>CM065819.1:50083143-54883143 GCA_033398695.1 Orobanche coerulescens | reverse complement strand
ATTGCTAAAATATTTGCTGTGCTAACTGTGTGTTTTTTAGGGGGATCTCTTTGTGAGTTAGTCTTCTTTGTGAATACTTTACCTTATCTATTGTGTGTGAGTGCAGGTAACCCCGGAGTTAGGCGATGATGAATTTTCTCCGAAACCCGAAAATACAATTTGACTGGTTGGTCCAAAAGGTGGAGAATGTTATAATTTTGGCCTAACCCGGCCCGTTATAACATTTAATTAATCCAGCCCAAACCCGGCCCATAGCCTTTGGCAGCCCTCCTAATAGGAGCCGTCCGATCGAGATAACTACACCTAATCTCGACCGTCCGATTACTGCTTAAATAAACCTAAACCTAAACCTAAACCTAAACCTACTCCCTCATTTTCTCCCTTCAATGCGCCGTCTCCCTCTTTTCTTCTCTTCTCTCCCGTGAGCTTACCTACCCGGTCAAACTCCACCCTGCTGCGATTTTTTGCTCCCGATTCTCCCCCGTGAGCGATTGAATATCACAATAGGGAATCCCGTGACATCCTCCGATTCCCTCCTTGTGTGTATAAAAGGCGCGGGTGGGGGCTGGAGTTTAGAAAGAGGAGAAATACACCGAAATATCCGAGTGAATCGAGTGAATAGGAGTACCCTTACTCTTTCTGTGTGAGCCATGAGTCGGGTTGTGAGTAAGGGATTCGGGTTCGTGAGGTTCTGGGTTTTGAAGGTGCTACCGGGCTTTGTGGCCGGACGGCGGTGGTTTGGCATTCCTCCTATGTGGAAACGTATTCTTGGTGTCAATTGCTAGGGTTTCGGAAGATCTGAGCCTACACATCACGTTCCGAAAAAGGGGTTTTCTTGATCCTAATTTATCTCCGTTTATATTGCTTTTCTTGGTGATTTTGTGCAATATATTATACATATATATATACTTGTTATATATATATTTCTTGGAATTTATACATATATTATATATATATATATATATATTTGTTATATATATAAATATATATATATATATCTGCAGTATACTTTATATTATATATATATATATATTTATTATATATATATATATATTCATACGTCCAGTAGCCTATATATATTATATATATATATATATATAATATATACCAATTTTCGTATTCCGATAGTTTGGTTATTATCATTATCGTTGCTAACTTGGAATCGGATATTTGTGTTCAGATTTGTTCTGGACGTTGTGACATATATCGGCTGCATTTGTTCGGGTTTATAGGATACTTATATTGTAATATCCGGGGGTAATTTTTTTTTCGTGTTACTGTTGAGTTGTACGTATTTATTTGGAATTGTACAAGTGTTGTTGTTTGGACCGATACAATATATATATTGTATTAAAATATTTCGGGATCGAAATATTTATTCTGGTCGTCGGTTTGGTTTCGTCGTTTGGTTGTTGTTTGGCGAGTTTGGAATTTGGCTAAGTTTATAGCCATAGCGTACGCTACCTGTGTAGCATTACGTACGCTAATTTGTTGCGATTACGTACGTTACGCGCTGAGGTTACGTACGTAATGCGTGGTAGGTGGTGGGAACTTTCCTCGTGGTCAACTTTCGGGACGAGGGTATCTTTGGGGTATCATATATATATATATATATATATATATATATATATTGTCAACTTTAGGAGATTCCCTCACGTTCCTCCCTCCCACTTTTATCCCTCATGCTGTATTATATATATACATATATATATATATATATATATATATATAAAACTATCATCATCAACTATCATTATCATCCCTCATCATCTCTCATCTCTCTCGCCAGTCATCCTCCTCCCTCTCTCTTTTCTTTTTTTTTTTCTTCTTTCTTCTTGCTGCCATCGTCCTCCCCCTCTTCTCTCCATCTCTCTCCGTCATATTTTTCCGGCAAGGTGGAGCTTGAGGACGGGCCGGTTTCTCCATTTTTCGGCGAGGTAGAGTTCGGCGACGGCGGGCGGCTCACGGCCGGAGCTCGGCGGCGGCACAGTCGGAATTTCCGAACCGGAAGGCGCAAACCCGGTCGGCGTGTTCCGGCATTTTTTTTCTTCCGGCGAGACGGAGCGAGCACCGCGATCTTCATGGTTTCGGTCATGGACGGAGCTCCATTGATTCCGGCCGGAGGTGGTTTTGTCCGAACGACGGCGGAACGGAGGTTTGACATACTTCCGGCGAGGAGTTGCAAACGGAGATGGTGAAAACCGGCCATAGGCAACGGACCGGAGTTGGACGAAGTCCGGCGGTCAATTTTTCCGGGTCGATTTAGGCATGGGAGTTTTTCTCTTTCTTCTTTAGGGATCGCCGATCGGCTCCTGGTAAGCTTCTTTTTGTATGTGTTTAGATGTGTGTAATATGTATATATATATATATGAGCAGTGTGTGTGGGTGTGTAAAGCTGTAATATATATATATATATATATATATATATAGCGTGCGCTGTGTGTGTGTGGTAGATATATATATAGTACATAGCATGTATATATATATATATATATATAATGTGTGGGTGTGTGCAGTGAGTATATGTATTTATATATATATGAGTTGTATATATATATATATATATGTAATATATATATATATATTAGATATATACGTATATATACGGATTAATACGAGTATAGTATGTGTTCGTGTTGGAATCGGAATTATCTATTGTGTTGTTTTCGGTCGATATCGTGTTATCGAATGAATTGTATTTCATTCAAGGTTGTTCGAGTGCTTGTGATTGACGGAGGACGCGTTGATTGATTCGTGGTAGGACGTTGATCGTGGAAGGACTTTCTCGCCTTCGGTTTGAGGCAAGTTTTATACTTGTACTGGTCAATGAGATTAATGTTATCATGTATGTGTATGAATGTGTGTATCATTTCGAGACTTGGTCTCTTTGTGATTTTGTTGATATCAGGGGATTGTTTGATACGATACCCTTCGGAAAATTATGCCAAATATTATTGTTGTTCGTAAATGGCCGATTTAAGGCATTGCGATACTTGTTGGTAATATATTTGTCGATAGCCGGTTCGCGGTATCGACATATCGATTGTTATTGTTGATTGATGTTCCTTTGAGATATTGTTGTTGATAGCCGGTTCGCGGCATCGACGTATCGATTGTTATTATTGATTGATGTTCCATCAAGATATTTTTTTGTGAATCGTCGTTATTCATATCAGTATTTTTCTATTGATGTCGTTTTGGCCGATTGAAGGCATTGACGTATTCGATTATCATCTTCGTTATCGGTAACCGATTAAAGGTGCCGAGACATCCGTTGTATAATTGTTATCGGTTAACCGTTCTGAAGGTAATCGATATATTGAATTGGGATTATCAAAGATAATTCCCATCTGTTGTATAATTATTATCGATTGTCCGCTCTAACGGTAATCGATATATTGAATTGGGATTATCAAATATAATTTCCACCCGTTGTCAAAAAGATAATTCCCATCCATTGTATAATTGTTGTCGATTGGCCATTCTACGGTAATCGAAGTATTGAATTGGGATTATCAACGATAATTCCCATCCGTTGAATTATTATTGTCGTGTTGACCGATTCAAGGCAGCACACTATTATTCTTGTGAACTCGGTAATTTTGTGATCGTTGAAGGTTGAGGATTTTTCCCGAACTGTTGTGTTGTTATCGTTGCTCGTGTTAATCGGTCCTTAGGGATTTTGATCCCAGGATGGTTGTTTTGAATATTGTTGGTCGTGTCGATCTTTCATTATTCGTGTGTCATCGTTCACTTGGTGAGTCGTATGATCCGTATTGGATATGTTATCCTTTGAGTTTCGTTGTCTTGTTGTATCGTGGCATTCCGGGTCATACTGGCGTGCCGGTTGGTATGTGTAGGATTTTCATGTCGGGCACATTTAAGTCGTGTGTTGGTTGTTGGCCTCACATTGGACTGTGCACACGAGTCGATTGCTTCGTGAGACTGATTAGGTACAAGACCACACGTGTATTCGATCGATACTCGTTGGTGGCTTGTGCACGGACACATTTCCATCCCGGGCGTAGTGTGGCGCCATTCTTTGAGCCGTACAATTTTTGATCGTTCATAGACCATGTTTGATTGGATGTGTTCGATGTTTTGTGATTAAGCGTTCATACGCCCGAGGGGTATGTTCGACAGTCAGGTTTGTTTCTTTGAGATCTGTATTGTGATGATTTACAACTTCGGGCTGTTCGGCTTCGGGCCATCGTGATATTTTGGCAAACATTCGGCTTTCAGGCCATCGTGATATTTTGGCAGCTTCGGCTGAGGGCTTTCAGGCCATTGTGATGTATCGGTATTTCCGTTGGAGCCTTCGGGCATTGTGATCCTTATTTATTTCAGCGTTGGATTGATTTACCTTCGGGTAATGTATTGTTGTGTTCTATATTGATGTTTCGCCGTTGGGCACTTATGTTCTAACCTATTGAGCAGGTATTGATCGTATGCCGTGGGCATAGTATTCCACGAATGCTCGATTCTTACTTTGGGTTGTGAGCATCTCGTACTACCATTGTTGTACTGTTTATTCTGCCTTTGGATGCATATCATGTTGTGCATGTACTTGATATTCATTATACTGGATGACTGACCCCGTGGGGGCGGAACATGTTTTCATGTTTTAGGTACTTGCGAGGAGAGAGTTGAGACACAAGGGCATGACGATGGCGACGAGGCATTCGAGCGATACTAGTCCGAGATATTTTGGTGTTCATGTTGGCCAGACAGTTGGAGTACTCCCATTTTGTTCAGTCGTTGTCGTTTTGTATTATCCGAGCAAGGCTCGTGTATGTCGTTGTATTTTATTTTGGCCATGTAGGCCCATCTTTGTCGTTGAAATTCCATATCGGAATAGTATGTCGGACATCATAATAGGGTCTGTGATTTCCTATTTTGGTCAGTTTGTTGTATTTTAGTCGTGTTCGCCTGGTGGATCACCTGGTGTGGGGTCCACGGCACTGTAATGACCCAATGGGATTTGGGGGTGTTACAGAAGATGGTATCAGAGAGTTGGGTTGTGAGATACCCTGACTTGTGTGTTATGTGGCTCTACCAAGGCGGTAGTAGCGGGGCTGTCAGGTTATGACAATCTGGACAGTCGGGCTTTGTGAGTCGTGATAGTTGGACGACTGTATGAGTCATTCTTTCATCGAGTCGTCGTCAGTGAAGACTAGTATCGCAAGACCTCGAAGCTTCGTATGACCTGTGTAAGGACTCTATTCTCTTTTATGTGCATACATTCATTTTGTCATTGATTTAACCTGTTTTGTTGACACTTGTATGTGACGATCGGGTGCGATTGATTTATGATTATTTGCTTTGGAGCGTGTGGGCTCTGTATCGGCTATGATTAGCGCGATCGATGTGATCGTTTATCTGTTGAGTATGTATACTCGTGTTTTGCGTTGACCTAGCATTCTGGCCGTTGAGGCGTAATTGTGTTGTGGTCATAATTGAACGTTATTCTTTCAGTCTGGAAAGAGGACGTGACAGAGGGGGTAGAGGCCGCAGAGTGGGCCGACACCCGAAACCTCGTACCAATAATTTGGTGGCTGACGAATCATTTTCGGAGTCGTGCTCGATAACCCACCGATCGTGATTGTGTTTGGATCGAGTTCAAGACTCTCATGTTAGAGAGGTATTATCTGGCTCCACTTCGTGAAGCCAAGTTGTCGGAGGTTTTGAACCCCGAATCCGTCAAGGACGAGGGTGTTATTGTTATTGCTGAGAAGTTTCAAGGACTTCTTCAGTTTACTTCATCTGTTATCCGTACTGAGGCGGATAAGATCAAGTATTTTAACAAGAGGTTGAACCCGCCGTTGAGGATGCAGTTGTTCAATCACAATTGTAACTCACTTGGCAAATTCATCGAGAAGGCTCTTGGAGCAGAACTTTCGATCGATGAGCTTACTCAGAAGGATCCTTCAGTTTCTTCTGGTGAGAGGACTAGGATGCCGATTCGTTCAGAGGGACATCGAACTCCGACGTCCAGGAGGTCGTTTTCTAGTCGACTTCGTGCTGGGAAAGCATCTTCTTCTCAGGCGACGAGTTCGACTGTTGTTTGTTTTAATTATGATTCAGCGGGGCATGTAACACCCCCAATCCACTCAGGGATATTACACGCCGTAGACCCTCTCCTCGAGGATCTACCAGGCTGATAACTAAAATCAACCATCTAAACATCGCCTTTAAGGCTAAAATGACTCAGTAGACCGACTTGGTCTTTCAATAATAACATACAACTCATTCCCAAACACATACCCACGCAGGGGTCAAGATAAAATAAACTCCCGTACAACGGGGAAAAGATACCGCAGCGGAAAAGAAAATACAACTGGATCAATACGACATCAACGGAACCTCGTGTGATTAGTATCGATCATCTTTCATCATCCTTCGTGCCGACCCTGTGCTATGCTCCAAAACCTGAATGCAAAAATAGACATCCACCCCCCGAATACTCGGGGGTTAGCAAAAACTCCACTGTTTTGCTAGTGCAAGTACAAGTGCAAAAATACGAGCCATACAATACAAGTTCCAAGAACAATAATAATCAGGAATCCTCAAAGATCCAAACGTAAAGAAAAGTACTTCCCGAGGCAAGAGTTTTTGGGTAAACATTTCCAAAACCGAAAGATCGCAAATAAGGGAAACAATTTACAAAACAGTTTAAAATGCCATCGAGAGTTTTAATAGAAAACAATTTAGGATTATCAAATCCTAACCTTTCCAAAATCAACAGGGTCACAGCCCAAAGGTTTTGTTTTCGCAATTAGAAAACCAACAGCAATACACAAGGTTAAAACCCATGTCACGTGTCTTCGGCGGACATAACATCAATACAATATAATCACCCAAGGTACGTAAACCTTGGTCACCAAAAATACAACATCAACTCGTGAATCCAGGGCTATACCATTGGATTCCCTTCGTGGCCCCGTCGGACCCTCCCAAGGTGAGTAGAATGCGTTTTCGAAATCATATACACCAATTCGTGAAGTTTTACTCGTGAATCCAGGGCTATACCATTGGAATTCCCTCCGTGGCCCCGTCGAACCCTCCCGAGGTGAGCAAATACATTCACCAAACAAACAACCGCGCTCGTGAATCCAGGGCTATACCATTGGAATTCCCTCCGTGATCCCGTCGGACCCTCCCGAGGTGAGCAAATACATTCACCAAACAAACAACCGCACTCGTGAATCCAGGGCTATACCATTGGAATTCCCTCCGTGATCCCGTCGGACCCTCCCGAGGTGAGCGAAATACATTCACACAATTAACATGTCACAACAAGGATATTCATACAATCCACCAAAGGCAACAAACACAAAGCACGACATAATCGTCAAATTACAATGCACCAAAAATGAGATAATATATGCACACACGCGTTATCAAGCGCAACATCAACACCAAACATATCCATAGGATTCACATAGTCACTTACAACCCACACAATTTACAAAACACACGCGTTTTGAAGGTGAGCCTTTAACGAGGCTAGTCGAATCTTTTGAAAAACCCGTTTCAAACAAACACACACACATACCAAGACGATCACCAATCATCATATCCACAAAACAAGAAATGTATGGACAAGGTACTTGCCTCGAATAATTAGACGATGACACGAACGGAACGGAAGAGTTGAACACGACCGCAAGGAACCGGCGGAAATGAACCTAACGATTCGAATAGCACAATCACAACCACTTCTAAACGATTACGGAAATGGAATACACCCGGAAACCCGCCTACGATTCATGTATATTCGCACAAAAATAACAACGAGGTCGGACCACAACCAAACCCTCTCGATTCCGTAAAAATCACGAAATATACCATGAATCCATAGGGAAACTAAGAATACCAACAAGAATAATCATATTCATCAAGAATCCATCAACAAAACGGAAAGAATCGGACAAAACCCCAAAATCCCCAATTATCCAAAAAGGTAGGGTTTCAAGAGATATTACCTTGAGTGATTCAAGTATTAAGATCCGTAGAACACGCGTTAGATTGTTTATCCGAGCCTCACAACCGAAAAGAAATGATGAAAATCGACCCCCGGATGAAGAACTCTCTCCCTCTATATCTCCTCTCTCGCGGCGCAGTGGAAAAATGGGAAAGAAATGAGCTTCACGCTCAAAACAACGCATTTATAGTGTAACACAGCAGAACCTATCGGCCGGCCTATCGGCCGATAGGCCCAACCGATAGCCATACGGAATGCCGGCAGTAGGGTCTATCGACCCCCCTTATCGGCCGAAAGGCTACTGGAAGTTCGAAGGTGAAGAAATTTACATATCGGCCAGCCTATCGGCCGATAGGCCCAACCGATACCCATACATAATGCCGGCAGTAGAGTCTATCGGCCCCCCCTATCGGCCGAAAGGCTCCTGGAAGTGCTCGGCCAAAAACTGAAACGACCATAACTCTCTCGTCCGGACTCCGATTGACTCACCGTTTGAACCATTGGAAAGCTAATTCGATGTTCTATAATATTGCAAAGATTTATAATTTTTTGAGTTACCAAAAATTAATGGTGATCTAACAAAGACGAACTCATACTTAGAAAAGTCGTTTAGTAATCCTGAATTCAACAAAACGACACCGAAACCCGAACCGGAATACGAACCGAAGATACGGTTACGAAGTACTCACAAAGACGAATCTAAGAGCTAGTAGGACACACAATTCCGACCACCCGAAGGCTCGAAATTCGACAACGGAAGGTAATTACCCCAAACTTTGGGAAATTACGAAAATGGCCCAAATGCCCGAAAATCACCATACGTGATCGAATAACCAAACCGAAGTTCACAACACGTCTAACAAAGTTAAACGGACTTGCGGGAAACTCGAAACAGCAGTTTCGGTCGAGATTCGCAAGAATCGAACCCAAGTGCGGAAAAGTCGCTAAAAAGCACAGAACTCAACGAAACGACACCGAAACGAACTCGGATGTCAAAAAGTGTAGAATTAATCATTCTCAGAATGACGAAACGGACATGAGCGAGTCGTCAAAACAGACTTCCGCCGAAAAAAAAAGAAATTACCGGAAATCGAAAATTGCGGATATTACATTCTACCCTCCTTAAAAGAAGTTTCGTCCCGAAACTTAAAACAAGTAGGGAGAAGAAATATTCCGCCAGGAAAAACTCAACGAGATACACAAGAATGCGTAACTAACGCCCAACGGCGAAATGTTACAAACAACGCAAAGGAGTATACGGCGTGAAAACACGCTCCACGGCGACCAACACAACGTCGCCGTTAGGGATATAATAAAAACAACAAGTGACAAACGTCATCAAACGGATAATATAGCCAAGTCAATTATCCGACAATCACAAATCACAACGAACGAAACAACAGAGATCGAAGAATCATGTTCGAATCACAAAGAACAATAAAGTTCAAACAACAACTCCAAGGTTCACATCTCGACTCGAGACAATATATGATCCGGTGAAAACAACAAGTATGCATTCACATAAGATCCACATGAAAGGGAATAGCAATAGAAAAGTCGCAACGACAAACGAGTTATTCCGAAATAATACCACACTCGTTCGATCAACAAAAGCAAGGAGCAGGACAAGCTTAGAAATGTCAACGAACATAAACGAGTCGACAGAGTCGAAAATGTAAAAGTTCAAGATCCAGTCCACTTCGAATAAAAGAACTCGTAGAACCAAAAGATGTTACTTCCGAACAAGGTTCACAAGAATCGAACCGAATTCGGAAAGTGACAAATATAACAGTTGACCCAAAACAAGATCACAACTCGTTCGAATGATGAACCCGAAATACAAAACAAGTTCGCATAGACTCAACGAACACGAGCGAATCGATAGATGGAGAAAGAGAAAATACGTAAGTCTAAAAACAACACGGGTACTACATTCGACCTCTTATAAAAGAAGGTCGCCCCGCAACTCACAACAACAAAATCAAGGTGACGACACAACCAAAGAACCGACGAAACATCCTTCAAAGGCCTCTCAAAGCCGATTCTGATATCTGCTGAAGCTCGCGCCCCGAAAGACTCGGAACCCAACTCGCAAAACTAGATCCTGTGACGAGAAAGATAATTGGTACGTGCATGCCCCCGGCACACCACGGTTGAAACACCTCGGCTCGGCATACCGAAAATACAAGCCGCTCGATACAATGGATTTAAAACACCGCAAAACAACATACCGGAGATGCCAACTCGGCATCACATATCAACGCATACAACAATCTCAACTAGGGCATCATTCGACGATTTCAACATCCCGAACGACAGCCATCACACAATCACAAACATCATGAAACAATCACCCATGTGTATAACGCATAAAAATCCAGGCTTTAACAACCCACACTAGTGCGACAATACGCAAATCGCCACGAGGCGATAAACAGTAAACACCAGTTCACACCTCTCACAGAGGGCCAACAAAACATATGCGTGGCGAACGACTCGACACTCACGCCACCAATTCAATCACAATTCGGGGTTGACACCGTAACGAAAGTTCGAAAACCATACACGCATTTCCGGTCCGCAAAGCAGAATGATAGGTTTTAAAAACGAGAACCACCTTTTGAAAACAGGTTTGGAAACAACGGTTGATCTTAGTATCATTTTACAAAAAGTAGTACAAACACCATTATCGAGACTTTGAAAATCATCTTGCGTTTGAACAAAAATGAGGACACCTTTCCTTTAGTGAAAAACTTTCAAAAATATTCGACCCTTGGGTCTAAGCAACTGCATTTGAAAATATCTCAAAAACATTTTTGGTCCTCAACCGGAAATTTTTTTTTTTTTTGAAATGTATTGCGGCATTAGAAAACACCTTGAAAACACCGCAAGAAAATAATTCGTTTTAAAAGTACGTCTCGAATTTCAATTTTCTAAGATACTCAAGGTTTTCAAAAATAATTCAATGGGTTAGAATGCCCAAAAAGGTCAATGACGGTAGTACTTATCAAAACTCACAAAATCATTTGAAAACACCCAACTACCGTCAAAACGGTCAAGGCCAACAACTCGGTTAAAGGAATCGATTTTCGAAATAAAAATTCAGTCGGTAAGATACCGAAAGCTATTACAAAGGAACTCACGCAGCGGAAAAAAAGAAATAGAGTCCAACATGCACAATCCAGCAACTATTCCTCACATGAAAGAAATATGAGAGTCAAATAGTCACGTATCAAGAAATCAAAATCCATAAGAGGATTCCGTCACTTAGCAAATAAATCATAAAAATAGCTCGTGTCACACGAGGCACAACACAAAGAAGGGAGACTTACAGCCACAGGTCGCACGAAGATGATGATCGCCCCACGATACTAATCACGACCAACAAACTCAGACGACGCGTCGCGACACGACTCAGTCAGATAAAATCTGACGAGACAAAAACTCGATAGACACCACTGACCCGACAGCCTAGGTTTCCACAACCTAAGCTCCGATACCATTTATGTAACACCCCCAATCCACTCAGGGATATTACACGCCGTAGACCCTCTCCTCGAGGATCTACCAGGCTGATAACTAAAATCAACCATCTAAACATCGCCTTTAAGGCTAAAATGACTCAGTAGACCGACTTGGTCTTTCAATAATAACATACAACTCATTCCCAAACACATACCCACGCAGGGGTCAAGATAAAATAAACTCCCGTACAACGGGGAAAAGATACCGCAGCGGAAAAGAAAATACAACTGGATCAATACGACATCAACGGAACCTCGTGTGATTAGTATCGATCATCTTTCATCATCCTTCGTGCCGACCACGTGCTATGCTCCAAAACCCGAATGCAAAATAGACATCCACCCCGAATACTCGGGGGTTAGCAAAACTCCACTGTTTTGCTAGTGCAAGTACAAGTGCAAAAATACGAGCCATACAATACAAGTTCCAAGAACAATAATAATCAGGAATCCTCAAAGATCCAAACGTAAAGAAAAGTACTTCCCGAGGCAAGAGTTTTTGGGTAAACATTTCCAAAACCGAAAGATCGCAAATAAGGGAAACAATTTACAAAAGCGATTTAAAATGCCATCGAGAGTTTTAATAGAAAACAATTTAGGATTATCAAATCCTAACCTTTCCAAAATCAACAGGGTCACAGCCCAAAGGTTTTGTTTTCGCAATTAGAAAACCAACAGCAATACACAAGGTTAAAACCCATGTCACGTGTCTTCGGAGGACATAACATCAATACAATATAATCACCCAAGGTACGTAAACCTTGGTCACCAAAAATACAACATCAACTCGTGAATCCAGGGCTATACCATTGGATTCCCTTCGTGGCCCCGTCGGACCCTCCCAAGGTGAGTAGAATGCGTTTTCGAAATCATATACACCAATTCGTGAAGTTTTACTCGTGAATCCAGGGCTATACCATTGGAATTCCCTCCGTGGCCCCGTCGAACCCTCCCGAGGTGAGCAAATACATTCACCAAACAAACAACCACGCTCGTGAATCCAGGGCTATACCATTGGAATTCCCTCCGTGATCCCGTCGGACCCTCCCGAGGTGAGCAAATACATTCACCAAACAAACAACCGCACTCGTGAATCCAGGGCTATACCATTGGAATTCCCTCCGTGATCCCGTCGGACCCTCCCGAGGTGAGCGAAATACATTCACACAATTAACATGTCACAACAAGGATATTCATACAATCCACCAAAGGCAACAAACACAAAGCACGACATAATCGTCAAATTACAATGCACCAAAAATGAGATAATATATGCACACACGCGTTATCAAGCGCAACATCAACACCAAACATATCCATAGCATTCACATAGTCACTTACAACCCACACAATTTACAAAACAGACGCGTTTTGAAAGTGAGCCTTTAACGAGGCTAGTCGAATCTTTTGAAAAACCCGTTTCAAACAAACACACACACATACCAAGACGATCACCAATCATCATATCCACAAAACAAGAAATGTATGGACAAGGTACTTGCCTCGAATAATTAGACGATGACACGAACGGAACGGAAGAGTTGAACACAACCGCAAGGAACCGGCGGAAATGAACCTAACGATTCGAATAGCACAATCACAACCACTTCTAAACGATTACGGAAATGGAATACACCCGGAAACCCGCCTACGATTCATGTATATTCGCACAAAAATAACAACGAGGGCGGACCACAACCAAACCCTCTCGATTCCGTAAAAATCACGAAATATACCATGAATCCGTAGGAAACTAAGAATACCAACAAGAATAATCATATTCATCAAGAATCCATCAACAAAACGGAAAGAATCGGACAAAACCCCAAAATCCCCAATTATCCAAAAAGGTAGGGTTTCAAGAGATATTACCTTGAGTGATTCAAGTATTAAGATCCGTAGAACACGCGTTAGATTGTTTATCCGAGCCTCACAACCGAAAAGAAATGATGAAAATCGACCCCCGGATGAAGAACTCTCTCCCTCTATATCTCCTCTCTCGCGGCGCAGTGGAAAAATGGGAAAGAAATGAGCTTCACGCTCAAAACAACGCATTTATAGTGTAACACACGGTGAACCTATCGGCTGCCTATCGGCCGATAGGCCCAACCGATAGCCATACGGAATGCCGGCAGTAGGGTCTATCGACCCCCCTTATCGGCCGAAAGGCTACTGGAAGTTCGAAGGTGAAGAAATTTACATATCAGCCAGCCTATCGGCCGATAGGCCCAACCGATACCCATACAGAATGCCGGCAGTAGAGTCTATCGCCCCCCCCTATCGGCCGAAAGGCTCCTGGAAGTGCTCGGCCAAAAACTGAAACGACCATAACTCTCTCGTCCGGACTCCGATTGACTCACCGTTTGAACCATTGGAAAGCTAATTCGATGTTCTATAATATTGCAAAGATTTATAATTTTTTGAGTTACCAAAAATTATTGGTGATCTAACAAAGACGAACTCATACTTAGAAAAGTCGTTTAGTAATCCTGAATTCAACAAAACGACACCGAAACCCGAACCGGAATACGAACCGAAGATACGGTTACGAAGTACTCACAAAGACGAATCTAAGAGCTAGTAGGACACACAATTCCGACCACCCGAAGGCTCGAAATTCGACAACGGAAGGTAATTACCCCAAACTTTGGGAAATTACGAAAATGGCCCAAATGCCCGAAAATCACCATACGTGATCGAATAACCAAACCGAAGTTCACAACACGTCTAACAAAGTTAAACGGACTTGCGGGAAACTCGAAACAGCAGTTTCGGTCGAGATTCGCAAGAATCGAACCCAAGTGCGGAAAAGTCGCTAAAAAGCACAGAACTCAACGAAACGACACCGAAACGAACTCGGATGTCAAAAAGTGTAGAATTAATCATTCTCAGAATGACGAAACGGACATGAGCGAGTCATCAAAACAGACTTCCGCCGAAAAAAAAAAAGAAATTACCGGAAATCGAAAATTGCGGATATTACAGGGCATGTGAGTACTCGATGTACGGTGCCAGCTATTATTTATTTTCTGTGTCGGAGGTGGGGACACCTTCAGAAATACTGCATGAGTTCTAGTGCCAGTAGGTCTCGAGAGAGCTCATGGGCCTCGAGAGATTTTGTCACTTCAGTCCGTACTTCATCCAAGGGGTCATATCGGGCTTCGGGAGCCAGAGGTATGGACACCCGAGGGGAAGTAGCGAGTTCAGATTAGGGTCTTCCTCGAGTCGATGAGATCGAGGAGCTCGATGATCTGGAGGATGTTGATTTCGGGTACATTTGAGATGTAACCTTGATTTGTATTTTCCTTGTCTTTCGGATTGATGTTTGACTCGGTCTGTATTTTATTATTGTGGTTGTGAACCATTTATTATTGATCTATCTTGTAATCATTGTATCTGAGAATCTTGACACTTGAGTCATTGATGTGATTTCCTTTCCTGTTGGTCCTGTACCCGAGATTTTTGTGATGATCTGGGTAATCGTTCATTGTGAATCGAGACGTCAAGTCGTGAGGACTTGGGCGTGCGTTCGATATAGTCCCGAGGACTATGTCTGTGTTGTTATTTTTCTTTTGTGGTGCGACTTCCTGGCTGGTCTCTAGCAGGAGAGTCATGATTCGGCTAATCTCGCATTTGATTGAGTGTCTTTATCACTTGATTTTTCGCCTTGTTCAGGCAGAGGAGACGTGGGGACCCGTGGGGTCGGCCCAGTTGCTTAGGCGGAATTACTCGTATTGAGGAGTATTCCTGGAGATGTTGTTTTCTTATCCTGATAGATAGTCCGTGCCCCGACTTGTGCGCCCTGAGTTTCGGGGACGAAACTCTTTTTAAGGGGGGGAGTATGTAATATCCGGGGGTAATTTTTTTTTCGTGTTACTGTTGAGTTGTACGTATTTATTTGGAATTGTACAAGTGTTGTTGTTTGGACCGATACAATACATATATTGTATTAAAATATTTCGGGATCGAAATATTTATTCTGGTCGTCGGTTTGGTTTCGTCGTTTGGTTGTTGTTTGGCGAGTTTGGAATTTGGCTAAGTTTATAGCCATAGCGTACGCTACCTGTGTAGCATTACGTACGCTAATTTGTTGCGATTACGTACATTACGCCCTGAGGTTACGTACGTAATGCGTGGTAGGTGGTGGGAACTTTCCTCGTGGTCAACTTTCGGGACGAGGGTATCATATATATATATATATATATATATATATATTGTCAACTTTAGGAGATTCCCTCACGTTCCTCGCTCCCACTTTTATCCCTCATGCTGTATTATATATATATATATATATATATAAAACTATCATCATCAACTATCATTATCATCCCTCATCATCTCTCATCTCTCTCGCCAGTCATCCTCCTCCCTCTCTCTTTTCTTTTTTTTTCTTCTTTCTTCTTGCTGCCATCGTCCTCCCCCTCTTCTCTCCATCTCTCTCCGTCATATTTTTCCGGCAAGGTGGAGCTTGAGGACGGGCCGGTTTCTCCATTTTTTCCGGCGAGGTAGAGTTCGGCGACGGCAGGCAGCTCACGACCGGAGCTCGGCGGCGGCCTGGTCGGAATTTCCGAACCGGAAGGCTGCAAACCCGGTCGACGTGTTCCGGCATTTTTTTTTTTTCTTCCGGCGAGACGGAGCAGGCACCGGCGATCTTCATGGTTTCCGGTCATGGACGGAGCTCCATTGATTCCGGCGACCGGAGGTGGTTTTTGTCCGGAACGGACGGCGGAACGGAGGTTTGACATACTTCCGGCGAGGAGTTGCAAACGGAGATGGTGAAAACCGGCCATAGACGAAAACGGACCGGAGTTGGACGAAGTCCGGCGGGTCAATTTTTCCGGCGGTCGATTTCCGGCATGGGAGTTTTTTCTCTTTCTTCTTTCCGGGACTGGCCGATCGGCTCCTGGTAAGCTTCTTTTTGTATGTGTTTAGATGTGTGTAATATGTATATATATATATGAGCAGTGTGTGTGGGTGTGTAAAGCTGTAATATATATATATATATATATATATAGCGTGCGCTGTGTGTGTGTGGTAGATATATATATAGTACATAGCATGTATATATATATAATGTGAGGGTGTGTGCAGTGAGTATATGTATTTATATATATATGAGTTGTATATATATATATTTATATGTAATATATATATATATATATTATATATATACGTATATATACGGATTAATACGAGTATAGTATGTGTTCGTGTTGGAATCGGAATTATCTATTGTGTTGTTTTCGGTCGATATCGTGTTATCGAATGAATTGTATTTCATTCAAGGTTGTTCGAGTGCTTGTGATTGACGGAGGACGCGTTGATTGATTCGTGGTAGGACGTTGATCGTGGAAGGACTTTCTCGCCTTCGGTTTGAGGCAAGTTTTATACTTGTACTGGTCAATGAGATTAATGTTATCATGTATGTGTATGAATGTGTGTATCATTTCGAGACTTGGTCTCTTTGTGATTTTGTTGATATCAGGGGATTGTTTGATACGATACCCTTCGGAAAATTATGCCAAATATTATTGTTGTTCGTAAATTGCCGATTTAAGGCATTGCGATACTTGTTGGTAATATATTTGTCGATAGCCGGTTCGCGGTATCGACATATCGATTGTTATTGTTGATTGATGTTCCTTTGAGATATTGTTGTTGATAGCCGGTTCGCGGCATCGACGTATCGATTGTTATTATTGATTGATGTTCCATCAAGATATTTTTTGTGAATCGTCGTTATTAATATCAGTATTTTTCTATTGATGTCGTTTTGGCCGATTGAAGGCATTGACGTATTCGATTATCATCTTCGTTATCGGTAACCGATTAAAGGTGCCGAGACATCCGTTGTATAATTGTTATCGGTTAACCGTTCTGAAGGTAATCGATATATTGAATTGGGATTATCAAAGATAATTCCCATCTGTTGTATAATTATTATCGATTGTCCGCTCTAACGGTAATCGATATATTGAATTGGGATTATCAAATATAATTTCCACCCGTTGTCAAAAAGATAATTCCCATCCATTGTATAATTGTTGTCGATTGGCCATTCTACGGTAATCGAAGTATTGAATTGGGATTATCAACGATAATTCCCATCCGTTGAATTATTATTGTCGTGTTGACCGATTCAAGGCAGCACACTATTATTCTTGTGAACTCGGTAATTTTGTGATCGTTGAAGGTTGAGGATTTTTCCCGAACTGTTGTGTTGTTATCGTTGCTCGTGTTAATCGGTCCTTAGGGATTTTGATCCCAGGATGGTTGTTTTGAATATTGTTGGTCGTGTCGATCTTTCATTATTCGTGTGTCATCGTTCACTTGGTGAGTCGTATGATCCGTATTGGATATGTTATCCTTTGAGTTTCGTTGTCATGTTGTATCGTGGCATTCCGGGTCATACTGGCGTGCCGGTTGATATGTGTAGGATTTTCATGTCGGGCACATTTAAGTCGTGTGTTGGTTGTTGGCCTCACATTGGACTGTGCACACGAGTCGATTGCTTCGTGAGACTGATTAGGTACAAGACCACACGTGTATTCGATCGATACTCGTTGGTGGCTTGTGCACGGACACATTTCCATCCCGGGCGTAGTGTGGCGCCATTCTTTGAGCCGTACAATTTTTGATCGTTCATAGACCATGTTTGATTGGATGTGTTCGATGTTTTCTGATTAAGCGTTCATACGCCCGAGGGGTATGTTCGACAGTCAGGTTTGTTTCTTTGAGATCTGTATTGTGATGATTTACAACTTCGGGCTGTTCAGCTTCGGGCCATCGTGATATTTTGGCAGCTTCGGGCTGTTCGGCTTTCAGGCCATCGTGATATTTTGGCAGCTTCGGCTGAGGGCTTTCAGGCCATTGTGATGTATCGGTATTTCCGTTGGAGCCTTCGGGCATTGTGATCCTTATTTATTTCAGCGTTGGATTGATTTACCTTCGGGTAATGTATTGTTGTGTTCTATATTGATGTTTCGCCGTTGGGCACTTATGTTCTAACCTATTGAGCAGGTATTGATCGTATGCCGTGGGCATAGTATTCCACGAATGCTCGATTCTTACTTTGGGTTGTGAGCATCTCGTACTACCATTGTTGTACTGTTTATTCTGCCTTTGGATGCATATCATGTTGTGCATGTACTTGATATTCATTATCTTTGGATGACCGACCGTGGCGGAACATGTTTTCATGTTTTAGGTACTTGCGAGGAGAGAGTTGAGACACAAGGGCATGACGATGGCGACGAGGCATTCGAGCGATACTAGTCCGAGATATTTTGGTGTTCATGTTGGCCAGACAGTTGGAGTACTCCCATTTTGTTCAGTCGTTGTCGTTTTGTATTATCCGAGCAAGGCTCGTGTATGTCGTTGTATTTTATTTTGGCCATGTAGGCCCATCTTTGTCGTTGAAATTCCATATCGGAATAGTATGTCGGACATCATAATAGGGTCTGTGATTTCCTATTTTGGTCAGTTTGTTGTATTTTAGTCGTGTTCGCCTGGTGGATCACCTGGTGTGGGGTCCACGGCACTGTAATGACCCAATGGGATTTGGGGGTGTTACATATATTGGTTATATTTATAGGTTCATTTGTTGGCCTGTAATCCTTAACCCCTATCCCGTAGAATATAAATGTAATTCTTATATTCGTTTAATCCGCTTGTATTATCGATCCTGGTCTTTAGCCATTCGTAGACCCGATACCCAACAGTGGTATCGGAGCAATTTTGTCGGGTGTCGGGTCCTGTGGCGTCTTGGTCATACGGAATAACCATCCGGGTTTTCCGCTCTGGTATTTTGGCTGAACTCCACTCTTTTACTACTTTCGTGGATACCGCTTGCCGTGGTTGATTATTGTGCGTTCTTAATCTGTGTGATTGATCAGTGTGTATTAATCTGTGTGATTAATCTGGGCACATTGCTTACTATCGGTTTACTTGCCGCGGCCTATCTCTGTGTTATCTGGTTTGATTCAGTTTTTCGGGCGACTCTTGTTTGCCTATTAATTAAAATTCAAACAAATTAAAACCTTAAAATCCAAAACAGCACTAATCTTGCGCTGCCAGGACCGAAAGTGTCCCTCGGATCTTTGTCAAGAGCTTGAGGATCCCGGTTTTAATTTAAACGGGTTTTAATTTCAAAAATCAAATCGAGTCCCTGAATTTTGATTCTCATCAGCTGTGTGCTTCCTTTTCTTTGTGATTTGTGGTTGTCTTTGTGATTACCTTATACTGTGTATTTTTTTGCACTCGGAGTTTTTTCTGGGAGGAGTGCTGTATGTTTTTCAACTCCTTGCGTATAAACCCTCCTGCCTGGAACGTTTAGCGTCCTTGGATCTTGTAGGGGCTTGGGGTTGTAATCTACAGACTCGTTTGTGGTATTTTTTTTAACTCCGTTGTATAGTGCAGTGTGATTCTACTAGTGCAGTGTGTGCTTTGTGTTGCTGTTGGTTTTACTATTATTGGGTTAAACTTTGTGTTTCCAAAATGGGCATGACTTCTACATTTTACTTGGCCCCGTTTGATGGAAAATCGAATTTTCAAATATGGCAGCAAAAATTGAAAGGTATTTTAATACAGCAAAAAGTTTTTAAAGCCATTGATCAAACTTTTGCCACCGATACTACGACCGACAAAAAGGGTGAATTGGATGAGTTTGCTTACTCGTCTATTATCTTGAACTTGTCTGACTCTGTGATAAGAAAAGTTGGTAAATAAAATTCGGCTAAGGAACTTTGGGAAAAATTGGAAGAATTATATGTTGAAACCTCTTTGCCAAATAAACTTTTTTTGCTTGAAAAATTCTTTGGTTTTCAACTTGATTTGAATAAAAGTCTTGATGAAAACCTTGATGTGTTTACCAAGTTAGTTCAAGATATTAAACATTCCGGTGATAAACATATTGATGATTACTCCGCTATTGTTATGTTAAATGCTATTCCTGAGTCTTATGGTGATGTTAAATCTGCTATTAAGTATGGTAGAGATAACATATCTTTAGATATTGTTGTATCCGGTCTAAAGAGTAAGGAATTAGATTTAAAAAATAATGTGAGTAATAATTTGAATTTTGAATCAGTTTCGACGGTTAGGAATGAAAATTGCTATGAATATTTCACTAAGAAGGATGGTCAAAATTCGAATTTTCGACGGAACTCAAGGAATTGCTATAGTTGTGGTAAAAAGGGTCATATTGCTAGTAATTGTCCTAATAGGAACAAAAAGGGTAAAAATCATTCTGATGATAAGGCTAACTTAGCTACGTCTGATATCAATCGTAGTGATGTATGTTAGTTGACCCTTGTGGTTTTTTAGTCCTTAGTTGGCTGTGGAGTGTCTTTGTGACTTGTCCTTAGTGGGCTGTGGAGTGTCTTTGTGACTTGTCCTTAGTGGGCTGTGGAGCGTCTTTGTGACTTGTGTCTGATTTATATGTCTGTGTGACTTATATGAATTACTCGTGGTTCTATTCCTTTGTGGATGTAGGTAGTATAATCTCTGTGATTAATTTTCCTTGAACTTTGTGTTCTTTGTTCTGGCTATGGTGTTTGTGGTTCGGTCGACCAACCTTTTGTGTTTTACAGCTTTCATGTGTTGGCGGTTTTGTGTAAAACCCCGTCCCATTTTCAGGTGGAGCAACATGCTTAGTACTTTGTGTTTGAGGTGGAGTGGTGTCCCCTCAAATCTATGTGTTGCTTATATCATTTCCCTTAATGTGTTTGTGTTTTTTGAATATTATGGTATTTGTGTGTTTTATACAATTTTAGCTTATTGCTAAAATATTTGCTGTGCTAACTGTGTGTTTTTTAGGGGGATCTCTTTGTGAGTTAGTCTTCTTTGTGAATACTTTACTTTATCTATTGTGTGTGAGTGCAGGTAACCCCGGAGTTAGGCGATGATGAATTTTCTCCGAAACCCGAAAATACAATTTGACTGGTTGGTCCAAAAGGTGGAGAATGTTATAATTTTGGCCCAACCCGGCCCGTTATAACATTTAATTAATCCAGCCCAAACCCGGCCCATAGCCCTTGGCAGCCCTCCTAATAGGAGCCGTCCGATCGAGATAACTACACCTAATCTCGACCGTCCGATTACTCCATAAATAAACCTAAACCTAAACCTAAACCTACTCCCTCATTTTCTCCCTTCACTGCGCCGTCTCCCTCTTTTCTTCTCTTCTCTCCCGTGAGCTTACCTACCCGGTCAAACTCCACCCTGCTGCGATTTTTTGCTCCCGATTCTCCCCCGTGAGCGATTGAATATCACAATAGGGAATCCCGTGACATCCTCCTATTCCCTCCTTGTGTGTATAAAAGGCGCGGCTGGGGGGCTGGAGTTTAGAAAGAGGAGAAATACACCGAAATATCCGAGTGAATCGAGTGAATAGGAGTACCCTTACTCTTTCTGTGTGAGCCGTGAGTCGGGTTGTGAGTAAGGGATTCGGGTTCGTGAGGTTCTGGGTTTTGAAGGTGCTACCGGGCTTTGTGGCCGGACGGCGGTGGTTTGGCATTCCTCCTATGTGGAAACGTATTCTTGGTGTCAATTGCTAGGGTTTCGGAAGATCTGAGCCTACACATTACGTTCCGAAAAAGGGGTTTTCTTGATCCTAATTTATCTCCGTTTATATTGCTTTTCTTGGTGATTTTGTGCAATATATTATACATATATATATATTTGTTATATATATATTTCCTGGAATTTATACATATTATATATATATATATATATTTGTTATATATATAAATATATATATATCTGCAGTATACTTTATATTATATATATATATATATTTATTATATATATATATATATGTTCATACATAGCCTATATATATTATATATTATATATATATAATATATACCAATTTTCGTATTCCGATAGTTTGGTTATTATCATTATCGTTGCTAATCTGGAATCGGATATTTGTGTTTCAGATTTGTTCTGGACGTTGTGACATATATCGGCTGCATTTGTTCGGGTTTATAGGATACTTATATTGGTTATATTTATAGGTTCATTTGTTGGCCTGTAATCCTTAACCCCTATCCCGTAGAATATAAATGTAATTGTTATATTCGTTTAATCCGCTTGTATTATCGATCCTGGTCTTTAGCCATTCGTAGACCCGATACCCAACATCAGTTCTTATTTTAGGACATTTATGGTTCCGATTAACCGAAAATTTTGGTCCGACTAACCGGAACCGAACCGTTCGACAGCCCTATATGGTGGTAGTGGCAGTGGTGGTGGCAACATGGTGACAACGGAAATGGTGTTGGTGGTGGGACGGGATAGTGGCAATGGTGGTTTGGAGGCGGTTGTGGAGGAGGCGGTTGCGTCAGTGGTGGTGGGTGGTGGTGACGAGTAAAAATCCATCAAAATCTTAGGGGTGTAGGAAAGATTATAAAAGACAAATTATATTTGTACTTTGTGCTTAAAGATGAGTACCTAGATGATTCCATTAAAATCCTTAGAATCCAAAATAAATTTGAATACCTCATGATTTTGTAAGATTTATAAAAGTTTTCATTTAATACTTTAATTTTTAATGGACTTTTAAGAACTCCATTAAATTCTATATTGAATACCACAAAAATTTAATTGACTTTTAAAAGTCTCAATTAAATACACCCAAACTTTTTCAAATCTATCAAATTCTATAAAAGTCTTTAAAACTCATTTCAAGTCTCAATTGAATATGCCCCTTAGTGTGTGAATGATCAGTAAGTCACCTACAGCTTCATGTGCTCAACTTTAATAGCTTTTCTCATTACAAAGGAACATGGCCTGAAGTAACATCATCATATTTATATGTATGATTGTTACTTTCTCACCATTTCTCGTAAGCCATTGGTACTATATCCCAAATCTCCTTTCTTAAATGTTATGAAAATGAAAACTAATATTGTTTTTTTTTTAAATTTATGATATTGTTAAAAACGCATTAGTAATAACATTTTCTATATGTAAAACTAATTTTAGAAATCCTAAGAACACTATAAAAATTAAAAGAAAAAAAATTTAAAAAAAGAAAACCCTAGAAAACTCGACAAATACTAAGGAAAAAAACTAAACCTGTCTGTGGAAGTAAAGAGGTTCCAGTACACTCAAACTCAAGGTTGGTTGCTATAACACTTCTTTTTAGGCATACAGGTTCCTCATAGCTCGGTTGCTAACTGTTTTACAAGTTATTCAAATGCTCTATCTTTATTCATTGTAGGATGAGCTTGAGGAGCAGTGCTCACAGGTTTCCTTTGTTAACGAGGGTCGCAAGGATATATTATCAGCTGCAGTTGGGCGACCAGAGCACCCGGGTCGTGTTCGTGGGGTTGGATTCGGTGTGGGCATTCGAGAGTACTTTGGAGGTCATTCTCGTGGGTCGGCAACATCATCAATAAGTCCATAATTTTTGGAACGGCTAACACAAAAGATTACACAAGAAGTCACACAAAACTTAATGAAGTATTTCGGCCCGGCTTTGGAATCATTGAATCAATCTCAACATACTCCAGTACATAATGACACGCCTCCTCTACGTGTCAGCACAAATAGGAGTTGTATTGCTGCTACAAACCCCTCAGGGGAGGAGACAAACGTGGACAAGGTTGATCGAGTTGAGTTGTATATTGATGCGCATCCTCCCTGTCTAGTGGCCCTTGGGATAGTTATTGAGGGGGGACCAGCCTTACACGGTGTGCCTCTATCTGGTGATTTAGCTAGGGTGATTGTTGAAGATGTTCGAGACACTGATGCTCCAGTCCCGCTTCTAACGTCGGAGGTAAGTTTAGTGGGGCAAGCCGTAGGTGGTTTTATTGCATGGCCAAGATGTCTAGTCAAATCTGTTTTAGCACAAGTATTTCTTCCTTTTTTATTATTAGAAAAAAATATACATTTTATTATAGAAATAGAATAACTAATAATAGTTTTCACTAAGATAGTTATTTAATATTTTTAAGTATATTGCGGGACAAAAAAGAAACGAGTTCTTCTAGAGAGGTGTACATTTTCTTAAATAGAAATAGAATAACTAATAATATGTTTCCACTAAGACATAATCAAACTAGGTTTTTGTTTTCTTATTGTTTTTTTTTTTTTTTATGAGGTTGAATTCGGGGTTGTAGGTCAGAGGCCCGGTTAAATCGTAGGTTATCGCCAAAGGCCGGTTTTGAGGATCTTGTTGAATAAACACACAAGGTTTAAATCCCTGAAAAGAGCGGATGCTCCCACGAGGATTCGAACCCACGCTGCGTGCCACCAGAGCGAAAGATATCCCCCTCCTTTGCCACTGAGTTATGCCTGGGGGGTTTTCTTATTGTTTCTTAATAAATTAATGTTGTGGTTTATTTGGGAATTGAAAGTTCACCAAAAAGATTGTCTTTTTTAACCATTTGTTCATTATGTTCTTTAGTAGATCCACTGAGGATTAAGGTATCTCAGTGAAAATATGTTGGATGGTGGTCTTGTGTATGAATAATTGCAACTGTTCTTATAATTTGATACTGGACATGTTACTTCCACCGGAGTTTGTGTAATTGAGAACTGTTTTTAATTTCATTTTCCGGGTTTTAGTTGATTGTTGTACTTGAATCCAATTTCGAGCTTGAACCTGATATTTCTCCACCCCCACCCTCACACACCCCACCTCTGAGTCTCCTTGTGTTCTTCTGGCATTTGAATTCCCATTTTCTATCGCCGGAGATTAGTTTGTTTCCTAAAAACATAGTTGTTTGAAGAGTTGGAACACATGGAAATGATGAGGTACAGTTTTTATTGCAACAGTTTATGAAATATTTAGATAACAATTATGCTACATCAAGATCAGTTATTTAGTTTTGAGATTTATATTATTAGGGAGACATCTTCTTACAAAAAATTATCGTTCGTCCGTTTTTCATTAAGGACACCATGTTTAATGGTCTGATGCAGCATCCAATTAGGATGACTTGTGGAGTTATGGATGTTAGAAAAATAGTTCGGATGTTCATGCCGACTGTCGAGAAAGGAAAACAAATTGATTGAAAAGATTCTTCCTTCCATAATTTACTGGCAGCTTAGAGAAGTTGTGTTCTTGATATTTGTTAATTTTTCATGACACTTTGAGAACGCCTGAGTTGTGGACTTTTTGATTTTTGATGAATCCATCAAACTCAAGAAATGCCATTTAACGCTTCATTCTCTTGGAGAAAGCAAAAGTTTTACTGTGATCAGATGTTTGGAATTTTCTGTTTTATCATTTAATTAAATAGAAATAGAATAACTAATAATAGTTTTCACTAAGATAGTTATTTAATATTTTTTAAGGATATTGTGGGACCAAAAAAGAAACGAGTTCGATCGGTTGGTAATTCAGAATCCGTACAAAATCCCATTTTGGAATTGCTTAAAATTTCCCCATCCCTTTATGATAATCCTTTACGGGTGCCATTTGGGTGATTTCTTTGGCGTAGTTGATACTGAAGTGCCATTGTACGTATGCCACACCGATGTTCTAGAAATCTTTCAGGGGAATAATTGGCTTAGCATCTCAGTTATGCAACTCTAGATCATGTAAGTAAATTTTATAACTAATTTTAGTATGACTTCATGTTTGTGTTATGTGAAGTACTTTTGCTTTGCCTACTTCTTTTGCATATATACATTATCAGTTGCAAATTCTTTTTGTGACAATAATATTATTGTTATTGTAATATTAAATTTGTAATGCAACTCTCATAATAATCTGCATTTAATTTTCAGTTATCAAAATTACCTATCGAAAGTTAAACTTCTTTTTATTGATTATTAGGTATCTAAAATCACTAATCACAGACACGGTGAATGATAATTGTATCGATTCCTTGAGCCTCTATCCATACAAAGTATGGGGAATAAGAAGTCTGAAGCCACGTCGTATATTCTAAGACATATTCGGGATTCGAAAAACAGATTTTTCTAGGAGTTTATCACCATGAGTAAGTACAACGGCCTAACAATTAGCGTCAATTTTTTAACAATGCAACACTTTTGGTTAAATAAGAAATTTTATAACTTGTTTATCAAAATTAGCTTGTTTGTTTTCAAAATGTAGGTGACATTGGCAACTCTTGGTAATTTTACCTAAGCAAGGGACTGCCGTGTGGTTTTGTTCATTACATTGTTAGCCCGGTCAGGATATCAAATTCATAGTGCAGAGGTAAACTTCTAAAGAAGTAAAATGAATAAAGCTAGAATAATTTGTACAACTTAGTGATTACTTCTAGTCGTTTGTTCTGCATGCGGTGTGGTTTTGGTCAATGTTTTTGTACCATGGGCTGTTATGTTGGCACCCGTGGACGGGTTTTAGATAGGTATTTCGATTTAGAATATGGGAGCTGATCTGGTCATCATGTTATGTTTAGTTTCTTATAAATACTAATAATAATATTAGTAAGAGATATTAAGAAAGGCCACAGGAAATGATAAAGATGGAAAAAAAAGTATCAGACAAGATGAGTTATTTCCTTCTACTGTTGTCAAAAGTTTAGATATCATCTTTAGGTCCGCACATGAGTTTCTATACTTCTATCATTCACAAGAAGTAAAATATGTACAAACAACAATAAATCTAGGATAATTATAAAAACTACCCCTGTTGTTTAAAGTAATTATAAAAAACACAATTGAGGTTTGATTCATGTCTTACATTTTGTCCCAATTTTTAGTTTGTTTATATTTAAGTATTCACATTAATGATTAAGGAAAAAAGAGTCGTTGTTTAGTTCATATTTATTGTTTAAGAATTATGTCTTGTCTGGGTCTCGTAGATTTCTTCTGCTTTTCCTGAAAGTTCTATTTGATTTTATGCTATGCGTATGTGTTGATTTGTGACTTATTTGGATTGTTATTTAGTTTATTCAGTTTCAATCTTGTGCTAGCAAGGATTATAAAAGGTGTAATTCTGGGACTTTGAGTTGTTGAAATAAAACTGCTGTTTTTCTTGTTTGCAATATAAAACTGAAACTGTGTAGTGCCACTGTGATTGCCAGTTGCCACTGTGTAGTGTGAAATAAAAGTGCTTCTTTGAGTCTTGATTTGAGTTACTTTTGAAATAAAAGTGCTGCTTTTGAAATAAATGAAACTGTGTTCGTAATGTTGAACGAGCTGTTGGTATAGGCCCAATTTTATACATGTGGAATTGGCACATTTGACAGGGCTGGGGTGAAAACTGAAGCAAATTCACATCGGTTATATATGTAACCGATGTTAAATCTGGGACCTTTACATCGGTTGTAGACCGATGTAAACAGTAACTAAGCACATCGGTTGTACAACCGATGTGACGAACATGTTTTAACATCGATTTACAACATATGTAAAGAGTAACTAAGCACATCGGTTTAACAACCGATGTGACAAACATATTTTTACATAGGTTCAAAACCGATGTAAATAATAACGAAACACATCGGTTGAACAAGCGTTGTGAAGAACAAATTTTAACATCGGTTTTAAAACCGATGTGAATTTTTTACATTAGTGGATACGACATCGGTTGTAAAACCGATGTGAATGACATAAAAAAATCGATGTGAAATCCTTTTTTCCTAGATGTAACATAAAAAAATCGATGTGAAATCGATGTGAAATCGAGTGAATCATCCAAATATTCTATGCGGTCTTAAAAAAATATGTTTGACCATTAATATATTTAATTACATATAATTAAAAATTAAAAAAAAATCAATATTTTGAAAATATATATTAAGATAAATGTAATAAGATCATACTCCCTCCAATTCTTTCCAATTGACCTCTTGGCCATATTTGGATGATTCACTCCAAATGGCATATTCCCAAAAAGGTAAATAATTAACACACAAATAAGTGGGACCATTTCTTAATCTGTATGCCAAAAGTGATGTGCCAATTTGATGATCGGAAGGAGTATATGATAATATTCTTATCTGTACATTAATGGGATTGAATGGTCAAAGTAGAAAAATGAAACATGATAACTTGTAGTATATGTTGTTGACTTCTTCGCTCTTAGCGTTACTTTCTTACATGAATTGGAGTCGGATGGAAATAAGTTCATTAAGGAGATCATTTTTGGCACCTGAAGGAAGAAATATAGATTCTGGAAGCTAATTGATCAATGGCCACAATTGTTGTGCTGTAAGGCCAATTGTAGTACTAAGATTATTGATCAATGGCCACAATTGCTTCGACTTCATTATGGATCACAGCCACTCTGGCTGTTCACCTTGGCGATTTCTCCATTGTTAGTCAGCATATATGCAGTTACATTATCATTGTTGAGCTTCCTCACTTTAGACTTTTTGTTGGTGTCTAAAACACTTACAATGTCACCTGCAAAATGCTCTACTTATACCGATAGAGTTAGGCTCTGTTCTTTTGATCGAATTTGAATGAATCAACTGAATCGAATCGAATCAATCGAATCGAATGGATTCGAATCGAATCGAATCGAATCGAATTAATCGAATCGAATCGAATCGAATCGTAATATATATTAAGGGTAAATAATAATAATAATAATAATGGTAAATAATAATAATAATAGTAATTAACAACAACAACGATAATAGTAATATTATTATTAATAATAACAATAATAATAATTAAGATTAATAATAAAAATAAGAAGAAGAAGAACGGAGCAATTTGACCAATCGAATGGACTGAATCTGAATCGAATCAAAAGCTGAAAAATAAGTCCAAAAGAACAGGACCTTAGTTCTATATCCGTTTTAGCTGTAAACCTCGTTATAATTGAAGTAACTTTTGAAATTTTAAATTTCTCGCATAGATCTTTTAACTTTTCAAGTGAAAATGCAATTTAAGTTAAAAAATAAGAATGAATTTCATCCATAGATCTTGATAAATGGATGACCTAGATTTATTCTCACAAAAATTTGATGCATATAATGCAATATTTCAATGCATCGATATTTTGATGCATATAATGTATATTTTAATGCATTGTAATTTTGATCCACGAAATGCATATATTTCATGCATAATTAGTATAAAACTCATGCATATTCGCAATTCGCAGAATAAGAATCATTCTCATTTGATCCTAAATATATATATTGAATTTTGGTTAAAATAAAGTTTTAGTTAAGAAATAAGAATACATATATTAATTATCAATTTACCCGATGAGGAGTCAGTCATTAATTAACTTCAATTATATATACATAATTGAGTATACATAATATAAATTTATATTATGTAACTTCAATTATATTTGAATTACATAATATAAATTTATATCTACATTTCATAATATAACTTTATAAACCTATATATTAATGTTATATATATATATTTAAAATCATAAAAATATAACTCATAATATGCATATTAAAATATAACTTAAGATATATATATATATATATATTATCACATAAGTCTAAAAAGAAACTGAAAATATATAATATAATATATGAATACATATTATAATATAAATTTGAATATATGTTAAGTTATAATATATATTTAAAAAGTGATGTAACATCGATTAACTGTAAAACCAATGTTAATTGGGATCACTTAGTATCATTTTTCTGAACCAATGTTAAATGAAAAGTTAACATCAATTCTTTCCCCAATCAATATTAATGGGAGAGTTTAACACCGATTCTTTCAGAATTGAAGTTAAATAAAAATTTGACATCGATTTTTAGTAGAACTTGCTTTAGAAATTATAATTACGACACCACACATTTTTTAATATCATTTTTTCCAAAATTAAGTTATGTATCTTTTTTGTAGTAATGAGTCAGAGTTTTACTTTTTTCAAAATTGATCTGCAATTGTAATTTTTTCCTTTTCCTTCCTCTCTCATCTTTTCTTTTTCTTTTGTTGTTTTATCTTAAAAGATTCTGGAGAGAGAAGAAACTATGTGAATAGTAGAAAATGTTTGTTTGGCAATGACATTGTCCATTAATACTCTTTTGTGCATAATCATTCCAACATAAAAAATTGTTTGCTTCTTTTTTTCGAATCCAAAATCAAGAATTGTTCGCATGTTTGATTTGTTTCTCCTTTTGATCCGGACTCCATCAATAATTGTAAAACCCCACGATTTCACGTATACGTTGACTCGAACGACCCTAGTTGAAATGTAAGTATATGAATAAATAAAATTCGCCATCTCAATTTTCTACTGGAGACACACGATTATTCAAATATCGATTTAATAAATTAAAAAATTATGCCGGACTTATGTAATAAGTAGGGGCATGGTCTGCATACATCTTACCCTTCTCAGACCCTGCTCTGAGCGGGATATACTAAGTATATTTGGTTTGGTTTTTATGCCAGACCTATAATTTTTTACTTAATTTAAGGCGTTATTTCACCTATTGGGCTAAGACCCAACTTATAGTAATTGAACCAGTACCCATTAAGAGTTCTGAACCATTTTGAACCATCTTAAGGCTCATCTAATACAACTAGACTCAACCCACTAACAATTAAAACACAGTCCAACTATATATATATATATATATATATATATATATATATATATACTTATGCATAAATGGACAACCATGTGAGGTGTAAAAGGAAAGAAGATGGTCAACTCTTAGGTGGCATCATATTAAACCTAAACAGACACATGTTCACTATACAATCTTTGCATGAAAACACAAGGCAATCATTCCTTTGAATTACCAACACCATATATACATATTCTAGACATTTTCTTCTCCATTTGAAAAATTTTTGCACTTTGGTGGGAGAATATAGAGGGTGCAGAAAATAAAAGAGAGAAAAAGAAGAAGAGCTAATATAAGAATGTATTCTAGTAGTCTTCTAATTTAATTTCGATCTCCACTTTACCACTTAACTAACTCCAAAAAAATTGACACGTAATAAACTAAATGACAATACTTGGACATGAGAAGTTCACGGCCACCATAGAAGGAAGAGGAGATCATTCTCTACATGATCAACTTTAAGTTCCTCTTGACAAACAAGATCTAAGGTGGATAAAGTTGACTTAAATGATAAATTCATATATTTTGGGACACAAATATGGTTCATTTATGTAATACCCGGTGATAATTCAATAATTATCATTCAGTATGTATCATTCAGTAATTTTACTCATTAATGATCATTTGTCACTCATATTCAATCATGGTATTCACCGTTCAGAGTAATTGTATCGTGTATCAATCGTCGTTCATCACTAATCTAATTGGAGTTCCGTGCCGTGTTTACCATCATTGTCATTTTCATTGTGGGCTGTGCGTGAGGAGTAGTGCACGTTATGTACTCTTTCTAGCGCGCGCTAATTGAGTACAGGTAGCGCACGCTACCACTCAGCATTAGCGCACGCTAATGTTACCCTGGCTGCAGTCCAGAAGGTACTGGACTGCAGGTGAGTTATAAGTAGCGCACGCTACGAGTGGTAAGTAGCGCGCGCTAGTGGGTTGTAGTAGCGCACGCTAATAATTGTTGTAGCGCGCGCTAATGACGGATCAGGTTGAGTCCAGTGGCTATTGGACTGCACTGGATTAATTCATAGCGCACGCTATGAGTAGTTTTTAGCGTACACAATCGATATTATAGCGCACGCTAAATGTTGGTTGTAGCGCACGCTACCGAGGTCAGATCAGAGGGCAGAGGGTTTCTGGATTCCAGTACTGGGCATCAAATAATTCGTTAGCGCACGCTAACCATGGGTATTAACGCACGCTAATGGTATGGTTGTAGCGCACGCTACAAAAGGTACGTAGCGCACGCTACCGTGTTCGGACAGTGGGTACTGGACTACCCAAAACACCCGTTAGCGCACGCTAAGAGCTAGCGCGCTAAACTGAGATTGCTATAAATAGGACAGTTCAGCCCTTACTCCGTCATTTATCATTTCTCTTCGTTTCTTCGGCGGTTTCGGGCGATTCCGGGCGATTTGGAGATTGTTCTTCGAGGAGTAATCATCAATCATCATCTTCAAGCTTATCTTTTGGATTAATCATCATTTCAACATCCTCATCACATCAAATCTAAGGTATTAATCTCTTGGATCTAGAATTTCGGATTTTTGGGTTTTTCCTTCCGATTTCTTCGTGTAAGCTTGGATTATAATTGGAATATGTTAGATATGAATTGTCTACCTTGGATAAATATATTCCTACGGATTTTATGGCTATTTTCGGAATTATTTCGAGAACCCTTGGGTTGACTTCGGTTAATTGGGGATTTTCCGATTGATGTTGTTGTAATCTTGAATTGTGGATTCCTATTGGATTATTGATATCATTGAAGTGTTTTGATAGTTCGAAATACCCATTTTGGTGTTGGGTTCGATATATTCGGGATTGGATATTTTCGAAGTTGTGTGGTTGGTTACATATTCGTTAGAATGCCCCTATGAGTTTGATTATCGTTGTATCGACTTTTGGGTTAGTCGTGTTTTGTTGCTTGACACGTGTATTGATCGGTTGTTGGTAATTATTGTTATTCAAGGTTGTTCGAGCGACTGGTATCTTGATTAGGACGTTGTTCGTGGAAGGACATTGTCATCGGTATTGAGTAAGTTAACTCTTACTCGGTTAAAAGGATACTCATTCCTTTTGTTGTTGATTGCTCATAATCATAACTCATTCATCATGGTATTAATCACATTGAGACTTGTAATTGTCGAATAATCATTTCATTCACGAGGAACGACGGTTCCAAATCATTTCACTGGGTTATCAATCAAGTCACTATTATTTTCATCTCGGTGAGTCATCTTGGCCTTGTCGAATTATTATTCATTGATATTCATTGTGGTCATTCTCATTCATATGACCTTCTGGGTTCATATTGCGTGGCCAGGTGTGGCTGTGTGGAATTTTTAGTCGGGCACACGATGGTCATGTATTGGGTTCACCGATACATTGGACTGTGCACACGGTAACGCTTACCTCCGTGAGACTAATTAGGTACAATGACGGGTGTGTCCGGTCATTCGTCTTGTACACTTGCACAGAACATTACGGGCGTACTATGATACTCCTCTTCAGCGTAATTCATAACTAAGGATATTTCATAACTTCAGTTAATTCATGATTGTGTATTTTCAACCCTTGAGGATTGTTGTTACGTAATGGCGGCCCGTTTGGGAAATTTTGTTTTGTGTCACGGCAAGGCAAAGGCACGGGAAGAGCATCTTGTGGCGAGGAGTCCTAGTGATACTAGTAGGGGGCCCCAGTCATTCCGTTTGTTTCAGTCATTTCAGTCATTTCCGTCATTTGTATTTTCCGCTGCAAATTCCGTTTGAGATGTTTAATTGTTCAGGGTGGTGTATTTTATCTCCATATAAAATATACTTGTATTCGGTTTGTCCTGGTGTGTTGTACTTAAACTCCTCGTCGGAGTACTTGGTAATATAATGTGGTTCGGTACTACAATTATATTATTTAATTCATCATTTTCATTTGCCTGGTGGGTCCCAGTCGGGGATTCACGGCACTGTAATATCCGCCTAGTTTGGGGTGTTACAGAGTTGGTATCGGAGCGTGGTTTTGAATACTACCCTCCAAGTCATGTCTCATTTGAAATCATCGTCATCGGACTAGTATCATTGGACTTTCGCGTCACGTGTGACCTGTGCAAATGCCGAGCCAATCAGACCAAGAACTGTAAGATTTCTAACGCCATGGTATAATTTACGCAAGAATCATTCATTCATAATTCATCGATTAACAATCCTCAACCATCATTTTCATTTGACCGGGGACGGTCATGTTAACTCGTTAATCACTCAATTCATTTCATTATTCGATTGATGATCGGGAAGATCAAATCATTAATCATGTTAACTTGTTCAAGATAATCATGTCACCTCGATTAATCATTCATGTAATCACCGTGTTAGAGCGCGTATGCTCATTTTCATCATCTCATGTCATAATCATAACGTGATATTCATGCGGGAAATATAATCATCATGTGACTTTCCTACTTCGGTATGGAGAGGGCAAGAAGAGGACGTGGAGGACGAGGCCGTGGAGCGGGCCGACTCCGAGAGCTCGTGTGAATACACGTCAAACGCGAGAAATAATGCTAATTCATCGAGCAATGCCGCGCCACTCATTCACACAGGACGCGATCATTCACTAACGGGAGTCGTGCAGGACACGGCTCGGTCGGAAGGTGTCGGGTTGACCCACTCGCTTTATGCAGGGCATGATGGCCCAAATGACCCAGATGGCACGGTGATGGAGACGATGCATAACTCCGTCAATCAAAATCAACAGGCTCCTCCGCCGCCACCTCAGAGGCAAGAGAGGAATGTGAGCAATATCATCGGCGACATCTCTCGCCAGAGGCCACCTACTTTTGAGGGCTCGTCTGAGCCGGCGGATATTATTCATTGGCTCGAGCATTTCTAGAAGTTGTTTGCTATGGTAGAGTGTCCCGAAGGACACAAAGTTTCTGTTGCGGCTTACTACCTGGGTAAGAGCGCACATTCTTGGTGGTTGTCGTTGAAGCCCACCGAAGGATCATGTACTTGGGATCAGTTCAAGACTCTCATGATGGAGAGGTATTATCCGGCCCCACTCAGAGAGGCCAAACTGTCAGAATTACTCAACCCCGACCCCTCAGCAGACGAGGATGTTCTCGCCATTGCTGAGAAATTTCAGGAACTTCTTCCGTTCGCCTCATCTATCATTCATTCCGAGGCAGATAAGATTAAGTATTTCAGCAAGAGGCTGAAACCCCGTATGAGACTACAGTTGCTTAATCATAATTGCACCACGTTGGCTGAATTCATTGAGAAAGCTCTTACATATGAGCTTACTGCTAAGGAGATTGCTAAGCAGCAACCTTCATCTGCTAGCAAGAAGTCCAAGAACCGTAATCAGTCTGACGGCAGTCAGGCCACTTTCAAGAAACCTCGTGCGGGCTCTGCTTTTTCTGAGCGACCTCCTGTGACGTCTAAACCCGCGGAATCTCAGTCTCGAGCGGCCAGTTCGGCCATCACCTGTTTTAACTGTGGGGATCTTGGTCATCTCAGTACCAAGTGTCCGAGACAGACTATCACGTGTCATAATTGTGGGATTGCTGGGCATAAGGCCCGTTTTTGCCGTAGGGACTCCAAACCTACTCAGACGTCATCTCAGGCCCCCAAGCAGTCAGCCGATCAGAATCAGGCCACTCAATCAGCGTCGTTTAAAACGACAGGAGCGACTAAAGGTGGAGCCTACAGCCAGCAGACGGGAGCATCCGGTGCCGGGACTAGCAAGCCCCGGATTTATGAGATGAAGAAGACTGATGATCCAGAGGCCCGAATGATTTCAGGTACACTCGATATTCTATCTCAACCTGTGTGTACCCTTTTTGATACTGGTGCATCGCATTCATTCATTTCCGAGTCATGTTTGAGTAGACTACGTCTGGGTAGTGCTACTAGTTGTGAGCCTTATGTCATCGGCCTACCTGATGGTATAAGAATTATTGGTAATCGTGAGATTCAGAATTGTCCGATTCAGTTTCATGGTCGTGTATGGCCAGCGGACCTTATCGTAGTAGATTTGCCGAGGGACGACGTCATCTTGGGTATTGATTGGATGGATCGTCATGATGCCATCATTAGTGTCCGTAAGCGTATGATCACTATCATTTCAGATGGGGTTGAATGTGTGTTTCAGGGAGGTAATCCCATTTGCTACAGTAAGGTCATTAATTTGATGAAAGCAGTGAGATTACTCAATCAGGTGTGTGTTGGTTATTGGTGCTATATGACCAAAACCGAGAAATCATCAGTAATGTTGACGGACATTCCGATAGTGAGGGAATATGCCGATGTTTTTCCAGACGAGTTACCTGGTTTGCCTCCACAGAGGGATGTGGAATTCACGATTGAGTTGGAGCCTGGTACGTCCCCGATATCAAAGGCACCGTACCGTATGGCCCCGACCGAAATGCAGGAATTGAAGAATCAACTTGAGGAGTTATTCGAGAAAGGTTATATCCGACCGAGTGCGTCCCCGTGGGGAGCACCAGTGTTGTTTGTCAAGAAGAAGGATGGTTCATTTCGCTTATGTATTGATTATCGGGAGTTGAACAGGGTGACAATCAAGAATAAGTATCCCTTACCCCGTATTGATGATCTCTTAGATCAACTTCAGGGAGCTTCAGTATTTTCCAAGATCGACTTAAGATCTGGATATCATCAGTTGCGGATTCGAGAGTCGGATATCGCGAGGACGGCGTTTCTAACACGCTATGGTCATTATGAGTTTGTGGTTATGCCGTTTGGATTAACTAATGCACCTGCAGTATTCATGGAGTTAATGAATCGGGTTTTCATCGACTTTTTGGATCAGTTTGTTGTTGTCTTCATTGATGACATTTTGATTTATTCTCGTGACCGAGAGGAACACGAGTTTCACCTTCATCAAGTGCTCGACGTGCTGAGACGAGAACAACTTTATGGGAAGTATTCAAAATGTGAGTTCTGGATGTCCGAAGTGACGTTTCTCGGACACGTAATTTCATCAGACGGAGTTCGTGTCGATCCTCAGAAGACGGAGGCTATTCGAGATTGGTTACCTCCGAAGAATGTTAAGGAAATCCGAAGTTTCCTCGGATTAGCGGGTTATTATCGGCGATTTGTGGAGGGATTTTCTAGAATCGCGCAACCCTTGACGAATCTTTTGCGAAAGGATAAGAAATACACGTGGTCCGACGCGTGTCAACGGAGTTTTGAGGAACTCAAGAGCCGGTTAATGTCAGCACCTGTACTTTCCTTGCCGCAGGGGACGGAAGGATTTGTGGTTTATAGTGATGCGTCCAGACAGGGTCTCGGATGTGTGCTCATGCAGAATGGAAAGGTTATTGCCTATGCTTCGCGGCAATTGAGACCTTACGAGGTTAATTATCCGACACACGACCTGGAGCTAGCAGCCGTGGCGTTCGCTTTGAAGATTTGGCGTCATTATCTTTATGGCGTTACCTGTCAGATATTCACCGATCATAAGAGTTTAAAGTATATATTTACTCAGAAGGAGTTAAATATGCGACAAAGACGGTGGTTGGAATTAATCAAAGATTATGATATCGAGATCCTTTACCACCCGGGCAAGGCGAACGTTGTCGCCGACGCCTTGAGTCGTAAGTCCGTTCAGGAGCAGATGCTTGCCCGTTTAACAGTTCAGAAGGAACTTCAACAGGAATTCCTTAGACCCGAGATCGAGGTATGGCTTCAGCGAGTTCAGGGACAGCTTTGTATGTTGGAGATCTCATCGTCACTTGAGGAGGCAATCAGAGAGAATCAGGGTTCGGACCCATCATTGTTACGCATCCGTGAGGATGTGGTTCAGGGGAAAGCCCCTGGATTTGTGGTCCACGAGGATGGACTTTTAAGATTTAAGAATCGGTTGTGCGTAACGGCGAATGACGAGTTGAAAAACTCGATTTTGAAAGAAGCTCATGCTACCCCTTATTCTGTTCATCCGGGGTCTAGCAAGATGTACAAGGACTTGAAACAAAATTACTGGTGGAGTAATATGAAGCGAGAAGTCGCGGAATTTGTTTCGAGATGCTTAACCTATCAACAAGTTAAGATTGAGCATCAGCGACCGACGGGTATGCTGAAACCTCTCCCTATTCCAGAGTGGAAGTGGGAAGACATTTCTATGGATTATATCACGAGTTTGCCGACGAGTCGTCGTGGCATGAATACGATCTGGGTGATTGTGGACCGCTTAACTAAATCAGCTCATTTTCTTGAGATTAAGGATACTTGGGGTCCCGAGAGACTTGCCCAGTTATTCATCAAAGAGATAGTGAGACTGCACGGTACTCCTAAAAGTATCGTTTCCGATCGTGACAGACGGTTTGTGTTGCATTTTTGGAAATCAGTTCATCGTGCTATGGGAACTCAGCTTAATCTTAGTACCGCTTTTCATCCTCAGTCCGACGGACAATCAGAGAGAACCATTCAGACGTTAGAGGACATGTTGAGGGCATGCGTCCTCGATTGGAAAGACGATTGGGAAGCCCAACTACCATTGATCGAATTCACGTATAATAATAGTTGGCATGCTTCGATTAAGATGGCACCTTACGAGGCCTTGTATGGTCGTCATTGTCGATCTCCTTTGTGTTGGGATGACCTATCAGAATCAATCGGCACCGAGCCCGATATTCTTATAGCCGCCCGTGAGAAGGTAACTTTGATCAGGAGTCGTTTGTTGACCGCTCAGAGTCGACAGAAATCATATGCAGATAACCGTCGTCGACCTTTAGAGTTCGAATCAGGTGATCATGTTTTGGTCAAGGTATCCCCGAGTCGTGGTATCTTCCGTTTCGAGAAGAGGGGGAAGTTGAGTCCGAGATTCATTGGACCGTTTGAGATTTTGGATCGAGTAGGCGAGTTAGCTTATCGACTGGCTTTACCTCCGGCGTTGAGCCGAATTCATAATGTGTTTCATGTCTCTCAGTTGCGGAAGTATGTTGCCGACCCGAGTCACATACTTCAGTTCGATGAAATCGAGATTGCCGACGATCATTCATATGAGGAGCGTCCTATGCGAGTTTTAGAGCGGCGAATCAAACAGTTGAGGAATAAGACGATTCCTTTGGTTAAGATTCAGTGGTCTAGGCACGGAGTCGAAGAGGCTACTTGGGAAACCGAGGATAGTATGCGGGAGAGTTATCACGAGTTGTTTGACCCTTAGTTTCGGGACGAAACTCTTTTAAGGGGTGTATGTAATACCGGTTGTAATTCAGTAATTATCATTCAGTATTTATCATTCAGTAATTTCACTCATTAATGATCATTTGTCACTCATATTCAATCATGGTATTCACCGTTCAGAGTAATTGTATCGTGTATCAATCGTCGTTCATCACTAATCTAATTGGAGTTCCGTGCCGTGTTTACCATCATTGTCATTTTCATTGTGGGCTGTGCGTGAGGAGTAGCACACGCTATGTACTCTTTCTAGCGCGCGCTAATTGAGTACAGGTAGCGCACGCTACCACTCAGCATTAGCGCACGCTAATGTTACCCTGGCTGCAGTCCAGAAGGTACTGGACTGCAGGTGAGTTATAAGTAGCGCACGCTACGATTGGTAAGTAGCGCGCGCTAGTGGGTTGTAATAGCGCACGCTAATAATTGTTGTAGAGCGTGCTAAGGACGGATCAGGTTGAGTCCAGTGGCTACTGGACTGCACTGGATTAATTCATAGCGCACGCTATGAGTAGTTTTTAGCGTACGCAATCGATATTATAGCGCACGCTAAATGTTGGTTGTAGCGCACGCTACCGAGTTCAGATCAGAGGGCAGAGGGTTTCTGGATTCCAGTACTGGGCATCAAATAATTCGTTAGCGCACGCTAACCATGGGTATTAACGCACGCTAATGGTATGGTTGTAGCGCACGCTACAAAAGGTACGTAGCGCATGCTACCGTGTTCGGACAGTGGGTACTGGACTACCCAAAACACCCGTTAGCGCACGCTAAGAATTGGGGCTAGCACGCGCTAAACTGGGATTGCTATAAATAGGACAGTTCAGCCCTTACTCTGTCATTTATCATATCTCTTCGTTTCTTCGGCGGTTTCGGGCGATTCCGGGCGATTTGGAGAGTGTTCTTCGAGGAGTAATCATCAATCATCATCTTCAAGCTTATCTTTTGGATTAATCATCATTTCAACATCCTCATCACATCAAATCTAAGGTATTAATCTCTTGGATCTAGAATTTCGGATTTTTGGGTTTTTCCTTCTGATTTCTTCGTGTAAGCTTGGATTATCATTGGAATATGTTAGATATGAATTGTATACCTTGGATAAATATATTCCTACGGATTTTATGGCTATTTTCGGAATTATTTTGAGAACCCTTGGGTTGACTTCGGTTAATTGGGGATTTTCCGATTGATGTTGTTGTAATCTTGAATTGTGGATTCCTATTGGATTATTGATATCATTGAAGTGTTTTGATAGTTCGAAATACCCATTTTGGTGTTGGGTTCGATATATTCGGGATTGGATATTTTCGAAGTTGTGTGGTTGGTTACATATTCGTTAGAATGCCCCTATGAGTTTGATTATCGTTGTATCGACTTTTGGGTTAGTCGTGTTTTGTTGCTTGACACGTGTATTGATCGGTTGTTGGTAATTATTGTTATTCAAGGTTGTTCGAGCGACCAGTATCTTGACTAGGACGTTGTTCGTGGAAGGACATTGTCATCGGTATTCAGTAAGTTAACTCTTACTCGGTTAAAAGGATACTCATTCCTTTTGTTGTTGATTGCTCATAATCATAACTCATTCATCATGGTATTAATCACATTGAGACTTGTAATTGTCGAATAATCATTTCATTCACGAGGAACGACGGTTCCAAATCATTTCATTGGGTTATCAATCAAGTCACTATTATTTTCATCTCGGTGAGTCATCTTGGCCTTGTCGAATTATTATTCATTGATATTCATTGTGGTCATTCTCATTCATATGACCTTCTGGGTTCATATTGCGTGGCCAGGTGTGGCTGTGTGGAATTTTTAGTCGGGCACACGATGGTCATGTATTGGGTTCACCGATACATTAGACTGTGCACACGGTAACGCTTACCTCCGTGAGACTAATTAGGTACAAGGACGGGTGTGTCCGGTCATTCGTCTTGTACACTTTCACAGAACATTACGGGCGTAATATGATACTCCTCTTCAGCGTAATTCATAACTAAGGATATTTCATAACTTCAGTTAATTCATGATTGTGTATTTTCAACCCTTGAGGATTGTTGTTACGTAATCGACCGTTTGGGGAATTTTGTTTTCAGGTCACGGCAAGGCAAAGGCACGGGAAGAGCATGCTGGCGGCGAGGAGTTCTAGTGATACTAGTAGGGGGCCCCAGTCATTCCGTTTGTTTCAGTCATTTCAGTCATTTCCGTCATTTGTATTTTCCGCTGCAAATTCCGTTTGAGATGTTTAATTGTTCAGGGTGGTGTATTTTATCTCCATATAAAATATACTAGTATTCGGTTTGTCCTGGTGTGTTGTACTTAAACTCCTCGTCGGAGTACTTGGTAATATAATGTGGTTCGGTACTACAATTATATTATTTAATTCATCATTTTCATTTGCCTGGTGGGTCCGAGTCGGGGATTCACGGCACTGTAATATCCGCCTAGTTTGGGGTGTTACAATTTATATGTTAGGTCTCTGCTCTTAAAGTTTTGTTAAAATCAAATCAAACCAAACATACCCAGTATATCTCGCTCAGAGTAGGGTCTGGGGAAGGTAAGATGTACGCAGACCATGCCCCTACTTATTACGGTAGGGAGGCTGTTTCCGTGAAGACCCCGAGCTTAGTGCACAGCAGAATCTTGTGTGATAAATACAAAGGAAAACATATGATTCGAAAAAGCTCGGGACCATACCTGAGCCCATGGCTTGATCCACATGGGACTTACTTAAGCGGAATTTGGCTACTTCACTCTCGATGAACGCTGCTCTAACAAAAGAGAGGTTGGCTCTGCGCACAGCTCCCTGTCAAAAATACACCACACGCAAAGACAATAGGATAAAATATACAATAAAAGTAAAAATGCAATGCTCTAGGTCAAAGCTAACCGAGACAACCCAACCCTGAGGCTCTCAACTACAAAGACCGCTCCCTACAAAAGAATCCACAACTCGATCTCGGCGCCTCCAAGCGCACCTATCAACAGTCATGGTCTCGGAAAGGTTTAAGGCCTTCAAATCTAATCTCAGTTGCTCCTCCCACGTCCTCCTCGGTCTGCCTCTCCTCCTCTCCCCGACAACCATTAAACTCTCGACCCTCCTCGCCGGAGCAGATGCCTGCCTCCTGTGGACGTGGCCAAACCATCTCAATCTCCCTTCCCTAACTTTCGCTGAAATGGGCGCCACTTCCAGCGCGTTCCTGAAAACCCCGTTCGCAATTCTATCTAACATTGTGCGACCACACGACCAACGTAACATTCTCATTTCAGCCACTTCCAACTTGCTCTCAAGCGACTTCTTCATCGCCCAACATTCGGAGCCATACAACATTGCAGGTCGGATTGCCGCTCTATAGAATTTACCCTTCAACTTTAGAGGGACTTTCTTGTCGCACAAGACCCTTTTCGCTGCTCTCCACCTTTGCCACCCCGCCTTGATACGATGCGTGACATCATCTTCACACTCACCTTCCTTCTAAATGATCTAACCTAAATACTTGAACTTATCCGTACGGGGTACGATCTGACCCGCCATCATTACCTCAACATCTTCCTCGTTGGCCTCACCACTAAAGTTACACCAGAGATACTCGGTCTTAGACCGGCTCACACGCAAACCCTGGGATTCTAACTTAGCCCTCCAAAGCTCCAACTTCGAGTTCACCTCCCTCCTCGACTCCGCCACTAACACAATGTCGTCAGCAAAAAGCATGCACCACGGGATGCCATCTTGAATCTCTCGCGAAATGACGTCAAGGATTAGAGCGAAGAGAAGAGGGCTTAGCGCCGACCCCTGGTGTAGCCCTATCTCAACCGGAAAATACTGGGTGTCACCAACTGGGGTCCTAACGCACGTCCTAGCTTGGGAGTACATGTCTTGGATCGCCCTAACGAACGGCAACGACACCCTCCTCTCTACTAGGCTCCTCCAAATAACATCGCGCGGAATGCTATCATAAGCCTTCTCTAGATCTATGAACACCATATGGAGGTCCTTACGCCGCTCTCTAAACTTCTCCATAAGGCGTCTGACGAGATGAATGGCCTCAGTCGTGGACCTCCCCGTCATGAAGCCAATTTGGTTCTCTGAGATCTCAACTTCTCTTCTAATCCTGCATTCCACCACTCTTTCCCAAAGTTTCATAGTATGACTGAGGAGTTTAATACCCCTATAGTTACTACAACTCTGAGCATCGCCTTTGTTCTTGAAAAAAGGCACGACAATACTATGTCTCCACTCTGTCGGCATCTTAGAGCCTTTGAGGAGGATGTTGAACAGCTCTGCTAGCCACTGAACTCCGACTTCCCCCAGACAAAGCCACACCTCAATAGGGATCTGATATGGGCCTACAGCCTTAGCTCTACCCATTTTCATTAGGGCACCCTTTACTTCCTCCTTGCTGATGCTCTCACATAACTAAACGAACGAGCAAAAGATAGACTAACTCCTTGCACCACCGAGTCACTACCTCTAGCCTCATTGAAAAGTTCGAAAAAATGCCTATTCCACCGCTCCTTAATAGCCACATCGTTCACTAACACTTGACCCAAATCATCCTTAATAAACTTAACGGGACTCAGGTCGCGCCGCCCTCTTTTTCTAGCTTTTGCTAGTTTAAAAATAGCATTCGCTCCTTCTTAAAGTTTTGTAAGAATAGAAATTTATTTGCCAAGTATATGGGCCGAAAATCGTAATTCGAACAATATAAGGGCCAAGTTGTAACTTCTGCAAAAATTTCAGAATTGGGGTCAACTTTTATATGTTTCTGAAATAAAATTAATGTTTATTTAAATATATAGGTATTGTATGTAAAATTTCGAAAGAATCAGAATTTATTTTTAAAACCTAGATGTTAAAAATGCTACTTACAAATAATTTTCGGGTCAAAGGGCAGAAATAAAAAATTCTAGACTAAGTCCGAATTTTGTAGGTTTTCCCAATTCTAGAACCCATGTTGGTAACAAACCATATTGTGAAATTTTATCATTATTCTAGTTAAACTCGAAACATTACTGCCTCGATGTAACTTTTTGAAATTGCGGGGCAAAATAATAAATAACATAAAATTTTAGTACATAAACTAAAATTCTGGAAATTTTTGTAAATTTGGATTCTTCTGTCCATGCTTGAACTTCTCGTAAATTTTTATAGTCATCCGGGTGATATCCGAGATTTTTACGCTTGTATAATTTAGAGTTTGACCCTTGTGTGTGGATTATGTTGTCGTACTGTAAAACTTGCAAGTTATGTGGTTCTATGATTATTGATCTGTTGTGTGAACTTAGCGTAATCATGATATCCACCATGTATCGGTTTCAAGATATTGTTGTATAATCCTTCTATTAAAAATGTTCAGCCTTATCCCTTTTTAACTCATGATTTATTCGATTAACCCTTTTTTATTCCTTTGTTCGCTTTGTTTTGGCTCTGACTGGCGTCCTAAACCCAACACGTGTCAATATAGAGAGTTATCGTGATGATATTGATCATATTTCAATCATTATTATGCCTTGAGGTTGTTCATTATACCTTAAGAATTTACTTCAATGTCTCATTGATCTCTTCGTCGTCTCTCGACATTCGATGATCATTCTGGACTCACCGAACTATGACTGGAATATTTGATGGTCTCGAGGTTTGAAATTCTTGTTTTAAGTATTATATCATAAAGGGTGTTAATAAAAATAAGAATGGACAATTACGAAAAGCACTGCACGCAAGAACTGACTTTGATCGGTCACCAGAAATTGTAGAAAAATCTAAAATTTTTAAAATTTTACAGCATTGTAGAATATTGAGTTAACTTTCCAATGGAACAAATATAGAGCCATTTTGACCCCGGATGGTCATGTTATGATCAAAACAAGACAAGAGTGTCTGTCTATCACGGTGAAATTACTAAATTGCCCTTACAACCGATCTTACGAGTTTTTTTGGAATCAATGGCGAATTTCAGCCATTTTTCATGGAAGTTCAGCGTCAAGAACAGTGGGCTTTGGCCCTCACTTTGTAAGTCTATTATAGCCCGGTTCTGAGCGGTTTAAACGCGTAATCAACGCCCGAGGATTGAACTAGCAAGTCCTCTTCAGCCGATTTCAGCGGTTTTTGCCGGATTGGAGGTAATCTGGCCCTGAACTCTAAACTTATTTGTTTAGATTCTTGATGAATTATTATTTAGAATTCGTAAATGATTATATATCAAGTATCCTAGGGCTATTCTTATCGATTCTAGCGGAACGAAAATTAAATCTTTCGTCGAATCAACGTAATCAGATACTGTCAACGAAGTGTTCGATAAAAGTTCTCTAAGAGATTCGACTAGGGGTTTCAGTGTTATTTTAATTAGAATGAATAGACCTAATGCCGATTATCATGAATTCCTCGTTGTAGGTCGGAAATTTCAGAGTTCCATATCCTAATTACAAACCGTTCGAAACGTTCTTGTCCCTAAAGTCGCTAGGTAAGTATTTGATCGTACTTTATATATAAATTGCAATTGAATATGTATAAACTTTGATTTTCTTATGGTTTTGTTCATGCTCTGAATTCAGCCATTCTACATTGATATTTTGAAATGATTCGAAAAGGATTTTTCAATCAAATTAACGACTTTTAGTGTATCAAAATGATTTTGAAATAAACTGTGTTTTGAAAGAATTTCAAAAATGTTTTCTGAAAATGATTTGAAAAAGATTTTCTATAAATACTTGATGACTGATCTTGGTTACTGTTTTATAGAATGATATCATTATATAAATGATTTATCGAGGATGCCTCGAAACGTTATTTCAAATGCGATTGAAAAGCAAAGTTGCCGAAAGTTTTGGATAATGATTTGAGACTTGCATCATCAAAGTTATGTGATAACGTGCTGCGAAATGTCGAAGGATATGATTGGAATATGATATTTTTGAAGCTGTACCAATGTTGTTATATTTTGAGACTTGTGGACTGGGTAAAGCCAGGGGATTGCCCTGACGAGGGCTCTGTGGTATATGTTATTGTTCAGGTAGTTTGGCCGACTCCTGACTTGGTATGTACCACCCGAGGGTAATCCAACCAGGGATATCCCGACGGGGACTCTGGGGTAAATATATCGTCCAGGACATACGTTCAGACAAAGTATATACCTGGATGCCTAGTGATTTAATGAGATGCGATATTCATATTATTCTGGAATAATGATGTGGGTTGACGATGTCATTGTCACGATACTGTTGAGACGCTGGTACTGGGTGAGAATGTCCTTCTTCTGGATATACTAATATAATCAATCATCACAATATTTCTTTTATTGCACGTTATACATATTCCTGTTATCAAGTACTTGCACCGGCTATTTGCTGACCCCTATCGGGGTGAATACCTTTTTGTGTATTCAGGTAGAGGACTTCGTGATGAGAAAGCGCAGGAAGAGCATGAGATCGATGAGCAACAATGATATTGCCTCAAGTAGCCGCTATGGGTTTTCTTAATTTTTTTGTTATTTTGATCTTGGGTTGTTTATGTAGTCGCGAGTATTGTCATTGTTGGTGTTATGCCCGCTTGTGGGCTTGCGGAATTAATCTTCCAGTTGTTGTCTGTATATTGAATAGATTGTGTTTGTCGTTATGTTCGACCTTATCGGTAGTCGTGGGTTGTTTTTGTATTAGACTCGGGCTGGTTGGTCGCTGTGTATATGTGTGTTAAATAGATTTTGCCTTGTGGATTTTCGAAATGGATCCACGGCGCTGTAACAGTTCCGACCTGGGTGGGGTTGTTACAAAAAGTGGTATCGGAGCCTAGGTTTCTAAATACCTAGGCTGTCGGTTATTGGGTCTATCTTGTCGTGTTGTCGTTTGTCGTATGTGTTGAGTAATATCACTGGCTGCCATCGTCTCGCGCGACCTGCGCTATAAGTCTCTCAAATCCTTAACTTCTTTTCTGAACCTGTTCGACTTTTATTTGGGATAAAGGACCCTCTTGTGAACTGTATTTCATCGGAATTGTGTTAATTGATTTTATTTTGGTCCCATCTGAGTCCTGCGAGGAGGTAGGGAATTCTTTTTGTACCTCGATCTTATTCGAACTATGTTATTATTTTTCTTTCACTATATGTTCAAAAAATTTGTGCATACTGGTGTATGGTGACGGTTACCGAAGGCGACTCCTTGAAAATAGGAATAAATTGCTTTAACCTCTCGCTTTAATCTAATGCCTATGAGGTGACGCCAATCGAATTGGAGATATCAGACTGAGAATTTACTGTTGAGTTGAAAATACTCGGTGGTACTTAGGCTCGTATATTTTTTTTGAATGAGAGTAATCTATTTCACAAATCATGTTATTACTGTTTTTTTAAATGACAACTAAAGTATAAGTTCGAACTCTATTTAGTAAAATCAAGTATGTCATCCTCAAAAAGAAATTTAATTTTGCAATCTTGATCCAAATATTCTTATGAAGATAAATTTAATATTGGATTTTAGATTCAAATGCGTGACGTAAGGATTTATCATGCAAAATAAATTATTTTGCAACTTGATTTAGATTAAATGTATATTGTAATTTTCCTTGAGAACAACAGGAGCTGGATAATGGCTCTGTTTTGAGAAGATGTCGGCATTTTTAGATGATAAACAAAAAGTTTTTGCAATTTTCAATTCTAATGTTTTCAGGTTTGACATGGAAAATTGACCCATGCGCCAGAAACTCCTCGAAGAGAGTATCTGCGAATAAAAGTAATATATGATTATAAAGAAGTTTTAGAAGATAAATATACGAGCCCATATACCGCGAGTAAGAGTGCAGCATAGCCGCAGTATGAAAGAGAGTCATATGAATGGCCAATCACGAATTGTATACGCGTGACATTTTGTTTACGTGTGACATTGTTGATGTGTAGCGTCCAGAAGAATGAGTTTGTAGTTAGAATTTTATGGTTTGATGGTTCCTACTGGGATGCGGTATTTTAGCATTACAGCCAGTTGAGTATGAGTTTTTTTTCATGCTTTAACGTCTTCTGTCAATTGCTCTGTGTGTGTAATACATTTCTTTCTTTGTACCCGATTGGAATCTTTAACCCGGGGCTAGTTTTTATAATCGTACCACCCATTCCTTGGTATAATTGTCTTGTGTGCGTCGAGTTGAATATCGCCGGCATTTTTTCTAATGATCCCTTTAGTATGGTCATGTCAGGTGGAGATTGAATTATTGAAAATCAAGAGATTCGTGATTTTTCTGTACGAATCGAGGATCGAGAATGGTTTTCGGATTCTATCATCGTTGATGTGTCTGGTGAAGATTTAATCCGCGATGAAGACCAGTTAAACTGAAGAAAGTCATCATGAATCACCGACATAAAATCATTTGAAGATCGTGATGGCGATAGCTAATGAGTATTTGAGAAGAGTAGAAATTGAGCATTTTGGAGGGATGGCACGAGCTATGAAAGTGAGGATATTACTGAGATAAAGCTGTGCTGGATACTGATGCTACGTAATGAGGTTCGAGGGTGACATAGCTTAGCTATACTCGATTTCGATCATGAGCAAGCTCTCGGACGTATTTCGGGATGATTCCCCAATGCTATCACCATAGTAGGATGTTGAGTTCAGTATAAAGTGGAGAACTAATGAGTCGCTAGTGTCTGAAGCATCGCATTATATGGCTTCACCGGTGATGCTTATGTTTAACAAGCAGTTAGAAGAACTGCTAAAACACGAGGTAGATCCAATTAAGCCGATTTCCACGAGTGTACTAACGATGGTTGTTTTAAGCAAAGGGACATCGACATATAATGGTACGGCCATATGTTGTTGTCTCTTACAACTGTAACTACGTAGGTCAGTCAAACTTTCTGGAAGCAAGTAAGTCGGTTGTCAGAATAATCCCGAAGCCATGTCATGGTCGTTATATATCACTTGTTATGATCGTAATAACGGCAGTTAACTGAGAACTCTATAAGTCGTGTTACGGATGTATTGAGCCCTTGCTTACGGCCATAATAGAAGAACAAATTTAGAAGTTGTAATGTCAGTTTCTTCATGTTAGTATTCATTTCCTTTGATTCCTTTAAGTTTCATTCAGTTGCACTGCCTTAATGACCAACATCTTAGATGTTTCTATCATGTCAGGACGTCGGATATGAGTGTTACGAGTTTATGGTTATGCATTTTGGCCACACCAATACTTTGTTCATAGTTGTACTAATGATAGACCAAGCTTTCACCAAGTATTCTGATGAGTTCTTGGGTATTGCTTGTTGATGATTTCTTGACCTATTCAAGAAATGAGATAGTGGCTATGGCTAGAGTTGATTAAGGACTATGATTTCGAAATCCTTTACCACCCAGTAAAGATAATGTGGTTGCAGACGCGTTGAGCTGCAAGTTAGTTGTTTTACAGAGACTAGAAGTACTTACGTCTCAACCTAAGATTCAAGGGGAATTGGTTTAGCAGGAAATCAAAGTATGGCTTCGGAAAGCTCAAGGACGGTTACACTTCTTGGAGACCACCTACTCAGTAATTAATGATATCCAAATCAAACAGTTTGAAGATCCAGCAAGGGGCTAGATCCGGGACGATGTTACAAAAGGGAAAGCCCCTGGGTTTGTGACCCAGGAAAACGGGGTTCTACGATTCCAAGGCAGGCTATGCATGCCGAATGATGCTAATCTCATACATACAATCCTGAATAAAGTACATTCTATGCCATACTCAATTCATCTGGTTAAGAGTAAAATGTACAAGGACATGAAGAAGGTCTTGAGGTGGCCCAACATGAAGAAGGAGGTTGCAGAATTCGTTTCAAGATGTTTAACTTACCAGCAAGTCAAGATTTAACATTAGAGACATGCTGGGATGTTGAAACATTACCTATCTTGGAATGGAAGTGGGAAGATATCACTATGGATATGCACACTTTCTGGCAATGAAGGATATGTGGAGGCCAAATTGTATAGCGCGAGTGTTTATCGCTGAAATAGTAAGGCTACATGGTGCCCCAAAGAGTATTATTTCAGACCGTGATGATCGATTTATGCCGCATTTGTGGCAAAAATAATTTTCGGCAAGTCGTGCATCGTGCACTGGGTACTGAATTAAGATTTAGTACGTCTTACCACCCTCAGGACGATGGGCAATCTGAAAGGACAATCCATACATTAGAAGATACGTTGAGAGCTTATGCCTTAAGCTGGAAGGATGATTGGGAAACTCACCTGCCATTAATTGAATTTAACTATAATAATAGTTGGCATAACTCCATTAACACGGCATCCTTCGAAGCGCTTTATGGCAGAATATGTAGATAGCCATTATGCTGGGATGAGCCATTGGAACTGGTTTGTGTCGATCTGGATCTACTGGACCAAACGAGAGAGAAGATCACCTTGATTCGACAAAGATTGTTGACCGCACAGGGTCAAAAATAATCATGTGCCTGACGTTCGACGACCCCGCTAGAGTTTGAAGTGGGAAACTACGTACTACTGAAAGTATCACCAACCTAAGGAGTTATATGATTCGGAAAGAAGGGGAAGCTGAGTCCGAGATACACCAAACCTTTTGAGATCTTAGAGAGAGTTGGCGAAGTGTCATATCGTCTGTCACTTCCGTCATTGCTCAGTCTTGTGCATGATATTCCATGCTTCACAACTATGGAAGGATGTTCCCGATCCCAAGCACATCATCGACTTAGGGGAACTTAAGGTAGTCAGTGATCCACATTCGAAGAACGGAGAGTGAAGCAGTCGATGAATAAATAGATTCTACTGGTTAAGGTCTAATGGTCGCGTCGTGGGATAGAGGAAGCAACTTGGGAGACTGAAAGTAGTATGCATTCACGCTATCCTGAGATGTTCACACCCTGAGTTTCAGGACGAAACTTCTTTTTAGTGGGAGAGGGTGTGATATCCGAGATTTTTATACTTGTATAATTTAGGGTTTTGAACCTCTGTGTATGGATTCTGTTGTCGTACTGTAGAACTTGCGAGATCTTTGGTTCTGCGATTATTGCTCTGTTCCAAAAATCGCCCAGAGTGGCCGCATAGGCGGCATGGCCTGACGTTTGTCCTGGGCGTTTGGGTGATTAATCGGCCCCTAGACGGGATGGCCGGACGCCTAGGCTGCCAGGCGGGCACCTATGAAGGCAAGTTGGGCGGGCACCTAGGCGGTGCCAAGGCGGGTGCCTAGGCTGATAAGCATTTATTTTATTTTATTTTTTTATTTCTTTTTATTTTAGGAGTACTATAAATTCTTAAATTTATATATTATGGACTATTTTAGGCATATATACATACTTAAAAATTTAATATACGATCAATTATATGTTTGTTTAAATATTTAAACATTATATATTTTTAAGTTTTTTTACATATATAATTTTTTATATATAAAAATAATTAAAATAATAATAAAAATAAATCCGTCTAGTCCGAATAATCCCCGATTAATCCCCGAGTAATCATTTGGATGCTAGGCGTTAGTAATCCGAATGCCTAGGGCCTAGCATTTTTTAGAACCATCGATTATTAAACTTCTGTCCGAACTTATCGTAACCATGGTTTCCACCATGTATCGGTTTCAAGATATTGTTATATAATCCTCCTATTAAGGAATATTGAGCCTTATCCTTTTTAACTCATGATTTATTCGAAAAACCATTTTTCATTCGTTTGTTGCACTTTGTTTTGGCTCCGACTAGCATCGTAAACCCAACATGTGTCAATGTCGAGAGTTATCATGATGTTATTGACCATATTTCAATCACTATTATGCCTTGAGGTTGTTAATTCTACCCTAAGAATTCACATTAATGTCTCAATGATCTCTTCGTCGTCTCTCAACATTCGATGATCATTCTAGACTCACCAATCAAACTGTGACTGGATCGTTTGTTGGTTTCAAAGTTTGCAGTTCTTATATTAAGTATTATATCATTGCAATATTCAAAATATGAATGGAATACTAAAAGGGTGTTAATAAAGATAAGAATGGACAATTATGAAAAGCACTGAATGCAAGGACTCACTTTGATCGGTCACTATAAATTGTACAGAAATCCAAAAATTCTTAAATTTTTCAGTATTGTAAATTATTGAGTTATTTTTCCAATGGAATAAATGGCGAGCCATTCCGAGCCCGAATGAGCAGGTTATGTTCGAAACAAGACAAAGGTATCAGTCTGTCGCAACGAAATTACTAAACTGCCCTTACAACCGACCTTACGAGTTTTTTTAGGAATAAATGGCGAATTTCAGCCATTTTTCATGGAAGTTCAGCGTCAAGTTCGGCCCTCGATTTTGAATTCTATTCTAGCCCGATTCTGAGCAGTTTAAACCCGTAATCAACCCCCGAAAATTGAACTAGCAAGTCCTCTTCAGCCGATTTCAGCGGTTTTCGCCAGATTGGAGGTAATCTGGCCCTGAACCCTAAACTTATTTTTTCTAAATTCTTAAAGAATTGTTGTTTAGAATTCATAAATGACTATATATCAAGTATCCTAGGACTGTTCTTATCGTTTCTAGCGCAACAAAAATTAAATCTTTCGTCGAATCATCATAATCGGATACCGTCTGTGAAGTGTCAGATAAAAGTTCTCTAAGAGATTCAATTATGGGTTTCGGTGTTATTTCAATTAGAATATATAGCCCTAATGCCGATTATTATGAATTCCTAATTGTAGGTCGGAAATTGTAGAGTTCCAAATCCTAATTACAATCCGTTCGAAACGTTCTTGTCCCTAAAGTCGCCAGGCAAGTATTTGATCGTGCTTTCTGTATAAATTGTAACTGAATATGTATAAACGTGATTTTTGTATGGTTTTGTTCATGCTCTGAATTCAATAATTCTACATTGATATTTTGAAATGATTCGGAAAGGATTTTTCAATCAAATTAACGACTTTTAGTGTTTGAAAATGGTTTTGAAATAAACTGTGTTTCGAAAGGATTTCGAATTTTTTTTTGGAAATGATTTGAGAAAGATTTTCTATAAATAATTGATGACTGATCTTGGTTACTATTTTATTGAATGATATCAGTTTATAAATGATTTATCAAGGATGCCTCGAAACTTTATTTCAAATGCGATTGAAAAGCAAAGTTGCTGAAAGTTTTGGATAATGACTTGAGACTTGCGTCGCCAAAGTTATGTGACAACGTGCTATGGAATATGGAAGGATAAGATTAGAATATGATATATTTGAAGTTGTACCAATGTTGAGATATTTTGAGACTTGTGGACTGGGTAAAGCCAGGGGATTTCCCTGACGAGGGCTTTGTGGTATATATTATTGTTCAGGTAGTTCGGCGGACTCCTGACTTGGTATGTACCACCTGGAGGGTAATCCAACCAGGGATGTCCTGACGGGGACTCTGTGTATATATTATCGTCCAGGACATGCGTTCGGACCGGGTTGGATGCCTAGTGATTTGATGTGATATGAATGAAGAGAAATAAGAATGACTGAAATGACTGAAATAAGCGGAATGACTGGGGCCCCCTACTAGTATCACTGGGACTCCTCGCCGTCAATATGCTCTTCCCGTGCCTTTGCCTTGCCGTGATCTGAAAACAAAATCCCCCAACGGGGTCAGTTACACAGAACAACAATCCTCAAGGGTTGAAAATACACAATCATGATATAACTGAAGTTATGAAATATCCTTAGTTATGAATTACGCTGAAGAGGAGTATCATAGTACACCCGTAATGTTTTGTGCAAGTGTACAAGACCAGTGACCGGACACACCCGTCCTTGTACCTAATTAGTCTCACGGAGGTAAGCGTTACCGTGTGCACGGTCCAAATGTATCGGTGAACCCAATACATGACCATCGTGTGCCCGACTAAAAATTCCACACAACCACACCCGGCCACACAATATGAACCCAGAAGGTCATATGAACGAGAATGACCGCAATGAACATCAATGAATAATAATTCGACAAGGCCAAGAATGACTTACCAAGATGAAAATAATAGTGACGTGATTAACAACTCAATGAAATGATTGGAACCGTCGTTCCTCGTGAATGAAGTGATTATTCGACAATTACAAGTCTCAATACGGTTAATACCATGATGAATGAGTATGATTATGAATGATCAACAACAAAAAGGAGTGAATATCCTTTTAACCGAGTAAGAATTAACTTACACAACACCGATGAAGAATGTCCGTCCACAAACAATGTCCTAATTGAAATGCCGGTCGCTCGAACAACCTTGAATAATACAATTTACCAATAATTCGATCATTACACGAATCAAATATGATCATAACCGACTCAAACATCGATACAACAATACCCAAACTCGAATATATCGAAACCAACTCCAAGATGAGTATTTCAAACCATCAAAACACTTTTAATGATATCAATAATCCCATAGGAATCCACGATTCAAGATTACAACAACGTCAATCGGAAATCCCCAAATTAACCGAAGTCAACCCCAAGGGTTCTTGATATAAATCCCCAAAATAGCCATTAAATCTGTAGGAATACATTTATCCAAGGTAGATAATCCATATCTAATATATTCCAACAACAATCCAAGCTTACACGAAGAAATCGGAAGAAAAAACCCAAAAATCCGAAATTCTAGATCCAAGAGATTAATACCTTTGATTTGATGTGATGAAGATGATGAAATGATGATTAATCCAAATGATGAGCTTGAAGATGATGATAGATGAATACACCTCGAAGAAAATTCTCCAAATCGCCCGAAATCGCCCGAAACCGAAGAGAAAATGAGAAGGAATGATAAATGACGAAATCTGGGCTACATTGTCCAATTTATAGTCACTCCAAGTTAGCGTGCGCTAGCCCTTGTGCGTAGCATGCGCTAACGGGTATTTTGGGTAGTCCAGTACCCACTGACCGAAAACGGTAGCGCGTGCTACGTACCTTTTTGTAGCGTGCGCTACGGCTATGCACTTAGCGTGCGCTAACCACAAAATATTAGCGTGCGCTAATGAATTATCTGATGCCCAGTACTGGAGTCCAGAACCTACTGTCCTCTGATCTGATCTCGGTAGCGTGCGCTACAACCAACAATTAGCGTGCGCTACTATACCATTTGCGTACGCTAACAACCACTCATAGCGTGCACTATGAATTAATCCAATGCAGTCCAGTAGCCACTGGACTCAACCTGGTCCGTCCTTAGCGCGCGCTACACCAAATATTAGCGTGCGCTACTACAACCCACTAGCGCGCGCTACTTACCATTCGTAGCGTGCGCTACTTATAACTCACCTGCAGTCCAGTACCTTCTGGACTGCAGCCAGGGTAACATTAGCGTGCGCTAATGCTGAGTGGTAGCGTGCGCTACCTGTACTCAATTAGCGCGCGCTAAAAAGAGTACGTAGCGTGCGCTACTCCACGCACAGCCCACAATGAAAATGACAATGATGATAAACACGGCACGAAACTCCAATTGGATTAGTGATGAATGATGATTGATACACGATACAATTACTCTGAACGATGAATACCATGATTGAATATGAGTGACAAATGATCATTAATGAGTGAAATTACTGAATGATAAATACTGAATGATAATTACTGAATTACAACCGGGTATTACATACACCCCCCCTTAAAAGAGTTTCGTCCCCAAAACTAAGGGTCAAACAACTCGGGATAACTCTCCCGCATACTATCCTCGGTTTCCCAAGTAGCCTCTTCGACTCCGTGTCTAGACCACTGAATTTTAACCAAAGGAATCGTCTTATTCCTCAACTGTTTGATTCACCGCTCTAAAACTCGTATAGGACGCTCCTCATATGAATGATCATCGGCGATCTCGATTTCGTCGAACTGAAGTATGTGACTCGGGTGGAAACATACTTCCGCAACTGAGAGACGTGAAATACATTATGAATTCAGCTCAACGCCGGAGGTAAAGCCAATCGATAAGCTAATTCGCCTACTCGATCCAAAATCTCAAACGGTCCAATGAATCTCGGACTCAACTTTCCCCTTTTCCCAAAACGGAAGATACCACGACTCGGGGATACCTTGACCAACACGTGGTCACCTGTCTCAAACTCTAGTGGTCGACGACGGTTATCTGCATATGATTTCTGTCGACTCTGAGCAGTCAACAAACGACTCCTGATTAAAGCTACCTTCTCACGGGCGGCTATAAGCATATCGGGCTCGGTGCCGATTGATTCTGATAGGTCATACCAACACAAAGGAGATCGACAACGACGACCGTACAAGGCCTCGTAAGGTGCCATCTTAATCGAAGCATGCCAATTATTATTATACGTGAATTCGATCAATGGTAGTTGGGCTTCCCAATTGTCTTTCCAATCGAGGATGCATGCCCTCAACATGTCCTCTAATGTCTGAATGGTTCTCTCTGATTGTCCGTCGGACTGAGGATGAAAAGCGGTACTGAGATTAAGCTGAGTTCCCATAGCACGATGAACTGATTTCCAAAAATGCGACACAAACCGTCCGTCACGATCGGAAACGATACTTTTAGGAGTACCGTGCAATCTCACTATCTCTTTGATGAACAGCTGGACAAGTCTCTCGGGACCCCACGTATCCTTAATCTCAAGAAAAAGAGCTGATTTAGTTAAGCGGTCCACAATTACCCAGATCGTATTCATGCCACGACGACTCGTCGGCAAACTCGTGATGAAATCCATAGAAATGTCTTCCCACTTCCATTCTGTAATAGGGAGAGGTTTCAGCATACCCACGGCCGATGTTCAATCTTAACTTGTTGACAGGTTAAGCATCTCGAAACAAATTATGCGACTTCTCGCTTCATATTACTCCACCAGTAATTTTGTTTCAAGTCCTTGTACATCTTGCTAGACCCCGGATGAACAGAATAAGGGGTAGCATGAGCTTCTTTCAAAATTGAGTTTTTCAACTCGTCATTCGCCGGTACGCACAATCGATTCTTAAATCTCAAAAGTCCATCCTCGTGGACCACGAATCCAGGGGCTTTCCCCTGAGCCACATCCTCACGGATGCGCAACAATGATGGGTCCGAACCCTGATTCTCTCTGATTACCTCCTCAAGTGACGATGAGATCTCCAACATACAAAGCTGTCCCTGAATTCGCTGAAGCCAGACCTCGATCTCGGGTCTAAGGAATTCCTGCTGAAGCTCCTTCTGAACTGTTAAACGGGCAAGCATCTGCTCCTGAACGGAGTTACGACTCAAGGCGTCGGCGACAACGTTCGCCTTGCCCGGGTGGTAAAGGATATCGATATCATAATCTTTGATTAGTTCCAACCACCACCTCTGTCGCATATTTAACTCCTTCTGAGTAAATATATACTTCAAACTCTTGTGATCGGTGAAAATCTGACAGGTGACGCCATAAAGGTAATGACGCCAGATTTTCAAAGCGAACACCACGACTGCTAGCTCCAGGTCGTGGGTCGTATAATTAACCTCGTAAGGTCTCAATTGCCATGAAGCATAGGCAATAACCTTTCCATTCTGCATGAGCACACATCCGAGACCCTGTCCGGATGCATCACTATAAACCACAAATCCTTCCGTCCCCTGCGGCAAGGAAAGTACAGGTGCTGACATTAACCGGCTCTTGAGTTCCTCAAAACTCCGTTGACACGCGTCGGACCACGTGTATTTCTTATCCTTTCGCAAAAGGTTTGTCAAGGGGTGAGCGATTCTAGAAAATCCCTCCACAAATCGCCGATAATAACCCGCTAATCCGAGGAAACTTCTGATTTCCTTAACATTCTTCGGAGGTAGCCAATCTCGAATAGCCTCCGTCTTCTAAGGATCGACCCGAACTCCATCTGATGAAATTACGTGTCCGAGAAACGTCACTTCGGACATCCAGAACTCACATTTGTAAAACTTCCCATAAAGTTGTTCTCGTCTCAACACGTCGAGCACTTGATGAAGGTGAAACTCGTGTTCCTCCCGGTCACGAGAATAAATCAAAATGTCATCGATGAAGACAACAACAAACTGATCCAAAAAGTCGATGAAAACCCGATTCATTAACTCCATGAATACCGCAGGTGCATTAGTCAATCCAAACGGCATAACCACAAACTCATAATGACCATAGCGTGTTCGAAACGCCGTCCTCGCGATATCCGACTCTCGAATCCGCAACTGATGAAATCCAGATCTTAAGTCGATCTTGGAAAATACCGAAGCTCCCTGAAGTTGGTCTAATAGATCATCAATACGGGGTAAGGGATACTTATTCTGGATTGTCACCCTGTTCAACTCCCGATAATCGATACACAAGCGAAAAGAACCATCCTTCTTCTTGACAAATAACACTGGTGCTCCCCACGGGAACGCACTCGGTCGAATATAACCCTTCTCTAACAACTCCTCAAGTTGGTTCTTTAATTCCTGCATTTCGGTCGGGGCCATCCGGTACGGTGCCTTCGATATCGGGGACGTACTAGGCTCCAACTCAATCGTGAATTCCACATCCCTCTGTGGAGGCAAACTAGGTAACTCATCTGGAAAAACATCGGCATATTCCCTCACTACCGGAATGTGTGTCAACATTACTGATGATTTCTAGGTTTTGGTCATATAGCACCAATAACCGACACATCCCTGATTGAGTAATCTCACTGCTTTCATCAAATTAATGACCTTACCAGAACAGCTGGGATTACCTCCCTGAAAAACACATTCAACCCCATCGTCTGAAATGATAGTGATCATACGCTTACGGACACTAATGATGGCATCATGATGATCCATCCAATCAATACCCAAGATGACGTCGTCTCTCGGAAAATCTACTACGATTAGGTCCGCTGGCCATACACGACCATGGCCAGATCGGATAATTACGAATCTCACGATTACGATAATTCATCTACCATCGGGTAGACCGATGACATAAGGCTCACAACTAGTAGCACTACCCGGACGTAGTCTACTCAAACATGACTCGGAAATGAATGAATGCGATGCACCGGTATCAAAAAGGGTACACACGAAGTTGAGATAGAATATCGAGTGTACGAGATCATTCGGCCTCTGGATCATCGGTCTTCTTCATCTCATAAATCGGGGCTTGCTAGTCCCGGCCGACGCTCCGTCTGCTGGATATAGGCTCCACCTTTAGTCGCTCCTGTCGTTTTAAACGATCTTGATTGAGTGGCCTGATTACGAGCAGTGATTGCTTAGGGGCTGAGATGACGTTTGAGTAGGTTTGGAGTCCTACGGCAAAAGCGGGCCTTATGCCGGCAATCCACGATTATGACACGTGATAGTCTGCCTCGGGCATTTGGTGCGACGTGACCCGGTTCTCCACAATTAAAGCAGTGATGGCGAGGCGGCGCTCGTGGCCGAGATTCCGCGGGTTTAGACGTCACAGAGGTCGCTCGAGAAAAGCGAGCCCGCACGAGGTTTCTTGAAGGTTGTCGACCGCCTTCGATCGATTACGATTCTTCGATTTCTTGCTAGCAGACGAAGGTTGCTGCTTAGCAATTTCCTTAGCTGTAAGCTCATAGGTAAGAGCTTTCTCAATGAATTCGGCCAACGTGGTGCAATTATGATTAAGCAACTGTAGTCTCATACGGGGTTTCAGCCTCTTGCTGAAGTACTTGATTTTATCCGCCTCTGAATGAATGATGGATGAGGCGAAAGGGAGAAGTTCCTGAAATTTCTCGTCAATAGCGAGAACATCCTCGTCTGCTGAGGGGTCGGGTGTGAGTAATTCTGACAGCTTGGCCTCTCTGAGTGGGTCCGGATAATACCTCTCCATCATGAGAGTCTTGAACTGCTCCCAAGTACATGATCCTTCGGTGGGCTTCAACGACAACCACCAAGAATGAGCGCTCTTACCCAGATAGTAAGCCGCAACTGAAACTTTGTGTCCTTCGGGACACTCTACCATCGCAAATAGCTTCTAAAAGTGTTCGAGCCAATGAACAATATCCGCCGGATCAGACGAGCCCTCAAAAGTAGGTGGCCTTTGGCGAGAAATGTCGCCGATGATACTGCTCACATTCCTCTCTTGCCTCTGAGGTGGCGGCGGAGGAGCCTGTTGATTTAGATTAACTGAGTTGTGCATCGTCTCCATAAGTTGTGCCATCTGCGTCATTTGGGCCATCATGCCCTGAATAAAAGCGAGTGGGTCAACCCAAACACCTTCTGACTGAGCTGTGTCCCGGGTACGACTCCCCGATAGTGAATGATCACGTCCAGGTGAATGAGTGGCAGCGTCGCTGCTCGATGAATTAGCACTATTTCTCGCATTCGCACGTGTATTCACACGAGCTCTTGGGATTCGGCCCGCACCACGGCCTCGTCCTCCGCGTCCCCTTCTTGCTCTCTCCATACTGAAGTAGGAAAGTCACATGATGATTATATTCCCCGCATGAATATCACGTTATGATTATGACATGTGATGATGAAAATGAGCATACACGCTCTAACACAGTGATTACATGAATGACTAACTGAGGTGACATGATTATCTGATGAAATTATTGAAATGATTATCTTGAACAAATTAACAAGATTAATGATATGAGCTTCCAGATCAACAACCGAGTAAAGAAATGAATTGAGTGATTAAAGAGTTAACATGACCGTCCTGGTCAAAATGAAAATGATGATTGAGGATTGTTAATTGATGAATTATAAATGAATGATTATTGCCCGAAATTATACCATGGAATTAGAAATCTTACAGTTCTTGGTCTGATTGGCTCGGCATTTGCACAGGTCACACGTGACGCGAAAGTCCAATGATACTAGTCCGATGACGATGATTTCAAATGAGACATGACTCGAAAGGTAGTATTCAAACCACACTCTGATACCAACTCTGTAACATCCCAAACTAGGTGGATATTACAGTGCCGTGGACCCCCGACTGGGACCCACCAGGCGATTGAAAACTGATGAATTAAATAATATAATTGTAGTACCGAACCACATTATATTACCAAATACTCCGATGAGGAGCTTAAGTACATTACACCAGGACAAAACAGAATACTAATATATTTTATATGAAGATAAAATACACCACCCTGAATAATAAACGTCTCAAACGGAATTTGCAGCGGAAATACAAATGAAGAGAAATAAGAATGACTGAAATGACTGAATTAAGCGGAATGACTGGGGCCCCCTACTAGTATCACTGGGACTCCTCGCCGTCAACATGCTCTTCCCGTGCCTTTGCCTTGCCGTGACCTGAAAACAAAATCCCCCAACGGGTCGATTTACGTAACAACAATCCTCAAGGGTTGAAAATACACAATCATGATATAACTGAAGTTATGAAATATCCTTAGTTATGAATTATGCTGAAAAGGAGTATCATAGTACGCCCGTAATGTTTTGTGCAAGTGTACAAGACGAGTGACCGGACACACCCGTCCTTGTACCTAATTAGTCTCACGGAGGTAAGCGTTACCGTGTGCACGGTCCAAATGTATCGGTGAACCCAATACATGACCATCATGTGCCCGACTAAAAATTCCACACAACCACACCCGGCCACGCAATATGAACCCAGAAGGTCATATGAACGAGAATGACCGCAATGAACATCAATGAATAATAATTTGACAAGGCCAAGAATGACTTACCAAGATGAAAATAATAGTGTCGTGATTAACAACTCAATGAAATGATTGGAACCGTCGTTCCTCGTGAATGAAGTGATTATTCGACAATTACTAGTCTCAATACGGTTAATACCATGATGAATGAGTATGATTATGAATGATCAACAACAAAAAGGAGTGAATATCCTTTTAACCGAGTAAGAATTAACTTACACAACACCGATGAAGAATGTCCGTCCACGAACAACGTCCTAATTGAAATGCCGGTCGCTCGAACAACCTTGAATAATACAATGTACCAATAATTCGATCATTACACGAATAAAATACGATCATAACCGACTCAAACATCGATACAACAATACCCAAACTCGAATATATCGAAACCAACTCCAAGATGAGTATTTCAAACCATCAAAACACTTTCAATGATATCAATAATCCCATAGGAATCCACAATTCAAGATTACAACAACGTCAATCGGAAATCCCCAAATTAACCGAAGTCAACCCCAAGGGTTCTTGATATAAATCCCCAAAATAGCCATTAAATTCGTAGGAATACATTTATCCAAGGTAGATAATCCATATCTAATATATTCCAATAACAATCCAAGCTTACACGAAGAAATCGGAAGAAAAAACCCAAAAATCCGAAATTCTAGATCCAAGAGATTAATACCTTTGATTTGATGTGATGAAGATGATGAAATGATGATTAATCCAAATGATGAGCTTGAAGATGATGATAGATGAATACAACTCGAAGAAAACTCTCCAAATCGCCCGAAACCGAAGAGAAAATGAGAAGCAATGATAAATAACGAAATCTGGGCTACATTGTCCAATTTATAGTCACTCCAGGTTAGCGTGCGCTAGCCCTTGTGCGTAGCGTGCACTAACGGGTATTTTGGGTAGTCCAGTACCCACTGACCGAAAACGGTAGCGCGCGCCATGTACCTTTTTGTAGCGTGCGCTACGGCTATGCACTTAGCGTGCGCTAACCACAAAATATTAGCGTGCGCTAACGAATTATTTGATGCCCAGTACTGGAGTCCAGAACCTACTATCCTCTGATCTGATCTCGGTAGCGTGCGCTACAACCAACAATTAGCGTGCGCTACTACACCGTTTGCGAATGCTAACAACCACTCATAGCGTGCGCTATGAATTAATCCAATGCAGTCCAGTAGCCACTGGACTCAACCTGGTCCGTCCTTAGCGCGCGCTACACCAAATATTAGCGTGCGCTACTACAACCCACTAGTGCGCGCTACTTACCATTCATAGCGTGCGCTACTTATAACTCACCTGCAGTCTAGTACCTTCTGGACTGCAGCCAGGGTAACATTAGCGTGCGCTAATGCTGAGTGGTAGCGTGCGCTACCTGTACTCAATTAGCGCGCGCTAAAAAGAATACGTAGCATGCGCTACTCCTCACGCACAGCCCACAATGAAAATGACAATGATGATAAACACGGCACGAAACTCCAATTAGATTAGTGATGAATGATGATTGATACACGATACAATTACTCTGAAAGATGAATACCATGATTGAATATGAGTGACAAATGATCATTAATGAGTGAAATTACTGAATGATAAATACTGAATGATAATTACTGAATTACTACCGGGTATTACAATACATATTCCTGTTATCAAGTACTTGCACCAGCTATTTGCTGACCCTCTATCGGGGTGAATACATTTTTATGTATTCAGGTACAAGACTTCGTGATGAGCAAGCACAGGAAGAGCACGAGAACGATGAGCAACAGTGATATTGCCTCGAGTTGCCACTATGGGTTTTCTTATTTTTGTTATTTTGATCTTGAGTTGTTTATGTACTCACGAGTACTGTCGTTGTTGGTGTTATGCCCGCTTGTGGGCCTGGGGAATTAATCCTTCAGTTGTTATCTGTATATTGAACAAATTGTGTATGTGTCGTTATGTTCGACCTTGCTGATCGTAATGTTGTAAAGGTATTGCATTGTCGACCTTGCCGGTTAACGTGGGTTGTTTTTGTATTAGGTTCGACCTGGTTGGTAGCTGTGTGTATATGTGTTAAACATGTTTTGCCTTGTGGATTCTCGAAATGGATCCACGGCGTTGTAACAGTTCCGACCCGGGCGAGGTTGTTACATTTGAACCCCACTCAAAACCCTCTTTTAAATTTTTCAAAAAATGCAAAATTTAAGATTAAGGGCAAAATATTTCTTTTGTAAAATTCCAGCATTCTAAAAAATGAATTGTTGAATTATAAGTCTCATTCATCTACCTTGATCTACTTTCAGATCCAATGCAACTTTTGTCAATTAATAAAACATTTGATCATTATTCAGTGTGTCTTTAATTTCCTAATGCTCGTGCCAAAAATTAAATACTCGAACCCTAAAGCGCAGTTGATATACACTAAGTGTTATCATTAATCGATTGTGTGACTAAAATGTGTGCTTAAGCATGTATTGCATTGGGTCTATATGATAACTATGATTGATATGGGAACCCACCAGGCGATTGAAAACTGATGAATTAAATAATATAATTGTAGTACCGAACCACATTATATTACCAAATACTCCGATGAGGAGCTTAAGTACATTACACCAGGACAAAACAGAATACTAGTATATTTTATATGAAGATAAAATACACCACCCTGAATAATAAACGTCTCAAACGGAATTTGCAGCGGAAATACAAATGAAGAGAAATAAGAATGACTGAAATGACTGAATTAAGCGGAATGACTGGGCCCCCCTACTAGTATCACTGGGACTCCTCGCCGTCAACATGCTCTTCCCGTGCCTTTGCCTTGCCGTGACCTGAAAAAAAAAATCCCCCAACGGGGTCAGTTACACAGAACAACAATCCTCAATGGTTGAAAATACGCAATCATGATATAACTGAAGTTATGAAATATCCTTAGTTATGAATTATGCTGAAGAGGAGTATCATAGTACGCCCGTAATGTTTTGTGCAAGTGTACAAGACGAGTGACCGGACACACCCGTCCTTGTACCTAATTAGTCTCACGGAGGTAAGCGTTACCGTGTGCATGGTCCAAATGTATCGGTGAACCCAATACATGACCATCATGTGCCCGACTAAAAATTCCACACAACCACACCCGACCACGCAATATGAACCCAGAAGGTCATATGAACGAGAATGACCGCAATGAACATCAATGAATAATAATTTGACAAGGCCAAGAATGACTTACCAAGATGAAAATAATAGTGTCGTGATTAACAACTCAATGAAATGATTGGAACCGTCGTTCCTCGTGAATGAAGTGATTATTCGACAATTACAAGTCTCAATACGGTTAATACCATGATGAATGAGTATGATTATGAATGATCAACAACAAAAAGGAGTGAATATCCTTTTAACCGAGTAAGAATTAACTTACACAACACCGATGAAGAATGTCCGTCCACGAACAACGTCCTAATTGAAATGCCGGTCGCTCGAACAACCTTGAATAATACAATGTACCAATAATTCGATCATTACACGAATCAAATACGATCATAACCGACTCAAACATCGATACAACAATACCCAAACTCGAATATATCGAAACCAACTCCAAGATGAGTATTTCAAACCATCAAAACACTTTCAATGATATCAATAATCCCATAGGAATCCACAATTCAAGATTACAACAACGTCAATCGGAAATCCCCAAATTAACCGAAGTCAACCCCAAGGGTTCTTGATATAAATCCCCAAAATAGCCATTAAATTCGTAGGAATACATTTATCCAAGGTAGATAATCCATATCTAATATATTCCAATAACAATCCAAGCTTACACGAAGAAATCGGAAGAAAAAACCCAAAAATCCGAAATTCTAGATCCAAGAGATTAATACCTTTGATTTGATGTGATGAAGATGATGAATGATGATTAATCCAAATGATGAGCTTGAAGATGATGATAGATGAATACAACTCGAAGAAAACTCTCCAAATCGCCCGAAACCGAAGAGAAAATGAGAAGCAATGATAAATAACGAAATCTGGGCTACATTGTCCAATTTATAGTCACTCCAGGTTAGCGTGCGCTAGCCCTTGTGCGTAGCGTGCACTAACGGGTATTTTGGGTAGTCCAGTACCCACTGACCGAAAACGGTAGCGCGCGCTACGTACCTTTTTGTAGCGTGCGCTACGGCTATGCACTTAGGGTGTGCTAACCACAAAATATTAGCGTGCGCTTGATAAGTGGTAATTTTACCACTTATTTCTCGACGAACCAACTATCGGCCAGCCTATCGGCCGATAGGCCAGTCCGATAGGCTGCCCAGCGGACTCTCGTGTTTTGACGGATTATAACTCTTTTGGAGAGATTTTGTTTCCTAGATTAGGGCTAATCGGGATTTTAACCCCCTTAGGCTATATAAACCTCCAGCTAGACCTAGTTTTACTATCGACCATCATCTTTGATCATTCTTTTTCATCTTTTATCATCTTTTGCAATCTTTTACATATTTTGGCAAGATTAATTCTTGGGATACAAGAACTTTTTGGAGGCAGCAATTATTATTGTTTTTCGGAGATTGAAGACTCGGAGTTCATCCGTAAGGGTTGTAATCTCTCTTTTCATATTAATAATATGCATTATTCATAAGATGTAAAAGATTGCAAAAGATGCATCCGTAAGGGATTTCTATACCTTTCGTTGATACCGCTGGCCGGCATTGGTGACCCACCACGAGAACTCGCTCGTCCCGAGAAAATCCCTTTGAATGCCAATTTTTGGCGCCGTTGCCGGGGAATTGATGGAAAACTTAAGGGGATAATTCGAAAAAGAAGAGATTGTTACTTTAGGTTGTTTACTAGTATTATTAATTTTCGATCTCGTTTCCTCACATCTTGTTTTCTCTTCTTTGTAGGCGGTGCATGATCACAAGATCCCAAGGAAAGGACTTATTTCCTTTGGATTCGGAAATCGAGAAGTCTTTGAGGAGGAAGAAGCAAGAAGCGAGAACCGAGACTATTTCTATACCTTTCGTTGATACCATGGCCGGCATTGGTGACCCACCACGAGAACTCGCTTGTCCCGAGAAAATCCCTTTGAATGCCCGCTTTCGACCTAAGCTGGACGATTATCAAGAAGGAGGTTGGGGAAAGATTGATGCCAACAACTTCGAGCTTAAACCGTCCCTCATCGCTACGGTGAAATCTCAAACATACGGAGGAGGAGTTAATGAAGATCCAAACGCTCATCTTGAGTCGTTTTTGGACATATGTGCCACCATCAAGCAAAACGGAGTGCCTCCGGATGTCATTAAGCTCCGCCTATTCCGGTTCTCCTTAGAAGACGATGCGCTAGATTGGTACAAGAGTCTAGATCGGAAGGAAATTGGTACTTGGAGAGAGATGACCCGGTTGTTCTTAGCACAGTTCTATCCTCCCTCGAAGGTGCAAAAACAAATCAACGATATCTTGCAATTCGAGCAATATGAGGATGAATACTTATACGAGGCATGGATCCGATTTAAGAAGCTACTTCGCAAATGCCTGACATGGAATTGACAAGGAGGAAATCTATATTCGGTTTTATCGGGGTTTGACGAGGAAGGCTAGAAGAGAGTTGGACTATTCATCGAAAGGGGGATTTCTTGCTAACGATTATGAAGAGGCCAAGAATCTCATCGAGCTAGCGGTCAACAATGATTACGAGGAGGTGACCGATAGGAAGATGACGAGAAGAAAGGTCCCATCCGGTGACGAGGACGCCTACGGTGATTTAAAGGCGAAATTTGAAAAACAACAAAAAGAGCTTGAGATACTAAGAAAGAAGACTTTAGGAGTCAATGCAGTTTTTGAAGAGCTAAACAAGCCTATTGCAATTGAGGAGGATGTGAATTACGTGCAAGGAGGAAACTTCCGGCAAGGGGGAAATGGGGGAAACTATTATCCGAACAATCGAAACCACCCTAATTTCTCCTATGCCAACCCGAACAATGCTCTCCAGCCACCACCGGGATTTAACGTGAAAAACGGGGTTATTCAAGAGCCGATTGATAAGACACCGATGGAAGAGATGTTGGAACGGTTGGAGGCGAGTCAAAAAGATTTTATTTATAAAGCAGACAAGAGGTTCGGGGCTCTCGAGCATAGTGTGACATCTATTGGAAACTCAGTGATAGCCTTGACAAAGCAGATGTCGATGGTGGAGACCCAAATGAGTCAAATGGCGAACGCCCAAGCCGGATTTCATAAGCGGGCCATTTTCCGAGCGGCAGAGACCAACCCGAAGACGCAACAATGCAATGCAATCGAGCTTCGGAGTGGGACAAGGTACGATAATCATGGGGCTGGAGTTACGGAATGCGGAAACGAGGATGTATTAGAAGCGGAGCCGAGAACGAGAAAGAAGATGAAATGCGGCGAGCCCATCGGCCAAACTATCGGCCGATAGCCCACCCGATACCTGACGAGAATGCGGCGGTTGATCCTATCGACCCCCTATCGGTCGAAAGGGTCTGGAAGTTCGAATGTGAAGGATTTTGAGGTAAAAGCTCCATTTCCACGATTGGCCAAGTCGAGACATGATGAAAAGCTTCAACGATTTATCGACATGTTTGAAAGGTGAATATCAACATTCCACTTCTAGACGCTTTGAGAGACATGCCGGGGTACGTGAAATTCTTGAAAGACGCTGTGGCAAGCAAGAGGAAGTTGGGAAAGTTTGAAACAATAAATTTGACAGAGGAGTGCAGCGCTATCATTCAAAACAAGCTACCGCTCAAGCAGAAGGATCCGGGACGTTTTACTTTTACATGCATGATTGGCGACCAAACGTTCCGTAATGTGTTGTGTGATCTCGGGGCAAGCATCAATCTTATGCCTCTATCCATCTTTAAGAGGTTGAAGATTGGGGAGATGAAGCCGACTACCATTTCTCTACTCATGGCGGACCGGTCGATCTCTTATCCGAGGGGAGTTGTGGAGGATGTGTTCGTTAGAGTCCAACACTTAGTATTCCCGGCCGATTTCGTAGTTCTTGACATGCCCGAGGATGAGAATCAACCATTGATCTTTGGGAGACCGTTTCTAGCGATGGGGAGAGCACTTATCGACGTCCAAGAGGGTGATCTTACCTTCCGGGTTAATGATCAAAATCTGAAAATTTCCATCTATGACGCGATGAAGAAGCCCGAGGATGCGCCCGAGGAATGTTATGCAATTGAGTCTATTATGCCGCCCCCGACCGACTTGTTGGAGCATTGCATTTCACACTCCATTTACTCACATTCCGATGTTGAAGAAATTTACGAGGAATTGCCAGAGTATGTTCGAATGTTGGAGGCGAACGAGTTTCGATCTAATGAGAGGGACGTATGCTATCTTGATGTCAACAAACCCATTCAAGGGGGAGTTGTCGCTGAGGACCAATCGATCGAGGTACCGAAGTTAGAACTTAAGCCGTTGCCGGATCACTTACAATATTGCTTCTTGGGCGAGAACGAGTCTTATCCCGTGATAGTTTCTTCTTCTCTCGGACCTACTAACTTGGAGAAGCTATTACGGGTGCTGCGAAAACACAAAGGGGCGATTGGATGGACGATTTCGGACATTAAGGGAATAAGCCCTTCTATTTGTATGCACCGGATTTTGCTAGAAGATGATCATAAGCCGAGGGTGCAACCGCAACGAAGATTAAATCCAGCAATGCAAGAGGTTGTGAGAAAAGAGGTGCTCAAATTATTAGATGCCGGGATGATATATGCAATTTCCGATAGTGAGTGGGTGAGTCCTACTCAAGTCGTCTCTAAGAAAGGGGGTATGACCGTGATCAAGGACGAGAAAGATGAATTAATCGCGACAAGGCTAGTCACGGGATGGAGAGTTTGTATCGACTACCGGCTACTTAATGCGGCGACGAGGAAGGACCATTTTCCACTTCCATTTATTGATCAAATGCTGGATCGTTTGGCCGGATATGAGTATTATTGCTTTTTGGACGGGTATTCGGGGTACAATCAAATTGCTATCGCTCCGGAAGACCAACACAAGACCGCTTTCACGTGCCCTTATGGGGTATTAAACTAGGAGGATGCCGTTTGGCTTGTGCAACGCACCCGCAACTTTTCAAAGGTGCATGATGGCCATCTTTCACGGATTAGTCGAGAACATAATGGAGGTCTTTATGGATGATTTTTCAGTTTTTGGTTCATCTTTCGACTATTGATTGAAAAATTTATCTTTGGTACTTGCCCGGTGTGAGGAGACGAACCTTGTTCTAAATTGGGAGAAATGTCACTTCATGGTGCAAGAGGGAGTAGTGCTGGGGCATAAAGTATCTTCGGAAGGATTGGAGGTTGATCGAGCGAAGGTGGTTGCTATCGAGAAATTACCGCCTCCAACCAATGTTAAATCAGTACGAAGCTTCCTAGGGCATGCGGGGTTCTATAGACGGTTCATTAAGGATTTCTCAAAAATCACGAAGCCGTTATGTTCCTTGCTCGAGAAAGACACGAAACTTGAGTTTGATGATGATTGCTTGAGGGCGTTTGAGACATTGAAACAAGCCTTAATTTCGACGCCGGTCTTGATCACTCCGGATTGGGGTGCACCATTCGAGTTGATGTGCGACGCGAGCGATTGGGCCATTGGGGCCGTTTTGGGTCAAAAACGGGATAAGCTTTTCCGGGTAATTTATTATGCGAGTAAGACGATGGATTCGGCCCAAATGAACTACACCACGACGGAAAAAGAGTTGCTCGCTGTGGTCTATGCATTCGACAAATTCCGACCTTACCTAGTGGGCACTCACACTATTGTTCATACCGATCACGCAGCGATTCGCTATCTTTTTGCCAAGAAGGATTCGAAGCCGAGATTAGTGAGATGGATACTCCTTCTACAAGAGTTCGACATGGAGATCCGGGATAGGAAGGGGTGCGAGAATGTTGTTTCCGATCACCTTTCCCGTCTCGAGAAGCCGGTTGAGGGAGAAGATTCGAGGATCGAAATAAAGGAGAACTTTCCGGACGAGCATATCCTAGCCTTGGCCGATGATACACCATGGTACGCGGACTATGTTAATTTCCTTGCTATCAAGCATGTTCCAACGGGTCTTTCTTCTCATCAAAGAAAGAAATTCTTCCATGACGTTAAATTCTACTATTGGGAAGACCCTATTCTTTATCGGAGGTGCGCGGACGGGATTATTCGCATGTGTGTCCGACAAAGCGAATGGCAAAGGATAATTGAAGAATGCCATAGTGCACCGAGTGGGGGTCATTTTGCAGCGAATCGAACGGCCATGAAGGTGTACCAATGTGGTCTCTATTGGCCTTCTATTCATAAAGATTGCCAAGCTTTTGTGAAACATTGCGATAGATGCCAACGATTGGGGAACATAGCAAAAAGAGACGAGATGCCGCAGCACACTATTATGGAAGTAGAGTTGTTTGACGTATGGGGTATCGATTTTATGGGTCCGTTTGCAAAATCACGAGGCTATTCGTATATTTTACTTGCGGTCGACTACGTGTCGAGATGGGTTGAGGCAATGCCGACGATTACGAACGATTCGAAAGTGGTGATTAAATTTCTTAATAAGAACATTTTGACTCGTTTCAGGACTCCACGAGCTTTGTTGAGTGACGGGGGGAGCCACTTTAATAATAGGTGGTTAGGAACCCTTCTTGCAAAATATGGAGTTAAACATAAGATTACGTCCGCCTATCATCCACAAGCTAATGGACAAGCCGAGCTACTTGATCGGGAGATCAAACAAATTTTAGAGAAGACGGTCACAAACAAGAAGGACTGGGCTAAATATCTAGATGATGCACTTTGGGCTTATCGGACCGTGTATAAGACTCCAATTGGAATGTCTCCATACCAGCTCGTCTTTGGGAAATCCTGTCATTTACCGGTGGAGCTGGAAGTTAAAGCGTATTGGGCCACTAGAAGGATTAATTTCGAATTTCTTGAAGCTAGTGGATCAAGAAGAGAGAAGCTGCTGGAAATCAACGAATGGAGAAACGAGGCTTTCGAAAATGCAAGGATTTACAAGGAAAGAGCGAAAAAGTTTCACGATGATCGTATTCGGAAGAAGGACTTCGTCCCGGGAGACGAAGTGCTCGTTTTCAATTCGCGGCTTCGTCTATTTCCGGGGAAGTTGATGTCAAAGTGGACTGGTCCATACACCGTCTTTCAAGTAAATCAAAACGGATCATGTGTCGTGATGAAAGAAGATGGGCACAAGTTTATTGTGAATGGACATCGGATGAAGCACTATTTCAAGCCGTTGCACCACGAAGAGAAGTATGTCACTTACCTCGAAGACCCGGAATGAATGAGGTATCGTCTAGCTAAAGACGTTAAACGTAGCACTTGTTGGGAGGTAACCCAACGTATGTATATTAGTTCGTTTTATTCGTTTATTTTCGATTTTTCGTTTGCGTGATTTTTGTACTTTCTAGTTTCGTAGTAGCTTTGCTAGTTTTTGTTAAGTTCTAAACCATGCACGCCGAGTTTTGGATACTTGCAGGTCTTTAATCGCCATATCCAAGCAAAAACGGGACCAAGTTTGCGAAATAGAACGAGTTGAAAATTTTTTGAGACAGACGATCCTATCGGACGAGCCTATCGGCCGATAGGCCCGGCCGATAGGCTGAGGAAAATTAAAATTTTTTTTTGTTACAAGCAGTGGTCGATAGGCAGACCCTATCGACCGATATCCCACCCGATATGAGGTACGTAAGTTTCAGTAGTTCCTATCGGCCCAGCCTATCGGACGATAGGCCTGGCCGATAGGACATACCCGGCCCAGTACCCGCTTCGACCCGGTTGATTAATACCCCTTTTAAACACTTCACCACCCGTTTCTCACACTCACACACATATATCGGCCGATAGAACGAAAGGGGCGATTTTTTTTCTACTTTTCTTCCTTCAAAACTCGATCAAGGTACGTAGTTTCGACTCTTAATCCTCTTGTTTTTCAGTTCTATACATGTTTTGAAGCACTTTGACGGATTCTTTTTGGAGTTTTGATGAAAATCGAATTGGGGATCCACTTTTTGGGGCTTTTGTTAGACTTGGATGTTCTTTGAATTTTATGCCCGATTGTTGATAGAATCTTGATGGAAACATGTTATCTATGCTTGATTGTTCATGGGTACTTCGAATTGGTGGATTAATTGATGAAATTGAACGAATTTTGGAAAAAACCCCAAATTGGGAGAACCCTAATTTCGAAATTGTTGAAATTGGGTGAATTTGTTGAATTGAATTGTGAATTGGGATTGATATGAGTTGAATTGTTGATGAATTAGATTGGATTGGAGAGAATTTGCCCTAATATGATCGTAGTGTGTTGTTTTGTTATTGTGGGTGGTGATTTTGTTCCTTTGAATATGAAATGGGGGAGTCTAAGTTTGGGGGAGGTTGTGTGATTTATTGATCGTAGTATATGGATGTCGGGTCTATGATTTTGATGTTTATTGGGCATTATAGGGGTCTTAGTTGATATTGTGGGATTATTGGATTATGTCGATGCTCGTTGAATGTTTGTATTATGAGTTGCTTATTGGATATTGATTGGATGGTTGTTTTGTAGGAACTTTGAAATGGGAAAGCAAAGCAAGAAGTCGAAGCCGAGTACGGCCGGAAAATCTAAGGTAACCACAGAGAAGGAAAAGGCTCCGACGAAGGTAGTGCCGGCTATTCCGATCCCGGCTGCGCTCGACCCGAAGAAATTCAAGCTAAGATTGACTGGGCCAGAGTCTAAAAGAAGGTGGTCGCACCTTATCGGAATGTCACACAAGCATTGCCGATTTTTACATGAGGAGACGGCTCGGGGGATGGGAATATATGATGATATTATGTTACTAGCAAGACAGTGCGGGTTTGAGAGCATTTTTCGGGCAAACTATCTCGCTTACCACGTGCTCACCGTGGAGTTTCTGTCCACACTTGAGGTTTTTAGGGAGAATGGGACTCCGGCATCTATTCGCTTCAACCTCGACAACATAGAAAGGGAGCTCTCGGCCGACGAAGTTAATGCCATTATCAACGGGGCCGAGGACGGGTCATTCCAGCAAGGCGATCATGCCAAAGAAAACTTAGAGTTGTGGTCCAAGATGATTTACCGCAGGGAGGAGTCGCTTCTCATTTATAATCCGACGTATGCCAAGGCCTCCTCGATCAGGAACCCAGTTCTCCGTTATATCCACCGTCTGTTCACCTCGACGATTTTGAGCCGCACCGACTCGGGGACGTGCTTGTCCACTGATCTTCACCTTTTATGGTCGGCCTTGAACGGTACACGGAAGCACGCCGGATGTTTTCTGATTGAGCACATGGAGAAACAAGCCCGGCTGACCGGGAAGCAGAGGATTGGGATTGGGGCGTTCGTGACCCCTATCGCAGAGCATCTTGGGGTGCACATTAGAGGAGAGCCGGTGTTCCGAGACATCTATTTGGATAGACCGACACTACAGAGGCAAGAGATGCTTGCCTTCACCGAGGGGTTCGACTGGAAATTGCACGGTCGGAACAAAACCGTGTCCCTCTTCCGACTCCCCTCTCCGACCTTGACTTCTGTGAGGGGCGACGCGCCCGATGTATATGCGAGGTGGAGTATGAGCTCCGCGGCTCATTTGGCACTTATCGACCGTTGGATGCGTCTCGTAAGAGGCAACGCCGGGAGGTGACCATTGATGAGCCGTTCTTGGAGGGAGCCGAGGAGGAGCTGGATGATATACCCGAGGGGGGTAGCCGTGACGAGATTCCCACCGGTGGAGGTAGTAGTTTTCAGATGAGGGCTCCGGATTTTGATGCTTTTGAGTCGAGATTTTTTTTTTGAGAGAGAGAGAGATGCACGAAGAGAGTATGCAGGCGCAAGACAATTATCATTTGGCGAGTATGCGTTCTTTGACAACCGAGTTTGGCTCTTTGGGAACTCGGCTGGGCGAGGTTGAGACTCGGGTGGGTGTTGTTGCCACTCGGGTCAAGGAGTTGTACGAGCTCGTGGAGAAACGAGCCGAAGAAGACAGAGTGTGGCGACAAGAGGAGATTGCTTGGAGGGAGCAAGAGAGGAAGAGGCAGGAAGATAGGTGGGCCCAGGAGGACCACTACAACCGAATGCTACACGAGATGTACCACTTTGCTCCTTTCCCCGATTCACATGCCCGCTATGATCCGAGCTCGCCGACAAACCCGCCATTTCCGCCACAGTGATCAGGTACTCCGTTAACAAAGCCACTCCTTTCTCTTTTCAAACTTATTCCTCCTTTAGGATGCGAAATAAGTTTGCGGGGAAGTGCGGCTTTGTTAATTTCTTTACGTGTGAGTACCTTGTGTGCCTTGTATCTTTATTTGCTTGTGTTGGTGCCCTTTGTTTTTATTTGTGCTTATCATATTGGTGTTGCGTGGTTTTGGCTTTTGATTGCTTAGTTTTTTAGATTTTTATGTTCATTTTCGTTTGGTGTGTTTGCTAGTTTCTATTTTTTTTTAGGTCATAGTAGTTTTTTTTAGATTTCGTGTTTACTTTTATTTGCTTTTCGTTGTCTGTTTTAGATAGCCTTGCTTGTCTTAGTTTCTCTTTATTAGTGAACTTTTCGAGCTTCTATTTGTGTGATACCGATGTTACGACACTGTTTTTCTCTCTGAAGAAACGGTCGAGTTTTAGTCGAGTTGTAGTCAGTTATTTCTGTTTTGCATAGTATTCATTTAGGTCCAAAATTTTTCGTGATTGTAGAGGTCTTGGCAGATAAGAGACGATACATACTTGTTTTAAAATCACCGTCAATACGTTTGGTTACATCTTCCGGATAGTGAGTCGTACTGTTTCTTTAGTCGTGTTGGCACTTAGAGTGAGTTTAGAGGCGGTCAGTTTTTCCCAAAAATCGAGATAATGTTGTTCTATGAAGGGAAGTCTAGTAACCGGGGGCATTCGCGTGACCCGTTGTTTACCCTCGCGTAAAACGACGACCCTGATTAGACTAGTGATTTAGATATTTCACATGTGCCAATGATAGGGAGCCTAGTAACCGGGGGTATTCGCGTGACCCGCTGTTTACTCTCGCGCAAAACGGCAACCTTGATTCGGACATGCGGAAATTATATATATTCGAGTTGTTTCTCCGCTGTAGACGGGAACTTAGTAACTAGAAGCATCCATGTGCCCCATGAGTGTCTTTTACGTCAAACGGTTTCCTAATACATGAGAATGGAAGTTCCACCCTAGGATTACCCCGATGAAACATCCCGAGATCCTAACCTAGTGGTCAACTCGAATCAAATTCTTGAACATATATATAAGGGAATACTGTCCGAGGTTTATTTGTTATGAAACTCGTGAAAATTGTGCCACTAGGCGTATAGCAGGCGATCTAGCTTGTTTATTTTAGCCTTTCATATTGACGGTCGATTTGACTCACGTTTTGTTAATCTTTGTGGATTTTCTTCATGAGCGAATGATTAGGGTGAACTTGACTACTTTGCGGAATCATTATTACGAGTGCGGCTCGCTTACGACACTCGGATTATTTAGAGAGAATTACAGGATAGTATTGATTAGGTTGAACACTATGAGTTGCACGATGATTCACGACTTTCTTTTTCTTTTCTTTTTGTTGTTCGGGACGAACAAGGCTTAAGTTTGGGGGGGTTTGATAAGTGGTAATTGTACCACTTATTTCTAGGATTTTATACTAGGTTTTTATCTCGTTTCGTGATTAATGTGCTCGTATTTGGCTTATTTATGATTAGTCGAGCCGTATTACGCGTTTGGGTTGGTTTTAGTGTGTTTGCGGGTTTTAGAGCCAAAAGGACCCAAAAGCGAGACAAAGGACCGAGTCGAGTCACGGACGGAAGAAAGCGGATTTTTGCAAGAGACAGACCACCTATCGGCCCAGCCTATCGGCCGATAGGTGCGTCCGAAAGGTGTTCTGCCCTACCGAGTGAAGTCGATCGACGAACCAACTATCGGCTTGACTATCGGCCGATAGGCGATCAAATAAGTGCCAGTACTCTCGTGTTTTGACGGATTATAACTCTTTTGGAGAGATTTTGTTTCCTAGATTAGGGCTAATCGGGATTTTAACCCCCTTAGGCTATATAAACCTCCAGCTAGACCTAGTTTTACTATCGACCATCATCTTTGATCATTCTTTTTCATCTTTTATCATCTTTTGCAATCTTTTACATATTTTGGCAAGATTAATTCTTGGGATACAAGAACTTTTTGGAGGCAGCAATTATTATTGTTTTTCGGAGATTGAAGACTCGGAGTTCATCCGTAAGGGTTGTAATCTCTCTTTTCATATTAATAATATGCATTCTTCATCGATTTCTTGTTTAATTTCAATTATGTCTGGCTAAATTCATTGGTTGATTCTAGGGTTAGTAAATTTAATTGATGTTCACATGATGTTCCTTTGATTACCTTTTTACCTTTCATCCTAGGCTTGTGATCAAGATGTGTCAAATCTCATGCTAGATTAAAGGGCCCTTAATCGATGCATGTTAGCTAATTGATTTTGCCCGTAAGGATTAATTAATTAGTGGAAATACTTGATGCACAATATGATTTAATCTTAAGACCTAAGTGGAGTGAGATAAATCATAGATAAATAAGTTGGCGCTTTTTAAGTGATTTAAATTCTTTGAGCCCTGGCGGGGAAAAGGGTTTAAATTAACTATGTTTCTAGGTTGCCTTGATCGGGATTCTAGATCGGCTGAGTGATTATTTCTAGGATTGAATTAAAATTTGGGGAAAAGGAATCAAGTGAATGAATTGTGTGAACTCAATTAGATGATACTACCCTAGGATCAATTAGCTTTCCACTTGTGATTTTATCTTGCTAATTTGCTTATTTGCTTAATTTAGATAATTCATCTTTTATTTAATTTTTGTTCTTCGATTTTTGAAGTTAGATAATTAGAAACAAAACAATTTTTGATTCTAAATATGATCAAATTTTGAGTAGAGTTACTTCCTTTATTTTCGACACATCAATTCCCTTGGGTTCGACACCTTGGAAATACTTCGAGGTTTTACAAATTTTAAAATTGATCGGATTTGAAAACCTTACTACGCGAATCCTAGCGATCAGCGCTAACGAATTATTTGATGCCCAGTACTGGAGTCCAGAACCTACTATCCTCTGATCTGATCTCGGTAGCGTGCGCTACAACCAACAATTAGCGTGCGCTACTACACCGTTTGCGAATGCTAACAACCACTCATAGCGTGCGCTATGAATTAATCCAATGCAGTCCAGTAGCCACTGGACTCAACCTGGTCCGTCCTTAGCGCGCGCTACACCAAATATTAGCGTGCGCTACTACAACCCACTAGTGCGCGCTACTTACCATTCGTAGCGTGCGCTACTTATAACTCACCTGCGGTCGGTACCTTACGGATGCGGCCAGCTAACATTAGCGTGCGCTAATGCTGAGTGGTAGCGTGCGCTACCTGTACTCAATTAGCGCGCGCTAAAAGGAATACGTAGCGTGCGCTACTCCTCACGCACAGCCCACAATGAAAATGACAATGATGATAAACACGGCACGAAACTCCAATTAGATTGGTGATGAATGATGATTGATACACGATACAATTACTCTGAACGATGAATACCATGATTGAATATGAGTGACAAATGATCATTAATGAGTGAAATTACTTAATGATAAATACTGAATGATAATTACTGAATTACTACCGGGTATTACAATACATATTCCTGTTATCAAGTACTTACACCAGCTGTTTGCTGACCCTCTATCGGGGTGAATACATTTTTATGTATTCAGGTACAAGACTTCGTGATGAGCAAGCACAGGAAGAGCACGAGAACGATGAGCAACAGTGATATTGCCTCGAGTTGCCACTATGGGTTTTCTAATTTTTTGTTATTTTGATCTTGAGTTGTTTATGTACTCACGAGTACTGTCGTTGTTGGTGTTATGCCCGCTTGTGGGCCTGGGGAATTAATCCTTCAGTTGTTATCTGTATATTGAACAAATTGTGTATGTGTCGTTATGTTCGACCTTGCTGATCGTAATGTTGTAAAGGTATTGCATTGTCGACCTTGCCGGTTAACGTGGGTTGTTTTTGTATTAGGTTCGACCTGGTTGGTAGCTGTGTGTATATGTGTTAAACATGTTTTGCCTTGTGGATTCTCGAAATGGATCCACGGCGTTGTAACAGTTCCGACCCGGGCGAGGTTGTTACATTTGAACCCCACTCAAAACCCTCTTTTAAATTTTTCAAAAAATGCAAAATTTAAGATTAAGGGCAAAATATTTCTTTTGTAAAATTCCAGCATTCTAAAAAATGAATTGTTGAATTATAAGTCTCATTCATCTACCTTGATCTACTTTCAGATCCATTGCAACTTTTGTCAATTAATAAAACATTTGATCATTATTCAGTGTGTCTTTAATTTCCTAATACTCGTGCCAAAAATTAAATACTCGAACCCTAAAGCGCAGTTGATATACACTAAGTGTTATCATTAATCGATTGTGTGACTAAAATGTGTGCTTAAGCATGTATTGCATTGGGTCTATATGATAACTATGATTGATATGGGAACTAAGTGTTATGCAAACAAAGTGCCATGAAAGTGGTCGCCCTCGAACTCTACTAGAACAAAGGGCCACAAATCCAGATGGGGGCCACCCCTTGAACACATACGAGATGAGATGCATTCTCTACAGTCTGAAGGCCACCTCTTGTACTGTAGGAGCCACCTCTTGTAATACCCGATATTTTTCTACTTTTGGTAATTTTCATTTTAGTGATTTTCCACTTTTGGCGACTTGCTTGTAATCATTTCGATATTTTGAAACTATCTTATTCTACACTTTTTGCTATTGGAATGAGTTTCGAGGCCGTTTAGTTTGAATATGTGTAACATTGTGACTTTTCCTTATTAAGGTTTGATTTATGAAAATCTTATTTGAAACTATCGTTTGATGTTTCTATAATTTCATCTAATGTTTTCAGATGTACTGTGAACTTTGGCAATATTGTTCGATCCCTAATCGTGTTTTCTGAACGTTTGGGCCGGTTTGTAATTTTCTAAAGTTTTGGGCGTGTGATGTCGTATTCATTTTTCCATACCTTCGGGTGGTTGAAATCACGTGTTTGTGTCATCCGAGGCTTGTTTGGAATGACCAGTTGCACAGCTGAACTGCTGTGCAGAAGGCTTAGCGCACGCTAAAGTGGAGTGATATCCCGCACTAGTGTGTACCATTAGCCCACTCTACCGTGAATATTAGTGTGCGTTATTGAGTTGAGGTAGAACGTCCCATTCCTCTCTGTATTGACTCGTTAGCGCACGTTAAGGCAATGATAAGCGCAAGCTAATTGGTAGGGACAGGACGTTCTGTCCTTCACTGTACTGCCTCATTAGCGCACGCTAAGGATAGGATTAGTAAACCATACATCGAAACGATAAGGATAGGATTAACAAACTCGAAGGCCGCCCCTTCGATCAACCGTTCGCAAAGCTCGAACCTTACACAAAATAAAAATAACGACAAACTCAACTTACATAACAATACTATCACATGACCATTCTAAACGTTCTAACGATGACCGAGTATAATCATTATTGCTCGGCCAAATCCCGGTTAACTACTACAAGGACACTAAGTCGAATGAAGACCATACTACATGCGAAACGAAAGGTCATAGTAGGGATAACACGTTGACATCTACGGGTTTTCCAATACATACAAATCGTTACAATTTACTTCCAAATCTGCCACCAATTCTTAATACATATATCAGTTATCTAGACAAATTCATAACATGGTAAGTGTTCAACCAAATTCTAAGTTACTCCCACTTATGATTCTTCCGCAAGTAAATTCATCTAATCCAAGTTCTACGTTCATCCCAATTGTTTACAAAATGATTATACTGTTCTAACCATTCATATGAAGATTATCAATCCGAACAATCTTTACAAACCCTGTATTATACTCGAAGAATGATCCCTACGTTCATCATCTCAAATTCACCTAGTCTAGATGATAACATACATAATTCGTTCATCATATACTAATCACAAAATCATCATCTTCATCATGTAATCATCACGAAATCATCATCGAGGCAGGTTATAATCTTTGAAAATCACATCCTTATGACAGACATAATCAAGGTTCAACTATTCCCGACGAAAGATCTAAGTTAAACCAATCCAATCCTCCTAAACTTGTTGTTCGATTCATAATGCTCAGACTAAGCTCAATAACCTTAGTAGCATGCTCATAATCATCACTAAGAACATGAACTCTAGGTTGGTAAAGCATCACATACCTTAATAAGGAAGGAAATAACAAAATTCTTGGTAGAACTCAACACCGGATACTTGAACGCTAATATTCAACGATCCTCGTCTTCAACAATCATTAGCTACTTCGATCTCCCCAAAATCTATGACATGACTTGGATCCGGTACACACTTCCATAACTGAGATACATGAAACACATTATGAACGTGACTCAGCAATGGCGGCAAGGCCAACCTGTACACCAACTCCCCAACTCTTTCAAGAATCTCGAATGGTCTGATATATCTCGGACTCAGCTTCCTTTTCCTCCCAAAACGAAAAATTCCTCGGGTAGGAGAAACTTTCAGAAGTACGTGATCCCCACCTCCAAGCTCTAATGGGCGACGGCGCATGTCTGCATAAGACTTATGCCAACTCTGGCAGTCAACAACCTTTCTCGAATCAAAGCTACCTTCTCTTGAGTCTGCACTATCAACTCTGGTTCCGTACCAATTAAGTCAGACGAATCATCCCAATACAGGGATGATCTACATCTTCTTCCGTACAATGCTTCTAAAGGTGCCATCTTAATGGAAGCATGCCAGCTATTATTGTAGGTGGATCCAATCAACAACAGATGAATTTCCCACTCAGTCGACCAATCTAAGGCACAAGCTCTCGACATGTCTTCTACTGTCTGAATAATCCTCTCGGACTGTCCATCTGTCTGAGGATGATAAGCTGTGCTAAAGTTTAGATCGGTTCCCAAGGATCTATGAACTGCTTTCCAAAAATGTGACATGAAGAGACCATTCTGATCTGAAATAATGGTTTTCGGTGTACCATGCAATCGGACTATATCCGCAATAAACACTCGTGCCAACCTCTCGAGTCCCCATGTGTCCTTAATGCCTAGAAAATGAGCCGACTTGGTTAGATGATCAACTATCACCTAAATCATATTCATCACAGTTCTAGCCTTCGGCATATTGGTAATAAAGTCTATCGATATATCTTCCCACTTCCATTCAGGAATCAGAAGAGGCTTCAGCATTCCGGCAGGTCGCTGATGTTCAATCTTAACCTGTTGACAAGTTAAACACTTTGAAATGTAGCCTGCCACATCGTTCTTCATGTTGCCACACCAAAAATTCTACTTCAGGTCTTTATACATCTTACTGGTGCCTGGGTGAATAGATTAGGGCATACTATGAGCTTTCTTCATGATTGTCTACATCAAAACATCATTAGCGGGAACACAAAGTGGACTTTGGAATCTTAGAACTCCATCTTCATGAATTACAAATCCTGGGGCCATTCGCTTGCCTATTTCATCACGTAACCGAATCATCAGAGGATCATCTCATTGCTTAGATTTGATTTCTTCGATTAACGATGAAGTTAATTCCATCCCATACAGTTGTCCTTGGACTACTTGTAACCATACTTCAATTCCTTCACGAATCAACTCTCGTTGAATGCTGGACTGGGATGTGAGCGTCTCCAGCATTTGAATAGAAACGGGTTTGCGGCTCAGTGCATCATCCACTACATTCGCCTTTCCTGGATGATAAAGAATTTCTAAGCCGTAGTCTTTAATCAATTCCAGTCATCTACTCTGCTGCATGTTCAACTCTTTCTGATTTAAGATGTATTTAAGACTCTTATAATCCATGAAGATCTGACAATGAGTTCCTTACAAATAATGTCTCCATATTTTAGGGCGAAAACAACAGCTGCAAGTTCCAAATCATGAGTTGGATAATTAACTTCATATGGCTTCAACTGTCGTGAAGCGTAGGCGATCACCTTCTTATTCTGCACCAATACACATCCGAGACCTTGATTTGAAGCGTCACTGTATACTATGAATCCTCCAGTTCCTTATGGTAGCTTTAGAATTTGAGCATTTTCAATCTCTTCTTAAGTTTGTCAAAACTGGCCTGACACTTCTCGTCCCATTCAAACTTTTGGGTTTTCTGCAGTAATCGAGTAAGTAGATGGGTAATTTTGGAAAACCCTTCCACGAACCGACGATAATACCCAGCAATTCCTAAGAAACTTCTGACTTCCTTCATGTTCTTAGGAGACTTCACGTTCTTAGGAGACTTTCTGGGTATCTACTTGGATCCCTTCCGCTAATACCACATGTAATACCTCCGGTATTCCATGCTTGATTACTTTGTACTGTGTGAATGTTTGGTGATGTGACGTCCTTTCTATTTATGTATTCCATTGAGTGCTATATAATTGTACGATGTGAATGAAACAGGGGTGACACGCCTCGACGCCGTGGGACGATTGTCGGTGCGAATATGATGGTGGCCAACGTCTTGTTCCCCAATAATTGTTGACGAGTGGAAGGGATGGTCACCCCGAGATGGTTAGAATGTGGTATGAGGCTAAAGAGTTTATGTCTAACGCACGTTAAAGTTCTGTTTAACGCGCGCTATAACTCATGCCTAACGTACGCTACATTTCGATTGTTACGTACATTAGGGTAGCTATATTACGTACGTAACGTGTGGGTCGGTCTCCCGACCAAAATCTTTCTTTTGACATGGACAGAGTTACTTTCGGCGGGCTAGAGGACAAACGAGTCAACTATTCGTTACGTACGTTATGTCCCAAATTTAACGTACGTAACACTTGGGCACATTTCAGGCAGTGAGTTCTTTACGTACGTTGTCATTACACTGTTACGTACGTAATACACCTTACGTACGTAACACACTTATCGTTAACGTACGTTACCAAAAACAAGTTTTATAAAATGGCAATTCCCTTCTTCATTTGCACGACCCAACACCACAAACTATCACCCTTGGAGAAATTCCTAGACCTATACCTGGTTCTCAAGCCTCTTATACACTTGAACTAACATTGAGGAGGTGGATTCTTGAGCTCCGGTGAAGATTATCCAAGTCGTTCTAGTCACTTCTCGTTTCCCCCGTAGTTCTTGTGAATCCGTCAACTATCTTCATTATTCTTCTTCCAATAAGGTAAGCCACCAATCCCTGGAGTTATATCTTTGATGTTTTCGTATTTATACTTATTAGATTGCGGGTATTGGGTAGATTTTGCTAAACTTCGTAGACAATCTTGTCGGATGGAATTGTAGTAACCGGAATTATCGTTTCTCATATGTTTCGTTTCATGCAAATCATATCTATCATACGGAATTTCACTTCAAATCATCGCTAGGCATGTAAAATTTGACGAATCAATTGTGGGAAAATTCGTAGTAATCCGTCACCGTATGTTCCATTGTTCATAGCCACCCTTACCTTGTGATTTTTGACACTTAGCAAACTAAGGAAAACAATTCGATAGTATAATCAATATTGGGTATCAAACCACCAAAGTTATTGTGCAATAGAATCCGTCGATTGTAGTATTCGGAATATAGAATTGAATTAGAAGGCATGAGATTCAATTATGCCATAATAATTCGTTGTCAACCGAAGAATGATAGGATTATCGTCTTGATTAAATCGATATACCTAATGTTGATTATGGGATTGAACGGAATAATGGTACGCAATACGTTAAAACTTAGAAACGATACTTATATCGACAACCCAAAACTACACTAGGAATCCGATTAGGAAAGGGGGACTAGTTTATTCATCATAATCCGTACGAGGTGTTAATCGGACATTTCGTGGCTAGGTTAAGCTCGAGCGGGCGTGGGGACTCCTTATCGCAAAGCACCTACTGTCGGATTACAGGCAAGTGAAATCTTGCTCGAGAATTTTCTAATATCAATGTTATACCGTATGTGTGTATGTGCCATTTTGAAAAATGCCGACGTTTGTCTTTCTCTAAAAATGTTATAAATGGGCCGATGTGTTGGGGATAAAACCTGTATGGTACCCGTGTGGAAATGTGTTAGGGGGTAAGACCCGAATTGGGCGCCTATGTTCCGGGGTATTCCCGTGTGGATACTTCCGTGACCCTTGGTTGCGACCTTGGGGCTTATGTGTTAAAAGAGAGAGACAACGTCGGTCGAGTGATGAAATATCCCCTGTGATTACTAGATACTGTGATTGTAAAGATGACGTATATCGTTGTTAGTAACTGTTATTTGGTATGCATTCTCTGACCCTGGTTACCTGGTATGATTCGTCGTACCAGGTAAAATTGTTCATCATGTGCAGGACATTCCCGAGGGGTCCGGTCAGACTTGAGCGGTGTTGGAATTATCTCTAGCCGCTGCTTAAATTGGAATAAATTGTTTTCTTTGGAAAAACTCTTGTTGTGTAATAATTGGACTTCAAATTACATTCTTCCTTAAATCTTTCGACTCACGTTATGTAAACCTTGAATTTAATGTTTTATCGCGATTTTCTTAAAATGCCTATTTTTCCAACTAGCCTTGTGGGTCCCATGTGGGATTCACGGCACTGTAATACCTCGAGATATTTTGGGGGTGTTACAGAAAATGGTATCAGAGAGAAACTCCTGGTTTGAATAAACTTTCTCCTATTTTTTTTAAAAGTCCAACACCCCAAGCGATCGAAACTCCTCATGGGAATGCAAGTAAGTGATATGTGTGTGTTTCTATTTTTGTACAACATTTAATTATAAACCGTGCGTGGAACTGGCTTTAGATTAATACCGTTAGTGATGGCACGCCGAGGAGCTAGGAGAATGGTGAATGACGCTCAGGGTTCAGCCGCGAACCACAATGAGGACGGGAACACTGCCGAGACCCATCCTGCTGGGGTCCAGCCGCCACCAGTTAATCAAAACGATCAGGAGGCGGAACGCGAGAACAGCAACCCGGGGGGCATGGACCCAGCTTTTGTTCAGGCCCTTGCCCAGGCTATCGCCATGGGAATTGCTCAGGTCAATCAGGCGGAGCGGATACCGGTCATCAATGTAGAAGAAAACGCAGGGAGAGATCGATGGTTGGGAGAGATGTTGAAGGCTAGGCCTCCATTATTTGACGGAACAGGAGAAAAACATGTGGACGACTGGATTTCTGAAATGGAGACTGCCTTCGAAGTAATTGGATGCCCAGAGAACATAAAGGTGCCGCTCGGAATTAATCAACTCCGTGACACTGCTGCACGTTGGTGGAGGACTTACAGGCCAGAGGACTGAGTGGTCGGGTGGACTGAATTTGCCCGACTACTACGGAGCGAGTACTGTCCCAGATCATCCCAAACCGCTCGCGCACGAGACTTTTTCAGTGCCGGGCCTCAGAACATGCCAGTACCAGAGATCATTCGGGCCTACCGAACCGAGCTTAGTTACATCTCCCACATAGTTCCATCAGAAGATCAACGAATATGCCATATTGCACAGAGGTTACCGGAGGATGTACAGCGCTATGCCGCCGGATTTCACTGCACGACCCTGAGAGCATACGAAGACGTAGTCACAGCATATGCCGGTACAGTTGTTAATACCGACACCGGGCATAACTCGAAGAAGCAGAAGTCATCAGTTCAGTCTGGGAACAACAACAAAACGAATTTGGGGCCCGCATCTTCTTTTAAGTCGGCGGTTTCGTACCAACAGAAGGGTGTATCTAATCGGCCTTACCGTAGGGACTGCTTCAATTGTGGTATGACCGGGTATACTAAGGATCGGTGTCAGAAGACGGCTACCAAATGTTTCACATGCGGAAAGAGTGGACACATGTCTCGTTACTGCTGGCGGGCCAATTCCACTCAGAGCCCAGCTTCCCAACCAAGTCAACAAGGCTCTGTGCAATCCCCTAGAACGCCTGCTGTTTCCAACTACCGAGCCCCATCCCACCAGAACCAACCACCACTACACGGTGCCGGACGAGGCCGTGGGCGCGGCGGAGGTACCTCGTCCTTTTCGGAGTCAGTACCGTCTCGTGTATTTGAGCTGAGGGCTACAGATGGTCAGTCTGCGCCAGCTATCTCAGGTACTCTTCTTGTTAACTCTCAGCCAGTGCATGTACTATTTGATACCGGAGCCACCCATTCGTTTATATCTGTGGAATGTGTTGAACGCTTAAATCTTGTTTGTGTACCTTATGAGCCCTTTACTGTTAAACTACCCGAGGGTAGTAGATTAAGCGGCGATCAAAAGGTTCGAGGCCCATCGGATCTGCATCAACAATCATAGTTGGACCGCTAATCTTATGGTCTTTCCGCTCCAGAATGAAGATATCATATTAGGTATGGACTGGATGCCATTGCACAAAATGATCTTGGATACCTACCACTTGACTATTTCCATTTCGGCTCATGACGGTACCACACATGTCATCAGTGGACGTGAACACTTTAGTACGAAAGGGTCTCTCAGCATTATCGCAACAGAAGCCTCCTACAGCTCTCGAAGTGAGTACTATTGGTGTTATGTTCTTCGAGAGGACACTTCACAACTTGCAATCACAAACATTCCGGTGGTGAATGAGTTTCCAGACGTTTTTCCTGATGAACTACCAGGGCTGCCACCGCACTGAGAAGTTGACCTTTCCATTGAACTCGAGCCAGGGACGAGGCCTATTTCCAAAGCTCCTTACAGGATGGCACCGGCCGAGATGAAGGAATTAAAGATACAGCTCGAAGATCTGTTGGAGAAAGGGTTGATCCGCCCAAGCACCTCGCCGTGGGGCGCACCAGTACTTTTCGTTAAGAAGAAAGACAACTCTCTACGCTTGTGCATCGACTACAGGGAGCTGAATAAGGTTACTATCAAGAATCGTTATCCACTACCGAGAATTGATGACCTCTTCGATCAGTTACAAGGGGCAGTCGTGTTTTCAAAGATCGATTTACGGTCCGAATATCACCAATTGAGGATTCGGGAGGAAGATATACCCAAGACTGCATTTCGGTCGAGGTATGGGCATTACGAGTATATCGTGGTATCGTTCGGGTTGACTAATGCCCCAGCCGTTTTCATGGAACTGATGAATAGAGTTTTGATCGATTTCCTCGATAAATGTGTGGTGGTTTTCATCGACGACATCCTGATATATTCTCGAAGCCGACAGGAACACGAGGAACATTTGAGGCAAGTGCTGAGCGTGTTAAAGCAACACCAACTTTATGCGAAGCTGTCCAAGTGCGAATTCTGGATGCCGGAGGTAATTTTTCTCGGACAAGTTGTCTCGGCAGAAGGTGTCAATGTCGACCCACAAAAGATCGAGACAATAACGAGTTGGGAACCGCCGAAGAATGTCAAGGAGGTTAGGAGTTTCCTAGGACTGGCGGGTTACTATCGAAGATTCGTCGAGGCTTTTTCCTGTATCGCCCGACCGTTAACGAACCTACTGAGAAAGAGCACCAAATTTGTATGGACTGCAGATCGCGGAAGAGCTTCAAGAGCTCAAGAGTAGGCTAACTATCGCCCGATACTAGTGTTACCACGAGTGCTGAAGGATTCATTATATACACGGATGCATCCAAGCATGGACTAGGGTGTGTCTTCATGCGAGAATGGCGAGTCGTTGCGTACGCATCCCGACAACGAAGCCGTCACAGTAAATTACCCGACACATGACTTGGAGCTAGCCGCGGTGGTGCATGCCCTCAAGATTTGGAGGCACTATCTCTACGGAGTTACTTGCAAAGTTTTCACGGATCATAAGAGTTTGAAATATATCTTCACGCGGAGAGAATTAAACATCAGGCAGAGGCGTTGGTTGGAGCTAATCAAGGACTACGATGTGGAAATCTCCTATCATCCCGGAAAAGCCAACGTGGTAGCTGATGCTCTTAGTCGGAAAACTACACAAGAGGTAATGGTATCGGCATAGCAGATTCAGCCCAAAGCTGGCAAGATATCAGGAGAAGCAACACCGAAGTATGGGTACAACGTAGGCAAGGACAATTACGCTCAATCAATATACTTTCGTCCTTACTAGATGAGATACGTCTAGCACAGATGGAAGATCCTGAATTACGTGCGATTGGTGCAAGACTCGAGAAAGGAGATGTTTCCGACTATAAGATTCAAGGTGATTTGGTGAGGTTCAAGAACAAGATATGTATTCCACCGAATGACGGGCTGAAGCAAGCTATACTGAAAGAGGCACACTCCACTCCCTATTCTATTCACCCTGGAGCAAGCAAGATGTACAAAGATTTGCGACAGAGTTTTTGGTGGAAGAAGATGAAATGGGAAGTTGCTAGGTTCGTCGCCCGATGTATGACGTGCCAACAAGTGAAAATTGAACACCGCAGACCAGCCGGAATTATGCAACCCCTACCCATCCCGGAGTGGAAATGAGAGAGCATATCAATGGACTTTGTCACTAAGCTACCTACGGCAGTGGGAGGAAAGGATACAATTTGGGTCATTGTTGATCGATTGACAAAATCAGCACATTTCATTCCTATTCAAGAAATAACCGGGACAGAGCAGCTGGCCGTCATTTTCATCAGAGAGATCGTAAGGCTACATGGTGTTCCCTCATCCATCATTTCGGATAGGGACACCAGATATGTGTCTCGTTTTTGGAAAGCCGTCCATAAAGCTATGGGGACCCAAATACACTTTAGCACGGCCTATCATCCTCAGACAGATGGACAGACCGAGCGTACGATTCAAACCTTGGAAGATATGTTGAGGGCATGCGTGCTCGATTGGGGAAAGGATTGGGCTGGGGCTAGTGGAGTTCTCGTACAACAACAGCTGGCATGCAAGCATAGGCATGGCACCATTCGAGGCCCTGTATGGGCGAAGATGCAAGTCACCATTATGCTGGGATGATGCCTCCGACACCGCAGTTACCGAGTTGGATCTTATCCAGGAGTCCATTAAGAAGATCTCTATCGTTCGGAAACACATGCTAGCCGCGCAGAGCCGACAGAATCTTATGCCGAAAACCGACAGCGACCGTTAGAATTTACGGTCGGGGATCATGTTTGGGTCAAAGTATCACCTATGCGAGGTATCCGGCGTTTCGGCCAGAAGGGCAAGTTGAGCCCGAGATTTATAGGTCCGTTTGAGATATTGGACCGAGTAGGGAAACTCGCGTATCGATTAGCTCTACCGCCGCATCTGGATGGAGTGCATAACGTTTTTCACATCTCCCAGTTAAGGAAGTATGTCTATGACCCGAGTCACAAGCTCAATTTCGAAGAAGTGGAAATTTCCGATGACGCTACCTTTAGAGAGATACCGACCGCCATTTTGGATCGGCGTGTGAAGATGTTAAGAAATAAAGCCATACCCCTCGTGAAGATTCAGTGGTCGCACCACGGCACGGAAGAAGCGACTTGGGAAACTGATTCGAGCATGAAGGAGAGTCATCCCGAGTTATTTTCTTAAGTTTCGTGACGAAACTATTTTTAAGAGGGGTGATATGTAATACCTCCGGTATTCCATGCTTGATTACTTTGTACTGTGTGAATGTTTGGTAATGTGACGTCATTTCTATTTATGTATTCCATTGAGTGCTATATAATTGTACGATGTGAATGAAACGGGGGTGACACGCCTCGACGCCGTGGGACGATTGTCGGTGCGAATATGATGGTGGCCAACGTCTTGTTTCCCGATAATTGTTGACGAGTGGAAGGGATGGTCACCCCGAGATGGTTAGAATGTGGTATGAGGCTAAAGAGTTTATGTCTAACGCACATTAAAGTTCTGTTTAACGCACGCTATAACTCATGCCTAACGTACGCTATATTTCGATTGTAGGGTAGCTATTTTACGTACGTAACGTGTGGGTCGGTCTCCCGACCAGAATCTTTCTTTTGACACGGACAGAGTTACTTTCGGCGGGCTAGAGGACAAACGAGTCAACTATTCGTTACGTACGTTATGTCCCAAATTTAACGTACGTAACACTTGGGCACATTTCAGGCAGTGAGTTCTTTACGTACGTTGTCATTACACTGTTACGTACGTAATACACCTTACGTACGTAACACACTTATCGTTAACGTACGTTACGAAAAACAAGTTTTATAAAATGGCAATTCCCTTCTTCATTTGCACGACCCAACACCACAAACTATCACCCTTGGAGAAATTCCTAGACCTATACCTGGTTCTCAAGCCTCTTATACACTTCAACTAACATTGAGGAGGTGGATTCTTGAGCTCCGGTGAAGATTATCCAAGTCGTTCTAGTCACTTCTCGTTTCCCCCGTAGTTCTTGTGAATCCGTCAACTATCTTCATTATTCTTCTTCCAATAAGGTAAGCCACCAATCCCACGAGTTATATCTTTGATGTTTTCGTATTTATACTTATTAGATTGCGGGTATTGGGTAGATTTTGCTAAACTTCGTAGACAATCTTGTCGGATGGAATTGTAGTAACCGGAATTATCGTTTCTCATATGTTTCGTTTCATGCAAATCATATCTATCATACGGAATTTCACTTCAAATCATCGCTAGGCATGTAAAATTTGACGAATCAATTGTGGGAAAATTCGTAGTAATCCGTCACCGTATGTTCCATTGTTCATAGCCACCCTCACCTTGTGATTTTTGACACTTAGCAAACTAAGGAAAACAATTCGATAGTATAATCAATATTGGGTATCAAACCACCAAAGTTATTGTGCAATAGAATCCGTCGATTGTAGTATTCGGAATATAGAATTGAATTAGAAGGCATGAGATTCAATTACGCCATAATAATTCGTTGTCAACCGAAGAATGATAGGATTATCGCCTTGATTAAATCGATATACCTAATGTTTATTATGGGATTGAACGGAATAATGGTACGCAATACGTTAAAACTTAGAAACGATACTTATATCGACAACCCAAAACTACACTAGGAATCCGATTAGGAAAGGGGGACTAGTTTATTCATCATAATCCGTACGAGGTGTTAATCGGACATTTCGTGGCTAGGTTAAGCTAGAGCGGGCGTGGGGACTCCTTATCGCAAAGCACCTACTGTCGGATTACAGGCAAGTGAAATCTTGCTCGAGAATTTTCTAATATCAATGTTATATCGTATGTGCGTATGTGCTATTTTGATAAATGCCGACGTTTGTCTTTCTCTAAAAATGTTATAAATGGGCCGATGTGTTGGGGATAAAACCTGTATGGTACCCGTGTGGAAATGTGTTAGGGGGTAAGACCCGAATTGGGCGCCTATGTTCCGGGGTATTCCCGTGTGGATATTTCCGTGACCCTTGGTTGCGACCTTGGGGCTTATGTGTTAAAAGAGAGAGACAACGTCGGTCGAGTGATGAAATATCCCCTGTGATTACTAGATACTGTAATTGTAAAGATGACGTATATCGTTGTTAGTATCTGTTATTTGGTATGCATTCTCTGACCCTGGTCACCTGGTATGATTCGTCGTACCAGGTAAAATTGTTCATCATGTGCAGGACATTCCCGAGGGGTCCGATCAGACTTGAGCGGTGTTGGAATTATCTCTGGCCGCTACTTAAATTGGAATAAATTGTTTTCTTTGGAAAAACTCTTGTTGTGTAATAATTGGACTTCAAATTACATTCTTCCTTAAATCTTTCGACTCACGTTATGTAAACCTTGAATTTAATGTTTTATCGCGATTTTCTTAAAATGCCTATTTTTCCAACTAGCCTTGTGGGTCCCATGTGGGATTCACGGCACTGTAATACCTCGAGATATTTTGGGGGTGTTACACCACATGACCAAGGAACATCACTTCCTTTAGACATAATTCACATTTTGAAAGTTTAGCATATAGTTCGCTCCTCAAGAGGTTCAAAATGATCCGTAAGTGCTGCTCATGCTCTTCTGGACTCTTAGAGTGGACGAAGATATCATCGATAAACACAATTATGAATTTGTCCAAGTACTCTATGAATACTCGATTTATTAACTGCATAAATACAACATGTGCATTAGTGAGACCAAACGGCATCACTACAAACTCCTAGTGCCTGTAACGAGTTCTGAATGCTGACTTTGGGACATCTGATTCTTTAATCCTCAGCTGATGGTATCCCGACCTCAAATCGATCTTTGAAAATACTGTCGCTCCTTGCAACTGGTTGAACAAGTCATAAATATATGGCAACGGGTAGTTATTCTTGATCGTCATCTTGTTTAGCACTTGGTAGTCGATGCACAATCGAAGCGATCCATGTTTCTTTCGAACAAAAAGAACTGGTGCACCCCATGGCGAAACACTTGGCTGAATATAACCTTTGTCCTGCAATTCTTCCAGCTTCTTCAATTTATACATCTCGGTAGGTGCCATATGATACGGCGCCTTAGAAATTGGCGTAGCTCCCGGTTCTAGCTCGATGGTAAGCTCTACATCTCGTTGTGTAGGTAGTCGAGGCAATTTGTTAGGGAACACGTCTGGAAATTTGCTCACAACAGGAATAGATGAAAGCTCTACTCTTCCTTCTTCTTTCTTCATCGCATAACACCAGTATCCTGTACAGCCCTGCTTTAGTAGTTTGACGACTTTCATAGCTTTGATCACTTTCCCTGAGCTTCGTGTTCTCGATCCTTTGAATAGTAATTCGGATCCATCTTCGGCTATCATTGAGATATTCCTCATCCGGTAGTTCATAATAGATCCATATCGGTTAATCCAATCATCTCCAAGAATTAGGTCATCTCCTTCAATCTCTACTACGATCAAATTTGAAGGCTAGTCTTTCCCTCCAATTGTTACAGAAAAATCTCTAAGTTTCTAAATTCCCCATAATTCTTTCCCAACTCAGTAAACCCATAATATGAGGTTCACATTAATGAAAACAAGCAATGCTCAAACGATTAACACAAAACAAGGATATAAACTAGTCTGTAGCCCCTGTATCAAACAAAACACTAACTGGTTGCGAAAGGATCTGAACGGTACCTGATGTGACAGCTGCATTCTGATCATCTGCCCTTCTCCTCTCATAAAGGCATGGAGGAGCTAATCCTGCACTCGATGCTCCATTTTGGTCGAGCTATCCTCTTCATCTTCCTCGACCAAAACTCTGGGGTGGCTGGACACTCTGCTGCTTCTGTGGGACACTCGCCTCTTTCTGGCCCGTCTGTGAAGTACGAGCTCCAAATAGTTTTAAAACGCCCTGGCTTTCTTAATTAAAAAGAACGTTACACAGCTCATTTTTTTTCCTTAAAAATTTTATATAAATTCGGGGTATTTGCGGAAGTATTTTAGTCAGTAAATCTTCAATAAAACTCGTTTATTCAACCATCAGTACAGTTTTACAAAAACATGGGAAATCAAATATTCGGACATAGTCCGTTGAAATTATATTCGTTGAAGAACATCAAGTATTTCGTAAAAATAGTAATAATTACGGCGACAACATCTTTTATTATTTAGAACTTCATCGTGTTGGGAGTATGTATTCATCTTCTGCTTGTCCCGTTCGTCGATTCCTTAGTCTGAAAAATATAAACGACGAGGTGTGAGTACGCGAGCATGCTCAGTGAGATTAAACCTTATAAATCGTCAAAATCATGTTGTGTAATGCACATAAAACATTCTTATATGTGTGAGACTCATCTCGAATTTCTTCCATTCTTTTGACCCCTTGCGGGTCGTCATGTTACACGACACAACAATGACCGTAACGTATTAAAACAGTATAACCTCACCTCCTTTGCTGAAATCTTGAAATATCTTCCTTTGAATTTGGCTCGGTTGTCCTTCTCCTAGCACTTGAAAATACTTTTTCATATTTCCGGCCATAAATTCTTGATGTAAAATCTAAAATTTCTTTGAGGACTTTTATCAAACACCTTTGAAAAACTGTCAGATTTGAGCTATCTGTTTGATCGGGATTTTTGTGGCTTTTATAAATTTTGGAAGGAAAATATGTTTCGGGCGTTTTAAAGTAGAGATTCACAGATTGAAAATAATATATGATATGTATAAAAACACGTCTAGTAACATGTATAAATAAGGTCTCAAAGTCGGTTGAAAATCAACATTACCCGGACAGCTGGAAGCCTTATCCGGACAGCTGGCCGAGAAGCTTCTGTCGGTCGTGACCGACCTTATCCGGACAGCTGGACAGCCTTATCCGGATAGTGGCCGAGAAGCTTCATCGGTCGTGGCCAAGCGTTATCCGAACAGTGGGCGACCTTATCCGGATAGTGGCCTAGAAGCTTCGCCGGCCATGACCGTGATTGTCGATCGGCGTGTCCGTGGTGGCCGGCAAATGTCCGTCAACTTGGCTAAGCCGGTTCGACCCCTTCGATGTCCAAATTCGATTTTACGACTGTTCGGACTAAATCGAGTTAAATCTTCGATATGCTCGGAACCAATTTTCGATAATATTAAAATAATAATATAATATTATTTTTGCAATATAAGTGTTCTGTAATGAAAATTTTATCGTATCAATTCGTCGAAAATTTTTGAAATTACTTTCATAAATTCTAAAATAATTCTTATAATTTATTTTGAAATCGTTTCCTTCATTATGCTAGGAACGTATCGGTCCAAGTATCGGACAACCTGCAAATATTAAAAAATCAAAATCCATGATCGTTAGCAAAATAAATAGCATTTAAATAAGTATTGGGGCGTTACAATAGAGCCAAACTTGCAGTCAACTTGGAAGGGTTGACGTGGGAGAGATTTAAAGTAATATTCTATGATAAATACTTCACCAGGGATGCACGGTCTCTCAAGGTCAAAGAGTTTTTGGAGCTGAAACAAGGGGATATGTCTGTTTGTGAATATATTCGGAAATTTGAAGAAGGCTGTAGGTATGTTCCCTATATTGATAGGGATAATGCTGAGAAGGTGGATCATTTCCTAAGAGGCCTCCGACCTGAAATTAGAAGAGATGTGAGGATGTCTACATCAACTGAGTTCAGAGAAATAGTTGGCAAAGCACTGCTCGCAGAAGCTGACGAAAAGGAGATACAAAGGTCTTATCAACAGAAGAGGCAAGCATTTGCTTCAAAAAATTAAGCATATTGGAAGAAATCGGAGCAAAAACCATGCAAAGCCAATCAGAAGCATCCTATGGCGAGAGATGCTCCAAATACAACTGAGAAGCCCAAGTGTACTAATTGTGGGAAAAATAACTTTGGAGAATGTTTTGTTGGGTCCAATAATTGTTTCAGATGCAAGAAGCCCGAGCATATGGCGAGAGATTGCCCAAACACAGAAAATAAAGTTCAGGGAAGGGTCTTTGCAATGACTCGAGACGAAGCTGATGCAGATGCTTCTGTAGTCTCAGGTACCATTCTGATCTCAAGAATTCCTGCACTTACATTGATAGACCCAGGATCTACACATTCATTTGCATCATATGCATTTATGAGAAAATCGGGCGTTAAACCAGAACTCTTGAAAGTTGGTTATAATGTGGCTGCTCCGTTTGGAGAAAATATGGATTCTGACCAAATGTTGAGGGCCTGTACAATTCGAATTGGCGGGAGGATACTCTACGCCGACCTCGTTGTCCTACCAATATCTAATTTTGATGTTATCCTTGGTATGGACTGGCTATCTAAATATTGTGCAAATGTTGATTGTAATAAGAAGATTGTGGCCTTTCAACCAGTAAATGGAGGAGGGTTTAATTTTAAAGGTAATTCATATTCGTGCTCTTTGCCAATTATAACTGCACTGAAAGCTAGGAAGATGTTAAATAAGGGGTGTACTGGCTATTTGGCTAATGTTTTGGACACCTCCCTTGAAATGAAATTGAAGCCTGAAGATGTAGATGTGGTTAGAGAATTTCCTGAGGTGTTTCCAGATGATCTACCAGGGTTGCCCCCAGATCGGGAAATTGAGTTTGCAATCGATGTAATGCCAGGGACTACCCCTATTTCTAAAGCCCCATACAGAATGGTATCGGAGCAAGACCTCTCTCAGTACGGTGAGATTTGGGGATGAACCAAGCGGAAGCTGGTGAACATGTGACACCCGGGGCCGACGAGGGCGGGGAGTGATCGCCGATGCAATAGAAAAGGGCACAGACAATGAGCGGCTCCGAGAAAGGGGAGTGATCGTCGGTGTAATAAGAAAAAGGGCACAGACAACGAGCGGCTCCTGACAAGGCTTCTAGGCGGAGGGGGACATGACTGAACCGAATTCTTACCAGAACGAGAGGTATTCCAAGACTGTATAGGTATGGGACTATACAGTTAAGGAGGTTTAAAAAGGTTTACTTATAAAAAAAACAAGATATTTCAAAACTTTCTTATTTTTTAAAAGTATAACGAATAATTACGGCATGATTATATTTTCGGGAGAATATGTGGTTCATCGCTGCTGCCCAACGTTGACTCCGAGGTAATGTTTTCAAGTATTCACTCTTTTATGAGAACTTAAAAATTATGGTATGAGTATAGAATGATTGTGTCGGTAAAAGATTTGAAAGGATATGTGAAAGTTTAAATATTGTCCGAAAGGGACAAAATATGATTTCAAAGAAAGGTTTCAAAGTGATTTTTGCTGACACAATATTTTTAAAGTTATTGATGAAAATACTCATACAAAGTTTGATACAGATTTTCAAAGTTCTTTACGAAGCTCAATTTCGAGGACGAAATTTTTTAAAGGGGGGAGGATTGTAACACCCCAATACTTATTTAAATGCTAACGATCATAGATTTTGATTTTTTTATATTTACAGGTTGTCCGATACTTGGACCGATACGTTCCTAGCATAAAATAAAGGATTTAAAAAAAAAGAAAAGATTTCAAAATAAATTATAAGGGTCATTTTTAGAATTTATGAATGTGATTTCGAAAAGTTCCGACGATTTTGATACGATAGAATTTTCATTACATAACACTTATATTGCAAAAATAATATTAAATTATTTTATTATTAATATCGAAAATCTTTTCCGAGCATATCGAAGATTTAACTCCGACGAGTCCGGAACAGGTCGGAAAATCGAATTTGGACATCGGGAAGGGGTCGAACCGGCTGAGCCAAGTTGACGGACATTTGCCGGTCACCGCCGGACACGCCGACTGACTACTGCCGGTCATGGCCGACAGAAGCTTCTAGGCCACTATCCGGATAAGGCTGTCCAGCTGTCCGGATAAGGTCGGTCACGACCGACAGAAGCCTCTCGACCAATCTCCAGATAAGGCTGTCCAGCTGTCCGGATAAGGTCGGTCACGACCGACAGAAGCTTCTCGGCCAGCTGTCCGGATAAGGCTTCCAGCTGTCCGGGTAATGTTGATTTTCAACTGACTTTGAGACCTTATTTATACATGTTATCGGACGTGTTTTTGTACATATCATATATCATTTTGAAGCTGTCAATCTCTACTTTAAAACACCCGAAACATATTTTCCTTCCAAAATTTATAAAAGCCACACAAATCCCGATCAAACAGATAGCTCAAATCTGACAGTTTTTCAAAGGTGTTTGATAAAAGTCCTCAAAGAGATTTCAGATTTTACATCAAGAATTTATGGCCGGAAATATGAAAAAGTATTTTCAAGTGCTAGGAGAAGCGTATCCGGGATCCAAGAAGGACAACCGAGCCAAATTCAAAGGAAGATATTTCAAGATTTCAGCAAACGAGGTGAGGTTATACTGTTTTAATACGTTACGGTCATTGTTGTGTCGTGTAACATGACGACCCGCAAGGGGTCGAAAGAATGAAAGAAATTCGAGACGAGTCTCACACAGATAAGAATGTTTTATGTGCATTACACAACATGATTTTGACGATTTATAAGGTTTAATCTCACTGAGTATGCTCGCGTACTCACACCTCGTCGTTTATGTTTTTCAGGCTAAGGAATCGACGAACGGGACAAGCAGAAGATGAATACATACTCCCAACACGATGAAGTTCTAAATAATAAAAGATGTTGTCGCCGTAATTATTACTATTTTTAGGAAACACTTGATGTTCTTCAACGAATATAATTTCAACGGACTATGTCCGAATATTTGATTTCCCATGTTTTTATAAAACTGTACTGATGGTTGAATAAACGAGTTTTATTGAAGATTTACTGACTAAAATGCTTCCGCAAATACTCCGAATTTATATAAAATTTTTAAGGAAAAAAAATGAGCTGTGTAATGTTCTTTTTAATTAAGAAAGCCAGGGCGTTACAAGTTTAGTGGCATCAGTGTAGAACATCTCTCGATTCCCTTCCTGTCCGCATTCGTAACATGTCACCATAGAATGAAAACAGTCACGCCACAAGTGTCGTGGACGACCATAATTAAAACATATTTCTGCCGTATCAGTAAAGGCTGGTACAGATCTGGGGTTCCTTCTACTTTTAGATAGTTGTGGAGGTTTCTTGAATGAGTGGAAAGATGATTCAGCCTTGCGCGGCCCACTATTCTTATGTTCTGCAAAACCACCAGTGACATTTTGCTTCTTGGATTCGGAAAACTTTTCCATAGCTGCTACTTTCATTTCGTATGCCAAATCTTTGTCTTGATACTGGTGGAGAGTTGTTCATTCAAAGCCTGACATGTACCTCTGTATCTCTGGCTTCACTATCATGTCGAAATGAATCATTGTTTCCACATCAGTTCTGACCAGGTGTCGAACAAATGCCTGTTGTTGATTAAATGTCTTAATTGTTTGGGCTACAGATTCGTCCGTCGGTTGTGCGGAGAAGAACTCTCGAACTTTAGCTTCTCTCATCAGACAAGGGCAGTACTGAGCTTCCATCATAAGTTTGAACTCTCCCCAATCGGCATCATGATCGATAGGCTAGATAGCTTCCAACCATTCAGACACTTCTCCCGTCAGGAAATATTGGGCGATGGGGGCTCTACGGTCGTCCGGGCAGTTAATCCATGCAAATACTTTGTCCATATTTCTCAACCAGTGATCCCACGTTGGTGTCTCAGAAAAACCATCGAACTTTGGCGGGTGCATCTTCGCCACCTCCTGTAGCCATCTGTATCCACGATTTCCCAAGTTTAGGATGCCTTGCTGTCTCTCTCCCGGCTGCAATCCTACCACCACTTGTATTCTGTCCACAACTTGAGCAAATTGGGTCATTTGGCTGACCACTTGATGAAGGATGTCGGGAACAGAAGGTTTGGCATTCGTTTCCATGGTTTGCTCTGTTGGGATTCGGTGCCTAAAACGAAGGCCCAGCAGAAGCGGTAAAACGAAAATTAATTCGATCCGAATCCCTACGAGGATCGATCAAGCTACGTATATACGAATATATAAACGAAAAGCAAGAGTCGTAAGAAACTAACCCTCGAAGTCCGTTGATTAAATGGTAACCTTCTCTTGAGCTATTCCCCAAGCTTTAGTTTGATCTCTACGAGTTCAATCCGCTCCAAGCCCTTGAACGATCCAACGCCGAAAGCACCGCGTCTCTACTTGCCACGCGCCGGAAAGACGACCGGAATAACAACACTTGATTAATCTCTAAGGTTACGGCTAGAATCAAGTGATGAAGCTTTTATTACTACACTCTAAGTGTATAATATCTCTCTCAATTATTTTCTCTCAATTTTCTCCAAGAAAAATGAAGAAGAAGTGAATGAAGAAGATGAAGAATGAGTGTTAAACTCAAAGTCTATCTCTCTCTCTCTCTCTCAATCCTCACGTTGGAAGCTTGCACAAGGAATCAAAAGGTGCATGTGAAATGAGATATCTCCTTCCCTTTTGTAATATCCGGATTTATTACGGTGTATTTCATCTGTATTCAACCCTGTATTATTTCGGATTGATGATTTTGATTATTGGAATATGATATTTCGTGCATTGATATCATTGTACATAAGTGTAGAAACTTGCAAAATTGCTCAAGCAACCTCGTGATAGCGCACGCTAAGAATGTATCTTAACGCGCGCTATCGGGCCATTACTAGCGCACGCTATGATGATAGGAGTTGCGTGCGCTAAGAACTCAATTATTGAGCGGGACGGCTAACACATGCGCCAGCCGGGACATGGGTCCGGATAAGATTCCCGCTGACGCACCCAGACAAATTCTGAAGTCAACCATTATTAGCGCACGCTAAGGGGTGCTTGGTAGCGTGCGCTAACTTGTCAATAATGCAGAATATTATAAATGGGACAAAGAACCGCTTTGGCTTTCATTTCCTTCGTCTATACTTCATCTTTGAGAGTCCAGAGAGCAAGAATCTCCCTTCTAAACACTTAGAACATATATTAGTGATCATTGAATGATTGAGTATCACTTGTGAGTGATCATTGAAGAGAAGTAACACCTTGGAGTGGCACATAACCAATCGGAGTCGGATTATACCTCGTGGTTTAGTGATTCCGGCATATTAAGGTATGTTCAACCTATCACCAGTCTTAGATTTGGATTTCCAATGGATACGATGATCATATTAACGAGGTATTGAATTTCATTAGTGAATTATTCAACAACATCATGTTTAGAAGATTGGAATGTCTACAATTACGATATTATTGTTGGAACCTTGAAGTTGGAATCCTAGTACTTCAAATGATGAGAGAAATATTCTGAAGTTAACAATCCGTATGATTTATGTTATCTTTGTGATCATGATTTGGAAGAGATGTTATAAGAACTTAAAGGAAGAATCATCTTAGGAAATATTCTTTCGTATAAGTCGGAATCGTTAGTTCACCTCAAGATGAAGTCTGAATATGTATAATGATAGTATAATCTAATACATCAACCGGAGATCACCAACTTCGCATGAGAATTGTAATCAGGATGGATTATGGTGTCATGATGATTATACGTATATTTGCATCTTGAAGTTGATATTATCCTGGAGATCATTCATAAAGGTTATGAACATAACATGAAGACAGATAACAAACATCAAATCACTGAAGAATCCGCTTACTTCATCACTATTTGTGTAAATCTGCTGCCCTCCAGTGAACTGCCATGCACTATTAGCGTGCGCTAATATACGAGATTTAACGTGCGCTATCGAGTACGTTTAGCGTACGCAACGTTTTGGACTTAGCGTGCGTTAAATCATCAGCCGAGTCAGTCGGTGATCGCTGAGGCAATCGACAACGCCGGGTTAGCGTACGCTAGGCGGTGTGTCTGCGTACGCTAACGAGTAGCATTAACGCACGCTACATATGATTCGTAGCGTGCGTTAATCTGTCCGCATGCATTGCATATTAAGGACTTCCTCGTAATTGTTGAATTGTTAGACGTTAAATGCGGCACGAAATGAATTCTGTACTATTTCTTTTGTTAAGGTTCGAGCTTAACACGTGACTGATCGAAGGGGACGACCTTCGAGTATTTTGATATTCGTGGAAGTTTATTCTTATCAACGAACCGAGGCAAGTACTCTAATTAGAATTGTTTGTATTATGACAATTATGATTGTATCGTGTAAATATGTTATGTATATATGTCCACCATGCGTTGATCCGACGGGAATCATCATGGGAATCTATAGCTGTGTGCGCTGGATCGTTGGACAGGTAGTTCCACCATGTGTTGGTCCGACGGGATCATCATGGGAATCTATAGCTGTGTGCGCTGGATCATTGGAATACCATCTGTATGTTGGAAATGTTATGATATGATATGTGTTGTGGATATTCTCGTTGGAGGAACTTGTTATGATATAATTGTTGATTATATCACTGTTGTATGATTATTGTACTTGTACTAGCATCGTTGTGCTAACCCCTTCGGGGGTGAACATTTGTGTATGTTCAGGATCCAGGAGAGCGGGGAAACAACCACTGGAGAGGCATGACGACGAGGGTGCAGAGTGATGTTTCGACCGGGTTTACTGTCTATTATTTATTGGTTATTTTCAATAAGTACTCGAGTACGTTGTCGATTTATAATGTTTGGATTTTGATGATGTAATAATAACTCTTCATGGGATGTTTGTAATTTCGGTTTTGAACCAGTCGGTTGAATTTTATTTCAGCAATTTCATAAACTGGTACCTGTTATTATCATTTCTTTTATTCAGCCTTGTAAATTCTTATGTAAAGGATTTACGGCGCTGTAATATTCCTGAATATATCGGGGGTGTTACAGAATATGGTATCAGAGCTAAGATTATGGATATCTTGGCCGTTGGGTTAAAATAGGGGTCATTTATGTCTTTTGAAGTAACCGGCCGTAAATGACATCACTGCACTGCCTACGTCTTCATGCGAACGGTGGTTGTAAGTTCCTAAACTCTATCTCGTTCTTTACATGTTGTGTCTCTTTATATTTGAATATTAGAACGATGCTGTTTCCTGTGTATTAAGTACTTGTGCTTACAGTATGTTGAGAGGCGGACGTGGACGTGGTCGCGGTCGTGGATGCGGACGAAGGAATGCTGAAAGGGAGGCGTCGCCTTCTAATCAGGCTAGTCATAGCTCAGGCGAGCCGCAGCAATCCATCAATAACAAACCAGAACCTGGTGTGCCAGAAATCCTTCGTCAAGTCGTGAACCAGATGACTCAGTTCGCTCAGGTCGTGGACCGAATGCAAGTGGCGACAGGAATTCAGCAGGGAGATGGGCAACAAAGGATTCCAGAAATGGGAAATCGAGGTGACCGATGGTTACAAGAAGTGGCAAAGATGCAACCACCCAAATTTGACGGCTTTTCCGAGACTCCCACTTGGGACCATTGGTTGAAGGAACTGGAGAAAATTTTTGCTGGAATTAATTGCCCGGACGACAGGAGAGCTCCTATTGCCCAATACTTTCTGATAGGGGAAGCATCCGAGTGGTGGGAAGCTATCCGACCTGCAGATCATGATGCCGATTGGACGGAATTTAAAGTGATGATGGAAGCTCAGTATTGCCCTCGTCCTGTGAGGGAAGCCAAAATTTGGGAGTTTTTCTCCGCTCAACCATCAAACAAACCCGTATCCCAGACGATTAAGACGTTTAACCAGCAGTTAGCATTTATTCGACATCTGGTCAGAACAGATGCAGAGATGATGATTCATTTTGAAATGAGGATGAAACCAGAAATCCAGAGGTACATGTCCGGTTTTGAATGTACCACTCTCCGTCAATACCAGGATAAGGCGTTGGCGTACGAAATAAAAGAAGCAGCAATGGAGAAGTTCACGGAGTCGAAGAAACAGAAAGTCTCTGGTACTTTTACAGAGCACAAGAGCAGTGGGCCCCGCAAGGCCCAGTCTTATTTTTCTTTCAAGAAGCCTCCGCACCCATCTAAGAGCGGAAAGAATTACGGAACAATGTTAGCCACGACGGATACAGCTAGGAAGTGCTTTAACTGTGGTCGCCCAGGCCACCTTTGGCGTGATTGTTTGCGCACTCCAGTTACATGTTTTGAGTGCGGACAGGAAGGGCACCGTGCGACGTTTTGTAAGGACGCCACTAAGTACAACGGAACCCGTTCATCACAGCCAGTTCAGAAGGAAGCCAGTGTCCAACAGACACAGCAAAGTGTTCAGATGCCTCAGAATTTTGTCCGCGGGCGAGGCAGAGGACAATGGGACCAAAAGGGGACATCGAGTGCCGGATCTGTTCCCCCACGTTTGTATGAGATGAGGAGGACAGATGATCAGGATGCTGCTGTCGCATCAGGTACTGTCCAAATCCTTTCCCATCCAGTTAGTGTTTTGTTCGGTACAGGAGCTACACATTCTTTCATATCTTTGTCTTGTGTAAATCGTTTGAATATTTCCGGTTTTCATGCTTATGAACCTTATGTTGTTGGTTTACCGAGTGGAGAGCGGATTGTCGGAAATTTAGAAACTAGAAATTTCCCTGTATTATTTGGGGGCAGAGAGTGGCTCTCAAATCTGATCGTGATAGAAATGCAAGGAGATGACCTGATACTCGGAGACGATTGGCTTAATCGGTATGGAGCAATTGTAGACTACCGAAGGAGGAATATTTCACTGATCGCTGATGATGGCTCCAAGCATCTTGCTCAAGGATGGAAACCGGAAGCTCAGAAAATTGATCAAGGCAATGAAAGTCACAAATTGTTGAAACAGTGCATCGCATGCGGTGTTACGCAATGAAGAAAGAAGACGAAATTGTGGAACTTTCATCCATTCCTGTTGTGAACGAATTTCCAGATGTATTTCTGACGAGTTACCGGACTACCTCCACGAAGGGATGTGGAATTTACCATTGAGCCGAACCCGAGCTACACCAATTTCCAAGGCGCCGTATCGTATGGCACCTACCGAGATGTACGAATCAAGAAGCGGCTAGAGGAGTTCTTGGACAAGGGCTATATTCACCAAGCGTTTCACCACAGGGAGCGCCGATTCTTTTGTTCGAAAGAAGGATGGATCGCTCATTGTGTATTGACTATCGAGAGTGAATAAGATGACGATTAAGAACAAGTATCCGTTGCCACGGATTGATGATTTGTTTGACCGATTGCAAGGGGCAACAAGTATTTTCTAAAATCGATCCGAGATCGTGGATACCATCAGCTGAGGATTAAGGAATCTGATGTTCCGAAATCAGCGTTCAGAACTCGCTACGGGCATTATGAGTTTGTAGTGATCCCGTTTGGTCTCACTAACGCACCTGCTGTATTTATGCAATTGATGAACCGTGTGTTCATTGAATTTTTGGATAAATTTGTGGTCGTGTTTATTGATGACATTCTGGTGTATTCTAAGAGTCCGGAAGAACATGCGCAGCATTTGCGGATTGTATTGGAACTTTTAAGAAACGAACAATTATACGCCAAACTCTCTAAGTGTGAGTTCTGGCTAAAGGAAGTAATGTTCCTCGGCCATGTGGTGTCAGCTAAAGGAGTCCAAGTAGATCCTCAGAAGATCGAGGCAATTATGGATTGGAACCCTCCTAAGAACGCGAAAGAAGTCCGAAGCTTCTTAGGACTTGCTGGATATTATCGTCGATTCGTGGAAGGGTTTTCTAAAAACTCCCGCCCACTTACTCGACTCCTGCAGAAAACTCAAAAGTTTGAGTGGAACGAGTCGTGTCAGACTAGTTTTGATGAGTTAAAGAAGAGATTGACGACGGCACCGATTCTATCACTTCCTCAGGGAACTGGAGGATTCATAGTTTACAGTGATGCTTCGAACCAAGGACTTGGGTGCGTGTTGATGCAGAATGATAAGGTGATCGCTTATGCGTCGCGACAACTGAAACCTTATGAAGTGAATTACCCGACACATGATTTGGAGCTAGCAGCAGTGGTTTTTGCCTTGAAGATCTGGAGGCATTATCTGTACGGGACTCACTGTCAGATCTTTACGGATCACAAGAGTCTCAAGTACATATTTAGTCAGAAAGAGTTGAACATGCGGCAAAGAAGATGGTTAGAACTGATTAAGGACTATGACTTGGAGATTTTATATCATCCAGGCAAAGCAAATGTAGTGGCCGATGCACTTAGCCGCAAAACTGTCTCTATTCAGATGCTGGAAACGCTGAGATCCCAACTTAGCCTACAACGAGAGATGATTCGTGAAGGAATTGAAGTGTGGTTACAAAGAGTCCAAGGACAACTGTGCGTGATAGAGATAACTTCATCTCTAACCGAAGAAATCAAATCTAGACAGGCAGATGATCCTCTGATGATTCGGTTACATGATGAAGTGATCAAAGGAAAGTCCCCCGGATTCATAATTCATGACGATGGAGTTTTGAGATTTCAGAACCGACTCTGCGTTCCCGATGTTGATGTTCAAATGCACGATTATGAAGGAAGCTCATAGTTCGCCCTATTCTATCCACCCGGCACCAAGAAATGTATAAGGACTTGAAGCGGGAATTTACGTGGGGCAACATGAAGAAAGACGTAGCGGACTATGTTTCGAAATGCTTGACTTGTCAGCAGGTTAAGATCGAGCATCAACGGCCTGCTGGAATGTTGAAGTCGCTCCCGATTCCTGAATGGAAGTGGGAGGACATATCGATGGACTTTATCACTAATATGCCGAAAACCAGGACATGAATGAACATGATTTGGGTAATAGTTGATCGTTTAACCAAATCAGCTCATTTTCTAGGTATTAAGGATACGTGGGGACCAGAGAGGTTGGCACGAGTATTTATTTCGGAGATAGTTCGATTGCATGGTATGCCGAAGACCATTGTTTCTGATCGAGACGGCCGTTTTGTGTCTCACTTTTGGAAAGCAGTTCATAAGGCCTTGGGAACCGAATTGAACTTCAGTACAGCTTATCACCCGCAGACTGACGGACAATCTGAGAGAACTATACAAACGGTGGAAGATATGTTAAGGGCCTGTGCCTTAGATTGGTCAAACGATTGGGAAATTCATCTACCGTTGATTGAATTTACCTACAACAATAGTTGGCATGCTTCCATTAAGATGGCACCGTTTGAGGCATTATACGGAAGGAGATGCAGATCGCCCCTATGCTGGGACGATTCATCGGACTTGATCGGAACAGAACCAGAGTTGATCGAGCAGACTCGAGAGAAGATAGCCTTGATTCGTGAAAGGCTGTTAACCGCCCAGAGTCGCCAGAAATCCTATGCGGACGTACGCCGCCGCCCATTGGAGTTCAAGATCTGGAGATCACGTACTTTTGAAGGTCTCTCCTACTCGGGGAATCTTTCGTTTCGGAAGGAAAGGAAAGCTGAGTCCTAGATATATCGGACCATTTGAAATCCTCGAGAGAGTTGGGGAGTTGGCATACAGATTAGCATTGCCGCCGTCATTGTGCCATGTTCATAACGTGTTCCACGTATCCCAATTACGGAGGTATATACCAGATCCCAGTCATATCATTGATTTCGGCGAGATCGAAGTCGCGCAGGATGGGACTTTTGAAGAAAGGCCGGTCAAGATACTTGAGAGTCGAGTTAAACAGCTGAGGAACAAACCAATCGTTTTGGTCAAAGTTCAGTGGTCACGTCACGGAATGGAAGAAGCCACCTGGGAAACGGAAGCTGATATGAAGTCTAGATATCCCGAGTTATTTTCGTCTTGAGTTTCGGGACGAAACTCCTTTTTAGTAGGAGAGTATGTAATATCCGGATTTATTACGGTGTATTTCATCTGTATTCAACCCTGTATTATTTCGGATTGATGATTTTTATTATTGGAATATGATATTTCGTGCATTGATATCATTGTACATAAGTGTAGAAACTTGAAAAATTGCTCAAGCAACCTCGTGATAGCGCACGCTAAGAATGTATCTTAACGCGTGCTATCGGGCCATTACTAGCGCACGCTATGATGATAGGAGTTGCGTGCGCTAAGAACTCAATTATTGAGCGGGACGGCTAACACATGCGCCAGCCGGGACATGGGTCCGGATAAGATTCCCGCTGACGCACCCGGACAAATTCTGAAGTCAACCATTATTAGCGCACGCTAAGGGGTGCTTGGTAGCGTGCGCTAACTTGTCAATAATGCAGAATATTATAAATGGGACACCAACCGCTTTGGCTTTCATTTCCTTCGTCTATACTTCATCCTTGAGAGTCCAGAGAGCAAGAATCTCCCTTCTAAACACTTAGAACATATATTAGTGATCATTGAATGATTGAGTATCACTTGTGAGTGATCATTGAAGAGAAGTAACACCTTGGAGTGGCACATAACCAACCGGAGTCGGATTATACCTCGTGGTTTAGTGATTCCGGCATATTAAGGTATGTTCAACCTATCACCAGTCTTAGATTTGGATTTCCAATGGATACGATGATCATATTAACGAGGTATTGAATTTCATTAGTGAATTATTCAACAACATCATGTTTAGAAGATTGGAATGTCTACAATTACGATATTATTGTTGGAACCTTGAAGTTGGAATCCTAGTACTTCAAATGATGAGAGAAATATTCTGAAGTTAACAATCCGTATGATTTATGTTATCTTTGTGATCATGATTTGGAAGATATGTTATAAGAACTTAAAGGAAGAATCATCTTAGGAAATATTCTTTCGTATAAGTCGGAATTGTTAGTTCACCTCAAGATGAAGTCTGAATATGTATAATGATAGTAGAATCTAATACATCAACCGGAGATCACCAACTTCGCATGAGAATTGTAATCAGGATGGATTATGGTGTCATGATGATTATACGTATATTTGCATCTTGAAGTTGATATTATCCTGGAGATCATTCATAAAGGTTATGAACATAACATGAAGACAGATAACAAACATCAAATCACTGAAGAATTCGCTTACGTCATCACTATTTGTGTAAATCTGCGCCTCCGGTGAATCGCCATGCACTATTAGCGTGCGCTAATATACGAGATTTAACGTGCGCTATCGAGTACGTTTAGCGTACGCAACGTTTTGGACTTAGCGTGCGTTAAATCATCACCGAAGTCGATCGGTGATCGCTGAGGCACCGACAACGCCGGGTTAGCGTCGCTGCGGTGTGTATCGCTGCGTGCTAACGAGTAGCATTAACGTCGCTACATATGATTCGTAGCGTGCGTTAATGGCCCGCATGCATTGCATATTAAGGACTTCCTACCGTAATTGTTGAATTGTTAGACGCGTTAAATGCGGCACGAAATGAATTCTGTACTATTTCTTTTGTTAAGGTTCGAGCTTAACACGTGACTGATCGAAGGGGACGACCTTCGAGTATTTTGATATTCGTGGAAATTTATTCTTGTCAACGAACCGAGGCAAGTACTCTAATTAGAATTGTTTGTATTATGACAATTATGATTGTATCGTGTAAATATGTTGTGTATATATGTCCACCATGCGTTGATCCGACGGGAATCATCATGGGAATCTATAGCTGTGTGCGCTGGATCGTTGGACAGGTAGTTCCACCATGTGTTGGTCCGACGGGATCATCATGGGAATCTATAGCTGTGTGCGCTGGATCATTGGAATACCATATGTATGTTGGAAATGTTATGATATGATATGTGTTGTGGATATTCTCGTTGGAGAAACTTGTTATGATATAATTGTTGATTATATCACTGTTGTATGATTATTGTACTTGTACTAGCATCGTTGTGCTAACCCCTTCGGGGGTGAACATTTGTGTATGTTCAGATCCAGGAGAGCGGGGAAACAACCACTGGAGAGGCATGACGACGAGGGTGCAGAGTGATGTTTCGACCGGGTTTACTGTCTGTTATTTATTGGTTATTTTCAATAAGTACTCGAGTACGTTGTCGATTTATAATGTTTGGATTTTGATGATGTAATAATAACTCTTCATGGGATGTTTGTAATTTCGGTTTTGAACCAGTCGGTTGAATTTTATTTCAGCAATTTCATAAACTGGTACCTGTTATTGTCATTTCTTTTATTCAGCCTTGTAAATTCTTATGTAAAGGATTTACGGCGCTGTAATATTCCTGAATATATCGGGGGTGTTACACCTTTATTCAACTCTCACTTCAATAATACAAATAATGCCACATTATTTTAAACCCTACAATGTCATGTTCTTTCATATAAAATGAAAGCAAAAAGACAAGAGGAAAGTGAGTGGAAACAAAGGGGGGCGGCTATTATGCAAAAACGGACGAGTTCGGTTCGTTTCGGACTCCCGTGAGTCCAAACAGATAAACTACGATTCCGTTCCGATGTATTTGTATCGATTAATTAATCCAATTAATTAAACATATCAAATACAAAATAACATAATTAATTTCTCCAAGAAATAATTATATTCATGAATTAAATTAATCACCCAGTGATATATTTAATCCATTAAGCCGTAAATCAATTTATCCGATAAATCGATTTAAACATCCAATGTCCCGAATTAGATATCCAATATCTAATATTAATAATGAGAGAATTAAGCTTGATTCATTCCGTCGTCAATCCTAATGCGCGACTCGGTAGGTCCGTCTCAGTCAGCAATGGGAGGAACCAAAGAGTAGTAGCACCACCTAGCCAGCCTGGTGGCCTACACCGCACTTAACTGAGAACGAATGATTGGGATCATTCAAGAACCATTCTGTCGTGAATACCAGTATACGTATAAACCCTTCTTTCAAATGTCCCGATCAAGTTATAGGGTCACAGTCAGTCAAACCCTATCTGTACTTGACGCTATGCATGCGTTAATGCAAATCGAGATCATCGAGCTCTCGTGTATCTAATACAGCTAGCTCCAATGCTTTGGCCAAAGACTTATGATCTCATCTGCCAATAACCGCATAGGACATATAACCCGTTCACTAACAGGAGAAAGAATTCTATCTTGGTATTCAGTAGGACCTGCTACTTGCCCGTCAAGATGCACGTCGAGGTTGACCCCCGCCTTCCGGTTTATAGGGTCGAACTACTCTAATGAAAATCTTGACGTCACAAGCACATCCCTACTAAATCCTCAAGTCGAAGGTTCACGAATACCTATCACAACCTTTCGATTCCGTCATTGACTGTCCCGGAGTGAAATCCGTGTGACGAATCGAGGGTGAGTCGGTTCGAGTATACTAATCTAATTAGCATACCTATAACGTGTGCTCCCACTAACCATTAGTGTTCGACAGGAACTCTCCATGTCAAAGAACACGTCATACAAGTCTTCACATAAACTTAACGCCCAGTCAAGTTTCATCGACTTGCAAACGATTAAGTATTTGAGCTATAACCTTTCCAGTGCCGACCCCCTTATCCAATAAGGAGTGGAACGTTTTGCTCTCAAATACACGGACTAGTTTCTATATGTTTATTTACGAGTTAGGAATGCCAGTAACTACCAGTAAATTAAGAAACATTTATTTGCCTTATATAAATGGTTTACATAATTACAAGTACAATGCCCTCACTCAACAACCTCTGAGTGGCATTCGAGGGCATACTCCTAACAATCTCCCACTTGCACTCAATGCCACACACTATGGTATCTAATACCCATGTTCTCCAGATGACGCTCCAAGCTAGTCTGAGATAGTGGCTTGGTCAGTGGATCGGCGACGTTGTCGGCCTAGTCTACTCTTTGCAGCACAATGTATACCTTGCGAACAAATTCTCTTACGAGATGATACTTCCTCTAAATATCTTTGGTGCTGGTGTGAAACCTCGGCTCCTTGGCACATCTTCTGACTCCGTCGTTGTCGTAGTACAATAGACAGCACTCGGACATGGTATCATATGAAGTTCTCCTAGAAACATCTTAATCCGTAACCCTTCCTGGAAGCCTCCGAGGCCGCTTGATACTCACCAAAGGTGGAATCAGCAGTCGCGCTTTGCTTGGCACTACGCCAAGATACTGCTCCTCCATTAAGAGTAAATATGTAGCCAGAAGTGGACATCGAGTCGTCCTTCAGTCCTTGGAAGTCCGAATCAGTGAATCCCACCACATCCAAATCTCCACCGCCATACATAAGAACCATATCTCTCGTTCTTCTCAAGTACTTGAGAATGTTCTTTACAGCAGTCCAATGTTCCCTACCTGGGTTTGCCTGAAACCTACTCACCACGCTTACAGCATGCACGATGTCAGGTCTTGTACACAACATAGCATACATAAGGCTACCCACGGCCGAAGAATATGGTATATTACTTATTTCCTTTCGTTGTTCCTCACTTTGAGGACACATCTTCAAGGTGAGTTTTATTCCATGTTGCATCGGTAGGAACCCTTTTTTAGAATCATCCATCTTAAATCGCTTTAAGATCTTATCAATATAGAGGGCTTGGGAAAGGCCTATTGTTCTCTTCGCTCTATCCCGGTAGAGCCGAATACCAAGAATATAGGTTGCTTCTCCCAAGTCTTTCATGGTGAAATTACTCGAAAGCCAAGCTTTCACAGAACTAAGCATTCCCACATCATTTCCAATTAGTATAATGTCATCTACATATAGTACTAAGAATGCGATCTTGCTCCCACTAACCCTCTTGTATACACAAGGTTCCTCTTCATTTTGCACGAAATAAAACTCTTTGATTGCCTCGTCAAAACGAAGCTTCCAACTACGCGACGCTTGCTTCAGTCCATAAATGGAACGCTGAAGCTTGCACACTTTCTGAATATCGACTTCAGACACAAAGCCTTTAGGCTGCTCCATATAGATTTCCTCCTCGAGGAATCCATTAAGGAAAGCCGTCTTTATGTCCATTTGCCATATCTCATAATCGTGGTAGGCAGCTATAGCAAGCATCATGCGAATAGACTTGATCATGGCTACGGGCGAGAAGGTATCGTGGTAATCGATCCCTTCCTTCTGGGTATAACCCTTTGCCACAAGCCTGGCCTTATAGGCGTCAACCTTGCCATCACCATCAATCTTTCTCTTGTAGATCCACTTGTTCCCAATAGGCACTATGCCCTTGGGGCGGTCTACTAGAGTCCGCACTGATTGACATGCATCGAGTCTATCTCGGCTTCCATAGCTTCACGCCATTTCGCGAGTCTACATCCACCATCGCTTGGTCATAGGTTGTTGGGTCGGTCTCTTGGCTATCACTTGGAACCTCATGGAGACCCGGCTCCTCCAAGTGCACAAGCCCATACCTCTCGTGTAAATGAGACACCCTACTAGACCTACGAGGTGGTTGTACTTGTGTTTCGAAAGTTCGGTTCCGATTTCTTGCACAGTGTCTCGAGGAGTTTCATTGTATTCTTCTAAAGAAATACTTCTACCTGCTCCGCCTTCCTGAATGAACTCATCTTCCAGGAAGTGTGCTTGTAAAGCAACAATGATCCTTCGATCTTCGGGCATGTAGAATAGATATCCCATTGTCCTAGACGGGAATCCAATGAAACGTCCCTTCGCAGACCTAGCTTCCAACTTTTCCACCTTAGTCTTCTTGACATAGGCGGGACATCCCCAAATCCTAATATGATTAAGACTTGGTTTCCTTCCTTCCCACATCTCTTGTGGAGTTTTAGGAACGGATTTAGAAGGACATCTGTTCAAGATATACGCGGCAGTCAGGAGTGCATACCCCCAAAGGTAAATCGGCAAGTCAGTATATCCCAGCATGGAACGGACCATGTTCAACAGGGTCCGGTTCCTTCTTTCTGACACACCATTTAACTGAGGGGTACCTGGAGGTGTTAGTTGTGAAACTATTCAATGTTCCTTAAGGAACTCGTCAAACTCCGTACTCATATACTCGCCACCTCGGTCCGACCGAAGTGCTTTGATATGATTACCTGTTTGTTTCTCGACTAGGGCCTTGAATTCCTGGAATTTCTCAAAGGCCTCGGATTTATGTTTCATTAAGTATACATAACCATACCTAGTATGATCATCTGTAAACGTAATGAAATATTGATATCCGTCACGTGCTGCTTCCAAAGCACCACAAACGTCAGTATGGATTAATCCCGATTTATCGGCTCTTTCAAAAGTCCCTTTGAAGGGGGACTTAGTCATTTTGCCTTTAAGGCAAGATTCACAAGTAGGAAATGGATCCGATCCCAATGGACCCATAAGTCCATCTTTTTCCATCTTGTAAACCTTGGTCTCACCAACATGACCAAGTCTTAGATGCCATTTCAAAACTTGATTGGTTTCATCCCTACCACGTTTTCTAGTCATAGTATTCACAACTACTTTGTTCTTTGAGATTTAGATGATACAATCTATTCAACAATGTAGCAGTACCCACTAGTTTATTTCTAAAATAAATTTTGCAGAACCATCACCAATGAAAAATGAAAAACCTTTTCGGTCCATGACCGAATGGATACAATGTTTTTGTGCCCTTGGGCAAAACAAGTACATCTTCTAAAGTCAAAACAAAACCGGATTCTAAACCCAAAAGAAGTGATCCTATGTCGGTCGCCTCGACACTATGCCTGCTTCCGACTGTGATCATAACTTCTCCAGCTCCAAGCTTCCTACTTTGTTCCAGATCCTGATTCACGGTACAAATATGAGAACTAGCACTTAATCCGATTATCCAGAAGTAGAAAATACAGAGCAGAACAATTTGTTTCCAAAACTAAAAGTTCTGCACTGAAGTGCCATGAAGAATCGGACAGTGTCTAGCCCAAAGGCCCACTCACCGCACTTGAGACAAGCATCCTTCTTCTTCTTGTTCTTTGGAACCATCGTGGCCTTGCCCTTACCCTTAAGGTCCTTAGCTTGTGGTCCACTCCGCTTCTTGGTCTTTTTCTTCTTATTCTTAGACTTCCGAAGTCCAAGAAATCACAAGTGCACTCCTTCATCCGCGGGGTCTTCATCCGAGGCGAGCGGTCACCGCTTGTTCATTAGCCCAGCTAAGTTACATGCAATCTCATTGCAGTTGAAGTTCATAACAAACTGTGAGAAGGAATCAGGGAGAGACTGTAGGATAAGGTCGGTTTGGAGAGAAGTATCCATTTTAAAATCAAGAGCCTCCAATCTCTCGATCATGGATATTATTTTAAGGACGTGTTCCCCAACCTTCTCACCTTCCTTCATCCTTGCACCGAACAGTTGCTTGGATATCTCATATCTAGCAGTTCTGCTGTGCTCACCATAAAGCTCGGTTAAGTGAGATAGAATCTGCCTAGCAGAAGTCATTTTCTCATGAGCTCTCTGAAGTTCATTAGACATGGAAGCCATCATATAAGCACGGACTTTCACGTCATCCTTAACCCACTTTTCGTGGTTTTCAATCTCTTCCTGATTGGCTCGAGTCCGCATAGGAGGCGCCGGAATGTCCATCTCCAAGACGTATCCCAGTGCCTCTATACTGAGGACAATCATCAGATTGCGGAGCCAATCCACAAAGTTAGGTCCCATTAAGGTGTTCTTTTCGAGTAGAATTGCGAGTGGATTCATTGTCATATTGAGATTTGTGCATTAAGTATAACAGTTAATTAGTGACTCATTCAATTATGTTCGACTATAGAATTTAAGGTCTTTTCTATTCTTGTTACCCGGCTCCCACTATTTTATCTAATAACACACTCCCATGTGAAATCCGGAAGTATCGTCGCTCTACTTCATAGTGGTGATCGAGTTCTTTATAAATCTTAATAGAGGGCAACCGAACAGGTTTCTAGTCTATTAATTTTCATAAAGTGGTGTCCAACACCAACCCATCTAATGGATGATTCGATCTTCTTTTTCCCCTTGTTCACTCCCCTCAACCTATACGGTTTCTATGGTTCGTGAACAAGTTAAGTTTATACCATCGACGCAAATAAGTTTCACAATTGAATCTTATCCGGCAACCTATCAGGTTTCTAGGGATAAAATTTGCTCCAACCGAAGGCATCCAATACGCTCCCGGTAATTTATCCGTCCACCCCGAACGACTACCCCGATAACTCGGAAGCATAGCACATCCGGTTTGGATTTCAATTTCCCGAAAACTCGATGGAGGGAAGGAAAACCTTGAAACCTTATAAACTTAATTATTTATTGTGGGAGAATTATCGCGATTAATGTTACACTTTGCACATTAATTCATTTAAGCGCGTTTGTGGCATTCATACAATATGAAACAACCATTCACAACCTAGTTGCTACCAACATGTGGTTCATGGACCGTTCCTAGAAAACAAAAACTCCGTAATCTAATTACAAGTCTTCGTCTTGAATCTTCGTCTTCTGAAAATGGATCTTCCTCCGGTCTTCGTCATTACATATAAATTTTACATTGAAAATTGCATCCTAGATACAAATTTTTCTAGTAAAATAAATAGGCTCAAAACAGCCTTTACAACCCAATCGAATAAAACGAACGATTCAAAAACTAAGTCCACGAACCACATCCCCATTCAAAAGCATTCATTCAATAAATACTAAATAAATGGAAAGCGTAGAGATACATTGATCCAATCAACAATACGAACCGATCCAATCGATTCACACAATCGGTAATATAATAACGTTCAAAATAATTCGGTCGACCATAAATATTCCAATTAATCAAATTTCCCTTATAAAATGAAATACCATAAATCATTTTAATCATATTAAATCCAATTTAACATGCGGGAGATTAATTTTCAAGAATACACGAAAAATCGAGCCGAGGCGAAAAAGGGCTGCCTGGCCGAGTCACCCTCGGCAGCTATCCGGCAGACAGGCCTGGCATGGCCGAGTCACGCTCGGCAGATGCCGGCCGGGCACGGCCCGTGTCTCCTGACACGGTCGGGTCTGCCTGGCAGTGGCCTGGGGACTGCCGGACACGGCCCGTGTCACCAGACACGGCCGAGTCACCCTGGCAGCTTCCTGCCCTTTGTCCGAAAAGTCGTCCGACGACGATTCGGAGCTCGATTTTCGACCGGATATCCAATATCTATATTTTTCAACATTCATATCTTCAATATAAATCATATTTCCAAGAAATTAAGATTTATATTTAGACATAAACTTACGAAAAATATAACTACAACGAACGTAAAAATATATACCACGATTATGACTAAAATGATTCCAAATCATTCACCATATAATCAAGCATTCCGAATGCCAATATCGTATATACGATCGCAAGACCTACGCTCCGATACCACTGTTGGGATTCGGTGCCTAAAACGAAGGCCCAGCGGAAGCGGTAAAACGAAAATTAATTCGATCCGAATCCCTACGAGGATCGATCAAGCTACGTATATACGAATATATAAACGAAAAGCAAGAGTCGTAAGAAACTAACCCTCGAAGTCCGTTGATTAAATGGTAACCTTCTCTTGAGCTATTCCCCAAGCTTTAGTTTGATCTCTACGAGTTCAATCCGCTCCAAGCCCTTGAACGATCCAACGCCGAAAGCACCGCGTCTCTACTTGCCACGCGCCGGAAAGACGACCGGAATAACAACACTTGATTAACCTCTAAGGTTAGGGCTAGAATCAAGTGATGAAGCTTTTATTACTACACTCTAAGTGTATAATATATCTCTCAATAATTTTCTCTCAATTTTCTCCAAGAAAAATGAAGAAGAAGTGAATGAAGAAGATGAAGAATGAGTGTTAAACTCAAAGTCTATCTCTCTCTCTCTCAATCCTCACGTTGGAAGCTTGCACAAGGAATCAAAAGGTGCATGAGAAATGAGATATCTCCTTCCCTTTATTCAACTCTCACTTCAATAATACAAATAATGCCACATTATTTTAAACCCCACAATGTCATGTTCTTTCATATAAAATGAAAGCAACAAGACAAGAGGAAAGTGAGTGGAAACAAAGGGGGGCGGCTATTATGCAAAAACGGACGAGTTCGGTTCGTTTCGGACTCCCGTGAGTCCAAACAGATAAACTACGATTCCGTTCCGATGTATTTGTATCGATTAATTAATCCAATTAATTAAACATATCAAATACAAAATAACATAATTAATTTCTCCAAGAAATAATTATATTCATGAATTAAATTAATCACCCGGATATATTTAATCCATTAAGCCGTAAATCAATTTATCCGATAAATCGATTTAAACATCCAATGTCCCAATTAGATATCCAATATCTAATATTCATAATGAGAGAATTAAGCTTGATTCATTCCGTCAATCCTAATGCGCGACTCGGAGGTCCGTCTCGATCAAGAATGGGAGGAACTAAAGAGTAGTAGCACCACCTAGCCACCGGTGGCCTACACCGCACTTAATCGAGAACGAATGATTGGGATCATTCAAGAACCATTCGCCGTGAATACCAAGATAATGATAAACCCTTCTTTCAAATGTCCCGATCAAGTTATAGGGTCACACTACCAAACCCTATCTCAGACTTGACGCTATGCATGCGTTAATGCAAATCGAGATCATCGAGCTCTCGTATATCTAATACTAGCTCCAATGCTTTTGCCAAAGACTTATGATCTCATCTACCAATAACCGCATAGGACATATAACCCGTTCACTAACAGAGAAAGAATTCTATCTTGGTATTCAAGAGACTGCTACTGCCCGTCAAGATGCACGCCGAGGTTGACCCCGCCTTCCGGTTTATAGGGTCGAACTACTCTAATGAAAATCTTGACGTCACAAGCACATCCCTACTAAATCCTCAAGTCGAAGGTTCACGAATACCTATCACAACCTTTCGATTCCGTCATTGACTGTCCCGGAGTGAAATCCGTGTGACGAATCGAGGGTGAGTCGGTTCGAGTATACTAATCTAATTAGCATACCTATAACGTGTGCTCCCACTAACCATTAGTGTTCGACAGGAACTCTCCATGTCAAAGAACACGTCATACAAGTCTTCACATAAACTTAACGCCCAGTCAAGTTTCATCGACTTGCGAACGATTAAGTATTTGAGCTATAACCTTTCCAGTGCCGACCCCCTTATCCAATAAGGAGTGGAACGTTTTGCTCTCAAATACACGGACTAGTTTCTATATGTTTATTTACGAGTTAGGAATGCCAGTAACTACCAGTAAATAAAGAAACATTTATTTGCCTTATATAAATGGTTTACATAATTACAAGTACAATGCCCTCACTCAACAACCTCTGAGTGGCATTCGAGGGCATACTCCTAACATGCTCTTGCTCATTGTTGACGGATTCTTGTTGTTCGCCAGCACTGGAGTTAGCCCGATTTGACAGCGAATCAGGAACAGAGGGTGAAGCTTCCCTCTCAGCATTTCTACGTCCGTGTCCACGACCGTGACCGCGTCCACGTCCTCCTCTCAACATACTGTTGTAACACCCCAAACTAGGCGGATATTACAGTGCCGTGAATCCCCGACTGGGACCCACCAGGAAAATGAAAATGATGAATTAAATAATATAATTGTAGTACCGAACCACATTATATTACCAAGTACTCCGACGAGGAGTTTAAGTACAACACACCAGGACAAACCGAATACTAGTATATTTTATATGGAGATAAAATACACCACCCTGAACAATTAAACATCTCAAACGGAATTTGCAGCGGAAAATACAAATGACGGAAATAACTGAAATGACTGAAACAAACGGAATGACTGGGGCCCCCTACTAGTATCACTAGGACTCCTCGCCATCAGCATGCTCTTCCCGTGCCTTGCCGTGACCTGAAAACAAAATTCCCCAAATGGGGTCAGTTTCACAGAACAACAATCCTCAAGGGTTGAAAATACACAATCATGAATTAACTGAAGTTATGAAATATCCTTAGTTATGAATTACGCTGAAGAGGAGTATCATAGTACGCCCGTAATGTTATGTGCAAGTGTACAAGACGAATGACCGGACACACCCGTCCTTGTACCTAATTAGTCTCACGGAGGTAAGCGCATCGTGTGCATACCCAATGTATCGGTGAACCCAATACATGACCATCGTGTGCCCGACTAAAAATTCCACACAGCCACACCCGGCCACGCAATATGAACCCAGAAGGTCATATGAATGAGAATGACCACAATGAATATCAATGAATAATAATTCGACAAGGCCAAGATGACTCACCGAGATGAAAATAATAGTGACTTGATTGATAACCCAATGAAATGATTTGGAACCGTCGTTCCTCGTGAATGAAATGATTATTCGACAATTACAAGTCTTAATGTGATTAATACCATGATGAATGAGTTATGATTATGAGCAATCAACAACAAAAGGAATGAGTATCCTTTTAACCGAGTAAGAGTTAACTTACACAATACCGATGACAATGTCCTTCCACGAACAACGTCCTAATCAAGATACCGGTCGCTCGAACAACCTTGAATAACAATAATTACCAACAACCGATCAATACACGTGTCAAGAAACAAAACACGACTAACCTAAAAGTCGATACAACGATAATCAAACTCATAGGGGCATTCTAACGAATATGTAACCAACCACACAACTTCGAAAATATCCAATCCCGAATATATCGAACCCAACACCAAAATGGGTATTTCGAACTATCAAAACACTTCAATGATATCCAATAGGAATCCACAATTCAAGATTACAACAACATCAATCGGAAAATCCCCAATTAACCGAAGTCAACCCAAGGGTTCTCGAAATAATTCCGAAAATAGCCATAAAATCCGTAGGAATATATTTATCCAAGGTAGACAATTCATATCTAACATATTCCAATGATAATCCAAGCTTACACGAAGAAATCGGAAGGAAAAACCCAAAAATCCGAAATTCTAGATCCAAGAGATTAATACCTTAGATTTGATGTGATGAGGATGTTGAAATGATGATTAATCCAAAAGATAAGCTTGAAGATGATGATTGATGATTACTCCTCGAAGAACACTCTCCAAATCGCCCGGAATCGCCCGAAACCGCCGAAGAAATGAAGAGAAATGATAAATGACGGAGTAAGGGCTGAACTGTCCTATTTATAGCAATCCCAGTTTAGCGCGCTAGCCAGCTTCTCTTAGCGTGCGCTAACGGGTGTTTTGGGTAGTCCAGTACCCACTGTCCGAACACGGTAGCGTGCGCTATGTACCTTTTGTAGCGTGCGCTACAACCATACCATTAGCGTGCGTTAATACCCATGGTTAGCGTGCGCTAACGAATTATTTGATGCCCAGTACTGGAATCCAGAAACCCTTTGCCCTCTGATCTGACCTCGGTAGCGTGCGCTACAACCAACATTTAGCATGCGCTATAATATCGATTGCGTACGCTAAAAACTACTCATAGCGTGCGCTATGAATTAATCCAGTGTAGTACAGTAGCCACTGGACTCAACCTGATCCGTCCTTAGCGCGCGCTACAACAATTATTAGCGTGCGCTATTACAACCCACTAGCGCGCGCTACTTACCACTCGTAGCGTGCGCTACTTATAACTCACCTGCAGTCCAGTACCTTCTGGACTGTAGCCAGGGTAACATTAGCGTGTGCTAATGCTGAGTGGTAGCGTGCGCTACCTGTACTCAATTAGCGCGCGCTAGAAAGAGTACATAGCGTGCGATACTCCTCACGCACATCCCACAATGAAAATGACAATGATGGTAAACACGGCACGGAAGTCCAATTAGATTAGTGATGAACGACGATTGATACACGATACAATTACTCTGAACGGTGAATACCATGATTGAATATGAGTGACAAATGATCATTAATGAGTGAAATTACTGAATGATAAATACTGAATGATAATTACTGAATTACAACCGGGTATTACAACTGTAAACATACATACTCAATATACAGAAAACAATATCGTTCTACGTTCAATTATCAAAAAGGACATAACATGTAAAGCACAAGATTAGAGTTTAGGAAACTTATAACTACCGCTCACATGTAAACGTAGGCAGTACAGTTATGTTATCCGCGGACAGTTAACTCAAAAAGACACATCTGAACCCTAATTTAACCCAACGACCAAGATATCCATAATCTTAGCTCCGATAACATATTCTATAACACCCCGAGATATTCAGGATTATTACAGCGCCGTAAATCCTTGATATAAGGATATACTAGGCTAAGAAATTTAAAATAACATTAACAAATGTCAATGGCAAAGTTTATTAGTATATTACATATCTGGAAAATGTAAATCGGACAACTCCCAATAATAAACATCAAATAAAACCAACAACAACAACGTACTCGAGTACTTTATTAAAACAGAACACAACAGACAAACTCTCCCAGTCACAAACATCACTCCACACCCTCGTCATCATGCATCTCTAGTGGTTGTTTCCCCGCCCTCCTGGATCCTGAACATAAAACAAATATTTACCCCCAAAGGGGTTAGCAAAACGATGCTAGTACAAGTACGATAATTTCACAACAAGGATTTATTCAGCGACCCTTGAACAATAACATCAAAAATATCAACAATGATAAGAACAAGTTGCCCTAACGAGAAACAATAACAAGACAATGCACAACACAACGTATTGATATCAACATACTCATGGTATTCCAACGATCCAACGCACACAGCATAAATTACCATGATGATCCCGGCGGACCAACACATGGTGGAAGTACCCGTCTAACGATCCAGCGCACATAGCTATAGACTCCCATGATGATCTCGTCGAACCAACACATGGTGGACAAAACAATCACAATACATATGTACGACACATAACAACATATTCGACATCAACACAGATAAACATAATTAAAGTACCTGCCTTAGAAAGATGGCAAGAATTAAATACTTCAACGACTTCAACAAAATCAAAGGCCACCCCTTCGATCAACCGTTCGCAAAGCTCGAACCTTACACAAAAGGAAAATAATGACAAACTCAACTAACGTAACAATACTATCACACGAACATTCTAAACATTCTAACGATGACCAAGTATAATCATCATTGCTCGGACAAATCCCGGTTAACTACTCCAAAGACACTAAGTCGAATAAAGACCATACTACATGCGAAACGAAAGGTCATAACTGGGATAACACGTTGACGTCTATGGGTTTTCCAACACATTCAAATCCTTACAATTTACTTCCAAATCTGCCCACCAATTCTTAATACATGTATCGGTTATCTAGACGAATTCATAACACGGTAAGTACTTTCAACCGAATTCTAAGTTACTCCCACTTATGATTCTTCCATAAGTAAATTCATCTAATCCAAGTTCTACGTGTAATATCCGTGTTTTCTACTTTTGGTAATTTCTATTTCCGGTATATATTCGTTTCGGACAACTCGCTTGGCACTGTTTTAGAATTCTGAATCTATTTTATTCTTGGAGTTTCTCCGTTGGGATGAGTCTCGATGATGTTTTTGCGTAATTTCACCTTGAGTTATATTCTATCGCATGTGTATTCGATTCTCGTTAAACTCGTCCGATTTTATCATTTTTCCTATTTCCATGAGTTCGTATGGTGGAGTAGAGCATGTTATGAGCTTCGGATTGTTAATCCGACGTTGTATCGTGATTTTCGGATATTTGGGCCGTTTTGTAATTTCCTATAAGTTTAGGGAATTTGTTCCTTGTTCGATTGTGGTGGCGTACCTCGGATCGTTTGGGGTTTCCGTACTTCCATTTCGTGTTATTGTTGCCCAAATATCGATTCCTATTGCTTTTATTCTCTTTCCGGTTCATTTTTCTTCATTTTGGGACCCAAGGGGGGTGTGGGCCGCGACACAAGGATTGTGCGCCGCGACACACACATTGCCTAGTTCCTGGCCGAGCAGATCGCACTGCAGCCGCACATGCCGGCAGGCTGCACACTGCCGAGTCATCGCGCGCACACTCGTCCGGCCGCGGCACACTCGTGTTGCACTTATCGCCAAACCTATCAGACTGTGCCATGGCACAGGCCGGCAGGGCCGCGGCACAATGCCGGGTCAGGGCCGCGGCACACTTCGACTGGGCCGCGGCACACCGAGCAGTCTGCCGATCACTGGGCGTAATTTTTGGCCCTGTGCCGCGGCACACTTCAGCTGGGCCGCGGCACACAATGCGGTCAGTGCTATATCAGCGTTTCTTTTCAGCGGATGCAGTCATTTCTCCTTTTCCTTCCTCCGTACGAGAGAGAGTGGCTTGAGCGGGAGATTTTCCTCCATCTATCACTTGATTGTGTAAATTTCTTCATCTCTTTTCGATTGTGTAGCTCGGATTGTGGATCTAGCACGTGTTCTTCGGATTAAAGTGCTTGAATCTTCAAGAGGTAAGAACTCCTTTAACCCTAGTATGATTTTAGGGAGGGTTTTGTGGTGATCTTGTATTATAATCCGATTTAACCGATGTTGTTGTTAGATTTTGATAGTATACTCGTGACCCTTGGTTTTCTTGTTATTGGATGGGATGAAATCCCGTTATTACACCGTTGACCGATTTCATTTCCTTATGCACTCTTGGTGTCCGATGAATTGCCCCAACGGGTAGAATTAGGATTAATTCTTACCTTTCCGCATTATTGAGACTTGTTGTATACCGTTATTGTGTTAGGAGCGGATTTGGGAGGATTGTTTGGACCAAAACCTATTCCTTCGTTGTTTCCTTCGTTTCGTCTTATTCAAGGCAAGTACATGTATTACATTTCGTTATGTATGTTGTGATTTTCGAAATGAATGAGGAATTGTAATTTTTGGGTGCGTGAGTAGTGTTCCTTCCACCCGGAGTGTCCGACGGGATATCTGGGGGTCGATACTAAGGGGTACGGCCGCGGAAGGGAACTTGGGTGCGTGTGTGATTGAACTTCCACCCGGAGTGTCCGACGGGATGTCTGGGGGTCGATACTAAGGGGTACGGCCGCAGAAGTGGTATCCCACCCGGAGTGTTCGACGGGATGTCTGGGGGTCGATACTAAGGGGTACGGCCATGGGATACCAGTTGTGATTTTGTGATATCATGATGATTGGAACTGATTTGATTGCCAATGTAGTATTCCGGAGTATTTATGGCAAATGATTTCTGATTGAGATGATTGTGTAAAAACCGTATTTGTATATAATGTAGTGTAATTGTGTACTTGCACTAGCTATTCGAATGCTAACCCCTTAAATGGGGGAAATGCGTCTTATGCATTTCAGGTACCGGGAGGGCTAAGGAGCAGGCACGGGACATGCACGCAAAGGATGGGCTGGCTTGATGATGTGGCTCGAGTCTGCATTTTTATGTTTTGTCATTGCATTGTCGAGTAATGAAGTTAGACTGTTTGTTTTTGAAAATTGGTTTAAGTCCCCTGCGTGGGCAATGAATTGGTATTTAACTTCTGCTCATGTACTCCGTTAAAATGTTTTGGCCGAGGCCACGGCCTTATTTACTTTTGAGTGCATCATTTGGGATTACATTGTGGTTTATATGTCATGTGTTAGCCTGGTAGACCTCACGAGGGTTCTACGACGTGTAATGTCCCAGTTGTGAATTGGGGTGTTACATTTATGGTATCGGAGCCAAGGTTTTGAATACCTAGGCTGTTGGTAAATTTTGTCTCACAACAGATCATTAGAGTCAGTCGTTGAGCCTAATATCATCATGCTACCGTCTTTTCGTGCGACCCGTGGCTGTAAGTCCCCTCGAACTCTTATATTTCTGTAATTTGTTTTCTTGCGTTGCTCGGAATTATGAATTGTGATGCCAACTTTGTCAATTGTGAATCTTTCTGACCTTGTCCTTTTCATTCTTCCTTTAGTATGTTGAGAGGTCATGGTAGACCAGCTAGGGGACGCGGCGGAGGCTGTGGTCGGGGTGCTGATAATGAAGAGGGCTCACTTTCTCAGTCCTCTGCGGACTCAGCCTCTCACTCAGTGCCGTCGGGAAATAGTGCCGATGCTGGCTACCGCTGCATTTCACAGCTAGTAGCCCAGCTTGCTCAGATAGCTCAGGGTGGACGCCAGAATCCGCCTCCGACACCTGAAGAAGAAGCTAGTAAGTGGCTCCAGACGGTGACTAAGATGCACCCTCCTCGTTTCTCCGGATCTTCTGACTCCCTCGGTTGGGAGAATTGGCTCTTTCAGTTCACCAGGACCTCTGATGCCGTAGCTTGTCCTGAAGACAGGAGGGTACATATTGCCCAGTACCTCCTGGATAAGGAAGCTGCGGAATGGTGGGAGGCCGTTGTGCCCAGAGACCGTCGAGCTACTTGGGAGGAATTCAAGGCTGCTATGGAAGCAGATTATTGTCCGCCGCCAGTCAAGGAGCGCAGAATTGTGGAGTTCTTCACCGCTACACCTCAGGATGTGCCTATTTCTGAGTCCATCATTTCTTACAATCAGCAGTTGGGTTTCGTGAGAGATCAAGTGAGAACGGAAGCTGATAAAATCCGTTACTTCAATATGCGCATGAAGCCGCATATTAGGCAGAGTATGGCTCCACTCATGTGTGCCACTTTGAAGGAATACCAGGATCGCGATCTAGCGATCGAGATGTCCATCCCGGAATCAGAGTCGGTTTCGGAAGCTAAGAAGCAGAAGACTACCGGTGGATTCTCGACCGGTAAGGGTGGTCAGTTTTTGAGGTCTCGTTCTGCTCCTATACCGGGGAAGAGGCCATTTCATCAGGACGGTGGATCTCAGGGTAATCGCTCACCCAAATTGCTTCGTAAGGTGGTTTGTTTTAACTGCAACCAATATGAGCATTTGATGAAGGATTGCCCTTTTCCTCCAGTCACTTGCTTTACTTGCGGGCAGACCGGGCATCGGGCAACTCATTGTGAGAGGGCCACCAGAACCGATCAGAAGGATCACAGTATTCCAGCTACTCATGTTCCGTAGGGTTCGAGTCATGGTAGGGTTCGGGGTCAGCCGGATCGCCGCGCAGCCTCGAGTTCTGGTTCAGTTCACCCCCGATTGTATCAGCTGAGGCGCACAGAAGAGGCAGACGTTCCGGTGGCGTCAGGTACCACTCAGATCCTTACTCATCCAGTTTCCGTGCTTTTTGATTCGGGTGCTACCCATTCCTTTATTGCATCGGATTGTGTGAATCGTATTGGCTTTAACTGCTTGTTTGAGTGTGAACCGTTTGTGGTGGGTACGCCTAGCGGGGATCGTATGGTTGGGGACTGGGAAGTTAGGGATTGCCCCGTGAGGATCGGGAGCTGAGATTGGCCCTCGAATCTCATTGTTATAGACCTTAAGGGTGAGGATTTAATCCTCGGGGATGATTGGTTGGAGCGTCACGATGCTATCATGAACTATCGGGCTCGTACCATCTCGATAGTAGCCAAGGATGGCACCGAGCATACCCTCATCGGTTGTAATCCGGGGAGATCGGGGAGTGTGATTAGCGCCTTAAAGGCGATGAAACTTCTGAACCAGGGTTGTGTCGGCTATTGGTGTTACGCCCTGCAGGCGGAGGATGGTGGGGTTGACATGTCGTCAATTCCAGTTGTTAGTGAGTATCCCGACGTTTTCCCAGACGACTTGCCGGGGTTACCACCACAGCGAGAAGTGGAGTTTCCTATCGATCTTGAGCCGAATGCAGCCCCCATTTCTCGAGCGCCGTATGGCACCGTCGGAGATGTTAGAGTTGAAGAATCAGTTGGGAGAATTGTTAGATAAAGGGTATATTCGACCGAGCGCATCGCCTTGGGGTGCGCCCGTACTTTTTGTTAAGAAGAAGGATGGATCGCTTCGTTTATGCATCGATTATCGATAATTAAACAAGTTGACCATCAAAAATAAATACCCTTTGCCCCGGATCGATGACTTGTTTGATCAGCTTCAGGGGGCGACAGTCTTTTCGAAGATTGATTTGCGATCGGGATACTACCAGTTGAGGATTTGGGACATCGATATACCGAAAGCTGACTTTCGGACGAGATATGGCCATTATGAGTTTGTGATTATGCCTTTCGGGCTAACCAATGCCCCAACAGTGTTCATGCAGTTAATGAACAAAGTTTTTATTGAGTATCTGGACAAATTCGTAGTCGTCTTTATCGATGACATTATGATCGACTCACGGAGTCGGGAGGAACACGCCTTACATCTCCGGATTGTATTAGACATTTTGAGAACTGAGCAGTTGTATGTGAAGTTCTCTAAGTGTGAGTTTTGGCTCAAGGAAGTGATGTTCCTCGGGCATGTGATTTCAGCAGAAGGAGTTCGGGTAGATCCACAGAAAATAGATGCGGTGATGGCTTGGGAACCGCCCAAAAACGTGAAGGAAGTGAGGAGTTTTCTAGGACGTGCAGGCTATTACCGTAGATTTGTTGAGGGATTTTCTAAGATCGCTAGACCGCTCACTCAGTTACTCGAGAAAACCCAGAAGTTCGAGTGGACCGCAGACAGACAGAGTAGTTTTGACGAGTTGAAGAGTTGCCTCAGGGGAACGAGGATTTCGTGGTATATAGTGATGCTTCGGGCCTAGGGCTCGGATGTGTTTCGATGCAGAGAGACAGGGTGATTGCTTATGCGTCCCGCCAGTTGAAACCGTATGAGGCGAATTACCCCACGCACGATTTGGAGTTAGCTGCGGTCGTTTTCGCCTTAAAGATATGGAGACATTATCTCTATGGATCGTCGTGTAAGATTTTTACGGACCACAAGAGTCTGAAGTATATCTTCAGTCAGAAAGAGTTGAATATGAGACAGCGTAGGTGGTTGGAGCTAATTAAAGATTACGACCTCGAGATACTTTACCATCCGGGTAAGGCTAACGTAGTGGCTGATGCGTTAAGCAGGAAACCGATGGCATTACAGATGCTAGAGGTACTTACACCACAGAGTAGGATCCAGCGGGATTTTATCTGTCAGAATATCGAGGTTTCGGTTCAGAGAGTTCAGGGTCAGTTATGTTCGTTGGAGATCACTTTGCCCTTCACTGATGATATCAAGGCGAAACAGTATGATGATCCGTTTTTACTCCAGCTGAGGGAGGATGTGAGGAAGGGGAAAGCCCCTGGATTTGTGGTTTAGGATGATGGCGTTCTGAGATTTCGCGGCAGATTATGTGTACCGAATGACATTGAGTTGAGACAGAAGATTTTGAGTGAGGCTCATGCTACGCCTTATTCCATACATCCTGGTACGAGCAAAATGTACAAGGATGTGAGGAGTAACTACTGGTGGAGTAATTTGAAATCGGACGTTGACGAGTTTGTGGCGAAGTGTTTGACCTGTCAGCAGGTTAAGATTGAGCATCAGCGACCCGCGGGGTTGCTACGACCACTTCCCATTCCGGAATGGAAATGGGAAGACATCTCTATGGATTTCATTACCGGGATGCCTAGGACTCGGACTGGAATGAACATGATTTGGGTTATTGTTGCTCGACTAACCAAATCAGCTCACTTTCTTAGTATTAAGGATACTTGGGGACCGGAGAGGCTGGCACGAGTGTTTATTGCGGAGATCATGAGATTGCATGGGACTCCTAAGAGTATTGTTTCAGATCGTGATGGCCGATTTGTATCACATTTTTGACAGGCGGTTCATCGAGCTTTGGGGACTGAGTTGAGACTCAGTACGTCTTGCCACCCTCAGACTGACGGACAGTCGGAGCGGACGATCCATACGTTGGAGGATATGTTGAGAGCCTGTGCCTTAGATTGGAAGTATGATTGGGAGACGCACTTGCCGTTGATCGAGTTCACGTACAACAATAGTTGGCATGCCTCGATCAAAATGGCACCATTCGAGGCGTTGTATGGAAGGAGGTGCAGATCGCCGTTGTGTTGGGATGATGCGTCCGAGCTAATTGGTACCGAGCCCGATATGGTAGTTGAGACGAGAGAGAAGATTGCCCTGATTTGCGATAGATTGGTGACGGCCCAGAGCCGGCAGAAGTCTTATGCCGATACACATCGCCGACCATTGGAGGTTGAGGTGGGAGATCACGTCTTGCTTAAGGTGTCGCCGACACGGGGAGTTTACCGCTTCGGTCGGAAGGGTAAACTTAGTCCGAGATTTATTGGGCCGTTCGAGATTCTAGAGAGAGTTGGAGAGCTTGCATATCGGTTAGTTTTGCCGCCGTCCCTGAGCCACGTGCATAATGTATTTCATGTTTCCCAGCTTAGGAAGTACGTACCAGACCCTAGCCATATTATTGATTTTGGAGAGATCGAGTTGGGGCCCGACATTACCTTCGAGGAGAGGCCGATTCAGATCTTAGAGCGTCGGGTGAAGCAACTCAGGCACAAAACCATTCCTTTGGTTAAAGTGCAATGGTCGAGGCATGGGTCCGAGGAAGCCACGTGGGTGACGGAAGAGAGTATGAGATCGAGATACCCCGAGTTATTCGTGTTGTAAGTTTCGGGACGAAACTTATTTTTAGGGGGAGATAATGTAATATCCGTGTTTTCTACTTTTGGTAATTTCTATTTCTGGTATATATTCGTTTCGGACAACTCGCTTGGCATTGTTTTAGAATTCTGAATCTTTTTTTTCTTGGAGTTTCTCCGTTGGGATGAGTCTCGATGATGTTTTTGGGTAATTTCACCTTGAGTTATATTCTATCGCATGTGTATTCGATTCTCATTAAACTCGTCCGATTTTATCATTTTTCCTATTTCCATGAGTTCGTATGGTGGAGTAGAGCATGTTGTGAGCTTCGGATTGTTAATCCGACGTTGTATCGTGATTTTCGGATGTTTGGGCCGTTTTGTAATTTCCTATAAGTTTCGGGAATTTGTTCCTTGTTCGATTGTGGTGGCGTACCTCGGATCGTTTGGGGTTTCCGTACTTCCATTTCGTGTTATTGTCGCCCAAATATCGATTGCTATTGCTTTTATTCTCTTCCCGGTTCATTTTTCTTCATTTTGGGACCCAAGGGGGGTGTGGACCGCGGCACAAGGATTGTGCGCCGCGACACACACATTGCCTAGTTCCTGGCCGAGCAGACTGTACCGTGTGCCGCTGCACATGCCGGCAGGGCCGCGGCACACTGTCGAGTCACTGCCGCGGCACACTCGTCCGGGCCGCGGCACACTCGTGTTGCACTTATCGGCCAAACCTACTGTACCGTGTGCCATGGCACAGGCCGGCAGGGCCGCGGCACAATGCCGGGTCAGGGCCGCGGCACACTTCGACTGGGCCGCGGCACACCGAGCAGTCTGCCGATCACTGGGTGCAATTTTTGGCCCTGTGCCGCGGCACACTTCAGCTGGGCCGCGGCACACAATGCGGTCAGCGCTATATCAGCGTTTCTTTTCAGCGAATGCAGTCATTTCTCCTTTTCCTTCCACCGTACAAGAGAGAGTGGCTTGAGAGGGAGATTTTCCTCCATCTATCACTTGATTGTGTAAATTTCTTCATCTCTTTTCGATCGTGTAGCTCGGATTGTGGATCTAGCACGTGTTCTTCGGATTAAAGTGCTTGAATCTTCAAGAGGTAAGAACTCCTTTAACCCTAGTATGATTTTAGGGAGGGTTTTGTGGTGATCTTGTATTTTAATCCGATTTAACCGATGTTGTTGTTAGATTTTGATAGTATACTTGTGACCCTTGGTTTTCTTGTTATTGGATGGGATGAAATCCCGTTATTACACCGTTGACCGATTTCATTTCCTTATGCACTCTTGGTGTCCGATGAATTGCCCTAACGGGTATAATTAGGATTAAATCTTACCTTTCCGCATTATTGAGACTTGTTGTATACCGTTATTGTGTTAGGAGCGGATTTGGGAGGATTGTTCGGACCAAAACCTATTCCTTCGTTGTTTCCTTCGTTTCGTCTTATTCAAGGCAAGTACATGTATTACATTTCGTTATGTATGTTGTGATTTTCGAAATTAATGAGGAATTATGATTTTTGGGTGCGTGAGTAGTTTTCCTTCCACCCGGAGTGTCCGACGGGATGTCTGGGGGTCGATACTAAGGAGTACGGCCGCGGAAGGGAACTTGGGTGCGTGTGTGATTGAACTTCCACCCGGAGTGTCCGACGGGATTTCTGGGGGTCGATACTAAGCGGTACGGCCGCGGAAGTGGTATCCCACCCGAAGTGTTCGACGGGATGTCTGGGGGTCGATACTAAGGGGTACGACCACGGGATACCAGTTGTGATTTTGTGATATCGTGATGATTGGAACTGATTTGATTGCCAATGTAGTATTCCGGAGTATTTATGGCAAATGATTTCTGATTGAGATGATTGTGTAAAAACCGTATTTGTATATAATGTAGTGTAATTGTGTACTTGCGCTAGCTATTCGAATGCTAACCCCTTAAATGGGGGAAATGCATCTTATGCATTTTAGGTACCGGGAGGGCTGAGGAGCAGGCACGGGACATGCACGCAAAGGATGGGCTGGCTTGATGATGTGGCTCGAGTCTGCATTTTTATGTTTTGTCATTGCATTGTCGAGTAATGAAGTTAGACTGTTTGTTTTTGAAAATTGGTTTAAGTCCCCTGCGTGGGCAATGAATTGGTATTTAACTTCTACTCATGTACTCCGTTAAAATGTTTTGGCCGAGGCCACAGCCTTATTTACTTTTGAGTGCATCATTTGGGATTATATTGTGGTTTATATATCATGTGTTAGCCTGGTAGACCTCACGAGGGTTCTACGGCGTGTAATGTCCCAGTTGTGAATTGGGGTGTTACACTACGTTCATCATGATTGTTTACAACATGATTATACCATTCTAACCATTCATATGAATATTATCAATCTGATCATCTTTACAAACCCTGGATTATACTCGAATAACGATCCCTAAGTTCATCATCTCAAATTCACTTTGTCTAGGTGATAACATACACAATTCGTTCATCATATACTAATCACGAAATCATCATCTTCATCATGTAATCATCATGAAATCATCATCGAGGCAGGTTATAATATTTGAAAATCACATCCTTATGATAGACATAATCAAGGTTCAACTATTCCCGACGAAAGATCTAAGTTTAACTAATCCAATCCTCCTAAACTTGTTGTTCGATTCATAATGCTCAGACTAAGCTCAATAACCTCAGTATCATGCTCACAATCATCACTAAGAACATGAACTCTAGGTTGGTAAAGCACCACATACCTTAATAAGGAAGGAAATGACAAAACACTTGGTAGAACTCAACACCGGATGGTTGAACACCAATCTCCAACACTCCTCGTCTTCAACAATCACGTTCAGAGGCTAATATGAGGGGTTAAAGTCGTGAGAGTAACTCTCCAAGTCGTAGAAGTCGGAAATGGGATGAAGGCTATGGTGAGAAATGAAATGGAGGTGATTTCCTATTTATAGAAATGACCTTTAGTGTGCGCTACTTCTTCAGTTTAGCATGCACTAATGGGCTCACAGCCTACTGTCTCTTTCTGTCTTCGGCCTTACGTACATTAAATAGCCTTTACGTACGTTAATGTAATAGTTATCGTATGCTAACACCCTTTCATAGCGTGTACTAATGACTTTACGAAGCTTTACTGACCTCAGTGGACTCCACTTAGCGTGCGTTAGCATTTCTCTCATAGCGTGCGCTAAGCACCGTTGATCCTACTTTTCCTAAAGCCATCCAGGTTCATCCCCACATGCCCCTATCCAATATCCGTGATCCGGTCTCACCTACCAGCCTTGTCTTAATCATGTTGACCACATGCAGCGTACGCTAAGTGTCTACTTCTACGTGCGCTAGCTCACATATTTAGCGTATGCTAATCTCACTGGTTAGCGTGCGCTAATTACATGTAAATACATGCATGCATTAATGTCAATGGAATCATACACTCGCCATTACTGGACTATGAAATACGGAGGGTCATACTCTGATTAATAATACGACATTCGCATTGTCGCACGGTTCAAATACAGATAAAATACATATCAAATATCCAAGTATTACAATTGCTTCTGGTGTGATCCATGAATATCTTTGGGTTAACTACTCCGGGATAGGCCGATGGGTCCTCTAAGGGGTTGCCGCTTATGCTACGATCTACGATTACTTACGTATATGTTTGAAATGTAAAATGTGTTGGGTTGGTACCGCCACAAAAAAGGGGGTTTAGATAGTGCAGTTAAGAATATAGAATTCTTTTGCGATTGTGGGAGCGATTAAGTGCGGAATGTAAATGGCACAGCGATTTATAGAGGTTTGGCAAATATGCCTACGTCCTCTCCCCGTATCTTAGTCTATAGGCTTAAGATAAAACTTTCCACCTTGTCTTCTATCGGTCAGAGGTAAACCGTTCCAATTTTGTCTTCTATTAGTCTAAGATAAACTGTTACAATCTTGTCTTTATGTCGGTCTAAGATAAACCGTTTTCTTTTCCTATCTGATAAGGAATCAACCTTTATAGCTTTCTATCGGTACTAGAAAAACCTCACTTGGATTTAGATTATGATTCTAACAATGCCTGATCCACGATCCTAATAACAACGACTCAAATCTATAATCTTTTCATTTCTATTATTCTTGGTTAAGTGAATTAAACACTCGAACTCTTATCAATTAAGCTCGATTACAACAACAAGAATAAATATAACAATATCTGATGTATGTGTACTTTGCTTGTAGTTGTTTTATAGTGGATACCATATGAAGTGGTACTTATAGGCTTCAAAGCCTAAACTAGCCATTGGTCACTGCCCTCTTCATAGCGTACGTTAAGCCTACTCATAGCGTACGTAATTTTCTATAGCATACGTTAAATGTACATGTTACGCACGTTATCTGCTGTTCGTTCCATACCAGTAGCTTCTGTATCTTCCTTAGCGTATGTTAGTGAAAATGTTGATTGCGTACGTTAAATCAACCTCAGATAGCCGTTGATATGATGACCTACTGCACGACGTCACATGCCCTTCAACGGTCTAATGCTTGAATTCAGATTCAAATGCTTTAGCGTACGTTAACTACTCCGCGTAGCATACGACATGCTTTTTGACCTTTTAGAATCAGTCCAACGGATTTATATATTAAAATCTATATCTCATAGCATACATTAAGTACACTGCCTTACGTACGTTAGGCTTTTGTTCATAGTGCATGTTGATCTGCATGCATTGTGTGCGTTAGCCATGTTGTATTTGGCTATCTTCAGCTGGGACTTTGTTACGTACGTTATATATCATGCATATCATAGCTGTGTTTATGCTTCATTTCATTGTTTTCCTGTCCAGCTCTCCTTTCTTCAACTTCTTCTTGATTCATTGTTGTTTTTATTTGTTTATCAACTTATCATCAAAACCTCAATTTGAATATGTGGAATATAGTTCCAATAATCTTCCCCTTTTTGATGATGATAAAACGACAATACTTTGATGGAATTTATACCTGCAAATAGAGAAAAATATATACAGATCAAAGTTTTTGGCTTTATCCGTTTCATTAGTTTTCTTCTCCCATCATTCCTTTTCTTTTTTTCTTCTTCCCCCCTATTATATTTTTCTCCTCATTCTTTTCCCCCTTTTTGTCATTAGCAAAAAGTGTATGAAAATCTAATATCAATGAAAAAATAAACATGAAAAGAAATGGGTAAGACTCCCATGAAAAATATCTCCCTTTTACAAAATAACTCCCCCTGAGTTAAATACCAATTATTTTGAAATAATGAATTTTGAATTTTGGGGATCCAATTGACTCTCACTCATTTTTCATTTGGTAAATAGACTATGTTTGGTATTATGGTTCCTTGGAATCTATATTTTCTTTATTTTGATTGTTCATCTTGGGCTTTAACAGTTTGAAATGTGATGCCGTATTTTTAAATATTTACAACATTGGGGTATTTGAAGTTTAAGGATTCATTTCTATCATTATGTTTGAATCCTAAATCTTATTTATTTAACAAAAATTTTTGAACACTAAGTAATTTTTCAAATTTCTCATTTCCAAGAGAAAATTTGGTCGTTAAATTTTTGAGTTCATTTTGAAATTTTAATAAATCATTCTTTAATTTATTTTCATTTTCAAGACATAGAGAATGATCAATTTCAATAAATTTTCCCTTTTCTTGTAATTTGGAGATTTCGTCTTCCAAAAATTTATTTTTAATTTTAAGAGATTTATTATCTCTTAGCGAATTTCGAAAATCCGTATGTAATTGTTCGTAAGCATTAAAAAGTTTATCTTGAGACGAGGTACTTATCTGGCTTTCGTCGTCAATATCGTCAAACGAGCTCCTTGCCATGAGTGCGAGATTATTTTGAATATTTTCTTCTTCATCTTCTTCGTCACTCCAGGTGGCTATTAGCACTTCCTTCTTAGAAGTCGAGCCACGACAATTCTTCACGAAGTGGCCGGATTTTCCATAATTTCGATAATTATTGTCGAACCGATGTGACTCATTCTGAACTTGGGAGTTGAAGTCTCTTTTTCTTCGGTTTAATAAGTTTTGATACTTATTGATGTTTTTGGCATAAAATGCTGATTCTTCAATATCATCATCAATCGAGATAGCTTCTTCATTTCTTGACATCTTCTTAGCTTTTAAAGTTATAGATTTCTCCTTTGGTTTCGGCTTCGTGTTCCGTGATTTAAGGACAATCTCGTAATTTATTAGCGAACCAACAAGGATGCTAAAATCAAGAGTATTGAGATCTTTTGATTACATAATTGCCGTAACCGTCCCATCCCATTCGCGCGGTAGTGTTCGTAATGTTTTCTTGACCTTTTCACTACTCTATAAAGGTTTTCCGAAGCATGCTAGTCCATTTGTAATAACCAGAAATCAGTCTAGCATATTTGTGATGGACTCTTCGTCTTTCATCATGAAAAGCTCGTAGTCGTGGAGAAGCATATTTTTATTCGTCTCCTTGACTTGATTCATTCCTTCGTGAGTTGCCTCTAATATTTTTCAAATTTCTTTGGCACTATCACATGAGGAAATGTGATTATGTTCTTCTGGATTTAAAGCACAATAAAGTAATTATGTTGATGTGCTATTATAATGGTCGTTCTTCCAATCCGTATCATCGTATTCTTCGAAGCTTTCAGAGTATCATTGGAATTTGTGGGAATTTCCGGACCAAGACAAATGACTTTCCAGAGCTCAATATCATAGTCTCGGATGAATATTGACATCTTCTTTTTCCATATAAAAAAAAGTGATCCATCAAAAAATAAAGGTCGGTTTAAGGCGAGGCCTTAGACCGGGGCAAAATGAAGTGCCATTGGATCTTTTTCTCCTTGGATATTAAGCCGACTATTAGAGATACCCACTCTGATACTAATTTCTGGGTTGGTACCGCCACTAGAAGGGGGTTTAAATAGTGCGGTTAAGAATATAGAATCCTTTTTGCGATTGCGGGAGCAATTAAGTGTGGAATATAAATGACACAACGATTTATAGAGGTTCGGACAATATGCATACACCCTCTCTCTGTATCTTTTTCTATAGGCTTAAGATAAACCTTTCCACCTTGTCTTCTATCAGTCCAAGGTAAACCATTACAAATTTATCTTTTATCGGTCCAAGATAAAACGTTACAATCTTGTCTTTATGTATGTCCAAGATAAACTTTTTTCTTTTTCATCGGATAAGGAATCAACCTTTCTGTCGGTACTAGAAAAACCTCACTTATATTTATATTATGATTCTAACAATTCCGGATCTACGATCCTAATAATACCAAATCGAATCTATAATCCTTTCTTTTCTCTCGTGCTTAGTCGAGTGAATTAAACCCACGAACTCTTATAAATTAAGCTCGATTAAAACAACAAGAATGAATATAATAATATCTTATATATGTATAGTTTGCTTGAAGTCGTTGTATAGTGGATACCATATGAAGTGGTACTTATAGGCTTCAAATCCAAACTAGCCGTTGGTCACTGCCCTCTTCATATCGTACGTAAAGCTTACCACATAGCGTACGTAATGTTCTTTAGCGTACGTTACATGTTACGTATATTATCTGCTATTCGTTCCAGACCAGTAGCTTCTGTCTCTTCCTTAGCGTACGTTAGTGAATGTTGATTGCATACATTATATCAACCTTAGATAGTCGTTGATATGATGACCCACTCCATGAGGTCACATGCCCTTCAATGGTCCCATGTTTGAATTCTAATTCACATGCTTTAGCGTATGTAACTACTCATTGTAGCGTACGTTAACTCCTTTATCCGTTTTATGATTTTTGACATTCTAGAATCAATCCAACGGATTGTTATATTTGTATCTAGATCTCATAGCGTACGTTAAGTACACTGCCTTACGTACATTAAGCTTTTATTCATAGCACATGTTGATCTCCATGCATTGCGTGCGTTACTGTTGGCCAAAGAGTATACAGTAAACAACTTGGAAGGTAAAAATATCATAAACTATATGATTTTCGAAGTTAATTGCATAGCGGAAGTATGTTAGTGAGTTGCTGTAAGTACATCTACTAGGTGTTCTTTTGTTTGCTTGGTGCGTATAGGGTTTTCACAATATATACTTATAAATTACAATTAAATGAAAACAGTAGAGACGGAAAGTAAATAATATACAGAATTAAGTGGTTCAAGGTAAATCCCTCTACATCCACTGGTACTTCACACAGGAGTAAAGAGTTTATTAAAATCACTACGTACACAACTATGTGACTTTAACTAAACCTGTCTCTGTATCGTTCATACATATTGATACAGGGACTGTAGCTTTGAGCCGTTCACATAGATTAGCTTGAGATCTTTCGACTCTCTTCTTCTCACATAGATTGAAGCTTCGTCTTCAATGCTATTCTTCCCACATAGGTCGGAGTACGCAAGGAACCTTAGTCCACACAGGGAAAATTGATTATCTCAACCGTAAAAGGTAGAACGATTCCAAACAGCAGCTATATCTTTTATGAGCATTCGCTGTATGCTATGCTATTTGCATTGAGGAATTAGTATATTTCTTCACTTGAATACTGTTGTCCGCTCACGAAATATACTGCTCTTTAATAGCTAGATTGTTAGAGTAATCTGTCAGATGTCTGCGCGAGAATGAAGAACTTCAGTCTTATTTTTTTTGGTGAGTAATATCCTCTTTCTTGGGGCTATTTATAACTTTGTAAATATATCTGTTATAAATGTAGCCATTGCTGGTTGGTGAGATGTTGACGTCTCTGATTGGCGGCTCCTGAATATTTGAATTAAAGCAGATCGCATTTAATGCTTCAGACATTCTTTTTTACTTCGCATAGATGCTCTTCAGCGCGTCCAGACTTGTCTCTCTCTAACCGCATTAAATAATGTCCTATCATCAATAAATGCTGCTTTAACCGTGAATACTTTATGCATAAACGATGTTTATCTCACAACGGTTTAAAGCTTTTTCATTCAGTCATGTTGGATTGTGTTTTACTTTTCCTAGTAAAACACCTACAGTCTGACTGTTGTATCTAACGTATTTTCTCTTTTACTGTATGATGCAAGTACGTTAGGATGGACTCTGTAGAAGATCTCTTGCTGCATGGAGGGGCCATATGGAGTTTCCTAACAACTTCCATATTTAGCGATGTTCTAACTTCTTAAGACATCTTTCTTATATGTTGGCGATTATCAAAACAAGAATATAACAATTTCCACCTTTTTGATAATGCCAAATCTTCCTCTAGATACCTTCTTCTAGATACAGAGAGACTGTCTTCAAGTCTTCTGTCGATTAATCCGATCTCCATTCATTAGTTTATAAATTTGAACTGTTCGCAGACAAGTTCTAAAATGAAAATCCTACATGACTAAGTGTATTACAACTGATCTTATGATTGGCGCGTAGGCACAATCTTATAGAGTGAAATCTAGATTTGTATACAACTTAATCTATGAACTGTTCTCAGACAAGTTCTTACAGCCTTGAGCATTAACAAGTTTGTACTTGTTAGAATATAACAAAAGTTCATAATCAATACAGTAAAAACAACAAACATAGATTACGAGCTGTAATCTTTCAAGAAATCAAATTTTATTGATGATAATTACATGTCTTGAAAGAAAGAAATTACAAGGATAAGTACTGCATCGGTAAGCATACAGTGGAAAGAAATACAACGAAAAGGCTAATAGGTTAACTCCTATACTGAGAATGCCTACAAGGCCTCCAGTCAGGATCATTTACAGTTCATTTCCACAAGTTGACTAGGAAGTCATTGCCTTGATCCCTATAAATACTTCTTCCTTCAGGGATTGATCATAGGCAAGGATTCAGTCTTCCGGATGGGTGAGCAGTTCACCTTTCTGGTGCTTGGATTTCATCAGCATCTGTAGGGGGAGCCTTCCTTCTGCTAACGGCCTTGAGAATTCATTTGCGGAATCCTCTAGAGTCTTGAACCTGTTGAAAAGGGCAGATTCCCTGATGAGAGTGCAGAAGTATCTCATCAGTTCATTCTTCTTCAAATTCTTCAGATCATCGACTGAAGGCCGTCGGTCAGTAGGCAGCAAAATCTCAGATGGATTTCGCACTGTATTCCTCCATGGGAAGTTAGCATCCTGGAACTCAAGTCGAGAGCCAGTCACCCTATATCCCTTTGCAGCTTGACTAGGCCCGGGTGCGGCCAGTCGTCCAATGGCAGTAGCAACACTGTCTTCCAGCGCTGTGTTTAAATCTCCTTCTCTATCCAATCTTCATCTCCGGGCAGCCACTCTGGACTCTTCCCCCTTTTTGGCATCATCAAGATCTAATACCTTGCTATGAATCTCCTTTAGGAGCTTCATGGACTCGTCCTATTTGGTCTTTAGATCATTGACGCTTTCAACTAGTGTACCAACCACTAAACACAGACCATCAGTCTTATGATCGTGCTCAGGCAGTCTGGTGCTGGTATGTTTGAGGGCGACAATCGTTTTGGCCTCGGCAACTCTGAGCTTCTCTTGTTCTTGCCTCAGGATCCGCTCCTGATGCTATTTGAGTTGGTTGAGTGCTTGACACAATGCTGTAGGCATTAGGCGGAACGCATCTTCCACATTGTTATTAGCGGATTTAAGCTTAGGGGGCTCGTCCTGTGTAGTTTCACGCATCCAGTCGAGTTCTTTACCAACATCATACAGGGCCTTGGTGGCGTCCTGCAGAAGCACTGCTTGGCGACTGATGGTGTGGAGTTGCTTTATGCAGGCTTTGGTTCGCAGGGTGCCAGGATGTGCAATCTTCGAATCCTCATGTTCTCCAAATTGATGAAGAACACATGATGATGGGGTCTTCACATGGGAGATGCAGGGGCATCTAGATCAGGAGCTTCATAAGCAGGGTCTTCGGAAGGTTGTGCTGTTGGTTCAGTCTCGGAGATAGAAGGGACTGATTCCTCCTGTCTGGGTTGTTCTTCTATAGTCGGAAGGAGAAGAGGGACTGGATCTTCTTTCTGACTTTCAGCTTCCGTCCTATCCGGAAGAGGGACTGAATCCTCTTGGCGGATGGCACGGGTAGTGTCTTTAGTTTTCGATACAGGATGGGCTTCCTATATGGGAGTATCTTGATCTTCAGAGATGACAGGAGGGACTGATTCCTCATGTTGCTGTGCTGGAGCTGCTTCCTATTGCGGGGGAGGAGACTATTTTTTGTCAGAAGTCCCCAGGCCCTGTTGTGATTGAAGTTTGGCCATCTCTCCTTCCCTGGCCTCTGTCCACATCACCTTTCTCAAATCCATTGTTGGTTAGGTATAGGGACAGGGTTTCATACCTTGCTCTAGGTTCTTGCTTAAGTCCATACATAGCTTTCCGTAGCCTGTATATTAGGTCTCTACCTTCAATGTTAACAAACCTGGTGGTTATTCAACAGACTTCTTCAGCGAGATCTCCATTCAGGAATGCACTCTTAACGTCCATTTGATATACTATAAAGCTCTTATGGGCGGCAAAAGCTAGAAATATCCTGATGGCTTCTAGTCTATTACAGGGGCAAACATCTCATCATAGTCTATGCCTTCTTCCTGTCTGTAGCCTTGTCCAACTAGACGGGATTTGTTCCTGATAACAAGTCCATTCTTCCTTCTTGTTTCTAAATACCCATTTGGTTCCCATTATAACTTGATGTTCTGGCCTATCATTCCATTGGTCATAAAAGCATTGAATTGTTGAGTCTCTTGAGGTTAGTTTACCGTTAGGAAATACGATAGTCACTAATAGAATGATTGATGAGAATATTGAGATAGGAGGAAGAGAATTCGACGCTAGCCTGTATTTGATTAACTCGATGGATTTTGACGTGATCCTTGGCATGGACTGGATCGATAGACATGATGCCGATATAAGCTGCTGTGAGAAGAAGGTGACATTGAGGTGTTCCGAAGGCGAGTCTATCACCTTTTATGGTACTAAGAGCAGGATAATACCAAGAGCAATCACGTCCATGAATGCACTGAGAAGTCTAAGGAAGGAGAAATGTGAGGGTTACTTGGTGAGTTTGGTCAACACTCGTACTAATGAGGTGTCCCCTACAGACGTACCTATAGTACGGGAGTTTTTGGATGTGTTTCCAGAAGATTTTCCGGGAGTCCCACCCGACCGGCAAGTGGAGTTTAGTATTGATTTGGTCCCCGGGGCGGCCCCAACATCCAAAGCGCCATATAGAATGGATTCGAAGGAACTTCAAGAATTGAACCTCCAAATTCAAGAGATGTTGGAGCTCGGATTTTTTCGTCCTAGTGTGTCAGCATGGGGTGACCAGTGCTGTTTGTAAAGAAGAAAAATGAAAATTTTAGTACATAAACTAAAATTTTGGAAATTTTTGTAAATCTGGATTCTTCTGTCCATGATTGAACTTCTCGTAAATTTTTATAGCCATCCGGGTGATATCCGAGATATTTATGCTTGTATAATTTAGAGTTTGAACCTTTGTGTGTGGATTATGTTGTCGCACTATAGAACTTGCAAGTTATGTGGTTATATGATTATTGACCTGTTGTCTGAACTTATCGTAATCATGGTATCCACCATGTATCGGTTTCAAGATATTGTTGTATAATCCTCCTATTAAAAATATTGAGCCTTATCCCTTTTTAACTCATGATTTATTCGATTAACCCTTTTTATTCGTTTGTTCGCTTTGTTTTGGCTCTGATTGGCGTCATAAACCCAACACATATCAATATCGAGAGTTATCGTGATGATATTAATCATATTTCAATTATTATTATGCCTTGAGGTTGTTCATTATACCTTAAGAATTTACTTCAATGTCTCAATGATCTCTTCGTCGTCTCTCGACATTCGATGATCATTCTGGACTCGTTGAACTAGGGGTTTTGGTGTTATTTTAATTAGAATGAATAGACCTAATGCCGATTATCATGAATTCCTCATTGTAGGTCGGAAATTTCAGAGTTCCGTATCCTAATTATAAACCGTTCGAAACGTTCTTGTCCCTAAAGTCGCCAGATAAGTATTTGATCGTACTTTATATATAAATTGCAATTGAATATGTATAAACCTTGATTTTCTTATGTTTTTGTTCATGCTCTGAATTCAGCCATTCTACGTTGATATTTTTAAATGATTTGAAAAGGAGTTTTCAATCAAATTAACGACTTTTAGTGTTTGAAAATGATTTTGAAATAAACTGTGTTTCGAAAGAATTTTAAAAATATTTTTTGAAAATGATTTGAGAAAGATTTTATATAAATACTTGATGACTGATTTTGGTTACTATTTTATTAAATGATATCATTATATAAATGATTTATCGAGGATGCTTCGAAACGTTATTTCAAATGCGATTGAATATCAAAGTTGCTGAAAGTTTTGGATAATGATTTGAGACTTGCATCGTCAAAGTTATGAGACAACATGCTGCGAAATGTGGAAGAATATGATTGGAATATGATATTTTTGAACCTGTATCAATGTTGTTATTTTTTGAGACTTGTGGACCGGGTCAAGCCAGGGGATTGCCATGACGAGGGCTCTGTGATATATGTTATTGTTCAGGTAGTTTCACCGACTCCTGACTTGGTATGTACCATCTGAGGGTAATCCAACTAGGGATGCCCCGATGGGGACTCTGGGTTAAATCCAGGACATGCGTTCGGACAAAGTATATACCTAAATGCCTCGTGATTTGATGAGATATGATATGCGTATTATTCTGGAATAATGACGTGGGTTGACGATGTCATTGTCACGATACTGTTGAGACGCTGGTACTGGGTGAGAATGTCCTTCTTCTGGACTTACTAATATAATCAATCATCACAATATTTCTTTTATTACACGTTATACATATTCCTGTTATCAAGTACTTGCACCGGATGTTTGCTGACCCCCTATCAGGTGAATACCTTTTTGTGTATTCAGGTAGAGGACTTCGTGATGAGGAAGCGCAGGAAGAGCACGAGAACGATGAGCAACAGTGATATTGCCTCAAGTAGCCGCTATGGATTTTCTTATTTTTTTTTATTATTTTGATCTTGGGTTGTTTATGTACTCGCGAGTATTGTCATTGTTGGTGTTATGCCCGCTTGTGGGCTTGCGGAATTAATCTTTCGGTTGTTATCTGTATATTGAACATATTATGTTTGTCGTTATGTTCGACCTTTTCGGTCGTCGTGGGTTGTTTTTGTATTAGGTTTGGCCTGGTTGGTCGCTGTGTGTATATGTGTTAAACAGATTTTGCCTTGTGGATTCTCGAAATGGATCCACAGCACTGCAGTTCCGACCCAGGTGGGGTTGTTACAGAAAGTGGTATTGGATCATAGGCTTCTGAATACCTAGGCCTTCGGTTATTGGGTCTATCTTGTTGTGTCGTCGTTTGTCATCTGTGTTGAGTAATATCACTGGCTGCCATCGTCTCGTGCGATCTGTGCTATAAGTCTCTCTAATCCTTAACTTCTTTTCTGAACCTGTTCGAATTTTATTTGGGGTAAAGGATCCCCTTATGAACTGTATTTCATCGAAATTGTGTTAATTGATTTTATTTTGGTCCTATCTGAGTCCTGCGAGGAGGGAGGGCATTCTTTTTGTACCTCAATCTTATTCGAACTATGTTATTATTTTCCTTACTATATGTTCAAAAAATTTGTGCATACTGGTGTATGGTGACGGTTACCGAATGCGAAATTCCTTGAAAATGGGAATAAATTGCTTTGATCTCTCGCTTTAATCTAATGCCTATGAGGTGACGCCGGTCGGATTAGAGATATCAGACTGTGATAAGGTAAGGCATGTTTCTTCAGGATAGCGAATTTACTATTGAGTTGAAAATACTCGGCGGTACTTAGGCTCGTATATTTTATTTGAATGAGAGTAATCTATTTTACAAATCATATTATTACTGTTTTTTTAAATGACAACTAAAGTATAAGTTCGAACTCTATTTAATAAAATCAAGTATGCCATCCTCAAAAAGAAATTTAATTTTGCAATCTTGACCAAATATTCTTACGAAAATAAATTTAATATTAGATTTTAGATTCAAATGCATGACGTAAGGATTTATCATGCAAAATAAATTCTTTTGCAACATGATTTCGATTAAATGTATATTGTAATTTTCCTTGAGAACAACGGGAGCTGGAAAATGGCTCTGTTTTAAGAAGATGTCGGCATTTTTCGATGATAAACAAAAAGTTTTTGCAATTTTCAATTCTAATGTTTTCAGGTTTAAAATGGAAAATTGACACCTGCGCCAGAAATTCCTCGAAGAGAGTATCTGCAAATAAAAGTAATATATGATTATAAATAAGTTTTAGAAGATAAATATATGAGCCCATATACCGCGAGTAAGAGTGCAGCATAGCCTCAGTATGAAATAGAGTCATACGAATGGCCAATCATGAATTGTATATGTGTGACATTTTGTTTACGTGTGACATTGTTGATGTGTAGCGTCCAGAAGAATGAGTATGTAGTTAGAATTTTATGGTTTTATGGTTCCAAATGGGATGCGGTATATTGGCATTACAGCCCGTTGAGTATGAGTTTTCTTTCATGCTTTAACGTCTTCTATCAATTGCCCTGTGTGTGTAATACATTTCTTTCCTTTTACCCGATTGGAATCTTTAACCCGAGGCCAATTTTTATTATCGTACCACCCTTTACTTGGTCTTGTGTGCGTCGAGTTGAATATCACTGGCATATTTTCTAATGATCCCTTTAGTATGGGCATGTCAGGTGGAGATCGAATTATCGGGAATCGTGATATTCGTGATTTTTCTGTATGAATCGAGGATCGAGATTGGTTTTTGGATTCTATTATCATTGATGTGTCTGATGAAGATTTAATCTGCGACGAAGACCAGTTAAACTGAAGAAAGTCATCATTAATCACCGACAGAAAATCATTCGAAGATTGTGATGGCGATAGCAAATGAGTATTTGAGAAGAGTAGAAACGGAGCATTTTGGAGGGATGTCACGAGCTATGAAAGTGAGGATATTACTGAGATGAAGCTCTGCTACGTGATGAGGTTCGAGGGTGATAGAGCTTAGCTATACTCGATTCCGGTCATGAGCGAGCTCTTGGACGTATTTCAGGATGATTTTCCAATGCTATCACCATAGTAGGATGTTGAGTTCAATATAAAGTGGAGAATTAATGAGTCGCTAGTGTCCGAAGGACCGCATTATATTTCTTCACCTATGATGCTTATGTAGGTCACAAGTCGTCAGAAATAAGTCTAGAGGGGGGGTGAATAGACTTATTGAAACTCTTTTTCCAAGTAGGAATTAAGAAGTTCCTCAGCTGATGGTACTTATGAATTAGAGTCGTCTGTAAACAATATAAGTGCGGAAGTCAGCTGATGACGAATACAGAAATATAAACAATGAAACACTAAGTATGAATGCAGCAGTTAAGTATGATGCTAAAACAGTAAAATACGCAGGCAATTTATAGTGGTCTCAGAGGTGGGGTAATCCTCTACTAATCCACTTTCTCCAAACCAGTTGGAGATGAATCTACTATAATTTTCAACCAGTGATAAATATTACAGTGATTCTACAACTTAGCTACAACAACTTCCAACCAGTGGAAATCCTGTCGTTGCAACTCCTTTGTGACTGCCTAGCACCACTCGATCTCCAAATCCTTGGATGCCTATCAGTCGTGTAACTTCAACCAGTGAAGTACCCCATACTCAGGTTTTAAGACAAGAGTGTTTTGTCTTCTCCAACTAAGAGCTTTCTTTGTATATGAACTGAGAATACTGCTCTTCACGATGCTATAGATTTCTTGATCGCTTGATTGGTTTAATTGCTTGAGAGTATAGATCGCATCGTGCTTTGGTCTTTCAAATCTTCAGGTATTTATAGCTTGTCAATCCTTAGAGCTTTTCTTCATAGCCGTTGCAAATCTATAACAAATCTGTCCGTTGGAGAAGTAGACTTCTTTGTTTTTCTTTCCGAACGTTGCAAGGCTGGATTCCCTTAGTTTAATCCATTTCCGACCGTTGTGAATGTTGGGATTCCGAAAATAAAACGAAATACGCAGCGGAAATAAATACGAATCCCAAACAGGATCGATCAAGTAATGTATATACAAAAAAAAAATACAAAGATAAAGATTCATACCCTTGAAACCTTTGAAATAAATCTTCGTAAAGTGTAGACGATGATCACGATCCCCTCCCGAACACGAAATCCCTTCGTTCCAAGCACCGAAAATTCGAATCCTCTACTTCACACGCGTCGGAAGTTGCCCGGAAAATTCGACGTAACTTCGTTCTCCAAGAACACGGCTAGGAAGTTACCGTAGGAATTTTCTCTCTATTTTTTCTTGAATTCCTTTCACCTCTAAGATGAAAATTGAAAAAAAAATTCTCTCCCTTCCTCACTTAATCTCTCGGCAGGCAGCTCACCAATTTTCCAAGAAGTTTTCACTTTGCAAGTGTGTGTGTGTGTGTGTGTAGTAGTTGTTATAATATGTTGTTTTTATATTATCTCAAACATATAATACAAATCATATAATTGAGATAAAATGTCAACACATAATAACAAAAATACAACTAACACATACACATGCATGGAAATGATTCCATGTGATGTGGGGAGAGGGAGGGCGGCCCATGGTGGAAGTTTCCTAGAAAACGAGCCGAGACACTCGGCTCGTGTACCGGACGTTCGTCAAACGACTCCGTTAAATACACTCCGTTTAATCACCAATGTATTTATATTAATTAATTAATTAATAATATCAAATACAAATATATTTATCTAAGAAATATAATTTATGAATTAAATTATTTACCGGTAACTTAATTTTAATTCATAAGACCGCTATTTTGATTTATCTAATAAATCATAATTAGATATCCAATATCTAATATTTATAGAGAGATAATAAATTCACATTTATCCGTCAACGCTCCTGATGCGCGACTCCGTAGGTTCGTCTCAGCCGGCATTGGGAGGAACCAATGAGTGCGGCAAGACTTAGCCACTAGCGGACGCACCGTAAACCCCGATTGAGAACGAATGAAGGGATCATTCCAACCATTATGTCGTGAATACTATATACGTATAGACCCTTTATCGATGTCCCGGCCAAGTCTTCGTCACTAAAGTCAAACCCTACTATTGACTAGACTCTATACATGTGTTAATGCAAATCAAGACCGACCGATTAATAGTGTATCTAATACGACTATATCGTAATGCTTTGGCCAAAGACTCATGATCTTATTTGCCATTAACCGTATAGGACATACGCCGCTCACTAACAGAGATAAAATTCTTTCTTGGCATACAAGAAGATCGCTACCCGCCCGTATAGTCCGCACTTCGAGGTCGACTCAAGAATTAAGCAAATGAGTCTAACTACTCTAATGACAAACTAAACGTCACAGCACATCTTCATCAATCCTCAAGTCAAAGGTCCACATACACTATCACAACCTTTTGATTCGTCATCGACTCTTCGAGAGTGAATACCGTGTGACTGAATCGAGTATGAGTCGTGTTCGAGTATACTGGTCCCACCAATATACTTTATAACTATGCTATCAAGACGTGCACACGTCCTAGCATCAGTTATACAAGTCTTATTAAAACTTAATTCCCATTTAAGTTTATTGACTTGCGAACGATTTACGTAAATAAACTTTAAACACTTCCAGTGCATTTTATCTTATCCCATAACGAGAATGGAATGTTCAGTTTATTTACATGGACTTCACTTCAATGTTTACCAAGTCAAGAATGCAATTGAAATACAATAAACAGTGAATGAATCGAATTGCCTTTTTATTATTTATTCCATAATTATAAGTATAATGCCCCTACTCTCTCATCCCCTGAGTGGCATTCGAGGGCATATTCCTAACAATCTCCCAGTTGCACTCAATGCCACACATCATGATATCCAATACCCATGTTCTTCAGATGTCTTTCCAAGACGGCCTGTGATAATGGCTTAGTCAGCGGGTCAGAGACATTGTCTTCTGAGTCTACTCTTTGCAATGAAACATATCCTTTTTCCACCATCTCTCGAACGATGTGTTACTTTCTCTATATATGCTTGGTGTTGTGGTGAGCCCTCGGCTCCTTGGCTTGGGCGACAGCTCCATCATTATCACAGAATAGTGATATAGGCAACTCCGCGTTAGGCACCACTTGAAGTTCTTGTATAAACTTCTGCATCCAAAATGCTTCTTTTCTAGCCTCTGAGGCAGCTTGATACTCTGCTTGGCAGGTGGAATCTGCAGTAGCGGTTTGCTTGGAGCTTCTCCAAGATACTGCTCCTCCATTGAGAGTAAATAAATACCTGATGTCGACTTAGAGTCGTCATTGTCTCCTTGAAAATCGACCGGTGAATCCAATCACCTTCGCTTCTCCACCACCATAAGTAAGAACTAAATCTCTAGTTCTTCTTAAGTACTTAAGAATGTTCTTTACGGCATCAATGTTCCCTTCCCTGTTTGCTTGAAATCGACTTACCATACTCACAACAGAGGCTAAGTCCTGGTCTCATACACAACATAGCGTGCATGAGGCTACCCATCGCCGAGGCATAGGGTACCTTACTCATCTCTCTCTTGTCTTCCTCACTTTGAGGACACATTTTCGTGGTGAGATGAATTCCATGTCGCATGGGAAGGAACCCTCTTTTAGATTCATCCATCTTGAATCTTCTCAGATTTTATCGATATAAAGGGCTTGGGAAAGTCCTATCATTCTTCGCGGTCTATCTCTGTATAGACGGATCCCTAGAATATAGGAAGCTTCTCCCAAGTCTTTCATGGAGAACGCTTTAGAAAGCCAAGCTTTCACAAAGGTCTTTGAGCATTGCTATGTTATTTCCTATAAGTAGAATATCATCTACATATAGTACTAAGAACGCAATGTTGCTCCCACCGATCTTTTTGTAAACACACGGTTCCTCCTCATTTCGCTCAAGTCAAAGTCCTTAACCGCTTCACAAATCGAAGGTTCTAACTCCGAGAAGCTTGCTTCGCACCATAAATGGCTCGTTGCAGATTACACACTTTATGAATATTAGCTTTGGACACAAAACCTTTAAGTCGTTCCATATAGATTTCCTCCTCGAGGTATCCATTTAGAAAAGCCGTTTTGACATCCATTTGCCATATTTCATAATCATAATAGGCGAATGGCAAGCATCATGCGAATCGACTTTATCATAGCTACGGCGAGAAGGTATCATGATAATCGATTCCTTCCTTTGGGTATAACCCTTTGCCACAAGCCTGGACTTATAGGCATCAACCTTGCCATCCCCATCAGTCTTTTTCTTATAGATCCATTTATTTCCAATAGTCCTCATGCCAGTTGGAAGATCTACTAGAGTCCAGACCTGATTGGTATGCATCGAGTCTATCTCAGCTTCCATTGCTTCTTGCCATTTATCAGAGTCTACATCCACTATCGCTTGGTCATAGGTGACAGGGTCGTTTTCACTGCTATCAGGTGTGTCGTGGAGACCCAGTTCCTCGACATGTGTATAGCCATACCTCTCAGGTAAGTGAGATACCCTATCAGACCTTCGAAGTGGAGGTTGTGTTACAATAGGTTCGGTTCTTGATCCCTGATCAGATGTCTCCTTAGGAGTTTCATTATGCTCTTCCAAAGAGATATTTCTACCCGAGCCACCTTCCTGAATGAATTCATCCTCAAGGAAGTGCTCTTGTAATGCCACAACGACCCTATGGTCTTCTGGCATGTAGAATAGATAACCCATTGAGTCCTCTGGGTATCCTATGAAACGTCCTTTTATGGACCTCGCTTCCAGTTTGTCCACCTTAGCCTTTTTGACATAGGCTGGACATCCCCAAATCCTTATGTGATTAAGGCTTGGTTTCTTACCCTTCCACATCTCATGCGGAGTGATAGGAACATATTTGGAAGCACATCTATTTAGGATATAGGCAGCGGTTAGTAAGGCATACCCCCACAGGTAAATAGGTAAATCAGTGTAATTTAACATGGAGCGAACCATGTCCAACAAAGTCCGATTTCTCCTTTCTGAAACACCATTTAACTGTGGGGTTCCTCGAGGCGTGAATTGTGAAACTATTCCATGTTCCTTAAGGAACTCATCAAACTCAGTGCTCATATATTCGCCACCTCGGTCCAACCGAAGTGCTTTGATATGACATCCAGTTTGTTTTTCAACTAGGGCCTTAAATTCTTTGAATTTAACAAAGGCTTCAGATTTATGTTTCATTAAGTACACAATCTCATACCTAGTATGATCATCTGTGAACGTTATGAAATATTGATATCCGTCTTGGGCTACTTCTAAAGCCCCACAAACATCGGTATGCACCAATCCAAGTTTATCGGCAGCCCTTTCAAAAGTCACTGTGAAGGGGAACTTAGTCATTTTGCCTCTAAGGCAAGATTCACAAGTTGGATAGGGTTCTACACCCAATAGACTTAAAAGTCCATCTTTTTCCATTTTCTGAACCTTGGTCTGACCAACATGACCAAGTCTAAGGTGCCATTTCAGAGCTTGATTAGTATCTTGCCTACCACGTTTCCTAGTTATAGTGTTCACTGCTGTTTTATTTTGCATGTTCAGATGATATAAACCATTCAACAATGTAGCTGTTCCAACCAATTTATTTCGAAAATAAATTTTACAACTGCCATTGCTAATGAAGAAACAAAATCCTTTCCGGTCCAAGGCTGGAATTGATACAATGTTTTTATGACCCTTGGGCAAAACAAGTACTTCATCTAATGTCAAAATAAAACCAGATTCTAAACCCAGAAGGATTGATCCAATATCGGTTGCCTCGACACTTTGTCCGCTTCCAACAGTGATCATTATTTCCCCAGCTTCAAGTTTTCTACTTCGTTCCAGATCCTGATTCATAGTACAAATGTGAGAAGTGGCACCTGAATCCAGAATCCATGAAGTAGAATATACAGTAGCGGAACAATTAGTTTCAAAAACAAAAAGTTCCGTACCTGATGCGCCATTTATCTTGGGACAAGCCTTCGCCAGTGGCCCAGCTCACCGCATTCAAGGCATTTGTCCGTAGGTTTTGGACCGCCTACCTTTTGAACCTTTCGGGCCTTGCCCTTTCCTTTTTGCACCCCTTTCTTGGGTTTGTACTGATCGTAGGTCTTTTTCTTCTTGTTCTTGAACCTCTTTGGCCCAGAAGAAATCACAAGAGCAGCCTCTCTCGGTTTAGTCTTCATGTTAGACTGCGCCGTCACCAGTTTATTCATTAGCCCAGCTAATGTGCATGTAATTTCATTACAGTTGAAATTCATTACAAACTGCGTGAAAGAGTCAGGTAGAGATTGAAGGATGAGATCAATTTGAAGGGATAAATCCATATTAAAGTTGAGCACCTCGAGCCTCTCAATCATAGAGATCATCTTGAGGACGTGGTCTCCCACTTTCTCCCCTTCTTTCATCCTAGCACTGAACAACTGCTTTGATATCTCATATCTAGCAAATTCTACCGTGCTCTCCATAAAGTTCGGTCAAGTGTGCGAGAATCGCCAGCGAAGTCATTTTCTCGTGCGCTCTCGCAGCCTCATTAGTCATTGAGCCCATCATAAAACCACGGACTAGCACATCATCCTTGACCCATTTTTCATGGACGTCAATGTCTTCCTGATTACCCCTAGTCCGGATTGGAGTCGGTGGAATGTCCGCCTCCAAGACGTATCCCAGAGACTCCATATTGAGTACAATCATCAGATTCCGCAACCAGTCAACAAAGTTAGGGCCAGTTAGGAGATTCTTTTCAAGTCGTATTGCAAGTGGGTTTTTAGCCATTTTAGAGAGATTCAATTTCGTTTTCTGCAAAGATTTAGACAAGATTAAATTAGTGACTTGTTTAATTATGTCCGAGTATAGAACTTAAGGGCTTGTATAATTCTTGTCTCGGCTCCCACTAATTTTATCGGAATTATACACTCCCATGTTATAATCCGGAAATCATGGTTAGATCGACTTCTTAGTGGTGATCAAGTTCTTTACAAATTTTAACAGACGCAACCTATCAGGTTTCTTGCCAATTAATTTCTGTAAAGTGGTGTCTAACACCAACCCGTCTAACGGATGATTTGATCTTCTTTTACCCCTAGTCTTCATGCCCTCAACCTATCAAGTTTCTTGGCAATCCAGACTATCTAAGTTGTTGACCATCAACGTCTATCGGTTGACGATTGAATCTCACCCGCAACCTATCGGGTTTCTAGGGCGAAATTTATCACAAACCGAAGGCATCTAATGCACTCAAGAATTTTTCAACCTCTACCAAATGAACTACCCCGATAAATCGGAAGAATAGCACACCAGATCGGGTATCAATTTTCTACGAGTTTGATGGAGGCTAGGAAACCTCGTAACCTTTTTCAAACTTAGTCCTGCTTGTAGTCGAGAATTTCGCGATTAATGTTACACTTTGCACATTAATTCAATTATATGCGCGTTTGTTGGTTTGTCAATCATTCAAAATGAAAATGTAAAACAAGAACCTAGTTACTACCAACATATAGCTCATGGACCTAATTCCTAAGTACTGGGCCAAGCGAATGACCCAATAAAAAAAAACAGTCTTCGATTATTCGTCTTCTCGGTCGGTTGTCTTCGGTCTTCTTCATACCCAAAATAATAATTACATCATTGAAAAATTGCATCCTATACAAGTTTTTCTAGTAAATATAAATAGGCTCAAAACGGCCTTTACAACCCAATCGAATCGAACAAATCAAAAAACTAAGTCCACGAGCTATATCACCATCACATAAGGATTCCATACAACATGTAATGGCAACGAAATTAAACAATTAATCTAATATAAATTAATCTAATCAATTTCTACTAAATTAATCCAATTAATATAAAGTGGCATTAAAATTAAATAATCAATTAATATATTAATCCAATCAATATAAAATTAATCTATTCAATTTTAATGGTATTAATCCAATTAATACTAATATTCGTCATTTTAATTCGTTCGAAGTAATCCGGCCAAAATAATTTTCTCGTTTAATTTATTTCCCTTAACACGAAAAATATTCCAAATATTAATTTAGTCAAATTAAAATCCAATATAAATTTTGGGAAATAATTACAACAAATATAAACTTAAAACGGAGTCCCGGATAATTCGGTTTTAGGCCCAGCCCGCGGACCGATTCAAAATCGGGCCAAAAACCCGAGGGTCGCTCGCCGAGCCAAGCTTGGCGCACTGCCGAGTCCCGACGGCAGTATCACGCCTCTCGGCACCGGCCAGACATGGCCGAGCATGCTCGGCAACCTGGGCAGTGCAACAGCGATCGCCAAGACCACCGCCGGCACTTCGCTTCTAGAAAATGAGCCGAGACACTCGGCTCGTGTACGGACGTTCACAAACGACTCGCTAAATACACTCCGCTTAATCACCAATGTATTTATATTAATTAATTAATCTAATTAATTAATAATATCAAATACAAATATATTTCTCTAAGAAATATAATTTATGAATTAAATTAATTACCCGAACTTAATTTTAATTCATAAGACCGCTATTTTGATTTATCTAATAAATCATAATTAGATATCCAATATCTAATATTTATAGAGAGATAATAAATTCACATTTATCCATCAACGCTCCGATGCGCGACTCGTAGGTCCGTCTCACCGGCATTGGGAGGAACCAATGAGTGCGGGCAAGACTTAGCCACTAGCGGGCCGCACCGTAAACCCCGATCGAGAACGAATGAAGGGATCATTCCGTAACCATTATGTCGTGAATACTATATACGTATAGACCCTTTATCGATGTCCCGGTCAAGTCTTCGGTCACGGTAAAGTCAAACCCTACTATTGACTAGACTCTATACATGTGTTAATGCAAATCAAGACCGACCGATTATTAGTGTATCTAATACGACTATATCGTAATGCTTTGGCCAAAGACTCATGATCTTATTTGCCATTAACCGTATAGACATACGCCGCTCACTAACAGAGATAAAATCCTTTCTTGGCATACAAGAAAGATCGCTACTCGCCCGTATAGTCCGCACTTCGAGGTCGACTCAAGAATTAAGCAAATGAGTCTAACTACTCTAATGACAAACTAAACGTCACAGGCACATCTTCTACTGAATCCTCAAGTCAAAGGTCCACATACACTATCACAACCTTTTGATTCGTCATCGACTCTTCGAGAGTGAATACCGTGTGACTGAATTGAGTATGAGTCGTGTTCGAGTATACTGGTCCCACCAATATACTTTATAACTATGCTATCAAGACGTGCACACGTCCTAGCATCAGTTATACAAGTCTTATTAAAACTTAATGCCCATTTAAGTTTATTGACTTGCGAACGATTTACGTAAATAAACTTTAAACATTTCTAGTGCATTTTCTCTTATCCCATAACGAGAATGGAATGTTCAGTTTATTTACATGGACTTCACTTCAATGTTTACCAAGTCAAGAATGCAATTGAAATACAATAAACAGTGAATGAATCGAATTTCCTTTTTATTATTTATTCCATAATTACAAGTATAATGCCCCTACTCTCTCATCCCCTGAGTGGCATTCGAGGGCATATTCCTAACAGTGAAGACTCTCACGTGATGGTGCCGAATCTTTTGATTTTAATATGTTTAAAGTCTTAAGAGGTGGGTCTTGATGAATTATCTTAATTCATATCCTTCCGGGAATCTCTCCAATCTGTCCCTTATCACCCGCATGTGACTTTCCGTAATTATTGACTTTTCAACGCATGCTGATGTGGCCAGGTTTACTTGGCTGATTACTCAGACATGACTTATCTGATATCTTTAAATCAATCTGTCTGATGTGTAGTCAAACTTCTCTGTCGTCGGACTTCTCTGACGATGACTTCTCCGATGTCCTGACTAGACTTCTCTGATCTGAAGACTTTTCTGAAGTCTTCTGACCTGATGAACTTGACTGATCTGATGGTCAAACTTCAGATGACTGGGACTCCATCTGATCACTTGACTGCAGTCTGGTCAAGCTTCTCTGATAAAATTGTTAACCAGTACTTCTCTTATTTTTACTCGACTGAGACTCGGCTTTCTACAGTGTTTGGTCAAACTTTCCTGATGTTGCTTGTCTGACCAAAACTTCTTTGATGTACTTATCTACACTTTGTACTTAGCCGATTTTAAGCCTAACTTAAATGGCCTATAGAAGATACTCATTTAGTTCTTCTTTACATTTTGCCAAGTATTTGACTTTACTTAGTTTGGCCTATGGAAGATACTCATTTGGTTCTTCCTTACATTTTTCCAAATAATAAACATACATTTGAATAAACAAGTACAATGATGACATCATCAAAATCTAACAAGTATTCCTAACAAATTACCCCTATTTTGATGATGGCAAAACTTAAGCAATTATTCATATGAATAACAGGCCTGCACATGATCAAGTGCAAGACACAAACTAAAATCAGTCTTGTTTTGAGACAACTAGAGGTTGTCGTTCAAATCATTATTTATATTAATTTTATGTATTGTTTACGAGTACATAGTTTTCACTGATCAAAACAAATACAGAAAAATTACAAGTATTTAAAAACAAAAAATTACATGAAAAAGTACAAGTACAATAAATCATATCCTATCTGCCTCTGCCTCTGCGGACAGTTTGCTTGGGAGGCTTATATAATTTGGCTCCAATAGGCCTCTTACAGACAGGTTCAAGTCCGTACTTCCTTTTATGATCTGGGAGGCAAAGTTCTGCTCGTCTGTGGTTGAGAAATTATTCTTTTCGCACAGTGCTTTAATTTCTTCTTGCAGCTCTAGCTCATCCAATTCCCATCCAATCTGGTAGGAGCTTTTTCTGCTCTGAATTACGGAATCATGGGATAGACATCCCAGTTGTTTGCATATTTAAATGCAAGATTCCAAAGAGTACTCCATCTCGTATCCATATAGTTTATGAAAATTTGTTGAGGGGAGCTTTCCTTGTCCTGGAGTATGTCCTAGAGATAGTACTTCTCTGTGAACTCCTTTTTGGCATCCTCCCAAACAATCATAAACTCTGCAGGTAGAAATTCTTCAACATACCATAGTTGTTTGCCCTCCCATTCGAATCTGCGTCATCTCCTTGCCTTGTTCTTTTCTTCTTCAGGTCAGGCTGGTCTTCAATATGCTCAGGATCAGCTTTGTCCTTTATTTTTAGGCTTGATGGTCCAGCTTCAAGTAAGGGGATATCTTGCCTCTTTTTGGATATGAGCTCCTGTCTAACTGCCTTAGCCTGTGTCTGACCTGTTACTTCCCTTGCTTGCCCCTGCTTACTTCCTTCCCCCTTTTTTCCAGCATCAACTAGCATAGTCAATTGCTGCTCAACTCATACCATCCAGTCTGTCATGCTAAGAGGCATCCTGGAGTTTGTGGGAGGAGGAGGTACACACCTCTGTAGTAAGGTGTCTAGTTTGGAGTTTAGGGTATGAACAATCTGCGGGTCAGGTTTGATTTTGTTGGCAAGTAACTCCCCAATAGTTTCTTTAACAATTTTGCGGATCAGGTCAACCATCAGAGGTGAGATGGGTGTTGCCTGAGAAGAGTGCTCACCTGAGCTTTCTGCGCCTGCAGGTAGGTGTGCAGTTGACCTACCTGTCTGCAGACTCCTGTATGCAGGCAGCTGATCAGATGGGGTTTCGTCTGGTGTCCCCGATCTGTCTTTTTCTTCATCTGAGCTGGTATTTTGGGCAGGTGCCCCAGCTTCATCTGCTCTGTCTTCATCCTTGTCTTCTTTTTCCTTCTTTTCTTCCTCCTTTTCTTCTTCTTCTTCTTCCTTTTCTTTCTCTTCTTCATCCTTCTTTTCCTCCTCCTCATCATTATTATCATCTTCTTCTTTTTCATCATCTTTTTCTTCCTTCACAACTTCTTGTCCTTCGTCATCTTCTTCTTCCTCCACCAATTCTTCTGTCTTTTCCTTTTCTTCTTCACCAGATTGTTTTTCAACTTCATTGTTTTCTTCCTCCTTTTCATCTTCTTCCTCCTCTCTCACTTCCTCTACTTTTTCTTCAACTATAATTTTTTCTTCTTTTTCAACTTCTCTCTTTTCAGACTCTTCTCCTTTTACTACTTCTTCAATCCTTATGCTCTTCTATCCACTCCTACTCCCATCACTAGGAATAGTGCCAGCCAGGGCACTTTCCATAACAAGAAAAACACATTTGTCCATATTTGTTTTGAAATTGGACAAAACCAGTTTGGTTTGAGCATTAAAAACATGACAGAAATTCATGAGAATCTTCTCTGTAGACTGGGGAAGATCCGAGCTACTTTTTTCTACAATTATTTATAATTGAGAGAATGGAAGTGATTTAAAGTATTTCCATTAATCATAGACACTAATGAAAGACACTTGAAGGGCTATTTGTTTTACCTCTTGGAGCTGTTCCACAGTTAGCCCTAAAGGATTGCTGTCAAGCAACACTACTAGAAAAATACCCTTATAGTGACACTTTTTTATGACACTTTTAAACAAGTGTTGCTATATGTACCTATAATGACACTTTAATGTCTTATTAATTTTATAATCATATTTTGTGACGCTAAACATAATTTTCTTTTCTATTTCACCGCTCTTAATCGTGTATCAAAACCTATCTGCTGCCTCCATCTCCATTACCTCTCAAATCTCTCATCTCTATCTCCACTCCATTACCTCTGAAAATTGGTCCATATCAAGAATCGTTTCTTCTTCGGTAGGCCTCCAATTTCCGCGCGTATCTTCATTTGTCTTTGAACTCGGTCACGCCCACGAGGAGGAAGGATTTCAGAATCTTGCTGGTGGCACGGATATGAAGGTACGTTGATACTTCCATTTACATGGCCCTGCCTATATGTTCCAGCGATTTTCAATTGTGTCTTGCACTCTTTTATCATACGCATTACTGCCATCTCTTAGATTCTGCAAGGTTCACTTTTTGAGATACCTGCTGTTTGGGCTAAAACCCTTTTCTGATAGGGTTTGGAGGCCATTCTTAAGAAGGCTGTGGATCTAGACGATGGAGCAAATATCACAAGGTATATCCGTAGTACTAAAAATGAGATTTTGTGTAGTTGGGAGAACAACTTATAAACTCGATTTTTTGATTCCCGAAGTCTGATACAAAATCATATAGGGGATTGTAAGGATCAAAATTTGGAGTATCTTTATCTTCGTCTTCTGAGAAAGTTCACTTAAAGGATCTCAATTTGCTTACTTTTAATTTATACCTATCTTCTGCCGTAAAATTGCTAATCTCTTTCAGAGGTCTGGCTCCGGACTCCATGACTGTTGAACAATGTGATGCTTTACTTGTTTTCCACACTCTCTGTAAGGTTTGTATCTCCGTTTTTTTCTATACATTCTATTTCTAAATACAAATTGATTTATTAAATAATGTGTTCGCAGATGGGTATGAAGGAGGGCAATGATGAAGTTACTAGCAAAACTCGTATTCTGTCTTTTGAGCTTCTTCAGATTGTTTGATATATTTATATATGAATCTTTAATGTGATGGCTGGGTGAATGAAAAACTCTTTTTAGTTTCATCTCCACATTTCACGTCTCCACATTTCAGGACCTGAAATACGAATTTCAGTGTAAGACATATTTGTCTAAAATCTGATTTAGTTTCATTGTTCTAAAAATTGGCCTAGGCGGCCGCCTAGGCATTAGAAGGTCGACCTTCGCCCCTCTTAGACATCTTGTGGTTACTGCTTGCAAGTGTCATATTTGTGCCTATTTTCCAAAAAATACCTGGAGGTAAGTAGAACTTGAGTGTGTTTGCCCCTAAAAACTTGAGGGTTTATTGGAAAGGAAAATGGTTTCCTCAGGCTGCAAGTAGCTCAATCTTCATATAACCAGTTGATTCATATGTAAAACTTGGTTCCGATGACAGTTTCTGCATTGCTGGTGCATATTATCTAGTATTCATAAAAAAGGTGGAGCATATTTCAGCAGGCAATTTGTTATTGTTTTGGTCCCATTTGTGCTATTTTGGTGGTATACATTTGTGTCGAAGTATCTATGTGTGTCTCTAAATTTTGTATATACCATGATATAAGTTATTTTCTTTGTGTTGCAATTGTAGGAGATCTGTTCTTGGATATTTGTCTGGAATTTTAATCGACCTTATGATCTCTCTATTATTCGCAATGTACATGGAACTAAGACTATTGCCAATTCGAGTTGTTTTCTTGCTATTTAATATTGGCCTTGAGGTAGAGCTGATAAATTTTCAATTTGGACTTAGAAAAAACCATTTGATCTCCACCTTACAGCTATATGAGGACTTATAGGTGACCTTTAATTTATTCTTGTACTATAGCTCTCTGTTGAAAGACTAAGTTCCATGAAGAAGTATGTTTTTGGTTTGGGCTCGCCAGGATCGAAGTCGCTATCAAGTGCATGATATCAGAAAGAGATTGCTTCTTCTTTTTCTTCTTCCTTTTTTTTGGGTAAACCTAACTTTTAATTGCATGTTAATTGCAGGTCTTTGTGACAGCTGTTGTCATTGGCTTGCTTGCTCATTATGCTGCTGGGCTTGCTGGTCCTGCTGCAATTGTCATAGGCAATGGCCTTGCATTATCTTCATCTGCTGTTGTCCTTCAGGTACAAATTAATGATTCTTGTGTAGTTTGTTGAGGAAGTGATTACCCTATATTTTCTTTTGGTTCTTCATTTTGAACTTTGTGTCTTATGGGTTCGACTATTTTCCTTAATGTTTTATAATTTACTAATAACTTGCCAGGAGTACCTATTTTTTTAGCACCAGAGCAGTTAATATAATCTATCTGGGGTTTTATAGGTATTGCAAGTGTTGTTGCCCAAAATATTTATCCGAAGATTAAATACTGCTGGAATGAATGGACAACAAACAAAATTTGCGGGAGCACTTCCGAGAGAAAATGAATAAACACAAGATTTGCCGGGTTTGTTAGGCCCGGGATTGAATGCTCTCGTGAGATGTTATTAATACAAATATTCGTGGATACAAGTATTAATGTGAGAATCTAAGTACAATGAGTGTAAAAAGACTCTGTTAATCCAGCTCTCGAGCGACGCTTGGTGTTCTTCATCCCTGCCGATCGTCTTCTTGATGAGAGAGGCCGAGAGAAGAAAGAACCAAAAGATAGTTGTTGCCAAGAGTAGGAGAAAGCCAAGTGCTGTATATTGCTTCTGTATTATATGCTGAAATCGCGATAATGCAAAGAGTGCTGAAGAATTTCGGTCCATGGACAAGTGCAGGCTGCCTTCTATTTATAGGGGCAGCGGAGCCTTGATTTCTGGCGGGCGATCGCCTTCCGGCCAATATAATAATGGGGCGATCGTCTGCCGGCCAATATAATAATGGGGCGATCGTCCTTAAGTCACACGGGTTGTCGGCCTAAAGTCCAAGGCAGCTGCTGGCAGCCAGCTGTGCGGTCCAATGAGGAGCCAGCACGCGTCCGGAGTCACTGTCACATGCGGTCCTACTGACACCTTTCGGCGGGCCTGTCGGCTGGTGGGAATATGCTGACAGGATGTGGTCAACGATCCATGATATGCGGATCTTGTCTCGACTCTGCACGTGGTGTCTGTCCTGAGGCTCGGCCTTTGCCGACTGGATGACTATCGGCTTCGAGTGGCATGAGGCGGTCGTCTCTAGCTGGTCACCAGAGGTCGGCATTGGCCAGTCACTGAGGGTCGGCGTCGGTCGGTCACCAAGGGTCGGTCTGCAAGCGCCGAGAGATGATTGTCCGCTTGTCGGTCGCCAGGAGTCGATCGCCAAGTACCGAGAGACGATCGTCTTTGATGTCGATCGCTCGGCACCGGGACTTGTCCTGGGACCTTCGGTTGGCCGATTTATCTTGACTGCTGGGCTAAGGCTAGCCGCCTGTCGTCGCTTCTGCCTCACGCTCAGCGGGCTAGGTCGCCCGATCTCCGAGGCGATCGCCGGTCGGAGAGTATAAATCTCGACACAACAATTGCCCCCAACTTGCTCCGATCTTGAAGACATGGGGCGAGGTGGTTCTTGCTGGGGATCGTGTAAGGTGAGGATGGGCGATCCGGTTGAGCTGACTTTGGATTCGGACTTGGGCTATCTGGTCGATTGGCTAGCTATCTTTCAGTCTTATACCTGCAAAAAACAACATTGGCCGATCCCCCTCAGAAACTTGATGGTTTCGTCGTTTGAGGAATCGTGCACAGTCGCGGAGTTCAATGGACCGACTCCATGACCGTGTCTTGGTGCGCGAAGACATTGAGTGTCTCGTGACTCATTTTATTGTGAGGGTCCTCTGTTAGGCTGCGCCTTGCCTCGTATTTAAACGAAGGGCGTGCGGTCTTGGTCTAGAGGAGTCCTTGCGCAGGGCAGCGTCGGATTAATCAACTCCACTTCCGCGGCTTGTTAGCTCTACTTCCACCTCGGCCCGCCATGCAGATGGCGAACCTCGACGGTGTACGTTGAGACGGGGGTTGTGGCACGTGTCGCATTGTCCGGGTACATCAGGTTAGATGATGAACCTTGTGTTGTTGCCCAAAATATTTATCCAAAGATTAAATACTGCTGGAATGAACGGACAACAAATAAAATTTGCGGGAGCACTTCTGAGAGAAAATGAATAAACACAAGATTTGCCGGGTTTGTTAGGCTCGGGCTTGAATGCTCTCGCGAGATGTTATTAATACTAATATTCGTGGATACAAGTATTAATATGAGAATCTAAGTACAATGAGTGTAAAAAGACTCTGTTAATCCATATCTCGAGCGAAGCTTGGTGTTCTTCGTCCCTGCCAATCATCTTCTTGATGAGAGAGGCCGAGAGAAGAAAGAACCAAAAGATAGCTGTTGCCAAGAGTAGGAGAAAGCCAGGTGCTATATATTGCTTCTGTATTGTATGCTGAAATCTCGATAATGCAGAGAGTGCTGAAGAATTTCGGTCCATGGACAAGTGCAGGCTGCCTTCTATTTATAGGGGCAGCGGAGCCTTGATTTCTGGCGGGCGATCGCCTTCCGGCCAATATAATAATGGGGCGATCGTCTGCCGGCCAATATAATAATGGGGCGATCGTCCTTAAGTCACACGGGCTGTCGGCCTAAAGTCCAAGGTAAGGCGGCCACTGCAGGCGTCCAATGAGGAGCCAGCACGCGTCTGGAGTCACTGTCACATGCGGTCCTACTGACACCTTTCGGCGGGCCTGTCGGCTGGTGGGAAGATGCTTACAGGCTGTGGTCAACGATCCGTGATATGCGGATCTTGTCTCGGCTCTGCACGTGGTGTCTATCCTGAGGCTCGGCCTTTGCTGACTGGATGACCATCGGCTTCGAGCGGCATGAGGCGGTCGTCTCTAGCTGGTCACTAGAAGTCGGCATCATCCAGTCACTGAGGGTCGGCATCGGTCGGTCACCAAGGGTCGGTCGGCAAGCGCCGAGAGATGATCGTCCGCTAGTCGGTCGCCAGGAGTCGATCGCCAAGTACCGAGAGACGATCGTCTTTGATGTCGATCGCTCGGCACCTGGACTTGTCCTCGGACCTTCGGTTGGCCAATTTATCTTGACTGCTGGGCTAAGGCTAGGCCGCCTGTCAGCTGTCGGCGCTTACGCCTCACGCTCGGCAGTGGCTAGGTCGCCCGATCTCCGAGGCGATCGCCGGTCGGAGAGTATAATTCTTGACACAACAATTGCCCCCCAGCTTGCTCCGATGTTGAAGACATGGGGTGAGGTGGTTCTTGCTGGCGATAGTGTAAGGTGAGGACGGGCGATCCGGTTGAGCTGACTTTGGATTCGGACTTGGGCTATCTGGTCGATTGGCTAGCTATCTTTCGGTCTTGTACCTGCAAAAAACAACATTGGCCGATCCCCCTCAGAAACTTGATGGTTTCGTCGTTTGAGGAATCGTGCACAGTCGTGGAGTTCGATGGACCGACTCCATGACCGTGTCTTGGTGCGTGAAGACATTGAGTGTCTCGTGACTCATTTTATTGTGAGGGTCCTCTGTTAGGCTGCGCCTCGCCTCATATGTAAACGAAGGGCGTGCGGTCTTGGTCTAGAGGAGTCCTTGCGCGGGGCAGCGTCGGATTAATCAACTCCACTTCCGCGGCTTGTTAGCTCTGCTTCCACCTCGACCCGCTATGTAGATGGCGAACCTTGACGGTGTACGTTGAGACGGGGGTTGTGGCACGTGTCGCATTGTCCAGGTACATCATGTTAGATGATGAACCTTGACGGCGGGCGATCGTGTCCACTGATTAGTTTTGGAGGGCCCTCAGACTACACCGTCCTCGTATTTAAACGAAGGGCGGGCGATCTTGGCCCAAAGGGACCTTGCATGGCCGAAGCAGCCGGTTCCATCGACTACCAGGAACATGGCTTTATGATGTGCGGTGGAGGCGATTTGATGCCTTAGTCCATCATGTTAAATGGTGAACTGTCGATGGCGATCGTGTCCTCCGGGTTTTGGATGATGTAGCTTGATGATCGGCGATCGGGCTGGAAGACTGGTGATCGTCGGTCGGCTGCCGATCACATTATTCATAAGTTGATACTGGCGATCGGGCGGGAGATCGTCGTTCGGGCGCCGATCGCGCTGTTCAAAGGTTGAGAAGAATCCTTTGCCTGGCCAGGAAATCTGCGGCCTTAGCTCGGAAGATCGCGTAGGTCGCGGGTTGGTCCTTCGTGAGATGCCTGAACATAGGCGAAAGACCATGAAATCCTCCTAGGACCGCGTAGAGGGCGATCTCATCGCTTACGTGCTCGCCGTTGAGGATGATCTCGTCTACCCGGTCGATGTAGTCTGAGTCGGACTCTTATTCTCCCTGCCTGATTTGCATCATGCGAAGGGGACCTTTTGGCCAGGCGACCCTGGTGGCAAAGTACGCTGTGAAGACGTTCTCTAGTTCGTTAAAGGAGCCAATGGACCGAAGTGGCAATGAGGTGTACCACCTGTAGGCGAGGTCGTCCAGCGTCATAGGGAACATTCGGCACCTGGTCACGTTAGATGCCCCACACTCGGTCATGTAGATGTTGAACTTGCTCAGGTGTGTTTCGGGGTCCGATATCCCCTCGTACAAAGGTGTCTGCGGGGGAGCGATCTTGTGCTGCACGGGGGCGAGCTCGATGTTGACCGTGAGTGGCTCGCTCGGCTCGGCGATCGTCTTCTTGGCGCATGCCCCGGATCCCAGGAGCGCCTTCATGTCGTCGAGCTGATGTTTCATTGCGGCCATCGCCGTGGCTCGGTCGCTTGCGGATCGACTTTGGGAGCGGGAGCCGAGGCGATCGTGTACCGTTCTCCGGACTCCGCTGCTGCCGACCTCGGCTATTTGGCGCGGGGGATCCAGACGGATGGGCTGTCTTCTGGAAGTCGGGTAGGCTGAGCTCCTGGTGATGGACTCAAACTCCGTCATCTCGTAGCTGGGGCCGGACTGCCCCGGTCGCCAAGACGGGTCACTGCCCAGGCGATCGAAAACAGAGGTGCCCCGGCTGGCGAGCGCCTCTCCTTGCGGATGAGAGCCTCCTGGCGATCGCTCGGCCAGTAACGCCTTGAGCTTCCGCTTGGACTTCCGGCGAATGGCCGAGGGGGTGATAGCGGGAGGCGTGTCGAGAACACTCCGTCGCTCCTGCAGGACGGGCATGGCCTCGTCGATCTGTTCCTTGGTTCGGAACCGATCGAGCGAGAGGCTTGGGCCACCGTCCAGGGGCGGGATCGAGCGTCTCGGACCGCGGCGGCTACCCTCCGCCATCGGCTTTGGCTCGGACTGAGACGGAAAGAGGCGTCTGGCGTGCTGGCCAGCGGCTTTCTTCGACGCGGAGGCGGAAGACATGATTTCTGACATATTTCTTTGAAGCGCAGTGAGTGTCACTTCAAGTATATGCCCCGAGAATAGTGAGTGTTCTTCGAGACGGTAGGAATATAAATTTGAGGGTTAGATGCCCCTTCCTCTAGCGCCAATTGTTGTTGCCCAAAATATTTATCCGAAGATTAAATACTGCTGGAATGAACGGACAACAAACAAAATTTGCGGGAGCACTTCCGAGAGAAAATGAATAAACACAAGATTTGCCGGGTTTGTTAGGCCCGGGCTTGAATGCTCTCGCGAGATGTTATTAATACAAATATTCGTGGATACAAGTATTAATGTGAGAATCTAAGTACAATGAGTGTAAAAAGACTCTGTTAATCCAGCTCTCGAGCGAAGCTTGGTGTTCTTCGTCCCTACCGATCGTCTTCTTGATGAGAGAGTCCGAGAGAAGAAAGAACCAAAAGATAGCTGTTGCCAAGAGTAGGAGAAAGCCAAGTGCTGTATATTGCTTCTGTATTGTATGTTGAAATCGCGATAATGCATAGAGTGCTGAAGAATTTCGGTCCATGGACAAGTGCAGGCTGCCTTCTATTTATAGGGGCAGCGGAGCCTTGATTTCTGGCGGGCGATCGCCTTCCGGCCAATATAATAATGGGGCGATCGTCTGCCGGCCAATATAATAATGGGGCGATTGTCCTTAAGTCACACGGTCTGTCGGCCTAAAGTCCAAGGCAATGGCTGGCACCACTGATCCCAATGAGGAGCCAGCACGCGTCCGGAGTCACTGTCACATGCGGTCCTACTGACACCTTTCGGCGGGCCTGTCGGCTGGTGGGAAGATGCTGACAGGCTGTGGTCAACGATCCGTGATATGCGGATCTTATCTCGGCTCTGCACGTGGTGTCTGTCCTGAGGCTCGGCCTTTGCTGACTGGATGACTATCGGCTTCGAGCGGCATGAGGTGGTCGTCTCTAGCTGGTTACCAGATGTCGGCATCGGCCAGTCACTGAGGGTCGGCATCGGTCGGTCACCAAGGGTCGGTCGGCAAGCGCCGAGAGATGATCGTCCGCTAGTCGGTCGCCAGGAGTCGATCGCCAAGTACCGAGAGACGATCGTCTTTGATGTCGACTGCTCGGCACCGGAACTTGTCTTGGGACCTTCGGTTGGCCGATTTATCTTGACTGCTGGGCTAAGGCTAGGCCGCCTGGTCGCTGGTCGGCAGTTCTGCCTCGGCTGCTCGGCAGTGGCTAGGTCGCCCGATCTCCGAGGCGATCGCCGGTCGGAGAGTATAATTCTCGACACAACAGCAGGAACATGGTGAGAGTACATTACGCCATTGGCGAGCTACATTTCCGTATTACTCTTCCAGGTATCTGTGCACTTGGGTACTGCATGTCTTCCCTCCCCCCTAATTTGGCGCTATCATTGTTATGTGTCATTAAAGATTACTTTCTATTAGGACCATTTTTGTAATCTCTCTAATAGGATTTGGCTGTCGTGGTTTTGCTTATACTGATACCTCTTATTTCACCTAGTTCATCTAAAGGAGGGGTAACAATTTTATTCCGGATTCATTTTAACTCAGCCGAATAGTCTTTTTTGTATGACATGATACCTGTATGTGCTATTTTATAGTTTCATAGTTTGTTCCTATGCTAATTGAAGAAGTTTTATGACATGCTAGATTGGTTTAACAAGTGGATGCTACTTATATTGCTGTTTCTCACAATTGTACTAAGTCAGAAATATTATATTGGTGTTCTTTTGGATTAATAACCAACATTTCAATGGTTTCAGGTGGGTTTCCATGCCATTGCTGAAGCTCTTGGATTGGCGGCTGTAAAGGCAGTTGTTGCCATCTCAGCCATGCTTAGGAAGTATTCTAATTCTTTACATTGCTGGACATCCTCTGCTCCTATGGGATCCTGCTTTTCACTAGAGTCACTTCGACAATATTTTTTGTTTATGCTTTTTTGCTATCTAAGGTCAAGGAAACACAAGTTTGTACCTTTTGATACACTCCGTGTTTTTACTTCCATAGTAGAAAAGTATCTAATTTTTTATTCTATAAAATACCAATTTCACCTTTTTTCGTGCAGCTGCTTCGCCCAATTTATAAGCAAATTACTAAAAATCAAAATGAGAAATATTTTCTGCAAATACTCTTCTTGTTATCTTAGGTACTAGTCTCCTAACTGCCAGGGTAAGAAAACTCATCTTATTGTATTTATTGATATTATTTGCACATTTTGGTTAACTAGTTCTTTCATTTGTCACCAATAGTGTTGATACGATTCATTCTTTATCTGATAACAGGCTGGCCTTTCCCTGGCTTTAGGAGCATTTTTGGCTGGCTTGTTTCTTGCGGAAACCGAATTCTCGTTGCAGGTTGAATCTGATATTGCTCCATATCGTGGACTTCTGTTAGGTCTCTTCTTTATGATGGTATGGTGGTGTTGATGACCTTTTTTTTGTTGAAGTTCAAAACCTTAATCTCTTGAGCTCGTCCAAAGATCTTTGATAATTAGTACTCGGGTACATATCTATTTAACTCTTGCTTTTTGTAACCATAGCTTCAGAATTCTCCACCTGTATAGGTGCATCTTTCTGTTGAATGATTCATTTGATTTATTGATTACACTTTTCCATGAAAATGGTTTTATTGCCCCTGATAAGTGTGAACTTCCACTTTATAGTGACTACTAATATTGTTCTCTATTGTTTATTGCTTACAGTAAGCACTATTTGTTTCACAGGTTGGAATGTCCATCAATCCAAAACTTCTAGTTTCAGATTTCCCAGTCATTTCAGGGACATTATGGCTTCTTCTTGCTGGCAAGACCATCTTGATTGTTCTTGTTGGCTGACTATTTGGTCTTTCAATGGTATCAGCGATAAGAGTGGGTCTTCTACTTGCACCCGGCGGAGAATTTGCTTTCATAGATTTTGGTGAAGTCATAATCGTGTTTATCCAAAGAATCTTGCTGCCATTATTATATTGCTTGACTCTGATATTTGCAAATAAAGCTTTGAACTCCTGCAAGCTGAATTGTATGCCAGCTCCGTACATTGTTCGTACGATTTAAACCCTTTCTTTATCTCACAAATAAATTCAGGTTAGCAATGCTTGCTGTTGAAAATGACCACTCTTTTTATACAATGCTCATATTTTGAGTGGAACCAAATCCAAACTGACGGCTCTAGTATCTTTGGAGTTTTAAATGTCATTTTCTCCAGTTCATCAGCAATGTATTTGCTTCATACTTCTCTTCTTTTTTTGCGGCACTATGATTGAGCCGAGAGTTTATTGCCCACTATCATTTTACTTTGTTCAACTACAATGCTTTTTTTTTTTAATAGCATGAGTTTCTATTTAAGCTTTTTTTTTCGTGTGTTAGTTGAGCTCCAGTGATAGTGGACCAACTTCCAAATTAATGAGGTCTGAAAGTAATATTCCAAACATATTTTCAAGACTTCCCCTTCCTTGCAGGCTATAATGTCCTCGCAGTTGTCATCGGTCCTTTTTCTTACATGGACCTGTATACGATGATGTAGAAGAATATGACTCGAATGCTAATGCTGACAGGCATGCAGAATATTATGAAGAAGCTCATTCATTACTTACCCGAGGGATCCTGATGTTACCTTGACTATAACAGTTATGTGATTTCATAGGCTTCAAATGCTAGGCATTATAGTTATCATGTGCTAGGTATAAACAGCTCTAGTTGTCTCCACCCCTTTAAGTGCAGTGTGTCATCAACCATATGTATCAATCACTTTATTATATAACAGTTAGAACTACCTATTAAAGAGTAATTGACCAGAAAATTGTTTTTCTTGTATATACTACTAAACATCTTCGTTTCATTTTTTTTTTTTTGAAAGGCAAAAAAAAAAAAAAAAAAAAAAATGAAACGAAGATGTTTAGTCGCCAAAAAGTGTCACCATAGCACACTATGGTGACTCCAGAAAGTGTCACCATAGCATACTATTGCGATGCCAGAAAGTATCGCCATAGCAATACTATTGCGATGCCAGAAAGTGTCGCCATAGTATACTATTGCGATGCCAGAAAGTGTTACCATAGCATACTGTTACGACGCCAGAAAGTGTCACCATAACATACTATTGTGACGCCATAAAGTGTCACCAAAATGCGAAAAGAGCGTCACTAAAGCTAACTGGTTTGATGCAAAAAAAGTGTCACAATATATAAAAAAGTGTCACAATAGATATCTGTTGTGACGCCTTGAAAGTGTCATAATAATGGGCTATTGAAACGCCAAATCAGGTGATGCTTTTGAAAAGCGTCACTATACCAAAAGCGTCACAATAGACTACATATTGTGATGCTTTTGAGCGTCACTATAGGCATTTTTTCTAGTAGTGCAAGTTTAGGGAATATCATGCCTTAGGAATATTGATCACAAGATAAGCTTCCTCTTCCCCAGACATGTCTGGCAGAGTGAGCAGAGGAACTACTTTAGCAACAAGATGTGGTTGGACAGGGATAGGAACTGGTGTAGTGATGATATGCATCTGATCTGCAGGGGCAGGTTCAGGTGCATATAGGTGATCTAGCTGCTCTTACTCCTCAAAATTTAGACGCCTGGGCCTCTTGGGGTAAGGTTCCGGAGAAGATTGGATCAAAGATGGCTTTCCCGGGGCTGGTCCCCTTCTCTTGAAACGTAGAGCTAGTGGAGTGTTGTCTGAGTCTAATTCAGAATGATCAGCAGGTAAGTCGTGGGCTGCAGCTTGATCTCCATCAGACTCGTCTGAGATTGAGGGATATCTGTAGGGAGGTGGCTCACTCGTCATTTCCCTTAGCAATTGGGCTGCCTTCCTCTCTCTGCCCACTCTTCTCAAAGTCTCTTGGTCCAAGTGACGAAGTCTCTTGTTGAAGTGGAAGGGATCAGCATTTCCCTTCGCCACGCCTAAATGCTCCAGAATCCAACTAATATGTGTCCCAAAGGCCAGCTTGGTTTTGTACCTCTTCTCATCATCTAGCCATTGGACTTTATTCACTTCACGGACCAATTGTCTGAAGATATAGTCAACCCAGTCAATCGGCTCATCTTGAATTAGGGCTCCCATGACCGTAAACTTGGCTGATGACAGCTGATCGTAGCTGCCAACCATACCCATCACTATCTTGTTGGTAATATCCAACGCATAGCGATATTCCTTCAGCAGCTCACTCTTCTTCGCAGTTAGCTTCAATTTTGCCAACTAGTCAACAGGCTTGATCTTCAGCCAGAGGTCGGCTGCGTTCTGCTTCAGAGCTTCAACGGCCATGCCTCAAGATCTCATCCCGAAGGCTTCTTTGACGGTTTGCAAAGTGATTTCCACTTCTTCTCCAAAGACTGAGCTCTTGATGCTCTGATTCCAGAACTCTAGCTTCCTTATAGAACGCGATAACAGCCTCTTTGTAGAGAAATTTGGGCCTGATATCCAAGAATGGGTAAATCCCATTCATCTTCATGGATCTGATAATGTGGCGCACACTGTTGTCCAGATTTTTTTTGAGTAGCCCCTCGAAATCGACCACCAGACTAAAAATAATCTGGTCCTTCACAGCCTTTAGATTCACTCCTTTGAAATACAATTCCATTTCTGCGCAAGATAATTTTTATGAGTGTACTAAAAATTCGAAAGGAATTCTGCTTTTGAAAACTAAGGTTTGAGTGCTTTGAAGAAGGTAAAGTTGTGAAATGATTTTCCCATCTTTAAATGGAAAAGTGAAGAGACGTTTGGATTTTAATATTCACTTGTTTAAGCGGTGTCCACCTTTTGAGATTTTAAAATTTAAATTAAATTAATCGGTGGTCCAGCTTTTGAAAAATTTGAAAAGTGACGGTTGGATTTAACTGGTCATTGTAGAGGTCGTGTGAACGTGTAGTTGCCACGTGGGGATAAATAATAATTTAATATTTCAAGGGTCGGTCAGGGGAGAACTTAGCTGGTTGACCGTTTGACTTGTTTGACTGATCTGCATCAGGTAACTCTCCTTGTCTGCTTCAGGTAGGATCTGATGCCTGTGGTCAGCTTAGTCTGTCCCTTTTCTGATCTTCTTCAGCCCGCTTTCTCATTTGTACTAGATTCCCAATCTAGTAATCCAAGTTCCCTGCTCAGCTCCAAAAACCTTTCTTCTGGTAAAGGTTTGGTGAATATGTCAGCAATCTGGTATTCTGTGCTGAGTCTATCTACTCTGACTCTCTTGTTAAGCACATGGTATCTTATGAAATGATGTTTAACATCAATGTGCTTCGTCCTGGAGTGCAATACTAGGTTGTTGGTTATTACAATTGCACTATTGTTGTCACACCATATTGGGACTTCATTTGCAATGATGTTGTAGTCCCTTAGCTGTTGTCTGATCCATAAAATCTGAGCACAACAGCTACCTGCAGCTAGGTATTCTGACTCTGTTGTTGATATAGAGTTAGATACCTACTTCTTGCTAAACCAGGATATCAGTCTGGTTCCTAAGAATTGGCACGTTCCACTGGTGCTTTTCCTATTAATTTTGCATCCTGCGAAGTCTGCATCTGAGTATCCTGATAGCTCAAAATTATCATCCTTAAGATACCATAGTCCAACATTGACTGTAGACTTAAGGTATTTGATTATCATCTTAGCTGCATCTTGGTGAGACTGCTTTGGCTTGGATTGAAATCTAGCACATACTCCCACGACATAAGATATGTCTGGTCTGCTTGCATTCAGATAAAGGAGTGATCCAATAAGTCCTCTGTAGTGGGTTGGATCCACTGATATGCCTCCTTCATCTGCATCTAGATGTGTGCTTGTGCTCATAGGGATTCTTGCTGGTTTGGCTGATTCCATTCCAAATCTCTTGATTAAATGTTTGGTATATTTGGCTTGGTTGATGAAAATTCTATTATTCATCTGCTTAACTTGCAAACCTAGAAAGAAATTCAGTTTGCCCATCATACTCATCTCAAACTCTCCTTGCATGAGATTTGAGAATTTCTCACACAGCTCTGGATTGGTTGAGCCAAATATGATATCATCCACATATATTTGAACTAATAATATGTGGTCTTCATGCTCCACTCTAAATAATGTCTTGTCCACCTTTCCTTTGCTGAAACCATTTTTCTCAAGAAACACAGATATTTTTTCATACCATGCTCTTGGTGCCTGCTTAAGTCCATATAGAGCTTTTAGAAGCTTGTAGACTTTGTCTCCTTTGACAAATCCAGGGGGTTGCTCCACATAGACTTATTCTTCTAGAATTCGATTTAGAAAGGCACTCTTCACATCTATTTGGTAGACTTCAAAATCCTTGAATGCTGCATATGCAAGGAATAGTCTGATGGCTTCTAATCTTGCAACAGGTGCATAGGTTTCATTAAAATCTACTCCTTCACATTGTGCATAGCCTTTAGCAACAAGTCTGGCTTTATTTCTAACAACAACTCCATCTTCATCGCATTTGTTCTTGTACACCCATTTGGTGCCAATAACCTTCTTGTGATCTGGTCTGTCTGTTAGTTCCCAAACATTTTCCTCTCCATCTGGTTAAGCTCTTCTTGCATTGCATTGATCCATGAGTAGTCTTCCAAGGCTTGTTCTGCAGTCTTGGGTTCTATTTGAGACATAAAGCATGAAAACATTGCCATTCCTGCTGGTAGAGTGGACTGTCTGGTCTTGACTCCATCAGTTAGCTTCCCAATGATTTGTTGGATAGGATGATCTTTAAGCCACTTAGGAATGTCTTCTTCTTCAGGGTCTGTTCCCCCTGTAGAGTTGCTTTGGTGAACTTCTTCTCTTTCTGCATCAGCTTGGTTCTGGATTCCTTGGTCTACAACTAGATCAGCTACCACCTTATCATCTGCAGGTGGGGATTTGGTCTGGTCTGCAGATGGCTCTTTATCAGCTACATATGGGTCTTCATCAGCTAAATCTGGATCAGGTAGGTTTTGAGGTCATATCTGATCTGTAGTTGGGTCTTCAGGCTGACCTGCATATGAGTCCATCATTCCTTATCCTCAATCAGTTCCACCTGTTTCCTGTACTCAGCAGTAGATTCATCAAACACCACATGAGGTGTTTCCTCCACAACTAAGGTTATTTTTTTAAAAACTCTATATGCCTTGCTTCTTTGTGAATATCCCATAAAGAGACCATCATCAGTTTTAGCATCGAAGGCATTTAGTTGGGTTTTACCATTGTTGTGGATGAAAAACTTACAACCAAAAATATGGAAATAAGCAACTATAGGTGTTCTGCCATTCCAAACCTCATAGGGAGTTTTGCCATGTCTCCCTACTATCATACTCCTGTTTTGAGTGTGGCATCTTTGTGTTGACTTGACTTAGAACTTCACTTCTTGGCGGTCTGCAATCATGGACCTGGCTGCTTCCTTCAAGGTTATGTTTTTTTTTTTCGGCAACAACATTCTGCTGTGGAGTCTTGGCTACAGAGAGCTCGTGCTAGATCCCATTCTGATCACTGTACTCAGTGATTGCTCTGTTGAGAAATTCTCCTCCTCTATCTGATCTGATCTTGATGATTGAGAGGGATTTCTCATTCTGGATCCTTCTCAGCAGCTCAGGCAGCTTTGTCAAGGTTGCACTCTTCTTATATAGAAAGACAATCCATGTGTACCTTGAGTAGTCATCTACTACTACTAGAGCATGCTTTCTGCCACTTAGGGTCCTTGATTTGATAGAACCAAATAGATCCATGTGAAGTAGATCTAAGATCCTGGTTGTGAGAGTGGTAGGTTGGACTGGCTTGAAAGATGCTATGGTCAGCTTTCCTTTCTGACATGCATCACAGAGAGCTTCTTTTCTGAAAACTTCTTTTGGAAGTACTCTGACCATCTTCTGAGAACTAATGTTATTGATGGCTTTGAAATTTAGGTGACATAGTCTCTTGTGCCACAGCCATCCATTTTTTTCTATTGTCTTGGATAGAAAGCAGGTGTTGGGAGTTCCTGTTTTCCAATATATCATATAGACATCTCTCCTTCTGAATCCTTGTAGCTTCACTTCTCCAGATAGGATATCTATCACCATACATTTCCAAATGGTGAAGACTACTAGATTCTTCTCATCACAAAATTGGCTTATGCTCAAGAGGTTGTATTTGAGCCCTTTAACATAATGAACTTTTGATATAGTGATGTTTCCTATGTGCAGCTCTCTAAAGCCTTTAGTCTGACCTCTAGAGATATCTCCAAAGGTTACGTCTGGACCTCTTTCTTTGATATAGTTTGACAGCAGCTTCTTGTTCCCGGTCATGTGCCTTGAGCATCCAGAATCTACAAACCATTCTTCACCTCCAATGTTTGAATTTGTGGAGATTTGGTAGTAGTCCTTCCACCTTTTCTGCAATCAAACAAGCAAAGATTTAGGTACCTAAATCTGTGTGGGTCCTCGGGGGTTAGTTGGTTTCCTGGAGAACTGATTTCTCCTGGGATTGTGAAAGTTGTTGTTATTGCCCCTAAATGATGTGTGTTGTCTGGGCCTGTACCCTCTGTTAGAATTGTGTATTGGATATGACTCATAAAATTTATGTGGTCCATTTTCTAAATCTCGGCTGAGACCATTTATAAAATACTTGGGGTCTCCACATCTGTTCATTTTGAAAATTTGGATAACCTTGAGGTTTCCATTTGCCCTTCCCATTTTGAAATCTGTTTTTTGGGAGTCTTTGATAATAATGGGCATGTTGTCTGGGCTGCTGCTTCTGCCTTGGCCATTGCCTAGTCTCATGTCTAGGTGGCTGCCTTGTATACCTTGGCTGCAGCCTAGACTTGTGACTTGACTGCTGCCTATTGTGAAACACAGGTTTGTAATTAGGCTCATCAGATGGGACAAGTGTTTCTCCCTTGATGAAACTGGTTTTAGAACTAGAGAGAGTGTTAGGGTCATATCCAAGGCCTGATCTGGAATATAGTGGCCTTTTGTTCATAGACAATTCGTCCAAAGTTAGGGACACCTTCAGGGAGGTTATTTCCTTCGCCTGAGTTTTACTTAGCTGAGTCAGTTTGGTAAACTCAACTTTGACATGAGCAAGTGCAGCTGATTTTTCACTATTCAAAATAGTTAATCGTTTTATCTCAGCTGTAGTGATATCAGCCTGGTTTTTAAAGTTGTCTGCAGCCTATTTTTTAATATCAAATTTGGTTTTATTCAACTCTAGGCTGAGTTTTTCAATGTTATCTTTCAGCTGCCTATTCTCATCTTGCAGCTGGGTCTTCTCGGCTGTACAGATAGGTGTGTAGATTTTAATTTCTCAAAATCTTTGAGAAGCTGATTTACAGATTCGTGCAAGTCCATATCTTGTGACATGTCTGAACTATTATTTGAATTAGAGGGTTTTGATGTTACCTCTTCATCAGCTAGGTTGGCCATCAGACAGTCATATTCCTCATCGTCATCAGAGAAGAATCCGCTGCTTGATTCCACTTTCTCTTGGTCTTCTCCAATGAGGACTTTCCTTCGGTCTTCTTTTCTGCTCACCTACTTCTTGCCCTCATCCTTCTTAGATAAGGACAGTCGATTTGAATGTGTCCTATCTTATGACAGTTATAGCATTCCACCTTCCAGCTTTCGGCTTTTTAATTTCTCCTTGGATTTTTCTTATAATTCTTTTTATATTTGGAGTAATTCTTTCGAAAATTGCTGAATCTTTGCATAATAAATGCCGTCTCTTCCTCGAAATCAAGTGGGTTTGGAGGTTTGACATCAGACAGGTTCTTGGCGGGGGACTCGGCTACAAATGCTATTACCTTCTCTGCAGGCTCGTTTGATGATGAACTTGGAAGTTCGAATTCATAAGCCTTCAAGTCAGAGAATAGTTCTTGAATCTTTATTTTATTGAGGTCTTTGAATTCCCTCATGGCCATCGCCTTCATGCTCCATTCGGGGCTGAGTGATCTTAACACCTTCAAGGCCATCTCCCTGTTGCCATAAGTTTTGCCATGGGAGTTTATTTCGTTGATGATCTATGTGAACCTTGTGTCCACCTGGTCTATTGATTCTACGGTCTTCATCTAGAAGTTGTCAAACTTATGGGTAGCGATTGAAAACTTGTTTTCTTTTATCAGCTCTGTACCTTCACATATTACAGCAAGGGTATCCCAAATTTCTTTGGCATTTTGGCAATTCCTGATCTGACCATGGTTGACTTGTCAAGAGTTTGATATAGCACATCTCTGGCCCGGTTGTCAAGGTTGGCCAGCTTTCTTTCTTCTAGGCTCATCTTTATTCTTTTCTTGGGAATTTTTGCTAGTTTCCCTGCTGCTATCTCCTTAGGAGTGTTGTCCTTCTTGAATATGAAAGGACCATCTTCGATAATGCACCACATGCCATCATGGATAGAAGATAAGTGTGCCTACATCCTTCTCTTACAAAAATCATACTCGTCAACAGAAAACACGGATAGTCTAGAGTGCATGTGTTCCATTATAAATGAGAGATATAAATATATGCAAGATATATGGATCTGGTTCTAGAAATAAATGAACCAACCTCTCTGATACCACTTGTAGGTCACAAGTTATCAGAAATAAGTTAGAAGGGGGGGTGAATAGACGTATTGAAACTCTTTTTCCAAGTAGGAATTAAGAAGTTTCTCAGCTGATGGTACAGATGACTTAGAGTCGTTTGTAGACAATATAAGTGCGGAAGTCAGCTGATGACGAATAAAGAAATATAAACAATGAAACACTAAGTATGAATGCAGCAGTTAAGTATGATGCTAAAACAGTAAAATATTCACGCAATTTATAGTGGTCTCAGAGGTGGGGTAATCCTCTACTAATCCACTTTCTCCAAACCAGTTGGAGATGAATCCACTATAGTTTTCAATCAGTGATAAATATTACAGTGATTCTACAACTTAGCTACAACAACTTTCAACTAGTGGAAATCCTGTCGTTGCAACTCCTTTCTGACTGCTTAGCACCAATCGATCTCCAAATCCTTGGATGCCTATCAGTCGCGTAACTTCAACTAGTGAAGTGCCCCATACTCAGGTTTTAAGACAAAAGTGTTTCGTCTTATCCAACTAAGAGCTTTCTTCGTATATGAACTGAGAATACTGCTCTTCATGATGCTATAGATTTCTTGATCGCTTGATTGCTTTAATTGCTTGGGAGTATAGATCGCATTGTGCTTTGGTCTTTCAAATCTTCAGGTATTTATATCTTGTCAATCCTTAGAGCTTTTCTTCATAGCCATTGCAAATCTGTAACAAATCCGTCTGTTGGAGAAGTAGACTTCTTTGTTTTTTTTTCCGAACGTTGCAAGGCTGGATTCCGTTAGTTTAATCCATTTCCAACCGTTCTGAAGACTTTCATGGGATGGCGCCGAATATTTTGATTTTAATATGTTTAAAGTCTCCAGAGGTGGGTCTTGATGAATTATGTTAATTCATATCCTTCCGGGAATCTCTCTAATCTCTCCCTTATCGCCCGCATGTGACTTTCCGTAATTATTGACGTTTCAACGCATGCTAATGTGGACAGATTTACTTGGCTGATTACTCAGACATGACTGATCTGATATCTTTAAGTCAATCTGTCTGATGTGCAGTCAAACTTCTCTGTCATCGGACTTCTCTGACAATGACTTCTGTGATGTCCTGATGAGACTTCTCTGATCTGACGACTTGTCTGAAGTCTTCTGACTTGTTGAACTTGAGTGATATGATGGTTAAACTTCAGTCTGATCACTTGACTGCAGTCTGGTTAAGGTTCTTTGATAAAATTGTTGACCAGTACTTCTCTGATTTTTACTCGACTGAGACTCGGATTTCTGCAGTGTTTGGTCAAACTTCTCTAATGTTGCTTGTCTGACCGAAACTTCTCTGATGTACTTATCTGCACTTTGTACTTATCCGATTTTAAGCCTAACTTAAATGGCCTATAGAAGATACTCATTTGGTTCTTCTTTACATTTTGCCAAGTATTTGACTTAACTCAGTTTGGCCTATGTAAGATACTCTTTTGGTTGTTCTTTACATTTTGCCAAGTAATAAACATACATTTGAATAAACAAGTACAATGATGACATCATCAAAATATAACAAGTATTCCTAACAGCTTATGTTTAACAAACAGTTAGAAGAACTGCTAAAACACGAGGTAGATTCGATTAAGCAGTTTTCCACGAGTGTACTAACATGGTTGTCTTAAGCAAAGAGACATTAGCATATAATGGTACAGCCATATGTTGTTGTATCTTATAGCTGTAACTACGTAGGTCATTCAAACTTTCTGGAAGAAAGTAAGTCAGTTGTCAGAATAATCCCGAAGCCATGTCATGGTCATCATACATCACTTGTTATCATCGTAATAACGTACGTAATGCATGATGCTTAACATACGTTATACTCACAAATACATTACTCATGCAAAAATGAATGATCCTACGGTGTTTGATGTCTTCGAATTTCCAGGATAAACATGCCATCATAATACTTTACTCCAATCTCGATTATCAATCTTCAAATGTAGTTCAGAAAATCTATGATTGTTATCCATATCATCACTACCTTCAAACTATCATCATGAAGATCGGCTAAACGATCCATCTTTACAAGTTATAAGAAAACCTTCAATGTTTATCCTTCTAAGTTCATCTAGCAAAAAGTGATATCAATACAAGGTCTACGATTATTACAAAGACACCATCCACTGCAGATTATCAATCTCAGAACACTTCTCCTATTTGGTCATCATAACAAGATTCGAACTATAATGCTCTTACAATGGTAACTACAGCATAAACATTCCAACTTCCAAAAACATGATGTTCGGTTAAAAGTCATCTATGTAACTTAATAATCTTGGTACTATGTTCATAACATCCTTAAGAACACGAATCTAAGGTTGGGGATATCATTAACATACCTTAGTATGAAGAAAACACTGAGGCAATAGGTAGAATCCAACTCCGGATGCTTGAGTGCCAATCCAAGGTGTTTCTCAACTTCGATGGCTAAGTAGGGATATTAGCAAGTGTTTAAGTGCCAAAGGGAACTCTCTGGGATTGAAGGAAATGAAAGGAAAGTGAAAACCAACGAGTTGAAATGAAATGGGGTGCTGTCCCATTTATACTTTTCTGACCTTTACGTACGTTAGCCCTCGTGCGTAACATACATTATACACTTAGCGTACGCTACCCGTTATCCTTAGCATATGTTAACACCTGTTGATAGCTTACTGTCCCATTTCTGTACACTCTTACGTATGCTATATCATCACAGTTACATATGTAATCGATTAGAATTAGAGTACGCTATATACATCACCTAGCGTATGTTAACACCCGTTGACCCAAAACTGTCCAGGTTCATGCCGCGGGAATCTTATTCTGAGACCACCACCAGCTAGCCCATGTGCTAGCCGCCTTGATCATTTATTGACCGCCTTACGTACGCTATGCCTTGCTCATAGCGTATGCTATCTGTGACTCATAATGTATGTTACGCTTACTATCTAGCGTACGTTACGACGTAGTTGCATGTATAAAGTTACAAGGTTGACATGATCCTGCATGCGAATACGAATACGGGAAAGATCATACTTCGATTATTGATATCACAAATTCGAATAATATAAGGTTCAAATACGGACGAAAATACTCAACAATTTATCCAGATATTACATACTCTCCTTCTAAAAAGGAGTTTCATCCCGAAGCTCAAGACGAAAATAATTCGGGATATGTAGACTTCATACTATCTTCGTCTTCCAAGTGGCTTCTTCAACTCCGTGGTGCGACCATTGAACCTTAACCAAAATGATCGGTTTATTTCTCAATTGTTTGACTCGACTTTTGAGTATCTTGATCGGTTTCTCTTCAAACGTGCCATCCTTAGCTACTTCGATCTCGCCAAAATCAATGAAATGACTGGGATCTGATATGTACTTCCGTAACTAAGATACGTGGAACACATTATGAACGTGACTCAGTGATGGAGGTAAGGCCAACCTGTACGCCAACTCTCCAACTCTTTCCTGAATCTCGAACGGTCCGATTTATCTCGGACTCAACTTTCCCTTCTTCCCAAAATGAAAAATTCCCCAATTAGGAGAAACCTTTAAAAGCACGTGGTCTCCAATACCGAATTCTTACGGGCGACGGTGAACGTCTCCATAAGATTTCTGTCAACTCTGGGCGGTCAACAGTCTTTCACGAATCAAAGCTATCTTCTCTCGGGTCTGTATGATCAACTCCGGTTCCATCCCGATCAAATCTGACGAATCATCCCAACACAGGGGCGATATGCTTCGAAAGGTTCCATCCTAATGGAAGCATGCCAACTATGTTGTAAGTGAATTCAATCAATGGTAGATGAACTTCCCACTCAGTCGACCAATCTAAGGCACAAGCTCTCAGCATGTCTTCTACTGTTTTAATAGTCCTCTCAGACCGCCCGTCTGTCGGCTAAAGTTTAGCTCGGTTCCCAAGGCTTTATGAACTGCTTTCCAAAAATGTGACACGAACCCACCATCTCGGTCAGAAATAATGGCCTCCAGCGTACCATGCAATCGGACTATCTCTGCAACAAACACTCGTGCCAACTTCTCTGGTCCCTATGTGTCCTTAATGCCCAGAAAATGAGCCGATTTGGTTACACGCTCAACTATCACCCAGATCATGTTCATCCCTGTCCTGATCCTTGGCATATTAGTGATAAAGTCCATCGACACATCTTCCCATTTCCATTCAGGGATCGGGAGTGGCTTTAGCATTCCAGCAGGTCGTTGATGTTTGAACTTAACCTGCTGACAAATCAAACATTTCGAAACATAATACAGTACATCTTTCTTCATGTTGCCCCACCAGAAATTCTTCTTCAGATCCTTATACATCTTACTGCTGCCCGAGTGGATAGAATAGGGCGTGCTGTGAGCTTCCTTCATAATTGTCTGCTTCAAAACATCGACATCAGGAACACAAAGTCGGCTATGGAATCTCAAAACTCCATCATCATAAATTACGAATCCTTGGGCCTTTCCTTTACTCACTTCATCATGTAACCGAATCATCAGAGGGCCATCTAATTGCTTAGATTTGATTTCTTCGGTTAATGATGAAATTAATTCCATCACACATAGTTGTCCTTGGACTCTTTGCAACCATACTTCAATTCCTTCGTGAATCAGTTCTCGTTGAATGCTGGGCTGGGAGGTGAGAGTCTCCAGCATTCGAATAGAAATAGGTTTGCGGCTCAGTGCATTAGCCACCAGATTTGCTTTGCCTGGATGATAAAGAATCTCCAAGTCATAATCCTTAATCAATTCCATCCATCTCCTCTACCGCACGTTTAACTCTTTCTGGCTGAAGATGTATTTGAGACTCTTATGATCCATGAAGATCTGACACTGAGTCCCGTACAAATAATGTCTCTAAATTTTCAAGGCGAAACCACAGCTGCAAACTCCAAATCGTGCGTTGGACAATTTACTTCATAAGGCTTCAACTGTCGTGACGCGTAGGCGATCACCTTCTCATTCTGCATCAGTACACACCCGAGACCTTGGTATGAGGCGTCATTGTAAACTATGAATCCTCCAGTCCCCTATGGTAGTGCTAAAATTGGTGCCATCGTTAATCTCTTCTTCAATTCATCAAACTGGTCTGGCACATGTCATTCCGCTCAAACTTTTAGGTCTTCTGTAGTAATCGAGTAAGTGCGCGGGCAATTTTGGAAAACCCTTCCACGAACCAATGATAATACCCAGCAAGTCCTAAGAAACTCCTGACTTCCTTCACGTTCTTAGGAGACTTCCAATCCAAGATTGCCTCGACTTTCTGGGGATCTACAAGGACTCCTTCCGCTGATACCACATGACCGAGGAACATCACTTCCTTTAGCCAGGATTCACACTTAGAAAGTTTGGCATATAACTGCTCGCTCTCAAGAGGTTCAAAATGATCCGTAAGTGCTGCTCATGCTCTTCCGGACTCTTGCAGTAGACCAAGATATCATCGATAAACACAACTATGAATTTGTCCAAGTACTCTATTTATACTCCATTCATAACTGCATAAATACAACAGGTGCATTAGTGAGACCAAACAACAGCACTACAAACTCATAGTGCCCTTAACGAGTTCTGAATGCTGACTTTGGGACATCTGATTCTTTAATCCTCAGCTGATGGTATCCCGATCTCAAATTGATCTTTGAAAACACTGTCTCTCCTTGCAATTGGTGGAACAAGTCATCAATCCATGGCAATGGGTACTTATTCTTGATCGTCATCCTGTTTAGCTCTCGGTAGTCGATGCACAATCGAAGCAATCCATCTTTCTTTCGAACAAAAAGAACTGGTGCACCCCATGGCGAAACACTTGGCTGAATATATGTTGGGATTCAGCGGAAGCAATAAAATGAAAATTAATTCGATCCGAATCCCTAGAAGGATCGATCGAGCTACGTATATATGAATATAATACAGAAAACCAGAGATACGAGAAACATACCCTTGTAGTCCGTTGATTTAAATGGTGTCCTTCTCTTGAGCTATTCCCCAAGCTTTAGTTGATTTCCCTACGATCCAATCCACTCTAAGCTCTTGGATGATCCAATGTCAAAAATACCGCGTCTCTACTTTCCACGCGCCGGATAAATGAACGGAATGACGATCACCCGATTAACCTCTAAGGTTATGGCTAGAATCAAGTGATGGAAGCTATCTATGTGATTATTACACTCTAAGTGTATAACTCACAAACTCTCAATCAAACTCTTGATCTTCTCCAAGAACAATCAAGAACAAGTGAAGAAGAAGATAAAGACTTTTAAGAAAATGTTATCTTCTTCTCTCTCTCTCTCTCACCACCCATATGAAAACAATGGGATGTGATAATGATGGAAGTCTTCACTTCTTATTCTACTTCTTTTTGTCACAAGACAAAAAACACCAACTCATCTCACTTGACAGGTCTTCCCCACAAGTCATTGTTATTCATTTAAAATGGAAAAAAAGACAAGAGGAAGGTTGGTGGAATTGGGGGGGGGGGGGGGTCATCATGAAGAAATCGGACGAGTTCGGTTCGTTCCGGACTCCTGTGAGTCCAAACAGATAAACTCCGATTCTGTTTTGATGTATTTATATCAATTAATTAATCCAATTAATTAATCATATCAAATACATAATAACATAATTAATTTCTCCAAGAAATAATTATATTCATGAATTAAACTAATCACCCAGTAATTTATTCAATTCATTAGGCCGTAAATTAATTTATCCAATAAATTGATTTAGACATCCAATGTCCCAAATTATATATCCAATATCTAGTATTCATAATGAGAGATTAAGCTCGATTCATTCCGTCGTTAATCCTATTGCGCGACTCGGTTGGTCCGTCTCATTCAGAATGGAAGGAACCAAAGAGTAGTAACACCAACTAGCCAGCCTGGCGGCCTACACTGTACCCCAACTGACAACGAATGATTGGGATCATTCAAGAACCATTCTGTCGTGAATACCAGTATACGTATAAACCCTTATTTCAAACGTCCCGATCAAGTTATAGGGTCATGGTCACTCAAACCCCATCATTACTTGACTCTATGCATGAGTTAATACAAATAGAGATCATCGAGCTCTCGTGTATCCAGTACAACTAGCTCCAATGCTTTGTCCAAAGACTTATGATCTCATCTGCCAATAACCGCATAGGACATATAACCCGTTCACTATCAGGAGAAAGAATTCTATCATGGTATTCAGTAGGACCTGCTACTTGCCCGTCAAGACGCACGTCGAGGTTGACCCCCGCCTTCCGGTTTACAGGGTCAAACTACTCTAATGAAAATCTTGATGTCACAAGCACATCCCTACTAAATCCTCAAGTCTAAGGTTCACGAATACCTATCACAACTTCTCGATTCCGTCATTGACTGTCCCGGAGTGAAATCCATGTGACGAATCGAGGGTGAGTCGGTTCGAGTATACTAATCCAATTAGCATACCTATAATGTGTGCTCCCACTAACCATTAGTGTTCGACAGGCACTCTCCATGTCAAAGAACACGTCATACAAGTCTTCACATAAACTTAGCGCCAGTCAAGTTTCATCGACTTACGAACGATTAAGTATTTGAGCTATAAACCTTTCCAGTGCCGATCCCCTTATCCAATAAGGAGTGGAATGTTTTGCTCTCAAATACACAGACTAGTTTCTATATATATATATATATATTTATGAGTTAGGAATGGGAGTAACTGCCAGTAAATAAAGAAACATTCACTACACCAGAATTCCAGTTTGTATTTGTCAAAATGATCACAAATGGCATACGATCACAAATAGTGTCATAAAATCACAGTCACAAAAAAATTTGTGATCACAAAACGATCACAATTTTTTTGTGATCACAAAAATCACAAAGCTGACAAAACCTCATTTATATGACTTTACAAGTCCACTTTATATATTGTCACAAATATCATTTATGATGTCATTATGATCACAAATTTCATCTTTTGTGAGTCATTAGCGATCCACAATTTCAACTTTCGTGACTTCCATGGACAATCACAAATATCATTTTTCATGAGTGTCTTGTGATTTGTTTTAGAAGTCACAAATGTTGGAAAAAATACAAAAAAATAGTAAAACACCATTTTTCCTTGAATGAAATCTAATTATTTTTCACAATGAATTCATAATACAATCCAAACATATTTCTCAAAGTATTCACACAATACTCCAATTAATTTTTATAAGACATAAAAATCACAATGTAATGCTCAAAATTAGCACGTAAAAAAAATCCGAATCAACCCATTGGGAATAAAATAGGGGGCAAACACTCCCTATGAGGGAAGTGCTTTAGATATCTTACTCCGCTTCTACTTAGACTTTTACACACAAGTAAAATACTTATACAACTTATTCACCAACAGTCTCTGCAACTCTATACTGACAAATATTGTGCAAATCCTAATCATCGCGACAACATTTCATCGCTCGAACCTCATTTAGATCAACACGCATCAACCGGGATCTCCAATTCGTCCTCGATAGTTGATTAAACCTGTCAAAATGGTGGACTGGACAAAAGACTGCAGCGGTAGAAGCGGTATAGATTAATTTTAAATGTGAAGCAAAAGCTACCGCAACAACGGAAATCACCCATACAGATCAAGCTACCGCAACAACGGAAAAAGCAGTTTACTATAGCAACGAACCTGGTAAGCCAAGGTATGATTATTCATTATTCCTCTAGATTTAAGTTCTTGCATTATTAAGAAAATACAATCTTCCATCTGATCTCTATACGGATCACCTGCATCCTCAACATAGAGGAACTCCATGCGCGCTAAAGAATATCATCGTCTACAATACAACACCAAAAAAAATATTATCATGATTATAGTGATACCGTCACATCATTCAAAAAATTTACTGCTCCAAGAACACTAACTTTAAAAAAAAATCACAGTTAGAGATCGGCAAGAACGTTTGTCCAATTTAAATATTGGACATAAAAAAGAAAAGAAAAAAAAAACTTAACCTTTCCTATTATGTTGGGAAAGGGGCACAAATTTGATGTGAATAAATCTTATCATGTATCTATGAGACAAACAGTAGTTTAAATTAGTTTTAATATTTGAACATTATGAAATAAAATAGTTAAAACTTTAACGTCAGAGAAGTTGTGTTTTTGTTTGTTGCCAGATTAAGTTATTTGATCAATTTAGAATCATGTCTAGTCCGATGAAAAGCATCCACTAAAGCTTGCCAAATGTAAATCTTACATGTAATCTGTGTTTGAAACCAATAAAGCCGTCAGGAATGGGTCCTCTTAATTTATTGAAACTCAGGTCTCTGCATAAACCAAAAAATAATGATAACAAATATGAGCGAAAGAAAATAACATCACTGAAGAATACAATCGACAGTAAACAATTACAAAAGTTCATCACTTGCCATAATATAATACAAAAATAAGCAGAATAGAAAAGATTTCACTAACTAGACTTTCAAACCGGTCATTTCTCCAATATAACTCGGCAACTGACCAACAATATTGCAACTCCTCAATATCCTGCACACTAAGATGCTAATATTTCAGCTACACAACAGCATTGACTCATCTTCCGACAGAGCAAATTTACAATAATCACACTCACAATGTCTTGAGCTTTCTTATATTACTAAGAGGAGGGAAAGTTGACTCATTCCCGCTCAAATCGCTGATTCTCCTACACGTTTAGAATCACAATAATAATTCTAAATAACAATTCATTTTCATTCGACATTATAAAATAGTACAAAACTTCACCCAGAGGTTTGGCCTAATTACAAAAGAACTCAAGTTGTCTTTCAAGGTATATATATTATCTACCTCTTCTGGGTTGGGAAAATTCTGCAACTCCGTCCCGATTAAGTCAGCCATAGACTTAATATAACCTTCCCGTTGATACCAGGATTGTATAATAGCAACGGGCAGCCTCGACAAATGTGTATCATTCCTAACACCAAAAAAAAACATTTTATTTAACGGACGAGCAGTTGATGCTATCATTACGACTTGCTAATGTACTTATAAATAGAGAAGTAAATAAATCCGGAACAAGATATTACCTAAACATGTCTCGAAGGACACGAACACTTGACCCAGTTCTTGAAAAATCAAAATATCAAAATATTGTCTAATACATAAGTAAACCCTATACGACTCATAAATCACCTCACGACTCATAAAAATGGCGTCTGCCGCACCCTCCATTCTCAACCTTCCTCCGCCGCACCCTCAAGACCTCCACCGCCTTTTCACCGCCCCATCCTCTCTCGGCTTCAGAAACTCGCGAAAGAAAACTCTTTCTTCTTCTTTTCCACCAAATCATTCTTCTTGTATCCCTTAGTTACTGCGGTCAAGCGGTGGCCGCTCGTCGAAATCACTCGTGGCCGCCGCTTTGGGTGCGGAGACGAATGTGGTGAAGTGGGCTGGCGAGCAATGACAAGATGATGGCGGTCTTGTTGCTAGTAAGCCTAAGAAAGGCAAGGCCGGGTTGCTTTTGAAGAGGGACGGGGTATGCGTATTGAGAGTATTTTTTTAATAATTACAAAAATGAATATGGGTTTGTGTTTTGGGATTGTTTCTTATCGGATATGATGAATGGGATTTGCTTGATTTTAATCTCTTGTTCCGCCATTGAAGCTATTTAATTTTGATGTTCCTAGATGTAAAACATGCACTAATTGTATACTATGTATAATCTTTGGTCAATGATATAGATCTTTCTTTGTTATGTATTAGGCAACTCTGCAAAATTGGTTTCTTGTGTTAGTCTTCTTCGATTAGGTACTGGGTCTCAAGCAACAAGATTAGGTACTTTCGTAACTAACCCTATACTAAAAATCAAAACATCAAAATCATACAAAGATAACTGGAAGGAATGTAATCTAACCCCATAGCATGTGTATAAATTATCCAAAACTACTTTAGTACTTGGAAGTTAGGAAGGACAAGAAGAGTGGTTGTTGCGGGTGAAGAATAACTCACCTTGAAACTCCTTATCGCTCAACCCAACAAATCTGCTTGTTGCCTCAGCCAAGTAGAAAGCTTCAGTAATGTTGTCTACCTCCGAGAAGTAACAAAATAAACAAGTAACTTTTATACCTTTAGCCTATCATAACATAGGTAGTTCTATAAAAAAATGATATATTGTGCTCAAGTAACTTCTATACCTTTAGCCTATCATAATATAGGTATTTCTATGAAAAAAATTATATATTGCGCTCGCCTTGAAGCACACCAACATACAAAAGAAAAGGGTGTTTGGGGAAAAGCAGGGAAAATACAATGAAAACACAGTTTAGCACTTCTATTCTATGAAACACAGTAAACAACACCATGTACATGTACGTCGAATATGCTATTAGTTTTGAACCAAAAGAAGAGTGGATGAGATATACCTTGCACCCATTGCTTCATCAATTTGAGGTTTTTGCGTTGACAATGACAGAAGAAAGTTCACGCTCAAGAATTTATCTTGGCTCGAGAAGTTATTATGGGCATTGGCATGTGTTGACCAATTAACTTTAGGCAATTTGTAGCTATAATTCATATCTTCATTTAAGTTGCTTCCCCTACATTTCACTAATAAGATCTTCAAAAATCGAAGAAAAAATATGTTATAGAGCATAAAAACAAAATGAAAATGAACTGAAATGCATGTGCAATGTTCTTGCCTCGTGTGTTTTTCCTTCATCATTCATTAACGTTCCCTATGGTTCTCACATTGTATATTAGCAAGCCGAAGCCATAAATAAGGATCTTCAGCAAAACGAAACATGAAAAGCCACACAAAACAAAATATGCAAGCTGTCCGGCCATCCAATTGCATCAAAACAAAAAATTCAGCAAGAACTGGGGCAATTCACCAAAAGTGAGAATGTCACAAAACAGAAAATCGGAGCAGTCCAACCAGTTTCAATAAAACAATTCCAGGGACTTAACAGTTTATTATAGCTATCCATATCCGTGAAGCAAAGTGAATGTACATGAAACAAAAGTGCAAAATACTTATCAGCACCCAAAATTCAATAAATCAGCATATATGTGCGAATGAGACCCTCAATTCTAAAAACTATTTGTAAGCTACAATAACAATCAAACCCATCCCGTAAAATTTGATCAAACAAATATGCTCTCACGCTGTCGAAAAAGAAGGAGAAACAAGTGAATACCTGAGCCGATTCAAACCAACCATGGCAGGTATCAAGGAACCCAATACGGGCAGGATAAATGCGAGATGTAGTACAGACCCGAGCTGGTGAGACATCTGGGTCGGTTGAAAACCATCGACCGAACGGATGCTAAGAATCTGGATCCACGAGGGAGAGAAATCGGTTTTGGTGGGCCTTGGAAACCCTAGAATGGCGTCGCAAAAACGAGATCGAGGCGGACTCACTAAAGGTGTAGCCGGCGACTGCCAGCAGCAACAGCCGCCGGCCGTGGAGGGAAACCTATATTTGGCCAGCGAGACAAGTGTGTGTAAATCGCACCGACAAGTGTGTGAAAAAGGAGAGCAGCGTGAACATTTTTGTGAATGAGGGGAATGAAAAAACATAGTATTGCTTTGATTGCAATAAAAAAAAAATTGCGACTGCTCAAGACAGTCATAAATTTGTGAATTTGTGACTGCTCAGGACAGTCAGAACACTTGTGACAGTCATTAACAGTCACAAGCATTTGGATTTATCACTGTTTGGTCTTTGTGACTGTTATTGACAGTCATAAAATTGTGACTGTCAATGACAGTCACAAATCCAGCGAGTTTCAATGTCACAAAATCCTGTTTTTGGTGTAGTGATTCATTGCCTTATATTAATGATTTACGTAATAACAAGTACAATGCCCTCACTAAACATCCTCTGAGTGGCATTCGACGGCATACTCCTAACAATCTCCCACTTGCACTAAATGCCACACATTATGGTATCTAATACCCATGTCCTCCAGATGATGCTCCAAGCTAATCTGAGAAAGTGGCTTGGTCAGTGGATCAGCGACATTTTCGGCCGACTCTACTCTATGCAGCACAATGTATCCCTTTGCAAACAAATTCTCTCACGAGATGATACTCTTTCTGAATATGTTTTGCATTGTTATGAAACCTTGGCTCTCAGGCCTGTGCTACCGCTCTATTGTTATCATATACAAACAAAAATAGGCAGTGTAGCACATGGTGTCACGTGAAGTTTACCAATAACTTCTTAACCCTTCCTTTGGAGGCCTTCGAGGTCGCTTTATACTCAGCCTAACAGGTGGAACCAGCAGTCGCGATATACTTGGCACTGTGCCAAGATACTGCTCCTCCATTAAGAGTATATATATATATAGCCATACGTAGACATCGAATCGTCTTTCTGTCCTTGGAAGTCCGAATCAGTGAGTCCCATCACATTCAGTTCTCCACCGCCACACATAAGAACCATATCTCTAGTCCTTCTCAAGTACTTGAGAACGTTCTTTACGGCAGTCCAATGTTCCCTACCTGGTTTTGCCTGAAACCTACTTACCACGCTCACAACATGCGCAATGTCAGGGCAGGTGTCGTACACAATATAGCATACATAAGGATACCCACGTCCGACAATTATGGTATATTACTCATTTCCTTTTATGTTCCTCACTTTGAGGACACATCTTTAAGGTAAGTTTTATTCCATGTCGCATCGATAGGAACCCTCTTTTAGAATAATCCATCTTAAATTGCTTTAAGATTTTATCTATATAGAGGGCTTGGGAAAGACCTATCATTCTCTTTGCTCTATCCCAGTAGAGTCGAATCCCAAGAATATAGGTTTCTTCTCCCAAGTCTTTCATGGAGAAATTACTCGAAAGCCAATCTTTCACAGAACTGAGCATTACCACATCATTTCCTACTAGTAGAATGTCATCTACAAATAGTACTAAGAATGTGATCTTGATCCCATTAACCCTCTTGTATACACAAGGTTCCTCTTCATTTTGCACGAAGTCAAATTTTTGACTGTCTCGTCAAAACAAAAGTCCCAACTACATAAAGACGGCTACAGTCTATTTCATGGAGTCTACATCCACCATTGCTAGGTCATTTGTCGTGGGTAGGTCTCTAGGTTATCACCTTAAACCTTGTGGAAATCCAGTTCCTCCAAGTGCATAAAACTATACCTCTCAGGTAATTGAGACACCCTACTAGACCTACGAGGTGGTTGTACTTGTGTTTCAGAAGGTTACGTTCCAGTTTCTTGCACAGTTGTCTCCTGAGGAGTTTCATTGTATTCTTACAAAGAAATATTTCTACCTGCTCCGCCTTCCTGAATGAACTCATCAGGAAGTGTGCATGCAAAGCAACAATGATCTTTCGATATTTGGTCATGTATAATAGATAACCCATCGTCCCATATGGGAATCTAATGAAAACGTTCCTTCACAAACCTCGCTTCCAACTTGTCCACCTTAGTCTTCTTGACATAGGCGGGAAACCCCAAATCCTAATGTGATTAAGACTTGGTTTCCTGCCCTCCCACATCTCATGTGGAGTTTTAGGAACGGATTTGTAAGGACATTTGTTCAAGATATATGCAGCAGTCAGGAGTGCATACCGCCACAGGTAAATTGGTAAGTCGGTATAGCCTAGCATAGAACGGACCATGTTCAACAAGGTCCGATTTCTTCTTTCTGACACACCATTTAACTTAGGAGTACCTGAAGGTGTTAGTTGTGATACTATTCCATGTTCCTTTAGGAACTCGTCAAACTCCGTACTCATATACTCGCCACCTCAGTCTGACTGAAGTGATTTGATATGATTTCCAGTTTGTTTCTCGACTAGGGCCTTAAATTCGTGGAATTTCTCAAAGGCCTCAGATTTATATTTCATTAAGTATACATAACCATACCTAGTATAATTATCTGTAAATGTAATAAAATACTAATATCCTTCACGTGCTGCTTCCAAAGCACCACATACGTCGGTATAGATTAATCCTAATTTATCAGCAGCTCTTTCAAAAATCCCTGTGAAAGGGGACTTAGTCATTTTGCCTTTAAGGCAAGATTCACAAGTAGGAAAGGGATCCGATCCCAATGGACCCATAAGTCGATCTTTTTCCATTTTGTAAACCTTGGTCTGACCAACATGACCAAGTCTAAGATGCCATTTCAAAACTTGATTAGTTTCATCCCTACCACGCGTCCTAGTCATAGTATTCACAACGACTTTGTTACTAAGGTTTAGATGATACAATCCATTTAACAATGTAGCAGTGCCCACGAGTTTATTTCTAGAAGAAATTTTGCAGGAACCATCACCAATGAAAAATGAAAAGCCTTTCTGATCCATGACCGGAATGGATACATCTTTTAAAGTTAAAACAAAGCCGGATTCTAAACCCAAAAGAAGTGATCCTATGTCGGTTTCCTCGACACTATGCCCACTTCCGACAGTGATCATCACTTCTCCATCTCCAAGCTTCCTACTTTGTTCCAGATCCTGATTTACAGTACAAATATTAGAACTAGCACCTGAATCCAATATCCACAAAGTAGAACATACAGTAGCAGAACAATTTGTTTCCAAAACTAAAAGTTTTGTACCCGAAGTGCCATGAAGAATGGGACAGTCTCTAGCCCAGTGGCCCAGCTCACCGCATTTGAGACAAGCGTCCTTCTCCTTGCTCTTCGGAACCATCGGGGCCTTGCCCTTACCCTTGAGGTCCTTATCTTGTGGTCCCGTCCGCTTCTTTTTCTTTTTCTTCTTATTCTTGGACCTCTGAGATCCAGAAGAAATCACAAGGGCAGACTCCTTCATCCGCGGAGTCTTCATTTGAGACTGAGCGGTCACTAGTTTGTTCATTAGCCCAGCTAAGTTACATGCAATCTCATTCCAGTTGAAGTTCATAACAAACTGTGAGAAGGAATCAGGGAGAGATTGTAGGATAAGGTCGGTTTGAAGAGAAGTATCCATCTTAAAATCAAGAGCCTCCAATCTCTCGATCATAGATATCATTTTGAGGACATGGTCCCCAACCTTCTCACCTTCCTTCATCCTTGCCCCTAACAATTGCTTGGATATCTCATATCTAGCCGTTCGACTGTGCTCACCATAAAGCTCGGTTAAGTGAGATAGAATCTGCCTAGCAGAAGTCATTTTCTCATGAGCTCTCTGAAGCTCATTAGACATAGGATCTATCATGTAAGCACGGACTTTTACGTCTTCCTTAACCCATTTTTCGTGGTTTTCAATCTCTTCCTGATTGGCTCTTGTCCGCACTGGAGGCATCGGAATGTTCGTCCAAGACGTATCCCAGTGCCTCTATACTGAGGAAAATAATTAGATTGTGGAGCCAATCCACAAAGTTAGGTCCGATCAAGGTGTTCTTTTCGAGTAGAATTGTGAGTGGGTTCATTGTCATATTGAGAGTTATGTCTGCATTAAGTATGATAGATTAATTAGTGACTCGTTCAATTATGATCTGAGTATAGAATTAAGGTCTTTTCTATTCTTGTTACCCAGCTCCCACTATTTTTATCGGAATAACACACTCCCATGTGAAATCCGGAAGTATCGTTCGCTCTACTTCATAGTGGCGATCGAGTTCTTTATAAATCTTAATAGAGGGCAACCGAACAGGTTTCTAGTCTATTAATTTTCATAAAATGGTGTCCAACACCAACCCATCTAATGGATGATTCAATCTTCTTTTTCCCATTGTTCACTCCCCTCAACATATACGGTTTATATGGTTCGTGAACAAGTTAAGTTTATACCATCGAAGCAAATCAGTTTCACAATTGAATCTTATCCGGCAACCTATCAGGTTTCTAGGGATAAAATTTGCTCCAACCGAAGGCATCCAATGCGCTCCCGGTAATTTATCCATCCTCCCTGAACAACTACCCCGATAACTCAAAACCATAGCACATCCGGTTTGGATTTCAATTTCCCGAAAGCTCGATGGAGGGAAGGAAAACCTTGAAACCTTATAATCTTAATAATTTGTCATTGGATAACTTTTGCGATTAACGTTACACTTTGCACATTAATCCATTTAAGCGCGTTTGTGCATTCATACAATATGAACAACCATTCACAATCTAGTTGCTACCAACATGTAGTTCATGGGCCGTTCCTAGAATAAAAAACTCCGTAATCTAATTACAAGTCTTCGGTCTTGAATCTTCGTATTCTCGAACGAATCATCTTCCAGTCTTTGTCATTACATATAAATTTTACATTGAAAAATTGCAGCCTAGATACAAATATTTCTAGTAAAATAAATAGGCTCAAAACGGCCTTTACAACTCAATCGAATAAAACCGAACAATTCAAAACTAAGTCCATGAATCACATACCCATTCAAAAGCATTCATCCAATAAATACTAATTAAATGGATTGCGTAGAGATACATTGATCCAACCAATATATAAACAATAAATAGAATTGCTCCAATCAATTCACACAATCGGTAATATAAAAACGTTACAAAGTAATTCGGCAATCACAAGTATTCCAATGAATCAATTTTCCCTCATAAAATGAAATACCATATATAATTTTATTCATATTAAATCCAATTTAAAATGCGGGAAATCAATTTAATATTAAAACGAGCCCGAAACAAGTCCTAAAGGGGCTGGAACGCGCCCGAAACTCATCGGGCAGCAAGTAGGGCTGCCCAGCAGCCCTAGGCCGTGGCCCCCTGAGCCCTAGGCCGCAGCCCCCAGTCCAGATTCATCACAAGGGCTGCAACAGCCCTGGGCCGCGGACCCTTGAGCCCTGGGCCGTGGCCCCCTTCGTTCGGTCCACTCCCGGGCCATCCAATGGCAATTCGGGGATCGATTTTCGACCGGATATCCAATATCTATATTTTTCAACATTCATATCTTCAATATAAATCATATTTCCCAGAATTTAAAGATTTATATTTAGACATAAACTTATAAAAAATACCACTACAACGAACGGAAAATCATACACCACGATTATGACTATAAATGATTCCAAACAATTCACCATCCAATCAAGCATTCCAAATGCTAAATATGATATATACGATCGCAAGACCTATGCTCCGATACCACTGTTGGGGTTCGGTGCCTAAAATGAAGGCCCAACGGAAGCGGTAAAACGAAAGTTAATTCGATCTGAATCCCTACGAGGATGAAGACCTATCACAACCTTTCGATTCTGTCATTGACTATCCCTGAGTGAAATCCATGTGACGAATCGAGGGTGACTCGGTTCGAGTATACTAATCCAATTAGCATACTTATAACGTGTGATCCCACTAACCATTAGTGTTCGACAGGCACTCTCCATGTCAAAGAACACGTCATATAAGTCTTGACATAAACTTAACGCCCAGTCAAGTTTCATCGACTTGAGAACGATTTAGTATTTGACCTATAAACCTTTCCAGTGCCGATCCCCTTATCCAATAAGGAGTGGAATGTTTTTATCTCAAATACACAAACTAGTTTCTATATATATATATATATATTTACGAGTTAGGAATGCCAGTAACTGCCAGTAAATAAAGAAACATTCATTACCTTATATTAATGATTTACATAATAACAAGTACAATGCCCTCACTCAACATCCTCTGAGTGGCATTCGAGGGTATACTCCTAATAATACAACCTTTGTCCAGCAATTATTCCAGTTGCTTCTTCAATTCATACATCTCGGTAGGTGCCATACGATACGACGCCTTATAAATTGGCATAGTCCCCGATTGTAGCTCGATGGTAAACTCTACATGTCGTTGTGGAGGTAGTCCAGGCAATTCGTTAGGGAACACATCTGGAAATTCGCTCACTATGGGAATAGATGAAAGCTCTACTCTTCCTTCTTCTTTCTTCATCGCATAACACCAGTACCCTGTGCAGCCCTGCTTTATTAGTTTGACGGCTTTCATAGCTTTGATCACTTTCCCTGAGCTTTCTGGTCTCCATCCTTCAAATAGAAATTCGGATCCATCTTCGGATATCATCGAGATATTCCTCATTCGGTACTTCATAATATCTCCATATCGGTTAAGCCAATAATCTCCAAGAATTAGGTCATCTCCTTGAATCTCTACTATGATCAAATTTGAAGGCCAGTCTTTCCCTCCAATTGTTACATGAAAATCTCTAGTTTCTAAATTCCCCATAATTCTTTCCCCACTCAGTAGACCCATAATATAAGGTTCATATTAATGAAAACAGGCAATGCTCAAATGATTAACACAAGACAAGGATATAAATGTGTGTGTAGCCCCTATATCAAACAAAATACTAACTGGTTGCGAAAGGATCTGAACGGTACCTGATGCGACAGCTACATTCTGATCATCTGCCCTTCTCATATCATAAAGGCATAGAAGAGCGGGTCCTGCACTCGATGCTCCCTTTCGGTCGAACTGTCCTCTCCCTTTTCCTCGACCAAAACTCTGGGGTGGCTGGATACTCTGCTGCTTCTGCGGGACACTCGCCTCTTTCTGAGCCAGCTGCGAAGTATGAGCTCCAAATAGTTTAGTGGCATCCTTGAAGATCATATCTCGATGCCCTTCATGTCCGCGTTCGTAACATGTCACCGGAGAATGAAAATAGTCACACCACAAGTGTCATGGACGACCACAATTAAAACATTGTTTTGCCGTATCAGTAAAGGATGGTACAAATCTGGGGTTCCTTCCACCTTTGGACGGTTGTGGAGGTTTCTTGAATGAGTGGAAAGATGACTGAGCCTTACGGGACCCACTATTCTTATGTTCTGAAAAACCACCAGTGACCTTTTGCTTCTTGGATTTAAAAAACTTTTCCATAGCTCTAACTTTCATTTCATATGCCAAAGATTTGTCTTGATACTGGCGGAGAGTGGTGCATTCAAAGCCTGACATGTACCCCTGTATCTCCGGCTTCATTCTCATGTCAAAATGAATCATTATTTCTGCATCAGTTCTGACCAGGTGTCGAACAAATGCCAGTTGTTGATTAAATGTCTTAATTGTTTAGGCTACAGATTCGTCCGTCAGTTGTGCCGAGAAGAACTCTCGAACTTTAGCTTCTCTCACCAGGCTGCGAGGGCAGTACTGAGCTTCCGCCATAAGTTTGAACTCTCCCTAATTAGCATCATGATCTATAGGTCGGATAGCTTCCCATCATTCAGACGATTCTCTCGTCAGGAAATATTGGGCGATGGGGGATCTCCGCTTGTCCGGGTAGTTAATCCCTGCAAATTCTTTCTCCAGCTCTCTCAGCCAGTGATCCCACGTCGGTGTCTTAGAAAAACCATCGAACTTTGGGGGAGTGCATCTTCGCCACCTCCTGTACCCATCTATCTCCTCGATTTCCCAAGGCAGGGACGCCTTGCTGCCTCTCTCCCGGCTGCAATCCTACTGCCACTTGCATTCTGTCCACAACTTGTGCAAATTGGGTCATTTGGTTGACCACTTGATGAAAGATGTCGGGAATAGCAGGTTCGGCATTCTTTTCCACGGTTTGCTCTCACTCATTGTTAACGGATTCTTGTTGTTTGCCAGCACTAGAGTTAGCCTGATTTGACAGCGAATCAGGAACAGAGGGTGGAGCTTCCCTCTCAGCATTTCTACGTCCGCGTCCACGACCGCGACCGCGTCCACATCCTCCTCTCAACATACTGTAAACATACATACTCAATATACAGGAAACAATATCGTTCTACGTTCAAATTATCAAAAAGGACATAACATGTAAAGCACAAGATTATAGTTTCGGAAACTTACAACCACCGCTCACATGAAGATGTAGGCAGTACAGTGGTGTTACTCGTGGCCGGTTAACTCAGAAAGATACTCTGAACCCTAATTTAACCCAACGGCCAAGATATCCATAATCTTAGCTCCAATACCATATTCTGTAACACCGCGAGATATTCAGGATTATTACAGCACCGTAAATCCTTGATATAAGGATATACTAGGCTAAGAAATTTAAATAACATTAACAAATGTCAACGGCAAAGTTTATTAGTACATGTACAGATCCGGAAAATGTAAATCGGACAACTCCCGATAATAAACATCAAATACGACCAACAACAACAATGTACTCGAGTACTTTATTAAAACAGAACACAGAAGAGAAACTCTCCCAGTTACAAACATCACTCTGCACCCTCGTCATCATGCAGCTCTAGTGGTTGTTTCCCCGCCCTCCTGGATCGTGAACATAAATCAAATGTTCACCTCAGATGGGGATGCTAGTACAAGTACGACAATTTCACAACAATGATTTATTCAGCGACCCCTGAACAATAACATCAAAAATATCAACAATGATAAGAACAAGTTTACCCAACGAGAAACAATAACAAGACAATGCACAACACAACGTACCAATCTCAACATACTCGTGGTATTCCAACGATCCAACGCACACAGCGTAGATTCCCATGATGATCCCGTCAGACCAATACATGGTGGTAGTACCCGTCCAACGATCCAGCGCACACAGCTATAGATTCCCATGATGATCCGTCGGTCCAACGCATGGTGGAAAAAATATAACAACATACCCGACATCAACACGGATAAACATAAGTAAAGTACTTGCCTTAGAAAAATAGAAAGAATTAAATACTTCAACGACTTCAACAAACTCAACGGCTGCCCCTTCGATCAACCATTCACAAAGCTCGAACCTTACACAAAAGTAAAATAACGACAAACTCAACTTACATAATAATACTATCACACGAACATTCTAAACATTCTAACGATGATCGAGTATAATCATCATTGCTCGGCCAAATCCCGGTTAACTACCAAAGATACTAAGTCGAATGAATACCATACTACATGCGAAATGAAAGGTCATAACGGGGATAACACGTTGACGTCTATGGGTTTTCCAATACATTCAAATCGTTACAATTTACGTCCAAATCTGCCCAACATTTCTTAATACATGTATCGGTCATCTAGACCAATTCATAACACGGTAAGTACATTCAACCGAATTCTAAGTTACTCCCACTTATGATTCTTCTGTAAGTAAATTCATCTAATCCAAGTTCTACGTTCATCACTATTGTTTACAACATGATTATACCGTTCTAACCATTCATATGAATATTATCAATCCGAACAATCTTTACAAACTTTGGATAATACTTGAATAACGATCCCTACATTCATCATCTCAAATTCACCTAGTCTAGGAGATAACATATATAATTCGTTCATCACGAAATCATCATCTTCATCATGTAATCATCACGAAATCATCATCGAGGCCGGTTATAATCTTTGAAAATCACATCCCTATGATAGACATAATCAAGTTTCAACTATTCCCGATGAAAGATCTAAGTTTAAGCAATCCAATCCTCCTAAACTTGTTTCTCGATTCGTAATCTTAGACTAAGCTCAATAACCTCAGTAGCATGCTGATAATCATCACTAAGAACATGAACTCTAGGTTGGTAAAGCATCACATACCTATATAAGGAAGGAAATGACAAAACACTTGGTAGAACTCAACACCGGATGCTTGAACGCTAATCTCCAATGGTCATCGTCTTCAACAATCACATTCAGAGGCTAATATGAGGGGTTAAAGTCGTGAGAGTAACTCTCCAAGTCGTAGAAGTCGGAAATGGGACGAAGGGTAAAGTGAGAAATGAAATAGAGGTGATGTCCTATTTATAAAAATGACCTTCAGCGTGTGCTACTTCTTCAGTTTAGCGTACACTAACGGGCTCACAACCTACTGTCTCTTTCTGTCTTCAGCCTTACGTACGTTAAATAGCCTTTACATACGTTAGTGCAACAGTTAGAGTACACTAACACCCTTTGTTAGCATTCACTAATGACCTTACTAAGCTTTACTGACCTCAATATACTCCACTTAGCGTGCGCTAGCATTTCTCTCATAGCATGCGCTAAGCACCGTTGACCCTACTTTTCCAAAAGCCTTCCAGGTTCATCCCGACATGTCCCTATCCAATATCTATGATCCGATCTCACCTACCAACCTTGTCTTAATCATGTTGACCACACGTAGAATACGCTAAGTGTCTACTTCTGTGTGCGCTAGCTTACACATTTAGCGTACGCTACACTCACTGGTTAGCGTGTGCTAATTACGTGTAAATACATGCATGCATTAACGTCAATGGAATCATACACTCGCCATTACTAGACTATGAAATACGGAGGGTCATACTCTGATTAATAATACGACATCCGCAATGTCACACGGTTCAAATACAGATAAAATACATATGAAATATCCAGGTATTACAGTTGCTTCTGGTGCGTTCCATGAATATCTTTGTGTTAACCACTTCGGGATGGGCCAACGGGTCCTGTAAGGGGTTGCTGCTTCTGGTACGATCTACGGTTAACCACGTATATGTTTGAAATGTATAATATGTTGGTTGGTACCGCTACTAGAAGGGGGTTTAGATAGTGCGGTTAAGAATATAGAATTCTTTTGCGATAGCGGGAGCGATTAAGTGTGGAATGTAAACGACATAGTGATTTATAGAGGTTCGCCAATATGCCTATGTCCTCTCTCTGTATCTTTTTCTATAGGCTTAAGATAAAAGTTTTCACCTTGTCTTCTATCGGTTAGAGGTAAACCGTTCCAATCTTGTCTTCTGTTAGTCCAAGATAAACTGTTACAATCTTGTCTTTATGTCGGTCCAAGATAAACCATTTTCTTTTCATATCTAATAAGGAATAAACCTTTCTAGCTTTCTATCGGTACTAGAAAAAACTCGCTTGAATTTAGATTATGATTCTAACAATGCCGGATCTACGATCCTAATAACACCGACTCAAATCTATAATCCTTTCATTTCTATTGTGCTTGGTAAGTAAATTAAACACTCGAACTCTTATCAATTAAGCTCGATTGCAACAAAAAGAATGAATATAACAATATGTGATGTATGTGTACTTTGCTTGTAGTTGTTGTATAGTGGATACCATATGAAGTGGTACTTATAGGCTTCAAAGCCTAAACTAGCCATTGGTCACTGCCCTCTTCATAGCGGACGTTAAGCCTACTCATAGCGTACGTAATTTTATATAGCATGCGTTAAATGTACATGTTGCGTACATTATCTGCTTTTCGTTCCATACCAGTAGCTTCTGTCTCTTCCTTAGCATACGTTAGTGAATATTGATTGCATATGTTATATCTACCTGAGATAGCCGTTTATATGATGACCTACTGCACGACGTCACATGCCCTTCAACGGTCTAATGCTTGAATTCTGATTCACATGCTATAGCATACTTTAACTACTCCTCGTAGCATACGACATGCACTACAAAAAAAACAGTTTTTACCGACGCCAAAATGGCGTTGGTAAAACAGAAAATGGCATTGGTAAAAAAATTACCGACGCCATTACCGACGACAACCCGCCGTTGGAAAAACGCTCGACGGTAATTTTTTACCGACGCCATTTTCCGACGCCGCCATTTACCGACGCCATTTTTGGCGTCGTTAAATTAAAAAAATTAAAAAGTCGGAGTCGGGACTCAGGCGGGGCTCAGGCGGGTTAGGTCCGGGCTCAGGCGGGAGGGCTCGGTCAGGTCCAGGTCGGGGTCCGGGCGGGTCGGGTGTGGGTCCGGGCGGATCAGGTTCGGGCTCCATTCAATTTCAAATGGTTGAGAATGATTTTAGTTTATAAACCACCAAAAACATTGATGTTTTTTCGATGTGGGATTGTGTTAAAAAATTACCGACGCCGAAATGGCGTCGGTAATGGCGTAAATGGCGTCGGTAAATTTAAAAAAAAAAAAAAAATTTACCAACGCCAAAATGGCGTCGGTAATGGCGTCGGTAAATGGCGTCGGTAAACGGCGTCGTTAATTGTAAAAAAAATAAGTCTGCGAACCGGTCGTCGGCAATGGCGTCGGTAAATTATAAGTTTAACAACGGCGGTACGGGCGTCGGTAAATGGCGTCGGTAAATTATAAGTTTAACAACGGCGGTGCTGGCGTCGGTAAATGGCGTCGGTAAAAACTGTTTTTTTTGTAGTGATGCTTTTTGACCTTCTAGAATCAATCCAACGGATTGATATATTTAAACCTAGATCTCATAGCGTACATTAAGTACACTGCCTTACATATGTTAGGCTTTTGTTCATAGTGCATGTTGATCTGCATGCATTTGCCATGTTGTACTTGGCTATCTCCAACTGGGACTTTGTTACGTACGTTATCTATCATGCATAGCAATACGTTAGTTGTGTTTATGCTTCATTTCATTGTTTTCCTGTCCAACTCTCGTTTCTTCAACTTCTTCTTGATTCATTGTTGTTTTTTTGTTTATCAACTTATCATCAAAACCTCAATTTGAATATGTGGAATATAGTTCCAATAATCTCCCCCTTTTTGATGAAGATAAAACGACAATACTTTGGCGGAATTTATACCTGCAAAATAGAAAAAACTATATACAGATCAAAAGTTTTTGACTATATGTTTCATTAGTTTTCTTCTCCCATCATTCCTTCTCGTTTTTTTCTTCTTCCCCCCTATTATATTTTTCTCCTCAATCTTCTCAAAAAGTGTATGAAAATCTAATATCAGTGAAAAAATAAAAATGAAAAGAAATGGGTAAAAATCCCCCTGAAAAATATCTCCCTTTTACAAAATAACTCCCCCTGAGTTAAATACCAATTACTGTACTTTAAAATAATGAATTTTAAAATTTGGGGATCCAACCGACTCTCGCTCGTTTTTCATTTGATAAATAGACTATATTTGGTATTATAGTTCCTTTTGGAATCTATATTTTCTTTATTTTGATTGTTCATCTTGGGCTTAACAGTTTGAAATGTGATGCCCTATTCTTAAATATTTACCACATTGGGGTATTTTGAAGTTTAAGGATTCGTTTTTTTCATTATGTTTGAATCCTAAACCTTGTTTATTTAACAAAAAATTTTGAACACCAAGTAATTTTTCAAATTTCTCATCTCCGAGAGAAAATTTGGTTGTTAAACTTTTGAGTTCAGTTTGAAATTTTAATAAATCATTCTTTAATTTATTTTCATTTCAAGACATAGAGAATGATCAATTTTAATAAATTTTCCCTTTTCTTGTAATTTCGAGATTTCGTCTTCCAAAAATTAATTTTTAATTTTAAGAGATTTATTATCTCTTAGCGAATTTCGAAAATCCGTATGTAGTTGTTCGTAAGCATTAAAAAGTTTATCTTGAGACGAGGTACTTATATGGCTTTCGTCGTCACTATCGTCAAACGAGCTCCTTGCCATGAGTGCGAGATTATTTTGAATATTTTCTTCTTCATCTTCTTCTTCACTCCAGGTGGCTATTAGCACTTCCTTCTTAGAAGTCGACCCATGACAATTCTTCGCAAAGTGGCTGGATTTTCCACAATTTCGACAATTATAGTCGAACCAATGTGACTCATTCCGAACTTGTGAGTTGAAGTCTCTTCTTGTTTGGTTTAATAGTTTTGATACTTATTGATGTTTTTGGCATAAAATGCCAATTCTTCATCATCGTCATCAATCGAGATAGCTTCTTTGTTTCTTGACATCTTCTTAGATTTTAAAGTTATAGATTTCTCCTTAGGTTCGGCTTCGTGTTCTGTGATTTAAGGAAAATCTCGTAATTTATTAGCGAACCAACAAGGGTGCTAAAATCACGAGTATTGAGATCTTTAGATTACATAATTGCCATAACCGTCCCATCCCATTCGCACGGTAGTGGTCGTAAGGGTTTTCCGAAGCATGCTAGTCCATTTGTAATAACCAGAAATCGGTCTAGCATATTTTGATGGACTCTTCTTCTTTCATCATGAAAAGCTCATAGTCGTGGAGAAGCATATTTTTCTTCGTTTCCTTGACTTTATTAGTTCCTTCGTGAGTTATCCCTAATATTTTTCAAATTTCTTTGGCACTATCACACGAGGAAATGCGATTATGTTCTTGCGGATTTAAAGCACAATAAAGTAATTGTGTTGCTTTGCTATTATAATGGTCGTTCTTCCAATCCGTATCATCGTATTATTCGAAGCTTTTCAGAGTACCATTGGAATTTGTGGTAATTTACGGACCATGACAAATGACTTTCCAGAGCACAATATCATAGGCTCGGATGAATATTGACATCTTTTTCCATATCAAAAAATTTGATCCATCAGAAAATGGAGGTCGGTTTAAGGCGAGGCCTTCGACCGGGGCAAATTGAAGCGCCATTGGATCTTTTTCTCTTTGGATATTAAGCCGACTATTAGAGATACCCACTCTGATACCAATTGTTAGGTTGGTACCACTACTAGAAGGGGGTTTAAATAGTGCAGTTAAGAATATAGAATTGTTTTTGCGATTGCGGGAGCGATTAAGTATGAAATGTAAATGACACAGCCATTTATAGAGGTTCAGCCAATATGCCTATGTCCTCTCTCCATATCTTTTTCTATAGGCTTAAGATAAACCTTTCCACCTTGTCTTCTATCGGTCCGAGGTAAACCATTACAATCTTATCTTCTATCGGTCCAAAATAAACCGTTACAATCTTGTCTTTATGTCGGTCCAAGATAAACTGTTTTATTTTTCATCGGATAAGGAATCAACCTTTCTAACTTTCTATCGGTACTAGAAAAACTTCACTTGTATTTAGATTATGATTCTAACAATTCCGGTTCCACGATCCTAATAACACCAAATCAAATCTATAATCCTTTCTTTTCTCTCGTGTTTGGTTGAGTGAATTAAACACACAAACTCCTATAAACTAAGCTCGATTAAAACAACAAGAATGAATATAATAATATCTTATGTATGTATACTTTGCTTGAATTCATTGTATAGTGGATACCATATGAAGTGGTACTTATAAGCTTCAAAGCCAAAACTAGCCGTTGGTCACTGCCCTCTTCATAGCATACGTTAAGCTTACCATATAGCGTATGTAATGTTCTTTAGCGTACGTTAAAATTACATGTTACATACGTTATCTGTTGTTCGTTCCAGACCAGTAGCTTCTGTCTCTTCCTTAGTGTACGTTAGTGCATGTTGATTGCATACATTATATCAACCTCAAATAGTCGTTGATATGATGACCCACTCCATGACGTCACATGCCCTTCAATGGTCCCATGTTTGAATTCTAATTCACATGCTTTAGCGTACGTTAACTACTCGTTGTAGTGTACGTTAACTCCTTTATCTGTTTTATGATTTTTGACATTCTAGAATCAATCCAACGGATTGATATATTTGTATCTAGATCTCATAGTGTACGTTAAGTACACCACCTTACGTACATTAAGCTTTTATTCATCGCACACGTTGATCCCCATGCATTGCGTGCGTTAGTGTTGGCCAAACAGTATACAGTAAACAGCCTGGAAGGTAAAAATACAATAAACTATATGATTTTCGAAGTTAATTGCGTAGCGAAAGTATGTTAGTGAGTTGATGTAAGTACAGCAACTAGGTGTTCTCCTGTTTGCTTGGTGCGTACAAGGTTTTCACAATATATACTTATAAATTATAGTTAAATGAAAATAGTAAAGAAAGAAAGTAAATAATACACAGAATTTAGTGGTTCGAGGTAAACCCCTCTACGTCCACTGGTCCTCCACACAGGAGTAAAGAGTTTATTAAAATCACTACGTACACAACTATGTGACTTTAACTAAACCTGTTTCTATATCGTTCACACAGATTGATACAAGGACTGTAGCTTTGGGCCGTTCACACAGATTGGCTTGATCTCTTTCGACTCCCTTCTTCTCACATTGATTGAAGCTTCGTCTTCAATGCTATTCTTCCCACATAGGTCGGAGTACGCAAGGGACCTTAGTCCACACAGGGTAAATGATTATCTCAATGGTAAAAGTTAGAACGATTCCAAACAGCAGCTATATCTTTTATGAGCATTCGCTGTATGCTGTGTTGTTTGCGTTGAGGACTAAGTATTTCTTCACTTTAATACTATTGTACGCTCATGAAATATACTGTAACACCCCAAACTAGGCCGCTATCACAGTGCCGTGGATCCCTAACTGGGACCTACCAGGCGAATGAAATACAATGATTTAAATAATATAACTGTAGTACCGAACCACAATATATTACCAATTTCTCCGATGAGGAGTTTCAAGTACAATACACCCAGGATTACAGAATACATATGTATTTCATATGAAGATGAAATATACAATACCAAATTAAAATGAAAGTCCAAACGGAAATGCAGCGGAAAACACACATGAAGGAAACATGAATAGCTTAAAGGACTGGGGCCCCATACTCTGGGACTCCTCGCCGTCACTGTGCTCTTCCCCTGCCTTTGCCTTCTCATGACCTAAAAAGAACATCCCCAACGGTGTCAGTTACACAAAACAACACTCCTCAAGGGTTGAACAAATATAATAATCACATGTCTTAGTTATGAAATCAAGTCTGAAAGAGGGCATCATAGTACGCCCGAGATGGGATGTGCAAGTCACAAGTCGCCTAGTGTTCGGAAAACCTGCATAAACACATGCACTTGTGCCTAATTAGTCTCATGGAGGCACGTTACCATGTGCACGGTCCAATGTGTCGGATTACCTGCATAACACATGACCATCGTGTGCCCGAATAAAAATTCCACACATATACCATCCGGCGACGCAATACGATCCCGGAAGGTCACAAGAATAAAAGCGACCATGCTGAATAATAATGAATACGAATCCAACAAGAGCCAAGAATGACTCACTGAGGTGAAATAATAACGCAATGAGTGATAGCTCAAATGAAATGGTTGGAACCGTCGTTCCACATGAATTGAATGATTAGTTTGATAACTAGAAGTCTCAACATGATTGATGTACTATGAATGAATTATATGTATGAATGAACAACAATGAAAGGAATGATTATCTTTTTAACTGAGCAAGAATTTACTTCCCTGGAGTTAGAGAAAAGGGTACGAACAATGAGGTACCAAGATTGAAGGAATCGACAACTCCGAACCTTGATAAGTTTGTAGTCAACTATCAATAACCCATCGGTAGGAAAATTAGTTGGAATCCACCCGAAAATACTACCCACAATACATGTATTCCGGTAAGAAAAACTCTAGATGGTGAATCACACTCACCCATCCCAAATACTCAACAATTCCGGAAAATACACCAATAAGTATGTAGGAACACATGTATCCAAGGTAGATAATCCATACCCAACATATTCCAACACAATAGCAAGCTAACTCAAAGACATCGGGAAGAAAACCACTAAATCTCGAAATTCTAGGGTTATGCAAAGTTTACCTTGATTTGGAGCGGTGGAGAGGATTAAACGTTAAATGATCCGAACTAGAAGCTTGAAGATGTTGATAGATGATAGTAGCTAGAAGGGATCTTCACAAATCGCCCAAAATCGCCCGAAATCGCCCAATGAAGGAGGAGAAGTGGAAAAATGATGAAATGGGGCTGAAATGTCCTATTTAATACTAAAGGCAGCTTAGCGTACACTAGTTTCTGAGAATAGCATGCACTAGCGGGTTCACCGGGTAGTCCATTAAACTCTGCCTACCTCGTTAGCGTGCGCTACATATGTTTTAGCGTGTGATAATGCCTTACTCTTAGCGTACGTTAACCGAGTGTTAACGTGCGCTACCTGGTAGTTGGTGTCCAGAAAAAAAATGAGTCCAGAACCTACTGTCCACCGCGTGCTCAAGCCTTAGCGTGCGCATCTACGGTTGCTTAGCTGTGCGCTACTAACACAGCTAGCGTGCGCTATCTCCTACTCATAGCGTGCACTACGAATTCTCCATTTCAGTCCAGTACCTACCGGACTGTCTGCCTCAATTACACTAGCATGCGTTAATGTTGACAGATAGCGTGCGCTACCAGTACTCAAATAGCATGTGCTATAAATAGTATGTAGCGTGCGCTATACCCCACACAAAGGCTACCAATTACGATGATAATGATAATATTCTCGTCTCGATTTTCAAATAGGGTTGAAAGATGAATGATAACTGATACACGATTCATAATATGCCGAACGGTGAACACAATGACTGAATATGTACGATGAATGATTATTAAAGAGTGAAAATTACTGAGTGATAATTACTGTATGATAATAAATGAATTCACAATCGGGTATTACATACTCCCCCCCCCCCCTTAAAAATAGTTTCGTCCTTGAAACTAAGGGTCAAACAATTCGGGATAACTCTCCCGCATACTATCCTTGGTTTCCCAAGTAGCCTCTTCGACTCCGGGTCTAGACCACTGAATTTTTACCAAAGAAATCGCCTTGTTCCTCAACCATTTGACTCGTCGCTCTAGGACTCCTACAGGATGCTCCTCGTACGTATGATCATCTGCGATCTCGATTTCATCGAACTGAAGTATGTGACTCGGGTCGGCAACATACTTCCGCAACTGAGAGACGTGAAACATATTATGAACTCATCTCAAAGCCGGAGGTAATGCCAATCGATAAGCCAGACTGCCTACTCGATCCAAAATTTCAAATGGTCCAATGAACTCGGACTCAACTTTCCTCTCTTCTCGAAATGGAAAATACCTCGACTCGGGAATACCTTGACCAAAACATGGTCACCTGCCTCGAACTCTAATGGTTGATGACGATTATCTGCATATGATTTTTGTCGACTCTGAGCGGTCAACAAATGACTCCTGATCAAAGCTACCTTCTTGCGGGCGGCTACTAGCATATGGGCCCCCATGCCGATTGATTTTGATAAGTCATCCCAACACAAGGGAGATCGACAACGACGACCGTATAAGGCCTCGTAAGGTTTCATCTTAATCGAAGCATGCCAATTGTTATTGTACGTGAACTCGATCAATGGTAGTTGGGCTTCCCAATCATCTTTCCAATCGAGAACACATGCCCTCAACATGTCCTCCAACGTCTGAATAGTTCGCTCTGATGGTCCGTCGGATTGAGGGTGAAAAGCTGTGCAGAAATTTATCTGAGGTCCCATGGCACGATGAACGGAGTTCCAAAAATGTGACACGAAAATCCCGTCATGATCAGAAACGATACTCTTAGGAGTACCATGCAATCTTACGATCTCTTTAATGAACAAATGGGCAAGTCTCTCAGGACCCCACGTATCCTTGATCTCAAGGAAATGAGCTGACTTAGTTAAACGGTCCACAACTACTGAAATCGTATTCATGCCACGATGACTCGTTGGCAAACTCGTGATTAAGTCCATTGAAATATCCTCCCACTTCCATTCTGGGATAGGAAGCGGTTTCAACATACCCACCGGTCGTTGATGTTCTATCTTGACATGTTGACAGGTCAAACATCTCGAAACAAATCCTGCGACTTCTTGCTTCATATTACTCCACCAATAATTTTGTTTCAAGTCTTTGTACATTTTGCTAGACCTCGGATGGATGGAATAAGGGGTCGCATGGGCCTCTCTCAAAATAGAGCTTTTCAACTCGTCATCCGCCGGAACGCATAATTGGTTCTTAAATCGCAAAAGTCCTTCCTCGTGGACCACAAATCCAGGAGCTTTCCCCTGAGCCACATCCTCTTGAATGCGCCACAAAAATGGGTCTGAACCCTGTTTCATTCTGATCGCCTCTTCCAGTGGCGATGAATTCTCTAGCATGCAAAGTTGCCCCTGCACTTGCTGTAACAATTCCTCAATCTCAGGCCTTAGGAACTCTTGTTTAAGTTCCTTCTGATCAGTCAAATGAGCAAGCATTTATTCCTGAATGGACTTACGACTCAAGGCATCGACGATGACATTCGCCTTACCCAGGTGGTATTGTATCTCAATGTCATAATCTTTAATCAATTCCAACCACTGTCCCTGTCACATGTTTAACTCCTTATGAGTAAATATATACTTTAAACTCTTATGATCGGTGAAAATCTGATAGGTGATGCCATTAATATAATGTTGCCAAATCTTCAATGCGAATACCATGGCCGCTAGCTACAGGTCGTGGGTCGGATAATTGTCTTCATAAGGCCTCAGTTGCCGCGAAGCATAAGCAATCACCTTCCCGTTCTGCATTAATACACATCCAAGACCGTGTCCGGATGCGTCACTATTAACCATGAACCCTTCTGTCCCTTGTGGTAAAGAAAAGACAGGTGCTGAAATTAGACGGCTCTTGAGTTCCTCAAAACTCTGCTTACACGCGTCAGACCACGCGTATTTCTTATCCTTCCGCAAAAGGTTCGTCATAGGTTGAGAAATTTTAGAAAATCCTTCCACAAATCCCCGGTAATAGCCTGCTAATCTGAGAAAACTTCGGATTTCCTTAACATTCTTCGGAGGTTTCCAATCTCGGATAGCCTCCGTATTCTGAGGGTCGACACGTACCCCATCTCCGAGAACTCGCATTTGGAAAATTCCCATAGAGTTGCTCTCGTCTCAACACATCGAGAACCTGATGAAGGTGAAGTTTGTGCTCCTCTTGGTCATGAGAATAATCAAAATGTCATCTATGAAAACAACCATGAACTGATCTAAATAGTCAATGAAAACTAGGTTCATCAGCTCCATGAATACCGCAGGTGCATTAGTTAACCCAAACTGCATCACTACAAACTCGTAAGGCCCATAAAGTGTTCGAAACGCCGTTCTTGCGATATCTGACTCTCGAATTCGCAACTGATGATACCCATATCTCAAATCCATCTTGGAAAATACTGATGCTCCCTGGAGCTGATCTAAGAGATCATCGATGCGGGGTAGGGGATATTTATTCTTGATCGTCACCCTGATCAACTCCCGGTAATCAATGCACAAGCGAAACGAACCATCTTTCTTCTTGACAAATAACATTGGTGCTCCCTACGAGGATACACTCGGTCGGATATAACCTTTCTCGGTCAATTCCTCCAATTGATTCTTCAGTTCCTGCATTTTGGTCGGGGCTATACGATATGGTGCTTTCGATATTGGGGACGTACCAGGCTCCAACTCTATCGTGAATTCCACATTTCTCTCTGGAGGTAAACCAGGTAACTTGTCTGGAAACACATCGGCGTTGTCTTCACTACAGGGATATCCGCCAACGTCACTGATGATTTCTCGGTCTTGGTCATATAGCACGAATAACCGACACACCCCTGATTGAGTAACTTCACTGCTTTCATCATATTAATAACTCTTCCGGAATGGCTGGGTTTACCCCCCTGAAATACACACCCGACTCCATCGTCTGAAATGATAGTGACCATACACATACGGACACTAAGGATGGCATCATGACAATCCATCCAATCAATACCCAAGATTACGTCATCTTTAGGTAAGTCTACCACGATTAGGTCTGCCATCCATTCACGGCCCTCAAGCTGAATCGGACATTTCTTAACTTCATGATTTCCGATAATTCTTCTACCGTCTGGTAGACCAATGACATAAGGTTCGCAACTAGTAGTACTATCCAGGTGTAGTCTACTCAAACAAGACTTGGAAATGAATGAATGTGATGCGCCAGTATCAAAAAGGGTACACACATGTTGAGATAGAATTTCGAGTGTACCTGAGATCATTCGGGCCTCCGGATCGTCGGTCCTCTTCATCTCGTAAATTCGGGGCTTGCCAGTCCCTGCACCGGATGCTCCTGTCTGATAACTATGAGCTCCGCCTTTATTTGATCCTGTCGTCTTAAACGACGCGGACTGAGTGGCCTGATTCTGACCAAATGACTGCTTCGGGGTCTAAGATGCCATCGGAGTAGGTCTGGAATCTCTTCAGCAGAAATGGGCCTTATGCGCGGCAATCCCATAGATGTTACATGTGATAGTCTGCCTCGAACACTTAGTGCTGTAATGACCCTGTTCTCCACAATTGAAACAAGTGATGGCCGAACTGGCCACTCGGGACTGAGATTCCGCAGGTTTAGGTGCCATCGGAGGTCGCTCAAAAAAAGTAGAGCCCCGTGCGAGGCTTCGTGAAGGTTGCCCGACTACCTTTGGACTGATTATGATTCTTTGATTTCTTGCCAGCAGATGAATTTTGTTGCTTAGCAATTTCCTTAGCGGTAAGCTCATAAGTAAGAGCTTTCTCATTGAATTCGACCAGGGTGGCGCAATGATGATTAAGCAATTACATCCGTATATGAGGTTTCAACCTCTTACTGAAGTACTTGATTTTATCCGCCTAGGAGTGGATAATGGATGAGGCAAAGGGAAGTAGCTCCTGAAACTCCTCGAAGATGGAAACATCTTCTTCCGCTGAGGGGTCGAGACTGAGTAATTCTGATAACTTAGCCTCCCTGAGTTGGGCCGGATAGTACCTTTCCAACATGAGGGTCTTAAACTGGTCCCAAGTGCAAAATCTATCGGTGGGTTTCAAAGATAGCCACCACGAGTTAGCATTATTACCCAGATAGTAAGCCGCGACTGAAACTTTGTGCCCTTCGGGACACTCCACCATAGCAAATAGCTTCTCGAAATGTTCAAGCCAGTGAATAAGATCCACCGGCTCAGATGAGCCCTCAAAAGTAGGTGGCCTCTGTCGAGAGATGTCGCCGATTATACTGCTCACACTCCTCTCTTGCCTCTCAGGTGACGGCGAAGGAGCCTGCTGAGTTTGAGTGGTTGAATTCTGCATCGTCTCCATCAGACGTGCCATCTGTGTCATCTGGGCCATCATGCCCTGCATAAATCTGAATTGGTCAACCCGAACACCTTCCGATTGAGCTACATCTCGGGTACGACTCCTTGACAGTGAATGATTATCTACAGGTGAATGAGTAGCATCGTCAGCTGAGTTGGCAGCATCTCTACCTGTTGAACTAATGACATCCCTCGCGTTCGCATGTATTCACATGAGCTCCCGGGTTTCGGCCCGCACCGCGGCCTCTTCCCCTTCGTCCTCTGACAGTTCTATCCATACTGAAGTAGGAAAGTCACATGATAAATATAGATCTCGCATGAATATCACATTATGATTACGTTATGGAATGATAATAATGAGCATACACGCTCTAACACAATGAACGCATTAATAATGCAGTAAATTGATCGTCGACATTACGCCGAAATATGATAAGATCCCATGAAAGATCAACTGAACTAACATGATTATCTGATGAAATTCCTGATATGATTATCCTGAACAAGTTAACCAGATTGATAATACGATCCACAAGATCAACAACTGAGCAATCAGATTGACTGCATGATTAATGAGTTAACATGATTGACAAGATCCAAATGAAATGATGATTGAGGATTGTTATCTGATGAATGATGAATGAGTTGATTCTTATTGCTAGAAAGTGGCAGAAATCATACCGTTCTTTTGGTCTGAGGGTCTTGTCACTTGCACAAGTCTTGTAACACCCCCAGAGCCATCCGGGAATATTACAGCGCCGTGGGCCCCGAGATGGAACCCATAAGGCTGAAGGAAATTTTCGCAAACATTTACAAAACGCCCAAGAGGCTAACGGCGGTATTATCTATTTAAAACATTCGAAGACTAAAAACTCATTTAACAAAAACCGTCGTAAAATCTCATTTGAAAGAATAAGGTCTGAAATGCCAGAACTCAACAGTTTAAAAATATATGTTAAGCTATCGCTTACATGTGCCAACAAAATATTTTAGAAGATGATTGCCAAAGTAACCTAAGTTACCAGATACCAATAGGCCATTTAAAAATACTCACGCAATGGAAAAAGACAAACAATAAAAATACTCTAGCAGCGGAATACAAGAACTGATCAGGAAACTCAAAACACAAATACATGCCCTAACCAGTATCCTCCGGGAAGCTCATCTCCCAAGAACGCTACAAGCTTGATAATCCATGAACCTAAAAAGAAACCCCACGACGGGGTCAGCCATAATATCCAACAATGATAACCATCACATCACGACAATAATTACATACCAATGAAATACTAAGTAAGAATATGACCAATGTAATCTTACCGCCATAACTTTACCAACTCGTGATAATAATCACCAAAGTTCACATCTCGTATCCTTTCAACAACACAATAAGCTCATACCGAAATATCTGCATTGTATCTCAGCAATACCCAAGGTTCTCAAAACATTATCATAACTCACTGTTACGAAATCTACTAACTCTGTCCAACTCAATCCATCGGGTAACATCATCACATCTCAACACGATAATGGACTGTCCATCAAAGACAAATACCAAAGGAAATACGGAACATACCTCAAGATATGAAATGCCATGACGAACTCACGTCAGTCTAAACCAAGATCAGATTAACACAACATAGGGACATGGTCTAACACAAGACCTACAAATGCATACTCATATGACAACGTCAATATGCTCACATCAATAACAACACTGTATACTTACGGCAAACCATAATATACATATGCACAATAACAACACATATGGTAATCCAACGATGTAGCGCACACAGCTATAGATCCCCATGATGATCCCGCCGGACCAACGCATGGTGGCATTACCTGTCCAACGATCCAGCGCACACAGCTATAGATATCCCATGTTGATTCTGTCGGGCCAACGCATGGTGGACATATGACAACAATGCACAACTGCACAAAACAATAGTACACAATGTACGACAACAACAATGCACAAATGCATGACAACAACGATACATGAATGTACCACAACATGATCGACACAAATGACCAAAATAATTAAAATACTTGATCCGAGTCCTTCGAGAGCAATCTCGATATCTAAGCCATCACCAACCATTATTCTCAATATTCGATGATCCAAAATGTCACGGACGATAGATAATTCATGTCTTCGTCTATACCACAATGTATCCTCGATACCAAGTATACCAACAACAAATGTAAATCATATACATTATGATTTAATTTCCAAAACTCGAATAAAAATTATAATCCAAAATCTCCTGTAATTACTATTATAAACATTGCTATACGAATTATAAACGAATGAAACGGAAACCATTCATTAAATATTATAAACTGAGCAAGTAATAACTTGCCTCGATACCGATGAAGCCTTTACCAGTTCCTTGTCGTCGTCTACGCACTCCTCAGCCCCAACCAAAGTAATCTACGAACATTCTCGAACACGACCGCAACGTATGGTTCTAATCACCGATCAATAATCTCAACCTATTACAATAATCGATAAACAACAAGTTCGATAACAATCAACAATCGATATAACCAATTCACAAACCCAACGGCTCAACAATATCTCGATTAACCACAAGTATGATCAATCCAACTTAAACGATCACGAATTCATAACCGAAACAGGATATACTACACTGCCTGTTGACTTAGCGCACGTTAATCAATTAACATAGCGTGCGCTAAGTCGCTCCCATTAGCGTGCGCTAGCCTGTAACACTAGCGTGCGCTAATGACATGCAGTTGCATGCATTTTAGACACTGATCAACATATGACGATTATCAAGAACACTAAGTGATTCTAAACCATGTTCATAGATATCAAAACAATGAAATCCGATATCCTTTAACATATAGGTAATCATCCAACTCTTAATCCAATACATATAATCACATATCATCTTCTTCCTCAAATATCAACATCATGAACACCAAGAACTCATAATCATTGCCATGTTCACCATCATATGAAGAAACCAACAACAACATCAAAGACCCAAATTAAAGGAAGACATTAGCTAACATATCTCTTTGAAGATAAACAACACAATTCGAAACCATTCGAATCATATCAATACCCATACATCAACCATAACATCAACATAACTCGGTAACTAATCTCATAATCATACTTATCAACTTGCTTATATGATAATCATCAACTTAAAAACATCAACATTCAATCCAAAACGAAATCCAAAGGTGAAGAGTAATTACCTTTTTGAATGAATGGATTGAATCCCAAGTTTGAATCCCGTTTCCAATCGATTCCGAGCTTAATATTGTTATGGATGATTAACTCCACCATAATCCAGTGTTTGGAGCTTCAAACATCTCTCTAAGAACTCTCTCTATCGGTTGCAATGATAGAATGGACGAAATGAGGAATAATGGCCAACTGCACATATATATTGACTATTATTAGCGTGCGCTAACTGTATTTGGTAGCACGCGCTATCGCAGTCCAGAGGCTACTGCCTTACTGCATACAATGATTTACGTATGCAATGCCCATTCAATAGAGTACATAATCTCCTCTATTTAGCGTACGCTAGTTTTCGATCATAGCGTGCGCTACTCATAGTTGACTCGCTTGTCTGTATGCTCCGAAGACGGGTCCACACGCCGACAGCTCTGACTAGGATAAGGTTTCTTTTGGACCGATCTGATGTTAGCGTGCGCTAACAATATGCATTAGCGTGTGCTAACCCTTCACAACAAACATCCGTTGACCTCGTCGGCACATGTGCCGAAAGTGACTAGGTCCACACATAGATTCCTTCTGATCTGGTCTGTACTAGCGTGCGCTATCTTTTACCATTAACGTGCGCTAATAATGCTATATTTAGCCATTTTTTAGCTATTCTCGTCCAACGTCTCGACATACAGAATACGAACATACGGCATACAGAATACGTATACTCAACACATTATATCCTCAAATGCAATTATCGACCAAATACGATAATTATACCAATACTGACATCCCAGTCCTTAATTTATTTTATCCATACTGTACAGATTACACACTGTACAATATAACTCAGATAAAATAATATTAAACAACAGTAGTAGAAATTCCGAATATTACATACTACACCACTTAAAATAAGTTTCGTCCTCGAAACTTGCAATCCTTCATAGAAAAGAAACAAACCGTTCAACCAAAATATTCCGAAACCATCACGACAACGATCAATCATCATTATTACCGAATAACAAAAATAGCATACTTACATATGCGCCAAGTCGATGATCTTCTGAGATACTAGCAAGTAACTTCACTGTAAAGCTTCAACACGCTTATAATCACAATTCCATGAGTCTCAACAAAATATATCATCTTTGGATGAATTAATCTATCCATATCAAACCGTGTCTGCCTGATCGTACAATCAAGTCCCAATTCCGATAAAACCAATAATACACAATACATCTGTGAGACAACTGTCCAACACAATAGCAACAAATCCTGGAATATCGACACGAAATCTGAACGTTCATATGATCACCAGCAATGATCAACGCATAAATTAACCGAGAATATCATCAACATGATAAACTCTAATACGACCAATCCAAAGGTCAAAACGCAACCGAGAATATCATCATCATGATAAACTCCAATATGACCAACGAACGATCAACGATAATCGAGAATATCTTCACACGGTAAGCTCCAACACGGTCAACACCTAACCACAGAAACAGATATATGAAAGAATAACATTCTCAAAACGACACACCAATCACATGCAGTGGATCTCAAAGAAACATACTCAACCGTTGAACACACCCCTCGGCGTATGAACAACGAGTCACAAACTGACGAACATACCCAATCATACATGGAGTGGCAACGACCACTTAATATCCAAAACAACCAGCATGGGGTCACCATCCCCAAATTTACAAAGAAATCATTCAAAAATCATTATGGTAAAATCGCGCTACTACCATACCAATGGAATTACATAGCACATATATCCCGGTTTCACAAAATCCAAAGTTCCAATATTGCATCATGTGCATGAATCTACAACACGCAGCATATTTCTCTTATCCGATGAATCAACCGATCATCCCTGGATAACCAAACTACCATACTGAAGTTCAAATCTCTTTTCCTCGTACCATCGATATGATATCCAGTTTGTGAGTTACACTCATAACTTCACTATGATATGCACTATGCACTAAATGCATATGTATATCAATCACATTTTCAAAACCAATTTGAAATCATATAGTCTCGTCAAGAAGACAAATTTTCGAAAGTTCTTACAAAAAAATTTCAAAACTCGAAACATAAAGTTTGGTAAGACCACAAAATAAATTTCGAAAAAATTAAATCGGCTCGCTGGTGCCAAGTATGCGATAACAGTTTCCTTCGAATCCACATAATTTCGAAGTTTTAAAATGATAACTATGCAAATGATTGACCACATCCATACTCCTGTATACCAATTCGGTTCGTCACCAATATCCACTGATATTTCATCGGAAAACCACACGATAGAGTTCCAAAATCTCAATATATAAAGTCCGACCAAAAACTCCTTTTCCACATATGTCTCGCAACGTCAATCATTAACCCATTTTGGATCACCTCAACTATGCGATGACCAAACATTGAAACAAATCAATACAGCGAAGGACTTCCCAAGAAGTTTCATTTGAACAAGTAAATTAAAACCGCGAAAGGCAGAAACGAAATAGATAAACGATTGATAAAGTGTTTTACAATTCTCGGGAGTTTTAGAAAACATGGAAAAGCCCTTTTTAAAACATTAGGTCTCAGCCTAAATCCCGTTCCACATTACAAGAAGTTTAAAAAGTAGAAAACCCTTTTTCGGACCCCAAATCCTGAGTTATAAAACTATTTCAAAATCGATTGGGTCTCGGCCCAAAAATCATTTTCCGTAAAACATCCGTAGATCATTTTGAAAGTATCATTTTCAAATGCTCGAAAACAGTTCCATATATCTCAAAAATGAACTAACATGACTACATGTTCTTCTCAATAATCCACAGGTCTTCTCCCGAATACACAATTCCGTTCCAAAACTTAACCGACATATTGATTTTCCAAAATCGTAACTTCTCAAGATCGTCAATCCTGTCCCAACTCTGCCATCTCATACGGTAACGCATAACATCTGCTGAATCTCAAAGCATATCAACTAAGAACGGCAATAAATCTCAATGCAATTCAAAAATCCAAATACTTACAGATCGTTAAGTCGACGCTTCCCCATGATACTGGCTCATGTCTCGACTCTAGAAAATACTCGACACAGATATTTTCAAAACACAGATTTTGCAAAATCAGTTCAACTTGAGAACACAACACATCTCTATCCGAAGAAAAACGTTAATACCATTTGGAAAAGTTACAATAATCCCAGTACCACACTGGTAAATCACATAACGCACAAGCCCGAGTGAACAACACAACCCAGAACTCAATCATTTGTCAACCGACAACTCGAATGACACGACAAAAGCACAACCCAACTCGACCCGACTGCCTAGGTTTTCACAACCTAAGGTCCGATACCATATTCTGTAACACCCCCAGAGCCATCCGAGAATATTACAGCGACGTGGGCCCCGAGATGGAATCCACAAGGCTGAAGGAAATTTTTGCAAACATTTACAAAACGCCCAAGAGGCTAACGACGGTATTATCTATTTAAAATATCGAAGACTAAAAACTCGTTTAACAAAAACCGTCGTAAAATCTCATTTGAAAGAACAAGGTCTGAAATGCCAGAACTCAACAGTTTAAAAATATACGTTAAGCTATCGCTTACACGTGCCGACAAAATATTTTAGAAGATGAATGCCAAAGTAACCTAAGTTACCAGATACCAATAGGCCATTTAAAAATACTTACGCAGCGGAAAAAGACAAACAATAAAAATACTCTAGCAGCGGAATACAAGAACTGATCAGGAAACTCAATACACAAATACATGCCCTAGCCAGTATCCTCCGGGAAGCTCATCTCTCTACGATCGCTACAAGCTTGATAATCCATGAACCTAAAAAGAAAGCCCACGACGGGGTCAGGCATAATATCTAACAATGATAACCATCACATCACAACAATAATTACATACCAATGAAATACTAAGTAAGAATATGACCAATGTAATCTTACCACCATAACTTTACCAACTCATGATAATAATCACCAAAATTCACATCTTGTATCCTTTCAACAACACAATAAGCTCATACCGAAATATCTGTATTGTATCTCAACAATACCCAAGGTTCTCAAAACATTATCATAACTCACTATTACGAAATCTACTATCTCTGTCCAACCCAATCCATCGGGTAACATCATCACATATCAACACGATAATCGACTGCCCATCAAAGACAAATACCAAAGGAAATACGGAACATACCTCAAGATATAAAATGCCACGACGAATTCACATCGGTCAAAACCAAGATCAGATCAACATAACATACGAGCATGGTCCTAACACAAGACCTACAATTACATACTCATATGACAACGTGAATATGCTCACATCAATAACAACACTGTATACTTATGACAAATCCATAATATACATATGCACAATAACAACACGTATGATAATCCAACGATCCAGCGCACACAGATATAAATCCCCATGATGATCCCGTCGGACCAACGCATGGTGGCATTACCTGTCCGATCCAGCGCACACAGCTATAGATATCCCATGTTGATCCCGTCAGGCCAACGCATGGTGGACATATGACAACAATGCACAACTGCACAAAACAACAGTACACAATGTATCACAACAATGCACAAATGCATGACAACAACGATACATGAATGTACCACAACATGATCGACACAAATGATGAAAATGATTAAAAATACTTGCTCCGAGTCCTTCGAGAGCAATCTCGATATCTAAACCATCACCAACCATTATTCTGAATATTCGACGATCCAAAATGTCACGGATGATAGATAATTCACGTCTTTATCTATACCACAATGTATCCTCGATACCAAGTATACCAACAATAAATGTAAATCATATACATTATGATTTAATTCCCAAAACTCGAATACAAATTATAATCCCAAATATCATGTGATTACGATTATAAACATTGCTATACGAATTATAAACGAATGAAACATAAACCATTCATTAAATATTATAAACTGAGCAAGTAATAACTTGCCTCGATACCGATGAAGCCGTTACCAATTCCTTGTCGTCGTCTACGCACTCCTCAGCCCCGACCAAAGTAATCTACGAACATTCTCGAACACAACCGCAACGCATGGTTCTAATCACCGATCAATAATCTCAACCTATTACAATAATCGGTAAACAACAAGTTCGATAACAATCAACAATCGATATAACCAATTCACAAACCCAATGGCTCAACAATATCTCGATTAACCACAAGTCTGATCAATCCAACTTAAACGGTCACGAATTCATAACCGAAACAGGATATACTACACTGCCTGTTGACTTAGCGCACGTTAATCACTTAACGTAGCGTGCGCTATGTCGCTCCCGTTAGCGTGCGCTAGCCTATAACACTCGCGTGCGCTAATGACATGCAGTTGCATGTATTTCAGATACCGATCGATATATGGCGATTATCAATAACACTAAGTGATTCTAAACCATGTTCATAGCTATCAAAACAATGAAATCCAATATCCTTTAAAATATAGGTAATCACCCCTCTTAATCCAATTCATATAATCACATATCATCTTCTTCCTCAAATATCAACATCATGAACACCAAGAACTCATAATCATCGCCATGTTCACCATCATATGAAGAAACCAACAACAACATCATCAAAGACCTGAATTGAAAGAAGACATATGCTAACATATCTCTTTGAAGATAAACAACACAATTCGAAACCATTTGAATCATATTAATACCCGTACATCAACCATAACATCAACATATCTCGGTAACCAATATCATAATCATTCTTATCAACTTGCTTATATGATAATCATCAACTTAAGAACATCAACATTCAATCCAAAATGAAATCCAAAGGTGAAGAGTAATTACCTTTTTGAAGGAATGGATTGAATCCCAAGTTTGAATCTGTTTCCAATCGATTCCAAGTTTAATATTGTTATGGATGATTAACTCCACCATAATCCAGTGTTTGGAACTTCAAACATCTCTCTAAGAACTCTCTCTATCGGTTGCAAGGATAGAATGGACTAAATGAGGAATAATGGCCAACTGCACATATATATACTGACTATTATTAGCGTGCGCTAACTGTCTTTGTTAGCGCGCGCTATCGCAGTCCAGAGGCTACTTCCTTACTGAAAATAATGATTTACGTACGCAATGCCCATACAATAGCATACGTAATCTCCTCTATTTAGCGTACGCTAGTGTCCGATCATAGCGTGCGCTACTCATAGTTGACTCGCTTGCCTGTATGCTCCGAAGACGGGTCCACACACCGACAACTCTGACTAGGATAAGGTTCCTTTTGGACCGATCTGATGCTAGCGTGCGCTAACAATATGCATTAGCGTGCGCTAACCCTTCACAACAAACATCCGTTGACCTCGTCGGCACATGCACCGAAAGTGACCGGGTCCACACATAGATTCCTTCTGATCTGGTCTGTACTAGTGTGCGCTATCTTTTACCATTAGCGTGCGCTAATAATGCTATACTTAGCCATTTTTCAGCTATTCTCGTCCAACGTCTCGACATACAGAATACGAACATACGCCCTACTGAATACGTATACTCAACACATTATATCCTAAAATGCAATTGTCGACCAAATACGACAATTATACCAATACTGACATCTCAGTCCTTAATTTATTTTATCCATACTGTACAGATTCCACGCTGTACAATATAACTCGGATAAAATAATATTAAACAACAGTAGTAGAAATTCCGGATATTACAGGTCACATGTGACGTGAAAGTCTAATGATACTAGTCTGATGAATGATGATTCTCAATGAGACATGACTCGGATAAGTAGTATTCAAAACCACGCTCTGATACCAACTCTGTAACACCCCAAACTAGGCGGCTATCACATTGCCATGGACCCCCAACTGGACCCACTAGGCGAATGAAATACAATGATTTAAATAATATAACTGTACTACTAAGCCACATTATGTTACCAATTTCTCCGATGAGGAGTTTCAAGAACAATACACCCAGGATTACAGAACTCATATATATTTCATATGAAGATGAAATATACAACACCAAATTAAAATGAAAGTCCAAACGGAAATGAGGCGGAAAACAGACATTAAGGAAACATGAATAGCTGAAAGGACTGGGGTCCCCTACTAATATCACTGGGACTCCTCGTCGTCACCGTGCTCTTCCCGTGCATTTGCATTGCGATGACTTAAAAACAACATCCCCAACGGGGTCAGTTACACAAAACAACAATCCTCAAGAGTTAAACAAATACAATAATCACATGTCTTAATTATGAAATCAAGTCTGAAAGAGGGGCATCATAGTACGCCCGAGATGGGATGTGCAAGTACACAAGTCGCTGAGTGTTCGGAAAACCTTCATAAACACATGCACTTGTGCCTAATTAGTCACACGGAGGCACGTTACCATGTGCACGGTCCAATGTGTCGGATTACCCGCATAACACATGACCATCGTGTGCCCGAATAAAAATTCCACACATATACCATCCGGCAATGCAATACGATCCCGGAAGGTCACAAGAACAAAAGCGACCATGATGAATAATAATGGATAGGAATCCGACAAGAGCAAAATGACTCACTGAGGTGAAATAATAACGCAATGAGTGATAGCTCAAATGAAATGGTTGGAACCGTCGTTCCTCGTGAATTAAATGATTAGTTTGATAATTATAAGTCTTAACATGATTTATGTACTATGAATGAATTAATGTATGAATGAACAACAACGAAAGGAATTATTATCCTTTTAACTGAGTAAGAATTTACTTGCCTGGAATGAGAGGAAAGGGTACGAACGACGAGGTACCAAGGTTGAAAGAATCGACAAATCCGAACCTAGACAAGTTCGTAGTCAACTATCAATAACCCATCGGTAGGAAAATAAGTTGGAATCCACCTGAAAATACTACCCATGATACATGTATCCCGGTAAGAAAACCTCTAGATGGTGAATCACACTCAACCATCCCAAATACTCAACAATTCCAGAAAATACACCAATAAATCCATAGGAACACATGTATCCAAGGTAGATAATCCATACCCAACATATTCCAACACAATATCAAGCTAACTCGAAGAGATCAGGAAGAAAACCCCCAAATCCCGAAATTCTAGGGTTATGCAAAGTTTACCTTGATTTGGAGCGGTGGAGAGGATCAAATGTTGAATAATACGAACTAGAAGCTTGAAGATGTTGATAGATAATAGTATCTCTAAGGGATCTTCACAAATCACCCAAAATTGCCCGAAATCACCCAATGAAGGAGGAGAAGTGGAAAAATGACGAAATGGGGCTAAAATGTCCTATTTATACTAAAGGCGGCTTAGCGTACGCTAGTTTCTGAGAATAGCGTGCGCTAGCGGGTGTTAGGAGTATGCCCTCGAATGCCACTTAGAGGATGTTAAGTGAGGGCATTGTACTTGCTATTATGTAAATCATTCTCATAAGGTAGTTGTTTCTTTCTTTATTTACTGATAGTTACTGGCATTCCTGACTCGTAAATATATATATAGAAACTAGTCCATGTATTTGAGAGCAAAACATTCCACTCCTTATTGGATAAGGGGATCGACAGTGGAAAGGCTTATAACTCAAATACTTAATCGTTCACAAGTCAATGAAACTTAACTGGGCGTTAAGTTTATGTGAAGACTTGTATGACGTGTTATTTGACGTGGAGAGTACCTGTCGAACACTAAGGGTTATTGGGAGCACACGTTATAGGTATACTAATTGGATTAGTATACTCAAACTAACTCACCCTCGATTCGTCACACGGATTTCACTCCGGGACAGTCAATGACGGAATCGAAAGGTTGTGATAGGTATTCGTGAACCTTCTACTTAAGGATTTAGTAGGGATGTGCTTGTGACATTAAGATATTCATTATAGTAGTTCGACCCTATAAACCGTAAGGCGGGGGTCAACCTCGACATGCGTCTTGACGGGAAAGTAGTAGGTCCTACTGAATACCAAGATAGAATTCTGTTTCCTGTTAGTGAATGGGTTATATGTCCTATGCGGTTATTGGCAGATAAGTCTTTGGACAAAGCATTGGAGCTAATTGTATTGGATACATGAGAGTTCGATGATCTCGGTTTGCATTAACTCATGCATAGCGTCAAGTACAGATAGGGTTTGACTTACCGTTACCCTATAACTTGATCAGGACATTTGAAAGAAGGGTTTAAACGTATACTGGTATTCACGACAGAATGGTTTTTGAATGATCCCTATCATTCGTTCTCAGTTGGGGTACAGTGTAGGCCGCCAGGCTGGCTAGGTGGTGCTACTACTCTTTGGTTCCTCCCATTGCTAAATGAGATGGACCTACCGAGTCGCGTATTAGGATTGACGACGGAATGAATCGAGCTTATTCTCTCATTGTGAATATTAGATATTGGATATCTAATTTTTTCTGACATTGGATGTCTAAATTGATTTGTTGGATAAATTAATTTACGGACTAATGAATTAAGTAAATTACTCGGTGATTAATTTAATTCATAGATATACTTATTTCTTGGAGAAATTAATTATATTATTTTATTTTTGATATGATTAATTAATTAGATTAATTAATTGACATAAATACATCGAAACGGAATTGTAGTTTATCTATTTGGACTCTCGAGAGTCCGAAACGAACCAAACTCATCACGGTTCTTCAAAATGGCCACCCCCTTCCACCCACCTTCCTCTTAGTCTTTGTCTCCATTTTTAAATGGAAGACCAAAGACTTAAGAGGTGTGGAATCTCTTATAATATTGTGAAAGGTGTTTTTATTAGGTGGAGTTGAAGAATAAAAGAAGATAACTATCACTTGTCTTAGGGGTGTGACATCTCACGGCATATACAAGAGAGAGAGAGAGAGAGAAATAATTCTGCTCTTGGTCTTCTTTACCATTTTATTCTTCATTCATTTTCTACATAATTTTCTTAGAGATAAATTGTGAGAAAATATTGAGAGATTGTGAGTTATACACTTAGAGTGTAAAATTCACATTTGATAGCTTCGTCATCCAATTCTAGCCGTAACCTTGGAGTTAATAGGGTGGTTGTCATTCCGGTCATTTTCCGACGCGTGGAAAGTAGAGGCACAGTATTTCGGTGCTCGGGATTTCAAAAGATTGACGAATCAGATTCGCGGGGAAGTTCACCTAAAGCTTGGGGAATCGCTCAAGAGAAGAACACCATTTAATCAACAGACTACAAGTGTATGATTTTCAATATTTCTTTGTTTATTTTATATTCGTATATACGTAGCTTGATCGATCCTCATAAGGATTTGGATCGAATTAATTTTCATTTTACCGCTTCCACTGGGCATTCGTTTTAGGCACCGAATCCCAACAGTGGTATCAGAGTGAGGTCTTGCGATCGTATACTATATTTAGCATTTATAATGCTCGTTTTGTGATTTAGAATCACTTTGATAATCATAGATATTTTATTGTTCATCGTAGTATCGTTTTTCCGTGATTTTATGTTATGGTATAAATCAGTTTTTTCTTGGAAATATGATTTATATTAAAAATATATAGATCAGGAATAACAGGATTTTAGAAATCTGCCCGAAAACGAGTTGTATGCAATCGTTGGACGATATATCATATAGTTTCCGAGTCACGGCCGAGAGCGTGCTGTATGTGGCCGAGCGCTTGCTGTATGCAGCCGAGCGCTTGCTGTATGAGGCCGAGCGCTTCCTGTATGCGGCTGAGCGCATCCCGTATGCGGCCGAGCGCTTCCTGTAGGCGGCCGAGAAGGTCCTGTAGGCTGCCGAGCAGGGTGCCTGGCAGCTTCCAGGCTGTCGGGCACTGGGTCTCGTTTTTTAGTATATTTTCGATAATTGATTTTTCCAGTATTCAAATCATTAATTTGGAATTTTCGATGAGGGGAAATTCAAAGAAAATATTTTAAGGGTTTACTATGGACGAAAATTAAATTGTCGATTATTGTTGTATTGATTGGATCAATTCTATTTATTGTTGATTATATATATTGATTAGATCAATGTAATATACATGCAATCCATTTATTTAGTATTTACTGGATGAATGTTTTTGAATGGGGATGTGGTTCATGGACTTAGTTTTGAATCATTCGGTTTTATTCGATTGGGTTGTAAAGGCCGTTTTGAGCCTATTTATTTTACTAGAAATTTTTGTATCTAGGATGCATTTTCAATGTAAAATTTATATGTAATGACGAAGACCGGAGGAAGATCCATTCGAGAAGACGAAGATTCAAGACCGAAGACTTGTAACTAGATTACGGAGTTTTTGATTCTATGAACGGTCCATGAACTACATATTGGTAGCAACTAGCTTGTGAATGTTTATTCATATGGTATGAATGCAAAAACGCGCTTAAATGAATTAGTGTGCAAAATGTAACATTAATCACGAAAATTCTCCCACAACAAATTATTATGTTTAAAAGGTTTCGAGGTTTTCCTTCCCTCCATCGAGTTTTTGAAAAATTGAAATCCAAACCGGACGTGCTATGCTTCCGAGTTATCGGGGTAGTCGTTCAGGGAGTATGGATAAATTACCGAGAGCGCATTGGATGCCTTCGGTTGGAGCAAACTTTATCCCTGGAAATCTGTTCAGTTGCCGGATAAGATTCAATTGTGAAACTGATTTGCGTTGTTGGTATAAACTTAACTTGTTCACGAACCATAAAAACCATATAGGTTGAGGGGAGTGAACAAGTGGAAAAAGGATATTGAATCATCCATTATATGGATTGGCGTTGGATACCACTTTATGATAATTAATAGACTAGAAACCTGTTCGGTTGCCCTCTATTAAGATTTATGAAGAACTCGATCACCACTATGAAGTAGAGCGAACGATACTTCCGGATTTCACATGGGAGTGTGTTATTCGATAAATATAGTGGGAGGTGGGTTAAAGAATAGAAAAGACCTTAATTCTATACTCAGATCATAATTGAACGAGTCACTAATTAATCTGTCGTACTTAATGCTGACGAACATAACTCTCAATATGACTATGAACCCACTCGCAATTCTACTCGAAAAGAACTCCTTAATCGGACCTAACTTTGTGGATTGGCTCCGCAATATGATGATTGTCCTCAGTATAGAGGCACTGGGATACGTCTTAGAGACGAAATTCCAGCGCCTCCAGTGCGGACTAGAGCCAATCAGGAAGAGATTGAAAACCACAAAAAGTGGGTTAAGGATGACCTAAAAGTCCGTGATATGATGGATTCTATGTCTAATTAGCATCATAGAGATCATGAGAAAATGACTTCTGCAAGGCAGAATTTATCTCACTTAACCGAGATTTATGGTGAGCACAGTCGAATCGCTAGATATGAGATACCGAAGCAACTATTCGGTGCTAGGATGAAGGAAGGTGAGAAGGTTGGGGACCACGTCCTCAAAATGATATCTATGATCGAGAGATTGGAGGCTCTTGATTTTAAGATGGATACTTCTCTTCAGACCGACCTTATCCTACAGTCTCTCCCTGATTCCTTCTCACAGTTTGTTATGAATGTCAACTGCAATGAGATTGCGTGCAACTTAGCTGGGCTAATGAACAAATTGGTGACCGCTCAGTCTCAGATGAAGACTCCGCGGATGAAGGAGTCTTCCCTTGTGATTTCTTCTGGATCTCGGAGGTCCAAGAATAAGAAGAAAAAGAACAAGAAGCAGACGGGACCACAAGTCAAGGACCTTAAGGGTAAGGACAAGGCCCCGATGGTTCCAAAGAACAAGAAGAAAAAGGACGCTTGTCTCAAATGCGGTGAGCTCGGACATTGGGCTAGAGACTGTCCCATTCTTCATGGCACTTCAGGTACAGAACTTTTAGTTTTGGAAACAAATTATTTTGCTACTATATTTTCTACTTCATGGATACTGGATTCTGGTGCTAGTTCTCATATTTGTACCGTGAATCAGGATCTGGAAGAAAGTAGGAAGCTTGGAGCTGGGTAAGTGATGATCACTATCGTCAGCGGGCATAGTATCGAGGCAACCGACATAGGATCACTTCTTTTGGGTTTAGAATCCGGTTTTGTTCTGACTTTAGAAGATGTACTTGTTCTGCCCAAGGGGCATAAAAACATTGTATCCACTCCGGTCATGGATCGGAAAGGCTTTTCATTTTTCATTAGTGATGGTTCCTGCAAAATTTATTTTAGAAATAAACTAGTGGGTACTGCTACATTGTTGAATAGACTGTATCATATAAACCTCAGTAACAAAGTCGTTGTGAATACTATGACTAGGAAGCGTGGTAGGGATGAAACTAGTCAAGTTTTGAAATGACATCTTAGCCTTAGTCATGTTGGTCAGACCAAGGTTTACAAAATGGAAAAAGATGGACTTATGGGTCCATTGGGATCGGATCCTTTCCTACTTGTGAATCTTGCCTTAAAGGCAAAATGACTAAGTCCCCCTTCAAAGGGACTTTTGAAAGAGCCGCTGATAAACTAGGATTAATCCATACCGACGTATGTGGTGCTTTGGAAGCAGCACGTGACAGATATCAGTATTTTATTACATTTACAGATGATCATACTAGGTATGTTTATGTATACTTGATGAAACATAAATCCGAGGCCTTTGAGAAATTCCAGGAATTTAAGGCCCTAGCCAAGAAACAAACTGGAAATCATATCAAAGCACTTCTGTCGGACCGAGGTGGCGAGTATATGAGTATGGAGTTTGACGAGTTCCTTAAGGAATATGGAATAGTATCACAACTAACACCTCCAGGTACTCCTCAGTTAAATGGTGTGTCAGAAAGAAGGAACCGGACCTTGTTGAACATGGTCCATTCTATGCTAGGCTATACTGACTTACCAATTTACCTGTGGGGGTATGCACTCCTGACTGCTGTGTATATCTTGAACAGATGTCCTTCGAAATTCGTTCCTAAAACTCCACATGAGATGTGGGAGGGCAGGAAACCAAGTCTGAATCACATTAGGATTTGGGGATGTCCCGCCTATGTCAAGAAGACTAAGGTGGAAAAGTTGGAAGCGAGGTCCGTGAAGGAACATTTCATTGGATTCCCATATGGGACGATGGGTTATCTATTCTACATGCTTGAAGATCGAAAGATCGTTGTTGCTTTGCAAGCACACTTCATGGAAGATGAGTTCATACAGGAAGGCGGAGCAGGAAGAAGTATTTCTTTGGAAGAATACAATGAAACTCCTCAAGAGACACATGTGTAGGAAATTGGAACCAAACCTTATGAAACACAAGTACAACTACCTCGTAGGTGTAGTAGGTGTCTCATTTACCTGAGAGGTATGGCCTTGTGCACTTAGAGGGGCTGGGTCTCCATGAGGTTCCAAGTGATAGCCAAGAGACCGACCCAACGACCTATGACCAAGCGATGATGGATGTAGACTCCGCGAAATGGCGTGAAGCTATGGAAGCTGAGATAGACTCGATGCATGTCAATTAGGTCTGGACTCTAGTAGACCACCCCGAAGGCATAGTGCCTATTTGGAACAAGTGGATCTACAAGAGAAAGACTCATGGGGATGGCAAGGTTGATGCCTATAAGGCCAGGATTGTGGCAAAGGATTATACCCAGAAGGAATGTATCGATTACCACAATACATTCTCGCCTATTGCTATGATCAAGTATATTCGTATGATGCTTGCTATAGCTGCCTACCACGATTATGAGATATAGCAAATGGATGTAAAGACGGCTTTCCTTAATGGATTGCTCGAGGAGGAAATCTATATAGAGCAGCCTAAAGGATTTGTGTCTGAGGTCAATATTCAGAAAGTGTGCAAACTTCAGCGTTCCATTTATGGACTGAAGCAAGCTTCGCATAGTTGGAACCTTCATTTTGACGAGGCAGTCAAAGAGTTTGACTTCGTGCAAAATGAAGAGGAACCTTGTGTATACAAGAGGGTTAGTGGGAGCAAGATCGCATTCTTAGTACTATATGTAGATGACATTCTACTAATAGGAAATGATGTGGGAATGCTCAATTCTGTGAAAGCTTGGTTTTCGAGTAATTTTTCTATGAAAGACTTGGGAGAAGCAACCTATATTCTTGGTATTCGGCTCTACCGGGATAGAGCAAAGAGAATGATAGGTCTTTCCCAAGCCCTCTATATAGATAAGATCTTAAAGCGATTTAAGATGGACGATTCTAAAAGAGGTTTCCTACCGATGCGACATGGAATAAAACTCTCCATGAAAATGTGTACTCAAAGTGAGGAACAACGAAAGGAAATGAGTAATATACCATATGCTTTGGTCGTGGGTAGCCTTATGTATGCTATGTTGTGTACGAGACCTGGCATTGCGCATGTTGTGAGCGTGGTAAGTAGGTTTCACGCAAACCCAGGTATGGAACATTGGACTACCGTAAAGAACGTTCTCAAGTACTTAAGAAGGACTAGAGATATGGTTCTGATGTATGGCGGTGGAGAACTGAATGTGATGGGATTCAATGTTTCAGACTTCTAAGGTCAGAAAGACAATTTGATGTCTACTTTTGGCTACATATTTACTCTTAATGGTGGAGCAGTATCTTGGCGTAGTGCTAAGCAAAGCGCGACTGCTGATTCCACATGTCAGGCTGAGTATCAAGAAGCCTCGTAGGCTTCTAAGGAAGGGTTCTAGATTAAGAAGTTTCTGGGAGAACTTCAAGTGATACCATGTGCTGAGATGCCTGTTCCGCTGTACTGCGACAACGACGGAGCTGTAGCGCAGGACAAGGAGCCGAGGTTTCACAACAGCACCAAAAACATTGAGAGAAAGTATCATCTTGTTAGAGAATTTGTTCGCAAGGGATACATTGTGCGGCATAGAGTAGACTCAGCCGACAACGTCGCTGATCCACTGACCAAGCCACTTTCTCATACTAGCTTAGAGCGTAATCTAGAGAACATGGGTATTAGATACCATAGTGTGTGGCATTGAGTGCAAGTGGGAGATTGTTAGGAGTATGCCCTCGAATGCCACTCAGAGGATGTTGAGTAAGGGCATTGTACTTGTTATTATGTAAATCATAATCATAAGGCAATTGTTTGTTTCTTTATTTACTGGCAGTTAGTCGCATTCCTGACTCGTAAATATATATATAGAAACTAGTATCTGTATTTGAGAGCAAAACATTCCACTCTTTATTGGATAAGGGGATCAACACTGGAAAGGTTTATAGCTCAAATACTTAATTGTTCGCAAGTCATTGAAACTTAACTGGGCGTTAAGTTTATGTGAAGACTTGAATGATGTGTTCTTTGACGTGGAGAGTGCCTGTCGAACACTAATGGTTAGTGGGAGCACACGTTATAGGTATGCTAATTAGATTAGTATATTCGAACCCACTCACCCTCGATTCGTCACACGGATTTTACTTCGGGACAGTCAATGACGGAATCGAAAGGTTGTGATAGGTGTTCGTGAACCTTCGACTCGAGGATTTATTAGGGATGTGCTTGTGACGTTAAGATTTTAATTATAGTAGTTCGACCCAGTAAACCGGAAGGGAGGTCAACCTCGGGATGCGTCTTGACGGGCAAGTAGTAGGTCCTACTGAATACCAAGATAGAATTCTTTCTCATGTTAGTGAACGAGTTATATGCCCTATGCAGTTATTTCAGATGAGATCATAAGTCTTTGGCCAAAGCATTGGATCTAATTTTATTGGATACACGAGAGATCGATAATCTCGATTTGCATTAACTCATGCATAGCATCAAGTACATATAGAGTTTGACTTACCGTGACCCAATAACTTGATCGGGACATTTGAAAGAAGGGTTTACACGTATACTGGTATCCACGACAGAATGATTTTTGAATGATCCCAATCATTCGTTCTCAGGTTGGTGTATAGTGTAGGCCGCCAGGCTGACTAGGTGGTGCTACTACCCTTTAGTTCCTCCCATTGCTAACTGAGACAGACCTACCGAGTCGCGCATTAGGATTGACGACGGAATGAATCGAGCTTATTCACTCATTGTGAATATTAGATATTGGATATCTAATTTATTGGGACATTGGATGTCTAAATTGATTTATTGGATAAATTAATTTACGGCCTAATGAATTAAATAAATTACTAGGTGATTAATTTAATTCATAGATCTAATTATTTCTTGGAGAAATTAATTTTATTATTTTGCATTTGATATAATTAACTAATTGGATTAATTAATTGATATAAATATATCGGAACGGAATTGGAGTTTATCTATTTGGACTCTTGAGAGTCCGAAACGAACCAAACTCATCCCGGTTCTTCAAGATGGCCACCCCCTTCAACCCACCTTCCTCTTAGTCTTTGTCTCTATTTTTAAATGGAAGGCCAAAGACTTAAGAGATATGGAACCTCTTATAATATTCTGAAAGGTGTTTTTATTAGGTGGAGTTGAAGAATAAAAGAAGACAACTATCACTTGTCTTAGGGGTGCGACATATCACGACATATATAAGAGAGAGAGAGAGAGAGAGAGAGAGAGAGAGAGAGAGAGAAAAATAATACTGCTCTTTGTCTTCTTCACCATTTTATTCATCATTCATTTTCTACATAATTTTCTTAGAGATAAATTATGAGAAAATATTGAAAGGTTGTGAGTTATACACTTAGAGTGTAAAATTCACATTTGATAGCTTCATCATCCTATTCTAGCCGTAACCTTGTAGGTTAATAGGGTGGTTGTCATTCTGGTCGTTTTTCGATGCGTGGCAAGTAAAGGTACGGTGATTCGGTGCTCGGGATTGTTGGGATTCGGTGCCTAAAACGAAGGCCCAGCGGAAGCGGTAAAATGAAAATTAATTCGATCCGAATCCCTACGAGGATCGATCGAGCTACGTATATACGAATATATATAAACGAATAGCAAGAGTCGTAAGAAACTAACCCTCGAAGTCTGTTGATTAATTGGTAATCTTCTCTTGAGCTATTCCCCAAGCTTTAGTTTGATCTCTACGAGTTCAATCCGCTCCATGCCCTTGAACGATCCAACACCGAAAGCACCGTGTCTCTACTTGTCACGCGCCGAAAAAACGGCCGGAATAACAACACTTGATTAACCTCTAAGGTTACGGCTAGAATCAAGTGATGAAGCTTTTATTACTACACTCTAAGTGTATAATATATCTCTCAATAATTTCTCTCAATTTTTCTCCAAGAAAAAAATGAAGAAGAAGTGAATAAAGAAGATGAATAAAGAAGATGATGAAGAAGACTTCTATCTCTCTCCTCTTCAACCTCACGTTGGAAATGGCATGGAATGAGAAGTGAGAGATGTCTTGTTCCCTTTATTCAACTCTCCACATGCACATCTCATTATTATGAGAATCAAAGACCCACCACCTCAATGATCAACCATTAAAAAATGGAACAAGGGTCCATATGAAAGTGGGTGGAAATGTGGTGGGTGGCCCATGTAGAAATCGGACAAGTTCGGTTCGTTTCGGACTCCCGCGAGTCCAAACAGATAAACTCCGATACCGTTCCAATGTATTTATATCAATTAATTAATCATATCAAACACATAATAACATAATTAATTTCTCCAAGAAATAATTATATTCATGAATTAAATTAATCACCCAGTGAAATATTTAATTCATTAGGCCGTAAATCAATTTATCCAATAAATCGATTTAGACATCCAATGTCCCAAATTAGATATCCAATATCTAATATTCATAATGAGAGAATTATCTTGATTCATTCCGTCGTCAATCCTATTGCGCGACTCGGTAGGTCCGTATCAGTCAGCAATGGGAGGAACCAAAGAGTAGTAGCACCACCTAGCCAGCCTGGCGGCCTACACTGTACCCCAACTGAGAATGAATGATTGGGATCATTCAAGAACCATTCTATCGTGAATACCAATATACGTATAAACCCTTCTTTCAAATGTCCCGATCAAGTTATAGGGTCACGGTCAGTCAAACCCTATCTGTACCTGATGCTATGCATGTGTTAATGCAAATCGAGATCATCGAGCTGTCGTGTATCTAATACAACTAGCTCCAATGCTTTGGACAAAGACTTATGATCTCATCTGCCAATAACCTCATAGGACATATAACCCACTCACTAACGGGAGAAAGAATTCTATCTTAGTATTCAGTAGGACCTGCTACTTGCCCGCCAAGATGCATGTCGAGGTTGACCCCCGCCTTCTGGTTTATAGGGTCGAACTACTCTAATGAAAATCTTGACGTCACAAGCACATCCCTACTAAATCCTCAAGTCGAAGGTTCACGAATACCTATCCCGGAGTGAAATCCGTGTGACGAATCGAGGGTGAGTCGGTTCTAGTATACTAATCCAATTAGCATACCTATAACGTGTGCGCCCACTAACCATTAGCGTTCGAAAGGCACTCTCCATGTCAAAGAACACGTCATACAAGTCTTCACATAAACTTAACGCCCAGTCAAGTTTCATTGACTTGCGAACGATTAAGTATTTGAGCTATAAACCTTTCCAGTAACTACCAATAAATAAAGAAACATTCATTGCCTTATATAACTGATTTACATAATTACAAGTGCAATGCCCTCACTCAACATCCTCTGAGTGGCATTCGAGGGCATACTCCTAACAATCTCCCACTTGCACTCAATGCCACACACTATGGTATCTAATACCCATGTTCTCCAGATGACGCTCCAAGCTAGTCTGAAAAAGTGGCTTGGTCAGTGGATCGGCGATGTTGTCGGCCGAGTCTACTCTGTGCAGCACAATGTATCCCTTGCGAACAAATTCTCTTACGAGATGATACTTCCTCTCAATATATTTGGTGCTGTTGTGAAACCTCGGCTCCTTGGCCTGCGCTACAGCTCTGTCGTTGTCACAGTACAGCGGAATAGGCAGCTCAACACATGGTATCACTTGAAGTTCTCCCAGAAACTTCTTAATCCAGAACCCTTCCTTGGAAGCCTCCGAGTCTGCGTGATACTCAGCCTGACAGGTGGAATCAGCAGTCGCGCTTTGCTTGGCGCTACGCCAAGATACTGCTCCTCCATTAAGAGTAAATATGTAGCCAGAAGTAGACATCGAGTCGTCCTTCAGTCCTTGGAAGTCCAAATCAGTGTATCCCACCACATCCAATTCTCCACCGCCATACATAAGAACCATATCTCTAGTCCTTCTTAAGTACTTGAGAACGTTCTTTACAGCAGTGCAATGTTCCCTACCTGGGTTTGCCTGAAACCTACTCATCACGCTTACTGCATGCGCAATGTTAGGTCTCGTACACAACATAGCATACATAAGGCTACCCACAGCCGAAGCATATGGTATATTACTCATTTCCTTTCGTTGTTCCTCACTTTGAGGACACATTTTCAAGGAGAGTTTTATTCCATGTTGCATCGGTAGGAACCCTATTTTAGAATCATCCATCTTAAATCGCTTTAAAATCTTATCTATATAGAGGGCTTGGGAAAGACCTATTGTTCTCTTCGCTCTATCCCAGTAGAGTCGAATTCCAAGAATATAGGTTGCTTCTCCCAAGTCTTTCATGGAGAAATTACTCGAAAGCCAAGCTTTTCGTAATCGAGCATTCCCACATCATTTCCTATTAGTAGAATATCATCCACATATAGTACTAAGAATGCGATCTTGCTCCCACTAACCCTCTTGTATACACAAGGTTCCTCTTCATTTTGCACGAAGTCAAACTCTTTGACCGCCTCGTCAAAATGAAGGTTCCAACTACGCGACGCTTGCTTCAGTCGATAAATGGAACGCTGAATCTTGCACACTTTCTGAATATCGACTTCGGACACAAATCCTTTAGGCTGCTCTATATAGATTTCCTCCTCGAGGAATCCATTAAGGAAAGCCGTCTTTACGTCCATTTGCCATATCTCATAATCGTGGTAGGCAGCTATAGCAACCATCATGAGAATAGACTTGATCATGGCTACGGGCGAGAAGGTATCGTGGTAATCGATCCCTTCCTCCTGGGTATAACCCTTTGCCACAAGCCTGGCCTTATAGGCGTCAACCTTGCCATCACCATCAGTCTTTCTCTTGTAGATCCACTTGTTCCCAATAGGCACTATGCCCTTGGGGCGGTCTACTAGAGTCCAGACCTGATTGACATGCATCGAGTCTATCTCAGCTTCCATAGCTTCACGCCATTTCGCGGAGTCTACATCCACCACCGCTTGGTCATAGGTCGTCGGGTCGGTCTCTTGGCTATCACTTGGAACCTCATGGAGACCCAGCTCTTCCAAGTGCACAAGCCCATACCTCTCAGGTAAATGAGACACCCTACTAGACCTACGAGGTTGTTGTACTTGTGTTTCAGAAAGTTCGGTTCCAGTTTCTTGCACAGGTGTCTCCCGAGGAGTTTCATTGTATTCTTCTAAAGAAATACTTCTACCTGCTCCGCCTTCGTGAATGAACTCATCTTCCAGGAAGTGTGCTTGTAAAGCAACAACGATCTTTCGATCTTCGGGCATGTAGAATAGATATCCCATTGTCCCAGATGGGAATCCAATGAAATGTCCCTTCGCGGACCTAGCTTCCAACTTCTCCACCTTAGTCTTCTTGACATAAGCGGGACATCCCCAAATCCTAATGTGATTAAGACTTGGTTTCCTGCCCTCCCACATCTCATGTGGAGTTTTAGGAACGGATTTGGAAGGACATCTGTTCAAGATGTAAGCGGCAGTCAGGAGTGCATACCCCCACAGGTAAATCGGCAAGTCAGTATAGCCCAGCATGGAACGGACCATGTTCAACAAGGTCCGGTTCCTTCTTTCTGACACACCATTTAACTGAGGAGTACCTGGAGGTGTTAGTTGTGAAACTATTCCATGTTCCTTAAGGAACTCGACAAACTCCGTACTCATATACTCGCCACCTCGGTCCGACCGAAGTGCTTTGATATGATTATCAGTTTGTTTCTCGACTAGGGCCTTGAATTCCTGAAATTTTTAAAAGGCCTCGGATTTATGTTTCATTAAGTAAACATAACCATACCTAGTATGATCATCTGTAAACGTAATGAAATATTGATATCCGTCACGTGCTGCTTCCAAAGCACCACAAACGTCAGTATGGATTAATCCCAGCGGCTCTTTCAAAAGTCCCTGTGAAGGGGGACTTAGTCATTTTGCCTTTAAGGCAAGATTCACAAGTAGGAAATGGATCCAATCCCAATGGACCCATAAGTCCATCCTTTTCCATCTTGTAAATCTTGATCTGACCAACATGACCAAGTCTAAGATGCCATTTCAAAATTTGATTGGTTTAATCCCTACCACGTTTTCTAGTCATAGTATTCACAACTACTTTGTTGCTTAGATTTAGATGATACAATCCATTCAACAATGTAGCAGTACCCACTAGTTTATTTCTAAAATAAATTTTGCAGGAACCATCACCAATGAAAAATGAAAAGCCTTTTCGGTCCATGACCGGAATGGATACAATGTTTTTGTGACCCTTGGCCAAAACAAGTACATCTTCTAAAGTCAAAACAAAACCGGATTCTAAACCCAAAAGAAGTGATCCTATGTCGGTCGCCTCGACACTATGCCCGCTTCCAACTGTGATCATAACTTCTACATCTCCAAGATTTCTACTTTGTTCTAGATCCTGATTCACAGTACAAATATGAGAACTAGCACCAGAATCCAGTATCCAGGAAGTAGAAAATACAGTAGCAGAACAATTTGTTTCCAAAACTAAAAGTTCTGTACCTGAAGTGCCATGAAGAATTGGACAATCTCTAGCCCAGTGGCCCAGCTCACCGCACTTGAGACAAACATCCTTCTTCTTCTTGTTCTTTGGAACCATCGGGGCCTTGCCCTTTCCCTTAAGGTCCTTAGCTTGTGGTCCAGTCCGCTTCTTGGTCTTTTTCTTCTTATTCTTAGACTTCCGAAGTCCAGGAGAAATCACAAGAGCAGACTCCTTCATCCGCGGAGTCTTCATCTGATACTGAGCGGTTACAAGTTTGTTCATTAGCCCAGCTAAATTACATGCAATCTCATTGCAGTTGAAGTTCATAACAAACTGTGAGAAGGAATCAGGGAGAGACTGTAGGATAAGGTCGGTTTGGAGAGAAGTATCCATTTTAAAATCAAGAGCCTCCAATCTCTCGATCATGGATATCATTTTGAGGACGTGTTCCCCAACCTTCTCACCTTCCTTCATCCTTGCACCGAACAGTTGCTTGGATATCTCATATGTAGCAGTTCTGCTGTGCTCACCATAAAGCTCGGTTAACTGAGATAGAATCTGCCTAGCAGAAGTCATTTTCTCATGAGCTCTCTGAAGCTCATTAGACATGGAATCCATCATATAAGCACGGACTTTCACGTCATCATTAACCCACTTTTTGTGGTTTTCAATCTCTTCCTGATTGGCTCGGGTCCGCACAGGAGGCGCCGGAATGTCCGTCTCCAAGACGTATCCTAGTGCCTCTATACTGAGGAAAATCATCAGATTGCGGAGCCAATGCACAAAGTTAGGTCCCATTAAGGTGTTCTTTTCGAGCAGAATTGCGAGTGGATCCATTGTCATATTGAGATTTGAGTCTGCATTAAGTATGATAGATTAATTAGTGACTCATTCAATTATGTTCTGAGTATAGAATTAAGGTCTTTTCTATTCTTGTTACCCAGCTCCCACTATTTTTATCGGAATAACACACTCCCATGTGAAATCCGGAAGTATCGTCGCTCTACTTCATAGTGGTGATCGAGTTCTTTATAAATCTTAATAGAGGGCAACCGAACAGGTTTCTAGTCTATTAATTTTCATAAAGTGGTGTCCAACACCAACCCATCTAATGGATGATTCGATCTTCTTTTTCCCCTTGTTCACTCCCCTCAACCTATACGGTTTCTATGGTTCGTGAACAAGTTAAGTTTATGCCATCGACGCAAATCAGATTCACAATTGAATCTTATCCAGCAACCTATCAGGTTTCTAGGGATAAAATGTAACACCCCAAAAACCATCCGGGATATTACAGCGCCGTGGGTCCCGCGCCCGAACCCACCAGGCTAAAAACTGTTTACAAAACCAATTCAAAAGCACCAAAAGGCCGATGACGGTAATATTTTAAATACTCAAATATTTTCAAAAGCATAATTTTGAAATACCGTCATAAAATACCATTTGAAAATACAAGACGAAGTGCCAAATTTCGACAGTTCAAAGTGTACGTTAAGCCACCCCTTAAACGTACCGATAAAATAATTTGGGAAAAAGAGTTTGACAAAAAATAACCCAAGTTCGTAAAATGCCAAAAAGGCCATTTTGAAATACACACACGCAGCGGATAAAGATACCGAAAAGCCATTTTGAAATATACACACGCAGCGGATAAATGCAGTTCAAAATACACATTTGCAGCGGAAATAAATAACCGGAAAAGAAATACTCGATACTCCAAAACATGCCACTGCCAGTATCACATCGGGAAGCTCATCCCTTCACGACCGCTACTAGCTCGATCTTCGAGTACCTAAAAATAAAGCCCACGACGGGGTTAGCCACAATACTCAACAATGATATCGATCACATTAACATAAATAATTACATACCAATGTAATAATATAGTAAGAATACTACCAAAGTAATCTTACCGTCATAACCTTACCAATCCATAATAATCCAATCCTTACCATAATTCACATTTCGCATTCTCAAATGACGAAATGAACTCAACCACAACCAACTGTACTGTATTCCAAAAATACCAACAATCCTCAAAACATCATCATAACTCATAAGTGTGGGAATAATCCAATCTGTGCCAAATCCTGTCCGTCGGATTACACAATCAAATCTCAACATGTATAAACCAATAATACACAACATATCTGTAGATCAACTACCACATGATAATGATAACAAATCCTGAAACATCGACATATAGTCCGAATGCTTATACGATCAATAACCAGATCAACCGATAAATCAACTGAGAATATCATCGACATGATAACTCCAATACGACCAATAAAGGATCAAGATGACTGAGAATACCATCAACATGATAACTCCGACACGATCAACAAAGGATCAACAATAATCGAGAATACCATCAACAAGGTAAACTCCAAATGATCAACAAAAGACCAATAATAACTGAGAATACCATCAACAAGGTAAACTCCAAATGATCAACAATAATGGATCTCAAAGAAATAACTCGATATCGAACATACCCCTCGGGCGTATGAACAACCCGATCACAAACCGTCGAACATACCCAACCATAAATGGAGGATGAACGACCAAACAATATGGCTCAAAGATGGAAATCATAGTACGCCCGATCCGAATATGTGTCAGTGCACATGTCCACCCCGTATACGGAATCCAGGATATACGTGGGACAATGTACCTAATTAGCCTCAACGAACTACGTCTCGTGTGTGCACCTTTCACGGAAAATATTCACGCATGACTATATATGTGCCCGGCTAAAATCCTACACAATATCCAATCGGACGCAGATATGACTCCGGATATGTCACGATGCAACATGACAACGAAACTCAAAGAAACACATATCGATAAGGATCAAAAGACTCACCGAAGTGAACAACAACGGTCGACAATGAAAAGTCGACACGACTAATCAATATCCAAAACATCAATCACGGGATCATCATCCCCAAATGAATGACGAAAACATCTACGATCTCAATACAATAGTCCTGGGATCAACATCCCTCAACGAATAACCGATACGAAACTCACTACACGAAACCTCAACATATACAACAACTCAACATACTAATTATCCACATGATTGAACAAATACTTAGATTACCTCAAAGCCGAGGACCATATCCATTAACATCCCCCAATGAGACGATCAACACAACCATTAATACCAACAATAGTCCTTTCTAACAACATTGCTATATGAATTATAAATGAAATGAAAACGAAACCATTCATCAAATATTATAAACTGAACAAGTATAAACTTGCCTCGATACCGATACCACGAATCCGTTACCAAAATCCATTGCCTTTGTCTACGAGCTCCTCAATCCCGACCAAAAGCAATCTACGAACTCTTTAGCCTCAACCGCAACTCAACGGTCATAATCCACGATCAAAACATATCAACCTATTGCAATAACCGATTAACACACATTCGATAAAAATTAATAACCGACATACTCAACCAACAAACTCAACGGTTCAACGATATCCCGATTAAACACAAATCTGAACAACCAAATCAATCGATCACGAATTCAAAACCACAATACGATTCCACAATCCGAAGATCATATCAATAATCAATTTAAACCAACAAGGGTGTAACATTACCGATTCCAAATTCAATCTTAAATACAATTACAAGTTTCCTCCTTGTAAATCATAATAAAATCCAATTAATTCAACAATATAGATAACCATATTCCAAAGGTTTCAAATAATTCCATTATCCTAATTGAACACTTATTCAATAAGCATGAATTTCCAAATTCAAACATGAATAATAATTCTCATCAAACTCGTAATCATATTCGTATTCCTATACGAATATTGTACCAAGATACATAACTTAGTTCTAAATGTGAATATTCCATATTCATATCCAAAACACCAACACCTTAAAACGTATTCATCAAATCAATGATCAATTCATCTCGACATTAAGGATTTTATAACATATTCGATTCCAACTTCAACTCCAAATACGAAGACAAAACTCCTTCTTGTTCATACTTGTAAATTCGTAGAAAACAATTTATCGATTATTATCGTGAATAATCACATTCCAAATTATCCGAAATCCTTCCAAAATCATAACATGTAACTCAAGAGTTCTTCAAGAAAACGAATTATCCAAATTCACGTTCATAATCCATAAAACAACATAACCCGATGTTTTCTAACATCTAAACAACCCTTAATCATAATTCAAGGTGTATATAATCATGTCCTTCAACATATACTTCTCATAACATCTTGATTCGCAATAAACCACCAAGAACATCGAGAATACCACGATTCCATAATCATAACAACATAATCGAATCATTTGATCACCAATTCATTATCTTCCTTTAACAAAATTCCCATAAATACCAAGAATCATCGCAACAATATCATTTCAACCATCATTCATACGAAAACGTGTAGAATTTTCCAAGTTCTACTCATTGAGACATTTCATCGAACACTTTGAAGGCATAGTCCAATTCAATCGATTATTCAAATAAATACTCGAATCCGATCCACAAAACTTCAAGAACAACGAATAATCTCAAGAATACAACAAGATTCCATCAATAATCTGAGTTAAAACGAATCAAATCGGCCAAGACATCAAGAAACTTCAAAAATATCCAAAACCAAGTGTTTAGGTGTTCTTACCTTCGATCCGGGTGGAAGATGATGTTAATCCATGATTCCAACTTCCAAAACATGTTGCTAGATGATGATATTACTCAAATCCATCCACTTTGATGAAGAAATCACCAAAAAACGAAGAGAAAACATGAAAATGGCCGGATGACTCGGTCCAGGCCTTTAAATAGGCGGACCCTGCCGGACCGTTACATACGTAACCGGCCACTGCCTTACGTACGTAACCGGCCACGGCTTTGCTGCCGCCTACGCCGGAACCCTTACGTACGTAACCGGCAGCTGGCTTACGTACGTAACTGGCCCTTACGGCCGTAACCGGCCACTGCCTTACGTACGTAATCGGCCAGTCCTAGCCATCCCTGCGAGTCACTGCCGACCGTGATCGGCCACCCCCACGAATCACTGCCGACCATGCCCGGCCATTCCAACGAGTCACGACCGGCCATGCTCGGCCATCCAGGTCATCTCGGCCACGACTCGACCGGCTACTCCGTAACGTACGTAACACTTAATCCGTTGCGTACGTAATATGTACGTTGACTTGCTACAGTATTATACTCGTATTACGTACGTAATACACCCTGTATAACGTACGTAACTCCGTCTGTTGACTCACCTGCCCACATCTGTGCCGAAAGCTGCCGACCACGGGCCCCACTGTCCGATTCCTCTTGTTACGTACGTTATGTACACTATATAACGTACGTAAGCTAACACATTTTACGTACGTAAGCTCCAAGGCTTAATGTACGTAATGGCTTTTATACTTAGCCAAAAATCCAACTGTTCCTGTCCTACGTCTCGACGTACAAAATACAAACATACGGCATACTGAATACACATACTGAATCCAAAAATATTCTCATACGATATACCTGATATCCAAATCAGTTTAACCTGATACAACATATCCTGAATATATCTGTCAATCAAAAACGATAATCACACCAATATAACTGTCTCGGTTCTCAATTTATTTTATCCATACTGTATAGATACCAAACTATACAGTATATCTCAGATAAAATAACGCGAAAAATTTATCCTGAAAATCCGGGTATTATATACTACCCCCCTTAAAATAAGTTTCGTCCTCGAAACTTGCAACCTGTCGCCAACAACAGATAAATCCAAACTTTCCAACTCATCATAAAACAATCAAGTGTTGCCACAAGCGAAATAACCAAACCAATATACTTACAGGTGCGTGAAGCCGATGATTTCCTGTGATACTAGCACAAGACTCCCATACGAAGTCTCAACACAACCAACACACACCAATATCACAAATAGCAGTTTGAAAAGAATCACGAAAATTTTGGAAACTCCAAAAATCGATACGACTCAAAAGTCAGAAAAACTCATTTTCAAAAGCCACGCTACTACCGTACCGGTAGAGCCACATAACACACACGCCTGGGTTTCACAAAACCCAAGCTCCGATACCATCTTCTGTAACACCCCAAAAACCATTCGGGATATTACAGTAGTGGGTCCTGCAGGAACCCACTGGGCTAAAAGCATTTACAAAACCAATTCAAAAGCACCAAAAGGCCGATGACGGTAATATTTTAAATACTCAAATATTTTCAAAAGCATAATTTTGAAATACCGTCATAAAATACCATTTGAAAATACAAGGCGAAGTGCCAAATTTCGACAGTTCAAAGTGTACGTTAAGCCACCCCTTAAACGTACCGATAAAATAATTTGGGAAAAAGAGTTTGACAAAAAATAACCCAAGTTCGTAAAATGCCAAAAAGGCCATTTTGAAATACACACACGCAGCGGATAAAGATACCGAAAAGCCATTTTGAAATATACACACGCAGCGGATAAATGCAGTTCAAAATACACATTTGCAGCGGAAATAAATAACCGGAAAAGAAATACTCGATACTCCAAAACATGCCACCGCCAGTATCACATCGGGAAGCTCATCCCTTCACGACCGCTACTAGCTCGATCTTCGAGTACCTAAAAATAAAGCCCACGACGGGGTCAGCCACAATACTCAACAATGATATCGATCACATCAACATAAATAATTACATACCAATGTAATAATATAGTAAGAATACTACCAAAGTAATCTTACCGTCATAACCTTACCAATCCATAATAATCCAATCCTTACCATAATTCGCATTTCGCATTCTCAAATGACGAAATGAACTCAACCACAACCAACTGTACTGTATTCCAAAAATACCAACAATCCTCAAAACATCATCATAACTCATAAGTGTGGGAATAATCCAATCTGTGCCAAATCCTGTCCGTCGGATTACACAATCAAATCTCAACATGTATAAACCAATAATACACAACATATCTGTAGATCAACTACCACATGATAATGATAACAAATCCTGAAACATCGACATATAGTCCGAATGCTTATACGATCAATAACCAGATCAACCGATAAATCAACTGAGAATATCATCGACATGATAACTCCAATACGACCAATAAAGGATCACGATAACTGAGAATACCATCAACATGATAACTCCGACACGATCAACAAAGGATCAACAATAACCGAGAATACCATCAACAAGGTAAACTCCAAATGATCAACAAAAGACCAATAATAACTGAGAATACCATCAACAAGGTAAACTCCAAATGATCAACAATAATGGATCTCAAAGAAATAACTCGATTGTCGAACATACCCCTCGGGCGTATGAACAACCGATCACAAACCGTCGAACATACCCGACCATAAATGGAGGATGAGCGACCAAACAATATGGCTCAAAGATGGAAATCATAGTACGCCCGATCCGAATATGTGTCGGTGCACATGTCCACCCCGTATACGGAATCCGGGATATACGTGGGACAATGTACCTAATTAGCCTCAACGAACTACGTCTCGTGTGCACTGACCTTTCACGGAAAATATTCACGCATGACTATATATGTGCCGGCTAAAAATCCTACACAATATCCAATCGGAACGCAGATATGACTCCGGATAATTCACGATGCAACAACACAACGAAACACAAAGAAACACATATCCGAAAAGGATCAAAAGAATCAAAGAAGTGAACAACAACGATCGACAATGAAAAGTCGACACGACTAATCAATATCCAAACATCAATCCCGGGATCATCATCCCCAAATGAATGACCAAAACATCTACGATCTCAATACAATAGTCACGGGATCAACATCCCTCAACGAATAACCGATACGAAACTCACTACACGAAACCTCAACATATACAACAACTCAACATACTAATTATCCACATGATTGAACAAATACTTAGATTACCTCAAAGCCGAGGACCATATCCATTAACATACCACAATGAGAAGATCAACACAACCATTAATACCAACAATAGTCCTTTCTAACAACATTGCTATATGAATTATAAATGAAATGAAAACGAAACCATTCATCAAATATTATAAACTGAACAAGTATAAACTTGCCTCGATACCGATACCACGAATCCGTTACCAAAATCCATTGCCTTTGTCTACGAGCTCCTCAATCCCGACCAAAAGCAATCTACGAACTCTTTAGCCTCAACCGCAACTCAACGGTCATAATCCACGATCAAAACATATCAACCTATTGCAATAACCGATTAACACACATTCGATAAAAATCAATAACCGACATACTCAACCAACAAACTCAACGGTTCAACGATATCCCGATTAAACACAAATCTGAACAACCAAATCAATCGATCACGAATTCAAAACCACAATACGATTCCACAATCCGAAGATCATATCAATAATCAATTTAAACCAACAAGGGTCTAACATTACCGATTCCAAATTCAATCTTAAATACAATTACAAGTTTCCTCCTTGTAAATCAAAATAAAATCCAATTAATTCAACAATATAGATAACCATATTCCAAAGGTTTCAAATAATTCCATTATCCGAATTGAACACTTATTCAATAAGCATGAATTTCCAAATTCAAACATGAATAATAATTCTCATCAAACTCGTAATCATATTCGTATTCCTATACGAATATTGTACCAAGATACATAACTTAGTTCTAAATGTGAATATTCCATATTCATATCCAAAACACCAACACTTTAAAACATATTCATCAAATCAATGATCAATTCATCTCGACATTAAGGATTTTATAACATATTCGATTCCAACTTCAACTCCAAATACGAAGACAAAACTCCTTCTTGTTCATACTTGTAAATTCGTAGAAAACAATTTATCGATTATTATCGTGAATAACCATATTCCAAATTATCCGAAATCCTTCCAAAATCATAACTTGTAACTCAAGAGTTCTTCAAGAACACGAATTATCCAAATTCACGTTCATAATCCATAAAACAACATAACCCGATGTTTTCTAACATCTAAACAACCCTTAATCATAATTCAAGGTGTATATAATCATGTCCTTCAACATATACTTCTCATAACATCTTGATTCGCAATAAACCACCAAGAACATCGAGAATACCACGATTCCATAATCATAACAACATAATCGAATCATTTGATCACCAATTCATTATCTTCCTTTAACAAAATTCCCATAAATACCAAGAATCATCGCAGCAATATCATTTCAACCATCATTCATATGAAAACGTGTAGAATTTTCCAAGTTCTACTCATTGAGACATTTCATCGAACACTTTGAAGGCATAGTCCAATTCAATCGATTATTCAAAGAAATACTCGAATCCGATACACAAAACTTCAAGAACAACGAATAATCTCAAGAATACAACAAGATTCCATCAATAATCTGAGTTAAAACGAATCAAATCGGCCAAGACATCAAGAAACTTCAAAAATATCCAAAACCAAGTGTTTAGGTGTTCTTACCTTCGATCCGGGTGCAAGATGATGTTAATCCATGATTCCAACTTCCAAAACATGTTGCTAGATGATGATATTACTCAAATCCATCCACTTTGATGAAGAAATCGCCAAAAAACGAAGAGAAAACATGAAAATGGCCGGATGACTCGGTCCAGGCCTTTAAATAGGCGGACTGCCGACGGTCACGTACGTAACCGCCACCGCCTTACGTACGTAATCGCCACGGCCTCGCTGCCGATTACCTGTCGGAACCCTTACGTACGTAACCGGCAGCTGGCTTACGTACGTAACTGGCCCTTACGGCCGTAACCGGCCACTGCCTTACGTACGTAATCGGTCAGTCCTAGCCATCCCTGCGAGTCACTGCCGACCGTGATCGGCCACCCCCACTAATCATTGCCAACCATGCTCGGCCATTCCAACGAGTCACGACCGGCCATGCTCGGCCATCCAGGTCATCTCGGCCACGACTCGACCGGCTACTCCGTAACGTACGTAACACTTAATCCGTTGCGTACGTAATACGTACGTTGACTTGCTACAGTATTATACTCGTATTACGTACGTAATACACCCTGTATAACGTACGTAACTCCGTCCGTTGACTCACCTGTCCACATCTGCGCCGAAAGCTGCCGACCACGGGCCCCACTGTCCGATTCCTGTTGTTACGTACGTTATGTACACTATATAACGTACGTAAGCTAACACATTTTACGTACGTAAGCTCCAAGGCTTAACGTACGTAATGGCTTTTATACTTAGCCAAAATCCAATCGTTTCGCCCTACGTCTCGACGTACAAAATACAAACATACGGCATACTGAATACACATACTGAATCCAAAAATATTCTCATACGATATACCTGATGTCCAAATCAGTTTAACCTGATACAACATATCCTGAATATATCTGTCAATCAAAAACGATAATCACACCAGTATAACTGTCTCGGTTCTCAATTTATTTTATCCATACTGTATAGATACCAAACTATACAGTATATCTCAGACAAAATAACGCGAAAAATTTATACTGAAAATACGGGTATTACATAAAATTTGCTCCAACCGAAGGCATCCAAATGCGCTCCCAGTAATTTATCCATCCTCCCCGAACGACTACCCCGATAACTCGGAAGCATAGCACATCCGGTTTGGATTTCAATTTCCCGAAAACTCGATGGAGGGAAGGAAAACCTTGAAACCTTATAAACTTAATTATTTGTTGTGGGAGAATTATCGCGATTAACGTTACACTTTGCACATTAATCATTTAAGCGCGTTTGTGGCATTCATACAACATGAAACAACCATTCACAACCTAGTTGCTACCAACATGTGGTTCATGGACCGTTCCTAGAAAACAAAAACTTTGTAATCTAATTACAAGTCTTCGTCTTGAATCTTCGTCTTCTCGAAATGGATCATCCTCCGGTCTTCATCATTACATATAAATTTTACATTGAAAATTGCATCCTATATACAAATATTTCTAGTAAAATAAATAGGCTCAAAACGGCCTTTACAACCCAATCGAATAAAACCGAACGATTCAAAAAACTAGGTCCATGAACCACATCACCATTCAAAAATAATGCATCCAACACATTAAATAAATGACATTCATAATGAATCTGAATATTGATCCAATCAGTATAAAACAATCCATCCAAAACGAATTAATCCAATTAATTCAAACAATCGTCAATTTTAACTTGTTCCGGACGAGAAAATATTTCATTAAATTAATTCCCTTAAGAATAAAATTACCATAATTAAATCTTAGTCAAATTAAATCCAATTTAATTTGTGGAAAATTAATTATCGAACGAAATATAAAAAACGGAGTCGGAAAACACGGCCAGGCCAAGCAGGACACCGCCAAAGCCAGCCGGCGGGGCCTGCACAGGTGCCGAGAACGTCCGACGCCTGCCGACCCAGACTCGCTCTGCCGCTGCATCATGTCCATACAGGAGACCGCGAGGTAAGGCCACTGGCGACTCCAAGTGCGGTCCGTTTACATTTTCGGCTCGTTTTTTCGCCCCGATTTAAAAAAAATAATATTTTTCTAATCTTTATATTACTCATTTAAATCAGTTTTTCAAAAGAAAAATAGATTTATATTGTAACATAAAATCATGAAAAATTAATTTTTAGATGAACAATAGAAAATCAACGATTAATACTATTATGATTCCAAATCATACACCATCTAATCAAGCATTCCAAATGCTAATATCGTATATACGGTCGCAAGACCTACGCTCCGATACCACTGTTAGGATTCGGTGCCTGAAACGAAGGCCCAGCGGAAGCGGTAAAACGAAAATTAATTCGATCCGAATCCCTACGAGGATCGATCGAGCTACGTATATATGAATATATATAAACGAATAGCAAGAGTCGTAAGAAACTAACCCTCGAATTCCGTTGATTAAATGGTAACCTTCTCTTGAGCTATTCCCCTATCTTTAGTTTGATCTTTACGAGTTCAATCCGCTCCAAGCCCTTGAACGATCCAACGCCGAAAGCACTGCGTCTCTACTTGTCACGCGCCGGAAAAATGGCCAGAATAAAAACACTTGATTAACCTCTAAGGTTACAGCTAGAATCAAGTGATGAAGCTTTTATTACTACACTTTAAGTGTATAATATATCTCTCAATAATTTCTCTCAATTTTTCTCCATGAAAAGGATGAAGAAGAAGTGTGAAGAAGATGAATAAAGAAGATGATGAAGAAGAGTTCTATCTCTCTCTCCTCTTCAACATCACGTTGGAAATGGCATGGAATGAGATGTGAGAGATGTCTTCTTCCCTTTATTCAACTCTCCACATGCACATCTCATTATTATGAGAATCAAATCCCCACCACCTCAATGATCAACCATTAAAGAATGGAACAAGGGTCCATATGAAAGTGAGTGGAAATGTGGTGGGCGGCCCACGTAGAAATCGGACAAGTTCGGTTCGTTTCGGACTCCCGCGAGTCCAAACGGATAAACTCCGATACCGTTCCAATGTATTTATACCAATTAATTAATCCAATTAATTAATCATATCAAACACATAATAACATAATTAATTTCTCCAAGAAATAATTATACTCATGAATTAAATTAATCACCCAGTGAAATATTTAATTCATTAGGCCTTAAATCAATTTATCCAATAAATCGATTTAGACATCCGATGTCCCAAATTAGATATCCAATATCTAATATTCATAATGAGAGAATTAGCTTGATTCATTCCGTCGCCAATCCTATTGCGCGACTCGGTAGGTCCGTCTCAGTCAGCAATGGGAGGAACCAAAGAGTAGTAGCACCACCTAGCCAGCCTGGCGGCCTACACTGTACCCCAACTGAGAACGAATGATTGGGATCATTCAAGAACCATTCTGTCGTGAATACCAGTATACGTATAAACCCTTCTTTCAAATGTCCCGATCAAGTTATAGGGTCACGGTCAGTCAAACCCTATCTGTACTTGATGCTATACATGCGTTAATGCAAATCGAGATCATCGAGCTATCGTGTATCTAATACAACTAGCTCCAGTGCTTTGGCCAAAGACTTATGATCTCATCTGCCAATAACCGCATAGGACATATAACCCGCTCACTAACGGGAGAAAGAATTCTATCTTGGTATTCAGTAGGACCTGCTACTTGCCCGTCAAGATGCACGACGAGGTTGACCCCGCCTTCCGGTTTATAGGGTCGAACTACTCTAATGAAAATCTTGACGTCACAAGCACATCCCTACTAAATCCTCAAGTCGAAGGTTCATGAATACCTATCACAACCTTTCGATTCCGTCATTGACTGTCCCGGAGTGAAATCCGTGTGACGAATCGAGGGTGAGTCGGTTCGAGTATGCTAATCCAATTAGCATACCTATAACGTGTGCTCCCACTAACCATTAGCGTTCGACAGACACTCTCCATGTCAAAGAACATGTCATACAAGTCTTCACATAAACTTAACACCCAGTCAAGTTTCATTGACTTGCGAACGATTAAGTATTTGAGCTATAAACCTTTCTAGTGCCGACCCCTTTATCCAATAAGGAGTGGAACGTTTTGCTCTCAAATACACGGACTAGTTTCTATATGTATATTTACGAGTTTTGAATGCCAGTAACTACCAGTAAATAAATAAACATTCATTGCCTTATATAATTGAATTACATAATTACAAGTGCAATGCCCTCACTCAACATCCTCTGAGTGGCATTAGAGGGCATACTCCTAACAGGGATTTCAAAAGCTTCACGAATCGGATTCGCGGGGAAGTTCACCTAAAGCTTGGGGAATCGCTCAAGAGAAGAACACCATTTAATCAACAGACTACAAGAGTATGATTTCCAATCTTCCTTTGTTTATTTTATATTCGTATATACATAGCTTGACTGATCCTCGTAAGGATTTGGATCGAATTAATTTTTGTTTTACCTCTTCCGCTGGGCCTTTGTTTTAGGCACCGAATCCCAACAGCGGGTTCACCGGGTAGTCCAGTGAGCTATGCATACCTCGTTAGCGTGCGCTACGTATGTTGTAACATGTGTTAACACCTTACTCTTAGCATACGTTAATCGAGTGTTAACGTGTACTACCTCATAGTTGGTGTCCAGAAAAATAAGGAGTCCAGAACGTTCTGTCCACCGCCTGCTAGAGCCTTAGCGCGCGGTACTACGGTTGCTTCGCATGCGGTACTAACACAGCTAGCATGCCCTATCTCCAACTCATAGCGTGCGCTACAAATTCTCCATTTCAGTCCAGTACCTACTGGACTGTCTTCCTCAATTACATTAGCGTATCTTAATGTTGACAGATAGCATGCGCTACTCGTACTCAAATAGCGTGCGCTATAAAGAGTACGTAGCGTGCACTACACCCCACACACAGGCTACCAATTATGATGATAATGATAATATTCTCGTCTCGATTCTCAAACAGTGTTGAAAGACGAATGATAATTGATACACGATTCAGAATACGCCGAACGGTGAACATAATGAATGAATATGAATGATAAATGATTATTAAAGAGTGAAAATTACTGAGTGATAATTACTGTATGATAATAAAGAATTCACAACCGGGTATTACATGTACTGCTCTTTAATAGCTAGATTGTCAGAGTAATCTATCAGATGCATGCATGAGAATGAAGAACTTCAGTCTTATTTTTTTTGGTGAACAATGTCCTCTTGCTTGGGGCTATTTATAACTTTGGAAATATATCTGTTATAAATGTAGCCGTTGCTGGTTGGTGAGATGTTGACGTCTCTCATTGGTGGATGCTGAATATTTGAATTAAAGCAGATCGCATTTAATGCTTCAGACATTCTTTTTTACTTCGCATACATGCTCTTCTGCACGTTCAGACTTGTCCCTCTTCGGCCGCGTTAAATGATGTCCTGTCAGCAATAAATACTGCTTTAACCGTGAATACTTTATGAATAAATAATTTTTATTTCACAATGGTTTAAAGCTTTTTCATTCAGTCCTGTTGGACTGTGTTTTACTTTTCCTAAGTAAAACACCTACAGTCTGACTGTTGCATCCAACGTATTATCTCTTTTACTGTAAGATGCAAGTACGGTAGGATGGACTCTATAGAAGATCTCTTGCTGCATGGAGGGTCCGTACGGAGGTTCCTAACATATTCAATATTTAGCGATGTTCTGACATCTTAGGACTTCTTTGTTGTATGTTGGCAATTATCAAAACAAGATTATTTATCCGAACAATTTCCCCCTTTTTGATAATGCCAAATCTTCCTCTAGATACCTTCTTCTAGATACAGAGAGATTGTCTTCAAGTATTCTGTCGATTGATCCAATCTTCATTACTTAGTCTATAAATTTGAACAGCTCGCAGACAAGTTCTAAAATGAAAATTCTACATGACTAAGTGTATTACAACTGATCTTATGATTGGCGCATAGGCACAATCTTACAGAGTGAAATCTAAATTTGTATACAGCTTAATCTATGAACTGTTCGCAGACAAGTTCTTACAGCTTTGAGCATTAACAAGTTTGTACTTGTTGGAATATAACCAAACCTCATAATCAATACAGTAAAAACAGCAAACATAAATTACGAGCTGTAATCTTTCAAGAAATCAAATTTTATTGATGATAATTACAAGTCTTGAAAGAAAGAAATTACAAGGATAAGTACTACATCGGTAAGCATACAGTGGAAAGAAATACAACGAAAAGGCTAATAGGTTAACTCCTATACTGAGAATGCCTACAAGGCCTCCTGTCAGGATCAATTACAGTTCCTTTCAACCAGTTGACTAGGAAATCATTGCCCCGATCCCTATAAATACTTCTTCCTTCAGGGGATTGATCATAGGCAAAGATCCAGTCTTCCGGATAGATGAGCAGTTCACCTTTATGGTGCTTGGATTTCATCAGCATCTGTAGGGGAAACCTTCATTCTGCTAACAGCCTTGAGAATTCATTTGTGGCATCCTCAACAGTCTTGAACCTGTTGAAAAGGGCAGACTCCCTGATGAGAGTGCAGAAGTATCTCATCAGTTCATTCTTCTTCAAATTCTTCAGATCATCGACTAAAGGCTGTCGGTCAGTAGGTAGCAAATCTCAGATGTCTTTCGCACAGTATTCCTCCACGGGAAGTTAGGATCCTGGAACTCAGGTCGAGATCCAATTACCCTATATCCCTTTGCAGGTTGACTAGGCCCGGGTGCGGTCAGTCGTCCAATGGCAGTAACAACACTCTCTTACAGTGCTGCATCAAACTCTCTCTCTGTCTAATCTCCATCTCCGAGCAGCCGCTCTAGACTCTTTCCCCTTTTTGGCATCATCATGATCTGATATCTTGCTATGAATCTTATGTAGGAGCTTCAAGGACTCGTCATGCTTGGTCTTTAGATGATTGACGCTTTCAGCTAGTTGTACCAACCACTAAACACAGACCATCAGTCTTATGATCGTGCTCAGGCAGTCTGGTGCCGGTATGTTTGAGGGCAGCAATCGTTTTGGCCTCGGAAACTCTGAGCTTCTCTTGTTCTTGCCTCAGGATCCGCTCGTGATGCTGTTTGAGTTGGTTGAGCGCTTGCCACAATGCTGTAGGCATTAGGCGGAACGTGTCTTCCACATCGTTAATAACAGATTTAAGCTTAGGGAGCTCATCCTATGCAGTTTCACGCATCCAGTCGAGTTCTTTACCAACATCATACAGGGCCTTAGTGGCGTCCTACAGAAATACTGCTTGGCGACTGATGGTGTGGAGTTGCTTTATGCAGGCTTCAGTTCGCGGTGTGCCAGGATGCGCAATCTTTGAATCCTCAGGTTCTCCTAGTTGGTGAATAACCACATGATGACGGGGTCTTCATGGTCTATCCTCATGCAGAAAACCATCATTAGAATTTGGTTTGGATCTTATGGAAATGGGAGATGCAGGGGCATCTGGAGCAGGAGCTTCAGAAGTAGGGCTTCGGAAGGTTGTGTTGTTGGTTTAATCTCGGAGACAGAAGGGACTCATTCCTCCTGTCTGGGTTGTTCTTCTATAGTCGGAAGTATTATAGGGACTGAATCCTCTTTCCGACTCTCAGCTTCCGCCTGATCCGGAAGAGGGACTGAATTCTCTTGGCGGATGGCGCTGGCGGTGTCTTTTGTTTTCGATACAGGATGGGCTTCCTATATGGGAGTAGTTTGATCTTCAGATATGACAGGAGGGACTGATTCCTCCTGTTGTTGTGCTGGAACTGCTTCCAGTTGCGGGGGAGGGGCCTGTTATTTGTCAGATGTCCCCAGGCCCTGTTGTGATTGAAGTTTGGCCATCTCTCCTCCCCTGGCCTTTGTCCACAGCACCTTTCTCAAATCCATTATTGGTGTGGTACAGGGACAGGGTTTCATACCTTGCTCTAGGTGCTTGCTTAAGTCTATACAGAGCTTTCCGTAGCCTGTATACTAGGTCTATGCCTTCAATGTTGACAAACCTGGTGGTTATTCAACATAGACTTCTCAGCAAGATCTCCATTCAGGAATGCACTCTTAACGTCCATTTGATATACTATAAAGCTCTTATGGGCGGCAAATTCTAGAAATATCCTGATGACTCCTAGTCTGGCCACAGGGGCAAATATCTCATCATAGTCTATGCCTTCTTCCTGTCTGTAGCCTTGTGCAACTAGACGGGATTTATTCCTGATGACAAGTCCATTCTTTCTTTTTGTTTCTAAATACCCATTTGGTTCCAATTACAACTTGATGTTCTAACCTATCATGCCATTGGTCATAGAAGCATTAAAACTATTGAGTCCCTTGAGATTAGCTTACCGTTAGGAAACACGATAGTCCCTAATTGATACGGAATCATTTGATATGAACGAAGAAGACGAAGTAAGGATCGATATAAATGACCTTACTACACGCCATGCACGGGCTACTACGTATTTAGGCGAGAAAACGGACATAAGACGTGGAGTCTCAGTCTCAGCCATGTCATATAACACGGCCCGTGTCATGCTATGCCGGAAGGTCGACAATCGGCCGGAAAATGGACGAACTGCCGGAAAAATCACCACCGGCCGGAAAAATCACCACCTGCCGGAACTGGCCGATCGCTGCCGACCACCACCTGCCGGAACTGGCCGATCACTGCCGACTGAACCCGACCGTGTCGTCCGACACGGCCCGTGCCAAGGTGTCCTGGATAATGAAATCTCGCTGTCGACCGAACCCGACCGTGTCGTCCGACACGGCCCGTGCCGACACAACCCGACCGTGCCAGGCGACACGGCCGAGTCACACTCTTCCGGATAATAAAATTCCCACTGTCCGACCAACCCGACCGTGCCAGGCGACACGGTCGAGTCCTGCCGAACATGTGCGCCCGCACATGCCGCCGCAGCCGTGCCGATCGGCACGGGCCGTGTCCGACAGACCAGCAAATGTCCATTATTGCTGATTTTTTTTATATTTTGTTGTTTTTCCTCCCCTCACATGTCATGATTAGACTTGCATGTTATGTGGGGTGGCTTATAATCATTTTGTTGTGTGATTCCCCCTCCCTTGGATTTGATTCCTTTGTATTTTATCTTGTTGTTTTGTTTTTCATTTCAAGATCATGTGATCTTGTTTTATTCCTTAGTTGCTAGGAAGACTACCATGCTATAAGTAGTCTTGTTCATGCTTTCATTAGGTATTGTATGTTGAAGAAATAAGAATACACTTGTGTTTTCTTGGTGAATGCTTTTCATCGAAACCTTGGTTATAATTCGACGCGTTTTCGAGTTTTAATCGAATCGATTCTCAATAGGTCTTGAGGAAAGATTATCTTATCAAACTATAGGTCTAGTTTGATAAATCATTCATATTGTTCTTGTTTATGTAAGCCGAATTGCCCTACTTTCGGTTATATCTTACGAGTGTTACACATATTCGAGTGTTGTGAGGATTAATTATATTTCCGCTGCATTCCATACGAGTTTACGTGCACTTTCATACGTAATTCGTATCATTAGTGGCATCGGAGCCCAAGGTTACTTCCTTGGCGAATTTCTCTTGGCGATTTTCTTATCAAAACTATCTTATCATGGATTTTTCCGACGATTTCATGGAGAAACTACGTGAGGCACTACACAGCATGCAAGAACCACGTTTTCAAGCAAGAAGAGGAGGATATGATGCACATTCACCGCGTCATATGGATGAATTTAAATTTAATGAACTTCCGGAATTTGTCGGAGGTACTAATCCCGAAGTTTACTTGGAGTGGGAGAGGAAGATTGAACGTATGTTCGATTTCAAGCACCTTAACGATGAGAAACGTTGCAAATATGCAATTCTCAAGTTAGGGAAGGGCGCTTCCTTATGGTTCGAGGGTATGAAAACACAACGAGCTCGTGCGGGAAAAGAGAAAATCCGTTCTTGGGATTCTTTGAAGAAAAAACTACGTAAAAGGTATGTCCCGACATCACATCGGTTAACCTTAGACCGAAAAATTGCGGAGTTCGTACAAGGGAAACTAAGTGTGGAAGAATATATCGAAGAATTTGAAGGCTTGGCCTTAATGGGAGAACTTGAAGAAAATGAAGAACAAAGAATGTCACGTTTCTTATGTGGTCTAAACCGAAACATTGCAAATACGGTGGAATTATACCCATATGGAGATTTTGACACTTTATGTGGGCTATGCATAAAAATTGAAGCTCAAAACAAGTTGAAGTTTACCAAACCCGAATTCCCATACAAATTCGGAAATACAAGTGCCGGCTCAAGTTCGACTACGAAACCTACCATACCTTTTCAAGTCCCTACCCCGGCCCCGAAGGTTCCCCATGTTTCCAAGGAAACAAGCTTGGCTAAAGTACGATGTTTTAAATGTCAAGGCTTTGGTCACTATCAAAATGCATGTCCAAATAAACGGGTGGTCACTTTAAGAGAAGCTCTTGCGGTCCGAGACAAACTTTTGGTCGAGGACGAGAAGGAAGGCCTTGGTGACGTATTTAACATGGAGGCCGAGAAAGAGAATGAGGATTACGAGACTTATGACGCTCCGGAATATGATACTACTCTAGTGCTTCGAGCACTACATACCAAAATCGTTCCAAGTGATACGGAGCAAAGAGACCAAATCTTTCATTCCAAATGCAAAGTCGGAGAAAAGTGGTGTAGCTTGATAATAGACGGAGGGAGTTGCACGAATGTAGCATCAAACGAGATGGTCACCAAGCTCGGGCTAACTACTACGGCTCACCCGAGACCGTATGCTTTACATTGGCTCGATGATGGAAGCAAAGTGAAGGTGACGAGACAAGTACGGGTCAACTTAACTATGGGATCATACGGAGACGATGTGTTATGTGACGTACTCCCGATGGACGCATGCCACGTACTTTTGGGACGACCATGGATGTTCGACCGAGATGTTTTGCATCGAGGAAGGAGTAACGAATATGAATTACGAGATAAAGGCAAGAATATTGTGCTTAAACTGATGGCACCCCAAGCCATTCGATCGATGAGTTCTAATCAAATGGAGAAACCAAAGCTTACCATGTTTGATAGCGAGAGAGAGGTGAGACACGCTATTGACGATGGCGAGCGTGTGTATTTATTGATGATTAAAGAAACACGAGATGTTTACGTAGTTGTGCAAGGCAAGAGAGATATCGATACCTTACTACAAGAATTTGCGGATGTCTTCCCGGAAGACTTACCGCCGGGTTTACCACCCTTACGTGGGATTGAACACCAAGTCGACCTTGTACTGTGTGCATCACTCCCTAACAAGGCCGCCTATCGATGTAACCCCTAGGAGACAAAGGAGTTGCAAAAACAAATCGAGGAGCTAATGAACCGCGGGTACGTTCGAGAAAGTTTGAGCCCTTGTGCGGTTCCGGTTTTACTTGTTCCAAAGAAGGATGGGTCATGGCGGATGTGTATAGATAGTAGAGCCGTGAACAACATAACCATCAAATATCGGTTCCCAATTCCGAGACTTGATGATATGTTGGACGAGTTGCATGGTTCGGTGATTTTTTCGAAGGTTGATTTGAGAAGCGGCTATCATCAAATTCGCATGCGGGAAGGAGATGAATGGAAAACGGCTTTCAAGACAAAACATGGATTATATGAATGGCTCGTCATGCCCTTTGGCCTTACAAATGCGCCAAGTACTTTCATGCGATTAATGAATGAGGTACTTAAGCCGTTTTTGGGAAAATTTGTCGTCGTATACTTGGACGACATCTTAATTTATAGTCGATCATTACAAGAGCATACCGGGCACTTTAGGAAAGTCTTCGAGATCCTTAGGGATCAAAAACTTTATGGGAAAAAGGAGAAGTGTTCGTTTCTAGTCGAAAGTGTAGCCTTTCTTGGCTACATCGTTTCTAAAGAAGGAGTGTCTGTTGATCAAACCAAGATCGAGGCGATTAAATCTTGGCCTACGCCCAAAACCATCACGGAAGTCCGATCCTTTCACGGACTTGCTTCATTTTATCGGAGGTTCATATGAGACTTTAGTACCATTTCTAGCCCGATAACGGAATGCTTAAAAAAAGGACCGTTTGTGTGGAACGGGGCTGCCCAAGGGGCGTTTGAAAAATTAAAGGCGAAACTGTGTGAAGCACCTATCTTGGCTTTACCCGACTTTTCACAACCTTTCGAGGTAGAATGTGACGCAAGTGGAGTGGGTATTGGGGCGGTCCTCGTCCAAGGGAGGCGACCAATTGCCTACTTTTCGGAGAAATTGGGTAGGGCTCGACTCAACTATTGTACTTATGACAAGGAGTTCTATGCCATTGTGAGAGCTCTTGATCATTGGAGCCATTACCTTCGGCCGAAACATTTCATCCTACATTCGGATCATGAGTCCTTGAAATATATTAACGGCCAACTAAAGTTGAGTCCGAGACATGCTAAATGGGTGGAATTCTTGCAATCATTCCGCTTTTCATCGAAGTACAAAGATGGCAAGAGCAACGTTGTGGCGGATGCTTTGTCTAGACGGTATGCCTTGCTCTCTACTCTTGACATTCGGTTGCTTGGGTTCGAAGCATTGAAGGAGTGCTATGATGGGGATGTGGATTTTGGTGAGGTTTTCATTCGGTGTAAATCTGGCCCATTTGGAGAATTTACGTTGCAAGAAGGATTCCTTTTCAAAGGAAATCGCCTATGTTTACCCAAACACCCGATTCGGGAATTATTAGTTCGGGAAGCTCACGGTGGAGGCTTGGCCAGTCATTTTGGTTCGGCCAAAACGTTGGAGGTCCTTAAAGAGCATTTGCGTTGGCCGAAGATGCAAGTGAATGTACACGACATAATTAATAAGTGTGTGACATGCCATATTGCTAAAAGTTCATTCAAACCGGGAGTATACATGCCTTTGCCGATTCCGGAAAGACCGTGGGAAGATGTCTCAATGGATTTTATTGTTGCTTTGCCTCGTACTCAATGAGGGAGAGATGCTATTATGGTTGTCGTAGACCGATTTTCGAAGATGGCTCACTTTGTGGCTTGCCACAAGACGGACGACGCGAGTAACATCGCCGATTTGTATTTCCGAGAAATCGTACGATTGCATGGAGTTCCAAAAATGATTGTTTCGGATCGGGACTCAAAATTCCTTAGTTATTTTTGGAACACCTTGTGGAGAAAGGTGGGAACCAAACTACTATTTAGCATGTCACATCATCCACAAACGGACGGTCAAACCGAGGTGACCAATCGAACGTTGGGCACATTACTACGTGGTCTTGTGAGCAAGAAACAGAAGGATTGGGACTTGAAACTTGCACATGCGGAGTTCGCTTATAATCCTTCTCCTACTCATGCCACGGCACACTCTCCATTCGAAGTAGTTTACGGACTAAACCCGTACCTGCCGTTAGATCTAATTCCATTTCCAAGTGACGATCTAGTGCACAAGGATGCGGAATCAAAATTGAAATCGATGATGAAATTACACGAGCAAGTACGTAATCGAATCAAGGAAATAAACGAGGCTTACAAAAGAAAGTCGAACAAACAAAGAAGGCCGAGATTGTTCGAAGTTGGTGATTTGGTTTGGTTGCATTTAAGGAAAGAGCGATTTCCAAATAAACGTAAGAACAAATTAATGCCGCGAGCGGAGGGACCGTTTAAAGTAATCGCGAAAGTGAACGACAACGCTTACAAATTAGAACTTCCGGGAGATTATGGGATTCATGCAACCTTTAATGTTGGGGACCTCTCACCTTACATCGATGATGACGGAATTTCGGAATTGAGGACAATTCCTTTTAAAGGAGGAGGAGATGATACGGAATCATTTGATATGAACGAAGAAGACGAAGTAAGGATCGATATAAATGACCTTACTACACGCCATGCACGGGCTACTACGTATTTAGGCGAGAAAACGGACATAAGACGTGGAGTCTCAGTCTCATCCGTGTCATATAACACGGCCCGTGTCATGCTATGCCGGAAGGTCGACAATCGGCCAGAAAATGGACGAACTGCCGGAAAAATCACCACCGGCCGGAAAAATCACCACCTGCCGGAACTGGCCGATCGCTGCCGACCACCACCTGCCGGAACTGGCCGATCACTGCCGACTGAACCCGACCGTGTCGTCCGACATGGCCCGTGCCGAGGTGTCCTGGATAATGAAATCTCGCTGCCGACCGAACCCGACCGTGTCGTCCGACACGGCCCGTGCCGACACAACCCGACCGTGCCAGGCGACACGGCCGAGTCACACTCTTCCGGATAATAAAATTCCCATTCGACCAACCCGACCGTGCCGGGCGACACGGTCGAGTCTCGCCGAACATGTGCGCCGCACATGCCGCGCTGGCCGTGCCGATCGGCACGGCCGTGTCCGGCTGCATCAAAGAAATGTCCATTATTGCTGATTTTTTTTATATTTTGTTGTTTTTCCCCCCCTCACATGTCATGATTAGACTTGCATGTTATGTGGGGTGTCTTATAATCATTTTGTTGTGTGATTCCCCCTCCCTTTGATTTGATTCCTTTGTATTTTATCTTGTTGTTATGTTTTTCATTTCATGATCATGTGATCTTGTTTTATTCCTTAGTTGCTAAGAAGACTACCATGCTATAAGTAGTCTTGTTCATGCTTTCATTAGGTATTGTATGTTGAAGAAATAAGAATACACTTGTGTTTTCTTGGTGAATGCTTTTCATCGAAACCTTGGTTATAATTCGACGCGTTTTCGAGTTTTAATCGAATCGATTCTCAATAGGTCTTGAGGAAAGATTATCTTATCAAACTATAGGTTTAGTTTGATAAATCATTCATATTGTTCTTGTTTATGTAAGCCGAATTGCCCTACTTTCGGTTATATCTTACGAGTGTTACACATATTCGAGTGTTGTGAGGATCAATTATATTTCCGCTGCATTCCATACGAGTTTACGTCCACTTTCATACGTAATTCATATCACTAATAGAATGATTGATGAGAATATTGAGATAGGAGGAAGAGAATTTGATGCTAGCCTGTATTTGATTAACTCGATGGATTTTAACGTGATCATTGGCATGGACTGGCTCGATAGTCATGATGCCGATATAAGCTGCTGTGAGAAGAAGGTGACATTGAGGTGTTCCGAAGGCGATTATATCACCTTTTTTGGTACTAAGAGTAGGATAGTACCAAGAGCAATCACGGCCATGAATGCACTGAGAAGTCTAAGGAAGGAGAAATGTGAGAGTTACTTGGTGAGTTTGGTCAACAGTCGTACTAATGAGGTGTCCCATACAGACGCACCTATAGTATGGGAGTTTTTGGATGTGTTTCCAGAAGATTTGCTGGGAGTCCCACCCGACCGGCAAGTGGAGTTTAGTATTGATTTGGTCCCTGGGGCGGCCCCAACATCCAAAGCTCCATATAGAATGAATCCGAAGGAACTTAAAGAATTGAACCTCTAAATTCAAGAGATGTTGTAGCTCGCATTTTTTCATTCTAGTGTGGCACCATGGGGTGCAACAGTGCTGTTTGTAAGGAAGAAAAATGGGTCACTTCGGATGTGTATTGATTACAGGGAGCTGAATCGACTCACAGTGAAGAAAAAGTACACATTACCTAGAATCGAGGATCTATTCGATCAATTGAGGGGAGCCAGAAACTTTTCAAAGATCGATTTGAGGTCAGGTTACCATCAGCTGAAGAATAGGGAGTATGACATTCCCAAGACAGCTTTCAGGACCCATTATGGGCATTTTGAATTTGTAGTGATGCCTTTTGATCTGAGTAATGCACCCACAGTCTTTATGGATTTAATGAACATGGTGTTCCAACCTTACTTGGATAAGTTCGTGATGGTTTTCATAGATGACATCTTGGTGTAGTCTAAGGATGAGGAACAACACCAAGAGCATTTGAGGGTTACATTGGAGACACTTCGCAAGGAGGGATTGTATGCCAAGTTCAAGAAATGTGAGTTTTGGTTAAACAGAGTTGGATTCCTTGGACATATAGTGGTTTCTAAAGGAATTAAGGTAGATCCAAACAAGGTTGTAACAGTGAGTAGTTGGGAAGTACCCAAGAATGCGAGCGAAGTTCGTAGCTTTCTGGGCTTAGCTGGATATTAAAGGAGATTTATCGAAGGATTTTCGAAAATCTCCACTTCTATGACCCAGTTAACAAGGAAAGGTGTGAGGTTTGAATGTAGTGAGAGGTGCGAGGAAAGTTACCGAGAGTTGAAAAAGAGGCTAATCTCGGCACCGTTATTAACGATTCCTGATCCAACGAAGGAGTTTGTTATTTATAGTGATGCCTCAAAGCAGTGGTTGGGTTGTGTTCAGATACAACAAGGTAAAATAGTAGCCTATGCATCGAGACAGCTTAAACCACATGAGTTGAACTATCCGACGTATGATCTGGAGTTGGCTGCTGTAGTTCACGCGTTGAAGATTTTGCGTCACTATCTTTATGGAGGAAAGTATGAGATATACACGGACCATAAAAGTCTGAATTATCTCTTCACACAGAAGGATCTTAACATGAGGCAAAAGGAGATGGTTAAAATTGGTGAAGGACTATGATTGTACTATTCATTACCATCCGGGTAAGGCTAATGTGGTAGCTGATGCCTTGAGTTGCAAGACTAGAGGTGAGTTAGCTTGCTTGACCGATCAGAAGAGTTTGATAAAATAGTTCTCCCAATTGAGGATTGAGGTAGAGTCTTCAAAGAGTTCGAAAGAAATCCTATCATCTTTGGTTTTGCAATGACATAAACACTGTAACTTTCATATATCTTGGTATCCATACCTCTACTAAAAGAGAGTGGTGGACGTGTCATTTATTAAGTTTTCTAACTTTGTTTTAAAAATGCAGCATATATATATAGATAGATAGATAGATGTCCTCTAAAATTTTTAGGAAAAAAATTCTGGATATGTATTGTGGGAGTTCTACTCCACAATTTATATTCACTTTCCAATAAAAAATTCTTTCTTCATTTTTTTAACTTAAAATACTAAATATTTATACTTTTTGGGTATCACGTTCATTATTAATAAACTTAATCGCATACTACTTACGTTTCTCAAATTTATTCTTACCTTTTCTTTTTGGTATTTCCCCCAAATTTATTGATTTAATGGACACTAATTAACTTAATACTACGCTAATGTCAGGCACCTTCTCCAATTACATTACACTCCATAATACACTCAACAACTATTTTTTTATTAAAATTCGTATCGAAGATCCTCAAGACTAAATTTGGGAAACATTTGTCTGGTACATCGCACGGGCGAACATCTAGTTAATATTAATATCATGTATGTACCTGTTTAATTAAATTTTTGGTATAAATACTTTAATATAAGTGTATAACAAAAGTTCCGTTTTACTACTTGATATCATGCAAGTACTCTTTTAATTAAAACGTTTCATACGAAATATCGAATATAAGTGTATGATATAGTGTTTGATATTATTAATTTCGACAATGTTAGTTGTGAAGAGATATGATAGACAAAATACGGACAAGAACATCGAAGTGGACAGATACGAAGGTTCGATTTTTGCAAAATAATATCTTATTTTAATGTTAAAAAACTCTTGTCCTTAAAAGAAATTCATTAATGTACGAAAAATTAATCGATTATCTTTACAACCGTTTATATGTGATTAAACGAATAACTGAACATATAAACTTAGATTATTTATTTCTCATCACCAGCGTGACATTTAAACAATGTAAATTTCATATATCTTTGTATTAATAATTCATATAATGTATGTACTTGTTTAGTTAAATCGTTTGGTAAGTGTATAACAACAGTTCCATTCTAATACTTGATATCATGCAAGTACTCTTAATTAAAATGTTTTATACGAAATATCGAATATAAGTGTATTATATAGTGCTTGATATTGTTAATTTCGACAATGTTAGATGTTAACACGATATGATAGATAAAATACGGACAAGGACGTCGATGTGGACATATACGAAAGTTCGGTTTTTGCAAAATAATATCTTATTTTAGTGTTAAAAACTTTTGTCCTTAAAAAATCTCATTAATGTACGAAAAATTAATCGATTATGTTTACAACTGTTATATGTGATTAAATGAATAATTGAACATATAAACTTGTATTTTTTATTTTCCGTCAATAATGTGGCATTTAAACAATGTTAATACGAAAAAAATAACAAAATCCGTACGAGAACCATTGTCTAATAGCTAATTAATTTTTATTCTAAAATAAATAAATTAAATCTTAAATAATTATTAAATTAAAATTAAAATTAATTAGAAAATTTTAGATCATTAGATTGAAGCGGATCTACATCCAAACCGTTCATTTAACTTTTTCATTTCCCTCCTTTCTAATTTTCCTCAACCAATTTCCCCCCAATTCCCCAATACACAACCCCGCCACGTCCCCCTAATTTTCATTCCCAAACACAGACCCAGTTCAAATACTCTCTCCAAACACTATGGCGATTTTCTCTCTCGCAGCTTCCGATCTCAATTCAAGATTTTCTCTCTCGCAGCTTCCGACCTCAATTCAACATTGATACATCTCTAATTCATTTCAACGTGATTACGTCTCTAGTTCATCTCTAGTTTAAACATTTAAGGTTGATTTGTTTTATTTTTTAGTGAAAGTCTAAAACATCTTTAGGGTTTATTTTGGGGGTTTTTCGTTTTTTAGTGGTTATTTAGGATTATTTTGATTTGTAATGTTCTGCATGTGTAAATACTTATGAAAGTTGTTAATTTTTAGGGTTGATTTTAATATATTTGCTTGGGTTGATGTTAATGTGTTTGGTTAATAAGTGTAAATGCTATTTTTTTTATTTTTTATGGAGCTCTCAAACATTTGTAGGATTTATTTGGGGGTTTTGTAATTTTATGTTTTAGGGGTTATTTGCAGTTATTTTGATTCTTAATGTTCTGCATGTATATGAATCAGTTATGTATACCTATGAAAGTTTCATGTATATGAATCAGATATGTATTATTATGAAAGGTGTATGTTATATGAAATATGCTAAATGAGTAAAGGCTGTTGGGATAATTTATATGTTGTTCTTTTATTCCCATTGATTTAGTTCCGTAAAATGTATATGTTACAATTTTATGTCACATGTATTTATAATAGGATGTTGTACTTACTCTTATTTGTGTGTTGTATAGATTATGGCTTGTTCGAGTAGCAGGAAAATGTCAAGGAAGACCACCCGATCTTCACCCCATCCAGCCACAATGGATGTGATCAATGCTATAAAAAAACACGGTCCTTGAACAACGAGATTCTGAGCCCACCGAGTGAAGAGAAATCTATGAAGAGAAGGCCAATATCTGAAAACTTACAAAGCAATTGAACAAGGAAAGGAAACGAGTAAAACCTGTTACCACGCCGAACAATACTGAAGGACTCAAATTATTGAAGCGCGGCTGTGTGACAATGCACCGAATTGTTAGACGCAAAATCATGGGAATCAAGCTTAAGGTGTCTTTCAACGCAAAAGGAGAGCCTGTTGGTGAAGAAGGGGCAGAGATGCAGTCATATATTGGAGTTTTAGCAAGAACCAAACCCCCAATATGGCATGGTACTTGGAGAGATGTGCATGATGACACGAAGACAAAGATTTGGAACTGTGTGCAGGGTGTAACAAAAAAGTACATTGGTCTATTTACTTTTTTTTTACATTTATTAATTCAGTTACTTGCATTTTTTAACTTTACTTTTGTTTCTTATGTATGTAGATGGATTTTATTGTACCCCATCTGCTAGAAAGATGGTTATAAATTCGGCAGGTCAAAAGTGGACGGAGTTTTATGTCGGCTAACCAGACATTACATTTTCCCTTATCACGATTGAAGTACCCAAACATCTGATGTATAACTTTATCTATATTTAAACCTTATGACATTGCATATGTTGTATTTTGATCTGAGTATAATCCTCTGTGTTTCATAATCTTGTATCGACGAGTGTATGATTTCGTAGTTGTTGTTTCCGGCATGAACTTATGTACATTTAGCGCACGCTAACGTTTAAGTGTAGCGCGCGCTAAACATGTAAGCTAGCGCACGCTAGAGACGAGTCTTAGCGCACGCTATATGTGGTCAGCATGATTGAGACTAGTTGGTAGGTAAGATCGGACTGCGGATTTTGTTGGGGACATGTCGGGATGAATCTGGACGGCTTTTGGAAAAGTCGAGTCAACGGCGATTAGCGCACGCTACGTGAGAGATGCTAGTACGCGCTAAATATAGTACAGTGAGGTCAGTGAGCTTTCGTAAAGCCAATAGTGTACGCTATGATGGGTATTAGCGTACGCTAACTATTGCATTTGGCGCACGTAAAGGCTATTTAGCGTACGCTAGACCGAAGACAGATAGATACAGTAAGCTGGGAGACCGTTAGCGCACGCTAAAAAAAAAGCAGTAGCGCGCGCTAACAACCATTTTCTATAAATAAGACAGCACCTCACCTCATTTTTCAGTTTCCACTTCAACCCACACTCAATTTCCGAGATTAAAGAGTTACCCTCCCCATCTTGAACCTTCATATCAGCCTCTAATCATATCATTGAAGGCAAGGAGCCTTGAGGATTGGTGTTCTAGCGTTTGGCATGAAGTTCATCTAGTAATCTCATCTTTTCCTTCCGTGTAAGGTATGTGGCGATTCACCAATCTAGATTATGTGTTCTTGTTGTCAAATATGAACATGCTACGGAAGTTGTTGATGTAACACCCCCAATCCATTCAGGGATATTACACGCCGTAGAACCCTTCCTCAAGGATTTACCAGGCTAGTAACAACATCGAACGTCTCAACAATGCCTTTAAGGCTAAAATGACTCAGTAGACCGATTTGGTCTTTCAATAAATACATACAACTCAAACACAATACATGCCCACGCAGGGGTCGAATACAACACACTCCCGTACAACGGGGATAGAATACCGCAGCGGAAATAAAATACAACTAAACCAATACGATATTGTACGGGACCTCATGTGATTAGTATCGTTCATCTTTCATCATCCTTCATGCCGTCCCTGTGCTATGCTCCCCAAAACCTAAATGCAATACAGACATCCACTCCCCGATTACTCGGGGGTTAGCAAAATTCCACTATTTTGCTAGTGCAAGTACAAAGTGCAAAATACGAGTCATACAATTCAAGTTTCAAGAATAACAATAACCACGAATCCCCAAAGATTCAAACACAACGAAAAATACTTCCCGAAGCAAGAGTTGATTAAACATTCCAAAACCGAAAGTTCACAATTCAAGAGAAACAATTTACAAAATTGTTTAATAAGCCATTGGGAGTTTTAATAGAAAACAATTTAGGATTATCGAATCCTTCTCTTTCCAAAATCAACAAGGGTCACAACCCAAAGATTTTTGTTTTCACAAATGAAACCAACAACAATTCACAGGGTTAAAAACCCACGTCACGTGTCCTCGATGTACATAAAATCAACACCAACTTGTGAAGTTTTACTCGTGAATCCAGGGCTATACCATTGGATTCCCTCCGTGGCCCCGTCGGACCCTCCCGAGGTGAGCAAAATACATTCACATAACATACACACCAACTCGTGAATCTAGGGCTATACCATTGGATTCCCTCTGTGGCCCCTTCGGACCCTCCCGAGGTGAGCAAAATGCATCCACACAAATTTATCTATATCATAACAAGGATATTCGACCAATTCACCCAAAAGCAACAAACACGAAGTACGACACAATTATCAAATCACAACGTACCGAAATGAGATAACATATGTATATATTTTATCGAAGCACAACAACACCAAGCGTATTCATAGGGTTCACTTAATCATTCACGAGACACAACATTCACAAAACACACGCGTTTTGAAAGAGAGCCTTTAACAAGGCTAACCGAATCTTTGAAAGTTCAACTCAAACGACCAAACAACCACATTTAGACGATCACTAATTATCATATCCATAAAACAAGAATTGTATGGACAAGGTACATGCCTCGAAACCACGATCGAAATGAGACGACAGATGGAATGTGGTCGAACAGCCCCGAACTCTCGAACACTATCAAGAATGCGATAACACCGCGAATACTACGAGAATAACACCACACGAATCATCAATCACCAAACGGAATTCAACTCGGGATCCTCGAGCACCTATAATCCTCCAGAAGGAACAATAAAAACATGATTACGATGAGAATCAAGGCCAAAAACAACGGAAATCCCAACAAACTATCGAAAGGAAACTCATTGGGGCATTTAATCGAACATTAAATGTTCAATAATTCCCAAGAACATTCGAGTCGTCAATCGAGTTAAACAAACTCGATATATGGATATACAATCTATGAAACACGATTAATAACATCATACCACACCAACCGATGTATCAAAATCGAACTAGAATCGAAATCAAGAACAAATTTCCAAGAAAGTCAACTCGAAGAAAAATCAATAATTACCTCAATCCAACGAAGAACAAAGGATTAGATGATGTTACAATCACCTAGAGATCTACAAAACACCTTGGAATTGAGTAGAATCGACCAAGAACTCTATTTCCCGTCGCATATGTCCGATAGCCGCAAGAAAAGTGAAGAAATGGGAAGAAATGAGCAAAAACCCGTCGCCTAGGCCTTATATAGCCGGTACCTGCCGAGCGCTTACGGCCGTAACCGGCCATGGCCTTACGGCCGTAACCGGCCAGCCCGACCCAACTGCCCAAAACTGCCGGCAGTGTTACGGATGTTACCGGCCAGGCCTTATGTACGTAACAGGCCATACGGCTGTAACTGCCGGACACTTACGTCCGTAACTCAGCCAGGTGTGCCAATGCTCCAACACGTGCGGCCATGACTCGGTCGTGGCCACTTCGACTGCCCGAACGACCCCGAAATCTGAACCTGAATATGAATCAATGATATGGTTACGAAGTACTCGCAAACACGAAACCAAGCATTAAGAGAACACACGATTCCGACCACCCGAAGGCTCGAAATTCGACAACGGAAGTAATTACCCCAAACTTTGGGAAATTACGAAAATGACCCAAAACGTCCGAAATACACGATACACGATCGAAACACCAAGCCAAAGCTCGCAACATGAATATTAACATTAAATGAACTTACGAGAAACTCGAAACAACTGTTTCGGACGAGATTCTCAAGAATCGAACTCAAGTGCGGAAAAGCCGCTGAAGAACGCGGACCTCAACAAAACGATACCGAAACGAACTCGGATGACAAAAAGTGCAGAATTAATCATTCTCGTAATGACGAAACATCCACAACAGAGTTGCTAAGATAGACTTCCGCCAAAAAAAGAAAATTACCCGAAATGGAAATTGCAGATATTACAGTTGAGTTTATCACTGATATTATTAAGTTCTTACGCACAACTTGAACAAGCAACGCGTATAGGAGAACCTAGTAGACTTGAACTTAGAGTTATTCCTTGAAGAAGAAGAAGAAGATAATCTTGTGAACCTAATAACCGAGTTTTATGGTGTTCTTCAAGATATTTCTGAAATCTTGCTGCGTTGGATTAATAGAAGTTATGGTTAGAATCCATGTTAGACAAACTACCTTATGTTATAGTTGTAGAATCCGACCGATGATGTGTTTAAATCTTGATTTGTAAGATTGTGAGATTGTTGTTAGAATTAGTATTGTAGTGTTGATTCAACCATTATGGGTGGGGCAGATTCATACGTTTTTATTATCGGGTAGATTTCGCCTCTTGGTGCCAGCATGAGGTTTAGAACAATGGTCTGGAACCGTTAGTTATATTGGTTCTATTGTTCAATGAAGGTTCAGATTGTTGGTGAAGTGATCGAGTGAGAACTCTTCAACCGGGTTGAAGTTTATTCGTAGTATCTATCCTTGTCGCCGTTTTTGAGGCAAGTATCGTAACATGACTTCGGTTTAACGTTGATGATTTTTGATCATGCATATTACCATTCATATTGATGAATATAATTGTTATAATGTCGTTCATGTTTTCAATCCATGTGCATGTTCATGTTGATGAACATATTGTGTTGTATATGTATGCATGGTTGTATCGTGTATGTTGTATTGATCCAAAAGCGATCGTGTAATCTATGCTGAGGGCGCTAGATCAGCTGTCCACCTCATGTTAGTCCGACGGGATCATCTTGGGATCTATGCTAAGGGCGCATGATGATTGGACGGGTTTTTCCACCTCGTGTTGGTCCGACGGGATCATCTTGGGATCTATGCTGAGGGCGCTGGATCATTGGATTACCCCATGTTATGTTGATGGAATCATGTGGATTCGCATCGTTGGATTCCGGTAGTGGAAGTCCGTGTTATGTATTTTATTATGCATCGTTGTTGCATATATGTTCTTGTATATTATGATACTTGTACTAGCATCGTTTTGCTAACCCTGCGGGGTGGACATTTGTTTTGATGTTCAGGTAGTCGAGGAGCGGGAAAGCAGCCACAGTACCGGAATGATGACGAAGGGGCTTAGTGATGTTGTCCATTGTATTTGTTTTGATATTCTGGTTTGGTATTTAGTACTCGAGTACGTGTGTCTTTTGTTGATCTGAAAATTTGTAATAAATGAATTGTGTTGAGACGTTTTAATCGGTTATTAAATTACTCAACTATTGGTGGTATTTTCATATTATTCATCTATTATTCGTCATTTGGACCATGGTTGTAAGTTTTCTAATCTCATATACTACTATTTTAATTATTTTGTGGTTATTGACGAATTTTAGAAGATTTTGATGCGAATTAAATATTCAGATGTGAACGTAATTCGCATGCGACGCAAAGGAAGTGTATTTTATGAATTTTGAAAATGAATAATTATTTGATGTATAGAAAACAACGTAAAAATTGTCCGAAAGTAGGGCAATTCGGCCGAATAAAAATATGTACAAGGTTTTTATCGAATTAGACCTATAACTCGATAAAGTGATTTCTTCCCAAGACCTATTGCGAATCGATCGGAATAAAACTCAAGAAACACGTCGAATAATAATCAAAGTTTTGGTAGGAAACTCGTCCAACACTTAAGCAATACAAGAGTATTTCTTTGATTCCAAATCTTTCCTACAAGTATGCCTAATATGGCTTATTTATACTAACTTACAAGATCTTTGAATGTCCAACAAGATCAAAGAAAAAAAAAAAAAACAAATCAAAGACTTAAGAAAATTACAACAAGACTTAATAAAATACAACCAAAACTTGGAAAAATGGAACAAGGGCTAAGACTAAACAACACACTCCAAGTCATCCTTTGCTACTTGATTCGCGGTCATAAGGTAGGAAGTGTGTGGGGGGGGGGGGAATCTTCATCAAATCCTTACAAATCTTCATCAAGCTTGGACCACAATTTTCGGCTATAAACACCACTGCACATTTGAACAGTTCATGTGGCTTGATAGAAGCATAATTGGACCATGGACCATTTCACATGATTTATATATTTTTCTTTTATATTTCAATGGCTGCTTGAATCACCTAAATCGGACTCCGTGTGAGAGAGTTATGATTAAAATACCAAAACTGCTACGAAGTCCTCGTAGGCGGGGGAATTGGTAATTTTGTCCGTTTTTCGCCTTTTTCACTCGAACTCGTCAATTCCGTATCATTATTACATGATCTTTTAAAATCAAGACAAAATATAAGGACAAAAGTAAATATTACAATAAAATAGAATAATAACACAATCTTTAGATTAGACTAAAGTAAAGCACACTCCAAGTCTTGAAAACGATGGCCGGAAGATTTTCGACACGGGCCATGTCCGATGACATGGTCGGGTTGCTTGGACATATGACTTTTAGCATTTCTGGAGTAATACGACATGGTCCGTGTTAAATGACACGGCCGAGTTGCCTGGTATTCGTTTTCTCACCCAAGTACGTAGTCGCATGTGCATGACGGGTTTGCAAGGCTGCTTACGTCGATACTTACTTCATCTTCTTCATTCGGACTAGTCAATTTCGTATCAGATTTTGCCCTGGATATTGAGTATTTGTGTTTACAGTATGTTGAGAGGAGGTCGTGGATACAGACGCGGATGTGGTAATGCGAGACAGGAAGATTTATCGTCTATCCCAGATTTGCGGCTAATCGAGCGGGTTCCCGTTCTGGCAGACAACTAGAATCAGTAAACAATGATCGAGCAAGAACTATGGAGGAAGATGTAAATCCCAACATGCCGGGAGTGCTTCAACAAGTGGTCACTCAGATGACCCAATTTGCTCAGGTGGTTGACCGCATGCAAGCGACGATGGGTCAACAGCGTAATGAGGATAATTGAGGAGACAAGTGGATTTCAAAAGTGGTCAAACTGCACCCACCGAAGTTTGATGGTTCTTCAGAGATGCCTACATAGGACTACTGGATGAAAGAATTGGAGAAAATATTTGCAGGGATTAATTGTCCTGATGACCGAAAAGTTCCAATCGCTCGGTATTTTCTGACTGGGGAAGCTTTCGACTGGTGGGAAGCCATTCGACCTGAGGATCATAACACTGACTGGACAGAATTTAGAGCAATGATGGGAGCACAGTATTGTCCTCGTCCAGTTAGAGAGGCTAGAGTTCGAGAGTTTTTCTCACCGCAAGATCTGGAAGCATCTGTGACAGATATGATTAAAACTTTTAATCACCAACTGACTTTTGTGCGACATCTGGTCAGAGCCAAGGCAGAGAAGATTTTTCACTTTGATATGCGGATGAAGCCGGAGATCCAACAATATATGTCAGGATTCGAATATACTACTCTCTGATAGTATCAGGATAAAGCCCTAGCTTATGAGATGAAAGAGGCAGCAGTGGAGAAATTTGAGGAATCAAAGAAGCAGAAAGTGTCTGGCAACTTCACTGAGAACAGGGGTAGCGGCTCCCGCAAGGGCCAGAACTCATTCCATCCGTCCAAGAAGCCTCCGTATCCTTCTCGAGGTGGAAAGAAGTTTTGAACAACATTGACGATTTCAGATGCAGCGAAGAAGTGTTGTAACTGTGGACGAGCAGGGCATATTCGGCGTGATTGCTCCGCTCCTTCTGTGACCTATTTAGAATGTTGGAAAGAAGGGCATCGGGCGAATTTCTGCGAAAATGTGACTAGATCATTTGGAGCTCGCACTTCAGCACAAGCTCCGAAAGAGACGAGTGTGAACCTGACACAGCAGAGTGGTCGTCAACAGCAGAATTTCGGGAAGAGAGAAGCATCCAGTGCTGGGTCCGTTCCACCACACCTTTATGAGATGAAGAGGTCAGACGATCAGAACACTACTGTTGCATCAGGTACGATTCAGATTATTTTGCAACCAGTTAGTGTCTTATGCGATTCAAAAGCTACGCATTCTTTTATATCATTGAACTATGTTAATCGCTTGAAAATCTCGTGTTTACATAATTGTGAACCTTATGTTGTGAGTCTGCCGAGTGGATAGAGAATTGTGGGAAATCTATAAACCAGGGATTTTCTTGTGTCCATAGGAGGGATAAATTGGCCATCAAATCTTATTATGATCGACATCCATGGTGACGATTTAATTCTCGGGGACGATTGGCTCAATCGTTATGGTGCTATTTTGAATTATCGGAAAAGAGTTATTTCGATTATTGCTTATGATGGATCTGAACATTTTTTCGAAGGATGGAAACCAGGGAGCTCAGGAAAGTGATCAAAGCCATGAAAGTGATTACATTGTTGAAACAGGGTTGTACCGGGTTTTGGTATTATGCCATGAAGAAGGAAGAAGAAGTAGAGCTTTCATCTATTCCAGTTGTGAATGAATTCTCTGACATATTCCCTGACGAACTACCTGGATTACCTCCACGTAGAGCTGTAGAGTTTAATATCGAATTGGAACCAGGAGCTGCACCTATTTCTAGAGCACCATACCGTATGGCACCAACCGAGATGTATGAGTTAAAGAAACAGCTTGAAGAATTATTGCAGAAGGGTTACATTCAACCTAGCGTTTCTCCTTGGGGTGCGCCCGTTCTGTTTGTTCGAAAGAAAGATGGATCCCTCCGATTGTGTATTGATTACAGGGAGTTGAACAAGATGACTATCAATAATAAATACCCATTGCCCCTGATCGATGATTTATTTGATCAACTGCAGGGGGCGACAGTATTATCGAAGATCGACTTGAGATCAGGATACCATCAGTTGAGGATTAAGGAATATAATATACCGAAATCCACTTTCAGATCCCGGTACAGGCACTATGAGTTTGTGGTGATGCCATTTGGACTTACTAATGCTCCTGTGGTGTTTATGCAATTGATGAATCAGGTATTCTTAGAATCTTGGATAAATTCGTGGTTGTTTTCATTGACGACATCTTAATCTATTCAAAGGATCTATAAGAGCATACAGAACATTTGCATATTGTTTTGAATACTTTGAGGAATGAACATCTTTTATGCAAACCTTTCCAAATGCGAGTTCTAGCTGAAGGAACTAATGTTCCTTGGGCACGTGATATCAACCGATGGAGTTTAGGTAGACCCGAAGAAAGTTGAGGCAATTTTGGAGTGGGAATCTCCTAAGAACGTGAAGGAAGTCCAAAGCTTCTTAGGACTTGCTGGATATTATTGTCGTTTTGTCGAAGGATTTTTCAAAATTGCTCGTCCGCTGACTCAGTTGTTGCAGAACACTCAAAAATTTGTGTGGGACGAGAAATGTCAGGCTAGTTTTGATGAACTTAAGAGAAGACTGACAACGGCACCAATATTAACACTACCAGATGGAACTGATGGGTTCATGATTTACAGTGATGCTTCAAATCAGGGTCTGGGTTGCGTGTTGATGCAGAAGGATAGGGTGATTGTCTATGCCTCTCGACAGTTGAAACCGTATGAGGTGAACTACCCGATATATGATTTAGAGTTAGCAGCCTTTGTCTTCGCCCTGAAGATTTGGTGATATTATTTATACGACACTCACTGTCAGATCTTCACAGACCACACACTACTACAAAATATGTCTTTTACGACACTCAATTTAGATCGGTTTAATGTAAACCGATGTAAAAATAAAAAATGCGTCGATTTTACATCGGTTATCAGCGAAAACGATGTAAATAAAAAATTTCGGTAGTTTTACATCGGTTTCTAAAAACCGATGTAAAATGTTGATGAATTTACATCGGTTGTGCATAAAAACTGATGTAATATTACCTTTATTTACATCGGTTATTTATAACCGATGTAAAAGTTGAGTATAAATTAGTTTTTACATCGGTTCAGAAAAACCGATGTAATATTGCCTTATTTTTACATCGGTTTTAAAAGTCCCCGATGTAATAATTCATGTATTTCCTTATTCAACATCAGTTGAATGTAACTGATGGAAACAACCTAATTAAATAAAACCTACACCAAACCAGTTTTTTTCCTCCCGATCGTCACCAACCTACAAACCATTTTTCCTAAAATTTTTACTCACCCCCGATCGTCACCAACCTCCCCCGAGCATCTTCTTCCTTGCGAACTCGTTCATGGTAGTGGACTCTTGGTTTTTCCTCTCACTTGTATTCTCCAAGTCAGTCAATTTCTTTTCTCCGATAGGTGCGACAGCCTCAACTCTACCTTGGAAGGATGGGGAGGCTCTGACTCAATCATTGTGCAGTCGCGCAGAAGAAGAACCACCTATTATTAGGATTGATTCCGGCCTAGAATTCAAGCTCGGCAGTCCGGTTACAAGGTGGGGTTTCTTGATTTTTGTTACTTTTTTATTTCTCTTTTTTTTTTCGGTGATAAATGTTGTTAATTTTTGGCTACTGTACAGACCTGAATTCAGGATCTAATGACTTGAAATTTGCAAACTTATGGGTAGGCCTTGTTAGGTTAGCTATAGACGTAGTATAAAAATCAGATTCATTGAAGTTGAATTGATATTTTTTAAGAAAATCGTTAAAATTAGTTAGTCATTGTAGGGTGAAATGTGTGAAAGTTGTACTTGATGATGTTTGCTCTGAAACTCGATTTTTGAGCCCCTATTACAGAAACCAAATGTTATTGGATTGATCTGAATTATTGATATGTTTTAGCCTGATATGTTTTCTGTAAACCAAACTGCACAAAAAAAAAATAGTATTGTTAAGTTTCAGTTCAAGATAAAAAAAAATAAAAAATCAACTTAAATTTCTAATAATGATTGTGAATTAACAAAAATGGCTTACCCATGGTGATAAGACAATGCTGTCAAGTAGCATTTGCATATAACCATAAACAAAGTTTTCATCATGTTTTAATATAACTAAAGGTATTATTTCCTTAAAAGAATTAATCAAATGTTTTTTCACTGGAATGTCTTACTCTTGTGTTATATACATTTTACAGTGTTGGGTCATATATGCTAAATGATATTTATTTTATAGTTTCTGAATGCAAATTCTGTAGGTTTACCCTTTTGTGAATCATTCTGTCTTTATTGTTGTGGCAGGTCAAACCCATGAAGCATATTGTCGTCTCAACAATGTTACAATAAGTTATATATATGTGGTTTAACTCACTCACCTTCTGTTGTAGCTTCTTTCTTCATATTTCCTCCTCTTCATGCTGCTGTTGTGTTTTTCCTCTTGTTCTGTACAGTTTATACATAAATCGTTGCAAGTGAAAAGATTTTCATTTGTGTAAGTTGCAATGATCAGGTTTGTCTAAGAATTTTTACTATTTAGAGGTGAGTCTTATACTTTTATGTATTTAGATCTCAGTCACAATAGTGTGTATATATGTACATAAAAACCAATTGCTATTAGATTAAAACTGCACATTAATCTGTAAAACAAGCGAATAGCAGCCGCAAGCTCTAAAAATAGTAAATAACAAATTAATCAGTTCTATATAAGTGGAGAGAACTTAGGATCCTCCTAGTTCTAATCATGTGCTTGCTACCATTGTTATTTCATGAATTTATGTCCGCGATGATGATGGGGGCTTGAATGTAGAAGGTACAGAAGGTGGGAAAGTGAAACATTTCAATAAACATGGATTGGAGTTTTGAGATGTTCCCACTTCCCAAGTATTTTTCCTTCAAGAGTTAACTGAAGCATCATACTCTTAACTATATAGTACTACATCATTTCAGTATATATAGTATAATATAGTCAATGCCTTGCTATTTCTTACTACTATAGTTAGCATTAGTAGCTGAAGAGGTTTGTTTCTATGATGTGATCCCTGTTGTTAGAAAATATTTGAAGGAAACCATTGAGCCATTTTACTACAGGTATTGTTCATTTGTACTTTAATATCTTGATTCTTGTATGTACAAAAAGTGCTGCTCTCTAATCTGTAGTAGCATGAAGGTTATTCTTGATATCCTGGAGAAGCTTTTGAAGCATGATGTAAATGCATTACTTCATGAATTTGGTTTTAAGGTCAGCTTCATGGCATGATTAAGCCCTTCTGGTTGCATCACATGAACGCATGCACAAAGCTCAGGTTTGAGTCAAAGCTGCCAAGGCCTTCAGCACATCATCCAATCGCTATGTATTCGCTTCTTGCATCACCTTGCTTTCTTGTTGCATTGCAGCGAACTTGTCATTGATTTCAGCAAACCTGGTATTGATTTCAGTACGGAATTGTGCAAACCTAGTATTGATTTCAGCAAACCTGGTATTGATTGCAGCGAACTTGTCATTAATTTCAGCAAACCTGGTATCACTTCTTGTTTCCAAACCTGGTATTGATTTTAGTACATGAACTGTGCAAAAACTTTTGTGTTTTTTTAAAGATGAGCAGTACCTTGATGAACTGTACTTCGATGAACAGTACCTCTGGAAGAAAAAAAGTTGGTCCAGAATTTTGCTCGGATACCAATTGACACGAACCGGGGCTGAATTATTATTAAAATATCAAAATAACGAAAATAAATAACAAGATAGTGCCTACTTTCTTGTTGTAGGTGACCTCCCAATGTCTAATGGCGACTCCAAATACTGCATACCCTAAACCTGTAACCTTAATGCCCTATAAATAGAGTCCAGAACATTTCACACCAATTACATAAAGTTACTAAATTGGAAAAAAAAGACTAACCATATTCCTCCTTAAGTCTCCTTTTATGCTCCATATTTTATGTTTTGTCTGAACAGGCGCATGATGGCTATCCCACCGAGGTCTGATTCTTCCACTAGGCCTTGTTCCACTTCACCTACACAGACCTCACTTTTAAGTTTTATTAGGTAATTCATTGCTTTTGCAATTTATGATAGTAATATTATTTAAGTAAAATTTATTTGAACACAATAGGTTGCTACATAAGTTAAGTATGGACATGGGGAATGATGATGTGAACGGATTTCTTGAGCCCCAGTCTATACAATATATGGGGAACAAAGAAAATGAAGTCTCCAAGTATATTCTGAAACATATGCGGGAATCAAATAAAAAGATTTACTTAGGAGCTTATCATCATGGGTAAGTACAGTCACCACATAATCAATTTAATTATAGTAAAAAGTTTATATATTTCATTTGTAAAAATATTTTACTATAATGTAGGAATCATTGGCAACTCTTAATAATCATTCCTAACGAAGTGTTGGCTGTGTGGCTTTGTTCACTACATGCTAGGCCAGACGCCGCTATGAAAGGCATAGTACATAGGTAAGTTTAATATGTAATTTTAGTATTTTTAGTTTAATTTTTTGTGTTTGTAAATTACTTTAATGAGAATTGTCATCAAAACCAGTGTCGTGAGCCCTTTTAAAATGCTTGGTAGTAACAACAAATCGAAGCATAACCTTATTTGGCTTTATCCAAAAGTAAGTCATTTTAGATTCAATTTAAATAGTTTTACATGATGCTGTAATTTTTTAAAATTCAACTTTAAATTTAATTTTGTAGTGTAATAAAAAAGTCGTATCTTGGGAATGCGGATATTACGTTATGTATTGGATGTTGAATATTATTCGAGCGAATGTCAAGAACAGTTGGCAAGAGGTAGTTTTTTTTTTAAAATAGCCACAACTTTTATAATCCTTATTTGGTTATTCTACTATTCTTCATTTTTTTTATTCTATGTTCTAGATATTTAATGACACTAGTGCACTTCCTGAAACGAGCATTGAAGAGATCCATACTCAGTGGGCCAGACATTTTTTGGAATATAACAGATGAGTATGTACTTTTTTTTGTTGTTGTTGGAAATGATACGATGATATGTCGGTTGTCTGTAAAATATTTAATTCATACATCTGTTTTGCAGGCGGTCCATGGCCTGTAATAAACATTATTCCTCTCTCTCTCTCCTGAAAAATGGATGGATGATGAAAATTATATTTGCAGGCTTACTAAGATGTCAAAAGAGCTGTAGATTTAGATGGACAAACTATTTGAGGTTAAAAGCATGATTTGGCTGGATGCTTTGGGTTCTGGGTTTGTTAGGCTCGGGTGATGGCCATGCCAAAGCTCTCCTTCTTTTGGTGTTAAAAAAAAAAACTTATTGGTTGAACAGATTTTGGCAGTCAGATTGTTAATGTTGTGATTTGATAAAAAAACTCTAAATGTATGGTTGAAAAGGTTAATGGGTTCCTTGCCTTATGTTATACTCATGTTACTTTAGGAATGTGTTGTTTTAACAGCTGATTACTTTCCGTTTGGACAACTTTAGGATTTCAGTTGTTTTGCTAAAAACATGAATTTGACATTACAGGTTGGTATAGGTAAAAACAACCGAAATAATAAAAAAATAGGAATATGACATTTTACATCGGTTGTTTGAAACCGATGTAAAGAAATAAAATTACACAATTTACATCGGTTGTTTGAAACCGATGTGAAAAATAAAATGTACACATTTTACATCGGTTGTTTGAAACCGATGTAAAAAATAAACATTTTACGTCGGTTGTGTAAAACCGATGTAAAAAAGGATTTTACATCGGTTATAATCTAAAATGCAACATATTTACATCAGTTATTATAACTGATGTAAAATGTACGAAATTTGCACATTTTACATCGGTTTTCAAACCGATGTAAATTGAACACCTATTTTACGACGGTATATTTTACATCAGTTCTATAACCGATGTAAAATGTATGAAATAACCATAGTAAAATGTATTTTTTGTAGTAGTGACAAGAGTCTCAAGTATATTTTCAGTCAGAAAGAATTAAACATGAGTCAGAGGAGATGGCTGGAATTGATCAAAGATTACTACCTGGAAATCCTTTATCATCTAGGCAAAACGAATGTGGTAGCTGATTAAGCCGCAAACCTATTTCTATTCGAATGTTGGAAATGCTCACGTCCCAGTACAGCATTCAACGAGAATTGATTCGCGAAGGAGTCCAAGGGCAATTGTGTGTGATGGAATTAACTTCATCATTGATCGATGAAATCAAATCTAAGCAATTAGATGACCCCCTGACGATTCGATTACGTGATGAAGTGGGCAAGGGAAAGGCCCCAGGATTTGTAATTTATGATGATGGAGTCTTGAGGTTCCAGAGTCGACTTTGCGTTCCCGATGATGAGGTTTTGAAACAGACGATCATGAAGGAAGCTCACAGTGTGCCATATTCTATTCATCCGGGCGCCAGTAAGACGTATAAGGATATAAACATAATTTCTGGTGGGGAAATATTAAGAACGACGTACAAAAATACATCTCGAAGTGTTTAACTTGTCAACAGGTTAAGATTGAACATCAGCGACCTGCCGGAATGTTGAAGCCACTTCCGGTTCCTGAGTGGAAGTGGGAGTATATATCAATGGACTTTATCACCAACATGCCAAGGACCAGGACGGGGATGAACATGATTTGGGTGATAGTTGATCGACTAACCAAGTCGGCTCATTTCCTATGTGTTAAGGATACTTGGGGACTAGAGAAGTTGGCACGAGTGTTTATTGCAGAGATAGTCCGATTGCATGGTACGTCGAATACCATTATTTCAGATCGGGATGGTCACTTTGTGTCACACTTTTGGAAGGCAGTTCATAAAGCTTTGGGAACCGATCTGAACTTTAGTACAGCTTATCATCCTCAGACTGACGGACAGTCCGAAAGGACTATTCATACAGTTGAAGACATGCAAAGAGCTTGTGCCTTAGATTGGTCGACTGATTGGGAGGTTCATTTGTCGTTAATTGAATTCACCTACAACAATATTTGGCATGCTTCCATTAAGATGGCATCGTTTGAAGCATTGTACGGGAGAAGATGCAGATCACCCCTGTGTTGGGACTATTCGTCTGACTTGATTGGGACGGAACCAGAATTGATAGTACAAACTCAAGAGAAGGTAGCTCTGATTCATGAAAGGCTGTTGACTGCCCAGAGTCGACAGAAATCTTATGCGGATGTGCGTCTTCGCCCGTTAGAGTTTGAAATTGGGGACCACGTACTCTTAAAGGTTTCTCCTATTCGGGGGATTTATCGTTTTGGGAGGAAAGGAAAGCCGAGTCCGAGATATATCGGACCATTTGAGATTCTTGAAAGAGTTGGAGAATTGGCGTACAGGTTGGCCTTGCCGCCATCGCTGAGTCATGTTCACAATGTGTTTCACGTATCACAGTTACGGAAGTATGTACCAGATCCCAGTCATGTCATCGATTTCGGTGAGATTGAGATAGCTAATGATGGCACGTTCAAACAGAGGCCAATCAAGATACTCGAGAGTCGGGTCAAACAATTGAGAAATAAACCAATATCCTTGGTTAAAGTGCAATGGTCATGACACGGAGTCGAAGAGGCCACTTGGGAGACGGAGGATGGTATGAAGGCTAGATATCCGGAGTTATTTTCATCTTAAATTTGGGGACGAAACTTCTTTTTAGAGGGAGAGTATGTAGTACCCGAATATCTGATGTATAACTTTATCTGTATTTGAACCTTGTGACATTCCATATGTTGTATTTTGATCTGAGTATAATCCTCTGTATTTCATAATCCTGTATCGACGAGTGTATGATTTCGTAGTTGTTGTTTCATACATGAACTTTTGTACATTTAGCGCATGCTAACGTTTAAGTGTAGCACGCGCTAAATATGTAAGCTAACGCACGTTACAGACGAGTCTTAGCGCACGCTATACGTGGTCAGCATGATTGAGACAGTTTGGTAGGTGAGATCGGACCGTGGATTTTGTTGGGGACATGCCGGGATGAATCTGGACGGCTTTTGGGAAAGGCAAGTCAACGGCGATTAGCGCACGCTATGTGAGAGATGCTAGCGCGCGCTAAATATAGTACAGTGAGGTCAGTGAGCTTTTGTAAACCCGATAGGGTACGCTATGATGGGTATTAGCGTATGCTAACTGTTGCATTTATGGCACGTAAAGGCTATTTAGCGTACGATAGACCGAAGATAGATAGATACAGTGCGCTGGGAGCCCGTTAGAGCACGTTAAAAAGGAGCAGTAGCGCGCGCTAATAACTATTTTCTATAAATAAGATAGCACCTCACCTCATTTATCAGTCTCCACTTCACCCCACACTCAATTTCCAAGAATTAGAGAGTTATCCTCCCCATATTCAACCTTCATATCAGCCTCTAATCATATCATTGAAGGCAAGGAGCCCTGAGGATTGGTGTTCTAGCGTTTGGCGTGGAGTTCACCTAGTAATCTCATCTTTTCCTTCCGTGTAAGGTATCTGGCGATTCACCAATCTAGATTATATGTTCCTGTTGTCAAATATAAACATGCTACGGAAGTTGTTGAGTTTATCACTGAGATTATTAAGTTCTTACATACAACTTGAACAAGCAACGCGTATAGGAGAACCTAGTGGACTTGAACTTAGAGTTATTCCTTGAAGAAGAAGATGGTAATCTTGTGAACCTAATAACCGAGTTTTATGGTGTTCTTCAAGATATTTCTGAAACCTTGCTGCGTTGGATTAATGGAAGTTTTGGTTAGAATCCATGTTAGACGAACTACCTTGTGTTATAGTTGTAGAATCCGACCGATTGATGTGTTTAAATCTTGATTTAGAAGATTATGAGATTGTTATTCGAATTAGTATCGTAGTGTTGATTCAACCGTTATGGGTGGGGCAGATTCATACGTTTTTATGATCGGGTAAATTTCGCCTCTAGGTGATAGCATGATGTTTAGAACAATTATTTGGAGCCGTTAGTTATAATTGTGCTATTGTTCATTGAAGGTTTGGATTGTTGGTGAAGTGATCGAGTGAGAACTCTTCGACCGGGTTGAAAGTTATTCGTAGTATCTATCCTTGTCGCCGTTTTTGAGCCAAGTATCGTAACATGGCTTCGGTTTAACGTTAATGATTTTCAATCATGCATATTACCATTCATATTGATGAATATAATTGTTATACTGTCGTTCATGTTTTTGATCCATGTGTATGTTCATGCTGATGAACATATTGTGTTGCATATGTATGCATGGTTGTGTCATGTGTGTTGTATTGATCCGAAAGGGATCATGTGATCTATGCTGAGGGCGCTGGATCAGTTGTCCACCTCGTGTTGGTCCGACGGGATCATTTTGGTATCTATACTGAGGGCGCTGGATCATTAGACGGGTTTTTCCACATCATGTTGGTCCGATGGGATCATCTTTGGATCTATGCTGAGGGTGCTGGATCATTGGATTACCCCATGTTGTGTTGCTGGAATCATGTGAATTCGCATCGTTGGATTCCGGTAGCAGAAGTTCATGTTATGTATTTTGTTATACATTGTTGTTACATATCTGTTCTTGTATATTATAATAGCTGTACTAGCATCGTTTTGCTAACCCCTGCGGGGTGGACATTTGTTTTGATGTTCAGGTAGTCGAGGAGCGGGAAAGCAGCCACAGTACCGGCATGATGATGAAGGGGCTCAGTGATGTTGTCCGTTGTATTTGTTTTAATATTCTGGTTTGGTATTTAGTACTCGAGTACGTGTGTCTTTTCTTGATCTGAAAATTTGTAATAAATGAATTGTGTTGAGACGTTTTAATCGGTTATTAAATTACTCAACTATTGGTGGTATTTTCGTATTATTCAGCAATTCTTTTAATTTAGCCTTGTAAATTCTGACATAAAGGGTTTACGGCGCTGTAATTATTCCGAATATCTCGGGGTGTTACAGCGATCAACCTGAAATGTTGGTATATCCTCTTGCAGACTATTCTTTCATAGAAAAGTCGGATTGGGACATATTTATTGCTGATCGCATATCAAATGAGTTTGAGGTATGTTTCCAATTAGCTTCATTCATGTACACTAATTACTTACTACTGATGTTATAACCTCGTTGGTGCTTTTTATGTAGAAAATTCACGATGAACAACAACAACGAAGTCGGTTGATTAAATATCCACATCGCATGTCTCAAAAAGGTTATGCAAACCTTGAGAAAGAATGGGTTAGTGATAAAGAAACAACATGCTAATCTGTGCATTCATAATATTATTGAAGTACGGTAATATTATTACTAAGGCTCTCCTCTATATGTGAATGCAGTCTGAATCTCATCCAAAAGCAGAGGAGGTAGATCGATCGGATACCTGGGTCCTAGCTAGGAAGGAGAAGATGATAATTTTTTATGTGATGAAGTTGCTATTAAAAGCTAATGAAATTGTAAGTTATTGATTTATTTAATAGACGACTTAAAAAAGAGTGAAAAAGGTAAAAAATAATCATAAATTGGACTAATTGATCAGAAATAATAAAGTTGGTAAAAATTAGTATAATAAGTGGAAATAAAATTTAAAAAGAGATGATTTGGATTTATTTCATCTTAAATCAATTCCAAATTTAAAAGTTGAATGTATTTGAATTTACTTAATAGATGTCTTGATTTATTAACTACCATCTTATGCTTTTTTTAGGAGAAGATGAAGGAGGAGGTTAAGGAAGGGAAAGTGATGGTTGAAGGTGTTGATGATTTGTTAACAAAGGTGCTTGGTATGCCCGAGCACAGAGGAAGAGTACGCGATCAAGGAAAACACGTCAGGCAGTCGTTTATTTCGATCTACCATGACAAAAAAAAAAGCAAGGACAATGGATGAAAAGATACGTGAGGGAGTTCAAAAGTTTATGGCAGAGGAGACTCCAAGGATTATTAGTGAGAGAGATGCTTTTTGGGCTGCTGAAATGGAAAAGCTCAAAGCCGAATTGTTGAGAAAGGCTGTACAACATGAAGCTAGTCCAAACCCTGCTTCCCAGCAAGCAAACTGCTCTCAATCTAAGGGTGGGACTGTATGCATGTCTGATTGCTCTTTTTCTAATGTTTGTAAATTGCTTTCTAGTTTTGAACTTTTGTACATGCTTGCTTTTCTTCAAGTGAAACATCAGGAATATAGTGAAATATCAGGAATATGATCATAAAATTATACGAGTAGCTTCTAGGTATGACCCTGTTAGATTATCGAGGAGTATGCTTGCTATTTGCCTGGCCTTTTTAAAATTTACATTGTATGGTCTATGCACTGACCCTATTAGATTGTCGAGAAGTATGCTTGCAATTTGCCTGCCCTACAGAGAAAGGCTCTTGACTGAAAGATAGTACTACTAGGATGAACATTTAGGAAACCAATAAAGAAACTAAGATTGGACTTTACGGAAGCCCAAGAATTAGAGGCTAATTTGAGTCGAAGACAATAATATTTAATAAGCAAGAATATATACTATTTCAAATTGCGAACAATAACATGATAATATTATCAAGATAATTCTCACTAAATAAATTTCAACCTGGGGGCGGACACAGCTGAATGGAAACAGGAGAGGGGCCAATATATAATTTTCAGATGATTTATAAATGACTAAATTGTGTTTTATCCGAAATTAAATGTACATAATAAAGGAATTTTTGTCCTAAGATGTGGTAATGTAGCTCATAGGTCGTGTGCACTTGCTGTGCGATTTAAGGATGCCAGTGTTAGGCGCATTTTTATACGCTTATTTATCATTATTTTGTATTCTTTTCATAATTAAATCTGCATAAATGAGCTTGTAATGCCCTATTCTTTTATGTTTTGCAGGAAATTGATGTCTGTAAGCTAAAACGATGAAATCCTAATGTTATTTGAACTGTCGAAGTTTGGGATGCAATTAATAACTAAAGAAAACCAATAAAAGAACTAATAGTAAAAACGATCGCTCGAAGAAAGAAAATCAAATGATGAATAAGTCTAGGATTGTGAATCCACCTTGGTTTATCCGAATTTACTCTCGATTATCTGAAGTTAATGATTTCCCCAATTTATTGAAGGCGAAGATTGCTAAAATATTCTACCGCCTCTCCCAAGGTCAATAGATTTTTCTAAAGGCGAATAACGCACTCTATCCCTAGGTGAATTAATTCGACAATAGGCAAAATGCACAAAATCTTCAAAAGGCCACGTAGTTCCTATGAGTATATTCCTATCTCACAAGATAAAACGGTTCTCACCAATAGTTCCTCACCAACTCTCCTCTCCCGATTCGAGTTGTGTAATTAAAACAATCCAATTATAGGCCACACAATTGAAAGCATTAAAGACGATTGGGAAAACTCAACAGAAAAGGGAATTATATAGATAATCAGAAGCAAATTCGTCAAAACTTTGGTTTCATCAAAATCCTAGAACAGGGTTTTAGCCTGACATGCTGAAGAATAAAAATACAGAAATAATAAAAGGAAGCATCGAAATCAAACGCAGATGAAGAACTCAGATTCCTCCGTTCTTCTGGCTTCCGCTCTCTGTTCCTGGTGTCTTCTGCTTCTTCTCTTGATAATGATCGATCCTTCAATGATAATCCCCCAAGATTATGATCTTAAACCCTTATTTATAAATCCCATCAGCCTCCAAAACGCGTCCGTGTGATTAGGTCGAGAACCGGCTCCAAAACGGCCCAGAAACGCGGCATTTTCTGTCAAAACCACCCCGTGGGCCGCGGCTCACTTGATCTGTGCCGCGGCTCACTTGATCTGTGCCGCGGCTCACGGTCTTCAGCGCCTAATACCTGATGCTGATTTTTCCTCCTGGGCCGCGACTCACTATACTTGTGCCGCGGCTCAGAGTACAGTTCACTCGGGGCTCCCTGGTCACCTGCGTGTGTCGTGGCCCGCTTGCCTTGTGCCGCGGCCCCAGGCCAAAATTGGCCGTTCTCGCCCGTTTTCATCGTTTTAGCTTACGGACTTCAATTTCCTGCAAAACATAAAAGAATAGGGCATTACAAGCTCATTTATGCAGATTTAATTATGAAAAGAATACAAAATAATGATAAATAAGCGTATAAAAATACGCCTAACAAATACCCCCAAACTTGAGCCTTTGCTTGTCCTCAAGCAAAAAGAATTGATTACAAATAAAAGAATAATCGTGAATAATCGTGCAATTTCATAGTGCTCAACCTAATCAATACTACCCTGAAAATCTCAAAGAATAGTACAAGTGTCGTAATAGTGAGTCACATCCAGGACACTGATTCCACGAAGTAATCAATTTCATTCCTAATCAATCGTTCATGAAGAAAATCAAGCTCAAAGATTAACAAGCGTGAATTTAATCGACCGCCAATATAAAGGGTTAAAATAAATAAGCTAACTCTCCCAATCCCACAGTCTAATGGCAAAAATTTCAAGAGTTTCATCATCAAAAATAACCCTCGGACAGTGTTCCCTTATATATGATCAATAAATTGATTCGAGTTGACCACTAGGTTCGGATCTCGGGATGTTTCATCGGGATAATCCTAGGGTGGAATTCCATTCTCATGTATTGGGGAACTGTTTGACGTAAAAGACACTCATGGGGCACATGGATGCTTCTAGTTACTAAGTTCCCCTCCACAGCGGAGAAACAACTCGAATAGCTATTCCCGCATGTCCGATTCAAGGTTGTTGTTTTACGCGAGAGTAAACAACGGGTCACGCGAATACCCCCGGTAACTAGGCTTCCCATAATCGGCACATGCGAAATCTCTAAACCACTAGTCTAATCCGGGTTGTCGTTTTACGCGAGAGTAAACAACGGGTCACGTGAATACCCCCGGTTACTAGACTTCCCGTCATAGAACAAATAATATCTCGACTTTTTAGGAAAAACTGTCCGACTCTAAACTCACATTAAGTGCCAACACGACTTATGTTACTGGACAACTAGCTACGCAAAAAGTGTTACCCAACGTATACACGGCGATTTGAAAACACGTATGTCTCCTTTCTTATCTGCTAAGATTTCTACAAAAATGAAAAAATTTCGGACCTAGATGAATACTCAACAGAAACAGATATCGCTGACTACAACTCAACTAAAACTCAACCGTTTCTTCAGAGAGAAATCAGTATCGTAACATCAGTTTTACACACAAAGAAGCACGAAAAATGCACGAATGCAATTAAAAACACGACAAGCAAGGCTAAGAACAAAAAGATAACGAAAGTGCAAACGAATAAGTACAGCAATAATAATAGCAACAGAAAGTAAACCCCCCCCCCCCCAAACTTAGGATGTACATTGACCTCAATGGACAAAAAGAGTAATATTCAATAAAATAAAAAGGTCAAGTACTCCCCTACAGTCTGCTCACGAACTAGTGCCGGCGTCGTCCGGCAAGCCTGCACGCTTCTCGACTACACCATGCGAAATGTGAATAAATGAGCTTGCAACAACAAAGAGGAAATTAAGGATGAGCTCTCAAGTTTAAACATGTTGTAAGGGTTGGGAGACAATATAATCCGATAAAATGATTCGTTGCATATAGTTTGAAAATGCTTGGCTTAACAATTTTTCATTGCTGCAATTTATCAAACACTTGGTATGCACAAGTTAAAATGAAGAACAAGAATTTTAATGGCTAACTCCAAATCCCAAAAAATAATAACACAGATATATAGCCATGATAAATTACAACTAACATCACCAATTCGTTCATACTCACAAATACCATCACAATCAAACACCATATTCACCATATTCCAACTCCATTTTTAAGAAAACTTTGAAGAACAACTAGCAACATATAACTTCAATTCACTTTTCAAATCATGTATCAATTATGATTAAGAGATCGAGAATTACCTGACTTGGAATTAAGAATGCAAGAAGAAGGAGCAGAAAAAGATATCGGTCGAGTGCTTGTGTGAAGGAGGGAAGGGACTTTACCTGATGTGTGTCAGTTGATCGTGTATATGAAGCATACCTGGGCTTTCCTATTTGCGACGGGGGCCGCGGCACATCTTAAGTGAGCCGCGGCCCATAGTACAGTCGGCCTGGGACTTTTTGTGATGTCGTCGGGTGCCGCGGCTCAATCTACGTGTAGCGCGGCTCATCGTGTTAGTGTGTCGCGGCTCATTTGGTCCGTGCCGCGGCACAGAGTACAGTCTCCTCGGCATTTCTTGGACATTTGGTGTGCCGCGGCTCAGGGAATATGTGCCGCGGCTCAGGGACCTGGTGTGCCGCGGCTCAGTAAGGTCGTGCCGTGGCACAGAGTACAGTTTGTTTGGCCTTTTTCCTTCAACTGGTGTGTGCCGCGGCTCACTATTCTTGTGCCGCGGCCCATCACTGATTTCTTCCCCTGGGGTGATTCCTGCACAGAATTTTTAAAGGAAAACATCAAGAACGAGAGGGATAAGCAAATCAAAGCAAAAATGACGAAAAATAAAGACTCTAAATTGCAAGAAAACACTAAAAAATATAAATTCTACAACTAATAATCGGGTTGCCTCCCGAGAAGCGCTAAGTTTATAGTCTTCAGCCGGACTTTTCTAGCATTCATCCGGCAGTGGATAAGATGACACTCGTCTTCTGCGCGTCTATTGGATTTCCCATGTAGGCCTTCAACCGCTGTCCATTAACTTTGAATTTGCGGTCATCTTTTTGTACTTCCACTGCACCATGTGGGAACACTTGAACTACGGTGAACGGTCCCGACCATCGTGAACGCAATTTCCCGGGGAATAACCTTAAGCGAGAATTAAATAACAACACTTCTTGACTCGGGACAAACTCTCTCTATGTGATGTGCTTATCATGCCAAATCTTTGTCCGCTCCTTATAAAGCTTCGCATTTTCGTATGCATCGTGGCGAATTTCCTCCAACTCGTTCAGCTGTAAACAACGCTTCTCACCAGCAGATTTCAGATCAAAGTTTAGTTTCTTTATCGCCTAGTAAGCACGATGTTCCATCTCTACGGGCAAATGGCAACTTTTCCCATAAACTAATCTGTAAGGCGACATCCCGATAGGTGTTTTATATGCAGTACGGTACGCCCAAAGTGCATCATCGAGTTTAAAAGACCAATCTTTTCGAGACGAGCTGACTGTTTTTTCTAGGATCCACTTCAGCTCTCGATTTGATATCTCGACTTGACCGCTCGTCTGAGGATGGTAGGCTGTAGCTGCACGATGAGTGACTCTGTATTTTCTCAAGACCGCATCAAGGAATTTGTTGTCAAAGTGTGAACCACCATCACTGATAATGGCACGCGGACTCCCAAAACGCGTGAAAATATATTTTTTTATAAAGTTGATTACGACATTGGACCCATTCGTTGGTAGTGCCACCGCTTCGACCCACTTTGAGACGTAGTCCACGGCCACCAAAATATAGAGATTCTTGTTTGATGGAGGAAAGGGACCCATGAAGTCGGAAGCATCCATGTGTCGTACGTAGGCTGCATGCTCTGAATTTAATTCGGAAGCAAACCCAATCAAAACGGACTCTAGTGGATCGGGTGGATAATTCTCTCGAAAGGCTCTACTTACACACGAGTCAATGACGTCAACTTGGAAACAATTTTCAGCATCACTCGGATATTTTAAGGATCGAAAGATATTGAACGTTACTTGCTCCTCTTGAACTCGTAGAGTAAGCTTCCCTTTTTACACATCGATAAAAGTTCGGCCGGTTGCCAAAAATGGTCTTCCCAAGATAATTGGGATGTCGTGGTCCTCCTCCATGTCAAGCACAATGAAATCGGCCGGAAAGATGAACTTATCGACTTTGACTAAGACGTCCTCTATCACTCCCCTCGGATATTTTATGGATCTATCGGCTAATTGTAAGGAGACCGTCGTCGGCATGGCTTCCCCAATATCCAGCTTTTTAAAAATAGAAAGGGGCATAAGGTTTATGCTGGCTCCGAGATCGCATAGGGCTCTTTCAAAAGACGAATTCCCAATGATGCAAGGAATGGTAAAGCTTCCCGGATCTCTCAATTTAGGTGGGAGCTTCTTTTGTATAATAGCGCTACACTCCTCCGTCAATGCGACTATCTCATACTCCTCGAGCTTTCTTTTGTTTGACAAGACTTCTTTCATGAATTTCACGTAACTCGGCATTTGTTCCAAGGCGTCGGCAAATGGAATGTTGATATGCAGTTTCTTGAAGACGTCGAGGAACTTGGGAAATTGCTTGTCTAATTTTTGCTTTTGCAAACGCAGTGGGAATGGAATATGAGGGGTGGGATGAGTAGTCGACACTGCCTTTGGCTTAGGCGCCTCATTCTTTTCTTTCTCACTTTGCTCGATTTTGTCCTTGTCATTGATAGGCTGCACTTTCAACTCCTTTCCACTTCGTAGTTCGATTGCTTGCACGTTTTCCTTGGGGTTTAATTCGGTAGCGCTGGGTAATGCACCTTGAGGTCGAGAGGACAATAGACTTGCAATCTGCCCCATTTGTGCTTCCAAGTTTCGGATGGAGGTGGAATGATTTTGAAGGGTAGTCTCAGTGCGGGTCATGAATTGGCTCGTGTTAGCCGCCAATTGAGCAAGAGCATCTTCCAAGGATACCTTTGGTGATTGAGGGGGCTGCTGTGGGGGCTGCGCGAATTGAGCTTGTGGAGGTTTTAAAGCTTGCCCGTTCCTCCACGAAAAATTTTGGTGATTTCGCCACCCTTGATTATAAGTGTTGGAGTACGGATTGTTCTGTCGATTCCCGTTCCCCACGAACTGTGCATGTTTCATCGGATGTTGCTCGAAAGGGTTTCCGACTTGGCACTCTGCGCTAGGATGAGATCCATTACACCAATTGCATGATTCAATGGTAACGGGGGAAGGAGCATGTGAAAAGGCTTGAAGTTGCTGCGTCAAGGCGGCGACTTGAGCTGAAAATGTAGAGAGCGGATCATTATTGGAGATTTCCATTACTCGTTTCGGGTTTACTCGTTCGGACAGCCATTGATAAGCATTCGCAGCCATAGCTTCCAATAGAGAGTGTGCTTCGGCCAAAGTTTTTCCTATTAAGGATCCTCCAGCGGCCGCATCGACGAGAGTGCGTGTAGAAGCACTCAATCCGTTGTAAAATGTTTGAATTTGGAGCCAATCCGGTAGGCCGTGATGTGGGCATCTCCGTAATAAATCTTTGTATCGCTCCCAAGCTTCGTGAAGTGACTCCATATCAAATTGCCCAAATTTAGTGATCTCGTTCCGTAACCTCGCCGTCTTCGATGGTGGGAAGAACTTAGCGAGGAAGGCTTGCGCTAATTCTGCCCAAGTAGTGATCGAGCCCGGCGGTAAAGAATTCAACCAAAATTTGGCTTTGTCCCTCAAAGACAAAGGGAAAAGCCTTAGACGAATAGCATCATCGGTGATACCGTTGTTCTTGAAGGTGTCACAAATCTCGAGAAAAGACGCAATGTGTGCATTGGGGTTATCGTTCGGCAATCCACAAAACTGGCTAGCTTGCACCATCTGAATAATAGCCGGCTTGATTTCGAAGTTGTTGGCTTGGATTGTCGGACGCCGAATCCCCGAAAAGTTCGCATTGATTTGCGGCATAGCATAATCGCGGAGTGCTAATGCCGGTTGAACTTGCTGAATGGGATTGTCTGCTTCGTGATTTCCCGTGTTATCGGCCATAGTGACTTTTGCTGGTAGCTCTCGTTTCTCCTTCTTGCTTCTCCGAAGAGTGCACTCGAGTTCGGTATCCAAAGGTAGTAGGCCTTCGTTACCGAATTTTCTCATGCACTAACCGGAAACTCAGGAAAAACAAATAAATAAAATTACACAAAAACAATAAAAAATGTTCAAACTAAGACTAGAAAGACTGAAATCGATATTAGTAAAAAAATCAGTCCCCGGCAACGGCGCCAAAAACTTGTTGCGATATTTCGTTGAACGCAAGTGCACGTTATCGTAGACAAGTAATAAAGTGATGAGTCAGATATCGTTCCCACGAGGACTGAATCACTAAGTACTGATTTATATGTATTCTAATGTTATTTGACCTGTCGAAGTTTGGGATGCAATTAATAACTAAAGAAAACCAATAAAAAAACTAACAGTAAAAACGATCACTCGAAGAAAGAAAATCAAATGATGAATAAGTCTAGGATTGTGAATCCACCTTGGTTTATCCGAATTTACTCTCGATTATCTGAAGTTAATGATTTCCCCAATTTATTGAAGGCGAAGATTGCTAAAACAGTCTACCGCCTCTCCCGAGGTCAATAGATTTTTCTAAAGGCGAATAACGCACTCTATCCCTAGGTGAGTTAATTCGACAATAGGCAAAAAGCACAAAATCTTCAAAAGGCCACGTAGTTCCTATGAGTATATTCCTATCTCACAAGATAAAACGGTTCTCACCAATAGTTCCTCACCAACTCTCCTCTCCCGATCCGAGTTGCGTAATTAAAACAATCCAATTATAGGCCACACAATTGAAAGCATTAAAGACGATTGGGAAAACTCAACAGAAAAGGGAATTATATAGATAATCAAAAGCAAATTCGTCAAAACTTTGGTTTCATCAAAATCCTAGAACAGGGTTTTAGCCTGACATGCTGAAGAATAAAAATACAGAAATAATGAAAGGAAGCATCGAAATCAAATGCAGATGAAGAACTCGGATTCCTCCGTTCTTCTGGCTTCCGCTCTCTACTCTTGGTGTCTTCTGCTTCTTCTCTTGATAATGATCGATCCTCCAATGATAATCCCCCAAGATTATGATCTTAAACCCTTATTTATAAATCCCATCATCCTCCAAAACGCGTTCGTGTGATTAGGTCAAGAATCGGCTCCAAAACGGCCCAGAAACGCGGCATTTTCTGTCAAAACCGCCTCGTGGGCCGCGGCTCACTTAATCTGTGCCGCGGCTTACGGTCTTCAGCGCCTAATACCTGATGCTGATTTTTCCTCCTGGGCCGCGGCTCACTATACTTGTGCCGCGGCTCGATCTGATTCACTCGGGGCTCGGCCGTCACTGCCTGGGGCCGCGCACAAGGCAGCGGCCGCGGCACACGCAGTGACCACGAGCCCCGAGTGAATCAGACTGAGCCGCGGCACAAGTATAGTGAGCCGCGGCTCAGAGGAAAAATCATCGTATTAGGCTCAAGATGTAACACCCGAGATATTCGGAATAATTACGCCGTAAACCCTTTAAGTAAGGATTTACAAGGCCGATTTAAAAAAATGTAAATATAAGACATCAATATCAAGGAAATTCAAGTTTACAAAACCATTCAACCGGTTCAATGAGTAATTAATACAACCATATCGAAATGATATTAATACGACACGCGTACTCGATCTTGAAATCAAAACAAGAAAACAAATCACCAACAACAACAAACATCATCAACCCCTTCGTCCACGTCATCGTGGTCGCTTTCGCTTCCTCGGCTACCTGAACATCAAAACAAATGTCCACCCCCGAAGGGGTTAGCAAAACGATGCTAGTACAAGTATCATATTAAAAAATTCGAATATGCATCAACAATACATAACAGGATACACCACACGGACTTCCGCTACCGGAATCCGACAATGCGAATCCACAAGATTCCATTAACACAGCAAGGGTATTCTAATGATCCAGCGCCCTCAGCATAGATCCCAAGATGATCCCGTCGGACCAACACGAGGTGGAAATAACCCGTCCAATGATCCAGCGCCCTCAGCCTAGATCCCAAGATGATCCCGTCGGACCAACACGAGGTGGACATCCGATCCAGCGCCCTCATCATAGATCGTACAACGTACACAAATACAACTCATGCATACACATATGCCAAATCATTATGTTCATCAACATGAACATACAAATACTAGATAATGAATATCATGACAATTCAACAAATTAATTTCCATGTTCAACAACATGAATAAACCACAAACATGCTCAAAATATCAATTTTAACACATTACGATACTTGCCTCGAAGATGGCAAGAACGAAACACTTCAATGATCTCAACACACTCGAAGGCTGCCTCCTACGATCAACGTAGCAAGCTCGAACCTTAACAAAAGAAATGATATACAAATCATCTCAAGTCGAACGATCGCCTAACAATTTGGTCTACGGCCCAAAAGCTCAAAATATGCAGTCTGCCTGAACCACTTAGCGTACGCTACGTACTCTACGTAGCGTGCGCTAAGCCTGCCTGTTAGCGTACGCTATCGTCTAAGCCTAGCGTACGCTAGCCATAGGCTGACAGTTCTCTCTGATCAACCGACTGACTCGGCTGATATCATAACGTACGTTACGTACTAAACGTAGCGTGCGTTAACTTATCCCCGATAGCGCACGTTAACTTACGTATGTTAGCGTGCGCTAACCGTGCATGGCAGATTACTACCGGTAGAAAACTGGATCTTAACGGTGATGAACTCATGAATTCTATGGTGATAAAACAAGTCATCCCCGAGCATATCATGCTAATAAGGTTTGTGAAAGTTCTTTCCGTACTAAATGACTATGAGATACAAAGATACGTATAATCATCACAACACCATAGTTCATCTAGATCTTCAAGGGATATCCTGAGTTCAATCCATTATAAGTCTCAAAACGTATGATCCTTCTATATAAACGCATAAGAACTTGAAAATCTCCATATACTGATCACAAATCGGTTTGAAAATGCTTAGGAGTCCATAAACTAAAAAGGTTCAAAGGTTCATACGATGAATAAGTGCCGAAACATCGAAAATATCCTTCTAACACATGATGATCGATTTTGAACGAAATAACTGACTATTAAAACATGATCAAACGTCCTTTGAAACACTACTAATATTGGTGAAGAATAACCTACCTCAAAGTAGTGAAGAACAAGAAGAAAATCGAAGCAATCCAACGTCGAAGGCTCGAACACCAATCCTCAATGATCTACAATCTTCAATACAAGCTAGGATGCTGATATGAAGTGTTTAGGATGTAGGAAGTTATACTCTAAGTATAAGAATTCGGATGTGGGAAAAGAAAGGACTGAAAATACGAAAAGGATGCTGTCCTATTTATAGGAAATGGTTATTAGCGCGCGCTAGTCCCTGCTCGTAGCGTGCGCTAACGGCTACTGACTTCACTGTACTAAGCACTTAGCATGCGCTATGCACATACCTGTAGCGTGCGCTAAGGCATTGACTTGGCTTTTCCCGAAAGCGGTCCAGGTTCATCCCGACACAATCCGACCAAGATCCCCGGCCTGATCTCACCTACCACACGTCTCAATCAAATTGACCACGCATAGCGTGCGCTAATGTTCCTTTGTAGCGTGCGCTATGGATCCATGTTAGCGTATGCTACACATAGCCGATAGCGTGCGCTACATGCGCAGAATTAAAATTCTTAAATCACAATCATGAAATCATACGCTCGACAACATCGGATTATGAAATACGGAGAATAATACTCAGACAAAAGTACAATAATTACAATATCACAAGTTCCAAAAATATATCAGAAATCTCGGGTATTACATCCTTCCTCCCTAAAAAGAAGTTTCGTCCCGAAACTTAAGATGAAAACAACTCTGGATATCTAGTCTTCATACTGTCCTCCGTTTCCCAAGTGGCCTCTTCAACTCCGTGTCGCGACCATTGTACTTTAACCAAGTGTATTGGTTTATTCCTCAATTGTTTGATCCGACTCTCAAGTATCTTGATTGGTCTCTCTTCGAAGGTGCCATCATTAGCTATCTCGATCTCGTCGAATTCAATGACGTGACTGGGGTCCGGTACATACTTCCGCAATTGGGATACGTGAAACACATTGTGAACGTGACTCAGCGATGGCAGTAAGGCCAACCTGTATGCTAAATCTCCAACCCTCTCGAGGATCTCGAATGGTCCGATATATCTAGGACTAAGCTTGCCTCTCCTCCCAAAACGGAAAATCCCTCGTGTAGGAGACACCTTCAATAGTACATGGTCTCCAGCGTCGAACTCTAGAGGGCGACGACGTACATCTGCATAAGACTTCTGTCGACTCTGGGCAGTCAACAGTCTTTCTCGAATCAAAGCTATCTTCTCTTGAGTCTGAATTATCAATTCCAGTTCCGTCCCGATCAAATCCGAAGAATCATCCCAACACAGGGGTGATTGGCATCTTCTCCCGTACAAAGCTTCAAATGGTGCCATCTTAATAGAAGCATTCCAACTATTATTGTAAGTGAATTCAATCAGTGGCAAATGAACTTCCCAATCAGTTGACCAATCAAAAGCACAGGCTCTAAGCATGTCCTCTACTGTCTGTATTGTCCTTTCGGACTGACCGTCCGTTTGGGGATGATAAGCCGTGCTAAAGTTGAGCTCAGTCCCCAGAGCCCTGTGAACTGCTTTCCAGAAGTGCGACACGAAACGACCATCTCGATCCGAAATAATGGTCTTCGGCGTCCCATGCAATCTGACTATCTCCGCAATAAATACTCGCGCCAATCTCTCGGGTCCCCATGTATCTTTAATCCCTAGGAAATGATCTGACTTGGTTAGTCGATCAACTACAACCCAAATCATGTTCATTCCCGTTCTAGTCCTTGGCATACTGGTGATGAAATCCATCGAGATGTCCTCCCACTTCCATTCAGGGATCGGAAGCGGCTTTAACATTCCGGCGGGTCGCTGATGTTCAATCTTAACTTGCTGACAAGTCAAGCACCTCGAAACGTACTCTGCTACGTCCTTCTTCATATTCCCCCACCAGAAGTTTTGTTTTAAATCCTTATACATCTTACTGCTGCCTAGGTGAATGGAATAGGGCGCGCTGTGAGCTTCCTTCAGAATAGTCCGTCTCAAATCATCATCATCGGGAACGCAAAGACGACTCTGAAATCTCAGAACTCCATCATCTTGTATCACGAATCCTGGGGCTTTTCCTTTCTTTACTTCGTCACATAATCGAAGGATCAGAGAATGGTTCAACTGTTTAGACTTGATCTCCTCGACTAGTGATGAAGTCAGTTCCATCACATAAAGTTGCCCTTGGATTCCTGGTGCCCATACTTCAATCTCCTCGCGGATCAGTTCCCGTTGAATACTGGTTCGGGATGTAAGTGCTTCCAACACTCGAAGAGAAACAGGTTTATGGCTCCATGCATCGGCTACTAAGTTTGCTTTCCCCGGATGATAGAGAATATCCAAGTCGTAATCCTTGGTCAATTCCATCCACCTTCTCTGCCTCATGTTTAATTCTTTTTGACTGAAAATATACTTGAGGCTCTTATGATCGGTAAAGATCTGACAATGAGTGCCGTACAAATAATGTCTCCAAATTTTCAAAGCAAAGACTACAGCTGCTAGCTCCAGATCATGAGTCGGGTAATTAACCTCGTATGGTTTCAACTGCCGAGAAGCATAGGCAATCACCTTATCTCTTTGCATCAACACATATCCCAGACCCTGATTTGAAGCGTCGCTGTACACCATGAATCCATCAGTTCCATCTGGTAATGCTAATATAGGTGTTGTCGTCAGTCTCTTCTTAAGTTCATCAAAACCAGCCTGGCATTTCTCATCCCACTTGAACTTTTGAGTTTTACAGAATAAATGAGTGAGCGGACGAGCAATTTTGGAAAATCCCTCTACAAAGCGGCGATAATATCCAGCAAGTCCTAAGAAACTCCGGACTTCTTTCACGTTATTAGGGGCTTCCCATTCCAAGATTGCTTCGACTTTCTTCGGGTCCACCTGAACTCCGTCGGCTGATATCACATGCCCAAGGAAAGTTACCTCCCTGATCCAGAACTCGCATTTTGAAAGCTTTTCATACAGCTGTTCCTTCCTCAAGGTGCTCAAAACCACACGCAAATGTTCGGCATGCTCCTCTGCGTCCTTCGAATATATCAAGATGTCATCAATGAAGACGACCACAAATTTATCCAAGTATTCCAAGAATACCCAATTCATCAATTGCATGAATACCGCAGGAGCATTGGTAAGTCCAAACGGCATCACTACGAATTCATAATGCCCGTACCGGGACCTGAAAGCAGACTTTGGTATATCCGATTCCTTAATCCTCAACTGATGGTATCCTGATCGCAAGTCAATCTTCGAGAATACCCTTGCCCCATGCAGTTGATCAAACAAGTCGTCGATCCGAGGTATAGGATACTTATTCTTGATCGTCATCTTATTGAGTTCCCTGTAATCAATACACAGTCGGAGGGATCTGTCTTTCTTCCGGACAAAGAGAACGGGCGCTCCCCAAGAAGAAATGCTAGGTTGAATATAGCCTTTCTGTAACAATTCCTCAAGTTGCTTCTTGAGTTCATACATCTCGGTTGGCGCCATGCGGTATGGTGCTCTGGAAATAGGAGCTGCTCCAGGCTCTAATTCGATAGTGAATTCCACTTCTCTCTGCGGAGGTAACCCAGATAGTTCGTCAGGAAATACATCTGAGAACTCATTCACAACTGAAATAGACGAGAGCTCTACTCCTTCCTCTTTCCTCATGGCATAACACCAAAGTCCATGACATCCTTGCTTCATTAATTTCACGGCTTTCATTGCTTTGATCAATTTTCCCGAGCTTCCCGGTCTCCACCCTCGAAATAAGTGTTCAGATCCGTCATCAGCAATGATAGAAATGACTCTCTCGGTAATTCAGAATAGCTCCATAACGGTTGAGCCAATCGTCTCCGAGAATTAAATCGTCACCGTAGATGTCAACTACAATAAGATTCGATGGCCAATCTCTCCCTCCTATAGACACTGGAAAATCTCTAGCCTATAGGGTTCCCACAATTCTCTCTCCACTCGGCAAACCCACAACATACGGTTCACACGCAAATACGCATGAGATTTTTAAACGATTTACAGTTCAAGGATACAAAAGAATGTGTAGCTCCGTGTCGAATAAAACACTAATCGGTTGCAAAAGGATCTGAATCGCACTGATGCAACAGTGTTACGATCGTCGATTTCCTCATCTCGTGCAGGCACGGAGGAATGGACCCGGACTCGATGTCTCTCTCTTCCCAACGTTACTGCGGAAATCCACTCTGTGTCCTGGTTCACACTTATCTCCTTCTAATCGGCGCTGGAGTGCGAGTACCAAAAGACCTAGTAGCAACTCCACAGAAAGCCGCACGGTGTCCTTCTTGTCCACAATCGTAGCAAGTCACAGAAGATGCGGGGCAGTCACGTCGAATATGCCCTCCTCGACCACAATTGTAGCATTTCTTTGATGCGTCCGGAACTGCTGATGTAGTCCGGAACTTCTTTCCACCTCTGGAAGGATGTGGAGGTTTCCTAGCCGAATAAAAGGAAGACTGGCCCTTGCGGGGGCCACCACTCTTGTTTTTTGAAAAGTTGCCGGTCACCTTCTACTTCTTTGCCTCCACTGATTTCTCCACCGCCGCCTCTTTCATGTCGTAGGCCAGCGCTTTGTCTTGATACTGTCGCAACGTAGTACACTCGAACCCGGACATGTACTGCTGAATCTCCGACTTCATCCGCATATCGAAATGAAAAATCTTTTCTGCCTCCGTTCTGACCAAGTGTCGCACACAAGTCAGCTGATGATTAAAAGTTTTGATTACATCTGTCACAGATGCTTCCGAACTCTGTGGTGAGAAAAACTCTCGGATCTTTGCCTCTCTAACTGGACGAGGACAATACTGTGCTTCCATCATTAATTTGAATTCCGTCCAATCCACATTATGATTCTCGGGTCGAATAGCTTCCCACCAATCAAAGGCCTCCCCAGTCAGAAAATACTGGGCAATGGGAACCTTCCGGTCCTGGGGACAGTTAAGACCCGCGAATATCTTCTCTAACTCCTTGAGCCAGTGATCCCAAGTAATTGCCTCAGCAGATCCGTCAAATTTTGGCGGGTGCAATTTGACCACCTCAGAAAGCCATCTGTCTCCCCGGTTATCCTCGTGGTGCTGCTGTCCCATCGCCGTCTGCATGCGGTCGACTACCTGGGCGAACTGGTTTATCTGCGCCACCACCTGTTGAAGCACTCCCGGCATGTTAGGATTTGCGTCGTCATTTGCTGACCCTTGCTGCCCTCTAGAATGGGAATCGGTTCGACTAGCTGATAATTCCGGGGTAGTTGCGGAATCCTCCTGTCTCATGTTACCCCGTCCGTGTCCACGACCGCGTCCGCGTCCACGTCCTCCTCTCAACATACTGTAAACATAATTCCTCAATAACCAGGACAAAGTTTACGAAATAAATCCCGTCAATACTCACAAAACAGTAATTAAGTAAAACGGTAGTATAAGAGATTAGGAGACTTACAACCACGGTCCACATGACGACTTTTGGCTGAACAGTGATGTTACGAACAACTCGTAAATCAATAACATAAACAGACCCAACTTAAAACCCGACTGCCAAGATATCCATAAATCTTAGCTCCGATACCATATTCTGTAACACCCCGAGATATTCGGAATAATTACAGCGTCGTAAACCCTTTAAGTAAGGATTTACAAGGCTGATTTAAAAAAAATGTAAATATAAGACATCAATACTGCGGAAATTCAAGTTTACAAAACCATTCAACTGGTTCAACGAGTAATTAATACAACCATATCGAAATGATATTAATACGACACGCGTACTCGAGTACTGAAATCAAAACAAGAAAACAAATCACCAACAACAACAAACATCACTGAACCCCTTCGTCGTCACGTCGGTCTTGTCGCTTTCCTGCTCCTCGGCTACACGAACATCAAAACAAATGTCCACCCCCGAAGGGGTTAGCAAAACGATGCTAGTACAAGTATCATATTAAACAATTCGAATATGCATCAACAATACATAACAAGATACACCACACGGACTTCCGCTACCGGAATCCGACAATGCGAATCCACAAGATTCCATTAACACAGCAAGGGTATTCCAATGATCCAGCGCCCTCAGCATAGATCCCAAGATGATCCCGTCGGACTAACACGAGGTGGAAATAACCCGTCCAATGATCCAGCGCCCTCAGCCTAGATCCCAAGATGATCCCGTCGGACCAACACGAGGTGGACATCCGATTCAGCGCCCTCAGCATAGATCGTACAACTTACACAAATACAACTCATGCATACACATATGCCAAATCATTATGTTCATCAACATGAACATACAAATACTAGATAACGAATATCATGACAATTCAACAAATTAATTTCCATGTTCAACAACATGAATAAACCACAAACATGCTCAAAATATCAATTTTAACACATTACGATACTTGCCTCGAAGATGGCAAGAACGAAACACTTCAATGATCTCAACACACTCGAAGGCTGCCTCCTTCGATCAACGTAGCAAGCTCGAACCTTAACAAAAGAAATGATATACAAATCATCTCAAGTCGAACGATCGCCTAACAATTTGGTCTACGGCCCAAAAGCTCAAAATATGCAGTCTGCCTGAACCACTTAGCGTACGCTACGTACTCTACGTAGCGTGCGCTAAGCCTGCCTGTTAGCGTACGCTATCGTCTAAGCCTAGCGTACGCTAGCCATAGGCTGACAGTTCTCTCTGATCAACCGACTGACTCGGCTGATATCATAACGTACGTTACGTACTAAACGTAGCGTGCGTTAACTTATCCCCGATAGCGCACGTTAACTTACGTATGTTAGCGTGCGCTAACCGTGCATGGCAGATTACTACCGGTAGAAAACTGGATCTTAACGGTGATGAACTCATGAATTCTATGGTGATAAAACAAGTCATCCCCGAGCATATCATGCTAATAAGGTTTGTGAAAGTTCTTTCCGTACTATATGACTATGAGATACAAAGATACGTATAATCATCACAACACCATAGTTCATCTAGATCTTCAAGGGATATCCTGAGTTCAATCCATTATAAGTCTCAAAACGTATGATCCTTCTATATAAACGCATAAGAACTTGAAAATCTCCATATACTGATCACAAATCGGTTTGAAAATGCTTAGGAGTCCATAAACTAAAAAGGTTCAAAGGTTCATATGATGAATAAGTGCCGAAACATCGAAAATATCCTTCTAACACATGATGATCGATTTTGAACGAAATAACTGACTATTAAAACATGATCAAACGTCCTTTAAAACACTACTAATATTGGTGAAGAATAACCTACCTCAAAGTAGTGAAGAACAAGAAGAAAATCGAAGCAATCCAACGTCGAAGGCTCGAACACCAATCCTCAATGATCTACAATCTTCAATACAAGCTAGGATGGTGATATGAAGTGTTTAGGATGTAGGAAGTTATACTCTAAGTATAAGAATTCGGATGTGGGAAAAGAAAGGACTGAAAATACGAAAAGGATGCTGTCCTATTTATAGGAAATGGTTATTAGCGCGCGCTAGTCCCTGCTCGTAGCGTGCGCTAACGGCTACTGACTTCACTGTACTAAGCACTTAGCATGCGCTATGCACATACCTGTAGCGTGCGCTAAGGCATTGACTTGGCTTTTCCCGAAAGCGGTCCAGGTTTATCCCGACACAATCCGACCAAGATCCCCGGCCTGATCTCACCTACCACACGTCTCAATCAAATTGACCACGCATAGCGTGCGCTAATGTTCCTTTGTAGCGTGCGCTATGGATCCATGTTAGCGTATGCTACACATAGCCGATAGCGTGCGCTACATGCGCAGAATTAAAATTCTTAAATCACAATCATGAAATCATACGCTCGACAACATCGGATTATGAAATACGGAGAATAATACTCAGACAAAAGTACAATAATTACAATATCACAAGTTCCAAAAATATATCAGAAATCTCGGGTATTACATCCTTCCTCCCTAAAAAGAAGTTTCGTCCCGAAACTTAAGATGAAAACAACTCTGTATATCTAGTATTCATTCTGTCCTCCGTTTCACAAGTGGCCTCTTCAACTCCGTGTCGCGACCATTGTACTTTAACCAAGTGTATTGGTTTATTCCTCAATTGTTTGATCCGACTCTCAAGTATCTTGATTGGTCTCTCTTGAAGGTGCCATCATTAGCTATCTCGATCTCGTCGATTCAATGACGTGGTCGGGTCCAGTACATACTTCCGCAATTGGGATACGTGAAACACATTGTGAACGTGACTCGGCGATGGCGGTAAGGCCAACCTGTATGCTAAATCTCCAACCCTCTCGAGGATCTCGAATGGTCCGATATATCTAGGACTAAGCTTGCCTCTCCTCCCAAAACGGAAAATCCCTCGTAGGAGACACCTTCAATAGTACATGGTCTCCAGCCGAACTCTAGAGGGCGACGACGTACATCCGCATAAGACTTCGCCGACTGGCGATCAGCAGTCTTTCTCGAATCAAAGCTATCTTCTCTTGAGTCTGAATTATCAATTCCAGTTCCGTCCGATCAAATCCAAGAATCATCCCAACACGGGGGTGATTGGCATCTTCTCCCGCAAAGCTTCAAATGGTGCCATCTTAATAGAAGCATGCCAACTATTATTGTAAGTGAATTCAATCAATGGCAAATGAACTTCCCAATCGGTTGACCAATCAAAAGCACGGGCTCTAAGCATGTCCTCTCTACTGTCAGATGTCCTTTCTGACCGACCGTCCGTTTGGGGATGATAAGCCGTGCTAAAGTTGAGCTCAGTCCCAGAGCCACGTGGAATCGCTTTCCCGAAGTGCGACACGAAGCGACCATCTCGATCCGAAATAATGGTCTTCGGCGTCCCATGCAATCTGACTATCTCCGCAATAAATACTCGCGCCAATCTCTCGGGTCCCCATGTATCTTTAATCCCTAGGAAATGATCCGACTTGGTTAGTCGATCAACTACAACCCAAATCATGTTCATTCCCGTTCTAGTCCTTGGCATACTGGTGATGAAATCCATCGAGATGTCCTCCCACTTCCATTCAGGGATCGGAAGCGGCTTTAACATTCCGGCGGGTCGCTGATGTTCAATCTTAACTTGCTGACAAGTCAAGCACCTCGAAACGTACTCTGCTACGTCCTTCTTCATATTCCCCCACCAGAAGTTTTGTTTTAAATCCTTATACATCTTACTGCTGCCCAGGTGAATGGAATAGGGCGCGCTGTGAGCTTCCTTCAGAATAGTCCGTCTCAAATCATCATCATCGGGAACGCAAAGACGACTCTGAAATCTCAGAACTCCATCGTCTTGTATCACGAATCCTGGGGCTTTTCCTTTCTTTACTTCGTCACATAATCGAAGGATCAGAGAATGGTTCAACTGTTTAGACTTGATCTCCTCGACTAGTGATGAAGTCAGTTCCATCACATAAAGTTGCCCTTGGATTCCTGGTGCCCATACTTCAATCTCCTCGCGGATCAGTTCCCGTTGAATACTGGTTCGGGATGTAAGTGCTTCCAACACTCGAAGAGAAACAGGTTTACGGCTCAATGCATCGGCTACTAAGTTTGCTTTCCCCGGATGATAGAGAATATCCAAGTCGTAATCCTTGGTCAATTCCATCCACCTTCTCTGCCTCATGTTTAATTCTTTTTGACTGAAAATATACTTGAGGCTCTTATGATCGGTAAAGATCTGACAATGAGTGCCGTACAAATAATGTCTCCAAATTTTCAAAGCAAAGACTACAGCTGCTAGCTCCAGATCATGAGTCGGGTAATTAACCTCGTATGGTTTCAACTGCCGAGAAGCATAGGCAATCACCTTATCTCTTTGCATCAACACACATCCCAGACCCTGATTTGAAGCGTCGCTGTACACCATGAATCCATCAGTTCCATCTGGTAATGCTAATATAGGTGTTGTCGTCAGTCTCTTCTTGAGTTCATCAAAACCAGCCTGGCATTTCTCATCCCACTTGAACTTTTGAGTTTTCTGTAACAGCTGAGTGAGCGGACGAGCAATTTTGGAAAATCCCTCTACAAAGCGGCGATAATATCCAGCAAGTCCTAAGAAACTCCGGACTTCTTTCACGTTATTAGGGGCTTCCCATTCCAAGATTGCTTCGACTTTCTTCGGGTCCACCTGAACTCCGTCGGCTGATATCACATGCCCAAGGAAAGTTACCTCCCTGATCCAGAACTCGCATTTTGAAAGCTTTGCATACAGCTGTTCCTTCCTCAAGGTGCTCAAAACCACACGCAAATGTTCGGCATGCTCCTCTGCGTCCTTCGAATATATCAAGATGTCATCAATGAAGACGACCACAAATTTATCCAAGTATTCCAAGAATACCCAATTCATCAATTGCATGAATACCGCAGGAGCATTGGTAAGTCCAAACGGCATCACTACGAATTCATAATGCCCGTCTGGGACACAGCGAGACTTTGGTATATCTGATTCCTTAATCCTCAACTGATGGTATCCTGATCGCAAGTCAATCTTCGAGAATACCCTTGCCCCTTGCAGTTGATCAAACAAGTTGTCGATCCGAGGTATAGGATACTTATTCTTGATCGTCATCTTATTGAGTTCCCTGTAATCAATACACAGTCGGAGGGATCTGTCTTTCTTCCGGACAAAGAGAACGGGCGCTCCCCAAGGAGAAACGCTAGGTTGAATATAGCCTTTCTGTAACAATTCCTCAAGTTGCTTCTTGAGTTCATACATCTCGGTTGGCGCCATGCGGTATGGTGCTCTGGAAATAGGAGCTGCTCCAGGCTCTAATTCGATAGTGAATTCCACTTCTCTCTGCGGAGGTAACCCAGATAGTTCGTCAGGAAATACATCTGAGAACTCATTCACAACTGAAATAGACGAGAGCTCTACTCCTTCCTCTTTCCTCATGGCATAACACCAAAGTCCATGACATCCTTGCTTCATTAATTTCACGGCTTTCATTGCTTTGATCAATTTTCCCGAGCTTCCCGGTCTCCACCCTCGAAATAAGTGTTCAGATCCGTCATCAGCAATGATAGAAATGACTCTCTCTCGGTAATTCAGAATAGCTCCATAACGGTTGAGCCAATCGTCTCCGAGAATTAAATCGTCACCGTAGATGTCAACTACAATAAGATTCGATGGCCAATCTCTCCCTCCTATAGACACTGGAAAATCTCTAGCCTATAGGGTTCCCACAATTCTCTCTCCACTCGGCAAACCCACAACATACGGTTCACAATCAAATAAGCATGAGATTTTTAAACGATTTACACAGTTCAAGGATACAAAAGAATGTGTAGCTCCGTAATCGAATAAAACACTAACTGGTTGCAAAAGGATCTGAATCGTACCTGATGCAACAGCAGTGTTCTGATCGTCAGATTTCCTCATCTCGTACAGGCACGGAGGAATGGACCCAGCACTCGATGTCTCTCTCTTCCCAACGTTCTGCTGCGGAAATCCACTCTGTTGTGTCTGGTTCACACTTATCTCCTTCGGAACTGGCGCTGGAGTGCGAGTACCAAAAGACCTAGTAGCAACTCCACAGAAAGCCGCACGGTGTCCTTCTTGTCCACAATCGTAGCAAGTCACAGAAGATGCGGGGCAGTCACGTCGAATATGCCCTCCTCGACCACAATTGTAGCATTTCTTTGATGCGTCCGGAACTGCTGATGTAGTCCGGAACTTCTTTCCACCTCTGGAAGGATGTGGAGGTTTCCTAGCCGAATAAGAGGAAGATTGGCCCTTGCGGGGGCCACCACTCTTGTTTTTTGAAAAGTTGCCGGTCACCTTCTACTTCTTTGCCTCCACTGATTTCTCCACCGCCGCCTCTTTCATGTCATAGGCCAGCGCTTTGTCTTGATACTGTCGCAACGTAGTACACTCGAACCCGGACATGTACTGCTGAATCTCCGACTTCATCCGCATATCGAAATGAAAAATCTTTTCTGCCTCCGTTCTGACCAAGTGTCGCACACAAGTCAGCTGATGATTAAAAGTTTTGATTACATCATCACGAGATGCTTCGAACTCTGTGGTGAGAAAAACTCTCGGATCTTTGCCTCTCTAAGCTGGGCGAGGACAATACGTGCTTCCATCATTAATTTGAATTCGTCAATCCACATTATGATTCTCGGGTCGAATAGCTTCCCACTAATCAAAGGCCTCCCGGTCGGAAAATCTTGGGCAATGGGAACCTTAGGTCCTCGGGACGATTAAGACCCGCGAATATCTTCTCTAACTCCTTGAGCCGGTGATCCCAAGTAATTGCCTCGTGAGATCCGTCAAATTTTGGCGGGTGCAATTTGACCACCTCGAGAAAGCCATCTGTCTCCCGGTTATCCTCGTGGTCTTTCTTTGTCCCATCGCCGTCTGCATGCGGTCGACTACACAAGCGGCCCAGTTTATCTGCGCCACCACCTGTTGAAGCACTCCCGGCATGTTAGGATTTGCGTCGTCATTTGCTGACCCTTGCTGCCCTCCAGAATGGGAATCGGTTCGACTAGCTGATAATTCCGGGGTAGTTGCGGAATCCTCCTGTCTCATGTTACCCCGTCCGCGTCCACGACCGCGTCTGCGTCCACGTCCTCCTCTCAACATACTGTAAACATAATTCCTCAATATCCAGGACAAAGTTTACGAAATAAAGCCCGTCAATACTCATAAAACAGTAATTAAGTAAAACGGTAGTATAAGAGATTAGGAGACTTACAACCACGGTCCACATGACGACTTTTGGTGACAGTGATGATGTTACGAACAACTCGTAAATCAATAACGTAAAAGCAGACCCAACTTAAAACCCATTGCCAAGATATCCATAAATCTTAGCTCCGATACCATATTACGTAACACCCGAGATATTCGAATAATTACAGATCGTAAACCCTTTAAGTAAGGATTTACAAGGTGATTTAAAAAAATGTAAATATAAGACATCAATCTGCGGAAATTCAAGTTTACAAAACCATTCAATTTGGTTCAACGAGTAATTATAACAACCATATCGAAATGATATTAATACGACACGCGTACTCAGTGCGAAATCAAAACAAGAAAACAAATCACCAACAACAACAAACATCATGAACCCCTTCGTCGTCACGTCGTCTTGTCGTTTCCCTGCTCCTCGGCTACCTGAACATCAAAACAAATGTCCACCCCCGAAGGGGTTAGCAAAACGATGCTAGTACAAGTATCATATTAAACAATTCGAATATGCATCAACAATACATAACAAGATACACCACACGGACTTCCGCTACCGGAATCCGACAATGCGAATCCACAAGATTCCATTAACACAGCAAGGGTATTCCAATGATCCAGCGCCCTCAGCATAGATCCCAAGATGATCCCGTCGGACTAACACGAGGTGGAAATAACCCGTCCAATGATCCAGCGCCCTCAGCCTAGATCCCAAGATGATCCCGTCGGACCAACACGAGGTGGACATCCGATCCAGCGCCCTCAGCATAGATCGTACAACTTACACAAATACAACTCATGCATACACATATGCCAAATCATTATGTTCATCAACATGAACATACAAATACTAGATAACGAATATCATGACAATTCAACAAATTAATTTCCATGTTCAACAACATGAATAAACCACAAACATGCTCAAAATATCAATTTTAACACATTACGATACTTGCCTCGAAGATGGCAAGAACGAAACACTTCAATGATCTCAACACACTCGAAGGCTGCCTCCTTCGATCAACGTAGCAAGCTCGAACCTTAACAAAAGAAATGATATACAAATCATCTCAAGTCGAACGATCGCCTAACAATTTGGTCTACGGCCCAAAAGCTCAAAATATGCAGTCTGCCTGAACCACTTAGCGTACGCTATGTACTCTACGTAGCGTGCGCTAAGCCTGCCTGTTAGCGTACGCTATCGTCTAAGCCTAGCGTACGCTAGCCATAAGTGTGATTCTCTCGATCGGCCGGTGACTCGGCTGATATCATAACGTACGTTATGTACTAAACGTAGCATGCGTTAACTTATCCCCGATAGCGCACGTTAACTTACGTATGTTAGCGTGCACTAACCGTGCATGGCAGATTACTACCGGTAGAAAACTGGATCTTAACGGTGATGAACTCATGAATTCTATGGTGATAAAACAAGTCATCCCCGAGCATATCATGCTAATAAGGTTTGTGAAAGTTCTTTCCGTACTAAATGACTATGAGATACAAAGATACGTATAATCATCACAACACCACAGTTCATCTAGATCTTCAAGGGATATCCTGAGTTCAATCCGTTATAAGTCTCAAAATGTATGATCCTTCTATATAAACGCATAAGAACTTGAAAATCTCCATATACTGATCATAAATCGGTTTGAAAATGCTTAGGAGTCCATAAACTAAAAAGGTTCAAAGGTTCATACGATGAATAAGTGCCGAAACGTCGAAAATATCCTTCTAACACATGATGATCGATTTTGAACGAAATAACTGACTATTAAAACATGATCAAACGTCCTTTAGAACACTACTAATATTGGTGAAGAATCACCTACCTCAAAGTAGTGAAGAACAAGGAGAAAATCGAAGCAATCCAACGTCGAAGGCTCGAACACCAATCCTCAATGATCTACAATCTTCAATACAAGCTAGGATGCTGATATGAAGTGTTTAGGATGTAGGAAGTTATACTCTAAGTATAAGAATTCGGATGTGGGAAAAGAAAGGACTGAAAATACGAAAAGGATGTTGTCCTATTTATAGGAAATGGTTATTAGCGCGCGCTAGTCCCTGCTCGTAGCGTGCGCTAACGGCTACTGACTTCACTGTACTCAGCACTTAGCGTGCGCTATGCACATACCTGTAGCGTGCGCTAAGGCGTTGACTTGGCTTTTCCCGAAAGCCGTCCAGGTTCATCCCGACACAATCCGACCAAGATCCCCGGCCTGATCTCACCTACCACACGTCTCAATCAAATTGACCACGCATAGCGTGTGCTAATGTTCCTTTGTAGCGTGCGCTATGGATCCATGTTAGCGTACGCTACACATAGCCGATAGCATGCACTACATGCGCAGAATTAAAATTCTTAAATCACAATCATGAAATCATACGCTCGACAACATCGGATTATGAAATACGGAGAATAATACTCAGACAAAAGTACAATAATTACAATATCACAAGTTCCAAAAACATATCAGAAATCTCGGGTATTACAGAAGACCGTGAGCCGCGGCACAGATTATGTGAGCCGCGGCCCACGGGGCGGTTTTAACAGAAAATGCCGCGTTTCTGGGCCATTTTGGAACCGGTTTTCGACCTAATCACACAGAAGCGTTTTGGAGGCTGATGGGATTTATAAATAAGGGTTTAAGATCATAATCTTGGGGGATTATCATTGGAGGATCGATCATTATCAAGAGAAGAAGCAGAAGACACCAAGAGCAGAGAGCGGAAGCCAGAAGAACGGAGGAATCCGAGTTCTTCATCTGCGTTTGATTTCGATGCTTCCTATCATTGTTTCTGTATTTTTATTCTTCAGCATGTCAGGCTAAAACCCTGTTCTAGGATTTTTATGAAACCAAAGTTTTGACGAATTTGCTTTTGATTATCTATATAATTCCCTTTTTTGTTGAGTTTTCCCAATCGTCTTTAATGCTTTAAATTGTGTGGCCTATAATTGGATTGTTTTAATTACGCAACTCGAATCGGGAGAGGAGAGTTGGTGAGGAACTATTGGTGAGAACCGTTTTATCTTGTGAGATAGGAATATACTCATAGGAACTACGTGGCCTTTTGAAGATTTTGTGCTTTTTGCCTATTGTCGAATTAATTCACCTGGGGATAGAGTGCGTTATTCGCCTTTAGAAAAATCTATTGACCTCGGGAGAGGCGGTAGAGTATTTTAGCAATCTTCGCCTTCAATAAATTGGGAAAATCATTAACTTCAGATAATCGAGAGTAAATTCGGATAAACCAAGGTGGATTCACAATCCTAAGATTCAAACTCAAAAAACAAGAACTAAGACTACAAATATATTTAACATGGAATTCGACAGAACTCCCACTAACCCATTTCAACAACAACTCTATAATATAGCAAGAAATAGGGGTGGTAGTAACGTCGGTCAAAGAAATTACCTTACTAGATATTATGCAACTAGTTTTGTGCCGGAGGATGACAATACAGGTACCTTTGATTTGTTGGATTGGTGGAAGAGAAGGGGAACCGAATTTCCCATACTTTCCATTATGGCACAAGAAATTCTTGCAGTGCCCGCATCCACAGTCCCCGTTGAGAGTGATTTTAGTGAAGGAGGCTATATGTTGGACGAGCGGAGATCCCGAATGACGCCAAAAAATCTCGAGGCTCAAATGATACTTAAAGACGCAACAAAAGCCGAGTTACGAGATCAAGAAAATAAATGGGATGACCTATTAGCGGACCAAGATGCCTATCAAGAAGGCACTACTGAAGGAGAGTCTAGTCAAATGAGTCAACCCGATGATCAAGACGACGACGACATCGACTTCGACTAAAGGTAAGTAAGGTAAGTCAGGTAAGTAAAGAACTACGTAGGGCTTTGATTCCTCATGAGGATACGTAGGCAATTTAATTTTAAGTGAAAACTTGAAATTAAATACAAGCCCATTTTTTAACTCTTCTCAAGTAAAAGAACTACGTGGAGCTTTGATTCCTCACGGAGATACGTAGGCAATTTAATTTTAAGTAAAAACTTAAAATTAAATACAAGCTAATTTTTTCAAATAATTTCCTTTTTCACTTATAGTTATTTTTCGTGTATAAAATGATAATAAATAAAAGTTTTATATACATAAAAAAAAAGTGAGACGGGTCGGACCGTGACCGTGAGTCGAACCGGACCGGACCGTGGCCGACCCGTCGACCCGCCAACCCGTACATTTCATATGTACGGGTGGGGTCCGGGTCCTGTCCTGCCGACCTGACGACCCGGCGGGTCCGACCCGGACCCGAACCCGGACCCGTGGTTGGGCACCTCTACCTTTATCACGGAAAAAAAAAAGATTCAGTTTTCTTGCATACATTTAGGTCTGAAGACGGCGTACGTTAACTCCCATCTGAATAGGCTCCTTATCGGTCAAAACTAGTTATTGCTATGCATGTATGATTCCTTGCTCAAGGGTCATAGTTTTCACTTTATTCTTACGCACGTTAGGTTCCAATAGCGTACGTTATAGGCGACCATGTTGCGTTCGTGAACATCACTTCTTGCATACATTATTCGGGTCTTCGGCTGATAGCTGGGTGTGCGGATTTTACTTTTTCACATGTTGTTTGAATGTGAGCGTTTGCCACCTTTAATTTAGTCTCTCTTTTTTCCTTCCGCTTTTGATTTTTTTCTAATTATTATTTTACTCATAGGCGGATCCAGCACAAAATTTCTACTGGTGCCCTCGACGAACATGACGGGTAAAGTATTGAGAATGTGGGACTTGTAGCCCACAAAGGGTTTCCAATTTGTAGGACCTGTGAATAACTTTTTCTCCCAAAAAAGTAGTATAAAAATTATCAGATTAAAATTATAGTGTGATTGGATTGGAAAAGGAACTTAAATGTTATCTTTATTAACAGACCCAAGTTCAAAACCCTATTTAATACAAAATATTAACAAACTTAAAAATGTTAGCTCATTTGATTAGAATTATTCAATTCAATATTGAATCATCTGTTTGAACAGTGGTTAGGATTGTTATATACTCATATATTTATAATTTATGTCTTATTTTTTTAAGTATCTAGTATTGAGATTTTGAAAATTACATGAAAATAAATTCAAGCATTTTTTGTAGGGACACATTTAAGATTTCATACATGACCTCTAGTAATTCAGGACTGGATATTAAATAATCCAGTTCTTAAACCAATTCAAATACTGTCAAATAATAAATAACGAGTAGATAAAAAATACAAAAATACTAACGCACATCGCACACGCCAGAGTCATACACAACTACACAAAATTATTAAAAATATGAGTTGGGTGGACATTCACATAGGTAAAGGGGGTCTTTTTTTTACAAACTTTTGGTGGTGCACATGCACCACCAGGCCCCAACATAGGTCCGCCCCTGATTTTACTTGGTCGTAAATACATCATTAAAATAATTTAGTATATTTCTACGGAATAAAATAGTCAAATATATTCAACAAGAAAAAACTGACCATCCACAACTACAAAATAGCCATTTAACAACGCACTTTCAACCGCAGTTACGCAAAAACCACTGTTAAATTTGTGCGGTGGCATACATTGTAACTATCATGAAACTTTAACAAAGGTTATTAGAACAACCACTCTTAAATTCCAAAGGTTAACGGCGGTTATTCAAAAACCGTAGTCAGGTTTTATTTTTTAACATCGGTTGTTCTCATAACCGCTGTTAAATATTTATTATATTAATTGTAACAGCGGTTTTCGTGATAACCGTTGTTAATAATGTATTTGTCTTTGACTAGTCTCCTTTCTTTCTCCTTTCTTTTTTCTTTCTTTCTTCTCTCTTTCTTCCCCGACGCTTCTGCCTCCCCACGACTCTGCCTCCCCGACACTTCACAATCGACCTGCGACCTCCCGCGACCTCCTGACCTCCGCGACCTCCCCGATGCTTCGCAATCGACCGCGGTCCTCTTCATTGAAATCAAGTAACTATTCCGAACTCTCTTCTTATTTATATTTGGTAATTGTATCTAGTTTTTAAGGATTGTTGTGTGTTGTGTGTGTTTACTATGTATGTGTGTTGTGTGTGTACGTGTATTGGTGTGGCAGTGTGTGCGTGTATAATGTGTGTGAGGTTGTACTATGTTGTGTGTTGTGTGTGTGTTGTGTGTGTGTGTATTATTTGTGTGGCAGTGTGTGTGTGAATTGTGTGTGTGGTAGTGTGTGTTGTGTGTGTGCTGTATGTGTTGTGTGTGTGAGTATGTTTCTTGTTTGTGTGGCAGTATATGTGTGTGTGTGTGTGTGTGTGTGTGCAGTGTGTGGTGTGTGTTGTGTTATGTGCTCTGTGTGCTTAATGTATTTGTGTGTGCAATGTGTGTATGTGAGTGTAAATGTAGTTTTACGTGTTGTTTTCTTCTTATTTGTCGTATAATTTAATCGATTTAGCTGAGTGTGTGTGTGTTTAATTGTGTGTGTTGCTTTTCACAACACTATTTTGTGAAACACGAATTATTTTGGGATAGATGTGGTTAACTTCTTAAGGATCTTCTCCCTTTAGGATAGATGTTAACTTTCGTCTTAAGGATCTTCCCCCAACAGTACGTGTAGATAGAGTTAGAAATCTTGACAATGCCAGAAGTTGACGTTGTTGTAATACCCGTACTTTTTATTGATTTATTGGATTTGACGTTCCTTCACTTTTGTCACTCTTGTAAGAACTTATCGATATGTTGTTGATTTTAGAGTTCGTATCCTTCGAAACATGTTCATATTGATTGGACCTTGCAGTGATGTTATTAGATGGAACAGATTGCGCACGCTAGGCGTGAGCTAATACACGATAATTCTGTTTGGTAGTGCGCGCTAGCTTTGCTAGTAGCGCGCGCTAATGGTCTGAGTTGGACAGTGGCAGTAGCCGAGTTCTACTCTCTCGACTGGCATTTAGCGCACGCTAGGCGTGAGTTAACGCACGCTATTCGTGTCGAGTAACGCGCGCTAATGGGTTGAGTCTGGCAGAGGCAGTAGATGAATTCTGCTCTCTGGACTAGCAGTTAGCGCACGCTAGGCATGAGCTAACGCACGCTATCGACGTTGCGCAGCGCACGCTAGTGCCAGATGTAGCGCACGCTAATGCCAGATGTAGCGCAGTTTGGGGAATTTTTGGGGATTTTCTTAGATTTGTCCGATTTATCCATTTTGGAGCTTGAAATATTTGAGATTATGTTGTATACCCCGTACCCACGTCTCCCCTACGATTATATGGATGCTTATGTACCTTGTTCGGACTTGAGAGTATTTGGGTGATTTCCAATCTCTAGGTGATTATCCTTGGAGTTTTGTGAATCGTATGAAGGTTTCGGGAGTTTCTCCATGTGATTTGAGTATGGATAATTAATTATCGTGTTCCTTACGAATCGTTTAGGTGCCAGAAGTGCGTTCTTGGATCTACCGAACTTGTATTATTTTCCTTCCATTTCTTGATGTCTCAAAGGCAAGTATATGTCTATGATTGTACGTTCTCGACTTTAAAAGTAAGGTATATGAATTATATGACTGTATATATTCACTCTGGGACTGACCGACGGGTCCTCTGAGGCTTATGTTGCCTTTGGTGTGGTTCCGCGAATATTTTGGGTTAACCACTCTGGGAGGGTCCGACGGGGCCTCTGAGGGTTCCGTTGCCTTTGGTGCGGTTCCACGGTTAATCACGTATGTATTGAAATGAAGTGCTATGAGATTTAGTTATTTCGAAATACTAGTCTTGAGCTTGATGGAATGATGATCACATTTACTTTATTGTCGAGAATTTCGTGTTTCATACTCGATATACTTGTACTAGCTATTCAACGGCTAACCCCTCTCGGGGGAAATACCTTTCATGTATTTCAGGATCTAGGAGAACAGATAGGCATGTACCGGGTCGACATGAAGATGAAGGGTAAGTGTGATGTTGTGTCTTGTCTCTGGTTATATTTTGTATTTCATCCATTCAGGAATGTTGTACGTGAAATGGTTATGAGTACTCGAGTACTATATGTCGCTTTCTTGATGTTTTAGCCTGTATGCTTTGGGATTGATTTCTGATGTATTGTATTTGGTCTATTTCGATATCGTCTTGGTTGTCAATTTTATTGTCTTCCATTGGATTATGTTTAGACCTCATCGGTCAAACTTCATGGTTCCACGTATGTATAGCCTTGTGGTCCCATGGCGGGGCTCACGGCACTGTAATATACCCCGAATAACTTGGGGTTGTTACAGAATATGGTATAAGAGCTTAGGTTTATGGATACCTAGGCTGTTGGTCTTTTGGGTTGATTGAGTCATCGTTTGTCTACAGTATCACCACTTTGCCATCATCACAGTGCGACCGGTACTAGTAAGTCCTTTTACTCTTCTTGTATTCTTCCTAATCGTTTCGCTTTTAATTTGGTATTCTTGGGAATCAGTCACTTCGATGACATGCGATTTGAATTGTACTTACATACTTTGTGTGTCCTTAGAATGTCTGCTGATAGGGGACAGAGGCGAGGCCTTGGTCGTAGACGCGGACGAGGACGTGGCACGACCGCTTCCCTCTGTTCCGTTGCGGGGTCGACTACCCCTAATTTATCTAACTCAGTGCATCCCGATACCAAGAGTCAACACGACCAGTCGACCGGTCAAGGGAATAATGCAGATATTGGTGCTTTGAATGTTCTTCAACAATTGGAAAATCAGATTACTATCATGGCCGAAGCTATTCAGCTGAATAATCCTAATCCGGCAGCGGATGTTTTGCTCCAAAATGTGGTCCGTATGCATCATCCGCAGTTTAGCGGTGCTGCCTGTAATATCCAGATAATTGTTGAGTATTTTCATCTGTATTTGAACCTTGTAATATTCGACTTTGTGGTATCTATAATCGAAGTGTGATTTTTCCCATAATTCGTATTCCAAACAGTCATGATCATATTAGGAAGATTTTGCAAATTCATGCATGCAGCTACGTCATAACTTACGCTAGCAGATAAGCTTAACGTACGTTATGAGTGCGGATAGCGTACGCTATGGACGAAGCATAGCGTACGTAACAGGTAGTCAAAAAGATCAGATTGGTCGGCGTATGGGCCAGCTCAGGATGAGATAGGATAAGATTCTATATGATCTGGGCAGCTTTTCGATAAAGCAAGTCAACAAGGTATAACGTACGCTAAAGGACTAAGATAGCGTACGCTAAACATTGCTTATTACGTACGTAAAAGGTAATGGTTAACATATGTTAAGGAGGTCAGAAATGAGGCAGTAGCTACTGTCGGATGTTAACGCACTCTAAAGATTTCAGATAGCGTACGTTAAGATGATAACGTAAGTAATGCTGTGAGGTTAACATACGTAAAGGTCGGAGTTTTATAAATGTGGCAGCACCCCATTTCATTTCAACTCGTTTCCTTTCATCCTTTGGCTGATTTTGGCAAAGTCCAGAGAGCTTTATCCCCCACATATAATCCTTATATAGCCTCTCTACCTGGTTTAGAAGAGGTTCAGAAGATCGTAGACATCTCGGATTGGTGTTCAAGCCTATGGTGTCGAGTTCTACCGATCATTTTCATCATTATTCTTCGTGAAAGGTATGTTGACACTAAACCCAACCTTGAATTTGGTTTCTTGAGTATGTTATTGAGATTATTATGTTTCAAGGATCTCGTAGTAATCGAATATCATGTTTTAGGAAGATTGGTTTGGTTATACTCGGATTGTTCTTCGTTGTTAAGAGAATTCTGATCGAACCTTGGTATGTTGATCCCTAGGACGTAGTTTCTGAGATTGTGGTATGTTTTGGTCGAGTTGTATATCAATGCCATTAATATCATCACCTAGAGTCGAAGTGTTCAAGAAGATGAGTTCTAGGAGTTTTAAGGTGTTTGAATTGATAAACTTCATTATATTCGTAGTTAAAATGAATTGATTATGTTGAAGATAATCGAATTGAACCTAGAACACGGTTATTTCATCTCCCTTCGAGAATTTGTTAGTATTCATATGATCATACTCTTGTTATGAATCGTTGTTTAGCCGAACTACTTTGGAAGTTGTTAATGGAGTTGGACTAGGAAGGTTGATGATATGCCTACCCTTGTTAACGGCCTTCGAGTTCGTTGAAGCCGTGAAGTGTTTATTCCTTGCCATCTTTCAAAGGCAGGTACCTTAATTATATTTATTCGTATTGATATCGGTTATGTTGTTGCTGTATTGTGCATATGTGTTGTGATTGTTTGTCCACCATGCGTTGGTCCGACGGGATCATCATGTTAATCTATAGCTGTGTGCGCTGGATCATTGGACAAGTACTTCCACCATGAGTTGGTCCGATGGGATCATCATGGGAATACAGAGCTGTGTGCACTGGATCATTGGAATACCACGAGTATACTGAGATTGATATGACATGTTGTACATTGTTACTGTTTCTCGTTGAAGAGACTTGTCGTGATTATTGTTGATATTATTGATGTTATTATTCAAGGATTGTTGAATAAACCCTTGTTGTATAATTATTATACTTGTACTAGCATCGTTGTGCTAACCCCTTCGGGGGTGAACTTTTGTTTTATGTTCAGGATCCAGGAGAGCGGGAAAACAACCACTGGAGCTGCATGATGACGAGGGTGCAGAGTGATGTTACGGCCGGATTTAATTATCGGATGTTTGTGTTGTTTTAAATAAATATTCGAGTACGTTGTCATTTTTTATGTTGGATTTGGTCATGTATTAATGTTCTCCATTTAACGTTTGTCTTTTTAGTACTGTTTCAGACTCGTGTTGTTTTTTATTTCCGCTGCCGTTGTTTGTTGGTATTTGTTATTGTCATTTTATTTCCTCAGCCATGTTAATTCTTATGTAAAGGATTTACGACGCTGTAATATTCTTGAATATATCGGGGGTGTTACAAAATATGGTATCGGAGCTAAGATTATAGATATCTTGGCCGTTGGGTTAAAATAGGGGTCGTATATGTCTTTTGAGGTAACCGGTCGCGCATAACATCATTGTACTGCCTACGTCTTCGTGCGAGTGGTGGTTGTAAGTTTCCTAAACTCTATTTTGTCCTTTACATGTTATACCTTTTTATAACTTGAAACGTTAGGACGATATTATTCCCTGTATATTGAGTATTTATGCTTACTATATGATGAGAGGAGGACGTGGACGTGGTCGCGATCGTGGACGCGGATGCAGAAATGTTGAGAGAGAAGCTTCACCTTCTGTTCCTGATTCGATGTCAAATCAGGCTAACTCCAATTCTGGTGAACAGCAAGCGTCAGTTAATAATGAACCAGGACAGACAGTGGAGACAAATGCCAATCCTGCCATTCCCGACATCCTTCGTCAGGTGGTCAACCAGAGGACTCAATTTGCTCAAGTTGTGGATAGGATGCAAGTGGCGGTAGGATTGCAACTAGGAGAAAGACAGCAAGGCATCCCAGACTTGAGAAATCTAGGAGACAGATGGCTACAGGAGGTGGCGAAGATGCACCCACCTAAATTCGATGGATTTTCTGAGACGCCGACATGTGATCACTGGTTGACAGAACTGGAGAAAGTATTTGTCGGGATTAACTGTCCAGATGACCGGACAGCCCCCATTGCCCAGTATTTTCTAACAGGAGAAGCGTCCGAATGGTGGGAATCCATCTGACCTATTGATCATGATGCCGGTTGGGAAGAGTTCAAACTTATGATGGGAACTCACTACTGCCCTCGCCCGGTGAGAGAAGCTAAGGTTCGAGAATTTTTTGCCGTACAACCTTCGGATGTGCCGGTAGCTCAGATGATTAAGACATTTAATCAACAGCTGGCGTTTTTTCGACACCTGGTTAGAACCGATGTAGAAATGATGATTCACATTGATATGAGATGAAGCCGGAAATACAAAGGTACATGTCAGGTTTTGAATGCACCACTCTCCGCCAGTACCAAGACAAAGCCCTGGCGTATGAAATGAAAGAAGCAGCTATGGAAAAGTTCTCGGAGTCCAAGAAGCAGAAAGTCTCTGGTAGTTTCACAGAGCACAAGAGTGGTGGGCCCCGCAAAGCCTAATCATCCTTTCATTCATTTAAGAGGCCCCCACACCCATACAAAGGCGGAAAGAACTTCAGATCAGTATCAACACCGACAGATGTGGTCAAGAACTGTTTTAATTGTGGTCGCCCAGGACACCTTTGGCGTGATTATTTCTGTTCTCCATAGACATGTTATGATTGCGGACAAGAATGGCATCGTGCGATGTTCTGCAGGGATGCCACTAAGTTAATTGGGTCTCATACTTCACATCCGGCTCAGAAGGAAGCAAGTGTTCCGCAGACGCAGCAGAGTCTCCAGCTACCCCAGAGTTTTGGTCGAGGACGAGGCAGAGGACAGTTCGACCAAAAGGGAGCATCGAGTGATGGCTCCATTCCAGCGCACCTTTATGAGATGAGGAGGGAGACGATTAGGATGCCGCTGTTGCATAAGGTACCATTCAGATCCTTTCACAACTAGTTAGTGTTTTGTTCGATACAGGGGCTACATATTCGTTTATATCATTGTCTTGTGTTAATCATTTGAACATTTCTTGTTTTCATAAATGTGAGCCTTATGTTGTGGGTTTACCTAGTGGGGAGAGAATTGTGGGGAACTTAGAAACTAGAGATTTTCCTGTATCATTTGGAGGCAAGGAGTGGCCCTCAAATCTGATTGTGATAGAGATATAAGGAGACGATCTGATTCTCGGAGACGATTGGCTTAATCGATATGGAGCTATTGTGAACTACCGGAAGAGGAATATCTCGATGATAGCTGAAGATGGTTCCGAATTATTATTCGAGGGATGGAGACTAGGAAGCTCAGGGAAAGTGATCAAAGCTATGAAAGCCGTCAAACTACTAAAACAGGGCTGTACTGGATACTGGTGGTACGCAATGATGAAAGAAGATGAGAAAGTAGAGATTTCATCCATTCCTGTTGTGAGTGAATTTTCGGACGTGTTCACTGATGAATTACCTAGACTACCTCCACGACGAGATGTAGAGTTTACCATCGAGCTAGAACCAGGAGCTACACCAATTTCTAAGGCGCCGTATCGTATGGCACCTACCGAAATGTATGAATTGAAGAAGCAACTGGAAGAGTTACTGGACAAATGCTATATTCAGCCAAGTGTTTTACCCTGGGGTGCACCAATTCTTTTTGTCCGAAAGAAAGATGGATCGCTTCGATTATGTATTGACTATGGGGAGCTGAACAAGATGATGATCAAGAAGAAGTACCCGTTGCCATGGATTGATGATTTGTTTGCCCAGTTGCAAGGAGCGATAGTATTTTCCAAGATCGATTTGAGATCGAGATATCATCAGTTGAGGATTAAGGAATCTGATGTTCCGAAGTCAACATTCAGAACTCGCTACGGACATTATGAGTTTGTGGTGATGCCGTTTGGTCTCACTAATGTGCCTGCTGTATTTATGCAATTAATGAATCGAGTGTTCACAGAGTATTTGGACAAATTCTTAGTTGTGTTTATTGATGATATTCTGGTTTATTCCAAGAGCCTGTAAGAGCATGCGCTGCACTTACGGATCATTTTGGACCTCTTGAAAAGCGAGCAATTATATGCCAAACTTTCTAAGTGTGAATTCTAGCTAAATGAAGTGATGTTCCTCGGTCATGTGGTATCAGTGGAAGGAGTCCAAGTAGATCCCAAGAAAGTCGAGGCAATTTTGGAATGGAAGTCTCCTAAAAACGTGAAGGAAGTCAGAAGTTTTCTAGGACTTGCTTGGTATTATCGTCAGTTCGTGGAAGGGTTTTCTAAAATTATCTGCCCACTTACTCGATTACTACAGAAAAACTAAAAGTTTTAATGGAGCGATATGTGTCAGGCCAGTTTTGATGAATTGAAAAAGAGATTGACGATGGCACCAATTTTAGCACTACCACAAGAAACTGAAGGGTTCATAGTTTACAGTGACGCTTCAAACCAAGGTCTCGGGTGTGTACTGATGCAGGATGAGAAGGTGATCACCTGCTTCACGGAAGCTGAAACCATATGAAGTAAATTATCCAACTCATGTTTTGGAGCTGGTAACTGTTGTTTTCACCTTAAAGATATGGAGACATTATTTGTACGGAACTCACTGTCAGATCTTCACAGATCATAAGACCCTCAAATACATCTTGAGTCAGAAAGAGTTAAACATGCGGCAGAGGAGATGGCTAGAATTGATTAAGGACTATGATTTGTGGATTCTTTAATATCCATGCAAAGTGAATGTAGTGGCCGATGCACTGAGCTGCAAACCCGTTTCTATTAGAATGCTGGAAATGCTCACGTCCCAGTCCAGCATTCAACGAGACTTGATTCATGAAGGAATTAAAGTATGGTTGCAAGGAGTACAAGGGAAACTGTGTGTGATGGAATTAACTTCGTCGTTAATCGAAGAAATCAAATCTAAGCAATTAGATGACCCTATGATGATTCAGTTACGTGATGAAGTGAGCAAGGGTAAGGCCCCAGGATTTGTGATTCATGATGATGGAGTTTTGAGATCCCAGAGTCGACTTTGTATTACCGATGTTGATGTTTTGAAGCAGACAATCATGAATGAAGCTCACAGTACGCCCTATTCTATTCAACTGGGCACCAGTAAGATGTATAAGGATCTGAAGCAAATTTTTTGGTAGGGCAACATGAAGAAAGATGCGGCAAAATATGTCTCAAAGTGTTTAACTTGTCAGCAGGTTAAGATCGGACATCAATGACCCGCCAGAATGTTGAAGCCACTTCCGATTCCTGAATGGAAGTGGGAAGATATATCGATGGACTTCATCACTAATATGTCGAAGACCAGAACAGGGATGAAACATGATTTGGGTGATAGTTGATCGCCTAACCAAGTCGGCTCATTTTCTGGGCATTAAGGATACTTGGGGACCAGAGAGGTTTGCACGAGTGTTTATTGTAGAGATAGTCCGATTGCATGGTACACCGAAGACCATTATTTTTGACCGAGATGGTGGCTTCGTGTCATATTTTTGAAAGGTGGTTCATAGAGCCCTGGGGACCGAGCTGAACTTTAGCACAGCTTATCATCCTCAGACTGATGGACAGTCCGAGAGGACTATTCAAATAGTAGAAGACATGCTGAGAGCTTGTGCCCTAGATTGGTCGACTGAGTTGGAAGTTCATCTACCGTTGATTGAATTCACTTACAACAATAGTTGGCATGCTTCCATTAAGATGGCACCTTTTGAAGAGTTATACGGGAGGAGATGTAGATCACCCCTGTGTTGGGATGATTCATCAGACTTGATCAGGACGGAACAGGAGTTGATAGTACAGACTCTAGAGAAGGTAGCGTTGATTCGTGAAAGGCTGTTGACTGCCCAGAGTCGGCAGAAATCTTATGCAGACATGCGTCCTCGCCCGTTAGAATTTGGAATTGGGGACCACATGCTTTTAAAGGTTTCTCCTACTCGGGGAATTTTTTGTTTTGGGAGGAAAGGAAAGCCGAGTCTGAGATATATCGGACCATTCGAGATTCTTGAAAGAGTTAGAGAATTGGCGTACAGGTTGGCCTTACCGCCGTCGCTGGGTCATGTTCATAATGTGTTTCACGTGTCTCAGTTACGGAAGTACATAACAGATCCCAGTCATGTAACTGATTTCAGTGAGATCGAAGTTGATAAGGATGGTACGTTCGAAGAGAAACCAATCAAGATACTGGAGAGTCGAGTCAAACAATTGAGGAATAAACCAAACACCTTGGTTAAAGTTCAATGGTCGCGACACGGAGTTGAAGAAGCCACTTGGGAGACAGAGAACAGTATGAAGTCTAGATACCCAGAATTATTTTCGTCTTAAGTTTCAGGACGAAACTCCTTTCTAGAGGGAGAGTATGTAATATCCAGATAATTGTTGAGTACTTTTATCTGTATTTGAACCTTGTAATATTCGACTTTGTGGTATCTATAATCGAAGTGTGATTTTTCCCATAATTCGTATTCCAAACAGTCATGATCATATTTGGAAGATTTTGCAAATTCAGGCATGCATCTACGTCATAACGTACACTAGCAGACATTAACGTACGTTATGAGCTGAGGATAGCTTACGCTATGGACTAAGCATGGCGTACGTAACAAGCAGTAAAAAGGATCAGATTGGCCGATGTATGGGCCAACTCGGGATGAGATAGGATAAGATTATGCATGATCTGTGCAGCTTTTCGATAAAGCAAGTCAACGAGGTATAACCTACGCTAAAGGACTCAGATAGCGTATACTAAACAGAGCTTATTACATACGTAAAAGGTAATGGTTAACGTACGTTAAGGAGGTTAGAAATGAGGTAGTAGCTACTGTCGGATGTTAACGCATGCTAAAGATTTCAGATAGTGTACGTTAAGACGATAACGTACGTAATGCTGTGAGGTTAACGTACGCAAAGACCTGAGTTTTATAAATATGGCAGCAACCCATTTCATTTCAACTCGTTTCCTTTCATCCTTTGGCTGATTTTTTCAAAGTCCAGAGAGCTTTCTCCCCCACATATAATCCTTATATAGCCTCTCTACCTAGTTTAGAAGATCGTAGACATCTCGGATTAGTGTTCAAGCCTACGGTGTCGAGTTCTACCGATTGTTTTCATCATTATTCTTCGTGAAAGGTATGTTGACACTAAACCCAACCTTGAATTCGGTTTCTCGAGTATGTTATTGAGATTATTACGTTTCAAGGATGTCATAGTTATCGAATATCATGTTTTAGGAAGATTGGTTTGGTTATACTTGGATTGTTCTTCGTTCTTAAGAGAATTGTGATCGAACCTTGGTATGTTGAACCCTAGGACGTAGTTTCTGAGATTGTGGTGTAACACCCCCGATATATTCAGGAATATTACAGCGCCGTAAATCCTTTACATAAGAATTTACAAGGCTGATTAAAGGAAAAGACAATAACAGATACCGATTTATGAAATTTCTGAAATAAAATACAACCGTCTGGTTCAAAACCGAGAATACAAATATCCAATGAAGAGTTATTATTACATCACTAAAATCCAAATATTTTAAACGGACGACGTACTCGAGTACTTATTGAAATAACCAACAAACAACAGACAGTAAACCCGGCCGGAACATCACTCTGCACCCTCGTCGTCATGCATCTCCAGTGGTTGTTTCCCCGCTCTCTTGGATCCTGAACATACACAAATGTTCACCCCCGAAGGGGTTAGCACAACGATGCTAGTACAAGTACAATAATCATACAACAGTGATATAATCAACAATTATATCGTAACAAGTTTCTCCAACGAGAAATATTCACAACACATATCATATCATAACAGTTTCAACATAGTGTTGGTATTCCAACGATCCAGCACACACAGCTATAGATTCCCATGATGATCCCGTCGGACCAACACATGGTGGAACTACCTGTCCAACGATCCAGCGCACACATCTATAGATTCTCATGATGATTCCCGTCGGATCAATGCATGGTGGACATATAATCACAACATATTTACACGATACAATCACATTGTCATAATATAAACAATTCTAATTAGAGTACTTTCCTCGGTTCGTTGACAAGAATAAACTTCCACGAATATAAAAATACTCGAAGGTCTCCCCCTTCGATCAATCACGTGTTAAGCTCGAACCTTAACAAAATAAATAGCATAGAATTCATTTCATGTCGAATGAACGTCTAACAATTCAACAATTACGGTAGAAAGTCCTTAATATGCAATCTGTCTGGATAGCTTAACGCACGCTACGAATCCTATGTAGCGTACGTTAATGCTACTCATTAGCGCACGAAGTACACACAGCCTAGCGTACGCTAACCAGGCGTGGTCAGTGCCTCACTGATCAGCCGACTGACTCAGCTGATGACTTAACGCACGCTAAGTCCCAATCGTTGCGTACGCTAAACGTACTCGATAGCGCGCGTTAATTCTCATAGCTTAGCGCACACTAAGAGTGCATGGTAGTTCACTGGAGGGCAGCAAAATATACAAATGGTGATGAAATAAGCGAATCCCTCAGTCATTAATGTTTGTTATCCGGCTTCATGTTATGATCATAACCTTTATGAATGATCTCATGGATACAAACAACTTCGAGGTGCAAGTATACGTATAATCATCATAACACTATAATCCGTCTTGATTACAATTCTCATGCGAAGTTGGTGATCTCCGGTTGATGTATTAGATTCTACTATCATTATACATTTTCAGACTTCATCTGGAGGTGAACTAACAATTCCCACTTATACGAAAGAATATTTCCTAAGACGATTCTTCCCTTAAGTCCTTATAACCGAAAATAATACCACCTCCAATTTATGATCACTAAGATGACATAAATCATATGGGTAATAAACTTCAGAATGTTCTCTTATCACTTGAAGTACTAGGATTCCAACTACGAGGTTCCAATGATAATATCATAAGCATAGACATTCCAATCTTTAAAACATGATGTTTGTTGAATAATTCACCAATGAAATTCAATATCACGTTAGCATGATCATCTAATCCCTTGGAATCCAAATCCAAGGCTGGTGATAGGTTGAACATACCTTAATATGCCGAAATCACTGAACCACAAGGTAGAATCCGACTCCGGTTGGTTATGTGCCACTCCAAGGTGTTACTTCTCTTCAATGACCACTCACAAGTGATAACCAATATTCAAGGATCACCAAGATACGTTCCAAGTGTGTTGGAGGGATGATTATAGCTCTCTGGCCTCTCAAGAATGAAGAATGGATGAATGAAATGTAAGCCAAAACGGGTTGTTGTCCCATTTATAATATTCTGCATTTTAGCCGATTAGCGCATGCTACTAAGCATTCCTTAGCGCGCGCTAATAAGAGTTGACTTAAAAATTGTCCACGTTCGTCTGCGGGAATCTTACCCGGACCCATGTCCCGGCTGGCGCATGTGCTAACCACCTACCTCAATAATTCAGTGTCTAGCGCACGCAACTCCTACATACGTAGCGTGCGCTAGTAATAGCCGATAGCGCGCGTTAAGCTACATTCTTGGCGTGCGCTATCACGAGTTTGCATGAGAAAATTTGCATGTTGTTATACTTAAGTACAAGGATGCCAATGCAAGAAATATCATACTCCAATAATCAAAACCACAAATCCGAATAATACAGGGTTGAATACAGATGAAATACACCGTAATGAATCTGGATATTACATACTCTCCTACTAAAAAGGAGTTTCGTCCCGAAACTCAAGACAAAAATAACTCGGGATATCTGTACTTCATACCATCTTCCGTTTCCCATGTGGCTTCTTCCACTCCGTGGCGTGACCATTGAACTTTGACCAAAACGATTAGTTTGTTCCTCAACTGTTTAACTCGACTCTCGAGTATCTTGACCGGTCTTTCTTCAAACGTCCCATCTTGATCAAATTCGATCCCGCCGAAATCAATGATATGACTAGGATCTTGTATATATCTCTGTAACTGGGATACGTGGAACACGTTATGAACATGGATCAATGAAGGCGGCAATGCTAATCTGTATGCCAACTCTCCAACTCTCTCAAGGATCTCAAATGGTCCGATATATCTCGGACTCAGCTTTCATTTCCTTCCGAAACGAAGTATTCCTCGAGTAGGAGAAACCTTTAAAAGTACGTGGTCTCCCGTACTGAACTCCAAAGGGCGACGGCGTACGTCTGCGTAAGATTTCTGGTGACTCTGGGCGGTCAACAGCCTTTCACGAATCAAGGCTATCTTTTCTCGAGTCTGCACGATCAACTCTGGTTCTGTCCCGATCAAGTCTGACGAATCATACAAACATAGGGACGATATGCATCTCCTCCTGTATAATGCCTCTAATGGTGCCATCTTAATGGAAGCATGCCAACTATTGTTGTAGGTAAATTCAATCAATGGTAGATGAATTTCCCAATCGTTTGACCAATCTAAGGCACAAGCCCTCAGCATATCTTCCACCGTTTGAATGGTCCTCTCGGATTGTCCGTCAGTCTGCGGGTGATAAGTTGTACTGAAGTTCAATTCGGTCCCCAAGGCCTTATGAACTGCTTTCCAAAAGTGAGACACAAAACAGCCGTCTCGATCAGAAATGATGGTCTTCAGCGTACCATGCAATCGAACTATCTCCGATATAAATACTCGTGCCAACCTCTCTGGTCTCCACATGTCCTTAATGCCTAGAAAATGAGATGATTTGGTTAAACGATCAACTATCACCCAAATCATGTTCATTCCTGTCTTGGTTCTCGGCATACTGGTGATAAAGTCCATCGATATGTCCTCCCACTTCCATTCAGGGATTGGAAGCGGCTTCAACATTCCGGCAGGCCGTTGATGCTCGATCTTAACCTGCTGACAAGTCAAGCATTTCGAAACATAGTCCGCTACATATTTCTTCATGTTGCCCCACCAGAAATTCTGCTTCAAGTCCTTATACATTTTACTGGTGCCCGGGTGGATAGAATAGGGCGAACTGTGAGCTTCCTTCATAATCGTCTGTTTCAGAACATTGACATCGGGAACGCAGAGTCGGTCCTGAAATCTCAAAACTCCATCATCATGGATTACGAATCCGGGGGCCTTCCCTTTGATCACTTCGTCATGTAACCGAATCATCAGAGGATCATCTACCTGTCTAGATTTGATTTCTTCGATTAATGACGAAGTTATTTCCATCATGCAAAGTTGTCCTTGGACTCTTTGTAACCACACTTCAATTCCTTCTCGAATCATCTCACGTTGAAGGCTAAGTTGGGAGGTCAGAGTCTCCAGCATCTGAATAGAAACAGGCTTGCGGCTGAGTGCATCGGCCACTACATTCGCTTTGCCTGGGTGATACAAAATCTCCAAGTCATAGTCCTTAATCAATTCTAACCATCTTATTTTCCGCATGTTCAATTCTTTCTGACTGAAGATGTATTTGAGACTCTTGTGATCCGTAAAGATCTGACAGTAAGTCCCGTACAGATAATGCCTCCAGATCTTCAAAGCAAAAACTACTGCTGCTAGCTCCAAATCATGTGTTGGGTAATTCACTTCATAAGGTTTCAGCTATCGTGAAGCGTAAGTGATCACCTTGTCATTCTGCATCAATACGCATCCAAGTCCTTGGTTCGAAGCATCACTGTAAACTATGAATCCTCCAGTCCCCTGTGGAAGTGATAGAATCGGTGCCGTCGTCAATCTCTCTTTTAATTCGTCAAAACTAGTCAGACACGACTCGTTCCACTCAAACTTTTGAGTTTTCTGCAGGAGTCGAGTAAGTGGGCGGGAGATTTTGGAAAACCCTTCCACGAACCGACGATAATACCCAGCAAGTCCTAAGAAACTTCGGACTTCTTTCACGTTCTTTGGAGGTTTCCAATCCATAATTGCTTCGATTTTCTGCGGATCTACTCGGACTCCTTCCGCTGATACCACATGACCGAGGAACATTACTTCCTTTAGCCAGAATTCACACTTAGAGAGTTTGGCGTACAGTTGCTCACTTCTCAAAAGTTCTAATACAATCCGCAAATGCTGTGCATGCTCTTTCGGGTTCTTAGAATACACAAGGATGTCATCAATGAACACGACCACAAATTTATCAAAATATTCGATGAACACTCGGTTCATCAACTGCATGAATACAGCAGGTGCATTAGTGAGACCAAATGGCATCACTACAAACTCATAGTGTCTGAAGCGAGTTCTGAATGCTGACTTTGGAACATCAGATTCCTTAATCCTCAGCTGATGGTATCCTGATCTCAGATCGATTTTAGAAAATACTGTTGCCCCTTGCAACTGGTCAAACAGATCATCAATCCGTGGCAACGGATAATTGTTCTTAATCGTCATCTTGTTCAGCTCTCGATAGTCAATACACAGTCGAAGCGATCCATCCTTCTTTCGGACAAAAAGAACTAGCGCTCCCCCGGGTGAAACGCTTGGCTGAATATAGCCTTTGTCCAGTAACTCCTCCAGTTGCTTCTTCAGTTCGTACATCTCAGTAGGTGCCATACGATACGGTGCCTTAGAAATTGGTGTAGCTCCGGGTTCCAGCTCAATAGTGAATTCTACATCCCGTCGTGGAGGTAGTCCAGGTAATTCGTCAGGAAATACATTTGGAAATTCATTCACAACAGGAATGGATGAAAGTTTCATAATTTCATCTTCTTTCTTCATTGCATAGCACCAATACCCTGTACAGCCCTGTTTCAACAATTTGACAGATTTCATTGCTTTGATTAACTTTCCTGAGCTTCCTGGTTTCCATCCATCAAACAGTACTTCGGAGCCATCATCAGCGATCAGCGAAATATTCCTACTTCGGTAGTTTACAATTGCTCCATATCGATTAAGCCAATCGTCTCCGAGTATTAGGTTATCTCCTTGCATTTCTATCACAATTAGATTTGAGAGCCACTCCCTACCCCCAAATGATACAGGGAAATCTCTGGTCTCTAAGTTCCCAACAATCCTCTCTCCACTCGGTAAACCAACAACATAAGGTTCACAAGTATGAAAACCGGAAATATTCAAACGATTTACACAATACAAAGATATAAAAGAATGCGTAGCTCCTGTGTCGAATAAAACGCTAACTGGCTGGGAAAGGATCTGGACAGTACCTGATGCGACAGCAGCATCCTGATCGTCTGTCTTCCTCATCTTGTACAGACATAGGAGAGCAGATCTGGCACTCGATGTCCCCTTTCGGTCCCATTGTCCTCTGCCTCGTCCGCGGCCAAAATTTTGAGGCATCTGAACACTTTGCTGCGTCTGTTGGATACTAGCTTCCTTCTGAACTGGCTGCGATGAACGGGTTCTATTGTATTTGGTGGCGTCCTTGCAAAACATCGCACGGTGCCCTTCCTGTCCACAGTCAAAACATGTAACTGGAGTGCGCAAACAATCACACCAAAGGTGGCCTGGGCGACCACAGTTAAAGCACTTCCTAGCTGTATCCGTCGTGGCTGACATTGTTCCGTAATTCTTTCCGCTCTTAGATGGGTGCGGAGGTTCCTTGAAAGAAAAAGAAGACTGGGCCTTGCGGGGCCCACTGCTCTTGTGCTCTGTAAAAGTACCAGAGACTTTCTGTTTCTTCGACTCCATAAACTTCTCCATTGCTGCTTCTTTTATTTCGTACGCCAATGCCTTATCCTGATATTGGTGGAGAGTGGTACATTCAAAACCGGACATGTACCTCTGGATTTAGTTTCATCCTCATTTCAAAATGAATCATCATCTCGCATCTGCTCGACCGGAAGTCGAACAAATGCTAGCTTTGGTTAAACGTCTTAATCGTGCGAGATACGGGTTCGTCGATGGTTGAGCGGAGAAAAATTCCGAATTTTGGCTTCCCTCACGGGACGAGGCGATCTTGAGCTTCCATCATCATTTTAAATTCTGTCCAATCGGCATCATGATCTGCGGAGTCGGATAGCTTCCCACCACTCGGATGCCTCCCAATCGAAATCTTGGGCAATAGGAGCTCTCCTGTCGTCTGGGCAATTAATTCCAGCAAAAATTTTCTCCAATTCCTTCAACCAATGATCCCAAGTGGGAGTCTCGGAAAATCCGTCGAATTTGGGTGGTTGCATCTTCGCCACCTCTTGCAGCCACCGGTCACCTCGATTACCCATGTCTGGGATCCCTTAATGTCTCTCTCCCTGCTGTAGTCCCATCGCCACTTGCATTCGGTCCACGACTTGGGCGAACTGAGTCATCTGGTTCACCACTTGACGAAGGATCTGCAGTACAATGAGTTACGGTTCGTTGTTAATAGATTGCGCGGCTACTTTGAGCTATGGTAGCACGATTAGAAGGCGACGCTTCCCTTTCAGCATTTCTTCGTCCGCGTCCACGACCGCGAGCACGTCCACGTCCGCCTCTCAACATACTGTAAGCATAAATACTCAATATACAGGAAACAACATCGTTCTAATATTCGAGTATAATGGGACAACATGTAAAGAACGAGATAGAGTTTAGGAACTTACAACCACCGTTCGCATGAAGACGTAGGCAGCGCAGTGATGTCATTCAGGGCCGGTTACCTCAAAAGACATAAATGACCCCTATTTTAACCCAACGGCCAAGATATCCATAATCTTAGCTCTGATACCATATTACGTAACACCCCGATATATTCAGAATATTACACCGTAAATTCTTTACATAAGAATTTACAAAGGTGATTAAAGGAAAAGACAATAACGGATACCGATTTATGAAATTTACAAATAAAATACAACCGTCTCATTCAAAACCGAGAATACAAATATCGATGAAGAGTTATTATTACATCACTAAAATCCAAACATTATAAGCGGACGACGTACTCGAGTACTTATTGAAATAACCAACAAACAACGAGAGTAAACCCGGCCGAACATCACTCTGCACCTCGTCGTCATGCATCTCCGGTGGTTGTTTCCCGCTCTCTGGATCTGAACATACACAAATGTTCACCCCCGAAGGGGTTAGCACAACGATGCTAGTACAAGTACAATAATCATACAACAGTGATATAATCAACAATTATATCGTAACAAGTTTCTCCAACGAGAAATATTCACAACACATATCATATCATAACAGTTTCAACATACTATTGGTATTCCAACGATCCAGCGCACACAGCTATAGATTCCCATGATGATCCCGTCGGACCAACACATGGTGGAACTACCTGTCCAACGATCTAGCGCACACAGCTATAGATTCCCATGATGATTCCCGTCGGATCAACGCATGGTGGACATATAATCACAACATATTTACACGATACAATCACATTGTCATAATATAAACAATTCTAATTAAAGTAATTGCCTCGGTTCGTTGACAAGAATAAACTTCCACGAATATCAAAATACTCGAAGGTCGCCCCCTTCGATCAATCACGTGTTAAGCTCGAACCTTAACAAAAGAAATAGCATAGAATTCATTTCATGTCGAATGAACGTCTAACAATTCAACAATTACAGTAGAAAGTCCTTAATATGCAATATGTCTGGATAGCTTAACGCACGCTACGAATCCTATGTAGCGTACGTTAATGCTACTCGTTAGCGCACGCAGTACACACAGCCTAGCGTACGCTAACCAGGCGTGGTCAGTGCCTCAGCGATCGGCCGGTGACTCGGTGATGACTTAACGCACGCTAAGTCCCAATCATTGCGTACGCTAAACGTACTCGATAGCGCACGTTAATTCTCGTAGCTTAGCGCACGCTAAGAGTGCATGGCAGTTCACTGGACGGCAGCAAAATATACAAATGGTGATGAAATAAGCGAATCCCTCAGTCATTAATGTTTGTTATCCGGCTTCATGTTATGATCATAACCTTTATGAATGATCTCATGGATACTAACAACTTCGAGGTGCAAGTATACGTATAATCATCATAACACTATAATCCGTCTTGATTACAATTCTCATGTGAAGTTGGTGATCTCCGGTTGATGTATTAGATTCTACTATCATTATACATATTCAGACTTCATCTGGAGGTGAACTAACAATTCCTACTTATACGAAAGAATATTTCCTAAGACGATTCTTCCCTTAAGTCCTTATAACCGAAAATAATACCACCTCCAATTTATGATCACTAAGATGACATAAATCATATGGATAATAAACTTCAGAATGTTCTCTTATCACTTGAAGTACTAGGATTCCAACTACGAGGTTCCAATGATAATATCATAAGCATAGACATTCCAATCTTTAAAACATGATGTTTGTTGAATAATTCACCAATGAAATTCAATATCACGTTAGCATGATCATCTAATCCCTTGGAATCCAAATCTAAGGCTGGTGATAGGTTGAACATACCTTAATATGCCGAAATCACTGAACCACAAGGTAAAATCCGACTCCGGTTGGTTATGTGCCACTCCAAGGTGTTACTTCTCTTCAATGACCACTCACAAGTGATAACCAATATTCAAGGATCACCAAGATACGTTCTAAGTGTGTTGGAGGGATGATTATAGCTCTCTGGCCTCTCAAGAATGAAGAATGGACGAATGAAATGTAATCCAAAACGGGTTGTTGTCCCATTTATAATATTCTGCATTTTAGCCGATTAGCGCACGCTACTAAGCATTCCTTAGCGCGTGCTAATAAGAGTTGACTTAAAAATTGTCCAGGTTCGTCCGCGGGAATCTTACCCGGACCCATGTCCCGTCTGGCGCATGTGCTAACCACCTACCTCAATAATTCAGTGTCTAGCGCACGCAACTCCTACATACGTAGCGTGCGCTAGTAATAGCCGATAGCGCGCGTTAAGCTACATTCTTAGCGTGCGCTATCACGAGTTTGCATGAGAAAATTTGCATGTTGTTATACTTAAGTACAAGGATGCCAATGCAAGAAATATCATACTCCAATAATCAAAACCACAAATCCGAATAATACAGGGTTGAATACAGATGAAATACACCGTAATAAATCCGGATATTACATACTCTCCTACTAAAAAGAAGTTTCGTCCCGAAACTCAAGACGAAAATAATTCGGGATATCTGGACTTCATACCATCTTCCGTTTCCCATGTGGCTTCTTGCACTCCGTGGCGTGACCATTGAACTTTGACCAAAACGATTGGTTTGTTCCTCAACTGTTTAACTCGACTCTCGAGTATCTTGACCGGTCTTTCTTCAAACGTCCCATCTTGATCAACTTCGATCCCGCCGAAATCAATGATATGACTAGGATCTTGTATATATCTCCGTAACTGGGATACGTGGAACACGTTATGAACATGGCTCAATGACGGCGGCAATGCTAATCTGTATGCCAACTCTCCAGCTCTCTCAAGGATCTCAAATGGTCTGATATATCTCGGACTCATCTTTCCTTTCCTTCCGAAACGAAGTATTCCTCGAGTAGGAGAAACCTTTAAAAGTACGTGGTCTCCCGTACTGAACTCCAAAGGGCGACGGCGTACGTCTGCATAAGATTTCTGGCGACTCTGGGCGGTCAACAACCTTTCACGAATCAAGGCTATCTTTTCTCGAGTCTGCACGATCAACTCTGGTTCTGTCCCGATCAAGTCTGACGAATCATCCCAACATAGGGGCGATCTGCATCTCCTCCCGTATAATGCCTCGAATGGTGCCATCTTAATGGAAGCATGCCAACTATTGTTGTAGGTAAATTCAATCAATTGTAGATGAATTTCCCAATCGTTTGACCAATCTAAGGCACAAGTCCTCAGCATATCTTCCACCGTTTAAATGGTCCTCTCGGATTGTCCGTCAGTCTGCGGGTGATAAGCTGTACTGAAGTTCAATTCGGTCCCCAAGGCCTTGTGAACTGCTTTCCAAAAGTGAGACACAAAATGGCCGACTCGATCAGAAATGATGGTCTTCGGCGTACCATGCAATCGAACTATCTCCGATATAAATACTCGTGCCAACCTCTCTGGTCCCCACGTGTCCTTAATGCCTAGAAAATGAGCTGATTTGGTTAAACGATCAACTATCACCCAAATCATGTTCATTCCTGTCTTGGTTCTCGGCATACTGGTGATAAAATCCATCGATATGTCCTCCCACTTCCATTCAGGGATTGGAAGCGGCTTCAATATTCCGGCAGGCCGTTGATGCTCGATCTTAACCTGCTGACAAGTCAAGCATTTCGAAACATAGTCCGCTACATCTTTCTTCATGTTGCCCCACCAGAAATTCTGCTTCAAGTCCTTATACATTTCTTGGTGCACAGGTGGATAGAATAGAAGCGACTGAGCTTCCTTCATAATCGTCTGTTTCAGAACATTGACATCGGGAACGCAGAGTCGGTCCTGAAATCTCAAAACTCCATCATCATGGATTACGAATCCGGGGGCCTTCCCTTTGATCACTTCGTCATGTAACCGAATCATCAGAGGATCATCTACCTGTCTAGATTTGATTTCTTCGATTAATGACGAAGTTATTTCCATCATGCACAGTTGTCCTTGGACTCTTTGTAACCACACTTCAATTCCTTCTCGAATCATATCACGTTGAAGGCTAAGTTGGGAGGTCAGAGTCTCCAGCATCTGAATAGAAACAGGCTTGCGGCTGAGTGCATCGGCCACTACATTCGCTTTTCCTGGGTGATACAAAATCTCCAAGTCATAGTCCTTAATCAATTTTAACCATCTTCTTTGCCGCCGGTTCAATTCTTTCTGACTGAAGATGTATTTGAGACTCTTGTGATCCGTAAAGATCTGACAGTGAGTCCCGTACAGATAATGCCTCCAGATCTTCAAAGCAAAAACTACTGCTGCTAGCTCCAAATCATGTGTTGGGTAATTCACTTCATAAGGTTTCAGCTGTCGTGAAGCGTAAGTGATCACCTTGTCATTCTGCATTAATACGCATCTGAGTCCTTGGTTCGAAGCATCACTGTAAACTATGAATCCTCCAGTCCCCTGTGGAAGTGATAGAATCGGTGCCGTCGTCAATCTCTCTTTTAATTCGTCAAAACTAGTCTGACACGACTCGTTCCACTCAAACTTTTGAGTTTTCTGCAGGAGTTGAGTAAGTGGGCGGGAGATTTTTGAAAACCCTTCCACGAACCGACGATAATACCCAGCAAGTCCTAAGAAACTTCGGACTTCTTTCACGTTCTTTGGAGGTTTCCAATCCATAATTGCTTCGATTTTCTGCGGATCTACTCGGACTCCTTCCACTGATACCACATGACCGAGGAACATTACTTCCTTTAGCCATAATTCACACTTAGAGAGTTTGGCGTATAGTTGCTCGCATCTCAAAAGTTCTAATACAATCCGCAAATGCTGTGCATGCTCTTCCGGGTTCTTAGAATACACCAAGATGTCATCAATGAACACAACCACAAATTTATCCAAATATTCGATGAACACTCGGTTCATCAACTGCATGAATACAGCAGGTGCATTAGTGAGACCAAATGGCATCACTACAAACTCATAGTGTCTGAAGCGAGTTCTGAATGCTGACTTTGGAACATCAGATTCCTTAATCCTCAGCTGATGGTATCCTGATCTCAGATCGATTTTAGAAAATACTGTTGCCCCTTGCAACTGGTCAAACAGATCATCAATCCGTGGCAACGGATATTTGTTCTTAATCGTCATCTTGTTCAGCTCTCGATAGTCAATACACAGTTGAAGCGATTCATCTTTCTTTCGGACAAAAAGAACTGGCGCTCCCCAGGGTGAAACGCTTGGCTGAATATAGCATTTGTCCAGTAACTCCTCCAGTTGCTTCTTCAGTTCGTACATCTCAGTAGGTGCCATACGATACGGCGCCTTAGAAATTGGTGTAGCTCCGGGTTCCAGCTCAATAGTGAATTCTACATCCCGTCGTGGAGGTAGTCCAGGTAATTCGTCAGGAAATACATCTGGAAATTCATTCACAACAGGAATGGATGAAAGTTTTATAATTTCATCTTCTTTCTTCATTGCATAGCACCAATACCCTGTACAGCCCTGTTTCAACAATTTGTGACTTTCATTGCTTTGATTAACTTTCCTGAGCTTCCTGGTTTCCATCCATCAAACAGTACTTCGGAGCCATCATCAGCGATCAGCGAAATATTCCTCCTTCGGTAGTTTACAATTGCTCCATATCGATTAAGCCAATCGTCTCCGAGTATTAGGTTATCTCCTTGCATTTCTATCACAATTAGATTTGAGAGCCACTCCCTACCCCCAAATGATACAGGGAAATCTCTGGTCTCTAAGTTCCCAACAATCCTCTCTCCACTCGGTAAACCAACAACATAAGGTTCACAAGTATGAAAACCGGAAATATTCAAACGATTTACACAAGACAAAGATATATAAGAATGCGTAGCTCCTGTATCGAATAAAACGCTAACTGGCTGGGAAAGGATCTGGGCGATGCACGATGCGGCAATGACATCACGATCGTCTGTCCTCCTCATCTCGTCTGCAGGCGTAGGGAGCAGATCGGCACTCGATGTCCCCTTTCGGTCCCATTGTCCTCTCGCCTCGTCCGCGGCCAAAATTTTGAGGCATCTCGAACACTTTCTTTGCGTCATTGGATACTAGCTTCCTTCTGAACTGGCTGCGATGAACGGGTTCCATTGTATTTGGTGGCGTCCTTGCAAAACGTCGCACGGTGCCCTTCCTGTCCGCAGTCAAAACATGTAACTGGAGTGCGCAAACAATCACGCCAAAGGTGGCCTGGGCGACCACAGTTAAAGCACTTCCTAGCTGTATCCGTCGTGACTGACATTGTTCCGTAATTCTTTCCGCTCTTAGATGGGTGCGGAGGTTCCTTGAAAGAAAAAGAAGACTGGGCCTTGCGGGGCCCACTGCTCTTGTGCTCTGTAAAAGTACCAGAGACTTTCTGTTTCTTCGACTCCATAAACTTCTCCATTGCTGCTTCTTTTATTTCGTACGCCAATGCCTTATCCTGATATTGGTGGAGAGTGGTACATTCAAAACCGGACATGTACCTCTGGATTTCTGGTTTCATCCTCATTTCAAAATGAATCATCATCTCCGCATCTGTTCTGACCAGATGTCGAACAAATGCTAACTGCTGGTTAAACGTCTTAATCGTCTGAGATACGGGTTCGTCTGATGGTTGAGCGGAGAAAAATTACCGAATTTTGGCTTCCCTCACAGGACGAGGACAGTACTGAGCTTCCATCATCATTTTAAATTCTGTCCAATCAGCATCATGATCTGCAGGTCGGATAGCTTCCCACCACTCGGATGCCTCCCCAATCAGAAAGTACTGGGCAATAGGAGCTCTACTGTCGTCTGGGCAATTAATTCCAGCAAAAATTCTCTCCAATTCCTTCAACCAATGATCCCAAGTGGGAGTATCGGAAAATCCGTCGAATTTAGGTGGTTGCATCTTCGCCACCTCTTGCAGCCACCGGTCACCTCGATTTCCCATGTCTGGGATCCCTTGCTGTCTCTCTCCCTACTGTAGTCCCACCGCCACTTTCATTCGGTCCACGACTTGGGCGAACTGAGTCATCTGGTTCACCACTTGACGAAGGATCTCTGGTACAGCAGGTTCTGGTTCGTTGTTAATAGATTGTTGCGGCTCGCCTGAGCTATGACTGGCCTGATTAGAAGGCGACGCTTCCCTTTCAGCATTTCTTCGTCCGCGTGCACGACCGCGACCACGTCCACGTCCGCCTCTCAACTGTAGGTCACAAGTCGTCCAGGAACAAGTCTAGAGGGGGGGGTGAATAGACTTGTTGAAACTCTTGAACTCTTTTTCCGAAGAGTGAGTTTCTTCAGCTGATAGTCAAACAAATGACTTGGAGTCGTTTGTTCTTGGATAAGTGCGGAAGTCAGCTGATGACGAATATAAATTAATCTTAATGAAACACTTTAACAATGTATGCAGCAGTTAGAGTATGATGCAGTAAAATAGTAAATAACACAGGCAGTTATAGTGGTCTCAGAGGTGGGGTAATCCTCTACTAATCCACTTTTCTCCAAACCAGTTGGAGATGAATTCACTATAATTTTCAACCAGTGATAAAGATTACAGTGATTTACAACACACTACAACAGCTTCCAACCAGTGGAATTCCGTGCCGTTGTACACACACTCAACTGCCTTGCACCTCTTGATCCTCGAACCTCGGATGCCTTTACAGTCTGCTACTTCAACCAGTGAAGTACCCCGTACACAAGATTTATAGACAAGAGTGTTTGTCTTCTCCAACTAAAGAGCTTCCTTGAATATGAACTTTTTGGATCTGCTCTTTTTCACGATGCTATTTGATTGCTTAGGATTGCTTTGTTTGCTTTGATCGCTAGAGTATATGTTCGCACCGGTATTTGCTCAGATTCAAGTCTTCAGATATATATAGATCACGATCTCTGAGCTTCTTCCTTGTAGCCGTTGCAAATCTGAACAAATCCGTCCGTTGGAGGGAGACTTCATTGTTTAATCTTTTTCTGAACGTTGCAAGGCTGGATTCCCATTATTTAATTTTATCTTCCGACCGTTGTGAGGACTTCTGCATGTGAGCGCCGAATCTTTTGAATATAAAAGGATTAAAGTCTTCACGGTGGGTCAGGATGATTTAAATAAATCATATCTCTTATGAATCACTCCAATTTGTCTCTTCACGTTGCATGTGAGCTTTCCGTAATATTTGACTTTTCAAAGCATCTTTGACGTGGACTTGGAGTACTAGGTGTAGTTTGAGTAGGTGATGTGCGGCTTACATCTCTGCAGTAGGTCCTCTTGGTACATTCCTTTGTTTGAGACTTGTGCAGTCGGGTGACTTCCCGAGGTTCCTCGAGTGCCGATCTGGTCAAACTTCTCGATAAATTTTAGTTGACCGGGGCTACTCATTTGAGTCATTTGTACTTCTCTGATGGACTAGACTGCACTAAGTACTTAGCCGTTTTTCAGCCTAACTAACTTTGGCCTATAGAAGATACTCATTTGGTTCTTCTTTACATTTTGCCAATTTTATACTTAACATATTTTGGCCTATGGAAGATACTCATTTGGTTCTTCCTTACATTTTGCCAATTAATAAACATTTGATTTTAAATTAATGACATCATCAAAATCTAACAAGTATTCCTAACAAATTCCCCCTATTTTGATGATGGCAAAACTAAGTAAGAAATCAAATAACCAAGTCTGCACTTAGGTGCGAGACAAAACTGAAATCAGTCTAATATTGAGACAACTGGAAAATTGTCATTCAACAGACTGTTCATAAAACTTTCTGACTTATCATTGAAATTTTACAAGAATGTTTTAAGTACAGAAAATAAATTACAAGTAAGAAAAATAATTAAAAGATCATCTGCCTCTTCCTCTGCCTCTTCTAATAGGCTGCTTGGCAGGCTTGAATGGTTTGGCTCCGATAGGTCTTACCTTGACTGAAGCAAGGCCATATTTTCTTTTTACCACAAGTGCTGCGAAATCCTGCTCCTGCTGAGATCTGAATTTGTTCTCCAGGCAGACTAGCTTGATTTCCTCCTGAAGTTGTAGATCATCAAGTTCACCATCCATGCGGATTGGTGCTTCTTCAGCTCTAAATAAGGGGATCATAGGAAAGGCATTTTGCTCCTTAGCATACTTCTTCAGAACGGCCCAAAGTTTCGGATAGATCTCTTCCATGAAGTTTATGAAAGTTTCCTGTGGGGAGAGTTTGTCATCATGAATTAGTTCCCAGATGTAATAGTCTCTGATAAATCTCTTCCTAGCTGCTCCCCACATCTCAAAAGCTTCAATTGGACAGAAATCCTCAACAAACCATAGCTCCAACCCTTCCCATTCAAGAGTAGGTTCAAAGCCGCTTCTGGTCCTTCTTCTTTTTCCTACAGGCTGGTCAGCCTGGTCTCCTTGATCTACAGCTTCCTTCCTCTTCAGGCTAGAGGGTCCTTCAATCTGAGGGACATCCTGCTTTTTCTTACTTCTGATTTCTCTCTCTTCCCCCTGAATCCTCTCTTCCCCCTTTTTGCCAGCATCAATGAGGGTTGTCAACTGTTGCTCCATGCGGCTCATCCAATCAGACATGCCAAAAGGCATTACATTTGTTTGTAGGAGGAGGAGGTGAGGATCTCTCTCTGACGGGGGTGTCAATCTTGGCATTAATGGTGCGAAGGTCGGGAGTGACTGAGTTGATAGCGACTCCCCAATGGTGTCTCGACAATTTGCTTGATCAGCTCGGTCATGGTAGGGGATAAGCGAGCGATGGGGAGTGTTCTCCGATCCTTGAGAATGGAGCCACTAGGCTGAGGCTCTGGCTGCGGCCGGTAGGTCGATTGAGTCTTCTCGGGGTCACGACACTGAGTCCTCTGCCCGGCTACGCATCTAGGCTGGTGTACCGGGGAGGTACAACAATCCTATCTGCAGCTTCGTTGGTAGGCTCTGGCTCCTGCTCTGGCTCCTTTTCTCTTTCTCCTTCTTTCCCTTCTTCTTCTTCAGATTTTTCTTTCTCTTTTTCCTCATCATTTTCTTTTTCTTTTTCTGCTCCTCCTTCACCTCCATCATCATGATCATCATCATCATCATCAACCTTAGCATCGTCCTTCTCCTTCTCTTCTCCTTCATCATTCTCATCATCCTTATCCTCTTCATCTTTTTCCTGCTCCACTTCTTCTCCTTCTTCTTCATCTTCTTCATCATCCACTTCTTCTGTCTTCTCAATCTCCTCTGTCTCCTTTTCAACTGGTATGTTTTCTTCAGCTTCTTTTTCTTCTTCATCCTCTTCAACCAAATTGATAATTTCATTCTCTTCATCAACTTCTTCAATCCTAATCTCCTTTTCTGCTTCCTCCTCTTCCTCCTCCTCTCCAAAGCTACCATCAAAAATACTGAGCATTATAGAGTGGATAAAATGGTCCATGTTTGTCTCAAAATGTGACATGAACCAGTTATCCTGGAGGAGTAAAGCTAAATCTGACTCTTTGCAAAAATCGGTGGAACATCCTCCGTGGCTTGGGGGTATTCCCAACCACTAGTTTCAACAAAAATTTGAAAATTTGTAAAAGACATGGTTTTGAGAGTTTTCCACTCTTTAAAAATATTTACGAAAGAGTGTTTTTCTGCTTGTGGCTTGACAAGCTGAAGTTGTTCAATGGAGAGATTAAAAGTATTATTTTCTAAAAGATTGAAAGTGTAATGCCGGGAATAGATATAACAAGACTGCTTCCTCTTCTTCGGTCATGTACCTTTGGAGGTGTAATAATAGGTACAATTCGAGTTTCGGTATGCAGTGCGGTGATCGGATGAACCGTGGCCCAGGCGATGGGCATTATGATGCTCGGTGCTCTCCTTGTTTGAGACTGCGGCTTCCTTGGCCTCTTTGGAGAGGGTTCGGGTGATGACCGCAGTTGGAAGGTCCTTCAGGGCTGGTCCCCTTCTCTTGAATCGGATGGCGATTGGTGTATCGTCGAGACTCATTCTCGGACTTCATTGCAGCTTCGATCTCGGTGCGAGGTTGGTCGAGTCGATAAATCGTATCTTGGACAATAGCTTGAGTCGGCAAATCCTTCAACAAGCCCGGGCCCTCCCAGTGACTCCAACCTTCTTCTTTTCATGGTCCATGTGACCTAGCCTCTTGTTTGGGTGGAAAGGGTCAATGTTTCCCTTGGCCACTCCAGTCTGCTCCAAGAACCAACTAAGATGCGTTCCGAACGCCAACTTAGTCTTGAACTTCTTCTCACCTTCGAGCCATTCGACCTTGTTTACCTCGCGAACAAGTTGCCTGAAAATATAATCCGCCCAATCAACTTCCTCTCGTTGAATTAACGCACCCAACACCATGAATTTTGAAGATGACAGTTGGTCATAGCTTCCTGCCATTCCCATGACTATCTTGTTTGTGATGTCCAAAGCAACTCGATAAACCCTTTTCAACTCATTTCTCTTCGCTGTAAACTTCAATTTCTCAGGGATATTTTCGAGCTTAATCGTCTTCCACGTTTCGGCGGGTGATTGTTTAAGAGCTTCGACCGCCAAACCGCGATGTTTCATCCCGAATACAGAGCGAATCTTCTCTGTATCTATGGTGACTGGTACTCCACCGACTTTGCTCTGAATCCCGTGCTGAATCAGGTAGGCGTTGCGGTAAAATTCAACCACATCTTCCTTGAACAAATGTTGAGGGTTGATGTCGAGAAACGGGTAGATTCCGTTCAGCTTCATCGCCCGGATTAAGTCGAGCATATCGAAGTCCTCTAGATTTGCTTCTAATAATCCTTTGAAATCGACGACCATGGAGAAGATGACTTGGTCCTTCATCGCCTTCAAGTTTGCTCTTTCAAGAGATGCCATTTCTGCAAAAAGAATTTTAGGATTTAGTGTATATTTTGCTTTGTAAATTTTTAGGGTTTTTGAACGCGTAAAGAGTAAAGTGAAAAGGTTTTCTTCCTTATAAAGAAGATGAAAGGACGTTTGGATTAGTTTATTATACATTTAAACGGTGGTACGCCTTTTCATATTCTTTTGAATTTCAAATTTGAATCGGTGGCCCCATTTAAAAATTGACGGTTGATTCTGATTGGCCACCGTAGAGGTTAATTAAATAGGCATGTGACGCGTGTATTTAAAATTGCCACTTGGCTCATAAAATGTATATTTTGATTGCTATTTCTTAAGCCAAAATAATATTATAAATATGGCAGATAATAATTAAAAATTTAGAGATTAGTTTAGAGAACTTAGCTGGTCTGATTTCGTTGACTGTTGACCACTCTGCAACAGGTGAGTTTGACTTCTCGCCTGGTATTCTGAACAGCTAAGTTGCTTCGTATGGCCTTCGTCTTCTCGCCTGCATCAGCTTAGGCTGATTCTGAGGGTCCGTCCTTCCTTCAACTTGCTTCAGAACTAGATTCCCAATCTAGTAAGCCAAGATCTCTGCTAAGCTCTAGGAATCTTTCTTCTGGCAGGGGTTTGGTGAAGATGTCAGCTATTTGGTAGTCTGTGCTGACTCTTTCAACTCTAACCCTTTTGTTAAGCACATGGTCTCGAATGAAATGGTGCTTAACGTCAATGTGCTTCGTCCTTGAGTGCAAAACCGGATTGTTGGTTATTGCAATAGAACTATTGTTGTCACACCAAATAGGAACTTCGTTGGCAATAATATTGTAGTCCCTTAACTGTTGTCTGATCCATAGAATTTGTACTGTGACTACTGCGACTAGGTATTCGACTCTGTAGTGGAGATAGAGTTAGAAACACCTTCTTGCTAAACCAGGATATCAGTCTGGTTCCTAGGAATTGACACGTTCCACTAGTGCTCTTCCTGTTGATTTTGCATCCGGCGAAATCCGCATCTGAGTATCCTGATAGCTCGAAGTTGTCATCTTTGGGGTACCACAGTCCAACATTAATTGTAGACTTTAGGTACTTAATTATTCTTTTAGCTGCATCTAGGTGTGATTGCTTCGGCTTGGACTGGAATCTTGCACAAACTCCAACTGCATATGATATGCCTTGCCTGCTTGCAGTGAGGTACAGAAGAGATCCGATGAGTCCTCTGTAGTGGGTTGAGTCCACTGATATGCCTGCCTCGTCTGCATCCAGGTGAGTACTTGTGCTCATTGGAATTCTTGCGGGTTTGGCTGATTCCATTCCATATCTCTTGATAAGATCCCTAGTATACTTTGCTTGGTTGATGAAAATTCCTTTTTCCATCTGCTTAACTTGTAATCCGAGAAAGAAGTTAAGCTTTCCCATCATACTCATCTCAAATTCTCCTTGCATGAGATTGGAGAATTTCTCGCATAATTCTGGATTGGTTGATCCGAATATGATGTCATCCACATAAATCTGAACTATTAATATGTGGCCTTCGTGTTCCACTCTGAATAGGGTCTTGTCCACTTTTCCCTTGCAAAATCCATTTTTCTCAAGAAACACAGACAGTGTTTCATACCATGCTCTCGGTGCTTGCTTGAGTCCATACAGAGCCTTCAACAGCTTATAGACTTTGTCTCCTTTGACAAAACACAGGGTTGCTCTACATAGACTTCTTCTTCTAGGACTCCATTTAGAAACGCACTTTTTACATCCATCTGGTAAACTTCAAAATCCTTGAATGCAGCATATGTGAGGAATAGTCTGATGGCTTCTAATCTTGCAACAGGTGCATAAGTTACATCAAAATCTATTCCCTCACACTGTGCATATCCTTTTGCTACGAGTCTGGCTTTATTCCTAACAACAGCTCCGTCTTCATCACTCTTGTTTTTATACACCCATTTGGTGCCAATAACTTTCTTGTGATCAGTGCATGCTGTTAGTTCCCAAACTTTGTTTCTCTCCATCTGCTCCAATTCCTCTTGCATGGCATTAATCCATGAATAATCTTCCAAGGCTTGTTCTGTAGTCTTGGGTTCAATTTGTGACATGAAACATGAGAACATCGCCATTCCTGCTGGTAGAGTTGACTGTCTTGTCTTGACTCCATCAGTCAACTTTCCGATGATTTGCTGAATTGGATGATCCTTGAGCCATTTGGGGATCTCGTCCTCTTCTGGGTTTGTTCCCCCTGTTGGATTGCTCTGGTGGTTATCTGCATCTGCTGGATTCTGGTCTGCAACTGGATCAGCTACCGCCTTGTCATCTGCAGCTTGGTTCTGAACTACAGATGAGTCTTTGTCAGCTCCGGCTGGGTCTTCTTCCGCAGCAACTGGATCAGATAGGTTTGGTGATCCTGTCTGATCTGCAGTTGGGTCTTCATCAGCTACAGTTGGGTCATCAGGCTGATCTGCAGGTGAGTCCACCATTCCAGTGTCATGTACAATGACTTCTTCAAGGTTTGCTGACTTGAGTTTGTTCTCAATTAACTCAAGTTGTTTCCTGTACTCAACAGTAGATTCATCAAAAACAACATGGGGTGTTTCTTCCACAACTAAGGTTCTTTTGTTAAAAACTCTATATGCCTTGCTTCTTTGGGAATATCCCATAAATAGACCATCATCAGTTTTAGCATCAAAGGCATTTAGCTGTGTTTTACCGTTGTTGTGGATGAAACACTTGCAACCAAAAACATGAAAGTAAGCAACAGTAGGAGTTCTATTATTCCAAACCTCATAGGGAGTTTTGCCATGTCTCCCTACTATCATACTCCTGCAGGTGTGGCGGTCAGTGTTGTGACTTCACCCGAGAACCTTTTAGGTCTGCATACGCAATCATGGACCTTCTTTGCTTCCTTGAGTTCTGTTCCTTCTTTCGGCAACACCATTCTGTGGGCGTCACAGGCCGCAGAGCTCGTCTTTGGATCCCATTCGATCGCTGAAATCGGTTATTGCCTTGTTGAGAAACTCTCCTCCTCTATCGATCGATCTTGATTATGGAGAGGGATTTCTCATTCGGATCCTTCTCGGCTCGGGTAACTTGGTCAAGGTTTCACTTTTCTTGTATAGAAAAATGATCCAAGTGTACCTTGAATAATCATATACAATCACAAGAGCATGCTTTCGCCGCTCAAAGTCCTTGGCTTGATAGGACCAAATAGATCCATGTGGAGTAGATCTAAGATCCTTGTTGTGAGCGTTGTAGGCTGAACTGGTTTGAACGATGCCTTGGTACCTTTCCCTTCGACATGCATCACGAGTGCTTCCTTCTTGAATGCTTCATTTGGAAGTCCTCGACCCGACGAGAGCTAATCTTGTTGATGGCTTTGAAGTTCGGGTGACATAGTCTTTTGTGCCACACCATCCATTCTCGGCTACAGGTCTTGGATAGAAAACAGAGTTAGGTGTTCTGTGTTCCAATCAATCATGTATACATCTCTTCTTCGGAAACCTTGTAGCTTTATTTCTCCAGATAAGATGTCTATCACCATACACTTCAAGATGGTGAAGACTACTAGATTCTTCTCGTCGCGAATCGGCTTATTCTCAGGAGGTTGTATTTGAGACCTTTGACATAATGGACTTTGGATATGACAATGTTTCCTCGGTGCAGCTCTCCAAAGCCTTTTGTCTGTCCTCTAGAGCTATCTCCAAAGGTTACATCGGGACCTCTTTCTTTGATGTATTTGGTCAGCATCTTCTTGTTCCCGGTCATGTGCCTCGAGCATCCAGAGTCTACAAACCATTCTTCACCTCCAAAATTTGAGCTTGAGGAGATGTGGTTGTAGTCCTTCCACCTTTTCTGCAATTAAACAAGCAGAGATTTAGGTACCCAAATTTGTGTGGGTCCTTTGGGGTTAGTGGGTTTCCTGGAGAATTGATTTCTCCTTGGATTATAGGGATTATTATTATAACCCTTAAAAGATGCCTGTGGTCGAGGTCTAAATCTCCTGGTTGGATTGTATACCGGATATTCCTCAAAATAGTGTGGGCCATTTCTAAATCTAGGCTGAGACCATTTATTAAACCTTTGTGGTCTCCACACTTGTTCGTTTTGGTAATTAGGATAACCTTGAGGTTTTCATCTGCCCCTCCCATTATGAAATCTATTTTTGGGGAGTTGTTGGTAATAATGGGCATGTTATGCAGTTCTTTGCTTTTGCACAGGCCCTTTGCCTAGTCGCTGTCTAGGTGGTATGCAGTGTAACATTGCGGCTAGACGTTTGACTTTAATTTGCTGTTTTTGAAAATCGGTTTATACACAGGCTCAGCAGTCGAGACCATTGTTTCCCCCTTGATAAACTTGGTTTCGGAACTAGAGGGAGTGTGAGAATCATATCCAAGGCCTGATTTGGTATATAATGACCTTTTATAGGTACACACCGCCCGAGTTGAAGACGCCTTCGGGGAGGTTATTTCTGCGCTTTGAGTTTTATTTAAGCGTGCCGACTTAGTAAACTCGGCTTTGGCATGAGCAAGTGCGGTGACTTTTCTTTAAGTAAAATATTTAGCCGGTCTATCTCATTTGTGTTGGCACTTGCACAGTTTTGAAGTCATTTGTAGTTGTCTCAACCTTATTTAAATCTAAGTGAGTTTTCAAAATCATTTTTCATTTGCCTATTCTCATCTTGCAGTGAGTCTTCTCTCTTGTCTGACTTGGTGTGCAGATTTAAGTGTTTCAAAATCTTTGAATAATTGATTTACCGATTCATGTAAATCCATATCTTGTGACATGGCTGAGCTATTATTTGAACCGGTAGGTTTAGAGGTTAACTCTTCATCAGCTAAGTTTGCCATCAGGCAATCATACTCCTCGTCGTCATCAGAAAAGAAACCGTCGCTTGATTCGACATGCTCCTGGTCTTCTCCGATGAGAGCTTTTCTTCTGTCTTCCTTTCTGTCCACCTCCTTCTTGGTTTCATCCTTCTTGAGCTCGGGACAATCCATTTGGATGTGTCCTATTTTATGACAGTTGTAGCATTCAACTTTCCAGCTTCCTGCCTTCTGGTTCCTTCTTGGGTTCTCCTTGTAGTTTTTCTTATACTTGGAATAGTTCTTTCTGAAATAGCTGAACCTTTGCATAATGAACGCCATTTCTTCCTCAAAATCTAGTGGATTTGGAGGTTTCACATCGGATAGGCTCTTAGCGAGGACTCGTGCCAAATGCGATTCCCTTCTCTGTGCTCGATTGAGGATGAGCTTGGAAGCTCGAACTCATAAGCCTTTAGATCAGAGAACAGCTCCTGAATTTTTATTTTATTCAGGTCTTTGGACTCTCTCATAGCTACAGCCTTCATGCTCCATTCGGGATTGAGCGATCTGAGGACCTTGAGTGCCATTTCCCTGTTGCCATAAGTTTTGCCCAGGGAGTTGATCTCGTTGATAATTTCGGTGAACCTTGTGTCCACTTGGTCTATTGATTCACCATTCTTCATTTTAAAGTTGTCAAACTTTTGGATAGCTATTGACAACTTGTTCTCCTTGATCAGCTCCGTTCCTTCACACATTAGAGCTAATGTGTCCCAAATTTCTTTGGCATTCTTACAATTTTTGATCTTGACCATTGTGGATTTGTCAAGAGTTTGGTATAGCACATCTCTGGCCCTGTTGTCAAGATTGGCCAGCTTTCTCTCTTCGGGGGTCAGCTCCGTTCTCTTCTTGGGAATCTTTTCGGGCCTCCCAGCTGCGATCTCCTCGGCTGTATTGTCCTTCTCGAAAATGAATGGACCATCTTCAATGATGCACCACATGTCGTCATGGATTGAAGATAAGTGTGCCTGCATTCTTATCTTCCAGAGATCATACTCGTCAACTGAAAAGACAGGTAGTCTAGAGTGCATGTGTTCCATTATAACGTGAGAGATAAGATATATATATCTTAATATAGATCTGGTTCGTGAAAAAAATGAACCAACCTCTCCGATACCACTTGTAGGTCACAAGTCGTCCAGGAACAAGTCTAGAGGGGGGGTGAATAGACTTGTTGAAACTCTTGAACTATTTTTCCGAAGAGTGAGTTTCTTCAGCTGATAGTCAAACAAATGACTTGGAGTCGTTTGTTCTTGGATAAGTGCGGAAGTCAGCTGATGACGAATATAAATTAATCTTAATGAAACACTTTAACAATGTATGCAGCAGTTAGAGTATGATGCAGTAAAATAGTTAATAACACAGGCAGTTATAGTGGTCTCAGAGGTGGGGTAATCCTCTACTAATCCACTTTTCTCCAAACCAGTTGGAGATGAATTCACTATAATTTTCAACCAGTGATAAAGATTACAGTGATTCACAACACACTACAACAGCTTCCAACCAGTGGAATTCCGTGCCGTTGTACACACACTCGACTGCCTTGCACCTCTTGATCCTCGATCCTCGGATGCCTTTACAGTCTGCTACTTCAACCAGTGAAGTACCCCGTACTCAAGATTTATAGACAAGAGTGTTTGTCTTCTCCAACTAAAGAGCTTCCTTGAATATGAACTTTTTGGATCTGCTCTTTTTCACGATGCTATTTGATTGCTTAGGATTGCTTTGTTTGCTTTGATCGCTAGAGTATATGTTCGCACCGGTATTTGCTCAGATTCAAGTCTTCAGATATATATATAGATCACGATCTCTGAGCTTCTTCCTTGTAGCCGTTGCAAATCTGAACAAATCCGTCCGTTGGAGGGAGACTTCATTGTTTAATCTTTTTCTGAACGTTGCAAGGCTGGATTCCCATTATTTAATTTTATCTTCCGACAGTTGTGAGGACTTCTGCATGTGAGCGCCGAATCTTTTGAATATAAAAGGATTAAAGTCTTCACGGTGGGTCAGGATGATTTAAATAAATCATATCTCTTGCGGGAATCACTCCAATTTGTCTCTTCACGTTGCATGTGAGCTTTCCGTAATATTTGACTTTTCAAAGCATGCTGACGTGGACTTGGAGTACTAGGCTGTAGTTTGAGTAGGCTGATGTGCAGCTTACATCTCTGCAGGTAGGTCCTCTTGGCTGTTCACTGTTTGAGACTTGTCTGGTCAGGTGACTTCCCTGAGGTTCCTCGGCTGCAGTCTGGTCAAACTTCTCTGATAAATTTTAGTTGACCAGGGCTACTCTGACTGGAGTCGGCTGTACTTCTCTGATGGACTAGACTGCACTAAGTACTTAGCCGTTTTTCAGCCTAACTAACTTTGGCCTATAGAAGATACTCATTTGGTTCTTCTTTACATTTTGCCAATTTTATACTTAACATATTTTGGCCTATGGAAGATACTCATTTGGTTCTTCCTTACATTTTGCCAATTAATAAACATTTGATTTTAAATTAATGACATCATCAAAATCTAACAAGTATTCCTAACATCAACATACTGTAAGCATAAATACTCAATATACAGGAAACAACATCGTTCTAATATTCGAGTATAAAGGGAAATAACATGTAAAGAACGAGATAGAGTTTAGGAACTTACAACCACCGTTCGCATGAAGACATAGGCAGCACAGTGATGTCATTCACGGCCGGTTACCTCAAAAGACATAAATGACCCCTATTTTAACCCAACGGCCAAGATATCCATAATCTTAGCTCTGATACCATATTCTGTAACAACCCCGAGATATTCAGAAATATTACAGCGCCATAAATCCTTTACATAAGAATTTACAAGGCTGATTAAAGGAAAAGACAATAACAGATACCGATTTATGAAATTTCTGAAATAAAATACAACCGTCTGGTTCAAAACCGAGAATACAAATATCTATTGAAGAGTTATTATTACATCACTAAAATCCAAACATTATAAACGGACGACGTACTCGAGTACTTATTGAAATAACCAACAAACAACAGACAGTAAACCCGGCCGGAACATCACTCTGCACCCTCGTCGTCATGCATCTCCAGTGGTTGTTTCCCCGCTCTCCTGGATCCTGAACATACACAAATGTTCACCCACGAAGGGGTTAGCACAACGATGCTAGTACAAGTACAATAATCATACAACAGTGATATAATCAACAATTATATCGTAACAAGTTTCTCCAACGAGAAATATTCACAACACATATCATATCATAATAGTTTCAACATACTGTTGGTATTCCAACGATCCAGCGCACACAGCTATAGATTTCCATGATGATCCCGTCGGACCAACACATGGTGGAACTACCTGTCCAACGATCAAGCGCACACAGCTATAGATTCCCAAGATGATTCCCGTCGGATCAACGCATGGTGGACATATAATCACAACATATTTACACGATACAATCACATTGTCATAATATCAACAATTCTAATTAGAGTACTTGCCTCGGTTCGTTGACAAGAATAAACTTCCACGAATATCAAAATACTCGAAGGTCGCCCCCTTCGATCAATCACGTGTTAAGCTCGAACCTTAACAAAAGAAATAGCATAGAATTCATTTCATGTCGAATGAACGTCTAACAATTCAACAATTACGGTAGAAAGTCCTTAATATGCAATCTGTCTGGATAGCTTAACGCACGCTACGAATCCTATGTAGCGTACATTAATGCTACTCGTTAGCGCATGCAGTACACACAACCTAGCGTACGCTAACCAGGCGTGGTCAGTGCCTCACTGATCAGCCGACTGACTCAGCTGATGACTTAACGCACGCTAAGTCCCAATCGTTGCATACGCTAAACGTACTCGATAGCGCGCGTTAATTCTCGTAGCTTAGCGCACGCTAAGAGTGCATGGCAGTTCACTGGAGGGCAGCAAAATATACAAATGGTGATGAAATAAGCGAATCCCTCAGTCATTAATGTTTGTTATCCGGCTTCAAGTCATGATCATAACCTTTATGAATGATCTCATGGATACTAACAACTTCCAGGTGCAAGTATACGTATAATCATCATAACACTATAATCCGTCTTGATTACAATTCTCATGCGAAGTTGGTGATCTCCGGTTGATGTATTAGATTCTACTATCATTATACATATTCAGACTTCATCTGGAGGTGAACTAACAATTCCCACTTATACGAAAGAATATTTCCTAAGACGATTCTTCCCTTAAGTCCTTATAACCGAAAATAATACCACCTCCAATTTATGATCACTCAGATGACATAAATCATATGGATAATAAACTTCAGAATGTTCTCCCATCACTTGAAGTACTAGGATTCCAACTACGAGGTTCCAATGATAATATCATAAGCATAGACATTCCAATCTTTAAAACATGATGTTTGTTGAATAATTCACCAATGAAATTCAATATCACGTTAGCATGATCATCTAATCCCTTGGAATCCAAATCTAAGGCCGGTGATAGGTTGAACATACCTTAATATGCCGAAATCACTGAACCACAAGGTAGAATCCGACTCCGGTTGGTTATGTGCCACTCCAAGGTGTTACTTCTCCTCAATGACCACTCACAAGTGATAACCAATATTCAAGGATCACCAAGATACGTTCTAAGTGTGTTGGAGGGATGATTATAGCTCTCTGGCCTCTCAAGAATGAAGAATGGACGAATGAAATGTAAGCCAAAACGGGTTGTTGTCCTATTTATAATATTCTGCATTTTAGCCGATTAGCGCACGCTACTAAGCATTCCTTAGCGCGCGCTAATAAGAGTTGACTTAAAAATTGTCCAGGTTCGTCATGGAATCTTACCGGACCCATGTCAGTGGCGCATGTGCTAACCACCTACCTCAATAATTCAGTGTCTAGCGCACGCAACTCCTACATACGTAGCGTGCGCTAGTAATAGCCGATAGCGCGCGTTAAGCTACATTCTTAGCGTGCGCTATCACGAGTTTGCATGAGAAAATTTGCATGTTGTTTTACTTAAGTACAAGGATGTCAATGCAAGAAATATCATACTCCAATAATCAAAACCACAAATCCGAATAATACAGGGTTGAATACAGATGAAATACACCGTAATAAATCCGGATATTACATGTGGTACGTTTTGGTCGAGTTGTATACCAATGCCATGTTAATATCATCACCTAGAGTCAAAGTGTTCAAGAAGATGAGTTTTAGGAGTTTACACCATGATTATTTCGTATTTCGTAAGAGGTGTTTGAATTGATAAACTTCGTTATATTCTTGGTTAGAATGAATTGATTATGTTGAGGATAATCGAATTGAACCTAGAACACGGTTGTTTCATCTCCCTTCGATAATTTGTTAGTATTCGTATGATCATACTCTTGTTATGAATCGTGGTTAGCCGAACTACTTTGGAAGTTGTTAATGGAGTTGGAGTAGTAAGGTTGATGATATGCCTAACCTTGTTATCGTAGAAGTCGATATCATTATCATCCACGTAGCATGATTTTGTAGAATCCAACTAGTGTTCGTCAGTTGATTTCATCGTGTAACCAACCATTCGTAAGATAGTGTGCTTGACCATAGTTGTGAACGATCAACGCTCGTGTGTTAGTTGTATATCCGTTAATTTCATTACGTAGTTGAGTTTTCACTATTTTGTATTGTTTAAGGTTCGAGGTTTGCGAATGGTTGATCGAAGGAATGGCCTTCGAGTTCATTGAAGTCGTGTAGTGTTTATTCCTTGCCATCTTTCAAAGGTAAGTACCTTAATTATATTTATTCGTATTGATGTAGGTTATGCTGTTGTTGTATTGTGCATATGTGTTGTGATTGTTTGTCCACCATGCGTTTGTCCGACGGGATCATCATGGGAATCTATAGCTGTGTGCGCATCGTTGGACAGGTATTTCCACCATGCGTTGGTCCGATGGGATCATCATGGGAATCTATAGCTGTGTGCGCTAGATCGTTGGAATACCACGAGTATGTTGAGATTGATATGATATGTTGCACATTGTTACACTTTCTCGTTGGAGAGACTTGTCGTGATTATTGTTGATATTATTGACGTTATTATTCAGGGATTTTTGAGTAAACCCTTGTTGTATAATTATCGTACTTGTACTAGCATCGTTGTGCTAACCCCTTCGGGGGTGAACATTTATTTTATATTCAGGATCCAGGAGAGCGGGAAAACAACCACTGAGCTGCATGACGACGAGGGTGCAGAGTGATGTTACGGTCGAATTTAATTATCGGATGTTTGTTTTGTTTTAATTAAGTACTCGAGTACATTGTCATTTGTGATGTTGGATTTGGTCATGTATTTAATGTTCAACGTTTGTCTTTTTCAGATGCGTGTTGTATTTTATTTCCACTGCAGTTGTTTGTTGGTATTTGTTATTGTCATTTCATTTCCTCAGCCTTGTAAATTCTTACGTAAAGGATTTACAGCGCTGTAATATTCCTGAATATGTTGGGGGTGTTACACTACCGACCCGAATGATTGGGAGAATTGGCTCTTCGAGTTGGAAAAAGTGTTCGAGGCTGTTGATTGCCCCAAAACGAGGAAGGTACCTATTACTCAGTACTTTCTTACTAAAGAAGCCGCAACTGGGTGGAAAGCTGTTAAACCACGAGATCATGTTGTTACTTGGGACGAATTTAAAGAGCTACTGGAGGCTGAGTTTTGTCCTTGGCCAGTGTAAGAAGGCAGAATCCGAGCCTTTTTCGAGCCAAAGCCGCAGAACATTCCAGTCTCACAGGCGATAGTGGAATACAACTAACAGCTGGTCCATGTGAAGTATCAAGTGCGGGATGAGTGTGACAAGATATGCCACTTTGACATGCGGATGAATATGGATTTACGGCGTTACATGGCCGGGTTTGCTTGCACTACTCTGAAGGAATAACAAGACAGGGCTTTGGCATATGACATGTTAAGTTCCAACAATGATACCATATAAGAGCCGAAGAAGCAAAAGACCGCTGGTAATTTTTCTGGCTCTAAAGGTGGCAACTTACAGAGACCTCAGGCGGCTAACCGTTCTATCGGGCAGTCGTCACGATCTAGAGGGGGATATTCTAGCATTGTTCGGCAAACCCACGAGTCTATGAGATGCATCGAGCAGATGAACCAAATGAGCCGGTGGCATCATGTACCATTCATATCCTATCTCATCCAGTTCATGTATTTTTGATTTAGGTGCTACACATTGTTTCATCTCCTTGGATTGTGTATATAAATTGTATGACTCCTTGCGATCATTTCATTGTGAAATTGCCTAGCGAGGATAGAATCGTGGGGAATCGGGAGATTAGATATTTTCCGATGAGCATAACCGGTATTGATTGGTTATCGAACTTGATTGTGGCTGATATTGAGGGCGAGAATGTGATCCTCGGTGAAGTCTGGATTGACAGTCACCAAGCGATTATGAATTACCGCACTAAGGTTATCACTATGATGACCAAAGATGGTTCCCAGTACTCGTTCATGGGGCGTAAATCGGGCCAACCTACGTTGCTTATCAGCGCCACGAAGGTCGTAAAACTCATGAATAAAGGTTGCACGGGCTATTGGTATTATGCTTCGAAGTCGGAAGGGGACGAAGTTGATTTCTCTTTGATTCCTGTTGTTAATGAGTATCCAGGCGATCTTCCAGGATTACCGCCAGATCTAGAGATAGAATTTTCTATGGATTTAGAGCCTAACTCGGCTCCGATTTCTAAGGCGCCTTATCAGATGGAACCTTCCGAGATGCAAGAATTGAAAATCCAATTAGGAGAACTATTGGAGAAATGGTACATTAGACCAAGCGCTTCGCCATGGGACGTGCCTGTTTTTTTTGTGAGGAAGAAGGTTGGTCACTACGTTTATGCATTGATTACCGTGAGCTAAACAAGGTGACCATCAAGAACAAGTATCCATTACCTCGTATGATGACTTATTTGATCAATTGAAATGAGCCGTAGTATTCTCAAAAATTCATTTGGATCAGGATACTACCAGCTCCGGGTGAAAGAGTCCGACGTTCCGAAAACTGCATTTCGGATGAGATACGGACATTATAAATTTATGGTCATGCCTTTTGAATTGACTAATGCAGCAACATTATTCATGCAGCTGATGAACAAGATATTCATCGAATACCTTGACAAATGTGTGGTCATCTTTATTGATGACATCTTGATTTATTCTCGGGATAAGGAGGAACATGCCTAGCACTTGCGTTTGATACTAGATGTTTTGAGAGCCGAACATCTCTATGAGAAATTCTCAAAATGTGAGTTCTGGCTGAAGGAAGTTATGTTTCTTGGCCATGTGGTTTCGTCCGAAGGTGTTCGTGTAGACCCACAGAATATTGAGGTAGTGCTAGATTGGGCACCATCTAATAATGTTAAGGAATTTTGTAGCTTTTTGGGCCTTGCTGGGTATTACCGTCGGTTTGTCGAGGGGTTCTCGAAACTCACTCGACCGCTTATGCAATTACTTCAGAAGATAGAAAAGTTTATCCGGACTACTGAGAGACAGCATAGCTTCGATGAGCTGAAGAGACGTTTGACCTCAGCACCGATTTTAGCTTTACCACAGGGTAGTGAAGGATATGCAATTTATAGCGATGCTTCAGGACAAGAACTTGGATGTGTGCTTATGCAACATGATAAAACAATAGCTTTTGCATCACGGCAGTTGAAGCCGTATGAGATGAACTATCCAACTCACGATTTGGAATTGTCCGCAATTGTTTTCGCACTTAAGATTTGGCGGCATTATTTGTATGGCTCTCCGTGTCGGATTTATACCGATCACACGAGTTTGAAGTATATTTTCAATCAGAAATATTTGAATATGAGGCAGCAACGTTGGTTGGAATTGATCAAGGATTAGGATTTGGAAATTCTTTACCATCAAGGGAAGGCCAATGTCGTCGCAGATGCTTTGAGCCACAAATCGGCATCGCTTCAGATGCTCGAGGTTCTTACATCTTAGACAAAGATCCATCAGGATCTAATCGAGCAACGTATAGAAGTTTGGCTTTAAAGAGTGCAGGGACAATTGTGTACTCTCGAAATTACTTCGTCCTTGGTTGATGACATCAAAAGGAAGCAATGGAGTGACCCGATGATCTCTCAACTGATGGAAGATGTGACTAAAGGAAAAGCCCCTGGTTTTAGGGTCCATGAGGATAGTATTTTGAGATTTTAGGATAGACTTTATGTTCCGAATGATCTAGAGTTGAGGCAGAGAATTCTCCGAGAAGCCCATGCTACGCCTTACTCAATCCACCCCAGAACGGGTAAGATGTACAAGGACTTGAAGTGAATTTTTTGGTGGAATAATATGAAGAAATACGTCACAGAGTTTCTATTACGATGCTTGACGTGTCAACAAGTCAAGATTGAGCATCAATGAGCGGCGGGGTTGTTTAAGCCACTTCCCATTCCCAAGTGGAAGTGGGAAGACATCTCTATGGATTTTATCACTGGGATGCCGAGAACTAGAGCCAGAATGAATATGATTTGGGTAATCGTCGATCGGTTAACCAAGTCTGCACACTTCCTGGGTATTAAGGATACTTGGGGACCGGAGAGATTAGCTCGAACTTTTATAGTTGAGATTGTGAGATTGAATGGTGCCCCTAAAACTATTGTTTCCGATTGAGATGGTCGCTTCGTACCACATTTTTGGCGAGCCGTCTATCAGGCTTTGGGCACCAAGTTGAGATTGAGCACATCTTTTCATCCTCAGTCAGACGGTCAGACTTAGCGGACGATTTAGACATTGGAGGATATGTTGTGGGCTTTTGCCCTAAACGGTAGTAACGATTGGGAACTTCATTTGCCGTTGATCGTGTGCATGAGAAAATTCGGTAACGAAGGCCTACTACCTTTGGATACCGAACTCGAGTGCACTCTTCGGAGAAGCAAGAAGGAGAAACGAGAGCTACCAGCAAAAGTCACTATGGCCGATAACACGGGAAATCACGAAGCAGACAATCTCATTCAGGAAGTTCAACCGGCATTAGCACTCCGCGATTATGCTATGCCGAAAATAAATGCAAACTTTTCGGGGATCCGGCGTCCAACCATTCAGGCGAATAATTTCGAAATCAAGCCTGCGATTATTCAGATGGTGCAAGCTAGCCAGTTGTGTCGATTGCCGAACGATGACCCAAATGCACACATTGCGTCTTTTCTCGAAATTTGTGACACCTTCAAAAACAACGGTGTCACCGATGATGCCATCCGTCTAAGGCTTTTCCCTTTCTCTTTGAGGGACAAAGCCAAATTTTGGTTAAACTCTTTACCGCCGGGCTCTATCACTATATGGGCAGAATTAGCGCAAGCCTTTCTGGCCAAATTCTTTCCACCATCAAAGACGGCGAGGTTAAGGAACGAAATTACTACCTTTGGGCAATTTGATATGGAGTCGCTTCACGAGGCTTGGGAGCGATACAAGGATTTACTACGGAGATGACCACACCACGGCCTACCGGATTGGCTCCAAATTCAAACATTTTACAACAGATTGAGTGATTCTACACGCACTCTCATCGATGCGGCCGCTGGAGGAGCCTTAATGGGAAAAACTTTGGCCGAAGCACACTCTCTATTGGAAGCTATGGCTGCGAATGCTTATCAATGGCCGTCCGAACAAGTAAACCCGAAACGAGTAATGGAAATCTCCAATAATGATCCGCTCTCTACATTATCAGCTCAAGTCGCTGCCTTGACGCAGCAACTTCAAGCCTTTTCACATGCTCCTTCCCCCGTTACCATTGAATCGTGCAATTAGTGTAAAGGATCTCATCCTGGCGCAGAGTGCCAAGTCGAAAACCCTTTCGAGCAACATCCGATGGAACAAGCTTAGTTCGTGGGGAATGGGAATCGACAGAACAATCCGTACTCCAACACTTATAATCAAGGGTGGCGAAATCACCAAAAATTTTCGTGGAGGAACGGGCAAGCTTTAAAACCTCCACAAGCTCAATTCGCGCAGCCCCCACAGCAGCTCCCTCAATCACCAAAGGTATCCTTGGAAGATGCTCTTGCTCAATTGGCGGCTAACACGAGCCAATTCATGACCCGCACTGAGACTACCCTTCAAAATCATTCCGCCTCCATCCGAAACTTGGAAGCACAAATGGGGCAGATTGCAAGTCTATTGTCCTCTCGACCTCAAGGTGCATTACCCAGCGCAACTGAATTAAACTCCAAGGAAAACGTGAAAGCAATCGAACTACGAAGTGGAAAGGAGTTGAAAGTGCAGCCTATCAATGACAAGGACAAAATCGAGCAAAGTGAGAAAGAAAAGAACGAGGCGCCTAAGCCAAAGGCAGTGTCGACTACTCATCCCACCCCTCATATTCCATTCCCACAGCGTTTGCAAAAGCAAAAATTAGACAAGCAATTTTCCAAGTTCCTCGACGTCTTCAAGAAACTGCGTATCAACATTCCATTTGCCGATGCCTTGGAACAAATGCCGAGTTACGTGAAATCCATGAAAGAAGTCTTGTCAAACAAAAGAAAGCTCGAGGAGTATGAGACAGTCGCATTGACGGAGGAGTGCAGCGCTATTCTACAAAAGAAGCTCCCACCTAAATTGTGAGATCCGGGAAGCTTTACCATTCCTTGCATCATTGGGAATTCGTCTTTTGAAAGAGCCCTATGCGATCTCCGAGTGATGCTGAAAATTGTTTCCAAGTTGACGTCATTGACTCATGTGTAAGTAGAGCCTTTCGAGAGAATTATCCACCCAATCCACTAGAGTCCGTTTTGATTGGGTTTGCTTCCGAATTAAATTAAGAGCATGCAGCCTACGTACGACACATGGATGCTTCCCCGCCAATTTTCATTCGTCAACCGTATGAGGAACTCGGAAATTCACTAACTCGACCCGTCCCTTTAATCGAGAAACCTCCAAAGTTGGAACTCAAGAAGCTGCCGTCTCATTTAAAATATGCATTTTTGGGACCCGACAATTCCTTGCCAGTTATCCTTTCGGCCACTTTAGCGGGGGATCAAGAGGCGAAATTATTAAGAGTTCTGAGGGAATACAAATCTGCTCTTGGATGGTCTATTGCGGATATTAAGGGGATCAGCCTGTCCATTTGCATGCACAAGATTTTGATGGAGGAAGATTACAAACCATCCGTGGAGCATCAACGCCGTTTGAATCCAAACATGAAGGAGGTGGTAAAAGTCGAGGTTTTAAAACTCCTCGACGCAGGTATGATCTTTCTGATTTCTGATAGCAAATGGGTAAGTCCGGTCCAAGTTGTGTCAAAGAAGGGTGGGATAACGGTTATTCAAAATGACAATAATGAATTAATTCCCACTAGGATTGTCAGGGGGTGGCGTATGTGCATAGATTATAGGAAATTAAATAAAGCCACTAGAAAAGACCATTTCCCCTTACCTTTTATTGATCAAATGTTAGATAGATTAGCCGGACACGATTTCTATTGCTTTCTTGATGGTTATTCTGGGTATAATCAGATTTATATAGCCCCAAAAGACCAAGAGAAAACGACGTTTACATGTCCTTACAGCATTTTCGCTTATAGGCGCATGCCTTTTGGATTATGTAATGCGCCGGCTACTTTTTAACGGTGTATGATGGCTATTTTTTCTGATATGGTAGAGCATTGCATTGAGATTTTCATGGATGACTTTTCTGTTTTCGGTGATTCGTTTGATATTTGTTTGCAAAATTTGCAGAAAGGCTTAAAAAGATGCGAAGAAACAAATTTGGTCTTGAACTAGGAGAAGTGCCATTTCATGGTTCAGGAGGGCATCGTACTTGGCCACTGAATATCCTCTCATGGAATTGAAGTTGACCGGGCCAAAATCGAAACAATAGAGAAGATGCCTCCGCCTACCTCAGTAAAAGGCATAAGAAGCCTTTTGGGACACGCCGGTTTCTATCGCCGATTTATTAAGGATTTTTCGAAGATCAAGAAGCCGTTGTGCAATCTACTCATGAAGGATGTTCCGTTTAATTTTGACGAGTCGTGTAAAGAAAGTTTCGATTTATTGAAGAAAGCTCTAAGCATGGCACCGGTGATAGTCGCTCCAGACTGGGACCTTCCGTTCGAGTTAATGTGTGATGCGAGTGATTTTGCCATTGGGGCTGTTTTGGGGCAGAGACGAGGGAAAGTGTTCCACGTCGTGTATTATGCGAGCCGAACACTTGACAACGCCCAAAGAAATTATGCCACAACGGAAAAAGAATTGTTGGCGGTGATCTTTGCATTTGATAAATTCCGGGCGTATTTATTGGGAACGAAAGTGATAGTGTGGACCGACCATTCAGCAATAAAATACCTTTTGGAGAAAAAGGATGCCAAACCAAGGTTTATTAGGTGGGTGCTTCTTCTCTAAGAATTCAACTTGGAAATCCGCGACAAAAAGGGGACTGAGAATGTCATTGCCGATCACCTTTCACGGTTAGAGAGTCCCCTTGAGCAAGGAGAAAGTCATCCGCAAATCATAGAAACCTTTCCCGACGAGCAGCTCTACAAGTTGGGTTCGCAACACGCGCCTTGGTATGCTGATCTAGTGAACTATTTGGCGAGCAAAACAATTCCAACCGACCTCTCACACCATCAAAAGAAGAAGCTAATTTCAGATGTTAAGTATTATTTGTGGGACGATCCTTTTCTGTTCAAAAGAGGCCCTGATCAAATCATTCGCAGATGTGTTTCGGACGAGGAAATCCACAGTGTGCTGAATCATTGCCATGCATCACCCTATGGTGGACATTTTAGTGGAAATAGAACAGCGGCAAAGGTCTTACAATCGGGGCTCTATTGGCCGTCATTATTCAAAGATGCTCACTCCTTTGTGTCCACGTGTGATCGGTGTCAGCGGACGGGAAACATATCAAGGCGACATGAAATGCCTCTGAACACCATACTTGAGGTTGAGTTGTTCGACGTATGGGGGATCGACTTCATGGGTCCCTTTCCTCCATCAAACAAGAATCTCTATATTTTGGTGGCCGTGGACTACGTCTCAAAGTGGGTCGAAGCGGTGGCACTACCAACGAATGGGTCCAATGTCGTAATCAACTTTATAAAAAAATATATTTTCATGCGTTTTGGGACTCCGCGTGCCATTATCAGTGATGGTGGTTCACACTTTGACAACAAATTCCTTGATGCGGTCTTGAGAAAATACGGAGTCACTCATCGTGTAGCTACAGCCTACCATCCTCAGACGAGCGGTCAAGTCGAGATATCAAATCGAGAGCTGAAGTGGATCCTAGAAAAAACAGTCAGCTCGTCTCGAAAAGATTGGTCTTTTAAACTCGATGATGCACTTTGGGCGTACCGTACTGCGTATAAAACACCTATCGGGATGTCGCCTTATAGATTAGTTTATGGGAAAAGTTGCCATTTGCCCGTAGAGATGGAACATCGTGCTTACTAGGCGATAAAGAAATTAAACTTTGATCTGATATCTGCTGGTGAGAAGCGTTGTTTACAGCTGAACGAGTTGGAGGAAATTCGCCACGACGCATACGAAAATGCGAAGCTTTATAAGGAGCGGACAAAGATTTGGCATGATAAGCACATCACACAGAGAGAGTTTGTCCCGGGTCAAGAAGTGTTGTTATTTAATTCTCGCTTAAGGTTATTCCCCGGGAAATTGCGTTCACGATGGTCGGGACCGTTCACCGTAGTTCAAGTGTTCCCACATGGTGCAGTGGAAGTACAAAAAGATGACCGCAAATTCAAAGTTAATGGACAGCGGTTGAAGGCCTACATGGGAAATCCAATAGACGCGTAGAACACGAGTGTCGTCTTATCCACCGCCAGATGAATGCTAGAAAAGTCCGGCTGAAGACTATAAACTTAGCGCTTCTCGGGAGGCAACCCAATTATTAGTTGTAGAATTTATATTTTTTAGTGTTTTCTTGCAATTTAGAGTCTTTATTTTTCATCATTTTTGCTTTGATTTGCTTATCCCTCTCGTTCTTGATCTTTTCCTTTAAAAATTCTGTGCAGGAATCACCTCAGGGGAAGAAATCAGTGATGGGCCGCGGCACAAGAATAGTGAGCCGCGGCACACACCAGTTGAAGGAAAAAGGCCAAACAAACTGTACTCTGTGCCGCGACACGACCTTACTGAGCCGCGGCACACCAGGTCCCTGAGCCGCGGCACATATTCCCTGAGCCGCGGCACACCAAATGTCCAAGAAATGCCGAGGAGACTGTACTCTGTGCCGCGGCACGGACCAAATGAGCCGCGGCACACTAACACGATGAGCCGCGCTATGCGTAGATTGAATCGCGGCACCCGGCGACATCACAAAAAGTCCCAGGCCGACTGTACTATGGGCCGCAGCTCACTTAAGATGTGCCGCGGCCCCCGTCGCAACTAGGAAAGCCCAGGTATGCTTCATATACACGATCGGTGGGCACACATCAGGTAAAGTCCCTTCCTTCCTTCACACAAGCACTCGGCCGATATCTTTTTCTGCTCCTTCTTCTTGCATTCTTCATTCCAAGTCAGGTAATTCTCGATCTCTTAATCATAATTGATACATGATTTGGAAAGTGAATTGAAGTTATATGTTGCTAGTTGTTCTTCAAAGTTTTCTTAAAAATGGAGTTGGAATATGGTGAATATGGTGTTTGATTGTGATGGTATTTGTGAGTATGAACGAATTGGTGATGTTAGTTATCATTTATCATGGCTATATATCTGTGTTATTATTTTTTGGGATTTGGAGTTAGCCATTAAAATTCTTGTTCTTCATTTTAACTTGTGCATACCAAGTGTTTGATAAATTGCAGCAATGAAAAATTGTTAAGCCAAGCATTTTCAAACTATATGCAACGAATCGTTTTATCGGATTATATTGTCTCCCAACCCTTACATCATGTTTAAACTTGAGAGATCATCCTTAATTTCCTCTTTGTTGTTGCAAGCTCATTCATTCATGTTCCGCATGGTGTAGTCGAGAAGCGTGCAGGCTTGCCGGACGACGCCGGCACCAGTTCGTGAGCAGACTGTAGGGGAGTACTTGACCTTTTTCTTTTATTGCATATTACTCTTTTTGTCCATTGAGGTCAATGTACATCCTAAGTTTGGGGGGTTACTTTCTGTTGCTATTATTATTGCTGTACTTATTCGTTTGTACTTTCGTTATCTTTTTGTTCTTAGCATCGCTTGTCGTGTTTTTAATTGCATTCGTGAATTTTTCGTGCTTCTTTGTGTGTAAAAGTGATGTTACGATACTGATTTCTCTCTGAAGAAACGGTTGAGTTTTAGTTGAGTTGTAGTCAGCGATATCTGTTTCTGTTGAGTATTCATCTAGGTCCGAAATTTTTTCGTTTTTGTAGAAATCTTAGCAGATAAGAGAGGAGACATACGTGTGTTAAAATCGCCGTCTATACATTTGGTTACATTTTTCAGTTAGCTAGTCGTCCAGGAACATAAGTCGTGTGGGCACTTAAATTGAGTTTAGGATCGGATAGTTTTTCCCAAAAGTCGAGATATTATTTGTTCTATGACGGGAAGTCTAGTAACCGGGGGTATTCACGTGACCCGTTGTTTACTCTCGCGTAAAAAGACGACCCTGATTAGACTAGTGGTTTAGAGATTTCGCATGTGCCGATTATGGGGAGCCTAGTAACCGGGGGTATTCGCGTGACCCGTTGTTTACTCTCGCGTAAAACAGCGACCTTGAATCGGACATGCGGGAATAGCTTTCGGAGTTGTTTCTCCGCTGTGGAGGGGAACTTAGTAACTAGAAGAATCCATGTGCCCCATGAGTGTCTTTTACGTCAAACGGTTCCCCAATACATGAGAATGGAATTCCATCCTAGGATTATCCCAATGAAACATCCCGAAATCCGAACCTAGTGGTCAACTCGAATCAGTTTATTGATCATATATATAAGGGAATACTGTCCGAGGGTTATATTTGATGATGAAAATCTTGAAATTTTGGCCACTAGACTGTGGGACTCGGCGAGTTAGCTTGTTTATTTTTAACCCTTCATATTGACGGTCAGTCAAATTCACGCTTGTTAATCTTTGAGCTAGATTTTCTTCATGCACGATTGATTAGGACTGAAATTGGTTACTTCGTGGAATCAGTGTCCTGGATGTGACTCATTATTACGATACTTGTACTATTCTTTGAGATTTTCAGGGTAGTATTGATTAGGTTGAGCACTATGAAATTGCACGATTATTCACGATTATTCTTTTATTTGTAATCAATTCTTTTTGCTTGAGGGCAAGCAAAGGCTCAAGTTTGGGGGTATTTGTTAGGCGTATTTTTATACGCTTATTTATCATTATTTTGTATTCTTTTCATAATTAGATCTGCATAAATGAGCTTGTAATGCCCTATTATTTTATGTTTTGCAGGAAATTGAAGTCCGAAAGCTAAAACGATGAAAACGGGTGAAAACGGCAAATTTTGGCCTGGGGCCGCGGAACAAGGCAAGCGGGCCGCGGCACACGCAGGTGACCAGCGAGCCCGGAGTGAACTGTACTCTGAGCCGCGGCACAAGTATAGTGAGCCGCGGCCCAGGAGGAAAAATCAGCATCAGGTATTAGGCGCTGAAGACCGTGAGCCGCGGCATATATTAAGTGAGCCGCGGCCCACGGGGCGGTTTTGACAGAAAATGCCGCGTTTCTGGGCCGTTTTGGAGCCGGTTCTCGACCTAATCACGCTGACGCGTTTTGGAGGCTGATGGGATTTATAAATAAGGGTTTAAGATCATAATCTTGTGGGATTATCATTGGAGGATCGATCATTATCAAGAGAAGAAGCAGAAGACACCAAGAGCAGAGAGCGGAAGCCAGAAGAACGGAGGAATTCGAGTTCTTCATCTGCGTTTGATTTCGATGCTTCCTTTCATTATTTCTGTATTTTTATTCTTCAGCATGTCAGGCTAAAACCCTGTTCTAGTATTTTGATGAAACCAAAGTTTTGACGAATTTGCTTTTGATTATCTATATCATTCCCTTTTCTGTTGAGTTTTCCCAATCGTCTTTAATGCTTTTAATTGTGTGGCCTATAATTGGATTGTTTTAATTACGCAACTCGAATCGGGAGAGGAGAGTTGGTGAGGAACTATTGGTGAGAACCGTTTTATCTTGTGAGATAGGAATATACTCATATGAACTACGTGGCCTTTTGAAGATTTTGTGCTTTTTACCTATTGTCGAATTAATTCACCTAGGGATAGAGTGCGTTATTCTCCTTTAAAAAAATCTATTGACCTCGGGAGAGGCGGTAGAGTATTTTAGCAATCTTCGCCTTCAGTAAATTGGGGAAATCATTAACTTCAGATAATCGAGAGTAAATTCGGATAAACCAAGGTGGATTCACAATCCTAGACTTATTCATCATTTGATTTTCTTTCTTCGAGCGATCGTTTTTACTATTAGTTCTTTTATTGGTTTTCCTAAGTTATTAATTGCATCCCAAACTTCGACAGTTCAAATAACATTAGGATACATAAAAATCGGTAATTAATGATTCAGTCCTCGTGGGAACGATATCTCACTCATCACTTTATTACTTGTCTACGATAACGTGCACTTGCGTTAAACGAAAAAATCGCAACAGCCAGGAAAGGCTAATATTTTCTCATGCCTTACAACGATGCGTGAGTGTTTACATTGTCGCTGGTTAATAAATCATTTTTTGAATTGAATTTTGAACTTTAACTTTTTTATGCTTTCGTAGGAACCACTGGACATTGACGATTGCCAATCTTGAGGCAGATTAGTCTACCATATGGACTCTCTTAAGCGTCGTATTGCAAATGGAGAATGGGTAGAGGTTGTTGACAAGTGAGTTCCACTTATAAAGTTTGTCTATTTAGTTTTCACTTGAAATCTTTGGGGAAAATATTTTACAGTGGTTTATATATTTTTATATATATATTGGATGTTTTGGTTGCAGTGCTATTAAGTTGTATAAGGCGGATCTGAGAAAGGTTCCCAAGAAGAAAGTATCTTGGGAGAACATGGCGGTATGAATTGATTCTCATCATATTTATTTATGTCATATGTACAAATGTGTAATTAAATTTTTATTTGGTAATTCAGGGAGTTCCGGTGCAGACAAGGAACAAAGATTGTGGCCTCTTCGTGATGAGGTACGTGAAGGAAATTGTTCATGACAAAGAGCTTGACTTTGTAGATAAGGTTAGAATTTCACTTCCTCCGACTTTTGTCAATTACTCTGTCTTAACTGGTAACATATCTGAATTACAAAAATTTACTATTTTTTCAGTGGATGCGTAGGGGCAGCTTGGTTTATATAGAAGATGATATTAACGAAATCAGGACTGATTTTGCAAAATATTTTATGAAGCGTCATGCATGTTAGGTTTTAGAGGTAGCTTCTTTTGAACTGTGGTGAAGTGGACTTGTTTTGTGAAGTTGCTGGTGAAGCGTCATGCATGTAGTTTAAATATTTGTAAAGTTAGGATTTATTTTGTGTTGTTGGCGTGGTTTGCTTGGTATTAGATTATGGTTTGCTTATGTAGTCAATGATCTATGCTTGTTGAGTATATGGTTTTTAAGTGCGGTCAATGAACCTAGGTATTATTTTATGGTGTTGGTGGATTTGTAAATGGTGAATTTATGAATTTGAATGGTACAATAATTTTCAATGGTTTAATTTTCTATATGGTTTCAGGTGGAAGTTCGTATGAATAGTTTGCAAAAAAAATCAATTCAATAGAAAATGGTGTTTTGAATTCTTTGATACCCAATGTGTCAAAGTTACTCCAGCAACAGTCCATTTACTATAATATTGTTGTAACAATTGAGCAAAACTATAAAATCCAATTGGTAAAAGTTATGAAACCATTGTGAGTTACTAATGCAAATAGTGATAAAATAAATAGAAACTGTTGTATGAAAGTATAACTCACCACATTTACCTTTAGATTAGCATTGTGCCACTAGCATTCCGACAATGGTAAATAGTTATAAATGACAATCAGACTATTGTATTAGGAAGCAATATACAACATTTTTCTTAAACAAAACTATTGTTTTTAAACATTCTTGGCAATGGAAAAATAACAACTCCCGTTGTTTCTTACATTTTTCCACAAAGGTTTACATGCATAGAGAAAAATAAGTTTCGAACTGTTGTCTGAAATAATCTGGCATAAGTGTTTTGCCTTAAAACTATTATTGTTAAATATTTCAGACAACAATTTGCATTTTAAAACGTTGTTTGTCAAGAAAATATAGCTCTATATGAATAAAAACAACGGTTTTTGACACTTGTCTCTATTACATAAACTGTAGTGTGAAAGTATTTCACACAAGTGCTTTCTCCATCAAACTGTTGTATTACGAGGTTCCAACAATAGTTTACCACTTTGACAGTATTGTGTCGTGTTGTTTCTAACAACCGTGTGCAAAACGTTGTTGCTTTCTATTTCTAACAAAGGTTGGGAAACCGTTGTCCGTGCATACATCAGATATTGCCTCGATAGTCAACGGAAACCTTTGATATCAAACAACGGTGAAAAGCCGTTGTATGATAATTCAAATAACCTGTTGGTAATTCAACTGGAAATTATTTGCACAACCGCGTCAACAGATAGTGATGTCGGAAATACTGGAAAACATTTGTTGTTACCATATTATAATTCAAAATACAGAATGATAATCTCTATTATCAATTTGTAATATAAGCTAACAGTTGGTAATTAAAACTAAGGTATTGGGGGTCAGTCGACGTCCGATGGTGTAGAAAAAATCATGGATGGTACGTTCCCGGCGTCCGGTGGTAGCAGCATCCAGCTACAGCAGCCGGCCAATCCCGGTGGTGGTGGCCGACATTGGTGGCCCATATTACCACATGGTATAGATTGCATTCTATTATATTTCCATACAAGGGTATAAATGGAATTGCAACTTAGTAGAAACTTGAATACATATGTTAAATTTGTAAAAACTATAATTTGGATAACAAAACCAGAGTAAATATATTTTGGATCAATTTTATTTTGTCCTTGTACCTTTGGGAATTGTCAATAGAACTTTTAATGTATACTCTTTTTTTAAAGATCTGAATATTAACATAATAAATGAAAAATTTTATTTTGGTCAAATATTATATTGGCCATGCCTTTTTGCTCCATTTTATAGTTTTAGTCACGAGGCATTATCCAACCCGTGCGATGCACGGTCTTTGGTTGAATATCTACGTGTTTTGTACGTAATGTTGGGGCAGACGGTTGAATGGGCAGATGGCAGAATTTAAATGCCTTTTAGAGAAGTTTATATATTTTTTTATTGTTATTATCCTTTTATTTTAGTCTATGTAATTAGTTATATGAAATGAGGCTTTACTAACTCGTATGTTGCTCCGGGGTTGTTTTTGGTTTATTCAACCCGTGCGATGCACCGATTGTATCTAAAATTTCATAGCTAAAATTTAACCATCTTGTAATTTATACTATCATTTAAAAGTTCATTTTAATCACCTTGTGTATTAGAAGGTGCATTTGCATTGTGATGTTTATCATAACTTTTGTATTTAAATTAGCTTATTTATATTAAAAGTTACAATTAAAATAGTCTCTTCATATATTTACAATTAAATCTCCCTTCCACATTAAATTAAGGGGGATAAGTATTATGTAGTATAGATAGGCCTCAATATATATTGTGATTTATACACACTTTGTAACATCATGTTGATAATGAGATTCTTATGCATTCATGATACAAAATGTAGTATATACGTGTCTAGATTTAATATTACATAGAGCAACTAAAACTCTCAACCATAAATACATAAAATTAGTCCAAGATGACGTTCTTATATTGCCTACCGCCTTTATCTAGAGGTGTCCAAAACGACCCAACCCGCCGGGTCGACCCGCCGACCCGGACCCGGCTGACCCGTGCAGGACCCGGACCCGGTTGACCCGTGCGACCCGTCGACCCGGACCCGTGGTATACACGAGTGGGGTCCGGGTCGAGCTTCTCCCTACCCGGCGACCCGTCGGGTCCGACCCGGCGGAAATATAAAAAAAAAAACAAAAAAAAAAATTCAAAAAATGGCCGTTGGACCCGGCGGGTCGGACCCGTGACCCGGCGGCTCGGACCCGTGACCCGGCGGGTCTAACGGCTAGTCCAGTTTTATAAAAAAAAAAATTTTTTTCCTATCTATAAATACCCCCCTCCCCAACACAATTTTTCCACACCTTCAATACTATCTATCTCTCAAACTCTCATTGCTAATTGCTATACTACTTAATCTCTCTCTTTTTTTTCGCATTTTATCATTATGTCGAGTTCTGACAAGGGAAAGGGTATTGCTACATCTCCCAAAAAATCCAAAATGTCAAAGTTCGAGCGAATGGGTCTTTGGGGCAAATCGAAGAAACCATCTGGAATAATTATTCGGGAGCCCCAAAACCAAACTCCACCCGGTTTTGAAAATAAAAGTCAAGAAGCTGAAAATGATGCTATACATGAAAATATCTATTACGGTAGTACAACAACTACCAGTGAAGAAGAAGTTGATCTCCGGGGATTTCGACGCGTCCCGAATCGTCAACAACTGCAAAACATCGACGAAGAAATGGACCATGAAATCGATGAAGCTATGTTAAATCAAACATATGCAACATTCGAGCGCACTCTTCATGGCGTACCAACTCCGACGCAAAAATCAAAGTCGAAGCGTCCTGCGGCAAGCCAAGCTGGAGAAGAACCTCCTTATGTTGAGGAGTTATCGTCCGAGGAGGAAGAAAATGTGAAAGGCAGAGGAAGCAAGAAAACTAAAGCAAGAAACAAGGCTGCCCCTGTTGCAGAAAGGAAACCGGTATCCGTACTTTTTTCAAAACACTTTAACAAGAAAAAAAATGTCGGATGGTTCGATGAAGGTATCTTGCAACTACTGCTCGAAAGAGTATTCGTATAAAGCCGGGGATGGAAATGGAAATTTTAAAAGGCATTTTGAGAATAACCATGCCTCGGTCCACGGATAACAAAAGTCACAAAGTCAACTCAACTTCCAACCTTCTCTTTGGGCCGAGTCGGCAATCAAGGTATGTCTGAATCTCAACTTTATAAATATAATGAAAAAATTGCTAGAGAACAAATGGCAAAATTATGTGCACAAGAATCTTTACCTTTTAATTTTGCGGATAGTACGGGTTGGGAATACAGGATGCAAAATGCCTATAATCCTGCTATTAAAAGAATTCCACGTACCACAATGACTAGACAAGTAGTATACCCAGCCAAACAACATAAACTTGCACTACGAGCTTATTTTAGATCTATAAATCATAGAGTTTCTTTACTGCAGATACTTGGGCGATTTTAAACAAAAATGATTATATGGGAATAACTATACACTGGATTGATGAAAATTGGAACTTAAACAAAAGATTACTTGCGTTTAAAAAATTTAATTGTACACATAGTGCAGATAATATAACTAGAGCAATTATTAAAATTTTAACTTTTTATTGATTAAAAGATAAAATTTTCACAATTGGTTTTGATAATACTAGTTCTAATACTGCAAGTGTACCAGCTTTAATACAAGCTTGCAATCCTGTTTTAGCGGGTCGATTATTTCATACTAGATGTATATGTCATATTCTAAATTTATGTGTACAAGATGCATTAAAATTTGTAGATGAGGCAATAGAACCAATTAGAAAATGTGTCTTGTTTTTACATAATCGCACTAAGTTAGCTAGACAATGGGTAAAATTTTTAAAGTCAAAACAAATGCAACCCAAATTTTTTACTCCAGACGTAAAACATAGATGGAACTCAACTTATGAGATGTTAAATTCAACTAATGAATATAAAGAATTATTTTGTGAATTTTTTGATACATATTTTCGCGTAGAAGGATTTTATTTATTGCCAACGTATTGGGATGAAACTAAAGATTTAATAAAACTATTAAGGGTTTTTGAAAATGCAACTAAAGATTTAAGTGGTTGTTATTATCCCACGTCTCCTAAAGTTTTATTTCATTGTTGTTTTATTGTATCTGAAATGGATGCTTGTAGTAAATCCGAAAGATTATCGAATGCTATTTACAATATGTGTTTAAAATGGCTAAAATACTTTAATCGTATTCATGATGTTTTCTTGATTACTGATGTTTTATCTCCCGATTTGAATTTAGCTCAAGTAGAACAATTACTTGAAATATATTATAATATTCTTAAATGGGTTTTCCTAATATTGTGGATAGTGTTGAAAGTCAAACTTTATTTGAAAATATTCCCGACGTTGAACAAGTAAAAATTGATTTGAAAAATAGTTTAGAAACTGTTTTTTCTGAGATTCAATTGCCTGACAGGTAGGAGTTGACGGTTCAAACTTAGTTAGTTCAGCAAGCCATAAATACTGTATGGGTTGAGGGCAAGTGAACTAGGAGTAAAAGAAGATCGAATCTCTCATTAGATAGGTTGGTGTTAGACACCACTTTATAGGAATATTAGAATAGAAATCATATGGGTTGCCCTCTATTAAACTTTTTAAAGAAATCGATTATCACTATGAAGTCGACCAAGACTTTTGAATTCCACTGGGGAGTGCGAAATGCCGATAAAAATAGTGGGAACCTTGGTTTGAATAAAGAAAATCCTTATGTTATTTACTCGGGTCATAATTAAACAGTCATTAACGAATCTCAAAATATTCTCTGAAATTAACGAACGAAAAATCTCTCAAAATGACAATGAGCCCACTCATAATTCTACTTGAAAAGTGTTGGGATTCGGTGATTAAAATCGAGTTACGCAGCAGATAATAAATCAATTTAACCAATAAAAACCAAAACCCAGACGGATCGATCAAGTAGCGTATAAACGATTATAAATTAACGAAGATAAAATTAAGAAGTGATACCTTCGTAGACCTTTGATATCTTTTTGATTCCGAGTATGAACACGAATCCAATCGAAACCTTGAGTATCTTAGAAAAATAAATTTCGAGACATACTTTTCAAATGAGTTATTTTCTTGTGGTACATCCTAGGTGCCACAATATATTTCAAAAAAAATTTCTACTTCGAGGACCAAAATGCTTTGGGATATTTTTAATGTTTTAGAAACATTTTTATTTAGACCCGAGGGTCGAATATTCTGAAAGTTTTCACTAAGAGAAAGTGTCCTCATTTTTATCAAATGCGAAATGGTTCTCCAATGTCTCGATAACGATGTTTCACGTTTGTAATTTTTGAAAGGTGATACTCAAGATCAACCGGTGTTCTTCTAAATTATTTTCAAAATGAGGTTTTCGTTTTTAAAACCTATCCATTCCCGTTTGAGGGCTGGGTATGTATGTATGATGTACGCATTTTCATTTTGATGTTTGCTCCCGAGTATGATCGAGTTGGCGGCGTGAGCGTTGAGTTGTTTTCCACACATTTGTTGTGTTAGTCCTCTGTGAGAGGTAGAATGTTGGTGTTGAATGTTGCCATCTCGTGGTGATTTCTGCGTTATCGCGCATGTGCGAGCTGTTAGAGCTTCGTTTGGTGTGACCGTGTGCATCGGTGATCGTTCCGCTATGTGTCGGTTGTTTAATGTCTTGTTACCTTGCTCCTGTTTTTGTGAATTTCGTGGACGAGGTCGGAGGTAATGTCCGTATTATTTTGACTTCTGTATTTTCTCTTTCTCCAGTCTATCGATTCGCTCATGTTCGTTGATACTTTATGAACTTGTTCTGTATTTCGATTTCATCGTCCGAACGAGCTGCGACCTTGTTGTGGGTCGATCTGGTTATCGCTATGACTTTTTCGGGTTCAGTTCGATTCTTGTGAACCTTGTTCGGGAGTGACATCATTTGGTTCTACTAGTTCTTTTATTCGAAGTGGATCAGATTTTGAACTTCTGTATATTCTACTTTGTCGACTCATTTATGTTCGTTGACATCTCTGAGCTTGTCCTGCCCTTGTTTTTGTTTATCGAACGAGTGTGGTATCGTTTCGGAATAACTCGTTTGTCGTTGTGACTTTTCAATCGCTATTCCCTTTCCTGTGGATCTTATGGGAATGCATGTCTTGTAGTTCTCACCAGATCATCCTGGGAGTTTTTGTTTGAATTTTATTATCCTTCGTGTTTCGGACATGATTGTTCGATTTTTGTTGTCTCGATCATTTGTTTGTTTGGTTTTTGTTCTCGTTTCGTGATTGTTGATCGTTCAGGCTCCTTCGTAATTCCCTTAAGTTCGGGAAATTAGTCTTGTTTTCGATCTTCCAACCTTTGGGCGGTGGAATTCCGTATTTGTTCAGCAATTGGCTCGCGTCTTGATCAATGTACTGTTAGGTTGGTCAATCGTATTGATTTTGTTCGTTTTGTTTTGCGATTGTTCAGATAATTGACTTGATTGTATTATCCATTTGATGACGCTTGTCATTTGTTGGTTTTATTATATCCGTAACGGCGACGTTGTGTTGGTCGTCGTGGAGCGTGTTTTCTCGCCGTATATTCCTTTGCGTTGTTTGTAACATTTCGCCGTTGGGCGTTAGTTACGCATTCTTGTGTATCTCATTGAGTTTTTCCTGACAGAATATTTCTTCTCCCTACTTGTTTTAAGTTTCGGGACGAAACTTCTTTTAAGGAGAGTAGAATGTAATATCCGCAATTTTCGATTTTCGGTAAATTTCTTTTTTTGGCCGGAGTCCGTTTTGACGACTCGCTCATGACCGTTTCATCATTATGAGAATGATTAATTCTACACTTTTTGACATCCGAGTTCGTTTCGGTGTTGTTTTGTTGAGTTCCGTGCTTTTTAGCGACTTTTTCGCACTTGAGTTCGATTCTTGCGAATCTCGTTCGAAACTGCTGTTTCGAGTTTCCCGTAAGTCCGTTTAACTTTGTTAGACGTGTTGTGAACTTCGGTTTCGTTATTCGATCACGTATCATGATTTCCGGGCGTTTTGGACCATTTTGTAATTTCTAGAAAGTTACGGGTATCCGTATCTGTAATTGTTCTCTCGACCCGTTTCTTGGTCGCATATGATTAATTATTGTATTATGTTTTCATTTCGGGTCGTTGATGTCGTCCGCGAACTTTTCGTCGTGTTCGCCTGCGGCGTTTTGAAATCGGGTCGCCGAGCCACAGCGGTTGCGGATCGCCGGACGGTTGCGGATCGCCGGACAATTGCGGGCACCAATGGACGGTGCGGCAGAACCGGCGAGCGCACGCCACGGCCGGAAGATCGCGCGCGCGCTAACCGCAGTGTAGCGCACGCTACCGGCCGCCTAACGACGCTAGCGGAGTGCAGGACAGTGGAGTCCTGGGGGTTCTGGAATCGGTCAGGCTCGGCAGGTAGCGCACGCTACTGTCGGACGCTGCGTACGCTACGGCCGGCAGGTAGCGCACGCTACGGCCGGCAGGTAGCGCACGCTACGGCCGGAAGGCTGCGCACGCTACCTGGCCGAGCAGTCTAGTCCAGAAGGCCATTGGATCGCGGCCTGGGGCGATAGCGCACGCTAGCTCGGCGGCCTAGCGCGCGCTAGTCCGGCCCAGTATAAATGTGGCTGAGCAGTCACATTTCATTTCATTTTTCGCTTCCTTCCTTCTCCGTCCGCGGCTGGCGATTCATGGATGATGAAGCCATGTTGTTTAACAACAAATCCATGAAGTTCTTGAGTTCATAACATCAATCAATCATCCGTTATCATCCTTTGATCCAGCGAATCAAGGTAATCTTCCTTAGAACCCTAATTTCGTGAATTTGGGGGTTTTTGCATTTTCGTCCGATTCGTTCCGTGTTGTTGATTAATTCATGATGGGTATGATTAATCTTGGTAGTATTCTTGTGTTTAGCATCATTTAATCCATTGTTCTTCGTCGAATCGAAGTATATTTCTTGATTTCCTTCGAATTGACTTTTTGGGGGATTTGTCCTCGATCTCGTTTTTCATCCGTTTTCGATGGATCGATTATGGTTAAATGATGTTGTTAAACATATTCTATGGATTGTATATCCATATTTCAACTTGGAATTCCGTCTTCGTGATTTGACGGAACGAATCGTGTTCTTGGCCGTTTTGGGGGAAATCCTTGAACCTTCGTCATTTGTTCTTTGAATTCAGCGGCTTTGGGTCATACTTTGGAATTCATTTTCGTTGTTATTGTTTTCGTCGTAGTTCATTGTTGTGGATTGTCGTTCGGTGGAGTCGGCGAGTTCGTAGTCGGTTCGTGCCAACCTACTTCGGCCGATTCTCCGCGTTGTGGTTATTCGAGGCAAGTACCTTGTCCATACTATTCTTGTTTTGTGGATATGATAATTAGTGATCATCTTGGTGTGTCTGTTTATTTGTTTGAAATGAGTTTTCAAAAGATTCGGCTAGCCTCGTTAAAGGCTCACTTTCAGAATGTGTGTGTTTTGTAAATTTCGTAGGTTGTAAGTGACTACGTGAATCCTTTAGATATATTTGGTGTTGATGTTTCGCTTGATAATGCGTGCGTACGTATATTGCTTATTTCCGCCGCGTTATGGTTAACGAGCGTGTTGTTATTTATTCGTGTGGTCGTGGACTGACGGATGAATTATGTGAACTGGTGTATTGATTTGATAATTGTTACATGATTGACTGTGTGCTTGATGTTTGTGACAATGTGAATACTTGTTATTGAGAGACGTCATATCCGGGAGCCTCTGAGGGCGGGGCGTGTACTCCGGCCTGGTGTACGCTGCAATGTGCGGCTCCATATGGGTGGTGAACGCCGGTGTTACATAATGCGTGCGTCAAGGGGCGGCTCTTGTGGGAGTGATCGCCGGCGCAGTAACATGTTCAAGGAGCGGCCAACATAGTGGAGTGAACGCCGGTGCACAGGTGCGCAGTGGAGGCGCCTGTCAGACTTATTGGTTACGGATATTTGAGTGATAGCTAAGACCCCGTTACCGAATGATTATCGTTTTTCAAAATTCTTTCAACTCTTTTCAAATGCTGGTCTCGATATGGACCGTGAGTTATGTTTTCTGAGAGTGTGTTGCAACTTGTTTAAAAATGTTGGTATCAGGGTTAATTAACCAAGGACATTTGACGAGATCTCCGAGGGTTAATTAATCAGGGGTCTTGAGTAGTTTTTGGGCGAACGAAAGATTGTGTCCTTGATTATACTGTGTTGACATTTTGTGTTTTGGGTCGAGGACCCCGTGTGATGTTGAGATGTTTGATCTCGTGTTGATATTATTTGGATTGGGTCGAGAACCCCGTGGGAAATATTTGTGAAGACTCGCTTGTGTTGATTAAATGGTTTTCTTGCAAATTGCTTTCCGCCTATTGGTCGAGGACCCTGTTGATTTTGGAATGAGTAGGATTTGATAACCCTAAATTTTTTTCTATTAAAACTCTCGATGGCACTTTAAACGGTTTTATAAATTGTTTTCCCTTGATTTGTGATCTTTCTGTTTTGAAGTGTTTTACCCAAATTCATGCCTCGGGAAGTACTTTTCGTTACGTTGAATCTTTGAGGATTTCTTGGTTATTGTTAATCATGGAATGTTAATTGTATGGATCGTATTTGCACTTTGTTCTTGCACTAGGAAAACAGTGGAGTTTTGCTAACCCCCGAGTATTCGGGGGGTGGATGTCTATTTTTGCATTCAGGTTTTGGAGCATAGCACAGGGTCGGCACGAAGGATGATGAAAGATGAACGATACTAATCACACGAGGATCCGTTGATGTCGTATTGGTCTAGTTGTATTTTCTTTTCCGCTGCAGTATCTTTTCCCCGTTGTACGGGAGTTTATTGTATTTTGACCCCTGCGTGGGTATGTGTTTGGAATTGAGTTGAATGTTATTATTGAAAGACCAAGTCGGTCTACTGGGTCATTTTAGCCTCAAAGGCGATGTTTAGATGTTTGATTTTAGTTATCAGCCTGGTAGATCCTCGAGGAGAGGGTCTACGGCGTGTAATATCCCTGAGCGGATTGGGGGTGTTACATTTATGGTATCAGAGCTTAGGTTGAGGAAACCTAGGCTGTCGGGTCAAGTCGTGTTGTTTGAGTCTTGTTTCGTCGGATTTTATCTGACTGAGTCGTGTCGCGACGCGTCGTTTGAGTTTGTTGGTCGTGATTAGTATCGTGGGGCGATCATCATCTTCGTGCGACCTGTGGAAGTAAGTCTCCCTTCTTTGTGTTGTGCCTCGTGTGACACGAGCTATTTTTATGATTATTTGTTAAGTGGTGGAATCCTTATGTGGATTTTGATTTCACGATATGTATTTAGTCGACTCTCGTATTTGATTTATACGAGGAGTGTCGTCGCTTGTGATGTCTTTTTATTGTTGTTTTTGTCCGTGGCTGATGATTTTCGAATCGATTTGCACGTTTTACAAGTTCTATTGTGGAAGCTTTGTGCTTATACGCATTCGACTTGTTCACTAGCCAGTGCGGGAGGGTCCTTAGAGGCCTCGAATGGGGTCGGTGGTTTTGTTCTGGATGTAGTATTTTCTCGTTTATTTCCGTTTAAACACATGTATTGTCTTGATTTTAAATGTTTTGATGCGTGTACTAGGAGTTGTTTTAGTGAACGTCGATATGTGTGAGTTTGGGCATTCTGGCCTATTGGATTTTTTAAAAAAAAAAAAAAACCTTGAGTATCTTAGAAAAATAAATTTCGAGACATACTTTTCAAATGAGTTATTTTCTTGTGGTACATCCTAGGTGCCACAATATATTTCAAAAAAAATTTCTACTTCGAGGACCAAAATGCTTTGGGATATTTTTAATGTTTTAGAAACATTTTTATTTAGACCCGAGGGTCGAATATTCTGAAAGTTTTCACTAAGAGAAAGTGTCCTCATTTTTATCAAATGCGAAATGGTTCTCCAATGTCTCGATAACGATGTTTCACGTTTGTACTTTTTGAAAGGTGATACTCAAGATCAACCGGTGTTCTTCTAAATTATTTTCAAAATGAGGTTTTCGTTTTTAAAGCCTATCCATTCCCGTTTGAGGGCTGGGTATGTATGTATGATGTACGCATTTTCATTTTGATGTTTGCTCCCGAGTATGATCGAGTTGGCGGCGTGAGCGTTGAGTTGTTTTCCACACATTTGTTGTGTGAGTCCTCTGTGAGAGGTAGAATGTTGGTGTTGAATGTTGCCATATCGTGGTGATTTCTGCGTTATCGCGCATGTGCGAGCTGTTAGAGCTTCGTTTGGTGTGACCGTGTGCATCGGTGATCGTTCCGCTATGTGTCGGTTGTTTAATGTCTTGTTACCTTGCTCCTGTTTTTGTGAATTTCGTGGACGAGGTCGGAGGTAATGTCCGTATTATTTTGACTTCTGTATTTTCTCTTTCTCCAGTCTATCGATTCGCTCATGTTCGTTGATACTTTATGAACTTGTTCTGTATTTCGATTTCATCGTCCGAACGAGCTGCGACCTTGTTGTGGGTCGATCTGGTTATCGCTATGACTTTTTCGGGTTCAGTTCGATTCTTGTGAACCTTGTTCGGGAGTGACATCATTTGGTTCTACTAGTTCTTTTATTCGAAGTGGATCAGATTTTGAACTTCTGTATATTCTACTTTGTCGACTCATTTATGTTCGTTGACATCTCTGAGCTTGTCCTGCCCTTGTTTTTGTTTATCGAACGAGTGTGGTATCGTTTCGGAATAACTCGTTTGTCGTTGTGACTTTTCAATCGCTATTCCCTTTCCTGTGGATCTTATGGGAATGCATGTCTTGTAGTTCTCACCAGATCATCCTGGGAGTTTTTGTTTGAATTTTATTATCCTTCGTGTTTCGGACATGATTGTTCGATTTTTGTTGTCTCGATTGTTTGTTTGTTCGGTTTTTGTTCTCGTTTCCTGATTGTTGATCGTTCAGGCTCCTTCGTAATTCCCTTAAGTTCGGGAAATTAGTCTCGTTTTCGATCTTCCAACCTTTGGGCGGTGGAATTCCGTATTTGTTCAGCAATTGGCTCGCGTCTTGATCAATGTACTGTTAGGTTGGTCAATCGTATTGATTTTGTTCATTGTGTTTTGCGATTGTTCGGATAATTGACTTGATTATATTATCTATTTGATGACGCTTGTCATTTGTTGGTTTTATTATATCCCTAACGGCGACGTTGTGTTGGTCGTTGTGGAGCGTGTTTTCTCGCCGTATATTCCTTTGCATTGTTTGTAACATTTCGCCGTTGGGCGTTAGTTACGCATTCTTGTGTATCTCGTTGAGTTTTTCCTGACAGAATATTTCTTCTCCCTACTTGTTTTAAGTTTCGGGACGAAACTTCTTTTAAGGAGGGTAGAATGTAATATCCGCAATTTTCGATTTTCGGTAAATTTCTTTTTTTGGCCGGAGTCCGTTTTGACGACTCGCTCATGACCGTTTCATCATTATGAGAATGATTAATTCTACACTTTTTGACATCCGAGTTCGTTTCGGTGTTGTTTTGTTGAGTTCCGTGCTTTTTAGCGACTTTTTCGCACTTGAGTTCGATTCTTGCGAATCTCGTTCGAAACTGCTGTTTCGAGTTTCCCGTAAGTCCGTTTAACTTTGTTAGACGTGTTGTGAACTTCGGTTTCGTTATTCGATCATGTATCATGATTTCCGGGCGTTTTGGGCCATTTTGTAATTTCTAGAAAGTTACGGGTATCCGTATCTGTAATTGTTCTCTCGACCCGTTTCTTGGTCGCGTATGATTAATTATTGTATTATGTTTTCATTTGGGGTCGTTGATGTCGTCCGCGAACTTTTCGTCGTGTTCGTTCCGTGCGTTTTCGGAAATCGGGTCGTCGAGCCAGCGCTGGCGGATCGCCGGGATGGGGCCGGATCGCCGGACAATTATGGTACCGGCCGGACGGTGCGGCGCAGAATCGGCGAGCGCACGCCACGGCCGGAAGATCGCGCGCGCTAACCGGCAGTGTAGCGCACGCTACCGGGCCGCCTAACGCACGCTAGCGGTCTGCAGGACAGTGGAGTCCGGGGTTCGAATCGGTCGGGCTCGGCAGTAGCGCACGCTATCGCTTGACGCCGCAGACGCTACGGCCGGGCAGTAGCGACGCTTCGGCCGGTAGGTAGCGCACGCCACGGCCGGAAGGTCGCGCACGCTACTCGCCGAGCAGCTAGTCCGTAAGGCCATCGGATCGCGGCACGGGCCGATAGCGCACGCTAGCTCGGCGGCCTAGCGCGCGCTAGTCCGGCCCAGATAAATGTGGCCGAGCAATACATTTCATTTCATTTTTCGCTTCCTTCCTTCTCCGTCCATGTTTGGCGATTCATGGATGATGAAGCCATGTTGTTTAACAACAAATCCATGAAGTTCTTGAGTTCATAACATCAATCAATCATCCGTTATCATCCTTTGATCCAGCGAATCAAGGTAATCTTCCTTAGAACTCTAATTTCGTGAATTTGGGGGTTTTTGCATTTTCGTCCGATTCGTTCCGTGTTGTTGATTAATTCATGATGGGTATGATTAATCTTGGTAGTATTCTTGTGTTTAACATCATTTAATCCATTGTTCTTCGTCGAATCGAAGTATATTTCTTGATTTCTTTCGAATTGACTTTTTGGGGGATTTGTCCTCGATCTCGTTTTTCATCCGTTTTCGATGGATCGATTATGGTTAAATGATGTTGTTAAACATATTCTATGGATTGTATATCCATATTTCAACTTGGAATTCCGTCTTCGTGATTTGACGGAACGAATCGTGTTCTTGGCCGTTTTGGGGGAAATCCTTGAACCTTCGTCATTTGTTCTTTGAATTCAGCGGCTTTGGGTCATACTTTGGAATTCATTTTCGTTGTTATTGTTTTCGTCGTAGTTCATTGTTGTGGATTGTCGTTCGGTGGAGTCGGCGAGTTCGTAGTCGGTTCGTGCCAACCTACTTCGGCCGATTCTCCGCGTTGTGGTTATTCGAGGCAAGTACCTTGTCCATACTATTCTTGTTTTGTGGATATGATAATTAGTGATCATCTTGGTGTGTCTGTTTATTTGTTTGAAATGAGTTTTCAAAAGATTCGGCTAGCCTCGTTAAAGGCTCACTTTCAGAACGCGTGTGTTTTGTAAATTTCGTAGGTTGTAAGTGACTACGTGAATCCTTTAGATATATTTGGTGTTGATGTTTCGCTTGATAATGCGTGCGTACGTATATTGCTTATTTCCGCCGTGTTATGGTTGACGAGCGTGTTGTTATTTATTCGTGTGGTCGTGGACTGACGGATGAATTATGTGAACTGGTGTATTGATTTGATAATTTTTACATGATTGACTGTGTGCTTGATGTTTGTGACAATGTGAATACTTGTTATTGAGAGACGTCATATCCGGGAGCTTCTGAGGGCGGGGCGTGTACTCCGGCCTGGTGTACGCTGCAATGTGCGGCTCCATATGGGTGGTGAACGCCGGTGTTACATAATGCGTGCGTCAAGGGGCGGCTCTTGCGGGAGTGATCGCCGGCGCAGTAACATGTTCAAGGAGCGGCCAACATAGTGGAGTGAACGCCGGTGCACAGGTGCGCAGTGGAGGCGCCTGTCAGACTTATTGGTTACGGATATTTGAGTAATAGCTAAGACCCCGTTACCGAATGATTATCGTTTTTCAAAATTCTTTCAACTCTTTTCAAATGCTGGTCTCGATATGGACCGTGAGTTATGTTTTCTGAGAGTGTGTTTCAACTTGTTTAAAAATGTTGGTATCAGGGTTAATTAACCAAGGACATTTGACGAGATCTCCGAGGGTTAATTAATCAGGGGTCTTGAGCAGTTTTTGGGCGAACGAAAGGTTGTGTCCTTGATTATACTGTGTTGACATTTTGTGTTTTGGGTCGAGGACCCCGTGTGATGTTGAGATGTTTGATCTCGTGTTGATATTATTTGGATTGGGTCGAGAACCCCGTGGGAAATATTTGTGAAGACTCGCTTGTGTTGATTAAATGGTTTTCTTGCAAATTGCTTTCCGCCTATTGGTCGAGGACCCTGTTGATTTTGGAATGAGTAGGATTTGATAACCCTAAATTTTTTTCTATTAAAACTCTCGATGGCACTTTAAACGGTTTTATAAATTGTTTTCCCTTGATTTGTGATCTTTCGGTTTTGAAGTGTTTTACCCAAATTCATGCCTCGGGAAGTACTTTTCGTTACGTTGAATCTTTGAGGATTTCTTGGTTATTGTTAATCATGGAATGTTAATTGTATGGATCGTATTTGCACTTTGTTCTTGCACTAGCAAAACAGTGGAGTTTTGCTAACCCCAGTATTCGGGGTGGATGTCTATTTTGCATTCGGGTTTTGGAGCATAGCACGGGGTCGGCACGAAGGATGATGAAAGATGAACGATACTAATCACACGAGGATCCGTTGATGTCGTATTGGTCTAGTTGTATTTTCTTTTCCGCAAGATCTTTTCCCGTTGTACGGGAGTTTATTGTATTTTGACCCCTGTGTGGGTATGTGTTTGGAATTGAGTTGAATGTTATTATTGAAAGACCAAGTCGGTCTACTGGGTCATTTTAGCCTCAAAGGCGATGTTTAGATGTTTGATTTTAGTTATCAGCCTGGTAAATCCTCGAGGAGAGGGTCTACGGCGTGTAATATCCCTGAGCGGATTGGGGGTGTTACAATTATTGTTCTAGTCATGTTAATAGTCCAGCAAGAAGAGTGTGTTTCTACTAAACATGATTACTACCATTTAAGACATCAAGAACACATCATATCAAACCCTTGATCACCATATTCATCATTAAGTTGTTAAAAGCTTAACTACAAACATGTTTAGCTTGATTAATTCAACATTAGGTGGAGTATACTTTATCACTAACAATATAATTACGATATTATAGGGTGAAATCGTATAACATACCTTCATAAATGAAGAATAATACACCAAAACCACAAAAACACACTCTAAGCTTCAAGAATGACTCCAAACTTCCAATCAACAAGCTCCAAATCAAAATGCAAAGCTCAAACACAAGTTGGAAGAAGGTAGAATTGATCTAGGGAGGCAGGGGGATGATTATAGGGGTGAAAAATTGGAGTTTGGACGTGAAAAATGAAAGACAAAAGTTGTCTTTTTATAACAGCACAGTTCATTACGTACGTTATACCCAAGAGGATAACGTACGTTAGCATTTTTACGTACACTACACCAATAGTGTTAAGTACGTAAGCTAGTTCCAAAGGCTACTGGACTAAAATACGAACACCATTACGTATGTTATATCTTGAAGCATTACATACGTAATGTGTTGGAATATTTTGTTCCATACATGCTATAATAATGTTTTGATGATTTAAGTTGTTACACAAAACAAAACAACAAAGAGGCGAAGCAAAGCATCGAAGGAAACGAAGTGCAAAAAGCTGGAATTCTACAAGGCTAACGTACATAAGAGATAAAGAATAGCATACGTAACCTTTGCAAAATAACATACGTAATGAAAGTTACTTAACGTACGTAAAGGTGTTCAAACCAGATGAACGTTGGGAAGAGTCAAAGTCAGAAAAACAGCAACGGATATATGACGTCAGCAATGACGTAAGCTTAAGGTACGTAATAGAATGTTGATAACGTACGTAAGCAAAGAAACGAATGTTACTGGAATGAATCTGCGTGATGTTAACGTACGTAACATGTATATGTTAACGTACGTAAAATATCTTACATACGTAATGAAGCGAAGATAGCGTACGTAATCCAGTCTGAAGAGCTAACGGCTAGTTTGGGTGATGAAGGCTATAAATACCACATCCTTGGTATTATTCCATACAACAACTTCAAGCAAACATCTCATTGATAAGATATTCATATTGATATTATTGTTGTTGTAATATTGAGCTTATATTGTTAGTTTGAGTGTTTATACATTCAACATATACACGAGAGGTAAAAGAAATGATACGATTGGATTCGGTGTTATTAGGATCAAGGATCCGGCATGATTAGAATCGCAATCGATATCTAAGTGAGGTTTATCTAGTACCAATAGAAAGTAAGAGCGGTTGATTCCTTTTCCGATAGAAAAGGAAAACGGTTTAACTTGGACCAACACAAAGACAAGTATGAGTGGTTTATTACGGTCCAATAGAAGACATGATTGTAACGGTTATCCCTCGATCGATAGAAGAGAGGTGCAGAGGTTTTTATATTGAACCTATAGAAAAAGATACCGAGAGAGGACATAGGCTCGATTATAGCTGAACCTCTATAAATCCGTGTGTCGTTTAATTTCCGCACATTTATTTTACGCTTCCGCAACACGGCGAATATTCCGATCTTGCTCCAACAATTGGTATTGGAGCGGTACCTCCAATACACGGCTTAACATCCGAGGAGTCGATCCAAATGGCATTTCAATTTGCTCTAGTCGAAGGCCTTGCTCTTAACCGACCACCATTTTTTGATGGCGCAAATTTCATGACATGGAAGAAAAAGATGTCAATATTCATCCGAGCGCATGACATCGAGATTTGGAAGATCATTTGTCTTGGCCCGAAAGTTCCAATCAAACCTGACGGCTCTCTTAAGAGTTTCGAAGAATATAATGATGAGGATTGGAAGAACGACCATCTAAATTGTAAGGCTACTCAACTTCTATATTGTGCCTTAAATCCGGAAGAGGTCAATCGTATCTCATCGTGTGAAAGTGCTAAAGAGATATGGAAGATTCTTCAAATCACACACGAAGGGATAACTCAAGTCAAGGAGACGAAGATCAATATGCTTCTCCATGACTATGAGTTATTCATGATGAAAGGTGACGAGTCCATCACCAACATGCTTGATCGATTTTCGGTCATCACTAATGGACTTGCTTCGTTTGGAAAACCATTATCGAGTAGTGAAAAAGTCAAGAAAATCTTATGATCACTACTTGTTGAATGGGACGACATGGTTACGGCAATAATGGAATCTAAAGATTTAAACAATCTTGATTTTAGTGCTCTCGTCGGTTGTCTCATAAACTACGAGATTTTCCTTAAATCTCGAAATGCAAATCCGAAGCCCAAGGAAAAATCGATAGCCTTGAAGGCTAAGATGTCAAAGAGAAAAGAAATTCCGGTGGATGATAGAGATGAAGAATCGGCATATTATGCCAAGAATATTAATAAGTTCTAAACCTTATTAAATCAGAGAAAGAATGACATCTCGAGCGAATTTAAGAAATTTGACAACTCTTGTCGTTTATGTGGTAAACCAGGCCACTTTGCCAGGAATTGCCGAGCTAAACCCAAGAAGGAGGTCCTCGTTGCAACATGGAGCGATGAAGACAAAGATGATGATTTTATCAATCAAAATAATCTCGCTCTCACGGCCCGGAGTTCATTCGACGATAGCGACGTCGTAATCCAAGTAAGTAATTCTTACGATGAACTTTTTGAAGCATTTGAATTATTGCATATGGACTATCAAAATGCTTTATCCGAATTTAAATCCCTTCAAACTAAAAATAAATCATTAGAAAATGAGATTTCCAAAATTCTTGAAAAGGAAAAATCTATTGAGATCGATCATTCAAAATGCGTTGAAAACAAAAATATATTAAAGGATAATCTTGTTAAAATGCAAACCGAGCTCAAAAATTTAACGAAGAAATTTTATCTCGATAATGAGAAATTTGAAAATATGCTCTCGGTTCAAAAATATACTTTAAATAAACAGGGATTGGGATTCATGCCTCGTTCTAAAAACAAATTCCTAAATTTAAAGATACCCCGATGTGACATATATTTGAAAATTGGGCATCATATTTCGAACTGTAAAAGCCCACGCCGGACGATTATAATTAAAAAGATTTGGGTTCCTAAAGGAACAATTATTTCAAATATCGTCTATGTTTCAAATGAAAAACCAACTCTCGATTGGATCCCCAAAAATTGATTTTTATCAAAATATATTTTACTTAGGGGGAGTAATAATTTTTTTTAAAGGGGAGATAATATTTTCAGGGGGAGTTTATACCCTATTCATACATATAGTTGTATTCATTTGGTATCATGCATATTTTATATTTGGTATCCGTATATTCAATTGGTATTTCTTTACACTTTTTGATGAAAACAAAAATGGGGAGAAAAGAGAATGGGATTAACCTTGAAAGGGGGAGAAAAATCGAAGATACGTCGAAAAGTTAAAATTGAAAAAGAAAAATGAAAGTTGAAAGGAGAAAAGGAGAAGAAAAAGTCGAAAAAGAGAAGTTGAAAATAAAAATGAGGAGACGTCGAAAAGATGATGAAAATTTAAAAATTCGAAAAGAAAAGGAAATAAGGAGTCGAAAAAGAAATGGGAGAAGAATCTAACGAAACGGACAAAGTCGAAAACTTTGGTTTGTACACATATACATATATTTTTGCAGGTAAATCCCATTGACGAAGTGTTGTTTTGTAATCATCAAAAATGGGGAGATTGTTGGAATATTTTGTTCCATACATACTATAATAATGTTTCGATGATTTAAGTTGTTACACAAAACAAAACAACAAAGAGGCGAAGCAAAGCATCGAAGGTAACGAAGTGCAAAAAGCTGAAATTCTACAAGGCTAACATACGTAAGAGATAAAGAATAGCGTACGTAACCTGTGCAGAATAATTTACCTAATGAAAGTTACTTAACGTATGTAAACGTGTTCAAACCAGATGAATGTTGGGAAGAGTCAAAGTCAGAAAAGCAGCAACGGATATATGATGTCAGCAATGACGTAAGCTTAACGTACGTAATGGAATGTTGATAATGTACGTAAGAAAAGAAACGAATGTTACTGGACTGAATATGTGTGATGTTAACGTACGTAACATGTATATGTTAACGTACGTAAAATAGCTTTCATATGTAATGAAGCGAAGATAGCATACGTAATGCAGTCTGAAGAGCTAACGGCTAGTTTGGGTGATGAAGGCTATAAATACCACATCCTTGGTATTAATCCATACAACAACTTCAAGCAAACATCTCATTGATCAAATATTCATATCGATATTATTGTTGTTGTAATATTGAGCTTATATTGTTAGTTTGAGTGTTTAAACATTCAACACATACACGAGAGGTAAAAGAAAAGATACGATTGGATTCGGTGTTATTAGGATCAAGGATCCGGCATTATTAGAATCACAATCGATATCTAAGTGAGGTTTATCTAGTACCAATAGAAAGCAAGAGCGGTTGATTCCTTGTCCGATAGAAAAGGAAAACGGTTTAACTTGGACCGACACAAAGACAAGTACGAGTGGTTTATCACGGACCAATAGAAGACGTAATTGTAACGGTTATCCCTCGACCGATAGAAGAGAGGTGCGGAGGTTTTTATCGTGAACCTACAGAAAAAGATACTGAGAGAGGACATAGGCTCGATTATAGCCGAACCTCTATAAATCCATGTGTCGTTTAATTTCCCCACATTTATTTTACGCTTCCGCAACACGGCGCATATTCCGATCTTGCTCCAACATAATGTAGGTCAACTAGGCTTCTCCAAAAGATCAGATATTCGAATCACGCCCGACCCCACACGCTGGAAGTTGAGATCGGATAAGACTACAAGCATTACGTACGTAAAAGACACACCCTTACATACGTAAAACCCACAATATAGCGTACGTTATGCTAAAGGGTTAACGTACGTTAAGCATAGAATTACTAGCCCAAAAATGCACTTATCTATACAACGTTGAGAAATCAATCATAATGCGAATGATAGTTATATTCAAGTCTATTATGATATATTCCAACATCAATAAATATTAAACAAATTCAACAAGACTACAATAGTGTTGAATTATTCGAATAATACAACAATAGGTAAGAATTTCCATCGGATATTACAGTTGTCAATGTCGATCGATCCATTCTTCGTTCCTTCTCATTGTTCTTCGTTGGTTTGTCATCGTTCTTCATTGTTCTTTGTCTATTAAGGTAAGTCTAGCAAATCCTTGATGTTATTTTCCCGTATTGTTGTTATGTCAATAGGATTACGGGTATTTGGGTAGTTTTGTTTCTTAACTTTTGTAGACAATCAAACCGGGTGAACTTGTGGTAATCAAAACTATCATTGTAAGTATATTTCGTTCTCGAACCATTAATTCATGTATCTTGTTGTAATAATCATATGGTAATTTCACATTTCAAATCGACCTTGGAAACATCAACTTTAACGAATCAATTGTAGGAGAAATCGAGTTAGGAATTCAATCATTGTATGTTAAACTCGTTGAAACCCGTCTAGTATAATTATCAAATGTTAATTCAATTAGGTGGACGAGATTGATAGTATTACCATCATTAAGAATCGACCGTTGAAATTGCTGTGTAAAATGGTAACCCGCCTAATTGAGAACTCGGACTAGATAATTGAATTAGTAGATAATGGAATTCGATTTTACTATAGTCGATTGTTGACAACCGAAGCAATGTTGGGGATAATCTTGTTAAGCAAATCGTTATAACAATCTATAATCAATGAATTAAACAATGTAATAATGCGTGTTGCTAGTGATCTTAGAATCATGATATTAGCTTAGCAAAATCGAACTAACTTAAGAATTCGGTTAGGAAAGGGAATAGGAAACTAGTTTTATTCACTGTTATCTTTACGAAATGTTAATCAAGGAATATGTGATTAGGTTGAACTCGATCGGTCGTGGAAGCTAAAATTGTCGTAAGGCACTTACCGTCGGAATTAAGTCAAGTGAAACCTTGCTCGGATTATGTTAATTTTATTTACAATATTCAGAAAACATGAATGTGCCGTTGTGTGATGAATGCCGAACGATTGTATTTCTCTAGAAATTGTGTTATGAATGGGCCAATGTGTTGGGGTAAAATCTGAATGGTACCCGTGTGGAAATATGTTGAGGGATAAGACCTAGAATGGCACCCACATTCCAGAGTATTTCCGTGTAGATACTTCAGTGACCTTTGGTCGCGACCTTGGGGTTTATGTGCTAAAAGATAAAGACAACGTCATCTATACTGTGAATTGTCATCTTTATATTATGTGGTACAGTGTTATCGAATCGTGTATTTTGTTGTGAAATGCTGCTATTGATTATCATTATCTGATCCCGGTTTGTCTGGCACGATTCTCGTGTCAGGTAAATTTTTTGAATATGTGCAGGACATTCCCGGGGTTCCGGTCAGGATTGAACGGTGTTGGAATAAAGATCTGCTACTACATGTTTTAATTAAATTTCTGAAAGCTCTGTTTATGTAATAATCGTGTTTTAAATTATGTTTTCTTTCAAGACATCCCATTTCATGTTATGTAATCGTGGACTCACCCATTTTATGATGCCTTATTTAAAATATCAATTTCCTAAAATAGCCATGTGGGTCCCACACAGGATTCACGGCACTGTAATGCCCCGGTGAATTTTGGGGGTGTTACATAACTGGTTCGCAAGTCAATAAAACTTAACTGGGTAGTAAGTTTAGACAAGACTTGTATAACGTGTACTTTGACATGAAGAGTGTCTCTGTTCACAAAGAGTTAGTGGGATCACACGTTATAGGTATGCTAATGAGATTAGTATACTCGAACATGACTCACCTCGATTCAGTCACATGGATATCACTCAGGGTTTGTCAATGACTGAATGTAAAGGTTGTGATATGTGTACGTGGACCTTTGACTTGAGGTTTCAGTAGGAGATGTGCTTGTGACATTAAGTTAGTCATTAGAGTTGTTTGATCCCATCGCCAGTTGGTCAGGTCAACCTCGAAATGCAACTTAGTGGGCAAGTAGCAGTCTCTACTGAATACCGAAAGAGGATTCTTTCTCCGGTTAGTGAGCAGGTAAATGTCCTATGCGGTTAATGTCAAATGAGATCATAAGTCTTTGGCCAAAGCAGTTAGAGCTAGTTGTATTTGATACACAAGAGCTCGGTGATCTCGATTTGCATTAACAAATGCATAGAGTCAAGTTACAATAGGGTTTGACTTTACCGTGACCCTAATACTTGACCAGGACATATGATTGAAGGGTTTATACATATATGGTATTCACGACATAATGGTCTTGGAATGATGCGATCATTCGTTCTTAGTTGGGTTACGGTACAGAGCACTAGACTGGCTAAGTGTTACACGTACTCTTTGGTTCCTCCCATTGCTGACTAAGACGGACCCATGGAGTCGTGAACAAGGATATTTGTTGGATAAAACATGTATTTATTATCTTTTCATTAATATTGGATATTGGATATCTAATTTGATTTATTTGATAAATCATGCGGTCTTATTCATTGAAATTAATTACCGGGTGATTAATTTAATTCATAAATAATAATTTATTGGAAACATATTATTATAATTTTGTATTTGATAAAATTAATTAATTATATTAATTAAATAAGTATAAATACATTTGAGATAAAACGAAGTGTATTAGACGCGCGAATGTCCGGTAAACGAACCAAGTGGCTCGGTTCGTTTGTTCTCAAAGCTGCCCCACCTCTATTGCTTTATGTAGCTTCCCATTTTGTTTCCCTGTGATGTGTTGCAATATTTTTTTTCTACTAGATGACAAGTAAAGATAAGATATAATCTTATCATGAAGATAAGATATAATATATCTTTATATATATCATTAGATGAGTTATCTCCAGCAGTTAAAAAATAACATACACATGAGAACACCATTTCAGCCGTAAGCAAAGTTGAGTGGAGAAAAAAAAATTTCATTCATTATCTCTTCTTAGAGAAATATAAAAGGAAGAAGAGAAGAGAAGAAAAATACTGTATCAATTCCTAGCCGTGTTCTTTGAGAACGAATTGAAATATATAAGGAAGAACGAATTGAAGAAAAAAAATATTGTTTCGATCGATATCCGACGCGTGATAACATAGAGACACTCGGCATATTCGGTGTTTGATCATTCATCAAGAAAGAACAAATTGGATTCGTGTTCGTGTTGGTGACCGGGAAAAGGCTTCATTCGGATTTTTCTGCAAGAAGATATTATCAAAGGTCTACGAGAGTATGACTTCCAAATTTTCTCTTCGTCAATTTTTTACTCGTTTATACGATGCTTAATCGATTTGTTTTTGGGGTTTGGTTTTATCTGGTTGGACCAGTTTATTTTCTACTGCGTTATTCGATTTATCGACGAATCCCAACAGTTGTATCGGAGCAGGTCAATGCGTACGTATAGATGATATTTTGCATTTTAAATGCATGCTTGATGATACTTTATAATTTGGAATCATATGATAATCGTAGATATTTTATTATTTGTCGTAGTAGTGTTTTCTGTGATATATATATATATATATATATATATATATATATATATATATATATATATATGAAGATTAGAAATAACAAGATTTTAGAAATCTACCCGAAAAATGAGTCATATGCCATCATTGGACGATATAACATAAAGTTGTCGAGTGGGTGCCGGGATGTATCCTATAGCTGCAGGGCCGCTATTGAGCTGTATCCTACAGCTGCCGATCGGGTGTCGAACTGTATCCTAGAGCTGCTGAGCCGCTATCGAGCTGTATCCTAAAGCTGCCGAGCGGGTGCCGAGCGTGTGTCGAGCTGTATCCAGTAGTTGCTGGTCCGCTGTCGACCTGTATCCTACAGCTGTCGAGTAGTTGCCGGGCGGGTGCCGAGCTGTATCATACAGCTGCCGAGCGCTGTCGGACACTGTGCCTACAGCTTCCATACTGTCGGGCACCGGGTCTTATTTTTTAGTGTATTTTCGAAATTTGATTTTTCCAATATTAAATCATTAAATTTGGAATTTTTTATGATGGGAAAATTTGAAGAAAATATTTTAAAAGTATACTACAGACGAATATTAAATTTGAATTAACTAGATTAATTCGAACCATTGCTTGTTGTGTATTTTGACATATTTATGTGATGGGATGTAGTTCATGGACTTAGTTTTTGAATCTTTATTCGATGGGTTGTAAAGGCCGTTTTGAGTCTATTTATTTTACTAGAAAATTTGTATAGAATGCAATTTTTCAAATGTAAAATTTATATATAATGACGAAGAACGGAGGAAGATCCGATCGAGAAGACGAAGATTCAAGACCTAAGGCATGTAATTAGATTACGATGTTTTTGTTCTAGGAACGATCCATGAACTGCATGTTGTTAGTTTTAGGTTGAGTATGTTTTCATATTTTATGACAAACAAATAAACCGACAAACCGCGCTTATGTACGGATTAATGTGAAAAGTGTAACATATAATCGGGTTAATACTCCCACTTACAAACACTAAGTTATAAAGATTACGAGGTTTCTTACCCTCCGTCAAACTCTTGGAAAATTGAAATCTAAACTGAAATATTATTCTTCCTAGTACGTCGGGGTAATATTTTTGGGGAAGGTTGATAAATTCCTAGAGTGCATTAGATGCCTTTGGCTGTGACAAATCAAACCCCTAGAAACCGTATGAGTTGTCGGGTAATATTCAATTGTCAGACTAATAGGAGTTGACGGTTTAAACTTAGATAGTTCAGCGAGCCATAGAAACCGAATGGGTTGAGGGAAAGTGAACTAAGGGTAAAAGAAGATCGAATCATCCATTAGATTGGTTGGTATTAGACATCACTTAATAATGAATGGTAGAATAGAAACCGTATGGGTTGCCCTCTATCAAACTTTGTAAAGAACTCGATCACCACTAAGAAGTCAATCGTGACTTCCGAATTTCATATGGGTGTGTGCAAATGCCGATTGGGAACTGAGTTATGAATAAAGAAAGTCCTTAAATTCTTTACTCGGATCATAATTAAACAATCAATAACAAATCTTAAATTATTCTCTGCAGTTAACAAAATATCTCAAAATAACAATGAACCCATTCGCTATACTGCTTGAAAAGAACGTCCTGACTGGTCCGAGCTATGTGGACTGGATTCAGAACTTGAGGATTGTCCTCACTATGGAAATGCTGGGATACATCTTGGAGGCGGACATTCCAGTGGCTCCTGTAAGAACCCGAGCCAATCAGAAAGATGTCGATGCCCATGAGAAATGGGCAAAAGACGACGTAAGAGTGGGCGGGTATATGTTAGGCTCAATGACTAATGAGCTTCAACATGCCAATGAAAACATGACGTCTTTGAGAGCCATCTTAGCGCACCTGGCTGAACTCTATGGAGAGCATAGTCGAACTACTAGATATGAGATATCAAAGCAATTATTTGGCGCCAAGATGAATGAAGGAGAGAAAGTTAGGGACCATGTCCTGAAGACGATATCAATGATTGAGAGATTAGAAGCTCTTGATTTTCAGATGCATGCATCTCTCCAAACTGACCTTATCCTGTAGTAACTTCGTGACTACTTTTCTGAATTTGTCATGAACTTCAACTGCAATGAGATTGCATGTAACTTAGCTGGTCTAATGAACAAACTAACGACTGCCCAGTCTCAGATGAAGACAAAGGGAAATGAAGTTGTACTTGTGATTTCTTATAGGACTTGGAAGTCCAAGAATAAGAAAAAAAAGAACAAAAAGCAGTTAGGTCCAGTAGCCAAGATCAATAAGGAAAAGGGCAAAGCCCCAATGGTTCAAAAGAGCAAGGGGGCTAAGAAAACAGATGTGTGCCTTAACTGCGGTGAGCTAGGCTACTGGAAGAGGTAATGTCCAAAGCTTGACTGTAATGTGCCTTCAGGTATGGAACTACTGGTTTTAGAAACAAATTGTTCTGTAACTGTATATTCTACTTCTTGGATACTTGATTCTGGTGCGAGTTCTCACATTTGTATAATGAATTAGGATCTGGAATGAAGTAGGAAGCTGTATTTAGGGGAGGTGATGGGCACCGTCGGAAGTGGACATAGTGTCGAGGCTTCTGATATTGGATCCCTTATGTTGAATTTGGAATCTAGTTTTATTCTTACTTTAGATGATGTACTTGTTTTGCCCAATGGGCATAAGAATATTGTATCAATTCGGTCATGGACCAAAAGGAATTTCTGCTACATTATTGGAGATGGGTCCTGTCGTGTTTATTTCAGAAATAAATTGGTTGGTACTGCTACATTATTAAATAGTTTATACCATTTGAATCTAAAGAATAAAACAACTATGAACACTATAATTAGGAAGCGTGGTAGGGATGAAACAAACCAAGCATTTAAGTGGCATCTTAAACTTGGTCATATTGGTCAGACCAAAGTTCATAAAATGGAGAAAGATGGGCTTACGGGTCCATTGGGATCAGATCCCTATCCAACTTCTGAATCTTTCCTTCAAGGCAAATTGACTAAGTTACCCTTCACAAGGACTTTTGAAAGAGCTGCTGAAAAACTTGGATTGATCCATACCGATGTTTGTGGCCCTTTTGAAGTGGCACGAGATGGCTTTCAGTATTTCATTACATTAACTGATGACCATACTAGGTATGGGTTCATGTACTTAATGAAACATAAGTCTCAAGCTTTTGATAAATTCAAGGAATTTAAAGCCCTAGTTGAAAATCAAACAGGTAACCGTGTTAAGACTCTTTAGTCGGACCGAGGTGGTGAGTACATGAGTACCGAGTTTGATGAGTTCTTAAAAGAACTAGGAATAATGTTACAAGTCACTCCTCCAGCTACTCCACAATTAAATGGTGTATCAGAAAGAAGGAACCGAACCTTGTTGGACATGGTTCACTCCATGCTTAACTACACTGATCTACCAATTTATCTGTGAGGTCATGCGCTCCTTACTGCTGCATATATCTTGAAAAGATGTACTTCCAAATTTGTTCAAAAGAATCCACATAAGATGTGGAGAGGTAGGAAACCAAGTTTTAATCACATTATGATTTAGGGGATGCACTGCTTATGCCAAGAAGACTAAAGTAGAGAAATTGGAAGCTAGGTCTGTGAAAGGTCATTTCATAGGATATTCAGGGGATTCCATATGATATCTATTCTTCAAGCACGAAGATCATATAATCATCATTGCTTTACCAGCACACTTCCGCGAACATGAGTTCATTCAGGAAGGAGGCGCAGGTAGAAATATTTCTTTGGAAGAAATAAAAGAAACACCAAATGAGATACATGTGCAAGATACTAGAACTGAACCTTCTGAAATACAAACACAACCTCACAAGTCTAGTAGAATTTCTCAATTACCTGAGAGGTATGGCTATCTGCATAAAGAGGAACTGGATGTCCATGAGATGACAGAAAGTAGTCAAGAGAATGATCTTTCTACATACGACCAATCAATGGTAGATGTTGACTCTACCAAGTGTAAAGAAGCTATGGAAGCTTAGATAGACTCAATGCCTGCTAATCAGGTCTGTACTTTAGTAGATCGTCCCAAAGGCATAGTGCCTATTGGAAATAAATGGATCTTTAAAAGAAGGACTGATGGAGATGGCAAGGTTGATACCTATAACCCAAGCTTGTGGCAAAGGGTTATTCCCAAAGAGAAGGAACTGATTACTTCGAGACCTTCTCGCATGTAGCTATGATTAAGTCTATTAGCATGATGCTTGCCATAGCAGACCACTTAGATTATGAAATATGGCAAATGGATGTGAAAACTTCATTCCTAAATAGATTCCTCGAGGAGGAGATTTACATGGAACAGCCTAAGGAATTCATATCTCAAACCAATATTCATAAAGTATGCAAATTTCAGCATGCCATTTATGGACTGAAGCAAGCTTCGCAGAGTTGGAATCTTTGTTTTAACGAGACAGTCAAAGAGTTTGATTTTGTCCAAAATGAAGAGGAACTCTGTATTTACAAGAAGGTTAGTGGGGGAAAAATTACGTTCTTAATACTATGTGTAGATGACATTCTACTAATAGGAAACGACATAGGAATGCTCAGTTCTGTGAAAGCTTGGCTTTCTAAAGAGTTCTCAATTAAAGACTTGAAAGAAACTACCTATATTTTTGGTACTCGCCTCTACCGGAATAGAGCGAAAAGAATGTTAGGTCTTTCCCAAGCCCTCTATATAGATAAGATCCTGAAGCGATTTAGGATGGACGATTCTAAAATAGGGTTCCTTCCTATGCAACATGGTGCAAAACTTTTCTTAGAGATATGTCCTCAAAGTGAGGAAGACAGAAAGGAAATGAGTAAGGTGCCCTATTCTTTGGCAGTAGGTAGCCTCATGTACGCTATGATTTGCACTAGACTGGACATTGCCTATGCTATGAGCGTAGTAAGTCAGTTTCAGTCAAATCAAGGGCACGAACATTGGACTGCTGTAAAGAACATTCTTAAGTACCTAAAGAGGACTAAAGACTTGATTCTTACATACGACGGAGGAGAACTTAGAGTGATGGGTTATACAACGGAGCAGAACTTAGAGTGATGGGTTATACAGACTCAGATTTTTCGACTGCTATATCTACATGTCAAGCTGAATATCAAGCAGTCACAGAGGCTGCTAAAGAAGCTTTTTGGATTAAGAAGTTCACTGAGGAACTTCAAGTGGTTCCTAACGCAGGGAAGCCCTGACACTGTTTTGTGACAACTACGGAGTTGTTGCACAGGATAAGTAGCATATGGCTCACCACAACACCAAACATATTGCGAGAAAATATCATTTTGTTAGAGAAATTGTTCACGAAGGGAATGTTATACTGCAGAGAGTAGACATGGCAAATAACGTTGCTGCTCCGCTTACCAAGCCACTATCTCAGAAGGTCTTAGAGAGACATCTGAAGAGTATGGATATTAGATACCATAGTTTGTGGCATTAAGTGCAAGTGGGAGACTGTTAGGAATATGACCTCTAATGCCACTCAGAGGATGAGAGAGTGAGAGCATTGTATTGTTCTTATGAATATTATATTATATAAAGGAATTCATTATTTCTATATTATTGTATATCACAGGCATTGTGATTTTGTATATGAAATAATAGTCCTTTCATTTGAGAGCAATCATTCCACTCCTTATGGAGATAAGGAGATAGACACTGGAAGTGTTTAGGGCTTGAATGCTTAACTGGTTCGCAAGTCGATAAAAATTAACTAGACAGTAAGTTTAGACAAGCCTTGTATAACGTGTACTTTGACATGAAGAGTGTCTGGCTTTACTAAGAGTTAGTGGGAGCACACGTTATAGGTATGCTAATGAGACTAGTATACTCGAACATGGCTCACCTCGATTCGGTCACATGGATATCACTCAAGGTTTGTCAATGACTGAATGGAAAAGTTGTGATATGTATATGTGGACCTTTGACTTGAGACTTCAGTAGGATATCTGCTTGTGAAATTAAGTTAGTTATTAGAGTAGTTTGATTCCATTACCGGTTGGTGGGGTCAACCTCGAAATGCAACTTAGTGGGCAAGTAGCAGTCTCTACTGAATACCGAGAGAGGATTCTTTCTCCTGTTAGAGAGCAGGTAAATTTCATATGCGGTTAATGGCAAATGAGATCATAAATATTTGGCCAAAGCAGTCAGAGTTAGTTGTATTTGATACAAAAGAGCTCGGTGATCTCGATTTGCATTAACAAATGCATAGAGTCAAGTTACAATATAGTTTGACTTTATCGTGGCCCTAATACTTGACTGGGACATATGATTGAAGGGTTTATACGTATACGATATTCACGACATAATGGTTTTGGAATGATCCGATCATTCATTCTTAGTTGGGTTACGGTACGGAGCACTAGACTAGCTAAGTGTTACCCGTACTCCTTAGTTCCTCCCATTGCTGACTAAGATGGACCTATGGAGTCGCACATAAGGATATTTGATGGATAAAATATGTATTTATTATCTCTTCATTAATATTGGATATTGGATATCTAATTTTATTTATTTGATAAAATCATGCGGTCTTGTGAATTGAAATTAATTACCGGGTGATTAATTTAATTCATAAATAATTATTTCTTGTAAAAATATCATTATAATTTTGTATTTGACAAAATTAATTAATTAGATTGATTAATTAAGTATAAATACATTTGAGATAAAATGAAGTGTATTAGATGCGCAAATTTCCGGTACACGAACCGAGTGGCTCGATTCGTTTCTTCTCAAAGCCGCCCCACCTCTATTGCTTTATGAAGCTTGCCACTGTGTTTCCTTGTGGTGTGGTGTGTTGCAATAGTTTTTTCTACTAGATAAGATATAATATTATCATGAAGATAAGATATAATATATCTTTATATATATATATATATCATTAGATGAGTTATCTTCAGCAGTTGAAAAATAACGTACACATGAGAACACCATTTCAGCCGTAAGAAAAGTTTGACTGGAGAAAAGAGTTCTTCATTCATTATTTCTACTTAGATAAATATAAAAGGAAGAAGAGAAGAGAAAAAATACTGTATCAATTTCTAGCCGTGTTTTTTGAGAATGAATTGATATATTATTTTTCCGATCTATATCCAACGCGTGATAACATAGAGACAGTCAACATATTCGGTGTTTGATCATTCATCAAGGAAGAACGAATTGGATTCGTGTTCGTGTTGGTGACCGGGAAAAGGCTTGGCTCGAATTTTTCTTCAAGAAGATATTATCAAAGGTCTATGAGGGTATGGCTTCTAAATTTTATCTTCGTCAATTTCATATTCGTTTATACGATGCTTGATCGATCCGTTTTTGGGATTGGGTTTTATCCGGTTGGACCAGTTTATTTTCCGCTGCGTTATTCAATTTTATCGACGAATCCCAACACCTGCGTCCCGGCAGGGGCTGTCCAGCCCTGGCCGAGCAGCTCAGCATGCTGCTCGGCCGATGCCTGCTCCTCTCGGCAGGCAGCTTGCTGCTTGGCCGTCCCGTCAGCTTCTTGGCAGCCCCGAGCTGCCGGGTTGACCAATTTTCCGGCTCGTCTTTTCGTCTTGAAACTAAAAAATAATATTTTCTTAATTTTATATTACACATATAAATCAGTTTTTCAAAATAAATATAGATTTATATTATAAGATAAAATCATGCAAGTAAACATTAACAATTAAAACAATTATGATTCTAAATCATAAAAAATAACCAAGCATTCTAAATGCAAATATTGCATATACGATCGCATATACCTCTCGCCGATACCACTGTTGGGATTCGATGATTAAAATCGAGTTATGCGGTGAAAAATAAACTTTTCTAATCGGTAAAAAACAAATATAAGTTGACGAAGATAAAATTAGAGGTCACACCCTCGTAGGCATTTGATAATATCTTCTTGATTCCGAGCACATAGAGAATCTAATCGAACGAGCTTTTGAAAATTCTCGAGCACCTAAAGCACTGTGCCTCTACGTATCACGAATCGGAAGATGACCGGAAAATATTTCTATCAATTTATACTTTAAGTATACGGCTAGAAATTGACAGAATTAGCTTAAATGTATTTTATAAATACTCTATGTATTTTATAACAAAATATTTGCTCTCAAAATACACTTAGAATTCAAATGTATAAAGCTAGAGAATTTCCTCTCTTTTCTCAAAACTCACGGCCAAACTCACTTTCGAAATATCAAGTATCTTGATGATGATGTTGGTTATTGTTTTATAACAAAAACAACTCACATCATGCCAAAACAATTAAGTGTATAATTAAACACCATCTATAATTAAAGTCCCTACAAATTAAATAAATCATGAAGACAAATGATGATAATACACCATGTTAGGTGAGTGCGGGAGGGGGGGGGGGGAAGGGATGATATATTGGTGTTGGTTTATATGAGTCCGTGAAATGGATCCTCATGTATCTAATCCAATAGATAAACCTTAGTACGTTTTAATATTAATAGAGTCAATTAATCTAATTAATTAATTATACTAAAAATAAATTGTCTAAAAAATAATATGAATAAATTAATTACCCAATAATTTATTTAATTCGCAAGACCGATTTAATTTATCCAATAAGTAATTTAGACATCTAATGTCCAATATTAACCAAGAGGGAATAAGCTAAATATAATATGTAGTTAATTTCTGTGCCGCGACTATGTAGGTTCATCTCAGTTAGCATTGATAGGATCCAATGAGTGTTAGCGCCACTTAGACAGTCTTGTGGCCCACACTGTTACCTAACTGAGAACGAATGATAGGATCATTCCAAAATCTTTATGTCATGAATACCGTATACGTATAAACCATTCAATCATATATCCCGGTCAAGTATTAGGGTGTAAAGTCACCCTCTTTTAACTTGACTCTATGTATTTGTGAATGCAAATCGAGATGGCAGAGATCTCATGTATCAAACAACTAGCTCTAAATGCTTTGGCATAGGGCATTTACCTGCTCACTTACATGAGAAAGAATCCTATCTTGGTATTCAGTAGCGACTGCTACTTGCCCACTAAGTTGCACTTCGAGGTTGACCCCACCAGTCGATGATTGGATCGAACTACTATAATGACTAACTTAATGTCACAAGCAGATCTCCTACTGAAACCTCAAGTCAAAGGTCCACATATACCTACAGTCATTGACAATCCCGGATGGATATCCATGTGACCAAATCAAGGTGAGCCTTATTCGAGTATACTAATCCCATTAGCATACCTATTACGTGTGCTCCCACTAATCCTTATTTGATTTAATATTTATAATTACAATACAATACTCTCACTCTATCCTCCCCTGAGTGGCATTCGAGAGCATATTCCTAACAACAAGAATACTCTTACTGAACCCAACTTTGTTGTCTAGATCCGCAATTTGAGGATAGTCCTCAGTATGGAGATGTAGGGCTATATCTTGGAGGCGACCATCCCACCGGATCCTGCACGGACTAGGACTAGTCAGGAATATTTTGATGCCCGTGAGAAATGGGTTAAAGATGATGTCAGGGTTTGAGGCTTCATGATGGCCTCAATGAACAACGAGCTTCAGAGGGCCCATTAAAACATGCCCTCTGCAAGGGCGATTCTCGCACATTTATTGAGCTCTATTGGGAGCAAAGCCGAACTGCTCGGTATGAAACATCAAAGCAGTTGTCTGGTGCTCCGATAAAGAAATATGAGAAGTTGGGATCACGTATTTAAAATGATATCTCTGATCGAGAGATTGGAGGCTCTTGATTTTAGGATGCATGCTTCTCTCCAGACCTATTGTAATACCACCGGTATTTCATGCTTAATTACCTTGTACTGTGTGATTTCGTACAGTGTGATGTTGCCTTTTTATATTATGTGATTTCATTAAATGCTATTGCGAAACAGTTGTGTGATGTGGATGAAACAGAGGTGACGCACCTTGACGTCATTGGACAATCGTCGGTGCGAATATGACGGTGGCCAACGTCTTGCTCCCCGATGAATTGTTGACGAGTGGAGAGGATGGTCAACCCGAGATGGTTAAAATGTGATATATGAGTAATGGACTGAATGTCTAACGCACGTTAGAGGATATGCATATCGTACGCTAAATCTGTAATATTACGTACGTTAACGTAACTTGGTTACGTACGTAATGGTTGAGTTGTTCTTCCGACCAGAATCTTCCTTTTAACGTGGATTGGGTTACTTTCGGCGGTCTAGAAGACAAACGAGTCAACCCCTTATAACATACGCTATTCGCCAAACTTAGCGTATGCTACGGTCACGTGCCTTACGTACGTTATGAAAACTTACGTACGTAATAGATGGGTGCATTTCAGGCAGTGTCCTCTGGACGACCTTTATGTACGTTAACGGTAGTACATTACGTACGTAATGCCCTTTACGTATATAAAGCCTGGAACTTTAACTTACGCTAATAAGATCGAGTGTTATAAAATAACACTCCCTCCTTTATTTCTTTCAACCTCAAACCTGAAGAGAAGCATTCTTGAAGCATTTCCCCAGCCTTATACTCGATTCTTGGCCTCTCATACACTTGAATTAACATAGAGGAGGTGATTTCGTAAGCTCCGGTGAAGATTATCCAAGTCATTCGATCCATTCTTCGTTTCTCCTCGTGGCTCTTGTTGATTCGTCATCCCTCTTCATTGTTCTTCATCTATTAAGGTAAGCCTATCAATCCTAGAAGTAATCTCCTCGATGTTGTTGATTATACTTGTTGGATTATGGGTCCTTGGGTAGATTTTGCTAACTCTCGTAGACAATCTAATCGGACGAACTTGTAGTAATCGGGACTATCATTGCTCGTATATTTCATTTTCATAAAACTCGTTGTAACAATCACATGTGAAAATTTCCATCTCAATCGACATTGGAAATATAAAACTTGACGAATCAATTGTATGAGAATTGCGTAGGAATCCGTCACCGTTTGATAAACTAGTCGTAACCCACTCTTGCCATGTAATTATCAATGTTAAATTAACTAGGGGAATCAATTCGATAGTATTATTGTCATTGAGAATCAAACACCGAGATCATTGTGTAAAATGGTAACCCACTGGTTGAAGTACTCGGAATAGAGAATTGAATTAGAAGCTATGGAATTCCATTATGCTATTGTCGTTTGTTGCTAGCCGAATGATGATTGGGATAATCTTGTTGAACAAAGAGTTATAGCTAATATTAATCATAGAATTGAACGACATAGTAGTACGTATCACTTGTGAACATAGAAACACGATATTAGTTAGGCGGAATCAGATTAAGTTAAGAATTCGGTTAGGAGAGGGAAGGGAAAACTAGTTTTATTCCTCTTATTCCGTACGAAATATTAATCAGGGATCACGTGATTAGGTTAAGCTCGATCGATCGTGGAAGCCCAAGTTATCATAAGGCACCTACTGTCGAATTAAAGGCAAGTGAAATCTTGCTCGAGATATGCTAGTATTATTGAAATGGTCGTGTTCATGAATGTGCCATTGTTGATGAATGCCGACGATTGTCTTTCTCTAAAAATGTGTTGTGAATGGGCCGATGTGTTAGGGGTAAAACCTGTATGGTACCCGTGTGGAAATATGTTGAGGGATAAGACCCAAATAGGGCAACCACGTTCCGGGGTATTCCTGTATGGATACTTTCGTGATCCTTGGTTGCGACCTTGGGGTTTATGTGATAAAAAGAGAACGACAACGTCGGTCGTGCTGTGAATTATCTTCTGTTTGTTATGTGACACGGTGTTGGTAAAACTGTGTATATTGTTGCTAATAATTGTTATTGGTATGCATTCTCCGACCCCGGTTATCTGGCATGATTTGTCGTGCCAGGTAAGTTTTTTGATTATGTGCAGGACATTCCTGAGGGGTCCGGTCAGGCTTGAACGGTGTTGGAATAAAACCTTGCCGCTGCATGATTAAAATTTGATTTTTGAAACCTCCATTATGTAATAATCGAACTTTGAATTATGTCCCTTCTTAAAATATTTCGGCTTATGATATGTAACCGTGGATTTTATCGTTTTATTATAATTTCTTTAAAATGTCTACTTCCTAAACTATCCTTGTGGGTCCCACACGGCACTGTAATGCCTCGGGAAATTTTATGGGTGTTACACCTATGCTATCAGTCAGTCACTTCCTGACTCCTTCTCTCAGTTTATAATGAACTTCAACTGCAATGAGATTGCTTGTAACTTGGCTGGGTTGATGAACAAACTGAGTACGATACAATCTCAGATGAAGACTAGGTCGAAGCAGGCCACTCTTGTAATTTCATTTGGACCTTGGAGTTCCAAGAACAATAAGAAAAAGGGCAAAAAGCAGTTCAAGTCCCAAGGAAGGGTGCAAAAAGAAAAGGGCAAAGCCTAATGGTTCCAAAGAGTGAGGGGGTAAGAAGATAGATGCTTGCTTAAACTTTAGTGTGTGGGGCCACTAGAGGAGGCATTGTCCAAAACTTGACCACAATACGGTTTCAAGTATGGAACTACTAATTTTGGAAACAAATTTTTCTGTAACTATTTATTCCACTTCTTGGATAAATGATTCTGGTGCAAGTTCTTATATATGTACAATGAATCAGGATCTGGAACGGAGTAGGAAGCTTGGAGCTGGACAAGTGATGGTGACAGTCGGCAGTAGGCATAGTGTCGAGGCTACTGACATCGGATCACTTATGTTGGATTTAGAATCCAGTTTTATTATTACTTTAGATGATGTACTTGTTTTCCCAGGGGGCGCAAAAAGATTCTATCAATTACGGTCATGGACCGTAAATGATATCATTTTTTTTACTAAAGATGGATCCTGTTGTAATTATTTTAGAAATAAATTTGCAGCTACATTACCAAATGTTCAAACCATTTGAATCTAAAGAATAAAACCACTGTGAACACTATAACAAGGAAGCGTGGTAGGGATGAAACAAACCAAGCACTTAAGTGGCATATTAGACTTGGTGATGTTGGTCAGACCAAAATTCATAAAATGGAGAAGGATGGACTTATGGGTATATTCGGATCGGATCCCTATTCAACTTATGAATCTTGCCTTCAAGACAAAATGAATAAGTCACCGTTCACATGTGCTTTTGAAAGAGCTGCTGAAAAACTTGTATTAATCTATGCCGACACGTGTGGCCCTTTTGAAGTGCCAGGAGACGGATCTCAGTATTTCATTACATTTACTGATGACCATACTAGGTATGGATTCATGTACTTAATGAAATATAAATCTAAACGGGTCATCATATCAAAGTACTTAAGTCGGACCGAGGTGGCGAATATATGAGTACCATGTTTGATGAGCTCCTAAAAGACTGGGAATAGTATCACAATTCACTCCTCCAGCTATTCCACATTTAAATGGTATGTCGGAATGAAGGAACCGAACCTTGTTAGACATGGTTCACTCGATGCTTAAATATACTGATCCCTACTTACATGTGGGGTTATGCGCTCCTTATTGCTGCATATATCTTAAACAGATGTCCTTCGAATATGTTCCTATGACTCCATATGAGATGTGTAAAGGAAGGAAACCAAGTCTTAATCATATTAGAATTTGGGGATGTCCTGCTTATGTCAAGAAGACTAAAGTAGAGAAATTGGAAGCTAGGTCTGTGAAGGATAGTTTCATATGATATCCCGGGGATTCCATGGGATATTTATTCTACATGCCTGAAGAACATAGGATCATTGTAACTTTACAAACACACTTCCTTGAAGATCAGTTCATTGAGGAAGGAGGCACAGATGGAATATTTCCTTCACTACTAGAAAAAATGGCTATAGTGACGCTCAAAAGCGTCACAATATGTAGTCTATTGTGATGCTTTTGGTATAGTGACGCTTTTCAAAGGCGTCACCTGATTTGGCGTTTCAATAGCCCATTATTATGACACTTTCAAGGCGTCACAATAGATATCTATTGTGACACTTTTTTATATATTGTGACACTTTTTTTGCATCACATCAGTTAGCTTTAGTGGCGCTCTTTTCGCATTTTGGTGACACTTTCTGGCGTCACAATAATATGTTATGGTGACACTTTCTGACGTGGTGACACTTTCTAGTGTTGCAATAATATGCTATGGTGACACTTTCTGGCGTCGCAATAGTATTGCTATGGCGATACTTTCTGGCGTCGCAATAGTATGCTATGGTGACACTTTCTGGAGTCACCATAGCAGGCTATGGTGACACTTTTTGGCGGCGAATATGTTCTCAAGTAAAAAGTGGTATTTTAGTTTTACAAATTTGTCTCCACTAGTCACTCCAATGAAATCGCATAAATAATTAATCCACTAACAAGATAAATGTATGTCGTATATAGTTTTTTTACACAAGGGTTCGACAATATGCAGTAGTACTTCAATGGGTGTAAGCATCTTCTTCTCGCTGATTTTGTCGTATTTCTGCTTCTTTGTGCCAGCTTTCAGTCCTCGCCAGGGAAGGCTAAAATGACATATAAGAAATAAAATTAAATTAATCAGCAGGTTATGTCGGAAATGCAAAAAAATAATGGTAGAAAATTTGTAGTAAAGCCCATGTAATCAACCTTCCCCTCAGGAAGTTCATCAAGACATAGCCAAGAGATTCTAAATCATCCCTTCTGCTTTGTTCTGAAAAACAAGAAACCCAAACCATATGTGAAAAAGAAAAATAAGGTGTCCCGAAAATCTTACATTTCCTTTAAAAAAAATAAAAAATTTGCACACGAGCCGTATTGCTTAATTGTTATTGTTCTTATTATTAAAGGAAAGGAATATTCTACCGAGTCCGTACTTAATTTTCCAGAACTTACTTTTGCACTATGGGAAGACGACTTCAGTGGACGAAATATGCAACAATAGGTAAATTACGAATAAGCAAAGATGATAAAATTGACATACCTCGCAGATTTGTTGATGCTACGGAAGTTGGAAGCACTTTTAGTACTTGAAGATTAGTACTACATTTTATTTCCCCATAGCTTATACCGAGGAAATGTCAAAGGTGAAAACGAACCAGCTTTAATCACCCAACAAACATACCTGTCAGGTGAGGAATTATCCACAGTCCTGCAGACCATATTGATTATATCTGTAAATAATTGTGCATCATTTCCACCATCAAGACCAGGATCACCTTCTAGGTGGTTGTATTATATGAGTTTGTACATTGAGATGAGAGGCAAAGGAAAAGTAAAGACTAAGTTAGCGCACACGATTCATCCAGGCAGGATCTCTAGCTGCTTGTCATTCATAGAGCATGACATTCATGATTAAGGATATGTGATCGAAGAAAGAGATCATCTGTTCTTTTTCATTTATGGGAAGTAAAATGCCAAATAACAGACCTACAACTGAAATATAGAAAGCTCATAGTGTAACTCTGAATGGGACTTAATAGAAGTTGATAATTGTGCAGGGAACGCACACTTACATGAAGGCAATCCAATGCAAGCTCCACAACTTCAGTGTTTTTGGTTTCAAAATCAAGCCTAAGTGGATTCAGAACAAGCTCAGCCTCATCTCCAGATAAAGTGTGTCCTGCATCAAGACCATCCTGATCGATACTCACTATTTGTAGTTCTTTTAACAGGTTATATCTCCTCAACAGAAGATAGATTTCTATTCGAATGGTAAATTCCCATCTCAGCTACTTCAGCCTCGGTGCCAGGCTCAGAAGAACTATAGAATGAGTTTGTTGCAAAAAAATATATTAATCAATGTGTAAGTGTAAAAATTGATTAAGAAACAGTACTGGGACAAAATTATATTAATTCATCAGGTATATTGGTTTACTTTCAACTAAATGACTAATACTTGCAACATCAAGATCCATGACCATAAAAGTACTGCATCTAGTCTAGAATAAAAGGTAAGGACCCATGCTCACTCCATTAAAACACATATATACTTTACCTACACAAATTCCTTATGGTGTCAGGATAAAAATATATGATGATTGGCACTGAATAATTGAGATCTCAACTGAATTTAAGTGATTTTCCAAATAAATTCACTAGATAAACTCAGAACTTGGAGAGCTTATGCACAACACAATATAAGGAGAGATTTATGACATCCAATGGTTCCCTCACATTAGAGAACCCAAACAAAAAACAAGTAATAACATTGAGGATTATATGTCATTACAGCGTCCTCATTGGTGTCAGTAATCTGGTGTTTCACTCTTTATTAAATGCATGTTTGTCTCATAAGGCGGCATATTTGTTTAATCTCTTTTTCTCTCTAACTCTGCTTTCATCTCCCATATTGCAATTGACTACTCGGTTATTCTATTGATCTTTATTTATGATCTTTTAAGTTGGAAAATGTTAAAATTTGACATAATAAAGAGCATATAGAAAGTTATTCTCACAGACAAAGTATTTAAAACACCTTTTCGTAGAAGTTGTTGGCAGCTTCATTAGCCTCACCAGTGTTTGATTGCTGATCAAAGTCCTTCCCTTTGTCTGTAAAGTTAAAGTACATGGATAGATAACCATAACTTTTAGTCTCTAAAGACAGTAACACATTGAAAAGAGTAAAGACATGGAAACTATTATCTCTTGCAGCCAGTTGCTTTCTATGTAACTGCAACCTGAAGACAAATATATATTGATTAAAGCATTACCGGAAGCCAATAATTATATTTTCTCTGTATTAACATACAATCATTAATTTCCCACCCAAAAGCAAAATAGAATGTACTGCACAGGCAGAGCTCCGAGAAGACAATGAAAAAGCTTGGACAGCAGGAAAGAAATGGCGAGATGATGATTGTAATGCACACACCAACTTAAAGAAAGGAAACCTGAAAGGAAATGGTTGTTTGTTCTTCATCCTGCAAGTCTGCAACTAACTTTTTCCTCTTCCCAAACATGATAAAACATCCAATCTCAAATTGCCCCATATATCCCATCATTCTCCGATAAAACTTTTTACCCTACATTATCAAATAAACAATCCGTTTCCGGTTTTTCACATGCATCCTTGTTATCATCCCCCCCAAAGAATTCAAAATACTATTTTACGTTAATCAAATACTATGAATTTTTCTTTTAGGTTTCCTCTGATAGCCACAAGACCATGCATGGATTACATTAGAGGTTTTGGTTAGCACTAGAAGGTCCAACAGAACAACCACTGTAATCTGTTGAAAATTACTAATAATCTTCTTTCACATAAGCATACAGATATTAAACCAGCTGTAAAGTTAAGTAAGCATCACCATATAATGCGTTTGATTATATCCTCATGGACTATATCACATGCTTGCAAGCATCTATAAACAACCATCAGTTTTTAGGTCCAAATTATGAAAACTCACATATAACTCATTCATCTAGCCTCCTCCAATCATATTAGCTTATTTCTCATATTGCACACATTTAACAGACACTGCCAACTATATAGATATATATAAGCATAGTAACTCAGCTTATAAATTACTATAAGCTTCCGGCATAACCATGGGAAGTCATAATACAATCAAAATTTCTAACAAATTACAAAAGAATACAAATTACAAAAAAGTTTCTAATTGTTCTGCTCCTTATCTCCTATTTATCGCCACCAAACAAATTACAAAAGAATACACAATAAATCTAAAACAAAAACTAACCTGAGAAGATTCAGTCATCCGGTGATTGCGCGAGCTCGAATCCGTAAGCTAAGGGAGATGTGACGTGGGCGTGACCGAGTTCAAAGACGACGTACGGAAAATTGGAGGCCAACCGAAGAAGAAATGGTTCTTGAGATGGACAGATTTTCAGAGGTAATGGGGCGGAGGCAGAGATGGAGAGATTTGAGAGGTAGTGGAGGCGGAGACAGCAGATAGGTTTTGATACACGATTGAGCGGTGAAATAGAAAAGAAAAGTATGTTTAGCGTCACAAAATATGATTATAAAATTAATCAAACATTAAAGTGTCATTACATGTATATATAGCAACACTTGTTTAAAAGTGTCATAAGAAAAGTGTCACTATAAGGGTATTTTTCTAGTAGTGCTTGGAAGAAATAAAAGAAACACCAAATGAAACACATGTAGAAGATATTGGAACAAAACTTTATGAAATACAAACACAACCTCACAAGTCTAGTAGAGCTTTTCATTTACCTGAGATATATGGCTATCTACATCAACAGGAACTCGGTCCTCATGAGATGAACATGTAGAAGATATTGGAACAAAACCTTATGAAATACAAACACAACCTCGCAGGTCTAGTAGAGCTTCTCATTTAGCTGAGAGGTATGGATATCTACATAAAAAGGACTGGGTCCTCATGAGATGACGGAAAGTAGCCAAGAGAATGATCCCTCTACTTATGACTAGGCGATGATAGATGTGGACTCCATGAAGTGGCAAGAGGCTACGGAAGCTGAGATAGACTCTATACATGGTAATCAGGTCTGGACTCTAGTAGATCGTCCTAAGGGCATAGTGTTTCTTGGGAAAAAATGGATCTACAAGAGAAAGACTTGTGGACATGGCAATGTTGATACCTATAAGGCCAGGCTTGTGGCAAAGGGTTATTCCTAGAGAAAGGTAATTGATTACTTTGAGACCTTCTCGCCTGTAGCCATGATTAATTCTATTCGCATGATAGTTGCCATAGCAGCCCACTTAGATTATGAAATATGGCAAATGAATGTGAAAACGGAATTCTTAAATGGATTCCTTGAGGAGGATATCTATATGGAACAGCCTAAAGTAATCATATCTGAGACCGATATTCATAAATTATATAAGCTTCAGCGTGCCATTTATGGACTGAAGCAAGCTTCGCGAAGTTGGAATCTTCATTTTCATGAGACAGTCAAAGAATTTGATTTTGTCAAAAACGAAGAGGAGCCATATACTTACAAGAAGGTTAGTGGGAGTAAAATTATGTTCTTAGTACTATATACGAATGAATTCTACTTATAGGCAATGATGTAGGAATGCTCAGTTTTGTGAAAGCTTCACTTTCTAATAAGTTCTCGATGAAAGACTTAGAAGCCACCTATATTCTTGGTATTCATCTCTACCGGGATAGAGCGGATAGAATGATAGGTCTTTACCAAGCCCTCTTTATAGAAAAGATCATGAAGCAATTTAGGATGAGAAATTCAAAAATAAGGTTCCTACCTATGCAACATGGTGTAAAACTTTCCTTAGAGATGTGTCCTCAAAGTGAGTAAGACAGAAAGGAAATAAGCAAGGTACCATATAGTTTGGCAGTGGGTAGCCTCATGTATGTTATGATTTGTACTATGTCGAATATTGCCTATGATGTTAGTGAAGTTAGTCGGTTTCAGTCAAATCCAGGGCAGGAACATTGGCCTGCTACAAAGAACATTTTTAAGTACCTGAAGAGGACTAAAGACTTGGTTCTTACATATGGCGGTGGAGAACTTAAAATGACGGGTTATACGGACTCAGATTTTTAGGGAGACATAGATGCACAAATGTCCACATTAGGGTCTATATTTACTCTGAATGGTGAAGCAGTGTCTTGGAGAAGTACAAAGCAACGTGCGACTGCGAGTTCCATATGTCAAGCTGAATATCAAGCAGCCATGGAGGCTGCTAAAGAGGCATTTTGGATTAAGAAGTTCACTGAGGCACTTCAAGTGGTTCTTGACTCAAATCGGCCCGTGGTGCTATTTTGTGACAACAATGGAGCTGTTGCGCAGGCTGGAGAGCCTATGGCTCACCACAACACCAAGCACATTGATAGAAAGTACTCATTTTGTCTGAGAAATGATTCAGAAAGAGAACACCACACTTTAGAGAAAGACACAACAAATAATGTTGCTGATGACCAAACCACTATTTCAGAAGGTCTGAGAGAGACATCTGGAGAGTACAGGTATTAGATACCATAGTTTGTGTCACTGAGTATAAGTGGAAGATTGTAAGGAATGATCTCTCAAATGCCACTCAGAGAATTAGAGAGTGAGAGCATTGTATTGTAATTATGAATATTAAATTAAATAAGGCATTTATTTCTATATTATCATATATCACTCGCATTAGAGATTTGCTATATAGAATAATAGTCCTTTGAGAACAAACATTACAGTCCTTACGGAGATAGGGAGATAGGCACTGGAAGTGTTTAGGCTCGAATGCTTAACTGGTTTGGAAGTCGATAAAACTTATTTGGGCAATAAGTTTAGATAAGACTTGTATAACGTATGTTTTGACATGTAAAGTGCCTGTCTTCACTAAAGTTTAGCGGGCACACACGTTATAGGTATGCTAATGGGATTAGTATGTGTGAACTCGACTCACCTCGATTCAGTCACATGGATTTCACTCTGGGATTGTTAACGACTTAATCAAAATGTTGTGATAGGTATCCATGAATATTTGACTTGAAGTTTCAATAAGAGAGGTACTTGTGACATTAAGTTTGTCATTAGAGTAGTTCAACCCAATTACCGGTTGGTGGGGTCAACCTCGAAGTGCAATTTAGTTGGCAAGTAGCACTCTCTACTGAATATCAAGATAGGTATCTTTCTCCTGTAAGTCAGCAGGTAAATATCCAATGCGGTCCATAAGTTTCTGGCCAAAGTATTTATAGGTAGTAGTATTTGATACATGAGAGCTCAGTGATCCTCGTTTGCATTAACAAATGCAAAGAGTCAAGTTACTATAGGGTTTGATACTACCGTGGCCCTAATACTTGACCAGGCCATATGATTGAAGGGTGTATACGTATACGATATTCACGTCATAATATTTTTTGGAATGATCCCTATCATTTGTTCTCAGTTAGGTTACGGTGTAGGCCACAATACTGGCTAGGTGGTGGTAACACTCATCGGATCCTCCCAATGCTAACTCAGACGAACCTACAGAGTCGTGGCACAAGGATTGACAATGGATTATATGTAGTTTATTCTCTTCTGGTTAATATTGGACATTAGATGACTAATTTAATTTATTTTATAAATTAAAATCAGTCTCTTGAATTAAATAATTATTCGGTAATTAATTTCATTTCATATTATTTCTTAGAGAATTTATATTTAATATAATTGATTAATTAGATTAATTAATTGAACTAATATTGAAACGTACCAAGGTTTATCTATCGGACTAGATAAACAAAGGTCCGTTTCAAGGATAGAAGCGAACCAACCCCCCACTCTGGCCACATGTTGGTGATTGACCTTCTTTGTCATCATGTCATTTTGATATTATGTGGGGTTTAGATGATATGTTAGTTATATATTATTTTGGGATTTGATGAATAAATGATATGTGATTTGTGTATTAAAATTAACACCATCCTACACTTCTATTGTGATGAGTTAGGCCGATAGAAAGACAAGGAGGGAGAGAATTTTTTCTTAACTTTTTACACTTGAGTTTTAATTGTAATTTTGAGAAAAAAATATTATCTATAAAATACTTAGAGTATTTATAAATTTAAAAAAGCTAACTCTATGAACTTCTTGATGTATAATTGGAGTATAAGTTGATAGAAGTATTTTCTGGTCATATTTCGACGCGTGATACGTAGAGGCACAGTGCTCTCGGTGCTCGAGAAATTCCAAAAGCTCGTTCGATTGGATTCGTGTTCGTGCTCGTAATCAAGATGAAATTATCAAAGGACTATGAGGTTATGAATTCTTTAATTCTTATTATCGTCAATTTTTATATATTCGTATATACGATGCTTGATCGATCCTCTTAGGCATTCAGTTTTTATCCGGTTAGACCGGTTTTATTTTTTGGTGCGTAACTCGAGTTTAATTACCGAATCCCAACATACACAACTAACCCTTTACTTGTCGAAGCCATACCTTGATCCCCTGCTTAATCAACTCCCATCGAATCTTCATTTGAGATGTGAAAACCTCAAGCATCTGAAGTGATACTAGCTTCCGGCTCGACGCGTCTGCCACAAAATTTTCTTTCCTCAGATGGTAAAAGATCTCCAGGTCGTAATGCTTTACCAACCCCAGCCAACGACGCTGTCTCATATTCAGTGCCTTCTGACTGAAAATGTATTTTCAACTCTTATGGTCAGTATAAATCCGACACAAAGAGCCGTATAAATAGTGCCTCCCAAATCTTTAGTGCAAACACGACTGCAGCCAACACCTCAGGAGTAGGATAATTCATCTCATACGGCTGCCGTGATGCGAAAGCTATAGTCTTACTGTGCTGCGTGAATACGCACCCGAGTCCCTGGCTCGAAGCGTCACTATAAACTGAAATCCATCGTTCCTTTGAGGCAGTGATAAAACCGGCGCTCTAGTCAAATGCCTTTTCAACTCCCTGAAACTTTGTTGCCTCTCGTTGTTCTGCTCGAACTTTCGGACTTCTGGAGTAATTGTGTAAGCGGTCGAGAAAGTTTAGAGGGCCCCTATATTAATCGATGATAATATCAAGTGAGACACACAAAGCTACGAAATTCCTTCACGTTGCGGTGCCCAATATAACACTACAATCTTCTGAGGATATACAAGAACCCCTTTAGCCGAAATCACATGCCCGAGAAACATAACTTCCTTAAACCAAAATTCAACTTTCAAGAACATCGAAATCATGGATGTTGATTCCTATGAATTCAATACCGGTATTGTGTGACTGTGTTATTGAATCAGTTACATTTCATTCAAGGTTGCTTTATGGAGTGAGTATTGTTAGTTGAAGGACGTTGTCCGTTCATTCGTTCGAAGAAGGATTATTTTCGTCTCCTGAATTGAGACAAGTTATCTTGCTTGGTTATAATGATAATTGGCTCCTGTGAATGTTATGCGTTTCATGTATGTGTAACGATTTATGAATCTATGATTCATAATGAGATATTGTTTTTGATCGTGGCTATCATTTCATTGTGGGATTATATTCCCAAGTTCACTACTTTTGATATCGTTGGTCTCGTCGATCATTGTTGTCACTTTGGTGAGTTTCTTAATCCTTATTGTACGTGTGATTAATTGAGTTTTTTTGTCATGTTGTATCGTGACATATCTGGAACCATATATGCATGCCGATTGGTCATGTGTAGGGTTTTTATCCAGGCACATATGGTCATGTGTTGATTTCCACATTGGACTATGCACACGAGACGTAGTTCGTGAGGCTAATTTGGTACACTGTCCCACGTATATCCTAAATTCCATATACGGGATGAACATGTGCTCCGACACATTTACAGATCTGGCATACTGTGATGTCCATCTTTAGCCATATTGATTGGTTGTTCATACTCCATGTATGATTGGGTATGTTCGGCGGTTTGCGACTGGTTGTTCATACAACCAAGGGGTATGCTCGACGGTTGGGTTATGCAGCCAACTCCTCATGAGTAGGATAATTCATCTCATACGGCTGCCGTGATGCGAAAGCTATAGTCTTACTATGATGCGTGAATACGCACCCGAGTCCCTGGCCCGAAGCGTCACTATAAACTGAAAATCCATCGTTCCTTTGAGGCTGGGCTAAAACTGGCACTGTAGTCAAATGCCTTTTCAGCTCCTCGAAACTTTGTTGCCTCTCATTGTTCTGCTCGAACTTTTTGGACTTCTGGAGTAATTGCGTAAGCGGTCGAGAATGTTTCGAGAACCCCTATATGAACCGCTCATAATATAAAGTGAGACCCAAAAAGCTACGAAATTCCTTCACGTTCTTTGGCGGTGTCTAATCTGACACTGCAATCTTCTGAGGATATACAAGAACCCCTTTAGCCGAAATCACATGCCCGAGAACCGTAACTTCCATAAACCAAAATTCAAATTTCAAGAACTTCGCATAAAGATGCTGGGCTCTCAAAATTTCCAACACCAATCACTAGTGCTGGGCGTGCTCCTCCGCATCGCGAGAATATACCAAAATGCCGTCAATAAGGATGACTACACACTTATCGAGATACTCGATAAATATCTTATTCATCAACTGCAGAAATACTGCCGGCATGTTGGTTAGGCCAAATGGCATAACCACAAGCTCATAGTGTCTGTACCTCATCCGAAAAGCGGTCTTCGGAATGTTGGACTCCTTGAACCGAAGCTGAAACTATCCTTATCTCGAACCGATCCTGGTGAATACCGTAGATCCCTATAATTGATCAAACAAATCATCGATGTAAGGCAAGGGGTATTTATTCTTAATGGTCACTTTATTCAGTTCACGATAATCATAATATAAACATAGTGAACCATCTTTCTTCCTCACGAACAAGACTGGTGCACCCCAAGGGGAGGCGCTAGGTCTAATATACCCCTTCTCCAACAACTCCCCCAATTACTTTTCAACTCATGCATTTTCGAAGGTACCATGCGATAAGACGCCTTAGAAATTGGGGTCGCACTTGGTTCATGTAGTAGTCCTGGCAAATCATCTGGAAAAACATCAAAAAACTCGTTCACCACAAGAATCAAGGAAAGTTCAACTCTCTCAACCTTTGCTCTCATGGCGTAACACCAGTAACCCATACAAACTTCCTTAAGGAGTTTCGCCGCCTTCATGGTGCTGATTATAAGTTTCTGACCCCTCCTCCTCTGTCCTGCAAATGAATGTTTGGTGCCATACTCATCCAACATCGAAATACCTCTCATGTGATAATTCATTATCGCTCTGTGTATATCAATCTACTCATCATCGATGATCAAATTCTCATCGATGATATCCATGATGATCAAATCCGAAATCTAAACTCTCTCCGCGATTCTCACCGGACAATCTCTAACCTCCCAATCCCCCAAAATTCTATCCCCACTATGCAACTTAACAACAAAAGGCTCACAAGCAGACAAGCAATCAATATTGAACCGACCCACACAGTCCAAAGAGATGAACGAATGAGAAGCACCCGAATCGGAAAACACACTTACTGGATGAGAGAGAACATAAACAGTCCATGTGGCCACTGTAGCGTCTGGCTCATGCGTCATCCTCATTTCCTAAATGCACGGCTGTGCTTAACATGCATTGGAGAGTCTCCCTTAATGGATTGACCCGTCCTCTGCCTCGGTCCGAACTCTGAGACTTTGACCCACTAATGGCTTCTCATAACATTTGATTCTCCAGGCGTAGGAGCGGATGCCTGATCCCTAATTATATTTTCTCCCTCGATACAAAATGCAGTTTTGTGGCCCGCCTGGCCATAATTATAACAATTTAAGGGAGGTAGGCTGCAATCACGGCGGATATAGCCCTGTTGGCCGTAGTTAAAACACATCACGACATGATTGGAAACACTAGGACCAGCTCTGAAACTCTTATTACCTCCGGACAAATGACACGACTTCCTCGTTAGATATCTAGCTTATTGAAACCTCTGTTGGTTGCCGACCTTACTACCTGAAAAATTACTGGAGGTCTTCTGCTTCTTACTTTCACTTTCCGTATCGGCAGCAACGAAGGGCATACCATAGGAGAGTGCTTTTCCCTGATACTACTTCAGTGTAGTGCAAGCGAATCTTGCCATGTAGTATCGAGTTTTCGGCTTCATCCGCATGTCAAAATGACGGATTTTGTCTCTATCCTCTCTCACTTGACCCTTCACAAGGTTGAGCTGCTGATTGTATTCAATTATTGCCTGAGATACGGGAATAAACTGGGGTTTAGCCCGAAGAAGGCTCTGATTCTGGTCTTCTAAATAGGCGACGGACAATACTCGTCCTCCGTTAACTCTTTAAACTCATCTCAAGTAGCTGCATGGTCTTGGGGTTCGACAGCCTGGCACCAGCTATCAATATCTCACATTAGAAAGTACTGAGCAATTGGCACCTTACGTGCCTCTAAACAATTAACTACCACAATAACCTTGTTCATCTCATAAATCCATCTTTACCATCCAACTGGGTCCGTAGCACCAATGAACTGGGGAGGGCGTACTCGACTCACATATTGTAACCATTTCTCCGCCCCAATATCTTTCGCCAGAGGTAGGTTGTTCTGTTGAACCGCCTGGTTTAAGAGAGCCATTTGGTTCGCCCTTGTTGTAATATGGTTGCAACACCTGCACCGTATTATTCCCTGTAGAACTCACTCGGCTGGCCGACTGGTCCTAATGGCCATCAGTACTGGGATGAACCGAATTAGACAAAGTAGGAGTAGTCGAACCAGCATCAGAACTGAAGGTCATGGACGCCCCACCAACTACGCAATGCCATTGATTGCGTCCGTGTCCTCTACCAGTCGACATTTTAAAGAATGGAAATGGGAAAAAATACATGAGTACAGTTCAGAATGTAACCATGATGGTGAGTGGTTCCCCATGTTACGAGGTCGAAACACAAGGCAGTAAAGACAATAAGGAAGATAAGAGAACTTACGAGTACCGATTGTACTAAGATGGTGGCAGAGCAATGATATTGTGCTCATAAACTGATGCGACCAGACCCAAAAGACCAACAACCTACGTATCCATAAATCTAAGCTCTGATACCATAATCTATAACACCCCGAAGACATTCAGGGTATGTCACAGCACCATGAATCCCTACCTGGGGTCCAGAAGACTAAACTAATATACAACATATTCCAACATTCATGATTATAATAACAATATCTAAACATATCAACCATTCGGATCAATCGATGAAAACTCCAACGACAATACCCAATACCTCAAGAAATAATAAATCCAACTGAAAAGAACAACTCCTTTAGTACTCGAGTACCAACTAATGATTTATGACTAAGTAATCTCAAGGGACAAGACTCGAATTTAGAATAACATAATTCAGCATAGTATCACGCTTTAGCCGTCACTGTTGTACTGCCTTAGTGCTTGCTTGCTCGGATTATTCAAACTTGAAATACATATAATGTATTTCACCTGTACGGGTAAGCCGTGGAATAGTTAGTGAAAGTAATACAGATGAACCATCACATCTTACACATTAAAGTACATGAATCAATATTTTTCAAAAGCCAAGATAATGATTTTTCGAAAATAAAATATCCAAAATATGCCACAATAGTATAAACACTCATGATTAGACATGGACCCAACCATGCATAGATCCATCCAAGGCCCCGTTGGACCCTCCTGGAGTGGTTAACCCTAATGTTCATAGACCCAACCAAACGTGAATCCCTTAGAGGCCCCGTCAGACCCTCTCGGAGTAAACGTATACACTCTCACACATGCATCACTTTTCACATTAAGAATATAAGTTCGTAGGAATACTTGCCTTTGAGACATGATGAAATGTTTTGAGACGGTATATGACCACAATTGAAGGAACTCGACGACTCTGAACCTATGAATCGATAAAAAACTATCAACAACCAGACGACTGTCATACGCCCAAAAACCCCACCCATGAACCATGATATTATGCTTGAAAAATGGATGTCATGGAGAATTCTTCAGAGAAAATAGTGTCTTCAACAATTGAATTTGATAAGTGAGATTTCGTGCAAGTGTTTACATAATTTTCTTCGGTCCCAAGCAATCAATATAACACATAGAGGGCGGATCACCACCAAACCCTCTTGTTTTCACAAAATTCGAAAACTATTCCATAATTTCCTAGGAGGAACTTTTATCGGAGATAGATAATTCATACTCAACATATTCTATGAGTAACACAAGTTAAATCGAATGAAATCATGATGAAACATTTCCTCAATTCGAAGGAAAAGGAAGGATGAGTGACAATTATACCGCGTTAGGAACTCAGAGATGAAGTCGGATGATGATATACTGACAAACCCCGATCTAAGGAATCGCCGCCCTACGAAGAGAAGTGAGAAAAAGGGGAAGAAAAATGCGACTGTCAGGTTTTTATCCTTACTAAAGTTAAGGCCATAACAAGTACATCATACGTCCGTAACTATGCTACTGGACTATCAGGTCATCAACATATACAACATAAGGTCGTAAAGGTATTGGCCATACAACCATTACAAGCAACAATATGGTCGTAAAATGAAAGAAACATGGTCGTAACCATGCTAATGGACTAACAAGCTATATACATACCCAGTATATGGCCGTACAGATACTGGCTTACGGCAGTAACACAGTTATACGGCTGTAACATGTATATCATACGGCTGTAAGTGCTCCAGCACAACAGCCTGAATCCGGCAACCTTAAACGGCTCGAATGATGAAAAACTCAAAGGTTAACATTAACCCATGAAGCGCTTATGAGAAGCATCAACATATGGACTCAAGTGCTAAATAAACACATGATTCTGACCACCCAAAGGTATGGAAATACAATTACAATGACAAACGCCCAAAACTTTAGAAAATTATGAAATGACCCAAACATCCGAGAATCATATTTCAAGATCGAATAACAATACCAAGTTTCGCAACACGTCTAGGTATACTAAAGAACTTATAGGAACAACAAAACGACATTCTGAACAAGATTTACAAGAATCAGACCAAAGCACGATAATGTCACCACATTATTCAGATTCGTTAGGATGACTTCCAAACTCCTTCAAATCACAAAAAATGCAGAACAAAATTTTTCCAAAATATTGAATTGGTTACAGACAAGTAATGGCAAATAAAAGAATGCCACATATAGGAATTAATAAAAATAGAAAAATCTCGAATATTACACCCTGTGACTGATCTCTCGAACTAATCATACCTGAAATGCATGAAACGCATTTCCCCCATTTAAGGGGTTAGCAATTCAAATTTCCTAGTACAAGTATTCTAATCATACAAAATAGACCGCACAAATATCGACCATAGTTAAATAGCGACAAACATTGAGAGAAGTTCCCAAGAGGTATTTATGTTTAGCAAACAAACTCCAGCCTTTAAAGACGATTCATCATCTGGGGAGTTTTAAAAAACAGAAAAGCCTTTTAGGACCTCAAGTCCGAAGTTATAAAACACTTTCGAAACATTAGGGTCTCAGCCCAAATCTCATTTCAAATCATAATACTCGAAAACAATCACAAGGTCCCACACTCGCAAGTGCGCACCCCAGAGACCCCGTCGGATCATACCTGATTAGATACTCATAGCCGAACACCATTCGCATTCGCAAGTGACGAACTCCATAGGCCTCACCGAACTCTACTTGGTACCACAACACACAATGTTCGTACCCGCACTACAAAAAAAACAATTTTTACCGACGCCATTTACCGACGCCAGCACCGCCGTTGTTAAACTTATAATTTACCGACGCCATTTACCGACGCCCGTACCGCCGTTGTTAAATTTATAATTTACCAACGCCATTTACCGACGCTTGCGATTCTGACGCCATTGCCGACGACCGGTTCGCGATTTATTTTTTTACAATTAACGACGCCGTTCTCGACGCCATTACCGACGCCATTTTGGCGTTGGTAATTTTTTTATAAATTTACCGACTCGTTTACGCCATTACCGACGCCATTATCGGCGTCGGTAATTTAACACAATCCCACATCGAAAAACATCAATGTTTTTGGTGGTTTATAAACCAAAATCCTTCTCAACCATTTGAAATTGAATGGGCCCGAACTGATCCGCCGGACCCGCACCGACCGGCCGGACCCGACTGGACTGGCCGAACCCTCACTTTGAGCCGGACCTAACCCACGAGCCCACTTTGAGTCGACTGACTTTTTAATTTTTTTAATTTAACGACGCCAAAAATGGCGTCGGTAAATGGCGGCGTCGGAAAATGGCGTCGGTAAAAAATTACCGTCGAGCATTTTTCCAACGGCGGTTTGCCGTCGGTAATGGCGTCGGTAATTTTTTTACCAACGCCATTTTCTGTTTTACCAACGCCATTTTGGCGTCGGTAAAAACTGTTTTTTTTGTAGTGTCGCAAGTAACGAACTCTAGAGACTTTGTCGGACCCTACCTGGAACCACATGTTACTGGGTTTTGTCCCGTACTCACAAGTACCGAGTCCCAGAGGACTCGCCAAGCCTTACCTGGTCAAACCCACCACATCACCATTGTGTCCTGACCCATATGTAATACCCCTATTTTTCCTGTTTCCATATATCTCGATTTTTGTGATTCGTTTATGCCAATGTATTATAATTATTATCCTCCATATTCTTTTCTCCTGCCACGTGTTCTCTCGGTGTGTAATTAAAAATTTGGAATTGGGATCGAGACTCTTACTGAGCATTTTGTCATGTTTGTTTCCGTGCGATTTCGGAAAACCGAGCTGCCGAGTCATGACGATTGGACAGTGGACGGCCAGATGCAGCAGGAACCGGCCAGGTGCAGCAGGAACTGGCCAAGTGCTGCAGGAACTGGCCAAGTGCGGTAGGTCATGTCTGGAAGGTTCTCGAGTGTGCCTAGAAGGTGGCGGGCCGGTCGTGTCTGGAAGGTTCTCGAGCATGTCCGGAAGGCGGAGGGCCGAAAGGTTCTCGATCATGTCCGGAAGGCAGCGGGCAAGTCTATAAATATGACCGAGCAGTCGGATTTTTCGGCATTTTCTCATTCCTCTTTTTTTCTTTATGCGGCTGGGACTTGGAACATACGAAGGCATGCTGTTAAACTATCAATATAAAAAGGTTTTTGAATTCCTAACGACGATCTAATCACCCTCTAATCACCTCCGATCGACTGAATCTGGGGTATCAGGATCGAGTTCCCTGTGAAGAACTAGCGTTGAACCCTTCCATTCATCGTCTTCATCAAGATTCCAAAGTTCCGATCTACCGTATTCCTTGGAGTGTTCATGGGAGATTACTGAGGTCGAAAGTCGGGTGAATCGCCCATTCTGTCTTCATGTCAGTCGAACTTTTCCATCCGTTAAAAGGCTAGGCAAGTATTTGATCGTGCTTTATGTATAAATTGCAATTGAATATGTATGTACTGTGATTTATAAATGATTTTGTTTACACTGTGATTTTAGAAACTCTATGTTGATATTTTAAAAATATTTTTGAAAAGGATTTCCTAAAAAGAACTATGTTTCGAAAGGATTTCGAAAATATTTTGGAAAATGATTTTGGAAAGTTTTTCTGTAAACACTTGATGACTGATCGCTATTACAGTTTTCTGGAATGATATCATTTTAACACTTGAGATGTTTTGAAACATGTGGACAGGGTAAGCCAGGGATTGCCTTGACGAGGGATCTGGGGTACATGGTAGTGTTCAGGTAGGTCGGCCGCCTCCTGACTTGGTATGTACCACCCGGAGGGTAATCCAACCAGGGACGTCCCGACGGGGAATCTAGGGTATATACTTGGACTGGGTATATACCTGGATGCCCAGTGGTTTAATGATGTGCATATTATTCCAGAATAATGAAGTGGTATGGTACTGCTTATGCCTTTGGATTGTGAATGATGTCGTTGTAACAGTACTGTTGAGGCGCTGGTACTTGGTGAGAATATCCTTCTTCTTGATATACTAACATAATAAGTCATCACGAATTTTATTTATTGCACGTTATACATATTCCTGTTGTCAAGTACTTGCACTGTCCGTTTGCTAACCCCTTCGGGGGTGGATACCTTTTCTGTGTATTTAGGTACGAGTCTTAACGGTGAGTCGGCGCAAGGAGGGCATGAGGATGACGAGCAGCAGTATTATTCTCTCATGATGCCGAGGTCGTTCTAGTTGTCCTATCTTGTTTTGGGTATGTAATCGCGAGTACTATTTTATTGATGATACGGCGGTGTGAGGGCTTTGGTATTGTCTTAAAGTTTGTTATCGGTATGTTAAGTTGGTTTCGACCATAGTCATATTCGACCTTGCCGGTCCAGATGTTGTTGACGTGATGTATCGTCGAACTTGTCGGTTGACGTGTGTTGTTTTGGTTTTATATTTGACCTAATTGGTCGGTGTGTGTTTATGTGTGTTAGTCAGTCTATGCCTTGTGGATTCCCGAAAAGGATCCACGGTGCTGTAACAGTTTCGACCCGGGGCAGGGTTGTTACATAAAGTCATATCGGAGCCTAGGTTTCTGAATACCTAGGCCGTCGGTAATTGGGTCTATTTGGTTGTGTTGTGTTGTTGGTTGTGTTGAGGAATATCACTGGTTACCATCGTCTCGTGTCCCCTGTGCTGTAAGTCTCTTTGATCCTTAATTTCTTTTTCTAAACCTGTTTTAGTCTACTTTCTAAGCCTGTCTGGACTTTGTATTGAGATAAGAGACCTTTTGTGAATTGTATTGGGGTTGTACCCATTGATTCTCTTCTGATCCTATCTGAATTCAACGAAGAACCTGAGTAACCTGTTTGTACTTTGGTCTCGTTCGAACTGTGTTCATTACCATTCCTTTGTGGAATTTGGGTATACTAGCGTATGGTGATGGTAACCAAGAGTAAAAGCCCTTGATAACATGAATAAATCGTCTTGATCCTTTATTCGAATCCAATACCTATGAGATTCTATTCGTTGGATTAGAGATTTCTGATCTTAATGAAGATAAGTCAAAATCCTTCGAAATATCGAAGTCACTGTAAGGTTAGCGATACTTAGGCTTGTGTATTTATTTGAATGAGGGAAAGAGTCTCGATTAAGAAGGGCATTGATCGCTACAGGGTAGTTTTTTCCAAAGTATGTTATTATCATTTTCTTTTAAGATAATAGCAAAAGTTTTCAGAACCTATGAAAAATCAAACCTGTCATTTTTAGAAAGAGAAACTTAATTTTGAAATTTTGATCTATACATTCTTATAAGGGCCTGTAATTTAAATTTTGGATTCAGATGTATGACATGCAGATTTGTCATGAAAATTAAGTTATCTTGCAACATGATTTTGATAAGACATATATTTTGAGTTCTTTCAAAAAACAATGAGAATTAAGGAATGGCATCATTTTGAGAAGATGTCAGCACTTCTAGATGATAGACGCTGAGTTTTGTACTTTACAATACGAATATTCTCAGAGTTAAAATAGAAAATTGATTTATGCACTAAAAATGCCTCGGCATGAATATATACGTGTAAACATAACATGTCAATGTGAAAAGTTTCTTTTTGAAAAGCTAATACGAGCTCAGGTACTGGGAGCAAGAGATGCATCATAGATATAATGTGTAAAAGAGTTGCGTAAATAGTTGAGCACGGATTATTTATGTGCGACATTGGAGCTTTGTGATCTCATCACTCCAATCGAGATGCAACATATTGACATTCCGACTTGCTGCGGATAATTCTCTTTTCAGTACATTAAACATCCTCCTCCTTTACCTTTCTTGAGAAGCAAGTCCCTTTCCTTACACCTAATTAAAATCTTTAAGCTATGATCAGCTCTCGTTATTGCACCACCCTCTTTTGATATGCTGGTCCTATATGCGTCAAGTCGAACCTTGACGACATATTTTCTTGATAGCCCTTCATTATAGGCATGACGACCATATATGGTCTCTCGATTATAAATCCCCTCCTATGTGTGTGGTGATTTTGTTGTGCTGACTTGATCAACATTGGTCGATGGGATGGAACTTGTTGGTGGTATTAGGGTTCTAGGATATACAATGCGTATACGGTCCGGGTGAAAATAGTTTTGTAGTGTAATTTGGAAAATCGGGTATATTATCTATTCCTATATTATATTAAGAATGAGTTTTTAAGTATCAATTTTATCCACTTCATGAACATTTTTAAATTGGTGTTTTGAACTTTTCACGAATTGTGAAAACCTACGATTTAATATTGCCTTATCAAATAGTCACGTATATCAGCGAAAAATCTTTTTCGATTAAACATTTTGGTAGAAGAGGAAAGATTTTAAATTTGAGTTATTTGAAACTCAAATAAATTTTTTGAAATATTTAATTAGTTTCAATATCTTTCAAATTTTAAGAACATAAATTGTTTTATACACTATTCAAAAATAACCTGACAGCCGACGTGTAAAATAAACTTCCGCTTCTAAAAAGTATTTACAAGTTTTGGGTAAAACGTGACTCGCCCCTCCTATCTTCAAAAGATTGATTTCATAAAATGCAGGCATGATATTATTGTCCTTGACAGAGGGCTAAAAGTCGAATTTTCACCCTATGAGCTCTAGTATTTTGCAGCTCGTATATTGAAGTTTTTTGATATAATAAAAACACCCGGGCTTGTATATGATACACATGCTTCTCGAATTCTTCGTCATCAATTTTTGTGTTGCCTACCTTGGGCAATCGGGGACGCTGACTGAACCTAGTGATGTTACTGTGCGATTGCTTATGCGGAATGATGTTATATGTCTTATTATGCCGAACATTGGTGGACGTGGAGGTGGTGATGATTGTTGAAGAGGTGATGTGATTCGTACGACAACAATTCATGCTACGGCTGAAGGAGTACTGGGATCAGATGATACCCTGCAAAATCTCCTCGGTGGTTAAGGCCATGAATAAGGCGAAGAGGCTGAAGACATCTGGAAAGTTCTTGGGTGGCGGAGGTGTTGGGATTCCGAAAATAAAATGAAATACGCAGCGGAAATAAATACGAATCCCAAACAGGATCGATCAAGTAACGTATATACGAAAAAAAAAATACAAAGATAAAGATTCATACCCTTGAAGCCTTTGAAATAAATCTTCGTAAAATGTAGACGATGATCACGATCCCGTCCCGAACACGAAATCCCTTCGTTCCAAGCACCGAAAATTCGAAGCCTCTACTTCACATGCGTCGGAAGTTGGCCGGAAAATTCGACGTAACTTCGTTCTCCAAGAACACGGCTAGGAAGTTACCGTAGGAATTTTCTCTCTATTTTTTCTTGAATTTCTTTCACCTCTAAGATGAAAATTGGAAAAAAAAAATTCTCTCCCTTCCTCACAAAGAAAGCTCTCGGCTAGGAGCAGCAAGAAAGTATGTGTATGTGTGTGTTTTTAGTTGTTATCATGTGTGTTTAATATATATCTCTCAAACATATAATTAATATGTCTAATAATGAGATAAAATGTCAACACATAATAACAAAAATACAACTAACACATACACATGCATGGAAATGATTCCATGTGATGTGGGGAGAGGGAGGGTGGCCCATGGTGGAAGTTTCCTAGAAAACGAGCCGAGTCACTCGGCTCGTAATGCTGACGTTAAATCAAACGACTCCGTTAAATACACTCCGTTTAATCACCAATGTATTTATATTAATTAATTAATCTAATTAATTAATAATATCAAATACAAATATATTTCTCTAAGAAATATAATTTATGAATTAAATTAATTACCCGGTAACTTAATTTTAATTCATAAGACCGCTATTTGATTTATCGATAAATCATAATTAGATATCCAATATCTAATATTAATAGAGAGATAATAAATTCACATTTATCCGTCAATGCTCCTAATGCGCGACTCCGTAGGTCCGTCTCAGCCGGCATTGGGAGGAACCAATGAGTGCGGGCAGCACTTAGCCAGCCTAGCGGGCCGCACTGTAAACCCCGACTGAGAACGAATGAAGGGATCATTCTAGAACCATTATGTCGTGAATACTATATACGTATAGACCCTTCATCAGATGTCCCGGTCAAGTCTTCGGGTCACGGTAAAGTCAAACCCTACTGTTGACTAAACTCTATACATGTGTTAATGCAAATCAAGACCAACTGATCAATAGTGTATCTAATACTACTATATCAGAATGCTTTGGCCAAAGACTTATGATCTTATTTGCCATTAACCGTATAGGACATTCGCCTGCTCACTAACAGGAGATAGAATCCTTTCTTGGCGTACAGTAAAGACTGCTACCTGCCCGTATAGTCCGCACTTCGAGGTCGACTCAGCAATTAAGCAAATGAGTCTAACTACTCTAATGACAAACTAAACGTCACAGGCACATCTTCTACTGAACCCTCAAGTCAAAGGTCCACGTATACTATCACAACCTTTCGATTCGTCATCGACTCTCCGAGAGTGAATACCGTGTGACTGAATCGAGTATGAGTCGTGTTCGAGTATATTGGTCCCACCAATATACTTATAACTATGCTATCAAGACATGCACATGTCCTAGCATTAGTTATACAAGTCTTATTAAAAACTTAATGCCCATTTAAGTTTATTGACTTATAACGATTTACGTAAATAAACTTTAAACACTTCCAGTGCATTTTCTCTTATCCCATAACGAGAATGGAATGTTCAGTTTATTTACATGGACTTCACTTCAATGTTTACCAAGTCAAGAATGCAATTGAAATACAATAAACAGTGAATGAATCGAATTGCCTTTTTATTATTTATTCCATAATTACAAGTACAATGCCCCTACTCTCTCATCCCTGAGTGGCATTCGAGGGCATATTCCTAACAATCTCCCACTTGCACTCAATGCCACACATCATGATATCCAATACCCATGTTCTTGAGATATCTTTCCAAGACGGCCTGAGATAATGGCTTAGTCACGGTCGAGACATTGTCTTCGAGTCTACTCTTTCCAATGAAACATATCCTTTTTCCACCATCTCTCGAGCGATGTGGTACTTTCTCTCTATATGCTTGGTGTTGTGGTGAGCCCTCGGCTCCTTGGCTTGGGCGACAGCTCCATCATTATCACAGAATAGTGATATAGGCAACTCCGCGTTAGGCACCACTTGAAGTTCTTGTATAAACTTCGCATCCAAAATACTTCTTTGCTAGCCTCTCGAGGCGACTTGATACTGGCTAAGTGGAATCTGCGGTAGTGGTTTGCTTGGAGCTTCCAAGATCTGCTCCTCCATTGAGAGTAAACAAATACCGGATGTCGACTTAGAGTCGTCATTGTCTCCTTGAAAATCGAGAATCGGTGAATCCAATCACCTTGATTCCACCACCATAAGTAAGAACTAAATCTCTAGTTCTTCTTAAGTACTTAAGAATGTTCTTTACGGCAGTCCAATGTTCCCTTCCCGGGTTTGCTTGAAATCGACTTACCATACTCACAGCGTAGGCTAAGTTTGGTCTCGTACACAACATAGCGTACATGAGGCTACCCACTGCCGAGGCATAGGGTACCTTACTCATCTCTCTCTTGTCTTCCTCACTTTGAGGACACATTTTCGTGGTGAGATGAATTCCATGTCGCATGGGAAGGAACCCTCTTTTAGATTCATCCATCTTGAATCTTCTCAGGATTTTATCGATATAAAGGGCTTGGGAAAGTCCTATCATTCTTCGCGGTCTATCTCTGTAAAGACGGATCCCTAGAATATAGAAAGCTTCTCCCAAGTCTTTCATGGAGAACGTTTTAGAAAGCCAAGCTTTCACAGTGCTGAGCATTGCTATGTTATTTCCTATAAGTAGAATATCATCTACATATAGTACTAAGAACACAATGTTGCTCCCCGACCTTTTTGTAAACACACGGTTCCTCCTCATTTAAATGCAGTCAAAGTCCTTGAGCTTCGTCAAATCGAAGGTTCCAACTCCGAGAAGCTTGCTTGGACCATAAATGGCTCGTTACGGCTTACACACTTTATGAATATTATCTTTGGACACAAAACCCTTAGTCGTTCCATATAGATTTCCTCCTCGAGGTATCCATTTAGAAAAGCCGTTTTGACGTCCATTTGCCATATTTCATAATCATAATAGCAGCAATGGCAAGCATCATGCGAATCGACTTTATCATAGCTACGGGCGAGAAGGTATCATGATAATCGATTCCTTCCCTTTGGGTATAACCCTTTGCCACAAGCCTGGCCTTATAGGCATCAACCTTGCCATCCCCATCAGTCTTTCTCTTATAGATCCATTTATTTCCAATAGTCCTCATGCCAGTTGGAAGATCTACTAGAGTCCAGACCTGATTGGTATGCATCGAGTCTATCTCAGCTTTCATTGCTTCTTGCCATTTATCGGAGTCTACATCCACTATCGCTTGGTCATAGGTGACAGAGTCGTTTTCACTGCTATCAGGTGTGTCGTGGAGACCCAGTTCCTCGACATGTGTATAGCCATACCTCTCAGGTAAGTGAGATACCCTATCAGACCTTCGAAGCGGAGGCTGTGTTACAATAGGTTCGGTTCTTGATCCCTGATCAGATGTCTCCTTAGGACCTTCATTATGCTCTTCCAAAGAGATATTTCTACCCGAGCCACCTTCCTGAATGAATTCATCCTCAAGGAAGTGCGCTTGTAATGCCACAACGACCCTATGGTCTTCTGGCATGTAGAATAGATAACCCATCGAGTCCTCTGGGTATCCTATGAAACGTCATTTTATAGACCTCGCTTCCAATTTGTCCACCTTAGCCTTTTTGACATAGGCTGGACATCCCCAGATCCTTATGTGATTAAGGCTTGGTTTCTTACCCTTCCACATCTCATGCGGAGTGATAGGAACAGATTTGGAAGGACATCTATTTAGGATATAGGCAACGGTTAGTAAGGCATACCCCACAGGTAAATAGGTAAATCAGTGTAATTTAACATGGAGTGAACCATGTCCAACAAAGTCCGATTTCTCCTTTCTGAAACACCATTTAACTGTGGGGTTCCTGGAGGCGTGAATTGTGAAACTATTCCATGTTCCTTAAGGAACTCATCAAACTCAGTGCTCATATATTCGCCACCTCGGTCCGACCGAAGTGCTTTGATATGACATCCAGTTTGTTTTTCAACTAAGGCCTTAAATTCTTTGAATTTAGCAAAGGCTTCAGATTTATGTTTCATTAAGTACACAATCCCATACCTAGTATGATCATCTGTTGTAATACCCGTAATTTTGTTTCCCGGAAATTTTCTATTTCTAGCGGAAGTCCGTTTTTGACAACTTGCTTGGGACCGTTTCGTCATCCCGAGAATGATTAATTCTACACTTTTTGTCATCCGAGTTCGTTTCGGTATCGTTCTATTGAATTCCGTGTTCTTTAACGACTTTTCCACGTATGAGTTCGACTTTGTTAAATCACCATAAATTCTTGGAAACTCCAAAAATTCTGAATCTTTTCAATATTAAAGATCATCGAGTTAGCTTTCCAATGGTTCAAACGGTGAGTCAATCGGAGTCCGGACGAGAGAGTTATGGTCATTTTAGCTCCCCTGCTCATTTTTCAGTTATTGGCCGATCACTGCCGACCGAACTCGGCCGTGTCGTCCGACACGGCCCGTGCCGTACTCGTCCGGAAATGCCGAAGTTTCTGCCACAGGACCCGACCGTGTCGTGCAGCGCGGCGAGTCGAACTCTTCCGGATAAGCGAACCGCCGCCGGGCCCGACCGTGTTCTAGGACACGGTCGAGTCATGCCGAGTCGCTTCGGACGGGTCACTATCGGCGAGCCCTCGCGCCGCGACCGTGTCAAGCGAGGACACGGTCGAGTCCCCTGTCGGCGATTGCGCGCCACGGCCGTGCCGATCGGCACGCAGGCCGTGTCCGGCAGGGTAGTCAACCCCTATAATTGTTTTTTTTGAGCATTTCAGCTCATTTCTTCCCCATTTCTTCACCTACAACCGAGAGAGAGAGATTGAGGGAGGGATTTCCTTCACAAATCATTTGAGTGTTTGATTTTCTTCGTCTCCTTTCGATCGGGAAGCCCGGATAATCGATCTAACGCGTGTTCCTTGGATCATAGAGCTTGGATATTCAAGAGGTAATTTCTTCGACATCTTGACTTCTCGATTTTGTGTGGGTATTGACGTTTTGGATGATTAAATCATGGTGTATGGTGTGATATATGCGTGATTATGGACATGTTTGAGTATTCACCGGATTATTGAAAGATTATTCAAGAACACTTTGAATTTTGTGTTGGATTTTGGGGGTTTTCGTAGATTCGTCCGTTTTGTCCGATTGAAGCTTGAGAACCTTGAGATTTTGATATATATATCTATACCGTATGAGTGTTTTCTTCCGATTTTACGGGTTAGATTGTGCCGTTTTCGGACTTGTGAGAGTTTGGGCGATTTCCTAACCTTTAGTTATCCACTCGTATATTTTCTTGAATCGTAGACGAGTTTCGGGAGTCTCTTCGTGTAATTTGAGTATGGATAATTAATTGTCATATTCCTTGCGAATCATTTAGGTGCCGGAAGCGCGTTCTCGGACCTACCGAACTCATACCTTTCCTCCGTTCGATTTCTCGATGTCTCAAAGGCAAGTATACATTTATGATTGTACGTTCTCGACTTTGAAAGTATGAAATATTGATGGTATGATTATTTCTAGCCACTCCGGGACGGGCCTATGGTCCTCTGAGGGTTTCGTAGCCTCTGGTGCGATTCCATGGTTGATATGAACGAACCGTTTCTACGGCATTCATATGAAATAATGTTGGCATGTAATGAACGAACCGTTTTGACGGCATTCCTACATGTAACGGCGTATGATATGAACGAACCGTTTCTACGGCATTCACATACGTCTTGAGATTTTAGTCATTCCGGAATACTAGTCTTGAATTGATGAATTGACGGATATTGATGAATTGTCGGATTACATTTACTTTATTGTCGAGAAGTATTATGTTTCATATTGTTATACTTGCACTAGCTATTCGACGGCTAACCCCTTTATGGGGGAAATACGTTTCATGTATTTCAGGTTCCAGGAGAGCGGACAGGTGGGTACCGGGTCGGCATGAAGATGATGGCAAGTGTGATACTGTGTTTTGTCTCCGGTTATTTTCTTGGATTCCTCCATTCAGTGTTGTTGTACTGGAATGGATTTTTAAATACTCGAGTATTGTATTTCAGTTTCCTTGATGTTCCGGCCTGTGTTGCCGAGGTATTGATTTGTGCAGTGATGTATATGGTTTCATTAGTTATGGTTTTGAATACCATTTGTATCGTCTTTCTTTCCATTGTATGTAGACCTTCTCGGTCAAGTTTATAGTTCCGCGTATGTTTAGCCTTGTGGGTCCCACGGCGGGGCTCACGGCGCTGTAATATACCCTGCATAACTTGGGGGTGTTACATCTGTGAACGTTATGAAATATTGATATCCATCTCGGGCTACTTCTAAAGCACCACAAACATCGGTATGCACCAATCCAAGTTTATCGGCAGCCCTTTCAAAAGTCCCTGTGAAGGGGAACTTAGTCATTTTGCCTCTAAGGCAAGATTCAAAAGTTGGATAGGGTTCTACACCCAATGGACTTAAAAGTCCATCTTTCTCCATTTTCTGAACCTTGGTCTGACCAACATGACCAAGTCTAAGGTGCCATTTAAGAGCTTGATTAGTATCTTGCCTACCACGTTTCCTAGTTATAGTGTTCACTGCTATTTTATTTTGCATGTTCAGATGATATAAACCATTCAACAATGTAGCTGTTCCAACCAATTTATTTTGAAAATAAATTTTACAACTGCCATTGCCAATGAAGAAACAAAATCCTTTCCGGTCCAAAACTGGAATGGATACAATGTTTTTATGCCCCTTGGGCAAAACAAGTACTTCATCTAATGTCAAAATAAAACCAGATTCTAAACCCAGAAGGATTGATCCAATATCGATTGCCTCGACACTTTGTCCGCTTCCAACAGTGATCATTATTTCCCCAGCTTCAAGTTTTCTACTTCGTTCCAGATCCTGATTCATAGTACAAATGTGAGAAGTGGCACCTGAATCCAGAATCCATGAAGCAGAATATACAGTAGCTGAACAATTAGTTTCAAAAACAAAAAGTTCCGTACCTGATGCGCCATTAATCTTGGGACAAGTCCTTCGCCAGTGGCCCAGCTCACCGCATTCAAGGCATTTGTCCGTAGGTTTTAGACCGCCTACCTTTTGAATCTTTCGGGCCTTGCCCTTTCCTTTTTGCACCCCATTCTTGGGTTTGTACTGCTCGTAGGTCTTTTTCTTCTTGTTCTTGGACCTCTTAGGCCCAGAAGAAATCACAAGAGCAGCCTCTCTCGGTTTAGTCTTCATGTTAGACTGTGCCGTCACCAGTTTATTCATTAGCCCAGCTAATGTGCATGTAATTTCATTACAGTTGAAATTCATTACAAATTGCGTGAAAGAGTCAGGTAGAGATTGAAGGATGAGATCAATTTGAAGGGATAAATCCATATTAAAGTTGAGCACCTCGAGCCTCTCAATCATAGAGATCATCTTGAGGACGTGGTCTCCCACTTTCTCCCCTTCTTTCATCCTAGCACTAAACAACTGCTTTGATATCTCATATCTAGCGGTCTCATGCTCTCCATAAAGTTCGGTCAAGTGTGCGAGAATCGCCAGCGAAGTCATTTTCTCGTGCGCTCTCTGCAGACTCATTAGTCTTTGAGCCCATCATAAAACCACGGACTAGCACATCATCCTTGACCCATTTTCATGGACGTCAATGTCTTCTGATTACCCCTAGTCCGGATTGGAGTCGGTGGAATGTCCGCCTCCAAGACGTATCCCGAGAGACTCCATACCGAGTACAATCATCGATTCGCAACTTGATCAACAAAGTTAGGGCCGATTAGGAGATTCTTTTCAAGTAGTATTGCAAGTGGGTTTTAGCCATTTTAGAGAGATTCAATTTCGTTTTACGCAAAGATTTAGACAAGATTAAATTAGTGACTTGTTTAATTATGACCGAGTATAGAACTTAAGGGCTTGTATAATTCTTGTCTCGGCTCCCACTAATTTTATCTAATTATACACTCCCATGTTATAATCCGGAAATCATGGTTAGATCGACTTCTTAGTGGTGATCAAGTTCTTTACAAATTTTAACAGACGCAACCTATCGGGTTTCTTGCCAATAAATTTACGTAAAGTGGTGTATAAAACCAACACGTCTAACTGATGATTTGATCTTATTTTACCCCTAGTCTTCATGCCCTCAACCTATCGGGTTTCTTGGCAATCCGGACTATCTAAGTTGTTGACCATCAACGTCTATCGGTTTGACTATTGAATCTCACCCGGCAACCTATCGGGTTTCTAGGCGAAATTTATCACCAACCGAAGGCATCTAATGCACTCAAGAATTTTTCAACCTCTACCAAATGTACTACCCCGATAACTCGGAAGCATAGCACACCAGCTCGGGTATCAATTTTCTACGAGTTTGATGGAGGGTAGGAAACCTCGTAACCTTTTTCAAACTTAGTCTGTTTGTAGTCGGGAGAATTTCGCGATTAATGTTACACTTTGCACATTAATTCAATTATACGCGCGTTTGTTGGTTTGTCAATCATTCAAAATGAAAAACTGAAAACAGTAACCTAGTTACTACCAACATATAGCTCATGGACCTAATTCTAAATCTTGGGCCAAGCGAATGACCCAATAAAAAAATCTTCGATTCTTCGTCTTCTCGGTCGGTTGTCTTCGGTCTTCTTCATACCCAAAATAATAATTACATCATTGAAAAATTGCATCCTATACAAGTTTTTCTAGTAAATAGAAATAGGCTCAAAACGGCCTTTACAACCCAATCGAATCGAACAAATCAAAAAACTAAGTCCACGAGCTATATCACCATCACATAAGGATTCCATACAACATGTAATGGCAACGAAATTAAACAATTAATCTTTAATATAAATTAATCTAATTAATCTATAAATTAATCTATTCAATTTCTACTATATTAATCCAATTAATATAAAGTGGCATTAAAATTAAATAATCAATTAATATATTAATCCAATCAATATAAAATTAATCTATTCAATTTTAATGGTATTAATCCAATTAATACTAATAATTGTCATATTAATTAGTTCAAGTAATCCATTAAAATAATATTCTCGTTTAATTTATTTCCCTTAACTCAAAAAAAAATATTCCAAATATTAATTTAGTCAAATTAAAATCCAATTTAAATTTTGGGAAATAATTAAAACGAAATATAAACTTAAAACGGAGTCCCGGACAATCCGATTTTAGGCCCAGCCCGCGGCCCGATTCAAAATCGGGCCAAAAACCCGAGGGCTGCCTGGCCGAGCCACTGCTCGGCAGGCTGGCCGATCATTCTCGGCCGCTGTGGCCGAGACATGGCCGATCATGACCGATCATGCTCGGCAGTCTGGGCAGGCAGCCCAGGCAGTGCTGCCAGCACCCTGCCGACAGCCCCGTTTCTTCGTTTTTCGGCCCGTTTCAAAAAACGTGATGCTACAACGAACAATTTAAAATCTACGATTATTCCAAACATGATTCTAAATCATAATCATCATCCAAAAGCATTCAAAATGCACAAATAATCGTATATACGGTATCATTGACCTCGCTCCGATACCACTGTTGGGATTCCGAAAATAAAATGAAATACGCAGCGGAAATAAATACGAATCCCAAACAGGATCGATCAAGTAACGTATATACGAAAAAAAAATACAAAGATAAAGATTCATACCCTTGAAGCCTTTGAAATAAATCTTCGTAAAATGTAGACGATGATCACGATCCCGTCCCGAACACGAAATCCCTTCGTTCCAAGCACCGAAAATTCGAAGCCTCTACTTCACACGCGTCGGAAGTTGCCCGGAAAATTCGACGTAACTTCGTTCTCCAAGAACACGGCTAGGAAGTTACCGTAGAAATTTTCTCTCTATTTTTTCTTGAATTTCTTTCACCTCTAAGATGAAAATTGGAAAAAAAAAATTCTCTCCCTTCCTCACAAAGAAAGCTCTCGGCTAGGAGCAGCAAGAAAGTATGTGTATGTGTGTGTTTTTAGTTGTTATCATGTGTGTTTAATATATATCTCTCAAACATATAATTAATATGTCTAATAATGAGATAAAATGTCAACACATAATAACAAAAATACAACTAACACATACACATGCATGGAAATGATTCCATGTGATGTGGGGAGAGGGAGGGTGGCCCATGGTGGAAGTTTCCTAGAAAACGAGCCGAGTCACTCGGCTCGTGTATGCAGACGTTAAATCAAGCGACTCAGATTAAATACACTCCGTTTAATCACCAATGTATTTATATTAATTAATTAATCTAATTAATTAATAATATCAAATACAAATATATTTCTCTAAGAAATATAATTTATGAATTAAATTAATTACCCGGTAACTTAATTTTAATTCATAAGACCGCTATTTGATTTATACAATAAATCATAATTATATATAAAATATCTAATATTAAAAGAGAGATAATAAATACACATAAATACAACAACGCTCCTAATGCGCGACTCCGTAGGTCCGTCTCAGCCGGCATTGGGAGGAACCAATGAGTGCGGGCAGCACTTAGCCAGCCTAGCGGGCCGCACTGTAAACCCCGACTGAGAACGAATGAAGGGATCATTCTAGAACCATTATGTCGTGAATACTATATACGTATAGACCCTTCATCAGATGTCCCGGTCAAGTCTTCGGGTCACGGTAAAGTCAAACCCTACTGTTAACTAAACTCTATACATGTGTTAATGCAAATCAAGACCAACTGATCAATAGTGTATCTAATACTATTATATCAGAATGCTTTGGCCAAAGACTTATGATCTTATTTGCCATTAACCGTATAGGACATTCGCCTGCTCAATAACAGGAGATAGAATCCTTTCTTGGCATACAGTAAAGACTGCTACCTACCCGTATAGTCCGCACTTCGAGGTCGACTCAGCAATTAAGCAAATGAGTCTAACTACTCTAATGACAAACTAAACGTCACAGACACATCTTCTACTGAACCCTCAAGTCAAAGGTCCATGTATACTATCAAAACCTTTCGATTCGTCATCGACTCTCCGAGAGTGAATACCGTGTGACTGAATCGAGTATGAGTCGTGTTCGAGTATACTGGTCCCACCAATATACTTATAACTATGCTATCAAGACATGCACATGTCCTAGCATTAGTTATACAAATCTTATTAAAAACTTAATGCCCATTTAAGTTTATTGACTTGCGAACGATTTACGTAAATAAACTTTAAACACTTCCAGTGCATTTTCTCTTATCCCATAACGAGAATGGAATGTTCAGTTTATTTACATGGACTTCACTTCAATGTTTACTAAGTCAAGAATGAAATTGAAATACAATAAACAGTGAATGAATCGAATTGCCTTTTTTATTATTTATTCCATAATTACAAGTACAATGCCCCTACTCTCTCATCCCCTGAGTGGCATTCGAGGGCATATTCCTAACAGGAGGAACTAAGGTTCCCGAACACCCACATCTTTCGAATACATCGTCTCCGCGGTCGAAACGTAGGGAATTCCAAGCTGGTATCATTAATTTTCGATACGACGGGGAAATGCTACAACTGCAACGTTCAAGGGCATGTTCGTGCACTTGTCCTTCTTCACCCTTGACTCGTGAGCGGCATGGGTGTGAAGGTCATAGGATGCGGTACGGTGTGATAGTCCCCAAGCGGATCAAAACAAATGATCGGAGGGAATCTGCACCCCCACTTCTCCTTTGAATAGCCTAACATTGGCGAGTGATGAATTTATAATAATTCGTAATCATTATTGTTCTCGATAATCGTGACTTTGATTGGTTCTCATTTCAATGCCTTATGTTTCCAACTCTGGTTGTCCTAAAGTTTCGGAGCCAAAACTTCTTCTTAGTATGGGGGAATGTATTTCTCGTGACGTTTCTCAGTAATCCCTAGGAGGGGTGACCTTTCATTGTTGATAACATGTCCGTGATTCCCTCGTCAATTATAAAACTACCTCGTTCTGCTCAGTTTACCGTCATCCGAACAAATTTCGAAACTGATCCATCGAGGCCCAAGGATTATTGTGAGTTTAGTCCTTGCAAATTTTGTTTGAAAATATCGCCTAAGTATTTCTACCAGTGCAACCAACATTTTCTGACGAGTTCTGAGCTTCGATGTTATTACTCAAACTCGGAACATGGTTTCAGGGCGTTTGAGCTTATAATCATTATAACTCTGGGGGCATTTATTTTCGAACCCATACTCTTCCACTTCGACCACTCGTGTTCATATGTACGTTTCTCGCCTCGGCTCGTTTATCAAATACTCGCTTAATTGGTTCATCGCATTTCGGAAATTGTCACGTTCACCCATTGCTCGGGACGTTTTGGAGCTGAGAAAAGTGGTTATTTTCTTTGATTGTTTTACTACTCCCTATTTTAAGTTTCGGAACGAAACTTATTTTAAGAGGCGTAGAATGTAATACCCCTATTTTTCCCATTTCTGTATATCTCGATTTTTGTGAATCGTTTATGCCAATGTATTATAATTATTATCCTCCATTTTCTTTTATCGCCACGTGTTCTCTCGGTGCGTAATTAAAAATTTGAAATTGAGATCTAGACTCTTACCGGGCATTTTGTCATGTTCGTTTCTGTGCAATTTTGGAAAATCGAACCGCTGAGTCATGACGGTTGGACACTGGCCGGCCAGATGCAGTATGAACTGGCCAGGTGCAGCAGGAACCAGCCAGGTACGGCAGGAACCGGCTAGGTACGGCAGGAACCGTCCATATGCGGCAGGAACCATTCAGGTGTGGCAGGAACCGGCCAGGTGCGGCAGGTCATGTCTGGAAGGTTCTTGAGTGTGTCCGAAAGGCGGTTGGCCAGTCATTTCTGGAAGGTTCTAGAGTGTGTTTGGAAGGTGGAGGGCCAATCGTCTCCGTAAGGTTCTCGAGCATGTCCGAAATGCAGTAGGCCGGAAGGTTCTCGATCGTGTCCGGAAGACGGCGGGTCGGTCGTGTCTGGAAGGTTCTAGGAGCGTGTCCAAGGAGGCTGGCCGGAAGGTTCTCAAGCGTGTCCGGAAGGCGGAGGTCTGGAAGGTTCTCGAGCATGTCCGGAAGGCGGCGGTCCAGAAGGTTCTTGAGCGTGTCCGGAAGGCGGCGGGCAGGTCTATAAATATGGCAGAGCAGTCGGATTTTTTGCACGTTTTCTCATTCCTCCACTTTTCTTTTCGCGGCTGGGACTTGGAAAACATGAAGGCATGCTGTTAAACTATTAATACACCAGGTTTTTGAGTTCCTAACGATGATCTAATCACCCTCTAATCACCTCCGATCGACCAAATCAGGGGTAATATGATCGAGTTCCCTCCGAGGAACTGGTGTTGAACCCTTCCGTTCGTCGTCTTCATCAAGATTCCGAAGTTCCAATCGACCGTGTTCCTTAGAGTGTTCACGGGAGATTACTGAGGATGAAATTCGGGTGAATCGCCCACTTCGTCTTCATATCAGTCGAACTTTTCCATCCATTAAAAGGCCAGACAAGTATTTGATCGTGCTTTATTTATAAATTGCAATTGAATATGTATCTACTGTGATTTCCAAATGATTTTGTTTATACTCTGATTTCAGCAACTCTACGTTGATATTTCAAAAATATTATTGAAAAGGATTTCTTAAAAAGAACTATGTTTCAAAAGGATTTCAAAAATATTTTTGAAAATGATTTGGGAAAGATTTTATGTAAACACTCGATGACTGATCGCGATTACTATTTTTTGGAATGATATCATTTTATAAATGATTTATCGTGGATGCCTCGAAAAGTTATTTCAAAGGAGATTGAAAAACAAAGTTGCTGAAAGTTTTGGATAATGTTTTGAGATTTGCTTCGGCAAAGTTATGTGACAACGTATTGTAAATGTGGAATGATATGTTGAAGCTATACCATTGTTGAGATGTTTTGAGACTTGTGGACCAGGTAAAGCTAGGGATTGCCTTGACGAGGGATCTGGGGTACATGGCAATGTTCAGGTAGGTCGGCCATCTCCTAACTTGGTATGTGCCACCCGGAGGGTAATCCAACCAGGGACGTCCCGACGGGGACTCTGGGGTATATACTTGGACTGGGTATATACCTGGATGCCCAGTGGTTTAATGATGTGCATATTTTTTCTGAATAAAAATTTAAGAACAAAAGGCTCACAAGCAGGCAAGCAATAAATATTGAACCGACCTACACAGTCCAAAGAGATGAACGAATGAGAAGCACCAAAATCAAAAAAATACTAACTGGACGAGAGTGACACTAGTAGAAAAATGCCTTTAGGTAACACCGATAAAGTGTTCCCTAAAGGGCCTAAAGTGTTCCTATAGACCATAGGTAACACATTTTGGGTGTTACCTCTGCCCGTGTTCCCTATGCTCTTAGGTAACACTTTTGATCAATTCTGGTAACACTTTAAAACGTGTTCCCCAAAGTCATCTTAAGGAACACCTTAGTAACACTTTAGAAATTTCTCAAGTAACATCTTGGTAACACTTTCAGATTGTTTAAGGAACACTATTGTAACACTTTTGTAACACTTTTAAATATATCCATTTTTTTAAGTAACACTTTAAATACCTTAAGGAACAATTTCGATTATATGGGTGCTAGCTTAAGTAACACCTTATTCATTATTAAGTAACACTTGCTATTATTATTGTCATTATTATTAATATTTATCAATAATATGAAAACTAGAAGAAACCATTTTTTCATGTATAAATAATGAGAAAATATAAAACTCAAAGAAATAAACCAATAACAATAACATATAATTCATAGTATGTCAAACACATATCCAATAACTAAAAAAACAATAACCTAATTGTTGTATAATTTATAACTACTATAAAAAATAGCTCCCATATATCTTCAATTCGTTGCTGATATTAATGATGCCATTGTTGTTATTGTCTTGAACTTCCACATGCTTTCTGAATGGGGTCGGCCTCTATGCATATGGCGTTCACAAGAGCAGGCAGCCCATCCAACAACTTTCTAGCTATATAATCGTTCGACCTGGCTTGCTTAATGAAAGAATGTTTGAGTAGTCTTTTGACAGTAGGTCGTTTTGAAGGATCCTTAACCAAGCAGCTAGCAATCATCTGCTTAAACAACTAAGAAAGAAAAACAAATATATGATTAATAACATGATCGTAAAACTAATATAGTTCATCTTATTAATGGCATAGCTTTGAGAACTTGTTATCTCGCTCATAGTCAAGTCTGGGGGGTGCATTTTGCAGTCATAAGCAACACCTACCAATATAAAAATAATTGGAGCTTAATAATAAGGGTCCATTTCAGATCAAAGTAAAACAACTTAGGATTATCAGTGGACCTTCATTGGCGGATACTTTGAGAAAGGAGCATGGCCATGAGCAAGCTCCAATGCAGTTATATCCCAAATGACCAAATATCCGCTCTAAGAAAAATGGAGAAATTTAGTAAACTTCGTGACTTGTCTAGTATGGTACCCAAAAAAAACTAGAAACTGTCCATATACAGACTTGAAGTCGTAACCATGCACTTTCTCCATAACCTCTGGAGCCAATGTTAAAGAACATTTAGTCATCTACTAGACTTAAAGAAAAGAAGACGAACAGATTAAATAACTGAGTACCTATAATATACATAAATTTATAAACCTAATTATCAAGTATATGAATCTATGCACCTGATAGGATCATCAAAAGTTCAGGCAACCATATTTATAAGTTACAAGATGTCAAGAAAAGGAAGAGCATATAGTTGTCGAATGCTTATGCTTACCAATTTAAGCTCGATAATATAATGAGTTTTTTCTCAGGAATTTCTCTCTTATCCTTCACTTCTTCGATGGCGTCCCTATCGAGAATCTGCAAAAGAACAAAAGAATAGATGCAGTTCTCAGATGAATAGCCAAATAGACAAATAGGCAGAGAGAACAAATTAACAAACTCTCTAAAATAATAAATTTGCCCACACCGATATGCCAGTCGAGAAAATTAATACTCAATAAATTAATAAATTTCACAGGTCTCAACACTATTAATAAGTTCTTGCAGTATACCCAAAGGGATCACCGACAACGAGAAAGCCAAAGCAGACTACTTACTGTAGTCTGTGAATGATGACGAACTCTGAGTAAGAGTTGAAAAGCTGGAGCTCCAAACATTTTAGTTAGACAGTCTGTTGCACCAAGATAGGAGATCGGTATGCAGTCAATATCATTCCCATAAGAAGGTATAAAAAAAGGTTGTAAAATGTGCCGTTGACATGCCTAATACAACCTCGTAGTAGTAAGAATATATTTGCACAATCATAAAATATGAAGCATCAAGTAGAAATCACATATAAAGGACATGCTTCTAAACACATCTGAACAATTTCTCTCTTAGCCATGTTTCTCTTAGCTCAAAACCACATCTGAACAATTTAAAAAAAAAAGATGAGCTGCTGATGGTGGAAATGCTTATATACATTAGTTGCACCGTGCAACTGGTGTGTACTTTTTTTAAAGGTATTAGTGACTATACTGAAAAGTATTAGTTTGTTAATGTTAGTTGTTTTATTAAAAAGCACTAATCGTGCACAAGTAGCCTTAGTTAGCAAAAGAATGGGAATTACCTGCTGGAAAGTACTAAGAGAAGCGAGAATCGATCCTCCAATCCGAACACTATACTTTCTTTCAGGTGGTGCCACCACTTTGATCTTCATACTGCTCGGATCAAGAGCAGTGAGTTCCTTTCTCATACGATCAGCAATACCAGGGAACATAGTTGATCCACCACTGAGCACAATGTTTCCATACAAATCCTTTCTAATATCTACATCACATTTCATGATAGAGTTGTAGGTTATTTCATGAATTCCAACAGCTTCCATTCCGATCAGTGATGGCTGGAACAATACTTTTGGACGACGGAACCTTTCAGCGCCAATGGTGATAACTTGTACATCAGGAAGCTCATAGCTCTTCTCCATAGATGAGCTGTTCTTTGCTGTTTCTGGTTCCTGCTCGAAATCAAGGGTGACATATGCGAGCTTCTCTTTTACATCACGAACAATTTCCCGCTCAGCAGTTGTGGTAAACATGTAGCCGTTTTCAGTAAGAATCTTCATGAGATAATCAGTGAGATCACGACCAGCAAGATCCAACCTCAAAATAGCATGAGAAAGTGCATAACCTTCATTAATAGGAAGTGTATGGCTCACCCCATCACTAGAATCGAGGACAATACCTGTTCAAGAGAGAACAGTGCTTAATAACCGAACATACTCCCTTCGTTCCTTAATATCTGACTGATTCTATCCATAATGGTGTTCCTAATTTTTTGTCACTTTGCTATATCAACAAAAGTTTATCCTTTTTTTCATCAAGTAGTAAATAGTAGTTTTTGATATCCTACTAATTGAAAAATCAGTTTGTGTGAATGGATAAAATCAGACAAATAATTAGGATCAAATGTAGTAGCCAAGCTTCGGATATTTACATGTCTTGACAGATTATCAGATGCATACCTGTTGTACAACCACTAGCATACAGTGAGAGGACAACCTGGATCGCAACGTCCATGGCTGGCACATTAAATGTCTCAAACATGATTTGAGTCATTTTCTCTCATGTTTGCCTTGGGTTTGAGAGGCGCCTCAGTAAGAAGAATTGGGTGCTCTTCTGGAGCAACACGAAGCTCATTATAAAACGTGTGATGCTAAATCTTCTCCATGTCATCCCAATTGCTCACTACGTGCTCGATTGGGTACTTCAATGTGAGAATACCTCTTTTAGATTGAGCTTCATCCCCTACATAAGCATCTTTTTGCCCCATCCCAACCATCACACCTGTATGTTGGGGACGACCTACTTTGCTAGGGAAAACTGCCCTTAGGGCATCTTCACCAGCAAATCCAGCCTGTGAGCACAAATAATATACATTGACGAACAAATTTATATATATATATATATATATATATTATCATTTGAAAAGATCGATAAGAAATGAAAAAATAATCAAATACTCACCTTGACCATTCCAGTACCATTATCAACAACAAGGGGTTGAATGTCCTCTCCCGATGCCATCTCAGCTTATACTCTGTACAAAAGGCAGCAAATGAAATGATTAATGAAACGAGTAATACGAAACAATTAACATTTCATTAAATAGAGTATTTCAAGGAAGTGGAATATCACAGAACAAAGGATCACTCATCCATCAAAGATTATACTGGCAGATAACGCAAGTACTCCCTATCTTGACAGACATTTACCGAACTTGCATTCATATAAAACCTCCAAAAAAGGGACAAATATTTTGTTCTAAGAACGCAAGAAGTAGCTTGGTGATTGAAAAGGTTACAAGGGTCATGGAGGCAAAATGACAGATTTCATTTAATCACATATCATCTATGCAAAGAGTAAGTCAATTATCCTAAAACCACGTCAACTTCAAAATCAATGCGATAAAGCTGATTGATAATCATGAAATCAAGGAAACAACATAAATAATTAAATAAAATCAGAATTGCTAAAGCAAAATTACAAACAATAATTATCTTGCTCATACCTAAAACAAAGAACAAGCCTTACCAAAAAGCAGCATACCGAGGAGGAGGACGAGCAGGGCAACGGAGGCGCTCTCGTCTGCAGCGGAGGAAAAGCGAAAAGGGAGTCAGACCTGCTCAGATAGAGAAAGAGAGAAAGCGAGAAAGAAAGAGAGAGAGAGAACGTACCGAGGAGGAGGACAAGCGGAGGCGGTGAATGGTGGACAGCGGCGAGTTTTGCCAAAGAAGAATCGCCGAGCGGCACCGTGGGTGGGTTTGTGAATTGTGGGTAGGGGGTTTCAATTTGGAGATTCAGTTTGGCATTAATTTTGTATATTCAATGAGATTATAATTTATTATCTTAATATTTATTAAGTTCTTTTTTTTTTTTGAAGAAGAGATTATAAATTCTAAATAGCAATAAATTACTACATAAATTATTTATTCGAGTATAAAAATTTGTACAAAAAAAGAGAGGAAAATACATTTATAAAAATTATATCACTCTATTTTTCTAATAAACCAAATAAAATATATACTTTATTTAAACGTCGTCGATATCGAAAATTTAATAGGCAATCCAATAGCGAAGTTCAATAGACAAACGATATGATATGGAAGATTATAATTAATACTAATATATTACTAAGACATAAAAATTCTAGAAAAAGGATAAATAAGAATGGGAGATTGAGAGGGTGCCATGTCGAATTTTTTGAATAGTATAAATCGTTTTCTTTTATAAAATATATTGATAATGATGATATTGTCGTCTTGGAGTGAGCAAAACCGATCCGAAATAAAAAACCGAACAAAACCAATGAATTTTGAATAATTTAGTTTAGTTTTTTTGCTAATATAGATCGGTTTGTATGAAATTTTTGTAAACCCGATTTTATTTTGCATTATCGGATTTAAAGTTTGAAATTTTGGATATAACCGCACCGATCATATTTCATTTAATAATATTTAACTAATCATCAATCGTAAAATACTAGGAGGCATTGTATTATATTTTAAACATTTTATATTTTTAATTTGTTACATTTAGTGATATCTAAGATAAGTCGAATTTTAATATATATATATATATATATATATATATATATCCTTATTGTTATATATTTTTAATGTGTAGTTAACAATAATATTATTGTAACTAAAAAAAGTGATAATATAACTTCAAATTATTATACATATTCTCTAAGTGTTACATAAGTGTTACTTAAATTATGTAACACACAAAAAGTGTTACATGAAAGTGTTACCTATTTTGAAAGTGTTGCTTGGAGTGATACCTAAACTACGCAACACAAAAAAGTGTTACCTGAAAGTGTTGCCTATTTTGAAAGTGTTACCGTGAGTGTTACCTAAACTAAGTAACACAAAAATATGTTACCTGAAAGTGTTACCTATTTTGAAAGTGTTACTTTGAGTGTTACCTAATAATAAAGTGTTCCCTAGGTGTTACCTATGCACTCTCCAATTTCAATCATCGAAAGTGTTACCTGCAGGTTGTTACCTAAAAAAGTAATTTTTCTACTAGTGTGAACATAAACAGTACATGTGGCCACTGTAGCCCCTGGATCATCAGTCCTCCTCATTTCATAAATGCACGGTTGTGATAAACCTGCATTACTCTCCCTCTAATGGGCTAACCCCGTCGTCTGCCTCGGCTGGAACTCCGAGACTATTGACCCACTAATGGCTTCTGATTAACACTTGATTCTCCAAGCGTAAGAGCGGACGCCTGAGCCCCAATTGTATTTTCTCCCTCGATACAAAATGCAGCTTTGTGGCCCGCCTGGCTAGAATTATAACACATTAAGGGAGGTATCCTGCAATAACGGCTGATATGGCCCTGTTAGCTGCAGTTAAAACACATCACAACACGATTAGAAACACTAGGACCGACTCTGAAACTCCGATTACCTCCAAACAAACACGACTTTCACGGTAGATAGTTAGCTAATTGAAACCTCTGTTGGTTTCCGCCCTTAGTGCCTGAAAAATTACTGGAGTTCTTCTGCTTCTTACTTTCACTTGCCGTATCGGCAGCAGTGAAGGGCATACCATAGGCCAGTGCTTTGCCTTGATACTACTTCAGTGTAGTGCAAGTGAATCTTGCCATGTAGTATCAAGTTTTCGGCTTCATCCGCATGTCAAAATGACATATTTCATCTCTATCCTCTCTTACTTGGCCCTTCACATGGTTGAGCGGCTGATTGTATTAGTTATTGCCTGAGATACGGGAATATACTGGGGTTTATCCCGAAGAAGGCTCGTATTCTGGCCTTCTGAACAGGCCACGGGCAATACTCGTCCTCCGTTAACTCTTTAAACTCGTCTCATGTAGCCGCATGGTCTTGGGGTTCGACAGCCTGGCATAAACTAGTAGTCTCTCACGTAAGAAAGTACTACAGAATTGGCACCTTACGTGCCTCTGAACAACTCACTGCCATAATAACCTTGTTCATCTCATTAATCCATCTTTACCAGCCAGCTGGGTCCGTAGCACCAATGAACTGGGGAGGGCGTACTCGGCTCACATCTTGTAACCATTTTTACGCCTCGATATCTTCCGTAGGAGGTAGGTTGTTATGATCAACCGCCTGGTTTAAGAGAGCCATTTGGTTCGCCCTTGTTGCAATATGGTTTCAACACCTACACCTTGCTGGCCGACTGGTCCCAATGGCCACCGGTACTGGGATGAACCGAATTAGAAAACGTAGGAGTAGTCGAACCATCATCAGAACTGAAGGACATGGACGTGCTACCAACTATGCAATGCCCTCGATTGCATCTGCGTCCTCTACCAGCCAACATTTTAAAGAATGGAAATGGGAAAAAATATATGAGTACAATTCAGAATGTAACCATCATGGTGAGCGGTTTCCCATGTTATGAAGTCAAAACACAAGGCAGTAAAGACAATAAGGAAGATAATGGAACTTACAAGTAGCGATTGTACTAAGATGATGGCAGCGCAATGATACTGTGCTCATAAAACGATGCGATCAGACCCAAAAGACCAACAACCTACGTATCCATAAACCTAAGCTCTGATACCATAATCTGTAACACCCTGAAGATATTCAGGGTATGTCACAGCACCGTAAATCCCTACCTGGGGTCCAAAGGGCTAAACTAATATACAACATATTCCAACAATCATGATTATAATAACAATATCCAAACATGTCAACCATTCGGAACAATCGATGAAAACTCCAACGACAATACCCAATACCTCAAGAAACGATAAATCCAACTTAACCAACTGAAAAGAACAACTCCTATAGTACTCGAGTACCAACTAATGATTTATGACTAAGTAATCTCAAGGGACAAGACTCGAATTTAGATTAACATAATTCAGCATAGTATCACGCTTAGCCATCACTGTTGTACTGCCTTAGTTCTTGCTCGCTCGGATTATTCATACCTGAAATACATATATATATATATATATTTCCCCCATACGGGTTAGCCGTGGAATAGTTAGTGAAAGTAGTATAGATGAACCATTACATGTTACACATTAAAGTACATGAATCAATATTTTTAAAAAGCCAAGATAATGATTTTTCGAAAATGAAATATCCAAAATATGCCATAATTTTATAAACACTCATGATTATCCATGGACCCAACTATGCATAGATCCCTCCAAGGCACCATTGGACCCTCCCAGAGTGGTTAACCCTAATATTCATGAATCAAACCAAACTTGGATCCCTCCGAGGCCCCGTCGAACCCACCCGGAGTAAACGTATACACTCTCACACATATGCATCACTTTTCACATTAAGAATGTAAGTTTGTAGGAATACTTGCCTTTGAGACATGATGAAATGTTTTAAGACGGTATACGACCACAGTTGAAGGAACTTGACGACTCCGAACCTATGAATCCGTAAAAACTATCAACAACCATAAGACTGTAATTAAAACTGAAATACGCCCAAAAACCCCACCCACGAACCATGTAATCCATCAATATAACAAATAGAGGGCGGATCACAACCAAACCCTCTTGTTTTCACAAAATTCGAAAACTATTCCATAATTTTGTAGGTGGAACATTTATCGGAGGTAGATAATTCATCATCAACATATTCTATGAGTAATAGAGGTTAAATCAGATGAAACCATGAAGAAACCCCCAAATACCAAAATTTAGGGTTCTAAGAAAGATTACCTCGATTCGAAGGAAAATGAACGATGAGTGATAATTATACCGCATTAGGAACTCAGAGATGAAGTCCGGCGATGATATCCTGACAAACCCCGATCTGAGGAATCGCTGCACTATGAATAGAAGTGAGAAAAATGGGGAAAAAAATGCGACTGTCAGGTTTTTATCCTAACTAAAGTTAAGGCTGTAACAAGTACATCATACGGCCGTAACTATGCTGCTGGACTACCAGGTCATCCACATATACAACATACGGCCATAAAGGTATTGGCTATACCGCCGTTACAAGCAAAAATACGTTCATAAAATGGAAGAAACATGGTCGTAACCATGCTAATGTACTAACAAACTATATACATACCTGTTGGAAAAAACAATCATGTATCGAGTTTTGATAAAGTGCCAAGTTACAGCAAGCTGCTGTCCCAAAGTCAATCATACAGCAAGATGTGTGTTTGGATAAAGTGCCAACATACAGCAAGTCCTCACGTCGCCAACATACAGCAAAAGTATAAAGTACCATCATACAGCAAGAAGCTCATCAGTCGGTATGATACCAAGTATGGAAGCTGTCCTGAAATATTCATACAACATCTTTCCATACAGCAGCCCTAAGATAGCCTTTAGCGTTGGAACCTACAGCTACAGCATTGTAAACGCAACATGTTTGATACAGCATACAACCTGTAAGTGTTGAGATCTTCAAACACTTATCCAACAGGACTGCAGACCGTTGGAACGGAATCTGCTTTATACGGTAAAGTCAAACCTCCATTTTAAAACAAGTATTTAAATACTGACTGGATAAAGTATTTAAATACTAAGCCGACGGAGATCTTCAGACAAGGAGCAAAATCCGGATCTTGTTCTGTACAAGTCAATCATCCTGTTGGAACAGACTTTTTGCTCAACGGATCTATTCCAAAGGCTATATATACCCCGAAGTTTGAAGATCATATACACACAAATATATCAGAGAACTGAGAAGACTGAGATATACTGAGATACAATTGTGAACATCTCAAGAACAGTATATCAAGAGTAAACATATTTCTTCAAGTATACTGCCAATCCTGAAAGAAGAAATACACAAGTGCACATCCTTGAACAACACATCATCAGCTCAAAGCTCAAGAAAGTCAAGCTGTTGTTCAACCATTGTTCTTACATTAAAGAAAACCATCAGCCCTATGTGAACTGAGAAAGCCTTGCTTTTCCTAAACTGTGTGTGTTGGATCTGCATTGAAGAGACGAAGCTTCAGAACTGTGTGTGAAGAAGCTAGTCAAGTGAAAGCTTTGACCAATCTGTGTGAACGGTTGAAAGCGACGGTCTTTGTATCAATCTGTGTGAACGATATAAGGATAGGTTTGATTATAGACATATAGTTGTGTAAGTAGTGTTTATAATAAACATTTTCACTCCTGTGTGGAGGACCAGTGGACGTAGAGGGGTTTACCTCGAACCACTTTAAATATCGTGTCATTTACCATCTGTACTTACTGTTTTCATTACTGTGATTAATTTTATAAGTATACACTGCATACCCTGTACGCACCAAGCAAACATGAGAAAACCTAGTTGCTGTATTACAGCAACTTACTGTTTCAAGACTTCCGCTACGCACTCCTATTTGAAAATTGTACAGCTTGTTGCTTAAACACTTTCCTAGATGTTATATGTATACTTAGTGGCCAACAAGTGGTATCGGAGCGGTTGATTCTAAAAAGAATCAGTAGTATTTTTAACCGAATCAGATCCTTAAATCACTTATTTTTGAAAACTTATTTACATTTCCTAATCTTAGACATGGATACCTCATTGATTAATAAGGTACCAATGTTTTCTATTAATGAGTTTGATGACTGGAGAATTAGGAGGGAGGCTCATCTTGCCGCCATGCATGAAGAGATGATTTATGTCATCCAAGAAAGCCCCATAAAAATCATAAAGGTGACACGGCTGCAAGGATTGAAGGCCAAGCTCATGCCAAAATGCTCGAGAAAGAGCACGAACAATGGACCACATATGATCAAAAATGTGCCAACCTCGACACTATTGCTAAGAACGCGCTATTTGTCACTCTTGACAAAGGCACGTTCTCGAAGGTAAAGGGTTGTAAGACAGCCAAATAAATCTGGAAAAAACTCAAGATGATTTGCGAGGGAACTGAGCTCTCAAAAGAAAACAAGATTTCAAAACTAACTCAGCAATTCGAATCTTTCAAAATGAAACCAACTGAAACTCTTGAGGAACTTTACCTCAGATTCACTGGCATTGCCGGTGAACTTGAAGTGTTGGGAAAAATTTATACCCAAAAGGAGAAGAACTTAAAATTTTTCAGATCTCTCCCTACCCGATAGGACATTAAAACCATAGCTATGCGTGTGTCATGTAATCTTAATGACATTTCTACTTTTTACCTATTCTCTAACCTCAAAGCATTTGAGTATGACATAGATAAGAGAGAGAAAGCCGAAGAGTCACCTGCTAAAACTACAGCATTAGCCGCTGTATCCAACATGAGACACAGCATGCCCTGCACATCCAAGTCTGCCCACAAGAATGCTGACAGTGACGATGATATCCTGTCACAAGATGAAATGGCGCTTCTCATGCACAAATTCAAGAAATTCATCAAACAGTCTGGAAAGACTCCCTACAGGCCCAAGCCTGTTCACAAGGTAAGTACTGAATCTTCCTCTAGTGATGTAACCTGTGTTACAATTGTAGGAAACCAGGATATTATGCAAATAAATTTCCTCACCTAAAGTTCAAAAGTTGCCGGAAGCCGAGCAACAAGAAAAAGTTGAAAGAAGACGTGCTTGGAAAAACAAGCTCAAGGCCCTGATTGGCGAATCAGAAGCCTCCCCCGCACCAACAAAGTCCAAAGAATGTCTTAAAGCAGTCACTGACAGTGACTCGTCAGATGATGAATTCGAAGATAAAGCTTATATGTGCTTTATGGCTAAAGACATACCGGAAGATGAAGATAGCGATGATGTGGTAAGCTCAACCTCAATTACTCCAGCAAATGCATTTCATACATTTGAAACATGATGAATGAATTTAAAAACATTCAAAAGGCCCATGAGACATTGGAAAATGAAAACATACAGCTCCAAATTTCTAACCTATAGCTGAGGGAAGAAAACGACTTACTGAAAGTAAATTATGAAAATATGTCTGTTGATTGTGAAAACAACAAAGTCGATCACGAGAAACTCATGGAGAGCAATCATCAACGTGCTCACAAACTAAATGAGGCTAAGTCTCACAGTGAAAGCAAGACAAATGATTTCGTTCTGCTCCAATCCAAAATAAAATCTCTCGAAAAACGAGAAGGAGAACTTGAGACCATCTTGAAATCTTTCGAGAAATCATCTAAAAGAATGGAAGAAATTCTAAGCACCGGGCAACATGCTCATGATAAAAGTGGCTTAGGATATAGCTCATTCTCCAATAAAGCGAAAACTAGTACTGTGTTCATCAGGGGTGTGGAACCCATTCCTGTATTGAAAGAAATCCCGAGTCCTGTCAAGGTACCTGTTGCACCGCGAACAGCAAAGGCTGCCATTCCGCCACCACAGCAATATCACAGACAGCGGAATCCTCAGCCATTCAGACCTGTAAGGCATAACCAATAGCATGCTCCCCGAGCATATGAAAAGCGCCAACATCCGTTCAGAAATAAGGCTGTACCCAAATATCAAAAGCCAGCACAGCAGTACTTCCAACAGTACAGCACGCCTAGATATTGGATACAAAAGCCTCGTTCTCCATCGCGAAAGCAGGTCGCCGCATAGTATCAGCAACAACTTTGGGAATCTAACTGGAGACCCAGAAGGCAAGCTGTTAGGCCGAAGAAAATGGCTCGACCTCCAAGACAGCATTCATACTAGGTTAATAATAATAACCCTGAATTTTTCATGCATAATAAATATCAAGGTTACAGCGAATACGTGCCTGCCCCACGTAAACACTGCAAGAACGGACCTAAAGTAACCTACAGCAAGCCCATTGCTGTCAGGAAAATATGGGTACCTAAAGGTACTAACACCCATGGACCCAACATTCAAAGGGGACCTAAATCTACTTAATTCCTTTGCCTACAGGACATCTTAGAGAAGGACATCTGGTACTTCGACCATGGAAGTTCTCGACACATGACAGGAGAAAAAAGCAAGCTGTCAGATTATGTAGAAGGTCGAAGTCCAAAAGTGTGCTTCGGTGATAAATCAAAAGGAAGAAAAAGAGGGAAGGGAAGCTTTCTTGTAGGAAAATTCAAAGTCACCGATGTAGCTTATGTTGAAGGCTTATAGTATAATATACTTAGTATTAGCCAGTTCTGTGACAAATAGTTCTCTGTGAAATTCTATATAGATCACTGTAGAGTCAAGAACTTCCTGACCAAAGAAGTTGTGCTCACAGGAAGCAGATCAGGTAATATGTATATTGCTGACTTGATGCCTACGAGCTCCACAATTCCTTGTTTTGTAGCCGAAGGCACTGCAGATCTAAGCTGGTTATGGCACAAGAGGATGTCTCATGTCAACTTCAAGACGATCAACAAGCTCGCTAGACAGGAAATGGTCAGAGGTTTACCCAATGTGTCATTCCAAAAATACAGCGTCTTTGGACCCTGTCATAAAGGCAAGCAAATCAAGATCACCCTGAAGAGCAAATTCTACCTTTCCACTCACAGAGTTCTAGAAATGCTACACATGGATCTCTACAGTCCTGTAGACCTGGTAATTTTGGGAGGTAAGAAATATTGTCTCGTTATTGTTGATGATTATTCCAGGTATGCTTGGACAATCTTCCTAAGCAAGAAGAAGGAAACAACATCAAAGTTTCCTGAGCACCTGAGAGAAAGCTTCAAAATGAGAAAGGGTTGAGTATCATGTCCGTTCGTTCCAATAAAGGTACTGAATTTACTAACCGCTTTGTAGAGCAATACTATTCAAAAAATGGGATAAAGCACGAATACTCATCTGCCCGCACACCTTAACAAAATGGAGTTGCCGAGCGAAAGAACAGGAAGCTTAAGGAAGCAACAAGGACCATGATTGCCGCAATAAAGTTGCCACATCGTTTCTGGGGTGAAGCCACCAATACAGCGTGCTACACACAAAACCACTGTATGATCAACAAACACCACAACAAAACAGCATACGAGGTATGGAACAACAAAACTCCATTAGTTTCGTACTTTCACATATTTGGATGCAGGTGTTATGTTTTGAACAATGGGAAGGATCAATTTAGAACCTTCAATGAGAAGTCGGATGAAGGGATATTTGTTGGATATTCTTCTGTCAGCAAAGCTTACAGGATATTTAATAAACGGAAGCTAAAAATTGTGGAATCAGTTCATATAGTGTTCGACGAACCTCACCATGATCCTACAGGAGTAGAAGATGTTACTCAGAATATCCAAAAACTCACCATTGATGATCCTACAACTCCTATAGAGCATGTCGTTGACTTAGAAATCAACCCCGCAGTTGTAAGAACAGAAGTAGATGAAGGTGATGTTGTACAAGCTGAAGCTGAAACTACAGTAACTCGAGATATGGTACGGGACGCCGAATTAGAACCCGACAGAAGATGGTTAAGAGTTCACCCACAGGAGTTGATCATAGGAAATATTGATGATGGTGTATCTACCCATAGGAGAATACAGAGCACACAAGGAAATATACTATGTGCTCAAGAAGAACCCGAATCTGAGATATCTCCATTTCCTGTATGGAAGTCTCAAGCTGATCTTAGAAGACTTCATATGTGCATTATCATTGTATTATTAGCTCAATCCGAACCTGTTTCTACCAAAGAAGCTCTAGACAATTCTCACTGGATTTCATCTATGGAAGATAAGCTTAATGGTTTCGAAAGAAATAATGTATGGTATCTAGTACCCAGACCTGAGCATCAAGCCGTAATTGGAACAAAATGAGTATTTAGAAACAAGAAGGATACAAATGGACTTGCTATCAGAAACAAATCCTGTATAGTCGCACAAGGCTACATACAGGAAGAAGGCATTGACTATGATGAAACATTTGCCCCTGTAGCCAGACTGGAAGCCTTTAGGATATTTCTAGCCTTTGCCGCCCATAAGAGCTTTATTGTATATCAAATGGACGTCAAGAGCGCATTCCTGAATGGAGACCTTACCGAAGAAGTCTATGTTTAACAACCACCAGGGTTTGTCAACACATAAGGCGGAGACCTTGTATATAGGCTACGGAAAGCACTATATAGACTTAAACAAGCACCTAGAGCGTGGTATGAAACCCTGTCCCTGTACCTAACCAATAATGGATTTGAGAAAGGTGCTGTGGACAAGACCCTATTTAAAATACAGGAAGGTGATGACCTCCTGATGGTTCAAATATACGTAGATGATATTATATTTGGTTCAATTAACCTTGCTCTATGTCAGAGGTTCTCTCATCTCATGAAAAGTACATTTGAAATGAGTATGATGGGAGAACTTAGTTATTTCCTAGGATTGCAGGTAAAGCAGTTGCCTATAGGAATATTCATCAACCAGGAAATGTACAGCAAGGAGCTTCTCAACAAATTTGAGATGAACAACTCCAAATCATCGTCAACCCCCATGAGCACTTCCGTGTAAATTAGTGCTGACGAAGCTGGAAAGCCGGTTGATCAATCACTCTACAGGAAGCTTATTGGCTCACTCCTTTACCTAACAGCTAGCAGGCCCGATATCCAGTTTGTTTCAGGAGTGTGTGCTCGGTATCAAGTAGAACCTAAAGAATCACACTTCACAATAGCCAAATGAATCCTGAAGTACGTCAAAGGAACAGTCGATGTAGGACTGTGGTATCCTAAAGAAGGCATATTCGATTTGGTTGGCTACAGCGACTCGGATCTCGGAGGCTGCAAGCTAGATAGGAAGAGTACAAGCGGTACTTGTCACTTTCTTGGACCTAGACTTTTATCTTGGTTCAGTAAAAAGCAATTGGCAAACTCACTTTCCACCGCTGAATCAGAATACTATGCTGCTGGAAGTTGCTGTATGCAGATCCTTTGGATGAAACAACAACTGTTAGATTATGGACTCACTTTCAAGAAAACACCGATCATGTGCGATTGCACGAGTGCAATTGCAATAACACACAATCCTGTATTACACTCGCGTACTAAGCACATTCATATGAAGCATCACTTCATTAGGAATAATGTTGAGAACAAGGATGTTCGGCTCGAGAAAGTTCATACAGATATCCAGTTAGCTGACATCTTTACCAAAACCTCTCAACACAGCAAGATTCTGTATGCTTCGACAAGAATTGGGAATGCTACAGCCTGACTCCCTGTAAGTGTTTAATGCTTTTACTCAACAATTGAGGGGGAATACTATAAGACCCACGAATACAGTATCCACCATTAATTATCTATACACTCAGACAATCCGATAGCAATGTAGGAATAAAAAGACATAAATTCATCCTACAGCTGACGTGTGCAATAATTAAGGGGGAATACAGTATGACCCATAAATACAGTATTAATCCAATAATTGATGTAAGAATTGAATCCCGTATGTACCTTTTAAGGGGAAGGCTGTATTTTCGCGGATACAGCACATACTATGGAGTTCAATTAATGTTATTCTAATATTTTATTCATTTTAAAACATATTTAAGTCCACGTGCCCTGTTTTAAACCAAACGTCTTTTACATTAAATGCTTTGCACGACATCTGGACTATTTTATCTCAAACGCCGCGATTGTTAAAATTGTTTAATTATTTCAAACTGCCGTTTCGGGCAATAAGGGAAGTCAAAATGTCATATCTGGGACCAGTTATCATTTCAAAATTGGATGGATAAGATGTACCAGTTACGCTTAATTCATCCCGTTCGTTTATTTAAAAACGATGGTTCTAATCCCTTAAATCTGACTGTTCACTATCTGGAAACCCTAATCTTCCCCCGTCCACTATAAAAGGACTGTTTATTGCTCCCTTTGACTCTTTACGCTTTCTGCAAAATTGAAGAGTTCTTGAGCAAATAGCCTACAAGATTTACTGCACTTTTCTGCATTTTCTTTGCATCTCACTCAATTTCTTTTCAAGAAATCACTATGGCATCTTCGCAGACCTCCTCTCCATCTCTTAAGGAGATGACCACCATCATTGACAGATGAATCTTTGCCAGATCTGTTGTCTTTGAATGTGTCTGCGCTGAAACCGAAGATGTTGACTCTATGGAGATCATCGTCTCAAGGATTCGTCAACAGGGCCCCTATCACAATGGTAGCCACACTACTGAGCTCTACGATGAGCACATGGTTGAGGAATTCTCTCTCAACATGTCTATTCGTTTCTTCTCTCTTGTACAAGGAGGAAACGTCTCTGCATCACTGCCATCGTCCGCGGAATCGAGATCCGCATTGACGAAGCCCTATTGCAGAATTTGTACAGGCTCCCTATTGATGGCCTGTCTATGGAGGAACTTGAGACCTTTGGGTCCCAAGAGGTCATCACCAAATACTGGGGATTATTCACTGGCTCGGCATTGAATGTGACTGTTCATGCTTCATGCCAAAAGAAAAGTGTTTGCTTACCATTTGTTTATTTACACGATTTTTGTTGTCGTGTGATTGAGAACAGGACTAGTGCTTTTGAGATGTGCACCAATTTGAGATTCAGAATGATGGTCGCCATCATGTCTGGCAAAAAGGTGAATTGCTGCTCAAATAGCTGCAGGAAGAAGTCTCTAAACTTGTTACTCATAAGAAGTCATTTGGTCTCATTCTTAATAATATTCTGACCAAGTGTGGTGTTCTGCAATCAAAGGAAGTAAAGAAGATCAATTAGCGAAAATATATTGGAGGAACCAGGCCCTCTGTATCCACCAAATATCATCGGATTAGGTCAAGACCCTTTATAAGAACTCTGCCCCGTTCCGCTGATCCCAGGGACATAACTTCGAAGTCCGGAAGCGAGGAGACTTCGAGGAAAAGGAAGAGATCTCACAGCAAAACTCCCTTTGCTGCTGAGAAGCCGAAAAGGAAGCAAAAAAGGCTTTCCAAATCAAATACAGTGGCCCAACCCACTGTATCAAACCTCCAGGGCGCAACGCCTGCGGAAGACAGCTGCTACTGTTCAGACAGTAGATCCCGAGCCTTTGGCGGCAACGACGGATACACAGCTATCTGCCAACATTGAATTCTCTGGCGAGACGGCTGCTGACACGCTTTTAGTGTAACTATCGCAAGTGCACGATATCGTATCAAGTAGTAAAGTGGACTTTTTGAGTCCGGTTTATCGATCCCACAAGGAAGTTTTGTTATAATTTGAATTATACACTATTAGTCTATTTTTATAGATACTTAAGATGAGTGAAACACACAATTAAAAAGTTTGGTTTAATAATTGCAAAGAAATTGCAATAATAGTTCTAATATTATAAGGAAATAAAAAGATAGCAATAATAATTGATTGATTATCGATAAAATGAAATAATTGGGATTACAAACTTAGTTCGTCATTAGTTATAAAAGATGTATTGGAGATCATAAGATGAATTTACTTATTATGTTGTGTAGATTCAATTTTCCTTAAAAAGACGGTTTCTCTTTCGAACTATAAACGCCCCTTACATATTGAATCAATCCACTATATTTCTATGTTGATTGGCTTCAATACATAGCATTAGGATTTATGAAAATAACTCAAAGAATCATCTAAGGACTAGGGGTATATTTCTATCCCCTAGAACAACTTAGAGTGAAGATCATTTGATCTAATCAAACATATTTTCTTTCGAAACATATGAAGACCATTAATATCGTCATTTATTGGCCAAATAAATAAAGATTGTTCAAACAATGAAAATCACACACAATAATAAGTCATTCATAATAGATCTTTATACAAACATAAATAACATGACTAACCTTGTTTATAATCCCAACTAAAGATTACTTAGCCTATGAAGGGTTTATTATACATGTTACAAGCTTTGGTGGTCATGTTTAGTTGAATCAAGAGAAAGAATTGATCCTAACTCCCTTAGTAGATAAAGGAGTGAGAAGCAATAAACTCTCTGAACAACATATGCTATACCACACTTACAAAGATCACTCAAGAACACAAGTGTGTTCTTCACACAAAAAGAAAAGTTTACAAAAAAAATGGAAAACTATAAGATGAATGATGAATGATGAAGGATCTAAGGGGTCTATTTATACACCTAAAGTCATCTAATAGCTCCAAAACTCCAGCATTATTACATTAGATCGGATCAATGTCAGCCATCCCCTCAATAATACACAAAAAGTATAAAAAATTAGACAAATCATAGTAATCTGTCAAGAGTTACGGCCGTAACATTCAGGAGTTACGGCCGTAACTAAGTGACTTACTACGTAACGCCCGAATGTTACGGCCGTAACTCGGCTTCGTAAATTTGCTCATTTGAAGCTTGGATAGTTACGTTTCGGCCCGAATTTCTCGGACTTTGCGTTTTGCCCTGCATCTTCTTCGGATGATAACTTTTGATATATAACTCTAATTTTGAATCCGGAAAGACCGCCGAATTAAATCTCGGAAAGCCCTAAAACACGAATATATCAAAATTCAATAAAGAGAATATTTATTAAACATGTTGTTTCTTGAGTAATTCAGTTATTTAATCCGATCATCATCCGATAAAAATAAAATTATTAAAACTAATAAATTAAAAGCAAAAAACGAGTAGACTAGCTCAATTATGGGTGAATTTTATCGATACAAACCATGGATAAGTGTACAAAACTGACACTTATCACACCCCCAAACTTGAATTCTTGCTAGTCCCGAGCAACACTCTCTATTATTCACACTCCAAAAATAAAAATAAAAATCACTAAAATAAGAAAATTAATACACACATAAATTAAAATATAAAAAGAGAAAAGGAGATCAAAATGCCACAACAACCAGCTTTATACAGTAGATAGAAATGAATCAAGATTCAAAATAAATCTACTAATGTTTTTGAAGTTAAAACACGGTTTTTATTTTGTAATTCCAAAATGTAAGGTTTTCCCCCAAAAGGTTGATTATTTCTTTCCCACTCGTGATACACACGACTCCCTTTAATGGTTGCTCTCGAACACTCGTTTATTTTTCGACTCAATATGAAGAAGAATTTTATTGGCGTCATCAAATATTGTGATTTTCACAAAATTGAGTGTATTGAAATTCAGCTGCTAATTAATTCAAATCTGCTCATAAACTACATCCCTTTTAGTGATAGCTTTCACACCGTTATTTGCTAACGTGTAGCTCTTTTCACTAACACAATTTATATCTCATTATTTTTCTTTTCGTAAAAAGGTGATAGCTTTCACACCGTTATTTGCTAACGTGTAGCTCTTTTCACCAATTTTTCTGAGACGGCAGCTACGCACCAACAATGGTTAGTCCTTTATTTTTCGCAAAATTTAAGACTTCCAAAATTATGCAGCTGTTGCTTCTCAACACTTCTCCTTTTCGTCATTTATTTTTTTAGGTGATAGCTTTCACACCGTTATTTGCTAACGTGTAGCTCTTTTCACCAATGACTCCTTTTTTTAGGGAATAGAATTTTTGCAGAAAATCATTTTTTAGTTAAGCATGAAAAATCAAAAACTCCACAAATTAAGTAAATTTCAGTTTTATTTTTCATCAACCAATTGATTCTTCTTTTATCAAGGTAACGAATGACTCGATTTTTTATGATAATTACAAGGCTTGGAAAGAGAGATTAAGGCTCAAAAATTTTTGGAAGATACAATTTTTTTACCGGTTAAAACGATTTTAGAAGCTTGTATATAGCTAATTATTGGTGTTTATGGCCAGATCTAGAAATCTCAAAAATCAAAATACTATAAATATATATATATATATAATAATAATAAAAAAAATTAAGGCAAATAACCAAATCAATCAAAACACACCAAAAACCAAATCAATCAAAACACACCAAAATAATTAAACAAACCACCCCCAAACTTGAAAATAAAACTGTCCTCAGTTTAAAAATAAAAAACATAAAAATCAATGCAGAAAAGCAGAATACTCCCTATTAAGAAAGTTGATGTCTGAGCTAACGCCTTTTAGAATCTGCAAGAGAATAAATATACGTGGCACACAACAAAAGAAAATAAAATATACTCGTAAGTATAACACAATTTTTAAGATGCGCATCAAGAAAGTACGAAGAGTCGCCTTACGCTGCCATCAAAGTTTTTATAAAAGCAAAACACGAAATAAACATTACAGTAATAAAATAAAAATACATAAATCGCGAATAGATGCGCGTCAAGAGATCAAGAAGAAACTCCTTAAGCTGCCATCATTTAGCACGATTATTACACATGACAGAAAGTAAAAATACAAGAGGTCCGACATGGGTTATCAAAGGGAGAGGAATGAATCCACTTTTCGTTTTCTCACGGTAAAATCTTCTACCCAGACAATTTTAGCTAGAGCTGGATCTGGTTGAGGAACAAATTCATTGAGTTTTTTGATTAGTTCTTCTGGTGTTGTTGCAACGACTATGATTCGTTTTGCACGCTCGTAAATAAAGCCCTTTTCAGCAGAGTAGTCGATGAAAGACAGTAAACCATCAAAAAAACCATTGACATTAAGCACTCCTATTAGTTTTTGATGAACATTTAGCTGGGCTCTGGTAACCACATGAAAAAGTTCCTCAAGGGTGCCAAAACCACCGGGAAGGGCGATAAAGGCGCCAGAATTATTTATCATGTGAGTTATGCGATCTTGCATATTCACAGATCTAAACTCATCTCCAATAGTTGACCCGGTGATTTTACTTTCAGCCAGAGGTTTTGGGATTATTCCTAACACTCTTACTCGTTCCATATAGGCGTGACGGCTCGTCCCATTAATCCTAGACTTCCTCCTCCGTAAACTACATGAATGCATTTTTCTCCTAAGGTACGACCCAAGTTGTGGGCTGCTTCAGTAAAGCATGCCTCTTTTCCAGAATTAGCTCCACCAAAAATGCATACTGTGTTAAATTTTTTTGTTGAAGATGATGACTCCATTTTTGAAAAGAAAAAATTTTTTTAGAGAGAAACAGAGAAAAGTGCAAGTTTGAGGGATGAATGAAAGAAACCCAGTAGAAAGTTTATTTATAGAAGAAAAAGAAGGTAAAAATTGTTTAACAAGTTTGTGATTGCGTTTGATTGTGCTTCAACTACTCAATAGAATAATGAAAGCTTTTATCGCGTATCACATTTTTTTATTCAGAAAATCTCACCACACGACAAAAATAAAAGATACTTACGCGTATGTACAAGAGTTGTGATTGTGGCTCACATCTTCCTCTCGATTTTACGTTCGAAACGGCCTAAACGCCTTCTATGAGTCGGGAGAAGCCTCCCATCCAATTTTCTTACAAATTGGCAAACAGGTCTTTTAACGTCGATTCCCAAGACGTTGTTCATATTCAGTTTGAATTTATTCCACAAACATTGAATTCGTAATACACCATCCACTAGGATGCGTGTCAAGAGAAATTTCGATATTATCTAAATTCTCCTTATTCGGACCATCATTAATGAACCGAATTTTATCTTCTCTGTTTGTAGATGGAATTCCTAAAGATCGGCATTTTACATTACGCCCATCTAGCACATTTATAGCAAACGGCTAGCATCTTTGCTCGTCGTTTCTTGGCATATGAACTTTTTCCAAGCCCTGGTAAAAATCTAGTCGGTGTTTCTGTGAATTCACCTTCTATTCTTACTTTGGCTTCGATAATGAATCTTATGTCAAAAGGTATGCTTTTATTTGTAAGCAACCTCATCCTTTCAAGCCTTGTCTTGTAAATTTTTAAAATTGCATTTTTGCTTAGAAAGGGAAATCTTTTTTCGATTTTATACAATGTTTCTTCCATAAAAAAAAATAAAAATAAAATGACAATGAAAATAATTGAAGAAAATATCTACAAATATCAGTTGTTGTGGGAAACTGAAAAATCCGACTTTAATAGTCACGGAGTACCGTTATCCGCCACTTGACCGGACAAACACAATTGAGTACTAAGTTACAACGTCGAGAAATTTGTACCTATAAAAATAGTTTACAATGTAAGATTTCAAATATAACTTATACTTCTCCGGCAACGGCGCCAAAAACTTGACACGCTTTTAGTGTAACTATCGCAAGTGCACGATATCGTATCAAGTAGTAAAGTGGACTTTTTGAGTCCGGTTTATCGATCTCACAAGGAAATTTTGTTATAATTTGAATTATACACTATTAGTCTATTTTTATAGATACTTAAGATGAGTGAAACACACAATTAAAAAGTTTGGTTTAATAATTGCAAAGAAATTGCAATAATAGTTCTAATATTATAAGGAAATAAAAAGATAGCAATAATAATAGATTGATTATCGATAAAATGAAATAGTTGGGATTACAAACTTAGTTCGTCATTAGTTATAAAAGATGTATTGGAGATCATAAGATGAATTTACTTATTATGTTGTGTAGATTCGATTTTCCTTAAAAAGACGGTTTCTCTTTCGAACTATAAAACGCCCCTTACATATTGAATCAATCCACTATATTTCTATGTTGATTGGCTTCAATACATAGCATTAGGATTTATGAAAATAACTCAAAGAATCATCTAAGGACTAGGGGTATATTTCTATCCCCTAGAACAACTTAGAGTGAAGATCATTTGATCTAATCAAACATATTTTCTTTCGAAACATATGAAGACCATTAATATCGTCATTTATTGGCCAAATAAATATAGATTGTTCAAACAATGAAAATCACACACAATAATAAGTAATTCATAATAGATCTTTATACAAACATAAATAACATGACTAACCTTGTTTATAATCCCAACTAAAGATTACTTAGCCCATGAAGGGTTTATTATACATGTTACAAGCTTTGGTGGTCATGTTTAGTTGAATCAAGAGAAAGAATTGATCCTAAATCCCTTAGTAGATAAAGGAGATAGAAGCAATAAACTCTCTGAACAACATATGCTATACCACACTTACAAAGATCACTCAAGAACACAAGTGTGTTCTTCACACAAAAAGAAAAGTTTACAAAAAAATGGAAAATTATAAGATGAATGATGAATGATGAAGGATCTAAGGGGTCTATTTATACACCTAAAGTCATCTAATAGCTCCAAAACTCCAGCATTATTACATTAGATCGGATCAATGCCAGCCATCCCCTCAATAATACACAAAAAGTATAAAAAATTAGACAAATCATAGTAATCTGTCAAGAGTTACGGCCGTAACATTCAGGAGTTACGGCCGTAACTAGGGTGACTTACGGCCGTAACCCCTGAATGTTACGGCCGTAACTCGGCTTCGTAAATTTGCTCATTTGAAGCTTGGATAGTTACGTTTTCGGCCCAGAATTTCTCAGACTTTGCGTTTTTGCCCCAGATCTTCTTCGGATGATAACTTTTGATATATAACTCTGATTTTGAATCTGGAAAGACTGCCGAATTCGTCTCGGAAATCCCTACAACATGAATATATCAAAATTCAATAAATAGAATATTTATTAAACATGTTGTTTCTTGAGTAATTCAGTTATTTAATCCGATCATCATCCGATAAAAATAAAATTATTAAAACTAATAAATTAAAAGCAAAAAACGAGTAGACTAGCTCAATTATGGGTGAATTTTATCGATACAAACCATGGATAAGTGTACAAAACTGACACTTATCAGCTGCCCCTTTGGAGCCAACAGCCACATCTCCTGTACGGGGACCCACACCCGTAAGGGATCCATCTCCCCTCAGGGTACCAACCCTTGTACGGGATCCCTCTCCAATACAGGTTCACACACCTGTAGTAGAACCCATTCCTACAGTGAACCCATGCACTGTACGCAGCCCCTCTCCCAACACCATAATTAACAAGACCTTGCTGTCAGTTCAAATTGAACAAGCTTTCGAATGTTTTATTCAATGGAAAACCTACAGGGTCGCTCCTTACGACACTTTGTATAACTAGAGCAAGTGGAGAGAAGAAGAATTGTTTGTTCTGGAGATAACAGATTCTCCAATTGAAGTGCTAATCCAATGGGACAATGTCTTTTGCAAAGAACTGACCTCGAGCTATTTCAAGGATAAGGCTGATGCTCGAATGAAAGGAAAATTTGTATCCGAATACACTATCCCTGTCAGTCCTAAAATAGACCATGACTCAGACGACGATGATGACGCCTTTCAGGCTGGTCTGAGAATGAGCCGTAAGGAAACCAGGGAACAGGAGTTCTCCACAACGCAACAACAATATGGTGAAGGGACCTACAGATAACAACATTCCCCTACACAACAGCAAGAAACTGCTCAAGACAGTAAGGAATCAGCCCCTCCTGTCACCGACGCCACGACAATTTCTCAACAGGCACCCGATCCTGTCGCTGCCCAACCAGACGACCTAGGCCGCGCCATCCTGCACGAGGAATCAGTTCCTCTACCGGAGCAGGCAGACGCTGAGAGACAACAGGAGGAATCAGTCCTTCCTGTACCTTTTTCTACAGACACTCATCCGGAACAGGAGGATTCAGTCCCCCTATCTCTGAGTCTGAACAAGCCAAGCAACCGCAGGCTGCACCAACAACTTATGCCCCCGCATCTCCAACAGTAGAATCCAACGACGGTTTCTTACCTGAGGATGAACCATAACGGCCACGCACTCATGTGGTTGTCATACAGCTCAATGGAGATGATGAGAAAAGTCAAGCTATCCAGCCATACACGAGCAACTGCATGCTCTCAGTTGCCCAATTGTTTTCCTACAGGATGCTATGAATGCTTTGCACACTGTTGAAAATGAGATCAATGGGTTGCACTAGACTGCCATTGATGAAATGACGGGTGTTAAGCGAGAAATCTCCAACGTGGAAGAAGCCTTCCACATTTTGCCCACCGTCTTAAGAAAAGCTCTCAACCAACTCCAACAGCGCCACGAGCAGATTCTCATGGAGGAACAAGTAAAGCTCCACGTTTCTTAAGCCAAAACTGTATCTGCCCTACAAGAAACAGGCTCCCAGCTAAGAGGACATGATAAAAAGATAGATGATATGTCGCTGGTGCTTCAATCCCTTGTTGATAATATGTCAAGTATGGATACCAAACATGATGATGCAATGAAAATCCTGGAACGCCTTGATACAAAGGTCTCTTATCTTGATGAGGCCAAAAAGGGGGAAGAAGTCAAAGAAGCTGGAAGACAATGGAGGCTTGAGCAAGAAAATGAGTTTGACGCTGCATTAGAAGACAGTATCATTTCTGCAATTAATCAACCATCAACTCCTTCTCATTTTGTTAGGATACAGGGTTCTCGTCCTAAATTCCACGATCCTAACTTTTCGTGGAAAAACCATGTGCAAAAGCCGCCAGTAATGAATCTCCCGGCCAACCGACAGCCTACAACCGATGAAATAAAGGATTGGAGGAAAAATGAACTGATGAGATACTTTGTTGTTCTCATCAGGGAATCTCCCATATTCAATAATTGTAAAATGCTGAAGGAAGCTGCCGAGGAATTTAAAAGAAGGTTGGACGAAGGAAAGCTCCCCCTACAGCTCCAGATGAAATCTAAGCACAAGAAAGGCGATCCGGTTACCCGCCCTGAAGACTGGATCCTTGATTTTCAATCATATGAAGGTCAATCAATCTACTTAAGTCGAAACAAGGATGCCCTGCAAAATTGGTGGAAAGGAACCGAGAATGATCCAAGAAGGCCTTGGAGACACGCTCACTACAGGAGCTAGCAACGGAGGATCCTTCCTGTATCTTTATTTTGACAGCATAAACTCTATATCTTTTACTCTCCTTGTAATCTTTGCCTAATATCAATAAAATCTATTTTTGTTTTGGAAGATTACAACTCGTAATCTAAAACTGTGTTACTGTGTAATTATGAAATTTATTTGATGCAAACTAACAAGTAAAAACTTGTATAATACAAAGATGTAAGAACTCGTCTGCGAACAGTTCATTGGTTAAGTTGTATTTAACACTAAACTACACTATAACATTGTGCTTGCGCGCCAATCATAAGTTTAAATTGTAATACACTCTCCTGTTAGATGCTATCATTTTTAGAACTTGCCTGCGAGCAGTTCACATTGTTTTATTTGCTGAAGGCCAGATCATTCGACAGAAGACCAAGAAGAAAGCCTCTCAAGACAAATCTTTTTAGAGGTTTTGGCATCAAGATTTTGGCATCATCAAGAAGTTTTGGCAATTATCAAAAAGGGGGAAATTGTTGGGAAAAACAATCATGTATCGCGTTTTGATAAAGTGCCAACTTACAGCAAGCTGCTGTCCCGAAGTCAACCATACAACAAGATATGTGTTTTGATAAAGTGCCAACATACAACAAGTCCTCAAGTTGCCAACATACAACAAAAGTATAAAGTTCCATTATACAGCAAGAAGCTCATCAGTCGGTATGATACCAAGTATGGAAGTTGTCCTGAAATATTCATACAACATCTTTCCATACAACAGCCCTAAGATAGCCTACAGCGTTGGAACCTATAGCTACAGCATTGTAAACGCAACATGTTGGATACAACATACAAGCTGTAAGTGTTGAGATCTTCAAACACTTATCCAACAGGACTGAAGACCGTTGGAACAGAATCTTCTTTATACACTAAAGTCAAACCTCCGTTTTAAAAACAACTATTTAAATACCGACTGGATAAAGTATTTAAATACTAAGCCGACAGAGATCTTCAGACAAGGAGCAAAATCCGGATCTTGTTCTGTACAAGTCAATCATCCTGTTGGAATTGACTTTTTGCTCAACGGATTTATTCCAAAGGTTATATATACCCCGAAGTTTGAAGATCAGATACACGAATATATCAGAGAATATACACGAACTTATACGAATATTCAAGATCTGAGAACTGAGAAAACTGAGATATATTAAGATACAATCGTGAACATCTCAAGAACAGTATATCAAGAGCAAACATATTTCTTCAAGCATACTGCCAATCCTGAGAGAAGAAATACACAAGTGATCATCCTTGAACAACACATCATCAGCTCAAAGTTCAAGAAAGTCAAGCTGCTGTTCAACAATTGTTCTTACATTGAAAAAAACCATCAGCCCTGTGTGGACTGAGAAAGCCTTGCTTTTCCTGAACTGTGTGTGATGGATCTGCATTGAAGAAACAAAGCTTCAGAACTGTGTGTGAAGAAGCTAGTCAAGTGAAAGCTTTGACCAATCGGTGTGAACGGTTGAAAGCGATGGTCTTTGTATCAATATGTTTGAACGATTCAAGGATAGGTTTGATTATACACACGTAATTGTGTAGGTAGTGTTTATAATAAACATTTTCACTCCTGTGTGGAGGACCAGTGGACGTAGAGGGGTTTACCTCGAACCACTTTAAATATCGTGTCATTTACCTTCTGCACGTACTATTTTTGTTATTGTAATTAATTTTATAAGTATACACTGCATACCCTGTATGCACCAAGCAAACAGGAGAAAACCTATTTACTGTATTTCAAGACTTCTGCTATGCACTCCTACTTGAAAATCGTACAACTTGTTTCTTAAACACTTTCCAAGTTGTATTCTGTATACTTAGTGGCCAACAATACACAGTATACAGCCATAGAGTTACTGGTTACGCCAGTAACACAGTCATATGGCTGTAACATGTATATCATACGGCCGTAAGTGCTCCAGCACAACAGCCTGAATCCGGCAACTCAAAACGGATCGAATGATGAAAAACTCAAAGGTTAACATTAACCCACGAAGCACTTATAAAAAGCATCAAAATATGTACTCAAGCGCTAAATAAACACGTGATTCCGACCACCCAAAGGTATGGAAGTACAATTACATTGACAAACGCCCAAAACATTAGAAAATTATGAAATGGCCCAAACGTCCGAGAATCACATTTCAAGATCGAATAACAATACCGAGTTTCACAAAACGTCTAGGTATACTAATTAACTTATAGGAACAACAAAACGATAGTTTCGAGCAAGATTTACAGGAATCGGACCGAAGCACGATAATGTCCCCACATTATTCGGATTCATTAGGACGACTTCGAAACTCGTTCAAATCACAAAAAATGCAGAACAAAAAAGTTCCAAAATATTGAATCGGTTACAGACGAGTAATGGGAAATAAAAAATTCCACAAATAGAAATTAATAAAAATAGAAAAATCTCAGATATTACACACTGTGACTGCTCTCTCGAACTAAGCATGCCTGAAATGTATGAAATGCATTTCCCCTATTTAAGGGGTTAGCAATTCGAATTTGCTAGTGCAAGTATTCTAATCATACAAAATAGACCACGCAAATATCAGCCATAGTTAAATAGCGACAAACATTATATTTATGTTTAGCAAACAAACCCCAGCCTTTGAAAACGATTCATCATATCGGGGGTTTTAAAAAATAGAAAATACTTTTAGGACCTCAAGTTCGAAGTTATAAAACCTTTTTGAAACATTTGGGTCTCATCCCAAATCTCATTTCAAATCATAATACTCGAAAACAATCACAAGGTCCCACACTCGCAAGTGCGCACCCCAGAGACCCTGTCGAATCATACCTAGTTAGATGCTCATAGCCAAACACCATTCACACTCACAAGTGACGAATTCCAGAGGCCTCACTGGACCCTACCTGGTACCACAACACATAATGTTATTACTCTCAAGTAACGAACACCAAAGACTTCGTCGGACCCTACCTGGAACCACATGTTACTGCTTTTTGTCCCGTACTCACAAGTACCGAGTCTCAGAGGACTCGCCAAGCCTTACCTGGTCAAACCCACAACATCACCATTGTGTCCCGACCCATATGTAATACCCTTATTTTTCCCATTTCCGTATATCTCGATTTTTGTGATTTGTTTATGCCAATGTATTATAATTATTATCCTCCGTTTTCTTTTCTCCTCCCACGTGTTCTCTCGGTGCGTAATTAAAATTTTGACATTAGGATCGAGACTCTTACTGAGCATTTCGTCATGTTCGTTTCCATGTGATTTTGGAAAATTGAGATGCCGAGTCATGACAGCTAGACATAGGCCGACCAGATGCGGCAGGAACCGGCTAGGTACAGCAGGAACCGGCCAAGTATGACAGGTCATGTCTGGAAGGTTCTCGAAAATAGTACGGATGTGATAATCCCTGAGCGGAGCAAAACAAATGATCGGAGGGAATCCGTACCCCTACTTCTCCTTTGAATATCCTAATGTTGGCGAAATTTATAATAATTCCTAATCATTACTGTTCTCGATAATCACGACTTTGATTGGTTCTCATTTCACCGCCTTATGTTTCCAACTCTGGTTATCCTAAAGTTTCGGAGCCGAAACTTCTTCTTAGTATGGGGGAAAGTATTACTCGTGACGTTTCTCAGTAATCCCTAGGAGGGGTGACCTTTCATTGTTGATAACCCGTCTGTGATTCCCTCATCAATTATAAAACTGCCTCGTTCTACTCAGTTTACCGTCATCCGAACAAATTTCGAAACTGATCCATCGAGGCCCGAGGATTATTGTGAGTTTAGTCCTTGGAAATTTTGTTTGAAAATATCGCCTAAGTATTTCTACCAGTGCAACCAGTCGTATCCATAAGGTTCTCGAGCGTGTCCGAAATGCTGCGGGCCGGAAGGTTCTCGATCGTCTCCAGAAGGTGGCGGGCCGGTCATGTCAGGAAGGTTCTCGAACGTGTCCAAGGCGGCGGGCCGGTAGGTTCTCGAGCGTGTCCGGAAGGCAGAGGTTCGGAAGGTTCTCGAGCGTGTCCGGAAGGAGGCAGTCCAGAAAGTTCTCGAGCGTGTCTGGAAGGCAGCGGGCAGGTCTATAAATATGGCAGAGTAGCCAGATTTTTCGCACATTTTCTCATTCATCCTCTTTTCTTTCTACGGCTGGGACTTGGAACACACGAAGGCATGCTGTTAAACTGTTAATCCACCAGGTTTTTGAGTTCCTAACGACGATCTAAGTACCCTCTAACCACCTCCGATCGACCAAATCAGGGGTAATGGGATCGAGTTTCCTGCGAGGAACTGGCGTTGAACCCTTCGGTATATCTCGAATTTTGTGATTCGTTTATGGCAATGTATTATAATTATTATCCTCCATTTTCTTTTCTCCTACCACTTGTTCTCTCGGTGTGTAATTAAAAATTTGAAATTGGGATTGAGACTCTTATTGAGCGTTTCGTCATGTTTGTTTCCGTGCGATTTCGGAAAATCGAGCCGCCGAGTCATGACGGCTGGACACTGGCTGGACAGATGCAGCAGGAACCGGCCAAGTGCTGCAGGAACCGGCCAGGTGCGGCAGGTAATGTCTGAATGGTTCTCGAGTGTGTCCGTAAGGTAGCGGACCGGTCGTGTCTGGAAGATTCTCGATTGTGTCCGGAAGGCAGAGCGCCGAAAGGTTCTCGATCGAGTCTGTAAGGTGGCACGCAGGTCAATAAATATGGTCGAGCAGTCGGATTTTTCGCGCATTTTCTCATTCCTCCTCTTTTATTTCCGCGTCTGGGACTTGGAACAAACGAAGGCATGCTGTTAAACTATCGATCCAAAAGGTTTTGAGTTCTTAACGACGATCTAATCACCCTCTAATCACCTCCGATCGACTGAATATAGGGTGTCAGGATCGAGTTCCCTATGAGGAACTGGCGTTGAACCCTTCCGTTCGTCGTCTTCATCAAGATTCCAAAGTTCTGATCGACCGTGTTCCTCAGAATGTTCACGGGAGATTACCGAGGTCAAAATACGGGTGAATTGCCCATTCCGTCTTCATGTCTGTTGAACTTTTCCATCCGTTAAAAGGCAAGGCAAGTATTTGATCGTGCTTTATGTATAAATTGCAATTGAATATGTATGTACTGTGATTTCCAGTGATTTTGTTTATGCTCTGATTTCAGCAACTCTTCGTTGATATTTCGAAAATATTTTTGAAAGGATTTCTTAAAAAGAACTGCGTTTCGAAAGGATTTTGAAAATATTTTGGAAAATGATTTCGGAAAGGTTTTCTGTAAACACTCGATGACTGATCGCTATTACAGTTTTCTGGAATGATATTATTTTATAAATGACTTATCAAAGATGCCTCGAAAAGTTATTTCAAAGGAGATTGAAAAACAAAGTTACTGGAAATTTTGGATAATGTTTTGAGATTTGCGTCGGCAAAGTTCTATGACAACGTATTGTAAAATGTGGAGTGATATGTTGAAACTGTACCAATGTTGAGATCCTTTCAGATTTGTGGACCGGGTAAAGCCAGGTATTGCCTTGACGAGGGCTTTAGGGTATATGGTAGTGTTCAGGTCGGTCGGCCGTCTCCTGACTTGTTATGTACCACTCGGAGGGTAATCCAACCAGGGATGTCCCAACGGGGAATCTGGGATATATACTTGGACTAGTATGTACCTGGATGCCCAGTGTTTTAATGATGTTTATATTATTCTGGAATAATGAAGTGGTATGGTACTGCTTATGCCTTTAGATTGTGAATGATGTTGTCACAGTACTGTTGAGGCGCTGGTACTTGGTGAGAATATCCTTGTTCTTGATATACTAACATAATCAGTCATCACGAATTTTATTTATTGCACGTTATATATATTCCTATTGTCAAGTACTTGCATTGGTCGTTTGCTGACCCCTTTGGGGGTGGATACCTTTTATGTGTATTCAGGTACCAGTCTTAACGGTGAGCCGGTGCAGGAAGGGCATGAGGATGACGAGCAGCAGTGATATTCTCTCATGATGCCGAGGTCGTTTTAGTTGTCCTATCTTGTCTTGGGTAAATAATCACGAGTATTATTTTTATTGATGATACTCCCATGTGAGGGCTTGGGTATTGTCTTAAAGTTTGTTATCGGCATGTTAAGTTGGTTTCGACCGTGGTTATATTTGACCTTGCCGTTCCATATGTTGTGGATGTGATGTATCGTCGACCTTGTCGGTTGATGTGGGTTTTTTTGGTTTTATATTCGACCTAATTCGTCGGTGTGTGTGTATGGGTGTTAGTCAGGTTTATGCCTTGTGGATTCCTGAAATGGATCCACGACGCTGTAACAGTTCCGACCCGGGGCTGGGTTGTTACAAAAAGTCGTATCGGAGCCTAGGTTTTTGAATACATAGGCCGTCGGTTATTGGGTCCATCTTGTTGTGTCGCATCGTTGGTTGTGTTGAGGAATATTACTGGCTACCATCGTCTCGTGCCACCTGTGCTATAAGTCTCTTTGATCCTTAATTTCTTTTTCTAAACCTGTTTTAGTCACCTTTCTGAGCCTGTCTGGACTTTGTATTGAGATAAGAGACCTTTTGTGAACTGCATTGGGGTCGTACCCATTGATTCTCTTCTGATCCTATCTGAATTCCACAAAGAACCAGTTTGTACTTTGGTCTCGTTCGAACTGTGTTCATTACCTTTCCTTTGTAGAATTTGGGTATACTGGCGTATGGTGATGGTTACCAAGAGTAAAAGCCCTTGAGAACATGAATAAATTATGTTGATCCTTTATTCGAATCCAATACCTGCGAGATTCTATTCGTTGGATTAGAGATTCCAGATCTTAATGAAGATAAGTCAAAATCCTTCGAAATATCAAAGTCACTGTAAGGTTAAACTGCTCAGCGATACTTAGGCTCGTGTATTTATTTGAAATAGGGTAAGATATTTTACAACCCATGTTATTATAACTTTCTTTTAAGATAATAGCAAAAATTTTCAAAACCTTTGAAAAATCAAACCTGTCATTTTTAGAAAGAGAAACTTAATTTTGAAATTTTGATCTATATATTCTTATAAGGGCCTGTAATTTAAATTTTAGATTCGGATGTATGTCATGCAGATTTGTCATGCAAATTAAGTTATCTTGCAACATGATTTAGGTAAGACATATCTTTTGAGTTCTTTCAAAAAACAATGAGAATTAAGGAATGGCATCATTTTGAGAAGATGTCAGCACTTCTCAATGATAGACACTGAGTTATGTAATTTTCAATACGAATGTTCTCAGAGTTAAAATAGAAAATTGATGCACTAAGAACGCCTCGGCATGAATATATACGTGTAAACATAACATGTGAATGTGTAAAGTTTCTTTTTGAAAAGCTAATACGAGCCCAGGTACCGGGAGCAATAGATGCATCATCGCTACAATGTGTAAAAGAGTTGCGTAAATAGTTGAGCACAGATTATTTACGTGCGATGTTGGAGCTTTGTGATCACATCGCTCCAATCGAGATGCAACATTTTGACTTTCCGACTTTCTGTGGATAATTCTCTTTTAGGTACATTAAACATCCTACCTTTCTTGAGAAGCAAGTCCCTTTCCTTACACCTAATTGAAATCTTTAAGCTGTGATCAGCTCTTGTTATTGCACCACTCTCATATATGGTCTCTCGATTATAAATCCCATCTTATGTGTGCGGTGATTGTGTTGTGCTAACTCGATCAACATTGGTCGATGGGCTGTAACTTGTTGGTGGTGTTAGGGTTCTGGGATATACAATGCGTATACGGTCCGGATGAAAATAGTTTCGTAGTATATTATGAAAAATCGGGTATATTATCGATTTCTATATTCCATCAAGAATGAGTTTTTAAGTATCAATTTTATCCACTGTATGAACATTTTTAAAGTGGTGTTTTAAACTTTTCACAAATTGGGAAAATATACGATTTAATATCGCGTTATCAAATAGTCACGTATATCGGCGAAAAATCTTTTTCAATTATACATTTTGGTTGAAGAGGAAAGATTTTCAATTTGTGGTATTTGAAACTCAAATAAAATTTTTGAAATATTTTAAATTTGTTCCAATATATTTCAAATTTTAAGAACATAATTTTTTTTATACACTATTCAAAAATAACTTGAAAGCCAATGTGTGGAATAAAACTTCCTCTTCTAAAAAGTATTTACAAGTCTTGGGTAAATCGTGACTTGCCCCCCCTTATCTTCAAAAGATTGTTTTCATAAAATGGAGACATGATATTATCATCCTTGACAAAAGGCTAAAAGTCGAATTTACACCCTATGAGCTCTAGTATTCTCCAGCTCGTGTATTGAAGTTTTCTTATATAATAAAAACACCTGGGCTTGTATACGATACACATGCTTCCCGAATTCTTCGTCATTAATTTTCGTGTTACCTACCTTGGGCATTCGAGGACGCTGACTGAACCTAGTGGTGTTACTGTGCGATTGCTTATGCGGAATGGTGTTATATGTCTTAGTATTCCGAACATTGGTGGACGTGGATGTGGTGATGATTGTTGAAGTGGTTATGTGATTCGTACGACAATGACTCATGCTACGGGTGAAGGAGTATCGGGATCAGATGATACCCTGCGAAATCTCCTCAGTGGTTAAGGCCACGAACAAGGCAAAGAGGCTCAAGACATCTGGAAAGTTCTTGGGTGGCGAAGGAACTAAGGTTCCCGAACCCCCACATCTTTTGAATACAGCGTCTACGCGGTCGATACGCAGGTAATTCCAAGCCAGTATCGTTAACTTCGATACGATGGGGAAATGCTACAACTACAACGTTCAAGTAAATGTTCGTGCAATTGTCCTTCTTCACCCTTGACTCGTGAGCAGTACGGCTGTGAAGGTAATCGGATGCGGTATGGTGTGATAGTCCCCGAGCGGAGCAAAACAAATGATCGGAGGGAATCCGTACCCCTACTTCTTCTTTGAATAGCCTAACATCGACGTGTGATGAATTTATAATAATTCCTAATCATTACTGTTCTCGATAATCGTGACTTTGATTGGATCTCATTTCACCGCCTTATGTTTCCAACTCTGGTTGTCCTAATGTTTCGGAGCCGGAACTTCTTCTTAGTATGGGGGAAGGTATTATTCGTGATGTTTCTCAGTAATCCCTAGGAGGGGTGACCTTTTTATTATTGATAACCCGCCCGTGATTCCCTCGTCAATTATAAAACTACCTCGTTATGCTTAGTTTACCGTCATCCGAACAAATTTCGAAACTGATCCATCGAGGGCCGAGGATTATTGTGAGTTTAGTCCTTGCAAATTTTGTTTGAAAATATCGCCTAAGTATTTCTACCAGTGCAACCAACATTTTCTGACGAGTTGTGAGTTTCGATGTTATTACTCAAACTCAGAACATATTTTCAGGACGTTTGAGCCATTTTATAATCATTCTAACTCTGGGGGCATTTATTTTCGAACTCATACTCCTCCCCTTCGACCACTCATGTTCATATGTACGTTTCTTGCCTGGGCTCGTTTATCAGATACTTGCTTAATTGGTTCACCGCATTTTGGAAATTGTCACGTTCACCCATTGCTCGGGATGTTTTGGAGCTGAGCAAAGTGGTTGTTTTCTTTGATTGTTCTATCACTCCCTATTTTAAGTTTCGGAACGAAACTTATTTTAAGAGGGGTAGAATGTAATACCCCTATTTTTCACGTTTCCGTATATCTCGATTTTTGTGATTCGTTTATGACAATGTATTATAATTATTATCCCCCGTTTTCTTTTCTCCTGCCACGTGTTCTCTCGGTGCGTAATTAAAAATTTGAAATTGAGATCAAGACTTTAACTGAGCGTTTCGCCATGTTTGTTTCCATGCGATTTTGGAAAATCAAGCCGCCGAGTCATAACAGTTGGACACTGGCCAGCCAGATGCAGCAGGAACTGGCCAGGTGCAGCAGGAACCAGCTAGGTATGGCAGGAACCGGACACATGCGGTAGGAACCAGCCAAGTGTGGCAGGTCATGTCTGGAAGGTTCTGGAGTGTGTCTGGAAAGCGGCGGGTCGATCGTTTCTGGAAAGTTCTCGAGTGTGTTCGGAAGGCGGCGGTCCAATCATGTTTGCAAGGTTCTCGAGCGTGTCCGAAATGCAGCGGGCGGAAGGTTCTCGATCTTGTCTGGTAGGAGGCGGTCCGGTCGTGTCTGGAAGGTTCTCGAGCGTGTCCACGGTAGCGGGCCAGAAGGTTCCCGAGCGTGTCCAGAAGGCGGAGGTCCGTAAGGTTCTCGAGCATGTCCGGAAGGCGGCGGGCAGGTCTATAAATATGGCAGAGCAGTCGGATTTTTCGCACATTTTCTCATTCCTCCTCTTTTCTTTCCGCGGTTGGGACTTGGAACACACGAAGGCATGCAGTTAAACTATTAATCCACCAGGTTTTTGAGTTCCTAACGACGATCTAATCACCCTCTAATCACCTCCGATCGACCAAATCAGGGGTATTACGATCGAGTTCCCTGCGAGGAACTGGCGTTGAACCATTCTGTATATATCGATTTTTGTGATTCGTTTATGCCAATTTATTATAATTATTATCCTCCGTTTTCTTTTCTCCTACCAGGTGTTCTCTCGGTGCAAAATTAAAAATTTGAAATTGGGATCGATACTCTTACTGAGCATTTTGTCATGTTCTTTTCCATGCGATTTCGGAAAATCGAGCTGCCGAGTCCTGACGGCTGGACACTGGATGGCCAGATGCAGCAGGAACCGGCCAGTTGCGGCAGGTCATGTCTGGAAGGTTCTCGAGTGTGTCCGGAAGGCAGTGGGCCGGTCGTGTCCGGAAGGTTCTCGAGCATGCCCGGAAGGCGGAGGGCCTAAAGGTTCTTGATCATGTCCGGAAGGCGGCGGGAAGGTCTATAAATATGGCTGAGCAGTCGTATTTTTCGCGCATTTTCTCATTCCTCCTCTTTTATTTTTGCAGCTGGGACTTGGAACATATGAAGGCATGCTCTTAAACTACCAATCCAAAAGGTTTTTGAGTTCCTAACGACTGAATCTAGGGTATTAGGATCGAGTTCCCTGCGAGGAACTGGCGTTGAACCCTTCCATTCGTTGTCTTCATCAAGATTCTAAAGTTCCGATCGACCGTGCTCCTCGGAGTGTTCACGGGATATTACTGAGGTCGAAAGTCGAGTGAATCGCCCATTCCGTGTTCATGTCAGTCGAACTTTTCCATCCGTTAAAAGGCCAGGCAAGTATTTGATCGTGCTTTATGTATAAATTGCCACTGAATATGTATGAACTCTGATTTCCAAATGATTTTTTACATTCTGATTTCAGCAACTCTACGTTGATATTTCGAAAATATTTTTGAAAGGATTTCTTAAAGAGAACTAAGTTTCGAAAGGATTTCGAAAATAGTTTGGATAATGATTTGGGAAAGGTTTTGTGTAAACAGTCGATGACTGATCACTATTACAGTTTTCTGGAATGATATCATTTTATATATGACTTATCGAGGATGCCTCGAAAAGTTATTTCAAAGGAGATTGAAAAACAAAGTTGCTGGAAATTTTGGATAATGTTTTGAGATTTGCGTCGGCAAAGTTATGTGACAACGTATTGTAAAATGTGGAGTGATATGTTGAAGTTGTACCAATGTTGAGATGTTTTGAGACTTGTGGTCCGGGTAAATCCAGGGATTGCCTTGACGAGGGATCTGGGGTACATGGTAGTGTTCAAGTAGGTCGGCCGCCTCTGGACTTGGTATGTAACACCCGTAGGGTAATCCAACTAGGGACATCCCGACGGGGAATCTGGGGTATATACTTGGATTGGGTATATACCTGGATCCCCATTGGTTTAATGATGTTCATATTATTCCGGAATAATGAAGTGGTATGGTACTACTTATGCCTTTGGATTGTGAATGATGTCGTTATCACAGTACTATGGAGGCGCTGGTACTTGGTGAGAACATCCTTGTTCTTGATATACTAACATAATCAATCATCACGAATTTTATTTAATGCACATTATACATATTCTTGTTGTCAAGTACTTGCATTGGCCGTTTGCTGACCCCTTATGGGGTGGATACCTTTTATGTCTATTCAGGTACCAGTCTTAACGGTGAGCCGGCGCAGGAACGACACGAGGATGACGAGCAGCAGTGATATTTTCTCATGATGCCGAGGTCGTTTTAGTTATCCTATCTTGTTTTGGGTAAGTAATCATGAGTACTATTTTTATTGATGATATGCCCGTGTGAGGGCATGGGTACTGTCTTAAAGTTTTTTATCGGTATGTTAAGTTGGTTTCGACCGTGGTCATATTAACCTTGCCGGTCAAGATGTTGTGTACGTGATGTATTGTCGATCTTGTCGGTTGACATGTGTTGTTTTAGTTTTATATTCGACCTAATTGGTCGTGTATGTGTATGGGTGTTAGTCAGGTTTTTACCTTGTGGATTCCCGAAATGGATACACGGCACTGTAATAGTTCCGACCCTGGGCTGGGTTGTTACAGAAAGTCGTATCGGAGCCTAGATTTCTGAATACCTAGGCCGTCGGTTATTGGGTTTATTTTGTTGTGTCGTGTTTTCGGTTGTATTGAGGAATATCACTGGCTACCATCGTCTCGTGCCACGTGTGTTGTAAGTCTCTTTGATCCTTAATTTCTTTTTCTAAACCTGTTTTAGTCTCCTTTCTGAGCCTGTCTGGACTTTTTATTGAGATAAGAGACCTTTTGTGAACTGTATTGGGGTCATACCCATTGATTATCTTCTGATCCTATCTGAATTCCATGAAGAACCAGAGAAACCTGTTTGTACTTTGGTCTCGTTCGAACTGTGTTCATTACCTTTCCTTTGTGGAATTTGGGTATACTGCTGTATGGTGATGGTTACCAAGAGTAAAGGCCCTTGAGAACATGAATAAAGCGTTTTAATCCTTTATTCGAATCCAATACCTACGAAATTGTATTCGTTGGATTAGAGATTCCAGATCTTAATGAGGATAAGTCAAAATCCTTTGAAATATCGAAGTCACTGTAAGGTTAAACTGCTCAGCGGTACTTTGGCTCATTTATTTATTTGAAAGAGGGTAAGATATGTCACAACCCATGTTATTATAATTTTCTTTTAAGATAATAGGAAAAGTTTTCAAAACCTTTGAAAAATCAAACCTGTCATTTTTAGAAAGAGAACCTTAATTTTGAAATTTTGATCTATATATTCTTATAAGGGCCTGTAATTTCAATTTTGGATTCGGATGTATGACATGCAGATTTATCATGCAAATTAAGTTAACTTGCAACATGATTTTGATAAGACATATCTTTTGAGTTCTTTCAAAAAACAACGAGAATTAAGGAATGGCATCATTTTGAGAAGATGTCAGCACTTCTCGATGATAGACACTGAGTTTTGTAATTTTCAATATGAATGTTCTCATAGTTAAAATAGAAAATTGATGCACTAAGAACGCCTCGGCATGAATATATACGTGTAAACATAACATGTGAATGTGAAAAGTTACTTTTTGAAAAGCTAATACGAGCCCAGGTATTGGGAGCAATAGATGCATCATAGCTACAACGTGTAAAAGAGTTGCGTAAATAGTTGAGCACAAATTATTTACGTGCGATGTTGGAGCTTTGTGATCACATCACTGCAATCGAGATGCAACATATTGACATTCCGACTTGCTGCGGATAATTCTCTTTTTGGTACATTAAACATCCTTCTCCTTTACCTTTCTTGAGAACCAAGTCCCTTTCCTTACACCTAATTGAAATCTTTAAGCTGTGATCAACTCTCGTTATTGCACCACCCTCTTTTGATACGCTGGTCCTAGTGCATCAAGTCGAACCTTGAAGACATAATTTCTTGATAACCCTTCATTATAGGCATGATGACCATATATGGTCTCTCGATTATAAATCCCCTCTTATGTGTGCGATGATTGTGTTGTGCTAACTCGATCAACATTGGCCGATGGGCTGGAACTTGTTGGCGGTATTAGGGTTCTAGGATATACAATGCGTATACGGTCCGGGTGAAAATAGTTTTGTAGTGTATTTTGGAAAATCGGGTATATTATCGATTCCTATATTACATCAAGAATGAGTTTTTAAGTATCAATTTTATCCACTGCATGAACATTTTTAAAGTGGTGTTTTGATATTTTCACAAATTGTGAAAACCTACGATTTAATATCGCCTGGATGTGGTGATGATTGTTGAAGCAGTGATGTGATTCGTACGATAATAATTCATGCTACGGGTGAAGGAGTGCCAGGATCACATGATACCCTGCGAAATCTCCACAGTGTTTAAGGCCACGAACAAGGCGAAGAGGCTGAAGACATCTGGAAAGTTCTTAGGTGGCGGAGGAACTAAGGTTCCCGAACCCCCACATCTTTTGAATACATCGTCTCCGTAGTCGAAACGCAGGTAATTACAACCCGGTATCATTAACTTTCGATACGATGGGGAAATGCTACAACTGCAACGTTCAGGGACATGTTCGTGTAATTGTCCTTCTTCACCCTTGACTCGTGAGTAGCACAGGTGTGAAGGTCATCGGATGCGGTACGGTGTGATAGTCCCCGAGCAAAGCAAAACAAATGATTGGACTGAATCCGTACCCCTACTTCTCCTTTGAATAGCCTAACGTTGGCGTGTGATGAATTTATAATAATTCCTAATCATTATTGTTCTTGATGATCGTGACTTTGATTGGTTCTCATTTCACAGCCTTATGTTTCCAACTCTGGTTGTCCTAAAGTTTCAGAGCCGAAAGTTCTTCTTAGTATGGGGGAATGTATTACTTGTGACATTTCTTAGTAATCCCTAGGAGGGGTGACATTTCATTGTTGATAACCCGTCTGTGATTCCCTCGTCAATTATAAAACTACCTCATTCTGCTCAATTTAGCGTCATCCGAACAAATTTCGAAATTGGTCCACCGAGGCCCGAGGATTATTGTGAGTTTAGTCCTTGCAAATTTTGTTTGAAAATATCGCCTAAGTATTTCTACCAGTGCAACCAACATTTTCTGACAAGTTGTGAGCGTCAGTGTTTTTACTCAAAACTCGGAACATGCTTTTAGGACGTTTGAGCCATTTTATAATCATTCTAACTCTGGGGGCATTTATTTTCGAACTCATACTCCTCCCCTCGACCACTTGTGTTTATATGTACGTTTCTCGCCTCGGCTCATTTATTAGATACTTGCTTAATTGGTTCATCGCATTTTGGAAATTGTCACGTTCAGCCATTGCTTGGGACGTTTTGAAGCTGAGCAAAGTGGTTGTTTTCTTTGATTGTTCTATCACTCCCTATTTTATGTTTTAGAATGAAACTTATTTTAAGAGGGGTAGAATGTAATACCCTATTTTCCCCGTTTTCGTACATCTCGATTTTTGTGATTTGTTTATGCCAATGTATTATAATTATTATCCTCTGTTTTCTTTTCTCCTGCCACGTGTTCTCTCGGTGCGTAATTAAAAATTTGAAATTGAGATTGAGACTCTTACCGAGCGTTTCGTCATGTCCGTTTCCGTCTGATTTTGGAAAATCGAGCCGCTGAGTCATGACGTTTAAACACTGGCCGGCCAGATGCAGCCGGAACCATCCAGGTACGGCACGAACCGGCTAGGTACGGCAGGAACCAGCCAGATGTGGCAGGAACTGGCCAGGTGCGGCGGGTCATGTTTAGAAAGTTCTCGAGTGTGTCCGGAAGGTGGCGGGCCGGTCGTTTCCGAAAGGTTCTCGAGTGTGTTCGGAAGGAGGCGGGCTAGTCGTGTCCGTAAGGTTCTCGAGCGTGTCCGAAATGTGGTGGGTCGGAAGGTTCTCGATCGTGTCCGGAAGGCGGCGGGCTGGTCGTGTCCGGAAGGTTCTCGAGCGTGTCCGGAAGGCGGAGGTCTGGAAGGTTATCGAGCATATCTGGAAGGCGGCGGTCCAGAAGGTTCTCGAGGGTGTCCGGAAGGCGGCAGGCAGTTCTATAAATATGGCAGAGCAGTCGGATTTTTCGCACGTTTTCTCATTCCTCCTCTTTTCTTTTCGTGGCTGGGACTTGGAACACACGAAGGCATGATGTTAAACTATTAATCCACCAGGTTTTTGAGTTCCTAGTGACGATCTTATCACCCTCTAATCACCTCCGATCGACCAAATCAGGGATATGAGGATCGAGTTCCCTGCGAGGAACTGGCATTGAACCCTTTCATTCACCATCTTCATCAAGATTCCAAAGTTCCGATAGACCGTGTTCCTCAAAGTGTTCACGGGAGATTACTGAGGTCGAAAGTCGGGTGAATAGCCCATTCCATCTTCATGTCAGTCGAACTTTTCCATCCATTAAAAGGCCAGGCAAGTATTTGATCGTGCTTTATGTATAAATTGCAATTGAATATGTATGTACTATGACTTCCAAATGATTTTGTTTATACTCTGATTTCAGCAACTCTACATTGATATTTCGAAAATATTTTTGAAAAGGATTTCTTAAAAAAAACTATGTTTCAAAACGATTTCGAAAATGTTTTTGAAAATGATTTTGGAAAGATTTTTTGTAAACACTCGATGACTGATCGTGATTACTGTTCTCTAGAATGATATCATTTCATAAATGATTTATCGAGGATGCTTCGAAAAGTTATATCAAAGGATATCGAAAAACAAAGTTGCTGAAAGTTTTGAATAATGTTTTGAGATTTGTGTCGGCAAAGTTATGTGACAACGTATTGTAAGATGTGGAATGGTAAGTTGAAGCTATACTAATGTTGAGATGTTTTGAAACTTGTGGACTAGGTAAAGCCAAGGATTGCCTTGACGAGGGATCTGGGGTACATGGTAGTGTTTAGGTAGGTCGACCGCCTCCTAACTTGGTATATGCCACCGGAAGGATAATCCAACCAGGGACGTCCCGACGGGGACTCTGGGTATATACTTGGACTGGGTATATACCTGGATGCCCAGTGGTTTAATGATGTACATATTTTTCCTGAATAATGACGTGGTATGGTACTGCTTATGCCTTTGGATTGTGAACGTTGTCGTTGTCACAATACTGTTGATGCGCTGGTACTTGGTGAGAATATCCTTCTTATTGTTATACTAACATAATTAGTCATCACGAATTTTATTTATTACACGTTATACATTTTGTGTTGTCAAGTACTTGCACCGGTCGTTTGCTGAACCCTTCGGGGGTGGATACCTTTTGTGTGTATTCAGGTACCAGTCTTAACAGTGAGCCGGTGCAGGAAGGGCATGAGGATGACGAGCAGTAGTGATATTCTCTCGTGATGCCGAGGTCGTTTTAGTTGTCTTATCTTGTTTTGGGTAAGTATCGTGCGTACTATTTTTATTGGTGATATGCCCATGTGAGGGCTTGGGTATTGTCTTAAAGTTTGTTATCGGTATGTTAAGTTGGTTTCGACTGTGGTCATTTTCAACCTTGCCGGTCGAGATGTTGTGGTAGTGATGTATCCTCGACCTTGTCGGTTAACGTGTGTTGTTTTGTTTTATATTCGACCTAATTGGTCGGTGTGTGTGTGTGTGTGTGTGTGTGTGTGTGTGTTAGTCAGGTCTATGCCTTGTGGATTCCCGAAATGGATCCACAGTGTTGTAACAGTTCCGACCCGGGGCGAGGTTGTTACACCATACTTGCAAGTAGCAAATCCTAGAGGACTCGTCAGATCTTACCTGGTTGAACACAGCGCCACAACAATCCACAACACACATCAACTATCATAACAATCACCACGATCAACACACAAGAAGCATGACATATGCAATCGATCAACAACACATCATAGTACACATCTAATTATATAAATCAATAAGCACATTCACTATGACCGACATAACTTCACAACATAATAATTCACCACACATCGAAATACACATCCAAGTATATTATCAAACCAATACGACATCACAATTAACAAGTTTCCAAGATAGGAGATCATAGAAGGCTAAACCTCATAGGAAGATACCAAACAATGACAATTCACATATTAAACAATCAACGAGAATGAATAAACCATCCCAATTCCACTACAAAACTTCCATTCACAAGATATAAATCGTATGGGCAAGAATACTTGTCTCGGAAAAACACGTAAATACTCCGACAAATACGGCCGGACCAGTAACACCCCAAAAACCTACATCCTCCGCGAGAAAGAAATAGAAACATAATCACTACGAGACAACACTCAAAAACGACGACAAACACGCCCAACAGCCGAATGGAAACTAATTGAAACATTTAGTCAAACATTAGATGTTCAAGGTTCTTCAAGAACGCAAAAATCACTGATCGAAGAATTAAACGAATTTGAGAAATGGATATAAAATCTATAGATTACGATCAACAACGTCAGATACCACTAAATGATTCATCAAAATCGGTTTAGAAATAAAATTCAAGAATTTCTCCCAAAAAGTCAACCTCGATCCGATGAAGTACAACTATTTAGATGATGTTATAATCACCTAAGACCCTCCCATAACACCTTTGAATGGAGTAGAATCGATCCAAGTATCTAAACCCTTACCAACGCCTCAAACGCTTCGAGAGGAGAATTAAATGAAAAATGCAGAAACGAACTGATGTCCAGCATATACACTGCACATGTAATTCGCGCTAGGCACACTGTTTAATGTGCACTAACGGGCCATTCAGCATGTTCTGTCTAGGATATCCCGTTAGCGCGGTGATTACCTCTATTAGCATGCACTAAAGTAGTCTGAATAGGCAGCAATCCCCTTGATTCAACCATGAAACTCCTCGACAAAAACAACGACTATGCAACATGCAACGAAGCGCCAACGTACAACACCAACAATCGAAAACAAAAACAAACACATGAAGAAGCATGCAATCACACAGACACGCGCACCACATAATCCATGTTAAACAGTAAACACGACAACATGGTTTCAACGCACCCTAGTCAACAAGAAAATAATTCTAGTTACCCAACAACGGAAAATATTCAGCACAAAATGGCAATTTTTTTCATGACAATCGAACCAAAATCTCGGGTATTACATTCTACCCCACTAAAAATAAGTTTCGTCCTCCAAACTTAAAACAAACAACAACACGAACAAAACGACCAAATGCAAGAAAATCAATAATCAAGGATCTCGATGAGTCGACCTCGACACCGGTGCTGAAGCCTGGGTCTCGATCGTACTATATATTCTCTCACAGTAATGAACTCGGTGCCCCTCGTGTCCACATGTGTAATAAGTCACTGGTGGTGCCTTACAGTTTGCACGAACATGACCCGGAACATTACAGTTGAAACATATCGGAGCATTTCGAGAAGTCAACGACACCGTCCGGGAACTCTTAGATCCTCCAGCTCACTAAAAAGGTCCCACAAATTATTGGTACGAGGGTTGAGGTTTAGAAACCCCAGTTTACTTACTTCCCGACAAATCACTAGAAGTCTTCTGCATATTCGCCACGGACATAGGCTCCGTTGATGATTGAGTCATCTAAAATGCTAAGGCTCGATCTTGATACTCCTTCAAAGTGGTACACATGAGAGGAGCCATGCTTTGCCGAACAAGAGGTTTCATACGCATGCCAAAGTAACGAATCTTATCCCCTTCGCTTCTCACTTGCTCCCGAACATAACAAAACTGCTGATTATAATCGACTATAGATGGCATATCGACGCATCTCGTGGCGTAACCGAGAAGAACTCAACAATCATGCATTCTCGGACCGGCAACAGACTATACTATGCCTCCAAGGCAGTCTTGAACTCAGCCAACGTGGCTGCACGATCCCTATGTAACACCCGCAAGATATTCAGGGTTATTACAGCGCCGTAAATCCTTTATGTAAAGATTTACTAGGCTAATAAATAAATAAGACACTTCTTAATTACCAACAACGGAGTTATTATTACAAACCAGGTTTTCAAAACTAAACGACGACATTGAATAGAATTCATCTATTCATAATCATCCAAATAAACACAAAAAACGGTATACTCGAGTATTTATTCAAACACAAACACAAACTAAAAGAACTTATCCGGACAACCAACATCACCGTTTACCCTGGTCATCATGTTGCCCCCACTCCTCTGGATTCTGAACATAAAACACATGTCCACCCCAAAGGGGCTAGCAAAATGATGCTAGTACAAGTATGATAATTATACAACAAGACATTATTCGACAAATGAACGAAGAATAATAACAACTTACAAACTTCTCCTATGAGAAGAACTCTGATGCATTACTCAACATGACAATCTCAACATATACATGGTAATTCATGATCAGTGTTCACTGCCATGATCCTAAGATGATCCCGTCGGACCAACACGTGGTGGACAAACAACAACGACATATATATGCATGACAACATGAATGGCGTTAGTATGAAAAACATAATTAAAGTACTTACCTTAGAATGAGGATAAGGTTTCAATAATTTCAATGAACGTCAACAAACTCGAAGGACGTCCCTTTGATCAACCACATGCAAAACCCGAACCTTATATAGAAGAAATAATGAAGAGTTCAAGTTGCGTATTTACAACCAATGCACAACGTCTAACGTTTCTATGATAAAACAAAACTAATCATTCTACATATGGCATGTTACGATGGTCCAATAATCTGACGAATACTTAATCAGACTTTCAACATACATCATGAGGATCGAATGGTAACAAGGGGGATGATTTGACGACGTTTACGAAATTCAAGAATATTCAAGTCATCAAAAATTCAATACTCATACAGTGATTATCAACTCTAATATACGGTTCAGCTACTCGACTATTTCCTATCAAGGGCATGATCATGACGAATGAATCCTAAAACATCTTACAAAGGAAACGTATTCAATCTGGTTTCGAGGTTTAATTCACAACTTCAGTAAAATTTGAATGCTATGTTGGGGTAGTTCCTCCCTCAAGTGCTCTACGTCTTACTATGTTCATCACCAACATATTCATTTCAATCTAACAATTAATATAGGAAGATTATTCAGTCGGAAACAACCCTTAAAAGAAAGGATCATATTCATGAAGAAAAACATTGATATTTATCCTTTTTATTTCATCTAGCATAAACAACAACATTTTCAAGTCATCTGGTCTAGAAGCATTTCGAAATCATCATGAAGGATATGTGAAAATTTCTGAAAATTTCATTTAATGTTCAACAGAGTCATAGGCCATCATAGGATTGTCTAAATGATGGAAGAACCTAAGTTTAACCACTATTCACTTCCTAATTCATGAATTTTAATCTATTAAGTCAGTAACAAGCCTAATCACCTTAGAAGCATGCTTAGAATAGTCCTAGAAAGATGCTGAATAGTATCGACATACCTTATACAGAGGTAAATGATGAAAATGATCGGTAGATCTCAACAACGAAAGCTTGAACGCTAATCCAAGATGCCTACGATCTCCAAAACCAAGTTGAGACGCTGATATGATGGTTTTATAAGTCTGGAAAGACTTCAAAGGTGCAGAGCACGGACAATACGTATGAAAGAAATACAAAGGGGGTTGGTGTCTTTAAATAGAAAATTGAACCTTGCATACAACATCGGTTGGAGATAAAGTACGTTAGGTACTTAATGCACAAACGTTGCTCATGCTAGCAATCTTCGTAGCTCACTATCCCGGACTGTTCTTGTTCTGCGTACATTGTCGTGACATTACATACGCTATGCGTAATATCCGCCCGTACATTTTCATTTTTACTATTTTATTATACGGATAATTCGAGTATCATCGTATCATGTTTGGATTTAATGTAACGTTTATGATGTTGAGATATACTAGAATTGAATTATTTATGTTCGATGTTCATATTGTTTTTTACTGTTAGATGTTGTTGGAGAGTTGTATTTTGACTATGTACTTTGGACTTAGCATATGCTACCGTCGTATTCTAGCGTACGCTATGTTTCAGGTGTTAGATACGTTAAGTCTCAAAGATTACGTAGGTAATCAAGGGTATCAGATGAAATCTCAACTTTCGGCATGTAGCTCCGTACATGGTCGGGATTCTTGGTTCGATTGAGACAGCCAAGTGAACGTGGATTATGTCAATGATGATGCATAGTGTACATAATGATGGTGATCTTATGTGCAATATTTTCGCAACGTACGTAAGTGTGTGTGTGTGTGTTTTGAGGCAGTAGCTTCTGGAGGATCGTTACATACATAACACTAAACCGTTAGCATACATAAAGGGGGCTAACATATGTTAACTGTTGCTGGTAGTGTACGTTATGATAAATACATATTATAAAGACATGTCTTATATTTCATTTCTGCCCGAACCAAACTTGAATATCCCATCTAGAAATCATTCCTCTGCCTTTCTAAGCCAGTATTATCGACATCGATCTTGTCTTGGAGCTTTATATCTTGGACTGGAGCCTAGAAGATTGAAGATTGGAGTGTGTTCTTGAAGTCTTTGGGGTTTGTTCTTCATTTTCAAGCGGTTGGTTGTCTAATCTTTTATTAATTCCATAATGATGGTGATGCTACTGATGATTATTTCATATGATGTCAAATTGATCAAGTGTAACATGATGATTTGAACTTATAATTAATTATGTTCTTAAATGCTTAGAGATTCTTACATTGTTATAATCATGTTTCGGAAGGTGTAGCTAAATGGAAGATAATAATGAGTTATGAAAAGACAATCATGGTTTTTGATATATTCGAGTTAAACTGGATGAATTGATGAATTACGCTTATCTAGAACACCATGTTCAAAGGTTGATAGTGTTCTTAAGAAGATTATGATGATAATGTCATAATAGAATGGTTAATTGAAATTATTAATGATAATCATTGTGAAATAGATGATCATGAATGTTGAAGAACTTTAAGAACATCATAATTCGATTTCTAAAGATGAATTTGGTGCATTGAAGTTCGTTAAGTAGGCGGTAAATGTTCATTGGGATAGGTTGAAATATTCGGGTCTAATCATGGATGTCGATTCCTATGAATTCGATACCAGTATTGTGTGAATGTGTTATTAAATGAGTTACATTTCATTCAAGGTTGCTTGTTCGAGTGAGTATTGTTAGTTGAAAGACACCGTCCGTTCATTCGTTCGGAGAAGGACTCTTTTCGTCTCCAGATTGAGGCAAGTTATCTTGCTCGGTTATAATGATAATCGACTCTTGTGAATGTTATGCATTTCATGCATGTGTAATGATTTATGAATCTATGATTCATGATGAGATATTGTTTTTGATTGTCTCTATTGTTTCGTTGTGGGATTTTATTCCCAAGTTCACTACATTTGATATCATTAGTCTCGTCCATCATTATTGTCACTTCGGTGAGTTTCTTAATCCTTATTAGATGTGTGATTAATTAAGTTTCATGGTCATGTTGTATCGTGACATATCTAGAATCATATATGCATGCCGATTGGTAATGCGTAGGATTTTTAGCCAGGCACATATGGTCATGTGTTGATGTTTCCACATTGGACTGTGAACATGAGACGTAGTTTTTGAGTCTAATTAGGTACAGTATCCTACGTATATCCTAGATTCCGTATACGGGGTGGACATGTGCACGGACACATTTTTGGATCTCACAGTTGTTGGATTGGTACCGCCACTAGAAGGGGGGTTGAATAGTGCGGTTTAGAGTTTTGAACTCTTTTTGTGCGAAAGCTATTAATCGGAGTAAAAGGAATGCAGAAAAGAAAGAACACACGAAATTGTTCGAGAGGTTCGGCTATTAACGAAGCCTACGTCCCCTACCTAGTTTTATCTACTAGGACTTTTCTAGAAACCTCGAATTCACTTTCTAGTTTAGTGCCAACTCTTATAATAACACTTTATTAGTGCCGAACTTTACAGTTTCTTGATTTCCGGGCTCAAGAACTACCTCACTAAAATCACTCTTGTTTTTTCAGGATACAAGACAACCTCACAATAAATGGTGGTGAGTAGGAAACTCGACTTTACAAAAGATAGCACTCGTGGATACAAGAATGTGTATATATAAATGTAGAACAATTCTTCTCGTATCACAATATAGAATATATATCTCTCGAAATAATTTGCTTGGAAAGCTGAGATGAAAGTATGTATGATTAATATTGCTTGTATATCTCAGCCCTTTGAAGTACCTCTATTTATAGCCTCTTGAGGTCCATTTTCCCAATGGAGCAGTGGTAAGTGTTACGTACATTATATAACATCTGTTACGTATGTTATCCGTTTTTACGCACGTTACACCTCCTATGTAATGGCCGTAATGAAACCCCTAAAACTGGACAGTAGCATAGGCTGAATTTTGCTACGTGCATTATGAAGAAGACATTACATACGTTATACTTGGTCAAAGAGCCGTTGGATGAGATGACTTTATGTAACGGTTAATGACTAATTGTGCTGACTGGTAACGGGCTGATTTCAAACATTACGTACGTTATACTTATTGTATTACGTACATTACCCGCAGTCAAAATACTCACTAAAATTGTTAATGTTATGTACGTTAGGAACAGTCTAGTACGTACGTTATGAAAAGCTTATTACGTATGTTAGGTATCGTAAGATTACGTACATTAAGTACAGAAAAATATGGAAAGTTAATTTTGCTTTAATAACACATCATCAAAACATTTAAAATGAGTTATGAAAAAAAAATATATTATTCCAACAATATCCCCCTTTTTCTTGATGACAAAATTTACATGAGAGTTTTTGAAGGCAAGTTCTTGAGGGTCGATAAAACTTTTGAAAAGATAAGAAAAGCTCCCCCTGAAAATAATACTCCCCCTGAAATGAACAAGGGATAAAAAAAATTCAAAAACTTAACATATTTTTCTCTCCATTTTTGTCATTACCAAAAAGATAAGAGAACCTGTAAGAGAAAGTCATCAAAACACAAAATATCCAGCGATCAAAGCGTAATTACCAAAGCACAAAATAAATGAAAAAATGTTCAACCATCCAAGCATAATAACGAAAACACCAAGGCAAGTAATCAAGTATCCAGAATAAAAACAAGACATGCAAGAAATGTCGGTCTGTAGAAAAACAAGATAATCATCATGATGAAGAGTGATCCACTAATCAAGGTCGGCATCGGGAGGCGAAGGTGTAATCCATAAATGAGTGCAGATGCCCTTGACCATATGCTTGATTACACTCATCTCCTTTTCAAGCCTATCCATACGAACACCCATCTGAGAAGAGGAGCTCGCCCGACTCGGTCGTGAAGTGCCTGGCTGAGTGCGAAGACGAGGCCTCTCATTCTCAATACCTCGGGATGAAACTCTCTCCTCCGAATGAGGCAACGCTCTACCATCAACCAAACGATCATCATCCTCGAGGTAGGCAAAATACACCCATCCACGGTTACGAGTCTGAAGATATTTCATTGTTCGAATGCTTCCTTCATGAACCAGACTCCCCCTCGGGATGGCTACCCCGTGCAACCCAGATAAATCAACTACAACTTTCTCAAAAATCTCTGTCAAAAGGGATCCAGCATCCCAGATTTGCGTTGCCAGTTAACCTTGGCATAACCTTTCTTATGAAATATCATTTGTTTTTCTACAAACCACTTCATCACGATTGAGGCAAAATTGACTTGATGATCTTTCAGAACATGATACACAATTTCTATGTCAATGTTAACTATGCGCGGTTGGGCATTTACTTTCGGCATTAAGCACCTAGTTATGACATCATGAAGTAGACGAATATTCAAGCCAAAATCGTTATTCTCAAATCGACTGGTATTAACTTCAAGCACCGCTTGAGATTTCAAGAAATCACGAACAGCAAACTCATTCAAATTATCACATTCATCATCGGAAAAAACATCATGAACTTCATCGGGTAAAGAAAATGTCCCTGTACAACAAAATCCTTCATTCGGAAGACCAAAAATTTCGGATAATTTCACAGCATTGAAAACAACTTGTTTTCCACGAACAAGTGAGTTTACAATAACAAATACATCTGAATCATATGATGTAAAGAAGTTGGCATAAAACTCACGGATACATTCAACAAACACCGAACGAGCAAGACTCATGAACCGATTAATACCAAGCATATCAAAGAATTCCTCTATATCAATACCAATGGATTTCAAGGACTCGAAATCGAAGTGGTGATTAGGAGTTATATCTTCATCGATTAGAATCTCGTTGAAAACTTTGGCGGCTTGGAAGTTTCGGAACTGTGGTCTGTCAGTTGGTGTGGATGAGGTTTGGGAGGTATCTCCTCTTCTTTCCTTCCCTAATCTTGTTGCCATGATGCTTGAAGGAGGAAAAGGGATGAAATTGGTGGAGTTTGGTCGGATTTTGTGTTAGATTTGGGAGATGGGCAATTGGGTTGAAATTAGGGATTTAGGGAAGTGAGAAAAAAAGAAGGCAGGTCGGGAATTAAAGTAGGAGGTTTAAACAGTGTTACGTACGTAATGTCCTATTACGTCCGTAAGAAGGATTAAAAACGTACGTTATAGTATGATGTAATGTACGTAAAGGAATACCCAAAACAATCTGACCAATTTTATGTGTTGCGTAATGTACGTAGCCTTTCCCTGCGTTATGTACGTAATTCCTTTTACGCACATCATTCTCTGAGTATAACGGCCGTAAGGCTGACTAAATGAATAGTGAACTTCTTCTGATGATATCTGATCATTTTTCAGTGACCATTTTTGCTGTATATGATGAGTATGCAAAATTAAAAATGATCAACATGACCCATTCCTAAATTTATGCGAATGAAATTGAAAGTATCTTTGGGTAATGGTTTTGTAAAAATATCCGCCAATTGTTCATTTGTACCAACAAAATAGAGATGCACATTCCCTTTTTGGACATGATCACGAATAAAATGATAATGAATTTCAATATGTTTTGTCCTACTATGCAATATGGGGTTTTTGCTCAAATTTATGGCACTCGTATTATCATAAAAAATAGGTGTATTTTTATGCTCAATGCCATAATCTAATAATTGATTTTTAATCCATAGAACTTGTGCACATGCACTTCCCGCAGCCACAGATTCTGCTTCAGCTGTGGAAGTAGCGACACTAGTCTGTTTCTTACTACTCCATGAAATTAAACATGAACTCATGAAATGACAAGTTCTAGTGGTGCTTTTTCTATTAATTTTGCATCCACCGAAATCAGCATCACCATATGCAAAAAATTCAAAATCAATGCTTGATGGATACCACAGACCTAAGCCAGCGGTATGTTTTAAATATCGAAAAATTCGTTTGCATGCAATAAGATGAGATTCTTTCGAGTTAGCTTGAAAACGAGCACACTGACAATTAGCAAACATAATATCAGGCCTAGAAGCAGTTAAATAAAACAGAGAACCAATCATACCTCGATACTGTTTCTGGTCAACAGACTTAGCTTTCTTGTCTTTGTCGAGTTTAAGAGTGGAAGACGTAGGAGTAGAAATTTCTTTGCACCCTTCCATCTTAAATTTCTTTAAGAGCTCATTAACGTACTTTGATTGGTGAATGACTATTCCATCATTGAGTCGCTTAATTTGGATTCCAAGAAAGTATTTCAACTCTCCCATCATAGTCATTTCGAATTCTCCCTTCATAAGATTTGAAAATTCTAGGGGTAGAGAGCAAATAAGCACATTATCACCTAAGTTCTTGATAAATAGGGTATTATCAATATTACCTCTTTTATACCGATTTGAAATAATAAAAGAGCTTAGACATTCATACCATGCTCTCGGAGCTTGTTTTAATCCATAGAGAGCATTATGGAGCTTGTAAACATGATCTGGATGATCATAGTCCTCAAATCCTGGCGGTTGCTTGACATACACTTCCTCTTGGATGACTTCGTTTAGGAACGCACTCTTTACATCCATTTGATGGAGTTTGATTTTCTTGTAAGCGGCAAAGGCACAGAGAAGTCGAATAGCCTCAAGACGGGCAATAGGAGCAAAAGTTTCTTCATAGTCCAAATTTCTTCTTAATTGTATCCTTGGGCGACCAATCTTGATTAATTCTTTACTAGGAGACCATTATCATCGGTTTTTACTTTATGAACCCATTTAGTACCAATGATTGTTTTGTCCACCGGTGCCGGAACCAATTCCCAAACTTTTTTTGTTTCGAATTGATTGAGCTCTTCTTGCATAGCAATAGCCCAGTTCTCGTCATTTATGGCTTCATCGACATTCCTTGGTTCTGTAAGAGAAATGAATGCAATATTGTTTAGACAATCATTTATATTTCTCCTAGTTCGCACACCTTCATCGATTTTCCCAAGAATTTGCTCCATGGGATGATCTTTCACATTAGCCCTTTTCTTAGGAAGGTTGAAAAGATTTTCCTCCTGCTTGTCCGAACTTAAGTCGAGCTTCTCTAATTCTTTTGACGCTTCTAACACTTCTTTAGCCGGAACCATACCTGCATCATCATCAAAAACAACCTTTCTCGAGAGTAAAACTGTATCATCGAATTTTGCAGGAATTGACTCTTCTACTGAGCCTCTTCTACAATTAAATACACGATAAGCTTTACTATTAGTTGAATAACCAAGAAGTATACCAATATCTGATTTAAAGTCAAATTTTCCCAAATTATCCTTACCATTATTATGAATAAATACCTTACAACCAAATGGATGAAAATAAGATAAATTGGGCTTTTTTCCTTTTAATAACTCATATGGAGTCATCATCTTGTTCCTCCGGAGATGGACTCGATTAATAACATAGTATGCGGTGTTAACGGCTTCGGCCCAGAAATATTTAGGTAGCCCATATTCATTGAGCATTGTTCGGCTCATTTATTCTAGAGAGCGATTCTTCCTCTCGACAACTCCATTTTGTTGAGGTGTCCGAGGTGCCGAAAAATTGTGCCCAATACCATATTTATTGCACCAATCTTCAAAATCGTTTGAATCAAATTCTGCACCATGATAGGATCTAATGGCGATAATTGGTAACTGTTTTTCCTTCTCGATAGCCTTACACCACTTAACAAACTCGTTGAACGCATCATTTTTATTTGTTAAGAATATTACCCAAGTAAATCTCGAAAAATCATCAATAAGTACTAATATATAGAGTTTACCAGTTAAGCTAGCATACCGAGATGGACCAATTAAATCCATATTAATTAATTCAAGAATGTGGCTAGTGGAAATTTCCATTTTTGGTTTAAATGAGCCTCTAGCATGTTTTCCTTTAATACAGGCCTCACAAATGTGGTATTTTCTGAAATTTAATTTTGGTAGACCACGGACAATATCGTTTTTGGCCAATTTTGAAAGAAGTGGTAAAGAGGCATGACCCAATTTTTGGTGCCAAATAACGGCATTTTCATCATATGAAAGTAAGCATTTTTCATTAAAAACAATATATATATTTGCATACCGCAATCCAATAAAAACAATTTGGTCTTTTCTCATTGCAGTATAATGCGTAATTTCAAAAATTAATTTAAGACCAGTATTACAAAGTTGGGAAACACTTAGAAGATTATGACAAAGACCATCAACAAAGAGAACATTTTCTACACTGGGTAAAGGTTTCTTACCTATCTTACCTGTCGCTTTTATTTGTCCCATTTTGTTATCACCAAATGTTACACAGCCTCGATCTTCCTTTTTCAGTTCCGTGAACAGATGTTTGTCCCCACTCATGTGATTTGAACATCCACTGTCAACATACCATTTATTTGATAATGTTGAATTCCTTGCTTGTACCTACAAAAACAATTTTCTTCTGTTTTATAGGTACACAGGCTAATTTGGGTCCTGTAAAGTTAGACATAAAAACTTGGTTTTGAACAATGGTCTCTTTAGGTACCCAAATATTTTTGACTTTTATAGTTCGTCTAGAACTTCTACAGTAAGTTTCGGTATGTCCTGGTTTTAAACATTTTGGACATGCGAGAATTCCCGTTTTAAAATATCTGAGTCTTTTGTGGTAATATCTAAGGACCTTTTTATTGGAAATGAATTATACACGAGTCCTTGTTTTGAAAGAGAAAATTTTTGACCAAATAAGAGTTTCTCAAATTTGTCATTACCACACGAGAATTTTCTAACATAAAGTTTGAGTTCTTTCTGAGTATTGTGTAACTCCTCTCTCAGAATTTTCTCGGTTTCCAAACAATTTGAATGATCAAAGGACACATCCTTGTTTTTCAATAATTTTGAATTTTCATTTTCGAGAAACTTTATATTCTTTTTCAAATAATTATTTATATTGCAAACTTTTTCGTATTCATTATTTAAAAATTCGAAAGCATCAAGAAGTTCTTCATGAGAAGAATCAATTACCTCATCTTCTCCATCGCTGTCTTCGGATGCGCGGGCCATTACAGCAAGAATGGTTTGAACTTGTGGTGCATCATCCACATCATCGCTCCATGTGGCAACATAAACTTCTTTCTCTTTGAACTTCTCATGAGGTAGTTTTGATGAACTCATAGGCGCAGCAGCATGACAATCTTTAGCAAAATGACTTGGAACGACGCACCTTCAACAAGTATTGTCGAACCGTTTATTTTGTGGGAAGTGAACCTTTTTGGATTCATCCATCGGTTCTTGTTTGATATCTCTTAGGCGCCTTTGTAAAAGATTTTTGAATTTATTTATGTTCTTAGCATAAAAGGCCGTCTCTTCATCATCTTCCTCTGTTGGTTCATCTTCTAGATCACTATCCTCTTTGGCTTTGAATGCGATCGGTCTTTCTCTCTCTTTAGGCTTTGGTTTTGAATTACGAGATTTGATGACAATCTCATATTTTATAAGACATCCGATGAGAGCACTGAATTCCATGGTGTTTAAATCTTTCGATTCCATGATAGACGTAACAGTAGCGTCCCATTCTCTCGGTAGAGATCGAAGGATTTTCTTGGCTTTATCACTACCTGAGATCAATTTGCCGAAGGAGGCTAGCCCATTTGTGATAGCCGAGAAATGGTCAAGCATTGAAGTAATGCTTTCTTCTTCTTTCATAGTGAAGATTTCATAATCGTGAAGAATCATATTGATTTTTGTTTCTTTCACTTGACTCGTACCTTCGTGGGTAATCTCAAGCATATTTCAAATTTATTTGGCCATCTCGCATGAAGAGATTCTGTTGTGATCTTCTGTATTAAGAGCACAGTAAAGCAACTGAGTAGCTTTACTATTAAAATGATCATTCTTCCAATCGGTATCATCGTACTCTTCAAAACTTTTGAGCGAGCCATCGGTCTTTTTAGGGAAAGTAGGTCCAAGAGCAATGACCTTCCACATTTCGATATCATGGGCTCGGATGAAGATAGACATTTTCTTCTTCCATGTCATAAAGTGTGAACCATCAAAGAAAGGAGGGCGATTGAGAGAGTTGCCTTCAAGAGAAGAATGGATAAAGGCCATTTCTGGATCTTTTCTCTAGCGGGTGTTAATCCGTTGAAAAAGAGACCGCTCCGATACCAATTGTTGGATTGGTACCGCCACTAAAAGGGCGGTTGAATAGTGCAGTTTAGAGTTTTGAACTCTTTTTGTGCGGAAGCTATTAATCGGAGTAAAATGAATGCACAAAAGAAAGAACACACGAAATTGTTCGAGAGGTTCGGCTATTATCGAAGCCTACATACCCTACCTAGTTTTATCAACTAGGACTTTCCGATAAACCTTGAATGCACTTTCTAGTTTAGTACCACTTCTTACAATTGCACTTTCAAGATTAGTGCTGAACTTTACAGTTTCTTGATTTCCGGGCTCAAGAACAACCTCACTAAAATCACTCTTGTTTTTTCAGGATACAAGACAAGCTCACAATAAACAGTTGCGAGTAGGACACACGACTTTACAAAAGATAGTGCTCGTGGATTCAAGAATGTGTATATAAAAATGTAGAACAATTCTTCTCGTATTACAATATAGAATATATATCTCTCGAAATGATTTGCTTGGAAAGCTCATATGAAAGTATGTATGCTTGATATTGCTTGTATATCTCAACTCTTTGAAGTACCTCTATTTATAGCCTCTTGAGATCCATTTTCCCGTTGGATCAGTGGTAAGTGTTACGTATGTTATATAAGATCTGTTACGTACATCATCCATTTTTACGTACGTTACACCTCCTGTGTAACGTCCGTAACGAAACCCCTAAAACTGGGCAGTAGCATAGGCTAAATTTTGCTACATACGTTATGAATAAGACATTACGTACGTTATACTTGGTCTAAGAGCCATTATATGAGATGACTTTATGTAACGGTCGATGACTAACTGTGCTGACTGGTAACGGGCTGATTTCGAACATTACGTACATTATACTTATTGTATTATGTACGTTACCTGCAGTCAAAATACTCACTGAAGCTGTTAATGATACGTATGTTAGGAACGGTCTAGTATGTATGTTATGAAAATCTTATTACGTACGTTAGGTATCATAAGATTACGTACATTAAGTATAGAAAAATATGGAAAGTTAATTTTGCTTTAATAATACATCATCAAAACATTTAAAATGAGTTATGAAAAAAAATATTGTTCCAACAACTGTGATGTCCGTCTTGAGCCATATTGATTGTTCGTTCATACTCCATGTATGATTGGGTATGTTTGGCGGTTTGCGACTGGTTATTCATACGCCCGAGGGGTATGCTCGACGGTCGGGTTATTTCTTTGAGATCTGTATGTGAAATGTATAACATCTTGAGAATTTATTATCATGTATATCTGCCCCTGTGTTTCGTGAAATATCTGTTGTTGTATTTTAGGTTGAGGGAAGGTCAAGGCATAAGAAGAGCATGTGACGGCGAAGGGTTTGGAGGATACTAGTTTGGGGGGCCCGAGTCGTGTTTTTCTGGTTATGACTAAACCATGTATTTTATTTCTGCTTGGTGGTATTTCTTTTCTTTTGTATTGTTAATTAAAGTATACTCCATCTTCATATGGTTTATATTTGTAATTGAATCATGTGTATGTCGTGTCATTTATAAGCCACATGGTGTATAAATTCCTCATCGGAGTACTGTTTAATACTTTGTGGGTTCATTACTACAATTATATTATGGTTAATTTGCGTATTTGTATCGCCTGGTGGGTCCCTGTGTGGGGTCCATGACACTGTAATAGCCATCATTTGGGTGTTATAGAAGATGGTATCAGAGAGTATTGTTCTCCTTATGAGCCACTGTTGATCGAACTAGTATCGAGAAACTTCACGTCAAGTGTGACCTGTGCAAGTGCCAAAACCTGCGAGCCGAATACGGTATGTGATTTATGTGTCATAATTTAATTTCTTGGCAAGAGGTGGATAGTGGAATTGATCCTTCTTGTTGATCTTAATATTCCGAGAAATTATGGTTGTATCTTATTGACATTCGAGTAAAATTTTTACATTAATCATGTGATTGAATTCTTTCAACTTTATGTCGATGTGATATTCTGTATAGCACTCGTAGTGCCGTTAATTCATAATGATTGACTTTCTTGAATGTGTAGTTTCACTGTTGCTATTAACTTAGCGTGATTTTGTGAATTGTTGTAGAATCGGGTATGAACTGTGCTTATAATTATTGTTTGATTATTTCAGTATGGAAAGAAACTTGAGAGGTCATGGTAAAGGAGGTCGAGGTCGTGGTAGAGGCAGAATCCAGAGACCATAAGCCAGCACGTATTCGAATGTGGGACAAGGTTCGGCGGGCAGCGATTTGCCTACTGAGAACCATTCGCACCACACCGAACAACACGAGGGCGTGCACGCCGACCCTTATATACTGATGTAGGACATGGTGGCTTAGATGACCCAAATGGGTCGATTGATGAAAACGGTGCATGATGCTACTACTACTATCCAGCAGCAAGGACCATAACCGCCGCCCCCTGTGCACGGCGGGATCGTGAGTCAGATTGTTAATGACATCTCTCATCCGCAACCTCTGACATTTAAGGCCTCCTCTAAGCCTACTAATATTATTCATTGGATCGAGCACTTTGAGAAGTTGTTCGAAATGGTTGATTGCCTTGAGGAGAATTGAGTTCATACATGGTGGCTTTCTATGAAACCGGCTGATAGCTTGTGCAATTGGGATGAATTCAAGAATCTGATGTTGGACCGTTACCATACCACTCCACTCTGTGGGGCTAATCTTTCAGAGTTGTTGAATCCAAACCCATCTGATGATGATGATGATAGTGTGTTATCGATTGCCAAGAAATTTCAAGAGCATATTTCGTTCGCCTCCTCGATTGTTCGAACGGAAGCTGAGAAGATCAAATATTTTATTGAGAGATTGACACCTCGAATGAGAATGCATTTACTTAGTCACCACTGCATGACCCTACCGTAGTTCATCGAGAGAGCTCTTAAGTACGAAATCACTGCAAAGGAGATTTCGAAGAAGCAGTCGCAGTCTTCTAATAAGAGATCAAGGAACCAGAACCAAAACGATAGTAACCAGGAAACATTCAAGAAGCCCCAATCTGGACTGACTTTTTTTGAGCGAACACCTGTGGGGTCAAAACCAGCAAGATTGCATTCCCGAGCGGCCATCTCGTCCATTGTGTGTTTTAACTGTGAAGAGCAGGGGCACATCCACTCTAAATGTCCGAAGCCGGATGTTTCATGTCATACTTGTGGGGTTGCTGCGCGTCGTACTCGTTTTTGCAGAGGTGGACTGGGATGTACTCAATTGGCCTCATATGCCCCAGTTTAGTCTTCAGTCCAGGACCATCCACCTCCATCCGCTTCCCACCAGAATACGTGTGCGAGCATGGCAGTAGGCCGTGGAAGTCAACCTAGTACATATGGTACCGGAGCTGCAAAGCCCAGAATATAGGAGATGAAAAAGGCCGATTATACCAAAGACAGCATGATTGCAGGTACACTCAAGATCCATTCTCAGCCTGTTTGTACTCTTTTTGATACTGGTGCATCATATTCTTTTATTTATGCGTCTTGTTTGAGCTGTCTGCAATTAGATCATGTTATTGAGTGCGAGCCTTATGTGATTATTCTACCAGATGGTAGAAGAATTGTTTGGAATCGCGAAGTCCAGAACTATACAATTTGAATGAACGACCGCGAGTGGTTGTCAGATTTTATTGTGGTCGATTTACCTAAAGATGATGTAATCTTGCGTATCAATTGGATGGATCATCATGATGCAATACCTAGCATCCGAAAGCAGATGGTGACCATCACTTCTGATGATGGTTTTGAGTGCATTTTTCAGGGTGATAATCCCAGCCGTTCCGGGAGACTCATCAGCCCAATGAAAGCAGTGAAACTGCTTAATCAGGGATGTGTAGTTTTTTGGTGCCACATGACCAAGACAGTAGATCGACCAGTTAAATTGGCCTATATTACAATGGTCCGAGACTACCCAGATGTTTTTACAGACGAGTTGTCGGGCTTACCTCCACATCGGGAGGTAAAGTTTACCATTGAGTTAGAGCCAGGAACGTACCCGCTTTCAAAAGCATCGTATCATAAAACTCCAACCGAAATGAAGGAGTTGAAGAATCAACTTGATAATTTGACTGAGAAGGGTTATATTTGACCTAGTGCGTCCCCTTGGGGAGCACCATTGTTATTTGTGCGGAAGAAGGATGGATCTTTGTGTCTATGTACTGATTACCGCTGAACAGGGTAACAATCAAGAACAGGTGTCACCCGCCTCGTATCAATGATTTATTGAATCAGCTTCAGGGTACTACAGTGTTCTCCAAGATTGACTTGAGATCCAGTTATCATCAGTTGAGGATCCGAGAGTCTGATATTTCCAATACATCTTTCCATACTCGCTATGGGCATTATGAGTTCGTGGTGATGTCGTTTGGACTAACCAATGCACCATAGGTACTCATCAAATTAATGAATCGGGTATTCATTGATTATCTGGATCGTTTTGTGGTCATTTTCGTTGATGACATTCTGATTTACTCCCATGACCGTGAGGAGCTTGAGCGTCATCTCCATCAGGTTCTTGAGGTGTTGAGGCAAAAGCAACTTTATGGAAGATTTTCCAAATGTGAGTTCTGGATGTCCGAGGTGATCTTTATTGGGCATGTGATATCAATTGATGGGGATTAGTGTGGACCCACAGAAGACAGAGGCTATATAAGATTGGCTACCTCCAAAGAATGTGAAGAAAGTTCGTAGTTTTTTTTTTGTCTAGCAGGATATTACTGATGGTTTGTGGAAGGTTTTTTCAAGATTGCTCAACCGCTGACTAATCTTTTGAGAAAAGATAAGGAGAACACGTGGTCAGAGGCATGTAAACAAAGCTTTGATAAACTCAAGAGTCGATTGATTTCTGCACCAATTTTGGTTCTACCACAAGGAACTGAGGGCTTCATGGTGTATAGTGACGCATCGAGACAGGGTCTCGATAGTGTATTGATGTAGAATGGGAAGGTGATTTTCTGTGCATCAAGGCAATTGCGACCATACGAGGTCAACTACCCGACCCATGATCTGAAGTTGGCATGTGTGGTGTTTGCTTTAAAAAATCTGGCGCTATTACTAGTATGGAGTTACTTGTCAGATTTTTACTGATCACAAGAGTCTGAAGTACATTTTTACTCAGAATGAGTTGAACATGACACATAGGAGGTGGATGGCATTGATTAAAGATTATGACATCGAGATCCTATACCATCCAGAAAAGGCGAATGTAGTTGCCGATGCCTTCCGCCGTAAGACGGTACAGGAGCAAATGCTTGCCCGATTAACAGTCCAGAAGGAGTTACAGTTATAAATTGTAACGCTTGAGATTGAGGTTTGGCTACAAAAGAGACAAGGGAAACTTTGTACACTTGAGATTTTGTCATCCCTTGATGATACTACCATATCAAAGCAGATTACAAACCTGTTCTTATCACGAATTAGGAATGAAGTAACTCAAGTGAAAGCCCCTGAATTTGTGGTCCACGAGTATGTACTGGTGTGTTTCAAGAATCGATTATGTGTACTGACAGATGAAGAGTAAAAAAAACTCTATTCTGAAGAAGGATCATGCTACCCCATACTCCATTCACCACGGGTCCAGCAAGATGTATAAGGATCTGAAGCAGTACTATTGGTGGGGTAATATGAAGAGAGAAGTTGCGGAGTTTGTTTCTAGATGTTTAAGATGTTAACAGGTTAAAAATGAACATCGGCGACCGGCGGGTATGCTGAAACCACTTCATATCCCAGAATGGAAATGGGAGGATATATGTTATACCACGGGTATTTCATGCTTGAATTACCGTGTACTTCATAAATTATAATGCAATTTCTATCAATTGCGATGTTGTCTTCTGATATTATGTGGTTTCTTAAAGTGCTATTGCGATACAATTGTGTGATGTGAATGGAATGGAGGTGGCGTACCTTGACATCATTGAATGATTATCGGTACGAATATGACGATGGCCAACATCTTGTTCCCCTAAGAATTGTTGACGAGTGAAAAGGTAGTCAACCCGAGATGGTTAAAATGTGATAAAATGACTAAGGGACTGAGCGACTAGCATATGCTAGATGACATGCATAGCATATGTTAGATTCGCAGTATTACGTACGTTAACACGACTAGGTTACGTATGTGAGGCGAGAATTGGTCTTCCGACCATAATCTTTCTTTTTGACATGGATTGGGTACTTTCGGTGGGCTAGAAGACAAACGAGTCAACTGCTGGTAACATACGTTAATTGTCAAGCTTAACGTACGATATTATAAGGTTGCTTACGTACGTTACGATCCCCTACGTACATTATAGGTGGGGATAGTTCAGGCAGTAGCCTCTGGTCGACCATTACGTACGTTAACTAGAAGAGATTACGTACATAATGCTCTTTACGTACGTAAACCCTTGAGTGTTAGCGTACGTTAAATTCAATCATGTGTTATAAATTAACACCTCCTCTTTCTTTTCCCTCGGCCTAAAATTTTTTGCAGCCTTCTTAAAACCTTCCCCAGCCCTCCCCCCTAGACGATTCTTAGCCTTTCAAACACTTGTATTGACATAGATGAGTGGATTACTCAAGTTCCGGAGAAGGTTGTCAAGGTTGATCGATCCATTCTTCATTCCTCGTTGTTCTTCGTTGGTTCTTCATCGTTCTTCACTGTTCTTCGTCTATTAAGGTAAGTCTAGAAAATCCTTGAAGTTATTTTTCGGTATTGTTGTTATGTTAATTGGATCACAGGGATTTGGGTAGTTTTGTTGCTTAACTTTCATAGACAATCACACCACATGAACTTGTAGTAATCAAAACTACCTTTGTAAGTATATTTCGTTTTCGAACCATTAATTCACGTATCTTGTTGTAATAACCATATGCAGATTTCACATTTCAAATCGACCTTGAAAACATCAACTTTAACGAAACAATTGTAGGCAAAATTGTGTTAGGAATCCAATCACCATATGCTAAACTTGTTGAAACTCGCCTTGCTAGTATAATTATCAAACGTTAACTCAACTAGGTGGAATCGAGCTTGATAGTATTACCATTATTAAGAATCGACTGTTGAAATCATTGTGTAAAATGGTAACCCATCGAATTGAGAACTCGGAGTATAGAATTGAATTAGTAGATGATGGAATTCGATTTTACTATAGTCGATTGTTGACAACTGAAGCAATAATGGGGATAATCTTGTTAAGCAAATTGTTATAACAATAAATAATCAATGAATTAAATAATGTAATAATGCGTGTTGCTAGTGAGCTTATAATCATGATATTAGCTATGCAAAATCGAACTAAGTTAAGAATTCGGTTAGGAAAGGGAATGGGAAACTAGTTTTATTCGCCATTATCCTTACGAAATGTTAATCAAAGAATATATGATTAGGTTGATCTCGATTGGTCGTGGAAGTTCAAATTGTCGTAAGGCACTTACTGTTGGGATTAATGCAAGTGAAACCTTGCTCGGATTATGTTAATTTTATTTACAATGTTCAGAAAACATGAATGTGCTGTTGCGTGATGAATGCCAAATGATTGTCTTTCTCTAGAAACTGTGTTATGAATGGGCCGATGTGTTGGGCGTAAAACCCTGAATGGTATCCGTGTGGAAATATTTTGAAGGATAAGACCTACAATGGCACCCACATTCTGGAGTATTTATGTGTAGATACTTCTGTGACCCTTGGTCGCGACCTTGGGGTTTATGTGCTTAAAGAGAAAGACAATGTCGGCTATACTGTGAATTATCATCTAATATATTATGTGGTACGGTGTTACCGAATCGTGTATTTTGTTGTGAAATGCTACTATTGACTATCATTATCTTATCCCGGTTTGTCTGGCATGATTCGTCGTGTCAGGTAAATTTGTTGAATATGTGCAGGACATTACCGAGGGTTCCGGTTAGGCTTGAACGGTGTTGGAATAAAGTTCTGCTACTACATGTTTTAATTAAATTTCTAAAATCTCTGTTTATGTAATAATCGTGTTTTAAATTATGTTTTCTTTCAAGACATCCCGTTTCATATTATGTAACCATGGACTCACCCGTATTATAATGCCATATTTAAAATATCAATTTCCTAAAATAGCATTATGGGTCCCACACGGGACTCACGGCACTACAATGCCCCTGTAAATTTTGTGGGTGTTACAGAAAATGGTATCAGAGCGCTCTATTCATGTTGAAAAAGATTTTGGCAAAATTTCATTTCGTTTCTGAAAATTTTATTTAAAGTCCAACATCTCAAGCGACCGTAACTCTTAGATTAATATTGTCTGTAATGGCACGCCATGGAGCAAGGAGGATAATAAATGATGTTGTGGGTTCCGCCGTGAACTAGAACGAGGACAGGCAGACTGCCGAGACCGTTCCAGCTGGGAACCAACTACCACCAATTAATCAAAAAGATCAAGAGGCGGAACGCCAGAATAAAAATCCTTGAGGCATGGATCCTGCTTTCATTTAAACCCTCGCCCAGGCTATTGCCATGGGTATCGCCCAAGTCAACCAAACAGAATGGATATCGGTCATCAATGTGGATGAAAATGCAGGGAGAGACCGATGGATGGGTGAGATGCTGAAAGCTAAGCCGCCATTGTTTGACGGAGCAGGGGAGAAACACGACGACGACGACTGTATTTCCGAAATGGAGACCGCCTTCGATGTGATCGGTTGTGCAGAAAACCGAAAGGTGCCGCTCAGGCTTAATCAGCTCCGCGACACTGCTGCCCGCTGGTGGGGAACTTACAAGCCGGAAAATCGAGTAGTCGGGTGGGCCGAATTTGCTCGGCTATTGAGGAACGAGTAATGTCCTAGATCAGCCCAAACCGCTCGTGTACGGGACTTTTTCAGTGCCAGACCGCGAAATTTGCCAGTACCTGAGATCATTCGGGCCTATCGTACTGAGTTAAGTTACGTCTCACAGATGGTGCCATCGGAGTATCAACGAATTTGTCACCTTGCGCAGAGGTTTCCGGAAGATGTACAGTGTTATGCCACCGGATTCCACTGTATGACCCTGTGGGCGTACAAGGACGTAGTCACAGCATATGCTGGTACTATTGTTAATACAAACACCGAGCACAATTCGAAGAAGCAGAAGACATCTAATCAGTCAGGGAGTACCAACAAGATGAACTTGGGGTCTGTGTCTTCTTTTAAGTCAGCAGTTTCGTACCAACATAAGGGTGCATCTGATCGGCCTTACTGTAAAGACTGCTTCAATTGTGGCGTATCCGGACATAACAAGGACCGGTGTCACAAGTCGGCGACCAAATGTTTCTCTTGCAGAAAGAGTAGACACATGTCTCGTTACTGCTGGCAAGCCAATCCTGCACAGAACTCAGCTTCTCATCAGAGTCAACAAGGCTCTGTACAATCCTCCGGGGCACCTGCCGTTTCTAACTACCGAGCTCCACCCCATCAGACTCAACCACCACCACACGGTGCTGGTCGAGGCTGTGGGTGCGGCGGTGGTACCGTATCCTTTTCCGAGTCATTGTTGTCCCATGTATTCGAACTGAGGGCTACGGATGGTCAGTCCGTGCCAGCTATCTCAGGTGCACTTCTTGTTAACTCCCAGCCTGTTCATGTACTATTTGATACCGAATCCACACATTCGTTTATATATGTGGAATGTGTTGAGCATTTGAATCTTTCTTGTGTGCCTTGTGAATCCTTTACTGTTAAACTACCCGAGGGTAGTAGAGTAGGCAGCAATCTAGAAGTTCGAGACTGCCAGATCTGCATCAATGATCGTGGCTGGGCTGCAAATCTTATGGTTTTTCCCATTTCAGAATGAAGATAGGTATGGACTGGATGCCCATGCATAGGACAATATTAGATACCTACCACTTGACTATTTCCATCATGGCTTGTGATGGTACCACGCATATTATCAAGGGTCGAGAACACTTCAGTACGGAAGGGTCTCTCAGCCTCCTTGCACCGGAAGTCTACTGCGATTCTCAAGAAATATACTATTGGTGTTATGTCCTTCAACAGGATACATCACAACTTTCGGTTGTGAACATTCTGGTGGTGAATTAATTTCCAGACATCATTCCCGATGAACTACCGGGGCTACCACTGCACCGAGAAGTTGATCTTTCCATTGAACTTGAGACGGGAACGAGACCTATTTCCAAAGCTCCTTACAGGATGGCACCAGCCAAGATGAAAGAATTGAAGATACAGCTCGAAGATATGCTAGAGAATGGATTGATCCACCCGAGCACCATGCTGTAGGGCGCGCCAGTACTCTTTGTTAAAAAGAAGGATAACTCTCTATGCTTGTGCATCGACTATAGAGAATTAAACAAGGTCACTATCAAGAATCATTATCCACTTCCGAGGATCGATGATCTTCTAGATCAATTTCAGGGGGCGGTTATGTTTTCAAAGATCGATATATGGTTCAAATATCACCAATTGAGGATTTGGGAGGAAGATATACCAAAGACTGCATTTCGATCAAGGTATGGATATTATGAGTATATCGTGGTATAATTAGGCTTGACCAATGCCCCAACTATTTTCATGGAGTTAATGAATAGAGTTTTAATCGATTTCCTCGATAAGTGCGTCGTGGTTTATATTGACGAGCTCCTAATTTATTCTCGAAGCCGACAAGAACACGGAGAACATTTGAGACAGGTACTTAGCATGTGAAGGCAACACCAACTTTACGCAAAACTTGCCAAGTGCAGATTCTGTATGCCGGAAGTAATTTTCCTCGGACATGTTGTCTCGGCGAAAGGCGTTAAAGTCGATCCATAGAAGATCGAAATGATAATGAGTTGGGAACCGTTGAAGAACGTTAAGGAGGTAAGGAGTTTTCTGGGATTGACAGGTTATTATCGAAGATTCATCGAGGCTTTTTCCTATATCGCTCGACCATTAACGAACCTACTAAGGAAAAGCACCAAGTTTGTTTGGACTACGGATTGTCATAAGAGCTTTGATGAACTCAAGAGGAGATTGACTACTTCTCCAGTGTTAGTGCTACCGCAGGGTACGGATGGATTCGTTATATATACGGATGCATCTAAGCATGGGCTGGGGTATGTCTTCATGCATAACGATAGATTTATTGCGTACGCATCTCGACAACTGAAGCCGTACGAAATAACTCACCCGGCGCATGACTTAGAGTTGACTGCAGTGGTACACGCCCTAAATATTTGGAGGCACTACCTTTACGGAGTCACTTGCAAGATTTTCACGGACCATAAGAGTCTGAAATACATCTTCACCCAAAGGGAATTAAACATGAGGCAGAGGCACTGGTTGGAGATAATCAAAGACTACGATGTGGAAATCTCATACCACCCTGGAAAGGCCAATGTCATAGCTGATGCACTCAGTCGGAAAACTACACAGGAAGTAATGTTATCCAGCTTTCTACCCAAACTATAGCAAGACATCATAAGAAATGGTACTTAAGTATCGGTACAACACAGTCAAGGACAATTGCACTCAATCAATATAAACTCGTCCTTATTAAATGAGATACGTCTAGCATAGATGTAGGATCCCGAACTACATGCGATCGGTGCAAGAATCAAGGAGGGAAATGTTTCCGACTATAAGATCCAGGGGGACTTGGTGAGGTTCAACAATAGGATCTGTATTCTGCCGAATGACGAGCTGAAGCAAAATATACTGAGAGAAGCACACTCCACTCCCTACTCCATTCACCCCGGAGCAAGCAAAATGTACAAGGATCTACGACAGAGATTTTGGTGTAAAAATATGAAATGGGAAGTGGCTAGATTCGTTGCCCATTGTATGACGTGCCAACAAGTAAAAATTGAACACCGCAGACCAGTCGGAATCATGCAACCTTTACCCATTCCGGAGTGGAAATGGGAAAGCATATCAATAGATTTTGTTACTAAGTTACCAACGGTGGTGGGAGGAAAGGACACAATTTGGGTGATCGTTGATAGGTTAACGAAATCAGCACATTTTATTCCAATTCAGGAAGCGACTGGAATAGAGCATTTAGCCACTGTTTTCATCAGGGAGGTCGTGAGACTACACGGCGTTCCCTCATCCATCATATCAGATAGAGACACCAGATACGTGTCCCGTTTTTGGAAAGTCATCCATAAAACTATGGGAACGCAGTTGCATTTTAGCACACCCTATCACCCTCAGATGGATGGATGGACCTAGCGCATGATACAAACCTTGGAATATATGTTGAGGGATGTGTGCTCGATTAGGGTGAGGACTGGGTTAAGCATCTCAGTTTAGTAGAGTTTTCGTACAACAACAGCTGGCACGTGAGCATAGGCATAGCACCATTTGAATCCTTATATGGACAAAGATGCAAGTCGTTGTTTATGTTGGGATGATGCTTCTGGCATCGTGGCTACCGAGTTAGATCTGATCCTTGAATCCATTAAGAAAATCTTGGTTGTTCGAAAACATATGTTAGCAGCGCAAAGCCGGCAGAAATCATATGCTGAGAACCGGAAGTGACCGTAGAATTTACGATTGGGGATCATGTTTGGGTCAATGTATCGCCTATGCAAGATATCCGGCATTTCGGCTAGAAGGGCAAGTTAAGCCCAATGTTCATAGGCCTGTTCGAGATATTGGACCGAGTTGGAAAACTTGCATATCAATTAGCCCTACCGCCGCATTTGGATGGAGTGCATAATGTCTTTCACGTCTCCCAGTTAAAAAAGTATGTCTACGATCCGAGTCACAAACTCAATTTCGAAGAAGTAGAAATTTCTAATGACGCTACCTTTAGAGAAGTTCAGTGGTCGCACCATGGCTTGGAGGAAGCAACTTGGGAGACCGAGTCGAGCATGAGGGAGAATCATCCCGAGTTATTTTCTTAATTTCGGGACGAAACTATTTTAAGGGGGATGGTATGTAATACCACTTGTATTTCATGCTTTAATTACCATGTACATCATAAATTATAATATAATTTCTATCATTTGCGATGTTGTCTTCTTATATTATGTGGTTTCCTTAAAGTGCTATTGCGATACAATTGTGTGATGTGAATGGAACGGAGGTGACGTACCTTGACACCGTTGAATGATTATCGGTGCTAATATGACGGTGGCCAACATCTTGTTCCCCTAAGAATTATTGACGAGTGAAAACGTAGTCATGCCGAGATGGTTAAAATGCGATAAAATGAATAAGGGACTAAGCGACTAGCGTACGCTAGATGACATGCACAGCATACGTTAGATTCCCAGCATTGCGTATGTTAACACGACTAGGTTACGTACGTAAGGCGAGAATTGGTCTTCCGACCAGAATCTTTCTTTTTGACATGGATTGGGTACTTTCGGTCGGCTAGAAGACAAATGAGTCAACTGTTGGAAACGTACATTAATTGTCGAACTTAACATACGCTATTATAAGGATGCTTATGTACGTTACGATCCCCTACGTACGTTATAGGTGGGGACAGTTTAGGCAGTAGCCTCTGATCGGCCATTACGTACGTTAACTAGAAGACATTACGTATGTAATGCTCTTTACGTGCGTAAACCCTTGAGTATTAGCGTACGTTAAATGCAATTGTGTGTTATAATTAAAACCTCCTCTTTCATTTCCCTCGGCCTAAACACTTGTACAACCTTCTTAAAACCTTCCCACCCCGCCTAGACGATTTTTAGCCTTTCAAACACTTGTATTGACAAAGAGGAGAGGATTACTCAAGCTCCGGAGAAGGTTGTCGAGGTCGATCGATCCATTTTTCCTTCCTCCTCGTTTTTCTTTGTTGGTTCGTCATCGTTCTTCATTGTTCTTCATCTATTAAGGTTAGTCTAGCAAATCCTTGAAGTTATTTTTTGGTATTGTTGTTATGTCAATTGGATTACGAGTATTTGGGAAGTTTTGTTGCTTAACTTTTGTAGATAATCAAACCAGATGAACTTGTAGTAATAAAAACTCTCGTTGTAAGTATATTTCATTCTCGAACCATTAATTAATGTATCTTGTTGTAATAATCATATGCGAATTTCACATTTCAAATCGACCTTGGAAACATCAACTTGAACGAATCAATTGTAGGAGAAATTGTGTTAGGAATCCAATCACCGTATGCTAAACTCATTGAAACCTGCCTTGCTAGTATAATTATCAAACATTAATTTAACTAGGTGGAATCGAGATTGATAGTATTACCTGATGAATCGATCGTTGAAATCATTGTCTAAAATGGTAACCCACCTAATTGAGAACTCGGAGTAGAGAATTGAATTAGTAGATAATGGAATTCGATTTTACTATAGTCTATTGTTGACGACCGAAGCAATGTTGGGGATAATTTTGTGAAGCATATTGTTATAACAATTGATAATCAAAGAATTAAATAATGTAATAATGCGTGTTGCTAGTGAGCTTAGAATCATGATATTATCTTTGCAAAATCGAACTATGTTAAGAATTCGGTTAGGAAAGTGAATGAGAAACTAGTTTTATTTGTCATCATCCTTATGAAATGTTAATCAAGGAATATGTGATTAGGTTGAACTCGATCGGTCATGGAAGTTCAAATTGGCGTAAGGCACTTACCGTCGGAATTAAGGCAAGTGAGACCTTGCTCAGATTATGTTAATTTTATTTAGAATATTCAGAAAACATGAATGTACCGTTGCGTGATGAATGTCGAACGATTGTCTTTCTCTAGAAACTGTGTTATGAATGGGCCGATCTGTTGGAGGTAAAACCTGAATGGTATCCGTGTGGAAATGTGTTGAGGGATAAGACCTAAAATGGCACCCACCTTACGGAGTATTTCTGTCTAGATACTTCCGTGACCCTTGGTCGCGACCTTGGGGTTTATGTGCTAAAAGAGAAAGACAACATTGGTCATACTGTGAATTATCATCTATACATTATGTGGTACGGTGTTATTGAATCGTCTATTTTCTTGTGAAATACTGTTATGGATTATCATTATCTGATCCCAGTTTGTCTGGCACGATTCGTGGTGTCAGGTAAATTTGTTGAAAATGTGCAGGACATTCCCGAGGGTTCCGGGCAGGCTTGAATGGTGTTGGAATAAAGTTCTGCTACTACATGTTTTCATTAAATTTTCGAAAGCTCTATTTATGTAATAATCGTGTTTTGAATTATGTTTTCTTTCGAGACATCCCATTTCATGTTATGTAACCGTGGACTCACCCATTTTATAATGCCTTATTTAAAATATCAATTTCTTAAAATAGCCTTGTGCATCCCACACGAGATTTATGGCACTGTAATGCCCCGGTGAATTTTGGGGGTGTTACAATATATAGAAGGATTTTATCACAAACTTGCCGACGGGTCGTCGAGGTATGAATACGATTTGGGTGATTGTGGATCGTCTGAACAAATCATCCCACTTTCTGGAGATTAAAGACATGTGGGGTCTCGAGAGATTGGTGCAACTATTCACTCGAGAGATCATAAGGCTGCATGGAACTCCTAAGAGTATCATATCAGATCGTGACAGACGGTTTGTGTCACATTTCTGGAGGGAGGTTCATCGAGCGATGGGTACATAATTGAATTTCAGTATGGTATTTCATCCTCAGACCGATGGCCAGTCTGAGAGGACTATCTATACTCTAGAGGATATGTTGAGGGCATGTGCTCTCGATTGGAAGGACGATTGGGAAGCCCAACTACCTTTGGTGGAGTTCACCTACAATAAAAGTTGACATGCTTTGATTAAGATGGCACCTTATAAGGCATTGTATGGCCATCTATGTACCCTTTGTGTTGGGGTGACTTGTCTGAATCTCTAGGGATGGAGCCTGATATGTTTCTAGCAGCTCATGAGAAGATTGCTCTGATTAGGAGTTATTTGTTAACGGCTCAGAGCTGACATAAGTCATATGCAGATAACCATCGACGATCGCTTGATTTCGATATTGGTGACCATGTACTGGTTAAGGTGTCTCCTACCCGAGGTGTTTTCCATTTCGGAAAATGGGGAAAGTAGAGTCTCAGTATATTGGACCGTATGAGATTTTGGAATGAGTAGGCGATCTAGCCTATCATTTTGCTTTGCCCCCGGCATTAAGTCGAGTTCACAATCTGTTTCATGTCTCTCAGTTGTGGAAGTAAGTTGCTGACCCTAGCTACATACTTCAGTTCGAGGAAATTGAGTTAGAGGATGATCATATGTACGAGGAACATCCTCGAGAGAAGGATCAAACAGTTGAGGAACAAGACGATTCCCCTATTGAAGATTCAGTGGTCGAGATACGGAGCCGAGGAGGCTACATGGAAAACCGAGGATAGCATGCGAGAGAGATATCCCGAGTTGTTTACCCCTTAGTTTTGAGTACGAAACTCTTTTAAGGGGGGAAGTATGTAATATCCGGCCGTACATTTTCATTTTTACTGTCATATTGTGCGGATGATTCGAGTATCATCGTATCATGTTTGGATTTAATGTAATGCTCATGATGTTGAGATATACTAGAATCGAATTACTTATGTTTGATATTCATATTGTTTTTCGACTGTTAGATGTTGTTGGAAAGTTGTATTTTGACTATGTACTTTGGACATACCTTACACTACCGTCGTAATCTTGCATACGCTATGTTTCAGGTGTTATATACGTTAAGTCTTAGAGATTACGTATGTAATAAAGGGTATCAGACAGCATCTCGACTTTTGGAGTGTAGGTCCGTGCATGGACGGGATTCTTGGCTCCATTGAGATATCCAAGTGAACAGGCATTACGTATGCAATTATGATGCAATAGCGTACGTAATGATGGTGATCTTACGTGCATCATTTACACAACGTACGTAAGGGTGTGTGTGTGTGTTTTGAGGCAGTAGCTTCTGGAGGATTGTTATGTATGTAACACTAAACTATTAGCATACGTAAATGGGGATAATGTACGTTAACTATTTCCGATAACATACATTATGATAAATGCATATTATAAAGACACGTCTTGTCTTTCATTTCTGCTCAAACCAAACTTGAAAATCCTCTCTAGAAATTATTCCTCTGCCTTCCTAAGCCAGTATTATCCCCATCCATCTTGTCTTGGAGCTTCATATCTAGGATTGGAGCATAGAAGATTGAATATTGGAGTGTGTTCTTGAAGTCTTTGGGGTTTGTTCTTCATTTCGAAGAGGTAGGGTGTCTGATCTTGTATTAATTCTGTAATGATGGTGATGTTAGTGATGATTATTTCATATGATATTAAATTGATCAAGTATAACATGATGATTTGAACTTATAGTTCAATTATGTTCTTAAATGCTTAGAGATTCGTAGATTGTTATAATCATGATTCATAAGGTGTAGCTAAATGGAAGATAATAATGAGTTAAAAGACAATCATGGTTGTCGATATATTCGAGTCAAACTGGATGAATTGATGAATTAGATTTGCCAAGAACATAATAGTCAAAGGTTGATAGTGTTGTTAACAAGATTATGATGATAATGTCATAATAAAATGGTTAACTGAAATTATTAATGATAATCATTGTGAAATAGATGATCATTAATGTTATAGAACTTTAAGAACATGATAATCCAATTTTTAAAGATGAATTGGGTGTATTGAAGTTCGTTAAGTAGGCGGTAAATGTTCATTGAGATAGGTTGAACTTTTCGGGTCGAATCATGGATGTTGATTCCTATGAATTCAATACCATTATTGTGTGACTGTGTTATTGAATGAGTTACATTTCATTCAAGGTTGCTTGTGTAGGGCACAAGTCGTCACGAATAAGTCTAGAGGGAGGGTGAATAGACTTATTGAAACTCTTTTTCCAAGAAGGAACTAAGAAGTTTCTCAGCTGATGGTACAGATCACTTAGAGTCGTCTATAGACAATATGCGTGCGGAAGTCAGCTGATGACGGATACAGAAAATTAATCAATGTAACAATAAATATAAAGGCAACAGGTAAGTATGATGCTAAAGCAGTAAAATACGCAGGCAATTTTTAGTGGTCTCGGAGGTGGGGTAATTCTCTACTAATCCACTTTTCTCCAAACCAGTTGGAGATGAATTCACTATAATTTTCAACCAGTGATAAATATTACAGTGATTCTACTACATAGCTACAACAACTTCCAACATGTGGAATCCTGTCATTGAAACTCCTTCCTGACTGCCTAGCACCTCTTCGTCTTCAAATCTTTGGATTCCTATCAGTCACGCAAATTCAACCAGTGAAGTACCCCAAACTCAAATTTTAAGACACGAGTGATTGTCTTCTCTAACTAAGAGCTTCTTAGTATATGAACTGTGAATTCTGCTATTCACAATGATATAGATTGCTTGAATACTTTGATTACTTTAATTGCTCGAGAGTGTTGTTCGCATCGTACTGCTTAACTTCAAATCTTCAGGTATTTATAGATGTAGATCTTTGAGCTTCCTTCATATCCATTGCAAATCTGTAACAAATCCATCCGTTGGAGAAATATACTTCTTTGTTTTTCTTTGCAAACGTTGCAAGGCTGGATTCCCTTATTTTAATCCATTTCCAACCGTTGTGAAGACTTTCATGTTGTAGCGCCGAATCTTTTGATTATAATATGATTAAAGTCATCAGTGGTGGATCTGGATGAATATTTAATTCATTTGCTTTCCGGGAATCTCTCCAGTCTGTCCCTTATCGCCCGCATGTGACTTTCCGTGATTATTGACTTTTCCACAGTTGCTGACGTGGACTGGATTACTTGGCTGATTACTTAGACAGAACTTGTCTGATCTCTTTGGTCAATCTGTCTGACGTGCAGTCAACCTTTTATAATGTCGAACTTCTCTGACGTAACTTCTCTAAGATGAAGTTCTCTGTCCTGACTGGTCTTCTCTGATCTGAAGTCTTCTGAGCTGATGAACTTATCTGATCAGGTGGTCAAACTTCAGATGACTTGACTTCGTCTTATTACTTGAATGCAGTCTGGTCAAACTTCTCTGGTTAATACTTTGACCATGACTTCTTTGATAAATCTCTTTCTTCGGAACGTTGTCTGGTGATAAGTAGTCTGTGGTCAACCTTCTCTGATCAGTTGCGTTGAGCAGAACTTCTGTGATATGAACTTATATGATTATACTTAGCCAATTTTTAAGCCTAACTTACATGGCCTATAGAAGATACTCATTTGGTTCTTATTTACATTTAGCCAAGTACTTAACTATACTCAATTTGGCCTATAGAAGATACTCATTTGGTTCTTTTTTACATTTTGCCAAGTACTTAAAGACATACATTTGAATGAAAAAATACAGGGATGACATCATCAAAATCTAATAAGTATTCCTAACAAATTCCCCCTATTTTGATGATGGCAAAACTTTAAGCAAGATATTCAAATGTAGAACAGGTCTGCACATGATCAAGTGCAAGACACAAATCAAAATTCAGTCTTGTTTTGAGACAACTGGCGGTTGTCATTCAAATGACTGTTATATAATTTTTTAGATGTTTTAGAAGTACATTGCTTGAATGATCAAATAAGTACATAAAATTACAAGTACAAAACAAAAGTTAAAAAAATACAAGTACAATAAAATGTCCTATCTACCTTTGCCTCTGCCTCTTCTGATATGCTGCTTGGAAGGCCTAATGGGTATTGCACCGATTGGTCTCTTTTTGATAGGTGCTAGGCCATACTTCCTTTTGACAACAAGAGAGGAAAACTGTTGTTCTTCTGTGGATGAGAATTTATGCTCTTCACATAGCTTCCTTATCTCGTTCTGTAATGCTAGCTCATCCAATTCATCATTTATTAAAGTGGGAGGTTCTTTGACTACGAAGGGGGGAATCATGGGGTAAGCATCAAATCCTTTTGCATTTTTTACTAAGATAGCCCAGAGAGTTGGCCATGTTGTGTCCATGAAATTGATAAACGTCTGTTGTGGGGATCAGTCTTTATCCTGGAGTAGCTCCCAGATATAGTATTTTTCAATGAACTACTTCTTCGCGTCTCCCCACATTGGACCAGATTCAGCAGGTAGGAACTCCTCAACATGCCAAAGCTCTTTGCCTTCCCATTCAAATCTTGGCTCTTCCCCCAGTTTGATTCTCCTCTTCTTAGCTGCTGGTTGGTCATCATCATCGGGAGCAGCCAATTCTTTCTTTTTCATATTAGACGACCCAGCTCCAATGAGAGGGAGATCACTTCTGTGCTTTGTCCTCAGCTCCCTTCTGACTAACTCAACATTATCTTCTTCCGCCTGTCTACTTCCTTCCCCCTTTTTGCCAGCATCAACTAACATGGTTAATTGCTGCTCAATTCTAATCATCTAGTCTGACATGCTAAGGGGCATTCTGTGTTAGGAATACTTGTTAGATTTTGATAATGTCATTAATATAAAATCAAATGTTTAAACTTGGAAAAATGTAAGGAAGAACCAAATGAGTATCTTCCATAGGCCAAATATGTTAAGTATAAAACTTGGCAAAATGTAAAGAAGAACCAAATGAGTATCTTCTGTAGGCCAAAAATTTGTTAGGCTGAAAATCGGTTAAGTACCAAGTACAGCTAAGTCCATCAGAGAGGATCAGCCGAGTCCAGTCAGAGTAGCTCTGGTCAACAAAATTTATCAGAGAAGTTTGACCAGACTGCAGCCAAGGTACCTCAGGGAAGTCACCTGATCAGATAAGTCACAAATAGTGAACAGCCGAGAGGACCTATCTGCAGAGATGTTAGCTGCATATCAGCCTACTCGAAGGCAGCCGAGTACTCCAAGTCCACGTCAGCATGCGTTGAAAAGTTAAGAATTTCGGAAAGTCACATGCAACGTGAAGAGACAAATTGGAGTGATTCCCGCAAGAGATATGATTTAAATAAAACATCCAGACCCACCTTGAAGACTTTAATCCTTTTATATTCAAAAATTCGGCGCTCACATGCAGAAGTCTTCACAACGGTCGGAAGATAAAATAAAATAATGGGAATCCAGCCTTGCAACGTTCAGAAAGAATAAACAATGAAGTCTCCCTCCAACGGACGGATTTGTTCACAAGATTTGCAACAGCTACAAGGAAAAAGCTCAGAGATCATGACCTATATATATCCGGAGATTTGAAGCTGAGCAACTACCGGTGCGAACATACATTCAAGCGATCAAAGCAATCAAGCAATCTAAAGCAATCAATAGCATCGTGAAAAGAGCAGCTCTAAAAGTTCATACTTAAGGAAGATCTTAAGTTGGAGAAGACAAAAACTCTTGTCTATAATCCTGAGTACGGGGTACTTCACTGGTTGAAGTAAGAGACTGTAAAGGCATCCGAGGATCGAGGATCAAGAGGTGCAAGGCAGTCAAGTGTGTACAACGGCACGGATTTCCACCGTTGGAAGTCATTGTAGTGTGGTTTGAATCAACTGTAATATTTATCACCGTTGAAAATTATAGTGAATTCATCTCCAATCGGTTTGGAGAAAAGTGGATTAGTAGAGGATTACCCCACCTCGAGACCACTATAATTGCTGCGTTATTTACTTGTTTCTTGCATCATACTTTAAGCTACGCATACATTGTTAAGTGTTTCATTAAGTTGATTTCTATTCGTCATCAGCTGACTTCCGCACATATCCAAGAACAAACGACTCCAAGTCATTTGTTTAACTATCAGCTGAAGAAACTCACTCTTCGTGAAAAAGAGTTCAAGAGTTTCTACAAGTCTATTCATCCCCCCTCTAGACTTGTTTCTAGACGACTTGTGACCTACAAGTGGTATCAGAGAGGTTGGTTCATTTATTTCACGAACCAGATCTATATCAGATATATATCTTTACTCTCACTTTATAATGGAACACATGCACTCTAGACTCCCTGTGTTTTCAGTTGACGAGTATGATCTGTGGAAGATAAGGATGCAGGCACACTTATCTTCAATTCATGACGACATGTGGTGCATCATTGAAGACGGTCCATTCATCTTTGAGAAGGACAACACAGCAGAGGAGATCACAGCAGGGAGGCCAGAAAAGATTCCTAAGAAGAGGACGGAGCTGACTCCCGAAGAAAGAAAGCTGGCCAATCTTGATAACCGGGCCAGAGATGTGTTATATCAAACTCTTGACAAATCCACCATGGTCAAGATCAAGAACTGTAAGAATGCCAAAGAAATTTGGGACACATTAGCCCTAATCTGTGAAGGAACGGAGCTGATCAAGGAAAACAAGCTGTCAATTGCTATCCAAAAATTTGACAACTTTAAAATGAAGAATGGTGAATCCATAGATCAAGTGGACACAAGGTTCACTGAAATTATTAATGAGATCAACTCCCTGGGCAAAACCTATGGCAACAGGGAAATGGCACTAAAGGTCCTCAGATCTCTCAACCCCGAATGGAGCATGAAAGCCATAGCCATGAGAGAGTCCAAGGACCTGAATAAGATAAAGATTCAGGAGCTGTTCTCTGATCTGAAGGCTTATGAGTTCGAGCTTCCAAGTTCATCCTCAACTGAGCCTGCAGAGAAGGGAATCGCATTTGCAGCCGAGTCCCCTGCCAAGAGCCTATCTGATGTGAAACCTCCAAATCCACTAGATTTTGAGGAAGAAATGGATTTCATAATGCAAAGGTTCAGCAATTTCAGAAAGAACTACTCCAAGTACAAGAAAAATTACAAGGAGAATCCAAGAAGGAACCAGAAGGCTGGAAGCTGGAAAGTAGAATGCTACAACTGTCACAAAATAGGACACATCCAAATGGATTGTCCCGAGATCAAGAAGGACGAAACCAAGAAGGAGGTGGGCAGAAAGGAAGATAGAAGAAAGGCCCTCATCGGAGAAGACCAGGAGCATGTCGAATCAAGCAGCGGATTCTTTTCTGATGAAGACGAGGAGTATGATCACTGATGGCAAACCTAGCTGATGAAGAGGTAACTTCTAAACCCACCGGTTCAAATAATAGCTCAGCCATGTCACAAGATATGGATCTACATGAATCGGTAAATCAGTTATTTAAAGGTTTTGAAACACTCAAATCTGCACACCAAGGTGTATCAGCAGAGAAGACTCACCAAGATGAGAATAGGCGGTGAAAAATGATTTCAAAACTCGGCTAGATTTGAATAAGGTTGAGACAACTACAGTGACTTTAAAAACAGAAAATGTCAATACAGCTGAGATAGATCGGCTAACCATTTTACTTAAAGAAAAATCAGCTGCACTTGCTCATGCCAAAGCTGAGTTTACTAAGCTGGCTCAGATAAATAAAACTCAGGCGCAGGAAATAACCTCCCTGAAAGCGTCTTCAACTCTGGGAGAATTGTGTACTTATAAAAGGTCACTGTATACCAAATCAGGCCTTGGATATGATTCTCACACTCCCTCTAGTTCTGAAACCAAGTTTATCAAGGGAGAAACAATTGTCTCGACTGCTGAGCCTATATATAAACCAATATTCAAAAACAGGCAACAGCCAAGTCAAACGTCTAGGCTACAGTCAGGTTACACCAGACAGCCATCTAGACAGGCGACTAGGCAAAGGCCTGCAAAAGCAAGAATTTCTGCATAACATGCCCACTATTATCAACAACTCCCCAAAAATAGATTTCATAATCGGAGGGGCAGATGGAAACCGCAAGGTTATCCTAATTATCAAAATGAACAAGTGTGGAGACCACAAAAATTTAATAAATGGTCTCAGCCTAGATTTAGAAATGGCCCACACTATCAAAGTTTTGAGGAATATCCGGTATACAATCCAACCAGAAGATTCAGACCTCGACCACAGACACCTTATAAGGATTATAATAATAATAATAACAATTTCTATAATCCAAGGAGAAATCAATTCTCCAGGAAACCAACTAACCCCAAAGGACCCACACAAATTTGGGTACCTAAATCTCTGCTTGTTTAATTGCAGAAAAGGTGGAAGGACTACAACCACATCTCCTCAAGCTCAAATTTTGGAGGTGAAGAATGGTTTGTAGACTCTGGATGCTCGAGGCATATGACCGGGAACAAGAAGATGCTGACCAAATATATCAAAGAAAGAGGTCCCGATGTAACCTTTGGAGATAGCTCTAGAGGACAGACAAAAGGCTTTGGAGAGCTGCACCGAGGAAACATTGTGATATCCAAAGTCCATTATGTCAAAGGGCTCAAGTACAACCTCCTGAGCATAAGCCAGTTCTGTGACGAGAAGAACCTAGTAGTCTTCACCATCTTGAAGTGTATGGTGATAGACATCCTATCTGGAGAAATAAAGCTTCAAGGTTTCAGAAGAAGAGATGTCTACATGATTGATTCGAACACAGGAACACCCAACTCCTGTTTCCTATCCAAGACAGTAGCTGAGAATGGATGGTTGTGGCACAAAAGACTATGTCACCTGAACTTCAAAGCCATCAACAAGATTAGTTCTCAGAAGCTAGTCAGAGGACTTCCAAATGAAGCATTCAAGAAGGAAGCACTCTGTGATGCATGTCAGAAGGGAAAGCAGACCAAGGCATCGTTCAAGCCAGTTCAGCCTACAACGCTCACAACAAGGATCTTAGATCTACTCCACATGGATCTATTTGGTCCTATCAAGCCAAGGACTTTGAGCGGCCGAAAGCATGCACTTGTAATAGTAGATGATTATTCAAGGTACACTTGGATTATCTTCCTATACAAGAAAAGTGAAACCTTGACCAAGTTACGAGGCCGAGAAGGATCCGAATGAGAAATCCCTCTCCATAATCAAGATCGGATCGGATAGAGGAGGAGAGTTTCTCAACAAGGCGATAATCGATTACATGATCGTAATGGGATCCAAAGATGAGCTCTCTGCGGCCCGTGATGCCCCGAGAATGGTGTTCTTGAAAGAAGGAACAGAACCACGAAGGAAGCAAAGCAAGGTCCATGATTGCGAGCGGACCTACCCAAAAGGTTCGGGTCAAGCCGTGTTAACACAGCCTGTCACACCCAGAACAGGAGTATGATAGTAGGGAGACATGGCAAAACTCCCTATGAGGTTTGGAGTAATAGAACTCCTATTGTTGCTTACTTTCATGTCTTTGGTTGTAAGTGTTTCATCCACAACAACGGTAAAACACAGCTAAATGCCTTTGATGCTAAAACTGATGACGGTCTCTTTATGGGATATTCCCAAAGAAGCAAGGCATATAGAGTTTTTAATAAAAGAACCTTAGTTGTGGAGGAAACACCCCATGTTGTTTTTGATGAATCTACCGTTGAGTACAGGAAACAAGTTGAGCTAATTGAGAACAAGCTCAAGTCAGCAACCCTTGAAGAAGTCATTATACATGACACTGGAATGGTGGACTCACCTGCAGACCAGCCTGATGACCCAACTGCAGCTGCTGAAGACCCAACTGCAGATCAGACAGGATCACCAAACCTATCTGATCCGATTCTTCTTTGAAGAAGACCCAGCCGGAGCTGACAAAGACTCATCTGCAGATCAGAACCAAGCTGCAGATGACAAGACGTTAGCTGATCCAGTTGCAGACCAGAACCCAGCTGATGCAGATAACCACCAGGGCAATCCAACAGGGGGAAGAAACCCAGAAGAGGACGATATCCCCAAATGGCTCAAGGATCACCCGATTCAGCAAATTATTGGAAAGTTGACTGATGGAGTTAAGACGAGACAGTCAACCCTACCAGCAGGAATGGCGATGTTCTCATGTGTCATGTCGCAAATTGAACCCAAGACTACAGAACAAGCCTTGGAAGATTATTCATGGATTAATGCCATGCAAGAGGAATTGGAGCAGATGGAAAGAAACAAAGTTTGGGAACTAATGCATGCACTGATCACAAGAAAGTTATTGGCACCAAATGGGTGTATAAAAACAAGAGTGATGAAGACGGAGCTGTTGTTAGGAATAAGGCCAGACTTGTAGCAAAAGGTTATGCATAGTGTGAGGGAATAGATTTTGATGAAACCTATGCACCTGTTGCAAGATTAGAGGCCATCAGATTATTCCTTGCATATGATGCATTTAAGGACTTTGAAGTATATCAGATGGATGTAAAGAGTGCTTTTCTGAATGGAATTCTAGAAGAAGAAATCTATGTAGAGCAACCCCCAGGTTTTGTCAAAGGAGACAAACTCTATAAGCTGTTGAAGGCTCTGTATGGACTCAAGCAAGCACCAAGAGCGTGGTATGAAACACTGTCTGTGTTTCTTGAGAAAAATGGATTTTGCAAAGGGAAAGTGGACAAGACCCTGTTCAGAGTGGAGCACGAAGGCCACATATTAATAGTTCAGATTTATGTGGATGACATCATATTCGGATCAACCAATCCTGAGCTATGCGAGAAATTCTCCAACCTCATGCAAGGATAATTTGAGATGAGTATGATGGGAAAGCTTAACTTCTTTCTCGGATTACAAGTTAAGCAGATGGAAAAAGGAATTTTCATCAACCAAGCAAAGTATACCAGAGATCTTATCAAGAGATATGGAATGGAATCAGCCAAGCCCGCAAGAATTCCAATGAGCACAAGTACTCACCTGGATGCAGACGAGGCAGGCATATCAGTGGACTCAACCCACTACAGAGGACTCATTGGATCTCTTCTGTACCTCACTGCAAGCAGGCCAGACATATCATATGCCGTTGGAGTTTGTGCAAGATTCCAGTCCAAGCCGAAGCAATCACACCTAGATGCAGCTAAGAGAATAATTAAGTACCTAAAGTCTACAATTAAAGTAGGACTATGGTATCCCAAGGATGATAACTTCGAGCTGTCAGGATATTCAGATGCGGATTTCGCAGGATGCAAAATCAACAGGAAGAGCACTAGTGGAACGTGTCAATTCCTAGGAACCAGACTGATATCCTAGTTTAGCAAGAAGCAGGTTTCTAACTCTATCTCCACTACAGAGTCAGAATACCTAGTCAGCAGTAGTCACAGTAATGATTCTATGGATTAGACAACAGTTAAGGGACTATAATATCATTGCAAATGAAGTTCCTATCTGGTGTGACAACAATAGTGCTATTGCAATAACCAACAATCCGGTTTTGCACTCAAGGACGAAGCACATTGATGTTAAGCACCATTTTATTAGAGACCATGTGCTTAACAAAAGAGTTAGAGTTGAAAGAGTCAGCACAGACTACCAAATAGCTGACATCTTCACTAAACCCTTGCCAGAAGAAAGATTTCTGGAGCTAAGCAGAGACCTTGGATTACTTGATTGGGAATCTAGTATGGAAGCAAATTAAAGCATTTCAGAGGAAGGACGGACCTAGCTGATGCAGGCGAGAAGACGAAGGACGGACGAAGCAACCTAGCTTATCAGAATACCAGGCGAGAAGTCAACTCACCTGATACAGAGTGGTCAACAGTCAACAAATCAGACCAGCTAAGTTTTCTAAACTGACCTCTGAATATTTAATTATTATCTGCCACATTTATAATATTATTATATTAATTTTGGCTAACGAATGGCATTTAAATACACATTTTTATAAGCCAAGTGGCAATTTTAATACACGCGTCAATCGCCTATTAAATCAACCTCCACGGTGGCCAATCAGAATCAACCGTCGAATTTTAAATTGGGCCACCGATTCAAATTTGAAATTCAAAAGAATATCAAAAGGCGTACCACCGTTCAAATATATAATAAACTAATACAAACGTCTTTTCATCTTCTTTATAAGGAAAGAAGACCTTTCACTTTACTCTTTACGCTTACAAAAACCCTAGATTTTTCAGAGCAAAAATATACACTAAAATCCTTTATTTGCAGAAATGGCATCTTTCGAAGGAGTGAATTTGAAGGCGGTGAAAGACCAGATCATTTTCTCGATGGTTGTCGACTTTGAAGGATTATTGGAAGCCAATCTGGAGGACTACGACATGCTTAATCTGATTCGCGCAATGAAGCTAAATGGGATCTACCCATTTCTAGATATCAACCCGCAACACCTGTTCAAAGAGGATGTCGTCGAGTTCTATCGCGAAGCTTATCTGATTCAAGACGGAATTCATAGCACAGTTGGCGGAGTACCAGTCAGCATATCTCGAGAGACGATTCGTTCTGTCTTCGGGATGAAGCACCGTGGTTTAGCGGTCGAAGCTCTCAAGCAATCCGCCGCTGAAACCTGGAAAAAGATTAAGGTCGAAAATATCCCGGAAAAACTGAAATTCACAGCCAAGAGGAATGAACTCAAAAGGATTTACCGTGTTGCGTTAGATATTACCAACAAAATAATAATGGGGATGGCGGGCAGTTATGATCAACTGTCGTCGTCGAAGTTTATGGTGTTGGGAGCATTGATTCAGGAAGAAGAAGTTGATTGGGCAGACTACATCTTCAGGCAACTCGTGAGAGAGATCAACAAGGTCGAGTGGCTTGACGATGAGAAGAAGTTCAAAACAAAGCTGGCGTTTGGAACGCATCTCAGTTGGCTTTTGGAGAAGACTGGAGTGCCAAAGGGAAACACTGACCCCTTCCACCCCAATAAAAGGCTTGGTCATATGGACCATGAGAAGGTGAAGAAAGTCAGAGGCACTGGGAAAGCAGTTCCGTTGTTGAAGGAGCTGCCGGACTCAAGGACATATCCAAGATACCATTCATCAGGAGAGTCGGACAGACCTGCAGCTGAAATCGCAACTACAGTCGAGTCCGACACCGAGTCCGACGACACTCCCATTGCAGTCAGATTCAAGAGACGGGGACCAGCCCCTGAAGGACCCTCTATTCTGCAGTCATCACCTGAACCCTCTCCCAAGAGGCCAAGGAAACTGCAATTTAGTGAGGGAGAGCATTCTGAACACCTTGCCAGCCCCGCTGTCAGATCACCAATTCATCCGGAAGACCTGCCTGCACCAGACACCATTGAGACTCGGATTGTACCTGTTTTCACCCCCCCAGTCTACATATCCGAAGAAGAAGAAGCAGGTCTCATAATTACTATTCCTGAAGCTGATTATACCTTTAACCTGTTAGAAAATAATACTTTCAACCTTTCAATTGAACAACTCCAGCTTTTTAAGCCACAAGCAGTAAAACACTCTTTTGTACATATTTTTGAAGAGTGGAAATTTTTCAAGACTATGACTTTTACAAATCTTCAAACCTACATTGCAACTAGTGGTTGGGAATATCCCCAAGCCACTGAGGAGGTTCTGATTCAATTTTGCAAAGAATCAGACTTAGTATTAATCCTCCAGGATAAATGGTTCATGTCCCATTTTAAAACAAATATGGACCACTTTATCCATTCTATCATGCTTAGCATTTTTGATGGTTCCTTTGGAGAGGAGGAGGAGGAGGAAGTTGAAAAAGAGATTAGAATTGAGGAAAAGGGCGATGATAACAATGATGATAACAATGATGATAACAATGATGATGACAATGATGATAACAATGATGATGATGATGGAGGAGATGCAGGAGCAGAAAAAGAAAATGAAAAAGAAAAAGATGAGGAGGAAGGAAAAGAAAATTCTGGAGAAAAGGAAGAAGAAGAGAAAGAGGAGGATCAGGAAAAAGAGGAAGAGAGAGAAGAAGAAAAGGAGCCAGAGCCAGAGCCGGAGCCAGAGCCTATTCACGAAGCTGCAGATAGGACTGTGGTACCTGCCCGGTACACCAGCATAGACGCAGAGCTGGCTAAAGACTCCAGGTCAGGGACCCCGGAGAAAACTCCCTCTGACCTACCAGCTGCAGACAGAAGCCTGCAGCCTAGTGGCTCTTTTGCAGAAGGCTCAGGAGAACACTCTCCATCAGCTCAGATATCTCCTACCATGACTGAGCTGATTAGGCAAATCGTCAAAGACACAATTGGAGAGCTGCTATCGTCTCAGGTCACTCCTGATCTTCAGTCAATCAATGCCAAGATAGACACCCTTCTACAGAGAGATTCTCAGCCCTCCCCTACCAACAATGTAATGCCATTTGGCATGTCCGATCGATGAGCAAAATGGAGCAAAGATTAACTACCCTTGTTGATGCTGGCAAAAAGGGGGAAGAGAGAGTTCAGGGGGAAGAGAGAGAAATAAGAAGCAAGAAGAAGCAAGATGTCCTTCAAATTGAAGGACCCTCAAGTCTGAAGAGAAAGGAAGCTGTGGATCCAGATGACCAGGCTGACCAGCCTGAAGGAAAGAGAAGGAGGACTAGAGGAGGTTTTGGGCCTACTCTAGAATAGGAAGGGAAGGAGCTGTGGTATGTTGAGGACTTTATTCCATTTGAAGCTCTTGAGATGTGGGGATCTGCAAAGAAGAGGTTCATCAAAGACTATTACATCTGGGAACTACTCCAGGATGATAAACTCTCCCCACATGAAATTTTCATAAACTTCATGGAAGAAGTCCATCCGAAGCTCTGGGCTATTCTGAAGAAGCATGCTAAAGATCAAAATGCTTATCCTATGATTCCCTCATTCAGAGAAGAGGAAGCACCGACCCGTCTGGACGGTGAACTTAATGATTTAGCGCTTCAAAGAGAAATCAAGCAATTGTGTCTTGAGAACAGATTCACATCAGCAAGAACAAGACTTCGCAGCACTTGTTGTGAAGAGGAAATATGGTCTTGCTCCAGTCAAGATAAGACCAATTGGACCTAAACCCTTCAAACTTGCCAAACAGCCTGTTCGCAGAGGCAGATGACTTTATACTTGTCATTTTATTTTCTGTACCTGTAAAAACTTTCTTGTAAACTTCAAAAAAAACAAGTCAGAAAATTTTATAACAGTCTGTTGAATGACAATTTCCAGTTGTCTCAATATTAGACTGATTTTAGTTTATGTCTTGCACTTAAGTGCAGACTTGGTCATTTGATTTCTTACTTAAAGTTTTGCCATCATCAAAATAGGGGGAATTTGTTAGGAATACTTGTTAGATTTTGATGATGTCATTAATATAAAATCAAATGTTTAAACTTGGCAAAATGTAAGGAAGAACCAAATGAGTATCTTCCATAGGCCAAATATGTTAAGTATAAAACTTGGCAAAATGTAAAGAAGAACCAAATGAGTATCTTCTGTAGGCCAAAAATTTGTTAGGCTGAAAATCGGTTAAGTACCAAGTACAGCTAAGTCCATCAGAGAGGATCAGCCGAGTCCAAATGAGTAGCTCGGTCAACAAAATTTATCGTGAGAAGTTTGACCAGATCAGAGCCAAGGTACCTCGGGAAGTCACTGATCGGATAAGTCACAAACAAAGGAATGCCGAGAGGACTCATCACAGAGATGTTAGCCGCATATCACCTACTCAAGGCAATGAGTACTCCAAGTCCACGTCAGCATGCGTTGAAAAGTCAAGAATTTCGGAAAGTCACATGCAACGTGAAGAGACAAATTGGAGTGATTCCCGCAAGAGATATGATTTAAATAAAACATCCAGACCCACCTTGAAGACTTTAATCCTTTTATATTCAAAAGATTCGGCGCTCACATGCAGAAGTCTTCACAACGGTCGGAAGATAAAATAAAATAATGGGAATCCAGCCTTGCAACATTCAGAAAGAATAAACAATGAAGTCTCCCTCCAACGGACGGATTTGTTCAAAAGATTTGCAACAGCTACAAGGAAAAAGCTCAGAGATCATGACCTATATATATCCGGAGATTTGAAGCTGAGCAACTACCGGTGCGAACATACATTCAAGCGATCAAAGCAATCAAGCAATCTAAAGCATTCAATAGCATCGTGAAAAGAGCAGCTCTAAAAGTTCATACTTAAGGAAGCTCTTAAGTTGGAGAAGACAAAAACTCTTGTCTATAATCCTGAGTACGGGGTACTTCACTGGTTGAAGTAAGAGACTGTAAAGGCATCCGAGGATCGAGGATCAAGAGGTGCAAGGCAGTCAAGTGTGTACAACGGCACGGATTTCCACTGGTTGGAAGCTGTTGTAGTGTGGTTTGAATCATTGTAATATTTATCACTGGTTGAAAATTATAGTGAATTCATCTCCAACTGGTTTGGAGAAAAGTGGATTAGTAGAGGATTACCCCACCTCTGAGACCACTATAATTGCCTGCGTTATTTACTATTTTACTGCATCATACTTTAACTGCTGCATACATTGTTAAGTGTTTCATTAAGTTGATTTCTATTCGTCATCAGCTGACTTCCGCACATATCCAAGAACAAACGACTCCAAGTCATTTGTTTAACTATCAGCTGAAGAAACTCACTCTTCGTGAAAAAGAGTTCAAGAGTTTCTACAAGTCTATTCACCCCCCCTCTAGACTTGTTCCTGGACGACTTGTGACCTACATTCTGGAGTTTCTAGCAGGAGGAGGGACAGCTCTCTATAGCAATGTGTCCGGCTTGTAATTGAGGGTGTGAACGATCTGCAGGTCAGGTTTTACTTCGGTGACTAGCAATTCCCCAAAGTTTTCCTTAAAAATTCTTCGGATCAGGTCAACCATCGCAGGTGAGATGGGTGTTGCCTGAGGGGAATGATCGCCTGATCCTTCTGTGCATTCAGGTAGGTTGATTGTTAACCTACCTGACTGCAGACTCCTGTCTGCAGGTGGATTATTAGATGAGGTTTGATCTGGAGTCCCTGATTTGTCATCTTCTCCATCTGAGCTGGGGTTTTGAGCAGGTGCCCCAGGCTCATCTTTTATGTCATCTTTCTTGTTTCCTTCTTCATCTTATTTTTCTTCTTCTTTCTCCTCTTCTTCCTTTTCTTCTTCCTCCTTCTCTTCCTCCTAATATTCTTCTTCCTTCTCTTCATCTTCATCATTATCCTTTACTTTCTCAGCATCCTTCTCATCTTCCTCCTCATCTTCCTTCTCATATCCTTTCTCATCTATTTCTTCTTCTTTTTCTTCCTCCTTTTTTTTTTCCTCTTCTTCTTCTTTTTCTACTTCTTCTTCTCCTTCTTCTTCTTCTTCTAACTCCTTTGTCTTCTCTTCCTCCACAATCTCTTCTATTTTTATTTCTTTATCTTTTTCAACTTCTCCATCCTCATCCACAATCCCTTCCAAAACAGCTTCCATAATAAGATGGATGAACTGGTCCATGTTGGTTTTGAAATTATTCATGAACCAGTTCTCCTGGAGCATTAAAATTGTATCTGTCTCATGGCAAAAGCCCATGATCACTTGCTCCGTAGCCTGGGGAAAGTCCCAGCTACTCATTTCAACAAAAGATTGTAGTTGAGTAAATGGAAAAGATTTTAAAGTCTTCCATTCCTCGAAAACAATGATATACGAAATTTTAAGAGCATGATGTTTTACCATTTGTAGCTGATCAATGGATAGCTTCAGAGGATTTTTCTCCAGCAGATTGAATGTGTAATCAGATTCAGGAATGTTTATGATTAGATCTGCTTCTTCTTCTTCTGTCATGCTTGGGATGATCAGCAAAGGGATGATTTTAGCCTTCAGGTGAGGGTGAGCAGGCTGATTCTCTTGAGGGATATGAGCAAATGCAGGTGAGTTAGGTGTCAGCTCTACATCTTCGAATTCAGGTGTCTGTTCTGCCTCTTCAAAGTCCAGGCGTTTAGGCCTCTTGGGAGAAGGCTGTAATACCCGTAATTTTGATTTTTGGTAATTTCTTTTTTTGGTAAAAGTCCGTTTTGACGACTCGATCATGACCGTTTCGTCATTCTGAGAATGATTAATTCTGCACTTTTTGTCATCCGAGTTCGTTTCGGTGTCGTTTTGATGAGTTCCGTGCTTTTTGACGACTTTTCCGCACTCGAGTTAGATTCTTGTGAATCTCATTCGAAATTACTGTTTCGAGTTTCTCGTAAGTCCGTTTAACTTTTTTAGACGTTTTGTGAACTTCGGTTTGGTTATTCGATCACGTATCGTGATTTTCGGACGTTTTGGGCCGTTTTCGTAATTTCCCAAAGTTTTGGGTAATTACTTCTCTTGTCGAATTTCGAGCCTTCGGGTGGTCGGAATCGTATGTTCTCTTAGTGCTTGGATTCGTCTTTGCGAGTATGTCCTAACCGTACCTTCGATTTATATTCAGGTTCGGGTTTCGGGGTCGTCCGGGCAGTCGGAGTGGCCACGACCGAGTCACGGCCGGAGCAGGGCCTGGCCTGGCCGAGTTACGGCCGTAAGGTTCCGGTTACGGCCATATGTGCTCGGCAGTCATGGCTGGACAAATGACGGTTACGGCCGTAAGGGCTGTCAGTTACGGTCGTACGAGTGCCAGGCAGTTTTCGGACGAATGCCGGTTACGGCCGTAAGGACCTACCGGGTACGGCCGTAAGTCCCGAGTTACGGCCGTAAGGCCCTGTCGGTTATGGCCGTAAGCGATCAGCATGCGCTGGGCGGATTTTGACGAATGCCGGTTACGGTCGTAAGGTCTGCCGGTTACGGCCGTAAGTGGTCGGCAGGATGCTGGGGAGTATATATATGTTCGAGCAGTCGGGTTTACACCCATTTTTCTCATCCCTCTCATTTCCTTCTGCGGCTGGGGCTTGGAGTACGTGATTAGATGTTGTTTATATATCAATCCACGAAGTTCTTGAGTTTCTAACATCAATCAATCATTCCATAACCTCCTCCGATCTACCGAATCAAGGTTAGATTTCTTGATAATCTAATTTTGGGGATTTTGGGTATTTTGTTCGATTTCGTCCGTTTTATCCGATTTAACTTAGGATTGTGATGGATTATTGTTTAGATGTATTATATCATTTCTCTTGTTATTCCATGGTTGGATCGTATCGATTCGTTATTTTGGTCGAGTTCTTGATCGACGCCTTGAAGGTGTCCGGTAAAATGTCATAGAGGGGTTTTCGGGCGTTCTACGATTATTCTTCCTTGTATGATCGATGATTTATTGATTATATGTTGTTAGGGTCAAGTTTCGTGCGAAGAAACCGAATTGAACCCTTTTGTTCGTTATCGTCTTTCTTTTCGATGGCATCGGGCGTTTTGAAGCTTTTCGGTTGAACCGCGTTCGTTGGAATACTTGCGTGCCGATATCGAGGCAAGTATCTTACTATACGACTTGTATCTTGCGACTAGTAATCACGTATGAGATTTATGATGATTTTGCTTGCCTTCGTAAATATGTTCCGTTTGAGTTGGTTGTGTGTTCCGCAATTTGAAGGCTTTGTGATAATAGTGTTATATTGGTATACGTGTTAGGCATTGTGCCATTTGTGCAGGATTGCGATGTACATATGAGATGGTTGTACACGTGGTTGTGCAATGTATTGTGTACCGAATGTGTGTTATGTTGCTTAAGTGTCGTTGATTGATGATAGTTGTTGCGAGTGTTGAGGTTGTGTTATGCGCGTGCAACGTACGATTTTGTGGTGATCAAGGTGATTGATTAATTGTGCTCATTATTGTATGTAATGTGAATGTGAATGTGAATATGTGTGCGACCGCTACGTTCACTCGTGTTGGTTCGACGGGACTTACGAGGATTCGTGGCAGTGGACTATGGGGTCAGAACTTAGTGAGGTACTGAGGTCCAATCGTGCTGGTCTGACGAGGCCTACGATAACGCATGGCAGTGGACCATGAGTTTCGGACACAGTGCGTCCAACTGGGTGAGCTCGACGGGGCTTACGGTGACACGTGGCAGTGGACTTCGGTGTCAGGACTGTGTGTGTGATTGTTGTGATTGATATAGTCCGTGTGGGTTGTTACGCCTACGGAGACACGTGACAGTGGATCACGGTGTCGGAATTGGTTATGTCTGGTTAATAGTCCGTGTGGGTTGTTGAACCTACGGAGACACGTGACAGTGGATCACGGTGTCAGAATTGATTATGTTTGTTTAATTGTGCATGATGTAGTCCGTGCGGGTTGTTGAACCTACGGAGACACGTGACAGTGGATCACGGTGTCATGAGCATGATACTTTTCAAATCAAAGTTTTTAAAGGAAAAGTTTTATGAAAATGAATGTTGGACCGAGTCCTAAGCTTGAGTAAATGTTTCCCGTATTGTAAACTGTTGAGTTATGAAACAAGATTTGGGTGAAGGCCCTTAAGTTTTTCGAAAGATTTTTTGAATCAGGACTTGAGGTCTTAAGGTTTTGAAATCCTAAAAATTCCCGAGATGATAATCTTATTTTCGAATGCTTCATAGCTTATCTTCCCTTGTGAAAACCTCTCGGGAATATTTGTTACTTTATTATTATATATGATTCACGGTTATTAATTGCTTGTTACATTTCGTATGATTTGATACTTGCACTAGTAAAACAGTGGAGTTTTACTAACCCTCGAGTAATCGGGCGGTGGATGTCTATTTTGCGTCCAGGTACATGCAGATTTAGGTGAGCAGTCACAGGATTGGCACAAGAGGATGACGAGCTGCGATACTAATCATGAGCCAAGAGTTGTTCTGATTTTTGTTGTGTAGTCAGAGTTGATTTCAGTCTTCCGCTGTAATGTATTTCGACCCCTGTGTGGGTAATGTCGTTTAAGTCAGTTTTGTTGATTGGGTTGTGTGACCTCATCGGTCTGTGTATTCACGTGTAAGTGACCATAACGGTCTTTATTATTATATTGTTTGACCCTGGCCGGGCAAGCATTTGGTTGTTTATGGATGTTTAGCCTAGTAGATCCTTGTGGAAAGGGTCTACGGCGTGTAATATTCTCATACGGTTTTGGGGGTGTTACATTTATGGTATCGGAGCTTAGGTTGTGGAAACCTAGGCTGTCGGGTTGAGTCAAGTCGTGATTTGTCGAGTAATGTGTTGTCTTGTCGTTCGAGTCGTCAGTGATAAATTGAGTTGTGCGTAGTCACAACGTGTCGGTTATGTTGTCAGACGAGATTAGTATCGTGGGCGACTGTCACCTCCGTGCGACCTGTGGATGTAAGTCTCCTCCTTTATCCGTAATACCTGTGTATCTCAATTTTATCTTAATGAGTTAATTGCGGTGCAAAAATTTATTTGTACGGTGTTGTGAATATAGTTGTATTTAATACGTGTGACATATAGTATATGTGTAAAACTGGGTCTATTGTTGTTTTACCTTTGAACCACTGTGAGGGGTGGTATGGTGTAAAAATTGAGAACCTTGATGGGTTTCGAATAAGGTATCGACGATTGAGTTCGTGAGAAACTCCGAGGAATGGTTTTGTTGTATGTTTAAACTAGATGCTGTGAGATGTATTCAATTGGATTTTGCATGTTGGACTGTATTCCTTTCATCCACTGCGTGAGTTCTTCTGCAATGGCTTTCAGTATTTTACCGACTGAGTTTTATTTCGAAAACCGATTCCCTTAACCGAGTTTTTGGCATTATGGCCTTGATCATTTTGGCGAAATTCTTATGACGGTATTTAGTATTTTGTAAATGGCTTTTGTGAGTTTTTGAATTATTACCGTCATCGGCCTTTTTGGCGTTTTTTTAAATGGTTTTTAGCCTGGTGGGTTCCGATGCGGGACCCACGGTGCTATAATGTTCTGTGTAATTATCTGAAATTTTTGGGCATTCTAGCCCATTGAATTATCTTTGAAAAACCTTGAGTATCTTAGAAAATAAATTTGGAGACGTACTTTTAAAATGAATTGCTTTCTCGTGGTGCTTCCAAGGTGCCACAATATGTTTCAAAATTCTTCTACTTCGAGGACCAAAATATTTTGAGATATTTCCAATGTTTTAGAAACACTTTTACTTAGACTTGAGGGTCGAATATTTCTGAAAGTTTTTCACGAAAAGAAAGTGTCCTCATTTTTATCGAATGCGAAATGGTTTTCCAAAGTCTCGATAACAATGTTTCACGTTTGTATTTTTTTTTGAAGGGTGATACTCAAGATCAATCGGTGTTTATGAAATTATTTTCGAAAGGGGTTTTTTATTTTTTTAAAACCTATCAATTCCCGTTTGCGTTTGGAAATGTATGTATGATGTTTGCTTTGTCGTTATGATGTTAACTTCCGAATATGATCGAATTGGTGGCATGAACGTTGAGGCGTTGCCACGTATTTGTAGTACTAGCCCTCTGTGAGAAGTGTGAAGTAGTATTTACTATTTGTCGCCTCGTGGTGATTTACGTGTTGTCGCACGAGTGTGAGCTGTTGAAGCTTGGGTTTGTACGTTTGGGTACATGTGTGATTGTTTTATGATGTTTGTAATTATGTGCTAGTTATCGTTCGGGCCGTTGAGGTTGCCGAACGATACCGTCGTTGCTGTAGTGTTTGTGTGTGTATTAATTTACGATGGTAATCGTTGTATATGATATTTGTTATGATTCTTTGTTGTGCTGAGTTGGCATCTCCGCTATGTTGTTTTGCGACGTTATGCCCCATTGTATCTAGCATTTGTATTTTCGGTATGCCGAGCCGAGGTGTTTCAACTGTGATGTGCCGGGGCATGCACGTGTAAATTGTCCTTCTCGTCAGTAACGCGTTTCAAGTGAGGACTCGAGGGACACCGAAATCAGTTTTGCGAATTGGCTACTGAGACTTTCGGAGTTCGCGCTTCAGCACAGATATCAGGATCGGCTCTGAGAGACCCATGGGAGAGTTTCCTGTCGGATGTTTTTGTGTTGTGACCTTGTTTCCGTTGTTGTGAGTTGCGGGGACGACATTTCTTTTATAAGAGGTCGGGTGTAATACCCGTACTATATTTGACTTCTGCAATTTCTCCTTCTAAATTCTATCGACGTGCACGTGTTTGTCGATAGTTTTTGAACTTCTTTGATGTCTCAGTTGTCATCGTTCAAACTGGTTGTGACCTTGTTTCAGATCGACTTGTTTATCAACATGACCTTTCCGAGTTCGGTTCGATTCTTGTGAACCTTGTTTGGAAGTAACGTCTTTCACTTTCTACCAGTTCTTTTAATGTCTGGAGTTGAAGTGGGGACTTCGGAGTCATTGTTCGACTGTTGTCATTCGATCATTGTTGTTCGATCGTTGTTGTTCGATCATTGTTATTTGATCATTCTTGTTCGATCATTGTTATTTGATCATTGTTGTCCGATCATTGTTATTTGATCGTTGTTGTTCGATCATTGTTGTTCGGTCATTGTTGTTCGATCGTTTTTGTTCGATCGGGGTTGTCTGACTGTTGTTGCCTGATCTCGTACTACGAAGAATTGTCGTTCACCGTTAGTCAACTGTTTTGAGTGTGGCCAAGTGGGACACCGAGCCGTGCATTGTGAGATGGTAGTTGAGAGATTTGGGGATTGAGGCTGCGTCTCTGCTCCAAAAGGACACAGAAATGCCTAGTGTAGTTTTTGAGGACTTCGGCGTAGTCCGAACTGTTTGTGGTTGTCCTTGTGGATCGTTTGTGTGTTTATTTCTGTTTTCTTGATTGTGCGTGTTTCCTTGTAATGGGTGCTTTGTGTTTTGTGATTGTTCGGATAATCGACTTGTATGTATTATCAGTTTGATGACGCTTGTCACTTGTTGGTTTTATTATGTCTCTATCGGTGGCGTTGTGTTGGTCGTCGTGGAGCGTGCTTTCACGTCGTATGTGTATTTGCGTTTCTTGCAGCGTTTCGCCGTTGGGCGCGAGTTTTAGGTTTTTGTGTATCTCGTCGAGTTTTCCTGGTGGGGATATTGCTTCTCCCTACTTATTTTAAGTTTCGGGACGAAACTTCTTTTAAGGAGGGTAGAATGTAATACCCGTAATTTCGATTTTGGTAATTTATTTTTTTCGGCGAGAGTCCATTTTGACGACTCGATCATGACCGTTTCGTCATTCCGAGAATGATTAATTCTGCACTTTTTGTCATCCGAGTTCGTTTCGGTGTCGTTTTGTTGAGTTCCGTGCTTTTTGACGACTTTTCCGCACTCGAGTTAGATTCTTGTGAATCTCGTTCGAAATTACTATTTCGAGTTTCCTGTAAGTCCGTTTAACTTTTTTAGACGTGTTGTGAACTTCGGTTTGGTTATTCGATCATGTATCGTGATTTTCGGACGTTTTGGGCCGTTTTCGTAATTTCCCAAAGTTTTGGGTAATTACTTCCCTTATCGAATTTTGAGCCTTCGGGTGGTCGCAATCGTGTGTTCTCTTAGTGCTTGTATTCGTCTTTGCGAGTACGTCGTAACCGTACCTTCGATTTATATTCAGGTTCGGGTTTCGGAGTCGTCCAGGCCGTCGGAGTGGCCACGATCGAGTCACCGCCGGAGCAGGGCCTAGCCTGGCCGAGTTACGGCCGTAAGGTGCCGGTTACGGCCGTATGTGCTCGGAAGTCATGGCTGTATGAATGCCGGTTACGGACGTAAGGGCTATCAGTTACGGCCGTACGAGTGCCAGGCAATTTTCGGACGAATGCCGGTTACGGCCGTAAGGACCTGCCGGGTACGGCCGTAAGTCCCGAGTTACGGCTGTAAGGCCCTGTCGGTTACGGCCGTAAGCGATCGGCATGCGCTGGGCGGATTTTGACGAATGCCGGTTACGGCCGTAAGGTCTGCCGGTTACGACCGTAAGTGGTCGGCAGGATGCTGGGGAGTATATATATGTTCGAGCAGTCGGGTTTTCACCCATTTTTCTCATCCCTCTCATTTCCTTCCGCGGATGGGGCTTGGAGTACGTGATTAGATGTTGTTTATATATCAATCCACGAAGTTCTTGAGTTTCTAACATCAATCAATCATCCCATAACCTCCTCCGATCTACCGAATCAAGGTTAGATTTCTTGATAATCTAATTTTGGGGATTTTGGGTATTTTGTTGGATTTCGTCTGTTTTATCCGATTTAACTTAGGATTGTGATGGATTGATGATTATTTAGATGTATTATATCATTTCCCTTGTTATTCCATGGTTGGATCGTATCGATTCGTTATTTTGGTCGAGTTCTTGATCGACGCCTTGAAGGTGTCCGGTAAAATGTCATAGAGGGGTTTTTGTAACACCCCAAAAGGCGGCTATTACAGTGCCGTGGACCCCACACTGGGACCCACCAGGTGATATCCAAAACAGATTAAATAAGTATTATTTGTGATACCGAACCACAATGAATAGTCATTACTCCGATTAGGAGTTTATCAAAAATATGGCCAACGGCCTTATAATACACAGGATCCGAAAAACAAGTATAAACCATATGGAGATGGAAAATACTTCAAATGTCAATACAACCAGATAGCAATCTAAATGAAGCAGGAAATAAAATAACATAACACGGTTTAACATAACCGGACAACAAAAGATGTGGGCCCCCCGAACTAGTATCCTTCGAACCCTTCGCCGTCAACATGCTTTTCCCGTGCCTTGCCTTTGCCTCGACCTAAAATACAATACAAGTATTTCGCCCGTAACACAGGGTCAGATATACATGATAATCAATTCTTCCGACATTATACAATTCACATATATATATATATATCTCAAGAAAATCATTCCGACTATTAATCATACCCCTCGGGCGTATGAAACAATCAGTCACAAACCATCGAACACATCCAATCATACATGGACTATGAACGATTAACAATATAGCTCAAGATGGACATCACAGTACGCCCGATCCGGAAATGTGTCCGTGTACATGTCCACCCCGTATACGGAATCCAGAATATACGTGTGACAATGTACCTAATTAGCCTCACGAACTACGTCTCGTGTGCACAGTCCAATACGGAAACATCTACGTATGACTATACAAGTGCCCGGCTAAAAATCCTACACAATATCCAATCAGCACGCAGATATGATTCCGGAAATGTCACGATACAACATGACAACGAAGTTCAACGAAGTTCAACGAAATACGTATCCGATTAAGGATCAAGGAAACTCACCGAAGTGAAAATAAAGATCAACGAGATCAACGATTCGAAGTGACGTGTTTGGGAATGCAACACCCATGATGAAATGGAACAACGTCAAGGACAATGTCAAATCATGACAAGCATTTCATAAACATTTCATACGCATGAAATATATAACCATCACAAGAATCTAATCATCATTATAACCAAGCAAGATAACTTGCCTCAATACGGAGACGAGAATAATCCTCTTCTTGTCGGAACGAACGAACGGTCCTCGACTAATATTGTTTACTCGAACAATCAACCTTAAACGAAATACATTTTACTCAATAACATATTCGTATAATTATCAATATAGGATTAATAAGACGTCATCCTACAATCCTTTAGAATAGTTTGCTATCTCCAATTATCGAAGCCTTATGTCAGGAGTTCTTTTAACATCATTACAACCATAAAAATTCGGTTTACAATACTTACCGAATGTTCGCATGGTTCATCATAAACAATAGTTCTATCAAGGGTATGTTGAATAACCAATTATGATGTTAAGATCATCTTATGATGATTAAACTTTCCAAAACATTAAAACGTTGAAAGGTAAAATCTGCACATTTATGATCATTCTCCTCTCATCTAAATTGACTATTAAGCTTACAACAAGTTTATTAGTTTTGAGATTACACCATATCCATGAGGGTTATCAAAATCTTTGTTTACAAGGTTGGAAGATTCATTAACATCATGATGAATTCACCATCTATCTAGTATGATGATCAAAACAAACTAAGTTCCCAACACATTAGATTAATGAAAAGTTGTTGTGTTGGTTTCACAATTATCCTTAACCATTCAAAATCTTGCTGAGCTAAACATAAGGAGAATATGATTCTTAAGAAATCTGAGTAAGAAGACATCCTTCTACTACTAACATGGCCAAGTTCTTCCCAAGGTAAGTGAAAACTTAAAATGGTGTTTAATCACTTTATGATAACAACTCTATTAGTTAAATCCAAATATGGTGAAGTTAACTGATTCAAAGTTATTTTACTGAGCTAAATTCGTCCAACAAGATGAGCATGATAGTTACAACGTGGTTAGAATCACTATATCATCAAGAACACATCCATCTCAAACCCTCATTTATCATATTCATCAAAAGTGTTAAAAAGGTTGGATTAAAACTATGTTTTACTTGATTAATCTACTCTAGGTGAAGTATAATTCGTTATTAACATCAACATATGAAAATAATGCAGAGAGGAAGGTACACCTACCTCCAAAAATGAAGAACAACTTCAATGCTATGAGAAAATATACTCCAAGCTCAAGAACACCTCCTAATCTCCAAGGAAATGAGCTCCACTCCAAGATTTAAGGCTTAGAAGCAAGTTGGGGGAGGTTGATATCGGTTTGGGAGTGCAGAGGGACGATATATGGAGAGAGAATCGGTTTAGAGTTGTGAAGAAATGAAAAACAGGCTGGTCCTATAAATAGACTGTACATACTTAGCGCACACTATCGGAACAGTTTAGCGTAAGCTCTTACACTTACGTACGCTAACCGGTCGATTTTACGTACGTAAGCGGCTTACAGTGGCTACTATCTTGAATTCGCAGGTCGTTAGCGCACGCTAATGAAAAATGGGTTACGCACGCTAATAAAAGTTGACTCTGGCCGACATGACAGCTCAGACCTTACTCACATGCATGCCAATGGCTAAGGAGTTCACGTGCTGAAGTCAACTGATGCCAGATTCCCTCTTAGCGTACGCAACAGAGGAAACATTACGCACGCTAAGGCACAGGATTAGCGTACGTTAATCGTACTATGTAGCGTACGCTACATCAACAGAAAAATTCGAAAATGCAACTCTCTAATTAACATCGAATCATCACATATGAAATGAAATAACAACGATATGAAATTCAAATCTATACTACCTCAACATAATACTAAATGCAATGATTCATGATAATCAGATTATCCGAATAATACAATGACGAGTAAAAATGAAAAGTTACAGTCGGATATTACATACTCTCCCCCTTAAAAACAGTTTCGTCCTCGAAACTAAGGGGTAAATAACTCAGGGTATCTCGCTCGCATACTATCCTCGGTCTCCCACGTAGCCTCCTCGACTCCGTGTCGTGACCACTGAACCTTCAATAGGGGAATCATCTTGTTCCGTAACTGCTTGATTCTCCTCTCGAGTATCCGCACAGGGCGCTCCTCATACGAATGATCCTCTGCTAATTCAATCTCTTCGAACTGAAGTACATGGCTCGGATCAGCAACATATTTTCTCAACTGGGAGACATGAAACACGTTGTGAATCTTACTCAAAGTCGGCGGTAAAGCTAGTCGATAGGCCAGATCACCTACACGCTCCAAAACCTCAAATGGCCCAATGTACCTCGGGCTTAGCTTGCCCCTATTCCCAAAACGAAAAACACCTCGGGTAGGAGACACCTTCATTAACACATGGTCACCAACCTCGAACTCAAGTGGTCGTCGACGGTGGTCAGCATAAGACTTCTGTCGACTTTGAGCCGTTAACAACCGACTCCTAATCAAAGTGATCTTCTCCCGAGCTGCTAATAACATATCGGGTTCCGTACCCAGAGATTCTGACAGTTCGTCCCAACACAAAGGGGACCTACAACGACGGCCATACAATGCCTCATACGGTGCCATCTGAATCAAAGCGTGCCAACTATTATTATAAGTGAATTCCACCAAAGGCAGCTGGGCTTCCCAATCGTCCTTCCAATCAAGAGCACATGCTCTCAACATGTCCTCTAGAGTCTGGATGGTTCTCTCAGACTGACCATCGGTCTGTGGATGAAAAGTTGTACTGAAATTCAACTGCGTGCCCATCGCACGATGAACTGCCTTCCAGAAGTGTAACACGAATCGCCCGTCACGGTCTGATACAATAATCTTGGGGGTACCGTGTAATCTCACAATTTCCTTAATAAACAGCTAGGCCAATCTCTCGGGACCCCACGTGTGCTTAATCTCCAAGAAGTGGGCTGATTTGGTCAGACGGTCCACAATCACCCAAATCGTATTCATTCTCGACGACTCGTCGGCAAGCTATTAATAAAATCCATAGATATGTCCTCCCATTTCCACTCGGGAATCGGGAGCGGTTTCAGCATTCCTACGGGTCGCTGGTGCTCAATCTTAACCTGCTGACAGGTTAAACATCTCGAAACAAATTCGGCAACCTCTCGTTTCATATTCCCGCACCAATAATTCTGCTTCAAATCCTTATACATCTTGCTAGATCCCGGGTGAATAGAGTACGGGGTAGCATGGGCTTCTCTCATGATAGAGTTTCTCAACTCTTCATCAGCAGGTACACAAACTCGATTTCTAAAACGTATCAATCCATCCTCGTGGATCACGAATCCAGGGGCTTTCCCTTAGGTTACTTCATCCCGAACTCGAGATAAGAATGGGTCCGTAATTTGCTTCGATTTGATCATATCATCAAGAGACGAAGAAATCTCAAGGGTGCAAAGTTGTCCCTGAACACGCTGTAACCAAACTACAATTTCTGACCTCATAAGGTCCAACTGCAACTCTCTCTGTGCTGTCAAACGGCTCAGCATCTGCTCCTGCACTATTTTACGGCTCAAAGCATCGGCGACCACATTTGCTTTACCCGGATGATAATGGATCTCGATATCATAGTCCTTGATTAACTCTAGCCACCTTCTCTGTCTCATGTTCAACTCCTTCTGAGTAAAAATGTACTTTAGGCTCTTGTGGTCTGTAAAGATATGGCAGGTAACTCCATAAAGATAGTGACGCCAGATTTTCAAAGCAAACACCATGGCTGCTAACTCCAAGTCATGGGTCGGATATTTAACTTCATAGGGTCGCAATTATCTCGATGCATAGGCAATCACTTTCCCTTCCTGCATTAGTACACATCCCAGACCCTGTCTCGACGCGTCACTATACACCACAAATCCTTTCGTTCCTTTTGGTAAGACCAAAACAGGTGCCGAAATCAATCGACTCTTGAGCTCATCAAAACTTTGCTGACATGTTTCTGACCACAAATACTTCTTGTCCTTTCGCAGTAAGTTAGTCATCGGTTGCGCAATTTTAGAAAATCCTTCTACGAACCGTCGGTAGTAACCTGCTAGGCCGAGGAAACTACGAACTTCCTTCACGTTCTTCGGTGGTAGCCAATTCGAATCGCTTCCGTCTTTTGTGGGTCCACCCTCACCCCTTCGGCTGATATCACATGCCCGAGAAAGATAACCTCAGGCATCCAAAATTCACACTTAGAAAATTTCCCATAAAGCTGTTCCCGCCTCAATGTATCGAGAACTTGGTGGAGGTGACGCTCGTGCTCTTCGTGGTCACGAGAGTAAATGAGAATGTCGTCAATAAAAACGACTACAAAGCGATCCAGATAGTTAATAAAAACTTGATTCATCAACTCCGTGAATACCGTCGGTGCATTAGTCAGTCCAAATGGCATCACCACAAACTCATAATGCCCATAGCGAGTACGGAATGCTGTCTTTGAAATGTCAGACTCTCGAATCCTCAACTGATGATAACCAGATCTCAAGTCGATCTTAGAAAACATGGCAGCTCCCTGAAGTTGGTCCAATAAATCATTAATACGAGGCAAGGGATACTTGTTCTTGATGGTTACCCTGTTCAGCTCACGGTAATCAATACATAAGCGCAGAGATCCATCTTTCTTCCGTACAAATAACACTGGTGCTCCCCAAGGGGACGCACTAGGTAGAATATAGCCCTTGTTAGTCAACTCCTCAAGCTGGTTCTTTAATTCTTGCATCTCAGTCGGAGCCATATGGTACGGTGCTTTTGAGAGCGGGGACGTACCTGGTACTAACTCAATAATAAACTCCACGTCACGATGAGGAGGTAAGCCTGGCAACTCGTCTGGAAATACATCTGGGTAGTCTCGGACTACCAGAATGTCGGCCAATTCAACTGGTCGATCAGCTGTTTTGATCATGTAGCACCAATAACCAATACACCCTTGATTAAGCAGTTTCACTGCTTTCATAGCGCTAATGACTCTCCCAGAACGACTGGGATTATCACCTCGAAAAATACACTCGAAACCATCATCGGAAGTGACGGTTACCATTCGCTTGCGGACACTGAGTACTGCATCATGACGATCCATCCAATCGATACCCAAGATTATATCATCCTTAGGTAAATCGACTACAATGAGATTTGACAACCACTCACGGTCGTTCAAACGAATCGGACAGTCCTGGACTTCACAATTTCCAATAATTCTTCTACCATCAGGTAGACCAATCACGTAGGGCTCACAATTGATAACATGGTCTAGAGGCAAACGACTTAAACAAGAAGAAGATATAAAGGAGTGTGAAGCACTGGTATCAAAAAGAACATACACAGGCTGGGAGTGGATCTCGAGTATACCTGAAATCATGCTGGCCTCGGGATCGTCAGCTTTCTTCATCTCGTAAATCCTGGGTTTCGCAGTTCCGGCACCAGGTGTACCACTTTGATTCCCACGGCCCATTCCCCTATTCGCCCAGGTGGTCTGATAGGAAGCGGACGGAGGCGTCCGGTTCTGGACAGAGGACTGAACTGGGGCATGAGACGCCATCGGTTCGTGTCCGGGCCCACCTCGCAAAACGAGCACGGTGACCATTCTTGCCACAAGTATGGCATGTGACGGCAGGCTTCGGGCATTTGGAGCTGAAATGCCCCTGGTCTCCGCAGTTATAGCACACAACAGATGAGGGGACCGCTCGAGAGTGCGATCCAGCTGGCTTCGATGCCATGGGTGGTCGATCAGAAGGGTTTGGCAATGACTGGGGCTTCCTGAATGTCCCCCGGTTACTCTCAGTTTGGTTCTGGTTCCTGGACCTTTTGTTGTTGGACTGTGGTTGTTTCTTGGAAATCTCCTTCGCGGTGAGTTCGTACTCCAGAGCTTTATCGATGAACTCTAATAAGGTAGTACAGTGGTGATTCAATAGCTGCATTCTCATTCGGGGTTTAAGCCTATTGAGAAAGTATTTGATCTTATCGGCCTCTGTTCGGATAATTGTCGTGGCAAAAGGAAGGAGTGCCTGGAATTTCTCAGCAACAGATAATACATCATCGTCTTCAGACGAGTCAGGGTTCAATATTTCCGACAGTTTGGCCTCACGGAGTGGCCCTGGATAGTAACGGTCTAGCATGAGGTTTTTAAATTCCTCCCAAGTGTAAACACCATCAGCTGGCCTTACTGAAAGCCACCAGGTATGAGCGCCTTTGCTAAGATAATACGCGGATACCGAAACGCGATTCTCTTCCGGGCAGTCCACCATCTGGAAAAGTTTCTCAAAATGCTCGATCCAATGCACAATGTCAGCAGGCTCAGAGGAGCCTTCAAAAGTCGGTGGTCGCTGGCGAGAGATGTCGCTGATAATCCGACTCACGGGTCCGCCAATCATGGGAGGAGGATGAGCCCCCTGTTGCTGGCCAGTAGCGGCCCTCTGCATAGCTTCCATTAGTTGACCGATCTGGGTCATCTGTGTCATCATGCCCTGCATTACGACGTAAGGATCGACACGCGCATCCTCGCGCCCACTGTGGTGCGATTGTTCCCTAGAAGGTGAACCACTGTCTGCGGAACTCTGATCCGCATTCGCGCGTCTGTTGGCTCGAGGTATCGGAATTCGGCCCCTTCCGCGGCCTCGGCCTCCTCTGCCACGGCCTCTCAGGTTTCTTTCCATACTGAAAGAATCAATCATAGTGATAACCATAAGTACAGTTCAAGATACTAAAATTCATGCTAAGTTAATAGCAACAAGGAATCACATATTCAAGGAAAACGGTTATCGATACCACAAATGTCGCACCGAATATTATATCGGTGTCAAGTCGAACAATTTCAATTATATAATCAATTCAGCATTTACCTCGGATTATCAATTAGATAAATCCTGTCACAATTCCTCGAAATAACATGATCAAAAAGGAGACCCATACTGATATCAATATCATGCCAGTAATTAAATCATGGCTCATAAAGTACATACCGTATTTGGCTCGTAGGGTCAGGCGCTTGCGCAGGTCACACGTGACACGAAGGTCTCTTGATACTAGTTCATTTCTCAATGACTCATAAAAAAGGAAACGACTCTCTGATACCATCTTCTGTAACACCCCAAAAGGCGGCTATTACAGCGCCGTGGACCCCACACTGGGACCCACCAGGCGATATCCAAAAGAGATTAAATAAGTATTATTTGTGATACCGAACCACAATGAATAGTCATTACTCCGATTAGGAGTTTATCAAAAATATGGCCAACGGCCTTATAATACACATGATCCGAAAAACAAGTATAAACCATATGGAGATGGAAAATACTTCAAATGTCAATACAACCACATAGCAATCTAAATGAAGCAGGAAATAAAATAACATAACACGGTTTAACATAACCGGACAACAAAAGATGTGGGGCCCCCGAACTAGTATCCTTTAAACCCTTCGCCGTCAACATGCTCTTCTCGTGCCTTGCCTTTGCCTCGACTTAAAATACAATACAAGTATTTCGCCCATAACACAGGGTCAGATATACATGATAATCAATTCTTCTGACATTATACAATTCACATATATATATCTCTCAAGAAAATCATTCCGACTATTAATCATACCCCTCGGGCGTATGAAACAATCAGTCACAAACCATCGAACACATCCAATCATACATGGACTATGAACGATTAACAATATAGCTCAAGATGGACATCACAGTACTCCTGATCCGGAAATGTGTCCGTGTACATGTCCACCCCGTATACGTAATCCAGAATATACGTGTGACAATGTACCTAATTAGCCTCACGAACTACGTCTTGTGTGCACAGTCCAATACGGAAACATCCACGTATGACTATAAAATGTGCCCGGCTAAAAATCCTACACAATATCCAATCGGCACGCAGATATGATTCCGGAAATGTCACGATACAACATGACAACGAAGTTCAACAAAATACGTATCCGATTAAGGATCAAGGAAACTCACCGAAGTGAAAATAAAGATCAAAGAGATCAACGATTCGAAGTGACGTGTTTGGGAATGCAACACCCATGATGAAACGGAACAACGTCAAGGACAATGTCAAATCATGACAAGCATTTCATAAACATTTCATACGCATGAAATATATAACCATCACAAGAATCTAATCATCATTATAACCAAGCAAGATAACTTGCCTCAATACGGAGACGAGAATAGTCCTCTTCTTGTCGGAATGAACGAACGGTCCTCGACTAATATTGTTTACTCGAACAATCAACCTTAAACGAAATACATTTTACTCAATAACATATTCGTATAATTATCAATATAGGATTAATAAGATGTCATCCTACAATCCTTTAGAATAGTTTGCTATCTCCAATTATTGAAGCCTTATGTCAGGAGTTCTTTTAACATCATTACAACCATAAAAATTCGGTTTAAAATACTTACCGAATGTTCGCATGGTTCATCATAAACAAGAGTTCTATCAAGGGTATGTTGAATAACCAATTATGATGTTAAGATCATCTTATGATGATTAAACTTTCCAAAACATTAAAACGTTGAAAGGTAAAATCTGCACATTTATGATCATTCTCCTCTCATCTAAATTGACTATTAAGCTTACAACAAGTTTATTAGTTCTGAGATTACACCATATCCATGAGGGTTATCAAAATCTTTGTTTACAAGGCTGGAAGATTCATTAACATCATGATGAATTCACCATCTATCTAGTATGATGATCAAAACAAACTAAGTTCCCAACACATTAGATTAATGAAAAGTTGTTGTGTTGGTTTCACAATTATCCTTAACCATTCAAAATCTTGCTGAGCTAAACATAAGGAGAATATGATTCTTAAGAAATCTGAGTAAGAAGACATCCTTCTACTACTAACATGGCCAAGTTCTTCCCAAGGTAAGTGAAAACTTAAAATGGTGTTTAATCACTTTATGATAACAACTCTATTAGTTAAATCCAAATATGGTGAAGTTAACTGATTCAAAGGTATTTTACTGAGCTAAATTCGTCCAACAAGATGAGCATGATAGTTACAACGTGGTTAGAATCACTATATCATCAAGAACACATCCATCTCAAACCCTCATTTATCATATTCATCAAAAGTGTTAAAAAGGTTGGATTAAAACTATGTTTTACTTGATTAATCTACTCTAGGTGAAGTATAATTCGTTATTAACATCAACATATGAAAATAATGCAGAGAGGAAGGTACACCTACCTCCAAAAATGAAGAACAACTTCAATGCTATGAGAAAATATACTCCAAGCTCAAGAACACCTCCTAATCTCCAAGGAAATGAGCTCCACTCCAAGATTTAAGGCTTAGAAGCAAGTTGGGGGAGGTTGATATCGGTTTGGGAGTGCAGAGGGACGATATATGGAGAGAGAATCGGCTTAGAGTTGTGAAGAAATGAAAAATAGGCTGGTCCTATAAATAGACTGTACATACTTAGCGCACACTATCGGAACAGTTTAGCGTAAGCTCTTACACTTACGTACGCTAACCGGTCGATTTTACGTACGTAAGCGGCTTACAGTGGCTACTATCTTGAATTCGCAGGTCGTTAGCGCACGCTAATGAAAAATGGGTTACGCACGCTAATAAAAGTTGACTCTGGCCGACATGACAGCTCAGACCTTACTCACATGCATGCCAATGGCTAAGGAGTTCACGTGCTGAAGTCAACTGATGCCAGATTCCCTCTTAGCGTACGCAACAGAGGAAACATTACGCACGCTAAGGCACAGGATTAGCGTACGTTAATCGTACTATGTAGCGTATGCTACATCAACAGAAAAATTCGAAAATGCAACTCTCTAATTAACATCGAATCATCACATATGAAATGAAATAACAACGATATGAAATTCAAATCTATAATACCTCAACATAATACTAAATGCAACGATTCATGATAATCAGATTATCCGAATAATACAATGACGGGTAAAAATGAAAAGTTACAGTCGGATATTACATCGGGCATTCTACGATTATTCTTCCTCGTATGATCGATGATTTATTGATTATATGTTGTTAGGGTCGAGTTTCATGCGAAGAAACCGAGTTGAACCCTTCCGTTTGTTGTCGTCTTTCTTTTCGATGGCATCGGGCGTTTTGCAGCTTTCCGGTTGAACCGCGTTCGTTGGAATACTTGCGTGCCAATATCGAGGCAAGTATCTTACTATACGACTTGTATCTTGCGACTAGTAATCACGTATGAGATTTATGATGATTTTGCTTGCCTTCGTAAATATGTTCCGTTTGAGTTGGTTGTGTTTTCCGCAATTTGAAGGCTTTGTGATAATAGTGTTATATTGGTATACGTGTTAGGCGTTGTGCCATTTGTGCAGGATTGCGATGTACATATGAGATGGTTGTACACGTGGTTGTGCAATGTATTGTGTACCGAATGTGTGTTATGTTGGTTAAGTGTCGTTGATTGATGATAGTTGTTGCGAGTGTTGAGGTTGTGTTATGCGCGTGCAACGTACGATTTTGTGGTGATCAAGGTGATTGATTAATTGTGCTCATTGTTGTATGTAATGTGAATGTGAATGTGAATATGTGTGTGACCGCTACGTTCACTCGTGTTGGTTCGACGGGACTTACGAGGATTCGTGGCAGTGGACTTCGGTGTCAGGACTATGTGTGTGATTGTTGTGATTGATATAGTCCGTGCGGGTTGTTACGCCTACGGAGACACGTGACAGTGGATCACGGTATCGGAATTGGTTATGTCTGGTTAATAGTCCGTGTGGGTTGCTGAACCTACGGAGACACGTGACAGTGGATCACGGTGTCAGAATTGATTATGTTTGTTTAATTGTGTGTGATGTAGTCCGTGCGGGTTGTTGAACCTACGGAGACACGTGACAGTGGATCACGGTGTCATGAGCATGATACTTTTCAAATCAAAGTTTTTAAAAGAAAAGTTTTATGAAAATGAATGTTGGACCGAGTCCTAAGCTTGAGTAAATGTTTCCCGTATTGTAAACTGTTGAGTTATAAACAAGATTTGGGTGAAGGCGCTTAAGTTTTTCGAAAGATTTTGTGAATCAGGACTTGAGGTCTTAAGGTTTTGAAATTCTAAAAATTCCCGAGATGATAATCTTATTTTCGAATGCTTCATAGCTTATCTTCCCTTGTGAAAACCTCTCGGGAATATTTGTTACTTTATTATTATATATGATTCACGATTATTAATTGCTTGTTACATTTCGTATGATTTGATACTTGCACAAGTAAAACAGTGGAGTTTTACTAACCCCCGAGTAATCGGGGGGTGGATGTCTGTTTTGCATCCAGGTACATGCAGATTCAGGGGAGCAGTCACAGGATTGGTACAAGAGGATGACTAGGTGCGATACTAATCATGAGCCGAGAGTTGTTCTGATTTTTGTTGTGTAGTCAGAGTTGATTTCAGTCTTCCGTTGTATTGTATTTCGACCCCTGTGTGGGTAATGTCGTTTAAGTCAGTTTTGTTGATTGGGTTGTGTGACCTCATCGGTCTGTGTATTCACATGTAAGTGACCATAACGGTCTATATTATTATATTGTTTGACCCTGGCCGGGAAGCATTTGGTTGTTTATAGATGTTTAGTCTGGTATATCCTTGTGAAAAGGGTCTACGGCATGTAATATTCCCATACGGTTTTGGGGGTGTTACAAAGGCTAGGATGATGATGAGACGTGCACCACCTCCTCTGCAGTTGCTTTCCTTTTGAATTGCAGAGCTATAGGGGTGTTGTCAAATTTTGAGTCTGACTCCTCTTCAGGTGTCTCCCTATCTGCAGGTGACTCGAGGACTGCAAGTGACTCATGAGCTGCAGCTTGGTATCCAGCATCAGACTCATCTGTATCCGAGGGGTGTCTGTAGGGAGGATGCCCACTAGACATTTCTGTTAGCAATTGGGCTGCCTTTCTCTCTCCGCCCAATCTTTTCAATGTTTCTTGGTCTAGTTGACCAAGTCTCTTGTTGATATGGAAGGGAACAGCATTTCCCTTTACTAGACCTAAGTGCTCCAAAATCCAACTGACCTGTGTGCCAAAAGCTATCTTAGTCTTGAACTTCTTCTCATCCTCCAGCCATTGGACTTTGTTAACTTCTCGAACCAATTGCCTGTAGATACAGTCGACCCAGTCAATCGGCTCATCTTGAATTAGTGCTCCCATCACCATAAACTTGGCTGATGACAGCTGATCGTAGTTGTCGACTGTTCCCATCACTATTTTTTTGGTGATGTCCAACGCATAACGATACTCTTTCCTTAGCTCGCTCCTCTTAGCAGTTAACTTAAACTTAGATGGATGCTCGTCAGACTTGATTTCCAGCCAAGTGTCAGATGCATTCTGCCTTAATGCTTCCACGGCCATGCCTCGAGATCGCATCCCGAAGGCTTCTCTGATAGTTTGCGGAGTGATTGTCACTTATCCTCCAAATACTGAGCTCTTGATGCCCGATTCCAAAACTTCGGCTTCCTTGAAGAAAGTGATTACAGCCTATTTGTATACAAATTTGGGGCTAATGCTCAGGAATGGGTAAATCCTATTTTTCTTCATAGATCTGATGATATGGTACACGCTTGTGTTCAGATTTGCTTCGAGTAGACCCTCGAAGTTGACCATCAGACTAAAGATAATCTGGTCTTTGATGAGCTTTAGGTTGACGCCTTCGAAGTATTGGGTGGCCTCCATTTATGCAAAAAGTTAAGCTTTTTGGTGAGTGTATTGAATGTTCAAATGGATTTCTGCTTTTGAAAAACTAGGGTTTTAAAAGCTTGAAGACGATAAGATCTGTGAAATGATTTTTTGCCGTCTTAAATAACCAGTCGAAAAGACATTTTGTTTTTAATATTTGATTAAATTAAGCCGTGGTCCAGCTTTTGAGATTTTAAAAATTAATTAAAATTAAGCGGAGGTCCAGCTTTTGAAAATTTGAAAAATGACGGTTGTGTTTTTATTTGGTCATAGTGGAGGTCGTGTGAACGTGTAGTTGCCATGTGTAAATAGATAATAATATAATATTCAAGAGTCGGTCAGGGATAGAAAGACTTAGATGGTTGACTATTTGACTTCTTGACTGCTTTGCATCAGGTCGCTTGAGTCGCCTGAGGGTTAGCTAGGTTCCTTCGACTTCTTGCGTGGTCTGATCAGGTGGATTCTCCTTGGCTGCATCAGCTAACTCTTCATCGTTTGATCTGATCATCAGGCAGCTTTCTCGTCGGTACTAGATTCCCAATCTAGTAATCCAAGTTCCCTGCTTAGGTCCAAAAACCTTTCTTCTAGCAAAGGTTTGGTGAATATTTCAGCAATCCGGTATTCAGTGCTGACTCTTTCCACTCTAACTCTTTTGTTTAGCACATGATCTCTGATGAAGTGATGTTTAACATCAATGTGCTTCGTCCTTGAGTGCAATACTGGATTGTTGGTTATAGTGATTGCACTGTTGTTATAACACCATATTGGGACTTCATTTGCAATGATGTTGTAGTCCCTTAGCTGTTGTCTGATCCATAGAATCTGAGCACGACAGCTACCTGCAGCTAGGTATTCCAACTATATTGTTGATATAGATATAAGATACCTACTTCTTGCTAAACCAGGACATCAGTATGGTTCCTAGGAATTGGCACGTTCCACTGGTGCTTTTCCTATTAATTTTGCATGCTGCGAAATCTGCATCTGAGTATCTTGATAGCTCAAAGTTATCATCTTTAGGATACCATAGTCCAACATTGACTGTAGACTTAAGGTATTTGATTATTATTTTAGCTGCATCCTGGTGAGACTGCTTTGGCTTGGATTGAAATCTTGCACATACACCTACGGCATATGATATATCTAGTCTGCTTGTGATAAGTGTCAGTTTTGTACACTTATCCATGATTTGTATCGATAAAATTCACCCATAATTGAGCTAGTTTACTCGTTTTTTGCTTTTAATTTATTAGTTTTAATAATTGTATTTTTATCGGATGATGATCGGATTAAATAACTGAATTACTCAAGAAACAACATGTTTAATAAATATTCTCTTTATTGAATTTTGATATATTCATGTTGTAGGGCTTTCCGAGACGAATTCGGCAGTGTTTCCGGATTCAAAATCAGAGTTATATATCAAAAGTTATCATCCGAAGAAGATCTGGGGCAAAAACGCAAAGTCTGAGGAATTCTGGGCTAAAAACGTAACTATCAAAGCTTCAAATGAGCAAATTTACGAAGCCACGTTACGGCCGTAACATTCAGGAGTTACGGCCGTAAGTCACCTCAGTTACGGCCGTAACTCCTGAATGTTACGGCCGTAACTCTTGACAGATTGCTATGATTTGTCTAATTTTTTATACTTTTTGTGTATTATTGAGGGGATGGCTGGCATTGATCCGATATAATGTAATAATGCTGTAGTTTTGGAGCTATTAGATGACTTTAGGTGTATAAATAGACCCCTTAGATCCTTCATCATTCACCATTCATCTTATAATTTTCCATTTTCTTGTAAACTTTTCTTTTTGTGTGAAGAACACACTTGTGTTCTTGAGTGATCTTTGTTAGTGTGGTACAACATATGTTGTTCAGAGAGTTTATTGTTTCTATCTCCTTTATCTACTAAGGGAGTTAGGATCAATTCTTTCTCTTGATTCAACTAAACATGACCACCAAAGCTTGTAATATGTGTAATAAACCCTTTATGGGCTAAGTTTCTTAAGTTGGGATTATAAACAAGGTTAGTCATGTTATTTATGTTTGTATAAAGATATATTATGAATTACTTATTATTGTGTGTGATTTTCATTGTTTTAACAATCTTTATTTATTTGGCCAATTAATGAAGATATTTATGATCTTCATATGTTTCGAAAGAAAATATGTTTGATTAGATCAAATGATCTTCACTCTAAGTTGTTCTAGGGGATAGAAATATACCCCTAGTCCTTAGATGATTCATTGAGTTATTTTCACAAATCCTAATGCTATGTATTGAAGCCAATCAACATAGAAATATAGTGGATTGATTCAATATGTAAGGGCGTTTATAGTTCGAAGAGAAACCGTCTTTTTAAGGAAAATCGAATCTACACAACATAATAAGTAAATTCATCTTATGATCTCCAATACATCTTTTATAACTAATGACGAACTAAGTTTGTAATCCCAACTATTTCATTTTATCATTAATCAATCTATTAATATTGCAATCTTTTTATTCCCTTATAATATTAGAACTATTATTGCAACTTCTTTGCAATTATTAAACCAAACTTTTTAATTGTGTGTTTCACTCATCTTAAGTATCTATAAAAATAGACTAATAGTGTATAATTCAAATTATAACAAAACTTCCTTGTGGGATCGATAAACCGGACTCAAAAAGTCCACTTTACTACTTGATACGATATCGTGCACTTGCGATAGTTACACATAAAGCGTGTCAAGTTTTTGGCGCCGTTGCCGGGGAAGTATAAGTTATATTTGAAATCTTACATTATAAACTATTTTTGTAGGTACAAATTTCTCGACGTTGTAACTTAGTACTAAATTGTGTTTGTCCGGTCAAGTGGCGGATAACGGTACTCCGTGACTATTAAAGTCGGATTTTTCAGTTTCCCACAACAACTGATATTTGTATATATTTTTTTTAATTATTTTCATTGTCTTTTTTTTTTTTTTATCATGGATGAAACATTGTTTAAAATTGAAAAAAGATTTCCCTTTCTAAGCAAAAATGCAATTTTAAAAATTTATAAGACAAGGCTTGAAAGGATGAGGTTGCTTACGAATAAAAGCATACCTTTTGACATAAGATTCATTATCGAAGCCAAAGTAAGAATAGAAGGTGAATTCACGAAACACCAACTAGATTTTTACCGTGGCTTGGAAAAAGTTCATATGCCAAGAAACGACGAGCAAAGATTCTAGCCGTTTGCTATAAATGTGCTAGATGGAACTGTAATGCAAAATGTCGATCTTTAGGAATTCCATCTACAAACAGAGAAGATAAAATTCAGTTCATTAATGATGGTCTGAATAAGGAGAATTTAGATAACATCGAAATTTCTCTTGACACGCATCCTAGTGGACTTGTGTATTACGAATTCAATGTTTGTGGAATAAATTCAAACCGAATATGAACAACGTCTTGGGAATCGACGTTAAAAGACCTGCTTGCCAATTTGTAAGAAAATTGGATGGGAAGCTTCTCCCGACTCATAGAAGGCGTTTAGGCCGTTTCGAACGTAAAATCGAGAGGAAGATGTGAGCCACAATCACAACTACGTACATACGCGTAAGTATCTTTTATTTTTGTCGTGTGGTGAGATTTTACGAATAAAAAATGTGATACGCGATAAAAGCTTTCATTATTCTATTGAGTAGTTGAAGCACAATCAAACGCAATCACAAACTTGTTAAACAATTTTTACCTTCTTTTTCTTCTATAAATAAACTTTCTAATGGTTTCTTTCATTCATCCCTCAAACTTGCACTTTTCTCTGTTTCTCTCAAAAAAAAATTTTTCTTTTCAAAAATGGAGTCATCATCTTCAACAAAAATTTTACACACCGCATTTTTGGTGGATCTAGTTCGGAAAAGAGGCATGCTTCATCAAGCCCACAACTTGGGTCGTACCTGAGGAGAAAAATGCATTCATGTAGGTTACGGAGGAGGAAGTCTAGGATGAATGGGGCGAGCTGCTGCTTCGGCCGATATGGACGGTGTAAGAGTGTTGGGAGTAAGCCCAATACCTCTGGCTGAAAGTAAAATTACCGGGTCAACTATTGGAGATGAGTTTAGATCTGTGAATATGCAAGATCGCATAACTCACATGATAAATAATTCTGGCGCCTTTAGCGCCCTTCCCGGTGGTTTTGGCACACTTGAGGAACTTTTTCATGTGGTTACAGGCCCGACTAAATGTTCATCAAAACCAATAGGAGTGCTTAATGTCAATGGTTTCTTTGATGGTTTACGCCTTTCATCGACTACTCTGCCGAAAAGGGATTTATTTCCAGGCGTGCAAAACGAATCATAGTCGTTGCAACAACACCGTAAGAACTAATCGAAAAACTCAATGAATTTGTTCCTCAACGATCCACTCTAGCTAAAATTGTGCAGGTAGAAGATTTTACCGTGAGAAAACGAAAAGTAGATTCATTCCTCTCCCTTTGATAACCCATGACGGACCTCTTGTATTTTTACTTTACGTCGTGTGTAATAATCGTGCTAAATGATGGCGGCTTAAGGAGTTTCTTCTTGATCTCTTGACGCGCATCTATTCGCGATTTATGTATTCTTTGTAATTTTTATTTCGTGTTTTGCTTTTATAAAAACTTTGATGGCGGCGTAAGGCGACTCTTCTGACTTTCTTGATGCGCATCTAAAAATTATGTTATACTTACGAGTATATTTTATTTTCTTTTGTGTGTGCCTCGTATATTTATTCTCTTGCATTCTAAAAGGCGTTAGGCTCGGACATCAACTTTCTTAACAGGAGTATTCGCTTTTACGCATTGATTTTTATTTTATTTTTAAAGCGAGACAGTTTTATTTTCAAGTTTGGGGGTGGTTTGTTTTAGTATTTTGGTGTGTTGTAATTTTGGTGTGGTTTGTTTAATAATTTTGGTGTGTTTTGATTGATTTGGTTATTTGCCTTAATTTTTTTTTTATATATATATATATTTATATATATCTATAGTATTTTGATTTTTGAGATTTTTAGATCTGGCCATAACACCATAAATTAGCTATATACAAACTTCTAAAATCGTTTTAACCGGTAAAAAATTTGTATATTCCAAAAATTTTTTTTTGAGCCTTAATCTCTCTTTCCAAGCCTTGTAATTATCATATAAAATCGAGTCATTCGTTACCTTGAGAAAAGAAGAATCAATTGGTTGATGAAAAATAAAACTGAAATTTACTTAATTTGTGGCGTTTTGATTTTTCATGCTTAACTAAAAATGATTTTCTGCAAAAATTCTATTCCCTAAAAAAAAGGAGTCATTGGTGAAAAGAGCTACACGTTAGCAAATAACGGTGTGAAAGCTATCACCTCAAAAAATAAATGACGAAAAGGAGAAGTGTTGAGCAAGAATAAATTTGCCTAATTTTGGAAGTCTTAAATTTTGCAAAAAAATAAAGGACTAACCATTGTTGGTGCGTAGCTGCCGTCTCAGAAAAATTGGTGAAAAGAGCTACACGTTAGCAAATAACGGTGTGAAAGCTATCACCTTTTTACGAAAGAAAAATAATGAGATAGAAATTGTGTTAGTGAAAAGAGCTACACGTTAGCAAATAACGGTGTGAAAGCTATCACTAAAAGGGATGTAGTTTATGAGCAGATTTGAATTAATTAGCAGCTGAATTTCAATACACTTAATTTTGTAAAAATCACAATATTTGATGACGCCAATGAAATTCTTCTTCATATTGAGTCGAAAAATAAACGAGTGATCGAGAGCAACCATTAAAGGGAGTCGTGTGTATCACGAGTGGGAAAGAAATAATCAACCTTTTGGGACGAAAACCTTACATTTTGGAATTACAAAATAAAAACCGTGTTTTAACTTCAAAAATATTAGTAGATTTATTTTGAATCTGGATTCATTTCTATCTACTGTATAAAGCTGGTTGTTGTTTACTAATGGCATTTTGATCTCCTTTTCTCTTTTTATATTTTAATTTATGTGTGTATTAATTTTCTTATTTTTTTTTATTTTTATTTTTGGAGTGTGAATAATAAAGAGTCTTGCTCGGGACTAGCAAGAATTCAAGTTTGGGGGTGTGATAAGTGTCAGTTTTGTACACTTATCCATGATTTGTATCGATAAAATTCACCCATAATTGAGCTAGTTTACTCGTTTTTTGCTTTTAATTTATTAGTTTTAATAATTTTATTTTTATCGGATGATGATCGGATTAAATAACTGAATTACTCAAGAAACAACATGTTTAATAAATATTCTCTTTATTGAATTTTGATATATTCATGTTGTAGGGCTTTCCGAGACGAATTCGGCAGTGTTTCCGGATTCAAAATCAGAGTTATATATCAAAAGTTATCATCCGAAGAAGATCTGGGGCAAAAACGCAAAGTCCGAGAAATTCTGGGCTAAAACGTAACTATCAAAGCTTCAAATGAGCAAATTTACGAAGCCACGTTACGGCCGTAACATTCGGGAGTTACGGCCGTAAGTCACCTTAGTTACGGCCGTAACTCCCGAATGTTACGGCCGTAACTCTTGACAATTGCTATGATTTGTCTAATTTTTTATACTTTTTGTGTATTATTGAGGGGATGGCTGGCATTGATCCGATATAATGTAATAATGCTGTAGTTTTGGAGCTATTAGATGACTTTAGGTGTATAAATAGACCCCTTAGATCCTTCATCATTGACCATTCATCTTATAATTTTCCATTTTCTTGTAAACTTTTCTTTTTGTGCGAAGAACACACTTGTGTTCTTGAGTGATCTTTGTTAGTGTGGTACAACATATGTTGTTCAGAGAGTTTATTGTTTCTATCTCCTTTATCTACTAAGGGAGTTAGGATCAATTCTTTCTCTTGATTCAACTAAACATGACCACCAAAGCTTGTAATATGTGTAATAAACCCTTTATGGGCTAAGTTTCTTAAGTTGGGATTATAAACAAGGTTAGTCATGTTATTTATGTTTGTATAAAGATATATTATGAATTACTTATTATTGTGTGTGATTTTCATTGTTTTAACAATCTTTATTTATTTGGCCAATTAATGAAGATATTTATGATCTTCATATGTTTCGAAAGAAAATATGTTTGATTAGATCAAATGATCTTCACTCTAAGTTGTTCTAGGGGATAGAAATATACCCCTAGTCCTTAGATGATTCATTGAGTTATTTTCACAAATCCTAATGCTATGTATTGAAGCCAATCAACATAGAAATATAGTGGATTGATTCAATATGTAAGGGGCGTTTTATAGTTCGAAAGAGAAACCGTCTTTTTAAGGAAAATCGAATCTACACAACATAATAAGTAAATTCATCTTATGATCTCCAATACATCTTTTATAACTAATGACGAACTAAGTTTGTAATCCCAACTATTTCATTTTATCATTAATCAATCTATTAATATTGCAATCTTTTTATTCCCTTATAATATTAGAACTATTATTGCAACTTCTTTGCAATTATTAAACCAAACTTTTTAATTGTGTGTTTCACTCATCTTAAGTATCTATAAAAATAGACTAATAGTGTATAATTCAAATTATAACAAAACTTCCTTGTGGGATCGATAAACCGGACTCAAAAAGTCCACTTTACTACTTGATACGATATCGTGCACTTGCGATAGTTACACATAAAGTGTGTCAGCTTGCAGTCAGATAAAGGAGTGATCCAATAAGTCCTCTGTAGTGGGTTAAATCCACTGATATGCCTCCTTCATCTGCATCTAGATGTGTGCTTGTGCTTATAGGGATTCTTGCTGGTTTGGCTGATTCCATTCCAAATCTCTTGATTAAATCTCTTATGTATTTGGCTTGATTGATGAAAATTCCATTAATCATTTGTTTGACTTGCAATCCTAGAAAGAAATTTAGCTTTCCCATCATGCTCATCTCGAATTCTCCTTGCATGAGATTTGAGAATTTTTCACACAGCTCCGGGTTGGTTGAGCCAAATATGATATCATCCACATATATTTTTACTAATAATATGTGGCCTTCATACTCCACTCTGAATAGAGTCTTGTCCACCTTGACTTTGCTGAATCCATTCTTCCCTAGAAAACACAGAGAGTGTTTCATACCATGCTCTTGGTGCCTGCTTGAGTCTATAGAGAGATTTCAAAAGCTTGTAGACTTTGTCTCCTTTGACAAATCCAGAGGGTTGCCCCACATAGACTTCTTTTTCTAGAACTCCATTTAGAAAGGCTCTTTTTACATCCATTTGGTGGACTTCGAAATCCTTGAATGTTGTACATGCAAGGAATAGTCTGATGGAATCCAGCCTTGCAACATGTGCATAAGTTTCATGAAAATCTATTCCATCACATTGTGCATATCCTTTGGCGACTAATCTGGCTTTATTCCTAACAACAGCTCCATCTTCATCACACTTGTTCTTGTACACCCATTTGGTGCTTATAACCTTCTTGTGATCTGGTCTGTCTGTTAGTTCCCAGACATTGTTTCTCTCCATCTAGTTGAGCTCTTCTTGCATTGCATTGATACATGAGTAATCCCCCAATGCTTGCTCTGTTGTCTTGGATCCATTTGAGACATGAAACATGAGAACATTGTCATTCCTGCTGGTAGAGTGGATTGTCTGGTCTTGACTCCATCAGTTAAGTTTCCAATAATCTGCTGAATAGGATGATCTCTAAGCCATTTGGGGATTTCTTCTTCTTCAGGGTTTGTTCCCCCTGTAGAGATGCTCTTGTGGACTTCTTCTCTTTCTACTTCAGCTTGGTTCTGATCTCCTTGGTCTGCAACTAGATCAGCTACGGTCTTTTCATCTGCAGGTGGGGATCTTGTCTGATCTGTAGATGGGTCTTTATCAGCTACAGATGGGTCTTCATCAGCAGCAACTGGATCAGGTAGGTTCTGAGGTTCTATCTGATCTGCAGTTGGGTCTTCAGGATGGTCTGCAGGTGAGTCCACCATTCCTGTATCATGGATGATGACTTCTTCTAGGATTGCAGAGTTGAGTTTATTCTCAATTAATTCCACCTTTTTTTTGTACTCAATAGTAGATTCATCAAACACAACATGAGGTGTTTCTTCCACAACTAAGGTTCTTTTGTTAAATACTCTGTATGCCTTGCTTATTTGTGAATATCCCATAAAGAGATCATCATCAGTTTTAGCATCAAAGGCATTCAGTTGGGTTTTACCATTGTTGTGGATAAAACACTTGCAACCAAAAATATGAAAATATGCAATAGTTGGTGTTCTACCATTCCAAACCTCATACGGAGTTTTTCCATGTCTCATACTCCTGTTTTGATTGTGGCATGCTATGTTGACAGCTTCAGCCCAGAACCTCTTTGGCAGGTCAGCTTCAGCAATCATGGACCTGGCAGCTTCCTTCAAGGTTCTGTTTCTTCTTTTAGCAACACCATTCTATTGTGGAGTCCTGGCTGCAAAGACCTCGTGCTGGATTTTATTCTGATCACTATAATCAGTGATTTCCTTGTTGAGAAATTCTCCTCCTCTATCTGATCTGATCTTGATGATTGAGAGAGATTTCTCATTCTGGATCTTCCTTAGCAGCTCAGGTAGTTTTGTTAGTGTTTCACTCTTTTTATAGAGAAAAACAACCCATGTGTATCTTGAGTAGTCATCTACTACTACTAGAGCATGCTTCCTTCCACTCAATGTTCTTGGTTTGATGGCGCCAAAGAGATCCATATGAAGTAGATCTAGAATTCTGGTGGTGTGGGTGGTAGGCTAAACTGGTTTAAATGATGCTCTGGTTTGTTTTCCTTTCTGACATGCATCACAGAGAGCTTCTTTTCTGAATACTTCTTCTGGAAGTCCTTTGACCAGTTTTTAAGAACTGATCTTGTTGATGGCTTTGAAGTTTCGGTGACATAGTCTTTTGTGCCACATCCATCCATTCTCAGCTATTGTCTTGGATGGAAAACAGGTGTTGGGAGTTCCTGTGTTCCAATCTATCATGTAGACATCTCTCCTTCTGAATCCTTGCAGCTTCATTTCTCCAGATAGGATGTCTATCACCATGCATTTCCAAATTGTGAAAACTACTAGATTCTTCTCATCACATAACTAACTTATGCTCAACAGATTGTACTTGAGCCCTTTGAGATAATGGACTTTGGATATTGTTATATTTCCTCTGTGCAGCTCTCCAAAGCCTTTTAGTTTTCCTCTAGATCTATCTCCAAAGGTTACATCTGGACCTCTTTCGTTGTTGTAATTTGACAGCACCTTCTTGTTCCCTGTCATGTGCCTTGAGCATCCGGAATCTACAAACCATTCTTTACCTCCTATATTTGAATTTGTGGAGATGTGATAGTAATTCTTCCACCTTTTCTACAATCAAACAAGCAGAGAATTTGGTACCCAAATCTGTGTGGGTCCTCGGGGGTTAGATTATTTCCTGGATAATTGATTTCTCCTTGGATTAGGAAAGTTATGGTGATTACCCCTAGAAGGTGTGTATGGTCTGGGCCTATATCCTCGGTTAGGATTGTGTACTGGATATGCCTCATAAAATTAGTGGTGTGGGCCATTCCTAAATCTTGGCTGAGACCATTTATAAAATCTTTGAGGTATCCACACTTGTTCGTTTTGAAAATTAGGATAACCTTGAGGTTTCCATTTGCCCCTCCCATTTTGAAATCTATTTTTGTGGAGTATTTGATAATAGTGGGCATGTTGTCTAGGCTGCAGCTTCTGCCTTGGACATTGCCTAGTCTCTTGTCTAGGTGGCTGCCTTGTATACCTTGGCTGCTGCTTAAACTTTTGAATCGGCTGCTGCCTATTTTTAAATACAGGTTTGTAAGTTGGCTCAGCAGACGGGACAAGTGTTTCTCCCATGATGAAAGTAGTTTAGAACTAGAGGTAGTGTTGGGGTCATATCCAAGGCCTGATCTGGAATAAAGTGGCCTTTTATTCATACACAACTCATCCAAGGTTATAGAAGCTTTGAGAGAAGTTATCTCCTTAGCCTGTGTGTTACTTAGCTGTGTCAGTTTAGCAAACTCAGTTTTAACATGAGCAAGTGCAGCTGATTTTTCACTATTCAAAATAGTCAATCGTTTTATCTCAGCTGTAGTGTTATCAACCTGGTTTTTCAAGTTATATGCACCCTGTTTTTCAGATCAAATTTGGTTTTATTCAACTCTAGGCTGAGTTTTTCAAAGTTATCTTTCAGCTGCCTATTCTCATCTTGCAGCTGGGTCTTCTCGCGTGATACATCTAAGTGTGCAGATTTTAATTTCTCAAAATCTTTGAGAAGCTGATTGACAGACTCATGTAAGTCCATGTCCTGAGACATGTCTGAGCTGTTATTATTTGAAACTGAAGGTTTTGATGTTACCTTTTCATCAGCTAAGATGGCCATCAGGCAATTGTACTCCTCATCATCATCAGAGAAGAATCCACTGCTGGAATCTACTCTCTCTTGGTCTTTTCCAATGAAAGCTATTCTTTTGTCTTCTTTTCGGCTTACTTCTTTCTTGCCTTTATCCTTCTTGAGATCAGGACAGTCAATTTGGATATGTCCTGTCTTGTGGCAATTGTAGCACTCCACCTTCCATCTTCCAGCCTTTTGATTTCTCCGGGGATTTTCTTTATAATTCTTCTTATATTTGGAGTAATTCTTCCGAAAGTTGCTGAATCTTTGCATTATAAAGGCCATTTCTTCCTCAAAATCTAGGGGATTTAGAGGCTTGACTTCATGTAAGCTCTTGGAGGGGGACTCAACTGCAAACGTTATTCCCTTCTCTGCAGGCTTGGTTGATGATGAACTTGGAAGCTCAAACTCATAAGCCTTTAGATCAGAGAACAGCTCCTAGATATTTATTTTGTTAAGATCCTTGGATTCTCTCATGGATGCTGACTTCATGCTCCATTCTGGATTGAGAGATCTTAGAACCTTCAGGGCCATCTCCCTATTGCCATATGATTTTCCCAGAGAGTTGATCTCATTGATAATTTCAGTGAATCTTGTGTTCACTTGGCCTATGGATTCGCCATTCTTCATTTTGAAGTTGTCAAATTTTTGGGTAGCAATTGACAACTTGTTCTCTTTTATCAGCTTTGTTCCCTCACACATTATGGCTAATGTGTCCCAGATTTCTTTGGTGTTTCTAAAATTTTTTATCTTGACCATTGTTGATTTCTCAAGAGTTTGATATCGCACATCTCTGGCCCGATTGTCAAGGTTGGCCAGCTTTCTTTCTTTGGTGGTCAGCTCCGTCCTCTTCTTGGGGATCTTCACTGGCTTCCCGGCTGCAATCTCCTCAGGTGTGTTGTCCTTCTCAAAGATGAAAGGACCGTCCTCTATGATGCACCACATGCCGTCATGGATGGATGATAAGTGTGCCTGCATCCTTATCTTCCAAAGATCATACTTGTCAACAGAAAAGACAGGTAATCTATAGTGCATGTGTTGCATGTGTTCCATACTTAAAATGAGAGATTAAAAAAATATATATCCTCAATATATGGATCTGGTTCTGGAAAATTAAACCAACCTCTCCGATACCACTTGTAGGTCACAAGTCGTCAGGAATAAGTCAATAGGGGGGGTGAATAGACTTATTGAAACTCTTTTTCCAAGAAGGAACTTAGGAGTTTCTCAGCTGATGGTACAGACGACTTAGAGTCGTCTGTAGACAATATGAGTGCGGAAGTCAGCTGATGACGGATACAGAAAATTAATCAATGGAACAAGAAATATTAATGCAGCAGGTAGGTATGATGCTAAAGCAGAAAATTAATCAATGGGGTAATCCTCTACTAATCCACTTTTCTCCAAACCAGTTGGAGATGAATCCACTATAATTTTCAACCAGTGATAAAGATTACAGTGATTCTACTACTTAGCTACAACAACTTTCAACTAGTGGAAATCCTGTCGTGGCAACTCCTTCCTGACTGCCTAGCACCTCTTGATCTTCAAATCTTTTGATGCCTATCAGTCACGCAACTTCAACCAGTGAAGTACCCCAAACTCAAGTTTTAAGACACAGGTGATTGTCTTCTCCAACTAAGAGCTTCTTAGTATATGAACTGTGAATTGTGCTCTTCATGATGCTATAGATTGGTTGAATACTTTGATTGCTTTAATTGCTCGAGAGTGTTGTTTGCATCGTACTGCTCAACTTCAAATCTTCAGGTATTTATAGATGTAGATCTTTGAGCTTCCTTCATAGCCGTTGCAAATCTGTAACAAATCCGTGCGTTGGAGAAATAGACTTCTTTGTTTTTCTTTCCGCACGTTGCAAGGCTGGATTCCCTTATTTTAATCCATTTCCGACCATTGTGAAGACTTTCACGTTGTAGCGCCGAATCTTTTGATTATAATATGATTAAAGTCTTCAGTGGTGGGTCTGGATGAATATTTAATTCATTTGCTTTCCAGAAATCTCTCGAGTTTGTCCCTTATCACCCGCATGTGACTTTTTGTGATTATTGATTTTTCAACGCATGCTGACGTGGACTGGATTACTTGGCTGATTACTTAAACATAACTTGTCTGATCTCTTTGGTCAATCTGTCTGACGTCCAGTCAACATTTTCTAATGTCGAACTTCTCTGATGTAACTTCTTTGAGATGAAGTTCTCTGTCCTGACTAATCTTCTCTAATTTGAAGTCTTCTGACCTGATGAACTTATCTGATCTGGTGGTCAAACTTCAGATGACTTGACTTCGTATGATTACTTGACTGCAGTCTGGTCAAACTTCTCTGATAAATATTTTGACCAGGGCTTCTCTGATAAATCTCTTTCTTCAGAACGTTGTCTGGTGATAAGTCGTCTATGGTCAACCTTCTCTGATCAGTTGAGTTGACCAGAACTTCTGTGATATGAACTTATCTGAGATTTATACTTAGCCAATTTTTAAGCCTAACTTACATGGCCTATAGAAGATACTCATTTGGTTCTTTTTTACATTTTGCCAAGTATTTAACTATACTCAATTTGGCCTATAGAAGATACTCATTTGGTTCTTCTTTACATTTTGCCAAGTACTTAAAGACATACATTTGAATGAACAAATACAGGGATGACATCATCAAAATCTAATAAGTATTCCTAACAGCTTGCTTGAGTGAGTATTGTTAGTTGAAGGACAGTGTCCATTCATTCATTCTAAGAAGGACTATTTTTGTCTCCTGAATTGAGACAAGTTATCTTGCTTGGTTATAATGATAATTGACTCTTGTGAATGTTATGCATTTCATGTATGTGTAATGATTTATGAATCTATGATTCATAATGACATATTGTTTTTTATCGTGGATATCATTTCATTGTGGGATTTTATTCCCAAGTTCACTACCTTTGATATCGTTGGTCTTGTCGATCATTGTTGTCACTTTGGTGAGTTTCTTAATCCTTATTGGATGTGTGATTAATTGATTTTTGTTGTCATGTTGTATCGTGACATATCTGGAATCATATATGCATGCTGATTGGTCATGTGTAGGATTTTTAGCCAGGCACATATGGTCATGTGTTGATGTTTCCACATTGGATTGTGCACACGAGACGTAGTTTGTGAGGCTAATTTGGTACATTGTCCCACGTATATCCTGAATTCCATATACGGGATGGATATGTGCTCCGACACATTTCCAGATCGGGCGTGCTGTGATGTCCATCTTGATCCATATTGATTGGTTGTTCATACTCCATGTATGATTGGGTATGTTCGGCGGTTTGCGACTGGTTGTTCATACGCCCGATGGGTATGTTCGACAGACGGGTTATTTATTTGAGATCTAGTGTATGTGAATTTTATAACATCTTGAGAATTTATTATCATGTATATCTGCCCCTGTGTTAGGCAAAATACTTGTTGTTGTATTTTAGATCGAGGGAAGGCCAAGGCATAGGAAGAGCATGTGACGGCGAAGGGTTTGGAGGATACTAGTTTGGAAGGCCCGAGTCGTCTTTTTCTGGTTATGAATAAACCATGTATTTTATTTCGGCTTGGTGGTATTTCTTTTCTTTTGTATTATTAATTGAAGTATACTCCATCTTCATATGGTTAATATTTCTATATGAATCATGTGTGTGTCGTGGCATTTAATAGCCACATGGTGTATAAACTCCTCATCTGAGTAGTGTTAAATACTATGTGGTTCAGTACTGCAATTATATTATGGTTAATTTGCGTATTTGTATTACCTGGTAGGTCCCAGTGTGGGGTCCTCGGCACTGTAACAGCCGCCATTTTCGGGGCGTTACATTATGTTTAGACTATAGCGTGTGCTATTCTCATCACATAGAGCATGCTAATAGTCGTAGACTTACCTTTTCAAAAGTTGTCCGACTGCTAGTGGTAGGTTGCTGAAATCTGGGCTCCACACACAGGCCACGCCTTATCTGATCCTGACCACCTCTTACGTACGTTAGGTAACAATTTAACATACATTAGCTCTGATAATTAGCGTATTCTATATCTATCAGTTAGCATACGCTAGTATCATGCAGGTACATGCATGAAGTATCAATCTTTGCACAATATGATCATGAATACTGGAACACGAATATTATAAAAATCATCTTTATAATAATTATTCAATATAATCATACACCACATGATTCAAACATAGATAAAAATATACACCAATTATATGGGTATTACATACTCCCCCTCTAAAAAGAAGTTTTGTCCCCGAACTTAGGTATAACTCTGCATATCTCACCTTCATACTGTCTTTAGTCTCCCAGGTTGCTTCTTCGACTCCATGTCGTGACTATTGTACTTTAACTAGTGAGATTGATTTATTCCTCAATTGTTTGTTTCGACTCTATAGTATCTTGATTGGTTTCTCTTCAAATATGCCATCATTAGCCACTTCGATCTCGCCAAAGTCAACAACATGACTGGGATCTGATATGTATTTTCTTAACTGCGATACATGAAACACATTATGAATATGACTCAACGATGGAGGTAAGACCTATATGTATGCTAATTCTCCAACTCTCTCGAGAATTTTGAATGGTCTGATGTACCTTGGACTCAGTTTTCCCTTTCTTCCAAAGCAAAAAGTCCCTAGAGTAGGAGAAAATTTTAGAAGTACATAGTGCCCAAGTTCAAATTTATAGGCGACGGCACATATCAAAGTAAGACTTTGATGACTTTGGGCGGTCAACAATCTTTCATGTATTAGACTTATCTTCTCCTGGGTCTGTATTATCAATTCTAGTTCCATTCGGATAAAATAATACGAATCATCCCAACATAAGGGTGACATACACCTTCTCACGTACAATGCCTCAAAAGGTGCCATCTTAATTGAAGCGTGCCAACTATTATCGTTGGTGAACTCAATCAATGGCAGGTGAATTTCCTAATTAGTTGACCAATCTAGGGCACAAGCTATCAACATGTCTTCTACTATTTGGATGGTCCTCTCTAATTGTCCATTGGTTTGAGTACGTTAAGCCGTGATAAATCTAAACTTGATTCCTAAAGCCTTATGAACCGCTTTCCAAAAATACAACATGAAACGACCATCCACATTTGTAAGAATGGTCCTCAGTGTTCCATGCAATTGGACTATTACGGTAAATATCCAAGCCAATATATCCGGTCCCTAGGTATCCTTGATACCTAGAAAGTGAGCCGACTTGGTTAAACGATCAATAATCACCCAGATCATGTTCATTCCAGTCCTAGTCTTTGGCATCTTGGTGATGAAATCTATTGAGATATCCTCCCACTTCTACTCAGGAATTAAAAGTTGCTTCAACATTCCAGTGGGTCTTTGATGCTCGATTTTACCATATTGACAAGTTAAGCACTTCGACACATATTCCGTTACTTTTTTATTCATTATACTCCACCAAAAAGTTAGTTTCAAATCTTTATACATTTTACTGGTGCTTGGGTGGATTGAATAAGAGGTGTTATGGGTATCTTTCATGATCATTTGCTTCATAACATCATCATTCGGAACACAAAGTCGATCTTGGAACTTCAGGACTCCATCTTCATAGATTACAAAGCCTGGGGCCTTTCCTTTGCTCACTTCATCATGTAACCCAATCATCATAGGGTCATTTAATTACTTATATTTGATTTCATCACTCAAGGATGAAGTTAGTTCCATCACACATAGTTGTTCTTGAACTCTTGGTAACCTGTTAGGAATATGCCCTCGAATGCCACTCAGAGGATGTATGAGAAATGGCATTGTACTTGTTATTATGTAAATGCTTATAAGAAGGCAATTGTTTGTTTCTTTATTTACTGGAATTCCCTGGCATTCTTGACTCGTAAATATATATAGAGAAACTAGTCCATGTATTTGAGGGAAAATATTCCACTCCTTATTGGATAAGTAGATCGGCACTGGATAATTTTATGGCTCAAATACTTAATCGTTCGCAAGTCGATGAAATTTGACTGCGTGTTAAGTTTATGTGAAGACTTGTATGACGTGTTCTTTGATTTGGAGTGTCACGCCCCCAACATCGGGAAGGACGAGGGCACGACGCATCGGTCGATCAATCAAATAAAATGCGATAATAAATAGCGGAAGCAAAATACAGATTGGATAACATTTCAAACAACCATCTTAGCCCGATGTACTAAGATTCGCTGTGACAAAGCTGATAATCGAAACTACACTGTTCATAAGTTTGCAGCAGAAAAATACCAAACGAGTTAAGTACAAAGCATAGTTAACTATTACAAGTTGGGATAACAACAGAAATTCTAAGAACATAAGTCCTAAATCTTGAAGACAATCTTCTATTCGGCCTCTTCCTCGAAGTCTTCTTCATCTTCTGTTGTTTGCTCATTCTCTGGTTTAAAAGGGAAAATGGTGGGGTGAGACAAAAGGTCTCAGTGAGTGGTGATCGTGTGCGGATATGGCTCTTTCCTTTGAAAATTTTTTTAAGTGATGCATGATTTTATCAATTATAAAAAAAATGAGAACAATTACAATTATGTTGAAATTTTAAAATCATTGTATAGTTGTAATATTATAATCCAGTCCCCGTGGACGGATATCAAGTCAAGCAGTCAGTCAATCAGTCGATCAGTCAATTCAGTTTCGAATCCTGCCGATGTGGACTTTGGATTCTAGACTCTCTTTATTACTCCTAGCAAGATAGGCCGTCGCCTCAAGATGCTGAGCCTTCGCTCTCACACTTAACGTGTGCTTCCTTATCTCTTATCTGGGCTCGGTATGTCCTTAGCAATGGGTCAATACCCGTATCACACCATAATCGCGATTATACCCCAAGTCTACGACCCAGGTCCCTCGGAACACTTCGTTCCTCGGTTATGGGAATAGGAAACAACGGTAGCCTTGTTCATGAACCGCAGCCGTGCTGCTCGATACAAGACTCGGTCTAACCGTCCCTGACATGATGTGGGACTCTAGAGGTGGCTCCTACAGCTCAAGAGGTGACCCCCGGATTGTAGGTCGGCACTCTGTTTCATATGGACTCAAGAGGTGGCCCCCGTCCGTCGACGTGGCACTTTGTTCCGATAGAGTTAGAGGCGGACCCGTCCGTGGAACTTTGTTTGTATAGCACTTAGTTCCCGGACAGTCACAGTTATCAATTTGACGCGTTTCACAAGTATCACGTAAACGTTCGGTCAGTGAGGTTAATAGCGTCTTTTGATTAAGTATGGAATATGGTTAATTTTATTTGTGGCCCGGTAATGCGGAGTGGGACTTGTATATAAACTCGAAAATATTCTCAATAATTTATTAACGGTCTGATGAGTTCAGATCACATATATTAACTGGGTAGGTTCGACGAAACGAAACGAGAGTTTCATATATAGTTTGAAAGGACGTTTTTACCCTTAGGTTCAAACCTAAGCGTTGGAGTATGAAACGAAGTCGGATGATTATGAAATTTCATGAGGAAGCCAAAAATAATTCCTCGACTCCAGATTTAATGAAAATTCGGAAATTTCCAGTTTCGGGACTGAAATTTCCAGAAATTACAATATTGCCCCAAAACTTAATGAAATCGTTCTGAGGCATATAGAGCTATGAATTTAGCTCGGAATTTAACGAAATTTTACGAGATGACTCGTGATGAATCTGGAATTACAAATTTGTAAAAATTCCAGAAAATTTCGGACCTGGTGCAGAAGTTTGGAATTTTTGCGTTTTGGCCCCGAAATTATTTAAAATTCGCGATTTGGACTATTAAGTTTAGATATCGAACTCCGAATCGCTTGAAACTTTATGGTCAGCCTATATGTGGTATAATACGTACTGTCCAAGGTCCAGAATGTTGTAATTTTCGAAATTTTCAGTTTAGTCCTCAAACTTTACGAAATTACAATTTATGCCCAAAGCTCCGTTTACTCATTTCAAGTCCCGTTTTGGCCGCAAATAATTTATCCATATATCATAACATAATCATATAATACAAGATTTCAGATTTTGGTAGGATTTCAACAACATTTAGAAGAAAACATATAACTTTCAAGTTATCACAAAATCGGCACCCGATTACCAAATCGGTTGTCGTTTAAATTCGATAAATCATATTGCATGTTGTTATAACCATAACATTCATCTTTAAAAACATGCATTTATACAAGAATTTCAGATTCGTACATACTTTCATATTTTTCATAATATTTGATGATTATGTTTAAGAAAAACGAATATTCACATAGTTATACATAAAATCATAACATGAAATTATAACATGAAGATTTTAACATAGATCACATCAAAAGAATCTTGAAATACTTCAGATTTAACACATGCATCACAACAAAAAGAATAGATTTCTACTTTAAAGTTTGAAAGAGTTTTCACCCACCTTGATCTTGTCGGATTTCGTCGGTTCTAAGTCTTGAAAGTTGGAAATGAATTCTCCTCTACTACTACATGATTTGTCCGATCCACATGCACCACCAAGGTGAGAATTATGTTTGCATGTATTAAGATTAAGGTTAGGTTATGGAGGTTTTCATAAGAAATTATGGAAATAGTTATAAGGGATGAGATTACCTATTTCTTGTTGAAATTTTTCTTCCTCCTCCTTCTTCTTCCTCTTGGTTTGGCCCTCTCTCTCACTTAGACTCTCAATTGCATATTTTTGTGGTTGTGTAGGAGGTGTAAAATGAGGGTTAGGTTAGGGTGTAAGTATTTAAAGTTGGGATAAGGAGGGTTGAGAAGTGAAATATGTAGAAGACTTGTTACATGTATCAAGATGTTTCATGCAAGTCTTGCATGTGATGGTGAAGAATCTAGAGCTACACTCTTCTACTCCATCTTGGCCGCCCAATTTATATACATATATTATTTTATTTTATTTTGTTAAATTAAGAGTATAATTAAAATGGTAGCTTTGAAGTGTAACTTCAAGTCTTATGATTTTTAATAAGTTCGGTTGAGTCCATTGGTGAGTCCTCATGTAGTTAGGTGTTGGCAATTAGCCCAATAGGTGAATCAACACACTATTTTAATTTTTATTATTTGGTTTATTAAGTAAATTACAAAGTTAAAGAGTGAAATAAAATAAAATAGATGTAGGTTATATCATGACATAAAATAACTATTATTAAATTACACCATGATTTGATATATTGTACATGTGATAAGTTATCGAATTTAGGGAGTTTTACATCCTCCCCCCCTTAAAAGAATTTGGTCCCCAACTTCCTACTTGAACAACTCGGGGTAAGATTTCTTCATTTCTTCTTCAGCCTCCCACGTCGCATCTTCCTCTCTGTTGTGGTTCGACCAGACGACTTTAACCAAAGAAATTCCCTTCTTACTCAATTCGCGTACTTGTCGGCCGAGGATCTTGATTGGCTTCTCTTCATAAGACAAGTTATCCTTGATCGGCGGAATGTCAGAAGTAAGAATGTGCGTTGGGTCTGGATGATACTTCTTTAATCTCGAAACATGGAAAACATCGTGCATTCCAGACAGATTGGGTGGTAGTTCCAATCGGTACGCTAGTCGTCCAATCCTTTCCGTGATTTTGAATGGTCCTACATATCGGGGTCTCAGCTTTCCTCCTTTTCTTGACACTATCAAACCTTTCCGCGGTGTTAACCTCAGGAAGACTTGATCTCCTACTTTAAATTCTAGATCCTTCCGACGTTGATCGGCGTAACTCTTCTGTCTACTTTGCGTTGTGCGGATCCTATCCTTGATTAGTCGTACTTTATCTATGGCTTCCTTCACCAAATTTGTGCTTATTGCTGAAGGTTCTGATCGTTGAGTCTTTGGCGTCCAATGGTCATCAATTTTCCAATGGAGTGGGGATCGAGACTTCCTCCCATACAGAGCTTCATAAGGTGCAATTCCGATGGTCACTTGGAAACTGTTGTTGTATGAAAACTCGGCTAATGGCAGATGGTGATCACAATTTTCTTGAAAGTCAAGTACGCAAGCTCGCAACATATCTTAAAGGGTTTGAATGGTTCGTTCAGATTGCCCGTCGGTCTGGGATGCGCACTTGTGCTGAAGCTTAAGGAAGTTCCTAATTCCTTATGAAAGACTTTCCAAACGAATCTAGGATCTCTGTCCGATACTATATCTGTTGGCACTCCATGGAGTCGAACGATTTCTCTAATATTGGTCCTGGCCAGCTTTTGCAAACTGTCGTCCTTTTTAACCGGCACGAAATGTGATGATTTCATCAGTCTGTCGACGATCACCCAAATGGTGTTATAACCTCCTCTTGCGGTCGGTAAATCCGTGATAAAATCCATGGTTACCATTTCCCATTTCCATTCAGGGACTTCTAGTGGCTGTAGTAGTCCTGAGGGTTGCTGATGCTCAGCTTTGACTCTCTGACATGTGAGGCATTGCGCCACGAATTCTGCCACTTGGTTCTTCATGTTCACCCACCAAAAGTGTTTCTTAAAGCCTCGGTACATCTTATTACCTCCTGGGTGTATCGTATATCTCGAGCAATGAGCTTCCTCGAGAATCCGTCTTTTGAGCTCCCCGTTGTGAGGTATGCATAATCGTCCCTTAAACCTTACAATTCGATCCTTGGTAATTGTAAACTCGGGTTTCTCGCCCTTAGCGATCTTGTCCTTAAACTCTTGAAGTTTTGGATCTCTCTCTTGGGCTAATCGAATATCGTCCAATAGGTTCGATTTAACTGTGAGGTTGGCACAATTTAAACAAGTACCTTCATGAATGTGTTTCAGGTAGCTCAGTTCCTTGAGAGCTTGCCATTCACGGACCATGAGTCGGGCCACTCTAGCCTTTCTACTTAAGGCATCAGCCACGACGTTTGATTTCCCTGGGTGGTGTTGAATTTCATAATGGTAATCTTCTAAAAGCTCTACCCATCTTCTCTGTCGGAGATTAAGTTCCTTTTGAGAAAATAGGTACTTGAGACTTTTATGATCCGTAAACACGGTGAATTCAATGCCATATAAATGATGTCGCCATTTCTTTAAGGCGAATACTATTGCAGCAAGTTCGAGGTCGTGCGTTGGATAATTCTTCTCGTGCGTCTTGAGTTGCCTGTAAGCGTACGCGATAACTTTACCATTCTGCATTAGAACAGCACCGAGGCCATCCTTTGAGGCGTCATTATATACGACAAATCCTTGGGTTCCTTTTGGAAGTGTCAGTATAGGTGCGGTGGTAAGTCTCTTCTTGAGTTCCAGGAAACTTGACTCGCATTTATCCGTCCATTCGAATTTCACTTGTTTCTGGGTTAGTCGTGTGAGGGGTCCCGCTATCTTCGAGAAATCTTTGATGAATTTACGGTAGTATCCCACAAGTCCAAGAAAGCTTCGGATCTCAGTTACATTTTATGTCCTCTTCAAATCCATAATAGTTTCTACCTTAGATGGATCAACTGCAATCCCTTCTCCAGAAATAATATGGCCTAGAAATGCCACTTCCCTCAACCAAAATTCACATTTGCTGTACTTGGCGTACAACTTGTGCTGCCTTAGTGTATCCAACACTAGTCTAAGATGCCTCTCGTGATCTTTTTCCGACTTAGAGTACACGAGTATGTCATTGATGAAAATTACTACGAATTGGTCGAGGTATGGTTGAAATACTCTGTGTATTAAATCCATAAATGCCGCAGGAGCATTCGTGAGTCCAAAAGGCATCACTACGAACTCGTAGTGGCCGTATCTAGTTTGGAATGCAGTTTTAGGAACATCTTCATTCCAAATCTTTAACTGGTAGTATCCTTGTTGAAGATCGAACTTGGAATACACCGTAGCTCCTTAGAGTTGTTCAAACAACTCATCTATCCTCGGGAGAGGATACTTATTTTTAACTGTAACAGTGTTGAGTTCATGGTAATCTATGTAAAGCCTCAATGTTCCGTCCTTCTTTTTGACAAAAAATACCGGAGCTCCCCAAGGTGATACACTGGGTTGCACAAAACCCACGTCGAGTAACTTCTGCAGTTGGACCTTCAACTCTTGCAGCTCCAGTAGTGCCATTCGGTATGGTGCCTTTGCAGTGGGTGCCTTCCCAAGCATGATTTCGATATTGAATTCAATTTCTCTGTCACGTGGTAGGGAGGTCAATTCTTAGGGAAATACGTCAGGGCATTCGGATACCACACGTATAGTTTCTATGCCCGACTTACTCATGGGTTTGTTGATGATGAAGGCTAAAAATCCGGTTGCCCCTTTGGCAACCGCCTTACTAGCTTTGATAGCTGATATTATAGGTGCTAGGTTGACTCTAGTGTCTCCAATTAATTCCACAATTGGTTTGTTAGGTTCGCAAAACCTAACTATCTTAGAATGACAATCCAATTATGCGTAGTGCCTAGATATCCAATCCATTCCTAGGATGATGTCATATTCTAATATTGGAAGCACTACTAAATCGGCAGAGTAACAGTTACCACTGATGATCACATCACACGCAGAATGGACTTTATCTGCTAGCTGACTAACTCCCATCGGGGTAGATACTTCTAGGAATAATGATAAAGATTCTAACGGCCTATCAAGTTTCTTAGAAAAATGCGGTGCAACAAACGAATGGGATGATACTGGATCTATAAGTATTCGTGCAAGTTGATTAGATATCAGGAGTGTACCTTCCACTACATCGTTGTTCTCCGGTGCCTCCTGACCAGTCAATGCGAACACTCGAGCTGGGGCTTCTCCTTTTGTTGTTTCCTGGTTTGGCTGCAATAGCTGGTTTGATTGCCGGGGTGTTCATATCTAGGCACTCTCGAATTTGATGGTCTGGGCTGCCGCAACGTAGGCAGTTTCCGAGCTTTCTCCAACACAACTCTGACTTATGCCCTTTTCTACCACAGCAGGTGCAAGGCGTTGTTGGTTTGTTGAGAACTGGTGCCTTTGATCCACTCGAGCTTCCTTGAGTTCCCTTCCTCTTAAACTTATGTGGTGGCATTGATGTTGGTCGGGTAGCAGGCCTCCTGGCGTTGGAGAAATGGCTTTGTTGTTGAGCTAACCTCGCAGTTCCACTCTCGATCCGGGTAGCGGCTTCCACTGCTTGGGTAAGTGTCGTCAGCTGAATAGTTAGAAGGCTCTGTTTAAGCGACTGCCTCAGTCCTCTAGTGAACTTATAGAGCTTGTCCTCCTCAGTTGTAATAAATCCCGGTGCGTATTTAGACAATCTGTTAAACTGGGCTTCATATTGAGCGACTGTCATGGTTCCTTGCTTCAAGTGATAGAACTCGTCTCGTCTAGCCTCTCTGGCTGCTACTGACACGTACTGAGTTTGGAAGTCGGTCAGGAAGTTAGCCCATGTTCTGACACAGTTTTCTCTCGTCCAGCGCTCGTTGACATTCCTCCACCAGTCATGAGCTGCGGACTCGAGTCAGAATGCTGCCAGTGATATCCGTTGTTCATCAGTATACTGAAGGGCATTGAAAATTCCCTCAATTCTCTCCCGCCGGAGTTCAGCTTTGATATCGTCAGGTTCCCCGTCAAAGGTCGGCGGGTTGAAACGTAAGAATCTTTCCAGGGTACGATCATGAGTTTCATTATGGTTCCCGTTGTTAGCAGTCTGTTGCCGTAGGAAGTTCGTCAGTTGAGTGAGGGCTTGGGCCATGGCATCGTTCTCAATTTCTCCTCGTAGAGGAGAGCGTGAGCGATCATCGCGCTGATGCTGCTCTTCACGATTCATGCGAGGGCGAGATTTTATGAAGATGTTTTTGAGGAATTAGTAACCTATGAAATGCTAGCCGGTTTTAAGAGTTCATCACGGTTCACACGTGGACGTCCCCGTCTTCGGTCATCCATCTATTATAAGTTAGGGGAATGTGTAAGGATTAACAGACTTGTGTGGAATTATTAGTGATTTATGTTGTTATGCAGAATTAAGTGTACGATTGAACGCTTATAGTTGATTCTGGTTAAGTTTGGCTTATCTTCCTGAGCATACATATCGAGTTAGGGATATTCTGATTTTCCTTGGTCAAATCTTTCTTGCCAGTGGGATCCATCTAATTAACAAAATAAAACTAAGTCAATATCTCGCAAAATCTAATATCCAATATAAGGCTCTATTAAGCATGAATAATCATTAAGGCAGTGAACTTAATGATTCAACAAATATGCTCATATGATACTAACGACTAAGGAACAATAATACTCCATTTTTAAGAAGACAATGAAGTTTAGTGGGGTTTAAAGGAACTTCATCAATTTTGAATGAATACTGACATGACTTTGAGAAATGGATAAGTGAAGTAAGCTATATCCGTTTCAAGAGTTCAATAGAAGAGTTAATTCAGTCGGGAAATGCCGTGGGACTTAATAAAGTACTTTGGCCAATGACTTAGGAATTTTGAATTTGAGTATGCATATTCGAAGTGAATAGCGACAAGTCGAAAGAGATCTTTAATGAGAATTGACTCGAGAAATCTACATTAGGTCTCAATCCTATGGTTCACTTCGTCCTATGTGGAATTCCCGTCTAAGTCCGAAGAATCTTATCCTGGTTAGCCCGTTGTAAGTGTCCTTCTCACAAAACCGGCTCCGATACCAATCCTGTCACGCCCCCAACATCGGGAAGGACGAGGGCACGACGCATCGGTCGATCAATCAAATAAAATGCGATAATAAATAGCGGAAGCAAAATAAAGATTGGATAACATTTCAAACAACCATCTTAGCCCGATATACTAAGATTCGTTGTGACAAAGCTGATAATCGAAACTACACTGTTCATAAGTTTGCAGCGAAAAAATACCAAATGAGTTAAGTACAAAGCATAGTTAACTATTACAAGTTGGGATAACAACAGAAATTCTAAGAACAGAAGTCCTAAATCTTGAAGACAATCTTCTATTCGGCCTCTTCCTCGAAGTCTTCTTCATCTTCTGTTGTTTGCTCATTCTCTGGTTTAAAAGGGAAAACGGTGGGGTGAGACAAAAGGTCTCAGTGAGTGGGTGATCGTGTGCGGATGTGGCTCTTTCCTTTGAAATTTTTTTTAAGTGATGCATGATTTTATCAATTATAAAAAAAATGAGAACAATTACAATTATGTTGAAATTTTAAAATCATTGTACAGTTGTAATATTATAATCCAGTCCCCGTGGATGGATATCAAGTCAAGCAGTCAGTCAATCAGTCGATCAGTCAATTCAGTTTCGAATCCTGCCGATGTGGACTTTGGATTCTAGACTCTCCTTATTACTCCTAGCAAGATAGGTCGTCGCCCCAAGATTTGGACCGTCGTCCCAAGATTTGGACCGTCGCCCCAAGATGCTGAGCCTTCGCTCTCATACTTAGTGTGTGCTTCCTTATCTCTTATCTGGGCTCGGTATGTCCTTAGCTGTGGGTCAATACCTGGATCACACCATAATCGCGATTATACCCCAAGTCTACGACCCAGGTCCCTCGGAACACTCCGTTCCTCGGTTATGGGAATAGGAAACAACGGTAGCCTTGTTCATGAACCGCAGCCGCGCTGCTCGATCCAAGACTCGGTCTAACCGTCCCTGACACGATGTGGGACTCTAGAGGTGGCTCCTACATCTCAAGAGGTGGCCCCCAGATTGTAGGTCGGCACTCTGTTTCATATGGACTAAAGAGGTGGCCCCCGTCCGTCGACGTGGCACTTTGTTCCGATAGAGTTAGAGGCGGGCCCGTCCGTGGCATTTTGTTTGTATAGCACTTAGTTCCCGGACAGTCACAGTTATCAATTTGATGCGTTTCATAAGTATCACGTAAACGTTCGGTCAGTGAGGTTAATAGCGTCTTTTGATTAAGTATGGAATATGGTTAATTTTATTTGTGGCCCGGTAATGCGGAGTGGGACTTGTATATAAACTCGAAAATATTCTCAATAATTTATTAACGGTCTGATGAGTTCAGATCAGATATATTAACTGGGTAGGTTCGACGAAACGAAACGAGAGTTTCGTAAATAGTTTGAAAGGACGTTTTTACCCTTAGGTTCAAACCTAAGCGTTGGAGTATGAAATGAAGTCGGATGGTTATGAAATTTCATGAAGAAGCCAAAAATAATTCCTCGACTCCAGATTTAATAAAAATTCGGAAATTTCCAGTTTCGGGACTGAAATTTTCAGAAATTACGATATTGCCCCAAAACTTAATGAAATCGTTCTGAGGCATATAGAGCTATGAATTTAGCTCGGAATTTAACGAAATTTTACGAGATGACTCGTGATGAATCTGGAATTACAAATTTGTAAAAATTCCAGAAAATTTCGGACCTGGTGCAGAAGTTTGGAATTTTTGCGTTTTGGCCCCGAAATTATTTAAAATTTGCGATTTGGACTATTAAGTTTAGATATCGAACTCCGAATCGCTTGAAACTTTACGGACAGCCTATACATGGTATAATACGTACTGTCCAAGGTCCAGAATGTTTTATTTTTCGAAATTTTTAGTTTAGTCCTCAAACTTTAGGAAATTACAATTTATGCCCAAAGCTCCGTTTACTCATTTCAAGTCCCGTTTTGGCCGCAAATAATTTATCCATATATCATAACATAATCATATAACACAAGATTTCAGATTTTGGTAGGGTTTCAATAACATTTAGAAGAAAATATATAACTTTCAAGTTATCACAAAATCGGCACCCGATTACCAAATCGGTTGTCGTTTAAATTCGATAAATCATATTGCATGTTGTTATAACCATAACATTCATCTTTAAAAACATGATTTTATACAAGAATTTCAGATTCGTACTACTTTCATATTTTTCATAATATTTGATGATTATGTTTAAGAAAAACGAATATTCACATAGTTATACATAAAATCATAACATGAAATTATAACATGAAGATTTTAACATAGATCATATCAATAGAATCTTGAAATACTTCAGATTTAATACATGCATCACAACAAAAAGAATAGATTTCTACTTTAAAGTTTGAAAGAGTTTTCACCCACCTTGATCTTGTCGGATTTCGTCGGTTCTAAGTCTTGAAAGTTGGAAAATGACTTCTCCTCTACTACTACATGGTTTGGCCGATCCACATGCACCCCCAAGGTGAGAAATATGTTTGCATGTATTAAGATTAAGGTTAGGTTATGGAGGTTTTCATAAGAAATTATGGAAATAGTTATAAGGGATGAGATTACCTATTTCTTGTTGAAATTTTTCTTCCTCCTCCTTCTTCTTCCTCTTGGTTTGGCCCTCTCTCTCACTTAGACTCTCAATTACAGATTTTTGTGGTTGTGTAGGAGGTGTAAAATGAGGGTTAGGTTAGGGTGTAAGTATTTAAAGTTGGGATAAGGAGGGTTGGGAAGTGAAATGTGTAGAAGACTTGTTACATGTGTCAAGATGTTTCATGCAAGTCTTGCATGTGATGAGTGAAGAATCTAGAGCTACACTCTTCTACTCCATCTTGGCCGCCCAATTTATGTACATATGTTATCTTTTTATTTTTTTTTGTTAAATTAAGAGTATAATTAAAATGGTAAAGGATTTAATTAGTTGAGTTGGGCTTTGAAGTGTAACTTCAAGTCTTATGATTTTTAATAAGTTGGGTTGAGTCCATTGGTGATTCCTCATGTAGTTAGGTGTTGGCAATTAGCCCAATAGGTGAATCAACACACTATTTTAATTTTTATTATTTGGTTTATTAAGTAAATTATAAAGTTAAAGAGTGAAATGAAATAAAATAGATGTAGGTTATATCATGACATAAAATAACTATTATTAAATTACACCATGATTTGATATATTGTACATGTGATAAGTTATCGAATTTAGGGGGTTTTACATGGAGAGTGCCTGTCGTCACTAATGATTAGTGGAAGCACATATTGTAGGTATGCTAATGAGATTAGTATACTTAAATCGGCTCACCCTCGATTCGTCACACGGATTTCACTCCGGGACAGTCAATGACGAAATCGAAAGGTTGTGATAGGTATTCGTGAACCTTCGACTTGAGGATTTAGTAGGGATGTGCTTGTTACTTTAAGATTTTCACTAGAGTAGTTCAACCCAGAAAACCGAAAGGTGGGGGTCAACCTCAACATGCATCTTGACGGATAAGTAGCAGGTTCTACTAAGTACCAAGATAGAATTCTTTCTCCTGTAAGTGAATAGGTATATGTCCTAAGCTGTTATTAGCAGATGAGATCATAAGTATATGGGAAAAGCATTGGATCTAGTTGTATTGAATACACGAGAGGTCGGTGATCTTGATTTGAATTAACTCAGGCATAGCATCAAGTACATATAGTGTTTGAATGATTGTGACCCTATAAGTTGATCCGGATATTTGAAAAAAGGGTTTATACGATTACTATTATTCATGACAGATTGGTTCTTTAATGATCAATATCATTGGTTCTTAGTAAGCTTACAGTGTAGGACGCAGGACTAGATAGGTGGTGCTATAACTCTTTGGTTCCTCCCATTGCTTACTGAGACAGACCTATCAAGTCACACATTAGGCAGACGACGGAATAATTTGAACTGGATCTCTTATTGTGAATTTTAGACATTAGATATATTGTTTATTTATTGGATAAACTAAATCGGTCTGGTGAATTAAATAAATTACTAGGTGTTTAATTAAATTCATGAATAATTATTTTTTTGAGAAATAATATTTTAATATAATTAATTAATTGGATTGATTAATTGTATTAATTTTATTTGAGATGAACCAAGTTGTATCAGTCGCGCTGGACACACGACGGTCCATTTCACAGACCGAAACGAACTAACTCCTCCTGGTAGTTGTGTATATACTTGGTTGCCTAACGGTTCCAATTTGTGGGGTTGGGTATGAATTATTTTGTTTACTTTGTTAAAGGGATTTTTGGTGTTATGTGTGGAATTTAGTTATTTAAACTAACACCACCATTATCATCATCATCATCCTTTTGTAGAGATTGGCCATCACAAGAAAGAGATAGATGGAGAGTTCACTTTGTTCACATTCTTACACTCTTAGAGAGAGAAAAATCAAGAACAATTATCATAATCTTGAGAGATCATTTCCTACTACTCTTTTCTAGCCGTATCCTTAGAGGATAATTGAGTAGCTATTGTTCCGATCATCTCCCATCGCGTGGCTAGTAGAGATGTGTTGCTTTCAGCGTTTGGATCATCGAGTACTTATCAAATCGAATTTGCAGTCATCGACATCAACTTCAACATTCAATAAAAGGACTACAAGGGTATGTTATCATATCTTATTTTGTTTTTTCTTCTGCGGCGCCTTCGTTTTAGGCATCAGATCCGAACAGTGGTATCAGAGCGAGGTCTTGCGATCGTATATACGATATTTATAATATCCGTGTTTTCTATTTTCAGTAATTTCTATTTTCGGTGTATATTCGTTTTGGACAACTCGCTTGGTACTGTTTTGGAATTCTGAATCTTTTTTTTTCTTGGAGTTTCTCCGTTGGGATGAGTCTCGATGATGTTTTTACGTAATTTCATCTTGAGTTATATTTTATCGCATGTGTATTCGATTCTCGTTAAACTCGTTCGATTTCATCATTTTCCTATTTCCATGAGTTCGTATGGTTGAGTAGAGCATGTTGTGAGTTTCGGATTGTTAATCCGACGTTGTATCGTGATTTTCGGATGTTTGGGCCGTTTTTGTATTTTCCTATAATTTTAGGGAATTTGTTCCTTGTTCGATTTTGGTTGTGTACCGCGGACCGTTTTGGGGTTTCCGTACTTCCATTTCGTGTTATTGTTTCCCAAATATCGATTTCTATTGCTTTTATTCTCTTCCCGGATCATTTTTCATCATTTTGGGACCCAAGGGGGTTGTGGGCCGCGGCACAAGGAATGTGCGTCGCGGCACACACATTGTCCAGCCGCCGAGCAGATCGTATCGTGTGCCGCAAAGACATGCCGGCAGGGCCGCGGCACACTGCCGAGTCACTGCCGCGGCACACTCATCCGGGCCGCGGCACACTCGTGTTGCACTTATCGGTCAAACCTTTTGTACCGTGTGCCGCGGCACATGCCGGCAGGGACGCGGCACACTGCCGAGTCACTGCCGCGGCACATTCATCCGGGCCGCGGCACACTGCCGACCACTGGGCGCAGTTTTGGCCCTGTACCGCGGCACACTTAGGCTGGGCCGCGGCACACAGGGCAGTCAGCGCTATATCTGCGTTTGTTCAGCGAGATTCACTCATTTCCTCCCTTTTCTTCAACCATACAAGAGGGAGAGGCTTGAGGGGGAGATTTTCCTTCATCTATCACTTGATTGTGTGATTTTCTTCATCTCCTTTCGATCGTGAAGCTCGGATTGTGGATCTAACACGTGTTCTTCGGATTAAAGTGCTTGGTTCTTCAAGAGGTAAGATCTCCTATACCCTAGTATGAATTTGGGGAGGGTTTGGTGGTGATCTTGTCTTTTAATCCGATTTAACCGATGTTGTTGTTAGATTTCGATAGTTTACTCGTGACCCTTGGTTCCCTTGTTATTGGATGGGATGAAATCCCGTTATTACACTGTTGACCGATTTCAATTCCCTATGCACTCTTAATGTTCGATGAATTGCCTCAACGGGCAGAATTAGGATTAATTCTTACCTTTCCGCATTATTGAGATTTGTTGTATACCGTTATTGTGTTAGGAATGGATTTGGGAGGATTGTTCGGACCAAAACCTATTCCTTCTTCGTTTCCTTCGTTTCATCTTATTCAAGGCAAGTACATGTATTACATTTCGTTATGTATGTTGTGATTTTCGAAATGAATGAGGAATTGTGATTTTCGGGTGCGTGAGTTGCGTTCCTTCCACCCGGAGTGTCCGACGGGATGTCTGGGGGTCGATACTAAGTGGTACGGCCGCGGAAGGGAACTTGGGTGCGTGTGTGATTGAACTTCCACCCAGAGTGTTCGACGGGATGTCTGGGGGTCGATACTAAGGGGTACGGCCGCGGAAGTGGTATCCCACCCGGAGCGTTCGACGGGATGTCTGGGGGTCGATACTAAGGGGTACGGCCACGGGATACCAGTTGTGATTTTGTGATATCGTGATGATTGGAAACTGGTTTGATTGTCAACGTAGTATTCCGGAATATTTATGGCAAATGATATCTGATTGAGATGATTGTGAAAAAATCGTATTTGTATATAATGTTGTGTAATTGTGTACTTGCACTAGCTATTCGAATGCTAACCCCTTAAATGGGGGAAGTGCGTCTTATGCATTTCAAGTACCGGGAGAGCTGAGGAGCAGGCATGGTACATGCACGCAAAGGATGGGCTAGCTTGATGATGTGGCTCGAGTCTGTATTTTTATGTTTTGTCATTTCATTTGTCGAGTACTAGAGTTAGACTGTTTACTTCTAAACTTGGTTTAAGTCCCCTGCGTGGGCAATGAATTGGAATTTATTTTATGTTCATGTACTCCGTTAAAATGTTTTGGCCGAGGCGACGGCCTTACTTACTTTTTGAGTGCATCATTTGGGATTACATTGTGGTTTATGTGTCATGTGATAGCCTGGTAGACCTCACGAGGGTTCTACAGCGTGTAATGTCCCATTTGTGAATTGGGGTGTTACATTTATGGTATCGGAGCATTAGGTTTTGAATACCTAGGGTGTCGGTAAATTTTTGGGTCTGTCAGTTGCGTCATTAGAGTCAGTCGTTAAGCCTAAAATCATCATGCTACCATCTTTTCGTGCGACCCGTGGCTGTAAGTCTCCTCGAACTCTTGTATTTCTGTAATTCGTTTTCTTGCGTTGTTCGGAATTATGAAGTGTGATACCAACTTTGTCAATTGTGAATCTTTCTGATCTTGTTCCTTTCATTCTTCCTTTAGTATGTTGAGAGGTCGTGGTAGACCAGCTAGGGGACGCGGCCGAGGCCATGGTCGGGGTGCTGATAATGAAGAGGGTTCACTTTCTCAGTCCTCTACGGACTCAGCCTCTCACTCAGTGCCGTCAGGTAATAATGCCGACGTCGGGGCTACTGCCGTACTTCAGCAGTTAGTAGCCCAGCTTGATCAGATAGCTCAGGGTGGATGCCAGAATCCGCCCCCGACACCTGAAGAGGAAGCTAGTAAGTGGCTTTAGACGGTGACTAAGATGCACCCACCTCATTTCTCCGGATCTTCTGACTCCCTCGGTTGGGAGAATTGGCTCTTTCAGTTGTCCAGAACCTTTGATGTCGTAGCTTGTCCCGAAGACAGGAGGGTACATATTGCCCAGTACCTCCTGGATAAGGAAGCTGCGGAATGGTGGGAGGCCGTTACGCCCAGAGACCGCCGAGCTACTTGGGAGGAATTCAAGGATGCTATAGAAGCAGAATATTGTCCACCGCCAGTTAAGGAGCGCAGAATTGTGGAGTTCTTCACCGCTACACCTCAGGATGTGCCTATCTCTCAGGCCATCATTACTTATAATCAGCAGTTGGGTTTCGTGAGAGATCAAGTGAGGACGGAGGCTGATAAAATCCATTACTTCAATATGCGCATGAAACCGCATATCAGGCAGAGTATGGCACCGCTCATGTGTGCCACTTTGAAGGAGTATCAGGATCGCGCTCTAGCGATCGAGATGTCCGCACCGGAATCAGAGTTGGGTATCGAGGCCAAGAAACAGAAAACAGTTGGCAGCTTCTAAGCCGGCAAGAGTGGCCGATTTTCGAGAGCACAGTCTGCCCCTACTCCTGGGAAGATACCGTTTCACCAGGCTGGGGGATCTCAGGGTAATCGTTCAGTCCAGTCCGTTGCTTCTGGTGGTAGGGTTTGTTTTAACTGCAACCAATATGAGCATTTGATGAAGGATCGCCCTTCTCCTACAGTTACTTGCTTTACTTGCGATGCACGCATCGGCAAATTTATTGTGAGAGGGCCACCAGGGCCGCTAGAGTTCCGACTACCACCGCCGATCATAGGGAGCACAGCATTCCAGCTACTCATGTTCCGCAGAGTTCGGGCCGTGGTAGGGGTCGAGGTCAGCCGGATCGCCGTACAGCGTCGAGTTCAGGTTCAGCTCACCCCCGATTGTATCAGATGAGGCGCACAGAGGAGGCAGACGTTCCAGTGGCGTCAGGTACCACTCAGATCCTTACTCATCCAGTTTCAGTGCTTTTTGATTCGGGTGCTACCCATTCCTTTATTGCTTCGGATTGTGTGAATCGTATTGGCTTTGACTGTTTGTTTGATTGTGAACCATTTGTAGTGGGTACGCCCAGCGGGGAACGTATGGTTGGGGTCCGGGAGGTTAGGGATTTCCCAGTGAGGACCGGGAGCCGGGATTGCCCTCGAATCTCATTGTTATAGACCTTAAGGGTGAGGATTTGATCCTCGGAGACAATTGGTTGGATCGTCACGGTGCTAACATGAACTATCGGACTCGTACCGTCTCGATAGTGGCCGAGGATGGCACCGAGCATACCCTCGTGGGTCGTAAGCTGGGTAGGTCGGGGAGTGCGATTAGCGCCTTGAAGGCGATGAAACTTCTGAACCAGGGTTGTGTCGGCTAATGGTGTTACGCTCTGAAGGCGGAAGATGGTGGAGTTGATTTGTCGTCAATTCCAGTTGTTAGTGAATACCCCGACGTATTTCCGAATGACTTGCCGGGATTACCACCGCAGCGAGAGGTGGAGTTTCCTATTGATCTAGAGCTGAATGCGGCCCCAATTTCTCGAGCGCCGTACCGTATGGCACCGTCGGAGATGTTAGAATTGAAGAATCAGTCGGGAGAGTTGTTAGATAAAGGGTATATTCGACCGAGCGCATCGCCTTGGGGTGCGCCCGTACTTTTTGTTAAGAAGAAGGATGGATCGCTTCGTTTATGCATCGATTATCGAGAATTAAACAAGTTGACCATCAAAAATAAATACCCTTTGCCCCGGATTGACGACTTGTTCGATCAGCTTCAGGGGGCGACAGTCTTTTCGAAGATTGATTTGCGATCGGGCTACTACCAGTTGAGGATTCGGGACATCCATATACCGAAAGCTGCCTTTCGGACGAGATATGGCCATTACGAGTTTGTGGTTATGCCTTTCGGGCTAACCAATGCCCCAGCAGTGTTCATGCAGTTGATGAACAAAGTTTTTATTGAATATTTGGACAAATTCGTAGTCGTCTTTATCGATGACATTCTGATCTATTCACAGAGTCGGGGGGAGCACGCCTTACATCTCCGGATTGTATTAGACATTTTGAGAGCTGAGCAGTTGTATGCGAAGTTCTCTAAGTGTGAGTTTTGGCTCGAAGAAGTGATGTTCCTCGGGCATGTGATTTCAGCAGAGGGCGTTCGGGTAGATCCGCAGAAGATAGAGGCAGTGTTGGCTTGGGAGCCGCCTAAGAATGTGAAGGAGGTGAGAAGTTTTTTGGGTCTTGCCGGCTATTACCGTCGATTTGTTGAGGGATTTTCTAGGATTGCTAAATCGCTCACTCAGTTGCTCCAAAAGACTCTGAAATTCGAGTGGACCGCAGACAGACAGAATAGTTTTGACGAGTTGAAGAGACGACTAACTACCGCACCCGTGTTAGCGTTGCCTCAGGGGAATGAAGATTTCGTGGTATATAGTGATGCTTCGGGCCTCGGACTCGGATGCGTTTTGATGCAAGGAGATAGGGTTATTGCTTATGCGTCCCACCAGTTGAAATCGTATGAGGCGAATTACCCCACGCACGATTTGGAGTTAGCTGCGGTCGTTTTCGCCTTAAAGATCTGGAGGCATTATCTCTATGGATCGTCGTGTAAGATATTTACGGATCACAAGAGTTTGGAGTATATCTTCAGTCAAAAAGAGTTGAACATGAGACAGTGAAGGTGGTTGGAGCTAATTAAAGATTACGACCTCGAGATACTTTATCATCCGGGTAAGACTAACGTAGTGGCTGATGCATTGAGCCGAAAACCGGTGACGTTATAGATGTTAGAGGTACTCACGCCACAGAGCGGGATCCATCGGGATTTTATTTGTCAGAATTTCGAGGTTTGGGTTCAGAGAGTTCAGGGTCAGTTATGTGCGTTGGAGATCACTTCGTCATTGACTGATGATATCAAGGCGAAACAGTATGATGATCCGTTTCTAGTCCAGCTGAGGGAGGATGTGAGGAAGGGGAAAGCCCATGGATTTGTGGTTCAGGATGATGGCGTTCTGAGATTTCGCAGCAGATTATGTGTACCGAATGACATTGAGTTGAGACAGAAGATTTTGAGTGAGGCTCATACTACGCCTTATTCCATACATCCTGGTACGAGCAAAATGTACAATGATGTGAGGAGTAACTATTGGTGGAGTAATTTGAAATCGGACGTTAGCGAGTTTGTGGCGAAGTGTTTGACCTGTCAGCAGGTTAAGATTGAGCATCAGCGGCCCGCGGGGTTGCTACGACCACTTCCCATTCCGAAATGGAAATTGGAAGACATCTCTATGGATTTCATTACCGGGATGCCTAGGACTCGGACTGGAATGAACATGATTTGGGTTATTGTTGATCGACTAACCAAATCAGCTCATTTCCTGGGTATTAAGGACACTTGGGGACCGGAGAGGCTGGCGCAAGTGTTTATTGCAGAGATCGTGAGATTGCATGGGACTCCTAGGAGTATTGTTTCAGATCGAGATGGCCGGTTCGTATCACATTTTTGGCAGGCGGTTCATCGAGCTTTGGGGACTGAGTTGAGACTCAGTACGTCTTACCACCCTCAGACTGACGGACAGTCAGAACGGACGATCCAGACGTTGGAGGATATGTTGAGAGCCTGTGCCTTGGATTGGAAGGATGATTGGGAGTCGCACTTGTCGTTGATCGAGTTCACGTACAACAATAGTTGGCATGCCTCGATTAAAATGGCACCATTCGAGGCATTGTATGGGAGGAGGTGCAGATCGCCGTTGTGTTGGGATGATGCGTCCGAACTGATTGGTACCGAGCCCGATATGGTAGTTGAGACGAGAGAGAAGATTGCCCTGATTCGTGATAGATTGGTGACGGCCCAGAGCCGGCAGAAGTCTTATGCCGATACACGTCGCCGACCGTTGGAGTTTGAGGTGGGAGACCATGTGTTGCTTAAGGTGTCTCCGACACGGGGAGTTTACCGCTTCAGTCGTAAGGGTAAACATAGTCCGAGATTTATTGGGCCGTTCGAGATTCTAGAGAGAGTTGGAGAGCTTGCATGTCGGTTAGGTTTGCCGCCGTCCCTGAGCCACGTGCATAACGTATTTCATGTTTCCCAGCTTAGGAAGTACGTACCGGACCCTAGCCATATTATTGATTTTGGAGAGATCGAGTTGGGGCCCGACATTACCTTCGAGGAGAGGCCGATTCAGATCTTAGAGCATCAGGTGAAGCAACTCAGGCACAAAACCATTCCTTTGGTTAAAGTGCAATGGTCGAGGCATGGGTCCGAGGAAGCCACGTGGGAGACGGAAGAGAGTATGAGATCGAGATACCCCGAGTTATTCGTGTTGTAAGTTTCGGGACGAAACTTATTTTTAGGGGGAGATAGTGTAATATCCGTGTTTTCTATTTTCAGTAATTTCTATTTTCGGTGTATATTCGTTTCGGACAACTCGCTTGGCACTATTTTGGAATTCTGAATCTTTTTTTTTCTTGGAGTTTCTCCGTTGGGATGAGTCTCGATGATGTTTTTACGTAATTTCATCTTGAGTTATATTTTATTGCATGTGTATTCGATTCTCGTTAAACTCGTTCGATTTCGTCATTTTCCTATTTCCATGAGTTCGTATGGTTGAGTAGAGCATGTTGTGAGTTTCGGATTGTTAATCCAACGTTGTATCGTGATTTTCGTATGTTTGGGCCGTTTTTGTAATTTCCTATAAGTTTAGGGAATTTGTTCCTTGTTCGATTTTGGTTGTGTACCGCGGACCATTTTGGGGTTTCCGTACTTCCATTTCGTGTTATTATTTCCCAAATATCGATTCCTATTGCTTTTATTCTCTTCCCGGATCATTTTTCATCATTTTGGGACCCAAGGGGGTTGTGGGCCGCGGCACAAGGAATGTGCGCTGCGGCACACACAGTGTCGATTCGCCGAGCAGATCGCAGTGCCGCAAAGACATGCCGGCAGGGCCGCGGCACACTGCCGAGTCACTTCCGCGGCACACTCGTCCGGGCCGCGGCACACTCGTGTTGCACTTATCGGCCAAACCTTCTGTACCGTGTGCTGCGGCACATTCGTCCGGGCCGCGGCACACTGCCGATCACTGGGCGCAGTTTTGGCCCTGTGCCGCGGAACACTTAGGTTGGGCCGCGGCACACAGGGCAGTCAGCGCTATATCCGCGTTTGTTCAGCGAGATTCACTCATTTCCTCCCTTTTCTTCAACCATACGAGAGGGAGAGGCTTGAGAGGGAGATTTTCCTTCATCTATCACTTGATTGTGTGATTTTCTTCATCTCCTTTCGATCGTGAAGCCCGGATTGTGGATCTAACACGTGTTCTTCGGATTAAAGTGCTTGGTTCTTCAAGAGGTAAGATCTCCTATACCCTAGTATGAATTTGGGGAGGGTTTGGTGGTGATCTTGTCTTTTAATCCGATTTAACCGATGTTGTTATTAGATTTCGATAGTTTACTCGTGACCCTTGGTTCCCTTGTTATTGGATGGGATGAAATCCTGTTATTACACCGTTGACCGATTTCAATTCCCTATGCACTCTTGATGTTCGATGAATTGCCTCAACGGGTAGAATTAGGATTAATTCTTACCTTTCCGCATTATTGAGATTTGTTGTATACCGTTATTGTGTTAGGAACGGATTTGGGAGGATTGTTTGGACCAAACCCTATTCCTTCGTCGTTTCCTTCGTTTCGTCTTATTCAAGGCAAGTATATGTATTACATTTCGTTATATATGTTGTGATTTTCGAAATGAATGAGGAATTGTGATTTTCGGGTGCGTGAGTTGCGTTCCTTCCACCCGGAGTGTCCGACGGGATGTCTGGGGGTCGATACTAAGTGGTACGGCCGCGGAAGGGAACTTGGGTACGTGTGTGATTGAACTTCCACCTGTAGTGTTCGACGGGATGTCTGGGGGTAGATACTAAGGGGTACGGCCGCGGAAGTGGTATCCCACCCGGAGCATTCGACGGGATGTCTGGGGGTCGATACTAAGGGGTACGGCCACGGGATACCAGTTGTGATTTTGTGATATCGTGATGATTGGAAACTGGTTTGATTGCCAACGTAGTATTCCGGAATATTTATGGCAAATGATATCTGATTGAGATGATTGTGAAAAAATCGTATTTGTATATAATGTTGTGTAATTGTGTACTTGCACTAGCTATTCGAATGCTAACCCCTTAAAGGGGGGAAGTGCGTCTTATGCATTTCAGGTACTGGGAGAGCTGAGGAGCAGGCACGGGACATGCACGCAAAGGATGGGCTAGCTTGATGATGTGGCTCGAGTCTGTATTTTTATGTTTTGTCATTTCATTTGTCGAGTACTGGAGTTAGACTGTTTACTTTTAAACTTGGTTTAAGTCCCCTGCGTGGGCAATGAATTGGAATTTATTTTATGTTCATGTACTCCGTTAAAATGTTTTGGCCGAGGCCACGGCCTTACTTACTTTTTGAGTGCATCATTTGGGATTACATTGTGGTTTATGTATCATGTGATAGCCTGGTAGACCTCACGAGGGTTCTACGGCGTGTAATGTCCCATTTGTGAATTGGGGTGTTACAGTATTTAGCATTTCGAATGCTTGATTGAATTATTTATGATTTCGAATCATAAATGTTTTAATCGTTGTATATGTTTATTTGTTCGTTATAATTATATTTTTCGTAAATCTATATCTAAATATTTATTTCACACAAATATATTAAAAGGATTTTGATAATGTGTTGATGAACAAAGAAAAACAACAATTAATTAAGAACAGTCGGAGACTCGCGAGCTGGACTGGGAAGTAAAGAAGTTGATGTTAATGTACGCTACGGACATAGATTAACGTACGTGATGATGAGAACAGAAGAAACTGGACAATGACACTCATGCATGTTAACGCACGCAATGAAGAAAGTTAAGGTAACCTCGCATGGTTAACATACGCAAAAGTGCCTAACGTACGCTAAGGGGAGAGCATAACATACGCTATGAAAGACCAGGCAACAAGTGACTAGTTGAGGCTTTGGAGCCCATAAATACCACTTAATTTGGCATTAAATATACAAAAACTCCAAGTATAATTCATATTCATCTGAGATTATTATATATTCATTGTTGTTGTAATAGAGCTTAATTGATAGGAGTTTGAGTGTTCAATTCACTCAACCATACACGAGCAGAAAGAAAGGATTGTAGGTTTGAGTCAGTCTTATTAGGATCGTGGATCCGGTATTATTAGGATCAATCTAAATCCCAGTGTGGTTTTTCTAGTACCGATAGAAGGATAGAAAGGTTGTTTCCTTATCCAATAGAAAAGTAAAACCGGTTTATCTTAGACCGGCAAAAAGACAGGACTGTAACAGTTTATCGTGGACCTATAGATGACAAGATTATTACAATTTACCTCGAACCGATCGAAGACAAGGCAGAAAGGTTTGCCGTGAACCTATAGAAAAAGATAACAAAAGAGAGAGGACGTAGGCAATTTGCCGAACCTCTATAAATCTATGTGTCATTTATTTTCCGCACTTATCTATCGCTTTTGCGCGCGAAAAGAGTTCAATACTCTACACCGCACTATTTAACCCCCTTTCTCGTGGCTGTACCAAACCTACAATTGGTATCAGAGCGGTCTCTATATAGTCAGCATAACATCGAGGAGAAAAGACCCGATGGCGTTTACTTTTGCTCCGGTAAGGTCTTGCCTTAAACCCACCATTATTTTTCACGAACGAATTTCATGATAAGGGAAAAAAAGATATCAATCTTTATCCAAGCTTATGATATCAAACTCTGGAAGGTAATTTGCCTTAGTCCAAAAATTTTTACAAAGCCGTATGGCTCACTCAAAAGTTTCGAAGAATTTAACGATGAAGATTGGAAAATGACCTTTACAATTGTAACGCAACTACATTGCTATATTGTGCTCTTAATCTGGAAGAACATAATCATATTTCCTCATGTGAAAGTGCCAAAAAAATTGGAAAATGCTCGAGGTAATTCACGAAGGAACAACTCAAGTCAATGAGACAAAAATAAATATGCTTATCCACGACTATGAGCTATTCATGCTGAAAGATGACGAGTCCATATCAAACATGCTCGACCGATTTTGGGTCATCAAAAATGGACTATCTTGCTTTGGGAAACCATTATCAAGTAGTGAAAAAATAAAGAAAATATTACGATCACTACGTCATAAATGGGATGGGACTGTCACGGCCATTATAGAAGCAAAAGATCCCAACACATTAGATTTCCGCGCCCTTGTTGGTTTGTTAATAAATTACAGATTGTGCTTAAATCAAAAAATGCCAAACCGAAGCTCAAGGAGAAATCCATAGCTTTAAAAGCTACAAAGATGTTGGATGATGAAGGAAAAATATTGGTAGATGATGAGGATGATGATAATGAATCGGCATTCTATGCCAAAAATATGATTAAATATCAAATTCTATTAAATCGTATAAAAAAAGACATCTATTCAGAAGCACGGAATGAGCCAAAAAGATTCGACAATAATTGTCGAAATTGTGGAAAACCCGACCACTTTGCTAAAACCTGTCGTGGTACAATTTCCACAAAGGAAGCATATATAGCCACTTGGAGTGACGATGACGAAGAATATGAAAATGACCAAAATAATCTCGCACTCATGGCCAGAAGCTCATACGACGACAGCGACAACGAAAGTCAGGTAAGTACTGTGTCTCAAGACGAACTTTTTAACGCTTTCAAATTATTGCATACGGATTTTCAAAATTCGCTTAAAATAATAAATCACTTAAATTGGAAAATAAAGTATTGGAAGGTGAAATCTCCAATTTACAATAAAAGGAAAACTAATTGAAAATGATCATTCTTTTTGCTAAGATAAAATAAATAGATTAAAGGATGATTTACTAAATGTCCAAAAAAAACTTAAAGATTTAACGAATAAATTTTCCTTTTGGATATTGAAAATTTGAAAAACTTCTTCCAATTAAAAATTTTCATTAAATAAATAAGGAATTGGATTTTAACAATGTGATAAAAATGAATCCAATAGATCTTTAAATTTCATAATACCCCACCATGGTAAATATTTGAAAATCGGGCATCATATTTCAAATTGCAAAAGCCCAACATGCACTGTTACAATTAAGAAAATATGGATTCCAAAAGGAACTATGGTGCCGAATATCATTTATTTTTGCCAAATCAGAAACGACCCAGAGTCGATTGGATCCTGAAATTCAAAATTAATTGTTTATTATTTGATATTAAGTGGAGAATACCCATTTTTTTGTAAAATATGTTTCATTATTTTTAGTCATATATATTTGTATACTTTTTGAGAATGACAAAAAGGGCGAGAACAAGTAGAAGAAGTGATGTAGATTTATACATCATGATTTGAAGATGGGAAAACTAACAAGAATGGACAAAGTCGAAAATTTTGATCTATATTTCTTGTTTCACATATATTTTTGTAGGTATAAATCCCATAAAAAAATTTTGTTTTGTCATCATCAAAAAGGGAGAGATTGTTGGAACATTTTATTCCACTTAAATATATTAAAAAGATTTTGATGATGTGTTGATGAATAAATAAAAATAGTAATTAATTAACAGCAGTCGAATACGCACGAGCTGGACAGAAAAGTAAGAAGTTGATGTTAACATACACTTCGGACATAGATTAACGTGTGTAATGATGAAAATAGAACAAACTGGGCGATGATATTCAGGAATGTTAAGCACGCAAAGATGAAAGTTAATGCACACAACGAACATAACTTAACGTACGTAAGACATTGAGCTTAGCGTATGCTATGAGCCCGTTGTACTTTACGTACACAATGTGTAGATATAACGTACTCAAAGGAGCAAAGATAGCTACTAGACTATACTGGACATATCCTAACGTACGTAACCTAGCATGGTTAACATACGCAAAATAGCCTAACGTACTCTAAGGGGAGAGCATAGCTTAGCTATGAAAGAGCAAGCAGCAACGGCTAGTTGAGGCTTTGGAGCATATTAATACCACTTCATTTGGTAATCAATATAGAATAACTCCAAGAATATCTGATATTATTATATATTCATTGTTGTTGTAATATAGCTTAACTGATTGGAGTTTGAGTGTTTGATTCACTCGACTATACACGAGCGGAAAGAAAGTATTGTAGATTTAATTTGGTGTTATTAGGATCGTAGATCCGGCATTTTAGAATTACAATCTAAATCCATATGAGGTTTTTCTCGTAAAAATTGAAAGTTAGAAAGGTTGTTTCCTTGTCCAATAGAAAAGGAAACACGGTTTATCTTAGACCGACAAAAAGGCAAGAGTGTAACGGTTTATCTTGGAGCGATAGAAGACAAGATTTTAACGGTTTACGTCGGACCGGTCGAAGACAAGGAGGAAAGGTTTATCTTGAACCTATAGAAAAGATAACAACGAAGAGAAGACTTAGGAAATTTGCAGGATCTTTACAAATTTCTGTGTCATTTAGTTTCTGCATTTACCTATCGCTTCCGCATGCGAAAAGAGTTCAATACTTTACATCGTACTATTTAACCCCCTTTCTCGTGGATGTACCAAACCTACAATTGGTATCAGAGCGGTCTTAATATAGTCGACTTAAAATTCGAGGAGAAAATATCCGATGCCATTTACTTTTGCTCTGATACAAGGTCTTGCCTTAAACAGACCACTATTTTTTGAAGAATTGAATTTCATTACATGAAGAAAAAAGATGTCAATCTTTATCCAAGCTTACGATATCGAACTTTGTAAGGTAATTTGCCTTGGTCCAAGAATTCCTTCAAAGTCCGATGGAAGAACATAATTGTATTTACTCGTGTGAAAGTGCCAAAGAAATCTGGATAATGCTCGAGGTAACTCACGAAGGAACAACTCAAGTCAAGGAGACAAAAATAAATATGCTCCTCCACGACTACGAGTTATTCATGATGAAATATGATGAGTCCATATCAAACATGCTCGACCGATTTTCGGTCATCACAAATGGACTATCTTGCTTTGGGAAACCATTATAGAGTAGTGAAAAAGTGAAGAAAATATTACGATCACTACCTCATTAATATGATGGGACTGTCACGGCCATTATGGAAGCAAAAGATCTCAACACGTTAGATTTTAGCACCCTTGTTGATTCGCTAATAAATTACGAGATCGTGCTTAATCACGAAATGCCAAACCAAAGTCGAAGGAGAAATCCATAGCTTTAAAATCTACAAATATGTTGGATAATAAAGGAAAAATCTCAATAGATGATGATATGAAGAATCGTCATTCTATGCCAAAAATATCAATAAATTTCAAAATATATTAAACCGAATAAGAAAAAACATTTACTCACAAGCCCAGAATGAGCCAAAAAAATCTGACAAGAAGTGTAAATATTATGGAAAACCCAGCCACTTTGCTATAATCTATCATGGTACAACATCCAGAAAGGAAGCATATATAGCCACTTGGAGTGACGATGACGTAGAATATGAAAATTGTAATACCCGTGTATTTTATTTGTGTTATTTTAAGTGTATATTGTTGAATTATGGTTATTTGGAGATGATTGTATTGATGGTTGGTAATCATTGAGTTTGTAATTTTTCGGATTGGTGTTCATTCTGGCCGGACATCGCGAATTTTATACTAGAAAGTAGCAGTTAGCGCGCGCTAGGCTTCCCTGATAGCGCACGCTAACGAGGTGTGAGTAGCGCACACTACTCTTGTGCGTAACGCATGCTATGTCTGAATGGGGCATTAGCGTATGCTAATGGTAGGCTAGCGTACGCTATTGAGGTAAGCTAGCGCAGGTTAAGTAGTGCGGTAGCACACGTTATCGCGGCAGGACAGTTAGGACAGTAGGGTTCTGGACTATCTGTTGCAGCAGGTAGTGCACGCTAGTGACGGTATTTAGTGCACGCTAACTGGTGGGTAGCGCACGCTACTGGGGTCAGACAGAAGGTTATGGACCCCCTTCCATCCAACAGTGCACCATCTTTAAGCCTGTTAGCGCGCGCTATTCTTTGGCCGTAGTGCACGCTAATCCCTCCCAGTATATATTTTTGGGATTCAGTGCCTAAAACGAAGGCCCAGCGGAAGTGGTAAAACTAAAATTAATTCGATCCGAATTCCTACAAGGATCGATCGAGCTACGTATATACAAATATATAAACAAAAACACAAAATATGTAAGAAACTCACCCTTGTAGTCCGTTGATTACATGGATTCCTTGTCTTGAGCTATTCCCCAAGCTTTAGTTGTAAATCTCTACGATCCAATGTACTCCAAGCCCTTGGATGATCCAACGTCGAAAATACAACGCCTCTACTTGCCATGCGTTGGATAAATGAACGGAACGACAATCACCTTGCTCAGGACCGGCCCTGAGTTTTGAGATGCCCCATGCCATCTCAAAAAAATTTGCCCCCAAAATTTTTGTTTGACATAAAAAAAAAAAAAAAAAAACAATACCTCAAATACAGTAAAAATGCATAAAAATGATACTAAACTCCTAATACAGACTACTCATTACATAATAAAATCAAGTCCATAAAACTTACTGAAGTACCTAATAAAATAAAAACTCACGACTTAAAAATTATTTTTCTCGCATTTTTACTAGCAAAATCATTAATCAAGCCTTCAAAATTAGAATTTGCTAGTATCTCCTTCTCGATTGACAACATAGACAACCCATTCAACCGTTCTTGTGACATACTATAACGGAGATAGGACTTAATCAACTTCAGTTTTGAAAAAATCCGTTCTGCTGAAGCCACTGTAACCGGAATTGTTAACAATATTCTATAAGTAATTGTTGCAGTAGGATAGCAGCCTTCCATGCTCTTCAAAAAGTTCAACATATCAGTCACCTTCTTTACTTCTATAGGTTAGCATTCTCTTATAATTCTTAACTCAAGACACAGGACATTCCCATTAATGTCAGACACAAAATCATGCTTTAGAAATTCTTCAAGGTTTATGCAAGAAGCATTCAAATTATCTTCACTTGTGCACTTCAGCTTTGTCAAATTAAATAAAAACCCAAAAGTCTTCTCATATAATTGAAACTGTTTAAACCTTGATTGAAGTGATGTATCAACATGATCTAATAAACATATGAAGTAATTCACTTTAAATGATTGTTCAGCTGATAAAATGACATCTTCTTCACCACATTCATCAAATTGTTTTCTTCTCTTTTCAACGCGTTTCTCACGAAAATTAGGATCAATTCCCAGTTCAGATGCAACTTTCTTAGCTTCATCCATACCCATTTCAAAACCATGTTCTCTGCATTTTTGAAAATAAGAAATCAACCCTTTTAATTGTGTAATAGCAACTCCAATGTCCATATCTTCTAATTGTAAGAGCTTGCTGACGGAATTGATAGAGAACAAAATGTCATGCCAAATAATTGTACTAAACAAAAATTCAAAAGTTAGAATTCCTTTCTTTCCTAGTAAGGCCTGAGCTTCACTCCGAGTTTTAGGATCATCTCTTGTTTCAGCTAACTGGATGAGAGCATCTTTTATCTTGGGAATTTGGTACTTGATTGCAGCTACACTCTCAATGCGACTTTCCCACCGAGTTTCAGATAATGATTTCAATGTGAACCCATGAAGTCCAATTGATTCTATAAATACACCCCAGCACTTTGTAGATGAAGAAAATAAACAATAGACACGCTGCAACAATCCAAAAAAAGAAATAGCCAAATCACATGAATTAGCCATATCACAAAGTGTAAGATTAAGACTATGACAACCACACGGCGTGTAAAATGCTCTGGGATTTATTTCAAGTAGCCTTTTCTGTACACCTTTATTTCTTCCCTTCATATTTGCTCCATTATCATATCCTTGCCCCCTCACGTCATCAATATTCAGGTCAAGCTCATTTAATGCATTTACAAGTACATTAAAAAGTCCTTCTCCTGTTGTACTGTTAACCTTCATGAATTGTAAAAAAAATTCCTCTACTTTGACCGGAGTAGCTGTTATATCAACACAACGTATGACAAGAGTCATTTGTTCCTCACGACTACTATCAGGAGTATAATCAAGTATCACAGCAAAATACTTGGCTGCTTTAATTTTTTTAATGACTGAAGACTTCATCTCTTTAGCTAACATCTCAATTAATTCATTCTGAATTTTGTGACTAAGATAATGATAATGAATCTCATTACTATGTAGGCGTTGAATGTGATCCTTCATGACCGGATCAAACTCGCCTATCATCTCAATTATGCCCAAAAAATTCCCATTATTCTCATCACTAACCTTCTCATTTTCTCCACGAAAAGCCAAATTATTTGTAGCAAGTGTCTTAACCACTAAAAGTGTAATATTCGCATTTTTTTTCCTTGTATTTTTCTTTTTCGGCGTATTTCTCGGTCGTGGTGGCCCTCATGTACCTTACAGTATATCTTTCCCGTCATCTTTTGATTTGAGACTCGTTATTGTTATGCGGAACCGCTGTTTCGGGGTTGCCATGGATCCATTCTATGTTTTGATACGATTTGAGGTGTTCCGTTTGATGTTTCGTTCATATTCCGGTGTTGTGAACCATTTATATTTCATAACCTAGCGCACGCTATCTGTTCTGCGTAGCGCGCGCTAGGGGCCCCTTAGTAGCGTACGCTACAACTGATTCGTAGCGCGCGCTAGGGAGCAAGCCCTGGGAGTAGCAGTGCTATTTTCCAGCCTTCTGGATTGGCATATTAGCGTACGCTACGCACACTAGCGCACGCTAAGGTCGGGATACTAGCGCACGCTGATGATACTCGGTAGCGTGCGCTAGCGTGAGTGTCCAGTACTGGACAGTTTACTACTGAACTCGGTCAGGTGCCAGTTAGCGCACGCTACGCTCGTATGGTAGCGCACGCTAACGGGTCAGGTGAGTTTTGGGCAGTTAGCTTCTGGACTCGGCTGATGTCCAAGTAGCGCACGCTATTGGTCGATAGCACGCGCTACCGTGTGGTTGTTAGCGCACGCTACGTTTCGAGTAGCGCACGCTAACGGCCGTAATCTGCTCCGGATCGACGCTAACTATTTTGGCCTGTAATTTTACCCCGTTAGCGCACGCTAACCTTGAGGATTAGCGCGCGCTAACACTCCCTGGCTATATAAACCAGGGAGTTGACCCGGATGAGCAGATTATTTCATTTCTTCTCTCCCCGCGACGCAGAACCCCTCCAGGCGAATTCCGAGCGATTCTTCCCTTCGATTATTTCAGGCATCCTCTACCTTGAGTTTTTGAAGTAGATTAACAACACCTACTTGTGTTCTTCATCATCAATCCAAGGTAAATCTCTTAGAACCCTACTTTTCGATAAATTGGGGGTTTGGGATTTTCTTCCGATCCGTTCCGTTTTGTTGATAGATTCATGATGAATATGATTAATCTTGTTGGTATTCTTAGTTTCCCTACGGATTCATGGTATATTTTCAGAGTTTTGCGAAATCGAGAGGGTTTGGTTGTGGTCCGCCCTCGTTGTCATTTTTGTGCGAATATACATGAATCGTAGGCGGGTTTTCAGGTATATTCCATTTCTGTATTCGTCTAGAGTTGTTTGTAATTATGTTCTTCGAATCGTTAGGTTCGGTTCCGTTGATTCCTAGTGTTCGTCGGTGATTATCCTTTCCGTTCGTTGCATCGTCAATTATTCAAGGCAAGTATTTTTGGAAACCTTTATGCTTAACGTGAAATGGTAATGTATATTGTGTGTGATTGCTCACCTCGGGAGGGTCCGACGGGATCACGGAGGGAATCCAATGGTATAGCCCTGGATTCACGAGTTTGTTTCGCTAGCCAGCTCGGGAGGGTCCTTAGGGATCACGGAGCGGGATCAATGGTATAGCCCTGTTCCCAAGGCGATGCGTGTGCGTGATTTGTTTTATAATATGGCCAGCTCGGGAGGGTCCTTAGGGATCACGGAGTGGGATCAATGGTATAGCCCTGTTCCCACGGCAAATTGTTTGACTGTTTATTTCCGGAAAAGACATGTTTGGTTTTGGTTTTCGAAATGATATTGGTGCATGTACTATGAAATGTGTAAGCGATTGGTTTGCCTTGATTACTTGTACTAGCGTAATTGCTAACCCCTTTGGGGGACCCGTTTTGGGGAAATTCTTGTTATGGATTTCAGGTTATGATCATCCGGATGAGCGAGCGCTGGGACAGTACGAGGATGCTGGCCAGGGTCGTTGACATGTGCACTTGGGTTTACTTATTTCTTTTGTCCACTTCGATTTGGTTGTTTTCTATATTTATAAACTGATAGACTGTACTCGCGAGTACTTAGGCTTTTCAATTCAAACCCCGTGTTGTATTATTTTAAATTGCTACATTGTCGATGGTTGCTCATTTCGTCGGTTGCTTCGGGTGTATTTTTCACATGATGTATTATTTGATTGTGTATCCTCGCTAACCGAGATGGTTAGTCGAGGGGTACCCGCTTGTTGTAGCCTGGTGGGTCCCATGTAGGGGTCCACGGCACTGTAACATACTCCGAATATCTTGGGGTGTTACAGAAAATGGTATCATAGCACTAGGTTTATGGATACCTAGGCTTGTCGGTTATTTGGGTCTAGTCGTGTTTTGTTTTGCACATTGTCACACCGCTGCCGGCATCTCAGTACTTCCAGTGTTCGTAAGTTTCCTTACCCGATTGTTTACTTTCTCATACTGTATTCCGTTTCTTGAACTGTGGTTATTCTCCCTCTTTTGCTTATCATCGTAGTTGCTTTTTCCTTCCTTACTCATCCTCGATATGCTCCTGTTATCTTTTAACACCAGTATGGATGCCGGAGGAAACCTTGGCCGTGGTCGTGGTCGTGGTCGTGGGCGCGGCCGAGGACGTGGGGCAGCCGGTGGGGCAGCCACGTCGCATTCTTCAGGAGCCGGCAGTACCGGCGACCGTCACAGTCACGCTTCTTCTCAGGAGTGCGCCGATCTTGGAATTGCGGTTGTTATGCAGCAAATGGTTAACCAAATGGCGGCTATAGCTCAGGTGGTCCAGAACCCCGATCAGGCCCATGCTAATCGGGGCGGAGCAGATCGCTGGCTTCAGGATGTCATCAAGATGCATCCTCCTCAGTTTTCGGGAGCTTCGGACCCGATCGGCTGGGAAGGGTGGATCAAGGAGATATCTAAAGTCTTCACTGCTACCAACTTCCCCGAGGATCGTAAGGTCCCTATTGCTCAATACTTCCTCACGGGAGACGCCACGGATTGGTGGGAGGCCGTTGGTCCCAAAGATCATGTTGCTTCGTGGGCCGAGTTTCAGGAGTTGATGGAGACTGAGTACTGTCCGTGGCCGTGTCAGACAGGCTCGAGTGCATGCTTTCTTTGATGCTCAACCACGGGATATTCCCGTATCCAAAGCTATTGCCGATTTTAACAAGGAGTTGGGTTATGTGAAGACCCAAGTTGTCGCTGAGAGCGACAAAATTTTCCATTTTTCCAGGAGGATGAAGCTGCCCATTCGGGACTATATGTCTGGGCTCGTCTGCACTACCTTGAAGGATTATCAGAGTAGGGCCCTCGCTTATGATATGTCAGTGACGGCGAGTGATTTGGCTCATGAGAGCAAGAAGCAGAAGTCGGTCGGAAACTTTTCTGGTCCCAAGAGCGGAGGCCAGCAGAAATCTCGAGCTGCGAATATTTCTACGGGCGGTTCGGCTCGTTTCTCTGGGAGCTTTCGGGGTGCCGCCGGAACCCCCGCTCGTGAGCCCACATGCTTTAACTGCGGCTTTTCGGGTCATAAGAACCGGGACTATCCTCGTCCGCCTTTAAATTGTCATACTTGTGGTCAGACAGCTTCGCGGTGCCCGTTCTTCTCAGCCAGCACCTATGGAGCCGAGTGTGAACCAGGGCTCATTTGCCCCACTGCCTCCACCGAGTGCCGGCCGAGGTAGGGGTCGGGGTCAGCCCGCTAGGGGTGGAGCTTCCAGTGTCGGCTCTGCTCAGCCGCGTATCTATGAGATGAGGAGGGCCGATGATCCAGCAGCTACTGTGGCGACAGGTACCGTTCATATTCATTTCCATCCTGTCAGTGTGCTTTTCGATTCGGGTGCTACGCATTCATTCATTTCTCTAGAGTGTGTACGCCGTTTGAGTCTCGACTGTTTGTTACCTTGCGAGCCTTTCATCGTTAAACTTCCTAGCGGTGATAGAATTGTCGGTGATCGAGAAGTCCGAGACTACTCTGTGTTTATTTGTGAGAGAGCGTGGCTCTCTAATCTTATTGTCGTTAATATTGAGGGTGAGGATTTGATTCTCGGGGATGATTAGCTCGAGCGGCATGGCGCAATCATGAACTACCGCACGAGGATCGTCACCATGTTAGCCGAGGATGGCACCGAGCACTCCTTCGCGGGGCGAAGGAGGGGAAATCAGAAATTCGTCATTAATGCCTTGAAGGCGATGAGTCTCCTGCGAAAGGGGTGTACTGGTTATTGGTGCTATGCCTTGAAGGCGGAGGATGGTGGAGTCGAGCTTTCGTCGATTCCAGTCGTTAATGATTTTCCTGATGTATTTCCTGACGAGTTACCGGGATTGCCACCGGATCGTGAGGTTGAGTTTGCTACAGAGTTAGAGCCGGGCGCGGCTCCGATTTCGAAGGCGCCGTATCGCATGGCACCTTCAGAGATGGCAGAGTTGAAGAAGCAGTTGAGTGAGCTTCTTGAGTCGGGGTATGTTCGACCGAGTGCCTCGCCTTGGGGCGCACCGGTCCTGTTTGTGCGGAAGAAGGATGGTTCACTACGTTTTTGTATCGACTATCGCGAACTAAACAAGGTGACCATCAAGAACAAATATCCTTTGCCGAGAATTGATGACTTGTTCGATCAGTTGCAGGGAGCTGCGGTATTCTCGAAGATTGATTTGAAGTCGGGGTACTATCAGCTTCGGGTGAAGGAGTCCGACGTGCCGAAAATAGCTTTTCGGACGAGATACGGACACTATGAGTTCGTAGTTATGCCTTTCGGGCTAACTAATGCGCCGGCGGTGTTCATGCAGTTGATGAACAAAGTCTTTATCGAGTATTTGGATAAGTGTGTCGTCGTCTTCATTGACGATATTCTTATTTATTCGAGGAATGAGGAAGAGCATGCCCATCATTTGCGGATAGTGTTAGACATTTTGAGGACCGAGCAACTCTACGCGAAGTTCTCGAAATGCGAGTTCTGGCTGAAGGAAGTGATGTTTTTGGGTCACGTGATTTCAGCCGAGGGAGTTCGTGTGGATCCGCAGAAAATTGAGGCAGTGTTGGATTGGGCACCGCCCACAAATGTGAAGGAGGTCCGTAGTTTCTTGGGTTTGGCTGGACACTATCGTAGGTTCGTCGAGGGTTTCTCAAAACTAGCTCGGCCACTTACACAGTTGCTCCAGAAATCCGAGAAGTTCGTCTGGGATGACGAGAGACAGTCGAGTTTTGAGGAACTGAAGAAGCGTTTGACTTCAGCTCCTGTTTTGGCGTTGCCATGTGGCAACGAGGGATTCGCCGTTTATAGCGATGCTTCGGGTCAGGGTCTTGGGTGCGTATATGCATCGAGACAGTTGAGGCCGTATGAGCTGAACTACCCTACTCTTGATTTGGAGTTAGCGGCAGTTGTGTTCGCACTCAAGATCTGGCGTCACTATCTTTTCGGCTCTACATGTCAGATTTTTACCGATCATAAGAGCCTGAAATACATATTTACTCAGCGGGAGTTGAATATGAGGCAGAGGAGGTGGTTAGAACTGATTAAGGATTATGACCTCGAAATCCTTTATCATTCGGGTAAGGCGAACGTCGTGGCCGACGCCTTGAGTCGGAAACCGATTGCGTTGCGAACGCTTGAGGTCCTTACGCCTCAGTCTGAGCTTCGGCGGGCTTTGATCGGGTTAGATGTTGAGGTTTTGTTGCCTGGAGCTGTCGGGCAACTTTGTGCTTTAGAGATTTTGTCGTCTTTGATCGATGAAATTAAGCTGAAGCAATTAGAGGATCCGATGATTACTCAAATCCGAGAGAACGTTCTTAAGGGAAAGTCTCCTAGGTTTGTGATTCACGAGGATGGTGTTCTGAGATTCCAGAGTCGGCTTTGTGTGCCGAACGATCCAGAGTTGCGACAGAGTATTTTGCGTGAGGCCCATGCTACACCTTATTCCGTTCATCCTTGTTCGAGTAAGATGTACAAGGACCTGAGGAGGAATTTCTGGTGGAATGATATGAAGGAAGAGGTCGCACAGTTTGTAGCGAAATGTTTGACTTGTCAGCAGGTCAAAATCGAGCATCAGCGACCGGCTGGGTTATTGCAGTCACTTCCCATTCCGGAATGGAAATGGGAAGATATATCGATGGATTTTGTTTCGAGTTTGCCGAGATCGGGGTCGGGCATGAATATGGTATGGGTTTTTGTTGATCGTCTGACCAAGTCGGCACATTTTCTGGGCATCAAGGACACTTGGGGCCCGGAGAAGTTGGCTCGTGTGTTTATCGCGCAGATTGTGAGACTTCACGGTACTCCGAAGTCTATTGTTTCGGATCGTGATGGCCGTTTTGTATCGCACTTTTGGCAGGTGGTGCATAAGGCGTTAGGTACCCGTTTGCATTTGAGTACCTCTTTTCATCCCCAGTCAGATGGACAGTCGGAACGCACTATCCAGACATTCGAGGACATGTTGCGTGCTTGTGCCCTCGATTGGAGTAGCGACTGGGAGGAGCATTTGCCATTGATCGAATTCACGTACAACAATAGTTGGCACGCGTCGATTCGGATGGCACCGTATGAGGCACTTTATGGGCGACGATGTCGATCGCCGATTTGTTGGAATGAGGCGCCCGATTTGGTCGGGACCGAACCAGATGTCGTTTTAGAGACGAGGCGGAAGATAGAATTAATTCGAGAACGGATGTTGACTGACCAGAGTCGACAGAAGTCATATGCCGATGTCCGTCGTCGACCTTTAGAATTCGAGGTGGGAGACCACGTTTTGCTGAAGGTGTCACCGACGAGAGGAGTTTTCCGTTTCGGGAAGAAGGGGAAGTTGAGTCCGAGATTTATTGGACCCTTCGAGATTCTCGAGCGAGTCGGTGGGTTAGCATACCGTTTGGTGTTACCCCCGGCCCTGAGTCATGTTCATAGCGTTTTTCATGTTTCCCAGCTGAGGAAATATGTCCCGGATCCTAGTCACATCATCGACTATGGGGAGATTGACGTTGCCGAGGATATTACTTTTGAGGAGCGCCCTTTGAAGATTTTAGAGCATCGGGAGAAACGACTGAGGCATAAGACCATCCCTTTGGTCAAGGTGCAGTGGTCGAGACACGGTGTCGAGGAGGCAACTTGGGAAACCGAGGATAGCATGCGTGCTAGGTACCCTGAGTTGTTTGTTTCTTAAGTTTCGGGACGAAACTTGTTTTTAGAGGGGTAGAATGTAATATCCGCATTTTTTTTCCTTGTATTTTTCTTTTTCGGCGTATTTCTCGGTCGTGGTGACCCTCATGTACCTTACAGTATATCTTTCCCGTCATCTTTTGATTTGAGACTCGTTATTGTTATGCGGAACCGCTGTTTCGGAGTTGCCATGGATCCATTCTATGTTTTGATACGATTTGAGGTGTTCCGTTTGATGTTTCGTTCATATTCCAGTGTTGTGAACCATTTATATTTCATAACCTAGCGCACGCTATCTGTTCTGCGTAGCGCGCGCTAGGGGGCCCTTAGTAGCGCACGCTACGACTGATTCGTAGCGCGCGCTAGGGAGCAAGCCCTGGGAGTAGCAGTGCTATTTTCCAGCCTTCTGGATTGGCATATTAGCGTACGCTACGCAGACTAGCGCACGCTAAGGTCGGGAGACTAGCGCACGCTGATGATACCCGGTAGCGTGCGCTAGCGTGAGTGTCCAAGATCGATGGGCCGTTACTACTGAACTCGGTCAGGTGCCAGTTAGCGCACGCTACGCTCGTATGGTAGCGCACGCTAACGGGTCAGGTGAGTTTTGGGCAGTTAGGTTCTGGACTCAGCTGATGTCCAAGTAGCGCACGCTATTGGTCGATAGCGCGCGCTACCGTGTGGTTGTTAGCGCACGCTACGTTTCGAGTAGCGCACGCTAACGGCCAGAAATCTGGCTACTGGACTGGACGCTAACTATTTTGGCCTGTAATTTTACCCCATTAGCGCACGCTAACCTTGAGTATTAGCGCGCGCTAACACTCCCTGGCTATATAAACCAGGGAGTTGACCCGGATGAGCAGATTATTTCATTTCTTCTCTCCCCGCGACGCAGAACCCCTCCAGACGAATTCCGAGCGATTCTTCCCTTCGATTATTTCAGGCATCCTCTACCTTGAGTTTTTGAAGTACATTAACAACACCTACTTGTGTTCTTCATCATCAATCCAAGGTAAATCTCTTAGAACCCTACTTTTCGATAAATTGGGGGTTTTGGGATTTTCTTCCGATCCGTTCCGTTTTGTTGATGGATTCATGATGAATGTGATTAATCTTGTTGGTATTCTTAGTTTCCCTACGGATTCATGGTATATTTTCATAGTTTTGCGAAATCGAGAGGGTTTGGTTGTGGTCCGCCCTCGTTGTCATTTTTGTGCGAATATACATGAATCGTAGGCGGGTTTTCGGGTGTATTCCATTTCCGTATTCGTCTAGAGTTGGTTGTAATTATGTTCTTCGAATCGTTAGGTTCGGTTCCGTTGATTCCTAGTGTTCGTCGGTGATTATCCTTTCCATTCGTTGCGTCGTCAATTATTCAAGGCAAGTATTTTTGGAAACCTTTATGCTTAACGTGAAATGGTAATGTATATTGTGTGTGATTTCTCACCTCGGGAGGGTCCGACGGGATCACGGAGGGAATCCAATGGTATAGCCCTGGATTCACGAGTTTGTTTCGCTATCCAGCTCGGGAGGGTCCTTAGGGATCACGGAGCGGGATCAATGGTATAGCCCTGTTCCCAAGGCGATGCGTGTGCGTGATTTGTTTTATAATATGGCCAGCTCGGGAGGGTCCTTAGGGATCACGGAGCGGGATCAATGGTATAGCCCTGTTCCCACGGCAAATTGTTTGACTGTTTATTTCCGGAAAAGACATGTCTGGTTTTGGTTTTCGAAATGATATTGGTGCATGTACTATGAAATGTGTAAGTGATTGGTTTGCCTTGATTACTTGTACTAGCGTAATTGCTAACCCCTTTGGGGGACCCGTTTTGGGGAAATTCTTGTTATGGATTTCAGGTTATGATCATCCGGACGAGCGAGCCGGGACAAGACGAGGATGTGGCTGTGGTCGTTGACATGTGCACTTGGGTTTACTTATTTCTTTTGTCCACTTCGATTTGGTTGTTTTCTATATTTATAAACTGATAGACTGTACTCGCGAGTACTTAGGCTTTTCAATTCAAACCCCGTGTTGTATTATTTTAAATTGCTACATTGTCGATGGTTGCTCATTTCGTCGGTTGCTTCGGGTGTATTTTTCACATGATGTATTATTTGATTGTGTATCCTCGCTAACCGAGATGGTTAGTCGAGGGGTACCTGCCAATATCATCGCGAGGATAATCTCCATCTTGAATGTCTACTCTTATCGGACCTTTCTCTACTATAAAATCTCGAAATTTACTCCCATACTTATCCCAAACCATAGGATCATCAATATTTGAAGGTCCATAAGTCACGTATTCATTCTGAATATTAACAGAATCCATATATTCTAGTTCTTCATTGGCATCTCCACCCTCATTTTCAACAGGAGCCATATTTATATCCTCTTCATTTGCATTTTCACGCTCAATTTCAACCTGCATCATCTTTATTTGCATTTTCCCCTTCAATAATATTCACGGGTTTCACAAATCTATGAAGTCCACCGCCTTTTGCATAATTTTTTAGAAATTCTCCATTTCTTTTCTTTTGTTCCTATTTTGAGCTCCAGATGCTTGATTTTTTTTGGAGGCATGATTCTCGTTCTAATTAAACAAAAAAATTAAAAAATTTTGGTAAATTCTACTTTCAATAACAAAAAGTTCACATTAAACTTATCATAAACAATATAAATTTAGGGTTATATGATGATGTATATACTCTATATATACGTAGCATGTTGTAAGAACAAAAATAAAACTAAACCCAGTCACAAACACAAACAATTTCACATATCATATAAGCAAAAATACAATCCACAAATGAATTTTGTATTTTATCGAACATATTGTGTGCAGAAAATATGAACCCTAATTTAGAGAAAGAAGATGTAATTATACCTTGAAATTGAAAGGGATAGAGGAGTTGAGGAGTTGGAATCGCCGAAATACGCTGGAGGATGGAGGCGCTCTGCGGAGCGGCAGGGCAGATGCAGACTTGCAGTGCAGTAGGCGAGTTCAGTTTTTTTTTCCTTCATTTCACGTGCAGCGGCGCAGAACAGAGAATTGAGAATCTCTCTCTCTCTCTCTCGTGTTCTCTTTTTTTCCTATTCTAATTCTTCTAATATTAAAATAAAAGGAGGAGTTAACTCTTTTCTTTGCCTGCGGGTGACCCGAGAATTCAAGGGATGTGTCAGTTGACTTAGTGGAATTCCCACAAATTAATTTAATATAAAAATACCTTAATAATACATATTAAATATGCCCCTATTTTTATTTGCTAACTAAAACATGACTCTTTTAAATTTCAAATGTTTTTTTTGCAAAATTTAATTTTTAACTTCAAATAATGGACTTAATTTTTAATTTTTTTTCAATATATACCTAGATTTTTTTTAAAAAAAAAATTGCCCCTAAGAGATAGATGCCCAAGCAATGGCTTGTAATGCTTGCCCTCAAGGCCGGCCCTGACCTTGCTATCCTCCAAGGATATGGCTAGAGCTATGTGATGAAGCTTTCTTATCAAGATTACAACACTCTAAGTGTTTAATCTTTGATCCCTCTATCTCACTATAATTTTCTCCAAGAAAATATATGAAAAAAATTGAAGAAGAATGTTGAAGAACACTTTGAGAAACACTTTCCTTTCTCCCTTACACAATACTCACGATGGGTGTGTGTGTGTATCTCATCAAGATGTGTCTTCTCATTATATTCTCCATTTTATAATATAAAATAACTCCAACCATATAATGTGCATGATGCTTGTCCCCTCAACACATGAGATTCCAAACATCATGATGGGGACAAATCAATACACACACATGAATATATAAGGAGGCGACGGCCAAGATTAATGATACGAAGAGTTCGGTCCGTTTCGGACTCCCGTGAGTCCAAACAGATAAACTCCGATTCCGTTCCGATGTATTTATATCGATTAATTAATCCAATTAATTAAACATATCAAATACAAAATAATATAATTAATTTCTCCAAGAAATAATTATATTCATGAATTAAATTAATCATCCAGTAATTTATTTAATTCATTAGGTTGTAAATCAATTTATCCAATAAATCGATTTGTACATCTAATGTCCCAAATTAGATATCCAATATTTAATATTCATAATGAAAGAATAAGCTCGATTCATTCCATCGTCAATCTTATTGCGCGACTCGGTAGGTTCTCAGTCAGCAACGGGAGGAACCAAAGAGTAGTAGCACCACCTAGCCACTGGGCACTACACACTGTACTTAACCGAGAACGAATGATTGGGATCATTCAAGAACCATTCTGTCGTGAATACCAATATACGTATAAACCCTTCTTTCAAATGTCCCGATAAAGATATAGGGTCACGGTCAGTCAAACCCTATCTGTACTTGACTCTATGCATGCGTTAATGCAAATCTAGATCATCGAGCTCTCGTGTATCCAATACAACTAGCTCCAATGCTTTGACCAAAGACTTATGATCTCATCTACCAATAACCGCAAAGGCCATATAACCCGCTCACTAACGGGAGAAAGAATTCTATCTTGGTATTCAGTAGGACCTGCTACTTGCTGTTTAGTATATTTTGAGTAATATTTTTATTAGTATTTTATATATATAATTGTGTGTTGTGTGATAATTTATTCGTTTTACCATATATTTATATTATTTCATTTTGTTAGAATTTTCTATAATTTTGTGTCATTTTTGGATAATTAATTGGAATTAAATTATATCTGTAGGTTAACCAACCGGTACAAGACAGATCAATTGGTTCAAGGGCGATATTTTTACAAAATTCAAATATAGTCACGACTAGTCTCATTTTATTCATCTCGTCGAGACGATCATTTTAAAAAAAATCATCCGAATCCGAGTTCGTATGAAGAAGTTATGACCGTTCGAAGGACAATTAAATAGACGGACCAGATTGTGCCACGTGTCAACACCCGATTAGACCGGAAATTCAACTCTCTGCTGATGTCAACCATGACATCAACATTAATTGGCAGCCGTGTATTATTGGGGGTGGGATTTTAAAATGTTAAAAATTATTATTTTATTAATTTTGTAGTAGTATAAATAGGGGATGAATGTGTAGTGTTTTGGGAGGAGAAAAAAGAAAATAGAGAGAGTTATTGTGAGAGAATAAAATTATATTTAAGTGATAATATTATAAAATATTTATTTATTTGTATTGTTATTATGAGTGAGTAATTTTCTTTTACTGGAGTTATGATGAAACCATGTCTATATTATTATTAATATTTATATAATAATTCCAAATAAATGTTTTTAAGGATTATGATTTTCGCTTCAATAGGGGAATATTATTTCATCAATTATATCACGTATTTTTTATAGTTATAAATTCCCCATTGCTTTGTGATTATTGATATTAGTTAATTTCTTTGATTATTTGTTTTCCATTAAATTGGATACATATAATGCTTAGAAATTCCCCAAGTCTTTCATGGAGAAACTACTCGAAAGCCATGCTTTCACAGTACTGAGGATTCCCACATCATTTCCTATTAGTAGAATGTCATCCACATATAGTACTAAGAATGCGATCTTTCTCCCACTAACCCTATTGTATACACAAGGTTCCTCTTCATTTAGCACGAAGTCAAACTCTTTAACCGCCTCGTCAAAACGAAGGTTCCAACTACGCGACACTTGCTTCAGTCCATAAATGGAATGCTGAAGCTTGCACACTGTCTGAATATCGACTTCGGACACAAAGCCTTTAGGCTGCTCCATATAGATTTCCTCCTCGAGGAATCCGTTAAGTAAAGCCATCTTTAATGATACCGAATGATACCCAAACAGTAATACCAATACAGGGACTATTTTGAATCGTGGTTGAACGAAGCGGGAGTAAGGTTTCTGGAGCAAAGAAACGAGCGACAAGCGACCCAATAACAATAACGAATGACTCTTGATGCAAAGAAGACTTTGATACAAAGACTTCAATACAAAGAAGCCGGTCTGACGACCGATGCGGCAATATTCGACAAGATGCCGATCTGAGACTTCAATACAAAGACGCCGGTACAAAACTTCAATGACACTTCAATACAAAGAACAATGGATCGTATTTTGCACAAAGAACAATGGACTGTATTTTGGTACAACAACAATGGACTGTATTTCAGTACAGCAACAATGGATACGGAAATGATGAGGGCACTTCAAACCCTTAGAATTAATCACTATAACCCCTTAGAATCCTGTTCTAAAGAAACGTTTGGAATTATTCTAAGAACTCAAGTTTCTGTGATTAAGACTTAACAATTTTATGAACTAAAATTGTAAGAATGTAGAAGTGAGAATTATAAGAATAATACTCAAGAAAATTCGAGCAACAGCTCTTGATTCTAGCACAAAGCTAAAATATCTTTTTGATTTCAAAAGTGATGTGTCTTCTCATTACCTAACGGTCTACTTTTACAGGAGTGTACACAACAAACTATATTATCCCTGACATATTAAACTAAGGAAATAAAATCAAGAGTGTCCCTATTTCTGAGACAATGAAGGGCGGGCACACATGTGACTAGATTAAAAGGAAATAAACTAACAACAATTATCCTAAAAGTAAATAAAGAAGTCTTTGAAAAATGTCTTGGTCTTCACAATCATCACGTTCATTTTGAAGCTCCCACATGATAAAGTCCTTTTTCCAAGACAAAGTAAAATATCACACCTTTCTTGAAGCTTCCTCACGCCTAAGTCTAATTTCCAAGCTAGGATGGATTTCCCGTAATCATCAAGTCGACCTTCGGTTGTTCATCCTTTTTATAGAGTATTTTCCTTTTCGAGTTTTATGATTTAACTCTCATTTTCAGGAAATACGACAAAGACGCCCTCATGCCATTATTTAGGCAATATCTGGGGTCCGCACTCAAGCTTTCTGTTTTTAGCTATATCTAGGCTGCCCTCAAGTAAAGCTATATCTGGGCTTAGGATTTAAACAACTGTCGGGCCTTCTTGAATCTCAAGTAGATCCACCGTCGCACAGTCACTAAACTTAGACATGATTTCCACTTCTAATTCGGGCAGCTTATGGATGAGCTTGTCTTCTTCTTTTCTTTGGACGTGAATTCTTCTAGGTTCGGACCCTTTATTTAGTGCACTCGAAGCAGCCTCAGTGTGAGGGTCTTCAAGAGAGGATTTGATCGAGGTCATACAGTAAACCTCTTGAGTAGGAACCGAGTTGTCTTCATAAGAGTTAGTAACAGATAATAAGGTAACAGGTAAGGAACGTGCATTAAGTTTATTTCGTGAGGTGGTGCTAGTATCACTCGTTCTCAATATTTCACTCGTTTGTTCTCTCAACTTCCTAGCACGTGTACGTGTGATAGGACCAGTGGGGTCCTTGACGGTTCTAACCGTTCCTAACTCTCTTGGTAGCACAACCGTGGTTGTATCATCCCCTCCCTCTTGAGGAGGATTTGTCCTCATATCCGCGAGATCACCTGCTTCAAACAATGACAAGTCAGAGACATTAAAAGTAGCAGATACATTGTATTCCCCTGGTAAGTCTAGTTTGTAAGCATTATTATTTATTCTCTCCAAAATCATGAAAGGACCATCTCCTCTTGGCAGCAATTTTGATCTCCTTTGTATAGGAAACCTTTCCTTCCTCAGATGTAACCAAACCCAGTCTCCAGGTTCGAAGACCACTTCCTTTCTCCCTCGGTTGGCGCGCTTAATATACTACTTAGTACGCCTTTCAATGTTAGCTCTTGCTTTCTCATGGAGTTGCTTAACTAGCTCGGCTTTCTTCTTCCCATCTGTACTAATCCTTTCAGTCACAGTCAAAGGCATAAGATCAAGTGGGGTCAAAGGATTAAATCCATAAACAATCTCAAAAGGAGAAAATTGAGAAGCATAATGCACTGTTCGATTATAAGCAAACTCAACATGTGGCAAACATTCTTCCCAAGTTTTAATGTTTGTTTTTATTATAACCCTTAACAATGTAGAAAGAGTTCTATTTACTACTTCGGTTTGCCCATCAGTTTGTAGGTGACAAGTGGTAGAAAATAGAAGCTTTGTGCCTAATTTAGCCCATAAGGTTTTCCAAAAATAACTTAGGAACTTAGCATCACGATCAGAAACTATAGTCCTAGGCATTCCATGTAAACGAACGATCTCTCTAAAGAAAAGATTAGCCACGTGAGATGCATCATCAGTTTTGTGACAAGCTATGAAATGTGCCATTTTTGAAAATCTATCAACCACAACAAATATAGAATCCCTCCCATACCGGTTTCTAGGCAATCCCATCACGAAATCCATCGATATATCAGTCCAAGGAGTATTAGGAATGGGGAGTGAGGTGTACAAAACGTGGGGCTGAACTCGACTTTTAGACATTTTACATTCGATACAGCGACCACAAATACGAATGACATCTCGTTTCATACCCGTCCAGTAGAAATGTTCTTGCAAAACAGACAAGGTTTTATCAATGCCAAAATGACCCATCAACCCTCCCCCATGCGATTCGAGCAACAACAGTTCACGTATAGAGGTAGCGGGTATGCATAATTTATTTTCTTTAAACAGAAAACCATCGCTCCTATAGAACTTATCTACCCCAGACTTCTCACAAGTAATGAAAATCTCTCCAAAATCAATATCTTTCTCGTACAGATTTTTAATCAATTCAAAACCGAGTATTTTCGAATCTAAAGCAGTCAGGAAGGTATACCTACGAGATAGAGCATCAGCAACGACGTTTTCTTTTCCCTATTTATATTTGATCATGTACGAGAACGTCTCTATGAATTCCATCCATCGAGCATGCCTCTTATTCAACTTCTGTTGCCCCTTCAGATGTTTCAAGGACTCGTGATCAGTGTGTATCACGAACTCTTTGGGCCATAAGTAATGTTGCCAAGTCTCGAGTGCTCGAACCAAGGCATACAATTCCTTGTCGTAAGTTGGATAGTTCAGCGAAGCTCCTCCCAACTTCTCACTGAAATAGGCAATCGGCCTACCTTCTTGCATCAAAACAGCTCCTATACCTGTACCGGATGCATCACAGTCGATCTCAAAAGACTTAGCAAAATTCGGCAGGGCTAGCAGTTGGGCGTTCGTCAGTTTTTCTTTCAAGGCTTTGAAGGCCGTCTCTTGTTCCTGTTCCCACTTGAATCCAACATTCTTCTTGATTACCTCGGTCAGAGGGGCGGCTACAGTACTAAAGTTGGGTACAAACCGGTGATAGAAGCTTGCCAAGCCGTGGAAGCTTCGGACTTCGCTCACATTTTTGGGGCTGTCCCATTCTCTAATTGCCCTCACTTTCTCTTCATCGACCTATATCCCCTGGGAACTAACAACAAAACCAAGGAAAGCCAATTTCTCGGTGCCAAAGTTGCACTTTTGATTGTTAGCAAATAAGTGTTCCTTTCTAAGCACAAGCAACACATCTTTCAAATGCTTTATATGTTCTTTCAAACTTTTGCTATATATTAGGATATCATCAAAGTACACAACAACAAATTTTCCAATAAAAGCACGTAGAACATGATTCATTACCCTCATAAATGTGCTTGGTGCATTAGTGAGTCCAAATGGCATAACTAACCACTCATACAAACCATGTTTAGTTTTAAATGCCATTTTCCACTCGTCTCCCTGTTTCATTCGAATCTGATGCTACCCACTTTTTAAATCAATTTTTGAAAATATTGTGGAACCATATAATTCATCTAACATGTCGTCAAGTCTAGGGATGGGGTGTCGATATTTCACCGTAATGTTGTTTATTGCACGGCAGTCCACGCACATCCTCCACGAGCCATCTTTCTTTGGTACTAGCAATACCGGAACTGCACAAGGACTCATACTTTCTCTCACATGTCCCTTTGCTAGTAGTTCATCCACTTACCTTTGTATCTCTTTAGTCTCTTCGGGGTTACTTCGGTATGCAGGACGGTTTGGTATTGAGGATCCTGGAACAAAGTCGATACAGTGCTCTATGCCTCGAACAAGTGGCAATCCGGGTGGTGTCTCCTCAGGAAACACGTCTTCAAACTCCTGCAATAAAGAGATAATCAATGGATCAGTAGTATCAGGAGTAGATGGAATATTAAGCAATACATCACGAAATAGTAATAGCACCACAGGCCGTCTTACGAGCAAGGCCCGTTTAACTTCACTAGCCCTACAAAGGGCGATGGTTTTTATCCCTTTAGGGACCGCCGTGAATGTTTTCTTTTCCTTCTCCTTTTTTTCGCTTTCTCTCAGTGCTTGTTCTAATATCCTCTGATCTTCAAGGATTTGCTTAGGGGTCATAGATGATAGGTTGAATTTCTTCTTCCCAAAAATGAAGGAATACTTGTTCGAAAACCCATCATGAGTAACTTTGCGGTCGTACTGCCATGGTCTTCCTAAAAGGATCTGGGTGGCATGCATAGGGGCGACGTCGCAAACTACTTCATCCTCATATCACCTATCTTAAAGGGCACGGTGCATCTACTCACTACTTTCAGTTCTCCAGCATTATTTATCCACATCAACTTATATGGTTTAGGGTGCCTTTTGGTTTTAAGTTCTAGTTTCTGCACCAAGGCTGTGCTAACGACATTGACACAACTACCCCCGTCTATGATCATACTACAGAGGTTCTCCTTAATGTAGCACCTACACTGAAACAAGTTCTCTCTCTGGCTATACTCATCTTCCACTACCTTAGCTGACAAGGACATTCTAAGCATTACATTAATCTTCCCTTCTAAGATCTCTTCATTACATTCTTCTATCTCTTCTCCACTATCCTCATTCTTAATCTCTTCTTCTCCCTCACTTTCAGTCGCTATTTCCCCTGACTTAATGACTACAACTCGCTTATTTGGGCAGTTTGGGGCTATGTGACCTATACCTTGACACCTATAGCATCGGAACTCATGTGTCCTAGGTTGAGGTTTGGAATTTGGTGAAGGTTGGGACTTAGTTGGCGGATTAGGGGCTGTATGGACCCTAGTGATCGATGGTTTTGGGTCTTCCTTATGGTTAGTGGGCTGTCTCGATTTCCATGGGATACTAGGAGTGGGGGTATTCCTAGTTTGACGCCTCCGAACCTGGGCTTCCATTTTCCTAGCCGTGTGCACCATTTCTTCTAAGTCATGCATAGTCATGAGCTCTAATTGGTCTCTAATCTCAACATTAAGTCCGGCTAAGAACCTAGTCATGGTACTATCGTGGTCCTCCTCTATACGACATCTAATCAATCCTATTTCCATCTCCTTATAGTAATCGTCTACTGACTCAATCCCTTGCCTTAAAGTTTGGAGACTATACCTAAGGTCCCTCATGTAATAGCTAGGAACAAATCTTTCCTTCATCACTCGCTTCATTTCTTTCCATGTATCTATAGGTTTTTCCCCACGTCGATGCTTAAGTTGAACTACATGATCCCACCATACAAGAGCATACCCGGTGAACTCTACAATGGCTATCTTAACCTTCTTAAGATCAGAAAAATTTCGACACCCAAATTGTCCCTCGACCTTCCTAACCCATTCAAAATAAGTTTCGGGATCAGATTTACCTTCAAAAGGTGGTATGGAAAACTTAACACTACTTAAGTTATCGTCTACCCGTACTCGTTGTTCTCTAGGTTCTTGGTCGATCCTAGACTGTCTGTCATCCTCAAAGTACTCGTCATATTCATCTTCCGGATAGTATTCGGGTGGTGATGGGGCTGCCCTAACTCTACCCCTTGCTCTACCTCTATACCGTGAATCCCTTCCTCCCATCGTGGGTTCTCTCTCTCGATCCTCCCTGTTTCTAATAGTAGGTTCGGGAGTTTGTGACGTTCTATGGGATTTCAGCTCTTTTCTCATTTCCAACATCATGTTTTCCATCCTTCGTATGTAGGACGTCAGGCCCTCGAGTTGAAATTGCACATCACGGAAGCTTTGGATTTTATTAGTAATTGGGTCGTCGCTTAAGACCTCTTCCTCATCTACGGGATCTTTCCCAGCTCGTATAGGGGCTGGAGTTTCTCCATCCTTCGAGTTTCTTGATCCTGTCATCATGGTACTAAGTGATTCGAAACAGGAAGCAAGTATCGAACAACTTACTTAAAACATAACTTAACTTCAATGCGAATCTCAAAATTATTTATATATTTATATAGATATATAGATATATGAGAATAAGGATAAGATAGGAACGACAAAACCATTCTCTGGTGCCAAATGATACCAAACGATACCCAAGCAGTGATACCAATACAGGGACTGTTTTGAATCGTGGTTGAACGAAGCGGAAGTAAGGTTTCTGGAGCAAAGAAACGAACAGCAAACAGCCAATAACAATAACGAACAACTCTTGATGCAAAGCACTTTGAGACAAAGACTTCAATACAAAGAAGATTTCGGTAGAGCCCGATGCGGCAATATTCGACAAGATTGATACAAGACTTCAATACAAAGAAGACTTTCTGCAACACTTCAATACAGCACTTTAATACAGCAACAATGGACTGTATTTCGGTACAACAACAATGGACTGTATTTCGGTACAGCAACAATGGACTGTATTTCGGTACAGCAACAATAGATACGGAAATGATGAGGGCACTTCAAACCCTTAGAATTAATCACTATAATCCCCTTAGAATCCTGTTCTAAAGAAACATTTGGAATTATTCTAAGAACTCAAGTTTCTGTGATTAAGACTTAACAATTTTATGAACTAAAATTGTAAAAATGTAGAAGTGAGAATTATAAGAATAATACTCAAGAAAATTCGAGCAACAGCTCTTGATTCTAGCACAAAGCCAAAATATCTTTTTTATTTCAAAAGTGATGTGTCTTCTCATTACCTAACGGTCTCCTTTTATAGGAGTGTACACAACAAACTATATTATCCCTGACATATTAAACTAAGGAAATAAAATCAAGAGTGTCCCTATTTCTGAGACAATGAAGGGCGGGCACACATGTGACTAGATTAAAAGGAAATAAACTAACAACAACTATCCTAAAAGTAAATAAAGAAGTCTTTGAAAAAGGTCTTGGTCTTCACAATCATCACGTTCATTTTGAAGCTCCCACTTGCTAAAGTCCTTTTTCCAAGACAAAGTAAAATATCACACCTTCCTTGAAGCTTCCTCACGCCTAAGTCTAATTTCTAAGCTAGGATGAATTTTCCTTAATCATCAAGTCGACTTTCGGTAGTTCATCCTTTTTATAAAGTATTTTCCTTTTCGAGTTTTATGATTTAACTCTCATTTTCAGGAAATACGACAAAGACACCCTCATGCCATTATTTAGGCAATGGGTCCGCCCTCAAGCTTTCTGTTTTTAGCTATATATGGGCTGCCCTCAAGAAAAGCTATATTTGGGCTTAGGATTTGAACAACTGTCGGGCCTTCTTGAATCTCAAGTACATCCACTGTCGCACAGTCACTAAACTTAGACATGATTTCCACTTCTAATTCGGGCAGCTTAAGGACGAGCTTGTCTTCTTCTTTTCTTTGGACGTGAATTCTTCTAGGTTCGGACCCTTTATTTAGTGCACTCCAAGCAGCCTCAGTGTGAGGGTCTTCAAGAGAGGATTTGATCGAGGTCATACAATAAACCTCTTGAGTAGGAACCGAGTTGTCTTTGTAAGAGTTAGTAACAGATATTAAGGTAACAGGTGAGGAACGTGCATTAAGTTTATTTCGTGAGGTGGTGCTAGTGTCACTCGTTCTCAATATTTTACTCGTTTGTTCTCACAACTTCCTATCACGTGTATGTGTGATAGGACCAATGTCCATGATGGTTCCAACCGTTCCTAACTCTCTTGGTAGCACAACCGTGGTTGTATCAACGTCCATTTGCCATATCTCATAATCGTGGTAGGCAGCTATGGCAAGCATCATGTGAATAAACTTGATCATAGCTATGGGCGAGAAGGTATCGTGATAGTCGATCCCTTCTTTCTGGGTATAACCCTTTGCCACAAGACTGGCCTTATAGATGTAACACCGCCAAATCCTATTGGGTTATTACAGTGCCGTGGACCCCACGCCAGGAGATCCACCAGGCGAAACATGACTAAAATACATTAAATTAAACAACAAGGGAAAATCATAGTCTCTACTATGATATCCGACACAATATTCCGATAAGGAATTTCAACGACAACGATGGGCCTACATGGCCAAAAATAAAATACAATAACATCCACGAGCATCTGCTCGGGTAATACATAATGACAATGACTGACAGACTGAAGAACACCCCAAAAGACTGACCAACATGAACAACTCGGACTAGTATCGCTCGAATGCCTCGTCGCCATCATCATGCCCCTGTATCTCAACTCTCTCCTCGCAAGCACCTAAAACATGAAAACATGTTCCGCCCCTACGGGGTCAGTCATCCAGATAATGAAGATCAAATACATGTATAACATGATATGCATCCAAAGGCAGAATGAAATGGTACAATGATAATAATAATACGAGATGCTCACAAACCAATGAAAGAACCGAGCATTCGTGAAATACTATGCCCACGGCATACTATTAATACCTGTTCGACAGGTTAGAACGTAAATGCCCAACGGCGAATCATAATTATAGAGTACCACAATGAATTACACGACATGAACCAAACCAGGACTGAATTAATTATGAATCACAATGCCCGAAGGCTCCAATGAAATTACCAGGACAGTAATAAAGGCTTGAAAGCCACTCGGCATTTAAGTCAAATATCACAATCACATGAAGCCAAAAGCGGACCCATTTGTATCGATTAGGGCGAAGCCACGGCACGGCCGTATCACCATTAGGGCGAAGCCACGGCACGGCCGTATCACAATTAGGGCGAAGCCACGGCACGCGGCCGTATCACAATTAGGGCGAAGCGGCGAAGCCGTATCACAATTAGGTCGGCCACGGCGGCCGTATCACAATTAATGATAATGTGCTGCCTTGAGTCGGCCAACACGATGACAGTAACACACGGATAGGCACCATCCTTGACAGTCCCAATTCAACACCTCGATTGCCTTAGAATAGCCAACCGATAACAATGATGCAGCGGATGATTCCATGAATGATTGAGCGCTTCGATTGGCTTAGAATGGCCAATCGATACGAATGATATGATGAATGATTGAATACCTCGATTGCCTTAGAACGGTCAATCGATAACAATGATATAGTGAATGATTGAACATTTCGATTTGCCTGAGAATGGCCAATCGATAACAATGATACGAAGGATGCCTCGGCACCTTTAATCGGTGACCGACGGCGAAGATGAGAAATGAATACGCCAATGCCTTTAATCGGCCAATACAGTTTTAGTGACAACCCCAACCGGAATAACAATGATCTCAACGATGTCTTAGATTGACATCAATATTAACAACAATCGATACATCGATACCGTGAACCGACTATCGACAATGACATTAATAACGAGTATCACAATTCCTTGAATCGGCCATTAACGAACAATAATAAACATTTGGCATAGTTGCCGAAAGGTATCGTATCGAACGATCTCTTAATATCAATGAATTCATGAAGAGACTAAGTCTCGGAATGATACAACACATTCATACACATATATGATGATATTAATCTCATTGACTAGTACAAGTATAAAACTTGCCTCAAACCGAAGGCGAGAAGGTACTTCCACGATCAACGTCCTTAACGAAATTATCGGCCGCTCGAACAACCTTGAACAACACAAATACCAACACATCTCTTAATACACGAATCAAGCATGATCACAACCAACTCAAAAGTCGATACAACAATACCCGAAACTCATTGGGGCATTTAAACAAACGTGTTGTAAATAATCTCCAATTGTTTACAACCAAAACTCAATTACATCCGAAACCAACTTCCAATGAATGATTCAATCCAACAAAACCTCATGAATATTATCAATAATCTAATAGGAATACTTAGATCGGGATTTCAACAACATCTAGTCGAAACCCCCAAACATTCCAAAGTCAACACCAAGGGTTTCTTGAAAAATTCCTCAATGAATCACAAATTCCAAAAATTACTCCAATGAATCCGTAGCAATACATGTATCTAAGATAGATAATCCATATCTAACATAATCCAACATGAAAGCAAGCTAACTCTAAGAGATCGGGGATAAAACCTTCAAATCCCGAAATTCAAGATTAAAAGAAAAATTACCTAGATTTGGAAAGATGAAACTGATTAGATGATGATTAATCCAACTTAGGAGCTTGAAGATGATGCTAGATGATTGCAGCTCGAAAAGACCTTTCCGAATCGCCCAAGCTCGTCCGAAATGGTTGAGGAATGAGGAAATGACGAAGGTTGGACTAAAGTGTCTTATTTATACTGTCCCAGCTTAGCGCACGCTATGACCTGATATCTAGCGTGCGCTAGCGGTTTACTGGGCAGTCCAGTGAGCTCTGAAATGCCTCGTTAGCGTGCGCTACGACTTGGTAGCGTGCGCTAACACCTTACCGATAGCGTGCGTTCTCCCAAATTGTTAGCGTGCGCTAACTGATGTCTGATACTCAAAGACTGAAGTCCAGAACCTACTGTCCTCTATCTTGCACGCGTTAGCGTGCGCTACTAATGTGACTTAGCGTGCGTTACCAGCACAGTTAGCGTACGCTACTTACCACTCGTAGCGTGCGCTACGAATTTCCCAAATCAGCCCAGTACCTTCGGGATGCGCCTCACTTGCGCTAGCGTGCGCTATCTTGAATCATAGTGTGCGTTAACTGCACCCCATTAGCGCGCGCTAACCAGAATGTGTAGCGTGCGCTACCTCTCAAACTGAAAATTAAAACATGATGATGATGATGACAATAATCTCGGCTCGATCTCAAACAGTGATGATCCCAAAATACGCCGAATGGTGAACATAGTTGACTGAATATGAATGATGAACTATTATTACTGAGTGAAAAAAAATTCTGAGTGACAATTACTGAATGATAATAAATGAATTCACAACCGGGTATTACATACTCCCCCCCTTAAAAAGAGTTTCGTCCTCGAAACTAAGGGTAAACAACTCGGGATATGAACTATCCATCATGATCTGAAAACAATAATGCCCAAATAGTCCTCGGGACCAAATCAATCGCACGACCAAGTCCCCAAGACTTGACGTCTCGAATCACAGTGAACGATTTCCCAAATTATCACGAAATCTTGAGTACAACGCCAAAGGGACTAATTCTCAACAAATGACCCAAATCTCAAGATTCTCGAATATGATCATCATAAAATAGATCAACAATAAATGATCCACAGTCACGATACATTATTACGGATAGATATACACAGTCATCCAAAAAACAAGGTTACATCTCAAATGTACCCAACATCGATATCCTTTCATATCATCGATCTCCTCTATCTCAATGATTTAAGGTATAACCGAAGATGAACTCGCCGCTAAATATGATCTCAGAAGGTCACGAGAATAAAAGTGACTAAAATGAATGATGAATGATAAATGACTATAAATCCGACAAGGATTAAGAATGACTCACCAAGGTGAATTAATAACGTCATGAGTGATAGTTCAAGTGAAATTATTGGAACCGTTGTTCCTCGTGAATTAAATAATTAGTTTCATGATGACAAGTCTCAACACGATTGATGTATGATGATTGAATTATATGAATGAATGAACGACAACGAAATGAATGATTATACTATTAACGAACAAGAATTAACTTGTTCAAACCGGTGATGAATGTCCTTACCTCTGGCCCTCGAGGCCTGATAGGGTCCCTTGGATGATGCACGGGATGGAGTAATGAAGTCTCTCGAGGCCCTTGAGCTCTCTTGAGATTTACTGGCACTAGAACTCCTGCAGTATTTATGCCGGTGTCCCTGCCTCCCACACAGAAAACAAACAATAGCTGGCACCGTACACTGGGTACTAACGTGACCTGCTGAATCACAGTTAAAGCAAACAACAGTCGAACTCGTCGCCTGAGAGGAAGATGCTATCCCATCACGAAGACGACTAGAAAACGACCCCTTGAACGTCGGAGCCCGATGTCCCTCTGAACGAGTCGGCATTCTAGTCCTCTCACCCGAAGAAACTGACGGATGCTTCTGAGTAAGCTCCTTGATCAAAAGCTCTGCTCCAAGAGCCTACCCGATGAATTCACTAAGTGAACTACAATTGTGATTGAACAACTGCATCCTCAACTGCGGATTTAGCCTCTTGCTAAAATATTTGATCTTATCCGCCTCAGTACGGATAACTGACGAAGCAAACTGAAGTAGTCCCTGAAACTTCTCGGCAATGACAATAACACCTTCGTCCTCGACGGATTCGGGGTTCAAAACCTCTGACAACTTGGCTTCACGAAGTGGAGCCGGATAATACCTCTATAACATAAGGGTCTTGAACTCATTCCAACCACAATCGCGACCGGTGGGTTTCACAGAAAGCCACCACGAATAAGCACCCTTAATCAAGTAATAAGCCGCTACTGCTACTTTACTCTCTTCCGGACTCTGAACCATGTCGAAGAGTTTATCAAAATGCTCAAGCCAATGAACAATATCGGCTGGTTCTGACGAACCTTCAAAAGTAGGCGGCCTCTGACGAGAGATATCGCCAACAATATGATTCACTCCTCCAGTTTGTCCATGAAACGGCACCTGGAATCCCTGTTGCGGTGGACCACGAACCATCGAGGTCTGCATGGTCTCTACCATCCGCGTCATCTGAGTCATCTGGGCCATCATGCCCTGCATAAGTATGAATGAGTCAACCCGAACACCTTCCGAGTGAGCTGTATCTCGGGCACGACTCCCTGACAGTGAATGATTATCTGCTGATGAATGAGTAGCCTCGCTATTTGATGAATTAATGATATCCCTCGCGTTCGCGTGGGTATGCACACGAGATCCCGGGTTCCGTCCCGCACCACGGCCTCTTCCCATGCGCCCTCTGACCGCTCTATCCCTACTGAAGTAGGAAAGTCATATGATGATTATAGATCCCGCATGAATATAGCATTATGATTAAGTTACAAAATGGTAATAATGAGCATACACACTCTAACAGATGAATGCATTAATGATGCAATGAAATGATCGTCGGCATGATGCCGGAATATGATAAGATCGCATGAAAGATCAAGTGAGGTGACAAGACTATCTCATGAAATTCTTGAAATGATTACCTTGAACAAGTTAACAAGGTTGAAAATTTGCTTCACAAGACTGAACCGTGAGATGGACTGGATGATTAATGAATTAATTGAACAATGAGATTGATTGAGTGATAATGAATTAACTGAGCGATGAGATTGACTGAGTGATGAATGAATTGACTGAGCAATGAGATTGATTGAGTGATGAATGAATTGACTGAACAATGAGATTGACTGAGTGATGAATGAATTAACTAAACAATGAGATTAACTGAGTGATGAATGAATTGACTGAACAATGAGATTGACTGAGTGATGAATGAATTAACTGAGTGATGAATGATATTGACTGAGTGATGAATGAATTAACTGAGTGATGAATGATATTGACTGAGTGATGAATGAATTAACTGAGTGATGAATTCAAAATGATGATTGAGGATTATTAACTGGTGAATGAGTTGATCATTAACGCTTACACAAGTCACACGTGCTCCAAACCAATTAGTCATGAATCAATCATAACACTAATATCACATATAGATTTCAACAGAGCATGAATAATTAATGACATGATGAATGCATGAACATAAAGAGAATCGAGTCCTTACACAGGTCATATGAAGCTTTGAGGTCTCGCGATACTAGTCTTCACTGACTACGACTCGATGAATGAATGACTCGTGCAGTCGTACAAATTTCACGACTCACAAAACCCGACTGTCCAGATCGTCATAACCTGACAGTCCCACTACTACCACATCGGTAGAGCCACATAACTCACATATCAGGGTATCTCACAACCCAAAATCTCTGATACCATCTTCTGTAACACCTCCAAATCCTATTGGGTTATTACAGTGCCGTGGACCCCACGCCAGGAGATCCACCAGGCGAAACATGACTAAAATACATTAAATTAAACAACAAGGGAAAATCATAGTCTCTACTATGATATCCGACACAATATTCCGATAAGGAATTTCAACGACAACGATGGGCCTACATGGCCAAAAATAAAATATAATAACATCCACGAGCATCTGCTCGGGTAATACATAATGACAATGACTGACAGACTGAAGAACACCCCAAAAGACTGACCAACATGAACAACTCGGACTAGTATCGCTCGAATGCCTCGTCGCCATCATCATGCCCCTGTATCTCAACTCTCTCCTCGCAAGCACATAAAACATGAAAACATGTTCCGCCCCCACGGGGTCAGTCATCCGGATAATGAAGATCAAATACATGTATAACATGATATGCATCCAAAGGCAAATGAAACGGTACAATGATAATAATAATACGAGATGCTCACAAACCAATGTAAGAACCGAGTATTCGTGAAATACTATGCCCACGGCATACTATTAATACCTGTTCGACAGGTTAGAACGTAAATGCCCAACGGCGAATCATAATTATAGAGTACCACAATGAATTACACGACATGAACCAAACCAGGACTGAATTAATTATGAATCGTAATGCCCGAAGGCTCTAATGAAATTACCAGGACAATAATAAAGGCTTGAAAGCCACTCAGCTGAAGCTGTCAAATATCACAATCACATGAAGCCAAAATAGCCCGAAGCTATATCGATTAGGGCCGAAGCCACGGCACGAAGCCGTATCACCATTAGGGCTGAAGCCACGGCACGAAGTCGTATCACAATTAGGGCCGAAGCCACAGCACGATGCCGTATCACAATTAGGGCCGAAGCCACGGCACGAAGCCGTATCACAATTAGGGCCGAAGCCACGACACGAAGCCGTATCACAATTAATGATAGTGTGCTGCCTTGAGTCGGCCAACACGATGACAGTAACACACGGATAGGCACCGTCCTTGACAGTCCCAATTCAACACCTCGATTGCCTTAGAATAGCCAACCGATAACAATGATGCAGCGGATGATTCCATGAATGATTGAGCGCTTCGATTGGCTTAGAATGGCCAATCGATACGAATGATATGATGAATGATTGAATACCTCGATTGCCTTAGAACGGTCAATCGATAACAATGATATAGTGAATGATTGAACATTTCGATTTGCCTGAGAACGGCCAATCGATAACAATGATACGAAGGATGCCTCGGCACCTTTAATCGGTGACCGACGACGAAGATGATAAATGAATACGCCAATGCCTTTAATCGGCCAATACAGTTTTAATGACAACCCCAACCGGAATAACAATGATCTCAACGATGTCTTAGATTGACATCAATATTAACAACAATCGATACATCGATACCGCGAACCGGCTATCGACAATGACATTAATAACGAGTATCACAATGCCTTGAATCGGCCATTAACGAACAATAATAAACATTTGGCATAGTTGCCGAAAGGTATCGTATCGAACGATCTCTTAATATCAATGAATTCATGAAGAGACTAAGTCTCGGAATGATACAACACATTCATACACATATATGATGACATTAATCTCATTGACTAGTATAAGTATAAAACTTGCCTCAAACGTCCTTAATGAAATTATCGGCCGCTCGAACAACCTTGAACAACACAAATACCAACAAATCTTTTAATACACGAATCAAGCATGATCACAACCAACTCAAAAGTCGATACAACAATACCCGAAACTCATTGGGGCATTTAAACAAACGCGTTGTAAACAATCTCCAATTGTTTACAACCAAAACTCAATTACATCCGAAACCAACTTCCAATGAATGATTCAATCCAACAAAACCTCATGAATATTATCAATAATCCAACAGGAATACTTAGATCGGGATTTCAACAATATCTAGTCGAAACCCCCAAACATTCCAAAGTCAACACCAAGGGTTTCTTGAAAAATTCCTCAATGAATCACAAATTCCGAAAATTACTCCAATGAATCCGTATCAATACATGTATCCAAGATAGATAATCCATATCTAACATAATCCAATATTAAAGCAAGCTAACTCGAAGAGATCGGGGATAAAACCTTCAAATCCCGAAATTCAAGATTAAAAGAAAAATTACCTAGATTTGGAATGATGAAACTGATTAGATGATGATTAATCCAACTTAAGAGCTTGAAGATGATGCTAGATGATTGCAGCTCGAAAAGACCTTTCCGAATCGCCCAAGCTCGTCCGAAATGGTTGAGGAATGAGGAAATGACGAAGGTTGGACTAAAATGTCTTATTTATACTGTCTCGGCTTAGCGCACGCTATGACCTGATATCTAGCGTGCACTAGCGGTTTACTGGGCAGTCCAGTGAGCTCTGAAATGCCTCGTTAGCGTGCGCTACGACTTGGTAGCATGCGCTAACACCTTACCAATAGCGTGCGTTCTCCCAAATTGTTAGCGTGCGCTAACTGATGTCTAATACTCAAAGACTGAAGTCCAGAACCTACTGTCCTCTATCTTGCACGCGTTAGCGTGTGCTACTAATGTGACTTAACGTGCGTTACCAGCACAGTTAGCGTACGCTACTTACCACTCGTAGCGTGCGCTACGAATTTCCCAAATCAGCCCAGTACCTTCTGGACTATCTGCCTCACTTGCGCTAGCCTGCGCTAATACTGAATCATAGCGTGCGTTACCTGCACCCCATTAGCGCGCGCTAACCAGAATGTGTAGCGTGCGCTACCTCTCAAACTGAAAATTAAAACATGATGATGATGATGATGATGACAATAATCTCGGCTCGATCTCAAACAGTGATGAATGACGAATAGCAACTGATATGCGATTCCAAAGTACGCCGAACAATGGTCACGACTGAATGAAAGTTACCATCAGAAAGTTACCATCAGGGCTGCAAGAGCCCTGGGCCGCGGCCCCCTTCTTCCAGACCACTCCCGGACCATCCAATGGCAATTCGGGGCTAGTTTTTCGACCGGATATCCAATATCTATATTTTCCAACATTCATATCTTCAATATAAATCGCATTTCCCAGAAATAAAGATTTATATTTAGACATAAACTTACGAAAAATATAACTACAACGAACGAAAAAACATATACCACGATTATGACTAAAATGATTCCAAATTATTCACCCTCTAATCGAGCATTCCTAATGTCAATATCGTATATACTGTAATACACGCCATTTTTATAATATTATTAATTATAATAATATTATAATACATTTCATGTTATTTAATTCCTTTTAGAGAATCATGAACATTTATTTCGACGTATCACAAGTGCTAGCCCGAATCATTTTTGTCAGTTATATTTTAATAGTCATTTACTACTAATAATGTTAATAAGTCATTTGATTTCATTTAATCTCATTTCATTACCGAGTGAATAATTATTGTACAATTACTTTCACCGCACATACAAGTCAACTTCATGCAATATCATTTAATACGAAATCAGAGATTTTCATGATACCACATATGTTCTAAACCCAAGTCAATTTCTTAAGTTAATTTCAAAACATTTAATATTAATCATTTTTTAATATGATAATTAAAGATATTATTATTATTAATAATAATTATTATATTTGTAATAGAAACCATATTAATATTAACGGTATTAATATATTTTTTTTACCCGTATCATTTCTATATCATCATTTATATTACTCTCGATATTATTATTAGTATCGATGTTATTAATATTATTACTACCGTCATTATTAATATTTCGATTTTCATCATTATTGTTATCATTGTTATTATTATTATTATTATTATTATTGGCCCAAACACTGAGCTGACCCAGAATCATAATACAAGCCCATAATTATCCCTAACCCTAATTTCGATACAGTATAAATATACTGTATCTGCAGTACAAAAATACACAGTACACTTTTCTTCTCTTCCCAGCGCCGTCGTTCACATTCAGAATACAAAAAAAAAATACACAGAAAATAAAATACACAAATATTCTGCCAATAAGTTCTTAGCCAAAGAAGAAAAGTAACCCCGGGAGCACAGAACGCGGATCTGATCGGGTTCATCGTTCGACCGAACATCCCAGTAGCGTCGCATCTGAATTTTGTTCAATCCACCGAGGTCAGAATTCCAGATCCGATTTTTATCCTCATTCTGCAAATTGTAGTCAGTCATTATTCCATATATTTTTTTATCTAAAACACACGAACAAAAAAAAATCAAAATCAACATCGAACTCAAATCCAGAAAAACAAGAATCAGCAACCTGTTCAGTAGGCCGAACCCTCAACATTCGATTTCAACCACTGTCGATTCCAACCCAGCGACCAACCCTTTTGGGCCGCCGCTACATTTTACTTCATTCTAACCGACCCAAATTCGGAATATCCAACAACAAAATCACAAATCAGAATAATTCCAGGCTGAACCCGAAACCCGCTTCAGCCCACATCGGATTTCTTTTCCAGCCCAAAGCCCGAATACGACAAAATTGGAATCCAAGTCGAAACAAAATTAAACACGAATCTACCTTTGGATGACCCTCGAAACCACAATCTGTTGATATACGGCATAGATCCGGTTGATTGATGGAAGAAACACCAAACATATCCCAAACTTCTCGCTCCCACCGACCGGCTGATGGAAATCGATTTCAATCGCCGCCGAAGCCTGAAACCTCCGCCCGCCTCCGCCTGTCCTGAAGCCGCAACCTTCAAGTCCAGTCGGTCGATGTGTGTGCGTGTAGGTGTTTTCCGACCCCGAGCGTGTGTATGATTCCTGTGTGTGTGCGTCCGATTCAGTGTGTGTGTGATTTTTTCGGGAATCTTCTCCCGGCCGAGAGGAAGAAAAACTGGAGATGGAGAGAGAGAGATATCGTGTAGAGGAGTTTTGGGAGAGAAGGGAGACAGGAGGAGAAAGACGTGAAGAAGAAGGATGATTCTGACGGCTAGGGTTGGATTAGGGGTATTTATACCCCCGAAATTTTATGGTCCTGCACTTTAGCCCTTCAAATTTTCAGAAACTTTCAATTTCGCCCCAGACAGTTTTAATTAATTCGATTCTAATCCAGTCAGCTTTTCAACAGCTACAAATTTGACTCAAGTCAATTTTAAAACTCTCAATTCAGTCCCATTTTGATCGAAACATTTAAAATATTGACTTCCAATTAATATTAATTATTAATCTAAAATTATGCATAAATATTTTAATTTCAGTCATTAATAATGTTAAATCTTCAGTTAATATTAATTAGCAATTATAATTTATTTTCAGTCATTATATAGTGATATTCGTATCATTTCATTTATTATATAATAATAAATTGTAAGGATTTTAATTATTATTATTATTATTATAATAATATGTAGACTTTGTCAAGTATTTACGGGCTTAGGACTGTGAGTCGAGTAAATTCATTTCAGTTAGAAATCATCATTTATTCATGTGAGAATTTTCACTATCACTTTAATTGCTTTGATTGGACTGCATATGTGATAATCATTTCATGTTTATAAATTATGATATACGTTGTAAATCAGGCTCACCTGTATTCGTGTAAGAGGTTATCATGTTGTGTGGGGACACCTGCTCAACCCAATATTCACATATGTGGTATTGCGTGTATGTTTCATGTTGTGTGGGCACACCTGCTCAACCCAATATTCACATACGTGCTTGATTCATGTATATGTGGTATTACGTGTATGTTTCATGTTGTGTGGGGACACCTGCTCAACCCAGTATTCACATACGTGTTCGATTCACGTTATGTGTGGTATTGTGTGTAGGTTTCATGTTGTTGCGGGGGCACCTGCGCAACCTCAATATTCGTGTTATGCGTGCTCGATTCATGTTGTACGTAATATTGTGAATATGCATTCATGTTGAGGAAAAATGTGATAGTTTATTCATGTTATGTTTTTTATTATTATTATTTTTTTATTCATGTTATGTTTTTCATGAGATTGTATATTATTGTTATCAGTGTGATTTCCATGGTGAAGGGAAGTTTCACCCCACCTTTATCGATCCACGAGTTGAACAGGCGGGGAGAGGAAGGAAGCGGCGAGGGGCATGAGAAGGAATTTATTTAAATGATTTTTTTTCTTTTGTCAAACTATGTTGAAACTCATTTGGGGAATCTTTAATACTATAAATTATGATTATTCTTCCGCCGCAAAATTTTACTTAGTAATTATTATGAAATGTTACCTTATCTAAAGGTATTGGATTTTCACGACAGTGTAGCGACTCGACTTTGTAGGCGGGAATTTTTATATTCTCAAGAAAATTATTTTTTTTCTCAAAATTTACCTTTTTGTTATAATAAGCCTTGAAAGTGACATTTCAATTACCCTTTTGTTTTTATATAGTGTGAATGACTATTATGCCCCTGATGTAAATATGTAATTACGATTGTGCCATCTGAAGTTTTCCTATAAAGGACTTCAGTTATTAATGGAAAAACACACATGAGAATCATTCTCTAATTTCTCTCTCTAATTTCTCTCTCTATAATATTCGATTTCACAACACGTTATCAGCACGACTCTAACCAAATGAGTAATATGACGAGTATCTTTCTGATTAGATCTTATGGATGATCCTCTGTATCAGAAATCCAATTATTACAAAATCACAGATCTCTCTCTACCCTGTATAATTTTCTTTTTCTGGAGACAAGAAAGAAACACACACACAGAAGAAAGATATCAAAACCCAGATGGCAATTTATTCTTCATCATCTTCTCACCACACAATAATACTCTTCACAATTACCGCCGTCAATTTCTTCACAGAAACACAATCATCCACCCACTGGCTAGACGTACAAGTCCTGAAGCAGCTGAAGGGTACAATCAACCCAAGCACGATCCCTCCAGGCTCCTGCACTGACTTTCTTCCTTCCGGCACAGCCAACGTCTCCAGCCGTCCCAGGCTTCACGGCCCAGCTCACCTGCGTCTTTTGGTTCTGATGACGTACGATGCGGAGGAATGAACGACGACTTCAACTCCGGCAGCCTTGACAGATCTACAGCTCCATCCTCCGGCGACTCTTGACGAACAATTAAAAAAAAAAGGTTGTGGATCTGCCCGAGAAACAACCGGATTGACGCCGGAATCTGTGGACTTTATGCAGACAACTGGAAAAGCACAAAAGGCTGGAATCACCAGGGTCTCCGGATCGACATTTAAGTTTCAGATCTGTGCAAGTTTCTGGCCGGAGCTACTATTGACGGACCAGGTTCGGTTTCTCAGTTCAGAACCTGCAAATTGGAAGATGATGGCGAACTGGACTCCGTTGTCCCTTTTGAAACGATTCAATTGCTATCTAGATGGATCTATATTTGAGGTAATATGTCTGTTGTTACATACGTAAAATTAAAAAAAAAAAAAAAAAAACGAAGAAGATGGAGAACAGAACGAAGAAGAGAGTAAGCAAAGAAAAAGATAAAACATAAATATAGTACTACTGAATACATTAAATATATGATTGTGACTTATTGTCAGAAAAAAGTAAATAAATTAATACACAAGTAGATGGCACGGGAATAAGAAAGGAAAATGGAGATGATAAAGACAACTTTCACACACACAAAAAAAAAATCATAATTCAAAACATATTTGAAGTCACGGGTTGCAAAATAATAAAAAAAAAACAATTAATATAAAGAAATAAAATATTCTTTTAATTTATTGAATCATACATTCGTTTTTCTTATATATAAGATACATATACTATCAGAATTGATTTTTCTTGATACCACCGTGATCCATTTCACGAGAGCTTCAATTTGACACTAATATTGATATGAGTATTAACTCTTTTCATATATGTCATTATTAAATTTATTAAAATGTACGAATTAATACCCAACTCCGGAAACCACAAAGATTTATGAATACATACCATTACACTTGCTATTAACGGCAGTCGATATTTCGACCTATACCTTGACGATGACTATTTTTCGGAATTGATTGGACGATCCTGCTCTGGTAGAAGCAGTTAATTATTGTGCAGTTTAAATTATGTCTCTTACTTATCTCAAAGTGGCGGTTTAAAACCACATATTTATTGCATTTATTTTATATAATTATAATACCTCCCATGTGATGAGTTCAATTATCACAAGACGGATGGTTTTACATGTACGCAATTTATATATTATATATCACCATCGTGGTTGGTTATACCACATGAATGGTTCATAAATCCTGCTCTCAAAGAAGAAGCAGTTAATAAAATAAATCCTACTCTGGAGAAGTAGTTGATCGATTTCCTGCTCTGAAGAAGCAGTTGAAAGAAATAAATTCTACTCTGGAGAAGTAGTTGATCGATTATCTAAATCCTGCTTTGAAGAAGTAGTTGATAAAAATAAATCCTACTCTGGAGAAGTAGTTGATCGATTTCCTGCTCTGAGAAGCAGTTGAAAGAAATAAATCCTACTCTGGAGAAGTAGTTGATCGATTATCTAAATCCTGCTCTGAAGAAGTAGTTGATAAAAATAAATCCTACTCTGGAGAAGTAGTTGATCGATTTCCTGCTCTGAAGAAGCAGTTGAAAGAAATAAATTCTACTCTGAAGAAGTAGTTGATCAATGATTCAAATCCTGCTCTCGAAGAAGAAGCAATTGATGGATATAATATCCGATCTCCATGATTAAACACGGATGGAGAAAATTGAGCAAGTGATACCATAAGCTATCACCGATTAATTAATAAAAATCCCATGCAAACTGCATGATGGGATCATTTGACAAGTGATATGAAAAACTATCACTGGAAAATAATTGCTCAATAAATTCCATGTTGATTATATTACATGGTGGGATCGTTGAAATCATATTGATTGACAATATTCATGGGGAAACATATATCACATATTTGTGAAAATATTGTATTTGCATAAAAGCAAAAGATGGTCTTATTATTACTGAAGAAGCACACAACAGTCGAAGTGAAAATATCGAAACTAGCTGAAAGGCAGTAAACACTCGACAATATGAAACGCGAAAAAGAAAATACATATGAAACCCATAAAAAGAAAAGGGGTGCGTCTCGAGAGTATAAAACTCGTAACTCGCCACCCCGCATAAGAGTTTATAATGAAAGATCTAAATGATCTAAACTTCTTTTCCGTTTTGTGCCAATAGCCTGTGGCTGATGAGCTTTGACTTCCAAATTCTTAACTGAAATATATGCTTGAAACTTTATAAGTAGATCGAATGATGTCAGACATATTATTATATCTCGTGATGGTGAGATATAAACTTGTGATCTACTCCTTGATCCGTAAAGGCAAGCAAATTCTTTGAAGAAATTATTAATATTCAACAAACCTATAGGTTTGGTATGGAAGTCATTCGGCCCATGACGTGATGTTGAATATCTCATTGAGTGTCTGTAGCCACCTGGGAGAACAATAAAGGCATCACTATTATTCACCACATACATCAAACTATCATGCACAGATCGTGTTTGAAGCATCAACCCATTGAACCCCTATACTCTTGGTTCTAATCATAGGATAGTGTAAGGCACTTGTTACTCTTATTCTCCCATTTTGTGCAGCCTCTAAAAGATAACCCAAAAATCTATAATTACTCCCACCATACAATATATCGATTTTGTGTTTTCCTAATTCTTTTACGAATTGATATGCCATATCTATATGCTGGATATGACCTATCAATTTGGATCCACCTAAAATACATATAGTTTTAATTGGATGAGATCTATATGAGGATTCTGAGAACTCCATTTTTCTACACTAGACTTTCAAAATACTTTTATGAGAAATACATTTTCTGATTTGTGGATCCCAACTTTAAAGAACAAATTTCTTGCTAAACGACAAATGACTTCAATATTTTCATTGCAAAAAGAGCGGCAGATAAGACATTACTTTTGACAAAATTGCAAAAGAAAACGAAAGATATGATATTATATTTTTCAATGAAAATGACGTTACCAATCGGCAGCTGAGAAATTTAAATATTAGAAAATAATATTAATCAACTTGCATTATTTTGCTATTTACCTTGTACCAATTTTGACAGAACGGACTTACAAACTGGATCTTTTGAGATTAATTTTTCATGACTATAACGTTTCCGTTCATCCTTAAATTGTATCCACAAAGCCATTAGTTCACGATGAACGTATCCACTGGGATGTGCATCAAGAATCTGTTGGATATCATGATGCATAGATTCCTTACTCAATCCATCCTTGATAAATGCTATTTTATCTTCTCGATTTTTGGATACAAACCCCACAGATTTGCATCGTGTGTCACATGTCCATCGAGCACATTTATAGCGCCCACCTAATCTTTTTGCTCTCCGTTTCTTTGCAAAACTACTCTTACCTGTACCTGGCATGTACTTAAATGAATTTGAAAATTCGCCAGATAATCGAACTTGTGCTTCGATCAACCATCGAATATCTTCTGGGATGCCATTTCTCATTAGCACCCTTAATCTTTCGAGTCGAGCTCGATAAATTCTTTTTATGATATTCACTGGAAGAGATGGATAATATTTACGAAGATTCGAAAGCATTGAATCCATTATGATATTCAGACCCTCGGTATGGGTGAATTTTGTGAATACAATGATAATCTATTTATAGATTGGAATTACACGTATGAGATTTGACTCCGCGTCACAGGCGTATGAACTACGGCTCTCTATATTTGAATAATGAATATAATATGACATGTGGGAACGACTCCATGTTGATAATGATGTGCAATAATGGCACCGAAAGATGATGTGATATGCAGTAAAATATCTATATGGTGATATAGACACATCATCTTCAAATATTTATTCTCGATTAATATCAATACTAGCAAATATTGGGAATGAATCCCTAATAAATTTGGAATATATTAAGGGGAGTATGGGCACTTCCTCTACATGTGAACTACTAGATATTATGGATCCACTAGATAGTCACATGTTTATATGACTTCGTGTCGAAATTTACGAGATGATTTGCTCACGGTTTGAGCATATATTCCATATCAGATTGAGCTAGTAATATATCCCAAATAAATTTTTATAGATCCGATAAAGGATCAAGATATGCGCATACGAGTGGGATATCAATTGGCATACTATTTGAAGTCCTCCAGCCAATATCGAGAACATAATATATAAACTCCCATGACTGAAGATGAATACTGAGATACTGGCATATGTGTTTGGTGCTCAAGAAATCTCTCAGCATGAGGGGGAGTATTGGTAGTTGGAAATATGCGAAATGCATCACATTATATCCTCACAATTATATGAACTTGAAGTTCAAAGATGCATGACAGATTATTAATCTTTGGTACCAACTACAATTGCTTTGATAAATACATAATAATTCCCCGAATATGAATCAAAGCAAATGATAAAAGGAGGCATATACTTTTGAGAAGTATATAGACATAATCCCAATGGGTGATTGATAATGAGATATCTCGGCAAGTTATATTGCCATGGGGAAATAAATATTAAAAAGTGTCGACACAATATAGCGCTATGAATAAAATGAAGATATCAATGATTGGAAAGAGAATATCGATAAATGATATGAGGATATCCATGACTGTGAAATATGGATATTGGAAATGAGGATATTAAAATCCATGATTTGTGAAAATGAGGATATCAATGATTGGAAAGAGGATATCGATAAATGATATGAGGATATCCATGACTGTGAAATATGAATATTGGAAATGAGGATATTAAAATCCATGATTTGTGAAAATGAGGATATTGAAATCCATCGAAATTGAAATATATGCCCTTATAATAAAATGAAATATATGGGTTTACTGAAAGTGACCCGTAAGGAGATTTTGAACATATTATCAGTGCGTGCAGTCACTCAAAACGTTGTGAACGAAAATTATATGTTGTACTCTTTTCCTTGACTGAGGTTTTATTCCACTGGGTTTTCCCAGCAAGGTTTTTAACGAGGCAGCCTAATCACAACAAATATGGAATCTCCAAAAGATATTTGGAATATATCGCAAAGAATATGAGTTCGATATTACAAATTGCACTGAAGATGATACTCATACTAATCCCTGGAGGATTATTGAAATGCATGGGCATATTTATAAAATACGCGTTGCACTCTTTTTCCCTTGACTGAGGTTTTGTCCCAATGGGTTTTCCTAGCAAGGTTTTTAACGAGGCAACTGGAATGGCGTATTAGTATGAATAATGTACTCTTTTTCCTTCATTAGGATTTTTCCCACCGGGTTTTTCCTAATAAGGTTTTAATGAGGCATATTCATGACATAATGAGGAACACTACAAAGATCAAGATTATTCCTCAAAGTTTGAAAACGGAAGGGGTAGTTGTACTCTTTTTCCTTCGATCAAGTTTTTCCCACTGAGTTTTCTTGACAAGGTTTTAATGAGGCAACACATGGATACTCCAACGAATGATATACATGACAGATTCACTCAGTTTTTATCCCACGAGGTTTTACTGAGACGGCACAAGAATACTCATACAAGAACTATTGAGATAAGGGGGAGCAAATTTACGAGATTACAGATTGCTGAAGTTTTATCCCATGGAGATTTCCTACCAACATTATGATGCAACATGATATGATTGCCACAAGCTCCAATACAAACAGTTTGAAAGTTTTTCTCCCATTGGGTTTTTCTTCAAACTAGTTCAGCAGATATTTATGTAAATAGTCATTCAAGGGGGAGTGTTATAATAAGCCTTGAAAGTGACATTTCAATTACCCTTTTGTTTTTATATAGTGTGAATGACTATTATGCCCCTGATGTAAATATGTAATTACGATTGTGCCATCTGAAGTTTTCCTATAAATAGGACTTCAGTTATTAATGGAAAAACACACCTGAGAATCATTCTCTAATTTCTCTCTCTAATTTCTCTCTCTATAATATTCGATTTCACAACACTTTTATTTATTTTTTCCCCAATATTTACCCTAGAAAGTCGGGGCGTCACATAGTGGTATCAGAGCGAGGTCTTACCTTTCTGTAGACTCGCTAAAATGTAAAAGTATCATATACTCTCAGCTTCGCCACTTCGTCCCTCCATCTGAGTTACCGAATTTTAGTGATTAATCATGCATATGTCATTTTATTTTACTTATATAATTATTTATGTATGTACGAACTGTTAGAATGGCCAAACCTAGAATGACTCCACGTAAGAAGGTCCCAGGTACTTTTGACTCGCGTCTCCTAGCACGTAACGACTGGTGGGACGACCCTAGTCTACCAGAAAATGCGCCACATTACGTCATTAATAGATTAAGTAAGTGGCTAAAATCTAGGAAGCAAGGTTCCGTCACCCTCCAGCTAGAGCACTTGATGGAGAAATTATCCGAAGACTGGAGTTGCTGCATCTTCCGGCTTTGGAAAAAGACCATCAAGAGATCGCTTGAAGAGCGAGAGGCTGCAGACGATTTCCAATTTGTCGCTGGACGCCTATTGGATTTATATGCTCGAGAGGAGATTCCAACTGCAAATTGGGATGCCGACTCCACAGACGAGGAAGACTCGGAGGAGGATCCCGAAGAAGATCTGGAAGAAATTCCTGATGAAAGCTCAAGGGTGGATCTCGCCGAGAATATGAAGGACGTGTTGATGGTAGACATCGAGTTTGAAGCTGAAGTCATTTCGTGGATTGAGCCACGACCCCCTATTCCCATTGTAGAGATTATTAGTAGTGATGATGGGGAGTAGTGCGTGTAGACTCGATAACTATCAACGTGAAGATAGAGATTAACGAACATAGCTTCTTAGCCAACTTGCACATAGTGGAACTTAGCGATTTTGATGTCATTTTGGGTATGGATTGGTTGGACAAGCATACATCTATAGTTGAATGCTCCGAAAGGAGGGTAACCTTATGCCTGTCTGTTGATGTCAAGACAGTATTCGAGGGGGTTAGACACAGCAGTACCCCGAGGGTGATTTCAGCCATGAAAGCTGTGAAGATGCTGAAGAAGAGTGATTGCCAAGGATTCTTGGTGAATGTGGTGGGAAAAAAAAAGACTTCGGAGAAGACGGTAGCTAATGTACCTATCGTCAAGGAGTATCCAGACGTCTTTCCCGAAGACTTGCCCGGAGTCCCGCCGAATCGTCAAGTTGAATTTTCGATTGACTTAGTGCCAGGAGCGGCAACAATATCAAAGGCTCCCTATAGGATGGCGCCTAAGGAATTGCAAGAGTTGAAGGTACAACTCCAGGAACTGCTCGACTCTGGATTTATCCGACCGAGTGTTTCGCCATGGGGTGCGCCAGTGCTCTTCGTGAAGAAAAAGGACGGAAGTTTTAGGATGTGCATAGACTATCGTGAACTTAACCGACTCACGATAAAGAATAAATATCCACTTCCTAGAATAGAGGACCTAATCGATCAACATGGAGGATCAGGAGTATTTTCGAAGATAGATCTGAGATCCGGATATCACCAGCTGAGGATTAAGGGTGATGATATCCCGAAGACCGCATTTTGAACTCGATATGGACACTATGAATTTATAGTGATGCCATTTGGTTTGACTAATGCGCCAGCGGTATTCATGGACCTCATGAACCGTGTATTTCAACCTTATTTGGATAAGTTTGTAATTGTGTTCATAGATGACATACTTGTGTATTCAAGGACCAAGGTTGATCATGAGCAGCATCTTAGAACGGTATTGGGAATACTGCGCAAGGAGAAGTTGTATGCGAAATTCAACAAGTGCGAATTCTGGCTTAACTGAGTTACATTTTTGGGTCATGTGGTCACTTCTAAATGAATTGAGGTTGACCCGATTAAAGTTGAGGCAGTCAATGATTGGAAAATACCGAGTAATGCGAATGAAGTTCGAAGCTTCTTGGGATTAGCCGGTTATTATCGGAGATTTATCGAGGGATTTTCGAAGATTGCTGCACTTATGACTAGATTGACTCGAAAGGGTGAAGCTTTCTTATGGAATGAGAAATGGGAAAGGAGTTTCCAAGAACTCAAGCAAATATTGACTGCTGCACCAGTTTTGACGATTCCCGATCCGACGAAAGAATTTGTCATCTACAGTGATGCATCCAAGCAAGGCTTGGGATGTGTATTAATGTAAGAGGGCAAGGTAGTTGCCTATGCTTCGAGACAGTCGAAACCACACGAGCTGAACTACCCTACTTATGATTTGGAATTAGCAGCAGTAGTTCATGCCCTGAAGATTTGGAGACATTACCTTTATGGAGGTAAGTGTGAAATTTATACAGACCACAAAAGTCTGAAATGTATTTTCACACAGAAGAAATTGAATATGAGGCAGCGCAGATGGCTTGAGTTGGTCAAAGACTACGATTGTACAATTCATTACCACCCCGGTAAAGCAAACGTAGTTGGTGATGCACTAAGCCGTAAGGCAAGAGGAGACCTGACTTGTCTGTTGACCAAAGAGGAGAACTTGGTCAAGGAATTTGCAAGGATGAACCTTGAGGTGGCTACACCATCGAGACCAGCTGAATCATTATTGGCTAGTTTGGTAGTACAACCAACCTTGAGGGAACAAATCAAAGAAGGTCAAGGACAGGACGGCTTCTTGGTCAAGATGAGAGGACGTACTTTTTCAGGTGAGGATAAAGATTTTAGCGTGTCCGATGATGGCACGATGTATTATGAAGGGAGGATTTGTGTGCCCAATGTTGTTAAGTTGAGAGAAGCTATATTGAAGGAGGCATATAGTACTCCGTATACAGCACACCCTAGGAGTACAAAGATGTACCAAGATCTTAAGGGGACATTTTGGTGGGAAGGTTTGAAAAGAGATGTGGCAGACTTTGTCAGAAAGTGTATAGTTTGTCAACAAGTGAAGGCAGAACACCAACGCCCCTTTGGATTACTTAAATCACTTCATATTCCAGAATGAAAATGGGAACACATTACAATGGACTTTGTGGTAGGTTTGCCTCGAACGGAAAGAGGAAACCATGCCATTTGGGTTGTTATGGACCGACTCACAAAGTCAACTCACTTCATCCCAGTCAAGATGAATTTTCAAACGGATCAGTATGCCCAGCTTTACATCTGGGAGATTATTAAATTACATGGAGTGCCAGTCTCTATAGTATCCGACAGGGATACTCGTTTCACATCGCATTTTTGGGAGAGTTTGCAAGAAGCCTTGGGAGCGCAGTTGAATTTTAGTACGGCTTATCATCCTCAGACTGATGGTCAGTCTGAGAGGACCATCCAAATCCTTGAGGATATATTACGAGCATGTGTGCTAGATATGGGAAATAATTGGGAACGACTCTTGCCTTTGGTGGAATTTGCTTACAACAACAGTTACCAGTCGACGATCGGTATGGCACCATATGAAGCTTTATACGGTAGGAAGTGTCGATCACCACTGTATTGGGATGAGGTAGGTGAAAGGAGGATTTTGAGCCCCGAGATGATCGAGCAGACAATTGGCATAGTGGATAAGATTCGTGAGAGGATCAAGATAGCACAGGATCGTCAGAAGTCTTACGCCGACAAGTGTAGGAAATATCTCGAATTCTGTGTTGGCGACAAGGTATTCCTGAAGGTATCTCCTACCAAAGGAATTGTTCGTTTTGGTCCAAGGAGAAAGTTGAGACCGAGGTACATTGGACCGTTCGAAATTCTCGAGCGGATTGGAGAGTTAGCTTACCGTTTGGCTTTACCCCCAGAACTTTCGGCTGTGCACAACGTTTTCCACGTATCATTGTTGAGGAGGTACGTGCACGATCCCAGCCACATCATCAACGATACCGCCATGGAGTTGAACAAAGACCTTACCTATGAAGAACAACCAGAACTGATTCTCGACCGATTAGTCCGGCAATTGAGGAACAAAGAGAAGGTGTTTGTCAAGATCCTTAACCACAGTAAAGATGAAGCCACTTGGGAGCGCGAAGAAGAACTTCAAGCTCGTTATCCGAATTTCTTCAATCGAGGTATACCATTTATTTTCGAGGACGAAAATTTTTCTAAGAGAGGTAGGATATAATACCCGCCATTTTTATAATATTATTAATTATAATAATATTATAATACATTTCATGTTATTTAATTCCATTTAGAGAATCATGAACATTTATTTCGACGTATCACAAGTGCTAGCCCGAATCATTTTTGTCAATTATATTTTAGTAGTCATTTACTACTAATAATGTTAATAAGACATTTTATTTCATTTAATCTCATTTCATTACTGAGTGAGTAATTGTTGTACAATTACTTTCACCGCACGTACAAGTCAACTTCATGTAATATCATTTAATACGATCAGACATTTTCATGATATCTCATATGTTCTAAACCCGAGTCAATTTCATAAGTTAATTTCAGAACATTTAATATTAATTATTTTTTTAATATGATAATTAAAGGTATTATTATTAATAATAATAATAATATTTGTAATAGGAACCATATTAATATTAACGGTATTAATATTTTTTTTACCAGTATCATTCCTATATCATCATTTATATTACTCTCGATATTATTATTAGTATCGATGTTATTAATATTATTACTACTGTTATTATTAACATTTTGATTTTTATCATTATTGTTATTATTATTATTATTGGCCCAAACACTGTGCTGACCCAGAATCATAATACAAGCCCATAATTAACCCTAACCCTAATTTCGATACATTATAAATATACTGTATCTGCAGTACAGAAATACACAGTACACTTTTCTCCTCTTCCCAGAGGAGTCGTTCACATTCAGAATACAAAAAAAAATACACAGAAAATACAATACACAAATATTCTGCCAAGAAGTTCTTGGCCAAAGAAGAAAAGTAACACCGGTAGCACAGAACGCGGATCTGATCGGGTTCATCGTTCGACCGAACATCCCAGTAGCGTCACATTTGAATTTTGTTCAATGTAAGAATTCCAGATCCGATTTTTATTCTCATTCTGCAAATTGTAGCCAGTCATTGTTCCATATATTTTTTTATCTAAAACACACGAACAAAAAACAATCAAAATCAACATCGAACTCAAATCCAGAAAAACAAGAATCAGCAACCTGTTCAGTAGGCCGAACCCTCAACATTCGATTTCAACCACCGTCGATTCCAACCCAGCGACCAACCCTTTCGGGCCGCCGCTACATTTTACTTCATTCTAACCAACCCAAATTTGGAATATCCAACAACAAAATCACAAATCAGAATAATTCCAGGCTGAACTCGAAACCCGCTTCAGCCCACATCGGATTTCTTTTCCAACCCAAAGCCCGAATACGACAAAATTGGAATCCAAATCGAAACAAAATTAAACACGAATCTACTTTTGGATGACCCTCGAAACCATAATCTGTTGATATACGGTGTAGATCCGGATGATTGATGGAAGAAACACCAAACATATCCCAAACTTCTCGCTCCCACCGACCGGCTGATGGAAATGGACTGACCACCGGAGTTATACCGAGTACTCAGTAAATCACCAACATCGACTTCAATCTCCGCCAAAGCCAGAAACCTCCGCCCGCCTCCGCCTGTCCTGAAGCCGCAACCTTCAAGTCCAGTCGGTCGATGTGTGTGCGTGTAGGTGTTTTCTGACCCCGAGCGTGTGTATGATTCTTGTATGTGTGCGTCCGATTCAGTGTGTGTGTGTGTGTGATTTTTTTGGGAATCTTCTCCCGGCCGAGAGGAAGAAAAACTGGAGATGGAGAGAGAGAGATATCGTGTAGAGTGGTTTTGGGAGAGAAGGGAGACAGGAGGAGAAAGATGTGAAGAAGAAGGATGATTCCGACGGCTAGGGTTAGATTAGGGGTATTTATAAAATATTGACTCCCAATTAATATTAATTATTAATCTGAAATTATGCATAAGTATTTTAATTTCAGTCATTAATAATGTTAACTCTTCAATTAATATTAATTAGCAATTATAATTTATTTTCAGTCATTATATAGTGATATTCGTATCCTTTCATTTATTATATAATAATAAATTGTAAGGATTTTAATTATTATTATTATTATATGTAGACTTCACAAGCGATTTACGCTTGTGATCATAATGAAAGACATTCATTTCAAATGACATCATCATTTATTCAGGTGGGAATTTTCACTATCACTTTAATTGCTTTGATTGGACTGCATATGTGATATTCATTTCATGTTTATAAATTATGATACACGTTGTAAATCAGGCTCACCTGTATTCGTGTAAGAGGTTATCATGTTGTGTGGGGATACCTGCTCAACCCAATATTCACATATGTGATATTGCGTGTATGTTTCATGTTGTGTGGGGACACCTGCTCAACCCAATATTCACATACGTGCTTGATTCATGTATATGTGGTATTGCGTATATGTTTCATGTTGTGTGGGGACACCTGCTCAACCCAGTATTCACATACGTGTTCAATTCACGTTATGTGTGGTATTGCGTGTATGTTTCATGTTGTTGCGGGGGCACCTACGCAACCTCAATATTCGTGTTATGCGTGCTCGATTCATGTTGTACGTAATATTGTGAGTATGCTTTCATGTTGAGGAAAAATGTGATAGTTAATTCATGTTATGTTTTCCATGAGATTGTATATTACTGTGATCAGTGTGATTTCCACGAGCTGAAGGAAGCTCACCCCCACCTTTATTGATCCCATAGGTTGAACCGAGCCGGAGGAACAAAGGAGCGAGCCGAGGGGGCATATGAGAAGGAATTTATTTAAATGGTTTTTTTTTCTTTTGTCAAACTATGTTGAAACTCATTTGGGGAATCTTGAATACTATAAATTATGATTATTCTTCCGCCGCAAAATTTTACTTAGTAATTATTATGAAATGTTACAATATCTAAAGGTATTGAATTTTCACGACATTGTAGCGACTCGACTTTGTAGGCGGGATTTTTTATATTCTCAAGAAAATTATTTTTTTTCTCAAAATTAACCTTTTATTTATTTTTCCCCAATATTTACCCTAGAAAGTCGGGATGTCACATATACGATCGCAAAACCTACGCTCCGATACCACTGTTGGGATTCGGTGCCTAAAACGAAGGCCCAGCGGAACCGGTAAAACGAAAATTAATTGGATCCGAATCCCTACGAGGATCGATCGAGCTACGTATATACGAATATATAAACGAAAACACAAGAGATGTAAGAAACTCACCCTTGTAGTCCGTTGATTAAATGGATTCCTTCTCTTGAGCTATTCCCCAAGCTTTCATTGTAAATCTTTACGATCCAATGTGCTCCAAGCCCTTGGATGATCCAACGTCGAAAATACAACGCCTCTACTTGCCACGCGCTGGATAAACGAACGGAACGACAATCACCTTGCTATCCTCCAAGGATACAGCTAGAGCTAGGTGATGAAGCTTTCTTATCAAGATTACAACACTCTAAGTGTTTAATCTTTGATCTCTCTATCTCACTATAATTTTCTCCAAGAAAATATATGACAAAAATGAAGAAGAATGTTGAAGAACACTTTGAGAAACACTTTTCTCTCTCCCTTACACAATACTCACGATGGGTGTGTGTGTGTATCAAGGTGTATCTCATCAAGATGTGTCTTCTCATTATATTCTCCATTTTATAATATAAAATAACCCCAACCATATAATGTGCATGATGCTTGTACCCTCAACACATGAGATTCCAAACATCGTGATGGGGTTAAGTCAATACACACACATGGATATAAGGGGCGGCGGCCAAGATTAATGATAGGAAGAGTTCGGTCCGTTTCAGACTCCAGTGAGTCCAAACAGATAAACTCCGATTTCGTTCCGATGTATTTATATCAATTAATTAAACATATCAAATACAAAATAATATAATAAATTTCTCCAAGAAATAATTATATTCATGAATTAAATTAATCACCCAGTAATTTATTTAATTCATTAGGTCGTAAATCAATTTATCCAATAAATCGATTTAGACATCTAATGTCCCAAATTAGATATCCAATATCTAATATTCATAATGAGAGAATGAGCTCGATTCATTCCGTCGTCAATCCTATTGCGCGACTCGGTAGATCCGTCTCAGTCAGCAATGGGAGGAACCAAAGAGTAGTAGCACCACCTAGCCAGCCTGGCGGCCTACACTGTACCCCAACTGAGAACGAATGATTGGGATCATTCAAGAACCATTCTGTCGTGAATACCAGTATACGTATAAACCCTTCTTTCAAATGTCCCGATCAAGATATAGGGTCACGGTCAGTCAAACCCTATCTGTACTTGACTCTATGCATGCGTTAATGCAAATCGAGATCATCGAGCTCTCGTGTATGCAATACAACTAGCTCCAATGCTTGAGCCAAAGACTTATGATCTCATCCGCCAATAACCGCATAGGACATATAACCTGCTCACTAACGGGAAAAAGAAGTATATCTTGGTATTCAGTAGGACCTGCTACTTGCCCGTCAAGATGCACGTCGAGGTTGACCCCCGCCTTCCGGTTTACAGGGTCGAACTACTCTAATGAAAATCTTGACGTCACAAGCACATCCCTACTAAATCCTCAAGTCGAAGATTCACGAATACCTATCACAACCTTTCGATTCCATCATTGACTGTCCTGGAGTGAAATCCATGTGATGAATCGAGGGTGAGTCGGTTCGAGTATACTAATTCAATTATCATACCTATAATGTGTGCTCCCACTAACCATTAGTGTTCGACAGGAACTCTCCATGTCAAAGAACACGTCATACAAGTCTTCACATAAACTTAACGCCCAGTCAAGTTTCATCGACTTGCGAACGATTAAGTATTTGAGCTATAAACCTTTCTAGTGCCGACCCCCTTATCCAATAAGGAGTGGGAAGTTTTGCTCTCAAATACACGGACTAGTTTGTATATGTATATTTACGAGTTTGGAATGCCAGTAACTACCAGTAAACAAATAAACATATATTGCCTTATATTAATGGTTTACATAATTACAAGTATAATGCCCTCACTCAACATCCTCTGAGTGGCATTCGAGGGCATACTCCTAACATATATATCCATGTATTTTATGTGTTTTATTTTGAGTGTATCTTGTTGCATTACGGCTATTTGGAGATGATTGTATTGATGGTTGGTAATCAATGAGTTTTAATTTTTTGGATTGGTGTTCATTCTGGCCGGACTTTGCGAATTTTATACTAGAAAGTAGCAGTTAGCGCGCGCTAGGCTTCACTGATAGCGCACGCTAACCAGGTGTGGGTAGCGCACGCTACGCTACTCTTGTGAGTAGCGCACGCTGTGTCTGCTGGGCAGTGAGCTTTCTGGACTCTGGAATGGGGCATTAGCGTATGCTAATCGTAGGCTAGCGTACGCTATTGAGGTACGCTAGTGCATGTTAAGTAGTGCGCTATTGAGGACAGTTGGGTTCTGGACTATCTGTTACAGCAGGTAGCGCACGCTAGTGTTCTCGCTAGCGCGCACTAGTGAAGGGATTTAGCGCACGCTAACTAGTGGGTAGCGCACGCTACCGGGGTCATACAGAAGGTTCTGGACCCCCTTCTATCCAACAGTGCACCGCCTTTCAGCCCGTTAGCGCGCGCTATTCTTCGGCCATAGCGCATGCTAATCCCTCCGAGTATATATATGCTGGGCATGTTCTAGATTCGCCATTTTCATCCTTCTCTCCTTTCTTCTCCAGCGACGGGCGATCTAGGGTTTAGAGGAGCACAGTTCTCCACCTGATATCACCATCCATCCACGGTTTGAAGTTCCTAACGTGGAATTATCAGCACTTTAACGTCTTTTACCGTCCGGATTGAGGTAATTCATACAAAACCCCAATTTTGGGATTTTTTTAGTTTTCGTGCGACTTCATTATTTAGGGTCCGTGATTAACCTTGGTTTGTGTTGGATTAGGATGTTATAACCATAATCCCTTGTTTTTATTGAAGTTTATAGGTTAAATTCCGAGCTTTCATTCGTTGTCTGAGCATGACCCATGTTGTCCGCATGGTGTCCGATTGTTTGTCCCTAAGGATAAAACTTAGGGTGATTCTTTCATTTCCGTCGTATTGTGTTTGATGTAGTCTTGTGTTGTACCAGGATCAGATCGTTGAAGAAATTCAGACCACAGGTTCCTCAGTTCATTGTTTCTTGTGTTGTTTCTAACTATGGCAAGTACTTTGATTGCGTTTAATGTACTTCATGTGAATATGTGAAAAATGAGATTTTGTAAAAAGTGGTAATTTCAGAAAATGTGGTTTTTGCCATTTGGTTACTGAGAGTGTGTGAACCGAGTTAAAACCAGTGAGGGTCCCCTGGGATTCGTTAGGTCGCGTTTCCTACGGATCACTCAGTGGGGTTGTACGACCAGAGAGGGCCTGCCGAGGACTCCCTGGGGTGTGTATCTCGCGTGAGGTACATGGCCAGTACAACTCGGAGATTGTTTTGTGATGATGATTGTGGTATGGTATTCCGGAATATTTGCGATGGCACTGTGATTCCTGTTGTTTATTCATTTGTTGTACATATTCTAGAATCATTGTACTTGCACCGGCTGTTTGCTGACCCATTTGGGGGTGAATACTTGTTTTGTATTCAGGTACAGGTCCAGAAGGTGATACGACATAGGGCAGACACGAGCTTGATGGACAACGTTTATGTCATGTGTCATTCTCGAGTTGTAGTTGTTTGGTTTGAGAAGAATTGTGGTTTGTTTTATACTCGCGTGAGTACCGTCATGTAATATGTATTTGGTGTGTTATGTAGTCGTTTGTTAATGACGTTGTATCAGTCATAGTTCCTCGAAAAAATGTGTCGTTTGTCGTGGTGTTGAGTTGTTTTAAAATGATTGTTGTTAACATTTCATGTATTTCGTGGGAGTAAATTGCTAATGTGGTTTTGCGTCGGTCGAAGCCTGGTAGGTTCTTCAACAAGAATCTACGTTGCTGTAATATCTCCGTATATCATGGGGGTGTTACAAAATTGATCAAAATAGTCTCGGACTCATGGGCAGAATATCATACGACGATAGTGATAACGAAAGTCAGGTAAATACTTTGTCTCAATATGACTTTTTAACGCGTTCGACTTTTTGCATACTGATTACCAAAATTCGCTTAAAATAAAATATTGGAAGATGAAATCTCCAGTTTACAAGAAAAGAGAAAACTAATTGAATATGATTATTCTTTTTGCTTAGAAAAATAAAAGAAAGTAAATGATGATTTACTAAAAGTCCAAAAAGAACTTAAAGATTTAATGAATAAATTTTCTTTTGGAGATGAAAATTTTGAAAAACTTCTTTCAATTCAAAAGTTTTTGTTAAATAAACAAGGGATTGAATTCGTACAATGTGATAAAAATGAATTCGATAAATCTTTAAATTTTAAAGTACCCCAATGTGGTAAATATTTGAAAATCGAGCATCATATTTCAAATTAGAAAAGCCTAAGATGCATTGTTACAATTTAGAAAATATGGATTACAAATTGAACCATAGAGCCTAATGTCGTTTATTTACCAAATCAAAAGTATCTCAGAGTCGGTTAGATCCCCAAAATTCAAAATTAATTATTTATTATTTAATATTAAACTCGGGAGGAGTTATTATTTTCAGGACGAGTAAATTATTCAGGGGGAGAATACCCATTTTTTGCAAAATGTGTTTTTATTATTTTTAGTCATATATACATTTATATTTTTTGCGAATGACAAAAAGTGGGAGAACAAGTAGGAGAAGGGAGAAGTGATGTAGATTTATACATCATGATCTGAAGATGGGAAAACTAACAAAAATGGACAGGGTCGAAAATTTTGATCTGTATTTCTTGTTTCACATATATTTTTGCAGGTATAAATCCCATCAAAAATTGTTATTTTGTCATCATCAAAAAGGGAGAGATGTTGGAACATTTTATTCCACATAAATATATTAAAAGGATTTTGATGATGTGTTAATGAATAAAGAAAAACAATAATTAATTAAGAACAGTCGAAGATGCCCGAGCTGGACTAGAAAGTATTGAAGTTGATGTTAACGTATGCTACAGATATAGATTAACGTACGTAATGATGAGAACGAAAGAAACTGGGTGATGACATTAAGGCATGTTAAGCATGCAATGAAGAAAGTTAATGCACGCCACAAACACAACTCAATGTACATAAGACATTGAGCTTAGCGCACGCTATGAAAGTTTGAAAATGCAAAATCAAATATCAGTCAGTTGGATAAATCTAGAAGGTCGACTTGTACAACGTTCATATGCCTGTTGTACTTAACTTACACAACGTGAAGATATAACGTACGCAAATGAGGAAAGATAGCTACGGGACTATACTAGAGAGATCCTAACGTACATAACCTAGCACGGTTAACGCAAACGTGCCTACGTACACTAAGGGGAGAGCACATCATACGCTATGAAGGAGCAGGCAGCAACGGCTAGTTGAGGCTTTGGAGCCTATAAATACCACTTCATTTGGTATTCAATATATAACTACTCCAAGTATAATTCATATTCATCTGAGATTACTATATATTCGCTTTTGTAATAGAGCTTAACTGATAAGAGTTTGAGTGTTTGATTCACTCAACTATACATGAGCGGAAAGAAAGGATTGTAGATTTGATTTGGTGTTATTAGGATCATGGATCCACAATTATTAGAATCACAATCTAAATCTAAGTGAGGTTTTTATAGTACTGATAGAAAGCTAGAAAGGTTGTTTACTTATCCAAAAGAAAAGGAAAAACAGTTTATCTTGGACCGACAAAAAGACAAGATTGTAACGGTTTATCCGGGATCGATAGAAGACAAGATTGTAACGGTTTACCTCGGACCGATCAAAGATAAGGCATCAAGGTTTATCTTGAACATATAGAAAAAGATAACAAAAGAGAGAGGACATAGGAAATTTACTAAATCTCTATAAATCTCGTCATTTATTTTCCGTACTTATTTATCGCTTCCGCACGTGAAAAGTGTGCATACTCTACATCGTACTATTTAACTCCTTTTTTCTTGTGGTGGTACCAAACCTACAGACCGCTCTGCTGAAATTTGCTTCTTTCTGAACCTGTGCGGTAGTATGAGTTCTAAAGGATCTAGCAACATCTCCACAAAATATCGCACGGTGTCCTTCTTGTCCACATTCATAACACGTCATAGAAGTAAATGAGCAGTCATGTCGAAGATGTCCTGGTCGGCCACAGTTAATACATTTCCTCGTTGCATCTGTATGCTGGTCTGAAACTCTTTCCACCTCTGGAAGGATGCGGGAGCCTCCTAGATGAGTGAAAAGATGAGTGGGCTTCCTGGGCTTCACTATTTGTGTGCCATGAAAAACCACCCGAGACCTTCTACTTCTTGGACTCGGAGAATTTCTCCACTCCTGTCACTTTCATCTCATAGGCCAGCGCATTATCTTGATATTGACGAAGAGTGGTGCATTCAAATCCTGACATGTATCGCTATATATCTGGCTTCATCCTTATGTAAAAATGGAACATCTTTCTGCATCAAATCTGAACATGTGTCGAATAAATGGCAGCTAATGATTAAAGGTCTTAATCACTTGAGCCATGCGTAAGTCCAGAGGTTATGTAGAGAAGAATTATCAAACTTTAGCCTCCCTGATCGGATGGGCAATACTGAGCTTCCATCGTTAACTTGAATTGTCCCCAATCGGCACCATGATCAGCAGGTCGGATGGCCTCCCACCATTAAGACGCTTCCCCGGTCAGAAAATATTAGGCAATGGGGACTTTTCGGTCGTTAGGACAGTTTATTCTCACAAACACTTTCTCTAATTCCTTCAACCAGTGATCCCATTTGGGTACCTCAAGAAAGCCATCAAACTATGGTGGATATATCTTAACCACTTCTTGTAGCCACTTATCTCCATGATAACCCAGGTCTGGAACACCTTGATATCCTTCCCCCAGATGTAGACCTATCGCCACTTGCATCCAGCCCACCACTTGAGAAAATTGGGTCATCTTGGTAACCACTTGATGAAGCACATTGGGAACATCAGGATTATTATTTGCCTCCAAAGTTCACTCTCAATCATTGTTGATAGATTCCTGTTGCTCGCCAGAACTAAGATTATCCCGATTCGATAGAGAATCAGAAACAGAGGGTGAACCTTCTCTTCCAGCATTCCCGTGTCCGCGTCCATGACCGTAAGCACGTCTATGACCTCGTGTCAACATACTGTACACATACACACTCAATATACGAGGAATAATATCGTTCTATAGTTTAATTATCATAAAAGACATACTATTAGAAGACAATAATTGAATTTTAAGTAACATACAACCACGGCTCGCATGAAGACGTAGGCAGTATAGTGATGTTATTCGCGGCCGGTCAACCAAAAGATATATCTGGACACTAAATTAATCTACTTAGTATTAGCCAGTTCTTTGATAAACAGTTCTCGGTGAAGTTCTATATAGATCGCTGTAGAGTCAAGAACACCCAAACCAAGGAAGTTGTGCTTACAGGAAGCAGATCAGGTAATATGTACATTGCTGACTGGAAGCCTATGAGCTCCTCAATTCCGTGTTTTGTTGCCAAAGGCACTGCAGATCTTAGCTGGCTATGGCACAAGAGGATGTCTCACGTCAACTTCAAGACGATCAACAAGCTTTCAAGACAGGGTATGGTTAGAGGTTTGCCAGATGTGTCATTCAAGAAGGACAGCGTCTGCGGACCATGCCAGAAAGGCAAGCAAATCAAGTCAACCCTGAAAAGCAAATCCTACCTTTCAACCCAAAGAGTGTTGGAAATGCTACACATGGATCTCTACGGTCCTGTAGATCCAGTAAGTTTGGGAGGTAAGAAATATTGCATGGTTGTTGTTGATGATTACTCCAGGTATGCTTGGACGATCTTTCTTAGCAAGAAGAAGGAAACAACATTAAGGCTGCCCGAGCTCCTGAGGAAGTTGCAAAATGAAAAAGCGTCAAGTATCGTGTGCATTCGTTCCGACAGAGGTACTGAATTTACTAACCGCTTTATAGAGCAATATTGTTCGGAGAATGGCATACAACACGAATACTCAGCTGCCCGTACACCTCAACAAAATGGTGTTGCCGAGCGAAAGAATAGGACGTTGAAAGAAGCAACAAGGACAATGATTGCCGCAAGCAAATTGCCACAGCGTTTCTGGGGTGAAGCAACCAATACAGCGTGCTACACTCAAAACCGCTGTATCGTCAACAAGCACCACAACAAAACAGCTTACGAGGTATGGAATAACAAAACTCCATTAGTTTCGTATTTTCACATTTTTGGATGCAGGTGTTACGTTTTGAACAATGGGAAGGACCAACTTAGAACCTTTGATGAAAAATCAGATGAAGGAATATTCGTAAGATACTCTTCCGTCAAGAAAGCTTTCAATCTTTAATAAAAGGAAGCCGACGATCGAGGAATCGGTTCATGTAGTGTTCGACGAACCACACCATGACCCTACAGAGTAGATGATATCACTCGGGACATTCACCATCTATCTATCTTGGATCCACCTACACCTATAGAACACATCGTTGATTTAGAAATCAACCCCGCACCGTAAGAATCGATGTGGATGAAGCCGATTTGTCAAGTCAAGCCGTACCCACGAAACTTTCGATACAAGACGGATCTGAACTAGAACCCGACCGAAGATGGTTGAGAGATCACCCGCAAGAGCCGATCATTGGAAACATTAATGCGGTGTTTCTACTCGTAGGAGAATACAGTACACAAGGAAATGTACTTTGTGCACAAGAAGAATCTAATGTCAAGTCTCACAGCTTCGAATGGAAATCTCAATCCGAACTTAGGAGACTCAATATGTTCACTATCGCCGTATTCTTAGCCCATCCGAACTCTGTTTCGACCATAGACGCTCTCAACAACTCTCATTGGATAACATCTATGGAAGAAGAGCTTAACGGTTTGAAAGAAACAATGTATGGTATCTTGTACCCAGAGACACACCAATCGGTTATAGGAACCAAATGGGTATTTCAAACAAAAAGGATGGAAATGGACTTATCATAAGGAACAAATCCAGACTAGTAGCACAAGGCTATTGTCGAAGAAGGAATCGACTATGATGAAACCTTCGCCTGTAGCGAGACTAGAAGCCATTAGGATATTTTTAGCCTTTGCCGCCCATAAGAGTTTTATCGTATACCAAATGGACGTCAAGAGTGCTTTCTGAATGGAGAGCTTACGAAGAAGTTTATGTTGAACAATCACTGTGGTTTGCCAACACGGACGGTATCGATCTAGTTTACAAAGCTAAGGAAAGCGCCATGCGGACTTAAACAAGCCCCTAGAGCACGGTACGAAACCCCGTCCCAAGATCTAACCAACAACGGATTTGAGAAAGGTGTCGACAAAACATTGTTCAAGATACGGAAGGTGATGACCTTCTAATGGTACAAATCTATGTCGATGATATTATTTTTGGTTCAACTAACCTTGCTCTATGTCAAAGGTTCTCACATCTCATGCAAAGCAAATTTGAAATGAGTATGATGGGGAACTTAGTTATTTCCTAGGTTTGCGTGTAAAGCGATTTGCCTACAGTATATTCATCAACCAGAGAAATACGAGAAGGAGCTTCTCAACAAATTTGGAATGAACAATTCCAAATCCTCGCTAACCCCATGAGCACTTCCGTGCAAATTAGTCTTGATGAAGCCGGAAAGCCGTTTGACCAATCACTCTACAGAAGCTCATTGGTTCGCTCCCGTACCTAACGCTAGCAGCCCGATATCCGATTTCTTTGTTGGAGTGTGTGCGAGATACCAAGTTGCACCTAAGGAATCACACTTCAATACAACTAAATGAATCCTCAAGTACATTAAAGGAACAGATGCAGGACTGTGGTATCCTAAGGAAGGCGGATTCGATTTAGTGGATACAACGACTCGGATCTCGGAGGTCGCAAGCTAGGTAGGAAGAGTACAAGTGGAACTTGTCACTTTCTCGGACCTAGACTCGTATCTTGGTTCGGAAGAAGCAATTGGCTAATTCTCTTTCCACGGCCGAATCAGAGTACTATGTCATTGGTAGGCTTTGTATGCGAATCCTTTGGATGCAAAGAACAACTGCCGATTATGGAATCGATGCTAGAGAGACTCCAATCATGTGTGATAGCACGAGTGCAATCGCAATCACGCACAATCTGTTTTGCACTCGCGCACTAAGCATATCAACATGAAGCATCATTTTATCGTAAATCATGTCGAGAACAAGGATGTTCGCCGAAAAAGTCCATACGTACATCCAATGGCCGACATTTTCACCAAGCCTCTCGACACAAAGAAGATTCAACATGCTAAGAACAGAATGGGAATACTACGGCCCGGACTCCTGTAAGTAAATTTCTTGTTTTACTCAACAATTGAGGGGAATGTCAGAAGACCCGTGAATACAAAGATTCAACATTAATTATCTGCACTCGTAATCATCAATACGATCAGTAGCAAACGAAGGCATACGAATCCTACAGCTGATGTGTGCAATAATTAAGGGGGAATACTGTAGGACCCATGAATACAGCATTAATCCAAATATTGCTGTATGGAATTCAAACCTATTAGTACCTTTTTAAGAGGGAACGCTGTATCGACGCGGAGAACAGCACATGCTATAGGATTTTGATTCAGTATATAATATTATATTATTTCCTTTTAAAATAATTTTTGTCCACGTGCCCTGTTTTTACGTCAAACGTCATGTTCATTAAATGCCTTACACGACATCTGGACAACTGAATCTCAAAAGCCGCGATGTTTTTAAATTGTTTATTATTTTTAAACCGCCGTTTTAGGCATTTAGGGTATCAACCTATGTCATAAGTGGGACCCGCTATATTTTAAAACCTTTTAATGGATTAGCGTACCAGTTACACTCAATCCATCTTGACCGTTGATTCAAAACCGGTTCCCATCCCTTAAAATCTGACCATTCGTACTCTGCAAACCCTATTTCGCCGCCCAAGTATAAAAGGACTGTATCTGCCATTGGAGACTCTTTACGCTTTCTGCAATTACAAGAGTTCTCAAGCAAACAAATTTACATATTTTCTGCATTTTCACTGCGAATTTCTACTGTTTTCTTCCACCTTCGTTTTAAGAAAACTTCAATGGCTAGTCAATCTTCTTCCCCTGTTCTGAAGAAAACCTCCAACATCATTGATGGCCGGATCTTCTCGAAACCTGTCATCATCGAGCGTATCATCTCGGAAATCAATGACACCGAACCACTGGAGTATATCATTACTCGTCTTGAACAACAAGGTCTCTCTCGCTTCGGGAGCAAAACCGCCGACAACTACGACGCCCATCTGGTTGAGGAATTCTACATCAACGCCGCCGTTTGTTTTCTGTCACTAGCCCAGGAGGACATGTTGATGACATCACCGCAATACCAAGGAGTGCAAATCCGCATCAATAGCGACCTACCTGCAAAATCTACAGTGCCGCCGACGGCCTGACCATGGACCAGCTTGAGACGTTCGGGTCTCAAGAGCTTATTACCAAATTTTATGGACTTTTTACAGGGTCCAAAGTGGTTGATATGGTGACAACCACTTGTCACAAGAAAAATTTTCTTCTTCATTTCGTTTATCTGCATGACTTCTGTTCCAGAATCATTGAAAATCTAACCGGTGCGTTCGAGATGTGCACGAATTTAAGGTTCAGGATGATGGTAGCTATTTTGACCTGTGAAAAGGTCAATTGGTGCCAAATCATTCTGAAACGTCTTCAAGAAGAGGTGTGCAAGCCTGCCACCCAAAAGAAATCCTTTGGTTTAATGCTGAACTACATTCTGACGAAGTGCGGAGTGATGCAATCCTCCGACGCCAAGAAAAATAGATCCAGGATATATTTAGGAGGCGTCAAGCCCAATGCTTATAACCAGAGCACCATGCATGCCAACCATCCGCGAACCAGGCACATGCCTATTTCTGACAACCCAAGAGATGAAACCGTGAAGGTCCCAGAAATGGAATCTTCAAAGAAGAAGCGAAAGCGTTCTCACAGCAAGAAACACTCTGCTGGTGAGAAGTCCAAGAAGAGACTAAGGAGGCTCTCAAAAATCAAAACCAAGCGCTCCGAGGATGTCTCGCCCGTGGCGCAACCCATCAAGAACCCTGTGGCCCAACCCCTGTGGAAGAGGTGTCTCCTCGCATCGACGGTAGATCCCGAGCCTTTGGCGGCTACGATGGATATAGAGACATCTGCAACATTCAAGACTTTAGCGAGTCGGTGCCCATTCGAGCCAAAAGCTACTTCTCCTCTGCGGATCCCACACCGTGCAGATCCAATTTCCTTCGGCACCATCCCTGGAAGGAGTCCATCTTCCGTATAGGATCCCATACTGTCTAATCCTCAAACAGCGTCTCCAGACGTTATTCAAGTCCCTCCCCGACTCCATCATAAATCAAACACTTCTTTCGGTTCAAATTGACCACGCGTACGAAAGATTCCTGCAATGGAAAGGCTATAGGCTAGCTCAAACGACACCGTGCATAACCGGAGCGAATGGAGCCACGAAGAGAGGTTCGTCTCGAAGTAATGACTCAATCAAATTGAGGCCACGCCGATGGGACAACGCCTCTTGCAAAGATCTAATTGAAAGCCACCGCCGCACAAATCGACGCCTTAAGAAAAGGAAAGAAGAAGTCAGAGGATTCTCCCATTAATCCAAAAGACGACGACGATCATGACTCAGACGACGACGACGATGCTCTTCAAGCAGGTCTGAGAATGAGCCTTGAAGAGGCTGAAGCACGAGACGCCTCTCCACCCAGAAAAGACGAAGGGCCTTCTACTCAAGCCAATCCCCCTTCGCCACAGCCCGAGAACATTCCCGACCAGGAGGATTCAGTCCCTCCAGTCGAGGAACTTCAAGAAATTTTGGAACAGGCACCCGAGCCTGCTGCGACCGAAGAAGCTTTTCCTGCCAACCAACAGGAGGATTCAGTCCCTCCTGCATCCATATCTGCCGAAGAACCTTCGCCACAGGACGCTTCTGAACCAACTGTCGCCGAACCACAAGAAGCTGCCCCCGCCCCTGCAACCTTGGAATCCGAGGACGGTAACGAACCTGAGGATGTCCAACTTACTTCACGTCCATCCGTGAATGTAAGAAGGTTGAACGACGCTGAAGACTTCGCCCAGCCTGACTCTCCGATCTCTGCTGCACGTAAAGAGCGCCTGCAAGCTCTTGGACTTCAGACTGTATTTATCCAAGATGCAGTAAACGCTCTATCTTCTGTTGAAAAGGCACTGAATTGGATGCACACCTCTGCCGTAGAAGAAATGACCACTCTTCAACACGAAGTATCTCGAGTTGTCGACGCATTCATTCTTCTGCCAGAAGTTTTCAAGCAAGCCTTGAAGATCATGGAAGATAAACAGAGCAACTTTGAAGGAGGAAGCTACAAAGACAAGGATTGTCAAGCCAAGATCGCTGTGCAATGATCGAGAACAGCTCTCAACTGCGTGCTCACGACAAATGCATTCAAGCAATGTCGCAGACTCTTTCCTCCCTTGTTGAAAGAATGACCAGCATCGAGACCAAACAGGACGCCGCTCTTGAAATCCTGCAAAGTCTTGATGAAGCCAAAAAGGGGGAAGAGGCAAAAATGGGTTGTCACCTGCTGAAGAATGGTGGTGACGCCAACATCAAAATTACCTCCAGCTGCTTGCCTCTGATCACGCTACTGGTCCTCATGACCGTATGTACTAGACTGTTTGGTGCTCAACAATAGATGAGTCACCTCACCATGCTCATGGTTACAACCACGACCTTGGCCTTGGCCTCTCGGCATACTGGACATATAACCGCTCAGTAGAATGAAACATAACATCACATAACAATATACCAAAAATACCCACCCAATGCAACATAACAACATATGGCAATAAATAGTAACACACCAAAAATATCTACTAAGGACGACTAAACGAACACACGAACTACGACTGCAACAAATGGAACTTATAGCCATAAATAACGAACCATATGGCCATATGTAAAGAACATTTATGGCCATGAATGAATACTTATACGACCATAAATATACTGCAGAACAACAGGAACAGTTCAGCAGCTCCGTAACAGCTCCGAACGATAGCCACGACACAAAATATGAAAAGTCACAAAGTGCTTAAGTATGTACATGATGTACGGGTATAGGCGCTATTGTTTAGCACGAAAGTGATATCATACAAATCATGAAATAACCACAAGACATGTAATACAACAATTGGGAACGGAACCAAAATCCTTCAACATGGATGACAACATAACGAGTATACAACAACAACTTGGCCCTCACACAAATGCGTAAAACCTAAACTCTAATGATATTGCCTGAAGCGACGCATCTACACTGTGCACACTATACATCCAAACTTGATTATAAATAACTTATTAGCCATTTTGCAATTTAGAAAATTTTTCCGAATCCGAACTTAAGGGTTTACGTCGAGTGAAATCAGGAAATGCTTTTCGTTCACACGTGGGAACTATCATCATTCCTCCAGGAAAGAACATCGTTACTAGTTAAAATCTAACGTTCTCATCTTTCACCTTTTCAAAATAAAATCGCATTTTTGTTTTAGAACACAAAATTTCTATTATGTGAAAGATCTTCAAATCATACACTTGACTCGAATATCAAAACTAGAATTCTTTTTCCTCGTTGCATATATATTCAAAAGCAAAACTCATTGGGCTAAAATCGTTTCTAAAATCCTTTCAAACATATCAAATGCTTAATGACGTTAACGTCTTTCAAAGCACTCAACATCATTCCCCAAAATCCAATTTTCAAAATACCATCAAAATATATCATTAGAAGATACAAGACCATTTTATCGAAACTTAAACAACTTCCAAAATGTACGTTAAGCTGCCGCTTATACGTACCGACAAAATATTTTAGCGTGTCGGTTTTGCAAAAGTGTACTCAAATTCGTAAAATTTCATAAATTCACTTTAAAGTACACATTTGAATGGAAAATAATAATCAATCAAAATACTCAATTCACATCCACATAACTATCTGATGCCCAAAATTACGAGTTCAACAGGCACTACTTATAAATAGTGAATTCAAACAAAGATCACCATAACGTGTCTTGATTCTCAACAAACTCTATCATCGGCACACCTTCTAGAGTACATCAATATTCTAAAAATTCACAAACATGTTCCACCACTCGTAATCCAATTTATCATCGTGTTCTAAATACTTCATCCTCAATGCACCACCAGTATCAAGCAGAAGTTCCATCTCACATCATACATATAAACAAAGTTATGCACCACAAAATATAACACATAAAAGAGGAGACTTTCATCCACAGGCCACATAAAGATGACGGTCCCCACGATACTAATCTCAAACAACAATATAGACGACATGATGTGACAATGCACAGCACGACTCATTAATTGATAACTCGAATGACACGACAAAACACGAATCACCAAGTCCTGACCCGACCCGACCCGACAGCCTAGGTTCCCACAGCCTAAGCTTTGACACCATAAATGTAACACCACCAAAACCATATAAGAGAACGTTACACGCTATAGACCCTTCTCACAATGACCTACCAGGCTAGACACTACAATAGATATCATAATGTTTGATCGTCCAGGGTCAAACTACATAACAATACAGATCGATAAGGTCGTAAACTCAATATATATGGACCGATCAGGTCACACCCCAGACATGAGTAACAAAACCTGAGTAATTTACATCATATTCTCACACAGGGGTCAATACAAAGAAATGGGATACAACTCAAAAATACAAAGAACTCTGACTCCTGATTGATTAGTATCGTAGCTTATTATCTTTCATGCGGACCCTGTGACTGCTCTCTCGAACTAAGCATATATGAAATTCATGAAATGCATCCCCCAATTAAGGGGTTAGGAATTCGAATTTGCTAGTGCAAGTATTCTAATCATACAAAATATGCCATGTAAATGTTAGTCATAGTCAAACAACGACAAGCATTAAGAGAAGTTCCCAAGAGTTTTTTGATGTTTATAAAATAAATTTTAGTCTTTGAAAATGATTCATCATCTCGGGAGTTTAAGAAAATAGAAAAGCCTTTTAGGACCTCAAGTTTGAAATTCTAAAACCTTTTCGAAACATTATGGTCTCAGCCCAAATCTCATTTCAAATCATAATACTCAAAAACAATCACAAGGTCCACGATCCAACAACAAATCATACATAGGCCCATAAGCTATCCCGATCCCACTTTCGCAAGTGCGCACCCTAGAGGCCCTGTCAGATCATACGTGGTTGGATACTCATGGCTATACACCATTTTCGCTCGCAAGTGAAGAACTCCAGATGCCTAACATGACCCTACCTGGTACCACAACACACACTGTTCGTACTCTCAAGCAACAAACTCCAGAGGCCCCGTCCGACCCTACTTGGAACCACACTTTACTGGGTTTTAACCCAGACTCGCAAGTACTGAGTCCCAAAGACCTCGTTAAGCCTTACCCGGTCAAACCCAGCACAATACCACTGTGTCCCGACCCGTACTCGCAAGTATCGAATCCGAGAGGACTCACCAAACCTTACCTGATTGAACACATCGCAACAAAAATCCACAAAACACGTTCACGATCAACACACAACAAACATAACATATGCAATCGATCAACAACACATCATAGTACATATCCAAGTGTATAAATCAATCAACACACTCACTATGACCGAACAACTTCACAAAAACACAATAATTCACCACACATCGAAATACACATCCATGTGTATTATCAAACCAATACGAAATCACAATCAACGCATTTACACGACAAGAGATTATCGAATGCCAAACCTCGTAAGAAGATACCAAATAATAACTCATATAATGTACAATCAACGAGAATGAATAAACCATCACAATTTCACTACACAACTTCCATTCACAAGATATAAATCGTATAGGCAAGAATACTTGCCTCGAAATCAACACGTGAATACTCCGATGAATATATCCAGATTGGCAAAACCCCTAAAACCCTACACGCTCTACGTGAAAACAATAACAACATAATCGTTTCGAGAATGACACTCAAAAACAGCAAAAAACATGCCCAACACCCAAAGGGAAACTCATTGAAACAGTTACTCTCGAGTTATTCGAGTGTGAGATATGGATATATAATCCATAGAGTATGATCAACAATGTCAGATAATACTAATCAATTCATCAAAACCAGTTTAGAAATAAAAATCAAGAATTTCTCCTAAAAAGTCAACCCCAATATATTCAAGGGAATTACCTCGATACGGCGAAGTACGATGGTTTACATGATGTTATAATCACCTAAGACCCTCCCAAACCCTTTCCAAGTCGCCTCAACCACCGCGAGAGAAATAATGAAATGAAAATTGCAGAAAAAGAACTGATGTCTAGTATATAAGTTGGGAAGCTAGCGCGCGCTAGGCACACTCTTTAGCGTGTGCTAACGGGACAGAATTTCAGCATGTTCTGTCTTAGACCCCCATTAGTGTTCTAATTATCTCTTTTAGCGTGCGCTAAAGCAGTCTGAACCGGCATCAATCTTGCTCCAAAAACTCATTGCAATAATTCAACTTCTCGACAATAACAATGACTATGCAACATGCAATGAAGGGCCAACGTACAACACCAATGATCCAAAAACAAACAAACACGTGAAGCACGACACACAATCATGCAAACACGCTCACCATATAATCAACATTAAATGGTAAACATGACAACACGGTTTCGACGCACGTCGTTCAACAAGTAAATAATTCCAATTACCCATTAACGAAAAAAATATTCGGCATGAAATGGCAATCAATTAACAATAATTAGAAATAAAAATCTCGGGTATTATAAATGAAGAATTTATAGGTCACAAGTACGTAAGGTATAAGTCTAGATGGGGGAATATTCTTATAGAAACTTTTCTGAAAATAACCTGTTTGAATACACTCAGTAGAGTTTAGTGCAACAAGGTTAACTTGGCTGATTTTAATGCAGTCAAGTTCGGTTGAGATATCAGCTGTAAAATATTTTAGCGGAAGACAGCTGAATTCTAATGTAATAGTTAAAATAAATGCATAAGTTAAGTATGATTTTAAAAGTGATAAATCAAAGAACACTTATAGTGGTTTAAGAGGTGGGGATATCCTCTCCTAATCCACTTCTCTCCAATCCAATTGGAGATAAATTCACTATAGCTTTCAACCAGTGAAACTTAGTTACAATGAATCTAGTTGCAATAACTTTCAACCAGTGAAAAATCGTGGCTGTTGCAACTCCTTCACTTGGTTGTGTGTCACCTCTTGATCGAAAACCCTTGGATGCCTCAACAACTCGCAAGTTGCCTATCTGTTGGGAAAAACAAACACCCTGTATCGAAACAGCCGGGATACCCGATCCCTGTATCGAATGTCATAAAGAAGGTTTTGACATATATGCCAATCCGTATACAGTAAGGAAACTGTATCGAGGCTTCAAGGACTTATCCTATATCGAAGACCTGCCTCGAATCAGCATAAGTGAAGCTCATCAGTACAGCAAGAATACTTGTAAAAAGACCAAGTATGGAAACTGTCTCGATGCCCTAAAAACATTCATCTTCCATACAGTTCACAAAAGGACAAGAAAGAACACAAGTCAAGTCCCGTTGAACAAAGAAGTATTTAAATACTCAAGGATAAAGTATTTAAATACTGCCAGTCTTCAGATCTTCAGAGTCCCGCGAAATCCGGATCATGTCATATTCCCGTTGAAGGAAATCTTATTCAAACGGATATATCTCAACGGATACTTTCTCCAGAGACTATATATATCCTTGAAGACATTGAAGATCAGTAACCGAACTGAACTAATTCAAGTAACCTAATACTCAAGCTATCAAAGTTATCATCTGAGCAAACATATCTCCAAAGCATACTGCAAGTTAGAACGAAAGAGATATACAGTGATCAACATCAAGAACAGCTATCATCAGCTCAAGAACTTGATATTCAAAGTCACTGTTCTTACCAGTTACCTACCTTTTACCTCTGTGTAAAACCGAGCTCTGTGTGAACTCAACAAGTTATTCGACTGTGTGGGACGAATAAGGACGAAGCTTTGGGCGTGTGTGAAGAAGCTAGTCAAGAAGGAAGCTTTAACCAATCTGTGTGAACGGTTGAAAGTGACGTTCTTTGTATCAATCTGTGTGAACGATACAAGGATAGGTTTGTTTATAATTACGTAGTTGTGTACGCAGTAATTATAATAAACTTTTTTACTCCTGTGTGGAGGACCAGTGGACGTAGAGGGGTTTACCTCGAACCACTTAAATTACTGTGTCATTTACCTTCTGCTTTTACTGTTTGAAATAACTGTGATATATTAAGTATACATCAAATACGTCGTTGCTGTATCCACGGCAACTAACTGTATCCAAGACTTCCGCTACGCACTCAGATTTAGATTCCATACAGTTTGTTGTTTAAACGATTTTCCAAACTGTATCCAGTATACTTAAGTGGCCAACACTATCACCTTCCAATCAAGAACCCGTGAATGCCTTACAATCTTTTACTCTCAAGAACCTCGTTCAAAAAAGCACCCCGTACTAAGACTTTAAGATAAGAGTATTTGTCTTTAAGATCTTCAAAGAGCTTCTAATGATTATCTTTAAGATCTTTGCTCTTTCACAATCTTTAGCACAAAGTGTATTGCTTTTGTTTGCTTGAAAGTATTAATCGCATCGTTCTTCTACTCATGTGTTCTTCAGATATTTATAGTACGTTCTTTCGAGCTCTTCATAGTCGTTGCATCCTTGAACAAATTCATCCGTTGGAGAGTGGACTTCATTGTTTAGCTTTTCTTCTCTTTGCACGGCTTGTCGCTTTCTTCAAATCTACTCATTTTAAGATGTATAGTTATTTGCGCCATTTTCTTTGATTATAATAATTAGAAGTCTTATGGGCACGTATCTTAAGGAATATTTTATTCCTTAACTTCTGCGAATCAATTAGTTTGTCTCCTTGGCTTTCTTTATGTCTGCATGTGACTTGCCTTCTTTGTTGACTTTTCAACTCTTGCTGACATATACATACTTGATGTCCAAACTCGAATGATATTCCATCTTGATCAAACTTGGCTGATTTTCTCCCTTGGTCAAACCCGGCTGATGTATCGGTCAAACTCGGCTGATGTTTTATTTTGGTAAAATCTAGTTGATATTTTGTTTTGACAGAAACCCAACTGATATTTTGCTTTGACCGAAACCCGACTGATATTTTTCTTTAATCGAAACCCGACTGATATTTATATGGTCAAACTTATCTGATATTTGCCTTTGACCAAACCTAGCTGACATTTGACTGTTCCATACTAAGCCAAAATTTTATCTTATCAAACTTGATCAATACTTGGCCTAATCTTTAAAGGCCTATATAAGATACTCATTTGGTTCTTGTTTACAATGCCAAGTACTTAAAAATATATTTGAAATAAACTTTGAATAAAGGGATGACATCATCAAAATCTCAAAAAAGTATTCCTAACAAATTCCCCCTATTTTGATGTTAATGAAACTTAAGTTTCAAATATAACTAAGTCATCACACACAGAAGTAAAGTAAAATGAAATGAAAAACTCAGTCTATTTGAGACAACTAAGAATTTTCATTCAGATCGATTGTATATACTTTTATACTTTGGAAGTTCAATACAATATACAGTCTTTCAAAAGTAAATAATTACAAGTAAATGACAATAAAAACTAGCACCTCACTCTTCCTCTCCCTCTTCTTGCTGGAGGAGAGATTTCAAAGGCTGGGCTACAATGGGTTTCTTCACTACTAGAATAAGTCCATATTTCTTATTCACCACAGTGGATGCAAATTCTTGTTCTTCAAGGGAGGTGTATTTGTTCTCGACGCATACTTGTCTTATTTCCTCCTGAAGATCATTATCATCCAGCTCTTCATCGATAAGAGTGGGGGATTCTTGAGGTCTGAATTCTGGGATCATAGGATATGCATCAAATTCTTCTTCAGCATGTTTCTTCTGTATTTCCCATAAGTTCGGCCAATTGAGCTCCATGTAGTCAATGAAAATCTGTTGTGGGGGACGGTCAGGATCTTGAAGTATTTCCCATAGGTAATACTTCTCTATGAATTGTTTTATTGCTGCACCTCACATAGGTGCAGCTTCCACTGGTAAGAATTCCTCCACAAAGTTTAATTCTTTTTCTTCCCAGCTCAGAGGTTGCATAGTTTCCTGCCTAGTTCTGTTCTTTGCAGGAGCATCTCTGGGTTCAGCTATGCTTTCTCTTTTCATTTTCTGAGAGCTTCCAGCCTCTGGATAGTGAATGGTTGATGGAGGTGAACTTTTGGGAACTACATCATGGGACTCTTATCTCTATTTTGTTCTCATATCTTCCTACTTTTTGATAGCATCAATAATTTGGGCTAGTTGTTCCTCCACCTTGGACATAAAGTCCTGCATTCCAAGGGGCATTCTAATAGAAACAAGTGGTGGGAAGGTTCTTTTCTAGTGAGCAATGAATCCATCTTGTTGTTAAGTGATAACAGGTGTGGTTCAACCTTGGTGGCCAGAATTTTTTCCACTATCTCATCGACCATCTTCCTGATTAGTTCATCCATGTGGGAAGGTAACTGATCTCCAAGTGCGTGTTCTGAAATTGCAGTTGGGTCTTCATAGGTGGCTGACTTTTCACAAGGGGGAGACTTAGCTGAAGAATGTTCCCCCTGTCTCATTTCATCTAGATCAGCATTTGGTTCATCTACGTTTTGCCCTTGATCAGGTCCATCTTGATCATGACCCGAGTCATTCTGATCATCCTTCTTCTTCTTCTTCTTCTTCTTCTTCTTCTTCTTCTTCTTCTTCTTTTTCAACTTCTTTATTTTATTCTTCACCAGCTTCTCCTTTTTCAACTCCAGTCTCTCTTTCAACTACACCTTTTTCTACTCCTTCAATTTTTTCATTTTTTTTTCTTTTCAACCCAACAGTTTCATCTTCATCAAAGGTTTTACCTTGGGCTACCCCATCCATAATATCAAAAATAAATTGGTCCATATTTCTCTTAAAATCGTCGATAAACCAATTCTCATCGAGTAGTACACTTATCTAAGTTTTCTTGCAGAAAACTTTGGTGAGTTTCTCTGTTGTCAGAGGATGGTCCCAACTGCTCCTCTAAACTAACTCCTTCAGATCAACAAAACTGAGAGCCCTCAAATTTATCCAGTCCTTATAAGCATTATTAAATGAAAACTTGAGGATGTGCTTCTTTACCAGTTGTTGGAAGAGATTGTTGTCCTTGAAGTTGAATGAGTAACGGATAACATGTTCTTCTAGGGTTTCTGATTCTTCTTCAGCCGTTGCAGCTTCGACTTCTTCAGGCATTCTTGGAAGTTAACGAAGTGGAACTGCAGGGAGGTTAACTTCTTGTTCAGCTAGGATCGGCTTTGTTAATTGAGCTGATGTTACTTAAGGTGGGTTGGTGAGTTATTTAGCTATGACTTCAGTCGAGTCTTCTTCTGAGGACTCAGTTAGATAATCAACTAGTTCTTTGACTTTCTTGATTAGAGATTCAGGTGCTGAACTGATTTAAGTAGTGGCTTCTTTTTTAGGAGACTTCCTCTTCTTGGAAAATTTGGACAGTGGAAGATTGTCACTGTCTTCTTCTACTTCTTTGGCAGGTGTAGCTGGGAATTCTCCAGGTGAAGCTGACTTTTCAGTTAGGATGTTAGTTGCAATTATTTCAACTGGGGTCAGGTCAGGTGGGGAAGTCTCAGTTACATGCAGGATGGCTGCAGCTGCTTCTACTTCATTTTCATCCTTAGATCCAGATGCTTCTTTGTAAGATGATGTGCCAGACTTCATATTTAAGCATTTCTACAGCCCTCGGTTGCTGAGTTGAGAATTGAGCTAGTGTATCTAGGTCCAAGTGGCCAAGGCATTTGTTGCTCTGGAAGTTCTCTGCTCTGCCTTTAGCCTTCCCCAAAAATTCTAAAATCCAACTTATCTGAGTACCAAAAGTTTATTTTTGGTTGAACTTCTTGTTGGTGGTGTCCCAGCTCGCTTTGTTTACTTCCCTTACTAACCGCCTGAAAATGTAATCAGGCCAGTTAATCCTTTGCCTTTGCATCATTGCCCCCATCACTGTGTACTTTGATGTGGACATCTAATCAAAGCTTCCTGACATGCCCATGACAATTTTATTGATCGTGTCCATCAAGTATCTGTATTCCTTCTGAACATCAGATTTCTTGACAGCATTCTTCATCTTGCTAGGTTGATCAGGTAACTTGACCCACTACCATATGTCCAGATCATCTTGCTATGGTTCTTCAGTCCAAAGGCATTAGCTACGGTTTGTTGAGTTATGATGATGTGGTCGCCAAAAATCAAGCTCCCAATGTCCCGTTCAGTTACTTGGGCCTCTTTGTAATAGCAGATAACTGCTTCTTTGTAGAGCTCGGATGAATTGATATCGAGATAATGGTAGATACCATTTTTCATCTTCTAATGGTAGATTAACGTACGTAATGATGAAAACAGAAGAAACTGGGTGATGACATTTAGGCATGTTAAGCACGCAATGAAGAAAGTTAACACACGCAACAAACATAACTCAACGTACGTAAGACATTGAGCATAGCGTATGCTATGAAAGTTTGAAAATGCAAATTCAATTATCAGTCCGTTGGATAAATCTAGAAGGTCAACTTGTATAACGTTCATATGCCTGCTATACTTAACGTACACAACGTGAAGATATAACGTACGCAAATGAGGAAAGATAGCTTCTGGACTATACTAGAGAGATCTTAACGTACATAACCTAGCATGGTTAATGTACGCAAAAGTGCCTATGTACACTAAGGGGAGAGCATATCATACGCTATGAAGGAGCAGACATCAACGGCCAGTTGAGGCTTTGGAGCCTATGAAGGCTCAGTAGAATGAAACATAACATCACATAACAATATACCAAAAATACCCACCCAATGCAACATAACAACATATGGCAATAAATAGTAACACACCGAAAATATCTACTCAGGACGACTAAATGAACACAAGAACTACGACTGCAACAAATGGAACTTACGGCCATAAATAACGAACCATATGGCCATATAAAAAGAACATTTATGGCCATGAATGAATACTTATACGACCATAAATATACTGCAGAACAACAGGAACAGTTCAGCAGCTCCGTAACAGCTCCGAACGATAGCCACGACACAAAATATGAAAATTCACAAAGTGCTTAAGTATGTACATGACGTACGGGTATAGGCGCTATTGTTTAGCACGAAAATGATATCATACAAATCATGAAATAACCACAAGCCATGTAATACAACAATTGGGAACGGAACCAAAATCCTTCAACATGGATGACAACATAACGAGTATACGACAACAACTTGGCCCTCACACAAATGCGTAAACCCCAAACTCTAATGATATTGCCTGAAGAGATGCATCTACATTGTGCACACTATATATCCAAACTTGATTATAAATAACTTATTTTTGAAATTGAGAGCCATTTTGCAATTTAGAAAAATTTTCTAAATCCGAACTTAAGGGTTTACGTCGAGTGAAATCGGGAAATGGTTTTCATTCACACATGGGAACTACCATCATTCCTCCAGGAAAGAACATCGTTACTAGTTAAAACCTAAAAGTTCTCATCTTTCACCTTTTCAAAATAAAATCGCATTTTTGTTTTAGAACACAAAATTTCTATTATGTGAAAGATTTTCAAATCATACACTTGACTCAAATATCAAAACTAAAATTCTTTTTCCTCGTTGCAAATATATTCAAAAGCAAAACTCGTTGGGCTAAAATCGTTTCCAAAATCCTTTCAAACATAACAAATACTTAATGACGTTAACATATTTCAAAGCACTCAACATCATTCCCCAAAATCCAATTTTCAAAATACCATCAAAATATATCATTAGAAGATACAGGACCATTTTATCGAAACTTAAACAACTTCCAAAATGAACGTTAAGCTGCCGCTTATACGTACCGACAAAATATTTTAGCGTATCGGTATTGCAAAAGTGTACTCAAATTCGTAAAATTTCAGAAATCCACGTTAAAGTACATATACAATGGAAAATAATAATCAATCAAAATACTCAATTCACATCCACATAACTATCGGATGCCCAAAATTACGAGTTCAACAGGCAGTACTTATAAATACTGAACTCAAACAAAGATCACCATAATGTGTCGTGATTCTCAACAAACTCTATCATCGGCACACCTTCCAGAGTACATCAATATTCTAAAAATTCACAAACATGTTCCACCACTCGTAATCCAATTTATCACCGTGTTCTAAATACTTCATCCTCAATGCACCACCAGTATCAAGCAGAAGTTCCATCTCACATCAGACATATAAACAAAGTTATGCACCACAAAATATAACACATAAAAGAGGAGACTTTCATCCACAGGCCACACGAAGATGACGGTCCCCACGATGCTAATCTCAACCAACAATATAGACGACGTGATGTGACAATGTCCAACTCGACTCATTAACTGACAACTCAGATGACACGACAAAACATGAATCACCAAGTCCTAACCCGACCCGACCCGATAGCCTAGGTTCCCACAGCCTAAGCTTTGACACCATAAATGTAACACCACCAAAACCATATAAGAGAACGTTAAACGCCATAGACCCTTCTCACAATGACCTACCAGGCTAGACACTACAATAGATATCATAATGTTTGATCGTCTAGGGTCAAACTACATAACAATACAAATCGATAAGGTTGTAAACTCAAAATATATGGACCGATCAGGTCACACCCCAGACATGAGTAACAAAACCTGAGTAATTTACATAATATTCCGACACAGGGGTCAATACCAAGAAATGGGATACAACTCAGAAATACAAAGAACTCTGACTCCTTATTGATTAGTATCGTAGCTTATTATCTTTCATACGAACCCTGTGACTGCTCTCTCAAACTAAGAATATATGAAATTCATGAAATGCATCCCCCAATTAAGGGGTTAGGAATTCAAATTTGCTAGTGCAAGTATTCTAATCATACAAAATATACCATGTAAATGTCAGTCATAGTCAAACAACAACAAACATTAAGAGAAGTTCCCAAGAGTTTTTTAAAGTTTATAAAATAAATTTTAGTCTTTGAAAACGATTCATCATCTCGGGATTGTAAGAAAATAGAAAAGCCTTTTAGGACCTCAAGTTTGAAGTTCTAAAACCTTTTCGAAACATTAGGGTCTCAGCACAAATCTCATTTCAAATCACAATACTCAAAAATAATCACAAGGTCCACGATCCAACAACAAATCATCACAACATAGGCCCATAAGCTATCCCGATCCCACTCTCGCAAGTGCGCACCCTAGAGACCCCGTCGGATCATACGTGGTTGGATACTCATGGCTATACACCATTGTCGCTCGCAAGTGAAGAACTCCAGACGCATCACATGACCCTGCCTGGTACCACAACACACACTGTTCGTACTCTCAAGTAACAAACTCCATAGGCCCCGTCTGACCCTACTTAGAACCACACTTTACTGTGTTTTAACCCAGACTCGCAAGTACTGAGTCCCAGAGTCCTCGTCAAGCCTTACCCGATCAAACCCAGCACAACACCACTGTGTCCCTACCCGTACTCGCAAGTACTTGAATCCTAGAGGACTCACCAAACCTTACCTGATTGAACACATCGCAACGAAAATCCACAACACACGTTCACGATCAACACACAACAAACATAACATATGCAATCGATGAACAATACATCATAGTACATATCCAAGTGTATAAATTAATCAACACACTCACTATGACCGACACAACTTCACAAAAACACAATAATTCACCACACATCGAAATACACATCCAAGTGTATTATCAAACCAATATGAAATCACAATCAACGCATTTACACGATCGGAGATTATCGAATGACAAACCTCATAAGAAGATACCCAAAATAACTCATATAATGTACAATCAACGAGAATGAATAAACCATCACAATTTCACTACACAACTTCCATTCACAAGATATAAATTGGATAGGCAAGAATACTTGCCTCGAAATCAACACGTGAATACTCCAATGAATATATCCGGACCAATAAAACCCCTAAAAACCTACACGCTCTACGTGAAAACAATAGCAACATAATCGCTTCGAGAATGACACTCAAAAACAGCAAAAAACATGCCCAACACCCCAAGGGAAACTCATTGAAATAGTTACTCTCGAGTTATTAGAGTGCGAGATATGGATATATAATCCGTAGAGTACGATCAACAATGTCAGATAACACTAATCAATTCATCAAAATCGGTTTACAAATAAAAATCAAGAACTTCTCCTAAAAAGTCAACCCCAATATATTCAAGGGAATTACCTCGATCTGGCGAAGAACGATGGTTTACATGATGTTATAATCACCTAAGACCCTCCCAAACCCTTGCCAAGTCGCCTCAACCACCGCGAGAGAAATAATGAAATGAAAATTGCAGAAAAAGAACTCATGTCTAGTATATAAGTTGGGAAGCTAGCGCGCGCTAGGCACACTCTTTAGCGTGTGCTAACGGGCCAGAATTTCAGCATTTTCTGTGTTAGACCCCCATTAGCATGCTAATTATCTCTTTTAGCATGCACTAAAGCAGTCTGAACCGGCATCAATCTTGCTCCAAAAACTCGTTGCAACAATTCAACTCCTCGACAATAACAATGACTATGCAACATGTAATGAAGGGCCAACGTACAACACCAATGATCCAAAATAAAAACAAACACGTGAAGCACGACACACAATCACGCAAACATGCTCACCATATAATCAACATTAAATGGTAAACATGACAACACGGTTTCGACGCACGTCGTTCAACAAGTAAATAATTCCAATTACCCATTAACGAAAAAAATATTCGGCATAAAATGGCAATCAATTAACAACAATCGGAAATAAAAATCTGGGGTATTATAAATGAAGGATTTGTAGGTCACAAGTACGTAAGGTATAAGTCTTGGGGGAATATTCTTATAGAAACTTTTCTGAAAATAACCTGTTTGAAAACACTCAGTAGAGTTTAGTGCAGCTAGGTTAACTTGGCTGATTTTAATGCAGTTAAGTTCGGTTGAGACATCAGCTGTAAAATATTTTAGCGGAAGACAGCTGAATTCTAATGCAATAGTTAAGATAAATGCAGCAGTTAAGTATGATTTTAAAAGTGATAAATCAAAGAACACTTATAGTGGTTTCAGAGGTGGGGATATCCTCTACTATTCCACTTCTCTCCAATCCACTTGGAGATAAATTCACTATAGCTTTCAACCAGTGAAACTTAGTTACAATGAATCTAGTTGCAACAACTTTCAACCAATGAAAAATCGTGGCTGTTGCAACTCCTTCCCTTGGTTGTGTGTCACCTCTTGATCGAAAACCCTTGGATGCCTCAACAACTCCCAAGTTGCCTATCACCTTCCAATCAAGAACCCGTGAATGCCTTACAATCTTTTACTCTCAAGAACCTCGTTCAAAAAAGTACCCCGTACTAAAACTTTAAGATAAGAGTATTTGTCTTTAATATCTTCAAAGAGCTTCTAATGATTATCTTTAAGATCTTTGCTCTTTCACGATCTTTAGCACAAAGTGTATTGCTTTTGTTTGCTTGAAAGTATTAATCGCATCGTTCTTCTGCTCATGTGTTCTTCAGATATTTATAGTACGATCTTTTGCTCTCTTTATAGTCGTTGCATCCTTGATCAAATTCATTCGTTGGACAGTGGACTTCATTGTTTAGCTTTTCTTCTCTTTGCACGGCTTGTCGCTTTCTTCAAATCTACCCATTTTAAGATGTATAGTTGTTTGCACCATTTTCTTTGATTACAATAATTAGAAGTCTTCTGGGCGCATATCTCAAGGAATATTTTATTCCTTAACTTCTATGAATCAATCAGTTTGTCTCCTTGGCTTTCTTTATGTCTACATGTGACTTGCCTTCTTTGTACACTTTTCAACGCTTGCTGACATATATATAGTTGATGTCCAAACTCGAATGATATTCCATCTTGATCAAACTTGGCTGATTTTCTCCCTTGGTCAAACCGGGACGATGTATCGGTCAAACTCGGCTGATGTTTTGTTTTGGTGAAATCTAGTTGATATTTTGTTTTGACCGAAACCCGACTGATATTTTGCTTTGACCGAAACCTGACTGATATTTTTCTTTGATCGAAACCCGACTGATCTTTATCTGGTCAAACTTAGCTGATATTTGCCTTTGACCAAACCTGGCTGACATTTGACTATTCCATACTAAGCCAAAATTTTATCTTATCAAACTTAATCAATACTTGGCCTAATCTTTAAAGCCCTATAGAAGATACTCATTTGGTTCTTGTTTACAATGCCAAGTACTTAAAAATATATTTGAAATAAACTTTGAATAAAGGGATGACATCATCAAAATCTCAAAAAGGTATTCCTAACAAATTCCCCCTATTTTGATGATGATGAAACTTAAGTTTCAAATATAACTAAGTCATCACACAGAGAAGTAAAGTAAAATGAAATGAAAAACTCAGTCAATTTGAGACAACTAAAAATTTTCATTCAGATTGATTGTATATACTTTTATACTTTGAAAGTTCAATACAATACAACCTTTCAAAAATAAATAATTACAAGTAAATGACAATAAAAACTAGCTCCTCACTCTTCCTCTCCCTCTTCTTGCTGGAGGAGAGATTTCAAAGGCTGGGCTCCAATGGGTTTCTTCACTACTGGAATAAGTCCATATTTCTTATTCACCACAGTGGATGCAAATTCTTGTTCTTCAAAGGAGGTGTATTTATTCTCGACGCATACTTGTCTTATTTCCTCCTGAAGAGCATTATCATCCAGCTCTTCATTGATAAGAGTGGGAGCTTTTTGAGGTCTGAATTCTGGGATCATAAGATATGCATCAAATTCTTCTTCAACATGTTTCTTCAGTAATACCCATAAGTTCGGCCAATTGAGCTCCATGTAGTCAATGAAAATCTGTTGCGGGGGACGGTGAGGATCTTGAAGTATTTTCCATAGGTAATACTTCTCTATGAATTGTTTTATTGCTGCACCTCACATAGGTGCAGCTTCCACTGGTAAGAATTCCTCCACAAAGTTTAAATTCTTTTTCTTCCTAGCTCAGAGGTTGCATAGTTTCCTGCCTAGTTCTCTTCTTTACAAGAGCATCTCTGGGTTCAGCTGTGCTCTCTGATTTCATTTTCGAGAGCTTCCAGCCTCTGGATAGTGAATGGTTGATGGAGGTGCACTTCTGGGAACTACATCAAGGGACTCTTATCTCTATGTTGTTCTCATATCTTCCTCCTTTTTGATAGCATCAATAATTTAGGCTAGTTGTTCCTCCACCTTGGACATAAAGTCCTGCATGCCAAGGGGCATTCTAATAGAAAGAAGTGGTGGGAAGGTTTTTTTCTAGTAAGCAATGAATCCATCTTGTTGTTAAGTGCTAACAGGTGTGGTTCAATCTTGGTGGCCAGAATTCTTTCCACAATCTCCTCGACCATCTTCCTTATTAGTTCATCCATGTAGGAAGGTAACTGATCTCCAAGTGCTTGTTCTGAAATTGTAGATGGGTCTTCATAGGTGGCTGACTTTCCACTAGGGGAAGACTTAGCTGAAGAATGTTCCCCCTGTCTCACTTCATCCAGATCAGCATTTGGTTCAGCTACGTTTTGCCCTTGATCAGGTCCATCCTGATCATGACCAGAGTCATTTTGATCATCCTTCTTCACCTCCTCCTTTTCTTCTTCTTCTTCTTCTTCTTCTTCTTCTTCTTCTTCTTCTTCTTCTTCTTCTTCTTCTTCTTCTTCTTCTTCTTCTTCCTCTTCTTCTTTTTTCAACTTCTTCATTTTATTCTTCACCAACTTCTGCTTTTTCAACTCCAACCTCTCTTTCAACTGCACCTTTTTCTACTCCTTCAATTTTTTCATTTTCTTTCTTTTCAACCCAACAGTTAAATCTTCATCAATGGTTTTACCTTGGGCTACCCCATCGATAATATCAAAATTGAATTGGTCCATATTTCTCTTAAAATCATCGATAAACCAATTCTCATCGAGTAGCACACTTATCTAAGTTTTTTTGCAGAAAACTTTGGTGAGTTGCTCTGTTGTCAGAGGATAGTCCCAACTGCTCCTCTAAACTAACTCCTTTAGATCAACAAAACTAAGAGCCCTCAAATTTATCCTGTCCTTATAAGCATTAATAAATGAAAACTTGAGGATGTGCTTCTTTGCTAGTTGTTGGAAGGGATTGTTGTCCTTGAAGTTGAATGAGTAATGGACATCATGTTCTTCTAGGGTTTCTACTTCTTCTTCAGCCGTTGTAGCTTCGACTTCTTCAGGCATTCTTGGAAGTTCAAGAAGTGGAACTGCAGGGAGGTTGACTTCTTGTTCAGCTAGGATCATCTTGGTTAATTGAGCTGATGTTACTTCAGGTGGGTTGGTGAGTGGTTTAGCTATGACTTCAGTCGAGTCTTCTTCTGAGGACTCAGTTAGATAATCAACTAGCTCTTTGACTTTCTTGATTAGAGATTCAGGTGATGAACTGATTGAAGTAGTGGCTTCTTTTTTAGGAGACTTCCTCTTCCTGGAAAATTTGGACAGTGGAAGATTGTCACTGTCTTTTTCTACTTCTTTGGCATGTGTAGCTGGGAATTCTTCAGGTGCAGCTAAATTTTCAGTTAGTATGTTAGTTGCAATTATTTCAACTGGGGTCAGGTTTGGTGGGGAAGTCTCAGTTACAGGCAGGATGGCTGCAGCTGATTCTACTTCGTTTTTAACCTCAGATCTAGATGCTTCTTTGTAAGATGATGTGCCTGACTTCATCTTTAAGCATTTCTACAGCCCTTGGTTGCTGAGTTGAGAATTGAGCTAGTGTAGCTAGGTCCAAGTGGCCAAGGAATTTGTTGCTCTGGAAGTTCTCTGCTCTGCCTTTAGCCTTCCCCAAAAATTCTAAAATCCAACCTATATGAGTACCAAAAGTTAATTTTTGGTTGAACTTCTTGTTGGTGGTGTCCCAGCTTGCTTTGTTTACTTCCCTTACTAACCGCATGAAAATGTAATCAGGCTAGTTAATCCTTTGCCTTAAAATCATTGCCCCCATCATTGTGTACTTTGATGTGTACATCTAATCAAAGCTTCCTGACATGCCCATGACAATTTTATTGATCATGTCCATCAAGTATCTGTATTCCTTCTGAACATCAGATTTCTTGACAGTATTCTTCATCTTGCTAGGTTGATCAGGTAACTTGATCCACTACCAAATGTCCAGATCATCTTGCTACGGTTCTTCAGTCCAAAGGCATCAGCTACGGTCGGTTGAGTTATGATGATGTGGTCACCGAAAATCAAGCTCCCAATGCCCCGTTCAGTTACTTGGGCCTCTTTGTAATAGCAGATAACTGCTTCTTTGTAGAGCTCGGAGGGATTGATGTCGAGATAATGGTAGATACCATTTTTCATCTTTAGTATGAGGTTCGCCATTAACAGTGTTGTTGGACTCCAGAAGTCCGAGAAAGTCCATCACAATGCTGAAGACTATCTGTTACTTTATGACCTGCATGTTGATATTCTTAAAGTATGTTGCATCGTCCATTTATGCAATTTTTGAGAGTTTTTAGTGTACAGAAATTCGAATTTTTGCTTTTGCTTGAAAGGTTTTGAAGACAATAAGTCCTTTTTTAGTTATGCCAATCGATTTAAATAGTCAGCGCTTGACGGCGGTTATGAATTAAATTAAAGTGGCATTTCGTCTTTTTAGGGGATGTGTTGCATGATTAGACAACATGGTGTAGACGTGGTGTTACTAGGATCGTGCACATTTAATCCAGTGTGATATTTAAATAAATATTTAAAGAGATTAGTAACTTAGCTGGTTAACCGTTTGACTTCTGAGACATCTGTGTTTTTTATGCCTTGCTGCGTTCTTGTATCACACATGTAATCCTAGATGAGATTTGGAACAGCTAGGTTCCTTCCATCCTGGCTGAGATTTGATTAGCTAGGATCCTTCCATCCTGGCTGAGATTTAATCAGCTAGGATCCTTCCATCCTAGCTGAGATTTGATCAGCTCCCGTGTATATTTTTCGTGGTTGATGAGAATACCAGTTTCAACATATTTGACTTGTAAACTAAGAAAAAAGTTAAGTGTACCTATCGTGCTCATTTCAAATTCTCCATGCATGAGGTGTGAGAATTTTTCACATAATTCAGGATTTGTTGAGTCAAAGATGATATCATCCACATATACTTGAACCAGTGTTATGTGGTCTTCATGTTCTATCCTGAAGAGTGTCTTTTACACCTTTCCTTTGCTGAATCTATTTTTCTCTAGAAATATGATAGTGTCTCAAAACAGGCTCTTGGTGTCAGCTTGAGTCCATATAAAGCTTTTAATAGCTTGTGCACCTTGTCTCCCTTAACAAATCTAGGAGGTTGTTCAACATATACTTCCTCTTCTAGTACTCCATTGAGGAAGGCACTCTTCACGTCCATTTGATGCACCTCTAGATTCTAAAAGGCTGCATAGGAAAAGAATAACCTGATTGCTTCTAATCTTGCTACTGGTGCATAGGTTTCATCAAAATTTATTCCTTCACATTGAGCATATCCTTTGCAACTAATCTGTCCTTTTTCCTAACAACAACTGTGATTTGGTACCGATGACCTTCTTGTGATTTGGCTTGTTTATCAGCTCCCATACATTGTTCCCTTAAATTTAGTTTAACTTTTCTTCCATTGCAATCACCCATGTGTAGTCATCCAGAGCTTGTTCTGTTGTTTTGGGATTCATTTGAGACATGAAACCAGAGAGCATTGCCAGTCCTATTGGTTCTTTTGATTTTCTGGTCTTGACTCCATCAGTTAGGTTCCCAATTATTTGTTGAATAGGGTGATCATTTAACCATTTGGGAGTATCATCTTCATCTTCTGCTTTTGGTTTATGATTATCATTGCTTGTTCCTTCTGTTGGATTGAGATGAGGGTTTGTTGAATCTATCGTCCTTCAGCTAGGTCTTGTTAGATTTCAGCTGTCTGGTTCAGCTGTGATTGGATCATCTTCAGCTATGATAGGATTAGCTATGATAGGTGAAACCTGGCTGATCTGCAGTTGGGTCTTCATCAGCTTGGTCCATCAGCCTTGTGCCATTGATAATGACTTCTTCTAGAGAGGTGGCTTTGAGCTTTTTCTTATTTTGTTCTACCTGTTTCCTGTACTCAACAGTAGATTCATCAAATACAACATGAGGTGTTTCTTCCACAACCAATGTTCTTCTATTAAAGACTCCGTATGCCTTGCTTATCTATGAGTATCCTATAAAGCATCATCAATTTTTGCATCAAAGGCATTCAGTTGGATTTTGTCATTATTGTGGATAAAATACTTACAACCAAAAATATGAAAATATGTAACAGTTGGTAATCTGCCATTCCAAACCTTATATGGAGTTTTACAGTGTCTCCCTACTATCATATTTCTATTCTGGGTATGGCATGCTGTGTTGACAGCTTTAGCCCAAAACCTTTTAGGGAGATCAGTCTCAGCAATTATTGTTCTGGCTGCTTCTTTGAGGGTTTTGCTCCTTCTTTCAGCTACACCATTTTGTTGTGGTGTTCTTGCAGTTGACAATTCATGTTGAATCCCATTCTGATCACACTATCCAGTTATAGCCTTGTTGAGAAATTCTTCACCTTTGTATGATCTAATTTTTATGATGTATAGGGATTTCTCATTTTGATTTTTCTCATAAGCTCAGGCATCTTGGTTAGAGTTTCACTCTTCTTGTAGAGGAAAACTATCCAAATATATCTTGAGTAATCATCAACGACCACTATAACATGCTTCCTTCCACTTAGTGTTCTTGGCTTGATAGGACCAAAATGATCCATGTGAAGTAGATCGAGTATCTTGTTGGTTAGAATGGTAGGTTGAACAGATTTGAATTAAGCTATGGTCTCCTTTCCTTTTTGACATGCATCACAGAGTCTCCTTGAAAATTCCTTCTGGAGTACCTCTCACCAATTTTTATGAGCTTATCTTGTTGAGAGATTTTAAGTTCAGGTGACTTAGTCTTTTGTGCCAGAGCCATACATTTTCATCTACTGTCTTTGATATGAAACAAGCATTTGGTGTGCCTATTTTCCAATCTATCATATAGACATATCTTCTTATGTAGCCTTGTAGTTTCACTTCTTCAAATACGAGGTCAATCACCATACATTTCCATTTAGTGAAAACAATTAGATTGTTCTCATCACAGAACTGGCTTATGCTCAAGAGATTGTACTTCAGTCCTTTGACACACTGCACCTTTGAAATGACAATGTTCACTCTATGCAGCTTTCCATATCCTTTGGTTTGTGCACATGAGCTATCCACCAAAGGTTACATCTGGGCCTCTTTCTTTAATATAGCTTGACAGAACTTTCTTATTTCCTGTCATATGTCTTGAGCACCAAGAGTCCACAAACCATTCTTCACCACTTACTGTGATTTTGAGGTAACTTGATAGTAATACTTCCATCTCTTCTATGATCATTAAGAAAAGATTTAGGTGCCCAGATCTGAGTGGGTCGTCTAGGGTTAGTGGTTTTCTTGGAGAAGTGATTTCTCCTGTGTTTGTAAAACTCATTTTGATATGCATTCTTTTGTTTTCTATATCTCTAGTTTGGATTGTATATAGGATATGACTGATAATTTGTTTGGTATGGGCCAGTGTTAACTCTTGGCTGAGAGCTATGATGAAGGTTTTGGGGTCTTCATACCTGGTAAGTTTGAAGATTTAGATTACATTGAGGTTTCTATTTTCCTCTCCCATGTTGAAATCTATTTTGTGGGAGTCCTTGGTAGTAACCAGACTGGTAATGTCTTGACTGTTGATGCTGTTTTGGCCAATGTCTAGTCTTTTGTTTAAGCTGTTGCGTGGATAATCTTGGCTGCTGCCTAAACTTTTGACTAGGCTGCTGCTTATTTTTAAAAATAGGTTTATTGATAGGCTTAACAGTCTAGACAATTATTTCTCCCTTTATGAAAGTGGTTTTTGAACTTGAGGGAGTATTGGGTGTTAGGAATATGCCCTCGAATGCCACTCAGAGGATGTATGAGAGAGGGCATTGTACTTGTTATTATGTAAACTTTTATCAGAAGGCAATTGTTTTTTTATTTACTAAAAGTCACTGGAATTCCTGACTTGTAAATATATGTATAGAAATTAGTCTATGTATTTGAGAGAAAACTTTCCACTCCTTATTAGGTAAAGTTTATGACTCAAATACTTAATCGTTTCCAAAGTCGATGAAACTTGACTGGGCGTTAAGTTTTTGTGAAGACTTGTATGATGTGTTCTTTGACTTGGAATGTGTCTGTCGTCACTAATCGTTAGTGGGAGCATACGTTGTAGGTATGCTAATGGTATTAGCATACTCGAATCGACTGACCCTCAATTCGTCATACGGATCTCACTACGGGATAGTCAATGACAGAATCAAAAGGTTGTGATAGGTATTCGTGAACCTTCGACTTGAGGATTTAGTAGGAATGTGCTTGTGACGTTAAGATTTCCACTAGAGTAGTTCAACCCAGAAAAACGAGAGGTGGGGGTCAACCTCGACGTGCATCTTGACGGACAAGTAGCAGGTTCTACTAAGTACCAAGATAGGTTTCTTTCTCATGTAAGTGAAAAGGTATATGTCATATGTGGTTATTGGCAGATGATATCATAAGTCTTTGGCCAAAGCATTGAAGGTAGTTGTATTGGATATATGAGAGCTCGGTGATCTGAATTTACATTAACTCAAACATAGCATCAAGTACAGATAGGGTTTGACTGATCGTGACCCTATAACATGATCGGGACATTTGAAAGAAGCGTTTATATTTACTGGTATTCACGACAGAATGGTTCTTGAATGATCCCTATCATTCATTCTCAGTAATGTTACAGTATAGGTCGCGGAACTGGCTAGGTTGTGCTATAACTCTTTGGTCCCTCCCATTACTTACCGAGACGGACCTACTGAGTCGCGCATTCAGGAGACAACAGAATACTATGAAGTGGATCTCTTATTGTGAGTTTTGGACATTGGATGTCTTATTAATGTGTTGGATAAATTAAATCGGTGTGGTGAATTAAATAAAGTATTATATAATTAATTTAATTCATGAATTGTTATTTCTTTGAGAAATAATATCTTAATATAATTGATTAATTCGATTAATCAATTATATTAATTTTATTTGAGACGAATCAAGAAGTATCAGTCGGACTGGATACACGACGGTCCATATTATGGATCAAAACAAACCGAACCTTCTCAATCATAGTGTAGGACGCCCCACCGCCCCCCTTATATTCACCTTCCTCGATGGTGCCTTTTGCCCCCTCATTTATTGTGATGATTTGGTTCCATATGGAGAGGACAAAAGGGTGTGATAAGATGAGATCTTATCATAATACACCATGAGGTAGGGACCTTGGAGGTTTGTGTGGACTTTGTTATAAAATAAATTTCATCCCTTCCACCAAGAACACCAAAAAAAATCGGCCAACACACATACAGATATAGAGAGTGTTCATTTTTGTTCAAAGTTCTTACACTCTTAGAGAGAAAGAAAATCAAGAATAAAATTATATCACTTAGAGTGAACACAAATTTGAGAGAATCATTTCCTACTACTTTTTTCTAGTTGTATCTTGGAGGGTAATTGAGTAGTTGTTGTTCCGATCATCTCCCGGTGCGTGGCTAGTAGAGACGCAGTGCTTTCGGCGTTTGGATCATCGAGGACTTATCAAATCGGATTTGCGGTCATCAGGATCAACCTCAATATTCAATCAAAGGACTTCAAGGATATGTTTTCATATCTTAACTCTTGTCCTTTTATATTCGTGTATAGGTTGCATGATCGATCCTCTTTAGAGGTTCAGTAAAATTCGTTTTTGCTTCCGATGCGCCTTCGATTTAGGCATCGAATCCAACAGTGGTATCGGAGCGAGGTCTTGCGATCGTATATACGATATTTAGTATTTGGAATGCTTGATTGGATATTTTATGATTTGAAATCATAATTGTTTTAATCATTAATTTTTAATTGTTCATCTAAAAGTTATTTTTCATGATTTTATTTTACAATATAAATCTATTTTTCTATTAAAAGTGATTTAAATGTGTAATATAAAGATTAGAAAAAATATTATCTTTGAATTCGGGATGGCGAGCCGGAAATATGGCCGGACCCGGCAGATTGGAGCTGCGAGGAGGGGGCTGGCCGCTGCCGAGCAGTCCAGTTTAATGAAGGACCATGGTCCGACTTTTTGGACCACGTGGCAGCGGCCGCGGCTTGGCCTGGGCCATGTGTTTTCGACTCCGTTTTTCATATTTCGCTCAATAATTAATTTCTTGCAAATTAAATTATATTTAATTTGACTAAGATATAATTATGGTAATTTTAATCTCATGGGAATTGATTTAATGAAATATTTTCTCGTCCAAAATAAGTTAAAATTAACGGTTGTGTAAATTAATTGGAGTAATTCTTATCGATAGATTAATTTATATTGATTGGATCAATATTTTAGATTAATTATTTAAGCCATTAATTTTAATGTGATTGTTGCATTATGTTTTAATGTTGATGTGGTTCATGGACCTAGTTTTTGAATCGTTTGTTCGATTGGGTTGTAAAGGCCATTTTGAGCCTATTTATTTTACTAGAAAAAATTGTATATAGATGCAATTTTTCAATGTAAAACTTATATGTAATGATGAAGATCGGAGGAAGATCCATTCGAGGGGACGAAGATTCAAGACTCAAGACATGTAATTAGATTATGATGTTTTTGGTTCTAGAAATGGTCCATGAACTATATGTTGGTAGCAACTAGGTTGTTTATGTTTATTCATATGGTATGAATGTCGATAAACGCGCTTAAATGAACTAATGCGCAAAGTTTAACTTTAATCGTGATAATTCTCCCACGACAAAAATATTAAGTTTAAAAGGTTTCAAGGTTTTTCTTCCCTCCATCGAGCTCTCGGAAAATTGAAATTCAAACCGGATATGCTATGCTTCCGAGTTATTAGGGTAGTCATTCAGGGAGGGTCGATAAATTCTGAAAGTGCATTGAATGCCTTCGGTTGGAACAAATTTGATCCCTAGAAACCTGTTCGGTTGTCGGAAAAGATTCAATTGTGAAACTGATTAGCGTCGATGGTATAAACTTAATTTATTCACAACCTATAGAAACCGTATAGGTTGAGGGGAGTGAACAAAGAGAAAAAAGACGATCGAATTATCCATTACATAGGTTGGTGTTGCCAACACTTTATGAATATTAATAGACCAGAAACCTGTTTGGTTGCTCTTTATTAAAATTTATAAAGAACTCGATCAACAATATGAAGTAAAGCGAACTAATACTTCCGGATTTCACAAGAGAGTGTTATTCCGATAAAAATAGTGGGAGATGGGTTAAATGAATAGAAAAGACCTTAATTTTAAACTCAGACGAGTCACTAATCAATCTGTCTTAGTTAATGTAGACAAGCAAAATAACAAGTTTCATAATGACAATGAACCCACTCGTAATTCTACTCGAGAAAAACAACTAAACCGGACCAAACTTTGTGGACTAGCTCCGCAATCTGATGATTGTCCTCAATATGGAAGCGTAGGGGATATGTCTTAGAAGCGGACATTCCAGTGGCTCCAGTGCGGACCAGAGCCAGTCAGGAAGATGTTGAAAACCACGAAAAGTGGGTTAAGGATGACATTAGACTCCGTGGCTATATGATGGGCTCTATGTCTAATAAGCTTCAAAGAGCTCATGAGAAAATGACTTCCGCTAGCCAGATCTTATCTCACTTAACCGAGCTTTATGGTGAGCACAATCGAACAGCTAAATATGATATATCTAACCAACTCTTCGGTTCCAAGATGAAGGAAGGTGAGAAAGTCGGGGACCACGTCCTCAAAATGATGTCTATGATCGAGAGATTGGAGGCTCTTGATTTTAGGATGCATATTTCTCTCCAAACTGACCTTATCCTACAATCTCGTCCTGATTCCTTCTCTCAGTTTGTTACGAACTTCAACTGCAATGAAATTGCTTGCAATTTAGTAGGGTTGATGAACAAACTTGTAATCGCTCAGTCTCAGGTGAAGACTCCGCGGGTGAAGGAATCTGCCCTTGTGATTTCTTCTAGATCTCGGAAGTCCAAGAACAAGAAGTAAAAGGACCAGGAATATTACAGCGCCGTAAATCCTTTACGTAAGAATTTACAAGGCTGAAGGAACAGGACGACAATAATAGACACCAACAAATTATGGCAACATAAATAAAATACAACAAACTTGAATTAGTAATAAAATTACAAACATCTAATGACGAATTATTAAATACACAACCAATTCCAACATCATAAAGGACCACGTACTCGAGTACTTAATTAAAACAACACAAACAACTGACAATCAATCCGACCAGAACATCACTCTGCACCCTCGTCGTCATGCATCTCTAGTGGTTGTTTTCCCGCTCTCCTGGAACCTGAACATAAAACAAATGTCCACCCCCAAAGGGGTTAGCACAACGATGCTAGTACAAGTACGATAAATAATCAGCAAGGATTTATTCAATAATCCATAAATACGAATGTCAATATTATCAATCATAACTATGACAAGTTTCTCCAACGATAAATAGTAGCAACACATAGCACATCATAACAATCTCAACATACTCGTGGTATTCCATCGATCCAGCGCACACGGCTATAGATTCCCCTGATGATCCCATCGGACCAACGCATGGTGGAAATACCTATCCAGCGATCCAGCGCACACAGCTATAGATTCCCATGATGATCCCGTCGGACCAACGCATGGTGGACAATTAACAAGTACGCAACAATACAACAATAACATAGTCGACATTAATACACACAAATAAAATTAAAGTACTTGCCTCGATTGACGACAAGAATAATACTTCGACTGGTATTAATAAACTCGAATGTCGCTCCTTCGATCAATCACTTAGTAAAACTTGGACCTTAAACAAAAGAAATAATATAGAGTTCATCTTACATCGAATAACTAACGAACAAACATCTAACATTCTAAACTTCGGCCGAAAGTTCAACATTACGAATCCTGACTGCACTCTTCATAACGTACGTTACATACCCAACATAACGAACGTTAAGTCTGTACGTTAGCGTATGTAAGATCCAAATACTAACGTACACTAATCATGTATTTGGCCGTTCACTTCTCTGATCAGATGACTGTCTCATCTGATGATATAGTGTACGTAATGCATAATGCTTAATGTACGTTATACTCACATACATTACTCATGCAAACTTTAATGATCCTACGGTTTTAGACATCTTTGAATTCAAGGATACGCATATCATCACAACGCCATACTCAATCTTGATTACGAATTCTCATATGTGGTTCGGATAATCTATATAGTTGATACGATCACTTCATTCAATCTTTCATTGAGAACATTATCTAATCAATCCACTTTTACGAATTACGACAAAACATTCGATGATTCTTCTCTTAAGTCCATCTAACAAAAGTGATATCAATATCAAGTCTACGATCATTATGGAAACACCATTCATTACGTATTTATCAATCTCAAAAAACTTCCCTTGTTCATCATAACAAGATTCGAACTATAATGCTCTTAACAATGGTAACTTAAGCATAAACATTCCAACTTCCTAAACATGATGTTCGGTTATATAAGTTATCTATGGGACCTAATAATCTCGGTAGTATGCTCATAACATCCTTAAGAACACGAATACGAGGGTTGGAGATAGCATTAACATAGCTTAATATGAAGAAAACGCCGAGACAATAGGTAGAATCCAACTCCAGTTGCTTGAGTGCAAATTCAAGGTGTTTCTTAACTTCAATGATCAAGTATATGTGATATCATATCTTCAATGATCAAGTATATATGATCTAAAGGTGTTTAGGTAGTAGGGGGGCTCTCTGGACTTGAAAAGAGGTGAAGAACAAGTGAAAGAGATGAAGTGAAATGAAATGGGGTGCTGTCCCATTTATAATTTTTCTGACCTTTACGTACGTTAGCCTTCGTGCATAACGTACGTTATCCACTTAGTGTACGCTATCGGTTATGCTTAGCGTACGTTAACATCCAAATAGCTTACTGTCTCGTTCCTATACACTCTTACGTACGCTACATCCTCAAAGTTATGTACGTAATTAGCTATAATTAGCGTATGCTGTATACATCACTTAGCATACGTTAATCCCCGTTGACCCAAAACTATCCAGGTTCATGCCGCGGGAATCTTATCTGGACCCACCAACCAACTGGCTCATGTTCTATCTGCCCTGCTCAATTATTGACTCCTTATGTACGCTATGCCTAGCTCATAGCATACACTGTCTGTGGTTCGTAACGTACGTTACACTTATCTGCTAGTGTACGTTATGACGTAGTTGCATGTAAAAATTTACAAGTTGATATCACCATGTATATGGATATGAATACGTAAAAGGTCATACTTCGATTATCGATATCACAAATTCGAATAATACATGGTTCAAATACGGACGAAAATACTCAATAATTTATTCGGATATTACATACTCTCCTTCTAAAAAGGAGTTTCGTCCCGAAAATCAAGACGAAAATAAATCTGGGTATCTGGATTTCATTCTATCTTCCGTTTCCCAAGTGGCTTCTTCAACTCCGTGGCGCAACCATTGAACCTTAACCAAAGTGATTGGTTTACTTCTCAATTGTTTGACTCGACTTTCGAGTATCTTGATCGGTCTGTCTTCAAACGTGCCGTCCTAAGCGACTTCGATCTCGCCGAAATCAATGACATGACTGGAATCTGATATATACTTCCGTAACTGGGATATGTGGAACACGTTATGAACATGGCTCAACGATGGCGGTAATGCCAACCTGTATGCCAACTCTCCAACTCTTTCAAGAATCTCGAACGGTCCGATGTATCTCGGACTCAGCTTTCCCTTTTCCCAAAACGAAAGATTCCCTGAGAAGGAGAAACCTTTAAAAGAACGTGATCTCCAATACTTAAATTTAATTGGTGACGACGCACGTCTGCATAATATTTCTGCCGACTCTGAGCGGTCAACAGTCTTTCACGAATCAAGGCTATCTTTTCTTGCGTCTGTATGATCAACTCCAGTTCCGTCTCGATCAAGTCTGATGAATCATCCCAACACAGGGGCGATCTGCATCTCCTCCCGTATAATGCTTCAAATGGCGTCATCTTAATGGAAGCATGCCAACTATTGTTGTAAGTGAATTCAATCAGCGGCAAATGAACTTCCCAATCAGCCGACCAATCTAAGGCATAAGCTCTCAGCATGTCTTCCACTGTTTTAATAGTCCTCTCGGATGGTACTTCTGTCTGCGGATGATAAGCTGTGCTGAAGCTCAATTCGGCTCCCAAGGCCTTATGAACTGTTTTCCAAAAATGTGACACGAAATGACCGTCTCGATCAGAAATAATGATCTTCGGAGTACCATGCGATCGGACTATCTCTGTAATAAACACTCGTGCCAACTTCTCTGGTCCCCAAGTGTCCTTAATGCCTAGAAAATGAGCCGATTTGGTTAGATGGTCAACTATCACCCAAATCATGTTCATCCCTGTTCTGGTCTTCAGCATATTAGTGATAAAGTCCATCGATATATCCTCCCACTTCCATTCAGGAATAGGGAGCGGCTTCAGCATTCCGACAGGTCGTTGATGTTCGATCTTAACCTGCTGACAAATTAAAAATTTTGAGACATAATCCGCTACATCTTTCTTCATGTTGCCCCACCAGAAATTCTGCTTCAGATCCTTATACATCTTACTGGTGTCTGGGTGGATATAATAGGGCATGTTGTGAGCTTCCTTCATGATTGTCTGTTTCAAAACATCGACATCGGGAACACAAAGTCGGATCTGGAATCTCAAAACTCCATCATCATGAATTACGAATCCTAGGGCCTTTCCCTTACTCACTTCATCACGTAACCGAATCATTAGAGGATCATCTAATTGCTTAGATTTGATTTATTAGGTTAATGATGAAGTTAGTTCCATCACACACACTTGTCCTTGGACTCTTTGCAACTATACTTCAATTCCTTCACGAATCAATTCTCGTTGAATGCTGGGCTGGGAGGTGAGAGTCTCCAGCATTCGAATAGAAACGGGTTTGCAGCTCAGTGCATCAGCCACCACATTTGCTTTGCCTGGGTGATAAAGAATTTCCAAGTCACAATCCTTAATCAATTCCAGCCATATCCTCTGTCGCATGTTTAGCTATTTCTGACTGAACATGTATTTGAAACTCTTATAATCCATGAAGATCTGACAGTGAGTCCCGTACAGATAATATCTCCAAATTTTCAAAGTGAAAACCACCGCTGCCAGCTCCAAATTGTGCGTTGGGTAATTTACTTCATAGGGCTTCAACTGTCGTGATGCATAGGCGATTACCTTCTCATTCTGCATCAATACACAACCGAGACCTTGGTTTGAAGCGTCACTATAAACCAGGAATCCTCCAGTCCCCTGTGGTAGTGCTAAAATCGGTGTCATTGTCAATCTCTTCTTCAATTCATCAAAACTGGTCTGACACATCTCTTTCCACTCAAACTTTTGCGTCTTTAGTAGTAATCGAGTAAGTGGGCGGGAAATTTTGGAAAATCCTTCCACGAACCGACGATAATACCCAGTAAGTCCTAAGAAACTCCTAACTTCCTTCACGTTCTTAGGAGACTTCCAATCCACAATTGCTTCGATTTTATAGGGGTCTACTCGGACTCCTTCCGCTGATACCACATGACCGAGGAACATCACTTCCTTTAGCCAGAATTCACACTTAGAAAGTTTGGCATATAATTGTTCGCTTCTTAAAAGGTCCAAAATGATCTGTAAGTCTTGCGCATGGTCTTCCGGGCTCTTGGAATAAACCAGACTATTATCAATAAACACAACTACAAATTTTTCCAAATACTCTATGAACACTCGATTCATCAACTGCATGAACACGGTAGGTGCATTAGTGAGACCAAACGGAATCACTACAAACTCATAGTGTCCGTAGAGAGTTCTGAATGCTGACTTCGGAACATCAGATTCCTTAATCCTCAACTGATGATATCCCGATCTCAGATCGATCTTAGAAAATACTGTTGCTCCTTGCAACTGGTTAAACAAATCATCAATTCATGGCAACGGATACTTGGTATTGATCGTCATCTTGTTCAGCTCTCGATAGTCAATACACAATCGAAGTGATCCATCTTTCTTCCAGATAAGAAGAACTGGTGCACCCCAGGGCGAAACGCTTGGCTGAATATAGCCTTTGTCCAGTAACTCTTCCAGTTGTTTCTTTAATTTGTTCATGTTAGTAGGTGCCATACGATACGGAGCATTAGAAATTAGTGTAGCTCCTTGTTCCAGCTTAATGGTGAACTCCACATCTCGTCGTGGAACTAGTCCAGGTAATTCGTCAGAAAACACATCCGGGAATTCGTTCACAACAGGAATGGATGAAAGTTCTACTTTTCCGTCTTCCTTCTTCATTGCGTAATACCTGTATCCAGTACAACCCTGTTTTAGCAGTTTGACAGTTTTCATTGCTTTGATCACCTTTCTTGAGCTTCCTGGTCTCCATCCCTCGAACAATATTTCGGAACCATCTTCAGCTATCATCTAAATATTCCTGTTCTGGTAGTTTACAATAGCTCCATATCGATTAAGCCAATCATCTCCGAGAATCAGGTGGCCTCCTTGCATTTCTATCACAATCAGATTTGAGGGCCACTCTCTGCCTCCAATGGATATAGGAAAATCTCTAGTTTCCAAGTTTCCCATAATTCTCTCCCCACTCGGTAAACCCACAACATAAGGCTCACAATAGTAAAAACCAGAAATGTTCAAACGATTTACACAAGACAATGATATAAATGAATGTGTAGCCCCTGTATCGAACAAAATGCTAACTGGTTGTGAAAGGATCTGAACGGTACCTAATGCGACAGCAGCATCCTGATCTTCTTCCCTCCTCATCTCATATAGGCATGGGGGAACGGATCCTGCACTCGATGTCCCCTTTCGGTCGAACTATCCTATGCCGCGTCCGCGACCAAAACTCTGAGGTAGCTGGACACTCTGCTGCGTCTGCTGAACACTAGCTTCTTTCTGAGCTGGCTGTGAAGTACGAGCTCTATTTAACTTCATGGCATCCTTTCAGAACATCGCACGATGCCCTTCCTGTCCGCAATCATAACATGTTACTGTAGAACAAAAACAATCACGCCATAGGTGTCCTGGGCGTCCACAATTAAAATAGTTCTTGACTACATCTGTCTGCACTGATACTGCTCTGAAGTTTTTTCTGCTCTTTGATGGGTGCGGATGTTTCTTGAATGAATGAAAGGATGAATGGGCCTTGTGGGGCCCACTACTCTTGTGCTCTGTGAAACTACCAGAGACTTTCTGTTTTGGGGATTCGACGAACCTTTCCATCGCTGCTTCTTTAATCTCATACGCCATCGCTTTATCCTGATACTGACGGAGAGTGGTGCATTCAAAACCTGACACGTACTTTTGTATCTCCAGTTTCATTTTCATATCAAAATGGATCATCATTTCCACATCAGTTCTGACCAGGTGTCGAACAAACGCCAGCTGCTGATTAAATGTCTTAATCACCTGAGATACTGGCACATCTGAAGGTTGTGCGGAGAAAAATTCCCGAACTTTAGCTTCCCTCACCGGATGGGGACAGTACTGAGCTTCCATCATCAATTTAAATTCTCCCCATTCGGCATCATGATCTATGGGTCGGATGGCCTCACACAATTCGGACGCTTCCCTTGTCAGGAAATATTGAGCAATAGAGGCTCTCCGGTCGTCTGGGCAATTAATCCCGACAAAGATTTTCTCCATATTTTTCAACCAGTGATCCCATGTCGGTCTCTCAGAAAAGCCGTCGAATTTGGGTGGTTGCATCTTCACCACCTACTACAGCCATCGGTCGCCTCGATTTCCCAAGTCTGTGATGCCTTGCTGTCTTTCTCCCTATTGCAATCCTACTGCCACCTGCATTCGGTCCACAACCTGAGAAAACTGAGTCATCTGGTTAACCACCTAACGAAGGATGTCGGGAACGGAAGGTTCTGGTTCATTGTTACTGGAATCCTGTGGCTCGCCTGAGCTGTGGCTAGCCTGATTTGAAGGTGAAGATTCTATTTCAGCATTCCTACGTCCGCTTCCACGACCGCGACCACGTCCACGTCCTCTTCTCAACATACTGTAAATATAAATACTCAATATACAGGGAGCAATATTGTTCAAAATTTTAAAGTATAAAGAGGTATATCATATGAAGGATGAGATAGAGTTTAGGAACTTACAACCACCGCTCGCACGAAGACGTAGGTAGTATAGTGATGTTATTCATGGCCGGTTATCTCAAAAGACATATACGACCCCAATTTTAACCCAGTGGCCAAGATATCCATAATCTTTGCTCCGATACCATATTCTATAACATCCCCAATATATTCAGGAATATTACAGCGCCGTAAATTCTTTACGTGAGAATTTACAAGGCTGAAGGAACAGAACGACAATAATAGACACCAACAAATTATGGCAACATAAATAAAATACAACGAATCCGAATCAGTAATAAAATTACAAACATCCAAATACGAATTATTAATACACAACCAATTCCAACATCATAAAGGACCACATACTCGAGTACTTAATTAAAACAACATACCCAACTGACAATTAATCCGACCACAACATCACTCTGCACCCTCGTCGTCATGCAGCTCTAGTGGTTATTTTCTCGCTCTCCTGGAACCTGAACATAAAACAAATGTCCACCCCCAAAGGGGTTAGCACAACGATGCTAGTACAAGTATGATAAATAATCAGCAAGGATTTATTCAATAATCCTTAAATACGAATGTCAATATTATCAATCATAACTATGACAAGTTTCTCCAACGAGAAATAGTAGCAACACATAGCACATCATAACAATCTCAACATACACGTAGTATTCCAGCGATCCAGCGCACACAGCTATAGATACCCATGATGATCCCGTCAGACCAAGCGATCCAGCGCACACAACTATAGATTCCCATGATGATCCCATCGGACCAACGCATGCTGGACAATTAACAAGTGCGCAACAATACAACAATAACATAGTCGACATTAATACGCATAAATAAAATTAAAGTACTTACCTCGATTGACGACAAGAATAATACTTCGACTGGTTTCAATACACTCGAACGTCGCTCCTTCGATCAATCACTTAGTAAAACTCGGACCTTAAACAAAAGAAATGATATAGAGTTCATCTTACGTCGAATAACTAAAGAACGAACATCTAACATTCTAAACTATGGCCTAAAGTGCAACATTATGAATCCTGACTGCACTCTTCATAGCTTGTGTTACATACCCAACATAACATACATAAGTCTGTACGTTAGCGTACATAAGCTCCAAATACTAACGTACGCTAATCATGTACTTGGCAGTTCACTTCTCTGATCAGATGATTGTCTCGTCTGATGATATAGCGTATGTAATGCATAATGATTAACATACGTTATACTCACACATACATTACTCATGCAAACTTGAATGATCCTACGGTTTTAGACATCTTCGAATTCAAGGATACACATATCATCACAATTCCATACTCAATCTTGATTACGAATTCTCATATGTGGTTCAGATAATCAATATAGTTGATACAATCACTTCATTCAAACTTTCATTGAGAACGTTATCTAATCAATCCACTTTTATGAATTACGACAAAACCCTCGATGATTCTTATCTTAAGTCCGTCTAGAAAAAGTGATATCAATATCAAGTCTATGATCATTATGGAAACACCATTCAATACGGATTTATCAATCTCAAAATACTTCCCTTACTTGTTCATCATAACAAGATTCGAACTATAATGCTCCTAACAATGGTAACTTAAGCATAAACATTCCAACTTCTTAAACATGATGTTCGGGTATATAAGTCATCTATGGGACCTAATAATCTCGGTTGTATGCTCATAACATCCTTAAGAACACGAATATAAGGGTTGGATCTAGCATTAACATACCTTAATATGAAGAAAATGCCGAGACAATATGTAGAATCCAACTCTAGTTGCGTGAGTGCCAATTCAAGGTGTTTCTTAACTTCAATGATCCAGTATATGTGATATCCAATCTTCAATGATCAAGTATATGTGATATAAAGGTGTTTAGGTAGTAGGGGGGCTCTCTGGACTTGAAAAGAGGTGAAGCACAAGTGAAAGAGACGAAGTGAAATGAAATGGGGTGCTGTCCCATTTATAATATTTCTGACCTTTACGTACGTTAGCCTTCGTGCATAACGTACGTTATCCACTTAGTGTATGCTATCATTATGCTTAGTGTACGTTAACGTCCAAATAGCTTACTGACTCGTTCCTGTACACTCTTACGTACGCTACATCCCCAAATTTACATACGTAATCAGCTATAATTAGCGTACGCTATATACATCACTTAGCGTACATTAATCCCCGTTGACCCAAAATTGTCCAGGTTCATTCTGCGGGAATGTTATCCGGACCCACCAACCAACTGGCTCATTTGCTAGCCGCCCTGCTCAATTATTGACTTCCTTACGTACGCTATGCCTAGCTCATAGCGCATGCTATCAGTGGCTCGTAACGTGCGTTACGCTTATCTACTAGCGTACGTTACGACGTAGTTACATGTATAAATTTACAAGTTGATATTACCATGTATGTGGATATGAATACGGAAAAGGTCATATTTCGATTATTGATATCACAAATTCGAATAATACAGGGTTCAAATACGGACGAAAATACTCAACAATTTATCCGGATATTACACCAATGGTTCCTAAGAGCAAGAAGGTGAAGACGGATGCATGTATCAAATAAGGTGAGTTGGGACACTGGGCAAGAGACGGTCTAATCCTTCATGGCGCTTCAGGTACGGAACTTTTAGTTTTGGAAATAAATTGTTCTGCTATCGTATTTTCTACTTCTTGGATACTGGATTCACGTGCTAGTTCTCACATTTGTACCATGAATCAAGGTCTGGAGCAAAGTAGGAAGCTTGGAGCTGGGGAAGTAATGATTACTGTCGGAAGCGGGCATAGTGTCGAAGCAACTGACATAGGATCACTTCTTTTGGATTTGAAATACGGCTTTGTTTTAACGTTGGATGATGTACTTGTTTTGCCCAAGGGGCATAAAAATTGTATCCATTATGGTCATGGATCGGAAAGGCTTTTCATTTTTCATTGGTGATAGTACTTGCAAAACTTATTTTAAAAATAAATTAGTAGGCACTGCTACATTGTTAAATGGACTTTATCATCTAAACCTAAGTAACAAAGTCGTTGTGAACAGTAAGACTAGGAAGCGTTGTAGGGAAGAAACTAATCAAGTTTTGAAATGACATCTTAGACTTGGTGATGTTGGTCAGACCAAGGTTTACAAAATTGAAAAAGATGGACTTATGGGTCCATTGGGATCAGATCTATTTCCAACTTGTGAATCTTGCCTGAAAAGCAAAATGAGCAAGTCCCCCTTCACAGGGACTTTTGAAAGAGCCGCTGACAAACTTGAATTAGTCCATACCGATGTATGTGGTGCTTTGGAAGCAGCACGTGACGGACATCAATATTTCATTACGTTTATGGATGATCATACTATGTATGGTTATGCATACTTAATAGACACATAAATCTGAGGCCTTTGACAAATTCCAGGAATTTAAGGCCCTAGTCAAAAAACAAACTGGTAATCATATCAAAGCACTTCGATCAGACCGAGGTGGCAAGTATATGAATATAGAGTTTGACGAATTCCTAAAGAACCACGGAATAGTGTCACAACTCACACCTCCAGGAACTCCTCAGTTAAATGGTGTGTCGGAAAGAAGGAATCGAACCTTGTTGGACATGGTTCGCTCCATGCTTAGCTACACCGACTTACCAATTTACCTGTGGGGTTATACGCTCCTTACTGCTGCTTATATCTTGAACAGATGTCCTTCTAAGTCCGTTACTAAGACTCCACATGAGATGTGCGAGGGTAGGAAACCAAGTCTTAATCATATTAGGATTTGGGGATGTCCCGCTGATGAACAAATTTATACTCGCAAGTGTACGAATCGCTTTGGTAGATAGCGGTAAGTAACTCCGAGGTTGATCTCACAAGGAGTTGGAAATGATTTGAAATTCAATTATGTTTGGCAAATAGTCGAATTAAAAATGATAAAGTAGATTTAAATACCGTGAATGATTCGATTGAGATGTAAGATTGTGAACACAAGTGCGGAAAATTAGATTAATAGCTAAGCGTTAAAAACACCGAATTTAAGGTTGGACTTTCTAGAGATTACAATTATGAGAAAGATATGAGAGTTTAGAATCACCGACACGCACGTAATCAATCATTAGTTTCGATACTGAAAGAATTAATGGTTGGAAATCACTGGTTGCTCACAATTAAAAGAAAACTGTTTGATGGCGGTAAATCTTTAAAATCGCGATTGCATTATTCAATAATAAGATAAACTCCTTTGATGGGGAGTAATCCCTAACTAACAATCGATTAGCCGACTACTTTTGATGAGGTCAATCTCTAAAAGATCATAGAAAAAAGCTCAAGAACATTCATAATCACTTCTACCGGACCGCTTGATGGTGAAGACCAATAAAGACCCTCATATATCTCAATACTAGCAACTTAGAATCAAGGTTTGATGATCTAAATCCTAAGTTCTCTTGTGTCTAAATAATATTCGTGCACAATATCATCAAGAACACCAAGCAAAATGATAGAACAACGAAAGAGGAACAATCCCAAACTTATACCCGAAAAATCAATCAAAACTAACAACCAACATGTGTGTGGTTCAATCTAAAAATCCATACGAAAAGATTAGCTACTCATGATAATACGAATAATAACAACAATAAAATAGCAAAACATGGTAGAAATCCTTCCCTTTCAATCCCTTGATCGAGTTTCCAAGGAAGGTTTGATGTTCTTCCTTCAAAAACAAAAAAAATCTCCTTACAAATGATGAAAATCCCTCACAAATTATATATCTTGATGTTTAGAACACTCAAAAGTTGATAAAAATTGAGTTTGGATCGAGATTTGTGGCTTAGCCCAAGTTGTGTATAGAGTTTTCCCTTATATACCCGTCAAAAATCGTAAAAAGTGCAGAAAATCGCATTTTCTGCACAAACAGGGGTGGATCGCGATCCAGGTGTCCACAAAAAGATCTGTTGTGCGGTCTTAATTCTGTCTAGAAGTCATATCTCCCTCAATACACCTCAGAATTTAGCGTGTAATATACCATTGCGAAGCTAATTTCACGAGTAATACAAAAATAAAGAGAACACATCCTAGTTAGAAGTAATGAATCTGTAAATTAGAAAATACGACAGACATTGCTTCAATCTTCATCGTTTAAGCCCCGTTCTTGCTCTTGATCGTCATAAACTCCAATATTGGCCATAAAAGCACATATTTCACCACAATCTTCGTTCGGCTACCTACAAAATAAAAACACAACATACCACGCGTAAAAAAAGCAAAAACACTTAAAAACAAATGAAAGCACGACTCAATAGAACAGAATGAGACGATAAAAAATCGACTCATCAAATCCCCCCAAACTTAAACTTTGCTTGTCCCCAAGCAAAAAGGAATAAAACACACGACAAACAAAACGAGGAGGATTGAATAATCAAGTTAATCATCGGGTATACATACAATTAACCGGGAATGTAAAAGTATCGTAAAGTCTCGTAATTCGTCATGGAAGCCTAAACCCACAAATGAGTGGAAAGCAATGGCACTTGATCGAACATGCAAGAAAACAAGTCTTAATAGTCCCTCATAGAATTTTATCAATTCACTCATCTCTCAAGTGTTTAGATAGGTTAATACGCTCAACTCGATTCGAATGGAAAGTTCTAGTATATGCTTGCACTTCTTCTCTTCATCAAATGCATCAATATTCACAAAACACGAGTCATAGGGTCTTACTTTTGGTTGTAATGGGGTTGTGGTTCAGGTTGGGAAAATTTGGCTAGTGGTTACAAGTTTTAGTCCAAGTAGGGCATATACAATCCTCACATATATGAAATACACACTCAAAGCAAGATCGATCACTCTACTTCAATTCTCGCGTATATATATATATATATATATATATATATATATATATATATATATATATATATATTTTCAATTCAAGGCCTTATTAAGCACAATTCTTTTTATATCGGCCTAATCATCACAACCCAATGACTTTCCCTTTTGTTTTTCTTAGCTCACTCCTCTCCTCCCCTTTCTTTCCTAGCCCACTATTATTAATATTATTATTTATTTTAGTGGGGCTCATTATTTTTAGGGGAACGGGAGAGAAGATTTTGGCCTCTATACACCACAAACTTTGCACACCCTCGTTTTTCAAATATACCCTCTCATGCTCTTACGAGGACCAACACTTGGTAAGTTATGGCTTTTGGATATGGAGTTATAAGATGCGGGTTTTTTCGAATAAAAATATGGCTAAATGCTCAAAGGGGCTAGCCAAGGATGTTGTTATGAAATGGTGGGTATTTTTTTATAAGTAGGTTCAAGACAAAAAATAGGAAGCCCTAATCATTTCTCATGTATGTAAATATCAACACACCATCCGATAGAATCATGCAAGTTCTAAAGAATACAAACCATAAGAAGAGAAATCACACATGAAAGAATTTTACCACTAAAAGTGAACGGTTCAATTAGGCACAAGAGCTCACGGATTTTGGACTACCACACTCATTCCTTACACACCAAATCAAGTAACCAAAAATATACATTCACACGCAAGGTCAAATAATCAATTATATTTATAAAACTACACGAGTCAAGTACAAACACGACTAATCATCTATATACCCAAAAGTTAACAAGGTTATTACAATCCAACTACTACATCACGCTAGATAAAATAAATAAAAGAAATCAAAAAAATCAAAAAAAAAAATCACGCAAACTAAAAACAAGTGAAAATCAACGAAGTTTACCCCTCCAAACATAAACCTTTGCTTGTCCTCAAGCAAAAAGAAAGAAGTTGGGAAAGATGCTAAAATGCAAATTAAAAAGAAAGGAAATAAAACTATTGGATTATGAAGTGTGGTTTTTTTATCGAGGGGCACCATGCTTTTGTGCTCGGGTCTCAACTTTCAATAGGTTAGGCTTCTTCCTCCCATAAATACCTCCTTTTTGGATTACCTACACACATCAGATAAAACAAATAAAAGCAATAATAATAATAATAAAAGTGATAAAAATTTAAAAACTCCCTTGGGTTGCCTCCCAAGCAGCGCTTTTTATAGTCTTTAGCTCGACTCTTTGTCTTCTTCTATCCTGGATTAAATGGAAACATCTTAGGCCCATTCACATAGATCATTATTTTTCGCTTGTCTTCCTTCGTCAGGATATGGATAGTGGTTCCATGAATTTCCATTGTGAGTGCTTTTGTCACCATTTCAATTTTCATTGTGACTGTCACCATGAAAAGTCTTCCTTGAAGAATAAGTGACATGATTTTTGTTGGTGATGTTCCTTCTATGTTTGGTATCACGAAATCCATCGGGGCTATCACCTCCCCCAAACCTAGTTGCGAGTATATTGGTTTTTGAGTTAAATTAATACCCGTTCCTAAGTTCGTGGTGGGAACTTCTTTCTCCACGAAAAGAACTTCCATGTCAAAGCTTTCTAGGTCCTCCTTTCGATGCATTGATTCGACTGGCTCGCTCTTATTCTCTTCAATTGGCTTCTCGATTGGATCTTTAGATTTCTCCCAAGGAATTCGAGTCTCGTAAGATTGAGTAGCAGTTTCTTGGATTTCTTCATCGTTCGACTCATACTCTTCAATCGCCATAGATTTCTCCAATCGACTCGTCAATTTTTCTTTCTCACTGCCCCTCTCTTTTGCTTCGGAAATCGTTCTTTATTTATCACTTTACCACTTCGGAGGGTGGTAATAGCTTGAGCTTGCTTGGGCTTACTTGGTAGTTTACCCCTTTCTTGTCTGCGTGGCTCGGTAGCAAGTTGCCAAATTTGAATCTCCATTTTCTTCACAAAAGCTTCTAAATATTCGAACCTTTTATTGTCCTCAACTCGGTTTTCCCTGCTTTCCGGAATGAATGCCGCAATACTCTCCTCAAGAGAGTTCCTTTGGTATGGAGATGGTTCACTTTGCGTTGTTTGTTGGGCTCGATTTCCTATGTTGTATTGAGCTTAGGTGCTTGTGTCGTACGACATCGGGTTGTTGTTTCTCCAAGAGAAATTCGGATGGTTTCTTAGCCCAGGATGATAAGTGTTCGGGAGATATGTATTTCTTGCATTTCCGCCATAATTATTTCTCCTCTCCTCCCACTCAGGCCTTCCCGTGCTTTGTCCCATAGCCCAATTCACTTGTTCGGCTTGTTCTTATGGAAAAGTATGTGGGAATGAATTAGCATCATGTCCGGATCCCCCACAAATTTCGCAAACTCGTGAGCTCGAAGATTTATTTTGAGTCTTGAGTTGTCTTCCTTCATTAACTCATCGATTTTAGATTGCATCTCGTCCTTCACGCTTACTTGGTTCACAACTCCCCTATGAACACGCACACTTTTTTGCTGAGAATTATCTCCCAATGTTTCATTTACGTCATAAGCTTGTCTCTCCATTAACCCCCAAAACAAACCACCGGCTATGTTATCCATTGCACCTTGGCAATATTGAGTCAATCCACCGTAAAAGAATTGATTAAGTAGTTGAAGCGGATAGTGATGGTGTGAGCATTGAATGAGGAGCACCTTTAATCATTCAAATGCTTCGTGAAATGCCTCTCCATCTTGTTGTCCGAATGTTGAGATTTGGGCCTTCAACTGTGTAGTCTTCGAATGAGAGAAATACTTGGTAATGAATTTGTCGTAAACATCATCCCACGTTCTTAGTGAGCCCGGTGCTAAAGTCATCAACCACTGTTTTGCCCGATTCTTGAGTGTATACGGGAAGCACTTCATTCTAGTTGATCCTCGATCAACCGATTTAACGGAAAGTTGTCAATCTCCACATAGATGTCCCGGATGAACGACAATAGGTCCTCACGTGCTAATCCATGGAATGAGGGCAATTGCTCGATGTGAAATCCGCTGATATGGTAGTTCCTTTTTGCTGGTGCCAATTAGATGCACGAGATGGCGGTGTTAACCACGGGCTTTGTATTGTCCCGCATTAGATGCTCAACCGGAGGTTGTTGCGGCGTATTGTAGTTTGCTCCCATCCCATATTGAGGCCCTGAATAATAGTTTGCTCCACATTGTACTCAACAGGTGGTTGTCTCGGATAAAAGTACCTCCCGTGTTGAGCTTCGAGTATTTCTTGATTGCTCCCAACATTCTCATATCTCGAAAATCTCGGTTGACAAATGTTTTCTTCATCTAAATTTTGCGCAACATTTTCATGTCTCGGTTGATGAGTGTTTTCTTCCTGGAGCAAAAGCAGCTCTTCAAGATCCGGATTCTCTCGTCATTTGCAATTGTGATGTGGTTTTTTTTTATGCTCTAATTCTTTGGACCTCGTCTATGTGTGGGAGAACCGGGTTTCCCAACGATCTCCTACAAAGCATAAACAAGAGAAGTTAGAGTGACTTTTATAGTTTGTCAAAAATAATAAAACAGAAAAATTATTAAGAAAAATGACTCAACTACTATTAAAAAAAGATCAAAAATTAAACGCCAACTCACCGGCAACGACGCCAAAAACTTGATGAACAAATTTAAACTCACATGTGTAGGAATCGCTTTTGTAGGTAGCGGCAAGTAACTCCGAGGTCGATCTCACAAGGAGTTGGAAATGGTTTGAAATTCAATTATGTTTGGCAAATAGTCGAATTAACAATAATAAAGTAGATTTAAATACCGTGAATGATTCGATTGAGATGTAAGATCGTAAACACAAGTGCGTAAAATTAAATTAATAGCTAAGTTAAAAATACTGAATTTAAGGTTCGACTTTCTAGAGATTACAATTATGAGAAAGATATGGGAGTCTAGAATCATCGACACACACGTAATCAATCATTGGTTTCGATACTCAAAGAATTAATGGTTGAAAATCACCGGTTGCTCACAATTAAAAGAAAATCGTTTGATGGTGGTAAATCTTAAAAATCACGATTGCTATTCAATAATAAGAGAAACTCCTTTAATGGGGAAGAATCTCTAACTAACAATCGATTAGCCGACTACTTTTGATGAGTTAAATCGCTAAAAGATCATAAAAAAAGGCTCAAGAACATTCACAATCACTTCTACCGGACCGTTTGATATCGAAGACCGATAAAAACCCTCGTATATCTCAATACTAGAAACTTAGAGCCAAGGTTTGATGATATAAATCCTAAGTTCTCTTGTGTCTAAACAATATTCGTGCACAATATCATCAAGAACACCGAGCAAACTGATAGAACAACGAAAGAGGAACAATCCCAAACTCATACCCAGAAAATCAATCAAAACTAACAACCAAGAACATGTGTGTGGTTCAATCTAAAAACTCATACGAAAAGATTAGCTACTCATGATAATACGAATAATAACAACAATAATATAGCAAAACATGGTAGAAATCCTTGCCTTTCAATCCCTTGATCGAGTTCCCGAGGAAGGTTTGATGTTCTTCCTTCTAAAACTAAAAAAATCTCCTTACAAATGATGAAAATCCCTCAAAAATTGCATCTCATGATGTTTAGACCACTCAAAAGTTGATAAAAACTGAGTTTGGATCGAGTTCTGCGGGTTGGCCCAAGTTGTGTATAGGTTTTTCCCTTATATACCCGTCAAAAATCGTAAAAAGTGCAAAAAATCACATTTTTTGCACAAGCAGGGGTGGATCGCGATCCGGGCATTTGGGATCGTGATCCATGTGTCCACAAAAAGATCTGCCGTGCGGTCTAAATTCTGGATTGCGTTCCGGGCGTGCTCCGAACTGTGAGGTCGTGGTCTAGAAGCCATATCTCCCTCAATACACCTCAGAATTTAGCGTATAATATACCGTTGTGAGGTTAATTTCACGAGTAATCCATACATATAGAGAACACATCCTAGTTCGAAGTAATGTATCTGAAAAATAGAAAGTACGACGGACATTGCTTCAATTTTCATCGTTTAAGCGCCGTTCTTGCTCTTGATCGTCATAAACTCCAATATTGGCCATAAAAGCGCATATTTCACCACAATCTTCGTCCAGCTACCTACAAAATAAAAAAACAACATACCATGAGTAAAAAGCGCAAAAACACTTAAAAACAAACGAAAGCACGACTCAATAGAATAGAATGAGACGATCAAAAATCGACCCATCACCCGCCTATGTCAAGAAGACTAAGGTGGAAAAGTTGGAATCAAGATCCTTGAAGGGACGTTTCATTGGATTCCCATCTGGGATGATGGGTTATCTATTCTACATGCCTGAAGATCGAAAGAACATAGTTGCATTGCAAGCACACTTCCTGGAAGATGAATTCATTGAAGAAGGTGGAGCAGGTAGAAGTATCTCTTTGTAAGAATGAGACACATGTACAAGAAGTTGGAACCGAGCCTTCTGAAACACAAGTATAACCACCTCGTAGGTCTAGTAGGGTGTCTCAATTACCTGAGAGGTATGGCTTTATGCACTTGGAGAAACTGGGTCTCCATGATGTTCCAGGTGATATCCAAAAAACCGACCCCGCGATCTATGACCAAGCGATGGTGGATATAGACTCCACGAATTATTGAGAAGCTATGGAAGCTGAGATAGACTCGATGCCAATCAGGTGTGGACTCCAGTAGACCGCCACAAGGACATAGTGCTCATTGGAAACAAGTGGGTCTACAAGATAGACTGATGGGGATAGCAAGGTTGACACCTATAAGGCCAGGCTTGTGGCAAAGGGTTATACCCAAAAAGAAGGGATCGATTACCATGATACCTTCTCGCCCGTAGCTATGATCAAGTCTATTCGAATGATGCTTGCTATAGCTGCCTACCACGATTATGAGATATGGCAGATGAACATAAAGACGACTTTCCTTAATGGATTCCTCGAGGAGGATATCTATATGGAACAACCTAAAGGCTTTGTGTCTAAGGTCGATATTCATAAAGTGTGGAAACTTCATCATTCTATTTATAGACTGAAGCAGGCTTCGTGTAGTTGAGACCTTAGTTTTGACGAAGCTTTCAAAGAGTTTGACTTCATGTAAAATAAAGAGAAACCTTGTGAGAGGGTTAGTGTGAGATGGATCACATTCTTAGTACTATATGTAGATGACATTCTACTAATAGGAAACGATGAGGGAATGCTCAATTCTGTGAAAGCTTGGCTTTCGAGTAGATTCTCTATAAAAAGATTGGGAGAAGTTACCTATATTCTTGGGATTCGACTCTACCGGGATAGAGCGAAGAGAATGATAGGTCTTTCGCAAGCCCTTTATATAGATAAGATCTTAAAGCTATTCAATATGGATGATTCTAAAAGAGGGTGTGACATGGAATAAAACTCACCTCGAAGATGTGTCCTCAAAGTGATGAACAACGAAACGAAATGAGTAATATACAATATGCATCAGCCAGGGGTAGCCTTATGTATGCTATGTTGTGTACGAGACCTGACATTGCAAACGTTGTGAGCATGGTAAGTAGGTTTCAGGCAAACCCAGGAAAGGAACATTGGACTGCCGTAAAGAACGTTCTCAGGTACTTGAGAAGGATAGAGATCTGGTTTTTATGTATGGTGGTGGATAACTGAATGTGAAGGGCATCACTGATTCAGACTTATAAGGACAGAAAGGCGACTCTATGTCTACTTATGGCTACATTTTTACTTAGGAGCAGTATCTTGGCGAAGTGCCAAGCAAAGTGCAACTACTGATTCCACCTGTTAGACTGAGTATCAAGCAACCTCGGGGGCCTCTAAGGAAGGGTTTTGGATTAAGAAGTTTCTGGGTGAACTTCAAGTGACACCATGTGCTGAGTTGCCTGTTCCGATTTTATGCGATAATGACGGAGTTGTAGCACATGCCAAGGAGACGAGGTTTCAAAAAAGTACAAAACACATTGAGAGAAAGTATCATCTCGTGAGAGAACTTATTTGCAAAGGATACATTATGCTGCATAGTATAAACTCAGAAGACAATATCGCTGATCCACTGACTAAGCCACTTTCTCAGATAAGCTTGGAGCGTCATCTGGAGAATATGGGTATTAGATACCATAGTGTGTGGCATTAAGTGAAAGTGGGAAATTGTTAGGAATATGCCCTCTAATGCCACTCAGGGGATGTATGAGAGAGAGCATTATACTTGTTATTATGTAAACTATTATCAGAAGGCAATTGTGTGTTCAACCTCGACGTGCGTCTTGACAGATGTAATAACCGAATATTTGATATGTATTTGAACCTTGTGACATTGCATATGTTGTATTATTAATCCGAGTATGATCCTCTGTATTTCATAGTCCGGTATTGGTGAGTGTATGGTTTCATTAATGTTAATGCATGCATGTACTTACACGTAATTAGCGCACGCTAAACAGTGAGTGTAGCGTACGCTAAAATGTGTGAAGTAGCGCACGCAAAGAAGAACACTTAGTGCACACTATATGTAGTCAACATGATTGAGACAAGGTTGGTAGGTGAGATCAGATCACGGATATTGGATGGGGACGTGTCGGGATGAACCTGGAAGGCTTTTGAAAAAGTTGAGTCAATGGTGCTTAGCGCACGCTAGTAATGAAAAGCTAGCGCACGCTAAGTCGAGTACAGTGAGGTATGTAAGCTTCGTAAAGTCTTTAGCGCATGCTATGAGAATGTGTTAGCATACGCTAACTGTTGCATTAACGTACGTAAAGGCTATTTAACCTATGTAAGGCCGAGGACAGAAAGAGTCAGTGGACTGAGAACTCGTTAGCGCACGCTAAGAATTGAAGCATAGCGCGCGCTAAAGGTCATTTCCTTTAAATAGGACATCACCCTCATTTCGTTTCGCACCATACCCTTCGTCCAATTTCCTTCTATGGCTTGGAGAAGCCATCCCATGATATTTCCACCCCATATCAGCCCCTGAATGTGCTTTTCGAAGACGAAGGACATTGAGGATTGGTATTCAAGCATCCAATGTTGAGCTTCATCAAGTGATTTCGTCGTTTCCTTTCGTAGTAAGGTATGTGATACTCTAACCGTCTGGAATTCATGTTCTTAGGAATGTTCATGAGTAGATTACTGAGGTTATTGAGCTTGTTATGAACTTTATGAATCGAACAACATGTTTAGGAGAATTGAACTGGATGAACTTAGGTTTTTCATTGGTAATAGTTAAACCTTGATGGTGCCTATCGGGTGGACGTGATTTTCAAAGATTATGACCTGCTTTATGATGATTTTAGTGATGATTGTTTTGAAGAATGAAATGAGTATGTTATCACCTAGATTATCTGAATCCGAAATGTTGAACGTACGGTTATTCCTTAAGTATAATCCGGGGTTTGTAAGGATTATTCTGATTGGTAAACTTCATATGAATGGTTAGAACATTATCTTGTTGTAAAAATCGTGGTGAACGTAGAACTTGGATAAGATGAATTTACTTGCGGAAGAACGAGAGTCATGAGTGGGATTAACTTAGAATTCGGTGGAACATACTTACCTTGTTATGAATTCGTTTAGGTAACCGTTGCTTGCATTTGAAATCAATGGGCAGAATTGGATTATGGTTTGGGACGTTTAGAATATACTGAACATCCGTATACATCATCATGTTATCCCCGATATGATCTTTCGTTTCGCAGTAGCATGGTATTCGTTCGACGTAGTGTTCTTTAAGAAGTTAACCGAGAATCGACCGTATAATGATAATGAGTTCGGTCACCATTTGGAACATTTAGCATGATCGTGTGATAGCCTTGTTACGTAAAGTTGAGTTTGTTGTTATTTTCTTTTGTGTAAGGTTCGAGCTTTACGAACGGTCGATCGTAGGGGCGGCCTTCGAGTTTGTTGAAGTCGTTGAAGTACTTGTTTTCTTGCCATATTTCTAAGGCAAGCACCTTAATTATGTTTATTCGTATTGATGTCGGTTATGTTGTTATGTGTCGTGCATATGTGTTGTGATTGTTTTATCCATCATGCGTTGGTCCGACGGGATCATCATGGGAATCTATAGCTGTGTGCCCTGGATCGTTGGATAGGTAGTTCCACCATGCGTTGGTCGGACGGGATCATCATGGGAATTTATAACTGCGTGCGCTGGATCGTTGGAATACCACTATTGTATTAAGATTGACGTGTTGTGTTATGTATTGTTATTGTTTCTCGTTGGAGAGACTTGTTGTTATCATTGTTGATATTATTGTCGTTATTATTCAGGGGTCGCTGAATAGATCATTGTTGTATAATTATCTTACTTGTACTAGCATCGCTGTGCTAACCTCTTCGGGGGTGAACATTTTTTTTTTATGTTCAGGATCCAAGAGGACGGGGAAACAACCACTAGAGCTGCATGACGACGAAGGTGCAGAGTGATGTTACGGCCGGGATTGTGTTTTGTTTTCATAAAGTACTCGAGTACGCTATTGTTTTATTGTCTTTTAGGGTTTGTATTCTGATGTTGTCTGACTTGTACGTTTTAGACTGGTGATGTAATAATAAATTTTACGGTCGGTACTTAATATTGTGGTTTTTTTAAATTCTTAGCCTTGTAAATCCTTATATCAAGGATTTATGGTGCTGTAATAGTCCTGAATATCTCGGGGTGTTACAGAATATGGCATCGGAGATAATATTATGGATATATTGGTTGGGTTAAATTAGGGTTCAGATGTGTCTTTTTGGAGCTAACCGGGTCGTGAATAACATCCTGTACTGCCTACGTCTTCATGTGAGTGGTGGTTGTAAGTTTCCTAAAATCTATCTTGTCCTTTACATGTTATACATTTTTATAATTGAACGTAAGGACAATATTAGTCCCTGTATATTGAATATTTATGCTTGAGAGGAGGACGTGGACGTGATCGGGGTCGTAGATGCGGACGTAGAAATGCTGGGAGGGAATCTTCACCCTCTGTTCCTGATTCGCTGTTAGATCAGGCTAACTACAGTTCTAGTGAACAACAAGAATCTGTCAACAATGAACGAGAGCAAACCGTGGAAACGAATGCTGACCCTGCTGTTCCCGAAGATGCACCCGCCGAAGTTTGATGGTTTTTCTGAGACACTGACATGGGATCACTGGTTGAGAGAGCTGGAGAAAGTATTTGCAGGGATTAACTGCCTGGACGACCGGAGAGCCCCCATTGCCCAGTATTTTCTGACAGGAGAAGCGTTCGAGTGGTGGGAAGCCATTCGACATATAGATCATGATTCCGACTGGGGAGAGTTCAAACTGATGATGGACGCATAATACGGCCCTCGTCCAGTAAGGGAAGCTAAGGTTAGAGTTCTTCTCCGCACAACCAACGGACAAGTCTATATCCCAAACTATTAAGTCATTTAATCAACAACTGGCGTTTGTTCGACACCTGGTCAGGATTGACACAGAAATGATGATCCACTTTGATATGAGAATGAAGTCGGAGATACAAAGGTACATGTCAGGTTTCAAATGTACCACTCTCCGCCAGTATCAAGACAAAGAGCTCTGGCATATGAAATGAAAGAAGCAGCTATGGAAAAGTTCTCTGAGTCCAAGAAGCAGAAAGTCTTTGGTGGTTTTGCAGAGCACAAGAACAGTGGGCCTCGTAAGGCCCCGTCATCATATCACTCATTTAAGAGGCCCCCGCAGCCCTCCAAAGGTGGAAAGAACTATAGATCGGTATGAACACCGACAAATGCGGCCAAGAACTATTTTAATTGTGGTCGCCCAGGAAACCTTTGGTGTGACTGTCTCCGCTCTCCGGTGACATATTATGAATGCGGACAGGAAGGGAATCATGCGATGTTCTGCAAGGATGCCACTAAATTATTTGGAGCTCGTACTTCACAGTCGGGCTAGAAAGAGGCGAGTGTCCCGCAGACGCAGCAGAGTGTTTAGCCACCCCAGAGTTTTTGTCGAGGAAAAGGCAGAGGACAGTTCGACTGAAGGGGAGCATCGAGTGCTGGATCCGCTCCTCCACACCTTTATGAGATGAGGAGGGCATATGATCAGAATGCAGCTGTCTCATCAGGTACCGTACAAATCCTTTCGCAACTAGTTAGTGTTTTGTTCAATACATGGGCTACACACTCGTTTATATCATTGTATTGTGTTAATTGTTTGAACATTTCTTGTTTACATGAATGTGAGCCTTATATTTTGGGTTTACCGAGTGAGGAGAGAATTATGGGGAATTTTGAAACTAGAGATTTTCTTGTATCAATTGAAGGCAAAGAGTGGCCCTCAAACCTGATTGTAGTAGAGATACAAGGAGATGATCTGATTCTCGGAGATGATTGGATTAACCGTTATGGAGCTATTATGAACTACCGAAAGAGGAATATCTTGATGATAACCAAATATGGTTCCGAATTATTATTCGAAGGATGGAGACTAGGAAGATTAGGGAAAGTGATCAAAGCTATGAAAGCCGTCAAACTACTAAAATGTGGCTGTACCGGATACTGGTGTTATGCGATGAAGAAATAAGAAGGAAGAGTAGAGCTTTCATCTATATCTGTTGTGAGCGAATTTAAAATCGTGTTCCCTGATGAATTACCTGGGTTACCTCCGCAACGAGATATAGAGTTTACCATCGAGCTAGAGCCGGGAGCTACACCAATTTCTAGGGCACCGTATCGAATGGCACCTACCGAAATGTATGAACTGAAAAATCAACTGGAAGAATTGCTGAACAAAGGTTATATTCAGCCAAGTGTTTCGCCCTGGGGTGTACCAGTCCTTTTTGTTTGAAAGAAATATGGATCGCTTCGATTGTACATCGACTACCGAGAGCTAAACAAGATGACAATCAAGAATAAGTACCCATTGCCACGGATTGATGATTTGTTCGACCAGTTGCAGGGAGCGATAGAGTTTTCAAAGATCGATTTGAGATCGGGATACTATCAATTGAGGATTAAAGAATCAGATGTCCCGAAGTCAGCGTTCAGAACACGTTACAGACACTATGAGTTTGTAGTGATGTAGTTTGGTCTCATTAATGCGCCTGTAGTGTTTATGCAGTTAATAAATCGAGTGTTCATCGAGTACTTGGATAAATTGGTAGTCATGTTTATCAATGATATCTTGGTCTACTCTAAGAGTACGGAAGAGAATGAGCAGCATTTACAGATCGTTTTGAACCTCTTGAGGAGCGAGCAGTTACATGCCAAACTTTCTAAACGTGAATTATGGCTAAAGGAAGTGATGTTCCTTGGTCACGTGGTTTCAGCAGAAGGGGTCCGAGTAGATCCCCAGAAAGTCGAGGAAATTTTGGAATGGAAGCCCCCTAAGAATGTGAAGGAAGTTAGAAGTTTCTTAGGACTTGCTGGGTATTATCGTGAGTTCATGGAAGGGTTTTCCAAAATTACCCGTCCACTTACTCGATTGCTGCAAAAGACCCAAAAGTTTGAATAGAACATGATGTGTTAGGCCAGTTTTGATTAACTTAAGAAGAGATTGACGACGGCTCCAATCTTAACGCTACCGCAAAGAACTGAAAGATTCGTAGTTTTCAGTGACGCCTAAAATCAAGGTCTCGGTTGTGTACTGATGCATAATGAGAAGGTGATCACCTATGCTTCACGACAGTTGAACCTATACAAAGTAAATTATCCAACACACAATTTGGAGCTAGCAACTGTTGTTTTCGCCTTGAATATATGGAGACATTACTTGTACGGGACTCACTGTCAGATCTTCACAGATCATAAGAGTCTTAAATACATCTTCAGTCAGAAAGAGTTGAACATGCGGCCGAGGAGATGGCTGGAATTTATTAAGGACTATGATTTGGAAATCCTTTATCACCCAGGTAAAGCGAACGTAGTGGCTAACACATTGAGCCGCAAACCCGTTTCTATTAGAATGCTGGAAATACTCACATCCCAGTCCAGCATTCAACGAGAGTTGATTCGTGAAGAAATTGAAGTATGGTTGCAAGGAGTCCAAGGACAACTGTGTGCAATGGAATTAACTTCATTATTAATCGAAGCAATCAAATCTAAGCAATTGGTTGATCCTCTGATGATACGGTTACGTGATGAAGTGAGCAAGGGGAAGGCCCCAGGATTTGTAATTCATGAAGACGGAGTTCTGAGATTTCAAGGTCGACTTTGTGTTTCCGATATTGATGTTTTGAAGCAGACAATCATGAAGGAAGCTCACAGTACGCCCTATTCTATTCACCCACGCACTAGTAAGATGTATAAAGATCTGAAGCAGAATTTTTGGTGGGCCAACATGAAGAAAGATGTGGCGGAATATGTCTTGAAGTGTTTAACTTGTCAGCAGGTTACGATCGAACATCAGCGACCCGCTGGAATGTTGAAGCCAATTCCGATTCCTGAATGGAAGTGGGAAGATATATCAATAAACTTTATCACCAATATGCCGAAGACTAGAACAAGGATGAACATGATTTGGGTGGTAGTGGATCGTCTAACCAAGTCGGCTCATTTTCTGGGCATTAAGTGTAATATCCTGAATTTTCAAGCAGTATTTTCTTCGATGATTTTATTGGAATATTGAGATGGTGAATTTATTTTCGTGATTTCATGTTAATGAGATTTAATAAGTTGGATGGTATTTTCTAATCCCGTCGAATAATCGTTGGTAGAATGCAGCGGTGTACAACGTTATATTCTCCGATAAATTATTCGACGAAGGTTAGAGAACTTATCCGGATTAAGTAAGGGATTCTTGAGTTGTTATAGATATATTGAAGATGCAATTATGTTCTCGGATGGTTTAAAGTACGAAAAAGTACTGAAAGTATTAGTGAAAATAAGATTGGATATTTTTTTGGAAAGTGTTGTGCATAAGGTTTGAATTTGGAAAATCACCACGGATTTTTGGGATGTTAAAAAATTCTGAAAATTAACAGTATTATATAGGTTTGAGTTACCTTTCCAATGGTTCAAACGACGAGCCAATCGGAGTAAGAACGAAGAAGTTATAGTCGAATTAGTGGAAACTATTTGCAGAAATTTAGTTCCGTCAACGAACATTCACCCGTGCGGTAATGTTACAGACATAATTCATAAAAATCCAACCGTCGGATTAATATGAAATTTTGTCAGTCAGTTTTAAACACCCTAAAGTCTATTTTGGATGGTGGAGATTGAATTTGGATATACCATGTGACCGTACTAATTAAAAGAACGATAGGTTCCTGTTTTCGAATTCATATTGAGAAGTCTCGGTATTTTGTAGATTTACAAAGATTTAACTGTTTGATTGTACTAAATTTTGGATATGTTATTGACCATATAGTTTGGTATAATATGAACGGTGAAGATTATATTTATATTTTTTTTGTAAGAGTTATGGCTCTCGGACTGTAGTTGTGTTTTGAAGGATGTGTTTTATCCCACATCGGTTGAGAATAAAGATGAAAAGCATTGGTTATGCTATAAGAATGTATTTTTTTGTCCCACATCAGTTGAGACTGAAGGGGAAAAGCCTTTTTTATTCTATATAAGGAGTCTTGGTGTCTTTTTTACAAGTACACCCAAGTAATACACTTTAGTCTTATTTGATTCAAATTAAATTTCTTTCTTGTATTCTCTTTAAATAGAGTGGTGAGAAGGGTGAGAATCATGTAGACTTGTAATTGTGTAAGGGTGTTGAGTTAAAAGAAATAAATCTATATGATTGTAGAAATTTATCATATAGTGAAGTCTATTTTGAGTGGATCGTGGTTTTCTTCCGTATTTGGAGTTCCATTTTCGGTGGAGCATCCGTGATTGACTAGCTCGATGAAGGGCAAGACGTGGTTCAATTTTACTGAATTTTGGACAGCTTGTTTCTGACTCATGGTCCTTCATTTTGACCGGTTGGATCGTGATTTGGAGTTCTAGACCATGAGTTATTGCTGTTGCACGTTACTGGACAGATTCGGCTTTGTCGTATCGATATTGAGGCAAGTTATACTTGTTCATTTTATAATATTTAATGAATGGTTTTACTTTCATTTCATTTATAATTAATATAGTAATGATATTGTAAACGTAAATTGTCGGGATGATGATTTTATCGTTAAAAGGATATTATCGTCGGTTTGAGGTAATTAAGTATTGTTCAGTTATGAGGATGACTATTATTATGTTGAATTGTGGTATATGTCGTAAGTTGAAGTTTCGTATAGTGAGATTCGTATTGGTTGTTCGTTAAGGGATGTTGATTCCAAGGCTATCGTTTGGTATTAATGGTTGTGTTGATCGATCGTTGAGGGATGTTGATCCCAGGCCTGTTGTGTTGAGGTTGTTGATCGTGTTGATCGTTCTTTGGGAATTGTGATCCGAGGATTGTTGTTTTGGATATTGTTAGTCAAGTCGATCTTTCATTATTCGTGTGTCATTGTTCACTTTTGGTGAGTCTTTTGATCCTTATTGGATATGTGATTCTTTGAGTTTCGTTGTCATGTTGCATCGTGACATATCTGGAGTCATATCTGCGTGCCGATCGGTTATGTGTAGGATTTTCAGGGCGGGCACATATAGACGTGTGATGGGGTCATGTCCTCACATTGGGCTGTGCACACGAGAAGACTACTTCGTGAGACTGATTAGGTACAAGACCACATGTGTATTTGATCGATACACGGGGTGGCTTGTGCACGGACATATTTTCGGATCGGGCGTACCGTGACGTCCATCTTTGAGCCATATTGTTTGGTCGTTCATAGTCCATGTATGATTGGATATGTTCGACGGTTTGCGACTGGTTGTTCATATGCCCGAGGGGTATGTTCGACAGTCGAGGTTATTTTCTTGAGATCCATTATTGTTGATCGTTTGGAGTTTACCTTGTTGATGGTATTCTCGGTCGTTAATTGGTCCTTTGTTGATTGTGTTTGGAGTGTACCTTGTTCATGGTATTCTCGGTCATTGTTGATCCTTTATTAGTCGTGTTGGGGTTTATCATGTTGGTGATATTCTCAGTTGACGTATTGGTTGATCTGGTTATTGATTGTATGAGCGTTTAGGCTGTGCAGCGATGTTTCGGATTTGTTATCATTATTTTGTAGTAGTTGATCTACAGATGTATTGTGTATGTTTGGTTCTTATCAGGATTGGTATTTGATTGTGCAATCCGACGGACAAGATTTGGCACAGATAGATTATTTCCCGCTTATGAGTTATGATGATGTTTTTGAGGATTTTGAGTATTGTCTTGGTTCAGTCCAGATGAGTGTTGTTGAGTTCATTTCGTCATTGGAGAATGCGAAATGTGGATTATGGTAAGGATCGAATTGGTATGGATTGCTTTGGATTGGTAAGGTTAAGACGGCAAGATTACATTGGTAGTATTCTTATAGTATTATTACATTGGTATGTAATTACTTATGTGATATGATCGATATCATTATTGAGTATTGTGGCTGACCCCGTCGTGGGCTTTACTTTTAGCTACTCGGAGATCGAGCTAGTAGCGGTCGTGAAGAGATGAGCTTCCCGGGTCATACTGGTCGTGGCATTATTTTGGGAATCGAGTATTCTTTTATGGTTGTTTTATTTCCGCTGCAAATGTATATTTTGAACTGTGTTTTACCCGCTGCGTGTGTATATTTCAAAATGTCTTTCCAGTATTTTTACCAAATCGTATGTACATTTCAAAATGGCTTTTTGAGTACTTCGTAAACTTGGATTATTTCGTAAAACCGATTCTCTAAACCGAGTTTTGGCATTTTGGCCTTGACGTTTTAACGATATTTTCATGACGGTATTTGATATTTTATAAATGACTTTTGTGAATATTTGAAAACATTACCGTCCTTGGCCTTTTTGGCATTTTTGAACGTTTTTGAAAATGGATTTTAGCCTGGTGGGTTCCGGCGCGGGGCCCACGGCGCTGTAATATCCTGGATGGTTTTGAGGCTGTTACAGAAGATGGTATCGGAGCTTGGGTTATGTGAAACCCGGGCATGTGTGTTATGTGGCTCTACTGTTACGGTAGTAGCGTGACTTTTGAAAATGATGTTTTTTTCTGACTTTTGAGTCAAACCGATTTTTGGAGGTTCCAAAATTTTTGGAGATATTTTTAAAATTTCTATAATTGCGATATTGGTTTATGTTGGTATTGTGTTGACTGTTGAGACTTCGTATGGGAGTCGTATGCTAGTATCACGGGAGATCATCGGCTTCACGCACCTGTAAGTATACTATTTTGGTTATTCACTTGTAGTGATGATTGATTGTTTTCGGGATGATTTTTGGATTCTGTGGTTGAGCTATTGTTTATGACAGAATTGCAAATTTCGAGGACGAAACTTATTTTAAGGGGGGTAGTATGTAATATCCTGAATTTTCAAGCAGTATTGTCTTCGATGATTTTATTAGAATATTGATATGGTGAATTTATTTTCGTGATTTCATGTGAATGAGATTTAATAAGTTGGATGGTATTTTCTAATCCCGTCGAATAATCATTGGTAGAATGCAGCGGTGTACAACGTTATATTCTCCGATAAATTATTCGATAAAGGTTAGAGAAATTATCCGGATTAAGTAACAGATTCTTGAGTTGTTATAGATATATTGAAGATGCAATTATGTTCTCGGATGGTTTAAAGTACGAAAAAGTAACGAAAGTATTAGTGAAAATAAGATTGAATATTTTTTTGGAAAGTGTTGTGCACAAGGTTTGACTTTGGAAAATCATCACGGATTTTTGGGATGTTCGGAAATTCTGAAAATTAACAATATTATATATATTTGAGTTAGCTTTCCAATGGTTCAAACAACGAGCCAATCGGAGTAAGAACGAAGAAGTTATAGTCGAATTAGTGGAAACTATTTGCAGAAATTTAGTTACGTCAACGAACATTCACCCGTGCGGTAATGTTAAAGACATAATTCATAAAAATCCAACCGTCGGATTAATATGAAATTTTGTCAGTCAGTTGTAAACACCGTAAAGTCTATTTTGGATGGTGGAGATTGAATTTGGATATACCATGTGACCGTACTAATTAAAAGAACGAGAGGTTCCTGTTTTCGAATTCATATTGAGAAGTCTCGGTATTTTATAGATTTACAAAGATTTAACTGTTGGATTGTACTAAATTTTAGATATGTTATTGACCATATAGTTTGGTATAATATGAATGGTGGAGATTATATTTAGATTTTGTTTGTAAGAGTTATGGCTCTCGGACAGTAGTTGTGTTTTGAAGGATGTGTTTTATCCCACATCGGTTGAGAATAAAGATGAAAAGCATTGGTTATGCTATAAGAATGTATTTTTTTATCCCACACCAGTTGAGACTGAAGGGGAAAAGCCTTTTTTTTTTTGATAACTAGGTGATCCCAGCTTAGCCGGACTAATCCTAGTCCCTCAATGAACCCACTCCTAACCCATTGAGAGAAGTAAATCGCGAGTCGCTCGAGCAATTCCAGGGTTCCCAATGCCTTTTCTGTACACTTCTGCGCACAAGGAGAAATCCTTAACTGATTAACAGCGCCTCAGGTTCCCAGCACAGTTCTCGGGAGAACAGCCACTGATTGGTCAGCACCTCCGGGTTCCCAGCAAGAAAATACTCCCACACTGCCGCTTGACGCGAGATTAAACATTGATTAGCGGTCGCTCGAGCTAGCCCCGGGGAGCTAGAGGATCATAAAGAGAAAAACTTCCTCTTTCACCTCCTTGGTGGGGTTAGAACCCAAGACCTCTCCAAAGGAGTGTCTTGGGAGTAGGCGTCCTACCACTGGACCACCAACCCTTCCCCAAAAAAGCCTTTTTTATTCTATATAAGGAGTCTTGGTGTCTTTTTTACAAGTACACCCAAGTAATACACTTTAGTCTTATTTGATTCAAATTAAATTTCTTTCTTGTATTCTCTTTAAATAGAGTGGTGAGAAGGGTGAGAATCATGTAGACTTGTAATAGTGTAAGGGTGTTGAGTTAAAAGAAATAAATCTATATGATTGTAGAAATTTATCATATAGTGAAGTCTATTTTGAGTGGATCGTGGTTTTCTTCCGTATTTGGAGTTCCATTTTCGGTGGAGCAGCCGTGATTGACTAGCTCGATGAAGGGCAAGACGTGGTCCGATTTTACTGAATTTTGGATAGCTTGTTGCTGACTCATGGTCCTTCATTTTGACTGGTTGGATCGTGATTTGGAGTTCTAGACCATGAGTTATTGCTGTTGCACGTTACTGGACAGATTCGGCTTTGTCGTATCGACATTGAGGCAAGTTATACTTGTTCAGTTTATAATATTTAATGAATGGTTTCACTTTCATTACATTTATAATTCATATAGTAATGATATTGTAAACGTAAATTGTCAGGATGATGGTTTTTTCGTGAAAAGGATATTATCGTCGGTTTGAGGTAATTTAAGTATTGTTCAGTTATGAGGATGACTATTATTATGTTGAATTGTGGTATATGTCGTAAGTTGAAGTTTCGTATAGTGAGATTCGTATTGGTTGTTCGTTGAGGGATGTTGATTCCAGGGCTATCGTTTGGTATTAATGGTTGTGTTGATCGATCGTTGAGGGATGTTGATCCCAGGCTTGTTGTGTTGAGGTTGTTGATCGTGTTGATCGTTCTTTGGGAATTGTGATCCCAGGATTGTTGTTTTGAATATTGTCAGTCGAGTCGATCTTTCATTATTCGTGTGTCATTGCTCACTTTCGGTGAGTCTTTTGATCCTTATTGGATATGTGATTCTTTGAGTTTCATTGTCATGTTGCATCGTGACATATCTGGAGTCATATCTGCGTGCCGATCGGTTATGTGTAGGATTTTCAGGGCGGGCATATATAGACGTGTGATGGGGTCATGTCCTCACATTGGGCTGTGCATACGAGAAGATTACTTCGTGAGACTGATTAGGTACAAGACCACACGTGTATTTGATCGATACACGGGGTGGCTTATGCACGGACACATTTCCGGATCGGGCGTACTGTGACGTCCATCTTTGAGCCATATTGTTTTGGTCGTTCATAGTCCATGTATGATTGGATATGTTCGACGGTTTGCGACTGGTTGTTCATATGCCCGAGGGGTATGTTCGACAGTCGAGGTTATTTTCTTGAGATCCATTATTGTTGATCGTTTGGAGTTTACCTTGTTGATGGTATTCTCGGTCGTTAATTGGTCCTTTGTTGATTATGTTTGGAGTGTACCTTGTTCATGGTATTCTCGGTCATTGTTGATCCTTTATTAGTCGTGTTGGGGTTTATCATGTTGGTGATATTCTCAGTTGACGTATTGGTTGATCTGGTTATTGATCGTATGAGCGTTTAGGCTGTGCATCGATGTTTCGGATTTGTTATCATTATTTTGTAGTAGTTGATCTACAGATGTATTATGTATGTTTGGTTTTTATCAGGATTGGTATTTGATTGTGCGATCCGACGGACAGGATTTGGCACAGATAGATTATTTCCCGCTTATGAGTTATGATGATGTTTTTGAGGATTTTGAGTGTTGTTTTGGTTCAGTCCAGATGAGTGTTGTTGAGTTCATTTCGTCATTGGAGAATGCGAAATATGGATTATGGTAAGGATCGAATTGGTATGGATTGCTTTGGATTGGTAAGGTTAAGACGGTAAGATTACATTGGTAGTATTCTTACAGTATTATTACATTGGTATGTAATTATTTATGTGATGTGATCGATATCATTATTGAGTATTGTGGCTGACCCCGTCGTAGGCTTTACTTTTAGGTACTAGGAGATCGAGCTAGTAGCGGTCGTGAAGAGATGAGCTTCCCGGGTGATACTGGCCGTGGCATTATTTTGGGAATCGAGTATTCTTTTATGGTTGTTTTATTTCCGCTGCAAATGTATATTTTGAACTGTGTTTTATCCGTTGCGTGTGTATATTTCAAAATGTCTTTCCAGTATTTTTACCAAATCGTGTGTACATTTCAAAATGGCTTTTTGGGTACTTTGTAAACTTGGATTATTTCGTAAAACCGATTCCCTAAACCGAGTTTTGGTATTTTGGCCTTGATGTTTTAACAATATTTTCATGACGGTATTTGATATTTTATAAATGACTTTTGTGAGTATTTGAAAACATTACCGTCATCGGCCTTTTTGGCATTTTTGAACTTTTTTTAAATTGGATTTTAGCCTGGTGGGTTCCGGCACGGGGCCCACGGCGCTATAATTGTTGGGATTCGGTGCCTAAAACGAAGGCCCAGCGGAAGCGGTAAAACGAAAATTAATTCGATCCGAATCCCTATGAGGATCGATCGAGCTACGTATATACGAATATATAAACGAAAAGCAAGAGTCGTAAGAAACTAACCCTCGAAGTCCTTTGATTAAATGGAAACCTTCTCTTGAGCTATTCCCCAAGCTTTAGTTTGATCTCTACGAGTTCAATCCGCTCCAAGCCCTTGAACGATCCAACGCCGAAAACACCGCGTCTCTACTTGCCACGCGCCGGAAAAGCAGCCGAACAACAACACTCGATTAACCTCTAAGGTTACGGCTAGAATCAAGTGGTGAAGCTTTTATTATTATTACACTCTAAGTGTATAATATATCTCTCTCAATGTATCTTGAATTTTCTCCAAGAAAACTCAAGAACAAAAGTGAAGAAGAAGATGAAGATGAAGACTAAGAAAAATAATTTTCTCTCTCACTATCAAAACTCACGGCTGGAAGCATATGGTAGCAAGTGAAGTGAGTCTTCATTATATTCTTATTCAACTCCCCAAGATCTCCCACTTTAGACAATATCACCAAGGTGTGATATTTGTCCCCTTGATTGGTCACTAGTCCACCATCCTTAAAAGTGTAGACCAAGACAAAGTAAGGGAGTAGGTGATGGGGTGGCCATCTAGAAGGAATCGGATGAGTTCGATTCGTTTCGGACTCCCGTGAGTCCAAACAGATAAACTCCTATTCCGTTCCAATGTATTTGTGTCGATTAATTAATACAATCAATTAATCACATTAAATACATAATAACATAATTAATTTCTCCAAGAAATAATTATATTCACGAATTAAATTAATCACCCAGTAATTTATTTAATCCATTAGGCCGTAAATCAATTTATCCAATAAATCGATTTAGACATCCAATGTCCCAAATTAGATATCCAATATCTAATATTTATAATGAGAGATTAAGCTCAATTCATTCTGTCGTCAATCCTAATGCGCGACTCGGTAGGTCCGTCTCAGTCAGCAATGGGAGGAACCAAAGAGTAGTAGCACCACCTAGCCAGCCTGGCGGCCTACACTGCACTTAACCGAGAACGAATGATTGGGATCATTCAAGAACCATTCATCGTGAATACCGATGGCGTATAAACCCTTCTTTCAAATGTCCCGATCAAGTTATAGGGTCACGGTCAATCAAACCCTATCTGTACTTGACGCTATGCATGCGTTAATGCAAATCGAGATCATCGAGCTCTCGTGTATCTAATATAGCTAGCTCCAATGCTTTGGCCAAAGACTTATGATCTCATCTGCCAATAACCGCATAGGACATATAACCCGTTCACTAACAGGAGAAAGAATTCTATCTTGGTATTCAGTAGGACATGCTACTTGCCCATCAAGATGCACGTCGAGGTTGACCCCCGCCTTCCGGTTTATAGGGTCGAACTACTCTAATGAAAATCTTGACGTCACAAGCACATCCCTACTAAATCCTCAAGTCGAAGGTTCACGAATACCTATCACAACCTTTCGATTCCAATTAGCATACCTATAACGTGTGCTCCCACTATCCATTAGTGTTCGACAGGCACTCTCCTTGTCAAAGAACACGTCATACAAGTCTTCACATAAACTTAACGCCCAGTCAAGTTTCATCGACTTGCGAACGATTAAGTATTTGAGCTATAAACCTTTCCAGTGCCGACCCCCTTATCCAATAAGGAGTGGAACGTTTTGCTCTCAAATACAAGGACTAGTTTCTACATGTATATTTACGAGTTAGGAATGCCAGTAACTACCAGTAAATAAAGAAACATCCACTGCCTTATATTGATGATTTACATAATAATAACAAGTACAATGCCCTCACTCAACATCCTCTGAGTGGCATTCGAGGGCATACTCCTAACAATATCCCACTTGCACTCAATGCCACACACTATGGTATCTAATACCCATGTTCTCCAGATGACGCTCCAAGCTAGTCTGAGAAAGTGGCTTGGTCAGTGGATCGGCGACGTTGTCGGCCGAGTCTACTCAGGCGGACAATGTATCCCTTTCGAACAAATTCTCTTACGAGATGATATTTCCTCTCAATATGTTTGGTGTCATTGTGAAACCTCGGCTCCTTGGATCGCGCTACAGCTCCGTCGTTGTCGCGATGCAGTAGACACGGCATTTCGGACATGGTATCACTTGAAGTTCTCCCGAAACTTCTTAATCCGTAACCCTTCCTTGGAAGCCTCCGAGGCCGCTTGATACTCACCGACAGTGGAATCGGATCGCGCTTTGCTTGGTACTATGCCAAGATCTGCTCCTCCATTAAGAGTAAATATGTAGCGCAGTGGACATCGAGTCGTCCTTCGGTCCTTGGAAGTCGAATCGGTGAATCCCACCACATCCATTCTCCGCCATACATCGTAACCATATCTCTAGTCTTTCTTAAGTACTTGAGAACGTTCTTTCTGGCGATCCAATGTTCCCTACACAGGTTTGCTCGAAACCTACTCACCACGCTTACAGCATGCGCGATGTCAGGTCTTGTACACAACATAGCATACATAAGGCTACCCACGGCCGAAGCATATGGTATATTACTCATTTCCTTTTGTTGTTCCTCACTTTGAGGACACATCTTCAAGGTGAGTTTTATTCCATGTCGCATCGGTAGGAACCCTCTTTTAGAATCATCCATCTTAAATCGCTTTAAGATTTTATCTATATAGAGGACTTGGGAAAGACCTATTGTTCTCTTCGCTCTATCCCGGTAGAGTCGAATACCAAGAATATAGGTAGCTTCTCCCAAGTCTTTCATGGAGAAATTACTCGAAAGCCAAGCTTTCACAGAACTGAGCATTCCCACATTATTTCCTATTAGTAGAATGTCATCTACATATAGTACTAAGAATGCGATCTTTCTCCCACTAACCCTCTTGTATACACAAGGTTCCTCTTCATTTTGCACGAAGTCAAACTCTTTGACCGCCTCGTCAAAATGAAGGTTCCAACTACGTGACGCTTGCTTCAGTCCATAAATGGAACGCTGAAGCTTGCACACTTTCTGAATATCGACTTCGGACACAAAGCCTTTAGGCTGCTCCATATAGATTTCCTCCTCGAGGAATCCATTAAGGAAAGCCGTCTTTACATCCATTTGCCATATCTCATAATCGTGGTAGGCAGCTATAGCAAGCATCATGCGAATAGACTTGATCATGGCTACGGGCGAGAAGGTATCGTGGTAATCGGTCCCTTCCTTCTGGGTATAACCCTTTGCCACTAGCCTGGCCTTATAGGCGTCAACCTTGCCATCACCATCAGTCTTTCTCTTGTAGATCCACTTGTTCCCAATAGGCACTATGCCCTTGGGGCGGTCTACTAGAGTCCAGACCTGATTGACATGCATCGAGTCTATCTCAGCTTCCATAGCTTCACGCCATTTCGCGGAGTCTACATCCACCATCGCTTGGTCATAGGTCATCGGGTCGGTCTCTTGGCTATCACTTGGAACCTCATGGAGACCCAGCTCCTCCAAGTGCACAAGCCCATACCTCTCAGGTAAATGAGACACCCTACTAGACCTACGAGGTGCTTGTACTTGTATTTCAGAAGGTTCGGTTCCAGTTTCTTGCACAGGTGTCTCTTGAGGAGTTTCATTATATTCTTCTAAAGAAATACTTCTACCTGCTCTGCCTTCCTGAATGAACTCATCTTCCAGGAAGTGTGCTTGTAAAGCAACAATGATCCTTCGATCTTCGGGCATGTAGAATAGATATCCCATCGTCCCAGACGGGAATCCAATGAAACGTCCCTTCGCAGACCTAGCTTCCAACTTTTCCACCTTAGTCTTCTTGACATAGGGGGGACATCCCCAAATTCTAATATGATTAAGACTTGGTTTCCTTCCCTCCCACATCTCATGTGGAGTTTTAGGAACGGATTTGGAAGGACATCTGTTTAAGATATAGGCGGCAGTCAGGAGTGCATACCCCCACAGGTAAATTGGTAAGTCAGTATAGCCCAGCATGGAACGGACCATGTTCAACAGGGTCCGGTTCCTTCTTTCGACACACCATTTAACCGAGGAGTACTGGAGGTGTTAGTTGTGAAACTATTCCATGTTCCTTAAGGAACTCGTCAAACTCCGTACTCATATACTCGCCACCTCGGTCCGACCGAAGTGCTTTGATATGATTACCAGTTTGTTTCTCGACTAGGGCCTTGAATTCCTGGAATTTCTCAAAGGCCTCAGATTTATGTTTCATTAAGTATACATAACCATACCTAGTATGATCATCTGTAAACGTAATGAAATATTGATATCCGTCATGTGCTGCTTCTAAAGCACCACAAACGTCAGTATGGATTAATCCCAGTTTATCAGCGGCTCTTTCAAAAGTCCCTGTGAAGGGGGACTTAGTCATTTTGCCTTTAAGACAAGATTCACAAGTTGGGAAGGGATCCGATCCCAATGGACCCATAAGTCCATCTTGTTCCATCTTGTAAACCTTGATCTGACCAACATGACCAAGTCTAAGATGCCATTTCAAAACTTGATTGGTTTCATCCCTACCACGTTTTCTAGTCATAGTATTCACAACTACTTTGTTGCTGAGATTTAGATGATACAATCCATTCAACAATGTAGCAGTACCCACTAGTTTATTTCTAAAATAAATTTTGCAGGAACCATCACCAATGAAAAATGAAAAGCCCTTTCGGTCCATGACCGGAATGGATACAATGATTTTGTGCCCCTTGGGCAAAACAAGTACATCTTCTAAGTCAAAACAAAACCGGATTCTAAACCCAAAAGAAGTGATCCTATGTCGGTCGCCTCGACACTATTCCCGCTTCCTACTGTGAGCATAACTTCTCCAGCTCCAAGCTTCCTACTTTGTTCCAGATCCTGATTCACGGTACAAATATGAGAACTAGCACCAGAATCAAGTATCCAGGAAGTAGAAAATACAGTAGCAGAACAATTTGTTTCCAAAACTAAAAGTTACATGCACGAAGTGCCATGAAGAATCGGACAGTCTCTAGCCCAGTGGCCCAGCTCACCGCACTTGAGACAAGCATCCTTCTTCTTCTTGTTCTTCGGAACCATAGGGGCCTTGCCCTTTGCCTTAAGGTCCTTAGCTTGTGGTCCAGTCCGCTTCTTGGTCTTTTTCTTCTTATTCTTAGACCTCCGAGGTCCAGAAGAAATCACAAGAGCAGACTCCTTCATCCGCGGAGTCTTCATCTGAGACTGAGCGGTCACAAGTTTGTTCATTAGCCCAGCTAAATTACATGCAATCTCATTGCAGTTGAAGTTCATAACAAACTGTGAGAAGGAATCAGGGAGAGACTGTAGGATAAGGTCGGTTTGAAGAGAAGTATCTATTTTAAAATCAAGAGCCTCCAATCTCTCGATCATGTATATCATTTTGAGGACGTGTTCCCCAACCTTCTCACCTTCCTTCATCCTTGCACCGAACAGTTGCTTGGATATCTCATATCTAGCAGTTCTGCTGTGCTCACCATAAAGCTCGGTTAAGTGAGATAGAATCTGCCTAGCAGAAGTCATTTTCTCATGAGCTCTCTGAAGCTCATTAGACATGGAAACCATCATATAAGCACGGACTTTCACGTCATCCTTAACCCACTTTTCGTGGTTTTCAATCTCTTCCTGATTGGCTCGGGTCCGCACAGGAGGCACCGGAATGTCCGTCTCCAAGACGTATCCCAGTGCCTCTATACTGAGGACAATCATCAGAATGCGGAGCCAATCCACAAAGTTAGGTCCCATTAAGGTGTTCTTTTCGAGTAGAATTGCGAGTGGATTCATTGTCATATTGAGATTTGTCTACATTAAGTATAACAGATTAATTAGTGACTTGTTATATTATGATCTGAGTATAGAATTAAGGTCTTTTCTATTCTTGTTACCCAGCTCCCACTATTTTTATCGGAATAACACATTCCCATGTGAAATCCGGAAGTATCGTCGCTCTACTTCATAGTGGTGATCGAGTTCTTTATAAATCTTAATAGAGGGCAACCGAACAGGTTTCTAGTCTATTAATTTTCATAAAGTGGTGTCCAACACCAACCCATCTAATGGATGATTCGATCTTCTTTTTCCCCTTGTTCACTCCCCTCAACCTATACGGTTTCTATGGTTCGTGAACAAGTTAAGTTTATACCATTGACGCAAATCAGTTTCACAATTGAATCTTATCCGGCAACCTATCAGGTTTCTAGGGATAAAATTTGCTCCAACCGAAGGCATCCAATGCTCTCCCGGTAATTTATCCATCCTCCCCGAACGACTACCCCGATAACTCGGAAGCATAGCACATCCGGTTTGGATTTCAATTTCCCGAAAACTCGATGGAGGGAAGGAAAACCTTGAAACCTTATAAACTTAATCATTTATCGTGGGAGAATTTTCGCGATTAACGTTACACTTTGCACATTAATCATTTAAGCGCGTTTGTGGCATTCATACAATATGAAACAACCATTCACGACCTAGTTGCTACCAACATGTGGTTCATGGACCGTTCCTAGAAAACAAAAACTTCGTAATCTAATTACAAGTCTTCATCTTGAATCTTCGTCTTCTCGAAATGGATCTTCCTCCAGTCTTCGTCATTACATAAAAATTTTACATCGAAAATTGCATCCTAGATACAAACATTTCTAGTAAAATAAATAGGCTCAAAACGGCCTTTACAACCCAATCGAATAAAACGAACGATTCAAATCTAAGTCCACGAACCACATCCCCATTCAAAAAGCATTCATCCAATAAATACTATATAAATGGAAAGCGTAGAGATATATGGATCCAATCAACAATACGAATCGATCCAATCGATTCACACAATCGGTAATATGATAACGTTCAAAATAATTCGGTCGACCATAAATATTCCAATTAATCAAATTTCCCTTATAAAATGAAATATTATAAATCATTTTAATCATATTAAATCCAATTTAACATGCGGGAGATTAATTTTTAAGAATACACGAAAAAATCGAGCCGAGTGAAATCGGCTCGCTCGACCGAGTCACTCGGCCTCACCGTGACAGGCTGGCATGGCCGAGTCACGCTCGGAAGATGCCGGCCAGACACGACCGAGTCACCCAGACACGGCCGGTGCACTGAAGTGACTTGGCCAGATCGTTGACACGACCGTGTCACCCAGACACGGTCGAGTCACTCGGCCGATTACCCTTTTGTCCAAAAAGTCGTCCGACGATGATTCGGGCTAGATTTTCGACCGATATCCAATATCAATATTTTCCGACTTTCATATCTTCAATATAAATCATATTTCCCAGAAATTTAAGATTTATATTTAGACATAAACTTACGAAAAATACAATTATTACGAACGAAAAACATATACCACGATTATGACTAAAATGATTCCAAATCATTCACCATCTAATCGAGCATTCCAAATGCCAATATCGTATATACGATCGCAAGACCTACGCTCCGATACCACTGTTGGGATTCGGTGCCTAAAACGAAGGCCCAGTGGAAGCGGTAAAACGAAAATTAATTCGATCCGAATCCCTACGAGGATCGATCGAGCTACGTATATACGAATATATAAACGAAAAGCAAGAGTCGTAAGAAACTAACCCTCGAAGTCCTTTGATTAAATGGAAACCTTCTCTTGAGCTATTCCCCAAGCTTTAGTTTGATCTCTACGAGTTCAATCCGCTCCAAGCCCTTGAACGATCCAACGCCGAAAACACCGCGTCTCTACTTGCCACGCGCCGGAAAAACGACCGGAACAACAACACTCGATTAACCTCTAAGGTTACGGCTAGAATCAAGTGGTGAATCTTTTATTATTATTACACTCTAAGTGTATAATATATCTCTCTCAATGTATCTTGAATTTTCTCCAAGAAAACTCAAGAACAAAAGTGAAGAAGAAGATGAAGATGAAGACTAAGAAAAATAATTTTCTCTCTCACTATCAAAACTCACGGCTGGAAGCATATGGTAGCAAGTGAAGCGAGTCTTCATTATATTCTTATTCAACTCCCCAAGATCTCCCACTTTAGACAATATCACCAAGGTGTGATATTTGTCCCCTTGATTGGTCACTAGTCCGCCATCCTTGAAAGTGTAGACCAAGACAAAGTAAGGGAGTAGGTGATGGGGTGGCCATCTAGACGGAATCGGATGAGTTCGATTCGTTTCGGACTCCCGTGAGTCCAAACAGATAAACTCATATTCCGTTCCGATGTATTTGTGTCGATTAATTAATCCAATCAATTAATCACATTAAATACATAATAACATAATTAATTTCTTCAAGAAATAATTATATTCATGAATTAAATTAATCACCCAGTAATTTATTTAATCCATTAGGCCGTAAATCAATTTATCCAATAAATCGATTTAGACATCCAATGTCCCAAATTAGATATCCAATATCTAATATTTATAATGAGAGATTAAGCTCGATTCATTCCGTCGTCAATCCTAATGCGCGACTCGGTAGGTCCGTCTCAGTCAGCAATGGGAGGAACCAAAGAGTAGTAGCACCACCTAGCCAGCCTGGCGGCCTACACTGTACCCCAACTGAGAACGAATGATTGGGATCACTCAAGAACCATTCTGTCGTGAATACCAGTAAACGTATAAACCCTTCTTTCAAATGTCCCGATCAAGTTATAGGGTCACGGTCAGTCAAACCCTATCTATACTTGACGTTATGCATGCGTTAATGCAAATCGAGATCATCGAGCTCTCGTGTATCTAATACAGCTAGCTCCAATGCTTTGGCCAAAGACTTATGATCTCATCTGCCAATAACCGCATAGGACATATAACCCGTTCACTAACAGGAGAAAGAATTCTATCTTGGTATTCAGTAGGACCTGCTACTTGCCCATCAAGATGCACGTCGAGGTTGACCCCTGCCTTCCGGTTTACAGGGTCGAACTACTCTAATGAAAATCTTGACGTCACAAGCACATCCCTACTAAATCCTCAAGTCGAAGGTTCACGAATACCTATCACAACCTTTCGATTCCGTCATTGACTGTCCCGGAGTGAAATCCGTGTGACGAATCGAGGGTGAGTCGGTTTGAGTATACTAATCCAATTAGCATACCTATAACGTGTGCTCCCACTAACCATTAGTGTTCGACAGGCACTCTCCTTGTCAAAGAACACGTCATACAAGTCTTCACATAAACTTAACGCCCAGTCAAGTTTCATCGACTTGCGAACGATTAAGTATTTGATCTATAAACCTTTCCAGTGCCGACCCCCTTATCCAATAAGGAGTGGAACGTTTTGCTCTCAAATACACGGACTAGTTTCTACATGTATATTTACGAGTTAGGAATGCCAGTAACTACCAGTAAATAAAGAAACATCCATTGCCTTATATTGATGATTTACATAATAATAACAAGTACAATGCCCTCACTCAACATCCTCTGAGTGGCATTCGAGGGCATACTCCTAACAATAATATCCCGGATGGTTTTGAGGGTGTTACATTAAGGATACTTGGGGACCAGAGAGGTTGGCACGAGTGTTTATTGCGGAGATAGTTCGATTGCATGGTACACCGAAGACCATTATTTTGGATCGAGATGGTTGCTTTGTGTCACAGTTTTGTAAAGCAGTTCATAGAGCCTTGGGAACCGAGCTAAACTTTAGCACAGATTATCATCCTCAGACTTATGGACAGTCTGAGAGGACAATTCAAACAGTAGAAGACATGTTGAGAGCTTGTGCCTTAGATTGGTCGAGTGATTGGGAAATTCATCTATCGTTGATTGAATTAACCTACAACAATAGTTGGCATGCTTTCATTAGGCTGGCACCTTTTGAAGCATTGTACGGAAGAAGATGCAGGTCACCCCTGTGTTGGAATGATCCATCTGATTTAATTGGGACGGAACCAGAGTTAATAGTACAAACACAAGAGAAGGTAGCTTTGATTCGTGAAAGGCTGTTGACTGCCCACAGTCGACCGAAGTCTTATGCAGACATACGCCGCCGCCCGTTAGAGTTTGGAATTGGGGACCACGTACTTCTAAAAGTTTCTTCGACCCAAGGAATTTTTCATTTTGGAAGGAAAGGAAAGCTAAGTCCGAGATATATCGGACTATTCGAGATTCTTCAAAGAGTTGCGGAGTTGGCATACAGGTTGGCCTTGCCGCCATCGTTGAGTCATGTTCATAATGTGTTTCACGTATCTCAGTTACAGAAGTATACACCGGATCCCAGTCATGTCATCGATTTCGGCGAGATCGAAGTTGCTAATGATGGCACGTTTGAGGAGAAGCTAATTAAGATTCTCGAGAATCAAGTCAAGCAATTGAGGAATAAATCAATCTCCTTGGATAAAGTTCAATGGTCACGACATGGGGTCGAAGAAGCAACTTGTGAGACTGAAGATAGTATGAAGTCGAGATACCCAGAATTATTTTCATCCTAAGTTTCAGGACGAAACTTCTTTTTAGAGGGAGAGTATGTAATAACTGGATATTTGATATGTATTTGAACCTTGTGACATTACGTATGTCGTATTATTAATCTGAGTATGATCCTTCATATTTAATAGTCTGGTATGTTGGGATTCGGTGCCTAAAACGAAGGCCTAGCGGAAGCGGTAAAATAAAAATTAATTCGATCCGAATCCCTACGAGGATCGATCAAGCTAGTATATACGAATATATAAACGAAATCACAAGAGATAGTAGAAACTCACCCTTGAGTTTGTTGATTAAATGGATTCCTTCTCTTGAGCTATTTCCCAAGCTCTTGAAATCCCGAGCACGGAAAGCACCGTGCCTCTACTTGCCACACACCGGAAAAACGATCGGAACGGCTTCCACTTTGTTGTCCTCTAAGGACACGGCTAGAACAAAGTGGTAGGAGCTTTCGAATATAATCTATATCACTCCAAGTGTATAGATATATTATCTCTCAATTTACTTTTAATTTTTCTCTAAGAAAAATGTGAAGAAGAAGAATAACAAGATGATGAAGATGAAGACTAGAGAACTGTTCTCTCTCTTGTTTTCTTAATGCCGTGAGAACTCTTTTCAAGCAAGAGTAGGTCTCCTCTCTTTTATTCTTCTTTTTCTATCTTTTATTATTTTTTCTAAATGAATAATAATCACGTCCTTCATTTTTCCTTGGTCTTCCATAAATTATGGGAAGACTAAGACCAAGGCAAAAACAAAGAGGACAAAATCGGACATCTAAAAGGACCGAAGGAATCAGGTCCATTTCGGACTCTCGCGAGTCCAAACAGATGAATTCCATTCCGTTCCGATGTATTATATCAATTAATTAATCCAATTAATTAATTATCTCAAATACAAGATAATATAATTAATTTTTCCAAGAAATAATTATATTCATGAATTAAATTAATCATCCAGTAATTTATTTAATTCATTGGGTCATAAATTTATTTATCCAATAAATTAATTGAGACATCCAATATCCCGAAATTAATTAGACATCCAATATCCAATAAATTAGATATCCAATATCTAATATTCATAAAGAGGGAATAAGCTCGATTCATTCCGTTGTCAATCCTATTGCGCGACTCGGTAGGTCCGTCTCAGTTAGCAATGAGAGGAACCAAAGAGTAGTAACACCACCTAGCCAGCATGGCGGCCTACACTGTACCCCAACTGAGAATGAATGATTGGGATCATTCAAAAACCATTCTGTCGTGAATACCAGTATACGTATAAACCCTTCTTTCACATGTCCCGATCAAGTTATAGGGTCACGGTCAGTCAACCCCTATCTGTACTTGATGCTATGCATGCATTAATGAAAATCGATGTCATCGAGCTCTCGTGTATCCAATACAACTAGCTCCAATGCTTTGGCCAAAGACTTATGATCTCATCTGCCAATAACTGCATAGGACATATAACCCGTTCACTAACAGGAGAAAGAATTCTATCTTGGTATTCAGTAGGACCTGCTACTTGCCAGTAAAGACGTACGTCGAGGTTGACCCCCACCTTTCGGTTTTCTGGGTCGAACTACTCTAATGAAAATCTTAACGTCACAAGCACATCCCTACCAAATCCTCAAGTCGAAGGTTCACGAATACCTATCACAACCTTTTGATTCCATCATTGACTGTCCTGGAGTGAAATTCGTGTGACGAATCGAGGGTGAGTCGGTTCGAGTATACTAATCCAATTAGCTTACCTATAACATGTGCTCCCACTAACCATTAGTGTTCGGCAGGCACTCACCACGTCAAAGAACACGTCATACAAGTCTTCACATAAACTTAACGCCCAGTCAAGTTTCATCGACTTGCGAACTATTAAGTATTTGAGCGATAAATCTTTCCAGTGCCGACCCCCTTATCCAATAAGGAGTGGAACATTTTCCTCTCAAATACACGGACTAGTTTCTATATGTATATTTCCGAGTTAGGAAAGCCAGTAACTACCAGTAAATAAAGAAACATCCATTGCCTTATATTAATGATTTACATAATTACAAGTACAATGCCCTCACTCAACATTCTCTGAGTGGCATTCGAGGGCATACTCCTAACAATCTCCCACTTGCACTCAATGCCACACACTATGGTATCTAATACCCATGTTCTCCAGATGACGCCCCAGGCTAGTCTGAGAAAGAGGCTTGGTCAGTAGATCAGCGACGTTGTCGGCTGAGTCTACTCTATGCAGCATAATGTATCCCTTGCGAACAAATTCTCTTATGAGATGATACTTCCTCTCAATGTGCTTGGTACTGTTGTGAAACCTCGGCTCCTTGGCCTGTGCTACAACTCCGTCGTTGTCGCAGTACAGCGGAACAGGAAGCTCAGCACATGATATCACTTGAAGTTCTCCGAGAAACTTCTTAATCCATAAGCCTTCCTTGGAAGCCTCCGAGGCTGCTTGATACTCAGCCTGACAGGTGGAATCAGCAGTTGCACTTTTCTTGGCGCTACGCCAAGATACTGCTCCTCTATTAAGAGTAAATATGTTGCCAGAAGTAGACATCGAATCCTCCTTCAGTCCTTGGAAGTCCGAATCAGTGAATCCCACCACATCCAATTCTCAACCGCCATACATCAGAACCATATCTCTAGTCCTTCTTAAGTACTTGAGAACGTTCTTTACGGCAGTCCATTGTTCCCTACCTGGGTTTGCCTGAAACCTACTCACCACGCTTACAGCATGCGCAATGTCAGGTCTCGTACACAACATAGCATACATAAGGCTACCCACGGCCGAAGTATATGGTATATTACTCATTTCCTTTCGTTGTTCCTCACTTTGAGGACACATCTTCAAGGAGAGTTTTATTCCATGTCGCATCAGTAGGAACCCTCTTTTAGAATCATCCATCTTAAATCTCTTTAAGATTTTATCTATATAGAGAGATTGGGAAAGACCTATTGTTCTCTTCGCTCTATCCCGGTAGAGCCGAATTCCAAGAATATAGGTTGCTTCTCCCAAGTCTTTTATGGAGAAATTACTCGAAAGCCAAGCTTTCACAGAACTGAGCATTCCCACATTATTTCCTATTAGTATAATGTCATCCACATATAGTACGAAGAATGCGATCTTGCTCCCACTAACCCTCTTGTATACACAAAGTTCCTCTTCATTTTGCACGAAGTCAAACTCTTTGACCGCTTCGTCAAAACGAAGGTTCCAACTACGCGATACTTGCTTCAGTCCATAAATGGAACGCTGGAGCTTGCACACTTTCTGAATATCGACCTCGGACACAAAGCCTTAAGGCTGCTCCATATAGATTTCCTCCTCGAGGAATCTATTAAGGAAAGCCGTCTTTACGTCCATTTGCCATATCTCAAAATCGTGGTAGGCAGCTGTAGCAAGCATCATGCGAATAGACTTGTTCATAGCTACGGGTGAGAAGGTATCGTGGTAGTCGATCGCTTCTTTCTGGATATAACCCTTTGCCACAAGCCTGGCCTTATATGTGTCAACCTTACCATCACCATCAGTCTTTCACTTGTAGATCCACTTGTTCCCAATAGACATTATGCCCTTGGGGCGGTCTACTAGAGTCCAGACCTGATTGACATGCATCGAGTCTATCTCAGCTTCCATAGCTTCACGCCATTTCGCGGAGTCTAATTCCAACATCGCTTGGTCATAGGTCGTTGGGTCGGTCTCTTGGCTATCACTTGGAACCTCATGGAGACCCAGTTCCTCCAATTGCACAAGCCCATACCTCTCAGGTAAATTAGACACCCTACTAGACCTACGAGGTGGTTGTACGTGTGTTTCAGAAGGTTCGGTTCCAGTTTCTTGCACAGGTGTCTCCCGAGGAGTTTCATTGTATTCTTCTAAAGAAATACTTCTACCTGCTCCGCCTTCCTGAATGAACTCATCTTCCATGAAGTGTGCTTATAAAGCAACAACGATCTTTCGATATTCGGGCATGTAGAATAGATATCCTATCGTCCCAAATGGGAATCCAATGAAACGTCCCTTCGCGGACCTAGCTTCCAACTTCTCCACCTTAGTCTTCTTGATATAGGCGGGACATCCCCAAATTCTAATATGATTAAGACTTGGTTTCCTGCCCTCCCACATCTCATGTGGAGTTTTAGGAATGGATTTGGAAGGATATATATTCAAGATGTAAGCGGCAGTCAGGAGTGCATACCCCCACAGGTAAATCGGTAAGTCAGTATAGCCCAGCATGGAACGGACCATGTTCAACAAGGTCCGGTTCCTTCTTTCTGACACACCATTTAACTGAGGAGTACCTGGAGTTGTTAGTTGTGAAACTATTCCATGTTCCTTAAGGACTTCGTCAAACTCTGTACTCATATACTCACCACCTCGGTCTGACCGAAGTGCTTTGATATGATTATCAGTTTGTTTCTCGACTAGGGCCTTGAATTCCTGGAATTTCTCAAAGGCCTCGGATTTATATTTCATTAAGTATACATAACCATACCTAGTATGATCATCTGTAAACGTAATGAAATATTGATATCCATCACGTGCTGCTTCCAAAGCACCAAATACGTCGGTATGGATTAATCCCAGTTTATCAGCGGCTCTTTCAAAAGTCCCTGTGAAGGGGAACTTAGTCATTTTGCCTTTAAGGCAAGATACACAAGTAGGAAAGGGATCCGATCCTAATGGACCCATAAGTCTGTAATACCCAGTTGTAATTCAGTAATTATCATTCAGTATTTATCATTAAGTAATTGATACTCAGTAATTTCATTCATTATTGATCATTTGTCACTCATATTCAGTCATAGTATTCATCATTCAGAGTAATCGTATCGTGTATCAATCGTCATTCATCACTAATCTGATTGGAGTTTCGTGCCGTGTTTATCATCATTGTCATTTTCGTTGCGAGCTGTGCATGAGGAGTAGCGCACGCTGCATACTCCTTTTAGCGTACGCTAATTGGGTATAGGTAGCGCATGCTACCACTCAGCTTTAGCGCACGCTAAGGTTACCTCGGCTGCAGTCCAGAAGGTACTGGACTGCAGGTGAGTTATAGGTAGCGCACGCTACGAGTGGCAAGTAGCGCGCGCTAACGGGTTGTAGTAGCGCACGCTATATGTGTGGAGTAGCGCGCGCTAGGGACGGATCAGGTTGAGTCTAGTGGCTACTGGACTGCACTGGATTTATTCATAGCGCACGCTATGTATTGTTGTTAGCGTACGCAACCGATATATTAGCGCACGCTAAACAATGGTTGTAGCGCATGCTATCGGGGTCAGATCAGAGGTCAGACAGTTTTCTGGACTCCAGTACTGGGCATCGATATTTCGATAGCGCACGCTAATAATGGATCTTAGCGCACGCTAGTAGTATGGTCGTAGCGCACGCTACAAGAAGGTACGTAGCGCGCGCTACCGTGTTCGGACAGTGGGTACTGGACTACCCAAACTACTCGTTAGCGCACGCTACGCACAAGGGCTAGCGCACGCTAACCTGGACTGACTATAAATTGGACAGTTTAGTCAGAGTTCGTCATTTATTCATCTCATTTCATTCCTTCGGTAATTTTGGGCGATTTCGAGCGATTCGGAGAGAATTCTTCGAGGCGTAATCATCAATCATCATCTTCAAGCTCATCTTTCGGATTGATCATCATTTCATCATCGTCATCGCATCGAATCAAAGGTATTAATCTCTTAGATCTAGAATTTCGGATTTTTGGGTTTTCCTTCCGATTTCTTCGTGTAAGCTTGGATTATCATTAGAATATGTTAGATATGGATTATCTACCTTGGATAAATATACTCCTATGGATTTAATGGTTATTTTCGGAATTATTTCAAGAACCCTTGGGGTTGACTTCGGTTAATTGGGGATTTTCCGATTGATGTTGTTGTAATCATGAATTATGGATTCCTAATGGATTATTGATATCATTGAAAGTGTTTTGATGGATTGAAATACTCATCTTGGAGTTGGTTTCGATATATTCGAGTTCGAATATTGTTGTATCGACGTTTGGGTCGGTTATGATCGTATTTGAGTCGTGTATTGATCGGTTGTTGGTAACTATTGATGTTCAAGGTTGTTCGAGCGACCGACTTTTCATTTAGGACGTTGTTCGTGGAAGGACATTCTTCATCGGTATTGAGTAAGTTAATTCTTACTCGGTTAAAAGGATATTCATTCCTTTTGTTGTTGTTCATTCATAATCGTAACTCATTCATCATTGTATTAACCGTATCAAAACTTGTCATTGTCAATTAATCACCTCAGTCATAAGGAACGACGGTTCCGATCATTCCATTGAGCTATCATTCATTTCACCATCATTTAACCTTGGTGAGTCATTATTCATTTTCGTTGTCACTTTTGCCATATTGTGACATTAGGGTCATCTTGGCGTGCGGTTGGAATGTGTAGGATTTTCATGTCGGGCACAATTATGTCGTGTGGTGGTTGTTGGCCTCACATTGACCGTGCACACGAGTCGATTGCTTCGTGAGATCGACAGGCACAAGACCACGTGTGATGGTGGCTTGTGTACGGACACATTTCCATCCTGACGTTGTGTGGCGCCATTCCTTTGAGCCGCATCGATAGTCGATTTATATAGCATGTTTGATTGCGTATGTTTCGACAGGATAATTCATAATTCCAGACATATCATGATTGTGTATTTTCAACCCTTGAGGATTGTTGTTACGTAAATCGATTTCGCTTGGGGATACTGCTGTGTCATGGCAAGGCTAAGGCACGGGGAGAGCACGGTGACGGCGAGGAGTCCCAGTGATACTAGTAGGGGGCCCCAGTCTTTTCAGTCATTATGTTTCTTTTATTTTATTCCGCTGCAGACATTCCATTTGAATATTCATCTCACTCATTGTTGTATATTTTATCTCCATATAAAATATACTTGTATTCAGTATCATCCTGGGTGTGTTGTATAAAACTCATCATCGGAGTAATTGATGTTGTAATGTGGTTCGGTACTAAATTTACCTGTGTAATTCATTCATTTTCATTCGCCTGGTGGGTCCCAGTCGGGGGTCCACGGCACTGTAATATCCGCCTAGTTTGGGGTGTTACAGAGTTGGTATCGGAGCGTGGTTTTGAATACTACCCTCCAAGTCATGTCTCATTTGAAATCATCGTCATCGGACTAGTATCATTGGACTTTCGCGTCACGTGTGACCTGTGCGAATGCCGACCCAATCAGACCAAGAACTGTAAGATTTCTAATGCCATGGTATAATTTCTGGAATTAATCATTCATTCATAATTCATCAGTTCACAATCCTCAATCATCATTGTCATTTTGACCGGGACGGTCAGGTTAACTCATTAATCAGTCAATTCATTTCATTGTTCAGTTGTTGATCAGGAAGATCGAATCATTAATCTTGTTAACTCATTCAAGATAATCATTTCAGTAACTTCATCAGATAATCATGTCACGTCAACTAATCATTCATGCAATCGCTGTATTTGAGCGCGTATGCTCATTTTCATCATTTCATAATATAATCATAATGTGATACTCATGCGAGATATATAATCATCATATGACTTTCCACTTCAGTATGGAAAGGGCTGGCAGAGGACGTGGAGGACGAGGCCGTGGAGCGGGCCGAATCCAGAGAACTCGTGCGAATACACGCAAATGCCAGAATAATGCTAACTCATCGAGCAGCCGACGCCGCCACTCATTCACCTGACGCGATCATTCACTGTCGGGAGTCGTACTGGACACGGCTCGACCGAGGGTGTCCGGGTTGACCCACTCGCATTTATGCAGGGCATGATGGCCCAAATGACCCAGATGGCTCAGTTGATGGAGACGATGCATAACTCCGTCAATCAAAATCAGCAGGCTCCTCCGCCGCCACCTCAGAGGCAAGAGAGGGGTGTAAGCAATATCATTAGCGATATCTCTCGCCAGCGACCACCTACTTTTGAGGGCTCATCTGAGCCGGCAGATATTGTTCATTGGCTTGAGCATTTTGAGAAGTTATTTGCTATGGTGGATTGCCCTAAAGGGCATAAAGTTTCAGTTGCGGCTTACTATCTCGGTAAGAGCGCTCATTCATGGTGGTTATCATTGAAGCCCACAGACGGATCATGTACTTGGGATCAGTTCAAGACTCTCATGATGGAGAGGTATTATCCGGCCCCACTCAGAGAGGCCAAGCTGTCAGAGTCACTCACTCCCGACCCTTCGTCAGACGCGGATGTTCTCGCCAGTGCCGAGAAATTTCAGGAACTTCTTCCGTTCGCCTCATCTATCATTCACTCAGAAGCGGACAAGATCAAGTATTTCAGCAAGAGGCTGAAACCCCGTATGAGACTTCAGTTGCTTAATCATAACTGTACCACTCTGGCCGAGTTCATTGAGAAAGCTCTCACTTACGAGCTTACTGTTAAGGAGATTTCTAAGCAGCAACCTTCATCTGCTGGCAAGAAGTCTAAGAACCGTGATCAGTCTGACGGAAGTCAGGCCACCTTCAAGAAACCGCGGGCGGGCTCTACTTTTTCTGAGCGACCTCCCCTGGCGTCTAAACCCGCGGAATCTCAATCTCGAGCGGCCAGTTCAGCCGTCACCTGTTTCAACTGTGAAGAACAGGGTCATTTCAGCACAAAATGTCCGGCGGTATCACGTGCCATAATCAGGATTGCCGGGCATAGGGCCCGTTTTGCCGTAGGGACTCTAAACCCACTCCGCGTCATCTCAAGCTCCTGTGTCATTCAGCGGTGCGTAATCAAAGCCACTCGGTCGGCGTGCTCAAGACGACAGAGCTAAAGGCGAGCCAAGAGCTATCGACGGAGCATCCGGTCGGGGCCTAAAGCCCCGAATTTATGAGATGAAGAAGACCGACGATCCGAGGCCGGATGATCTCGTGTACACTCGATATCCTATCTCAACCTCGTGTGTACCCTTTTGATACCGGTGCATCTCATTCATTCATTTCCGAGTCATGTTTGAGTAGACTACGTGCGGGTAGTGCAACTAGTTTTGAGACTTATTTCAATGGCCTACCAGATCGTAGACGAAATATAGGTAACCGTGAGATTCGTAATTGTCCGATTCGGGCCATGGTCGTGTATGGCCGGACCTAATCTTAGTAGTTTTGCCGAGGGTAGAAGTCATATTGGGTATTGTTTGGATTGATATTCTTTATGCCATCTTTAGTTTCCGTATGCGTTTGGTCACTATCATTTCTGACGATGGAGTCGAATGTGTGTTTCATGGAGGTAATCCGGCTATTCGTAAAGTCATTAATTTGATGAAAGCAGTAAGATTACTCAATCAGGGATGTGTCGGTTATTGGTGCTATATGGCCAAAACCGAGAAATCATCAGTAATGTTAACGGATATTCCGGTGGTGAGGGAATATGCCGATGTTTTTCCAGACGAGTTACCTGGTTTGCCTCCACAGAGGGATGTGGAATTCACGATTGAGTTGGAGCCTGGTACGTCACCGATATCGAAGCCACCGTACCGGATGGCCCCGACCGAAATGCAGGAATTAAAGAACCAACTTGAAGAATTGTTCGAGAAGGGTTATATTCGACCGAGTGCGTCCCCGTGGGGAGCACTAGTGTTATTTGTCAAGAAGAAGGATGGTTCATTCCGCTTATGTATTGATTATCGGGAGTTGAACAGGGTAACAATCAAGAATAAGTATCCCTTACCCCGTATTGATGATCTCTTAGATCAACTTCAGGAGCTTCGATTTTCCAAGATCGACTTAAGATCTGGATATCATCAGTTGCGGATTCGAGAGTCGGATATCGCGAGGACTGCGTTTCGAACACGCTATGGTCATTATGAGTTTGTGGTTATGCCGTTCGGTTTGACTAATGCACCTGCGGTATTTATGGAGTTAATGAATCGGGTCTTCATCGACTTTTTGGATCGGTTTGTTGTTGTCTTCATCGATGACATTTTGATTTATTCTCGTGACCGGGAGGAACACGAGTTTCACCTTCATCAAGTGCTCGACGTGTTGAGACGAGAACAACTTTTTGGGAAGTTTTCCAAATGTGAGTTCTGGATGTCCGAAGTGACTTTTCTCGGACATGTAATTTCATCAGACGGAGTTCGTGTCGATCCTCAGAAGACGGGGGCTATTCGAGATTGGCTACCTCCGAAGAAAGTTAAGGAAATCCGAAGTTTTCTCGGATTAGCGGGTTATTATCGGCGGTTTGTGGAAGGATTTTCTAGAATCGCTCAACCCTTAACGAACCTTTTGCGGAAGGATAAGAAATACACGTGGTCCGAAGCGTGTCAACGGAGTTTTGAGGAACTCAAGAGCCGGTTAATGTCAGCACCTGTACTTTCCTTGCCGCAGGGGACGGAAGGATTTGTGGTCTATAGTGATGCGTCCGGACAGGGTCTCGGATGTGTACTCATGCAGAACGGGAAGGTTATTGCCTATGCTTCACGGCAATTGAGACCTTACGAGGTTAATTATCCGACCCACGACCTGGAGCTAATGGTAGTGGTGTTCGCTTTGAAAATTTGGCGTCATTATCTTTATGGCGTTACTCCGAGATATTCACCGATCATAAGAGCTTAAAGTATATATTTACTCGTAGGAGTTAAATATGCGTCGAGACGGTGGTTGGAATTAATCAAAGATTATGATATCGAGATCCTCTACCACCGGGCAAGGCGAACGTTGTCGCCGACGCCTTGAGTCGTAAGTCCGTTCAGAGCGCATGCTTGCCCGTTTAACGATTCGAAGGAGCTTCAGCGGGAATTCCTTAGACCCGAGATCGAGGTCCGGCCAGCAAGTTCGGGCGGCTTTGTATGTTAGAGATTTCATCGTCACTCGAGGAGGAAATCCGAGAGAATCAGGGTTCGGACCCATCATTGTTGCGCATCCGAGAGGATGTGGCTCAGGGGAAAGCCCCTGGATTTGTGGTCCACGAGGATGGACTTTTGAGGTTTAAGAATCGGTTGTGCGTACCATCGAATGACGAGTTGAAAGACTCGATTTTGAAAGAAGCTCATGCTACCCCTTATTCTGTGCATCCGGGGTCTAGCAAGATGTACAAGGACTTGAAACAAAATTACTGGTGGAGTAATATGAAGCGAGAAGTCGCAGAATTTGTTTCGAGATGCTTAACTCACAACAAGTTAAGATTGAACATCGGCGACGGGCGGTATGTGAAACCCCTTCCTATTCCCGAGTGGAAGTGGGAAGACATTTCTATGGATTTCATCACGAGTTTGCCGACGAGTCGTCGTGGCATGAATACGATCTGGGTGATCGTGGACCGCTTAACTAAATCAGCTCATTTCCTTGAGATCAAGGAAACGTGGGGTCCCGAGAGACTTGCTCAACTGTTCATCAAAGAGATAGTCGATCGCGGTACTCCTAAAAGTATCGTTTCCGATCGTGACGGACGGTTTGTGTCGCATTTTTGGAAATCGATTCATCGTGCTATGGGAACTCGGCTTAATCTCGTCTGCTTTTCATCCTCAGTCCGACGGACAATCAGAGAGGACTATTCAGACCTTAGAGGACATGTTGAGGGCATGCGTCCTCGATTGGAAAGACGATTGGGAAGCCCAACTACCGTTAATCGAGTTCATGTATAATAACAGTTGGCATGCTTCGATCAAGATGGCACCTTACGAGGCCTTGTATGGTCGTCGTTGTCGATCTCCGTTGTGTTGGGACGACCTATCAGAATCATTGGACACCGAGCCCGATATCCTTATAGCCGCCCGTGAGAAGGTAGCTTTGATCAGGAGTCGTTTGTTGACAGCTCAGAGTCGACAGAAATCATATGCGGATAACCGTCGTCGACCATTAGAGTTCGAGGCAGGTGACCACGTGTTGGTCAAGGTATCCCCGAGTCGTGGTATCTTCCGTTTTGGGAAGAGGGGAAAGTTGAGTCCGAGATTCATTGGGCCGTTTGAGATTTTGGATCGAGTAGGCGAGTTAGCCTATCGATTGGCTTTACCTCCGGCGTTGAGCCGAATTCATAATGTATTTCACGTCTCTCAGTTGCGGAAGTATGTTGCCGACCCGAGTCACATACTTCGGATTCGACGAAATCGAGATCGCGACGATCATTCATATGAGGAACGTCTATACGAGTTTTAGAGCGGCGGATCAAACGGTTGAGGAATAAGACGATTCCTTTGGTTAAAATTCGGTGGTCTAGACACGGAGTCGAAGAGGCTACTTGGGAAACCGAGGATAGTATGCGGGAGAGTTATCCCGAGTTGTTTGACCCTTAGTTTCGGGACGAAACTCTTTTAAGGGGGTGTATGTAATACCCAGTTGTAATTCAAGAATTATCATTCAAGATTTATCATTCAAGAATTGATACTCAGTAATTTCATTCATTATTGATCATTTGTCACTCATATTCAGTCATAGTATTCATCATTCAGAGTAATCGTATCGTGTATCAATCGTCATTCATCACTAATCTGATTGGAGTTTCGTGCCGTGTTTATCATCATTGTCATTTTCGTTGCGAGCTGTGCATGAGGAGTAGCACACGCTGCATACTCCTTTTAGCGTACGCTAATTGGGTATAGGTAGCGCACGCTACCACTCAGCTTTAGCGCACGCTAAGGTTACCTCGGCTGCAGTCCAGAAGGTACTGGACTGCAGGTGAGTTATAGGTAGCGCACGCTACGAGTGGCAAGTAGCGCGCGCTAACGGGTTGTAGTAGCGCACGCTATATGTGTGGAGTAGCGCGCGCTAGGGACGGATCAGGTTGAGTCCAGTGGCTACTGGACTGCACTGGATTTATTCATAGCGCACGCTATGTATTGTTGTTAGCGTACGCAACCGATTTATTAGCGCACGCTAAACAATGGTTGTAGCGCACGCTATCGGGGTCAGATCAGAGGTCAGACAGTTTTCTGGACTCCAGTACTGGGCATAGATATTTCGATAGCGCACGCTAATAATAGATCTTAGCGCACGCTAGTAGTATGGCCGTAGCGCACGCTACAAGAAGGTACGTAGCGCGCGCTACCGTGTTCGGACAGTGGGTACTGGACTACCCAAACTACTCGTTAGCGCACGCTACGCACAAGGGCTAGCGCACGCTAACACGGGTGACTATAAATTGGACAGTTTAGTCAGAGTTCGTCATTTATTCATCTCATTTCATTCCTTCGGTAATTTTGGGCGATTTCGAGCGATTCGGAGAGGATTCTTCGAGGCGTAATCATCAATCATCATCTTCAAGCTCATCTTTCGGATTGATCATCATTTCATCATCGTCATCGCATCGAATCAAAGGTATTAATCTCTTAGATCTAGAATTTCGGATTTTTGGGTTTTCCTTCCGATTTCTTCGTGTAAGCTTGGATTATCATTGGAATATGTTAGATATGGATTATCTACCTTGGATAAATATACTCCTATGGATTTAATGGTTATTTTCGGAATTATTTCAAGAACCCTTGGGGTTGACTTGATTAATTGGGGATTTTCCGATTGATGTTGTTGTAATCATGAATTATGGATTCCTAATGGATTATTGATATCATTGAAAGTGTTTTGATGGATTGAAATACTCATCTTGGAGTTGGTTTCGATATATTCGAGTTCGAATATTGTTGTATCGACGTTTGGGTCGGTTATGATCGTATTTGAGTCGTGTATTGATCGGTTGTTGGTAACTATTGATGTTCAAGGTTGTTCGAGCGGCCGACTTTTCATTTAGGGCGTTGTTCGTGGAAGGACATTCTTCATCGGTATTGAGTAAGTTAATTCTTACTCGGTTAAAAGGATATTCATTCCTTTTGTTGTTGTTCATTCATAATCGTAACTCATTCATCATTGTATTAACCGTATCAAAACTTGTCATTGTCAATTAATCACCTCAGTCATAAGAGCAGCGGTTCCGATCATACCATTGAGCTATCATTCATAACACCATCATTTAACCTTGGAGAGTCATTATTCATATTCCTTGTCACTTTTGCCATATTGTGACATTCGGGTCATCTTGGCGTGCCGGTTGGAATGTGTAGGATTTTCATGTCGGGCACAATTATGTCGTGTGGTGGTTGTTGGCCTCACATTGGACTGTGCACACGAGTCGATTGCTTCGTGAGACTGATTAGGCACAAGACCACGTGTGATGGTGGCTTGTGTACGGACACATTTCCATCCCGGACGTTGTGTGGCGCCATTCCTTTGAGCCGTACTGATAGTCGATTTATATAGCATGTTTGATTGCGTATGTTTCGACAGGATAATTCATAATTCCAGACATATCATGATTGTGTATTTTCAACCCTTGAGGATTGTTGTTCTGTGTAACTGACCCCGTTGGGGGATACTGTTTTTCAGGTCATGGCAAGGCTAAGGCACGGGGAGAGCACGGTGACGGCGAGGAGTCCCAGTGATACTAGTAGGGGGCCCCAGTCTTTTCAGTCATTATGTTTCTTTTATTTTATTCCGCTGCAGACATTCCATTTGAATATTCATCTCTCATTGTTGTATATTTTATCTCCATATAAAATATACTTGTATTCAGTATCATCCTGGGTGTGTTGTATAAAACTCCTCATCGGAGTAATTGATGTTGTAATGTGGTTCGGTACTACATTTACCTGTGTAATTCATTCATTTTCATTCGCCTGGTGGGTCCCAGTCGGGGGTCCACGGCACTGTAATATCCGCCTAGTTTGGGGTGTTACAAAGTCCATCTTTTTCCATCTTGTAAACCTTGGTCTGACCAACATGACCAAGTCTAAGATGCCATTTCAAAACTTGATTGGTTTCATCCCTACCACATTTTCTAGTCATAGTATTCACAACTACTTTGTTGCTGAGATTTAGATGATACAATCCATTTAACAATGTAGCAGTACCCACTAGTTTATTTCTGAAATAAATTTTGCAGGAACCATCACCAATGAAAAAGGAAAAACCCTTTCGGTCCATGATCGGAATGGATACAATGTTTTTGTGCCCCTTGGGCAAAACAAGTACATCTTCTAAAGTCAAAATAAAGCCGGATTCTAAACCCAAAAGAAGTGATCCTATGTCGGTCACCTCGACACTATGCCCGCTTCCGACTGTGATCATAACTTCTCCAGCTCCAAGCTTCCTACTTTGTTCCAGATCTTGATTCTCAGTACAAATATGAAAACTAGCACCAGAATCTAGTATCCAGGAAGTAGAAAATACAGTAGCAAAACAATTTGTTTTCAAAACTAAAAGTTCTGTACCTGAAGTGCCATGAAGAATCGGACAGTCTCTAGCCCAGTGGCCCAGCTCACCGCACTTGAGACAAGCATCCTTCTTCTTATTGTTCTTCGGAACTGTTGGGCCCTTGCCCTTGCCCTTGAAGTCCTTGACATGTGGTCCAGTCTGCTTCTTGGTCTTTTTCTTTTTGTTCTTAGACCTCCGAGGTCCAGAAGAAATCACAAGAGCAGAGTCCTTCATCCGCGTAGTCTTCATCTGAGACTGAGCGGTCACAAGTTTGTTCATTAGCCCAGCTAAATTACATGAAATCTCATTGCAGTTGAAGTTCATAACAAATTGTGAGAAGGAATCAGGGAGAGACTGTAGGATAAGGTCGGTTTGGAGAGAAGCATCCATTTTAAAATCAAGAGCCTCGAATCTCTCGATCATGGATATCATTTTGAGGACGTGTTCCCCAACCTTATCACCTTCCTTCATCCTTGCACCGAACAGTTGCTTGGATATCTCATATCTAGAAGTTCTGATGTGCTCACCATAAAGTTTGGTTAAGTGAGATAGAATCTGCCTAGGAGAAGTCATTTTCTCATGAACTCTCTGAAGATCATTAGACATAGAAGCCATCATGTATGCACGGACTTTTATGTCATCATTAACCCACTTTTCATGGTTTTCAATCTCTTCCTGATTGGCTCTGGTCCGCACAGGAGGCGCCGGAATGTCCGTATCCAAGACGTATCCCAGTACCTCTATACTGAGTACAATCATCAGATTTCGGAGCCAGTCCACAAAGTTAGGTCCAATCAGGGTGTTCTTTTCGAGTAGAATTGCGAGTGGATTCATTGTCATATTGAGAGTTATGTCTGCATTAAGTATAACAGATTAAATAATGACTTGTTATATTATGTTCTGAGTATAGAATTAAGGTCTTTTCTATTCTTGTTACCCATCTCCCACTATTTTTATCGGAATAACACACTCCCATGTGAAATCCGGAAGTATCATTCGCTCTACTTCATAGTGGTGATCGAGTTCTTTATAAATCTTAACAGAGGGCAACCGAACAGGTTTCTAGTCTATTAATTTTCATAAAGTGGTGTCAAACACCAACCCATCTAATGGATGATTCGATCTTTTTTTTCCCTTTGTTCACTCCCCTCAACCTATATGGTTTCTATGGTTCGTGAACAAGTTAAGTTTATACCATCGACGCAAATCAGTTTCACAATTGAATCTTATCCCACAACCTATCAGGTTTCTAGGGATAAAATTTGCTCCAACCGAAGGCATCCAATGCGCTCCCGGTAATTTATCCATCCTCCCCGAACGACTACCCCGATAACTCAGAAGCATAGCACATCCGGTTTGGATTTCAATTTCCTGAAAGCTCGATGGAGGGAAGGAAAAACTTGAAACCTTATAAACTTAATAATTTGTCGTGGGAGAATTTTCGCGATTAATATTACACTTTGCACATTAATTCATTTAAGCGCGTTTGTTGCATTCATACAATATGAACAACCATTCACAACCTAGTTGCTGCCAACATGTGGTTCATGGACCGTTCCTAGAATCAAAAACTTAGTAATCTAATTACAAGTCTTGGTCTTGAATCTTCATCTTCTCGAACGGATCTTCCTCCGGTCTTCGTCATTGCATATAAATTTTACATTGAAAAATTGCATCCTAGATACAAATAATTCTAGTAAAATAAATAGGCTCAAAACGGCCTTTACAATCCAATCGAATAAAATCGAACGATTCAAAACTAAATCCATGAACCACATTACTACACCATATATGGCTTTCAACAACATTTTTTTTTATGTTACAAGCAAAAGTGTAGCCTTAGATGCCTTAAAATTGGTCAAATTTGATTTAAGGCTACACATTTTTCTAACGTTATTGTTGATATAAATTAGTGTTACCGTAGACCAAATTGAATATTTACGCCAACACAAAATTTGGTGTAGTCGTTGCTATTTAGAAAAAGTGTAACTAAACACTAAAAGAAATAGGCGGACTTGCTAAAATATTTTAGGCGGTCCAAATAAATTATTTTCAACTATAACGACCTAATTTTTTTAAGGTATTTTATGAATCGTCCTAATCGGAGGGAGTAATGTAAGAGAGATGAGCATTAAATAAGAGGAAATATTGGTACTTTGATCATTAAATTGGAGAAATAATTTTCTTTCTTAAAACATGTGAATAGTCAAAAATCGACAGTTATTTTGGACCAGATGGAGTAATTATTTATTTTAGCTCCTTTTCTATATGTACATATCTAGCTAATTATTATGTTATCATTAGAAATATATCATTTCTTTGATTAGGGAGATAGCGGCTTATGATTTCTACACAAGTAAGGAACCGGTTCATGATTGGAAAGCCTAATCCCCAACTACTAAATTGCCTGACAGCACTAGTAGAATAAACATCACATACTTCGGTACAATTTACTTAAGTTATGTATATTAGTGAAGTAAAAAACAAAAAAAAAAACAATTTCGCTAGCAATTTACTGAAGTAAAACACCCACGTAGACTTCAGTAAATGGTATCATACTAAAAAGCAGAAACTAGTTGAGAATTTTAAGATACAAAGACTTCACTAATTTGATAATTAATGAAGTTAACAATGTGAAATTTTATTTTTTATCAGAATATTTTTACAAAAGCGAAGTGTATGTGTTTTGACCGGGAATTAATATTTTCAACTTCAGATTTTTTCATTTAACTCTTAAAAACACAAGTAAAATATTACCATTATTAATTTATATTGTGTATTATATTTTTTAATATCACTACAAGTAAAGTTTCTGTTATCAAGAATTTATAATTTACGAAAAGATACCATTAATAATTTATGTTATGTATTAAATTTTAAACAGATTTTAATCATTATAAGAAAAAGTAAAGTTCCTAACGATGTCTGTGCGATTCTAAAAACAAATCTCATAACACTCGCTCTCCATTATAGCAAACCCTTTGTTCTACTCAGGGGCGATTTACACACACAACCTAATCTAGGTTTCTCCTTGGCTAGCGGCTATTGCCGCTGGCAGCCGCCAGCCACACTTTGGTTTATAGTTGCTTCTTCCTTTTTCTTTACCTTTTAGTTTTTCAATTCACTGTCCTGTGATATATTAAATTTCTGGGCATTTTTATTCTTTATTTTTTGACTTCGTTCATCCCGATTATATGTTTTTTGGGTCCTGTTTATCGTGATTTCATTGTGTATTTGAGTGGCTAGAATCGACGCATTGTTATCCCTAGCGATAGCCGCTCCTCCTCATCGTGGCGCCACCATGGAAGGACCCCCGAGCGAGTGGGTGGTGAAACCAAGATCCGATTTGGATCTGCTTCTTTTCTGGAACGATGCTCACTCTCGGATGATGCTGTTCCACCTCACGGTGACCTCGTGATGGTGCTCCCATGAACCCGCCCTCGACTATGGCGGCGCTGATTTAGGTCTCCCCTCTCCCTATCTGAACCGGTTCAAGGGATTCATGAACCAGCCTGACCGAACCGGCAGCTATCACAAGTGCTTATCCGTTCTATCTTATTATGAGCACAGCAAATCCGCCTGTTTCTCCAGGGCTGCCTGTTTCAATTTCAGTCTGAGGTGTGATTTGCTACACAATTAACGGGTTTGTTACATTTCAACTCTCCAACTTGCACTAGCTAGTTTTTACATTTTTCATTAATCTTGGGTATTTATCTACCTTTGGTTGCTATTCGGTCAATTCGATGGAGGTATATCCTCACTTTGAATAGCTTGCCTTGGTTTGTAACTTTGATCATCTGCTATTATGTGATTCTATCAAGGCCTGTGTTTGCTTTTATCGTACTTCCACAAAGAACAGCAGCGATGCGATCGTTCTAGCTGGTTTTGTGTGGGCTTGAGATTGCAATTTTTCAAGAAATGTACACGGTATGGAATTTGTCTTTGGGTTGTACTCACATATTTGATAGCTTTGAGTCGATGCATTGAAATCCTCCCAGGGATATTTGGACTCACACCGATGTGAGGAGCATTGGTTATCCCCCACGCTCGGGTTTCGTGTCTAAGGGCAACATGATTGGTAGCTTGACTTCTGTAGTATGTTCGAAGAAAGCTCTAAACCGGTTACCTTCTCCAGCTGAACCGCCCAGTTCCAGTCTTATCTATTTGGCTTTGTTTTGCTATATGAATGAGTAGAAGTTGGTGGACTTTACAGATTATCAAGATTAACTTTCTTGCAATTCCGTGGGATTATCGGTCTTGTTTATGCATCACAGATGAGGCTTCTGCTGAAACCGAACGCAGTGCTCGCATGTCTGCCCGCTTTGACTCCATCGACTCTGAAGGAGGTCCTGGCCCCGAACTATGTTAGTTCCTAAACCCTAGCTATTTATTTTTGTCTTAATTCACTTTTCTTTTTATATCGTTTTTTCCTTCTTGTATTTAATTGTTTTGCTCTCATGTACTTAAGATTTGCGATTTATTTATGTTTGTGGCATGGGGAAAAGAGAGAAGAAATGGATTTGCCCAGTCTTCAATTTCGGACATGTTTCAACATAAATATCATGTTCATTCTAGATCCAGTGGTAGGTGTTGTGTTTTCTTCATAGAGATTTTGTCCCTCTGATTTGCAGGGGTTGTAGCAATCATTTAGTCAAAAGTGTGGCAATTTAATGTCTTCATTGGAGATATATTAACACAGGCAATATGCATTTTAATGCCAACTAAAGCCTTCTGGCTTGTTTTTAAGGCTTTGTGGCTTTGTAGGATTTGCTTTCATCTATATGGAAAATGATCGTGATGCAGAGGATGCAATAGGGAAATGCGACAGGATTGAATTTGGTAGAAAAGGACGTCGACTACGCGTTGAGTGGACCAAGGTATTTAGCATTTTTGCTTTGCGGAATGTAGAACATATTTCCTGTGTTGTAATTTTTTTTCATGGGATAATGGTTTTTTTTCCCACGAAATAACTTGATTAAATTCGATCCACATCAGGAATGTGGTGGTGGCAGAAGGCCTGATACTTCCAGAAGGTCGCCAGCCAACTCAAAACCTTCCAAAACTTTGTTTTTTATTAACTTCGACCCTATCGATACAAGGACTGGAAACATTGAAAGGCTTTCGAACAGTACGGAAGAATAACAAATGTCAGGGCACTACTAAAAAGTACCTCATATAGTGACACTTATCTAGCGACACTTTTAATAAAATGTCATAACAAATGCATCTAATGACGCATCCACTTCTCAATTATATTTAATGATGCTTGATATTTTAAGCGCACTAATTTTCTTACTTGTCTTCCGCTCCAGATTCATTTTGCCGCGCCGAGCCCTAGCTACTTCCCTATTCCCAGTTTCTCTGAAGGGAGCAACTACAGATTTATCGAGCCTTCTTCCTTCCTCCTAAAATCGCATTCTCAATCAAATTGACTCATTCGTCCTGAAGCAATCGGATCAAGTCTTCGTCATTCCTCAACCACCTTCTCATTCAGTAATAGAGTAATGTGTTATATTTCAATTGCTTTAAACCTTTTTGTTCATCCATGGATTCAGGGGCTTCTATAATATCTAATAAATCAGTACCCGACTCGTATCCAGAGAATGGGGAATTGTTAATTTCAAGTATGTTTTTGGAAAATATGTGTTTTTCTAAAGGATTTTGTCCTGCTTAGTAGAGATATTATACATTCTGTGACAGTTAGATGCTTAAAGTATAAGAAAATCCCCAAGCAGTTGTGTGTGATTGTTACTTGTGCAGATCATGCACCATAGTTGGATATTAGAACCAGAGAAAGATTTCCGGAACTGTTTAATAAGGATTACCACTCTGATATATATCCGATTAAAGTCACTCAGGTTTGCGATTTATTTACATATAATGAGGCTTCCCATCTATTCATGACATGTCTTGTATTCTGCTACTTGCTAAGAGGTGGATAGTCACTTGAAATTTTTGTCAGATCTATTAAAATTTCCTTCTCCAACCACTGTTTTCTGAACTTGCATGTTGTGATTCATTAGTTGCTAGTTCACATTGATTTTTTGGCCTATCTGAATATTATTGGTATGACACGTATTTTTTGTTCTTAGTAATTAGTATGAGAAATTAGTATGACTACTTTGGTAGTGACTTACTCGAATCGAATGTTTACCTGTGATGGATTTATTAGGTTTCTTGAGCCTCGGCTAGTGCTGTAGCATTTGGCATGGGACTCTTTAGTGGTCGCGGAAATCTTGGATCAGGAAGTCAACGAGCTTTTACAGTCACAAGTGAAAACCATGCAAGTGATACAACATTGAGATTTCATGATTGCTGTCAAAACTACAAGGTAAGATCATTTCAGAAAAGTTTGAATTCTGTTCGGAAGGTTTTATCCTAGATGGTTAGGAATCCCGGTACTCCGTCGCTTAAATCTCTTAATAATCAGTATGACACTACTTACATTACCCAAGTCAATAGTTTATGTGTTGAACTTATCTATTAAAATCTATGTAATGTTTACCTTATAAGGTTCAGAAAACAGTGGTTGGAGAAGGAAATTTTGGAGACCAACACTTGATAAATGTTCAAGTAAGAACATATGTGAATATTTTGGGGACCAACACTTGTTCTAGCTGCTCAACTTGGTTATCAGGTTTCAGGATTTCAGTTTTCTTTTTACCCATTCATATTGCCTGTAAGTTTTGAGTACTATGTATTCTTCGGTATACTAAGCAGTTTATTCCACCTTATATAAATGCTCAGGGAGTCTATGCTACCTTATGCAGAAAAGGTTTAACATTGATTTTGCAGTTTATCTTACCCTATACTCTATCATCTCTTCCTTGTGAAATTCAACTATCTCCTTCTTAACATAATGTGACATATCCTCATTCTTCTTACCAGTGAGTGTATATATATATATATAGTCAAGAAGAGTATATTATAGAGCAACCAAAATCGAAGTCTTCAGCATCACCATCCGTTCAAGTTCCTGATCAATATGTGGCGGACCTAAATGCTAAGATCAGGGCTCAACTTCAACAAGAGATGGATGAAAAACTTGACCAAAAAGTTCGATAAATGACGAAAATGTTGGCCGAGAAGAATCCAGATTTGAACTTAAAGATTGATGACTCTCAGAAATCAGTCGAGGAGTCCTATGGCGGTGACAATGTCACTCCTTTGACTGATCTCATCATTTTATATTATGCTAGCTAAGTGACTCAAGTAGTTTTGTTATATTTGTGGATTGCGATTGTAACTTGTTCTTAGCTATTATGGATTGAATATTAGCAGTCATGTATTTTGGATGTTGTTATGGTTGACATTGTTTTAATGGTATTAACTGTTTTAGGGTAATATTTATTTTCTAATATAAAATTTTGCATTTTAGCATGAAAAATGTTGGTAAAAACCTGCAAAAATGTAGCCATAGACTATAATTTATAATTCTTTCTGTTGGCAAAATATAAAAATTGTGTTGGCAAAGATTAAAAGTGTGTTGGCAAAAGTTAGAACTGGTCATATATAAGTGTAGCCATATTATTAAAGTTGTTGGTAAAGATGTCAAAGTGTTTCATAATTTAATGTTACATTAGACCTCATGAGTGTTGGCATAGGTCTACGGCTACACAAATCTTTGTGTCACTAAATATATAAAAGTGTGGCCTTAAGTCTACAGCAACACAAAATCTTGTGTAGCCACAGACGATAAAAGTGTTGGCATAGGGGTCTATTGCTACACTTTTTTAACATGTTACCAAAAAAAAAAAAAAGTGTTTCCTTAGACCCCTATGGTTGCGGCCGATTTTGTAACACTTTCGAATTTGGTCAAAGTGTAGCCATAGCTTGTTTTTCTACCTTCAGCAACACTTTTTGGACTTTTGAACACAGTTTTTCAGGTGTTGTTGAATCCCATATATGGTGTAGTGCATCCCCATTCAAAAGCATTCATCCAATAAATACTAAATAAATGGATTATACATTAAATATATCGATCCAACCAATATAAATAAATAACCATCTATTAGAATTAATCCAATTAATTCACAAGCATGGTAGTTTTAATTCATTCATATAAACCGGACGATAAATGTTTCATAATAATAAATTTCCTCAAAATAAAACACCAAGTATTTTATTTAGTCAAATTAAATCCAATTTAATTGCCGGAAATTAATATAACGAAACATAAACACAAAACGGAGTCGAAATAAAATCGCCCGGGCCTAGCCCATGGTCCGGCATCACAGCCGGTCCTTTGCCGAGAGGCCGATCGCCTTGAGGCAGAAGCAAGTGCCCGTGAGTCCGGCCCAAAGACTTCGGCGATTTCTGGCAGCGATTTTCCGACTCTTTTTTGTCCCGATTTCAAAAATTATATTTTCTAATTTTAATATTACCCATATAATTCAGTTTTAATAAATAAAACCGATTTATATAGTAACATAAAAATATGGAAAAATTAAATTTTCGACGAACAATTAAAACAACGAATTAAACTGTCGAGATTCCAAATCACTAATCATTTAATCAAGCATTCCAAATGCTATATATCATCTATACGATCGCAAGACCTACGCTCTGATACCACTGTTGGGATTCGGTGCCTAAAACGAAGGTCCAACGGAAGCGGTAAAACAAAAATTAATTCGATCCGAATCCCTACGAGGATCGATCAAGCTAGTATATACGAATATATAAATGAAATCACAAGAGATATTAGAAACTCACCCTTGTAGTCCATTGATTAAATGGATTCCTTCTCTTGAGCTATTCCCCAAGCTCTTGAAATCCCGAGCACCGAAAGCACCGTGCCTCTACTTGCCACGCGCCGGAAAAATGATTGGAACGGCTTCCACGTCATTGTCCTCTAAGAACACGGCTAGAACAAATTGATAGGAGCTTTCGAATATAATCTATATCACTCCAAGTGTATAGATATATTATCTCTCAATTTACTTTTAATTTTTCTCTAAGAAAAATGTGAAGAAGAAGAATAACAAGATGATGAAGATGAAGACTAGAGAACTATTCTCTCTCTTGTTTTCTCACTGCCGTGAGAACTCTTTTCAATCAAGAGTAGGTCTCCTCTCTTTTATTCTTCTTTTTCTATCTTTTATTATTTTTTCTAAAAGAATAATAATCATGTCCTTCATTTTTCCTTGGTCTTCCATAAATTATGGGAAGACTAAGACCAAGGCAAAAACAAAGAGGACAAAATCGAACATCTAGAAGGACCGGCGGAATCCGATCCGTTTCGGACTCTCGCGAGTCCAAACAGATGAATTCCATTCCGTTTCGATCTATTATATCAATTAATTAATCTAATTAATTAATTATATCAAATACAAGATAATATAATTAATTTCTCCAAGAAATAATTATATTCATGAATTAAATTAATCACCCAGTAATTTATTTAATTCATTGGGTCGTAAATTTATTTATCCAGTAAATTAATTGAGATATCCAATGTCCCGAAATTAATTAGACATCCAATATCCAATAAATTAGATATCCAATATCTAATATTCATAAAGAGAGAATAAGCTCGATTCATTCCGTCGTCAATCTTATTGCGCGACTCGGTAGGTCCGTCTCAGTTAGCAATGGGAGGAACCAAAGAGTAGTAGCACCACCTAGCCAGCATGGCGGCCTACACTGTACCCCAACTGAGAACGAATGATTGGATCATTCAAAAACCATTCTGTAGTGAATACCAATATACGTATAAACCCTTCTTTCACATGTCCCGATCAAGTTATAGGGTCACGGTCAATTAATCCCTATCTGTACTTGATGCTATGCATGCATTAATGAAAATCGAGGTCATCGAGCTCTCGTGTATCCAATACAACTAGCTCCAATGCTTTGGCCAAATACTTATGATCTCATCTGCCAATAACCACATAGGACTTACAACCCGTTCACTAATAGGAGAGAATTCTATCTTGGTATTCAGTAGGACCTGCTACTTGCCTGTCAAGACGTACGTCGAGGTTGACCCCCACCTTTCGGTTTTCTGGGTCGAACTACTCTAATGAAAATATTAACGTCACAAGCACATCCCTACCAAATCCTCAAGTCGAAGGTTCACGAATACCTATCACAACCTTTCGATTCCATCATTGACTGTCCCGGAGTGAAATCTGTGTGACGAATCGAGGGTGAGTCGGTTCGAGTATACTAATCTAATTAGCATACCTATAACATGTGCTCCCCCTAACCATTAGTGTTCGACAGGCACTCTCCACATCAAAGAACATGTCATACAAGTCTTCACATAAACTTAACGCCCAGTCAAGTTTCATCGACTTGCGAACGATTAAGTATTTGAGCTATAAACCTTTCCAGTGCCGACCCTCTTATCCAAAAAGGAGTGGAACATTTTGCTCTCAAATACACGGACTAGTTTCTATATGTATATTTATGAGTTAGGAAAGCCAGTAACTACCAGTAAATAAAGAAACATCCATTGCCTTATATTAATGATTTACATAATTACAAGTACAATGCCCTCACTCAACATCCTCTGAGTGGCATTCGAGAGCATACTCGTAACAATCTCCCACTTGCACTCAATGCCACACACTATAGTATCTAATACCCATGTTCTCCAGATGACGCCCCAAGCTAGTCTGAGAAAGTGGCTTGGTCAGTGGATCAGCAACGTTGTCGGCTGAGTCTACTCTATGCAGCACAATGTATCCCTTGCTAACAAATTCTCTTACGAGATGATACTTCCTCTCAATGTGCTTGGTACTGTTGTGAAACCTCGGCTCCTTGGCCTGTGCTACAACTCTGTCGTTGTCGCAGTACAGCGGAACAGGAAGCTCAGCACATGGTATCACTTGAAGTTCTCCCAGAAACTTCTTAATCCAGAACCCTTCCTTGGAAGCCTCCGAGGCTGCTTGATACTCAGCCTGACAGGTGGAATCAGCAGTCTCGCTTTTCTTGGCGCTACGCCAAGATACTGCTCCTCCATTAAGAATAAATATGTATCTAGAAGTAGACATCAAATCGTCTTTCAGTCCTTGGTAGTCTGAATCAGTGAATCCCACCACATCCAATTCTCCACCGCCATACATCAGAACCATATCTCTAGTCCTTGTTAAGTACTTGAGAACGTTCTTTACGGCAGTCCAATGTTCCCTACCTGGGTTTGCGTGAAACCTACTCACCACGCTTACAGCATGCACAATGTCAGGTATCGTACACAACATAGCATGTGAAGAAGAAGAAGAACAAGATGATGAAGATGAAGACTAGAGAACTATTCTCTCTCTTGTTTTCTCAATGCCGTGAGAACTCTTTTCAAGCAAGAGTAGGTCTCCTCTCTTTTATTTTTCTTTTTCTATCATTTATGATTCTTTCTAAAAGAATAATAATCATATCCTTCATTTTTCCTTGGTCTTAAATCGGTTATCTAGAAGGATCGGAGGAATCCGGTCCGTTTTGGACTCTCGCGAGTCCAAACAGATGAATTCCATTCCGTTCCGATGTATTATATCAATTAATTAATCAAATCAATTAATTATATCAAATACAAGATTATATAATTAATTTCTCCAAGAAATAATTATATTCATGAATTAAATTAATCACTCAGTAATTTATTTAATTCATTGGGTCATAAATTTATTTATCCAATAAATTAATTTAGACATCCAATGTCCCGAAATTAATTAGACATCCAATGTCCAATAAATTAGATATCCAATATCTAATATTTATAAAGAGAGAATAAGCTCGATTCATTCCATCGTCAATCCTATTGCGCGACTCGGTAGGTCCGTCTCAGTTAGCAATGGGAGGAACCAAAGAGTAGTAGCACCACCTAGCCAGCCTGGCGGCCTACACTGTACTCCAACTGAGAACGAATGATTGGGATCATTCAAAAACCATTCTGTCGTGAATACTAGTATACGTATAAACCCTTCTTTCACATGTCCCGATCAAGTTATAGGGTCACAGCCAGTCAACCCCTATCTGTACTTGATGCTATGTATGCGTTAATGCAAATCGAGTTCATCGAGCTCTCGTGTATCCAATACAACTAGCTTCAATGCTTTGGCCAAAGACTTATGATCTAATCTGCCAATAACCGCATAGGACATATAACCCGTTCACTAACAGGAGAAAGAATTCTATCTTGGTATTCAGTAGGACCAGCTACTTGCCCGTCAAGACGAACGTCGAGGTTGACCCCCACCTTTCGGTTTTCTGGGTCGAACTACTCTAATGAAAATCTTAAGGTCACAAGCACATCCTTAACAAATCCTCAAGTCGAAGGTTCACGAATACCTATCACAACCTTTCGATTCTGTCATTGACTGTCCCAGAATAAAACCCGTGTGATGAATCGAGGGTGAGTCGGTTCGAGTATATTAATCCAATTAGCATACCTATAACATGTGCTCCCACTAACCATTAGTATTCGACAGGCACTCTCCACGTTAAAGAACATGTCATACAAGTCTTCACATAAACTTAATGCCCAGTCAAGTTTCATCGACTTGCGAATGATTAAGTATTTGAGCTATAAACCTTTCCAGTGCTGACCCCCTTATCCAATAAGGAGTGGAACATTTTGCTCTAAAATACACGGACTAGTTTCTATATATATATTTACGAGTTAAGAAAGCCAGTAACTATCAGTAAATAAAGAAACATCCATTGCCTTATATTAATGATTTACATAAATACAAGTACAATGCCCTCACTCAACATCCTCTGAGTGGCATTCGAGTGCATACTCCTAACAAGGTATTGGCGAGTGTATGATTTTATTAATGTTAATGCATGCATGTACTTACATGTAATTAGTGCACGCTAAACAGTGAGTGTAGCGTACGCTAAAATGTGTGAAGTATCGCACGCAAAGAAGAACACTTAGCGCATGCTATACATGGTCAGCATGATTGAGACAAGGTTGGTAGGTGAGATCGGATAACGGATATTGGATGGGGATGTGTTGGGATGAAACTGGATGGATTTTGAAAAGGCTGAGTCAACGGTGCTTAGCGCACGCTAGTAATGAAAAGCTAGTGCACGCTAAGTCAAGTACAGTGAGGTCAGTAAGCTTCGTAAAGTCGTTAGTGCATGCTATAATAAGGTGTTAGCATACACTAACTGTTGCATTAACATACGTAAAGGCTATTGAATGTACGTAAGGCCGAGGACAGAAAGAGTCAGTGGACTGAGAACTCATTAGCGCACGCTAAGAATTGAAGCATAGCGCGCACTAAAGGTCATCTCCTATAAATAGTACATCACCCTGATTTCATTTTTCACCCTACCCTTCATCCAATTTCCGACTTCTACGACTTGGAGAAGTCATCCCATGATATTTCCACCCCATATCAGCCCCTGAATGTTTATTGTTGAAGACGAAGGACATTGAGGATTGGTATTCAAGCATCCAACATTGAGCTTCATCAAGTGATTTCATCTATTCCTTCCGTGGTAAGGTATGTGATACTCTAACCGTCTAGAATTCATGTTCTTAGGAACTTTATGAGTAGATTACTGAGGTTATTGAGCTTGTTATGAACTTTATGAATCGAACAACATGTTTAGGAGAATTGAAATAGATGAACTTAGGTTTGTCATTGGTAATAGTTAAACCTTGATGGTGCCTATCGTAAGGACGTGATTTTCGAAGATTATGACCTGCTTTATGATGATTTTCTTGATGATTGTTATGATGAACGAAATGAGTATGTTATCACCTAGAGGTGAATCCAAAATATTGAATGTATGGATTATTCCTTATGTATAATCCGGGTTATGTAAAGATTATTTGGATTGGTAAACTTCATATGAATGGTTAGAACGTTATGATCTTGTTGTAAAAATCATGGTGAACGTAGAACTTGGATAAGATGAATTTACTTGTGGAAGAAGGGAATGGGATTAACTTAGAATTCGGTGGAACATACTTACCTTGTTATGAATTCGTTTAGGTAACCGTTGCTTGCATTTGAAATCAATGGGCACAATTGGATTATGGTTTGGGACATTTTGAATATGCTGAACATATACATCATCATGTTATCCCCGATATGATCTTTCGTTTCGCAGTAGCATGGCATTCGTTCGACGTAGTGTTCTTTAAGAAGTTAACCGAGAATCAACCATACAATGATAACGATTTCGGTCACCATTTGGAACGTTTAGCATGATCGTGTGATAGCCTTGTTACGTAAAGTTGAGTTTGTGATTATTTTCTTTTTTGTAAGGTTCGAGCTTTACGAACGATCGATCGTAGGGGTGGCCTTCGAGTTTGTTGAAGTCGTTGAAGTACTTGTTTTCTTGCCATCTTTCTAAGCCAAGTACCTTAATTATGTTTATTCATATTGATGTTGGTTATGTTGTTATGTGTCGTGTATATGTGTTGTGATTGTTTTGTCCACTATGTGTTGGTCCGACGGGATCATCATGGGAATATATAGCTGCGTGCGCTGGATCGCTGGATAGGTATTTCCACCAAGCGTGACGAGATCATCATGGGAATCTACAGCTGTATGTGCTGGATCATTGGAATACCACGAGTATGTTGAGGTTGACATGTTGTGTTGTACATTTTTATTGTTTCTCGTTGGAGAGACTTGTTGTTATCATTGTTGATATTATTGTCGTTATTATTCAGGGGTCGTTGAATAAATCATTGTTGTATAATTATCGTACTTGTACTATAATCGTTGTGCTAATTCCTATGGGGGTGAACATTTGTTTTATGTTCAGGATCCAGGAGGGTGGGGCAACAAACACTAGAGCTGCATGACGACGAAGGTGCAGAGTGATGTTACGGCCGGGATGATTTGTCAGATTGTGTTTTGTGTTAATAAAGTACTCGAGTATGTTGTTGTATTATTGTCTTTTGGGGTTTGTATTCGGATGTTGGCTGACTTGTATGTTTTAGACTGGTGATGTAATAATAAATTTTACGATTGGTATTTAATAATGTGGTTTTTTTAAATTCTTAGCCTTGTAAATCCTTATATCAAGGATTTACGGTGCTGTAATAATCCTGAATATCTCGGGGTGTTACAACGGACAAGTAGCAGGTTCTACTAAATACCAAGATAGGATTCTTTCTCCTGTAAGTTAACAGGTATATGTCCTATGTGGCTATTAGCAGATGAGATCATAAGTCTTTGGCCAAAGCATTGAAGCTAGTTGTATTAGGTACATAAAAGCTCGGTGATCTCGATTTGCATTAACTCAAACATAGCATCAAGTACAAATAGGGTTTGACGGATCGTGACCCTATAACTTGATCGGGATATCTGAAAGAATGGTTTATACGTTTACTGGTATTCACGGCAGAATGGATCTTGAATGATCCCTATCATTCACTCTCAGTAAGGTTACAGTGTAGGCCGTGGGACTGGCTAGGTGGTACTATAACTCTTTAGTTTTTCCCATTGCTTACTGAGACGGACCTACCGAGTCACGCATTAGGGCGACGACGGAATAATATGAAGTGTATCTCTTATTGTGAATTTTAGACATTGGATATCTTAATTAAATAAATCAGGTGAATTTTGGAGAAATAATATCTTAAGATAATTAATTAATTAATAAATTAATTAATTACATTAATCAATTGTATTTATTTTATTTGAGACGAACCAAGATGTATCTGTCGGACTCGATACACGACGGTCTATTTTATGGACCAAAACGAACCAAATCCTTCTCAATCATGGTGTAGGCCGCCCCCCTCATGTGCCCCTTCCTTGAAGGTGCCTTTGGTCCCCTTATTGATTTGTGATGAGTTGGTTCCATATGGAGAGGACAAAAGGGTGTGATAAGATGACATCTTATCATTATACACCACGAGGTGGGGACTTTGGAGTTATCTGTGGACTTTGTTATAAAATAAAGTTTCTTATCCTCCACGACAACAAGGAAAAATTGGACAACACATATAAAGAGAGAGTTCATTTTGTTCATGTTATAACACTCTTAGAGAGAGAAAGAAAATAAAGAACGAAACTTATATCACTTAGAGTGATCACATACTTGAGAGATCATTTCGTACTACTCTTTTCTAGTCATATCCTTAGAGGGTAATTGAGTAGTTGTTGTTCTGATCATCTCCCGACGCGTGGCTAGTAGATACGCGGTGCTTTCGGCGTTTGGATCATTGATGTCTTGTCAAATTGGATTTTCAGTCACCGGCATCAACTTCAACATTTAATCAAAGGACTTCAATAGTATGTCTTCATATCTTAACTCTTGTCCTTTTATATTCGTATATAAGTTGCATGATCGGTCCTCTTTAGAGGTTTGGTAAAATTCATTTTTGCTTCCGTTGCGCCTTCGTTTTAGGCATCGAATCCTAACATTAACATCATTTTCCATTCGCTTAAAGATGGTCATGATTTAAAATTAACTATAACATGAACAAAATGGAGAAATCATTGACTGAGCTGCATGGGATGCTTAAAACTGCTGAGCCAACGATCAAGGTGGAGCCTAAATGTTAGGTTCTCTTGATAAAGAAAGCAAAGAATTTCAAGAAATAGGGCAACAAAAGGGAGTGATCCAAAGGAAAAGGCAAGAAGGCTGAGCCCAAACCATAGCCAACTTCTGGAAGGTGATGGCTAACCCCCCCCCCCAAGAGTTCCTGCTTCTATTGTGCCAGAACCGGGCATTGGAAGAAAACTACCCTAGGTTTCTATCATAAGAATGGTGACATTGCTACGATCTCAGGTTTTATATTATAGATTGTCATTCTACTAGTCCGATTTCATGGGTATCGTATATCGGATGTGGTTCTCATATTTTTTTCAGGTGTGCAGGGACCAAAAATAAATAGAAGATTAGAGACAGGCGAAATGGACCTATGCATATGGAATGGAGCAAGAGTTGTTGCATTAGCTGTAAGAATATTTGTCTTAAATTTGCCCTCGAGTCTTGTTTTCGAACTGAATAATTATTGTTATGTTCCAAACGTTACAAAGAATGTTATATTTGTCTCCATAATATGTTCTTTGAATAAGCATAATCAAATAATGATTTGTATGTGCTAAATACGGATAGAGAAATCTACAACAAAAATACCAAAAAGGCTAAACTAAATAAATTGAATCCAACTTACCTCTGGCATTGTCGTTTAGGTCACATTAACATACAACGCATGGAAAAAACTCCTCAAGAAGGGAATTCTGGATTCATTTGACTTAGAGCCATTTGAGACATGCGAATCTTGTCTAATGGGAAAGATGACAAAATCTCCATTCATTAAGATGGGTGAAAGAGCAAATGACTTATTAGGACTTATTCATATATATGTTTGTGGACCAATGATCTCAAACTCAAGAGGTGGATTCATCTACTTCATTACTTTTACCGACGACTTAAGTAGATGCGGATATGTCTATTTGATGAGGCATAAGTCTGAATTTTTCGAGAAATTCAAGGAATTTCAATGTGAAGTATAAAATCAACTTAGCAAAAGGATAAAGGAATTTCGATCAAATCATGGTGGCAAATATATGAGCCAAAATCTCGATGACCATCTAAAGAGTTGTAGAGTTCTATCCCAATTCACCCGTACTGAAACACCTCAATGGAATGGTATGTCAGAAAGGAGGAATCGAACACTATTAGATATGGTTTGATCCAGCACGAGTTAAGCCGACCTTTTGATCTCCTACTGGGGATATGCTCTGCCTACTGCTGCACTTACACGAAGTCGGGCACCTTTTCAAAGCTTTAGAAAAGACATCATATGAGAATGGACTGGGAAGGTTCTTAAACTATCTTTTCTCAAAGTTTGGGAATGCGAAGCATACATTAAATGCCTAGTTTCTGATAAGTTTGCTACCAAATTAGATAAATGTCTCTTCGTGGGTTATCCAAAAGAGACAAAGGGATACTGCTTCTACAATCCTTCTGAGAACAAAGTGTATGTTGCTTGAGATGGTGTCTTTTTGGAAAAGGAACATATTTCCGAAAAGACAAGTAGGAGTAAAGTCCATCTCAATGAAATTCGAGAAGAGCAACAAACAGAAATGGAAAATCTTGTTTCCTTATTTCATACGAAGTTGTTCAGGAGAATCCAGAACCAGTTTTGGAAAATGCTACTGAAGTCGCTCAACTCTTCCGTAGGTCTCAAAGCTTTATGATTCCGCCAAAAATATACTGCATTACCAATCTCACTATAATTTATTATGTCATGCTGTTAGAATGCAATGAACTGAGCACCTACAAAGAAGCTGAGACAAGCCCGAGTTCCAGAAATGGCGAGAAGCCATGAAATCCGAAATGGACTCGATGTATGATATTCAAGTATGGATCTTGATTGATTTGCCTGGTGGATAAAACCTACAGGTAGTAAATGGGTTTTTAAGAAAAAACCCGATATGGATAGAAAGCCTGAACTTTTCAAAGCTAGATTAGTATAAAAAGGTTACAATTAAATTCATGGGGTGGATTATGATGAAACCTTCTCTCCAGTCGCTATGCTTAAGTTCATTAGGATCATCCCAGCTATTGCAGCTCATTATGATTATGAGATATGACAAATGAATGTTAAAACCGCCCTTTTAAATGGGATTTTGGAACAAGATGTGTATATGACACAAACAGAATTTTTGAGGATCCAAAACATGTTGGGAAGGTATGCAAGCTTCAAACAGCCATTTATGATTTGAAGCAAGCATCTCAGAGTTCGAATCATCAGTTCGATGAAGCGATTCATAAATTTAGCTTCAAAAAGAAATAAAGTGGAATATTGTGTATACAAGAAAGTCAATGGAAGTAAAGTTGTGATCCTAGTCCTATATGTCAATCACATTCTTCTCATTGGAAACGCCTTCCTATGCTACAGTCGGTGAAGGCTCGGCTTAGTAAGTATTTCTCAATGAAGCACTTGGGAGAGGCACAATACATATTGGGCATCCGGATCTATGGATATAGATCCAAAAAGATGATTGGACTTAGTCAGAGAAATTATATAGATAAAGTGCTTGACAGGTTCAATATGAAAGACTGCAAGCAAGGCTTTTTTCCTATGTCTCATGGTATGTCTCTAAGCAAGACTCAGTGTCCATATATCCCTGATGAGCAAAACATAATGAGTTTGGTTCTTTATGCATCTACGATGTGGTCCATCATGTGTGCCATGATATGTACTCGACTGGATATGTCGTATGCCTTGAACATGATGAGCAGATACCAGCCAGATCTAGGTGAGACGCATTGGACTGCAACGAAAAATATTCTTAAGTGAAAAGGACTAAAGATAAATTCCTTATAATAGTGGACAAAAAAAATTGGTTGTTACAGGCAATGCTGATGCGAGTTTCCCAATAGATAAAGATGATTCCGATCACAATATGGTTACATCTTCAGTCTAATTGGAGGTGTAGTTAGCTGGAGGAGTACCAAGCATCAATTGAGGCCGAGTACGGTGCGGCTTTATGTAACACCCCAAACCAGGCGGATATTACAGTGCCGTGGACCCCCGACTGGGACCCACCAGGCGAATGAAAAAGGATGAATTACACAGGGTAAATGTAGTACCGAACCACATTATAACATCAATTACTCCGATTAGGAGTTTCATACAACACACCCAGGATAATATAGAATACTTGTGTATCTTATGTGACGATAAAATACACGACACTGAATGAAATGAGTATTTGAAAGGAATGTCTGCAGCGGAATAATAAGGAAAACATAAATGACTGAATAAATGACTGAAAGGATTGGGGCCCCCTTCTAGTATCACTGGGACTCTCCGCCGTCAACGTGCTCTCCCTGCGCCTTTGCCTTGCCATGACCTGAAAAACAATATCCCCAAACGGGGTCAGTTATACAGAACAACAATCCTCAAGGGTTGAAAATACACAATCATGATATATCTGAAATTATGAATTATCCTGTCGAACATACGCAATCAAACATGCTATATGAATCGACTATCAGTACGGCTCAAAGGAATGGCGCCACACTACGTCCGGGATGGAAATGTGTCCGTGCACAAGCCACCAACGATCAAACACGCGTGGTCTTGTACCTAATCAGTCTCACGAGCAATCGACTCGTGTGCACAGTCCAATGTGAGGCCAACAACCAACACACGACCATAATGTGCCCGACATGAAAATCCTACACATACCAACCGGCACGCCAGTATGACCCGGAATGCCACAATATGACAAAAGTGACAACGAAAATGAATAATGACTCACCAAGATTAAATGATGGTGAAATGAATGATAGCTCAATGAAATGATCGGAACCGTCGTTCCTTATGACTGAGGTGATTAATTGACAATGACGAGTTTTGATACGATTAATACAATGATGAATGAGTTATGATTATGAATGAACAACGACAAAAGGAATGAATATCCTTTTAACCGAGTAAGAATTAACTTACTCAATACCGATGATGAATGTCCGTCCACGAACAACGTCCTAACCAAGATACCGGTCGCTCGAACAACCTTAATTCAATCCAATTACCAACAATCCGATCAATAACGAATTAAACACGAATATAACGAACTCAAGACGTCGATACGATTAAACCAAGTTCATAGGGGCATTATATCGAACACTTTGAGTCCAACTTCGATTGATTACAACTAAACCTCAACAATACCAATCTCAAATCCCCAAGAAGTGCTTCAAATCAATAAAACATCTCCAATACGATCAATAGTCCGTTAAGAATATCCAAAAACGTGATTATAACAACTATTAATCGGAAATCCCCAAATCCAACTCGATATTCAAAGTGTTCTAGAATAAATCCCTCAATAATCCAATGAATCCTTATACAAACTCATAATCATATACATATCCCTTCATAAAACATGATTATAACGTCCAAAACATCATATCTCAACACAAAATCGAAATCCAAGGTGTTGAAGAAATTACCTCTTGAAGATCTAACCACTTCGATCCGATGAACACGAGTTATAACGAGTACCCAAGCTTCCCAAAGGAATGAAGATGATGAAGATTACACACTCAAGTGATTGATGATGATGAAATCTCTCTCTCAACCCTCTCTCTCGGATGAAGAAGGAAAAAAAATGAAAAAGTGAAGTGAAATGACCCGGCCAAGTCATTAAATCTGCCCGGAAGTTACGGCCGTAACTCGGCCCTCTTACGGCCGTAACTTTCCAAGTCAACGGCCTTACGGCCGTAATCGCCAACTCAGATGCGGCCGTAACTCGCTTCGTCAAAGCTCGCCCGGCGACTTTACGGCCGTAATCGATCCTGAGTTACGGCGTAACCCGCCTTCGTCAAAAATATCCGCCGACACCCTTACGGCCGTAACCGCACACCTTACGGCCGTAACTCGGATGATACGCCGTATCCGCCAAATCTTACGGCGTAAGCCCTCTTCGTCAGCGGCCGTGCACCACACTGCCGCGTCTGGCCGCAGAATCGCCAACTCGTGCGGCCGTACTGCCAACTTACGGCCGTACCACAGACCTTACGGCCGTAAGTCCCTTTCGTCCAAATGGCACGAAACACGAACCCTTGTTACGGCCGTAACCCAAAGTCCTTACGGCCGTAACTCGATCTTTGGCCAAGTTGAAAAATTCCGATAACTCCGATTCCACGATACGGTGATGAATGATCCGACATAACATACGAATGTGAAAATGAACAGTCTAACACAAGCCACGGATGATGCTCCCGATCGACTACCAATCACGATGAAAATAATAATGCTCCGTCGATCTCTAAACGGAGATGACATGACGATCGAATCGATATACGATTACAACATGCCAACATTGAACGCAAATGAGTGATTCATGAATGATGAGTGATTATTAATGAGTGAGAATTACTGAGTGACGATTACAGACTGATAATTACTGAATGAAAATGAATGAATTACAACCGGGTATTACATACCCCCCCCTTAAAAAGAGTTTCGTCCCCGAAACTAAGGGTCAAACAACTCGGGATAACTCTCCCGCATACTATCCTCGGTTTCCCAAGTAGCCTCTTCGACTCCGTGTCTAGACCACTGAATTTTAACCAAAGGAATCGTCTTATTCCTCAACTGTTTGATTCGCCGCTCTAGAACTCGAATAGGACGTTCCTCATATGAATGATCGTCGGCGATCTCGATTTCGTCGAACTGGAGTATGTGACTCGGGTCGGCAACATACTTCCGCAACTGAGAGACATGAAACACATTATGAATTCGGCTCAACGCCGGAGGTAAAGCCAATCGATAAGCTAACTCGCCCACTCGATCCAAAATCTCAAACGGTCCAATGAATCTCGGACTCAACTTTCCCCTCTTCCCAAACCGGAAAATACCTCGACTGGGATACCTTGACCAAAACGTGGTCACCGTCTCGAACTCTAGTGGTCGGCACGATTATACGCATAGATTTCGCCGACTGAGCTGTCAACATACGACTCCTGATTAAAGCTACCTTCTCCCGGGCGGCTATAAGCATATCGGGCTCAGTGCCGATTGATTCTGACAAGTCATCCCAACACAAAGGAGACCGACAACGACGACCGTACAAGGCCTCGTAAGGTGCCATCTTAATGGAAGCATGCCAGCTATTATTATACGTGAACTCGATCAATGGTAGTTGGGCTTCCCAATCGTCCTTCCAATCGAGGACGCATGCCCTCAACATGTCCTCTAGTGTCTGAATAGTCCTCTCTGATTGCCCGTCGGACTGAGGATGGAAGGCTGATGCGAGATTGAGCCGAGTTCCCATAGCACGATGAACCGATTTCCAAAAATGAGACACAAATCGTCGTCACGATCGGAAACGATACTCTTAGGAGTACCGTGCGGTCTCACTATCTCCTTGATGAACAAGCTGCGATCTCTCAGACCCCACGTCTCCTTGATCTCACGGAATTGAGCTGTTTTTGTTAGGCGGTCCACGATCACCCCGATCGTGTTCATGCCACGACGACTCGTCGGCAACCTCGGGCTGAAATCCATAGCATGGTCGTCCCACTTCCACTCGGGAATAGGAAGAGGTTTGAGATACCCGCCGGCCGATGTTCAATCTTAACTTGTTGTGAGTTAAGCATCTCGAAAGCACGACTTGCGACTTCTCGCTTCATATTACTCCACCGGTAATTGTTTCAAGTCCTTGTACATCTTCTTTGGATCCGGATGAACAGATAAGGGTAGCATGAGCTTCTCTCAAAATCGAGTTTTTCAACTCGTCATCCGCCGGTACGCACAACCGATTCTTAAATCTCAAAAGTCCATCCTCGTGGACCACGAATCCAGGGGCTTTCCCCTGAGCCACATCCTCTCGGATGCGCAACAATGATGGGTCCGAACCCTGATTCTCTCGGATTGCATCCTCAAGAGATGATGAAATCTCTAACATACAAAGCTGTCCCTGAACTCGCTGAAGCCAGACCTCGATCTCGGGTCTAAGGATTTCCTGCTGAAGCTCCTTCTGAACTGTTAAACGGGCAAGCATCTGCTCCTGAACGGACTTACGACTCAAGGCATCGGCGACAACATTCGCCTTGCCCGGGTGGTAAAGGATCTCGATATCATAATCTTTGATTAATTCCAACCACCGTCTCTGGCGCATATTTAACTCCTTCTGAGTAAATATATACTTTAAGCTCTTATGATCGGTGAATATCGGCGAGTAACGCCATAAAGATAATGACGCCAAATCTTCAAAGCGAACACCACGGCTGCTAACTCCAGGTCGTGGGTCGGATAATTAACCTCGTAAGGCCTCAATTGCCGTGAAGCATAGGCAATAACTTTCCCGTTCTGCATGAGCACACATCCGAGACCCTGTCCGGACGCATCACTATAGACCACAAATCCTTCCGTCCCCTGCGGCAAGGAAAGTACAGGTGCTGACATTAACCGACTCTTGAGTTCCTCAAAACTCCGCTGACACGTGTCGGACCACGTGTATTTCTTATCCTTTCGCAAAAGGTTCGTCAATGGTTGAGCAATTTTGGAAAATCCTTCCACAAATCGCCGATAATAACCCGCTAGTCAGGAAACTCGGATTTCCTTAACATTCTTCGGAGGTAACCAATCTCGAATAGCCTCCGTCTTACGAGTCGACACGAACTCCGTCGATGAGATTACATGTCAGAAAAGTCACTTCGGACATCCGTAACTCACATTTGGAAAACTTTCCAAACGGTTGCTCTCGTCTCAACACGTCGAGAACTCGATGAAGATGAACCTCGTGATCCTCTCGGTTACGAGAATAAATCAAAATATCGTCGATGAAGACAACAACAAACCGATCCAAAAGTCGATGAAAACCCGATTCATCAATTCCATGAATACGCAGTGCATTAGTTAGCGAGCGGCATAACTACGAACTCATAATGACCATAGCGTGTTGAAACGCCGTCCTCGCGATATCCGACTCTCGAATCCATGAATGGTGATATCCGGATCTTAAGTCGATCTTGGAAAATCTGAAGCTCCTGAAGTTGATCTAAAAGATCATCAATACGGGGTAAGGGATACTTATTCTTGATCGTCACCTGTTCAACTCCGATAATCAATACATAAGCGGAATGAACCATCCTTCTTCTTGACAAACAACACCGGTGCTCCCCACGGGACGCACTCGGTCGGATATAACCTTTCTCGAACAACTCCTCAAGTTGGTTCTTTAATTCTGCATTTCGGTCGGGGCCATCCGTGCGGTGCCTTCGATATCGGGGACGTACAGCTCCAACTCAATCGTGAATTCCACATCCCTCTGTGGAGGCAAACCAGGTAACTCGTCTGGAAAAACATCGGCATATTCCCTCACCACCGGAATATCCGTTAACATTACTGATGACCTCTCGGTTTTGGCCATAAAGCACCAATAACCGACACATCCCTGATTGATTAATCTTACTGCTTTCATCAAATTAATGACTTTGCGAGCAGTAGGATTACCTCCACGAAACACATATTCAACTCCATAAATGCGAAATGATAGTGACCAAACGCTTTCGGACACTAATGATGGCATCATGACGATCCATCCAATCAATACCCAAGATGATGTCGTCCCTCGGTAAATCTACTACGATTAGGTCCGCTGGCCATACACGACCATGAAACTGAATCGGACAATTCTGAATCTCACGGTTACCGATAATGCGTCTACCATCAGGTAGGCCAATGACATATGGCTCACAACTAGTAGCACTACCCAGGCGTAGTCTACTCAAACATGACTCGGAAATGAATGAATGAGATGCACCGGTATCAAAAAGAGTGCACACGAGTTGAGATAGAATATCGAGTGTACACGAGATCATCCGGCCTCGGGATCATCGGTCTTCTTCATCTCATAAATTCGGGGCTTGGCCCGAACCGGATGCTCCGTCGATAGCTCTTGGCTCGCCTTTAGCTCTGTCGTCTTGAACAGCCCGAGTGAGTGGCTTGATTACGCACCCGAATGACACAGGGCTTGAGATGACGCCGGAGTGGGTTTAGAGTCCCTACGGCAAAAACGGGCCCTATGCCCGGCAATCCTGATTGTGGCACGTGATGACGCCGGACACTTGGTGCTGAAATGACCTGTTCTTCACAGTTGAAACAAGTGATGGCGAAGGCCTCGCGATCGAGATTCGCGGGTTTAGACGCCGGAGGTCGCTCAGAAAAAGTAGAGCCCGCCCGCGGTTTCTTGAAAGTGGCCTGACTACCGTCAGACTGATTACGGTTCTTGGACTTCTTGCTAGCAGACGAAGGTTGCTGCTTAGCAATTTCCTTAGCCGTAAGCTCGTAAGTAAGAGCCTTCTCAATGAACTCGGCAGTGGCACGATTATGATTAAGCAATCAAGTCTCATACGGGGTTTTGACCTCTTCTTTGAAATACTTGTTCTTGTCCGCTTAGGAGTGAATGATAGATGAGGCGAACGGAAGAAGTTCCTGAAATTTTTCGGCGATGGCGAGAACGTCATCATCCGCCGAAAGGTCGGGAGTGAGTAATTCCGACAACTTGGCCTCCCTGAGTGGGGCCGGATAGTACCTCTCCATCATGAGAGTCTTGAACTGATCCCAAGTACATGTTCCGTCTGTGGGTCTCAACGATAACCACCATGAATGAGCGCTCTTACCGAGATAGTAAGCCGCAACTGAAACTTTATGCCCTTCGGGGCAATCCACCATAGCAAACAACTTCTCAAAATGCTCAAGCCAGTGAACAATATCCGCCGGCTCAGATGAGCCCTCAAAAGTAGGTGGTCGCTGGCGAGAGATATCGCTGATGATATTGCTTACACCCCTCTCTTGCCTCTGAGGCGGCGGCGGAGGAGCCTGCTGATTTTGATTGACGGAGTTATGCATCGTCTCCATCAACTGAGCCATCTGGGTCATTTGGGCCATCATGCCTGCATAAATGCGAGTGGGTCGACCGAACACCCTCTGCCGAGCCGTGTCCGGTGCGACTCCTGACGATGAATGATCGCGTCGAGGTGAGTGAGTGGCGGCGTCATTGCTCGATGAGTTAGCATTATTCTGGCATTTGCGGGTATTCGCACGAGTTCTCGGGATTCGGCCCGCTCCACGGCCTCGTCCTCCACGTCCTCTGCCAGCCCTCTCCATACTGAAGTGGAAAGTCATATGATGATTATATATCTCGCATGAGTATCACATTATGATTACATTATGAAATGATGAAAATGAGCATACGCGCTCACATACAAATGATTACATGAATGATTAATTGACGTGACATGATTATCTGATAAAATTACTGAAATGATTATCTTGAACAATTTAACAAGATTGATGATATGATCTTCAAGATCAACAACTGAGTAATGAAATGAATTGAGTGATTAATGAGTTACATTATCGACTTGATCACAATTGAAATTGATGAATGAGGATTGTTAACTGATGAATTATGAATGAATGATTAATGCCAGAAATTATACCATGGCATTAGAAATCTTACAGTTCTTGGTCTGATTGGCTCGGCATTTGCACAGGTCACACGTGACGCGAAAGTCCAATGATACTAGTCCGATGACGATGATTTCAAATGAGACATGACTTGGAGGGTAGTATTCAAACCACGCTCTGATACCAACTCTGTAACACCCCAAACCAGGCGGATATTACAGTGCCGTGGACCCCCGACTGGGACCCACCAGGCGAATGAAAAAGGATGAATTACACAGGGTAAATGTAGTACCGAACCACATTATAACATCAATTACTCCGATTAGGAGTTTCATACAACACACCCAGGATAATATAGAATACTTGTGTATCTTATGTGACGATAAAATACACGACACTGAATGAAATGAGTATTTGAAAGGAATGTCTGCAGCGGAATAATAAGGAAAACATAAATGACTGAATAAATGACTGAAAGGATTGGGGCCCCCTTCTAGTATCACTGGGACTCTCCGCCGTCAACGTGCTCTCCCTGCGCCTTTGCCTTGCCATGACCTGAAAAACAATATCCCCAAAGCGGGTCGATTATCTGAGAACATCAATCCTTAAGGGTTGAAAATTAACAATAATGATATATCTGATATTATGAATTTTCCTGTCGAACTTTCGGAATCAAACATGCTATATGAATCGACTATCGATGGCTCAAAGGAATGGCGCCACACTACGTCCGGATGGAAATGTGTCCGTGCACAAGCCACCAACGATCAAACACGCGTGGTCTTGTACCTAATCGGTCTCACGAGCAATCGACTGCGTGTGCACGATCAATGTGAGGCCAACAACCAACACACGCGACCATAATGTGCCCGACATGAAAATCCTACACATACCAACCGGCTTGAGATGACCGGAATGCCACAATATGACAAAAGTGACAACGAAAATGAATAATGACTCACCAAGATTAAATGATGGTGAAATGAATGATAGCTCAATGAAATGATCGGAACCGTCGTTCCTTATGACTGAGGTGATTAATTGACAATGACGAGTTTTGATACGATTAATACAATGATGAATGAGTTATGATTATGAATGAACAACGACAAAAGGAATGAATATCCTTTTAACCGAGTAAGAATTAACTTACTCAATACCGATGATGAATGTCCGTCCACGAACAACGTTCTAACCAAGATACCGGTCGCTCGAACAACCTTAATTCAATCTAATTACCAACAATCCGATCAATAACGAATTAAACACGAATATAACGAACTCAAGACGTCGATACGATTAAACCAAGTTCATAGGGGCATTATATCGAACACTTTGAGTCCAACTTCGATTGATTACAACTAAACCTCAACAATACCAATCTCAAATCCCCAAGAAGTGCTTCAAATCAATAAAACATCTCCAATACGATCAATAGTCCGTTAAGAATATCCAAAAACGTGATTATAACAACTATTAATCGGAAATCCCCAAATCCAACTCGATATTCAAAGTGTTCTAGAATAAATCCCTCAATAATCCAATGAATCCTTATACAAACTCATAATCATATACATATCCCTTCATAAAACATGATTATAACGTCCAAAACATCATATCTCAACACAAAATCGAAATCCAAGGTGTTGAAGAAATTACCTCTTGAAGATCTAACCACTTCGATCCGATGAACACGAGTTATAACGAGTACCCAAGCTTCCCAAAGGAATGAAGATGATGAATATTACACACTCAAGTGATTGATGATGATGAAATCTCTCTCTCAACCCTCTCTCTCGGATGAAGAAGGAAAAAAATGAAAAAGTGAAGTGAAATGACCCGGCCAAGTCATTAAATCGCCGGAAGTTACGGCCGTAACTCGGCCCTCTTACGGCCGTAACTTTCCAAGTCAACGGCCTTACGGCCGTAATCGCCAACTCGTGCGGCCGTAACTCGCTTCGTCCGAAAGCTGCCGACACTTTACGGCCGTATCGATCTGAGTTACGGCGTAACCCGCCTTCGTCAAAAATATCCGTCGACACCCTTACGGCGTAACCGCACACCTTACGGCCGTAACTCGATGATACGCCGTATCCGCCAAATCTTACGGCGTAAGCCCTCTTCGTCAACGGCCGGGCACCTGCTGCGCGTCTGGCCGTATCGGCCAACTCGTGCGGCCGTACGCTCAACTTACGGCCGTACCACAGACCTTACGGCCGTAAGTCCCTTTCGTCCAAATGGCACGAAACACGAACCCTTGTTACGGCCGTAACCCAAAGTCCTTACGGCCGTAACTCGATGCTGGCCAAGTTGAAAAATTCCGATAACTCCGATTCCACGATACGACTGATGAATGATCCGACATAACATACGAATGTGAAAATGAACATGTCTAACACAAGCCACGGATGATGCTCCCAGTACGACTACCAATCACGATGAAAATAATAATGCTCCCGTCGATCTCTAAACGGAGATGACATGACGATCGGTAACTGATATACGATTACAACATGCCAACATTGAACGCAAATGAGTGATTCATGAATGATGAGTGATTATTAATGAGTGAGAATTACTGAGTGACGATTACAGACTGATAATTACTGAATGAAAATGAATGAATTACAACCGGGTATTACACTTTAGAAGCTGTAAGGAAGCCATTTGGATAAAAAACTTCATTGAGGAACTTCTTGGGCTTCCTAGTATCACTGACCTAGTCATTATTTATTGTGATTGTTGGCCACTAAGTATACAGTAAACAGCTTAGAAAGTTAGAGTACAATAAGTTGTACGATTTTTGAATGCGTAGCAGAAGACTAAGTGAGTTTATTTAAATACAGCAACTGGGTGTTCTCCGATTTGCTTGGTGCGTATAGGGTTTTACAATGTATACTATCAAATCACAGTAGAATGAAAATAGTAAATACTGAAAGTAAGTAACATACAATTTAAAGTGGTTCGAGGTAAATCCCTCTACGTCCACTGGTCCTCCACACAACAGTAAAGAGTGTATAAAAATCACTAAATACACAACTACGTGAGTTTAACTAAACCTGTCTCTGTATCGTTCACACAAATTGATACAGGGACTGTAGCTTTGGGTCGTTCACACAGATTGGCTTGATCTCTCTCCGACTTGCTTCTTCTCACACAGATCAAAGCTTCATCATCAATAATATTCTTCCCACGTAGGTCGTAATACACAAGGATCCTTAGTCCACACAGGGCTAATGATAATCTCAACGGTAAGGGTAGAACACTTCTCAAACAACAGCTTTATCACAGATGAACAATCGTTGTATGTTATGTTGTTTGCATTGAGGACTTTTATATTTCTTTGCTTGGATACGACTGTATGCTCACGAAATATATTTATTTATAATCGCTAGAATGTCAGAGTATTCTGTCAGAGCTTTCACGATAATGAATAACTTCTGTTTTTGAGTCATCTAGCTTGGGGGTATTTATAGCCTTGGAAATGTATCCGTTATAAATGAAGTCGTTGCTGGTTGGTGAGATGTTGACATATGTCTCTTAATTGGTGGCTGCTGAATGTTTGAATTAAAGCAGATCATATTTAATGCTTTAGACATCCTTTCTGTCTTTGCATTAATGCTCTTCAGAGCGTTCAGGCTTGTCTCTCTCCAGTTGCATTAAATACTGTCCTACCAGCAATAAATGATGCTTTAACCGTGAATACTTTATGAATAAACAATGCTTATCTCACAAAAGTTTAAATCCTTTTTATATTCGGTCCTGTTGGATGTGTTTTACTTTTCCTAAGTAAAACACTTTCAGCCTGTATGCTACATCCAACATATTATATCTCTTTGCTGTATGAAGAATGCTCTATAGGATGGACTGTCAAATAACTCTTTGATGTATGTAGGGGCTGTATGACGAGTTCAAATAGCTTCCATACTTGACAGTATTCTGACTTCTTTGAGACTAGTTGTATGTTGGCAATTATCAAACATGAATGTTTATCCCAACAATTTCCCCCTTTTTGATAATGCCAAAACTCTCTTTTTAGATGTATTCATTTAGATCCAGAGAGGCTATCTTCGAGTCTTCTGTCCGATTGATCTGATCTTCAATATTTAGGATAGAAATATGAACTGCTCGTAGGCAAGTTAACAGGAATGAAACTTCATACATGACTGCGTATTACAACTGAACTTATGATTGGCGCGTAGGCACAATCTTACAGTCTGGTCTAGGTTGAATACAACTTAACCTATGAACTGTCGCAGACAAGTTCTTACAACTTTAAGACTTAACAACTTTGTACGTGTTCAAATATTGCAAAAGCTTCATAAACAAACAGAACGCTTAGATTACGAGCTGTAATCTTTCAAGAGCAATAAATTTTATTGATAATCAGGGAAGAGTTACAAGTCTTGAAAGACATGCAAAACAAATAATACATATTGTATTAGTAAGCTACTTAGAAGAAACAATACAGTGAAAGAACAGACAGGCTAACTCCTGTACTGAGAATGTCTCCACTTCTGTCAGGATCATTATGGTCTCTTTCCACCAATTGACTAGTGAGTCACTGCCTCGATCCCGATAAATTCTTCTTCCTTCCGGGGATTTATCAAAGGCAAATATCCAGTCTTCAGGCTGGGTGACCAATTCACTTTTTTGATGCCTGGATTTCATCAGTATTTGTAGAGGGAGCTTTTCTTCCGCTAACAGCCTCGAGAACTCCTGTGCGGCATCCTGCAGTGTCTTGAATTTGTTGAACAGGATAGACTCCCTAATGAGTGTATAGAAGTATCTCATCAGATCATTATTCTTACAGTTCTTCAGATCATCGGCTGAAGGCTATCGGTCAGTGGTTAGTACTATCGCGGATGGCTTTCACACATTGTTCTTCTCAGAAAATTTGGGATCCTGGAACTCAAGTCGAGAACCAGATACCTTGTATCCTTTTGAAGTTTGAGTATACCTGGGTGAGGCCTGTCTACCAATAGCATCAACAACACTATCTTCCAGCATCATTAATGTCTGATACCTTGGTATGAATCTCCTGCAGAAGCTTCATAGTCGCATCCTGTTTGATCGTCAGAGTATTGATTTTCTCAACCAAAGTACCAAGCACCAGAGACATATCGTCTATCTTATGATCATGGTATGTCAGCCTGGTACTGGTATGGTGAAAGACACCAACCGTCTTGACCTCGGCAATCCTGGTCTTTTCTTGTTCTGGCCGAAGGATTTTATCCTGATACTGCTTGATCTGATTGAGCGCTTGCCACAATGCATTAGGCATTAGGCGTAACGCATCCTCAATGTCGCTGATTGTAGACTTCAGTTTCGGGAGCTCATCCTGGTCTCATCCAATCGAGTTCCTTCCCGATGTTATATAGTGCCTTCCCAGTATCTTATGGGAACACTGTCTGTCGGCTGATGGCATGGAGTAGATCGAGGCGGGCTTTGGTGTGCGGGGAGCCAGGGTGCAAGATCATGGAATCCTCTGGTTCTTCACATTGAAGAAGAACCACATGGTGACGAAAACATTGTGGTTTGTCATCCGGTAGGAAACCATCATCGGAATCTGACTTGGATCTCATGGAGATAGGAGATGCAGGAGTATCTTGAGCGGGCTCTTCGGCAGCAGGTGCTTCGGGAGCGGAAGCTTCAGAAGCAGGAGCTTCAGAAGAAGGTGCAGCATGATCAGTCTCGGGGACAGGAGGGACTGATTCCTCCTGTTTAGCTTGTTCTTCAGTAGTTGGAGATACAGCAGGGACTGAATCCTCCTGACGACTCTCAGCTTCCGCCTGATCCAGAAAAGGGGCTGATTCCTCTTGGCAGATGGCGCGGTCGGCATATTTTTGTTGCGGGATAGGCTGGGCTTCCTGTTCAGGTGCTGCTTGCTCTTTAGCGGTGACAGGAGGGACTGATTCCTCCTGGTGTTGATCTTTGGCAGCTTCCTGATGCGATTTCCCTTTCGGTCTAGCCTTTTCTTTTGCCTTGAAGTAGTCAGAAATGAGCTCATGGCAAAAGTGATCCTTCCAACGGATCAAGACTTCAACGTTGTGGGTTCTCCGTGACCTCTAGAATGAATAATTCCTCTTCCTTCCAGTCAGCCCAGTTATACAGGGTGTCATATGGGGCGACCCTGTAGGACTTCATATTTTGAAGCATTCGTACGCTTGCTCAATTTGTAACTAAAGGAGGGTGTTACTTATTATTTCAGATGGGAGGGACTCCGTACGGTAGTTGGGTCTACAGTGCGGATGGGATCCTCAACAGGTATGGGAGCCTGTTTTGGAGAGGGATCCCCAACAGGGTATGGTACCCTGTGCGGAGAGGGATCATGTACAGATGTGGGTACCCTGTCAGGAGTTGCGGCGTTTAGCTACGAGGGGGCAGCCGATTCGCCATATCCCTCCAGCTTGGAAAACAGTTGTTCTTCCATCAAAGCCGCCATAGGCTCAGGATCTGCTGTTTGTGCATCAAATGTTTCTTCCATAAGGGTTGCGCCCTATGAAATAGGATCAGCAACAGGAACAGAGGTGGCTTCTACAACAATAGCTGTAGGTACTGTAGGCACAGTCTTGGAAGACTTTTTTGGTCTTCTTTTTGTTCTTCTCGATGTTGGGAGTATGCCCTCGAATGCCACTCAGAGGATGTTGAGTGAGGGCATTGTACTTGTTATTATGTAAATCATCAATATAAGGAAATGGATGTTTCTTTATTTACTCGTAGTTACTGGCATTCCTAACTCGTAAATATACATGTAGAAACTAGTCCGCGTATTTGAGAGCAAAACGCCCAACTCCTTATTGGATAAGGGGGTCGGCACTGGAAGGCGGGGGTCAACCTCGACGTGCATCTTAATGGGCAAGTAGCAGGTCCTACTGAATACCAAGATAGAATTCTTTCTCCCGTTAGTGAGCGGGTTATATGTCCTATGAGGTTATTGGCAGATGAGATCATAAGTCTTTGGCCAAAGCATTGGAGCTAGTTGTATTAGATACACGACATCTCGATGATCTCGATTTGCATTAACGCATGCATAGCGTCAAGTACAGATAGGGTTTGACTGATCGTGACCCTATAACTTGATCGGGACATTTGAAAGAAGGGTTTATACGTTTACTGGTATTCACGACAGAATGGTTCTTGAATGATCCCATCATTCGTTCTCAGTTGGGGTACAGTGTAGGCCGCCAGGCTGGCTAGGTGGTGCTACTACTCTTTGGTTCCTCCCATTGATGACTGAGATGAACCTACCGAGTCGCGCAATAGGATTGACGACGGAATGAATCAAGCTAATTCTCTCATTATGAATATTAGATATTGGATATCTAAATTTGGAACATTGGATGTTTAAATCGACTTATCAGATAAATTGATTTACGGCTTAATGAATTAAATATATCACTGGGTGATTAATTTAATTCATGAATATAATTATTTCTTGGAGAAATTAATTATGTTATTTTGTATTTGATATGTTTAATTAATTGGATTAATTAATCGATACAAATACATCGGAACGGAATCGTAGTTTATCTGTTTGGACTCACGGGAGTCCGAAACGAACCGAACTCATCCGTTTTTGCATGGTAGCCGCCCCCCTTAGTTCCACCCACTTTCCTCTTGTCTTGTTGTTTTCATTTTATATGAAAAAGATGACTTTGTGGGGTTTGATCTCATGTGACATGATTTGTTCACATGAGGGTGGAATAAGAATAAAAATAGGAAGACTTCTTATCTCTCCCACATGATTCCCAACGTGATACAAGCCTTTCAAGAGAGAGAGAAAAACTTTTTCATCTTGTTCTTCTTCTTTATGTGTTCTTGAGAGTTTTCTTAGAGAAAAATATCAAGACATTAAGAGAGAGTAAGATTAAAATACTTAGAGTGTAGTAATCTTTACATATATAGCTTCATCACTTAGCTCTAGCCGTATCCTCGGAGGATAGCAATGTGATCGTCGTTTCGGTCGTTTCTCCGGCGCGTGGCAAGTAGAGATGAGGTGCTTTCGGCGTTGGATCATTCAAGGGCTTGAAGCGGAATAGATTCGTAGAGATCAAGCAAAGCTTGGGGAATAGCTCAAAAGAAGGTTATCCATCTAATCAACGGATTACAAGGGTGAGTTTCTATATCTCTTGTGAATTCGTATATACGTAGCTCGATCAATCCTTGTAGGGATTCGGATCGAATTAATTTTCGGTTTACCGCTTCCGTTGGGCCTTCGTTTTAGGCACCGAATCCCAACACTCGATAGCATGAGGTGATCGGCTGTCAGGGATACTTCTCTTCCTTGTCTTCTCCCTGCTCGCGATCCGCTCAGTGACATCCCTTGGGTCACTCGAGATAGGCATGAATTTTGGATTCGGCCTTTTTGCAATCGTAGGCGACCTCTTGAACACAGTGGACGTAAGCCCTCCTATGAACTTTCTGGGGCCAATATTCTTGGCATGCTCGGATTGTTTGACTCCGCAGTTGGTAAGGATATAGTTCAGAATGAGGCTGAATGATTTCTTCATAGACTCACGTTTGGCAGCCTCCTCCTGCATCCTTTTCAACACAATCTGGCACCAATTAACCTTCTCTCCTGATATAATGGCCACCAACATTCGGAAGCGAAGGTTTGTTGTGCACATCTCGAATGCTCGTGCCCGGTTCTCAAAAACCCGGCAACAGAAGTCATGCAAGTAGACGTAGGGTAGGCATAAATTCTTTTTGTGGCATTAGGGATGAACATTCTGTGCATAGAGGTATCCATTTGATAAATAGAAAAGATGATGAAAATATGATAAGGTTTTCAAAAATTAGTGATTTGTGGATATGACTCAGTTAAAAATCAACTGATTCTTTTTAGAATCAACCGCCCCGATACCACTTTATGTCCACTAAGTAAATAGTAAATAGCTTAGAAAGTTAGAGTACAATAAGTTGTACCATTTTCGAATGCGCAGCGGAAGACTAGGTGAGTTGTTGTAAATACAGCAACTAGGTGTTCTCCTGTTTGCTTGGTGCGTACAGGGTTTTACAATATATACTATCAAATCACAGTAGAATGAAAACAGTAAATACTGAAAGTAAGTAACACACAGTTTAAAGTGGTTCGAGGTAAACCCCTCTACGTGCACTGGTCCTCCACACATCAGTAAAGAGTGTATTAAAATCACTACGTACACAACTACGTGACTTTAACTAAGCCTGTCTCTAAATTGTTCACACAGATTGATACAGGGATTGTAGCTTTGGGCCATTTACACAGATTGGCTTGAGATCTTTTTCGACTCGCTTCTTCTCACATAGATCTAAGCTTCATCTTCAATGCTATTCTTCCCACAAAGGTTGGAATATGCAAGGATCCTTAGTCTACACAGGGCTAATGATAATCTCAATGGTAAGGGTAGAACACTTCTCAAACAGCAGCTTTGCCATGGATGAACAATCGTTGTATGCTGTGTTTTTTGTGTTGAGGACTTGTATATTTCTTCGCTTGGATACTGTTGTATTCTCACGAAATATACTTCTTTGTAATCGCTAGAATATCAGAGTAATCTGTCAGAGCTTTCACAATAATGAATAACTTCTGTGTTTGAGTCCTCTGGCTTGGGGGTATTTATAGCCTTAGAAATGTATCCATTACAAATGAAGTTGTTGTTGGTTGTTGAGATGTTGACGTCTGTCTCTTGATTGGCGGATGCTGAATGTTTGAATTAAAGCAGATAGCATTTAATGCTTCAGATATCCTTTCGGTCTTTGCATTAAATGCTCTTCAGAGTGTTCAGACTTGTATCTCTCCAACTGCATTAAATGTTGTCCTATCAGTAATAATCGCTGCTTTAACCGTGAATATTTTATGAATAAACAATGTTTATCTCACAACGGTTTAAAGCTTTTTTATATTCAGTCCTGTTGGATGTGTTTTGCTTTTCCTAAGTAAAACACCTTCAGCCTGTACGTTGTATCCAACATATTATGTCTCTTTGTTGTATGAAGGAGGCTCTATAGGATGGACTGTCGAAGAACTCTTCGCTGTATGTAGGGGCTGCATGATGAGTTCAAATAGCTTCCATACTTGACAGTATTCTGACTTCTTTGAGACTACTTGCTGTATGTTGGCAATTATCAAAACAGGAATGTTTATCCCAACAGTGATAATAGTAGAGCCATCGCACTAGCAAAAGAAAAAAGAAGACACCATTAGTCCAAACACGTAAAAAGAAAATATCATCTGATATGAGACATTATCAAGAGAGGTGATATGCGAATATCCGAAGTGCCGATGGACGACAATGTTTCCGACCCGTTAACTAAACCTATTTTGCAATCAAAGCATGAGGATCATGTTGTTGTGACAGGAATCAGACATATTATAGAGTGGTCATGATTTCTGTAATGTTTTAATTCCTTATGATTTTAAAACATTGAAGATTATGTATATTTCATTCATCATTACTGTGTTCATTTAATTTGATTAAGTTTAAATGAATAGTCCAAATTTAATTTAGAATGTCCAAGTTGGTTATCTGAGAATATGTCTCAGATAATAAAATCCTATTAAGTGGACTGGAATTCAAATCAAACATGTCCCTAGTCCAGATCCTTAAAACAGACAGTACTGATTAATAAAGACTAGTTTGTAAGTTAACTCAATGTGCTGTTTCATGGACCAAATGACATGAGATGTCAAGAGTTATTGGCACGGATCATGATCGTGTAACACCCCTAAAAATGGCGGCTATTATAGTGCCGTGGACCCTACACCGGGACCCACCAGGCGATATCAAAACATAATTTAGACATCACATAGATGTGGTACCGAACCACAATAACTTAATCATAATTCCGATTATGAGTGTAAACCGTATACATCAACTCATTCAACCGTACACGGGATCCAAATCCGGTATAAACCATATGGAGATGGAATACACCCAAAACAATAATAATATATTAGTCCAATTTAAAATAGAAAAACGAAATTCCACAGTTAAGACATAACCGACCAACAAAAGACTCAGGGGCCCCGAACTAGCACCCTTCAAAACTCTTCGCCGCCATCGTGCTCTTCTTGCGCCTTGCCCTTTCCTCGCCCTGAAATACAAGTATTTCGCCCAAACCACAGGGTCAGCTATACATGATAATAATTCTCGTGGCATTATACAATTCATATACATACGAATCTCAAAGAAACAACCGACTACTGAATATACCCCTCGGGCGTATAAACAGTCGGTCCCAAACTATCGAACATATCCAATCATAACGGAATATGAACGTCCAAACAACATGGCTCAAGACAGACGTCACAGTATGCCCGATCCGGAAATGTGTCCGTGCACATGTCCACCCCGTATACAGAATCCAGAATATATGCGGGATGATGTACACGAACTACGTCTCGTGGGCATGGTCCAATGCGGAAACATCCATGCATGACCATCAAGTGCCCAGCTAAAAATCCTACACATAACCAATCGGTACGTAGATATGACTCCAGAGATGTCACGAAGCAACATGACAACAAAACTCAACAAATTACACATTTATCCAAGAATCGAAAGACTCACCGAAGTAATAATAAGGCTCAACGAAACCAACAGTATCAAAGGCGATCAATTAGGGAATACAGTCCCATAACAAAACGGTAATACGATCAAGAACAACACTATAACATGAATCGTAGATTCACAGAGCATTACTTATACACGAAACGTACAATATTCACAAGAATTCAACCATCATTATAACCAAGCAAGATAACTTGCCTCAATTCGGTAGACGTATAACCATTCTTCAAACGAACGAATGGTCGGACTCCTCGACTACTAATATTCACTCGAACGAGCAACCTTGAATGAAACGTAACTCATTCAACAACACATTCATGCAATAATGATATCAATTCCTAGGAAACGACACCCGAAATATTACTACGAATGGTTCATCCTATTCCAACGAATATCCCATAGCTTCATTAACCAATTATGATACACCAAGTTCATCTTTAAAAATCGGTTTTACCAAGTTATTTAGGTTCACCCACATTTACGTCTTCTATTTTACAAGGATCGTTGTAAATGAATTTGGACACTAATTCTATAGTATCATTATCACCCATAATCGTTATAATCATCATAAAAACACTATCAATGTATTAATATGATGTTCAACACCTTATTAAGTTATCAACACATTCGATTAACTTGAATATATAAAGGTTATATTTGTGTTCTTCATAATCCGTTATTATCCCTTAAAGAATTTGCTCAAAACATAATTATATCATTGAGGATTTTTGAAATCTAAAAACATCATTCAAATCTTTGATACTCATCAAGTTCTACCCAAGGAGTTTGTTAAACCCTCCCCAATGTATGGCTATAACATCATAGGATCTTACTAGTATTAAGAACACACTCATAAACCCTAATCATCTGGTTTTAACATGATTTCCTAAGGGATTAATAATGAACATGCTATTCCACAACCTCATCAATCATTCAAGGGATGATACTAATAATATTGTCATGTTCCAAACTAAGTTTGTTCATAATTCCAATAACCATCATGTTCTACTTGATTATTCTAACATTACAAGAATTACTCCCTATTAACATCATCAATCATATGAAACAACATGAGTTAAGATAACCAACCTCAAGAAAGGAATGAAGAATAGCACCAAAACTCCAAGAATACACTTCAAACTTCTAATCACCAAGCCACAATCCAAGTTACAAAGCTCCAACACAAGATGGAAGGCGTAGAAATTGGTTTAACAAGGTAGGGGATCGGTTTTTAGAGGGAGGGGTTGAGTTTGGATTGTGCAGAAAATGAAAGGCAATCCATACTTTTATAACTCGTATTAAGCATTACGTACGCTATAGCTAACGCTTAACGTACGTTAAGCACTTTACGTACGTAATCCTACGGGCATTACGTACGTAGCGAATCCCCAGATATTACTGCCTCAAATCACACATTTATTACGTATGTTGTCATATTAACGTACGTAAGGCCCAGGTACACTACACTAACACAGAGCCATTACGTAGGTAATGGCCGTTGGCTAGGTTGTCACGATCGGATCACCGACCACTGTCCCACCCGCCGAAAGGTGAGATGCTGTCTGGTACACCACATTACGTACGTTAACATAGGTGTGTTACGTACGTAATGTTACATACATAGTGTACATAAAGATAACATGGTAGCGCACGCTAAGGGCATCACATAGACAAAAAAATGAAATTCTCCAAATAATATATAACAATCAACTATAGTGTGAACGACAAAGATAAATAATTCGATTTAACATATCTCAATAATATACTCATAGTAATATATACGGATATGGTACGACAATACTCGAATTATCCAAAAAATACAATAGTAAAGACGAGAGTTCAGGTGGATACTACAGATCGGACAGACCCATCATGAGAAATATTTAAGAGATTAGATGTCATAAGATTATCTCATTTACTATTTAAGCCAACTCCTCAGACCTCAGTAATTTATTATTTTCTTACTTGTGGATTATTATTATTGATGCTGTTAAAGGGGGGTTATTAAGACAGCACTCAGGCTAATATGAACCAAGTGAAGGGACTTGGATGTAGAAGATGGAATTGTCCTCCCATATCTTGGGATTTTGTCCTTAAGGGCCTCTCGGAAAGTTGAGATTGTGAAATGCATGGCCGTGCTCAAATAGATTATGAATTAATCATATATTTAAACGATCTGACTCAAAAATTCGAGAAATACATTTGAACTAAAGGAGGATGAAGAGGTATCTTACCTTATGTTCAAACAAGCACGGAAGTGACAAAACTAAATCGGTTACACACTCGTTCTGAAGGACAAGTGAGAGATTGTTGGAATGGTGTCCTTAAGTTAATATGCATAACTCATATAATAGTTTATAGGTTTTATTCAGTTGATGATTAGCGACTGGAATGTTTAGCTGGAAACCGCTTTAAGTCTGATGAGTCTAATTGGGAGTTGTACTCATACCTAATCATAACTGAACATACAGGGCCAATACACAAAGCAGGAGACCGGACTTAAATGTCCAAAAGAGAATAAAGGATAAAGCTGACTTTAGAAATGTATGAAGGGTGAACAGGGACATGTATACACGTCGGATGGGCTTAGCACGTCGTGTGGGCCATCGGGCTGGCTGAGTCGGGCCGGGTCGATCGAACACTGACCGTGTCGATCTGAGGGCCCGAGCATATGGGTCACCCGATCAATGTATAGGGGGTCACTTTTATGTTTTTCTGTGGGACAAGGACTCTCTCTTATGTGCAGGTTATTTATCCTTATAAATAACTAGACATAGGTATGAAAAAACAAAATGTGTGTCATTAGAGCCTAAACACAAGATCGTCCAACCCTGAAAATACTACATAGCCACAAGAGAGAGAAAGAAAGAGGAAACTTGGAGTTCTTCATCTTGCTCGTGTTCTAAGCTAACAGCTCGACGTGATTCAAGATCTGCTATGTGTAGGGGTGTGCATCGGATCAATCCAATCCGATCCAACCTGAATTTCGGATTAATTCGAAATTTTGTACAAGGTTTTTCTCAATCTGAAATCCGATCCGATATTTCGGATTGGATTCGAATCAATCCGAATTCTGAAAAATCCAATTTTTTTTCCAAAAAAAAAATATTTTTAGAATATTACCAAAAAAACAAGAATTTAAGGATGAGCGAAAACATACAAGAACCTTTTCAGTTCCACAAACTAACAACATAATCAAACTTCAAATCAAATCCATATCCAACACAACAAGTAGCAACATCTAAATAATCAACAAAAGTTCGAAGATCAAGTTCAGATAACGATTACATTCCATTGTAATTAAAAATCGGATCGATCGAATTTCGGATCAACTTTAATTTTTTTTGATATATTTCGGATTGATTGGAGAAAATCCACGGATTTAATCCGTCCGATCCGAAATCCAAAAATCTAAAAATTCATGTTCGGAAATCCGATCTGAACCTACCGGAGTGGATTGGTTCGGATAGGATTTTCGGATTTTTAGATTCAGACTAAATGCACACCCCTAGTTGTGTGTCCTAAAGCTACATCCTACAAACCTCTTTATGATAAACAGATCCATTTTGCAAGTTAGTTTTACGTGTAGTCCTAAAGCTACATCCTACAAACCTCGTTAGAGAAGTGTTCACGCATCGAAGGTATACTCTTGTAATACCCGAGATTTCTGATATGTATTTAGAACTTGTAATATTGTAATTGTTGCACTTTGATCTGAGTATTATTCTCCGTATTTCATAGTCCGGTATTGTTAAGTGTATGATTTCACGAGTGTGACTTAAAATTGTGATTCTGCGCAAGCAGGGCACGCTACCGATTAAGTATAGCGTACGCTAAGTTGGATTCATAGCGCACGCTGTGGAGGAACCTTAGCGCACGCTATGCGGGGTCAATATGATTGAGACGTGTGGTAGGTGAGATCAGGCCGGGGATCCTTGTCGGATTGTGTCGGGATGAACGTGTACGGCTTTCTGGAAAAAGCCAAGTCAACGCGTTAGCGCACGCTACTCACATGAGGGTAGCGCACGCTAAAGGCCGAGTACAATGAAATCAGTAATGTTTCAAATAGCCGTTAGCGCATGCTATGAATATGGACTAGCGCGCGCTAATAATCACTTTCTATAAATAGGACAGCATCCTTTTTCATATTTTCAGATTTTTTTTCACTCCCCCATTCAAATTCTTGAACTTAGAAAGACACTCTCTTCATCCTAAACACTTCTTGCCGGCGTCCCAGCTCGTGTTGAAGATTGTAGATCATTGGAGGATTGGTGTTCAAACCCTCGGCGTTGGATTGCTTCGAATTTCCTCCTTATTCTTCACTACTTTGAGGTAGGTGATTCTTCACCAATATTAGTAGTATTCTGAAGGACGTTTGATCATGTTTATCTTAGTCAGTTAGATTCTTAAGTAGTCGAACATCATGTGTTAGAAGGATATTTTCGATGTTTCGGTACTTATTCATCGTATAAACCATTGAACCTCTTAGTGTTTGAACTCCTAGCATATTCTGAAGCTTCAAACCGATTTGTGATCAGTATATGGAGATTTTCAAGTTCTTATGCCTTTACATAAAGGAATCCTACGTTTTGGGACATATAACGGATTGAACTTAGGATATTCCTTGAAGATCTAAGATGAATTATGGTGTTGTGATGATTATACGTATCTTTGTATCTCATAGTCATTTAGTACGTATAGAACTTTCACAAAACCTTATGAGCATGATATGCACGGGGATGACATGTTTTATCACCATAGAATTCATGAGTTCATCACCATTAGATCAAGTTTTCTGCCAGTAGTAATCTACCATGCACGGTTAGCTCACGCTAACATGCGTAAGTTAACGTGCGCTATCGGGAATAAGTTAACGCACACTACGTTTGGTACGTAACGTACGTTATGTTATCAGCCGAGTCAGTCGGCTGATCAGAGAGAACTGTCAGTCCATGACTAGCGTACGCTAGACTTAGACGATAGCATACGCTAACAGGCAGGCTTAGCGCACGTTACGTAGAGTACGTAGCGTACGCTAAGTGGTTCAGGCAGATTGCATATTTTGAGCTTTTTGGCCGTAGACCGAATTGTTAGGCAATCGTTCGACTTGAGATGATTTGTATATCACTTCTTTTGTTAAGGTTCGAGCTTGCTACGTTGATCGAAGGAGGCGGCCTTCGAGTGTGTTGAGATCATTGAAGTGTTTCATTTTTGCGATCTTTGAGGCAAGTATCGTAATATGTTAATATTTGAGCATGCGTGTGGTTATTCATGTTGTTGAACATGAGATTTATTTCGTTGAATTGTCATGGTATTCGTTATCTAGTGTTTGTATGTTCATGTTGATAGACATGACGATCTGGCATATATGTATGCATGAGTTGTGTTTGTGTTTGTTGTGCGATCTATGCTGAGGGCGCTGGATCGGATGTCCACCTTGTATTGGTCCGACGGGATCATCTTGGGATCTAGGCTGAGGGCGCTAGATCATTGGATGGGTTATTTCAACCTCGTGTTGGTCCGACGGGATCATCTTGGGATCTATGCTGAGGGCGCTGGATCATTGGAATACCCTTGCTGTGTTAATGGAATCTCGTGGATTCGCATTATCGGATTCCGGTAGCGGAAGTCCGTGTGATGTATCTTTTTATGTATTGTTGATGTATATTTGATTCGTTTAAATGATACTTGTACTAGCATCGTTTTGCTAACCCCTTCGGGGGTGGACATTTGTTTTGATGTTCAGGTAGCCGAGGAGCATGGAAACAGCCACAGTACCGATGTGACGACGAAGAGGTTCAGTGATGTTTGTTGTTGTTGGTGATTTGTCTTTCTTGGTTTGATTTTAGTACTCGAGTACGCGTGTCTTATTAATATCATTTCGATATGGTTGTATTAATTACTCATTGAACCAGTTGTACGGTTTTGTAAACTTGAATTTCCATGATATTGATGTCCTATATTTACATTTCTTTTAAATTAGCCTTGTAAATCCTTACTTAAAGGGTTTACGGCGCTGTAATTATTCCGAATATCTCGGGGTGTTACATAATATGGTATCAGAGCTAAGATTCATGGATATCTTGGCAGTCAGGTTTTAAGTTGGGTCTGTTTACGTTATTGATTTACGAGTCGTTCGTAACATCACTGTTCAGCCAAAAGTCGTCATGTGGACTGTGGTTGTAAGTCTCCTAATCTCTTGTACTACCGTTTTACTTAATTCTGTTTTGTAAGTATTGACGGGCTTTATTTTTGAAAATTTTGCCCTAGATATTGAAAATTTGTGTTTTCAGTATGTTGAGAGGGGGTCGTGGACGCGGACGTGGAAATATGAGACAGGAGGACTCCGCAACTACCCCAGAATTATCGGCTAGTAGAACCGATTCCCATTCTGGAGGGAAGCAGGGATCGGCGAATGACGACGCAAATCCTAACATGCCGGGAGTGCTTCAACAGGTGGTGGCTCAAATAAACCAGTTCGCTCAGGTAGTTGATCGTATGCAAACAGCGATGGGACAGCAGCACCACGAGGATAACCGGGGAGACAGATGGCTTGTTGAGGTGGTCAAATTGCACCCGCCAAAGTTTGACGGATCTGCAGAAGCACTTACTTGGGATCATTGGCTAAAAGAGTTAGAGAAAATATTCGCGGGTATTAACTGTCCCGAGGACCGAAAGGTTCCCATTGCCCAGTACTTTCTGACTGGGGAGGCCTTTGACTGGTGGGAAGCTATTCGACCCGAGGATCATAATGCGGATTGGACGGAATTCAAACTAATGATGGAAGCACAGTATTGTCCTCGTCCAGTTAGAGAGGCAAAAATCCGAGAGTTTTTCTCACCACAGAGTTCGGAAGCAACTGTAACAGACAATCAAAACTTTTAATCATCAGCTGACGTGTGTCCGACACTTGGTCAGAATGGAGGCAGAAAAGATTTTTCATTTCGATATGCGAATGAAGTCGGAGATTCAGCAGTACATGTACGGGTTCGAGTGTACTATGTTGCGACAGTATCAAGACAAAGCGCTGGCCTACGACATGAAAGAGGCGGCGGTGGAGAAATCAGTGGAGGCAAAGAAGCAGAAGGTGACCGATAGCTTCTCAAAAAACAAGAGTGGTGGGCCCCGCAAGGGCCAGTCTTCCTTTTATTCGGCTAGGAAACCTCCACATCCTTCTAGAGGTGGAAAGAAGTTCCGGACTACATCAGCAGTTTCGGACGCATCAAAGAAATGCTACAATTGTGGTCGAGCAGGGCATATTCGACGTGATTGCCCTGCATCTTCTGTGACTTGTTACGATTGTGGGCAAGAAGGGCACCGTGCGGCTTTCTGTGGAGTTGCTACTAGATCTTTTGTTACTCACACTCTGGCGCCAGTTCCAAAGGAGATGAGTGTGAACCAGACGCAGCAGAGTGGATTTCAGCAGCAAAATATTGGGAAGAGAGAGACATCCAGTAGTGGGTCCGTTCCTCCGCGCCTGTACGAGATGAGGAAATCTGACGATCAGAACACTGCTGTTGTATCAGGTACGATTCAGATCCTTTTGCAACTAGTTAGTGTCTTATTCGATTCCGGAGCTACACATTCTTTCATATCATTGAACTGTGTTAATCGTTTAAAAATCTCGTGTTTATTTGATTGTGAACCATATGTTGTGGGTTTGCCGAGTGGAGAGAGAATTGTGGGAACCCTAGAGGCTAGAGACTTTCCAGTGTCTATAGGAGGGAGAGATTGGCCATCGAATCTTATTGTAGTTGATATCTACGGTGACGATTTAATTCTCGGAGACGATTGGCTCAACCGTTATGGAGCTATTCTGAATTACCGAGAGAGAGTCATTTCTATCATTGCTGATGACGGATCTGAACACTTATTCCGAGGATGGAGACCGGGAAGCTCGGGAAAATTGATCAAAGCAATGAAAGCCGTGAAATTACTTAAGCAGGGATGTCATGGACTTTGGTGCTATGCCATGAGGAAATAGGAAGGAGTAGAGCTCTCGTCTATTTCAGTTGTGAATGAGTTCTCAGATGTATTTCCTGACGAACTACCTGGGTTACCTCCGCAGAGAGAAGTGGAATTCACTATCGAATTAGAGCCTGGAGCAGCTCCTATTTCCAGAGCACCATACCGCATGGCGCCAACCGAGATGTATGAACTCAAGAAGCAACTGGAGGAATTGTTACATAAGGGATATATTCAACCTAGCGTTTCTCCTTGGGGAGCCCCCGTTCTCTTTGTCCGGAAGAAAGACGGATCCCTCCGACTGTGTATTGATTACAGGGAGCTCAACAAGATGACGATCAAGAATAAGTATCCTATACCTCGGATCGACGACTTATTTGATCAACTGCAAGGGGCAAGGGTACTCTCGAAGATTGACTTGCGATCAGGATACCATCAGTTGAGAATTAAGGAATCGAATATACCGAAATCTGCTTTCAGATCCCGGTACGGGCATTATGAATTTGTAGTGATGCCATTTGGACTTACCAATGCTCCTGCGGTATTCATGCAATTGATGAATCGGGTATTCTTGGAATACTTGGATAAATTTGTGGTCGTCTTCATTGATGACATCTTGATATATTCGAAGGACACAGAGGAGCATGCCGAACATTTGCGTGTGGTTTTGAGCACCTTGAGGAAGGAACAGCTGTATGCAAAGCTTTCAAAATGCGAGTTCTGGCTTAGGGAAGTAACTTTCCTTGGGCATGTGATATCAATTGACGGAGTTCAGGTGGACCCGAAGAAAGTCGAAGCAATCTTGGAATGGGAGGTTCCTAATAACGTGAAAGAAGTTCGTAGTATCCTAGGACTTGCTGGATAATATCGCCGCTTTGTAGAGGGATTTTCCAAAATTGCTCGTCCGCTCACTCAGCTGTTACAGAAAACTCAAAAGTTTAAGTGGGATGAGAAATGCCAGGCTGGTTTTGATGAACTTAAGAAGAGACTGACGACAGCACCTATATTAGCATTACCAGATGGAACTGATGGATTCATGGTGTACAACGACGCTTCAAATCAGGGTCTGGGATGTGTGTTGATGCAAAAAGATAAGGTGATTGCCTATGCTTCTCGGCAGCTGATACCATACGAGGTTAATTACCCGACTCATGATCTAGAGCTAGCAGCTGTAGTCTTTGCATTGAAAATTTGGAGACATTATTTGTACGGCACTCATTGTCAGATCTTTACAGATCATAAGAGCCTCAAGTACATTTTCGGTCAGAAAGAATTAAACATGAGGCAGAGAAGGTGGCTGGAATTGATCAAGGATTACGACTTGGAGATTCTCTATCATCCGGGGAAAGCAAACGTAGTAGCCGATGCATTGAGTCGTAAACCTGTTTCTCTTCGAATGTTGGAAGCACTTACGTCCCAAACCAGCATTCAACGGGAACTGATCCGCGAAGGGATTGAAGTATGGGCACCAGGAATCCAAGGGCAACTATATGTGATGGAACTGACTTCATCACTAGTCGAGGAGATCAAATCTAAGTAGTTGAACGATTCTCTGATCCTTCGGTTATGTGATGAAGTAAAGAAAGGAAAAGCCCCAGGATTCGTGATACAAGATGATGGAGTTCTGAGATTTCAGAGTCGACTTTGCGTTCCCGATGATGATGAATTGAGACGGGCAATTCTGAAAGAAGTTCATAGTGCACCTTATTCTATTCACCCGGGCAGCAGTAAGATGTACAAGGATCTAAAACAAAACTTCTGGTTGGGGAATATGAAGAAGGACGTAGCAGAGTACGTTTCGAAGTGTTTGACTTGTCAGTAGGTTAAGATTGAACATCAGCGACCGGCCGGAATGTTAAAGCCGCTTCCGATCCCTGAGTGGAAGTGGGAGGATATCTCGATGGATTTCATCGCCAGTATGCCAAGGACTAGAACGGGAACGAACATGATTTGGGTTATAGTTGATTGACTAACCAAGTCGGCTCATTTCCTAGGAATTAAAGATACATGGGGACCCGAGAGATTGGCGCGAGTATTTATTGCGGAGATAGTCAGGTTGCATGGGACGCCGAAGACCATTATTTCGGATCGAGATGGTCGCTTCGTGTCACATTTCTGGAAGGCAGTTCACAGGGATTTGGGGACTTAGCTCAACTTTAGCACAGCTTATCATCCCCAAACGGACGGTCAGTCCGAAAGGACTATACAAATAGTAGAAGACATGCTTAGAGCTTGTGCCTTAGATTGGTCGATTGATTGGGAAGTTCATTTGCCGTTGATTGAATTCACTTACAATAATAGTTGGCATGCTTCTATTAAGATGGCACCATTTGAAGCTTTGTACGGGAGAAGATGTCGATCACCCCTTTGTTGGGATGATTCTTCGGATTTGATCGGGACGGAACCGGAATTGATAATTCAGACTCAAGAGAAGATAGCTTTGATTCGAGGAAGACTGTTGACTGCCCAGAGTCGACAGAAGTCTTATGCAGACGTACGTCGTCGCCCTCTAGAGTTCGACGCTGGGGACCATGTACTATTGAAGGTGTCTCCTACACGAGGGATTTTCCGTTTTGGGAGGAGAAGCAAGCTTAGTCCAAGATATATCGGACCATTCGAGATCCTCGAAAGAGTTGGAGATTTAGCATACAGGTTAGCCTTACCGCCATCGCTGAGTCACGTTCACAATGTGTTTCACGTATCCCAATTGCGGAAGTATGTACTGACCCGATCAGTCATTGATTTCGACGAGATCGAGATAGCTAATGACGGCACCTTCGAGGAGAGACCAATCAAGATACTTGAGAGTCGGATCAAACAGTTGAGGAATAAACCAATACACTTGGTTAAAGTACAATGGTCACGACACGGAGTCGAAGAGGCCACTTGGGAAACGGAGGACAGTATGAAGACTAGATTTCCGGAGTTGTTTTCATCTTAAGTTTCGGGACGAAACTTCTTTTTAGGGAGGAAGGATGTAATACCCGAGATTTCTGATATGTATTTAGAACTTGTAATATTGTAATTGTTGCACTTTGATCTGAGTATTATTCTCCGTATTTCATAGTCCGGTGTTGTTAAGTGTATGATTTCACGAGTGTGACTTAAAATTGTGATTCTGCGCAAGTAGCGCACGCTACCGATTAAGTATAGCGTACGCTAAGTTGGATTCATAGCGCACGCTGTGGAGGAACCTTAGCGCACGTTATGCGGGGTCAATATGATTGAGACGTGTGGTAGGTGAGATCAGGCCGTGGATCCTTGTCGGATTATGTCGGGATGAACCTGGACGGCTTTCGGGAAAAAGCCAAGTCAACGCGTTAGCGCACGCTACTCACATGAGGGTAGCGCACGCTAAAGGCCGAGTACAGTGAAATCAGTAATGTTTCAAATAGCCGTTAGCGCACGCTAGGAATATGGACTAGCGCGCGCTAATAATCACTTTCTATAAATAGGACATCATCCTTTTTCATATTTTCAGATTTTTTTTCACTCCCCCATTCGAATTCTTGAACTTAGAAAGACACTCTCTTCATCCTAAACACTTCTTGCCGGCGTCCTATCTCGTGTTGAAGATTGTAGATCATTGGAGGATTGGTGTTCAAACCCTCGGCGTTGGATTGCTTCGAATTTCCTCCTTATTCTTCACTACTTTGAGGTAGGTGATTCTTCACCAATATTAGTAGTATTCTGAAGGACGTTTGATCATGTTTATCTTAGTCAGTTAGATTCTTAAGTAGTCGAACATCATGTGTTAGAAGGATATTTTTGATGTTTCGGTACTTATTCATCGTATAAACCATTGAACCTCTTAGTGTTTGAACTCCTAGCATATTCTGAAGCTTCAAACCGATTTGTGATCAGTATATGGAGATTTTCAAGTTCTTATGCCTTTACATAAAGGAATCCTATGTTTTGGGACATATAACGGATTGAACTTAGGATATTCCTTGAAGATCTAATATGAATTATGGTGTTGTGATGATTATACGTATCTTTGTATCTCATAGTCATTTAGTACGTATAGAACTTTCACAAAACCTTATGAGCATGATATGCATGGGGATGACATGTTTTATCACCATAGAATTCATGAGTTCATCACCATTAGATCAAGTTTTCTGCCAGTAGTAATCTGCCATGCACGGTTAGCGCACGCTAACATGCGTAAGTTAACGTGCGCTATCGGGAATAAGTTAACGCACGCTACGTTTGGTACGTAACGTACGTTATGTTATCACCGAGTCGATCGGCCGATCGAGAATCGCTACCCATGACTAGCGACGCTAGACTTAGACGATAGCGTCGCTAACAGCGAGCTTAGCGCACGTTGCGTAGAGTACGTAGCGTACGCTAAGTGGTTCAGGCAGATTGCATATTTTGAGCTTTTTGGCCGTAGACCGAATTGTTAGGCAATCGTTCGACTTGAGATGATTTGTATATCATTTCTTTTGTTAAGGTTCGAGCTTGCTACATTGATCGAAGGAGGCGGCCTTCGAGTGTGTTGAGATCATTGAAGTGTTTCGTTCTTGCCATCTTCGAGGCAAGTATCGTAATATGTTAATATTGGTATTTTGAGCATGCGTGTGGTTATTCATGTTGTTGAACATGAGATTTATTTCGTTGAATTGTCATGGTATTCGTTATCTAGTGTTTGTATGTTCATGTTAATGGACATGACGATCTGGCATATATGTATGCATGAGTTGTGTTTGTGTTTGTTGTGCGATCTATGCTGAGGGCGCTGGATCGGATGTCCACCTCGTGTTGGTCCGACGGGATCATCTTGGGATCTAGGCTGAGGGCGCTGGATCATTGGACGGGTTATTTCCACCTCGTGTTGGTCCGACGGGATCATCTTGGGATCTATGCTGAGGGCACTGGATCATTGGAATACCCTTGCTGTGTTAATGGAATCTCGTGGATTCGCATTATCAGATTCCGGTAGCGGAAGTCCGTGTGATGTATCTTGTTATGTATTGTTGATGCATATTTGATTCGTTTAAATGATACTTGTACTAGCATCGTTTTGCTAACCCCTTCGGGGGTGGACATTTGTTTTGATGTTCAGGTAGCCGAGGAGCAGGGAAAGAGCCACAGTACCGATGTGACGATGAAGGGGTTCAGTGATGTTTGTTGTTGTTGGTGATTTGTCTTTCTTGGTTTGATTTTAGTACTCGAGTACGCGTGTCTTATTAATATCATTTCGATATGATTGTATTAATTACTCGTTGAACCAGTTGTACGGTTTTGTAAACTTGAATTTCCGTGATATTGATGTCCTATATTTACATTTCTTTTAAATTAGCCTTGTAAATCCTTACTTAAAGGGTTTACGGCGCTGTAATTATTCCGAATATCTCGGGGTGTTACAACTCTAAACTACATGAATATACTAGTTAGACTAGATCATATTCGTTTATATCATGTGTATGTGACTTGAATAAAATTTGATATCCTGCCATATTAAATATGACAAAACCTAACATTTGTGTACCCGAACATAGACTATCCTAAATATCAATGTGGTACTCAAATGTTGATAGTTATATTTTTTATAAAAATAAAATTATTTATTTAGCCAGCTTGATAATTGGCCAGTATATGAACAATTTAATAATTGAGTAGATCAATATTGTCCAATTAATTTTTTAATAAAAATAAAATTATTTATTTGACCGACTTAATAATTGAAAAAATGAAATTGACAGTACAAACTATTGTGGATGACAAAATACACATAAATTCTATGGATTTATTTAAGTCCTCCATTCAATGGAGTTTCAATTCATTCGAATGGATATGAGATTTAAGTTTTAGATAAATAATCATATTTTATATATTTTCACAAGAAGATGGTGATTTCCAGCAAGATATTATATCAAATTATATGTGCGCAACTTGAACATGGCGGTTTTCACCAAGATTCCTCATCTTGGTTGTCCAAAGAATATATTAATATTTTAAGTGACAAAATGTAATTATTTATTAATTCATGAATTGATAATTTGTACATCTGATAACTATGAAATACTTGTAGCAAAAAGGCGAAATCTCTCACTCCCAGAGCTTCCACCCCCAGCCGACAGGGATTGGTGGAGAAATTAAATTATGGTGACTCAACGGCCCACTAGGTGGGAGGAACAGAGTCAGGTGCCCACAAGAGCTATCCCCACATTGGAGGGATAAAACTCCCACACTGCGGCTGCCAGGACTCGAACATGCGTCCTTGTAGCAATCTGCCACCCAGGAACTAGTTGATTCTAATTTTTCATCTACTTCTCCAATTGCGGAAGTCTCGTTCAAACTGATGTGAACGAAAGATTATACCTAAATAAGAATTCAGAAGTTAGAATATACCATGCAGTTTGGTATATATACTCGTACATATTGCAAACCCGATTAAAAGGTAATCTACTACTTGTTCTTGGTCATATCCTGTACAGTGATACCCGAAATGATAAAAATATAATTTAGCCACCGCGACCGTTTCAAATTATATACCCGTACTTATTCAAACCTGACTAAAATGTGATTGTATTACTCATTTCTATCCCAACCCGTACAGTAATAACAACTTCAATTCTCTCAAAAATTACTTTAACCTATATAAATTTGTAAAATATGTAAATAATTAAATATAAGTTGCTAATTGGTTATTCCTCTCAATAAGAAATCGAATATTACAAAGTAAATAAATAGAATAATACTATAAATGTCAAAAATACTATAATTAAAATTCCACGTGTAAGTTTAAAACTAGACAATATACAAAACTCATTTAGAATTTATATACCATACCCAAGTGTGAGATTTAAGAGGTGAGATTCAAGATTTTGATAAGTAGGAATCAAAAAATGAGAAAACATCACGCAGAAAAGAGTTAATGCGGTGCTCTGAGTGTTATCACACTTAGATACTTTAAATATTTATTTGAAAATAAAGAGAATTGGGTTTGTTTTAAAAACAAAAAAAAAATATTGTTTATGCATATGTAAACTAAATATTAAAAATAAATGCTTACATAATTTGTCCACAAAAGTTTTAAAAATAAAAAAAAAGATTATTTATTTAGCCTATGTAACATTGACCAAATTATACTTCCCAATAAAAAGAGAATAATTTATTTGGTCGCTTAATTAATGGCCAAATTAATTTGGTGATATAAAATAATTATGAGTCGAAAAATACATTAATTCCAAGTAGTTATTTAATCCTTCGATCAATAGAGTGTCATTGAAGATAATAATAGATATATAAAAATCTAAATATTCAGATATACCAGAATTAACATGATATATATATATATAAAAGATGCACTCTTATTTGTATTTAATTTTAAGTTATTATATTGTGACATTATAAAACCAAACCACACCAAACATACTCAGTATATCTCGCTCAGAGCAGGGTATGGGGAGGGTAAGATGTACGCAGACCATGCCCCTACTTTTTACGGTAGGGAGGCTGTTTCCGTGAAGACCCTCAGCTTAGTGCACATCAAAGTATAGAGTGGTAAATACAAAGAAGCATATGGTACGAAAAATCACACGACATATCTGAGCCTAGGGCTGGCAATTTCCGACACGACACGATAACCCGACACGAACACGCACGAAATTAATGGGTTAGTGTTTGGTCTTATCGTGTTCGTGTCCTTATCGTGTCGACACGATAAGGATACGCTAATTTCGTGTCGTGTTCGTGTCGGATTCGTGCCGTGTTCGTGTAACACGATAACTTTCGTATTCGTGTCGTGTCGTGTTCGTGTAACCCGCTAATATTTATATATTTTTAGCATTAATTTTATTATCAATTTAAATATTTTAAGTTTATTTTCTAATTTTTTTTATTTGAATTTATCGATTCGTGTCGTATCGTGTCATTATCGTGTCATGTCAACACGAAAAATATCGTGTCATATCGTGTTCGTGTCGTGTTCATGTCGTGTCCGTGTTTCAACCTTTCGTGTCGTGTTCGTGTTCGTGTCGAGCATATACTTAACGGGTCGTGTTCGTGTTTGGCCTTATCATGTCGTGTCGTTATCGTGTCGACCCGATAACGACCCGACACACACTAATTGCCAGCCCTACCTGAGCCCATGGTTTAATTCAAATGAGACTTAACTAAGGGGACTCTGGCAACTGCACTCGATAAACGCTGCTCTAAGAGGTTGACTCTACGCAGAGCTCCCTATCCCCAAAAAAAAAAAAACACCACACGCAGAAGACAATAGGATCAAATATACAGTAAAAGTAGTGAAATGCTCTAGGTCAAAGCTAACCGAGACAACCCAACCCTGACGCTCTCAACTACAGCACCGCTCCCTACAAAAGAATCCACAACTCTGATTTGGCGCCTCCAAGAGCACCTATCAACTATCACAGGGCCGTCCCTGAGGGCAAGCATTACAAGCCATTGCTTGGGGCATCCATCTCTTAGGGGCAATTTTTTTAAAAAAAAATCTAGGTATATATTGAAAAAAAGTAAAAATTAAGTCCATTATTTGAAGTTAAAAATTAAATTTAGCAAAAAAATATTTGAAATTTAAAAGAGACATGTTTTAGTTAGCAAATAAAAATAGGAGCATATTTAATATGTATTATTAAGGTATTTTTATATTAAATTAATTTTGTGGGAATTCCACTAAGTCAACTGACACATCCCTTGAATTCTCGGGTCACCCGCAGGCAAAGAAAAGAGTTAACTCCTCCTTTGATTTTAATATTAGAAGAATTAGAATAGGAAAAAAAAAAGAGAACACGAGAGAGAGAGAGAGAGAGAGAGATTCTGAATTCTCTGTTCTGCGCTGCTGCGCGTGAAAGGAAGGAAAAAAAAACTGAACTCGCCTGCTGCACTGCAAGTCTGCATCTGCCCTGTCCCTCCGCAGAGCGCCTCCATCCTCCAACGTGTTTCGGCGATTCCAACTCCTCAACTCCTCTATCCCTTTCAATTTCAAGGTATAATTACATCTTCTTTCTCTAAATTAGGGTTCATATTTTCTCCACACAATATGTTCGATAAAATGCCAAATTCATTTGTGGATTGTATTTTTGCTTATATGATATGTGAAATTGTTTGTGTTTGTGACTAGGTTTAGTTTTATTTTTGTTCTTACAGCATGCTACGTATATATAGAGTATATACATCATCATATAACCCTAAATTCATATTGTTTATAATAAGTTTAATGTGAACTTTTTGTTATTGAAAGTAGAATTTACCAAAAAAATTTAATTTTCTTGTTTAATTAGAACGAGAATCATGCCTCCAAAAAAAAGCAAGCATCTGGAGCTCAAAATAGGAACAAAAGAAAAGAAACGGAGAATTTTCTAAAAAATTATGCAAAAGGCGGTGGACTTCATAGATTTGTGAAACTCGTGAATATTATTGAAGAGGAAAATGTAAATAAAGATGATGCAGGTTGAAATTGAGCGTGAAAATGCAAATGAAGAGGATATAAATATGGCTCCTGTTGAAAATGAGGGTGGAGATGCCAATGAAGAACCAGAATATATGGATTCTGTTAATATTTAGAATGAATACGTGACTTATGGACCTTCAAATATTAATGATCCTACGGTTTGGGATAAGTGTGGGAGTAAATTTCGAGATTTTATAGTAGAGAAAGGTCCGATAAGAGTAGACATTCAAGATGGAGATTATCCTCACGATGATATTGGCAGGCACTTTGCAAACTCCTATTACACTCGGCTGATGGAAAATGGAGAAAAAGAAAATAGAGAGTGGCTGATATATTCAAAAATTATGGACAAGGCATTTTGCTTTTGTTGTAAGTTGTTTAAAAAATATGGAAAATTTAGCCCTCTTACTTCCACTGGATTTTGCAATTGGAGAAATTTGTCTCAGCGACTAAAAGAGCATGAAACTAGTCAAGATCATATGAGGTGCATGTGTGAATGGAAGGGACTTGAAAGAAGATTGCGAAAGAATGAAACCAATGATAAAGAACTCCAGAAACAAATCAATAGTGAGAAAACTTATTGGAGACCATTGTTATTCAGTATACTTTTAGTGGTTAAGACACTTGCTACAAATAATTTGACTTTTCGTGGAGAAAATGAGAAGGTTAGTGATGAGAATAATGGGAATTTTTTGGGCATAATTGAGATGATAGGCGAGTTTGATCCGGTCATGAAGGAGCACATTCAACGCCTACATAGTAATGAGATTCATTATCATTATCTTAGTCACAAAATTCAGAATGAATTAATTGAGATGTTAGCTAAAGAGATGAAGTCTTCAATCATCAAAAAAATTAAAGCAGCCAAGTATTTTGCTGTGATACTTGATTGTACTCCTGACAGTAGTCGTGGGGAACAAATGACTCTTGTCATATGTTGTGTTGATATAACAGCTACTTCGGTCAAAGTAGAGGAATTTTTTTTTACAATTCATGAAGGTTAACAGTACAACAGGAGAAGGACTTTTTAATGTACTTGTAAATGCATTAAATGAGCTTGACCTGAATATTGATGACATGAGGGGGCAAGGATATGATAATGGAGCAAATATGAAGGGAAAAAATAAAGGTGTACAGAAAAGGCTACTTGAAATAAATCCCAGAGCATTTTACACGTCGTGTGGTTCTCATAGTCTTAATCTTACACTTTGTGATATGGCTAATTCGTGTGATTTGGCTATTTCTTTTTTTGGATTGTTGCAGCGTGTCTATTGTTTATTTTCTTCATCTACAAAGCGATGGGGTGTATTTATAGAATCAATTGGACTTCATGGGTTCACATTGAAATCATTATCTGAAACTCGGTGGGAAAGTCGCATTGAGAGTGTAGCTGCAATCAAGTACCAAATTCCCAAGATAAAAGATGCTCTCATCCAGTTAGCTGAAACAAGAGATGATCCTAAAACTCGGAGTGAAGCTCAGGCCTTACTAGGAAAGAAAGGGATTCTAACTTTTGAATTTTTGTTTAGTACAATTATTTGGCATGACATTTTGTTCTCTATCAATTCCGTCAGCAAGCTCTTACAATCAGAAGATATGGACGTTGGAGTTGCTATTACACAATTAAAAGGGTTGATTTCTTATTTTCAAAAATGCAGAGAACATGGTTTTGAAAGGGGTATGGATGAAGCTAAGAAAGTTGCAGCTGAACTGGGAATTGATCCTAATTTTCGTGAGAAATGCGCTGAAAAAAGAAGAAAACAATTTGATGAATGTGGTGAAGAAGATGTCATTTTATCAACCGGACAATCATTTAAAGTGAATTACTTCATATGTTTATTAGATCATGTTGATACATCACTTCAATCAAGGTTTGAACAGTTTCAATTATATGAGGAGACTTTTGGGTTTTTATTTAATTTGACAAAACTGAAGTGCGCAAGTGAAGATAATTTGAAGGCTTCTTGCATAAACCTTGAAGAATTTCTAAAGCATGATTTTGTGTCTGACATTAATGGGAATGTCCTGTGTCTTGAGTTAAGGATTATAAGAGAATGCTAACCTATAGAAGTAAAGAAGGTGACTGATATGTTGAACTTTTTGAAGAGCATGGAAGGCTGCTATCCTACTGCAACAATTGCTTATAGAATATTGTTAACAATTCTGGTTACAGTGGCTTCAGCAGAACGGAGTTTTTCAAAAGTGGAGTTGATTAAGTCCTATCTTCGTTCTAGTATGTCACAAGAACGGTTGAATGGGTTGTCTATGTTGTCAATCGAGAAGGAGATGCTAGCAAATTCTAATTTTGAAGGCTTGATTAATGATTTTGCTAGTAAAAATGCGAGAAGAATACTTTTTAAGTCGTGAGTTTTTATTTTATTAGGTACTTCAGTAAGTTTTATGGACTTGATTTTATTATGTAATGAGTAGTCTATATTAGGAGTTTAGTATCATTTTTATGCATTTTTACTGTCTTTGAGGTATTGTTTTGTTTTTTTTTTATTTTTATGTCAAACAAAAATTTTGGGGGCAAATTTTTTTGAGATGGCATGGGGCATCTCAAAACTCAGGGCCGGTCCTGAACTATCATGGTCTCGGAAAGGTTTAAGACCTTCAAATCTAATCTCAACTGCTCCTCCCACATCCTCCTCGATCTGCCTCTCCTCTTCTTCCCGGCAACCAATAAACTCTCAACCCTCCTCACCGGCGCAGCTGACTACATTGTAACTGACTACAATTTCAAAAAGTCTCGTTTTAGGATAAAATAAAGTGTTCGATCGGAAAAACCCAAGTCTGGGACATTTTTAATCTGTTCGCTAAAAGGAACAAGTGTTATAGAGGTAAACAGAGAGAAAAAGATTAATCATAGTACAAATATTAATTAAGAGAAATGATAGGTGTTGTACATCTGGACCACACCTCCAAACACACTCGTGCTTTACAGGTGTTGTACTGCGTGCTTTACTATTAATTTTATTATAATATTATTATGACTATTTTATCTGTAAAGCACGCGGTACAATCCACATAAAGCACGTGGTATGTATAGGGCTGTGGTCTGGGGTGTTGCTGCATCAGTTCTCATTAATTAATGGTGGGCAGCATTTTACGTCGTAGAATCAATACAACTGGCACGCCTTAAGTACGACGTCCAAGCTTACAATGTAAGGCTGATTTCTGGGTCAGACAAAGTTTACGTTCCCTATCAAAAACAAAGAAAGTCGAGGCAGCAAAACAAGTTAATTAAAGAGTAAAAATCTGTGCTGGCCAAATACGTTTGCGACCATCAGCGCCAATTCCTGTGAGCTCCACTGAAATGTCAATGCAGCGATATTGAGGAGCTCGCACTACACTTATACGGGATTGTATTCTCACAGCACCAGGACACTCATTTCCACCGACAGCAGAAGCAGCAGCAGGAGGCAGTTTATTCGAGGCCATTCCAATTGGTTCTCGAAAAGTGAGGATAGTATGTGACCAGTGTGTACTTGGATCATAAGGTGATGTCGATAAAACGACTGGCTTCTCACGACAAAACCTCTTGGTAAATCCAGTCTCAAACCACAAGACAAGTCCATAACACCAATTAATGCCGTCTTGTTCAGACCCTGTGGAATTGTTCGACTTTGGCTCCAGTTCAACTACCGCTGTAAAATCCATTTGCTTATGCTGCATGGTCATAAGGTCAAAGGTCTAGAAAAAAACAAAAAAATAATCAGATTCCAATAATTGTACGCGATAAAAAGAAAGGAAGACGAGAAAGATAAAGCAACTAGTCCTTCAAAGGCATCGAATTCACAGTAGGTAAATATGACCAATCCAGATAATCGGTAACAATAACTACAATACTACTTTCCTTTAGACTACCACTCCATATACACCAACTGACTTCAGTTCCATATATACGGGAAGAAACGAGAGGGAAAAATGCATAAACACAGACTGCCCTCATTTTACTAAACATGCAGAAATTAAATTAAAAATGTTTCTGGTGTAGTCTGAAACTCAAAGAAGATGATACATAAGACTTTCTACTTCATTGCACATCTATTTACTCATTATTTCCATGATATTTTTCCTATATAACCAAACCAAACCAAACTAAGCCTTATATCACTACGGTGGGGTCGGATATATGGATATGACGTCTCCAATCGGCTCTATACTGGGTTATTTCCTACGTTAAGTTCATCAGCTGCATGTCTCTTCTAATAGTTTCCCTCCAACTCTTCTTCGACCGCCCTCTCTTCTTTCTTTTGACCTCGTTTGCTGTCTATAGTTTCACATATCAGTCACTGGAGCCTCTAGCGGTCTTCTTTGCACATGGCCCATACCATCTTAGTCGATTCTTCCTCACTTTGTCCTCAATAGAGGCCACCCCTAACTTACCCACGATCACTTCATTCCTAATCTTGTCTCTGCGGATGACTCCACACACCCACCTTAACATTCTCATTTTTGCCACCCCCATCTTTTGTACATATTGGTACTTCACTCCCCAACACTCCACCCCATAAAGCATCACTGGTCTAATTGTCATCTTGTAGTATTTATACTTGACCTTCTTAGGAACCATTTTATCACATAAAATTCCCGATGCACTTCTCTAGTTGTTCCACCTTGCTTGGACCTTATGACGGACATCTGTATCTAATTCCCCATCATTCTAAAAAATTGGGCCCGAATACTCGAACTTGTCATTTTCAAGAATTTCCTGTGCTCCAATATTTATTTGTGTAGCACTAAACAATATTTTTCCTATATAAACCAAATAAATGTGTTTCCAATTTCCATGGTGTTTCCATTCCATTGCCTAAGAAAGAGTTGGAGTTCAAAAAGAAGATATTTCTACTTGTAGGCATACCAGGAAACAGAGAAACTTATGCCAGAGAGGGATTGCAGATTTTTATACATGTATATCAAAAGATACAATAACAGAATTTTTACACGATAGCAAGTGGAGCTCAAATCCAATCACATATTTCATTTATCACCTCTGGACCCATTTCACATTTTTAACTTCACTGATACGAATTACGTATTATGATGAACGTAAATTCGCCGGAAAGTGCAGCGGATATATTTTGTTACCTCACAACACTCGAATATGTGTAACACTCGTAAGATATAACCGAAAGTAGGGCAATTCGGCTTACGTAAACAAGAACAATATGAATGATTTATCAAACTAGACCTATAGTTTGATAAGATAATCTTTCCTCAAGACCTATTGAGAATCGATTCGATTAAAACTCGAAAACGCGTCGAATTATAATCAAGGTTTCGATGAAAAGCATTCACCAAGAAAACACAAGTGTATTCTTATTTTTTCAACATACAATCTCCAAAATGAAAGCATCAACAAGACTACTTATAGCATGGTAGTCTTCTTAGCAACTAAGGAATCAAACAAGATCACATGATCTTGAAATGAAAAACAAAACACAAGATAAAATACAAGGGAATCAAATCAAAGGGAGGGGGAATCACACAACAAAATGAATATAAGACACCCCACATAACATGCAAGTCTAATCATGACATGTGAGGGGAAGAAAAACAACAAAAAATAAAAAAAAATCAGCAATAATGGCATTTGCTGTTCTGCTGACACGCCCGTGCCGATCGCACGGCGCAGCGCGCAGATCCGCCGGCGAGGACTCGGCCGTGTCGCCTCGGCACGGTCGGGTTGGTCGGACAATGGGAATTGCACTATCCGGAAGAGTGTGACTCGCCGTGTCGCCCGGCACGGTCGGGTTGTGTCGGACGGCCGTGTCGGACGACACGGCCGGGTTCGGTCGGCAGCGAGATTTCATTATCCAGACACCTCGATGCAGGCCGTGTCGATGACACGGCCGGATTCGCCAGCGTTGATCGCCGCCTAGCAGTAATGATCGGCGCCCGGCAGTGGTGGTCGGCGGTGATCGCCGATTCGGCAGTGGTGAATTTTCCGGCGGTGGTGATTTTTCCTATTCGTCCATTTTCCGGTCGATTGTCGACCTTCCGGATAGCATGACACGGGCCGTGTTATATGACACGGCCGAGACCGAGACTCCACGTCTTATGTCCGTTTTCGCCTAAATACGTAGTAGCCCGTGCATGGCGTGTAGTAAGGTCATTTATATCGATCCTTACTTCGTCTTCTTCGTTCATATCAAATGATTCTCGTATCATCTCCTCCTCCTTTAAAAGGAATTGTCCTCAATTCGAAATTCCGTTATCATCGATGTAAGGTGAGAGGTCCCCAACATTAAAGGTTGCATGAATCCCATAATCTCCGGAAGTTCTAATTTGTAAGCGTTGTCGTTCACTTTCGCGATTACTTTAAACGGTCCCTCCGCTCGTGGCATTAATTTGTTCTTACGTTTATTTGGAAATCGCTCTTTTCTTAAATGCAACCAAACCAAATCACCAACTTCGAACAATCTCGGCCTTCTTTGTTTGTTCGACTTTCTTTTGTAAGCCTCGTTTATTTCCTTGATTCGATTACGTACTTGCTCGTGTAATTTCATCATCGATTTCAATTTTGATTCCGCATCCTTGTGCACTAACTCGTCACTTGGCAATGGAATTAGATCTAACGGCATGTACGGGTTTAGTCCGTAAACTACTTGAGCGGAGAGTGTGCCGTGGCATGAGTAGGAGACCGATTATAAGCGAACTCCGCATGTGCAAGTTTTAAGTCACAATCCTTCTGGGTCTTGCTCACAAGACCACGTAGTAATGTGCCCAACGTTCGATTGGTCACTTCGGTTTGACCGTCCGTTTGTGGATGATGTGACGTGCTAAATAGTAGTTTGGTTCCCACCTTTCTCCACAAGGTGTTCCAAAATAACTAAGGAATTTTGAGTCCCGATCCGAAACAATCGTTTTGGAACCCCATGCAATCGCATTTATTTCTGGAAATACAAATCGGCGACGTTACTGCGTCGTCTGCCTTGTGGCAAGCCACAAAGTGAGCCATCTTCGAAAATCGGTCACGACAACCATAATAAGATCTCTCCCTCGTTGAGTACGAGGCAAAGCAACAATAAAATCCATTGAGACATCTTCCCACGGTCTTTCCGAATCGGCAAAGGCATGTATGCTCCGGTTTGAATGAGCTTTTAGCAATATGGCATGTCACACACTTATTAATTATGTCGTGTACATTTACTTGCATCTTCGCCAATGAAAATGCTCTTTAAGGACCTCCAACGTTTGGCCGAACCAAAATGACCGCCAAGCCTCCACCGTGAGCTTCCCGAACTAATAATTCCCGAATCGGGTGTTTGGGTAAACATAGGTGATTCCCTTTGAAAAGGAATCCTTCTTGCAACGTAATCTCTCCAAACGGACCGGATTTACACCGAATGAAAACCTCACCAAAATCCACATCCCCATCATAATACTCCTTCAATGCTTCAACCCAAGCAACCGAATGTCAAGAGTAGAGAGCAAGGCATACCGTCTGACAAAGCATCCGCCACAACGTTGCTCTTGCCATCTTTGTACTTCGATGAAAAGTGGAATGATTGCAAGAATTCCACCCATTTAGCATGTCTCGGACTCAACTTTAGTTGGCGTTGATATATTTCAAGGACTCATGATCCGAATGTAGGATGAAATGTTTCGCCGAAGGTAATGGCTCCAATGATCAAGAGCTCTCACAATGGCATAGAACTCCTTGTCATAAGTACAATAGTTGAGTCGAGCCCCACCCGATTTCTCCGAAAAGTAGGCAATGGTCGCCTCCTCGACGAGGACCGCCCAATACCCACTCCACTTGCGTCACATTCTACCTCGAAAGGTTGTGAAAAGTCGGGTAAAGCCAAGATAGGTGCTTCACACATTTTCACCTTCAATTTTTCAAACGCCCCTTGGGCAGCCCCGTTCCACATAAACGGTCCCTTTTTCAAGCATTCCGTTATCGGACTAGAAATGGTACTAAAGTCTCGTATGAACCTCCGATAAAATGAAGCAAGTCCGTGAAAGGATCGGACTTCCGTGATGGTTTTAGGCGTAGGCCAAGATTTAATCGCCTCGATCTTGGTTTGATCAACCGACACTCCTTCTTTAGAAACGATGTAGCCAAGAAAGGCTACACTCTCGACTAGAAACGAACACTTCTCTTTTTTCCCATAAAGTTTTTGATCCCTAAGGATCTCAAAGACTTTCCTCAAGTGCCAGTATGCTCTTGCAATGATCGACTATAAATTAAGATGTCGTCCAAGTATACGACGACAAATTTTCCCAAAAATGGCTTAAGTACCTCATTCATTAATCGCATAAAAGTACTTGGCGCATTTGTAAGGCCAAAGGGCATGACGAGCCATTCATATAATCCATGTTTTGTCTTGAAAGCCGTTTTCCATTCATCTCCTTCCCGCATGCGAATTTGATGATAGCCGCTTCTCAAATCAACCTTGAAAAAATCACCGAACCATGCAACTCGTCGACATATCATCAAGTCTCTAATTGGGAACCGATATTTGATGGTTATGTTGTTCACGGCTCTACTATCTATACACATCCGCCATGACCCATCCTTCTTTGCAACAAGTAAAACCGGAACCGCACAAGGGCTCAAACTTTCTCGAACGTACCCGCGGTTCATTAGTTCCTCGATTTGCTTTTGCAACTCCTTTGTCTCCTCGGGGTTACATCGATAGGCGGCCTTGTTAGGGAGTGATGCACCGTACAAGGTCGACTTGGTGTTCAATCCCACGTAAGGGTGGCAAACCCGGCGATAAGTCTTAGGAAGACATCCGCAAATTCTTGTAGCAAGGTATCGATATCTCTCTTGCCTTGCATAATCACGTCAACATCTCGTGTTTCTTTAATCATCAATAAATACACACGCTCGCCATCGTCAATAGCGTGTCTCACCTCTTTCTCACTAGCAAACATGTTAAGCTTTGGTTTCTCCATTTGATTAGAACTCATCGATCGAATGGCTTGGGGTGCCATCGGTTTAAGCACAATCTTCTTGCCTTTATCTCGTAATTCATATTCGTTACTCCTTCCTCGATGCAAAACATCTCGGTCGAACATCCATGGTCGTCCCAAAAGTACGTGGCATGCGTCCATCGGGAGTACGCCACATAACACATCGTCTCCATATGATCCCATGGTTAAGTTGACCCGTGCTTGTCTCGTCACCTTCACTTTGCTTCCATCATCGAGCCAATGTAATTCATACGGTATCGGTTGAGCCGTAGTAGTTAGCCCGTGCTTGGTGACCTTCTCGTTTGATGATTCATTCGTGCTAATCCCTCAGTCTATTCTCTTGCTACAAGACTTTTCTCCGACTTTGCATTTGGAATGAAAGATTTGGTCTCTTTGCTCCGTATCACTTGGAACGATTTTGGTATGTAGTGCTCGAAGCACTAGAGTAGTATCATATTCCGGAGCGTCATAAGTCTCGCAATCCTCATTCTCTTCCTCGGCCTCCATGTTAAATACGTCACCAAGGCCTTCCTTCTCGTCCTCGACCAAAAGTTCGTCTCGGACCGCAAGAGCTTCTCTTAGTGTCACCACCCGTTTGTTCGGACATGCATTTTGGTAATGGCCGAATCCTTGACACTTGAAACATCGTACCTTCGCCAAACTTGTTTCTTTGGGTACGGAGGAGTCTTAGGTGCCGTGACAGGACATGTCTTGGTGTGGTGCTTTTAGCACCCGAACTCGAACCGGCACTTGGATTCCCGAATTTGGAAGGAAATTCGGGTCTTGAAAACTTCAATTTATTTTGGGCTTCTATCTTTATGCATAGTCCACATAAAGTATCGAAATCTTCATATGGATATAACTCCACCGTGTTGGCTATGTTTTTATTTAAGCCACGTAAAAATGGGACATCTTTTGTTCTTCGTTTTCTTCTAGTTCTCCCATCAAGACCAAACTTTCGAACTCTTCAATATATTCACCGACACTTAGTTTGCCTTGCATGAAGTCGGCAATCTTCCAGTATAAGGTTAACCGGTGTGATGATGGCACATACCTCTTACGAAGTTTTCTTTTAAAGAATCCCACGAACGGATTTTTGCTTTTCCCTCCCGAGTTCTTCGCGTCTTTACTCCTTCGAACCAAAGAGAAGCACCCTTCCCTAACTTGAGAATTGCATATTTGCAACGTTTCTCGTCGTTAAGGTCTTTGAATTGAACATGCGTTCAATTTTCCGTTCCCACTCCAAATAAGCTTCGGGATCGGTACCTCCAACGAACTCCTAAGTTCGTTTACTTTAAACTCATCCGCATGGTGTATTTGGCGTCGTCATCCCCGCGTCTTGCTTGCATACGTGGTTCGGTGAGACCGCTTAGTGCGTCCGGAGTTTCATCAAGAAATCGGGATCGGAGAAATCCATAACAAGAATCAAGAGATAGTTTTGAACAAGAAATCTTGATAAAATTGCCAAGGAAATAAATTGGGCTCGATGCCACTAATGATACGAATTACGTATTATGATGAACGTAAATTCGCGGAAAGTGCAATGGATATATTTTGTTACCTCACAACACTCGAATATGTGTAACACTCGTAAGATATAACCGAAAGTAGGGCAATTCGGCTTACGTAAACAAGAACAATATGAATGATTTATCAAACTAGACCTATAGTTTGATAAGATAATCTTTCCTCAAGACCTATTGAGAATCGATTCGATTAAAACTCGAAAACGCGTCGAATTATAATCAAGGTTTCGATGAAAAGCATTCACCAAGAAAACACAAGTGTATTCTTATTTTTTCAACATACAATCTCCAAAATGAAAGCATCAACAAGACTACTTATAGCATGGTAGTCTTCTTAGCAACTAAGGAATCAAACAAGATCACATGATCTTGAAATGAAAAACAAAACACAAGATAAAATACAAGGGAATCAAATCAAAGGGAGGGGGAATCACACAACAAAATGAATATAAGACACCCCACATAACATGCAAGTCTAATCATGACATGTGAGGGGAAGAAAAACAACAAAAAATAAAAAAAATCAGCAATAATGGCATTTCTGATCTGCCGGACACGGCCCGTGCGATCGCCACGGTCGCGGCGCGCATCTGGCCGGCAGGACTCGACCGTGTCGCCTGGCACGGCCGGGTTGGTCGGACAATGGAATTGCACTATCCGGAAGAGTGTGACTCGGCCGTGTCGCCTGCACGGTCGGGTTGTGTCGCAGACGGCCGTGTCGGACGACACGGTCGGGTTCGGCCAGCGAGATTTCATTATCCAGACACCTCGGCACGGGCCGTGTCGGATGACACGGCCGGATTCGCCAGCGGTGATCGCCGGCCTATTCAGTAATGATCGGCGGCCCGGCAGTGGTGGTCGGCGGTGATCGCCGCCCGGCAGTGGTGAATTTTCCGGCCGGTGGTGATTTTTCCGGCAGTTCGTCCATTTTCCGGTCGATTGTCGACCTTCCGGCATAGCATGACACGGGCCGTGTTATATGACACGGCTGAGACCGAGACTCCACGTCTTATGTCCGTTTTCTCGCCTAAATACGTAGTAGCCCGTGCATGGCGTGTAGTAAGGTCATTTATATCGATCCTTACTTCGTCTTCTTCGTTCATATCAAATGATTCCGTATCATTCACTCACTAACATGGTCGATGTGCTGGCCCACATATTACATTCCTCCAGCTCTTCATTAGAAGAGTGTCATTAAAGAAAAGTAAAGAAACAATTTTTTCAGCCAATTTTAAAAGATGGAACATCTTTGAGAGAATCAAACTTATTGTCTTCATTCATCACAATATGAAAAAAGAGAATACTAGGTTTTCTTCACACTTATTAAAAAGATAATATCAAACACAAACCTGAAGAACTTCAGTGGTTGTAACAATATTGCAACTGTCAACGACATCAACAATAGGAACCCTAGCAGCATCCTCCACAACCTCCCGACCAATACAAGACATACTGAAACCATACACATTCTCCCAGAATGGGATACTGGTGCCTCCTCTTCCAAATCCAGCTACAAACTGCGTATAGACCAGGAGCAAAGCTATGAGTACAATGAAAGGTCAACATCTAAGAGTAAAAGTAGCAAAAGCCAAGAAGCCAGGTACCATGGTAGCGGAGTCAGGGAGAATGGCCCCTCCAGGTTTCAACCACTTATCTCGTGCAAAGAGTACAGAGGTAAGCATTGATTCATAAAGCAGGCAATATCCCATCCATTCACTCAATAACACGTCCACACTGTGAGGTGGGATTTGGTCGGCATTGTCTAACTCTTCAACCATGCCCTGAACAACTTCAATAACACCATTTTGCCTACTGCTTTCACTGCATATTCCATTTCGCAGAAGGCTATTATCTTTTGCAATCTGCACCAATTTAAATTTTAACCAATTAGAAAGAACCAACTACACAAGGTGTAAATATAATTACAATAATCCATCATCATCAATCATCATCACCTGCACCTTAATTCCAACTATGTTGGGGTCGGTAGCATGATGATTATAGTGCCAAATAATTGTCTAAATTTAGTTAACACTATATATTCATGCAAAAAACAAAGTGGCGCAGTTTTACGCCGGATACTCTTCCTGTCACAACCCTCATACGAAGGAGAAGAGATGAAATTCAAAATCATTAACATCATAGGTTCTTCCAGTTACATGGAAAATATCATGACAGAGTGATGAGTCGACATAATTGCTATAGTCATGTCACACTACGTGATTGATATTTGTAAAATCAACACGTACATCATGGAGCATGACTCAAATCACAAAAATCCATAAAGGAAGTTAATATTTGATATGAGTTGATTAACCTGGGTAGCCACTGCAGCCATCTTCTCGCTAGCTTCTACTGCGAGAACTCTCGAAGCTCCTGCTTGGGCTGCAAATAAGCTAGCAAAAAGAAACATTAAATGACGGATGGTCTGTGATGCATGAATGACTCATGGTTGATGTTATGATATGAAATTTATCAAGCAAATCTAATGACACAACTAAAGCCCAAAACCACAACTGTTTCCCACATACCTATAAGAAAGATAAAGAACAAAATATTCAGTAATTTATTAATTGAAAAAAAAAATAGAAATTAGGTTGTTGCCAAAGAAATGTCCAAGTATAGAAGTAGTGGACTTACTTTCTAAGGTTATATACTCATCAGTAAGCAGTTTCAACCAATACCTTATGGGGGAGGGGTGGGTTTGGGGAGGGGGGGCCTCATTAACACATTACATGGACTTTCATTCCCTTTCACTAATATCAAGGGTGAGATAAATTTTGGTAATCAGACTGTATCACTTGGTCTATAGACTGTTTTGCAAAACAAAAAAATTATCTCAGCGTCATATGATAACGCTTTTAGAACAAAAGCTAAGGGCGTAAGAAAAATCACCACCCTTTGATCATTACAACATTTTTTTAACTCTCTTTTGAGACAAACGAATACATGAATACTTTTTCCTCGTCTTAGTTTGTACAAATGTTTTATCTACTGAGGCAGCAGTGAGCTACAGGATATAAATAAAGAAATTAGAAATCAGTATAATCAATTCCGTCCTAACTCTAATATAAAAATGAATGCATCCCCACCAAAATCCCACACATTTTATCCGCTACTTTTCAAGCCAACTTATTTAAGCAAAACCAAAAGAAAGAGAAAATTCAATCTCAGTGACATCAAAAGAAGAAAATAAAAATCTGGAAAGTATCTAATCAATGAACTCACAAGGAACCAGATATTAAATGAAGTGTACTTTCACACCTTAGAATGCCAGTCCCACAACCAACATCCATAACAACTGCGTCTCTTAGAAGAGAAGGATTCTCAGAAATAGCTTTTCTGTAAGCATCTGTTCTCACCTGTATATTTGACATAGCATTACGATTATCAATGAATGAATGAGAATATTAAGTAAAAAAGCATATCCGGAATTCTTATATCAAACTTCAGTTTTGGCAGTACCTTGTCACTGATCATGTCTTTATGAATACCAAATGAACTGTAAGAGTTAAAATAATTCTTATTTATATCTTTGATCTTATTTGTTTGGCAACCAGCTGGAATACTGGTGTTATCAACTGTTACACCTTCCAAAGGCTTTGCAGCACTTATATCTTTATCAAAAGACAATACGGCATCCTTCCCCCCATTTTCACAAGGAATTACAAGCTCAGATGCAGATATTTCAGAAGCAGCCTCATCACGCATATCAATATGCTCAAACTGAGACATATATGATGCCAGTTCCTCTCTGTCAACAAACATGGTATCCCCCTCCTCATCTTCGTCGTCCTCACCAAAACTGTATAAAAGTGAGTCATCTTGCAGAAAAGGGTTGAGATACTTATCATCATCCCATGGGAAAGTGCTTCCATAAAAAATAACTGCCTCATGGAAGTGCTTCTGCAATTCTTCCTTGGACATGCATTTCATTCCACAACTCCAACATTCGTTTACTGCCACCTGTAAGTGAAAGCAAAGGAGGAAACAAACCACAGTGACGCCAACAATATGTTATGTGGTTGAATGTAACTGAAATGCATATGAAATAACTTAAATAGAAACTCAAATTTCACGCATCAGTAAAATATTCAAAAAGCAAAATCTCACTGATGCCCTCAAATGATCTCTCATTTCAATAAGGTGGAAGGCACAGAAGGAATGAGATGGTTTGTATCAGCTAACAATACTCAAGTTTCACACTTTCTCCACAAGAATTGTGTTTCTTTCCCAATGAACATATTTACCGGAAAAAGCACAATCACTTCTATAATTAACTTTCGAATGATCTACCTTAATTTCATGGATTAAGTAAAGAATTTAAATAGGAGCTTTTTTTCCGGGTAATGGAGCCAACAAAAATCTTGAACCAATATTGCTTTGATCCAGTTAGGAAAAATTGAATGCAAAACCATTCTGTTGTTGCCCGAAATATTATCCGAAGATAGATATTGCTGGAACGAACGAGCAACAGCAAATTGCGAGAGCACGTCCGTGGGAATGGAAAAACACAAGATTTGCCGGGTTTGTTAGGCCCAGGCTTGAATGCTCTCGCGAGATGTTATTAATATAAATATTCGTGGATACATGTACTAATGTAAGAATCTGATTACAATGAGTGTAAAAGATCATATTTATCTAGCTCTTGAGCGAAGCTTTGGTGTTCTTGCTCTCTGCCGATCGTCTTCTGTGTAAGAGATGCCGAGAGAGAAGAAAGAACCGAGAGATAGCTGTTGCCAAGAGTGAGAAAGCCAAGATCTGGGTTGAATCAGAGAGAGAGACAGAGAGTTCAGAGTGTTGGCCGAGAGTTTTCCAAGTGCAGCCAGCCTTCTATTTATAGGGCCTTTTGTGCAATATAATAAAGGGGCGATCGTCTTTATGTCACATGGGCATGCTCGCTTAAAGCTTATGGCCGCCGCACTGCAAGGCGGGATCCAGTGAGGAGCCGGCACGCGTCCTGAGTTGCTGTCACGGGCGGTCCCACTGACACCTTTCGGCGGGCCTGTCGGTTGGTGGAAAGATGTTGACAGGCTGTGGTCAACGACCCATGTGCTGAAGGCGCCTTTTTCGGATCTGCATGTGGGTTCTGTCCTGAGCTTCAGCCTTTGCCGACTGGACGATCATTGGCTTCGCGCGGCATGAGGCGATCATCGGCTGGTCGGCCACCAGGAGCCGATCACCAAGTACCGAGAGACGATCGTCTCAGATGTCGATCGCTCGGCACCTGGACTTGTCCTGGGACCTTCGGTCGTCGACTAGTCGGCCACCAGGAGTCGATCGCCAAGTACCGAGAGACGATCGCTTTATATGTCGATCGCTCGGCACCGGGACTTATACTGGGACCTTTGGTCGGGAGATCGGCCTCGGCTGCTCGGCTATGGCTAGGTCGCCCGGTCTCTGAGGCGATCGCCTGTTGAGACGTATAAATCTCGACACAACAATTGCCCCCCAGCTTGCTCCGATGTTGAAGACATGGGGCGAGTTGGTTCTTGCTGGCGATCGTGTAGGATGAAGACGGGCGATCTGCTGAGCTGACTTTGGTTTCCGGACTTGGGCGATCTGGTCGATTGGCTAGCTATCTTCGGTCTTGTACCTGCAAAAAACAATATTGGCCGATCCGTCGTAGAAACTTGATAGTTTTGTCACTGAGGAACCGTGCACAGTCGCGGAGTTCGATGGACCGACTCTATGACCGTGTCTTGTGCGCGAACGACATTGTCTGTCTCGTGACTCATTTTATTGTGAGGGTCCTCTGTTAGGCTGCGCCTCGCCTCGTATTTAAACGAAGGGCGTGCGGTCTTGGTCTAGAGGAGTCCTTGCGCGGGGCGTCGTCGGATTAATCAACTCCACTTCCGCGGCTTGTTAGCTCTGCTTCGACCTCGGCCGGCCATGGAGATGGCGAACCTCGACGGTGTACGTTGAGACGGGGGTAGTGACGCGTCGCATTGTCCGGGTTCACCATGTGAGATGATGAACCTTTGAGGGCGGGCGATCGTGTCCACTGATTAGTTTTGGAGGGCCCTCAAACTACGCCGGCCTCGTATTTAAACGAAGGGTAGGCGATCTTGGCCCAAAGGGACCTTGCATGGCCGAAGCAGCCGGTTCCATCGACTACCAGGACCATGGTTGCACTCTTCTACCTCGGATCGTCATGTAAATGCCGACCTTCGACGGTGTACGTTGTGCGGTGGAGGCGATCTCGTGCCGTAGTCCACCATGTTAGATGATGAACTGTAGATGGCGAACGAGTCCTCCGGTTTTGGTGATATAGCTTGATATCGGCGATCGGGCTGGAAGACTGGAGATCGTCGTTCGGCTGCCGATCGCGTTATTCATAGGTTGATATCGGCGATCGGGCTGGAGATCGTCGTTCGGGCGCCGATCGCGCTGCTCATAGGCTAAGAAGAAACCTTTGCCTGGCCAGAAAGTCTGTGGCTTTAGCACGGAAGATCGCGTAGGTCGGGGGATGATCCTTCGTAAGATGCCTGAACATAGGCGAAAGACCATGGAATCCTCCTAAGACCGAGTATAGGGCGATCTCATCGCTTACGGGCTCGCCGTTGAGGACGATCTCGTCTACCCGGTCGATGTAGTCCGAGTCGGACTCTTCTTCCCCTTGCCTAATCTGCATCATGCGATGGGGACCTTCTGGCCGAGCGACTTTGGTGGCGAAGTACGCTGTGAAATCGTTCGCCAGTTGATTAAAGGAACCGATGGATCGAGGCGGCAATGAGGTGTACCACCTGTAGGCAAGGTCGTCCAGCGTCAGAGGGAACATTCGGCACCTGGTCGCGTCTGATGTCCCACACCCGGTCATGTAGATGTGGAACTTGCTCAGGTGAGTTTCGGGGTCTGATCTCCCCTCGTACAGAGGTGTTTGCGGAGGAGCGATCTTATGCTGCACGGGAGCGAGCTCGATGTGGACCGCGAGCGGCTCGCTCGGCCCGGCGATCTTGCTCTTGGCGCCTGCCCCAGATTCCAGGAGCGCCTTCATGTCGTCGAGCTGGCGTTGCATCGCGGCCATCGCTGTAGCTTGGTCGCTCGTGGGTCGGCTTTCGGAGCGGGAGCCGAGGTGATCGTGTACCGATCTCCTGACTCCGCTGTTGCCGACCTCAGTTCTTCGGCGAGGAGGAGCCAAATGGCTGATCGGCCATCTGGGAGTCGGATACGCCGAACTCCTGGTGACGGACTCGAGCTCCGTCGTCTCGTGGCTAGGGGTGTTACCAGTCCGGTTCGGTCCGGGTATTGGCTTAGCGGGCCAGACCCGGTAAGGTTACCGGGTATACCCGGAACTGGATCGGTAAGCAATCGGTTCTAATGTCAGAACCGAAACCGGTCCGGTAAGCCTAACGGGTACTTTAGACTCGAGACCGGTAAGACCCGAACCGATTAAGATCCGATAAGACCCGGTTCGTGTACTCATTAATTACCCGAAACAGAACCGAAAAATTACTCGTGAAGGGTTCAAAAATATGCATAACTTAAGTTTCAAAATACATAGAGAAATTAAGTACATCTAAATTAGAGCTTCACAACATATTCTTTATAGACGCGAAATAGATAGACAAATTTTAAATAATTTCAATAGCTACTTTGCAGTTACATTCAAAATACCAAATTCTCCAACAGTTCATCATAGGCTCAAAAAGATCATAAGCAGGTTCACCAATCATCATAGGCTCTCAAGCGACTGATGAAGCGCTGTCTCCAATATCCAACTATATTAAAAAATAATATCTAAAAGTTCGTATCACAAACAAATAAACAACAAAGTCGTTCAAAGGTACAATAAATCAGAATAATGAGACTTAATAAATTACTTGCCCAAAATCGTAGTTCAAACGCTCTTCATCTGTTTCAAGCTAAATAAATGAATACAATTGCCAGTACTCAATAGTAAGAACAGAACATATACATAATCGTTTAGTTCTTATACCTGGACCTTAAGGATATGTTTGCTATGACTTACGAGTAAGGATATATTTGCTATACATAAAATAATTGAAAAATTATCAGGTTTTTTACCGGGTTACCGGTTTCGGTCCTTATCGGTTTCGGTTCTTATTACAGTACTAGTATCCGGACCGCTAACGTTTCGGGTGAGTATCGGTCCCGAGTATTATCGGGCGGTTCTCGGGCGGTTCTCGAGTATACTTGGATCGCTAACAGCCCTACTCGTGGTGAGGCCGGGCCCAGCCGCTAAGATGGGTCATTGCTGGCGATCAGCAATGATGCCAGGCGCGAGCGCCTCTTCTTGCGAATGGGAGCCTCCTGGCGATCGCTCGGTCAGTAACGCCTTGAACTTCCGTTTGTTCATGCGGCGGATAGCCAAGGGGGTGATAGCGGGAGGCGCGTCGAGAGCACTCCGTCGCTCCTGTAGGATGGCCATGGCCTTTTCGATCTGTTCCGCAGTTTGGAACTGATCGAGCGAGAGGCTTGGGCCGTCCCTCAAGGGCGGGATCGAGAGTCTCCGACCGCGGCGGCTACCCTTCACCATCGGCTGTGGCTCGGACTGAGATGGAAGGAGGCGTCTGGCGGATCGTCCAGCGGCTTTCTTCGACGTGGAGGCAGAAGTCATGATTCTGAAAGCTTTCTCTGAAGAACAGTGAGTGTTTCTTCAGGTATATGCCCCGGAGAACAGTGAGTGTTCTTCGAGACGGTAGGTATGAAAATGAGGGTTAGATTGCCCCTTCCTCTAGCGCCAATTGTTGTTATCCGAAATATTATCCGAAGATAGATATTGCTGGAATGAACGAGCAACAGCAAATTGCGAGAGCACGTCCGTGGGAATGGAAAAACACAAGATTTGTCGGGTTTGTTAGGCCCGGGCTTGAATGCTCTCGCGAGATGTTATTAATACAAATATTCGTGGATACATGTACTAATGTAAGAATCTGATTACAATGAGTGTAAAAGATCCTATTTATCTAGCTCTTGAGCGAAGCTTTAGTGTTCTTGCTCTCTGCCGATCGTCTTCTGTGTAAGAGATGCCGAGAGAGAAGAAAGAACCGAGAGATAGCTGTTGCCAAGAGTGAGAAAGCCAAGATCTGGGTTGAATCAGAGAGAGACAGAGAGTTCAGAGTGTTGGCCGAGAGTTTTCCAAGTGCAGGCAGCCTTCTATTTATAGGGGCTGAGATGCCCTGTTTACTGGCGGGCGATCGCCTTTTGTGCAATATAATAAAGGGGCGATCGTCTTTATGTCACATGGGCTGTCTGCCTAAAGCTTGCAGTCTTCTGCACCAGTGTGCGGTCAGTGAGAAGCGGCACGCGTCTGTGTTCTTTATCCACGGCGGTCCCACTGACACCTTTCGGCGGGCCTGTCGGTTGGTGGAAAGATGTTGACAGGCTGTGGTCAACGACCCATGTGCTGAAGGCGCCTTTTTCGGATCTGCATGTGGGTTCTGTCCTGAGCTTCGGCCTTTGCCGACTGGACGATCATTGGCTTCGCGCGGCATGAGGCGATCATCGGCTGGTCGGCCACCAGGAGCCGATCACCAAGTACCGAGAGACGATCGTCTCACATGTCGATCGCTCGGCACCTGGACTTGTCCTGGGACCTTCGGTCGTCGGCTAGTCGGCCACCAGGAGTCGATCGCCAAGTACCGAGAGACGATCGCTTTATATGTCAATCGCTCGGCACCGGGACTTATCCTGGGACCTTCGGTCGGGAGATCGGCCTCGGCTGCTCGGCTATGGCTAGGTCGCCCGGTCTCCGAGGCGATCGCCTGTTGAGACGCATAAATCTCGACACAACACATTCCAACACTTTGAAAAAATAAACCTGACTGAAAGCCTATTACAGCATGCAAATTGAAGCAAACTTTCCAAGAAACATGCATAAAATAACAAATCCAGTGTGCAAGTACAGGAAACAGATAAAACGCCAGTTCTATGACAATCAGTTCAAATTCACTCTGGTACACAAACTTTGGCATACAACCTTGTTCCAGAAACCAATCAACAACTTTTACAAAGAAAGAGCAACTTAAACGTTTAAAGATGAGCGCCCCAAGAAAGAAAAAGACCCGGGGAGGAGGGGGTGGGGCTGGACTATAATGAGCAACTTGCGAAGGCACAACCACAAGTTACATACACAAGAATTAATGAAAAATCTCTCGAGCAGGAAAAATTCTTAACACATTATTGCCATAAGCTACGGCACATAAACATTCAGGTATGTGTTACCTTGGACCTAACGTAATTGATGAGCTTAAAACACTTATAGAAATCCATGTTATAAGCTTTCTTGATTCCGTAAAAATCGAAGAAATGGGCTGAAGCGCAGTGTTCGAGAAGGGAACTGCATGAAAAGTATTGAGAGTCACAAAACAGACATAGCAACTGAGGGTTTAAGCTTTGTCCCTCTGTGGCGTCGTGTTCGTCCTTCCAGTCATCCCAATTATGATCCTCACGTTCTTCTTCGGACTCAGAATCGGAGGAGTTCCGTAATGCGTTCTCTTGGGAGTCGTTTTGTTCATCTTTCTCTTCTGCAAGGGGAATCGCCATTACAGCAGTAAAATGGGCGGAAAATTTCGAGTTCAATGACTTTACCCTAAAAAACTTTCAACTTTCAAGTAGGCCGGTTCACTTTGCGAGGGGTTTAAATAGGTCGGTAGTTTAAATAGTTTCGGACTGTCTTTAATCCTCGAAACTTTATGTTTATACTTTTGTTTTTCTTTAAATTTTACATTTTCTATGTTTACACATTCACACTTTTTTTTTTGAACGAATTACACATTCACACTAAATAATCACATTTACACATCGAGAGAAATAGTGAAGGTAGGCCTAAATACATACTCCCTCCGTACCACTCATCTTGAGCATTTGCTTTTCGAGACGGGATTTAAGAAAATCTGAAAAGTAGTATGTAAAGTGATGATATGAATATATATTATTTAAAGTTGTGAGAGATAAAGGTGTCTTTAAAAGGAAATGATCAAGTATCTTGGGACGGCCAAAAAAAGAATATGAACCAAGATCGGTGGGACGGAGGGAGTACATAACAGTATGTCTTCGCCAAAGATACAACACCACCAACAAGCAGTGGGGACTGCCAAGAATGCTGCCAAAGAGGCATGTTGTAGCTCAACATCAAAAATATTGTAACATTTTCGATGTATTCGAGACATTTCTAAGGATTTACTAGGCTAATTATAAAAGGACTGCAGTAGAATATTTTCCCAAGACCCACGCATCGGCAATCTGTGCAACACATTACAAAATCAACCGGCAAGGTCGAATGACAAACGATAAATGCAGGTCGGTCGACAAGGTCGAGTAGACAACATGACAATCATATCTTGACCGGCAAGGTCGAATACATAATAATTGACCAACAAGGTCAAATAAATGTAACATATATTTTGGCCCACACGTGGGTTCAACATACAGAGTCATAGAGAATACTCCTCGGCAATAGGGAAAGAACTCCTGAAATCTTGAATGATCAGTATTATTACGGGTCTCCATCTCTACACTGATCATGTGGTTGCTCCTCGATCTCAATATACTTGAACACATAAAAATATATCCACCCCGAAGGATCAGCAACAACCGATGCAAGTAATACGAATATACAAAGTATACTTTACATTATCGACATTGATAAACAATTATTACAATAAAAGTAATTGCAAGTCACATGGCTAGGCATCGCCAACACATCACCATTCAATACAATAGTCGATCATCCAAAGCATTCTTTCAAGAGGAACCCCATGTTGGTATAAAATCGGATATTTGTGCCGTTTGTGCGGAAGCGTAAATAAATTGCGGAAAATAAATCACACAAGAATTTATAGAGGTTCGGCTATTAACGAAGCCTACGTCCTCTCTCGATGTATCTTTTTCTTAGGATTAAGATCAAAACCTCTACGCCTCTCTTCTATCGGTCGAGAGATTACCGTTACAAGCTCGTCTTCTATCGATCCGAGTAAAACCATTTTTCCTTTTCTATCAGACAAGGAATCAACCTCTCTAGCTTTCTATGGGTACTAGATAAACCTCACTTAGATATCGATTGTGATTCTAACAATGCCGGATACTTGATCCTAATAACACCGAATCCAATCGTATCTTTTCTTTTACCTCTCGTGTATAATGTTGAATGTATAAACACTCAAACTAACAATATAAGCTCAATATTACAACAACAATGTAAGTATATGAATATAAGATCAATGTCTTGAATTCTTGGAGTTGTTGTGCTCAAACAATACCATAGGAATGGTATTTATAGGCATTTCCCACAAACTAGCCGTTGCTGGCTGTTTTGACTTGCTCGCGTGCGCTAACCTTTCTCTATTAGCGTGCGCTAGACTGTTCCCAGTTTCAGTCCAGTAGCTTCGTTTCTTCTTTAGCGTACGTTATACCTTCTTCCTTACGTACGTTATACTCTTGCTTTAGCGTGCATTAATAATACATTATTGTTGGGATTCGGTGCCTAAAACGAAGGCCCAGCGGAAGCGGTAAAACGAAAATTAATTCGATCCGAATCCCTACGAGGATCGATCGAGCTACGTATATACGAATATATAAACGAAAAGCAAGAGTCATAAGAAACTAACCCTCGAAGTCCGTTGATTAAATGGAAACCTTCTCTTGAGCTATTCCCCAAGCTTTAGTTGATCTCTACGTATCCGATCCGTTCCAAGCCCTTGAACGATCCAACGCCGAAAGCACCGCGTCTCTACTTGCCACGCGCCGGAAAAATGACCGGAATAACAACACTTGATTAACCTCTAAGGTTACGGCTAGAATCAAATGATGAAGCTTTTATTATTACACTCTAAGTGTATAATATATCTCTCAATAATTTTCTCTCACTTTTTCTCCAAGAAAAATGAAGAGGAAGTGAATGAAGAAGATGAAGAATGAGTGTTAAACTCAAAGTCTATCTCTCTCTTTCAATACTCACGTTGGAAGGCTTTCAAACAAGTGAAGAGAGTCTTCTTTTTATGCTCCATAAAATCCTCCCAAATCAAGACTAAATAATTAAATGAATTAATTAAAAGATCTTGTTCCCTTGATACTTCAAGTCTTCCACCAATTAAGGTGGAGACTATGACCAAAGGAAAGAGGAGGGAAAATGGGATGGCCATCTAGAAGGAGCCGGACGAGTTTGGTTCGTTTCGGACTCCGTGAGTCAACAGATAAACTCCTATTTCGTTAGATGTATTTGTGTCATTTAATTAATCCGATTAATTAAACATATCAAATACAAAATAACATAATTAATTTCTCCAAGAAATAATTATATTTATGAATTAAATTAATCACCGGTGATATATTTAATTCATTAGGCCGTATATCAATTTATCGATAAATCGATTTAGACATCTAATGTCTCAAATTTAGATATCGATATCTAATATTCATAATGAGAGAATTAGCTTTATTTATTCCGTCGTCAATCCTATTGCGCGACTCGGTAGTCCGTCTCGATCGGCAATGGGAGGAACCAAAGAGTAGTAGCACCACCTAGCCGGCTGGCGGCTACACTGTACCCAATCGAGAGCGAATGATTGGGATCATTCAAGAACCATTCTGTCGTGAATACCGATGGCGTATAAACCCTTCTTTCAAATGTCCGATCAAGTTATAGGGTCACGGTCGATCAAACCTATCTCATACTTGACGCTATGCATGTGTTAATGCAAATCGAGATCATTGGTATCGTGTATCTAATACAACTAGCTCAAATGCTTTGGCCAAAGACTTATGATCTCATCGCAATAACCACATAGGACATATAACCCGTTCACTAACGGGAGAAAGAATTCTATCTTGGTATTGATAGGACTGCTACTTGCCGTCAAGATGCACGTTGAGGTTGACCCCGTCTTAGGTTTACGGTCGAACTACTCTAATGAAAATCTTGACGTCACAAGCACATCCCTACTAAATCCTCAAGTCGAAGGTTCACGAATACCTATCACAACCTTTCGATTCCGTCATTGGTGTCCGGAGTGAAATCGTGTGACGAATCGAGGGTGAGTCGGTTGAGTATACTAATCGATTAGCATACCTATAACGTGTGCTCCCACTAACCATTAGTGTTCGGAGGCACTCTCCTTGTCAAAGAACACGTCATACAAGTCTTCACATAAACTTAACGCCCTCAAGTTTCATCGACTTTGACGATTAAGTAATTGAGCTATAACCTTTCCGGTGCGACCCCTTATCCAATAAGGAGTGGAGCGTTTGCTCTCAAATACACGGACTAGTTTCTATATGTTTATTTACGAGTTAGGAATGCCAAGTAACTACCGGTAAATAAAGAAACATTCATTGCCTTATATTGATGATTTACATAATAACAAGTACAATGCCCTCACTCAACATCCTCTGAGTGGCATTCGAGGCATACTCTAACAATCTCCCACTTGCACTCAATGCCACACACTATGGTATCTAATACCCATATTCTCCGGATGACGCTCCAAGCTAGTCGAGAAAGTGGCTTAGTCGGTGGATCGGCGGCGTTGTCGGCCGAGTCTACTCTGTGCGACCTGATGTATCCCTTGCGAACAAATTCTCTTACGAGATGATACTTCCTCTCAATATGTTTGGTCTTTGTTGTGAAACCTCGACTCCTTGGCTGCGCTACGGCTCCGTCGTTGTCGCGATGCGTTGAACAGTGACTCGGCACATGGTATCACTTGAAGTTCTCCCGAAACTTCTTAATCCGAACCCTTCCTTGGAAGCCTCAGAGGCTGCTTGATACTCGGCTGACAGTGGAATCGGCGATCGTGCTTTGCTTGGCACTACGCCAAGATACCGCTCCTCCATTAAGAGTAAATATGTAGCAGTGGACATCGAGTTGTCCTTCATCCTTGGAAGTCCGAATCGGTGAATCCCACCACATCCAATTCTCCACCACCATACATCGTAACCATATCTCTAGTCCTTCTCAAGTACTTGAGAACGTTCTTTCTGGCGATCGATGTTCCCTACACAGGTTTGCTCGAAACCTACTCACCACGCTTACGGCATGCGCGATGTCAGTCTTGTACACAACATAGCATACATAAGGCTACCCACGGCCGAAGCATATGGTATATTACTCATTTCCTTTCGTTGTTCCTCACTTTGAGGACACATCTTCAAGGTGAGTTTTATTCCATGTCGCATCGGTAGGAACCCTCTTTTAGAATCATCCATCTTAAATCGCTTTAAGATTTTGTCTATATAGAGGGCTTGGGAAAGACCTATTGTTCTCTTCGCTCTATCCGGTAGAGTCGAATACCAAGAATATAGGTAGCTTCTCCCAAGTCTTTCATGGAGAAATTACTTGAAAGCCAAGCTTTCACAGAAGTGAGCATTCCCACATCATTTCCTATTAGTAGAATGTCATCTACATATAGTACTAAGAATGCGATCTTGCTCCCACTAACCCTCTTGTATACACAAGGTTCCTCTTCATTTTGCACGAAGTCAAACTCTTTGACTGCCTCGTCAAAATGAAGATTCCAACTCTGTGACGCTTGCTTGATCCATAAATGGGCAATGAAGCTTGCACACTTCTCGAATATCGACTTCGGATACAAAGCCTTTAGTGCTCCATATAGATTTCCTCCTCGAGGAATCCATTAAGAAAGCCGTCTTTACGTCCATTTGCCATATCTCATAATCATGGTAGGCGGCTATAGCAAGCATCATGCGAATAGACTTGATCATGGCTACGGGCGAGAAGGTATCGTGTGTCGATCCCTTCCTTCCAGGTATAACCCTTTGCCACTAGCACGGCCTTATAGGCGTCAACCTTGCCATCACCATCGGTCTTTCTCTTGTAGATCCACTTGTTCCCAATAGGCACTATGCCCTTGGGGCGGTCTACTAGAGTCCAGACTGATTGACATGCATCGAGTCTATCTCGGCTTCCATAGCTTCACGCCATTTCGCGGAGTCTACATCCACCATCGCTTGGTCATAGGTCGTCGGGTCGGTCTCTTGGCTATCACTTGGAACCTCATGGAGACCCGGCTCCTCCAAGTGCGCAAGCCCATACCTCTCGAGTAAATGAGACACCTACTAGACCTACGAGGTGGTTGTACTTGTGTTTGAAAGTTCGGTTCAGTTTCTTGCAGTGTCTCTCGAGGAGTTTCATTGTATTCTTCTAAAGAAATACTTCTACTGCTCCGCCTTCTGAATGAACTCATCTTCCGGGAAGTGTGCTTGTAAAGCAACAATGATCCTTCGATCTTCGGGCATGTAGAATAGATATCCCATCGTCCCAGACGGGAATCGATGAAACGTCCTTCGCAGACCTAGCTTCCAACTTTTCCACCTTAGTCTTCTTGACATAGGCGGGACATCCCCAAATCCTAATATGATTAAGACTTGGTTTCCTTCCCTCCCACATCTCATGTGGAGTTTTAGGAAACGGATTTGGAAGGACATCTGTTCAAGATATACGCGGCGATCAGTGCATACCCCCGGTAAATCGGCAAGTCGGTATAGCCCGGCATGGAACGGACCATGTTCAAGGGTCGGTTCCTTCTTTACGACACACCATTTAAGCGAGGGTACACTGAGGTGTTAGTTGTGAAACTATTCCATGTTCCTTAAGGAACTCGTCAAACTCCGTACTCATATACTCGCCACCTCGGTCCGATAGAAGTGCTTTGATATGATTACCGGTTTGTTTCTCGACTACGGCCTTGAATTCTGGAATTTCTCAAAAGCCTCGGATTTATGTTTCATTAGGTATACATAACCATACCTAGTATGATCATCTGTAAGCGTAATGAAATATTGATATCCGTCACGTCTTTGCTTCCAAAGCACCACAAAGCGTCGGTATGGATTAATCCCGATTTATCGGCTCTTTCAAAAGTCCTGTGAAGGGGACTTAGTCATTTGCCTTTAAGGCAAGATTCACAAGTAGGAAAGGGATCCGATCCCAATGGACCCATAAGTCCATCTTTTTCCATCTTGTAAACCTTGTCGACCAACATGACCAAGTCTAAGATGCCATTTTAAAACTTGATTGGTTTCATCCCTACCACGTTTTCTAGTCATAGTATTCACAACTACTTTGTTCTTTGAGATTTAGATGATACAATCCATTCAACAATGTAGCAGTACCCACTAGTTTATTTCTAAAATAAATTTTGCAGGAACCATCACCAATGAAAAATGAAAAGCCTTTTCGGTCCATGGCCGGAATGGATACAATGTTTTTGTGCCCCTTGGGCAAAACAAGTACATCTTATAAAGTCAAAACAAAGCCGGATTCTAAACCCCGAAAGAAGTGATCCTATGTCGGTCGCCTCGACACTATGCCCGCTTCCGATTGTGATCATAACTTCTCCGGCTCCAAGCTTCCTACTTTGTTCCAGATCCCGATTCACGGTACAAATATGAGAACTAGCACGAGAATCCGGTATCCGGGAAGTAGAAAATACGATAGCAGAACAATTTGTTTCCAAAACTAAAAGTTCTGCACGAAGTGCCATGAAGAATCGGACAGTCTCTAGCCCGGTGGCCCGACTCACCGCACTTGAGACAAGTATCCTTTTCTTCTTGTTCTTGAACCATTGGGGCCTTGCCCTTACCCTTAAGGTCCTTAGCTTGTGGTGCGATCTGCTTCTTGGTCTTTTCTTCTTATTCTTAGACCTCAGGAGTCGAAGAAATCACAAGAGCGAGACTCCTTCATCCACGGAGTCTTCATCGAGACCGAGCGGTCACAAGTTTGTTCATTAGCCCGGCTAAATTACATGCAATCTCATTGCGGTTGAAGTTCATAACAAGCGTGAGAAGGAATCGGGGAGAGCTGTAGGATAAGGTCGATTTGGAGAAGTATCCATTTTAAAATCAAGAGCCTCCAATCTCTCGATCATGGATATCATTTTGAGGACGTGTTCCCCAACCTTCTCACCTTCCTTCATCCTTGCACCGACGATTGCTTGGATATCTCATATCTAGCGATTCTGCTGTGCTCACCATAAAGCTCGGTTAAGTGAGATAGAATGCCAGCGAAGTCATTTTCTCATGAGCTCTCTGAAGCTCATTAGACATGGAAGCCATCATATAAGCACGGACTTTCACGTCATCCTTAACCCACTTTTCGTGGTTTTCAATCTCTTCCTGATTGGCTCGAGTCCGCATAGGAGGCGCCGGAATGTCCGTCTCCAAGACGTATCCCAGTGCCTCTATACTGAGGACAATCATAAGATTGCGGAGCCAATCCACAAAGTTAGGTCCTATTAAGGTGTTCTTTTCGAGTAGAATTGCGAGTGGATTCATTGTCATATTGAGTTATGTCTGCATTAAGTATAACAGATTAATTAGTGACTTGTTATATTATGATCTCAGTATAGAATTAAGGATATCTCTATTTATAGGACTCGGAGTTGCTGGGCGATCGCCTCCGCTGTATTATAATAAGTGGGCAATCGTCTTTAGCACATGGGTTGGTCTCCTTAAAGTCCGCAGGAGTTGCTGGCTGCCAGAAGTGCGAACCAATGAGAGGCCAACACGCGTCTGAGTCACTGTCATCGGAGGCCCTACTTAGGACCTTTCGGCGGGTCTGTCGGTAGGTGAGGCTGTCCTTGTCACTGACAGCTGCTGATGGGCTGGAGTCAACGATCCATGATCTGCGTCGCCTTTTTCGGTTCTGCACATGGGTCCTTGCTTCGTGATCCAGTCTTTGTAGGCTTTGACGGACGATGGCCTTGTTCGTGGCACAGGTCGGTCGTCTTTGATCGGGCACCATAAAGAATCTGCCTAGCAGAAGTCATTTTCTCATGAGCTCTCTGAAGCTCATTAGACATGGAAGCCATCATATAAGCACGGACTTTCACGTCATCCTTAACCCACTTTTCGTGGTTTTCAATCTCTTCCTGATTGGCTCGAGTCCGCATAGGAGGCGCCGGAATGTCCGTCTCCAAGACGTATCCCAGTGCCTCTATACTGAGGACAATCATAAGATTGCGGAGCCAATCCACAAACTTAGGTCCTATTAAGGTGTTCTTTTCGAGTAGAATTGCGAGTGGATTCATTGTCATATTGAGTTATGTCTGCATTAAGTATAACAGATTAATTAGTGACTTGTTATATTATGATCTGAGTATAGAATTAAGGTCCTTTCTATTCTTGTTACCCAGCTCCCACTATTTTTATCGGAATAACACACTCCCATGTGAAATCCGGAAGTATCGTCGCTCTACTTCATAGTGGTGATCGAGTTCTTTATAAATCTTAATAGAGGGCAACCGAACAGGTTTCTAGTCTATTAATTTTCATAAAGTGGTGTCCAACACCAACCCATCTAATGGATGATTCGATCTTCTTTTTCCCCTTGTTCACTCCCCTCAACCTATACGGTTTCTATGGTTCGTGAACAAGTTAAGTTTATACCATCGACGCAAATCGGTTTCACAATTGAATCTTATCGCAACCTATCGGGTTTCTAGGGATAAAATTTGCTCCAACCGAAGGCATCAATGCGCTCCCATTAATTTATCCGTCCTCCCGACGACTACCCCGATAACTTCGGAAGCATAGCACATCGGTTTGGATTTCAATTTCGAAAACTCGATGGAGGAAGGAAAACTTTGAAACCTTATAAACTTAATTATTTGTTGTGGGAGAATTATCGCGATTAACGTTACACTTTGCACATTAATCGTTTAAGCGCGTTTGTGGCATTCATACAATATGAAACAACCAATCACAACCTAGTTGCTACCAACATGTGGTTCATGGACCGTTCTAGAAAACAAAAACTCGTAATCTAATTACAAGTCTTCGTCTTGAATCTTCGTCTTCTCGAAATGGATCTTCCTCCGGTCTTCGTCATTACATATAAATTTTACATTGATAATTGCATCCTAGATACAAATTTTCTAGTAAAATAAATAGGCTCAAAATGGCCTTTACAACCCAATCGAATAAAACGAGCGATTCAAAACTAAGTCCACGAACCACATCCCCATTCAAAAGCATTAATTCAATAAATACTAAATAATTGGAAAGCGTAGAGATACATTGATCCAATCAACAATACTATCCGATCCAATCGATTCACACAATCGGTAATATGATAACGTTCAAAATAATTGATCGACCATAAATATTCCAATTAATCAAATTTCCCTTATAAAATGAAATACCATAAATCATTTTAATCATATTAAATCCAATTTAACATGCGGGAGATTAATTTTCAAGAATACGAAAAATCGAGTGGGCGAAAATGGCTGCCATGGCGGCCGATCATCGCCGTGACCTTCCCGGCCCGGCTGGCATGGCCAGTCACGCCTGGCGGCTACCGGCGGCACGGCCGTGTCTCGACACGGTCGGTCTGCCTGGCGATGGCTTTCGGGATCGCTGACATGGCCGTGTCACGGTTCTGGCGAGTCACTGGCGACAACTTGCCCTTTGTCCGAAAAATCGTCGACTGACGATTCGAGCTCGATTTTCGACCGGATATCAATATCAATATTTATCAACATTCATATCTTCAATATAAATCATATTTCCAAGAAATTAAGATTTATATTTAGACATAAACTTACGAAAAATATAACTACAACGACGTAAAAATATACCACTATTATGAATAAAATGATTCCAAATCATTCTCCATCTAATCAAGCATTCCAAATGCCAATATCGTATATACGATCGCAAGACCTACGCTCAGATACCCTTTGTTGGGATTCGGTGCCTAAAGCGAGGCCCAGCGGAAGCGGTAAAGCGAAAATTAATTCGATCCGAATCCTACGAGGATCGATCGAGCTACGTATATAAGAATATATAAATGAAAAGCAAGAGTAATAAGAAACTAACCCTCGAAGTCCTTTGATTAAATGGAAACCTTCTATTGATATATTCCCAAATCTTTAGTTGATCTCTACGTATCCGATCCGTTCCAAGCCCTTGAGCGATCCAGCCAAAGCACCGCGTCTCTACTTGCCACGCGCGGAAAAATGACCGGAATAACAACACTTGATTAACCTCTAAGGTTACGGCTAGAATCAAATGATGAAGCTTTTATTATTACACTCTAAGTGTATAATATATCTCTCGATAATTTTCTCTCAATTTTTCTCCAAGAAAAATGAAGAGGAAGTGAATGAAGAAGATGAAGAATGAGTGTTAAACTCAAAGTCTATCTCTCTCTTTCAATACTCACGTTGGAAGGCTTTCAAACAAGTGAAGAGAGTCTTCTTTTTATGCTCCATAAAATCCTCCCAAATCAAGACTAAATAATTAAATGAATTAATTAAAAGATCTTGTTCCCTTGATACTTCAAGTCTTCCACCAATTAAGGTGGAGACTATGACCAAAGGAAAGAGGAGGGAAAATGGGATGGCCATCTAGAAGGAGCCGGACGAGTTTGGTTCGTTTCGGACTCCGTGAGTCAACAGATAAACTCCTATTAGTTCCGATGTATTTGTGTCATTTAATTAATCCAATTAATTAAACATATCAAATACAAAATAACATAATTAATTTCTCCAAGAAATAATTATATTTATGAATTAAATTAATCACCGGTGATATATTTAATTCATTAGGCTATATCAATTTATCGATAAATCGATTTAGACATCTAATGTCTCAAATTTAGATATCGATATCTAATATTCATAATGAGAGAATTAGCTTTATTTATTCCGTCGTCAATCCTATTGCGCGACTCGGTAGGTCCGTCTCGATCGGCAATGGGAGGAACCAAAGAGTAGTAGCACCACCTAGCCGGCTGGCGGCTTTACTGTACCCCAGAACGAATGATTGGGATCATTCAAGAACCATTCTGTCGTGAATACCGGTAAGCGTATAAACCCTTCTTTCAAATGTCCCGATCAAGTTATAGGGTCACGGTCGGTCAAACCCTATCAGACTTGACGCTATGCATGTGTTAATGCAAATCGAGATCATCGAGCTGTCGTGTATCTAATACAACTAGCTCCAATGCTTTGGCCAAAGACTTATGATCTCATCTGCCAATAACCACATAGGACATATAACCCATTCACTAACAGGAGAAAGAATTCTATCTTGGTATTCAGTAGGACCTGCTACTTGCCCGTCAAGATGCACGTTGAGGTTGACTCCCGCCTTCCGGTTTACAGGGTCGAACTACTCTAATGAAAATCTTGACGTCACAAGCACATCCCTACTAAATCCTCAAGTCGAAGGTTCACGAATACCTATCACAACCTTTCGATTCCGTCATTGACTGTCCCAGAGTGAAATCTGTGTGACGAATCGAGGGTGAGTCGGTTCGAGTATACTAATCCAATTAGCATACCTATAACGTGTGTGTAATACCCAGTTGTAATTCAGTAATTATCACTCAGTAATTATCATTCAGTATTTATCATTCAGTAATTGATACTCAGTAATTTCATTCATTATTGATCATTTGTCACTCAGATTCAGTCATGGTATTCATCATTCAGAGTAATTGTATCGAGTATCGATCGTCATTCATCATTAATCTGATTGGAGTTTCGTGCCGTGTTTATCATCATTGTCATTTCCGTTGCAAGCTGTGCTTGAGGAGTAGCGCACGCTACATACTCCTTTTAGCGTACGCTAATTGGGTATAGGTAGCGCACGCTACCTCTCAGCTTTAGCGCACGCTAAGGCTACCTTGGCTGCAGTCCAGAAGGTACTGGACTGCAGGTGAGAATAATTGTAGCGCACGCTACGAGTGGTAAGTAGCGCGCGCTAACGGGTCGTAGTAGCGCACGCTATATGTGTGGAGTAGCGCGCGCTAGGGGCGGATCAGGTTGAGTCCAGTGGCTACTGGACTGCACCGGGTTTATTCATAGCGCACGCTATGCATTGTTGTTAGCGTACGCAACCGACATATTAGCGCACGCTAAATAATGGTTGTAGCGCACGCTATCGAGGTCAGATCAGAGGTCAGACAGTTTTCTGGACTCCAGTACTGGGCGTCAAATATTTCGCTAGCGCACGCTAACAATGGATATTAGCGCACGCTAGTAGTATGGCCGTAGCGCACGCTACAAAGAGGTACGTAGCGCGCGCTACCGTGTTCGGACAGTGGGTACTGGACTACCCAAATTACTCGTTAGCGCACGCTATGCACAAGGAGTAGCGCACGCTAACCTGGTCTGAGTATAAATTGGACAGTTAGTCAGACTTCTTCATTTGTTCATCTCATTTCACTCCTTCGGTATTTTCGGGCGATTTCGAGCGATTCAGAGAGGGTTCTTCGAGGTGTAATCATCAACCATCATCTTCAAGCTCATCTTTCGGATTGATCATCATTTCATCATCTTCATCACATCGAATCAAAGGTATTAATCTCTTGGATCTAGAATTTCGGATTTTTGGGTTTTCCTTCCGATTTCTTCGTGTAAGCTTGGATTATCATTGGAATATGTTAGTTATGGATTATCTAACTTGTATAAATATATTCCTACGGATTTAATGGTTATTTTCGGAATTGTTTTCAAGAACCCTTGGGGTTGACTTCGGTTAATTGGGGATTTTCCGATTGATGTCGTTGTAATCATGAATTATGGATTCCTAATGGATTATTGATATCCTTGAAAGTGCTTTGATGGTTTGAAATACTCATTTTGGTGTGGGTTTCGACATATTCGGGATTGGATATTACCGAAGTTGTGTGGTTGGTTATGTATTCGTTGGAATGTTCCCTATGAGTTTGGTTATCGTTGTTTCGACCTTTGGGTTAGTCGTGTTTCGTTGCTTGATACGTGTATTGAACGATTGTTGGTAATTATTGTTATTCAAGGTTGTTCGGCGTAGGTATCTTGGTTAGGGCGTTGTTCGTGGACGGACATTCTTCATCGGTATTGTGTAAGTTAAATCTTACTCGGTTAAAAGGATACTCATTCCTTTTGTTGTTGATTGCTCATAATCATAATTCATTCATCATAATATTAATCATTTTTAGACTTGTAATTGTCGAATAATCATTTCATTCACGAGGAACGACGGTTCCAAATCATTTCATTGGGTTATCAATCATGTCACTATTACCTTCATATCGGTGAGTCATCTTGGCCTTGTCTAATTATTATTCATTGATATTCATTATGGTCATTCTCGTTCATATGACCTTCTGGGTTCATATTGCGTGGCCGGGTGTGGGCGTGTGGAATTTTTAGTCGGGCACACGATGGTTATGTATTGGGTTCACCGATACATTGAACCGCACACGGAAAGCGTTACACCGTGAGACTAATTAGGTACAAGGACGGGTGTGTCGGTCATTCGTCTTGTACACTCGCACGAACACTACGGGCGTACTATGGTACTCCTCTTCGGCGTAACTCATAATTAAGGATATTTCATAACTTGAATTCATGATTGTGTAATTTCAACCCTTGAGGATTGTTGTTACGTGTAATCGACTCCGTTGGGGATTTTGTTTTAGTCACGGCAAGGCAAAGGCACGGAAGAGCATGTTGACGGCGATGAGTCGATGATACTAGTAGGGGCCCACTGCTCATTGATCATTTATTCATCATTTGTGTTTCCTTTATTTATTCCATTGCAGACATTCCGTTTGAATGCTCATTTCATTCGATGTTGTGTATTTTATCGTCACATAAAATACACATGTATTCTATTTTATCACAGGTGTGTTGTATAAAACTCCTCATCGGAGTAATTGATGTTGTAATGTGGTTGATCGCATTTACCTGTGTAATTCATTCATTTTCATTCGCCTGGTGGGTCCCAGTCGGGGGTCCACGGCACTGTAATATCCGCCTAGTTTGGGGTGTTACAGAGTTGGTATCGGAGCGTGGTTTTGAATACTACCCTCCAAGTCATGTCTCGTTTGAAATCATCGTCATCGGACTAGTATCATTGGACTTTCGCGTCACGTGTGACCTGTGCAAATGCCGAGCCAATCAGACCAAGAACTGTAAGATTTCTAATGCCATGGTATAATTTCTGGCAATAATCATTCATCCATAATTTATCAGTTAGCAACCCTCAATCATCATTGTCATTTTGACCAGGACGGTCAGGTTAACTCATTAATCACTCATTTCATTTCATTATTCAGTTATTGATCAGGAAGATCAAATCATCAGTCTTGTTAACTCATTCAAGATAATCATTTCAGTAACTTCATCAGATAATCATGTCACCTCAGTTGATCATTCATGTAATCACTGTGTTAGAGCGCTTATGCTCATTTTCATCATTTCATGACGTAAATCATAATGCGGTACTCATACGAGATCTATGATCATCATGCGACTTTCCTACTTCAGTATGGAGAGAGCAGGCAGAGGACGCGGAGGGAGAGGCCGCGGTACGGGCCGAAATCCGGGAAATAATCACTCACTACCAGGAAGTCGTACCCAGGACTCAGCTCAATCGGAAGATGTTCGGGTTGATCCACTCACTTTTATGCAGGTCATGATGACCCATATGCAATTGCTTAATCATCATTGCGCCACTCTGGCCGAATTAATCGAGAGGACTCTCACGTACAAGCCTGCTGCTAAGGAAATTGCTGAGCAACAACCTTCATCTGGCAGCAAGAAATCAACGAAGCGTAATCCAAAGGCGGCCGGCCTTCAAGAAGCCTCGACGGGCCCTAACTTTTCGAGCAACCTCCTAAGGCGCCTAAACTGCGGGATCTCATTCCGGCGCCGTGCGACCATCACTGTTTCAAGCTGCGGGCGGGGGCCATTTCAGACTAGATGTACGACGCCGTCTATCACATGCCATAAATGTGGAATTGTTGGGCATAAGGCCCGTTTTGCCGAAGGGACTCCAAGTCGCTCCGGCGGCATCTCGAGCCCAAGCAACGGCGATTCGAATCGGACTACTCTGTCGGCGTCGTTTAAGACGATGGAAGCAAATAAACTGAGCTCATATTTATCAGTCGGAGCATCCGTCAGGAGCCGGCAAGTCCCAGATTCATGTGATGAAGAGGATCGACGATCCGGTGGCCCGAATGATCTCAGGTATACTTGTAATTCTCTTTCAACCTGTGTGTACCTTTTGATACTGGTGCACTGCATTCACTCATTTTCGAATCATGTTTGAATAAACTTAATTTGGTTAGTCCTATTGCTTGTGGACCTCATACCACCGGTCTATCTGATGATGGAAGAATTTTCGGAAATCATACCGAATTAAGCTTAATGACCGCGATTCGTTGATGGACCAAATCGTGGTGGATTTACTTGAGGACGATGTAATATTGGGTATTAGTAGGATGGATCGTCATGATACCATCCTCAATGTTCGTAAACGTATGGTCACTATCATTTCCGTCGTCTGAGTCGAGTGCGTACTTCAGATATAATTACTCAATCGACGTGTTCAATCATTCATTGTATCATTTTCATCGATTGGCCGTTCTAAGGCAATCGAGGTGTTCAATCATTCATTGTATCATTTTCATCGATTGGCCGTTCTAAGGCAATCGAGGTGTTCAATCATTCATTGTATCATTTTCATCGATTGGCCGTTCTAAGGCAATCGAGGTGTTCAATCATTCATTGTATCATTTTCATCGATTGGCCGTTCTAAGGCAATCGAGGTGTTCAATCATTCATTGTATCGTTTTCATCGATTAACCGTTCTAAGGCAATCGAGGTGTTCAATCATTCATTGTATCGTTGTCGTCGATTGGCCATTCTCAGGCAATCGAGGTGTTCAACCATTCGTGGTATCATCATTATCGCTTGACGATGTACTCCCAGACGAGTTACCTGGTTTGCCTCCACAGGGTGATGTGGAATTCATAATTGAGTTGGAGCCTGGTACATCTCCAATATAGAAGGCACCGTACTGGATGGCCCCGACCAAAATGCAGGAGTTGAAGAATCAACTTGAGGAGTTGTTCGAGAAAGGTTTTATCCGGCCGAGTGCGTCCCCGTGGGGAGCACCAGTGTTGTTTGTCAAGAAGAAGGATGGTTCATTTCGCTTGTGTATTGATTATCGGGAGTTGAGCAAGGTGACAATCAAGAATAAGTATCCCTTACCCCGTATTGACGATCTCTTAGATCAACTTCAGGGAGCTTCAGTATTTTCCAGATCGACTTAAGATCTGGATATCATCTGTTGCGGATTCGAGAGTCGGATATCGCGAGAACAGCGTTTCGCACGCGCTATGGTCATTATGAGTTTGTGATTATGCCGTTCGGATTGACTAATGCACCTGCGGTATTCATGGAGTTAATGAATCGGGTCTTCATCGACTTTTTGGATCGGTTTGTTGTTGTCTTCATCGATGACATTTTGATTTATTCTCGTGACCGGGAGGAACACGAGTCTCACCTTCATCGAGTGCTCGACGTGTTGAGACGAGAACAACTTTATGGGAAGTTTTCCAAATGTGAGTTCTGGATGTCCGAAGTGACTTTTCTCGGACATGTAATTTCATCAGACGGAGTTCGTGTCGATCCTCAGAAGACGGAGGCTATTCGAGATTGGCTACCTCCGAAGAACGTTAAGGAAATCCGAAGTTTCCTCGGATTAGCGGGTTATTATCGGCGATTTGTAGAGGGATTTTCTCGAATCGCTCAACCCTTAACGAACCTTTTGCGGAAGGATAAGAAATACACGTGGTCCGACGCGTGTCAACGGAGTTTTGAGGAACTCAAGAGTCGGTTAATGTCGGCACTGTACTTTCCTTGCCGCGAGGGACGGAAGGATTTGTGGTCTATAGTGATGCGTCGGACGGGGTCTCGGATGTGTACTCATGCGAAGCAGGAAGGTTATTGCCTATGCTTCACGGCAATTGAGACCTTACGAGATTAATTATCCGACCCACGACACGGAGCTAGCGGCCGTGGTGTTCGCTTTGAAGATTTGGCGTCATTACCTTTATGGCGTCACCGTCGATATTCACCGATCATAAGAGCTTAAAGTATATATTTACTCGAAGGAGTTAAATATGCGTCGAGACGGTGGTTGGAGTTAATCAAAGATTATGATATCGAGATCCTCTACCACCGGGCAAGGCGAACGTTATCGCCGACGCCTTGAGTCGTAAGTCCGTTCGGGAGCGAGATGCTTGCCGTTTAACGATTCGAAGGAGCTTGGCGGAGAATTCCTTAGACCGAGATCGAGTGCAGCCCGGCATGTTCGGGCGGACTTTGTATGTTAGAGATTTCATCGTCACTCGAGGAGGAAATCCGAGAGAATCGAGTTCGGACCCATCATTGTTGCGCATCCGAGAGGATGTGGCTCAGGAAAGCCCTGGATTTGTGGTCCACGAGGATGGACTTTTGAGGTTTAAGAATCGGTTGTGCGTCGGCAAATGACGAGTTGAAAAACTCGATTTTGAAAGAAGCTCATGCTACCCCTTATTCCGTTCATCCGGTCTAGCAAGATGTACAAGGACTTGAAACAAAATTCTTGGTGGAATAATATGAAGCGAGAAGTCGCGAATTTGTTTCGAGATGCTTAACTCACAACAAGTTAAGATTGAACATCGGCGGCCGTGGGTATCTTGAAACCTCTTCCTATTCCCGAATGGAAGTGGGAAGACATTTCTATGGATTTCATCACGAGTTTGCCGGCAGTCGTCGTGGCATGAACACGATCCGGGTGATCGTGGACCGCTTAACCAAATCAGCTCATTTCCTTGAGATCAAGGAAACGTGGGGTCCCAGAGACTTGCTCAACTGTTCATCAAAGAGATAGTCGGACCTGCAGTACTCTAAAAGTATCGTTTCCGATTGTGACGGACGGTTTGTGTCGCATTTTGGAAATCGATTCATCGTCTATGGGAACTCGGCTTAATCTCGATCGCTTTTCATCCTCGGTCAAGCGGACAATCGGAGAGGACCATTCGGACATTAGAGGACATGTTGAGGGCATGCGTCCTCGATTGGAAAAACGATTAGGAAGCCCAACTACCATTGATCGAGTTCACGTATAATAATAGTTGGCATGCTTCGATCAAGATGGCACCTTACGAAGCCTTGTATGGTCGTCGTTGTCGATCTCCGTTGTGTTGGGACGACTTATCGAATCATTGGGCACCGAGCCCGATATGCTTATAGCGCCGTGAAAAGGTAGCTTTGATCGAGTCGTTTGTTGATGCTCGAGTCGGCGAAATCATATGCGAGATAACCGTAAATGCGACCATTAGAGTTCGAGGCGGTGACCACGTGTTGGTCAAGGTATCCCAGTCGTGGTATCTTCCGTTTTGGGAAGAGAGGAAGTTGAGTCCGAGATTCATTGGACCGTTTGAGATTTTGGATCGAGTAGGCGAATTAGCTTATCGATTGGCTTTACCTCGGCGTTGAGCGAATTCATAATGTGTTTCATGTCTCTCATTTGCGGAAGTATGTTGCCGACCGAGTCACATACTTGATTCGAAATCGAGATCGCCGACGATCATTCGTATGGGGAGCGTCTATCTGAGTTTTAGAGCGGCGAATCAAGCGGTTGAGGAATAAGACGATTCCTTTGGTTAAAATTCAGTGGTCTAGACACGGAGTCGAAGAGGCTACTTGGGAAGCGAGGATAGTATGCGGGAGAGTTATCCCGAGTTGTTTGACCCTTAGTTTCGAGGACGAAACTCTTTTAAGGGTGTATGTAATACCCGGTTGTAATTGATAATTATCACTCAAGAATTATCATTCGGTATTTATCATTGATGATTGATACTCGGTAATTTCATTCATTATTGATCATTTGTCACTCAGATTCATCATGGTATTCATCATTCGGAGTAATTGTATCGAGTATCGATCGTCATTCATCATTAATCGATTGGAGTTTCGTGCCGTGTTTATCATCATTGTCATTTCCGTTGCAAGCTGTGCTTGAGGAGTAGCGCACGCTACATACTCCTTTTAGCGTACGCTAATTGGGTATAGGTAGCGCACGCTACCTCTCAGCTTTAGCGCACGCTAAGGCTACCTTGGCTGCGATCCCGAAGGTACTGGACTGCAGTGAGAATAATTGTAGCGCACGCTACGAGTGGTAAGTAGCGCGCTAACGGGTCGTAGTAGCGCACGCTATATGTGTGGAGTAGCGCGCGCTAGGCGGATCGAGGTTGAGTCCGGTGGCTCTTGGATCGCCAGGTTTATTCATAGCGCCACGCTATGCATTGTTGTTAGCGTCTGCAAAGCATATTAGCGCACGCTAAATAATGGTTGTAGCGCACGCTATCGAGTCGAATCGGAGGTCGGACAGTTTTACGGACTCCGATCGGGCGTCAAATATTTCGCTAGCGCACGCTAACAATGGATATTAGCGCACGCTAGTAGTATGGCCGTAGCGCACGCTACAAAGAGGTACGTAGCGCGCTACCGTGTTCGGACAGTGGGTACTGGACTACCCATTACTCGTTAGCGCACGCTATGCACAAGGACTAGCGCCGCTAACACAGTCCAGTATAAATTGGGACGATTAGTCGAGACTTCTTCATTTGTTCATCTCATTTCACTCCTTCGGTATTTTCGGGCGATTTCGAGCGATTCAGAGAGGGTTCTTCGAGGTGTAATCATCAACCATCATCTTCAAGCTCATCTTTCGGATTGATCATCATTTCATCATCTTCATCACATCGAATCAAAGGTATTAATCTCTTGGATCTAGAATTTCGGATTTTTGGGTTTTCCTTCCGATTTCTTCGTGTAAGCTTGGATTATCATTGGAATATGTTAGTTATGGATTATCTAACTTGTATAAATATATTCCTACGGATTTAATGGTTATTTTCGGAATTGTTTTCAAGAACCCTTGGGGTTGACTTCGGTTAATTGGGGATTTTCCGATTGATGTCGTTGTAATCATGAATTATGGATTCCTAATGGATTATTGATATCCTTGAAAGTGCTTTGATGGTTTGAAATACTCATTTTGGTGTGGGTTTCGACATATTCGGGATTGGATATTACCGAAGTTGTGTGGTTGGTTATGTATTCGTTGGAATGTTCCCTATGAGTTTGGTTATCGTTGTTTCGACCTTTGGGTTAGTCGTGTTTCGTTGCTTGATACGTGTATTGAACGATTGTTGGTAATTATTGTTATTCAAGGTTGTTCGAGCGACCGGTATCTTGGTTAGGACGTTGTTCGTGGACGGACATTCTTCATCGGTATTGTGTAAGTTAAATCTTACTCGGTTAAAAGGATACTCATTCCTTTTGTTGTTGATTGCTCATAATCATAATTCATTCATCATAATATTAATCATTTTTAGACTTGTAATTGTCGAATAATCATTTCATTCACGAGGAACGACGGTTCCAAATCATTTCATTGGGTTATCAATCATGTCACTATTACCTTCATATCGGTGAGTCATCTTGGCCTTGTCTAATTATTATTCATTGATATTCATTATGGTCATTCTCGTTCATATGACCTTCTGGGTTCATATTGCGTGGCCGGGTGTGGCTGTGTGGAATTTTTAGTCGGGCACACGATGGTTATGTATTGGGTTCACCGATACATTGAACCGTGCACACGGGAAAGCGTTACACCGTGATACTAATTAGGTACAAGGGCGGGTGTGTCGGTCATTCGTCTTGTACACTCGCACGAGAACACTACGGGCGTACTATGGTACTCCTCTTGACGTAACTCATAATTAAGGATATTTCATAACTTGATAATTCATGATTGTGTAATTTCAACCCTTGAGGATTGTTGTTACGTATGGCGGCCCGTTGGGGATTTTGTTTTAGTCACGGCAAAGGCAAAGGCACGGGAAGAGCATGTTGGCGATGAGTCCCGAGTGATACTAGTAGGGGCCCGATGCATTCGATCATTTATTCGATCATTTGTGTTTCCTTTATTTATTCCGCTGCAGACATTCCGTTTGAATGCTCATTTCATTCAGTGTTGTGTATTTTATCGTCACATAAAATACACATGTATTCTATTTTATCCTGGGTGTGTTGTATAAAACTCCTCATCGGAGTAATTGATGTTGTAATGTGGTTCGGTACTACATTTACCTGTGTAATTCATTCATTTTCATTCGCCTGGTGGGTCCCAGTCGGGGGTCCACGGCACTGTAATATCCGCCTAGTTTGGGGTGTTACAGTGTGCTCCCACTAACCATTAGTGTTCGACAGGCACTCTCCTTGTCAAAGAACACGTCATACAAGTCTTCACATAAACTTAACGCCCAGTCAAGTTTCATCGACTTGCGAACGATTAAGTAATTGAGCTATAACCTTTCCAGTGCGACCCCTTATCGATAAGAGTGGAGCGTTTTGCTCTCAAATACACGGACTAGTTTCTATATGTTTATTTACGAGTTAGGAATGCCAGTAACTACCAGTAAATAAAGAAACATTCATTGCCTTATATTGATGATTTACATAATAACAAGTACAATGCCCTCACTCAACATCCTCTGAGTGGCATTCGAGGGCATACTCCTAACAATTATAGCGTGCGCTTAGCAATATATCCGTTGCCTTCATTTGTCAAAATATCCGTTTGATATGCTGACTTTGACATGCTTTTCCCAACGTTCTGATTGACTAGAATTCAAACTGATATTTAACGTGCGCTAAATATCATTCCTTGCGTGCGCTAGTACTGACTTCATTGCATACGATATTCTGTATTTGAATATCTTCCCAACGGTAACAAGGCTCGATAGCGTGCATTAATGTACAAGTGTAGCGTGCGCTATCTCGTCAGATAACTTCCCTTCAGGTAACTTCGAACTTGGCTGATATGCATATTACTCCCCGTTAGCGTGCGCTAACATATATGTCTTAGCGTGCGCTAGACATGCATTTTGCTCAGCTTTTTTGCGTCTTCGTATGCTTTGTCGTTTTGCTTCGCCTCGATATTGTTTCGTTGTTTAGCAACTTTAATCATCAAAACACAAATTAAATATGATAGGACGTCGAATGTATGCTCACTGAAAACCCGGTTTAAAATATGGACCAATAAAGGTCCGACCTAGGTTCTTAGATAAGGAGATTACAACCCCAAGGTCCTTTAGAAGGTCGCCGACCTCGGAGGCTCCATTTAGCTGTGATATCTGTTAGATAAAGGGCGCCGACCTCGGAGGCCCCATTTAGCTGTGACATCTGTTATAAGGGCGCCGACCTCGGAGGCCCCCGCCGACCTCGGAGGCCCCATTTAGCTGTGATATCTGTTAGAAGGGCGCCGACCTCGGAGGCCCCCGCTGACCTATGATATCCGATAACAGGTCGCCGACCTCAAAGGTCTCTCAAACTACTGATTTGAATAGGGATGAGCCGACCTAAAAACCATCGAACTCTTGGGAAAGAAGATCCTGACTCACCTGGCAGAATCCCTAAGATCCAGGGATTGAGAACCCATACCTTGCCAATCCCGGAGATCCAGGGATTGAGAGCCCATACCTCGCAATCCCGGAAATCCAGGGATGGGAAATCGCAGCTTGAATCCCTGGATATCCGGGATTCTCTCTAGGAATCAGGAATCATCTCAGATAACAAGGCATCCTCCCTCCTATAAAAGGGAGAGAAGGGGTTCCTCAAAAGGGGACACACTTTGAGAATACAGCATTTTTTAGAGAGAGAAAGAAAAGAGAGTACTTCATATATCTTGGGTTTTCTTAGCTAAACTTCTAAGATTAACCCGGTTCTTGGTGGCCGATCAGCTCGGTTACATCAAGTGGCGCCGTCTGTGGGAACTGTGACATCGAGTCACTTTGAGTTGAGACGTGAGGTTAGTAATGGCAGAAGAAATGAACCAGAAGAGAACAGGGGATTTAATACCCAGAAATCTAGAAGAGGAACTAGCGGCGGCGGGTGGAGAAGCGACTCTGGAGAAAACACCCGCCACCCCTGTAGAAGAAGTCGCACCCAGCACGATTACACTAACGAAGGAAGCCTTAGCCGACATAATCGCCAGTGCAATCCAGAAGAGCCGGGAGGTCGAAAAACAAAGGGTACCACGAAAAATAATACCCATCCTATCGGATGGCGGAAGAAATTGATCGGCAAGAAGAACATGGTGAGAGTTATCGAAAATATGGGAGCGATCTAGGCGGGGAAAAGACGCAGATCACGATATCCGGCATGCGGGGCGAGCCGGAAGAGTTGCGGCGAGAGGTTGCGAGGAGGGACATGGAAAGTCATCCAGGCCATCCCTTCTCGGAAGGCATGCTACGATCAGGAGCTCCGTATGGGTTTAGAAATTTACCTTCACCTATGATGGACTCTCGAGATCTACCCGACATTTATACCGATTCGAGAATATGGCGGTACTACATAGATATTCGGATCTTTGTGAGTTGCGGGGCATTCTTAGCCCACCTTGTGAGTCGGCTCGGGATTAGTTCCACGGATACCCCCTGGTCAATCACCGGCTTCAAAACTTTCGGCTCAGCGTTCTTGACGCATTTTGCAGCGCTGTGGCGCACCAAAGACCTTCATGTCCTTGTTCGGTATCAAGCAATATTACGGAGAAGCGGCGAGAGCTTATGTGACCCGATTCACGAAGGCGTGTCTGGAGGTACCCTCGTCGTCAGAAGAGGTAAAAACCAGTGCCTTGACACAGGGACTGAGGCCGGGGTTGTTACGCACCTCATTAGCTAAAAAACCAGCCAGAACATACGATGAGGTCTTAGCCCGATGCTCGAAGTACATCAACGTGGAGGAAACCGAGAAGGATATGGAGGAGTTGCATGAAAAGCCCGAGGATGGGGAAAAGGGGTCCAGCAGATTGATATAACGGGAGGAGTACACCTTTCAAGGAAATTTGCCTCGGGAAGAAATGTCACGGGGGAAAATAGATCGGAAGAAGAACGATATCGTTCTAAGGCGACCAAGATTTGACCAACACAGCCCACTAACAATGAGGAGAGCCCAGGTTTTGGAAGCAGTTGAGGGTAAGATGAGCAGGGTCATCGAATGGCCTGCATCTCGCCCTAACAGGCCCACCCAGCCGAAGTCAGATCTTTATTGTCGATTCCACAATGATTACGGGCATAAAACAGATGAATGCAAGCACCTTAAGGATGAGATCGAGAGGCTGGTCCGAGCGGGACATCTGATGGAGTTCACATATCAACAGAGAAATGGAGGTCGGAGGCAGCCACCCATGCCCCAAGGAGGGGCGGGGGTGAAAAGAGAAGCTCCGAGGACCCATTGCTCCCGGCTAAAAAGGAGTGATCCACATGATATCGGGGGACCAAGCGGAAGTTCTAATCAGGCTAGAAAAGCCCACGCACGAAAGGCTAGATGTCATCAACTCAAGGAGGTTGCCTCGTAGGCGGTGGGCCTATCATTGATTCGGCCCCATGGATTATAATGGGATACATACGCCCCACAATGACGCGTTGGTCATCACAATGAAATCGCGATTACGATGTGCGAGAGGGTGTTTATCGATACGGGAAGCTCGGTAGACATCTTATTCTATGGTGTTTCAAGCAGATGAACACAGAAGTGGAATTGAGAAAGGTAGATACCGCGCTCTATGGGTTACGTATGGCCAGAGGTGCAACCGGTGGGAGAAGTGGTGCTTCCGGTGGCATTAGGTCGGATGCCCCATCGGAAGGTCAAGACACTCAGATTCTTAGTGGTGGACACCAAATCGGCCTATAACGCCATTTTAGGACGACCAGGGGCTCAACAAATTGACGGTAGCCTCTACAGCGCACATGAAAGTGAAATTCCCGTAGGAGGAGGTGGGAGAAGTAGCAGGAGATCGGTTTGTCGCCCGTTCTTGTTATCAAACAACCGTGAAGCAGGAGTACAGCGTGGAAAGAGGACACCCGAGCTCGGGGGCCCGGATCCTAATCCAAGAGAAATAAACAATCGAAGACACAGGAAGGCGAGGAAGAAGGTGTCAAGCCCAACGAGGAGTTGCTAGAAATAGAATTGGTTCGGAAAGCCGGAAACAAAGACTCGCATGGGAGTCGGTTGGACGATGGAATAAAGGAAGGCCTCATCGGCCGCTAAGAAGATTCGTGGACATTTTCGCGTTTACGGTGAGGATCGGTGGGAATCGGCCAAGATTGCGAACACAAAGTTGAACATCGACCCCACCATAAGACCGGTAAAGAAGAAGAGGAGGCATTTCGGGCGAGAGATGGATGGGGTCATTGGGGAAGAGGTTGATAAGCTCCTACGAGTGGGCACATAATGGAAATCCGGTTTCGGAGTGGCTATCAATGCCGTGATGGTAGGGAAGGGCAGGGAAGTGGAGGATGTGCATGGACTTAGGACCTAAATAAAGCATGTCCCAATGATCACTACCCGTTGCCCGCATAGACCGGTGGTGGATTCAACCTCGGGTGCGAGTTACTCGGTATGATGGACGCTTCCCAAGGATATCATCAAATTCCTCTACTTTTAGGGACGAGAAAGAGGGTTAGTTTTGTGGTTTCAAAGGGAACTTTTTGTTATGTACGCATGCCTTTTGGATTAAAAATGCGGGAGCTACATATCGAGAGGATGGTCGGAGAATCTTTAAATCCCAAATCGGCAGAAACATGGAGGTATACGTGGATGATATGCTAGTGAAAAGTGTAAAGGCAGGAGAACATATCAGGGACCTAGAGGAGACGTTCGAGAACCTGCGCACATACGGAATGAAACTCAACCCATCAAAATGCTCTTTTGGAGTCAAATCGGGAAAATTCTGGGGTATGTGGTCACGAGCAAGGAATCGAGGTCAACCGGAGAAGGTCAAGGCGATCGCAAATGAATCCTCCAAAAATATAAAGGATATCCAGATACTAACAGGAAGAATAGCAGGGCTGAGCCGTTTCATATCACGCTCGGCCGAGAAGGGGTTCCCATTTTTCAAACTCTTAAGAAAAGGGAACAAGTTCGAATGGACCCGGAAGCGCAAAGCGGCATTCAAAAATTGAAAGAGTATTTGGCGGTGCCCTACTCACCAAACCAGTACAGGGGAGGATCTTGTACTCTACTTATCCGTGGGAGAAGGAGCGGTGAGCTCGGTCTTGCTAAGAGAAGAAATGAGTAAACAAAAGCCCATTTATTATACGAGCCGAATCTTGCAAGGAGCGACGGAACTACTCCGAGCTAGAAAAAGGGGCTGGCGTTAGTGGTTACGGCCGGGCGATTGAGGCCTATTTCCTAGCCACCGGATAAAATTGCGAACCAACTTGCCCTTGAGAGAAATATTAGGGCGACCTAATGTGTCAGTCGTCTGGTGAAGTGGGCGGTGGAAATGGGGAGTACGACATGGAGTATGAGCCGAGAACGGCGATTAAAGCTCGAGCCCTAGCAGACTTTATCCAAGAGGGCCATGCCGTCGCCACCGGAAGGACGATGGGCCTTGCATGTGGATGGATCGCGACAACCGGTGGTTACAGGCGGGAATAATTCTCACTACCCGGAAGGTGAGCAATTAGAGTATGCCATAAAATTCGATTCGGGGCATCTAACAACGAGGCCGAATATGAAGCCACAGTTAAGGGAATGCGGTGGGAATAGACTTAGGCGCGCGACGACTCATTGCTTACTCGATTCCCAATGGTCACACAACAGTAGAAGGAAAATTTGAGATAAATGAAGATCGGATGAAGAAGTATGTGGAGGAAGTAAAAGAGGTGCCAAAAACTAGGCGAATGGAAGTTAGTCCATATCCCTAGGTCGGAGAATGCAAGTGATTACCTAGCAAAGATGGGAAGCTTCTTAGTGGATTGCCGCTCATGACGATGCGATTCGGGAGCGGCCAGTAGCATCATGAAACAGTGATGGAGGTGAATGAGATGGCGATTAGCGAACTCCTTTGTTGGCATACCTAAGAAGGCGAGAATTACCCAAGGAGAGACAAGAAAGAATGAAAATTGTGCGAAGAAGCGGCAAGGTTACTGCCGCATTAATGATGAGCTATAAAAGGTCCTACCTCGGGCCATACCTACGATGCATCTCGGAAGAACAAGGGCGAAGTGTATTGGAAGAAATCCATGAAGGGTGCTGCGGAGACCATACCAAAGGAAGAGCGCTGATTAGCAAAACGCTAAGGGCTGGTTTCTTTTGGCCGACCATGAGCAAGAAAGCAGTGGAAATGGTTAAGCGATGCCAAAAATGTCAAGTGCACGCACCCTTAATTCATATCCCGGTAGAGGATATGATCACCATGGGAGCGCCCTGTCCATTCGCCAAATGGGAATTGACATCATGGGCGGTTACACAGCTCGGGAGGAAGAAAGTTCTTAATAGTAGCCATAGACTACTTGACAAATGGGTAGAGGCCGAGCTGTGGCCACCATAACCGAGCAAAGAATCATAAGTTTCTGTTTAACAACATTTCTTTGCAGTACGGAGCGCCCCGGATACTCATCTCGAGATAATGGAACCCAATTCAATGGGAAGAGAACCCGATCTGGTGCGAGGGCATGCATATCAAGCAAAGGTTCATTGCGGTTGCTCACCGCAAGCTAATGGGCAAGTAGAGGTAACTAACGAGAACAATCTTGCGGGGATAAAAACCCGCTTAGACAAAGTGGGTGGAGGATGGGTGGATGAGCTTAGCTCGGTACTATGGTAAATGCGGGACCACGCCTAGATCGTCAACAGGAGAAACACCCTTCAGTATGGTCTACGGGTCCGAGGCCGTCATCCCCGCAGAAGTCGGAGAAATGTCCCATCGGGTTCGATGGTTCAACGAGGTGGAGAACGAGGAAATAATGAAGGAGGCATTAGATACCATAGAAGAAAGGAGGGAAGCGGCAGCAACACGGACTGAAAGATACAAAAGCCTGACAAAAGTAGCTCATGACAAAAGAGTCAAGAAGAGACAATTCCAGGTCGGTGATTTGGTGCTTAGGCGAGCTGATGCCCTCAGAAAAACAGGAAAGCTGGAACCAGGCCCAGGAGGGCCCTTACAAGGTAATCCGAATTTACGCGGGAGGAGCTTACGAGCTTGAGGATATGGAGGGGCGCCTCATCAAAAGACCTTGGAACATATGTCACTTAAAAAAGTATTTTGTGTGAAGAGATGTGGAAAAAAGCTTGTGTTGTTTTAATGAAAGTCTATTACAAAAATATATCTCTGAATGTGTTGATCAAGTAAAACTAGAACTGACATCTGAATAGGCGAAACGCCTCCAGATCCGAGTAAGGGTGAACCGCCCTCTGACATCTGAATAGGCGAAACGCCTCCAGATCCGAGTAAGGGTGAACCGCCCTCTGACATCTGAATAGGCGAAACGCCTCCGAGATCCGAGTAAGGGTGAACCGCCCTCGACATCGAATAGGCGAAACGCCTCCAGATCCGTGTAAGGGTGAACCGCCATCTGACATCTGAATAGGCGAAACGCCTCCATATCCGAGTAAGGGTGAACCGCCCTCTGACATCTGAAAAGGCGAAACGCCTCCAGATCTGAGTAAGGGTGAACCGCCCTCTGACATCTGAATAGGCGAACGCCTCCGGATCCGAATAAGGGTGAACCGCCCTCGACATCTGAATAGGCGACGCCTCCCGAGATCCGGGTAAGTGAACCGCCCTCGACATCCGAATAGGCGAAACGCCTCCGGATCCGAGTAAAGCGAACCGACCTATGAAACTATGACTAAGGGAAATACCCAACTTACACTAAAGATCGGTGAAAAGATTAAGTCAAGCGGTCGGATTACATTCGGGAATTTTCGAATTTTAAAGTGGGGATACGAAATGTATCGACTTTGTTGTATCAAAACAAACAGGCACAAGATACATTAAGGTTACAAGCAATACCGAGTCAGACGACTTTGTTGTGTCAAAACAAACAGCACAAGATACATTAAGGTTACAAGCAATACCGAGCTATATCGACTTTGTTGTATCAAAACAAACAGCACAAGATACATTAAGGTTACAAGCAATACCGAGCTATATCAACTTTGTTGTCATTCAAACTCAAAAGCACACAAACCCAAAGTACATTCAACTCGAAAGTTGTCATTCAAAATAGCTGTGCCGGTACAAATAAAGTAGAAAAAAATTAAAAGAAAAATATACATTGTCTACACTAAGCTACGTGCTCAAGACGGAGGAGGCGGCGGAGGAGAAGCATCACGATCGGTCCCAACCACCTCGTGAGTAGGAGTATTGGCCTTAACAGTGAACTAGGAGGATCGGAAGGCGGCTCCAAGTCTAAGCCGGATTCCTTTAGGGACTCCTCAAGGGCGTCCTTCCACCGGGCCGCCTCCGGAGATTCTTCCACGTCCGGACCAACCGAAGAGCAGGAGCCCCGTCAATGCAAGCATCCGGTCCAGCTTGCCCAAAAAGCCCAATGAAGCTAGCCGCTCACGAGCACGAGTCGAGCAAAATCAAAATATTGCGTCGCACTGGGCTAGCTTAACCAGAATGCGGTGGAATTATGATACGGGCCAGGAGGCGGAGCGGTAGGCCTCCGAGAAAAGAGTGACCAACGTCACTAGTTAGGAATCGACGTCGGCCATCCGTCACCCCGCTCATAAGACGATCCCTCGGACCTAGCCTCGGCTAGTTGGGTCTCAGCGGTCACTTGTTCCGACGCCGCTCTAGCTTGAGCTTGAAGTCGGCGACCTTCTCGGCTCGGCCTTCGCCGTGCCTCAAGTTGGGCTATCCTTTCGGATTCGGCCCTAGCTTAAACGGTGAGCCTCGAGTGGCCCACCTTCTCCGTTTGTAGAAGACATGGTCTTCCAAAACTTGACTCTTGGTTTAGCCGAACATTGGCCATCTGGGCCCGCTCTAAAACCGCCTCCCGCTCGGACTCCTTCTTGAGCGGCATCTAAGCGATACTCCCTCTCCTGGCCGGGCCGAAAGATCGAATTAGCCACCGGGCGGCCTCCAGTCGGCTTGCATCCGGTGAGCTGCGAGGAAGAAGTAGCGCCGAGCTTATGATCCTCGGCGAAGGTCACGAAGGTGGCGAAGAACCGCACAAGAAAAGTTGTACCAGTCGGCAAAGGGTAATAATAAACATAAAAATAACCAAAAGAGGTATGAAGGCGAAAAGGGAATACCTTCCCAAAGTACATCATCATAGCGTCAAATTTAGGGTCCTCCTCGGCGTCTCGTAACTGACTTATCCTTAGCGGGACCATGGAGCTAAAGTAAGGGAGAAATTTCTCAAACTCCTTGCAACGGAGAAGAGTCTCCATAGCCGGACTGGAGGACCCGCGGTCTTCGGCCGTTTGGAAGCAGGAGCTAGGAGAAGAGGCCCTCGAGTGACCTGAAGTTGCGAGACGAGCTCGCGAGCCTCGTCCGTGGTCAAGGTAGGAGCTAGATCGGATGGAAGAGTTACCCCAGGACTTGGGGCGGCAGAGCCTTCCGTTTGGCTTTGGGCGAGCCCTCCGCCTCTCCTTGGGAGGATTCGTCGACTTAGGAACCTTCGCCTTGTTTGGTTGGTGGCTTGGAAGCATCCGACCGGCGAGTTCGCATGAATCGATCTACAAAAAACAGTACAAACGGTCAAGGAAATAGCCAAAAAAGCAAAATAACAAAGATCTAAAAAAATATATATATATATATAGATAAAGCCTACCAATGTCAGGGATAGCCGGGTAGGGATTCGAGCTCACCACAATGGAGCGACAAGATCATGGAATTGCGTCACTGGAAAGCATTATAGGAATGGCATTCCATTCCCGAACTTTCTCGACCCACACGGCCGGATGGAACTACGCCTAGGAATAGGATCCTGGCTCGGAGTAGCCTGCGTCCATTGCGTAGGAAAGCCCCAAGAATCGGCTGTGGGGAGCCGAAGGAAAAGAAGCGGGACCTCCAGTCCTTCACATTGGAAGGGAGGTGGGTGAAAAATGGGCGTCGTTTCGGGAGGTCAAGTAAAAGAGCCTTTAAAACTCTTTAGCCCAAAGCAAAAATAGAAAAAGCCCAGTCGGGTTCCTCTTATGCAGTAATGACACAAAGACGAGAAAACCCACCATGTAGCGAAAAGAGTTAGGAGAGAAGCTGGTTAAGGGAAGATTGTATTTAGTGGAGAGAGAGACAAGGAAGGGATGGGGTGGGAAGCGAAGACCACCGCTCACACAGTCCACAAACCAGTAATATGACCCTAGGAGGATGGTCGGGGTATCGCTAGCACGAGGTGTGACAAATTCCCACCCCGGAAGCCTAAGAAATCTTATAAAACTAGCCGGGCGGTGGCTAGTCCTCGATAGAGGATGGGGAGGGAGAACTCGAGTCGCCCCTACAACCGTCTGATAAGGGTCGGCTAAAAGGCCGGTCACAGTTACCTCGTCCGTGGGGGGAGGGGAAGGAGGATCTACAATTATTAGGGGAATGCCAGAGGGAGGGATGTCACCTAGCTCGGACCAGTCTATGTCACCTAAAGGTTCATCCCTAAGGCGGAGGGAGGAACCAGTAGCTCGCCCCGACCTACCCCCCGAATCCCCATCAGAAGAGGAAAGACCCTCCAAAAAGGAGTTCACGGCCGATTCGCCGGAAATATTTTGGGAATCCGAAACAGATGACATAACTTGAGGAAAAGGGGAGGAAGAAGAAAAGGAAAAATATGTGTAAAACAAATCAAAAAGCTAAAGATGTTTAGATGAACATACCCATGGGATTGGGTGGAAGTTCGCCGGAGAAAGGTGGAGCAAACTTGTCGCCGGGGACAGATAGCTGCGATTGCTAGGGTTGCACAGGAATTTTGCACCGTAGATCGAGGGTGTAAAATCGCGGAAGTGGTATAGGGGGGAAGAAGGAGACCTTTTATAGGAGGGAGGGGCAAAAACCGAGGAGGATAGGGACGATCTGGAGCGTCCGATGCCCTATCCGAAGGAACGGCTGGGATTTGGCACCGTCTTAGCCGACCTATGGCAGGTCGACACCTGGCTTCGGCCACCTATTGGACGTCTTGGAGGCAGGGAAAGGAAAAGACAGGTCAATTATAGCGCACAAAGTACGAAGAGCCTCGTTATCTGGGAATGGGAGTCCCTAGGATAGTTGCGTCAAGGTCGTCCGGTTGTAAACAAATCTTACTCTACTCGGTCTTACATTTCGACTAGAGTAGGGGGTAGTTGATAGGGACGTCGAATGTACGCTCACTGAAAACCCGGTTTAAAATATGGACCAATAAAGGTCCGACCTAGGTTCTTAGATAAGGAGATTACAACCCCAAGGTCCTTTAGAAGGTCGCCGACCTCGGGGGCTCCATTTAGCTGTGATATCTGTTAGATAAAGGGCGCCGACCTCGGAGGCCCCATTTAGCTGTGACATCTGTTATAAGGGCGCCGACCTCGGAGGCCCCCGCCGACCTCGGAGGCCCCATTTAGCCGTGATATCTGTTAGAAGGCGCGCGACCTCGGAGGCCCGACCTATGATATCCGATACAGTCGCCGACCTCAAAGGTCTCTCAAACTACCGATTTGAATAGGGATGAGCCGACCTAAAAACCATCGAACTCTTGGGAAAGAAGATCACGACTCACTGTAATCCCTAAGATCCGAGGATTGAGAACCCATACCTTGCCAATCCCGAGATCCGAGTTGAGAGCCCATACCTGCAATCCGGAAATCCAGGATGGGAACTCGCAGCTTGAATCCCTGGATATCCGGGATTCTCTCTAGGAATCAGGAATCATCTCAGATAACAAGGCATCCTCCCTCCTATAAAAGGGAGAGAGGGGGTTCCTCAAAAGGGGACACACTTTGAGAATACAGCATTTTTTAGAGAGAGAAAGAAAAGAGAGTACTTCATATATCTTGGGTTTTCTTAGCTAAACTTCTAAAATTAACCCGGTTCTTGGTGGCCGATCAGCTCGGTTACATCAAAATAATATACGGAATAAATATTCCAACACCCCGAGAGGTTTCTCATTTTGTACAATAGTTTAGAAGAATTTAACCATTTACTTGAAAAAAAAGACAAAGTAATTTAAAAATAAGTTGAAACCTCGGGAATTTCATTTCGTTCATCAAAAGTTTCAAGATTTACGTCTCAGACTTTTCTAGAAAAAGAAATACATTTTCAAATTTCTTAGGGCTCGAGATCCTATGAAGTACTACTTAACCATTTTCAAATTATGCATGACTATAAAACCCAGAACCACTTGCTTTTCACACTTAAGCCGCGTCAGGGTACGTGGCCAAGATTGTATTTTATCAATATAGCCTTTCGAATTCATCATAACGCTGAACCATATCCCCACAGTCTACGGGTCTCACCGGTCTCGCAAGACCAGCTTGATTAGGAACTTCGTCAGGTATTATATCACTCGCATCCGTGATTTCCGTGTCTCGACATCCGCATGGTCTGTCGGATACTATAAGACACGTAGCCCCACACAGCCTGAAATCACCATGCTTAACTCGAGCCACAGTCTCCTGATCCCATTGGTCCCTCAAGATTGACTTAATTTTTTTGATACAGGGTTACAGGCTTTACACACTAGTCGCCGGGATAACAATGACCCCACAAGATCTGCTACAGGTTAAATCGCGAGATGTGTATCGCCTTCTCGGGTTCTTAAATATCCTCAACTACCGCGCCTTGCGAGTCGTCCCCAGTGATTGCTCCACTTTGGACCACCCCAAATCCAACCGCAGTTCCGAGATCTGGCCTCCTGCTGCTTGAAGCCCTCAATATTTAATTGTTCCACCAACAGTACTCAGGAGGGCTAACCCTTAGTCAAAGACTAAGGGATCATTGGGCCTTGAGAAATTCAATTCCAAAGTGTCGCCACTAGGAATTGAACCCCTGACCTCCAACTAAATTGAAGGTCAGGTGGCCAACTGCGCCAAGACAGTTGGTTGATTGACTTAAATTTTTATGTCTCTTTCATAGCACGTACCAGCACATTATCAGCATTCCAACAGTTCCGAACAAAATCACAGACATATACGATCACAATTACATGGAGTGCCCGACCACGATAAATGCAACATCAAATAGTAATATTATATAAAAGCAGTCTATCACACAGACACAAGAACAATGATCAAAGTCATACAATCAAACTGTAATACCCGGTTGTAATTCAGTCATTATCATTCAGTAATTTTATTCGGTGATTGTCACTCAGTGGATTTTCACTCATTTATAATCATTCACCAATCATATTCATTCACCGTGTTCACCGTTCGGAAAAACTTCGAGTGGTGTATCGTTATTGTTCATCGTTTCAACTTTCCTCATATGAGTTCGACTTTGTTAGATCACCATTAATTTTTGGTAACTCCAAAAATTCTAAATCTTTGCAATATTATAGAGCATCGAGTTAGCTTTCCAATGGTTCAAACGGTGAGTCAATGAGTCGGACGAGAGAGTTATGGTCGTTTTAGCTCAACCGCTCATTTTTCGATTTTGGCGATCCTTTGCCGAGCGAACTTCGGCCGTGTCGTACTCGTCCGGAAAGTGCGAAGTGTACGCCTCGGGACCCGACCGTGTCGTGCAGCACGGCGAGTCGAACCCTTCCGGATAAGCGAAGCGATCGCTGACACGCCCGGCCGTGTCGTGCAGCACGGCCGAGTCATCTTGAGTCATTTGTCGGACGGTCAGCTGTCGGGAGGCCCTCCGCGCCGCGACCGTGTCAAGCGGGACACGGTCGAGTCCTGTCGGCCAATCGTCGGCCGGTATGCGACACGGCCGTGCCGATCGGCACGGCCGTGTCCGCAAGCGATCAACTCCCTTAAATTCATTTTTTGAGATTTGACCATTTCTATCCCTTTTCTTCACCTTCAACCGTGAGAGTAAGCTTGAGGAGGGTTTTCCTTCACAAATCATTTGGGTGTTTGATTTTCTTCATCTCCTTTCGATCGTGAAGCCTTGGATAATCAATCTAACGCGTGTTCTTCGGATTAAAGTACTTGGATCATCAAAAGGTAATTCCTTCAACACTTTGGACTTCGATTTTGTGTTGAGATATGATGTTTTGGACGTTATAATCATGTTATATGAAGGGATATGTATATGATTATGAGTTTGTATAAGGATTCATTGGATTATTGAGGAATTATTCGAGAACACCTTGAATATCGAGTTGGAATTGGGGATTTTCGACTAATTGTTGTTATAATCACGTTTTTGGATATTCATAACGGATTTTTGATCGTATTGGAGATATTTTGTTGGTTTGAAACACTTCTTGGGGATTTTGATATTGGTATATTGAGGTTTGATTGTAAACAATCGGAGTTTGGATACAACGTGTTTGATTTAATGCCTCTATGGACTTGGTTTAGTCGTATCGACGTTTTGAGTTCGTTATATTCGTGTTTGATTCGTATATTGATCGGATTGTCGGTAATTGTATTGAATTAAGGTTGTTCGTGCGACCGACACTTCATTTAGGACATTTGTTCGTGGAAGGACTTTCTTCATCGGTATTTTGTAAGTTAATTCTTACTCGGTTAAAAGGATATTCATGCCTTTTGTTGTTGTTCATTCATAATCATAACTCATTCATCATTATATTAACCGTATCAAAACTTGTTGTTATCAATTAATCATTTGATCATAAGGAGCAGCGGTTCCAATCTTTTCATTGTCATTTATTTCATTACCATTCCACCTCGGTGAGTCATTATTCATTTTCGATGTCACTTTTGTCATAACGTGGCATTCCGGGTCATACTGGCGTGCCGGTTGGTATGTGTAGGGTTTTCATGTCGGGCACATTATAGTCGTGTGTTGGTTGGTGGCCTCACATTGGACTGTGCACACGAGATTGATTGTTTCGTGAGACTGATTAGGTACAAGACCACACGTGTATTCGATCGATACTCGTTGGTGGCTTGTGCACGGACACATTTCCATCCCGGGCGTAGTGTGGCGCCATTTCCTTTGAGCCGTACTGTTAGTTGATTCATATAGCATGTTTGATTGCGCATGTTTCGACAGGATGTTTCATAACTTCAGATATAATCATGATTGTGTATTTTCAACTCTTGAGGATTGTTGTTCTTTGTAACTGACCCCGTTTGGGGATTTTGTTTTTCAGGTCATGGCAAGGCAAACGCACGGGAATAGCATGTTGACGTCGAGGAGTCCTAGTGATTCTAGTAGGGGCCCCGATCTTTCGATTATTCATGTTATTGTTCTTTATTTTCCGCTGAGACTTTCATTTGAATACTCGTTTCATTCGGTGTTGTGTATTTTATCTTCATATAAAATACACACGGTGTCAGTATTGTCTGGTGTGTTGTAACTAAACTCCACATCGGAGTAATTATTCTTTGTAATGTAGTTCGGCACTACATTTATCTTGTGTAATTCATTCATTTTCATTTGCCTAGTGGGTCCCAGTTGGGGATCTACGGCACTGTAATATCCGCCTAGTTTGGGGTGTTACAGAGTTGGTATCGGAGCGTGGTTTTGAATACTACCTTCCGAGTCATGTCTCATTTGAAATCATCGTCATCGGACTAGTATCATTGGACTTTCGCGTCACGTGTGACTGTGCGAATGCCGAGCCAATCGACAGAAAGAAGCGTAAGACTTCTAACGCCATGGTATAATTTCGCAATAGTCATTCATTCATCATTCATCATTTAACAATCCTCAAACATCATCATTCATTGTGATTAGGACAATCATGTTAACTCATTAATCACTTAATTCATTTCATTACTCAGTTAATAATCAGGACGATTATGTTAACTCATTAATTACTCAATTCATTTCATTACTCAGTTGTCAACCTAGATAATCATATTGTCAATCTTGTTAAGTTATTCAAGATAATCATTTCAAGAATTTCATCGGATAATCATGTAACTTGATAAATCATTCATATAATCACTAAGTTAGAGCATGTATACTCATTTTCATCATCTCATGACATAATCATAACGTGCTAATCATGCGGGAAATATAATCATTATGCGACCTCCCTACTTCGATATGGAGAGAGGCATCGAGAGATGCACGGGGAGAGGCGCGGTGCGGAAACCCGAGAAATAATCACTGGCTTGGAAATCGTGCCCGTGACTCGCTCGATCGAGAAGATGTACGGGTTGATCCACTCACTTTTATGCGAGCCATGATGACCCATGTGCGATTGCTCAATCATCATTGCGCCACTCGGCCGGATTAATCGAGAGAACTCTCCGTGAGCAGTGCTAAGGAAATTCTTTGGCGGCAACTTTGCATATGTCAACAGAAATCAACGGCGTAATCTATCCGAAGGCGGTCGGTCAACTGCAAGAAGCCTCGTGTGAGTCCTATCGTTTCGAGCGACCTCCTACGGCACATAATCGTGCGGGATCTCATTCCGGCGGCGGTTTAGCCATCACCTGTTTCAATTGTGGAACGCAGGTCATTTCAGCCGAGTGTACAAACCGTCTATCACGTGCTATAATTGTGGGAATTTTGGGCATAAGGCCCGTTTTTTCGAAAGGACTCCAAGTCGGCTCGGCGGCATCTCGAGCCCGAAGCAATCGGCCTTTCGTAATCGGGCGCTTTGTCAACGTTGTTTAAGACAACGGAAGCAAATAGAGTTGGAGCTCGTATTTATCGACGGAGCGTCGGTTCGGGGGCGGCAAGTCCCATTTATATGATGAGGAGGATCGACGATCCGGTGGCGAATGATTTCGGGTATACTCGTAATTTTATTTCAACTTGTGTGTACCTTTTGATCTTTGGTACACCGCATTCATTCATTTTCGATTCATGCTTGAATAGACTTGTTTCGGGATAGTCCTACTTAATGACCGTGATTGGTTGATGGATCTAATCGTGGTGAATTTATCTTAGGACGATGTAATTTTCGGTATTAGTTGGTTTGATCGTCTTGATACTATCCTCAGTGCTTGTTAGCGTTTGGTCGCTATCTTTCCGTCGTTGGTTGTCGAATGTATGCTTCGAAGTAATCCCGTTGTTCGATCGAAATTTTATTATGGCGAAGCGAAGAAATTCCGCAATCGAACTATTCAATCATTCATTGTATCATTCTCATCGATTGGCCTTTCTAGGGCAATCGAGTTATTCAATCATTCCTTGTATTATTTCCATCGATTGGCTTTTCTAAGACAATCGAGTCATTCAATCATTCATTGTATCATTTTCATCGATTGGCTTTTCTAAGACAATCGAGTCATTCAATCATTCATTGTATCATTTTAATCGATTGGCTTTTCTAAGACAATCGAGTCATTCAATCATTCATTGTATCATTTTCATCGATTGGCCTTTCTAGGGCAATCGAGTTATTCAATCATTCATTGTATCATTTCCATCGATTGGCCTTTCTAAGACAATCGAGTTATTCAAACATTCATTGTATCATCTTCATCGATTGACCTTTCTAAGGCAATCGAGTTGTTCAATCATTATTGGTATCTCTTTTTATCGATTGACCATTCTAGGGCAATCGAAATGTTCAATCATTCGTGGTATCATTGTCATCGATTGACGATGTATTTCCGCACGAGTTATCTGGTTGCCTTCACATAGAGTAAGGGAATTCGGAGTGAGTTGGAGCAGTCGTCCCCTTTATCGAAGGCACCGTATCGGATGACCCGACTGAATGCAGGAGTTGAGGATTCAACTTGAGAAATAGTTCGAGAAAGGTTATCTCCGACCGATTGCGTCCCCGTGAGGAGCACCAGTGTGATCTGTCAAGGAGAAGGATGGCTCGTCTCGTGTGTGTATTAATTACCAGGAGTTGAACAGGGTGATGATCAAGAGTAGTATCCTTTACCTCGTATTGTTGATCTTTTAGATCAACTTCAGGGAGCCTCAGTATTTTCTAGGATCGACTTAAGATCTGGATATCACCAGTTGCGGATTCGAGAGTCGGATATCGCGAGGATAGCGTTTCGTACACGCTATGGTCATTATGAGTTCGTAGTTATGCCGTTCGGGCTAACTATTGCACCTGCGGTATTCAGGGAGTTAATGAATCGGGTTTTCATCAACTTTTTGGATCAGTTTGTTGTTGTCTTCATCGAAGACATTTTGATTTATTCTCTTAGCCGAGAGGAACACGAGATTCATCTTCTTCAGGTTCTCGACGTGTTGAGACGAGAGCAACTTTATGGAAAGTTTTCCAAATGTGAGTCCTGGAGGTCCGAAGTGACTTTCTCGGACATGTAATTTCATCTGACAGAGTTCGTGTCGACCCTCAGAAGACGGAGACTATCCGAGATTGGCAACCTCCGAAAGATATTAAGTAAATCCGATGTTTCCTCGGATTAGTTGGTCAATTATCCAACCCACGACCTGGAGCTAGCAGCCGTGGTTTTCGCGTTGGGGATTTGGCGTCGTTGCCTTTATGGCATCACCTGTCATATCTTCACCAATCACAAGAGTTGAAGGATATATTTACTCACAAGGAGTTAAATATGCGACAGGCGGTGGTTAGAACTAATCAAAGATTTTGATATCGAGATCCTTTACCACAGGCAAGGCGAACGTTATCGCCGACGCCTTGAGTCGTAAGTCCGTGCGGGAGCGGATGCTTGCTCGTTTAGCGATTCGAAGAAGCTTCAAAGGAATTCCTTAGACCGAGATCGAGTGCAGCGGCGAATTCGGGGACGACTTTGTATGTTAGAGATTTCATCATCTCTTGAGGAGGTAATCAGAGAGAATCGAGTTCGGACCCTTCATTGTTGCGCATCCGTGAAGATGTGGCTCAGGGAAAGCCACGGATTCGTGATCCGCGAGGATGGACTTTTGAGATTTAAGAATCGGATGTGTGTACGCGAATGACGAGTTGAAAAACTCTATTTTGAGAGAAGCTCATGCTACCCCTTATTACGTTCATCAGGGTCCACAAGATGTACAAGGACTTGAAACAAAATTACGGTGGAGTAATATGAAGCGAGAAGTCGCGGAATTTGTTTCGAGATGCTTAACTTGCCAACAAGTCAAGATTGAACATCGGTGACCGCGGTTATCTTTGAAAACCTCTCCCTATTAGGAATGGAAGTGGGAAGACATTTCTATGGATTTCATCACGAGTTTGCCGGCAGTCGTCGTGGCATGAATGCGATCAGGTGATTGTGGACCGCTCAACTAAATCAGCTCATTTCCTTGAGATCAAGGATACGTGGGGTCCCGAGAACTGGATCGATTGTTCATCAAGGAGATAGTGAGACCGCACGGTACTCCTAAGAGTATCGTTTCCGATCGTGACGGACGATTTGTTTCCCATTTTGGAAATCGATTCATCGTCTATGGGAAATCAGCTTAATCTCGATTGCCTTTCATCCTCGGTCAGACGGACAATCGAGAGAGAACTATTCGGACATTAGAGGACATATTGAGGACATGCGTCCTCGATTAGTAAACGATTAGGAAGCCCAATTCTTGTTGTTTAAGTCCACGTACGGTATAGTTGGCATGCCTCCATTAAGATGGCACCTTACGAGGCCTTGTACAGTCGTCTTTGTCGATCTCCTTTGTGTTGGGATGACTTGTCGAATCAATCGGCACCGAGCCCGATATGCTTATAGCCTTGAGAGAAGGTAGCTTTGATCAAGAGTCGTATGTTGGCATTTCAGTCGGCCAGAAATCATATGCGATAAATCGTCGTCGACCACTAGAGTTCGAGACGGTGACCATGTTTTGGTCAAGGTATCCCAGTCGAGGTATTTTCCGTTTCGGAAAAGCGGGGAAGTTAGTCGAGATTCATTGGACCGTTTGAAATTTTGGATCGAGTAGGCGAGTTAGCTTATCGATTGGCTTTACCTCCGGCTTTGAGCAGAATTCATAATGTGTTTCACGTCTCTCGATTGCGGAAGTATGTTGCCGACCAGTCACATACTTGATTCGGCGAAATCGAGATCGCGGATGATCATTCGTGCGAGAGCGTCTGTCTGAGTGTTAGAGCGGCAAGTCAAGCGATTGAGGGATAAGTCGATTCCTTTGGTCAAGATTCGATGGTCTAGACACGGAGTCGAAGAGGCTACTTGGGAAACCGAGGATAGTATGCGGAGTGTTATCCCAAGTTGTTTGACCCTTAGTTTCGGGACGAAACTCTTTTAAGGGGTGTATGTAATACCGGTTGTAATTCGATCATTATCATTCAGAATTTTATTCGGTGATTGTCACTCGGTGGATTTTCACTCATTTATAATCATTCACCAATCATATTCATTCACCGTGTTCACCGTTCGGAAAAACTTGAGTGGTGTATCGTTATTGTTCATTGTTTCAACTTTCCTCATATGAGTTCGACTTTGTTAGATCACCATTAATTTTTGGTAACTCCAAAAATTCTAAATCTTTGCGATATTATAGAGCATCGAGTTAGCTTTCCAATGGTTCAAACGGTGAGTCAATCGGAGTACGGGCGAGAGAGTTATGGTCGTTTTAGCTCAACCGCTCATTTTGATTTTGGCGATCAACTGCCGAGCGAACTTCGGCCGTGTCGTCGACACGGCCCGTGCCGTACTCGTCCGGAAAGTGCGAAGTGTCTGCCTCGGACCCGACCGTGTCGTGCAGCGCGGCGAGTCGAACCCTTCCGGATAAGCGAGCGACTACGACACGCCGGCCGTGTCGTGCAGCCGATCGAGTCATGCGAGTCGGCTGTCGGACGGAGTCAGCTGTCGGGAGGCCCTCAGCGCCGCGACCGTGTCAAGCGAGGACACGGTCGAGTCCTGTCGACCAATCGGCCGGTATGCGACACGGCCGTGCCGATCGGCCGGGCCGTGTCCGGCGACGATCAACTCCCTTAAATTCGTTTTTTGAGATTTCACCATTTCTATCCCTTTTCTTCACCTTCAACCGTGAGAGTAAGCTTGAGGGAGGGTTTTCCTTCACAAATCATTTGGGTGTTTGATTTTCTTCATCTCCTTTCGATCGTGAAGCTTAGGATAATCAATCTAACGCGTGTTCTTCGGATTAAAGTACTTGGATCATCAAGAGGTAATTCCTTCAACACTTTGGACTTCGATTTTGTGTTGAGATATGATGTTTTGGACGTTATAATCATGTTATATGAAGGGATATGTATATGATTATGAGTTTGTATAAGGATTCATTGGATTATTGAGGAATTATTCGAGAACACCTTGAATATCGAGTTGGAATTGGGGATTTTCGACTAATTGTTGTTATAATCACGTTTTTGGATATTCATAACGGATTTTTGATCGTATTGGAGATATTTTGTTGGTTTGAAACACTTCTTGGGGATTTTGATATTGGTATATTGAGGTTTGATTGTAAACAATCGGAGTTTGGATACAACGTGTTTGATTTAATGCCTTTATGGACTTGGTTTAGTCGTATCGACGTTTTGAGTTCGTTATATTCGTGTTTGATTCGTATATTGATCGGATTGTCGGTAATTGTATTGAATTAAGGTTGTTCGTGCGACCGACACTTCATTTAGGACATTTGTTCGTGGAAGGACTTTCTTCATCGGTATTTTGTAAGTTAATTCTTACTCGGTTAAAAGGATATTCATGCCTTTTGTTGTTGTTCATTCATAATCATAACTCATTCATCATTATATTAACCGTATCAAAACTTGTTGTTATCAATTAATCATTTCAGTCATAAGAGCAGCGGTTCCAATCTTTTCATTAATTTGTCATTTATTTCATTACCATTCCACCTCGGTGAGTCATTATTCATTTTCGATGTCACTTTTGTCATAACGTGGCATTCGGGTCATCTTGGCGTGCGGTTGGTATGTGTAGGGTTTTCATGTCGGGCACATTATAGTCGTGTGTTGGTTGGTGGCCTCACATTGGGTGTGCACACGAGATTGATTGTTTCGTGAGGCATTAGGTACAAGACCACACGTGTATTCGATCGATACTCGTTGGTGGCTTGTGCACGGACACATTTCCATCCCGGGCGTAGTGTGGCGCCATTTCCTTTGAGCCGTCTTGTTAGTTGATTCATATAGCATGTTTGATTGCGTATGTTTCGGACAGGATGTTTCATAACTTCGATATAATCATGATTGTGTATTTTCAACTCTTGAGGATTGTTGTTCTTTGTAATCGGCCCGTTTGGGGATTTTGTTTTTAGTCATGGCAAGGCAAACGCACGGGAATAGCATGTTGACGTCGAGTCCTAGTGATACTAGTAGGGGCCCCGATCTTTCGATTATTCATGTTATTGTTCTTTATTTTCAGCTGAGACTTTCATTTGAATACTCGTTTCATTCGGTGTTGTGTATTTTATCTTCATATAAAATACACGGTGTCAGTATTGTCCTGGTGTGTTGTAACTAAACTCCACATCGGAGTAATTATTGCTGTAATGTAGTTCGGTACTACATTTATCTTGTGTAATTCATTCATTTTCATTTGCCTAGTGGGTCCCAGTTGGGGATCTACGGCACTGTAATATCCGCCTAGTTTGGGGTGTTACACAAACAATACAACATACTTCAAAGGTAAGCCAACAGGGCATATGCAATCATAAATCCAACATAAACGCTATTATACCTGGTGCAGGGGTCGAGACGGTATCTAATACCATCACCAAAGTTGATAGCATGTCCTGCATGTTCTACACATATCACATAACACATACACACAATACCATCATGTTGGGAATAGTGCTCTAGGACATTTGATGTGCCTAATTTTGTAATTATCACATTTAAATAAAGTTATTTGATATCATCTACTTCTCGTTGATTATTATAATGTGTGCATGTCTTAATATTATAATAATAGAATGATTATTATTCATGAATAATAAGATTATTCAAATATCCCTGGTCCAATCACGTAGAGTGGAGACTCAAGTGATTAATATGCTAGTATAAGTTTGATTGATAATCAACGGATGACTAGGCTATGGTACTATTTGATAATCATCAAATAGTAATATTATATAAAAGCAGTCTATCACACACAAGAACAATGATCAAAGTCATACAATCAAACAATACATCATACTTCAAAGGTAAGCCAGCAGGGCATATGCAATCATAAATCCAACATAAACGCTATTATACCTGGTGCAGGGGTCGAGACGGTATCTAATACTATCACCAAAGTTGACAGCATGTCCTGCATGTTCTACACATATCACATAACACATACACACAACACCATCATGTTGGGAATAGTGCTCTAGGACATTTGATGTGCCTAATTTTGTAATTATCACATTTAAATAAAATTATTTGATATCATCTACTTCTCGTTGATTATTATAATGTGTGCATGTTTTAATATTATAATAATAGAATGATTATTATTCATGAATAATAAGATTATTCAAATGTCCCTGGTCCAATCACGTAGAGTGGAAACTCAAGTGATTAATATGCTAGTATAGGTTTGATTGATAATCATCGGATGACTATGCTATGGTACAGATCAAACTTAGGTATTGGTTGGATAACGCAATGCTGGATGTAGTAGATACATGTAAAATCCAACAGTGGTATTGTAATGCCCGGATAATTACTGTGTATTTATCTTGTAAGAATCAACTTTGTAATGTTATTATTCGGAGGTTGGTTTCCCGTATTTTGTATCCTTACGTTTTGGTATCTACAGTATTCTGCATGCATGTTTCTGCACGTGTTAACATACGTTGCCAGACGTCCATAACGTGCGCTAAGAGAGCAGTATTACGTATGTTATCTAAAGTGGTTAACGTACGTAAGCTAAGTCAACTTGGGATCGGATAAGGGTCGGCGTGTGGGGGCCGAGGAAGGGGCCGGGGAAGATCCGTGTGATTTCCGAATGAACCTGGACATAGGTGTTACGTACGTTACGGTGCATGTTTTACGTACGCTAAGGACATGAATATTACGTACGTAAAACCCTTGCTATTACGTACGTAAGGAAATAGCGAAATCGAGGCGGTGAGTTACAGTGGGCCGACTACGTACGCTATAGTTAGGGTATAACGTACGTTAAGCTTATTACGTACGTAAGGTGAATTGCATAACGTACGTAATGTCCAGAATTCTATTTATAGACTTCGACCTTATTTCATTTCTCACCTTTCCTTTGGCCGATTTTTCGTGTTCTGGAGATCTTTCATCACCTCTTATCCTTCCTATCATCTTTTGGGACGATTCTTGGGAAGCATAGGCCTTGTAGATTGGTGTTCAAACTTCCGGTGGTTGAGTTTATTCAAGTTCTTCATTGTTCATCCATTTGTTGAGGTATGTGATCCTTCACCAACTAATTTAGCATGATCTTAGTAATGTTTTGGACCTGTTTTGAGTAGGCCAAACCAGTTTTCTTCTTGAGGAGCCTTTCATCATGGTTTAAAAGATTGAATTCAATTATTTTCGATTTCTCTTGATTGTAGTAATCGTTGAGCAAACCTCTAGTGATTAGACTATTGATTAGTGTATCTTGAGATTTATAAACCAATCATATTTAGTTTTCGTAGATTATCTTAATTTGGGAGAATGTTATGATCGAACATTTCGGTGAAGAATTAATGGATTGAACTTAAGGATTAATTCGTAGAAGGAGATGATATTGGAACTAGTCTTTATGATGATTCATCGAAGTTCGGATATCTTGTTGTTATAAAACATGATTAGAATCCTCCTAGGATGAATTCCATGTTATGTAGTAACAATCAACCGAAGGAATTGTGTTAAGACCGAATAGTCCATCGCCATGATAGATGCATCATGCCTTTTTACGATTCATTTGATGATTTCAACAATTATCCGGAACCCTGAGTCATGACGACGTTATTTTTCGATGAAGGATTGCATTCCGGTGAGCCGACCGAGTGAGAATTCTCCGAACGGATTGAAGACTGTCGATAGTAGAAATTCTTGTCGCCATTGTTGAGGCAAGTATCGTATTTTGAAAGTTTGTGAACAATTGATGAATTTGATCCTGCATATGGTTTATTCGTGTTATTGATATGAGGTTATCATGACAATTGCTATCGATTTAACGTACGTTCATATTGATGAATATGTCGATGTTCTCGCATATGTATATGCATAGTTGCGTTATGTGTAATTTGTGTTGATCGAAGGATCAAGCGATCTATCTTGAGGCCGCTGGATCGGATGTCCACCTCGTGTTGGTCCGCGGGATCATCTTGGGATCTAGGTGAGGCTGGATCATTGGACGGGTTTTTTCCACCTCATGTTGGTCAAGCGGGATCATCTTGGGATCTATCTTTGAGAAATGGATCGTTGGAATACCCATGTTGTGTTAATTGAATCTTGTGGATTCGTATTGTTGGATTTCGGTAGCGGAAGTCCATATTGTGTATGTTTTTATGCATTGTCGTTGCATATTTGTGTGCTCCGATACTTGTACTAGCATTGTTTTGCTAACCCCTTCGGGGGTGGACATTTGTTTTGATGTTCAGGTAGCCGAGGAGCGGGGAAGCAGCCACAGTACCATCATGACGATGAAGTGGCCCAGTGATGTTAATTGTTCGTCGTCTTTGTGATTTGTCTCCTTGGTTCATTTTCAGTACTCGAGTACGCGTGTATTTTTAAGTTCATTTCGATATGGTTGTAATAAAGCAGTTGGAACCAATTTGTAATTTGAATTTCGGTGATATTGTTGGTTTATATTCACACTTCTTTTAATCAGCCTTGTAAATCCTTACTTAAAGGGTTTACGGCGCTGTAATTATTCCGATTATCTCGGGGTGTTACAGAATATGGTATCGGAGCTAAGATTCATGGATATCTTGGCAGTCGGGTTTTAGTTGGGTCTGTTTACGTTATTTGATTTACGGGTCGTTCGTAACATCACTGTTCAGCCAAAGTTGTCATGTGGGCCGTGGTTGTAAGTCTCCTAATATCTTATACTACCGTTTTACTTAATTTCTGTTTTGTTAGCATTGACGGACTTTATTTTTGAAAGTTTTGTCCTGGATATTGAGAAATTGTGTTTACAGTATGTTGAGAGGAGGACGTGGACGCGGACGCGGTCGTGGACGCGGACGTGGTAACATGAGACAGGAGGATTCCGCAACTACCCCAGAATTATCGGCTAGTCGAACCGATTCCCATTCTGGAGGACAGCAGGGATCAGCGAATGACGACGCGAATCCTAACATGCCGGGAGTGCTTCAACAGGTGGTGGCTCAGATAAACCAGTTCGCTCAGGTAGTCGATCGCATGCAGACAGCGATGGGGCAGCAACACCACGAGGATAACCGGGGAGACAGATGGCTTGCTGAGGTGGTCAAATTACACCCACCAAAATTTGACGGATCTGCTGAAGCACTTACTTGGGATCATTGGCTAAAAGAGTTAGAGAAGATATTTGCAGGAATTAACTGTCCCGAGGACCGAAAGGTTCCTATTGCCCAGTATTTTATGACTGGGGAGGCTTTTGACTGGTGGGAGGCTATTCGACCCGAGAATCATAATGCTGACTGGACGGAATTCAAACTAATGATGGAAGCCCAGTATTGTCCTCGTCCAGTTAGAGAGGCAAAAATCCGAGAGTTTTTCTCACCACAGAGTTCGGAAGCATCTGTGACAGACATAATCAAGACTTTTAATCATCAGCTGACTTGTGTGCGACACTTGGTCGAACGGAGGCGTAAAAGATTTTTCATTTCGATATGCGGATGAAACCGAGATTCAGCAGTACATGTCCGGATTCGAGTGTACTACGTTGCGGCGAGATCAAGACAAAGCGCGGCCTATGACATGAAAGAGGCGGCGGTGGAGAAATCGATGGAGGCAAAGAAGCAGAAAGTGTCCGGCAACTTCTCGGAAAACAAGAATGGTGGGCCCCGCAAGGGGCAGTCTTCATTTTATTCATCTAGGAAACCTCCACATTCTTCTCGAGGTGGCAAGAAGTTCCGGACAACATCAGTAGTTTCGGACGCATCAAAGAAATGCTATAATTGTGGTCGAGCAGGGCATGTTCGACGTGATTGCCACGCATCTTCTGTAACTTGTTTCGATTGTGGGCAAGAAGGGCACCGTGCGGATTTCTGTGGAGTTGCGACTAGATCATATGGCACTCGCACTACAGCGCCAGTTCCGAAAAAGGTGAGTGTGAACCAGACGCAACAGAGTGGGTTTCAACAGCAGAATATTGGGAAGAGAGAGACATCCAGTGCTGGGTCCATTCCTCCGCGCCTATACGAGATGAGGAAATCGCGATCGAGAACTGCTTTGTTGCATCGAGTACGATTCAGATCCTTTTGCAACCAGTTAGTGTCTTATTCGATTCAGGAGCTACACATTCTTTCATATCATTGAACTGTGTTAATCGTTTGAAAATCTCGTGCTTATTTGATTGTGAACCATATGTTGTGGGTTTGCCGAGCGGAGAGAGAATTGTGGGAACCCTAGAAACTAGAGATTTTCCAGTGTCTATAGGAGGGAGATATTGGCCATCAAATCTTATTGTAGTCGACATCCATGGTGACGATTTAATTCTCGGAGACGATTGGCTCAACCGTTATGGAGCTATTTTGAATTACCGAAAACGAGTCATCTCTATCATTGCCGATGATGGATCTGAACATTTATTCAAAGGATGGAGACCAGGAAGCTCGGGAAAATTGATCAAAGCTATGAAGGCAGTGAAATTACTGAAGCAGGGTTGTCACGGATTATGGTGCTATGCCATGAAGAAAGAAGAAGGAGTAGAGCTCTCATCTATCCCAGTTGTGAACGAATTCTCGGATGTATTCCCTGACGAACTACCTGGGTTACCTCCACAGAGATAAGTAGAGTTTAACATCGAATTAGAGTCAGGAGCCATTCCTATTTCCAGAGCACCATACCGTATGGCGCCAACCGAGATGTATGAACTAAAGAAGCAACTGGAGGAATTGTTACAGAAGGGTTACATTCAACCTAGCGTTTCTCCTTGGGGAGCACCCGTTCTCTTTGTCCGGAAGAAAGATGGATCCCTCCGATTATGTATTGATTATAGGGAGCTAAACAAGGTGACGATCAAGAACAAGTATCCTATACCTCGGATCGACGACTTGTTTGATCAACTACAGGGGGCCAGAGTATTCTCTAAGATTGACTTGCAATCCGGATATCATCAGTTGAGGATTAAGGAATCGGATATACCGAAATCTGCTTTCGGATCGATGCAGACATTATGAATTTGTAGTGATGCCATTCGGACTTACCAATGCTCCTGCGGTATTTATGCAATTGATGAATCGGGTATTCTTAGAATACTTAGATAAGTTCGTGGTCGTTTTCATTGATGACATCTTGATCTATTCGAAAGACCCCGAGGAACATGCTGAGCATTTGCGTATTGTTCTGAGCACCTTGAGAAATGAACATTTGTATGCGAAACTTTCTAAATGTGAGTTCTGGCTTAAGGAAGTGACTTTCCTTAGGCATGTGATATCATCTGACGGAGTTCAAGTAGATCCGAAGAAAGTCGAGGCAATCTTGGAGTGGGAATCTCCAAATAATGTGAAAGAAGTCCGGAGTTTCTTAGGACTTGGTGGATATTATCGCCGTTTCGTAGAAGGATTTTCCAAAATTGCTCGTCCGCTCACTCATCTATTACAGAAAACTCATAAGTTCGAGTGGAATGAGAAATGCCAGGCTAGTTTTGATGATCTCAGGAGGAGACTGACGACAGCGCCCATACTAGCGTTACCAGATGGAACTGATGGATTCATGGTATACAGCGATGCTTCAAATCAGGGTCTGGGATGTGTGTTGATGCAAAAGGATAGGGTGATTGCCTATGCCTCTCGACAGTTGAAACCGTACGAAGTTAATTACCCGACTCATGATCTAAAGTTGGCAGTTGTGGTCTTCACTTTGAAAATTTGGCGACATTATTTGTACGGCACTCGTTGTCAGATCTTTACAGATCATAAAAGCCTCAAGTACATTTTCAGTCAGAAAGAATTAAACATGAGGCAGAGAAGGTGGCTAGAATTGATCAAGGATTACGACTTGGATATTCTCTATCACCCGGGTAAAGCAAACGTAGTGGCTGATGCATTGAGCCGAAAACCTGTTTCTCTTCGAGTGTTGGAAGCACTTACTTCCCAAACCAGCATTCAACGAGAACTGATCCGTGAAGGGATTGAAGTATGGTCGCCAGGAATCCAAGGGCAACTATATGCGATGGAATTGACTTCGTCACTAGTCGAGGAAATCAAATCTAAGCAGTTGAGCGATTCTCTGATCCTTCGGTTATGTGACGAAGTAAAGAAAGGAAAGGCCCCAGGATTTGTCATACAAGATGATGGAGTTCTGAGATTTGAGTCGACTTTGCGTTCCCGATGATGATGTTTTGAGGCGAGACAATTACGAAGGAAGCTCACAGCGCACCTATTCTATTCACCCGGCGTGATAAGATGTACAAGGATCTAAAACAAAACTTCTGGTGGGGAAATATGAAGAAGGACGTAGCAGAATACGTTTTGAAGTGTTTGACTTGTCAGCAGGTTAAGATTGAACATCAGCGACCTGCCGGAATGTTAAAACCGCTTCCGATCCCTGAGTGGAAGTGGGAGGATATCTCGATGGATTTCATCACCAATATGCCAAGGACCAAGATGGGAATGAACATGATTTGGGTTATAGTTGATCGACTAACCAAGTCGGCTCATTTCCTAGGAATTAAGGACACATGGGGACCCGAGAAATTGGCACGGGTATTTATTGCCGAGATAGTCACATTGCATGGGACGCTGAAGACTATTATTTCAGATCGGGATGGTCGCTTCATGTCACACTTCTGGAAGGCAGTTCACAGGGCTTTAGGGACTGAGCTAAACTTTAGCACGGCTTATCATCCTCAAACGGACGGTCAGTCCGAAAGGACTATACAAACAGTAGAAGACATGCTTAGAGCTTGTGCCTTGGATTGGTCAACTGATTGGGAAGCTCACTTGCCGTTAATTGAATTCACCTACAACAATAGTTGGCATACTTCTATTAAGATGGCACCATTCGAAGCTTTGTACGGGAGAAGATGTCGATCACCTCTGTGCTGGGATGATTCTTCGGACTTGATTGGGACGGAACCGGAATTGATAGTCCAAACTCAAGAGAAGATAGCTTTGATTCGGGAAAGACTGTTGACTGCCCAGAGTCGACAGAAGTCTTATGCAGATGTGCGCCGTCGCCCGCTGGAATTCGAGACCGGGGATCATGTGCTATTGAAGGTTTCTCCTACTCGGGGAATCTTCCGTTTTGGGAGGAAAGGTAAGCTAAGTCCGAGATATATCGGACCATTTGAGATCCTCGATAGAGTTGGAGATTTAGCATATAGGTTGGCCTTACCGCCATCCCTGAGTCATGTTCATAATGTTTTTCACGTATCCCAATTGCGGAAGTATGTGCCAGATCCCAGTCATTGTAATACCCGGTCGAAAGTCATGTCATTTCAAACCTCTTCATGTTCTTCGAATCGTGATTTGTTGAGCGAACCTTTGTAATCATTGCTTGGAACCACCGTTTTGGGGTTTCCGTACTTCTATTTCGTGTTATTGTTGCCCAGACATTGAATCCTATTACTTTTATTCTCTTCCCGGGTCATTTTCCATCATTTTAGGACCCGAAGGGGGTGTGAGCCGCGGCACAATGAGCGTGCGCCGCGGCACACACATTTCCTAAACCTGGCTGAGCGGACTGTACCGGGTGCCGCGGCACACTTGTGTTGCATCCTCAGCCATAAACCGCCTTTGCCGGTGCGCGGCACGACACCGCCGAAACACAGGAGCAATTTTAGGGCGTGCCGCGACACTGGTGAGCCGCGGCACACAATGCGGTCAATTGCATAATTCGGCTTTTTAAGCGAGATTTCCGCTCATTTCCCCCATTTCCTTCTTCCACCTGCGAGAGAGAGAGTCTTAGGGAGGAGTTTTCTCACATCTATCACTTGTGTGTTGGAGATTTACCACTTTCACTCGGTTGGGAAGCCCGGATAGTCGATCTAACGCGTATTCCTTGGATCATAGAGCTTGGATATTCAAGAGGTAATTTCTTCGACATCTTGACTTCTCGATTTTGTGTGGGTATTGACGTTTTGGATGATAAAATCGTGGTGTATGAAGTGATATATGCGTGAGTATGGACATGTTTGAGTATTCATCGGATTATTGAAAGATTTTTCAAGAACACTTTGAATTTGGTGTTGGATTTTGGGGGTTTTCGTAGATTCGTCCGTTTTATCCGATTGAGGCTTGAGAACCTTGAGATTTTGATATATCTATACCGTATGAGTGTTTTCTTACGATTTTACGGGTTGGATTGTGCCGTTTTCGGACTTGTGGGAGTTTGGGCGTTTTCCCAACCTTTAGTTGTTCACCCGTATATTTTCTTGAATCGTAGACGAGTTTCGGGAGTCTCTTCGTGTAATTCGAGTATGGATAATTAATTGTCATATTCCTTGCGAATCGTTTAGGTGCCGGAAGCGCGTTCTTGGACCTACCGAACTCATACCTTTCCTCCGTTCGATTTCTCGATGTCTCAAAGGCAAGTATACATTTATGATTGTACGTTCTCGACTTTGAAAGTAAGAAATATTGATGGCATATCATGAACGAACCGTTTTTACGGCATTCATAGATATATTGATGGCATGTAATGAACGAACCGTTTTGACGGCATTCCTACATGTATCGGCGTATGAGGTGAACGAACCGTTTCTACGGCATTCACATACGTAACGGCGTATGAGGTGAACGAACCGTTTATACGGCATTCACATACGTCTTATGAGATTTTAGTTATTCCGGATTACTAGTCTTGAATTGATGAATTGACGGTTACATTTACTTTATTGTCGAGGAGTATTGTGTTTCATATTGATATACTTGCAGTAGATATTCGGCGGCTAACCCCGTTATGGGGGAAATACGTTTCATGTATTTCAGGTTCCAGGAGGTCGGACAGGCAGGTATCGGGTCGGCATGAAGATGGTGGGCAAGTGTGATACTGTGTCTTTCTTCCAGTGGTGTTATGAGTTTTCCGTTCAGTGTTGTTGTACTGGATTGGTTATTGAATACTCGAGTATTGTTTCCCATTTTCTTTGATTCCCGGCCTGTGTTTGCCGAAGTATTGGTTCATATTGTGATGTCTGTGAATGCATTGGTTCTGTTTTTGAATACCATTGTAATGTTTCATTCTATTGTGTGTAGACCTTCTCGTTCAAAGTTTACAGTTCCGCGTATATTTAGCCTTGTGGGTCCCACGGCGGGGCTCACGGCGCTGTAATATACCCTGGATAACTTGGGGGTGTTACAGAATATGGTATCAGAGCTTAGGTGATACGAATTACGTATTAAGATGAACGTAAATTCGCCGGAAAATGCAGCGGATATATTTTGTTACCTCACAACACTCGTATATGTGTAACACTCGTAAGATATAACCGAAAGTAGGGCAATTCGGCTTACATAAACAAGAACAATATGAATGATTTATCAAACTAGACCTATAGTTTGATAAGATAATCTTTTCTCAAGACCTATTGAGAATCGATTCGATTAAAACTCAGCAGCGTCGAATTATAACCAAGGTTTCGATGAAAAGCATTCACCAAGAAAACACAAGTGTATTCTTATTTCTTCAACATACAATATCCATAATGAAAGCATCAACAAGACTACTTATAGCATGGTAGTCTTCTTAGCAACTAAGGAATCAAACAAGATCACATGATCTTGAAATGAAAAACAAAACACAAGATAAAATACAAGGGAATCAAATCAAAGGGAGGGGGAATCACACAACAAAATGAATATAAGACACCCCACATAACATGCAAGTCTAATCATGACATGTGAGGAGGAAAAACAACAAAAATAAAAAAATCAGCAATAATGGCATTTCTTTGGTCCGCCGGACACGGCCGTGCCGATCGGCACGGTCGCGGCGCGCATCCCGGCGAGGACTCGGCCGTGTCGCACGGCACGGTCGGGTTGGTCGAGCAGTGGAATTGTACTATCCGGAAGAGTGTGACTCGGCCGTGTCGCTTTGGCGGTCGGGTTGTGTCGGCACGGGCCGTGTCGGACGACACGGTCGGGTTCGGTCGGCAGCGAGATTTCATTATCCAGGACACCTCGGCACGGGCCGTGTCGGATGACACGGCCGGATTCGCTCGGCAGTGATCGGCCAGTTCCAACAGGCAGTGATTGGCCAGTTCCGGCAGGTGGTGGTCGGCAGTGATCGGCTAGTTCCGGCAGGTGGTGAATTTTCCGGCCGATGGTGATTTTTCCGGCAGTTCGTCCATTTTCCGGTCGATTGTCGACCTTCCGGCATAGCATGACACGGGCCGTGTTATATGACACGGCTGAGACCGAGACTCCACGTCTTATGTCCGTTTTCTCGCCTAAATACGTAGTAGCCCGTGCATGGCGTGTAGTAAGGTCATTTATATTGATCCTTACTTCGTCTTCTTCGTTCATATCAAATGATTCCGTATCATCTCCTCCTCCTTTAAAAGGAATTGTCCTCAATTCCGAAATTCCGTCATCATCGATGTAAGGTGAGAGGTCCCCAACATTAAAGGTTGCATGAATCGATAATCTCCGGAAGTTCTAATTTGTAAGCGTTGTCGTTCACTTTCGCGATTACTTTAACGGTCCCTCGCTCGTGGCATTAATTTGTTCTTACGTTTATTTGGAAATCGCTCTTTTCTTAAATGCAACCAAACCAAATCACCAACTTGAAAAATCTCGGCCTTCTTTGTTTGTTCGACTTTCTTTTGTAAGCCTCGTTTATTTCCTTGATTCGATTACGTACTTGCGTGTAATTTCATCATCGATTTCAATTTTGATTACGCATCCTTGTGCACTAACTTCGTCACTTGGCAATGAAATTAGATCTAACGGCATGTACGGGTTTAGTCCGTAAACTACTTGAGCGGAGAGTGTGCCGTGGCATGAGTAGGAGAACGATTATAAGCGAACTCCGCATGTGCAAGTTTTAAGTCCCAATCTTACGTGTCTTGCTCACAAGACCACGTAGTAATGTGCCCAACGTTCGATTGGTCACTTGGTTTGACCGTCCGTTTGTGGATGATGTGACGTGCTAAATAGTAGTTTGGTTCCCACCTTTCTCCACAAGGTGTTCCAAAAATAACTAAGGAATTTTGAGTCCCGATCCGAAACAATCGTTTTTGGAACCCCATGCAATCGTACGATTTCTCGGAAATACAAATCGGCGACGTTACTCGCGTCGTCTGTCTTGTGGCAAGCCACAAAGTGAGCCATCTTCGAAAATCGGTCTACGACAACCATAATAGCGTCTCTCCCTCGTTGAGTACGAGGCAAAGCAACAATAAAATCCATTGAGACATCTTCCCACGGTCTTTCCGGAATCGGCAAAGGCATGTATGCTCTCGGTTTGAATGAACTTTTAGCAATATGGCATGTCACACACTTATTAATTATGTCGTGTACATTCACTTGCATCTTCGGCCAATGAAAATGCTCTTTAAGGACCTCCAACGTTTTGGCCGAACCAAAATGACCGGCCAAGCCTCCACCGTGAGCTTCCCGAACTAATAATTCCCGAATCGGGTGTTTGGTAAACATAGGCGATTCCCTTTGAAAAGGAATCCTTCTTGCAACGTAAACTCTCCAAACGGACCGGATTTACACCGAATGAAAACCTCACCAAAATCCACATCCCCATCATAATACTCCTTCAATGCTTCGAACCCAAGCAACCGAATGTCAAGAGTAGAGAGCAAGGCATACCGTCTAGACAAAGCATCCGCCACAACGTTGCTCTTGCCATCTTTGTACTTCGATGAAAAGTGGAATGATTGCAAGAATTCCACCCATTTAGCATGTCTCGGACTCAACTTTAGTTGGCCGTTGATATATTTCAAGGACTCATGATCCGAATGTAGGATGAAATGTTTCGGCCGAAGGTAATGGCTCCAATGATCAAGAGCTCTCACAATGGCATAGAACTCCTTGTCATAAGTACAATAGTTGAGTCGAGCCCCACCCAATTTCTCCGAAAAGTAGGCAATTGGTCGCCTCCCTTGGACGAGGACCGCCCCAATACCCACTCCACTTGCGTCACATTCTACCTCTAAAGGTTGTGAAAAGTCGGGTAAAGCCAAGATAGGTGCTTCACACATTTTCGCCTTCAATTTTTCAAACGCCCCTTGGGCAGCCCCGTTCCACATAAACGGTCCCTTTTCCAAGCATTCCGTTATCGGACTAGAAATGGTACTAAAGTCTCTTATGAACCTCCGATAAAATGAAGCAAGTCCGTGAAAGGATCGGACTTCCGTGATGGGTTTAGGCATAGGCCAAGATTTAGTCGCCTCGATCTTGGTTTGATCAACCGACACTCCTTCTTTAGAAACGATGTAGCCAAGAAAGGCTACACTCTCGACTAGAAACGAACACTTCTCCTTTTTTCCATAAAGTTTTTGATCCCTAAGGATCTCAAAGACTTTCCTCAAGTGCCTGGTATGCTCTTGCAATGATCGACTATAGATTAAGATGTCGTCCAAGTATACGACGACAAATTTTCCCAAAAATGGCTTAAGTACCTCATTCATTAATCGCATGAAAGTACTTGGCGCATTTGTAAGGCCAAAGGGCATGACGAGCCATTCATATAATCCATGTTTTGTCTTGAAAGCCGTTTTCCATTCATCTCCTTCCCGCATGCGAATTTGATGATAACCGCTTCTCAAATCAACCTTCGAAAAAATCACCGAACCATGCAACTCGTCCAACATATCATCAAGTCTCGGAATTGGGAACCGATATTTGATGGTTATGTTGTTCACGGCTCTACTATCTATACACATCCGCCATGACCCATCCTTCTTTGGAACAAGTAAAACCGGAACCGCACAAGGGCTCAAACTTTCTCGAACGTACCCGCGGTTCATTAGTTCCTCGATTTGCTTTTGCAACTCCTTTGTCTCCTCGGGGTTACATCGATAGGCGGCCTTGTTAGGGAGTGATGCACCCGGTACAAGGTCGACTTGGTGTTCAATCCCACGTAAGGGTGGCAAACACGGCGGTAAGTCTTCCGGGAAGACATCCGCAAATTCTTGTAGCAAGGTATCGATATCTCTCTTGCCTTGCACAATCACGTCAACATCTCGTGTTTCTTTAATCATTAATAAATACACACGTTCGCCATCGTCAATAGCGTGTCTTACCTCCTTCTCACTAGCAAACATAGTAAGCTTCGGTTTCTCCATTTGATTAGAACTCATCGATCGAATGGCTTGGGGTGCCATTGGTTTGAGCACAATCTTCTTGCCTTTATCCCGTAATTCATATTCGTTACTCCTTCCTTGATGTAAAACATCTCTATCAAATAGCCACGGTCGGCCCAGAAGTATGTGGCATGCATCCATCGGGAGTACATCACATAGTACGTTGTCACCATACGAACCCATAGTTAATCCGACCCGTACTTGTTTCGAAACTTTCACCTTACTCCCATCATCGAGCCAATGTAACACGTATGGTTTTGGATGAGTAGTAGTGATGAGTCCGAGCTTTGTCACCATCTCGCTTGAAGCAACATTCGTACAACTTCCTCCATCGATTATCAAACTACACCATTTGTCTTTAATTTGACACTTGGTGTGGAATATTTGATCTCGTTGCTCCGTGTCCCTCGAAACCGTCTTGACTTGTAAAGTGCGAAGGACTAGACTCGTGTCATAGTCCGGAGCATTGTAAGCCTCACACTCTTCTTCTTCTTCCGTGTTTACATCAAACACGTCTCCGAGTCTTTCTTCTTCGTCCTCGGCCAATAATTCTTCCCGGGCCTCAAGAGCCTCTCTTAGTGTCACCACCCGTTTGTTCGGACATGCATTTTGGTAATGGCCGAATCCTTGACACTTGAAACATCGTACCTTCGCCAAACTTGTTTCTTTGGGTACGTAGGGAGTCTTAGGTGCCGTGACAGGGACATGACTTGGTGTGGTGCTTTTAGTACCCGAACTCGAACCGGCACTTGGATTCCCGAATTTGGAAGGAAATTCGGGTCTTGAAAACTTCAATTTATTTTGGGCTTCTATCTTTATGCATAGTCCACATAAAGTATCGAAATCTTCATATGGATATAACTCCACCGTGTTGGCTATGTTTTTATTTAAGCCACGTAAAAAAGCAGGACATCTTTTGTTCTTCGTTTTCTTCTAGCTCTCCCATCAAGACCAAACTTTCGAACTCTTCAATATATTCACGACACTTAGTTTGACTTGCATGAAGTCGGCAATCTTCCGGTATAAGGTTATCCGTGTGATGTTGGCACATACCTCTTACGAAGTTTTCTTTTAAAGAATCCTACGACGGATTTTTGCTTTTCCCTCCCGAGTTCTTGGCGTCTTTACTCCTTCGAACCAAAGAGAAGCACCCTTCCCTAACTTGAGAATTGCATATTTGCAACGTTTCTCGTCGTTAAGGTCTTTGAATTGAACATGCGTTCAATTTTCCGTTCCCACTCCAAATAAGCTTCGGATCGGTACCTCCAACGAACTCCGGAAGTTCGTTTACTTTAAACTCATCCGCATGGTGTATTTGACGTCGTCATCCCAGCGTCTTGCTTGCATACGTGGTTCGGTGAACCGCTTAGTGCGTCCCGGAGTTTCATCAAGAAATCGGGATCGGAGAAATCCATAACAAGAATCAAGAGATAGTTTTGAACAAGAAATCTTCAATAAAATTGCCAAGGAAATAGCCTTGGGCTCCGATGCCACTAATGATACGAATTACGTATTAAGATGAACGTAAATTCGCCGGAAAATGCGTGGATATATTTTGTTACCTCACAACACTCGTATATGTGTAACACTCGTAAGATATAACCGAAAGTAGGGCAATTCGGCTTACATAAACAAGAACAATATGAATGATTTATCAAACTAGACCTATAGTTTGATAAGATAATCTTTTCTCAAGATCTATTGAGAATCGATTCGATTAAAACTCGAAAACGCGTCGAATTATAACCAAGGTTTCGATGAAAAGCATTCACCAAGAAAACACAAGTATATTCTTATTTCTTCAACATACAATATCCATAATGAAAGCATCAACAAGACTACTTATAGCATGGTAGTCTTCTTAGCAACTAAGGAATCAAACAAGATCACATGATCTTGAAATGAAAAACAAAACACAAGATAAAATACAAGGGAATCAAATCAAAGGGAGGGAATCACACAACAAAATGAATATAAGACACCCCACATAACATGCAAGTCTAATCATGACATGTGAGGAGGAAAAACAACAAAAAATAAAAAAATCGGCAATAATGGCATTTCTTTGATCTGCCGGACACGGCCGTGCCGATCGGCACGCGGTCGCGGCGCATCGGCCGGCGAGGACTCGGCCGTGTCGCCCGCACGGTCGGGTTGGTCGAACGGCGGGAATTGTACTATCCGGAAGAGTGTGACTCGGCCGTGTCGCTGGCACGGTCGGGTTGTGTCGGCAGGCCGTGTCGGACGACACGGTCGGGTTGGTCGGCGGCGAGATTTCATTATCCAGACACCTCGGCACGGGCCGTGTCGGATGACACTGGCGGATTCGCTCAGCGTGATCGGCGATTCCAATGACGTGATCGGCGATTCAGTGGTGGTCGGCGGTGTCGGCGATTCGGCAGTGGTAAATCGCGTGATCGGCGATTCGTGGTGGTGAATTTTCCGGCGGTGGTGATTTTTCCTAGATTCGTCCATTTTCCGGTCGATTGTCGACCTTCCGGCATAGCATGACACGGGCCATGTTATATGACACGGCTGAGACCGAGACTCCACGTCTTATGTCCGTTTTCTCGCCTAAATACGTAGTAGCCCGTGCATGGCGTGTAGTAAGGTCATTTATATCGATCCTTACTTCGTCTTCTTCGTTCATATCAAATGATTCCGTATCATTAGGTCTATGGATACCTAGGCTGTCGGTCTTTTGGGTCGAATGAGTTGTCAATTGTCCGCAGTATTACTACTCTGCCATCATCACAATGCGACCGGTACTTGTAAGACCTCTTACTCTTCAAATGTTTCCTTATTCGTTATGCTTCTTCTATGGATATTCTTGAGAATCGATCACCTTAATGTCGTGCGTTTGAATTGTGCTTACGTACCTTGTGTGTTCTTCAGTATGTCAGCTGGTAGGGGCCGTGGCCGTGGTCGTGGCCGTGGACGAGGAAGGGGTCGTGGCGCGGCCGTTTCCATCGATTGATTGCGGGTCGACCAACCCGATTTGTCGAACTCGGTGCATCCCGACACCGAGAGTCGGCCACGACGATCGGACGGTCGAGGAACAACGCAGACGTTGGAGTGGCGAATGCACTTCAACAATTGGCTACTCGGATGACCATTTTAGCCCAAACTGTTCAACCGAATAACCGAACCCAAACACGGATGCCTTGCTTGAGAATGTAATCCGTATGCACCCTCCACAGTTTGGCGGTGCCACAGACCGTTAGGAAGAAGGCGCTAGCGGAATTGGAGAAGATTTTGAAGCGGTTGATTGTCGAGGTGAGGAAAGTACCAATTGCTCGAGTATTTCCTCACTAAGGAGGCCACTACTAGGTGGAAGGTCATCAAGCCACAGGAAAGTATTGCCTCGTGCGAATAATTAAAGGAGCTCTTGGAGGCCGAGTATTGTCCATGGCCGTACCGAGAGAGCCGAATCCGAGCCTTCTTCGAGGCTAAACCACAAGATATTCCCGTTTCGCAGGCGATCGTGGAGTATAACCAACAATTGATCCATGTGAAGGATCAAGTGCGTAACGAGCGTGATAAGATCCGTTATTTTGATATGCGGATGAATTTGGACTTACGGCGGTACATGGCCGGATTTGCTTGTACCACACTGAAAGAGTATCAGGACAGAGCTTTAGCCCATGATATGTTGAGCCCCGACAATGATACCGTTGAAGAACCGAAGAAGCAGAAAGTCGGGGGAAATTTTTCTGGCTCTAAGGGTGGCAACTTTCAGAAGTCGCAGATGACTAACCGTTTTGCCGGACAGTCGTCACGTTCTAATAAAGGGAAGAGGGGTTACCGTCCCACTCCGGGTACCTCAAATCGCACCGTGACTTGCTATAATTGTGGTCGTCTAGGCCACTTTAGTTCGGAATGCTACTTTCCACTATTAAAGTGTCACACGTGTGGTCAGATGGGGCATAGAGCGGTTTATTGTTCCGAGCTGAACCAGACTTTGGACACTCGGGCTTCTGCCCCAACACCCCTTGATCAAGGTGTTAATCAGCGGCAATCTTTTGGTCAACCTCATCAGAATTTTGGCAGGGGCGGGGTCGGGTCGAGCTGGAGGGGGGAACTCTAGCGTCGGTTCGGTGCAACCACGAGTTTATGAGATGCGTCGAGCAGACGAACCCGATGCGGCGGTGGCTTCAGGTACCATCCATATTCTATCCTATCCAGTCCGTGTACTTTTTGATTCGGGTGCTACACATTCTTTTATTTCTTTGGAGTGTGTACGCCGTTTGAATATAACTTGTTTAACTGCTTGCGATCCCTTCATCGTGAGACTGCCTAGCGGGGATAGGATTGTGGGGAATCGGGAGATTAGAGATTTTCCAGTGGTTATATCTGGTATGGAATGGTTATCGAATTTAATTGTAGTTGATATGGAAGGCGAGGACGTAATCCTCGGCGAGGACTGGCTTAATAATCACCAAGCGATTATGAATTACCGTACCAAAGTTATCACCATGATGACTAAAAGCGGATCTGAGTACTCATTTTTGGGACGTAAGTCGGGCCAATCCAAGTTACTTATCAGTGCCATGAAGGCCGTAAAACTTTTGAATAAAGGTTGTACGGGCTATTGGTGTTATGCTTTGAAAACGGAAGGAAGCGAAGTCGATTTCTCTTCAATTCCGGTTGTTAATGAGTATCCCGATGTTTTTCCGGATGATCTTCCGGGATTACCGCCAGATCGAGAGATAGAATTTACCGTGGACTTAGAGCCAGATGCGGCTCCGATTTCTAAAGCACCTTACCGGATGGCACCTTCCGAAATGCAAGAATTGAAGAATCAGTTGGGAGAACTTCTGGAAAGAGGGTACATCAGACCGAGCGCTTCGCCTTGGGGCGCGCCTGTTCTTTTCGTGAAGAAGAAAGATGGTTCACTACGTTTGTGCATCGACTACCGCGAGCTGAACAAAGTAACCATCAAGAACAAGTACCCTCTACCGCGTATAGACGATTTATTTGACCAATTGCAAGGGGCTGCAATTTTCTCGAAAATTGATTTAAGATCCGGGTATTATCAACTCAGGGTGAGGGAGTCCGACGTTCCGAAGACGGCGTTTCGGACGAGATATGGGCATTATGAATTTGTAGTTATGCCTTTTGGGTTGACAAATGCGCCGGCAGTATTCATGCAATTAATGAATAAAATATTCATCGAGTACCTCGACAGGTGTGTAGTCGTCTTTATTGACGACATCTTAATCTATTCTCGAGATAAGGAGGAACACGCCCGACACTTGCGTTTGGTCTTAGACATTTTGAGAACCGAGCACCTCTATGCAAAATTCTCGAAATGTGAGTTTTGGTTGGAAGAAGTTATGTTTCTCAGCCATTTGATTTCGGCCGAAGGGGTTCGTGTAGACCCGCAGAAGATCGAGGCAGTGCTAGGCTGGGCACCGCCTAAAAATGTTAAGGAGGTTCGTAGCTTTTTGGGCCTTGCTGGGTATTACTGTCGGTTTGTCGAGGGGTTCTCGAAACTCGCTAGACCGCTTACGAAATTACTCCAGAAGACCGAAAAGTTTGTTTGGACGGATGAGAGACAACAGAGCTTCGATGAACTAAAGAGACGTTTGACTTCAGCGCCAATATTGACTTTACCGCATGGTAGCGAGGGCTTTGCAGTCTATAGTGACGCTTCGGGTCAAGGCCTGGGCTGTGTTCTTATGCAGCAGGATAAGACAATAGCTTTTGCGTCACGACAACTAAAGCCTTACGAGATGAATTATCCTACTCACGATTTAGAGTTGGCCGCAATTGTCTTCGCACTCAAGATTTGGCGGCATTATTTGTATGGTTCACCGTCTTTGGATTTATACCGATCACAAGAGCACAAGTATATTTTCACTTAAGGAGCTGAATATGAGACAGAGACGTTGGCTAGAGTTGATAAAGGATTATGATCTGGAAATTCTTTACCACCCCGGGAAATCCAATGTCGTTGCGGATGCTTTGAGCCGCAAATCGGCATCGCTTCAAATGCTCGAGGTTCTTACGTCCCAGACGAAAATTCGTCAAGATCTAATTGAGCAAGGGATAGGAATTTGGCTTCAACGAGTACAGGGACAGTTGTGTACTCTCGAAATTACTTCGTCCTTAGTTGACGACATCAAAGGGACCGATGATTTCTCAACTGAAGGAAGATGTGATTAAAGGAAAAGCTCATGGCTTTATGGTACATGAGGATAGTATTCTCAGATTTCAGGGCAGACTTTGTGTTCCGAACGATTTAGAGTTGAGACAGAGAATCCTCCGAGAAGCCCATGCTACGCCTTACTCAATCCACCCCGGGACGAGTAAGATGTACAAAGATTTGAAGCGAAATTTTTGGTGGAATAACATGAAGAAGGATGTTACGGAGTTTGTACTATGATGCTTGACGTGTCAACAAGTCAAGATGGAACATCAACGACCGGCGGGGTTGTTGAATCCACTTCCCATTCCCGAGTGGAAGTGGGAAGATATCTCAATGGATTTTATCACTGGTATGCCGAGAACTCGGACTGGAATGAATATGATTTGGGTAATTGTCGATCGATTGACCAAGTCGGCACACTTCTTGGGTATTAAGGATACTTGGGGACTGGATAGATTGGCTCGAACCTTTATCGCTGAGATCGTGAGGTTACACGGTGCCCCCAAGACCATTGTTTCTGATCGAGACGGCCGTTTCGTATCGCATTTTTGGCAGGCCGTTCATCAGGCTCTGGGTACTGAGTTGAGATTGAGCACTTCCTTTCATCCTCAGTCGGACGGTCAGACAGAGAGGAGGATTCAGACGTTGGAGGATATGTTGCGGGCTTGTGCCTTAGACGGGAGTAATGATTGGGAGCTTCACTTGCCGTTGATCGAGTTTGCTTACAATAATAGTTGGCATGCGTCGATCAAAATGGCACCCTTCGAGGCACTCTATGGTAGACGATGTAGATCGCCATTATGTTGGGACGAGGCTTCTGAGCTAGTTGGGACGGAACCGGATATGTTGTTGGAGACCAAGGAAAAGATTTCTATTATCCGAGATTGATTACTGACTGCCCAGAGTCGTCAGAAATCTTACGCTGATACTCGTCGTCGACCCTTGGAGTTTGAAGTGGGGGATCATGTTTTGCTCAAAGTATCGCCGACCAGAGGAGTTTTCCGCTTCGGGAAGAAGGGGAAACTCAGTCCAAGGTATATCGGACCTTTCGAGATTTTGGACAGAGTTGGAGATTTAGCTTATCGCTTGGCGTTACCTCCAACTTTGAGTCACGTCCATAGTGTTTTTCATGTGTCCCAGTTGAGGAAGTACGTACCGGATCCGAGCCACATTATCGACTACAGTGAGATTGACGTAGCCGGGGTTATTACCTTTCCGGAGAAACCTGTGAAGATTCTTGAGCGCCGTGAGAAACAACTTCGGCATAAGACCATTCCACTGCTTAAAGTGCAATGGTCGAGGCATGGAGTCGAAGAGGCGACTTGGGAGACGGAAGAGAAGATGCGGGTGGAATACCCCGAACTATTTATTTCTTAAGTTTCGGGACGAAACTTCTTTTTAGAGGGGGAGAATGTAATACCCGGTCGAAAGTCATGTCATTTCAAACCTCTTCATGTTCTTCGAATCGTGATTTGTTGAGCGAACCCTTGTAATCATTGCTTGGAACCACCGTTTTGGGGTTTCCGTACTTCTATTTCGTGTTATTGTTGCCCAGACATTGAATCCTATTACTTTTATTCTCTTCCCGGGTCATTTTCCATCATTTTAGGACCCGAAGGGGGTGTGAGCCGCGACACAAGGAGCGTGCGCCGCGGCACACACATTTCCTAAACCTGGCCGAGCGGACTGTACCGGGTGCCGCGGCACACTTGTGTTGCATCCTCAGCCATAAACCTTTGTGCCGGTGCGCGGCACACAGGCCGAGCCGCGGCACCGCCGAAACACAGGAGCAATTTTAGGACTGTGCCGCGGCACGCCTGGGCTGAGCCGCGGCACACAATGCGGTCAACTGCATAATTCGGCTTTTTAAGCGAGATTTCCGCTCATTTCCCCCATTTCCTTCTTCCACATGTGAGAGAGAGAGTTTGAGGGAGGAGTTTTCTCACATCTATCACTTGTGTGTTGGAGATTTACCACTTTCACTCGGTTGGGAAGCCCGGATAGTCGATCTAACGCGTATTCCTTGGATCATAGAGCTTGGATATTCAAGAGGTAATTTCTTCGACATCTTGACTTCTCGATTTTGTGTGGGTATTGACGTTTTGGATGATAAAATCATGGTGTATGAAGTGATATATGCGTGAGTATGGACATGTTTGAGTATTCATCGGATTATTGAAAGATTTTTCAAGAACACTTTGAATTTGGTGTTGGATTTTGGGGGTTTTAGTAGATTCGTCCGTTTTATCCGATTGAGGCTTGAGAACCTTGAGATTTTGATATATCTATACCGTATGAGTGTTTTCTTACGATTTTACGGGTTGGATTGTGCCGTTTTCGGACTTGTGGGAGTTTGGGCGTTTTCCCAACCTTTAGTTGTTCACCCGTATATTTTCTTGAATCGTAGACGAGTTTCGGGAGTCTCTTCATGTAATTCGAGTATGGATAATTAATTGTCATATTCCTTGCGAATCGTTTAGGTGCCGGAAGCGCGTTCTTGGACCTACCGAACTCATACCTTTCCTCCGTTCGATTTCTCGATGTCTCAAAGGCAAGTATACATTTATGATTGTACGTTCTCGACTTTGAAAGTAAGAAATATTGATGGCATATCATGAACGAACCGTTTTTACGGCATTCATAGATATATTGATGGCATGTAATGAACGAACCGTTTTGACGGCATTCCTATATGTATCGGCGTATGAGGTGAACGAACCGTTTCTACGACATTCACATACGTAACGGCGTATGAGGTGAACGAACCGTTTCTACGGCATTCACATACGTCTTATGAGATTTTAGTTATTCCGGAATACTAGTCTTGAATTGATGAATTGACGGTTACATTTACTTTATTGTCGAGGAGTATTGTGTTTCATATTGATATACTTGCACTAGCTATTCGACGGCCAACCCCGTTATGGGGGAAATACGTTTCATGTATTTCAGGTTCCAGGAGGTCGGACAGGCAGGTATCGGGTCGGCATGAAGATGGTGGGCAAGTGTGATACTGTGTCTTTCTTCCAGTGGTGTTATGAGTTTTCCGTTCAGTGTTGTTGTACTGGATTGGTTATTGAATACTCGAGTATTGTTTCCCATTTTCTTTGATTCCCGGCCTGTGTTTGCCGAAGTATTGGTTCATATTGTGATGTCTGTGAATGCATTGGTTCTGTTTTTGAATACCATTGTAATGTTTCATTCTATTGTGTGTAGACCTTCTCGGTCAAAGTTTACAGTTCCGCGTATATTTAGCCTTGTGGGTCCCACGGCGGGGCTCACGGCGCTGTAATATACCCTGAATAACTTGGGGGTGTTACAGAATATGGTATCAGAGCTTAGGTGATACGAATTACGTATTAAGATGAACGTAAATTCGCCGGAAAATGCAGCGGATATATTTTGTTACCTCACAACACTCGTATATGTGTAACACTCGAAAGATATAACCGAAAGTAGGGCAATTCGGCTTACATAAACAAGAACAATATGAATGATTTATCAAACTAGACCTATAGTTTGATAAGATAATCTTTTCTCAAGACCTATTGAGAATCGATTCGATTAAAACTCGAAAACGCGTCGAATTATAACCAAGGTTTCGATGAAAAGCATTCACCAAGAAAACACAAGTGTATTCTTATTTCTTCAACATACAATATCCATAATGAAAGCATCAACAAGACTACTTATAGCATGGTAGTCTTCTTAGCAACTAAGGAATCAAACAAGATCACATGATCTTGAAATGAAAAACAAAACACAAGATAAAATACAAGGGAATCAAATCAAAGGGAGGGGGAATCACACAACAAAATGAATATAAGACACCCCACATAACATGCAAGTCTAATCATGACATGTGAGGGGAGGAAAAACAACAAAAAATAAAAAAAATCAGCAATAATGGCATTTGCTGGTCTGCCGGACACGGCCCGTGCCGATCGGCACGGTCGCGGCGCGCATCTGGCTGGCAGGGACTCGACCGTTTCGCCTGGCATGGTCGGGTTGGTCGGACAGTGGGAATTGTACTATCCGGAAGAGTGTGACTCGGCCGTGTCTCCTGGCACGGTCGGGTTGTGTCGGCACGGGCCGTGTCGGACGACACGGTCGGGTTCGGTCGGCAGCGAGATTTCATTATCCAGGACACCTCGGCATGGGCCGTGTCGGATGACACGGCCGGATTCGCCAGCGTGATCGGCGATTCAGCAGATGATTGGCGATTCGGCCCGGTGGTGGTCGGCAGTGATCGGCCAGTTCCGGCAGGTGGTGGACGATATAACCGAAGGTAGTGACTGCTGTATTAACGTACGTTACTAGACGTCCATAACGTGCACTAAGACAGCAGTATTACGTACGTTATCTAAAGTGGTTAACGTATGTAAGCTAAGTCAACTTGGGATCGGATAAGGGTCGGCGTGTGGGGGCCGAGGAAGGGGCCGGGGAAGATCCGTGTGATTTCCGAATGAACCTGGACATAGGTGTTACGTACGTTACGGTGCATGTTTTACGTACGCTAAGGACATGAATATTACGTACGTAAAACCCTTGCTATTACGTACGTAAGGAAATAGCGAAATCAGGCCAGTGAGTTCTGGTCAGACGACTACGTACGCTATAGTTAGGGTATAACGTACGTTAAGCTTATTACGTACGTAAGGTGAATTGCATAACGTACGTAATGTCCATAATTCTATTTATAGACTTCGACCCTATTTCATTTCTCACCTTTCCTTTGGCCGATTTTTCGTGTTCTGGAGATCTTTCATCACCTCTTATCCTTCCTATCATCTTTTGGGATGATTCTTGGGAAGCATAGGCCTTGTAGATTGGTGTTCAAACTTCCGGTGGTTGAGTTTATTCAAGTTCTTCATTGTTCATCCATTTGTTGAGGTATGTGATCCTTCACCAACTAATTTAGCATGATCTTAGTAATGTTTTGGACCTGTTTTGAGTAGGCCAAACCAGTTTTCTTCTTGAGGAGCCTTTCATCATGGTTTAGAAGATTGAATTCAATTATTTTCGATTTCTCTTGATTGTAGTAATCGTTGAGCAAACCTCTAGTGATTAGACTATTGATTAGTGTATCTTGAGATTTATAAACCAATCATATTTAGTTTTCGTAGATTATCTTAATTTGGGAGAATGTTATGATCGAACATTTCGGTGAAGAATTAATGCATTGAACTTAAGGATTAATTCGTAGAAGGAGATGATATTGGAACTAGTCTTTATGATGATTCATCGAAGTTCGGATATCTTGTTGTTATAAAACATGATTAGAATCCTCCTAGGATGAATTCCATGTTATGTAGTAACAATCAACCGAAGGAATTGTGTTAGGACCGAATAGTCCATCGCCATGATAGATGCATCATGCCTTTTTACGATTCATTTGATGATTTCAACAATTATCCGGAACCCTGAGTCATGCCGACGTTATTTTTCGATGAAGGTTTGCATTCTGGTGAGCCGACCGAGTGAGAATTCTCCGAACGGATTGAAGACTGTCGATAGTAGAAATTCTTGTCGCCATTGTTGAGGCAAGTATCGTATTTTGAAAGTTTGTGAACAATTGATGAATTTGATCCTGCATATGGTTTATTCGTGTTATTGATATGAGGTTATCATGACAATTGCTATCGATTTAACGTACGTTCATATTGATGAATATGTCGATGTTCTCGCATATGTATATGCATAGTTGCGTTATGTGTAATTTGTGTTGATCCGAAGGGATCAAGCGATCTATGCTGAGGGCGCTGGATCGGATGTCCACCTCGTGTTGGTCCGGGATCATCTTGGGATCTAGGTGAGGCCGGATCATTGGACGGGTTTTTTCCACCTCGTGTTGGTCCGACGGGATCATCTTGGGATCTATCTTTGAGGCCTTTGGATCGTTGGAATACCCATGTTGTGTTAATTGAATCTTGTGGATTCGTATTGTTGGATTCCGGTAGCGGAAGTCCATATTGTGTATGTTTTTATGCATTGTCGTTGCATATTTGTGTGTTCCGATACTTGTGCTAGTATTGTTTTGCTAACCTTCTGGAGTGGACATTTGTTTTGATGTTCGGAGTAGCGAGGAGCGGGGAAGCGTACTGTCATGACGATGAAGTGGCCCAGTGATGTTAATTGTTCGTCGTCTTTGTGATTTGTCTCCTTGGTTCATTTTCAGTACTCGAGTACGCGTGTCTTTTTAAGTTCATTTCGATATGGTTGTAATAAAGCAGTTGGAACCAATTTGTAATTTGAATTTCGGTGATATTGTTGGTTTATATTCACATTTCTTTTAATCAGCCTTGTAAATCCTTACTTAAAGGGTTTACGGCGCTGTAATTATTCCGATTATCTCGGGGTGTTACAGGTATCGGAACCAACTTGCAAGTAATTTAATTGTTTAACTAGAACGTGTTTTATATGCTTTGAACATATAAAATTATGTTATTGATCATATTTATCAAATAGAGATTTTATAAATATTTTTTTGATTTAATTTTATTAAATCGGACCGTCAAAATTCATATTTCTCGACCGTTCTCCAGAATTTTCTGTCCAGAAATGTTCTGGAACAGTACTGCCGCGATGGGTTGGATTGGGTCGGGTCTGGTCGGATCGACTCGAGATCCGCGTGTATAATGAATCAAAACAAAATGTTTTGATGAAACTCGGATTCGATCCTAGGTTGGGTGGGATGGATTCGACTGCTACACAAACTCCGCTGCAATGCTTTGTTGTTCTCAAATGCATGCATGTTCTATTTATATATCTGTTACTAAAATTTAAAGAAAACATAGTGCAACAAAAGGGTTTCGAACCCAGGTTGGTCAGGTTGAAGAATTGATGCCTGACCATCTCGCCTACAGTTTCGGATTTATGACTTGTGAGACAAAATTTGTTTTATGTTTAATTGTCAAACAGTTATAATGTAATATTCGTACTTTTCTATTCTTAGTAATTTCCATTTTGGTGTATTTTCCATTTTCAGCGACTCGTCTGTAACCGTTTTGACATTTTGGAAATGTTTAATTCTACATACTTTGACATCCGAGCATGTTTCGGAATTGTTTTACTAGATTTTTGTGTTTATTAGGAATTTTTCCACTTGTCGACTCGTTTGGTGGGATTGTTATACGAAACTGTCGTTATGAGTTTTGTGCGAGCTCCTTTATGTTGTTGGACATGTTGTGAGCTTTGGCGCGGTTGTTCGTTTCCGTATCATGCTTTTCTGTTCGTTTCGGATTGTTCTGTAATTTCTTAATAGTTTGGGGTAATTACTTTCGTGATCGTATTCTATTTCGAACTCTTGGTAATTGTGTCTTCATGTTTTGTTAATCATCGCATTTTAGTTTCCGTATTACTTTTGCACAGTTGTTGGCTGACTGTGGTTCTGAACTGGGGACTCTTACGTACGTTATTATCAATGAGTAACGTACGTTATGTGGTCTTCCTAACCTACGTTATCCCCTTGTGTAGCATACGTTAGGGTCTTCAGGGAATAGGGTAGAGGGTTCTGCCAATCCCTTACGTACGTAAGTATGGGTGCATTACGTATGTTAAGGAGCTAATGTACGTTAGCGCTCCATGTTTACGGACGTTAGCACGGGTTTAAAAACCCAGGAGTTGACCGAGTTCATCCATTTTTCTTCCTTCTTCCTCTCCTTCGCAGCTTGGGCGATTCTTATGCGATTTTGGAGCGATTTTGAGTCTTCAGTCATCTAGCTATCATCTTCCTTGGAGTTTTGGTGTAGATTATCAACACCAATCCATCTTCTTCGTCTTGGATTCGAGGTAAATCACTGGAACCCTACTTTTTGGGAAATTTGGGGGTTTCTCGCGAATCCTATTCATAGCTCCATTTGGTTGGCTAATTCATGATAGATATGATTAATCTTCATCGTATTCTTGTTTGCCCTGCGAATCCACGGTAAATTTCGGTGTGTTTATGAAATCGAGAGGGTATGGTTGCGATCCGCCCTCGTTGAATATGTTGTTAGATTACATATATCGTAGGCATGGTTTTCGGGAATATTTCTATATATATATTCCAGTTGTATTGTTGTTGATAGTTGTAACACCCCCTAAAAGGCGGCTATCACAGTGTCTTGGGCCCACACTGGGTCCCACCAGGCGATACCAAAATATAGATTAATCATGACATACTTTGTGATACCGAACCACAAAACAATAATCCTTACTCCGATCGGGAGTTTACAAATAGTACGGCTATTAGCCTTAAAATACAGAAGATCCAAATACTAGTATAGACCATATGGAGATGGAATATACTTAAATAGTAGTACAATCGACAACAGTTTAAATGAGAGAGAAGTAATATTACACGATTTTAAGCACAACCGGACAACAAAAGACTATGGCCCCCCCGAACTAGTATCCTTCAAACCCTTCGCCGTCACCGTGCTCTTCCCATACCTTGCCCTTACCACGACCTAAAATACAACACAAGTATTTCGTCCAAAACCACAGGGTCAGATATACATGATAATAATTCTCAAGATATTATACAAATCACATATACTAGTTAAGTATATTCCAATTCAATAAGAGATCTCGGATCAACTTGGGAATGCAACCCCACAATGAAAACGGAATATCATCAAGAACAATATCACAATATGAATCACAGATTCATAAATATTTCATATACACGAAACGTATAACGTTCACAAGACTTCAATCATCATTATAACCAAGCAAGATAACTTGCCTCAATTATGTAGACGAAAGATAGTCCTTCTCCAAATGATCGAACGGACGATCCTCAACTAAGTACACTCTCGAAAGCAACCTTGAATGCAACGTAATTCATTCAATAATACATTCACACAATCTTGATATCAAGCCGTAGGAAATGTCACCCGAAACCTATCCGAAATAATTTATTTTGTCCCAAAGAACGTTCTATCGACTATTGATATATCTCAATGCATCGGATTCGATTTTACCAATCGGATTATCCGCTAAAAATGTCCTTCTAATACTCTTGTTATTATTATGAGCAAGTTTACTTAAATAAGTTCAATTAACCACCTCAATATGTTTAGTATTGCCATAACTTGTAATAACATTTTGAAAATATCACCAACCTTCTTACATAAAGCTTTAGACAACCCAATTCATCATTTTATCAAGCACAGCATAAATGTGTTAAATCATGAGTGTGTATACATAGTTCACTATCATTCCTCAAGGATCAACTAGTCCTTTTCTTCAAGACATGATTAGATTCGAAAATCTCTAAGCACCAAGAGAATCCTAATCTTATAAGTTCCAATTATCATGTTCAATATCAGGTTCTAGACATAAACAACCATAACTAAGTTATCTTACAACCTTACAAACATTCAAGAATTGATACCAACAACATTGTCATGTTTTTCACTTTAGTTTGATCAAATGGTCCCTAATCATTAAGTTATAGCAGTTTAATCTAACATTATAAGAAGTACTCTTAACTAACATCATCAAAAGCATGGAATCAACGAGAGTTTAAGATAATTATCCCCCCAAAAAAGAAGAATAACACCAAGACTATCAAGAACACACTCCAAACAATGTGATTCAATCAAAGGTGCAAGCTCCAAGATAAGATGGAAGGGTGCAGAATCGGTCTATGGAGGCAGAGAGTGGAAACTAGAAGGGAAAATCAAAGTTGGAACGTGTAAATGAAAGAGACAAGCTGAAGAATGATCATCGACTAACTCGATATCTTCGAACTGAAGTACGTGGCTCGGATCAGCAACATACTTCCTCAGCTGGGAGACATGAAACACGTTATGAATCCGACTCAAAGCTGGTGGCAACGCCAGACGATAGGCCAGATCGCCTACTAGTTCCAAAACCTCAAACGACCCGATATACCTCGGACTTAGCTTGCCTTTCTTCCCAAAATGAAAGACACCTCAAGTAGGGGACACCTTCATTAGCACATGGTCACCAACCTCGAACTCAAGCGGTCCGTCGACCTTCATTAGCACATGGTCACCAACCTTGAACTCAAGCGGTCGTCGACGGTTATTTGCATAAGATTTCTGCCGGCTCTAAGCCATTAACAAACGACTCCTAATCAGGGCGATCTTCTCACGGGATGCTAACAACATATCAGGTTCTGTACCCAGAGATTAAGATAGGTCGTCCCAACACAAAGGGGACCTACAACGACGGCCATACAATGCTTCATAAGGTTCCATCTGAATCGAAGCGTGCCAACTATTATTGTAGGTGAATTCCACCAAAGGCAGTTGGGCTTCCCAGTCATCCTTCCAATCAAAAGCACACGCCCTCAACATATATTCTAGAGTTTGGATAGTTCTATCAGACTGGCCATCGATATGAGGATGAAATGCTTTACTGAAGTTCAACTGTGTACCCATCGCACGATGAACTGCTTTCCAGAAGTGTGACACGAACCGCCCGTCACGATCCGATATAATACTCTTGGGAGTACCATGCAACCTTATAATTTCTTTAATAAACAGTTGAGCCAACCTCTCGAGATCCCATGTGTCATAATCTCCAAGAAGTGGTCTGATTTGGTCAGACGATCCACAATCACCCAAATGGTATTCATTCCTCGGCGACTCATCGGTAAGTTGTTGATAAAATCCATCGATATGACCTCCCATTTCCATTCGGGAATCGGGAATAGTTTCAGCATACCTGCCAGTCATTGGTGCTCAATCTTAACCTGCTGACAGGTCAAACATCTTGAAATGAATTCTGCAACTTCTCGTTTCATATTGCCCCACCAATATCATTGCTTCAAATCCTTGTACATCTTGCTAGACCCCGGGTGAATAGAATAAAGGGTAGCATGATCCTCTCTCAAAATAGATCTTCTCAACTCTTCGTCTGCCCGTACACATACCCGATTCTTGAAACGTATCATTCCATCCTCATGGATCACAAATCCGGGGGCTTTCCCCTGGGTTACTTCATTCCGAACCCGAGATAAGAATGGGTCCATAATCTGCTTCGATCTGATCTCATCATCAAGGGACGACAAAATCTCAAGCGTGCAAAGTTGTCACTGAACAAACTGTAGCCAAACTTTAATCTCCAACCTCATAAGATATAACTGCAATTCTCTTTGGGTTGTCAGACAGCTAAGCATTTGCTCCTGTACTGTCTTGCGACTCAGGGCGTCGGCAACCACATTCGCCTTTCCCGTGTGGTAGAGGATCTCAATGTCATAGTACTTAATCATCTCTAGCCACCTTCTCTGTCTCATGTTCAACTCCTTCTGAGTAAAAATATACTTCAAACTCTTATGATCAGTAACAATCTGATAGGTGACTCCATACAAGTAGTGGCGCCAAATCTTCAAAGCAAACACCACGACTGCTAGCTCCAAGTCATGGGTCGGATAGTTAACTTCATAGGGTCGCAACTGTCTCGATGCATAGGAAATCACCTTCCCATTCTGCATTGATACATATCCAAGGCCCTGTCTTGACGCATCACTATATACCACGAATCCTTCGGTCCCTTGAGGTAAGACCAAAATAGGTGCCGAAATCAATCGACTTTTGAGTTCATAAAAGCTTCATTGACAAGCTTATGACCAAGTATACTTCTTGTCCTTCCTCAATAGATTAGTCAGCGGTTGAGCGATCTTGGGAAGCCTTCCACAAATCGTCTATAATAGCCTGCAAGACCAAGGAAACTACGAATTTCCTTCACATTCTTCGGAGGTAACCAATACCGGATAGCCTCTCTCTTTTGTGGGTCCACACTAATCCCTTTAACCGATATAACATGTCCAAGAAAAGTAACCTCAGTCATCCAGAATTTGAATTTGGGAAATTTTCCATAGAGTTGTTCTCGTCTCAGCACATCGAGAACCTGGCGGAGATGGTACTCGTGTTCTTCACGACTACGGGAATAAATCAAGATGTCATCGATGAACACAACCACGAAACGATCCAAAAAATTAATGAAAATTCGATTCATCAATTTTATGAATACCGCTGGTGCATTAGTCAGATCAAACGGCATTACTACGAACTCATAATGCCCATAGCGAGTACGAAAAGCTGTCTTCGAGATATTGGACTCCCGAATCCTCAACTGGTGATATCTGGATCTGAAGTCGATCTTAGAAAACACAGCAGCGCCTTGGAGTTAATCCAACAAATCATCAACGGATATTTATTCTTGATTGTTACTCTGTTCATCTCACGATAGTCAATACATAAACGTAAGGATCCATCTTTCTTTCGTACAAATAATACTGGTGCCCCCCAAAGGGACGCACTGGGTCGAACATAACCCTTTTCGGTCAAATCCTCAAGCTGATTCTTCAACTCTTGCATTTCAGTTAGAGATACGTGATACGGTGCTTTTGAAAGCCGGGACGTACCTGGTTCTCACTCAATGATAAATTCTACCTCACGATGTGGGGGTAAACCCGGTAATTCATCTGGAAAGACATCTGCGTAGTCTCGAACTATCAGAATATCGGCCAATTCAATTGATCGATCCACTATATTGATCATGTAGCACCAATAACCAATACATCCCTGATTAAGTAGTTTCACTACTTTCATAGCGCTGATGATTCTCCCGGAACGGCTAGGATTATCACCCTGAAAAATAAACTTGAGGCCATCGTCAGCAGTGACGGTCACCATCCGTTTGCGGATGCTAAGTATGGCATCATGATGATCCATCCAATCGATACCAAAGATTACATCATCTTTAGGTAAATCGACCACAATTAAATCTGACAACTACTCACGGTCGTTCATACGAATCGGACAGTTCTGAACTTCATGATTCCCAACAAATCTTCTACCATCGGGTAGATCAATTACATAAGGCTCACAATTAATAACATGATCTAATTGTAAACGACTCAAACAAGAAGCAGATATAAAGGAATGTGAAGCACCAATATCAAAAAGAACACATACGGGCTGAGAGGAAATCTTGAGAATACCTGCAATAATGCTGGCTTCGGGATCATCACCCTTCTTCATCTCGTAGACCCTGGGTTTTGCAGTCCCGGTACCAGATGTACCAGCTTGATTTCCCCGGACCATCCCTCTGTTCGCCCCGGTAGTCTGATAGGAAGCGGATGGAGGCACACGGTCCTGAACAGAAGACTGAACTGGAGCATGAGAGGTTGCTGGAGTACGCCCTGGTCCACCCCTGCAATAACGAGCATGATGCCCCGCAATCCTACAAGCATGGCTTGCAACAGCCGGTTTCGGGCACGTGGAGCTGATGTGCCCCTGGTCTCCACAATTATAACACACAATCAATGAGCTGACCGTTGGAGGATGTGATCCTGTTGGTTTTAACGCCACAGAAGGTCGCTCAGAAGGATTCTGTATAGACTGGGGTTTCTTGAACGTCCCCCAGTTACTATTAGCCTAGTTCTGGTTCCTGGACCTCTTATTATTGGACTGTGGTTGCTTCTTGGAAATATCCTTTGCCGTAAGCTCGTACTCAAGAGCTTTCTCAATGAATTCCAGCAGAGTCGTGCAGTGGCGATTCAACAGCCACATTCTCATTCAGGGTTTAAGCCTCTTGAGAAAATATTTGATCTTATCGGCCTCTGTTCGGACAATCGACGAGGCGAAAGGAAGAAGTGCCTAAAATTTCTTGGCAACAGATAGTACATCATCGTCTTGACGGGTCCGGGTTCAGCAATTCTGACAGTTTGGCCTCACGGAGGGGTCCTGGATAATAACGGTCCAACATGCGGTTTTTGAATTCCTCCCAAGTACATACACCATCAGCGGGTCTCACTGAAAGCCACCAAGTATGGCGCTCTTACTGAGGTAGTAAGCCGCCACGGAAACGCGATTCTCCACTGGACAATCAACATCTCGAACAACTTCTCGAAATGCTCTATCCAGTGTACAATATCAGCAGGCTGAGAGGAGCCTTCATAGGTCGGAGGTCGCTGTCGCGATATGTCGCTAATGATCCGTTTTACGATCCCGCCATGCCCCATAGGCGGAGGCTGCTGTCCATGCTGTTGGCCAGTAGTAGCGGCTCTCTGCATGGTCTCCAACAATTGACCCATCTGGGTCATCTGAGTTATCATACCCTGCATAACAACATAAGGGTCTACGCGGACATCCTCATGTCGTTCAGCGTGGTGAGATTGGCTCTCAGAAGGCGGGTTATTGCCAGCTGAACTTTGTCCCACATTCGAATGGGTATTGGCCCATGGCCTCGGGATTCGGCCCCTTCCGTGGCCTTGACCCCCCTACCACGGCCTCCCAGGTTTCTTTCCATACTGGAAGAATCAAACAAGTACCATAAGTACAGTTTATGACCGTCTTTACCACCGATCAAAATTCATGCTAAGTTAATAGCAATAATGAACTACATATATAAGAAAATAGTTTATAAATAATTATAGGCACCGCGAGTGCCACACAATATATCATATCGACATCAAGTCGAAACAAATTCAATCACATAATCAGTCTAGAATTTTCTAGGAATATCGATTAGATAAATCCCACCACATATCCACGAAATATCAAGACCAGCAAAAAGATCCATTCCAACATCAATATAATGCGAGTAATTAAATCATGGACAAAGGACATACTATATTGGCTCGTAGGGTCAGGCGCTTGCACAGGTCACACATAACGCGAAGGTTTCTTGATACTAGTTCACTTAATAACGACTCTTAAAGAGAAATGACTCTCTGATACCATCTTCTGTAACACCCCCTAAAAGGCGGCTATCACAGTGCCGTGGGCCCACACCAAAATATACATTAATCATGACATACTTTGTGATACCGAACCACAAAACAATAATCCTTACTCCGATCGGGAGTTTGCAAATAGTACGGCTATTAGCCTTAAAATACACAAGATCCAAATACTAGTATAGACCATATGAAGATGGAATATACTTAAATAATAGTACAATCGACAACAGTTTAAATGAGACAGAGAAGTAATAATACACGATTTTAAGCACAACCGGACAACAAAAGACTCTATGCTCACCAAACTAGTATCCTTCAAACCCTTCGCGGTCACCATGCTCTTCCCGTGCCTTGCCCTTGTCTCGACCTAAAATACAATACAAGTATTTCGCCTAAAACCACAGAGTCAGATATACATGTAATACCCGGTTGTAATTCATTCATTATTATTCAGTAATTATCAGTCAGTAATTGTCACTCAGTAATTTTCACTCATTATTAATCACTCATCATTCATGATTCATTCATTTGCGTTCATCTTTGGCATGTGTTGGACTTGTTCACTTTCACATACGTATAGTATGTCGGATCATTCATCAATCGTAGCGAGAAATCGGAGTTGTCGGATTTTCATCTGGTCCAGCCACGAGTTACGACCGCAACTAGTCATACATTACGGCCGTAACATGTATTCGTTGTGTTCTGGTGATTTTGGATGAACGGGACTTACGGCCGTAAGGGTTGTGGCATACGGCCGTAAGTTGAGCAGGTACGGCCGTAAGGCTTGGCCGGTTACGGCCGTACGTGCCGAGCAGGGTGCCCAGGCATTTTTGGCCGAAGGCGAGATACGACCGTAAGATGGACACGTTACGGCCGTAAGGGGTGTTCGTGATTTTCAGGATTTGTCGTATGAGGAGGACTTACGGACGTAAGGGTTGCGGCATACGGCCGTAAGATGAGGCAGGTACGACCATAAGGCTTGCCCGGATACGGCCGTACATTGCAGGCAGAGTACCTGGTCAGTTTCGACGAAGGGGGCTTACGCCCGTAAGTTTGGCCGGTACGGCCGTATTGGTCAAGTTACGCTCGTAAGGTGTACGAGTACGGCCGTATGGATGTCGGCAGGTGTTTTAGACGAGGGCGAGTTACGCCCGTAAGACAGGTGCGGGTACGGCCGTATGGCTGTCGGCAGTTTCTGGACAAAGCCAAGTTACGGCCGTACGAGCTGGCTGGTTACGGCCGTAAGGCCGTTGACCTGGGATGTTACGACCGTAAGTAGGCTGAGTTATGACCGTAACTTCCGGCAGTTTATAAAGGTTTGGACGGGACTTTTTACTCATTTTCTCATTCTTCAACTTATATCCGAGAAAGAGAGCTTGAGGGAGAGATTTTTCCACCATCTATCACTTGGGTGTTAGATTTTCATCATCCTCATTCGTTTAGGAAGCTTGGATACTCGATTTAACTCGTGTTCACCGGATCGAAGTGTTTAGATCTTCAAGAGGTAATTTCTTCAACATCTTGGATTTCAATTTTGTGTTGAGATATGATGTTTTGGATGTTATAATCGTGTTGCATGAAGAGATATACATATGATTTTGAGTTTGTATAAATATTCATTGGATTATTGAAGGATTATTCAAGAACACTTTGTATATTGAGTTGGATTTGGGGGTTTTCGATTAATTGTTGTTGAATTCACGAATTTGGATATTCATATTGGATTATTAATCGTATTGAAGATGTTTTGTTGGTTTGAAACACTTCTTGGGGATTTGATGTTGGTATAATTGAGGTTTGGTTGGGAACGATCGAAGATTGGCCTCAACGTGTTTGATATATTGCCCAAATGAAGTTGGTTTAGTCGTATCGACGTTTTGAGTTCGTTATATTCGTGTTTGATTCGTATGTTGAACGGATTGTTGGTAATTGTGTTATTCAAGGTTGTTCGAGCGACCGACATTTCATTTAGGACGTTTGTTCGTGGAAGGACATTGTTCACCAGTGTTGTGTAAGTTAATTCTTACTCGGTTAAAAGGATTTTCATTCCTTTCGTTGTTGTTCATTCATAATCATAATTCATTCATAATCTGTTAACCGTATTGAGACTTGTAATTGTCAATTAATCACTTCATTCACGAGGAACGACGATTCCAATCATTTCATTGAGCTATCATTCATTTTACTATCACTTCATCTCGGTGAGTCATTCTTGACTTTGTCGGATTATTATTCATTATTATTATTCATGGTCATTCTTGTTCATATGACCTTCTGGGTTCATATTGCGCGGCCGAGTGTGGATGTGTGGGATTTTTAGTCGGGCACGTGATGGTCATGTGTTGGTTTCACCGACACATTGGACTGTGCACACGATAATGTATCTCCGTGAGACTAATTAGGTACAATGGCGGGTGTGTCCGGACATCCGTCTTGTGCACGTGCACATTCCATTACGGGTGTACTATGATACCTCTCTTCAGCTTCATTTCATAATTAAGATATATCATGATTGTGTTTTTTCAACTCTTGAGGATTGTTGTTCTGTGTAACTGACCCCGTTGGGGGATATTTGTTTTCAGGTCATGGCAAGGCAAAAGCACGGGAAGAGCATGTTGATGGCGAGGAGTCCCAGTGATACTAGTAGGGGGCCCCAGTCCTTTCAGCCATTCTTATTTCTCTTCATATGTATTTCCGCTGCAAATTCCGTTTGAGATAATTATTTATTCAGGGTGGTGTAGTTTATCTTCATATAAAATATACTAGTATTCTATATTATCCTGGTGTGTTGTACTTAAGCTCCTCATCGCAGTATTTGGTAATATAATGTGGTTCGGTACTACAATTATATTATTTAATTCATCAGTTTTCATTCGCCTGGTGGGTCCCAGCCGGGGGTCCATGACACTATAATATCCGCCTAGTTTGGGGTGTTACAGAGTTGGCATCGGAGCGCGCGTGGTTTTGAATACTACCTTCCGAGTCATGTCTCATTTGAAATCATCGTCATCAGACTAGTATCACTGGACTTTCGCATCACGTGTGACCTGTGCAAATGCCGAGCCCCTCAGACCAAGAACGGTAAGATTTCTAATGCCATGGTATAATTTCTGGCAATAAGAATCATTCATTCATCATTCATTAGTCAACAATCCTCATCATCAATCATTTTGATCAGGACGATCATGTTACCTCATTAATCACTCAGTTCATTTCACAGTTCAGTTGTTGATCTTGAGGATCATATCATTAATCTTGTTAACTTGTTCAAGATAATCATTTCAAGAACTTAATCAGATAATCATGTCACATCAGTTAATCATTCATGTAATCACTGTGTTAGAGCGCGTATGCTCATTTTCATCATTTCATGACGTGATCATAACGTGATATTCATGCGAGAGATATAATTATCATATGACTTTCCTACTTTAGTATGGAGAGAGCAGGCAGAGGACGCGGGGACGAGGCCGCGGTACGGACCGAAACCCGAGAGCTCGTGTGAATACACGTGCAAATGCTAGGAATAATGCTAACTCATCGAGCAGCGACGCTGCCACTCATTCACCTGGATGTACTCATTCACTATCAGGGGGTCGTACCCGGGACACACCTCAGTCAGAAGGTGTTCGGGTTGACCCACTCGCTTTTATGTAGGGCATGATGGGGCATGACTCAGATGGCACAACTGATGGAGACGATGCATAACTCAGCTACTCAAAATCAACAGGCTCCTCCGCCGCCACCTCAGAGGCAAGAGAGGAGTGTGGGTAGTATCATCGGCGACATCTCTCGCCAAAGGCCACCTACTTTTGAGGGCTCATCTGATCCGGCAGATATTGTTCATTGGCTCGAGCATTTCGAGAAGTTATTTGCTATAGTAGAGTGTCCCGAAGGACACAAAGTTTCAGTTGTGGCTTACTATCTGGGTAAGAGCGCTCATTCTTGGTGGTTGTCGTTGAATCCCACCGACGGATCATGTACTTGCGATCAATTCAAGACTCTCATGATGGAGAGGTATTATCCGGCCCCACTCAGAGAGGCCAAACTGTCAGAGTTACTCACTCCCGACCCCTCAGCAGATGAGGATGTTCTCGCCATTGCCGAGAAATTTCAGGAACTTCTTCCGTTCGCCTCATCTATCATTCATTACGAGGCGGATAAGATTAAATATTTCAGCAAGAGGCTGAAACCCCATATGAGGATGCAGTTACTTAATCATAATTGCACCACTCTGGCCGAATTCATTGAGAAGGATCTTACTTATGAGCTTACTGCTAAGGAGATTGCTAAGCAGCAACCTTCATCTGCTAGCAAGAAGTCCAAGAATCGTAATCAGTCTGAAGGCGGTCAGACAACCTTCAAGAAACCTCGTGCGGGCTCTATTTTTTCTGAGCGACCCCCTGTGACGCCTAAACCCGCGGAATCTCAGTCACGAGCGGCCAGTTCGGCCATCACCTGTTTCAACTATGAAGAACAGGGTCATTTCAGCACCAAGTGTCCGAGATAGATTGTCACGTGCCACAACTGTGGGATTGCTGGGCATAAGGCCCGTTTTTGCCGAAGGGACTCTAAACCTACTCCAGCATCATCTCAGGCCCCGAGACATTCAGCAGCATGCAATCAAAGCCACTCACGGCGTGCTCAAGACGACAGAGCTAATAAAGGCGAGCTAAAAGCTATCGACGGTAGCGTCAGGCCTGTGGGCCAAGCCCCGAATTTATGAGATGAAGAAGACCGACGATCCAGAGGCCCAGATGATCTCAGGTACACTCGATATAATATATCAACCTGTGTGTACCCTTTTTGATACTGGTGCATCGCATTCATTTATTTTCGAGTCATGTTTGAGTAGACTACGTCTGGGTAGTGCTACTAGTTGTGAGCCTTATGTCATTGGTTTACCTAATGGTAGGAGAATTATTGGAAATCATGAGATTCAGAATTATCCGATTCAGCTTCATGGCCATGTATGGCTAGCAGACCTAATCGTGGTAGATTTACTGAGATACGACGTCATTTTGGGTATTGATTGGATGGATCGTAACGATGCCATCATTAGTGTCCGTACGCGTATGGTCACTATCATTTTAGACGATGGTGTCGAATGTGTCTTTCAGAAAGGTAATCCCGGCTGTTCTGGTAAGGTCATTAATTTGATGAAAGCAGTGAAATTACTTAGTCAGGGGTGTGTTGGTTATTGGTGCTATACGACCAAAACCGAGAAATCACCAATAATGTTGATGGATATTCCGGTAGTGAGAGAATATGCCGATGTATTTCCAGACGAGTTACCTGGGTTGCCTCCACAGAGAGATATGGAATTCACGATTGAGTTGGAGCCCGGTACGTCCCTGATATTGAAGGCACCGTACCGGATGGCCCCGACCGAAATGCAGGAATTAAAGAATTAACTTGAGGAGTTGTTCGAGAAAGGTTATATCCGACCGAGTGCGTCCCCGTGGGGAGCACTAGTGTTGTTTTTCAAGAAGAAGGATGGTTCATTTCGCTTGTGTATTGATTATCGGGAGTTGAACAGGGTGACGATCAAGAATAAGTATCCTCTACCCCGTATCGATGATCTCTTAGATCAACTTCAGGGAGCATCAGTATTTTCCAAGATTGACTTGAGATTTGGATATCATTAGTTGCGAATTCGAGAGTCGGATATTGCAAGGACAGCGTTTCGTACACGCTATGGTCATTATGAGTTCGTGGTAATGCCGTTTGGGTTAACTAACGCACCTGCAGTATTCATGGAGTTAATGAATCGAGTCTTCATCGATTATCTAGATCAGTTCGTGGTTGTCTTCATTGATGACATTTTGATTTACTCTCGTGACTGGGAGGAGCACGAGTTTCACCTTCATCAGGTTCTCGACGTGTTCAGATGAGATCAACTCTATGGAAAGTTTTCCAAATGTGAATTCTGGATGTCCGAAGTGACGTTTCTCGGGCATGTAATTTCATCATACGGTGTGTGTGTTGATCCTCAGAAGACAGAGGCTATCCGAGATTGGCTACCTCCGAAGAATGTTAAGGAAATCCGAAGCTTTCTCGGATTAGCCGGTTATTATCGGCGGTTTGTGGAAGGGTTTTCTAAAATCGCTCAACCAATGACGAACCTTTTGTGAAAGGATAATAAATACACGTGGTCCGACGCGTGTCAATGGAGTTTTGAGGAACTCAAGAGCCGGTTAATTTCAGCACCTGTCCTTTCCTTACCACAAGGGACGGAAGGATTTGTGGTTTATAGTGACGCGTCCGGACACGGTCTCGGATGTGTATTAATGTAGAATAGGAAGGTCATTGCCTATTGATAAGTGTCAGTTTTGTACACTTATCCATGGTTTGTATCGATAAAATTCACCCATAATTGAGCTAGTCTTCTCATTTTTTGCTTTTAATTAATTAGTTTTAATAATTTTATTTTTATCGGATGATGATCGGATTAAATAACTGATTTACTCAAGAAATAACATGTTTATTAAATATTCCCTTTGTTGAATTTTGATATATTCATGTTGTAGGGCTTTCCGAGACGAATTCGGCAGTCTTTCCGGATTCAAAATCAGAGTTATATATCAAAAGTTATCATCCGAAGAAGATCTGGGGCAAAAACGCAAAGTCTGAGAAATTCTGGGCTGAAAACGTAACTATCAAAGCTTCAAGTGAGCAAATTTACGAAGCCACGTTACGGCCGTAACATTCAGGAGTTACGGCCGTAAGTCACCCTAGTTACGGCCGTAACTCATGAATGTTACGGCCGTAACTCTTGACAGATTGTTATGATTTGTCTAATTTTTTATACTTTTTGTGTATTATTGAGGGGATGGCTGGCATTGATCCGATCTAATGTAATAATGCTGGAGTTTTGGAGCTATTAGATGACTTTAGGTGTATAAATAGACCCCTTAGATCCTTCATCATTCATCATTCATCTTATAATTTTCCATTTTTTGTAAACTTTTCTTTTTGTGTGAAGAACACACTTGTGTTCTTGAGTGATATTTGTAAGTGTGGTATAGCATATGTTGTCCAGAGAGTTTATTGCTTCTATCTCCTTTATCTACTAAGGGAGTTAGGATCAATTCTTTCTCTTGATTCAACTAATAATGACCACCAAAGCTTGTAATATGTGTAATAAACCCTTCATGGGCTAAGTTACCTTTAGTTGGGATTATAAACAAGGTTAGTCATGTTATTTATGTTTGTATAAAAGATCTTTTGTGAATTACTTATTATTGTGTGTGATTTTCATTGTTTTAACAATCTTTATTTATTTGGCCAATAAATGACGATATTTATGGTCTTCATATGTTTCGAAAGAAAATATGTTTGATTAGATCAAATGATCTTCACTCTAAGTTGTTCTAGGGGATAGAAATATACCTCTTGTCCTTAGATGATTCTTTGAGTTATTTTCATAAATCCTAATGCTATGTATTGAAGCCAATCAACATAGAAATATAGTGGATTGATTCAATATGTAAGGGGCGTTTTATAGTTCGAAAGAGAAACCGTCTTATTAAGGAAAATCGAATCTACACAACATAATAAGTAAATTCATTTTATGATCTCCTATACATCTTTTATAACTAATGACAAACTAAGTTTGTAATCCCAACTATTTCATTTTATCGTTAATCAATCTATTATTATTGCTATCTTTTTATTTCCTTAAAATATTAGAACTATTATTGCATTTGCTTTGCAACAATTAAACCAAACTTTTTAATTGTGTGTTTCACTTATCTTAGTATCTATAAAAATAGACTAATAGTGTATAATTCAAATTATAACCAAACTTCCTTGTGGGATCGATAAACCGGACTCAAAAAGTCCACTTTACTACTTGATACGATATCGTGCACTTGCGATAGTTACACTAAAAACGTGTCAAGTTTTTGGCGCCGTTGCTGGGGAAGTATAAGTTATATTTGAAATCTTACATTGTAAACTATTTTTATAGGTACAAATTTCTCGACATTGTAACTTAAGTACTAAATTGTGGTTGTCCGGTCAAGTGGTGGATAACGGTACTCCGTGACTATTAAAGTCGGATTTTTCAGTTTCCCACAACAACTGATATTTGTAGATATTTTCTTCAATTATTTTCATTGTCTTTTTATTTTTTTTGTAATGGAAGAAACGTTGTATAAAATTGAAAAAGATTTCCCTTTCTAAGCAAAAATGCAATTTTAAAAATTTACAAGGCAAGGCTTGAAAGGATGAGGTTGCTTATGAATAAATGCATACCTTTTGACATCAGATTCATAATTGAAGCCAAAGTAAGAATAGAGGGTGAATTCACAGAAACACCGACTAGATTTTTACCAGGGCTAGGAAAAAGTTCATATGCCAAGAAACGACGAGCAAAGATGATAGCCGTTTGCTATAAATGTGCTAGATGGAACTGTAATTTAAAATGTCGATCTTTAGGAATTCCATCTACAAACAGAGAAGATAAAATTCAGTTCATTAAATATGGTCTGAATAAGGAGAATTTAGATGATATCGAAATTTCTCTTGATACGCATCCTAGTGGACTCGTACATTACGGAATTCGATGTTTGTGGAATAAATTCCAACCAGAATATGAACAACGTCTTGGGAATCTGATGTTAAAAGACCCTGTTTGCCAATTTGTAAGAAAATTGGATGGGAAGCTTCTCCCCGACTCATAGAAGGCGTTTAGGCCGTTTCTGAACGTAAAATCAGAGGAAGATGTGAGCCACAATCACAACTACTGTACATACGCGTAAGTATCTTTTATTTTTGTCGTGTGGTGAGATTTTTTGAATAAAAAATGTGATACGCGATAAATGCTTTCATTATTCTATTGAGTAGTTGAAGCACAATCAAACGCAATCACAAACTTGTTAAACAATTTTTACCTTCTTTTTCTTCTATAAATAAACTTTCTACTGGTTTCTTTCATTCATCCCTCAAACTTGCACTTTTCTCTGTTTCTCTCTAAAAAATTTTTTCTTTTCAAAAATGGAGTCATCATCTTCAACAAAAAAATTTAGCATAGTCTGCATTTTTGGCGAGCTAGTTATGGAAAAGAGGCATGCTTTGCTGAAGCAGCCCACAACTTGGGTCGCACCTTAGGAGAAAAATACATTCATGTAGTTTACGAAGGAGGAAGTCTAGGATTAATGGGACGAGCTGCTGCTTCTACCTATATGGAAGGAGTAAGAGTGTTGGGAATAATCCCAAAACCTCTGGCTGAAAGTAAAATCACCGGGTCAACTATTGGAGATGAGTTTAGATCTGTAAATATGCAAGATCGCATAACTCACATGATAAATAATTCTGGCGCCTTTATCACCCTTCCCGGTGGTTTTGGCACCCTTGAGGAACTTTTTCATGTGGTTACCAGAGCCCAGCTAAATGTTCATCAAAAACCAATAGGTGTGCTTAATGTCAATGGTTTCTTTGATAGTTTACTGTCTTTCATCGACTACTCTGCTGAAAAGGGTTTTATTCCCGAGCGTGCTAAACGAATCATAGTCGTTGCAACAACACCAGATGAACTAATCAAAAAACTCAATGAATTTGTTCCTCAACCAGATCCAGCTCTAGCTAAAATTGTCTGGGTAGAAGATTTTACCGTAAGAAAACGAAAAGTGGATTCATTCCTCTCCCTTTGATAACCCACGTCGGACCTCTTGTATTTTTACTTTCTGTCGTGTGTAATAATCGTGCTAAATGGTGGCAGCTTAAGGAGTTTCTTCTTGATCTCTTGACGCGCATCTATTCGCGATTTATGTATCGTTATTTTATTACTGTAATGTTTATTGTGTGTTTTTTTTTATAAAAACTTTGATGGCAGCGTAAGGCGACTCTTCGGACTTTCTTGATGCGCATCTTAAAAATTGTGTTATACTTACGAGTAAATTTTATTTTATTTTGTTGTGTGCCTCGTATATTTATTCTCTTGCAGATTCTAAAAGGCGTTAGCTCAGACATCAACTTTCTTAACAGGGAGTATTCTGTTTTTCTGCATTGATTTTTTTTTCTTATTTTTAAAAAACTGAGGACAGTTTTATTTTCAAGTTTGGGGGTGGTTTGTTTTAGTATTTTGGTGTGTTGTAATTTTGGTGTGTTTTGATTGATTTGGTTATTTGCCTTAATTTTTTTTATTATATATATATATATATATATTTATAGTATTTTGATTTATGAGATTTCTAGATCTGGCCATAACACCAATAAATTAGCTATATACAAGTTTCTAAAATCGTTTTAACCGGTTAAAAAATTATATATTCCAAATTTTTTTTGAGCCTTAATCTCTCTTTCCAAGCCTTGTAATTATCATATAAAATCGAGTCATTCGTTGCCTTGAGAAAAGAAGAATCAATCGGTTGATGAAAAATAGAACTGAAATTTACTTAATTTGTGGAGTTTTTGATTTTTCATGCTTAAACTAAGAAATGATTTTCTGCAAAAATTCTATTCCCTAAAAAAAAAAAGAGGAGTCATTGGTGAAAAGAGCTACACGTTAGCAAATAACGGTGTGAAAGCTATCACCTAAAAAAAATGACGAAAAGGAGAAGTGTTGAGCAACAACAACTGCCTAATTTTGGAAGTCTTAAATTTTGCGAAAAATAAAGGACTAACCATTGTTGGTGCGTAGCTTCCGTCTCAGAAAAATTGGTGAAAAGAGCTACACATTAGCAAATAACGGTGTGAAAGCTATCACCTTTTTACGAAAAAAAAAATAATGAGATAGAAATTGTGTTAGTGAAAAGAGCTACACGTTAGCAAATAACGGTGTGAAAGCTATCACTAAAAGGGATGTACTTTATGAGCAGATTTGAATTAATTAGCAGCTGAATTTCAATACACTCAATTTTGTGAAAATCACAATATTTGATGACGCCAATAAAATTCTTCTTCATATTGAGTCGAAAAATAAACGAGTGATCGAGAGCAACCATTGAAGGGAGTCGTGTGTATCACGAGTGGGAAAGTAATAATCAGCCTTTTGGGGGGGAAACCTTGCATTTTAGAATTATAAAATAAAAACCGTGTTTTAACTTCAAAATTATTTGTAGATTTATTTTGAATCTTGATTCATTTATATCTACTGTATAAGCTGGTTGTTGTGTATTAATGGCATTTTGATCTCCTCTTCTCTTTTTATATTTTAATTTTTGTGTGTATTATTAGTTTTGTGTCTTATTTTTATTTTTATTTTTGGAGTGTGATTAATAAAGAGTCTTGCTCGGGACTAGCAAGAATTCAAGTTTGGGTGTGTGATAAGTGTCAGTTTTGTACACTTATCCATGGTTTGTATCGATAAAATTCACCCATAATTGAGCTAGTCTTCTCGTTTTTTGCTTTTAATTAATTAGTTTTAATAATTTTATTTTTATCGGATGATGATCGGATTAAATAAATGATTTACTCAAGAAATAACTTGTTTATTAAATATTCTCTTTGTTGAATTTTGATATATTCATGTTGTAGGGCTTTCCGATACGAATCCGGCAGTCTTTCCGGATTCAAAATCAGAGTTATATATCAAAAGTTATCATCCGAAGAAGATCTGGGGCAAAAACGCAAAGCTGAGAAATTCTGGGCTGAAAACGTAACTATCAAAGCTTCAAGTGAGCAAATTTACGAAGCCACGTTACGGCCGTAACATTCAGGAGTTACGGCCATAAGTCACCCTAGTTACGGCCGTAACTCTTGACAGATTGTTATGATTTGTCTAATTTTTTATACTTTTTGTGTATTATTGAGGGGATGGCTGACATTGATCCGATCTAATATAATAATGCTGAAGTTTTGGAGCTATTAGATGACTTTAGGTGTATAAATAGACCCCTTAGTGTAACACCCCCAAGTTATTCAGGGATATTACAGCGCCGTAAGCCCCGCCGTGGGACCCACAAGGCTAAACATACGCGGAACCATAAATTTTGACCGATAAGGTCTACACACAATGGAATGAAAAACGATACAAAGGTATTCGAAATATAACCAATGTATTCACAAACATCACAACTCAATTCAATACTTCGGCAAACACAGGCCGGAACATCAAGGAAAAAGGAGAACAATACTCGAGTATTCAACAGGCAATCCAGTACAACAACACGGACCGGGAAACTCCAAACATAACTAAAAAAAAGACACAATATCACGCTTGCCCACCATCTTTATGCCGACCCGATACCTGCCCGTCCGCTCTCCTGGAACCTGAAATACATGAAACGTATTTCCCCCATAAAGGGGTTAGCCGTCGAATAGCTAGTGCAAGTATAACAATATGAAACATAATACTCCTCGACAATAAAGTAAATGTAATCCGTCAATTCATCAATATCCGTCAATTCATCAATTTAAGACTAGTATTCCGGAATAACTAAAATCTCAAGACGTATGTGAATGCCGTAGAAACGGTTCGTTCATATCATACGCCGTTACATGTAGGAATGCCGTCAAAACGGTTCGTTCATTACATGCCAACATTATTTCATATGAATGCCGTAGAAACGGTTCGTTCATATCAACCATGGAATCGCACTGCAGGCTACGAAACCCTCAGAGGACCATAGGCCCGTCCCGGAGTGGCTAGAAATAATCATACCATCAATATTTCATACTTTCAAAGTCGAGAACGTACAATCATAAATGTATACTTGCCTTTGAGACATCGAGGGACGAACGGAAAAAGGGGGTATGAGATTGGTAGGTCCAAGAACGCGCTTCCGGCACCTAAACGATTCGCAAGGAATATGATAATCAATTATCCATATTCAAATTACACGAAGAAACCCCCGAAACCCGTCTACGATTCATAAAGATATACGGATAATCAACTAGAGGTTGGAAAATCGTCCAAATCTCATAAGTCCGAAAATGACATAATTCAACCTGAAAAATCGGAAGAAAACACTCATACGGTATAGATATATCAAAATCTCAAGGTTCTCAAGCTTCAATCGGATAAAACGGACGAATCTACGAAAACCCCCAAAAACCAACACAAAATCAAAGTGTTCTTGAATAATCTTTCAATAATCCGATGAATACCCAATCATGTCCATAATCACGCCTATATCACATCCTACACCATGATTTTATCATCCAAAACGTCAAAACCCACACAAAATCGAGAAGTCAAGATGTCGAAGAAATTACCTCTTGAATATTCAAGCGCTATGATCCAAGGAATACGCGATAGATCGACTATCCGGGCTTCCCAACCGAGTGAAAGTGGTAAATCTTCAACACACAAGTGATAGATATGAAAAGAGTTCCTCCTCAAACTCTCTCTCGCGATGGAAGAAGAAATGGAGGAAAATGGCTGAAATCTCGTTTAAAAGCCGAATTATGCAATTGACCGCATTGTGTGCCGCGGCTCAAGATAGGTGTGCCGCGGCACGCCCTAAAAGTTGTTCCTGTGTTTCGCAGTCAGCCGCGGCTCAGTGTGCCGCGGCACCGGTACAAAGCGGTTTGGCCGAGATGCAACACCGGTGCAGCCGCGGCTCAAGATAGGTGTGCCGCGGCATTGGCTCGGCAGGTGCCGCGCACATCGCCGGCGTGCAGCCGCGGCACCCGCAGATCCGCTCGGCAGTTTAGAAATATGTGCCGCGCGCACACTCCTTGTGCCGCGGCTCACACCCCTTCGGGTCCTAAAATGATGAAAAATGACCCGAAAGAGAATAAAAGCAATATGATTCAATGTCCGGGCAACAATAACACGAAATAGAAGTACGGAACCCCAAAACGGTGTTTCCAAGCAATGATTACAAGGGTTCGCTCAACAAATCATGATTCAAGAACAAGAAGAGGTTTGAAATGACATGACTTTCGACCGGTATTACATTCTCCTCTAAAAGAAGTTTCGTCCCGAAACTTAAGAAATAAATAGTTCGGGGTATTCTACCCGCATCTTCTCTTCCGTCTCCCAAGTCGCCTTCGACTCCATGCCTCGACCATTGTACTTTAACCAAAGGGAATGGTCTTATGCCGAAGCTGTTTCTCGCGACGTTCAAGGATCTTCACGGGTCTCTCCGGAAACGTAATATCCTTGGCTACGTCAATCTCACTGTAGTCGATAATGTGGCTCGGATCCGGTACGTACTTCCTCAACTGGGACACATGAAAAACATTATGGACGTGACTCAAAGCTGGAGGCAACGCCAAGCGATAAGCTAAGTCTCCAACTCTGTCTAAAATCTCGAAAGGTCCGATATACCTTGACCGAGTTTTCCTTTACCGAAGCGGAAAACTCCTGCAGTCGGCGATACTTTGAGCAAGACGTGATCCCCACTTCAAACTCCAAGGGTCGACGACGAGTATCGGCGTAAGATTTCTGACGACTCTGGGCAGTCAGTAATCGATCTCGGATGATAGAAATCTTTTCCTTGGTCTCCAACAACATATCTGGTTCCGTCCCAACTAGCTCAGAAGCCTCGTCCCAACATAATGGCGACCTACATCGCCTACCATAGAGAGCCTCGAAGGGTGCCATTTTGATCGACGCATGCCAACTATTATTGTAAGCAAACTCGATCAACGGCAAGTGAAGCTCCCAATCATTACTCGATCTAAGGCACAAGCCCGCAACATATCCTCCAACGCCCGAATCGTCTCTCTGTCGACCGTCCGACCGAGGATGAAAGGAGGTGCTCAATCTCAACTCGGTACCAGAGCCACGATGAACGGCTCGCTAAAATGCGATACGAAACGGCCGTCTCGATCGAAACAATGGTCTTGGGGGTACTGTAACCTCACGATCTCGGCGATAAAGGTTCGAGCCAATCTATCCGGTCCCCAAGTATCCTTAATACCCAAAGTGTGCAGACTTGGTCAATCGATCGACAATTACCCAAATCATATTCATTCCAAATTCGAGTTCTCGCATGCTGATAAAATCCATTGAGATATCTTCCCACTTCCACTCGGGAATGGGAAGTGGTTTCAACAACCCCGCCGGTCGTTGATGTTCGATCTTGACTTGTTGACACGTCAAGCACCGTAATACAAACTCCGTAACATCCTTCTTCATGTTATTCCACCAAAAATTTCGCTTCAAGTCCTTGTACATCTTACTCGTCCAGGGGTGGATTGAGTAAGGCGTAGCATGGGCTTCTCGGAGGATTCTCTGTCTCAACTCTAAATCGTTCGGAACGCAAAGTCTGCCCTGAAATCTCAGAATACTATCCTCGTGTACCATAAAGCCAGGAGCTTTTCCTTTAATCACGTCTTCCTTCAGTTGGGAAATCATCGGGTCACTCCACTGCTTCCCTTTGATGTCGTCAACTAAGGACGAAGTAATTTCGAGTACACAACTGTCCCTGTACTCGTTGAAACCAAATTTCTATCCCTTGCTCAATTAGATCTTGACGAATTTTCGTCTGGGACGTAAGAACTTCGAGCATTTGAAGAGATGCTGATTTGCGGCTCAGAGCATCCGCAACGACATTGGCTTTCCCGGGGTGGTAAAGAATTTCCAGGTCATAATCCTTTATCAACTCTAGCCAACGTCTCTGTCTCATATTCAGCTCCTTCTGGCTGAAAATATATTTCAGGCTCTTGTGATCGGTATAAATCCGGCACGGTGAACCATACAAATAATGCCGCCAAATCTTGAGTGCGAAGACAATTGCGGCCAATTCTAAATCGTGAGTAGGATAATTCATCTCATAAGGCTTTAATTGTCGAGACGCAAAAGCTATCGTCTTATCATGCTGCATAAGCACACAGCCCAGGCCTTGACCCGAAGCGTCACTATAAACTGCAAAGCCCTCGCTACCATGCGGTAAAGTTAAAATCGGCGCTGAAGTTTGTCTCTTCAGTTCATCGAAGCTCTGTTGTCTCTCATCCGTCCAGATAAACTTTTCGGTCTTCTGGAGTAATTTTGTAAGCGGTCGAGCGAGTTTCGAGAACCCCTCGACAAACCGACGGTAATACCAAAGAAGGCCCGTAAAGCTACGAACCTCTTTAACATTTTTAGGCGGTGCCCAATTTAGCACTGCCTCGATCTTCTGCGGGTCTACACGAACCCATTCGGCCGAAATCACATGGCCGAGAAACAAAACTTCTTCCAACCAAAACTCACATTTCGAGAATTTTGCATAGAGGTGCTCGGTTCTCAAAATGTCTAAGACCAAACGCAAGTGCCGGGCATGTTCCTCCTTATCTCGAGAATAGATCAAGATGTCGTCAATAAAGACGACTACACACTGTCGAGGTACTCGATGAATATTTTATTCATTAACCGCATGAATACCGCCGCGCATTCACAACCCAAAAGGCATAACTACAAATTCATAATGCCCATATCTCGTCCGAACGCCGTCTTCTAACGTCGGACTCCCTCACCCCGAGTTGATAATACCCGGATCTTAAATCAATTTTCGAGAAAACCGCACCTTGCAATTGATCAAATAAGTCGTCTATACGAGGCAAAGGATACTTGTTTTTGATGGTTACTTTATTCACTCACGGTAGTCGATGCACAAACGTAGTGAACCATCTTTCTTCCTCACGAAGAGAACAGCGCGCCCAAGGCGAAGCGCTCGGTCGATGTACCCTTTTTCCAAAAGCTCTCCCAACTGAGTCTTCAATTCCTGCATCTCGGAAGGTGCCAGCCGGTAAGGTGCTTTAGAGATCGGGGCCGCATCTGGCTCTAAGTCTACGGTAAATTCTATCTCTCGATCTGGTGGTAATCCCGGGAGGTCATCCGGAATACATCGGTACTCACTAACAACCGAATCGAAGAGAAAACGATTTCATTTCCTTCCGTTTTCAAGGCATAACACCAATAGCCCGCACAACCTTTATTCAAAAGTTTTACGGCCTTCATGGCACTGATAAGTAACTCGGATAGTCCCGACTTACGCCCCAAAAAGGAGTACTCAGATCCGTCTTTAGTCATCATGGTGATAACCTTAGTACGGTAGTTCATAATCGCTTGATGACTATCAAGCCAATCTTCGCCAAGGATCACGTCTTCGCCTTCCATATCAACTACAATTAAATTCGATAACCAATCCATACTGGATATAGTCACCGGAAAATCTCTAATCTCCCGGTTCCCCACGATTCTATCCCCGCTCGGCAGTCTCACGATGAAGGGATCGCAAACAGTCAGACAAGTTATATTCAAACGGCATACACACTCCAAAGAAATAAAAGAATGTGTAGCACCCGAATCAAAAAGCACACGGACTGGATAAGATAAAATATGGATGGTACCTGAAGCCACCGCCGGCCTGCCTCTGTTCGACTCATCTCATAAACTCGTGGTTGTACCGAACCGACGCTAGAGTTCCCCCCTCCAGCGTTCTGACCCCGTCCCCGGCCCCTGCCAAAATTTTGCTGAGGTTGACCAGCTGGGGCAGAAGCCCGAGTGTCCAAAGTCTGATTCGGCTCGAAACAATAAGTCGCTCTATGTCCCATCTGTCCGCACGTGTGACACTTCAACGGTGGAAAGTGGCATTCCAAATTAATGTGGCCTGAACGGCCACAATTATAGCAAGTCACCGCGCGATTTGAGGTACCCGAAGTGGGACGGTAACTCCTCTTCCCTTTATTAGAACGTGACGACTGTCCGGCAAAACGGTTAGTCGTCTGTGATTTCTGAAAGTTGCCACCCTTAGAGCCAGAAAAATTTCCCCCGACTTTCTGCTTCTTCGGTTCTTCAACGGTATCATTGTCGGGGCTCAACATATCATGGGCTAAAGCTCTGTCCTGATACTCTTTCAGTGTGGTACAAGCAAATCCGCCATGTACCGCAAGTCCAAATTCATCCGCATATCAAAATAACGGATCTTATCACGCCTCGTTACGTACTTGATCCTTCACATGGATTAATTGTTGGTTATACTCCACGATCGCTGCGAAATGGGAATATCTTGTGGTTTAGCCTCGAAGAAGGCTCGGATTCGGACTCTCTGCACTGCCAAGGACAAAACTCGGCCTCCAAGAGCTCCTTAAATTCATCCCATGAGGCAATACGATCCCGTGGCTTGATGACCTTCCACTGTAGCGGCCTCCTTAGTGAGGAAATCTTGAGCAATCGGTACTTTCCTCACCTCGGGCAATCAACCGCCTCGAAAATCTTCTCCACCTCGCTAACCAATCCTCCCAGCCTAACGGGTCTGTGGCACCGCCAAACTGTGGAGGGTGCATACGGATTACATTCTGAAGCAGGGCATCCGTATTTGGGTTCGGGTTATTCAGCTGAACAGTTTGGGCCAAAATAGTCATCTGAGTAGCCAATTGTTGAAGTGCATTCGCCACTCCAACGTCTGCGTTGTTCCCCTGACCATCTGACTGGTTGTGCTGACTCTCGGTGTTGGGATGCACCGAGTTCGACAAACTGGGGTCGGTCGACCCCGCAACTGAACTGATGGAAACGGCCGCGCCACGACCTCTTCCTCGCCCACGGCCACGACCACGGCCACGGCCCCTACCAGCTGACATACTGAAGAACACACAAGTCACGTAAGCACAATTCAATCACGCATCAACAAAGTGTCCGGTTCTCAAGAATACCGATAAAATGGAAGCAAAACGAATAAGGAAACACCAGAAGAGTGAGAGGTCTTACAAGTACCGGTCGCACTGTGATGATGGCAGAGTAGTGATACTGTGGACAATTAACGACTCGATCGACCCAAAAGACCGACAGCCTAGGTATCCATAGACCTAAGCTCTGATACCATATTCTGTAACACCCCCAAGTTATTCAGGGATATTACAGCGCCGTAAGCCCCGCCGTGGGACCCACAAGGCTAAACATACGCGGAACCATAAATTTTGACCGATAAGGTCTACACACAATGGAATGAAAAACGATACAAAGGTATTCGAAATATAACCAATGTATTCACAAACATCACAACTCAATTCAATACTTCGGCAAACACAGGCCGGAACATCAAGGAAAAAGGAGAACAATACTCGAGTATTCAATAGCCAATCCAGTACAACAACACTGAATTGGAAACTCCAAACATAACTGGAAGAAAGACACAGTATCACGCTTGCCCACCATCTTTATGCCGACCCGATACCTGCCCGTCCGCTCCCCTGGAACCTGAAATACATGAAACGTATTTCCCCCATAAAGGGGTTAGCCGTCGAATAGCTAGTGCAAGTATAACAATATGAAACATAATACTCCTCGACAATAAAGTAAATGTAATCCGTCAATTCATCAATATCCGTCAATTCATCAATTTAAGACTAGTATTCCGGAATAACTAAAATCTCAAGACGTATGTGAATGCCGTAGAAACGGTTCATTCATATCATACGCCGTTACATGTAGGAATGCCACAAAGCATTCGTTCATTACATGCCAACATTATTTCATATGAATGCCGTAGAAACGTTCTCATATCAACCATGGAATCGCACTGAGGCTACGAAACCCTCGAGAGGACCATAGGCGTCCCTGAGTGGCTAGAAATAATCATACCATCAATATTTCATACTTTCAAAGTCGAGAACGTACAATCATAAATGTATACTTGCCTTTGAGACATCGAGGACGAACGGAAAAAGGGGGTATGAGATTGGTAGGTCCAAGAACGCGCTTCCGCACCTAAACGATTCGCAAGGAATATGATAATCAATTATCCATATTCAAATTACACGAAGAAACCCCCGAAACCCGTCTACGATTCATAAAGATATACGGATAATCAACTAGAGGTTGGAAAATCGTCCAAATCTCATAAGTCCGAAAATGACATAATTCAACCCGAAAATCGGAAGAAAACACTCATACGGTATAGATATATCAAAATCTCAAGGTTCTCAAGCTTCAATCGGATAAAACGGACGAATCTACGAAAACCCCCAAAAACCAACACAAAATCAAAGTGTTCTTGAATAATCTTTCAATAATCCGATGAATACCCAATCATGTCCATAATCACGCCTATATCACATCCTACACCATGATTTTATCATCCAAAACGTCAAAACCCACACAAAATCGAGAAGTCAAGATGTCAAGAAATTACCTCTTGAATATTCAAGCGCTATGATCCAAGGAATACGCGATAGATCGACTATCCGGCTTCCCAACCGAGTGAAAGTGGTAAATCTTCAACATACAAGTGATAGATATGAAAAGAGTTCCTCCTCAAACTCTCTCTCGCGATGGAAGAAGAAATGGAGGAAAATGGCTGAAATCTCGTTTAAAAAGCCGAATTATGCAATTGACCGCATTGTGTGCCGCACTCAAGATAGGTGCCGCGCACGAGCCTAAAAGTTGTTCCTGTGTTTCGGCGGTGTCTTTGCGGCTCAGTGTGCCGCGCACCGGGTACAAAGCGGTTTGGCCGAGGATGCAACACCAAGGTGCCGCGGCTCAAGATAGGTGTGCCGCGGCATTGGCTCAGCAGGTGTCACACATCGCTGCCGCGTGCCGCGGCACCTGCAGATCCGCTCGGCCAGGTTTAGGAAATATGTGTGCCGCGGCGCACACTCCTTGTGCCGCGGCTCACACCCCCTTCGGGTCCTAAAATGATGAAAAATGACCCGGAAAGAGAATAAAAGCAATATGATTCAATGTCTGGGCAATAATAACACGAAATAGAAGTACGGGAACCCCAAAACGGTGTTTCCAAGCAATGATTACAAGGGTTCGCTCAACAAATCATGATTCGAAGAACAAGAAGAGGTTTGAAATGACATGACTTTCGACCGGGTATTACACTTAGATCCTTCATCATTCATCATTCATCTTATAATTTTCCATTTTTTGTAAACTTTTCTTTTTGTGTGAAGAACACACTTGTGTTCTCGAGTGATATTTGTAAGTGTGGTATAGCATATGTTGTCCAGAGAGTTTATTGCTTCTATCTCCTTTATCTACTAAGGGAGTTAGGATCAATTCTTTCTCTTGATTCAACTAATAATGACCACCAAAGCTTGTAATATGTGTAATAAACCCTTCATGGGCTAAGTTACCTTTAGTTGGGATTATAAACAAGGTTAGTCATGTTATTTATGTTTGTATAAAAGATCTTTTGTGAATTACTTATTATTGTGTGTGATTTTCATTGTTTTAACAATCTTTATTTATTTGGCCAATAAATGACGATATTTATGGTCTTCATATGTTTCGAAAGAAAATATGTTTGATTAGATCAAATGATCTTCACTCTAAGTTGTTCTAGGGGATAGAAATATACCTCTAGTCCTTAGATGATTCTTTGAGTTATTTTCATAAATCCTAATGCTATGTATTGAAGCCAATCAACATAGAAATATAGTGGATTGATTCAATATGTAAGGGGCATTTTATAGTTCGAAATAGAAACCGCCTTTTTAAGGAAAATCGAATCTACACAACTTAATAAGTAAATTCATTTTATGATCTCCTATACATCTTTTATAACTAATGAAAAACTAAGTTTGTAATCCCAACTATTTCATTTTATCGTTAATCAATCTATTATTATTGCTATCTTTTTATTTCCTTAAAATATTAGAACTATTATTGCATTTGCTTTGCAACAATTAAACCAAACTTTTTAATTGTGTGTTTCACTTATCTTAGTATCTATAAAAATAGACTAATAGTATATAATTCAAATTATAACCAAACTTCCTTGTGGGATCGATAAACCGGACTCAAAAAGTCCACTTTACTACTTGATACGATATCGTGCACTTGCGATAGTTACACTAAAAACGTGTCACCTATGCTTCACGGCAATTGAGACCTTACGAGGTTAATTATCCGACCCACGACCTGGAGCTAGAAGCCGTGGTTTTCGCGTTGAAGATTTGGCGTCATTACCTTTATGGCGTCACCTGTCAGATATTCACCAATCATAAGAGTTTGAAGTATATATTTACTCAGAAGGAGTTAAATATTCGTCGTTTTGTTGAGTTCCTACGAATTTCCTTGTTGTTCCATGGTTTGATTCCTAAATATTCGTCGTTTTGTTGAGTTCCTAATCAATGCCTTGAAGGTGTCCGGTGAAAGTCCTTAGAGGGGGTTTTGGGCGTTCTACGATTATTCTTCCTCGTGCGATAATTGATTATTGATGACATGATCTTAGGGTCAGGTTTCTTGCGAAGAACTCGAGTCGGAACTCTTCCGTTCGTCGTTTCCCGATCGGTTGTGTTACCGTTATTTCCGCTGGAGAATTGTAGGTGTTCGAAGTTACCCGATTGAGCCTGTTCGTCGGAGTATCTAGTATTGATTATCGAGGCAAGTATCTTGCCTATACATTACGTGTTTTGTGGATATAATGGTTGGTAATTGACGATATTTGCTAAATGAATGTTTTCAACTATTTTTCAAAAGAATCGATATATTTACAATCATGGTTTTCTTTTAAAGATGATTTTCGTGTTCAGGAATTAATGTGCTTGATTGACTATGTGTGTTAGCGTCGAGTATAGGATCGCCTTACTTCGGGTGATGCCATTATATGTGAATATGTTGTCGGTAAATTTAAACTTCAACCCTTTCATTAAGATTGTGATTAGAGTCATACGAATGTGTGTGAATATGTGAGTTGTGTGATATTGGTTGTGTCGTTCGGTGTTGTTGAGATAAGTGTGCTTCCTTGTGGATAGTATAAATTCTGGGTCGTGAGTATATGTTAGATAATTTGGCCATTTTAGCAAAATACCTCGACTATATATATTGTGATTGACTCTTGAGGATTGTGGTTTTGGAAATGAGAATTGATGATAGTTGTAAGGTTGTTCTTGGCTACTCTCACTCGGAGATTGACTCGACGGGGTCACACGAGGACCTGGTGGCTTAGAGGCTGGACCGGGTCGCGAGGGTTACTTCGAGTGGCCATTCTCACCTGGGTATTGCTCGACGGGGTACACAGGGACTTGGTGGATTGAGGGCCAGACCGGGTCGCGAGAATTTCCAGAGTGTTTGTACTGATGATTAATTGTGATATGTCTGGAGTATCACAATGCTTGGTGCTCGGGGTCGAGAGACATTATATATCGAGTCTTGGTCTTTGGATAAAATGGCATAAAAATAATGTGTTATGTGTAATGTATTTTTTGGAAGTGAATTGAAGTGGATGATCGGGTCATGGACCCTGTGTTTGGTGATCGGAATGATCGGGTCGTGGACCCTGTGTTTGGTGATCGGAATGATCGGGTCATGGACCCCATGTTTTGTTAACGTATTTGCGTTTTGGAAAATGAACTTTGGAGTTGTGACCCTAAGTGGCTTTCGATGAATTAAGAACTTTTCAATCATAAAGGTTTTCAAAACTCCCAAGATTTGGAAATATTTTCAAAGTGCTTTCTTGTTTTGTTTCTACTTTCAAAACTTGAACTATTTTTAATTAAACAAAATATTTCGGAAGTCTTTTGTTGTATTCTCAGAATGTGTTATGTATGGCTCGTATTTGCACTTTATACTTGTACAAGCAAAACAGTGGAGTTTTGCTAACCCCCGAGTATTCGGGGGGTGGATGCCAGTTTTTCATCCAGGTACATGCAGGTTTGGGAGCAAAACGCAGGATCGGCGTGAAGGATGATGGAAGGCGAATGATACTAATCACATGAAGGCCAGTTTTGGGTGCAGTTAATCGGAGTTCGTATATGGTCTTTTCCGCTGTTGTAGTTTTGTTTGTGAGTGTATTTTACCCTTGCATAGGTATGAGTCGAGATAGAAATGTGTATTTTTGACTTGTATGTTAGTGATGAAGACCAAATTGGTTTATTGATTTGGTATTTTATCATGTCGGTATGTAATGTATTGTGTTATTTCGATGTCTAGCCTGGTGGATCCTCACGGAGAGGGTCTGCGGCGTGTAATATTCCCGGTTTGATTCTGGGGGTGTTACATTTATGGTATCGGAGCTTACACTACCAAAAAAAGTACTTTAGCCGACGACCCGAAAAAAAATGGCCGACGACTATAAAGTGTCGTCGGCTAAACTTCGCACTTTAGCCGACGACTTGGTGGAGGTCGTCGGCTAAAGCTCGAAATAGCCGTCGGCTATATTAAAGAGATTTAGCCGACGACCGTCATAACGTTTAGCCGACCGAAAAAAAAAATAATATACTTTAGCCGACGACCTAGATCTAGGTCGTCGGCTAAACTCCTTCCGAAAAAAAAATAATAATGTAATGGTTTAGCCGACGACCTAGATCTAGGTCGTCGGCTAAACCCTTTTAAAAAAATAATTTACTTTAGCCGACGACCTAGATCTAGGTCGTCGCCAAACTCCTTCCGAAAAATAATATTGTAGGGTTTAGCCGACGATCTAGATCTAGATCGTCGACTAAAAACTTTTTAAAAAAATAATATATTTAGCCGACGACCTATATCGAGGTCGTGGCCAAACTCTTCCGAAAAAAAATAATGTAATGGTTTAGCCGACGACCTAGATCTAGGTCGTCGGCTAAACTCCTTTTTTAAAAAAATAATAATATACTTTAGCCGACGACCTAGATCTAGGTCACGGCTAAACCTCCAAGTGAAAATTATTTATAGTTCAGTGGAACACCAACCCAATCTTGCACCTCTCCCGCTAAAGAGCACATTTCTATTCCCGATTCTTTCAATTATTCCCAAAAAGCTTGTGAGTTGCTACTTTGAGTTGTGCTAATGGAGTGCGAAGGTTTCTATCGGTTGTTATAATCACCATTTCGATTAAGGTATGTATTTTATTGTATTTTTATTGTGATTTCAAACTTTGTATTATTCATGTTACATTCGATAGCTTTTATGTAAAACGATTAAGTTTTATGATGATAATCATTATGATTAATTGTTTGTTGTGATTTCATTTATAATTTGAACAATATTAGTTAGTTGGATTAATATTGGAAAATGTATACATTTTCGGGATGGATAAGAGTTGGATTGGGTTAGGAAAATGGGATCCAAGTGTAATGGATGGGATGAAGCTTTATGAGATTTGTAAAAGAGCACGACGTGGTAATACGTTGCACTCACCGTCCATGTAATAAATGTAGATGTCGCAGTTGATATGTTTCGTTTTCCATTTGATGAGGTCCAGGAACACCTAAAGAAGAATGGTTTTGGAGTAAATATACATGTTGGATATACCACGGTGAAGCACCGAATTCGTTATTCCGTATGATCACGCACAATTTAGTGGTAACGGCGGGTTCACCGATCCGAAGAGGAGGTTGATTGATGATGTGTTTGGTTTTTCCGAGACGTTTGTACCAACCGAGCAAATCCCACGACCCGTAGACCGTTGCCTTGCAATCACTGGGCTTGATAGGTACAATAAGCTAATTCAACTCCAATGCACCTCTATACCTGTGGTGTAACATGACTGTTCTTGATTGTGTCATGGAAACGATGAGATTAAAGGTGGAAAACAAATCATCCATCAACTCTGTAGATGATTACTTGGAGCTTACGAGTAATATGCTTCCACAGGGTCATCATCTTCCTAATACATATTAAAAAATGAGACGAATTTTGAAAGATCTTGGTCTTTCCTACATTAAGATCCACGTCTGCATGTATGATTGTGTTCTATTCTGGGGGCATCCTAATGAAGACCTCACGAGATGTCCTGTATGTGATACAGAGAGATATAGGATCACTCCTTCTGGAAAAGAGAAACCGGTGAAGGTACTTTGGTATTTTCCACTGAAGGACAGGTTGGAATGGCTTTTTATGTCTCCTCACACGGCAAAAGCAATGAGATGGCATGCCGAGCCACGCACTAATGACAGGGATACTATGATACACCCTTCAGATGGAGAAGCATGGAATCATATAGCTAGGGAGTATCCGAATTTTTCTTCATATATCCGAAATGTGAGGCTCGGGATTGCATCTGATGGTTTCAACCCTTTTGGTAACATGAGTCTTTCATATACCATATGACCTGTTGTAGTGATTCCTTACAATCTTCCTCCGTGGATGTGTATGCGGAAGGAGTATAATATGTTGACCTTGTTAGTCCCGGGGCCGGGATATCCGGGAAAGTGTATCGATGTGTATATGAGACCTTTGATAGAGGAGCTGAAATTGTTGTGGGAGCAAGGTCATCCCACGACGGCGCTTATTCGTCCGAGACGTTCTACTTGCACGCCATGTGTATCGGCACTATTAGTGATTTTCCGCATATGGAATGCCGTCTGATCATATTAGCGTATATAGAGGTTGTCCAAAGTGTGTTTGAATGAAGATTGTGCTAGGTACCATCAGAGGAAAGTTATCCGAATGCGTCATCGGATATGGCTTGACAGGAACATGAGTGGCGTATGGATCTTTGTAGCATTTGATGGCACTGTAGAAATGGGCGAGCCACCACGACAGTGGACAGGTGATGAAATACTATCAATTCTTAATGAGTACGATTTTGGTCAGCTTAGCAACCATCCTGATGTGCTTGCATCAACCCCTGAAAGGCCCGACAGGTATAAGTATTGGTCGCACAAAAGTATATTCGGGAATTGCCTTCTTGGTCCAAGTTGCGATAAGTAACTTCTTGGATGTCATGCACATTGAAAAGAATGTTTGCGAAAGTGTGGTTGGGACAACCTTAGGTTGTGATGGAAAGACCAAAGACGGGCCAAAAGCACGCAAAGGTTTGGAAGAAATGAGCATAAGAAAACATTTGTGGTTGAAAACTATCAAGGAAAAAAAATGCCTAAGGCGGCTTACACCATCATCACGAGCAGAGAACCGAGATATTTCTTTGGATAAAGATCGCTAGGTATCCTACCGGGTATCCGGAAATATAGGAAGATGTGTTAATTTCAGGGAGAACAAGTTAACTGGTTTGAAGAGTCATGATTGTCATATCCTACTCCAACGCCTATTTCCGGTATTTATTCGACCGTACTTACCAAAACAGGTGGTCGAGCCGTGTGTTGCATTGTCAATATTTTTCCAGAAACTATGTACGAGAGAAGTCAAGAGATCTGATTTGCGTAAAATGCAAGATGAGATCATCTATATCTTGTGCAAGTTTGACCGAATATTTCCTCCAAACTTTTTTGACCTCATGCCTCACCTCATGATCCACCTTCCCAGGCAGTTATTGGTCACTGGTCCAGTGCACTACACGTGGATGTACCCGGTTGAAAGGCAACTCGGTGATACAAAGACTCCGTGGCCAATAAGTCTGCACCAGAAGGATGCATTGCATAATCTTACCTTGCGTCAGAGTGTATTACGCATATCAAGTTGTATTTGGGCAACTTCAATCCCCCTTCCCGCTCTATTCGAGCAGATAAAATACAATTCAATCTTTCTATCATATCCACTGAGGTTGACGTCTATGGGAGGTTGCCATGAAGACAATTAGACCCGTACGAGTCACGACTTGCACATTGGTGGATATTGCTCAATTGTCCAGAAGTTCAGTACTGGAAAGACATCCACTTGTCATGCGATATGGTGCGAGGTGACACTTGATTCCACAATGACACTTTTGCCGACTATTTTGGAGAATGGGTACGTATACATTCAATTGCTATTGCATTTTGGACTTAAGATATTTTTTTACATAAAAAGTTTAATTACGACAGATGACACACATACAAGATGACGGACACCCTAACTGGTCGCGTGAACTTATGCTTCTTTCTATGAAGCCGATTATGTCAAGAATTTATTCGATGGCCAAAGTCAACGGTGTCACATTCGTATGCCTTGGGAGAGACCAAAAAAGAAGATGTCAAAATTCTGGGGTTATGATAGATGGTGGATATTACGGTGTTCTTTTGGAAGTGGTAGAACTAATTTATGGGGAAGGCATGACAATTTACTTGTTTAAGTGTCGATGGTACGACACCAGTCTTGGAACCGATATGCAAGACGACTACGGGCTGTTATCTGTTGACACTTCCACTTCATGGTATGAAAGTGATCCTTTTGTATTTGCTACATCAGCAAAGTCGGTGTATTATTTGGACGACTTGGTGAAGAAAGGCACATGGAAGGTAGTGAATGTTGTGACAACGAGGAATATTTTTAGTGCTGCTACACTGGGAGAAACAACAGGTACTGATGACGATGATGCTTATCAAGAGCCAAATGCAGCAAATATTCCACCATCAACGACAACTACAATGAATAATGTTCCTGAAGGACGACTCGTCCCGTGGTGATGCTCGCGGGTACGTTGACGTTGATACAAACGAATTACTTGAAAATCCTGATGACGATAATGTGGACGACTTGAGGCATATGTTGCCGGATATCAACTCAGATAATGAGACAGACTGTAGTGATGGCTCAAACTATGAGCCATAAATTTAGTAGATGTATATTTTTATTTGTTAAATATAATTAAAAAATAGTAATAATAATAATCATAATCATAACATTAATATAATATCAATAATATTATTAAAAAAAAACCTGGGGTTTAGCCGACGACAAGATCTACGTCGTCGGCTAAAGTTTTTTTAAAAAAAAATTATACTTTAGCCGACGACATATATGACGGTCGTCGGCTAAACCCGGAAGTGACCCGACCGTGTTAGACAACACGGTCGGGTCAGTCATACAGTGTGTTTTCCCATTCTGGGCAGGTGCGACACGGCCCGTGTCCCCTGACACGATCGACTAATGTTTTTAAAAAAAAATTGAACTTTAGCCGACGACTTATAAGAAGGTCGTCGGCTAAACCCCCGACCGTGTCCATCAACACGACCCGTGTCGCACCCGCCCAGAAATTGAAAACAAACTGTTTGCCTGCCCGACCGTGTTGTCTAACACGGTCGGGTCACTTCCGGGTTTAGCCGACGACCGTCATATATGTCGTCGGCTAAAGTATAATTTTTTTTTTTTAAAAACTTTAGCCGACGACGTAGATCTTGTCGTCGGCTAAACCCCCACCTTTTATACGTTTCTCGTACCTCCCTTTTCTTATTTTCTTCTTCTGCCCCCTTAGCCATTCGCCCGCCGATCGTCACCCAGCCCCAACCCCAATCGCCCGCCGATCGTCACCCAGCCCCAACCGCCGGTCACCTAGCCGCCCGTCACCTAGCCCCCGGCCCGCCGATCCTCCCGTCGCCCCGTCTTCTGGTTTAGCCGATCGTCCAGCCCGCCAGCCCTCCAGCCCGCCAGCCCTCCGCCCGCCAGCCCCGGTCCCGTCGCCCGCCCGCCCGCCCGACGCCCTCCGCCCGTCGCCCTCCAGCCCGTCGCCCTCCGCCCGTCGCCCTCCGCTCCGCCCGTCGCCCTCCAGCCCGGCCGCGGTAACCCTTGTCCTTTTTTTTATTTTGTTTGTTGAATTTATTGTATTTGTTTGATGAATTTGTTTAGATTATGTGATGAATTAGATAAAATGTTTAATGAGTTGTGATGCAATATTTGATGAATTTAGTATTTTCAATATTTTGTGTTTAATGAGTTACGAATTTGATGAATTTGTTTGAGGAGGAAGGGATTGTATAGCCGGCGTTAATCGAAAGATTAACGTGGTATGGCATTGATAATTACTGTTGTGTTGAATTGTTTAGTTGATGAATTTGTTTAGATTATTTGATGAATTTGTTTAGAAATATTTGATGAATTTGTTTGAGGAGGAAGGATTTTTATAGCCGGCGTTAATCGAAAGATTAACGTGGTATGGCATTGATAATTACTGTTGTGTTGAGTTGTGAATTTGATTTATTTGTTTAGATTATGGATAGAATAAAGAAAGCGTTGGGGAAGAAGTCGACAAAGTCGACCACTCCCGATTCGGGGGGGAGTTCCGCAGCCTCTAGTAAGGCGGATCCCGGTACACTATACATATCTCAGAGCAGCGTTCGTGCCCGCCAGATACTAGAAGCTACCAGCATGAACGCTGACGATTTTTATAGGGCGACAGATGAGCCCGCTGCACTAGCGCGGCGTTTATCCTTTCAGACACCACGGTCGACCCCCTCGCAGCCGGAGACTCATATGCCTCCCATCCACCGACCCACGTCTAGCCCTCACACATCAGGAGATGTACGGAGTTCCTCGTCCGCGGTGCCCCACGGTCCGCCGCCGACTCTATTCATGCCTCCGATGGTTCCGACTATTCCAGAGGTCGATGAGTAGGGAGCCCGAGTTCCCGTTCGATTGATTAGCCCTGACGAGGCATACGTCTATGAGTCTTGGCCAGACAACATGTTTTGGCGCAGTTGTCGGGTTTTGAAGACGAAACTGTATGAGGAGATAGAGAGGGAGAAGGAGAAGGGGAAAAATGTAGTCGAGGAGGAGAAGAAAAAGAAGAAGACTCGTGGCCCAAAGAAAGGGTCCAGCGCCGACTCGTACGTAAGTAAGCATGGCCGTTATGAGATTCCTCTGCATGCACACGGCCGGCCGGTGATGTCTTCTCGACGCCGCGGCGTCATATAGCCGTAATGTTGGCTTTGTCATTCGGGACAGAGTCCCCGCTTTGTGGCCCGATTGGGGGACGTGCGCATGCGTGAAGGATGCTTTGAATAATGCTATGTCGGTAAGTTAATAAATATTTAATAAGTGTTTTTCAATCAACACGTAGTTCTTGAAAATGCAATATGTGATGTTTTTAAATTATTGCGTATTTATCTTTGTTCATAGGTGTGGTTTGTCATTCCCGACTCTACTACGTACTTGGTGTGACGAGGTGCATCTACCAAGTAAGTCATTTTAATTTATTTTGTATCTACATTGTTTGCGTAATTTTTTTCTTACGAATGATATATGTTGTGCAACGTGTGTTGTAGGTACAAATCTTGGAAAAATGAGATGCACATGTTCAGATGTACTGGGGTGATACCCGAGAGGCTACCCCGGAAGAATTCAAGTTCCGGGAGTACGAGTGGAAGTGGCTACGCGCCCATTTTCGCGACCCAGAGTTCATGGTATGACTAAAATACCCTCATTTCATTCTTCCTCTTACAGATTTTATTTTTTTAAATTCTAAATATAAACTCCATTTTTTTAAATTAATGTTTCAAAATATAAAAAATACTTGAAGTTCCGGTTTTTTTAAATTAGAAAAAATCAGAACTTCATCTATTTTTTTAAAATTCGAATATTATTAATATTAAAAATCGGAATTTTTTATTCAAAAGTGGAAATAAATTGTTTTAATAAAAATAAAAACTAGAATATTATTTTCCATAAAAAATAAAAATCTGAATATTGTATTTTATTTATTAAAAAATGCTAGTATTTAATAAAAATAATAATATTTCAGCTTTTATTTTTTTGAATTCTAAATATAAACTCGATTCTAAATAATATTTTTTGAAGGCGACTAGCTTGACCAACACGACCAATCGTCTTGGTCCGATCGACCATCACTGGGTTCGATCGTTAGCGAGTTGCGCACGAGGCCATTTCTTGATTCGTTGGATGCATTTGCCTACGTGACTCGAAAGCATTTCCAACCGTCCAGGAGCATGTAAGTCTTTTTATTTTATTTTAATAATAAAATAAATGCCTTTGTATCATACTTTTATTGATATTCAAATATTTATTTTCATATTAACTTAGGAGCGTGTGCGGGAGGAGTCTCGAGAGGATGCTTGCCGAGATTGCTCGGGAGCAGATCCGGACTTAGCGAGACCGACCTCGATTCTGCCATCGACGGATCGATCGTGCCGATCCTTATGTTCGCGCTAGGGTGTGGGGTATCGTCTACCCTCCTAGAGGTAGTCGGTACCGCACTAAGATGATGGGAGCCGAGGGTCACCATGTATTGAAAGATACCCCGGCTTCCAGGCCTCGCGGATGGGATGCACTGACCGCCTATCTCGAGGAGCGATTGAGGGCGGAGAGGGAGCTCCGGCCGAGAATGAAAGGAGGACTCAGACGCGGTTACATGAGAGCGAGCAGAGGACCGAGTCGCGGTTAGAGAGTTTCCAGAGACAAAGCAGCAGCCATGATGGACTATATGATGACGCCTCGGACCATTACTCAGCCGGATCGCAGGCACTGCTCCACCGCCTTCTCTCTTCGGATGCACCCCATCTTCACGGCCTCGTGACGAGGATCTAGGGATGGTGGTAATCCTTCTACTACTACATTTCGACATTTAGATGATTTTGGCAAGGATTCTAGTTGTGTTGTTGTAGTACTCTTGTATATTTATATTTGTGTTACAATTGTGTAAGTGATTTTATTGACGCTACTAGTATGTTGATGAAATTAATGTTCTTGAATATGTTGTGCGTTGATTGTTGTTGATAATGAGAGCTGGTGTATAAAAATTGCAGTGCAAAAATACAGTTTTGGGATCCCAAAATCAATTAATTTTTTTAAAAGGGTTTTAGCCTACGACATATAAGATGGTCGTCGGCTAAAGTAATTTTTTTTTTAAAAAGGGTTTTAGCCGACGACAAATAAAACGGTCGTCGGCTAAAGTAATTTTTTTTAAAAATAGGGTTTTAGCCGACGACCTGTAAGACGGTCGTCGGCTAAAATAATTTAATTTTTTTTTTAAAAATGGTTTTAGCCGACGACATATAAGACGGTCGTCGGCTAAACTATATTTTTTTTTTAAAAAAATGGTTTTAGCCGACCGTCTCGTTAAGGTCGTCGGCTAAATTTTTTTTTTCCAACAGGTTTAGCCGACGACCGTGTAGTAGTGGTCGGCTAATGGTTGAACTTTAGCCGACGACTGCACAAAGGTCGTCGGCTAAACCTTGGCTGACGAATATCGGCCGACGGTTTTTTAGCCGACGGCTGGCATGATTAGCCGACGACTTTGGGGTTTAGCCGACCACTTTAAGTCGTCGGCTAAAGTCTGATTTTTGGTAGTGTTAGGTTGCGGAAACCTAGGCTGTCGGGTCCAGTCAGGTATTGTCGTGTCTTTTCCTGTCAGATTGTGTTTGTCTAAGTCATGTCGCGACGCGTCGTCTGTGATGTCGGTCGTGATTAGTATCGAGGTGCAGCCATCATCTTCGTGCGACCTGTGGATGTAAGTCTCCTTACTATATTATGCCTTGTGATATACGAGCTTGTATGACTTTGTGTTATGATGTGGAGTTTAAAGGTGATTTGTGATTATGTGGCCTATGTTGTTTGATCCTCGTATGATGCTAGAATGAAAGTGGTGCCAACGTATATGTATATATACACACATCTTGATATAAGTCGTTTTTACAAGAGTAATGGCCTTGGTGTGGTTACGCAAAGAAAAATTCATCAATGTGATATTTTAAAACTTTACATGTTTTTTGGGAGTCACGTATATTTTGTTTTAAAACATCCTCCAAAGGGAGGAAAAAGTCTAATTTTTGTATAATGACCTGAAGACCGAATTTTTTTGAGAATTCAAACTACCGATATTTTATTTTCATCTTGTTTTATAAGTTTTCAAAACACAATTTTTAAACTCAAGTGAGGTCTACAAAATGTAATCAAGACGTGACTCTCGCTTTCAACTTATCGATTTTATGGTTGTTAGTCGAGAAATACGTGATGATGTTCTTGTTGTTCGGGCAGTGTTACCAGTTTTAGATTAAAATAGTGATGTGAATGCTACGTCGTTCGGTATAAGTTAAGATAGCTCTCTTTATTAATAGACGAGATTTCGATTTTGGATGCAGTTGTCTTTTGATGGTTGCTCATGAGGTGTTGTAAGTATGTGAATCGATGGCATTTAGGTTCGTATGCTGCCGTTATTCATTTGTAAACTTCGGTTATAGTAATGTCGTATATATGTTCGCGATCATGTTGCTGAGTTGGAGCAGCTAGCGCACGCTGAGTGTGAGGATGACGTGCGCTAATGCAGCATGGGTAGCGCACGCTAAATAATTGTTGTAGCGCGCGTTAGTTAGCCTGGACTGAGGCTAGAGTACCGCATTTCTTATAGCTGTTAGGCCTAACCTTTGCAGTCAATCACCCGTGATTGTATTCTATGTGTGTTGTCTAGTAATGACAACTGTTTTGTATGAATGTGTGTTATGACTTTTCGTTGCGCTAAGTGATAATTGATTTTGTTCAGTGAGTTGATAAATTATGTCTGCTGTGTGTGTTCGAAAATGTTTTTCCTGAAACTTTCATAAGTTTGTGCAAGTTGCGAAAAAATCAATTTTTAAAACTGATTTGACGTTGCGATTAAAGCGGCGGCTTCGTATGAACTTTGGAAATTGTTTGAAACTTGCGAGCCGGCCTAGGATTCTCAAATAAAACCTCGACGGTATTGAAAGAGTTGTTTTAAAGTACCTTGAACATTTTGTAAAATGTTACTGTCGTTGATTTTTGTGTAGTGTTGGGAGAATTTTCGGAAATGATTTTTAACGTACTATTGTATTTTCAAATAATTCGAGTACATGATTTTCAAAAATCTTTCACACCAATTTTTTTTTTTTCAAAAACCAATGATTTTTTTCAAAAATATATAGTGAAAGATGGTAAATCTTACTTGAGTTAAATTTCAAACTCATATTTGGAAATGTTAGTGTATGTACGAATGGTTTGATGATCTTGCATGGTTACCTTGTTTGTTATTAACGGTGATGATAATGCGTAGAGGCATGATGATTTTGATAACGCCGGTTACAAAAGAATTATTGTTTTGCAAATAATTTGAAAATGAGTCGGTTAAAGTCTTTTGTTTACAGGTTTTGATAAAACAGCCCGAGGTACCAAAAAAAAAAAACTTTCAAAGTTTTATTTTGGATATCATCCAAATTCAAATATTTTCAAAAGGATACCTCGCGGATTTTCTTATCGAGTTGTTATTAGGTAACTTATGTGGTATGTCATGCCGAGTTGACACCTTAGTATGTGGTTTTGCGAAGTTGTGCCATCGTATTGAGTGATAATCCGCTTAGTATACCGAGGGACAGAGGACGTGGTCGTGACCACGGTACAGTTGGTCATGAAAATCAGATGCGGGACCAAGAGGATATGGCCGGGAAGGTTGCTATTCCATCACTTCATTTTCGTTGTTTAGGTTTCAGGGACGAAACCTCCTTTAAAGGTGATATGATATAATACCCATATTTTTTTTGCTTCCGTTTCGTTCGACTGTATCGAATCGATTGTGTTTGTTGATGCTTCTGACCTTATGTTGTTCTTACCTTTGTCATTCGAGCAAGTTATGATATTGTCCCAAATTGATCTATATATCGTTGTAATCTTTCCAAGTTCGGATCGATTTTCTGTGAACATTGTGCGAAATTAATACCTCGTGGTTCCTACAAGTTTATTGATGTCTTGATTTGAGGTGTGAACTTCAGAGTTGTTGTTTGATCGTCGTCACTCGATCATTGTTATTCGTTCATCATTGTTCGATCTTTTAATCGTGATTACTGAGCGTCTGGGCCACTTCGTAATTTCCATAAGTGTTGGGAAATTGTCTTCTTATTTGATCTTCCAAGTCTTTGAGTTACTGGAATTTCATACCTTTTAGCATTGGATTCGTGATTTGACTTTTGTGCTGCTCGATTTTATCAACCGCAGTGATTCATGCTCATAGCTTTTTGTAAGCATTCTTGCGTATTGAATCGGATTGTAGTAGCTCTATACTGCATGGAGCTCTGGTGTGTTGTCGAGAGTCGCCTTGCTTTTGTTTAAAGTTTCGGGACGAAACTTATTTTTAGGGGCATAGAATTTAATACCCACGATTTTCATTCCGGTTATTTTAGATTTTTCTTCGGATATTTCCTGGTTGTCGAGCGCTGGTATTTTTCTCGACTACTAATTTTGGATTTATGGCTGTATGGTGTGATTTGCTATCCGTTGTTTTCATTCCGGATGGATTTTGTTGTCCCCGAGCATTTTGTCGTGTTCGTTCCGTGCGATTTCGGAAAATCAAGTCATCAAGTCATGGCGGCTGGGCACTGGCCGGACGTGTGCGGGCACTGACCGGACAGGTGCGGCAGGAACCGGCATAGCGCACGCTACTGCCGGAATGCAGCGCATGCTATGGTGGAAGGCTACGCACGCTACGGCCAGAAGGCTGCGCGCGCTAGTCGGCCGAGGTAGCAGGGGCAGAGAGGTTCTGGACTTCGTACGGACAACAGGTAGCGCACGCCACTGTCGGACACGGCGCGCGCTAATCAGCAGGCGTAGCGCACGCTAAGGCCGGAAGGTTGCACACGCTACCGCGGTCGGACAGGAAGGTTCTGGACAGCAGGACAGGTCGGCAGGATAGGTCAACGCGGGCCCCGGCCAAACATTCTCGACCATGACCGCCCGCTAGCGCACGCTAGCTCGGCTGCCTAGCGCACGCTAGGCTGCACCAGTATAAATATGGTCGAGCAGCCCAGTTTCATCCATTTTTCCCATTCCTCTTTTTCTCTTCCGCAGCTGGAGCCTTGGGGAACTTGAAGGCATGATATTAAACAATTAACCCACGAAGTTTGGGAGCTCATATCATCAATTAATCACTCCATAACATCCTTCAATCCAGCGAATCAAGGTTAGTTTTCCTAAAATCCTAGTTTTGGGAAAATTGGGGGTTTTGCTTGATTTCACCCGTTTGATCCGTAATAACTTAGATTAGTGACGGATTATTGATTATTAAGTTATGTGCTACTAATTTCCTTGTTGTTCCATGGTTTGATTCCAAAATATTCGTCGTTTTGTTGAGTTCCTAATCAACGCCTTGAAGGTGTCCTGTGAAAGTCCTTAGGGGGGGTCTTAGGCGTTCTACGATTATTCTTCCTCGTGCGATCGTTGATTATTTATGACATGATCTTAGGGTCAGGTTTCTTGCGAAGAACTCAAGTCGAAACTCTTCCGTTTGTCGTTTCCCGATCGGTTGTGTTACCGTTATTTCTGTCGGAGAATTGTAGGTGTTCGAGGTTACCCGGTTGAGCCGTGTTCATCGGAGTATCCAGTATCGATTATTGAGGCAAGTATCTTGCCCATACATTACGTGTTTTGTGGATATAATGGTTGGTAATCGACGATATTTGCTCAATGAATGTTTACAACTATTTTTCAAGAGAATCGATATATTTACAATCATGGTATTCTTTTAAAGATGATTTTCGTATTCGGGAATTAATGTGCTTGATTGACTATGTGTGTTAGCGTCGCGTATAGGATCACCTTACTTCGGGTGATGCCATTATGTGTGAATATGTTGTCGGTAAATTTAAAGTTCAACCCTTTCGTTAAGATTGTGATTGGAGTCATACGGATGTGTGTGAATATGTGAGTTGTGTGATATTGGTTGTGTCGTTCGGTGTCGTTGAGATAAGTGTGCTTCCTTGGAGATAGTATTAATTCTGGGTCGTCAGTATATAATTTGGCCATTTCAGCACACCTCGACTATATATATTGTGATTGACTCTTGAGGATTGTGGTTTTGGAAATGAGAATTGATGAGAGTTGTAAGGTTGTTCTTGGGTACTGTCACTCGGGGATTGACTCGACGGGCTCACACGGGGACCTTGTGGCTTAGCGGCTGGACCGGGTCGCGAGGGTTACTTCGAGTGGGCATTCTCACCTGAGGATTGCTCGACGGGGCACACAGGGACTTGGTGGCTTGAGGGCCGGACCGGGTCGCGAGAATTGCTAGTGTGTTTGTACTGATGATTAATTGTGATATGTCAGGAGTATCACAATGCTTGGTGCTCGGGGTCGAGAGACATTATATATCGAGTCTTGGTGTTTGGCTAAAATAGCATAAAAATAATGTGTTATGTGTAATGTGTTTTTTGGAAGTGAATTGAACTGGATGATCGGGTCGTGGACCCTGTGTTTGGTGATCGGAATGATTGGGTCATGGACCCTATGTTTGGTGATCGGAATGATCGGTTCGTGGACCCCGTGTTTTGTTAACGGATTTGCATTTTGGAAAATGAACTTTGGGGCTGTGACCCTAAGTGGCTTTCGATGAATTAAGAACTTTTCAATCACAAATATTTTCAAAACTCCCTAGATTTGGAAATGTTTTCAAAGTGCTTTCTTGTTCTGTTTCTACTTTCAAGACTTGAACTATTTTTAATTAAACAAAATATCTCGGGAAGTTTTTTGTTGTATTCTCGGAATGTGTTATGTATGGCTCGTATTTGCTCTTTATACTTGTACTAGCAAAACAGTGGAGTTTTGCTAACTCCGAGTATTCGGGGGGTGGATGTCTGTTTTGCATCCAGGTACATGCAGGTTTGGGAGCAAAACACAGGATCGGCACGAAGGATGATGGAAGGCGAATGATACTAATCACATGAAGGCCAGCTTTGGGTGCAGTTAGTCGGAGTTCGTGTATGGTCTTTTCTGCTGTTGTACTTTTATTTGTGAGTGTATTTTACCCTTGCATGGGTATGAGTCGAGATAGAAATGTGTATTTTTGACTTGTATGTTAGTGATGAAGACCAAATTGGTCTATTGATTTGGTATTTTATCGTGTCGGTATGTAATGTATTGTGTTATTTCGATGTCTAGCCTGGTGGATCCTCACGGAGAGGGTCTACGACGTGTAATATTCCCAGTTTGATTCTGGGGGTGTTACATTTACTTCCCTTTTTCTCTTTAGAATGTGAACTGGTAGAGGACGTGGACGCGGCCGTGGTCGTGGCCGAGGGTGTGGCGCAGCCGGTGTAGCGGCCATGTCCCTCAGCTCGGTAGAAGGCTCAGCTATGCCTAGCTTGTCAAACTCGATCCAACCTAGCACCGGTAGTCATCAGGATCCGTCGGCCAGTCTGGGAACTTCCACAGGGAGCCAACCAGATGTTGGCGTCGCCACTATACTACAGCAAGTGGCAAATCAAATGGCTCTTTTAACCCAGGCGGTTCAGCTCAACCAACCACCTCCTATGGCCGATACTGGGGCAGATAAATGGTTACAAGATGTTATCCGATCAGCTGGGAAGATTGGATCAATGATATGAATAAGGTTTTCATGGCCATAAATTGTCCAGAGGCACGTAAGGTGCCACTTGCTCAGTACTTTCTATCAAGGGATGCGTTTAGTTGGTGGCAAGCTGTCGCACCTCAGGATCTTGTGGTTTCATGGGACGAGTTTAAGGAATTTATGGAGGCTGAGTTTTGCCCGTGGCCCATCCAGGAGGCCAGGATTCGAATCTTTTTTGAGGCTAAGTCCCAGGTTATCCCGGTATCTCAGGCAATCATTGAATATAATCGTCAGCTCAATCATGTGAAGAGTCAAGTGAAGGAAGAGAGAGATATAAAATCCATCATTTTGACATGCGGATGAAACCAAAAGTTCGACACTATATGTCGGGATTTGCATGCACCACCCTGAAGGAGTATCAAGATAGAGCATTGGCATATGATATGTCCTTTACTAATACCAAAATAGCAAATGAGAGTAAGAATCAGAAGACCACTGGAAAGTTTTCTAGTGGTAGAGGTGGCAACCAATGGGGATCTCAATTGATGAGTTATCTAGTCAAAGGGTCATCCCGTGCATCGGGAAGTAAACGTAATTTCAGAGATGGTACTAGTGTGCCCAACTGGGTGGTGACGTGTTTTAATTGTGGCCAACAAGGCCATCTTAATCGTGATTGCAGTCTACCTCCTTTGAAGTGTTTTAATTGTGGCAAGGAAGGCCATAAATCTATGTACTGTACGGAAGAAGAAAATACATTTGGAACTCAAGCGTCAGCCCCTATGCCTAGAGAACCGAGTGTTAATAAAAAATCATCTGCACATCAGCCGTCCCAGAGTTACGGTCGGGGCAGAGGCTGTGGTCAGTCCGTTAGAGGGAGGCTGATTCGGTGCAACGCCGTGTCTATGAGATGAGGAGAGCTGGAGATCCAGAGGCTACCGTAGCCACATGTATCGTTTATGTTTTATCTCATCTAGTTAGAGTGTTTTTTGATTTCGGTGCTTCTCATTCATTCAACTCTTTGGATTGTGTACGTCGATTGAATATTGAGTGTTTGACTGCTTGTGAGTATTTTGTGGTTAAACTACCCAGCAGGGATAGAATCGTAGGGAACGAAGAAGTGAGAGATTGTCCGGTGTTAATCGCTGAGAAAGTGTGGCTTTCGAATTTGATTGTCGTGGATATCGTTGATGAAGATTTAATCCTCGGCGACGACTGGATTGATAGACACGAAGCGGTAATGAATTATCGCATGAAGTTCATATCGATGTTGGTCAAAGACGGTACCTAGCATTCATTTACGGGGTACAAGAGGGGATGTCAGAAATTCTTCCTTGAAGGCGACAAAGCTTATTAGGGAAGGCTGTGTTGGGTATTGGTGTTATGCCGCGAAGGTAGAGGATGGGAAAGTCGAACTTCCCTCGATTCCTATAGTAAATGAATTTCCGAATGTTTTTCCAGATGATTTACCAAGGTTACCACCGGAGCGGGAGGTTAAATTTACTATTGATTTAGAATTGAGTGCAACCCCAATTTCTAAGGCACCGTACCGTACGGCACCTTCATAAATGCAAGAGTTGAAAAGACAGCTGGTAGAGTTGCTGGATAAGGGGTATATTAGGCCTAGTGCTTCACCTTGGGGTGCACCGGTCTTGTTCGTAAGAAAGAAGGATGGTTCACTACGTTTGTGCATCGATTATCGGGAGCTGAACAAGGTGACCATCAAGAATAAATACCCTTTTCCGCGTATCGATGATTTGTTTGATCAACTGCAGGGAGCCGCGGTGTTCTCGAAAATTGACTTGATGTCCGATTATTATCAACTTCACATAAAGGAATCTGACATTCCTAAAACCGTTTTTCTTACAAGGTACGAGCATTATGAGTTTGTGGTTATGCCTTTTGGGTTAACCAACGCACCGGCGATATTTATGCAGCTGATGAATAAGATCTTTATTGAGCATCTCGATAACTGTGTAGTCGTTTTCATCGATGATATTCTGGTCTATTCTCATGATGACAAGGAACACGCTCGGCATTTGCGATTAGTGTTAGAAATTTTGAGGACCCAACATCTCTATGCGAAGTTTTCTAAGTGTGAATTTTGTTTAAGGGAAGTCATGTTTCTCGGGCATGTGATTTCGGCAGAAGGGGTCCGAGTAGTTCCCCAGAAAATCAAGGCAGTGTTAGATTGGGCACCGACTAAGAACGTGAAAGAAGTTCGTAGCTATTTGGGTATGGCTGGGTATTATTAAAGGTTCGTCGAGGGGTTCTCTAAACTTGCTCGACCACTTACTCGATTACTTCAAAAGTCCGAAAAGTTCGAATGGAATGAAGAGAGACAACGGAGTTTCGAAGAGCTGAAAGAGCGTCTGACTACCGCGCTAGTTTTAGCCCCGCCTTAGGGACTCGGTGGGTATTCGGTTTATTGTGACGCATCAGGACAAGGACTTGGATGCGTACTCTTGCAGCATGATAAGACTATTGCGTATGCTTCACAGCAACTTAAACCGTATGAGTGGAATTATCCTACCCATGATTTGGAGTTAGCTGCCGTAGTGTTTGCATTGAAGATCTGGCGTCACTATTTGTGCGGTTCTTCATGTCGAATTTATACCGACCACAAGAGCCTAAAGTACATTTTTAGCCAGAAAGAACTGAATATGAGACAGCGTCGTTGGTTGGAGTTGATAAAGGATTGCAACTTGGGGATCCTTTACCATCCAGGAAAGGCCAACATTATAGCTGACGCGTTGAGCCGGAAGTCGGTATCTCTTCAGATGTTTGAGGTCCTTACACCTCAATGGAAGATCAGACGGGATTTGATTGAGAAAGGAGTCGAAGTATGGATCCAGCGAGTTCAGGGTCAAATGTGTACTCTTGAGATTATTCCGTCCTTGATCGATGACGTCGGGGAGAAACAGGGGAATGACAAAATGTTTGTCCAACTGAAGGTGGATATGAAAAAAGGGAAAGCCCCTAGTTTTATGATCCACGAGGATGGCATTTTGGATTTCAAGGTAGGCTTTGTGTTATGAATGACTTGGAGTTGAGACAGAGAATACTCCGAGAAGCCCATGATACACCTTACTCGATCTATCCTGGGACGAGTAAGATGTACAAAGATCTTAAGAGAAGTTTTTGGTGGAATAAAATGAAGAGAGAGGTCATCGAGTTTGTATCAAAGTGTTTGACATGTCAACAAGTCAAAATTGAACATCAACAGATGACCGGGCTGTTGAAGCCTCTCCCTATTCCCGAATGGAAGTGGGAAGATATTACCATGGACTTCATCACTGGGAGTCGAGGACTAAGATGGGGATGAACATGATTTGGGTTATTGTTGACCGATTAACTAAGTCGGCACATTTTCTTGGCATTAAGGACACGTGGGGACCAGAGCGATTGTCCCGGATTTTTATATCAGAGATTGTGAGATTACACAATATGCCAAAGTCTATTGTTTCCGATCGAGATGGTCGTTTCGTGTCGTATTTTTGGAGGTAGGCCCATCAGGCTTTGGGCACCGAGTTGAGGTTAAGTACTTCTTTCCATCCGCAGTTTGATGGTCAGACTGAGCGGACGATCCAGACATTGGAAGATATGCTGAGGGCGTGTGCCCTGTACTGGAGTAGCGATTGGGAAATACACCTACCATTGATCGAGTTCACTTACAATAATAGTTGGCACACATCGATCAAAATGTCACCTTTTGAGGCACTGTATGGTAGGCGGTGTAGATCCCCACTTTGTTGGGACAAAACTTCAGATTTAGTCGGGACAGTGCCCGATATGTTGATGGAAACCAAAGAGAAGATCTCTATCATCCGAGACTGATTGTTGATTGCTCAGAGTCGATAAAAATCCTACGCTGACATTCGTCGTTGGCCCTTGGAATTTGATGTGGGAGATTATGTCCTACTCAAGGTATCACCGACAAGAGGTGACTACAGGTTCGGAAAGAAGGTCAAGCTTAGCCTGAGGTATTGATGCGAATTCTCTATCGGTACAACGAAAGGCTATTTTGACGAGCGGAAGCGAACATCAACAAACTGTCAGGAACTGATAACAACAGTTCGCTACAGCAACACCACTGGCTAGCAGTGTGCGCACGCGATAGGAAATGGTGGCGGCAGCTCGATACAGCAACAAGACAAGAACTGGACGAATGAAGATGACTTGAAACAGGCAACCTCCAAACACCGGCACTCGAAACAGCAGGTTTCGGTCGGATGCTAATTAAAGCAAGAAACAAGTTCGAACGATCGAACAACACTTGATGTGAAAATCCAGAACAAGTACAACCCTGTATCGAAAATAAGAAGAATATCGAAACAGGACAAAAAACAGTTGTTTTATCGAACTAGACCTATAATTCGATAAAGTGATTTCTTCTCAAGACCTATTGAGAATCAATCAGATTAAGATTCGAAAACGCGTCGAATAATAATCAAAGTTTTGAAGGAAACTCGTCCAACACTTAAACAATACACAAGATATGTTGTTTTATCATTGAATATCAAAATCTGCTTCATTACAACTCCATCGCCCCTATTTATAGGCAAAAAGTAGCCTGACAAGATAATCTAAACTAATACAAGCTGGTCTTAAAATACGGAAAAGAAAATACAAGGTTCCCCACGTCACTTTCAAACAAAAGTAAAAGATGGGTTTTGTCTCCAAGGTGATAGCCGCCTTTCACAAAGCATGCTGTCGAGAATCCTGCTGCCTTTATGATAAAGAAAATGCTGAAATTCTTTTATTGTTTTACCACTTGGACCCCCTCCCCAAGATGCAAGTTGCCTATTGTTTTAAGTTACTCCAATTTCGGTTATCAAGGTAACTCTGGGCCTCGTATCCGTTTTCTCGCCAAAGTACGTTGGAGTATGGTCGAGGTGTTTTACGTCAATCCTTACTTCATCTTCTTCGCTTGGAGTAGTCGGTTTCGTATCATTCCCTCCTTCTTTAAAAGGAATTGTCCTCAATTCCGCAATCCCATTGTCGTCGAGATAAGGAGATAGGTCACCTATGTTGAAAGTAGCATGCACTCCATAATCACCTGGAAGTTCTATCTTGTAAGCTTTGTCATTCACCTTCGCAACTATTTTAAATGGTCCCTCAGCTCGTGGCATTAATTTGTTCTTACGCTTACTCAGGAATCGTTCTTTCCTCAAATGCACCCAAACTAAATCTCCAACCTCGAATAATCTCCGTTTTCTTTGCTTGTTCGACTTCCTTTTGTACGTCTCATTTATCTCCTTGATTCGTTCACGCACCTGCCCGTGTAATTTGATCATTGATTTCAATTTTGACTCCGCATCCTTATGCACCAATTCGTCACTTGGTAATGGAATTAGATCTAGCGATATGTAAGGATTCAGACCGTAAACTACTTCGAATGGAGAACGCGCCGTGGCATGAGTAGGAGAACGGTTATAAGCAAACTCCGCATGAGCCAATTTTAGAGCCCAGTCTTTTTGTGTCTTGCTTACCAGGCCTCGCAACAGTGTTCCCAGGGTTCGATTTGTCACTTCAGTTTGCCCGTCGGTTTGAGGGTGGTGTGAAGTATTAAACAAGAGCTTTGTTTCTACCTTCCTCATAGGGTGTTCCAAAAATAGCTGAGAAATTTGGAGTCTCGATCGAAAACAATAGTCTTCAGAATCCCATGTAAACGTACTACCTCTCTAAAATATAAGTCGGCCACATTTCTTGCATCGTGTGTCTTGTGGCACGCTACAAAATGAGCCATTTTCGAAAAACGATCTACGACTACCATGATCGCATCCCTTCCTCGATGAGTACGAGGTAAAGCCACAATAAAATCCATCGAGACATCTTCCCATGGCCTCTCCGAAATTGGTAAAGGTGTGTATATTCCTGGTTTGAATGAACTCTTCGCGGAATGGCATGTCACACACTTACTAATTATGTTACTAACACCCTCCTGCATCTTTGGCCAATAAAAATGTTCCTTCAGCACATCTAATGTCTTAGCCGAACCAAAGTGACCAGCTAAGCCTCCCCCGTGAGCCTCTCGAACTAGCAATTCTCGAATCGTGTGCTTGGGTAGGCAAAGACGATTTCCCTTAAAACGGAAGCCTTCCTGTATCGAAAATTCTACCATCGGCCCAGATTTGGAAAGGGCGAAGGTCTTGCCAAAATCCGCATCACCGTCGTAATACTCCTTCACTGTCTCGAATCCAAGCAAACGAACATCAAGAGTGGCGAGTAAGGCATAACGCCTAGACAATGCATCTGCTACAATATTGCTCTTGCCATCCTTATACTTTGATGAGAAGTGAAATGATTGTAAGAATTCCACCCATTTCGCATGCCTGGTACTCAACTTGTGTTGTCCGTTAATATACTTCAAGGATTCATGGTCCGAATGTATGATGAAATGCTTCGGCCGGAGATAGTGACTCCAATGATCTAGAGCCCTCAGAATAACATAAAACTCCTTGTTGTACGTACAATACTTGAGACGAGAACCGTTAAACTTTTCTGAAAAATAAGCAATAGGCCATTTTCCTTGAATGAGAACCGCTCCAATGCCAACTCCGCTAACATCACATTCTATCTCGAACAGTTGCGAAAAATCGGGTAATGCTAAGATGGGTGCTTCGCACAACTTTGACTTCAAATTTGCGAACGACTCCTGAGCAGCCCGGCTCTAATTAAACATACCTTTCTTCAAACATTCGGTTATTGGGCTTGCAATGGTACTGAAATCTCAAATGAATCTTCGCTAAAAGGAAGCCAGTCCATGGAACGATCTAACTTCCGTCACTGTAGTGGGAACTGGCCAGGACTTAATTGCTTCGATCTTTGCTTGATTGACCGACACTCCATACTTTGAAACAAGATAGCCAAGAAAGACTATACTTTTGATCAAAAAATGAGCACTTCTCCCTTTTTCCATACAGCCTTTGGTCCCTAAGGGTTCCGAAGACTTGTCTCAAGTGTCCGAAATGTTCTTGCAATGATCGGCTATAAATCAAAATATCGTCTAGATATACAACCACAAATTTCCCCAAGAATGACTTAAGCACCTCATTCATCAAGAGCATGAAGGTACTCGGCGCATTTGTAAGGCCGAATGGCATAACGGTCCATTCATACAGCCCGTGTTTAGTTTTGAAGGCCGTCTTACACTCATCTCCTTCTCGCATCCGGATCTGGTGATAACCACTTCGTAGGTCAACTTTCGAAAAGATCACGGACCCGTGTAATTCATCCAACATGTCATCAAGCCTCGGAATCGGAAATCGATACTTGATGTTTATATTATTCACGGTTCGACTGTCAATACACATTCACCAAGATCCGTCTTTCTTAGGAACCAGCAATGCCAGAACCGCACAAGAACCTAGGCTTTCTCGAACATACCCCCGGTTCATTAGTTCTTCGATTTGGTTTTGTAATTCCTTCGTCTCCTCGGGATTACATCTATAGGCAGCTTTGTTAGGGAGCGACGCACCCGGTATGAGGTCGATCTGATGTTCAATCCCACGAATAGGTGGCAAACCCGACGGTAATTCTTCGGGAAAAACACCCGCAAATTCGTGCAATAAGGCATCCATCCTTTCGTCGTTCCACACAACCATATTACCATTCCGTGTCCCCTTCAGAATCAACAAGTACACACATTCTCCATCATTAATAGCATGTTCCACATCCCGTTCGCTAGCAAACATGGCAAGTTTTGTTTTTTCACTCCGACTAGAACTCATAGAGTGAATAGCTTGAGGTGACATTGGTTTAAGCACAATCTTTTTGCCCTTATCCCGTAACTCGTACTCATTGCTTCTTCCTCGGTGTAAAACGTCCCTATCAAACATCCATGGTCTTCCCAAAAGTACATGGCATGCATCCATTGGGAGTACATCACATAATACGTTGTCTTCATACGAACCCATGGTTAGTCCAATCCTCACTTGTTTAGTCACCCTTATTTTGCTCCCATCATCGAGCCAATGCAACGTGTAAGGTTTCGGGTGAGCCGTAGTGGTTAGCCCGAGTTTAGTCACCATCTCGCTGGAAGATACGTTGGTGCAACTCCCTCCATAAATGATCAAACTACACCATTTATTTTCGATTTGACACTTTGTGTGAAATATTTGATCCCGCTGTTCCGAATCATTCGAAACAGCTTTGGCTTGTAGAGTACGCAGAACTAAAGCCATGTCATAGTTTGGAGCATCGTAAGTCTCACATTCTTCTCTCTCTTCATCCTCCATGCTGAAATCAAATACATCACCTAGTCTCTCTTTTTCATCCTCGACCAACAACTCGTCTCGGATCGTGACATCTTCCCTTAGTGTTACCGCTCGTTTGTTTGGACAAGCATTTTGATAATGTCCGAACCCTTGACATTTGAAACATCTTACTTTAGCCAAACTCGTCTCTTTCGGTACGTAGGGGGCCTTAGGAATCGCAACAGGGACCGGAGTTGGTACAGTTGCCTTAGTAGTTGAACTAGAGCCGACACTTGGGCTTCCAAATTTGACTGGGAACTCGGGTTTATACAACTTCATCCTGTTTTGAGCTTCCAAATTCACACATAGTCCACATAATGTATCGAAGTCCTCGTATAGATATAATTCCACCGAGTAAGCTATGCTTCGGTTCAAGCCACGCAAGAATCGCGACATCTTCTGCTCCTCATTCTCCTCTATCTCTCCATTTAAGGTTAGATTCTCAAACTCCTAAATGTATTCACCGACACTCAACTTTCCTTGCATGAGATCTGCATTTTTTCTATACAAGGACAACCGATGTGATGTTGGTACATATCTTTTACGAAGTTTTCTCTTAACGAATCCCACGAACGGATCTTTTCTTTTCCCGCACGGGTTCTTCGTGATTTCACTCCTTCGTACCAAAGCGAAACGCCTTTCCCCAACTTGAAAATTGCATACTTGCACCGTTTCTCATCGTCGAGGTCTTTGAACTCGAACATACGATCAATTTTACGTTCCCATTCTAGGTAAACCTCAGGGTCTGTTTTGCCAACGAACTCCGGAAGCTCGTTCACCTTAAACTCTTCAACATGGCGTGAGGGTCGTTCATAGTCACCATGCCTAGGTTTCCAACGCTGGTCGCGTTGTTCTGGTACGTCACGCAATGCGTCGCGAAGTTTTGCCAAGAAATCAGCATCGTTGAGATCCATAATGCTAAAGATCAAGAATGTGGTCTCCGATGCCACTTACGATGCGAATTCTCTATCGGTACAATAGGAGGTTGTTTTGACGAGCGGAAGCGAACAACAAGAAACTGTCAGGAACTGATAACAACAGTTCGCTACAGCAATACCACTGGCTAGCGGTGTGCGCACGCGATAGTAAATGATGGCGGCAGCTCGATACAGCAACAAGACAGGAACTGGCAGAATGAAGATGACTCGAAACAGGCAACCTCCAAAATGCGGCACTCGAAACAGCAGGTTTCGGTCGGATGCTAATTAAAGCAAGAAACAAGTTCAAACGATCGAACAACACTTGATGTGAAAATCCCTAAGAAGTACAACCCTGTATCGAAAATAAGAAGAATATCGAAACAGGACAAGAAACAGTTGTTTTATCGAACTAGACCTATAATTCGATAAAGCGATTTCTTCTCAAGACCTATTGAGAATCAATCAGATTAAGATTCGAAAACGCATCGAATAATAATCAAAGTTTTGAAGGAAACTCGTCCAACACTTAAACAATACACAGGGTATGTTGTTTTATCATTCAATATCAAAATATGCTTCATTACAACTCCATTGCCCCTATTTATAGGAAAAAAGTAGCCTGACAAAATAATCTAAACTAATACAAGCTGGTCTTAAAATAAGGAAAAGAAAATACAAGGTTCCCCACGTCAATTGCAAACAAAAGTAAAAGATGGGTTTTGTCTCCAAGGTGATAGCCGCCTTTCACAAAGCATGCTGCCAAGAATCCTACTGCCTTTATGATAAAGAAAATGCTGAAATTCTTTTATTGTTTTACCACTTGGACCCCCTCCCCAAGATGCAAGTTGCCTATTGTTTTAAGTTACTCCAATTTCGGTTATCAAGGTAACTCCGGGCCTCATATCCGTTTTCTCGCCAAAGTACGTTGGAGTATGGTCGAGGTGTTTTACGTCAATCCTTACTTCGTCTTCTTTGCTTGGAGTAGTCGGTTTCGTATCAGGTATATTGGGCCATTTGAGATTCTCGACAGAGTTGGTGAGTTGGCCTATCGGTTGGCGTTACCTCCAGCCCTTAGCCATGTTCACAATGTGTTTCACGTTTCCCAACTGAGAAGGTAGGTTCCCAACCCGAGTCATATAATTGATTACGGGGACATTGAGATAGCAGATGATGTCACATTTGAAGAGAAACCAGTGAAAGTACTAGAGCATCGTGTAAAACAACTCCGGCACAAAACCATTCTGTTGGTTAAAGTTCAGTGGTCGAGGCACGGAGTTGAGGAAGCAACGTGGGAAACCGAAGAGAGAATGCGCGCTAGATAACCAGAGTTATTCATTTCTTAAGTTTCGGGATGAAACTTCCTTTTAGAGGGGGAGGATGTAATACCCGTACTTTTTGTAAATTTCCTGCTCTGGTGCTTCTGTAATTTTGACACTCATTTTAAGTGTTTAGTAAGTTGATGTTGATCTTGGTATTCATATCATTTGGAATTTACCCTTTCTTATTCGGATCGTTGCTATTTTTGGATCCTTGATGAGATTATACCACCTACGCGTGAAGGGTAGTGCACGCTACGCACCCTTTATAGCGCACACTAATTGAGTGCTGGTAGCACACGCTATGGGTCGGCATCAGCGCACGCTACCTGTGTATTTGAGGTAGACAGTCCAGCAGGTACTGGACTGAAATGGAGAATTCATAACGCACGCTATGTGTGACGGTAGCGCACGCTAGCTGTATTAGTAGCGCGCACTAAGATATTGGGGTAACGCGCGCTAAGGCGAAGCAGGGCAGAGAGGATAGTAGGTTCTGGACTCCAATTACCGGGCACCAACTATCAGGTAGCGCACGCTAACACCCGGTTAACGTACGCTAATGTTAAGGCATTAGCGGGCGCTACAACATATGTAGCGGACGCTAACGATGCAGGCATAGTTCGCTGGACTACCCGGTGAGTCCGATAGCGTGTGCTAGTCTTCATAATTAGCGTACGCTAGTTACTATTTAGTATAAATAGACACTTCTGCCCCAATGTGTTATTTTCCACTTCTTCCCCTTCCTTGGACGATTTCGGGCAACCTTGAGCGATTCGTGAAGATTTCTTCGAGCTGCAATCATCTATCAACATCTTCAAGCTTCTTGTTCGGATTATTCAACATTTAATCCTCTCGACCGCTCCAAATCAAGGTAAACTTCGCACAACCCTAGATTTTTGGGATTTGGGGGTTTTCCTTCTGATCTCTTCGATCCAGCGTGTTGTTATGATGGAATATGTCGAGTATGAATTATCTACTTGGGATACATATTTTCCTATGGATTTATTGGTATAATTCTAGAGTTATTGAGTATTTGGGATGGTTCACTTGCGATTCACCATCTAAGAGATTTATTCCCGGAACATATGTATCGGGGGTAGTAAATTCGGGGGAATTCCAACTTATTTTCATACCGATGGGTTTTTGATAGTTGATTACGAACTTGTATAGGTTCGGAGTTGTCGATTCCTTCAACCTTGGTACCTCGTCGTTCGTACCCCTTTTCTCTCGTTCCAGGCAAGTGATCTTGTGAAAGTTATATTCTTAAATGTGGAAAGTAATGCATATGAGTGTGAGAGTTATTTTCGTTCACTCCGAGAGGGCCTGACGGAGGGTTCCGCTTATGACGTTTCCATGAACATTTGGGTTAGCCACTCCGAAATGACCCGACTGGGTCGAGGAGGGATTCACACATTGTTGAGTCCACGGTTAATCAAGAGATATTGTCATTATTGAGATATGTTTGGATAATTGCATTTTCTGGAAAATCATTGTCATGGCTTTAGAATTGTGCATGTGCTTTTATGTGTAAGATGTGATGTTTTACTTGTAATACTTTCCCCAACTCCTCTCGTGTGGGGAAAACTCCTTTTGTGTTTTTCAGGTTCTAAGGATCCTTACGAGCGAGCACAAGGATGGTACGATGATAATGGCGAGGCGTGATACTGTGGCTAGTTGTGTTCCCTTTATTTTGAGCATTATTCTATTTGGTCAGTTTCATCCTTGTAATAATAAATGGTACTCGGGTACTTTAGGAAGGTCCTTCTCCCGTTGATGTATATCTTTCTTGTATTTCTTCGTGATCGTAGATGTTATTGGTTTGAATTTCCTTATTTGTGTCGGATTCATTATTCCCTAAGTGGATATTGTGAAATGAGGTGTGTCACGTGTAAAAATTAGCCTAGTGGGTCCCAGGCAGGGATCCACGGCGCTGTGATATTTTGCGAATATCTCGGGGGTGTTATAACTGACTGGTTGAAACGACCTCTCGGCAGCATGGTAAGAGGAGTGTGATTTGTGGGGTCCACCACTTGTAATATCCAACGGAAATTCTTACCTACTGTTGTATTATTTAGATAATTCAAATACTGCTGTAGTCTTGTTGCATTTGTTTATTGTTTATTGATATTGGAATATATCATAATAGACTTGAATATAACTATCATTCGCACTGTGATTGATTTCTTGACGTTGTATAGATAGGTACATTTTTGGGCTAGTAATTCTGTGTTTAACGTACGCTAAGACTTTAGACTTACGTACGCTATCTTGTTGGCTTTACGTACGTAAGGAAGTGCTGTTTACATACGTAATGCTTGTAGTCTTATCTAATCTCAACTTTCGGCGTGTGGGGCCGGGCGTGATTCGAATATCTGACCTTTTTGAGGCAGCCTAGTTGACCTACATTACGTACGTAATGCTCCAAGCCATAACGTACGTAATGATGTTCGTGTTTTGAGTCAGTAGCCTCTGGTACTAGATTACGTACGTAACACTTTTGGTGTAGCGTACGTAAAGCGGCTAACGTACGTTATACACATGTGGATAACGTACGTAACGAACTGTGTAGTTATAAAAATACAACTTGTGTCTTCATTTTGCACCTCCAAACTCCAATTTTTCTCCCCTATAATCATCCCCCTACCTCCCTAGACCAATTCTACCTACTTCCAACTTGTATTTGAGCTTTGCATCTTGATTTGGAGCTTGTTGATTGGAAGTTTAGAGTCATTCTTGAAGCTGGGAGTGTGTTCTTGTGCTTTTGGTATTTTGTTCTTCATTTCTGAAGGTATGTTGTACGACTTCATTCTATAATTTCGTAGTTAAATATTAGTGATAGAGTATACTACACCTAATGTTGAATTAATCAAATAAAACATGTTTGTAGTTAAGCTTTTAACAGCTTAGTGATGAATATGATAAATAAGGGTTTGGAATGATGTATTCTTGATGTTTTAAATGGTGGTAAGCATGTTTACTAGAATCACACTCTTCTTGCTGGACTAATAACATCATTAGGATAGTAATAATCGTTGTTTCCTTGTAGTTAAGGTTGATTGTTGGAATTGTTGTCATAAAATGTTGTAAGAACACCTTGATGAATATTGAAAGATTAGAATGATGTTCTTGAACCTAATCTAGGTGAATTCAAAGGTGTGATATTTTATTCTCCAGGTTGGCAAGAAGATTATAAGGATGGTGTTAATATGAGTTAATCTGCATGATCATAATATGGATTTATAACTAAATAAATTTAACATAGTGATTGAACAAGGTTATGCAGATTTTCACTTGGATCAATTGTGATGTTTTTGATAGGCTTAAATGATACAAGATGATTGTTTAACATATTATTGATCAATTCCTATTCTTGTAAATATTCGCTAATGTCTTGTAAACCAATTGTAAGAGTGGAATGAAGTAAATGGAGTTATTGGAATAGAACTTCGATGTCTTGAGAAAGTTGAACTATTCAAATGGAAATTAGGATGTCGTCTCACTAAATTCGATATCGATAATTATATGAATGTGTTATTGAGTGAAGTATATTTCATTCAAGGTTGATCGTTCGAGTAACCGATATTAGCCGAGGACCGTTCGTTCGTCCGACAAGGAAGGATTATTCTCATCTCCATATTGAGGCAAGTTATCTTGATTGGATATAATGATGTTTGGATTCTTGTGATGGTTATGCGTTTTGTGTATATGAAACACTTATGAATTTGTGATCCGTGATTTGATATTATGCTTGATGATGTTCTGTTGTATTCCCAAGTTCGTCACTTTGAACCGTTGATATAATTGATCCTTATTGTCATTTCGGTGAGTTTCTTGATCCTTAATCGGATATGTGATTTATTGAATTCGTTGTCATGTTGTATCGTGACATATCTAGAATCATATTTGCGTTCCGATTGGTTATTGTGTAGGATTTTTATCCAGGAACACATATAGTCATGCGTGGATGTTTCCGTATTAGACTATGCACACGAGACGTAGTTTGTGAGGCTAATTAGGTACATTGTCCCACGTATATCCTGGATTCCGTATACGGGGTGGACATGTGCACTGACACATTTCCGGATCGAGTGTACTGTGATGTCCATCTTGAGCCGTACTATTTTGGTCGTTCATAGTCCATGTATATTTGGATGTGTTCGATGTTTTGTGACTAACCGTTCATACGCCCGAGGGGAGTCGGGATATTTTCATTGAGATCTAATATATATGTGAATTGTATAATGTCTTGAGAAATCATTTATCATGTATATCTGACCCTGTGTTGGGCGAAATACTTGTGTTGTATTTTAGGTCGAGGAAAAGGCAAGGCACGGGAAGATTATGGTGATGGCGAAGGGTTCGAAGGATACTAGTTCGGGGGCCCCAAGTCTTTCTGTTGTCCGGTTATGTTCAAAACTTTGTAATTTTATCTTTCCGCTTTATTTAAATTATTTCCCAAATGTATTATTATTTGAGGTATATTCCATCTCCATATGGTTTATACTTGCGTTTCTGGATCCTGTGTATAATAAGGCCGTTGGCCATGTTATTGTAAACTCCTAATTGGAGTAAAGACTATTTATTGTGGTTCGGTATCACAAGTATTGCGTTTTTAATCTGCTTTTGGTATCGCCTGGTGGGTCCCAGTGTGGGGTCCACGGCACTGTAATGGCCGCCTTTTTAGGGTGTTACAGAAGATGGTATCAGAGAGTGTCATTTTCTTGTAAGAGTCGTTGTGAAATGAACTAGTATCAAGAGACCTTCGTGTCACGTGTGACCTGTGCAATCGCCTAACCCGACGAACCAATTCGGTATGTACTTTATGAGCCATGCTTTAATTACTGACGTGATATTGATATCAGAATAGATCTCTTTATTGATCTTGATATTTCGAGAATCTGTGGTAAGATTCATTTAAGTGATATTTTGAGGTAAATTCTAGATTGATTATATGATTGAAACTGTTCGACCCAACGTCGATATGATATTCTGTGTGGCATCAGTAGTGTCGATAAATCATTGTAAACTGTTTTCTTGAAAATGTAGTTCCTTGTTACTCTTAATTTAACATGGATTTTGACTTGGTCATCATGACGGACTTGAATTATACTTATGAATATTATTATTGTTGGATCTTTCAGTATGGATAGAAATCTAAGAGGACGTGGCAGAGAGGGACGAGGCCGCGGAAGGGGCCGAATCCCGAGACCTCGATCCAACACGTGTGCGAATTTGGAGCAAAGTTTCACAGGCAGTGATTTGCCTCCTAGGGACCAATCGCACCACACCGGACACGAGGATGCGCGTGTCGATCCTTAAGTTGTTATGCAGGGTATGATGGCCCAGATGACCCAGATGGGCTAGTTGATGGAAACAATGCAGAGAGCTACTACTGGCCAGCAGCAAGGGCTGCATCCACCACATCCTGTACATGGCGGACCCGTGAGTCGGTTCATCAGCGACATCTCCCGCCAGCAACCCCCAACTTTTGAAGGCTCCTCTGAGCCTGCTGATATCATGCATTGGATTGAACACTTCGAGAAACTATTCGAGATGGTGGACTGCCCAGTGGAGAATTGCGTCTCTATAGCAGCTTACTATCTTAGCAAGGCCGCCCACACCTGGTGGCCTTCGGTGAGGCCAGCGGATGGCTTGTGCACTTGGGAGGAATTCAAGAACCTCATGTTAGACCGTTACTATCCAGGTCCTCTCCGAGAGGCCAAACTGTCAGAATTGCTGAATCCAGACCCGTATGAAGATGATGATGTACTATCTGTTGCCGAGAAATTCCAGGCACTTCTTCCTTTTGCCTCGACGATTGTCCGAACAGAGGCCGATAAGATCAAATATTTCCTCAAGAGGCTTAAACCCCGAATGAGAATGCAGCTGTTGAATCATCACTGTACGACCCTGCCGGAGTTCATCGAGAGAGCTTTGGAATACGAACTTAGTGCCAAGGAGATTTCTAAGAAGCAACCGCAGTCCAACAACAAGAAATTCAGGAACCAGAACCAGACTGACAGCAACCGGGGAACGTTCAAGAGGCCCCAACTAGTGCCAAATCCTTCTGAACGGCCACCCATGGCATCGAAGCTAGCCGGATCTCAACCTCGAGCAGTCAGCCTATATGTTGTGTGCTATAACTGTGGAGACCTGGGGCACATTAATTCCAAATGCCCGAGGCCGGCCGTCGTATGCCATACTTGTGGGAAGAATGGACACCATGCTCGTTATTGTAAGAATGGACCAGGACGTACTCCATCGGCATCTCATGCTCCAGTTCAGTCTTCTGTCTAGGATAGTGTACCTCCGTCCGCTTCTTATCAGACTACCGGGGCAAACAGAGGGATGGGCCTTGGAAATCAAGCTGGTACATCTGGTATCAGGGCTGCAAAACCCATAGTCTATGAGATGAAGAAGACCGACGATCCCGAAGCCATCATGATTGCAGGTACTCTCGAGATCCGATCTCAGCCTGTCTGTGTTCTTTTTTATACTGGTGCTTCACACTCCTTTTTATCTGTTTCTTATTTGAGTCGTTTGGAATTAGATCATGTTATCAATTGTGAACCTTCTGTAATTGGTCTACCCGATGGTAGAAGAATTGTTGGGAATCGGGAAGTGCGGAACTGTTTGATTCGTATGAACGACCGTGAGTGGTTGTCAAATCTGATTGTGGTCAATTTACCTAAAGATGATGTGATATTGGGTATTGACCGGATGGATCGTCATGATGCCATACTTAGTGTCCGCAAATGGATAGTGACCGTCATAGCTGACGATGGTGTTGAGTGCATTTTTCAGGGTGATAATCCCAACCATTCCGGGAGAGTCATTAGCGCTATGAAAGCAGTGAAACTACTTAATCTAGGGTGTATTTGTTATTGGTGTTACATGACCAAAACAGCAGGTCGACGAGTTGAACTGGCCGACATTCCGGTAGTCCGAGACTACCCCGATGTTTTCCAGATGAGTTGTCGGGTTTACGTCCGCATCGTGAGGTAGAGTTTAATATTGAATTAGAGCCAAGTATGTCCCCGATTTCGAAAGCACCGTATCGTATGGCTCCGGCTGAATGCAAAAATTGAAGAACCAGCTTGAGGACTTGACAGAGAATGGCTATATTCGACCTAGTGCGTCCCCTTGGGGAGCACCAGTGCTATTTGTACGAAAGAAAGATGGATCTCTGCGTTTGTGTATTGATTATCGTGAGCTGAGCAGGGTGACCATTAAGAACAAATATCCATTGCCTCATATTGCTGATTTATTAGATCAACTCCAGGGAGATGCTGTGTTTTCCAAGATCGACTTGAGGTCCGGTTATCATCAGCTAAGGATTCGTGAGTCTGACATTGCGAAGACCGCTTTTCGTACTCGCTATGGGCATTATGAGTTCGTAGTGATGCCTTTTGGACTGACTAATGCACCAGCAGTATTCATGGAGTTGATGAATCGGGTCTTTATTAATTATTTGGATCGCTTCGTAGTCGTTTTTATTGATGACATTTTGATTTACTCTCGCGATCATGAAGAGCATGAGCGTCATCTCCATCAGGTTCTCAATGCGTTGAGGCGGGAGCATCTTTATGGGAAATTTTCCAAATGTGAGTTCTGGATGCGCGAGGTTATCTTTCTAGGCCATGTGATATCAGTTGATGGGGTGAGAGTAGACCCACAGAAGACAGAAGCTATCCAAGACTGGCTACCACCAAAGAATGTGAAGGAAGTACGTAGTTTCTTGGGACTAGCCGGTTATTACCGACGGTTCGTGGAAGGTTTTTCCAAGATTGCCCAACCGATGACTAATCTGTTGAGAAAGGATAAAAAGTATTTGTGTTCAGAGACATGTCAGCGGAGTTTCGATGAACTCAAGAATCGATTGATTTCAGCACCTATTTTGGTTTTACCAAAAGGAACGGAAGAATTCGTGGTATATTGTGACGCGTCAAAACAAGGCCTTGGATGTGTGCTAATGCAGAATGGGAAGGTGATTTCCTATACATCAAGAGATCTACGACCTTTCGAGGGTAACTACCCCACCCATGATTTGGATCTTGCAGCCGTGGTGTTTGCTTTAAAAATCTGGCGTCACTATCTGTATGGAGTTACCTGTCAGATTTTTACGGACCACAAGATCCTAAAGTACATTTTTACTCAGAAGGATTTAAATATGAGGCAGAGAATGTGGCTAGAACTAATCAAAGATTATGATATCGAGATCCTTTATCATCCGGGCAAAGCAAATGTAGTTGCCGATGCCTTGAGTTGTAAGACAGTTCAGGAGCAAATGCTGGCCCGCTTGACAGTTCAGAGGGAATTGCAGTTAGAATTTGTGAGGCCAAAAATTGAAGTTTGGTTACAGGTTATCCAGGGACAGCTTTGCACCCTTGAGATTTCATCGTCCCTTGACGATATAATTAGATCGAAGTAGGCTATGGCCCATTCTTAACTCGAGTTCGAGATGAAGTAACTCGCGGGAAAGCCCCCTAGATTTGTGATCCACGAGGATGGAATGATACGCTTCAGGAATCGAGCTTGTGTACCCGCATACGAAGAGTTGAGGAACTCTATCCTGAGAGAAGCTCATGCTACCCCGTACTCCATTCACCCGGGGTCTAGCAAAATATATAAGGATTTGAAGCAATATTATTGGTGAGGGAATATGAAATGTGAAGTTGCAGAGTTTGTTTCGAGGTGTTTAACCTGTCAGCAGGTAAAGATTGAGCATCAGCGACCCGCAGGAATGCTGAAACCGCTTCCGATTCTCGAGTGGAAATGGGAAGACATTTCAATGGATTTTATTACCAGCCTTACGACAAGTCGCCGAGGGATGAATACAATTTGGGTGATTGTGGATTGTTTGACCAAATCAGCCCACTTCTTGGAGATTAAAGACTCATGGGGACCCGAGAGATTGGCTTAGATGTTTATCAAAGAGATTGTAAGGTTACATGGTACCCCCAAGAGTATTATATCAGATCGTGACGGGCGATTCATGTCACATTTTTGGAAAGCAGTTCATCGTGCGATGGGTACGCATTTGAACTTCAGCACAGCATTTCATCCGCAGACTGATGGTCGGACTGAGAGGACTATCCAGACTCTAGAGGATATGTTTAGGGCGTGTGTTCTTGATTGGAAGGACGGTTGGGAAGCCTAACTACCTTTGGTGGAATTCACTTATAATAATAGCTGGCACGTTTCGATTCAGATGGCACCTTATGAAGCAATGTATGGCCGTCGTTGTAGATCTCCTTTGTGTTGGGACGATCCATCTGAATCCTTGGGTATGGAACCCTATATGTTGTTAGCATCCCGTGAGAAGATTGCTCTGATTAGGAGTCGTTTGTTAATGGCTCAAAGCCAACAGAAGTCTTATGCAGACAACCGTCGACGACCACTTAAGTTTGAGGTTGATGACCATGTTTTAATGAAGGTATCTCCTACTCGAGGTGTTTTTCATTTTGGGATGAGGGGCAAGCTGAGTCCGAGATATATTGGGCCTTTTGAGGTTTTGGAACGAGTAGGCGATCTAGCCTATCGCCTGGCCTTGCCACCAGCTCTGAGTCGGATTCATAACGTGTTCCATGTCTCCCAGTTGAGGAAATATGTTGTTGATCCGAGTCATATGCTTCAGTTCAATGAGATCGAGATAGCGGAGGATCATTCGTACGAAGAGCGTCCCGTACGGATACTTGAGAGGAGGGTCAAACAGTTGCGGAACAAGACGATTCCCCTACTAAAGGTTCAGTGGTCACGACACGAAGTCGAGGAGGCTACGTGCGAGACGGAGAGCAGCATGCAAGAGAGGTATCCCGAATTGTTTACCCCTTAGTTTCAGGGATGAAACTCCTTTTAAGGGGGGAGTATGTAATATCCGACGGAAATTCTTACCTACTGTTGTATTATTCGGATAATTCAAATACTTTTGTCATCTTGTTACATTTGTTTAATGTTTATTAATGTTGGAATATATCATAATAGACTTGAATATAACTATCATTCGCACAGTGATTGATTTCTTGACGTTGTATATATAGGTACATTTTTGGGCTAGTAATTCTGTGATTAACGTACGCTATGACTTTAGCCTAACGTACGATATCTTGTTGGCTTTACGTACATAAGGAAGTGTTGTTTATGTACGTAATGCTTGTAGACTTATCCGATCTCAACTTTCGGCGTGTGGGGCCGGGCGTGATTCGAATATCTGACCTTTTTGAGGCAGCCTAGTTGACCTACATTACGTACGTAATGCTCCAAGCCAAAATGTACGTAATGATGTTCGTGTTTTGAGTCAGAAGCCTCTGGTACTAGATTACGTACATAACACTTCTGGTGTAGCATTCGTAAAGTGGCTAACGTATGTTATACATATGTGGGTAACGTACGTAACGAACTGTGCAGTTAAAAAAAGACAACTTGCGTCTTTCATTTTGCACGTCCAAACTCCGATTTTTCTCCCCTATAATCATCCCCCTGCCTCCCTAGACCAATTTTACCTACTTCCAACTTGTGTTTGAGCTTTGCATCTTGATTTGGAGCTTGTTGATTGGAAGTTTAGTCATTCTTGAAGCTTGGAGTGTGTTCTTGTAGTTTTGGTGTTTTGTTCTTCATTTTTGAAGGTATGTTGTACGACTTCACTCTATAATTTCGTAGTTATAATGTTAGTGATAGAGTATACTACACCTAATGTTGAATTAATCAAATAAAACATGTTTGTAGTTAAGCTTTTAACAACTTAGTGATGAATATGATAATTAAGCGTTTGGAATGATGTATTTTTGATGTTTTAAATGGTGGTAAGCATGTTTACTAAAATCACACTCTTCTTGCTGGACTAATAACATATTAGGATAGTAATAATCCTTGTTTCCTTGTAGTTAAGGTTGATTGTTGGAATTGTTGTCATAAAATGTTGTAAGAACACCTTGATTAATATTAGAAGATTAGAGTGATGTTCTTGAACCTAAGCTAGGTGAATTCATAGGTGTGATATTTTATTCTCCAGGTTGGTAAGAAGATTATAAGGATGGTGTTAATATGAGTTAATCTTCATGATCATATTATGGATTTTTAACTAAATAAACTTAACATAGTGATTGAACAAGGTTATGCAGATTTTCACCTTGATCAATTGTGATGTTCTTGATAGGCTTAAATGATACAAGACGATTGTTTAACATATTATTGATAAATTACTATTCCTGCAAATATTCGGTAATGTCTTGTAAACCAATTGTAAGAGTGGAATGAAGTAAATGGAGTTCTTGGAATAGAACTTCGATGTCTTGAGAAAATTGAATTATTCAAATGGAAATTAGGATGTCATCTCACTAAATTCGATATCGATGATTATATGAATGTATTATTGAGTGAAGTATATTTCATTCATGGTTGATCGTTCAAGTAACCTATATTAGTCGAGGACGTTCGTTCGTCCGACAAAGAAGTATTATTCTCGTCTCCGTATTGAGGCAAGTTATCTTGCTTGGATATAATGATGTTTGGATTTTTGTGATGGTTATGCATTTCGTTTATATGAAACACTTATGAATTTGTGATCCGTGATTTGATATTATTCTTGATGATGTTCCGTTGCATTCCCAAGTTCGTCACTTTGAACCGTCGATATCATTGATCCTTATTGTCATTTCGGTGAGTTTCTTGATCCTTAATCGGATATGTGATTTATTGAATTCGTTATCATGTTGTATCGTGACATATCCAGAATCATATCTGCGTTCCGATTGGTTATTGTGTAGGATTTTTAGCTAGGCACATATATAGTCATGCGTGGATGTTTCCGTATTGGACTGTGCATACGAGACGTAGTTCGTGAGGCTAATTAGGTACATTGTCCCACGTATATCCTGGATTCCATATACGGGGTGGACATGTGCACTGACACATTTCCGGATCGGGCGTACTGTGATGTCCATCTTGAGCCGTACTATTTTGGTCGTTCATAGTCTATGTATATTTGGATGTGTTCGATGTTTTGTGACTAACCGTTCATACGACCGAGGGGTATGTTCGTTAGTCGGGATGTTTTCCTTGAGATCTAATGTATATGTGAATTGTATAATGACTTGAGAAATCATTTATCATGTATATCTGACTCTGTGTTGGGCGAAATACTTGTGTTGTATTTTAGGTCGAGGAAAAGGCAAGGCACAGGAAGATCATGGTGACGGCGAAGGGTTCGAAGGATACTAGTTCAGGGGCCCCAAGTCATGCAGACCTCAGTGGTTCGTGGCACACCGCAGCAGGGACTCCAGGTGTCGTTTTATGGACAGGCCGGGAGAGTGAGTCAGATTTTCGGCGTCATCTCTCGTCATAGGCCGCCTATTTTTGAGGGTTCGTCGAAACCAGATGACATTTTTCATTGGCTTAAACATTTTGATAAACTCTTCGTCATGGTCCAGTGTCCAGAAGAGAGTAAGGTGGCAGTAGCGGCTTACTATTTGAGTAAGGGTACTTATTCATGGTGGATTTCTGTGAAGCCCACCGATCGTGACTTTGTTTGGAGCAAGTTCAAGACTCTCATGTTAGAGAGGTATTATCCGGCTCCACTTCGTGAAGCCAAGTTGTCAGAGGTTATGAACCCCGAATCCGTCGAGGATGAGGGTGTTATTGTTATTGCTGAGAAGTTTCAAGGACTTCTTTAGTTTGCTTCATCTGTTAACCGTACTGAAGCAGATAAGATCAAGTATTCTAGCAAGAGGCTAAACCTGCAGTTGAGGATGCTGTTGTTCAACAATAATTGTAACTCACTTGGTGAATTCATTGAGAAGGCTCTTAGAGCAGAGCTTTTGATCAAGGAGCTTGCTCGGAAGCACCCTTCAGCTTCTTCAGGTGGGAGAACTAGGATGTCGGTTCGTTCAGAGGGACATCGGGCTCCGACATCTAAGAGGTCGTCTTCTAGTCGTCTTCGTGCTAGGAAAGCATCTTCTTCTCCGACGACGAGTTCGACTGTTGTTTGCTTTAACTGTGATTCAGCGGGGCACGTTAGTACTCGTTGTACAGTTCCGGCTTTTGTTTGTCGTTCATGTGGGAGGCAGGGACACCTTCAGAAATACTGCAGGAGTTCTAGTGCCGGTAGGTCTCGAGAGAGCTCACGGGCCTCGAGAGATTTTGTTACTCCAGTCCGTACTTCATCCAAGGGGTCCTATCAGACTTCAGGAGCCAGAGGTAAGGACAGCCGAGGAGGAGCAGTGAGTTTAGATTTGGGTCTCCCTCGAGTCGATAAGATCGAGAAGATAGACAATCTGGAGGATATCGATGTGCGGTACATTTGAGATGTAGCCTTGACTTGTATTTTCACTTCCTATTGTTTTTCGGACTAATGTTTGACTTAATATGTATTATGGTATTGTGGTTGTGAATCATTTGTTGGTGATCTATCTTGTAACGATAGTATTTGATAATCTTGAGATTTGAGGTCGTTTAATGTGTTTTTTCCTTTTGGTGTTGTACCCGAGATTTCATGATAATCTGGGTAATTATTCATTGTGATTCGAGACGTCAAGTTGTGAGGACTTGGGCGTGCGATTTATATGGTCCCGAGGACTATGTCTGTGTTGTTATTATCTTTGCGTGGCGTGAGTTAGTATTTGTATGGGCATCCGATGCCGACGAGAACAGGGAAGTGTACACCAATGATTGTATACATGTACAATGGGCGGCTCCCTCGGGGTGTGTACGCCGATGTTACGAGTCATGCGGGTGGTACGACTTTCTGAATGGTCTCTGGCGGAGGAGTCATGATTCGAATGATCTCGCACTTGGTTGAGTGCTTTTATCACTTGACTTTCTCCGTGTCTAGGCAGAGGAGATGCGGGGGACCCAAGTAATTGGCCCGGTTACTCAGGCGAAGTGGTTCGCAGTGAGGAGTATTCCTGGAGATGTTGTTTTCAGATCCTGATAGATAGTTCGTACCCCGAGTTGTGCACCCTGAGTTTCGGGGATGAAACTCTTTTTAAGGGGGAGTATGTAATATCTGGGGGTAAATTTTTTTCTCTCTTTCGTTTCACTGTTGAGTTGTACATATTCATTTAGACTTGTACAAATGTTGTTGTATTATGTCATTTGTGTTTGTTGAGGTGCTTGGATCGTGTTCGTTCATTCAGTTGAACGTGTTGGAACTTCCTTGTGTTGTCTGTGTTACTTACGTACGCTACGAGTATGCCTTAACGTACATTAATCTTCTAAGCTTACGTACGTTATGGTTGTCATGTTACATACGTAAAGGGGAACAGATAGGGGGAACCTTCCTCGTGGACAACTTTCGGCTGGTAGGGCCGGTTATCTTCTAATTGGATCTCACTATTGCAGTCAACGGGGGTTACGTACGCTATGTAATGGGGTTTACGTACGTTAGTCTAGATAACGTACGTTAGAGGTTCACGATTACGTACGTAATGTAGGTCCCATTTCGAGTCAGTGAGTTCTGAATTGTCGTAGCATACGCTATGCAGGGATGGTAGTGTACGTAAGGTGTCTTAACGTACGTTATGCGTTGTGGTTAGTGGCCGTAATATGCTTGTCAGATTATATATTTTGGTTTCGTATTTCATTTCTTCGCGGACCAAAATCGAGTTCCTCTCCCTAGAATCGTCCCCATGGACTTGTTCTTGATATTGAGACTCTTCCAATGTGATTTTGATCATCCTAGCTTAGATTCAGGCTTGGGTTAAAAGCTATTATTACTCCTTTGGTGTTTGGAGAGTTCATCTTGTTCTTCTTGGGTAAGTTTTCTTAATCTCTTGTTCTTCAAGTGATTTCCGAGTATGTTGTTGTTGTTGCTGTTTACTTCGTGTATTGATTCATTGTTCAGCATATCATGATTCTTGATGAGTTTTTATAACTTGTGAAGAAGAATATGATGATTATGTAATGAGGAGGAGTTGTACTCGATGTTTTAGGATGTTTGGAGGTTATAATCATGTCTAGGAAGGATTATGTTAAGATTTTTATATGATTAACATAATCTTGATATGATTGATGTTGTTGTTTATGTTTCTTGGGGAGATTTTAACCATTTTACTAAGGAATTATGATGAATCATGTAATGATTATCATAATCTTGAAATGGTTGATTTAATCTTGTTGATTAATCCGAATTCATGATGAATTGGTGATTGATTATCGTGTAGATATCATGTTTGTTGTATTGGTTATGTTCTTGATGTGATAGTGTTAATATTGGCGAGATTATCATTTTGGGATGATTAGTATAATGTTGTTCTTAAGTGATCCTTGTTAAATTATTTTCACAAGTGTTAAGAACATGATGATCATGTTATTTGATCATTGAGGAGGATTGGAGGAAGTTAGAATTCATAGTTGAGAACTATGGTATTCGTTTATGGGGTTTAATCGATTCGTGATCGAATCGGGTTGTCCTTGGTGTTGTTTTCTATTGATTTTGTGTTATTGAATGAATTGTATTTCATTCAAGGTTGTTCGAGCATTTGTGATCGTCGGAAGACGCCGTTCATCGTTTCGTAAGAGGACGTTGATCATGGAAGGACTTTCTCGCCTTCGGTTTGAGGCAAGTTTTATACTTGTATTAGTCAATGAGATTAATGTTATCATGTATGTATATGAATGTGTTGTATCATTTCGATACTTGGTCTCTCTATGATTTCGTTGGTATCAGGGGATTGTTTGATACGATACCCTTCGAAAAATTATGCCAAATGTTGTTGTTGTCCGATAAAAGCCGTTCAGGGCTTTGAGATACTCGTTGTTGATGTTATTGTCGATAGCCGGGTCGCGGTATCGATGTATCAGTTATTGTTGTTGATATGGATGTCAGTTTAAGACATTGTTATGATCATTTTTATCGATATTGGTATTTTGCTATTGATGTTGTAATTGGCCGAGTGAAGGCATTGACGTGTTCGATTATCATCTCCATCGTCGGTAACCGATTAAAGGCACCGGGGCATCTGCTCTAATCATTTCATTTTGATCGATTGGCCATTTTAAGGCAATCGAGGTATTGAATTATGATTATCGAGAATAATTCCCATCCGTTGAGTCGTTGTGATAGATTAGACATTCTAAGGCAACCGAGGTATTGAATTGGGATTATCGAAAATAAGTCCTATCTGTTGTATCATTGTTTATCGGTTGACCATCCTAAGGTAATAGACGTATTGAATTGGTATTATCGAAGATGATTCCCATCCATTGTGTCGTTGTTATCGATTGGCCATTCTTAGGCAACTGAGGTACTGAATTGGGATTATCAAGGATAATTCCCATCAGTTGTATCGTTGTTCTCGACTGACCATTCTAAGGTAATCGATGTATTGAATTAGGACCGTCAAAGACATTTCCCATCCTTTATATCGCTGTTATCGATTGGTTGTTCTAAGACAATTGAGGCATTGAATTGGGACTGTCGAGGATGGATCCCATCCATTGATGTCGTTGTGATCGAATGGCCATTCCTAAGGCAGTCGAGGTATTTGAATTTGGACCGCCGAGGACGGTGCCCATCCGTGAGTTATTGTTTTCGTGTTCGCCGACTCAAGGCAGCACACTATTATTCTTGTGAATTCGGTAATCTTGGGATCGTTGTCGTTTGTGATTAACTGTGTTTTGGAGGCTAGTCTCGTCTAGTGCTCGATGGGTAAGTTTGGGGCTTGAACCTTCGCAGTTGGTTTCCCAACACCTACAGTTCAGTAGGTCACGGCCATTGGATGGCCTCATTGTGATCCGGCTTCGTGCTGTGGCTTCGGCCCTCATTGTGATACGGCTTCCTGCCGTGGATTCGGCCCTCATTGTGATACAGCTTCGTGCCGTGGCTTCGGCCCTTATTGCGATACGACTTCGTGCCGTGGCTTCGACCCTCATTGTGATACGGCTTCATGCCGTGGCTTCGGCCCTCATTGTGATACTACTTCGTGCCGTGGCTTCGGCTCTCAGTTGATACATCTTCGGGATGTTTGGCTTGGGGCCATTGTGATGATTGGCAGTTCCGACTGAGTGACTTTCAGATGATTGTGATATTTGGTAGCTTCGGCTGAGGGGCTTCCAGGCCATTGTGATGTTTTGGTATTTCCATTGGAGCCTTCGGGCATTGTGATTTGTATCTATTTTAGCTTTGGCTTGGTTTACCTTCGGGTAATGTATTGTTGTGTTCTATATTGATGATTCGCCGTTGGGCACTTGTATTCTAACCTGTTAAGCAGGTACCGATCGTATGCCGTGGGTATAGTGTTTCAAGAATGCTCGGTTCTTACCTTGGTTTGTGAGCATCTCGTATTACCATTGTTGTACCATTTTATTCCGACTTTGGATGGATATCATGTTATACATGTATTTGATATTCATTATCTGGATGACTGACCCCGTGGGGGCAGAACATGTTTACATGTTTTAGGTGCTTGCGAGGAGAGAGTGGCGACACAGGGGCATGCCGATGGCGATGAGGCATTCGAGCGATACTAGTCCGAGTTATTTTGGTGTTCATGTCGGTCAGATAGTTTGGAGTACTCCAATTTTGTCAGTTTTTGTCATTTTGTATTACCCGAGCAAGGCTCGTGGATGTTGTTGTATTTTTATTTTGGCCATGTTGGCCCATGTTTGTTGTAGAAATTTCATATCGGAATATTATGTCAGATATCATAGTAGGGACTGTGATCTCCCTTGTGGTCATTTTGTTGTGTCTTAGTCGTGTTCGCCTGGTGGATCTCCTGGTGTGGGTCCACGGCACTGTAATAACCCAACGGGATTTGGGGGCGTTACATAACTAACTGATTAAATTGATTTAATTTTTTAAAAATAAAATCAAATTGGCCTCCATAATTAATTTAAATTGTGAAGAATTAGAATGCGCGTTGACATTAGGGTCTTCCTCCATACTGGATGTGCTAATTATAGGTTCACTAATTTTAAATTTCAAATGATAACATATGGTAAATATTATTCTTTATGATAGGACCTCTCCATCTATAAGACTATTATTTTAAAAGATAATATTTTGAGGTTGTTAAATTATGGTGTTCACATTGGTGTATTAAAAGCTCCCCATCGGAGTCTATGTCAATTAATACATGGCCAAGAGGAACCAACTATTAATTTTACTTGTCATAACGTAAATTGACTAGATAGTAAAATTAAAGACGTAAAACTCTACTGGAAAAATGTGTGTAATCGTCCACACGATCGTAGCTTGCATATGCAGGTTTTCGAGGTATTGGTTGCTAGCATATATGTTTTGTTTTTAAGGTTTTTCAATATATTTTGCTACACGCAATGTGATGAATGTTTTTAATTTTATCTCAAATGTGTTTCAATCCATTAGCTGTAATTGTCAAGGAAAACAAACTAGATGGCACTAATTTTGGTGACTGGAAACGTAATCTTAACATTGTCCTTACCGCTGAAGAACACAAGTTTGTTTTAACTGAGGAATACTCGTTGGAACCAGATGCGGATTCGACACTTGATGAGGTGAAAGAATATCGCAAATGGAAGAAATCCGATGAGATGGTTCGCTGTTACATCTTGGCTTCTTTAGCAAATGTATTGAAGCATCATCATCAGAGTATAGGCACGGCCGCAGAAATGATGAAAAATATCGGCGAGATGTTTGGTCATCAGAACTGGGCGGCTAGGCAAAATACTATGAGGGTATTGAACGACCCAAATGCCTGAAGGAGCCCCGCTAAGGGATCATGTTCTAATGATGATTTCTCATCTAAACAAACTTGATATCTTAGGGGCTACTATCGATGCAGAAACACAGGTCGATATCATTATAGGCAGCTTACCTAGGAGCTTTGAGCAGTTCCGCCTAAACTACAATATGAATCGTAGGGAGTATACCTTGGCGGAATTGATGATAGATCTTAAAGCCGCGAAAGGTCTGTTTAGGTAAGGGTATCAAGTTCTTGCGGCTACTAGTGTTTCAACTTCTAAAACCAAGTGGGGGAAGAAGATGAAATAAGTGGGCTAGAAGCAAGAGGAAACTCTCAAAGTCAAAATCAAGGTTCCTCATCCTGAGGCGAACAAAACACCAAAGGGAAAGTGCTACAAGTGCGGTCAGAAAGAGCATTTCAAAGCGGACTAACCTACTCTTATGAAAGGTATATCTTATGCACTAGTAGTCAAAACATATTTCGCAGCCACTGATCATGTTTGCTTTGACTCGCATGGTTTTCAGGTAACCAAGAAGCTTAGTGCGGGCGAGATGACCATAAACTGGGGCGATTATGCCAGGCTTATGGCTGTTGCAGTGGGAGTCGTGCAGTTGGAGATTAATGATAAAGTGTTAGTCCTCAACAATGTATTATTAGTATCGGATTTTAGAATGAATTTAATTTCGGTTTCTAAATTAAGCTGTGATGGTTATTCAGTTTCTTTTGATGGTGATGCTATTATTAGAAGAAACGGTGAATATATTTTCAAAGGTATTTATACTAATGGACTGTATGTCCTTAATACTGCACAAACTCTCATGTATAAACATAAATCGCTTAACTCTTTGTCTAAACCTAAAAGAGAAAAGTGACTTCAAGCATAAACCAAACATATATGTGGCATCTGCAGTTAGGTCATGTAAACCTTAGAAGAATACAAAGATTGGTAGATGATGGCCCATTGGACGACCTCCAAATTAAGTCATTTTTAATTTGTGAATCGTGTCTGGAAGGCAAAATTACCAAAAGGATTTTTAAAACTAAGGTAAACCGTGCTCAGAGCGTGTTAGAATTGGTTCATACGGATGTATGTGGTCCAATGAATGTCCAGGGTAGGGGTGGTTATAGATGATGTATGTATCTCAAATAATCATGTTTATAGATGATTATTTGAGATATGGACACATCTATTTGATGCTATGTAAGTCTGAAGCCTTTGACAAGTTCAGAGATTTCAAGGCTGAAACGGAGAAGCATCATGCAAATAGTATCAAGTCACTATGATCTGATTGTGGTGGCGAATACCTTAGTGGAGAGTTTTTAGATTTCTTGGCAAATGAGGGGATTTCATCCCAGCTCACTGGGCTGTGGACTCCACAACAAAATGATGTTGCTGAGAGAAGAAACATAACTCTTTTAGAAATGGTTAGGTCAATGATGAGTTATTTGGATTTAACTATTTCGTTATGGGGATACACCTTGGAAACAACAGCGTACATTTTAAACCTGGTGCCTTCGAAATCATTTCCAAAAACACCCATAGAAATATAGAGTGGACGAAAGCCCAGTCTAACATGTTCGGATTTGGGGTACTCCAGAACATGTGCTGAATAAGGAAGATGATAATTTGACATCTCATACAGAGGTACGAGTATTTTGTAGTATATCCTAAGCGAATGAAGGGTGGCTTGTTCTATAGTCCCCATGATCAGAAGGTCATTGTTAGCACCAATGCCCGATTCTTGAAAGAGGATTACATGATTATTCAGAAGCCCATAAGCGAAATAATTGTGGAAGAGTTGAGGGGCGAGACCCCATCTATACCAATCGTATAAGTACCAACTAACACTGCCCCACATATCGATTTTGAGACTTTTACACCAACTCAAGATTTGCCTCATCGTAGTGGGGGGTTGTTCGTCAACCGGAACGATTCATAAGCATGGTAAAGTCTACGAACTCAATCCCAGGCAAAGATAAATCAGATCCTTGGACTTGCAAGGAGGCAATCCAAGATAAAGATACTGACTCCTGTAAAGTAGCAACAGAATCAGAAATTGGATCTATGGATCCCAATCAAGTGTGGGATCTAGTAGAACTACCTGATAGGGTACAAGCCATTGGAAGCAGTGGGTCTATAAGCAAAAGAAAGAGGTGAGGGGAAGGTTGAAAGCTTCAAAGCGAGTCTTATGGCGAAAGGTTACACTTAGAAAGAGGGTATCGATTATGATGAAATCTTTTCGCCGGTAGCCATGCTTAAGTAAATCCGTATTCTTTTAGCTTATAGCTGCGCATTTGGATATGGAGATTTGGCAAATGGATATCAGGACTGCATTCTTGACTTAAAGTCTATACAAGGAAATCTACATACGCCAACCAGAGTGATTCATTGCTGAAGGACAAGACCACTTGGTGTGCAAGCTTAAGAGATCCATTTATAGACTTAGCAAGCATCTAGATCTCGATTTGATGAGGTTGTCCAGTGATATAGATTCGTCCAATGCCCGAGTGAGAGTTGTGTGTATAAAATATACGATGGAAACATGTTGGTGTTTCTTGTATTGTTCGTCGATGATATCTTTCTGATTGGAAACAACGTGAAAAAGTTAACGACCGTACGGGTATGGCTGTCTGAGCAGTACGATATGAAGGATTTGGGAAAAGCAAGGCACATCCTTAGAATCAGGATCTTTCGTGATCATAATAAAATGATGTTGTGCTTATTTCAGGCATCTTATATAGATACGGTACTAAAATAGTTTAGCATGAAGAATTCCAAGAAAGGTTTTCAACCTTACAGACATGGAGTTCAACTATCTAAGAATATGTGTCCTAAGACACAAAATAAGATAGATGAAATGAAGCTGATCCCTTATGCGTTAGCTGTGGGGCGCCTCATGTATGCTTTGCTTTGCACTAGACCAGATATCTGTCCTGCCGTAGGCATGGCTGCTAGATATCAGTCGAACGTAGGACCAGAACACAAGATTGCTGTGAAGCACATAATCAAGTACCTGAGAAGGACTAGAGAGTATATGATAGTATATAAATCAGATGACCTATGTCCAGTTGGTTGACTCAAATTTTTCATCAGACAAAGAAAAGTGCAAGTCTACTTCAGGTTATGTGCTTAGTCTGGGATGTGGAGCCATTAGTTGGAGGAGTGTAAAGCAGAAATGCATCTTGGACTCTACCATGGAAGCCGAGTACGTGGCAGCCTCTGAGGCAGCCAAAGAGGCGGTATGGCTCAAGTACTTCCTGCAGGACTTGGATGTGATTCCCAATTTGCCAAAGGGTATTATACTTTATTGTGATAATACCGTGCAGTCGCCAATTCGATGGAACCACGAGGCAACAAGGCAAGTAAACATATCAACCGCAAGTACCACATCATACGACACTTTGTAAAGGAAGGAGACGTAGTTGTAGCCAGGGTTGAATGAGAAGATAATCTTACTGATCCTTTCACGAAAGGCATACCCTCAAAAGTTTTTGAAAGGCATGTGGAAGGAATAAGATTACAGTGTATGGCAGCATTGCTTTGAGTATGAGTGGGATATATGAGAGACTATGTAATAGAGTAGTATACTTAAAAGTATGCTTTGAGTATAACTGGGAGATTTTTAGGGTTGTTTACTGCAAAGCATACTTTATGCTTGCATTATCTTATTTCGCTGTAACTACCTATGAGAATATTAATTACATTTAATAACATGTTTTGTATATTTATTCACGTTATGGTTATGTAAATGAAATGTCTAATTATTTTAATTGTAGATAATGTGGTGTGTTGGTGTCACATAAAAGATCACATTACCGGTGCCTTATAAAATAATATAATAGTTCACAACGTATATAATTCTAGACAAATTATGTGAAATGTTGTAATGTATGCTTGAGACTAGTTGGTCCTGACTATTAGCATGCATTAACGTATTTACATACATTGAACTGAATTGAAGTGAGATAGTATCTTTTGTACTGACTGTAAGTATAACGTAAATCTCGGATAATTATTATTTCTTAATTCTAAGTATATAATATTTAATTGTGTATTTATAATATTTATTTCTTTGATTTAGCATGGGTGAATCACAATGATTGACTCAATATGCTTTGTATCTTGGGCAATAATATTATTTATATGACAATTATTACTATAACTAGAAATCATGTCCCGACTCGTGCGGGTTGATGATGTCCACTTGAGGAGCTCGATAATGATTTTTATATTAAACCCTGCAGGTGGATTTAATTCTGATTTAATAATAAGGTTCGAGTGGTACTACTCTTGGATAAGAAATTAATTTAATTAAAGTTGTTAGTCGCTTAAATTAATTCATAGACATTCGATATCTTTAACATAAAAAATTATATATTTAAACAAGGAGCGCGATTCGTAAATTTGGATTTGGGTAGGAAGTGCAATATTAACTCTTTAGTGGACTGAGTTGATATTTAATAGACTCAACATATTAGGAAGGGCCTAATATGGGAATTTAAGGTCTATTAGGAGTCATTTTCCTAATCCTCCTTAAGATCACTAGAGTAGTCCAAAGCCTATAAATAAGACATTTTTTTTTGGGGGGGGGGGGGGGGGGGGCGACCGTAACACTCATTGTAGCACAAGGGTTTTGATTTTTTTCTTCTTAGTGTTTAATTGTGGATCTTGACTTGTGTCTTTCATTCCACAATTCAGATAATACTTTAATTCCGCTGCGTTTTATTTCAAAGGTAATGTACTCTAAGATATTTTAGATCTAGGTAGAATACTACAAATTATCATGTTTAGACGCGTAAATAAATATTGCTCATTTAAATTGCTTTTTAATCTGTGTAATTAATTATTTGACGAGCCTATATAGATCCGATTCTTGAGGGACGATTTTAGTAAATCCAAACCGGCTGCTTCCGCTGCATTTTATTTCCAATAGTACCTCCCCAGTAATCATTCATAGGCTGTGTCCCATGAAGTCGAGTTAGGATCTAGGGACATTAGCCATGACTTGGCTCGGTCCTTTAACGTATAAGGGAAGCACTTCATTTGGAGCTCACTCTTTTGCAAACCTTGAATAGGCAAAGTCTGGACGACGGTGTAGAATTCCCAGATAAAATGGAGTGGGTCTTCATTTGGCATCCCTTAAAATGATGGTATGTGCTGAAAATAGTTGTTCTTGATCTCATAATTTCTAGCAGGTGTGCTTAGGGCGATGCTGTAACACCCCAAACTAGGCGGATATTACAGTGCCATGGACCCCCAACTGGGACCCACTAGGCAAATGAACATTAATGAATTAAATAATTTAATTGTAGTACCGAACCACATTATATCATCAATTACTCCGATGAGGAGTCTCAAGTACAACACACCCAGGAAGTACGGAATACATGTATATTTCATATGAAGATAAAATATACAACACTGAATAAAATGAAAATCCAAACGGAAATGCAGTGGAAATTACACATCAAAGACATAAGAATAAAGGAGAGACTGGGGCCCCCTACTAGTATCACTGGGACTCCTCACCGTCAACATTCTCTTCCCATGCCTTCGCCTTGCCATGACCTAAAAACAACATCCCTCAACCGGGTCAGTTACACAGAACAACAATCCTCAAGAGTTGAACAAAATACAATAATCACATGAATGAGTTATGAAATCAAGTTGAATGATGGGCATCCTAGTACGCCACGAATGGGATGTGCAAGTGCACAAGCCTGTCGAGTGCCCGACGTCCCGTATAAACACCTGCAAAACTTGGCCTAATTAGTCTCACGGAGGCACGTTATCGTGTGCACAGTCCAATGTGCCCGGATCCCTACAAACACAATGACCTTAGTGTGCCCGCTAAAAATTCCACACATATACCACCCAGAAAGCAATATAATCCCGGAAGGTCAAACGAACAAAAGCGACCAAGATGACGAATAATGAATAGAAATCCGACAAGGGTCAAGAATGACTCACCGATGTGAAATAATGACGCAATGAGTGATAGCTATAAACGAAATGATTGGTACCGTTGTTCCTCGTGAATTGAATGATTAGTTTGATAATTATAAGTCTCAACATGATTGATACACTATAAATGAGTTATATGTATGAATTAATAACAACGAAAGGAATGAGTATCCTTTTAACCGAGTAAGAATTAACTTACACAAATACCGATGAAGAAAAAGTCCTTCCTCGAACAAACGTCCAAGGTGGAATTATCGGTCGCTCGAATAACCTTGAATAACATAATTACCATAATTCGCTTAATATACGTATCAAGCATGATTACAACCAACACAAAAGTCGATACAACAATATCCAAACTCATTGGGGCATTCTAACAAATACGTTGTAAACAACCCCCAATTGTTTACGACTAATCTCAATTATATCTAACACCAACCTCCCAACGAGTGGTTTAATCCAACAAAAAATCATCAATGACATCAATGATCCAATAGGAATGCACAACTCAGGATTACGACAACATCAAATTGGAAACCCCCAAAATTACCAAAGTCAACCATCAAGGGTTCTTGAATAATTCCCCAAAAATACCAACAAATCCGTGGAATCATATGTATCTAAGGTATATAACCTATATTCATCATATTCCAACATAATAGCAAGCTAACTTGAAGAGATCGGAAGGAAAACACTCAAATCCCGAAATTCTAGATTCAAGAAATGTTTACCTTGATTTGGTGTGTTGGAGAGGATTAAATATTGATTAATCTAAACTAGGGGCTTGAAGATGTTGATAGATGATTGCAGCTCGAAGAACACTTCACAACAAGTTCAAAGTCGCCCAAAATCGCCCGGATGAGGAAGAGAGATGAAAAATGATGAAATTGGGCTAAACTGTCCAATATATACTAAACCCAGCTTAGCGCGCGCTAGGTCCCGATATTAGCATGTGCTAGCGGGTTCACCGGCCAGTCCAGTGAGTTCTGACTGCTTCGTTAGCGTGTGCTACAAACTTGGTAGCGTGCGCTAATGCCTTCTTCTTAGCGTGCGTTACCCAAAATAATTAGCATGCGCTAACTGATGTTTGATACCCAACAACTGGAGTGCGGAACCTACTGTCCAAAGTCTGATCGAGCCTTAGCGTGCGCTACACTGATTGCTTAGCGTGCACTAACAATTTCTCATTTCAGTCCAGTACCTACTGGACTGCCGGTCTCCAAAACGTTAGCGTGCGCTGATGAAGCAATAGCGTGCGCTACAACCCATAACTAGCGTACGCTAATTCCCACTCATAGCGTGCGCTACAATTCTCCAATTCAGTCCAGTGCCTACTGGACTACCTACCACAAATACACTAGTAGCGTGTGCTAATGAAGTCCGATAGTGTGCGCTACCAGTACACAATTAGCGCACGTTATAAATCCTATGTAGAGTGCACTACTCAACACACACAGACTGCCAACAACGACGATAATGATAATATTCTCGACTTGAATCTCGAACAATGATGAAAGGCAAATGATAACTGATCCAAGGTTCCAAATATACCAAATGGTGAACACAATGAACGAACATGAATGATGAATGACTATCAATGAGTGAAAAAATTTACTGAGTGACAATTTATTGAATGATAATAGATGAATTTACAATCGGGTATTACATACTTCCCCCCTTAAAAAGAGTTTCGTCCTTGAAACTAAGGGTCAAATAAATCGGGATAACTCTCCCGCATACTATCATCAGTTTCCCAAGTAGCCTCTTCGACTCCATGTCTAGACCACTGAACCTTAACCAAAGGAATCGTCTTGTTCCTCAACTATTTGATTCGCCGCTTTAAGATTCATACAGGACGCTCCTCGTACGTATGATCATCTGCGATCTCGATTTCATTGAACTGAAGTATGTGACAAGGGTCGGCAACATACTTCTGCAACTGAGAGACATGAAATACGTTATGAATTCAGCTCAAGGCTGGAGGTAAAGCCAATCGATAAGCCAGATCGCCTACTCGATCCAAAATCTCAAATGGTCCAATGAATCTCGGACTCAACTTTCCTTTCTTCCCAAAACGGAGAATACCTCGGCTTGGGGATACCTTGACCAAAATGTGGTCACCTGCCTCGAACTCTAATGGTCGACGACGATTATCTGCATATGATTTTTGTCAACTCTGATTAGTCAACAAACGACTCCTGATCAAAGCTACCTTCTCGCGGGCGGCAATAAGCATATTGGGCTCGGTGCCGATTGATTCTGATAAGTCATCTCAACACAAGGGAGATCGACAACGATGAACGTATAAGGCCTCGTAAGGTGCCATCTTAATCGAAGCATGCCAACTGTTGTTATAAGTGAACTCGATCAATGGTAGTTGGACTTCCCAATCATCTTTCCAATCGAGAACACATGCTCTCAACATGTCCTCCAACGTCTGAATAGTTCGCACTGATTGTCCATCGGACTGAGGGTGAAAAGCTGTGCTGAAATTAAGCTAAGTTCCCATGGCACGATGAACAGATTTCCAAAAATATGACACGAATCCCCTGTCATGATCCGAAACGATACTCTTAGGGGTACCGTGCAATCTCACGATCTCTTTAATGAATGACTGGGCAAGTCTCTCAGGACTCCACATATCATTAATCTCAAGAAAATGAGCTGACTTAGTTAAACGGTCCACAAATACCCAAATTGTATTCATGCCACGATGACTCGTCGGCAAACTCGTGATGAAGTCCATTGAGATATCCTCCCACTTCCACTATGGAATAGGGAGCAGTTTCAGCATACCCGCTAGACGCTGATGTTCTATGTTAACTTGCTGACAGGTCAGACATTTCGAAACAAATTCTACGACCTCTCGCTTCATATTACTCCACGAGTAATTTTGTTTCAAGTCCTTGTACATCTTGCTAGACCCCGGATGAATAGAATAAGGGGTAGCATGGGCCTCTCTCAAAATCGAGCTTTTCAACTCATCATCCGCCGGTACGCATAACCGGTTCTTAAATCATAAAAGTCCATCCTCATGGACTACAAATCCAGGGGCTTTCTGCTGAGTCATATCATCTCGAAGGCGCAACAAAAATGGGTATGCACCCTGTTTCAGTCTGATCGCCTCTTCAAGTGGCGATGAAATCTCCAGCATACAATGTTGCCCTTGTACACGCTGTAACCAAACCTCGATCTCATGCCTTAGGAATTCATGCTGAAGTTCCTTCTGAATAGTTAAACGAGCAAGCATTTGCTCCTTAACGGACTTACGGCTCAAGGCATCGGCAACAACATTCGCCTTACCCGGGTGATATTTTATCTCAATATCATAATCTTTAATCAGTTCCAACCACCATCTCTGTCGCATGTTTAACTCCTTTTGAGTAAATATATACGTCAAACTCTTATGATCGGTGAAAATCTGGCAGGTGACGCCATAAAGATAATGACGCAAAATCTTCAATGCGAATACCACGGACGCTAACTCCAAGTCATGGATCAGATAGTTGACCTCATAAGGTCTCAATTGCCGCGAAGCATAGACAATCACTTTACCGTTCTGCATTAATACACATCGAGACCTTGCCCGGACGCATCACTATAAACCACGAATCCTTCCGTCCCCTATGGTAAAGAAAGGACAGGTGCTGAAATTAAACGACTCTTGAGCTCCTCAAAACTCTACTGACACGCGTCAGACCACGTGTATTTCTTATCCGTCCTCAAAAGGTTCGTCATAGGTTGAGCGATTTTAGAAAATCCTTCTACAAATCGCCGATAATTGCCAATTAATCCGAGAAAGCTTCGGATTTCCTTAACATTCTTCGGAGGTTGCCAATCTCGGATAGCCTCCGTCTTCTGAGGGTCGACACGTACTCCATCTGATGAAATCACATGCCCGAGAAACGTCACCTCAGACATCCAGAACTCACATTTGGAGAATTTTCCATAGAGTTGCTCTCATATCAACACATCGAGAACCTGATGAAGGTAAAGTTCGTGCTCCTATCGGTCACGAGAATAAATCAAAATGTCGTCTATGAAAACAACCATGAACCAGTCTAAAAAATCGATGAAAACTTGGTTCATCAACCCCATGAATACAGCAGGTGCGTTGTTAACCCAAACGGCATCACCACAAACTCGTAATGTCCATAACGTGTTCGAAACGCCCTTCTAGCGATATCCCACTCTGGAATTTGCAACTGATGATACCCAGATCTCAAATCGATCTTGGAAAATACTGAAGATCGCTGAAGTTGATCCAAGAGATCATCGATGCGGGGTAGGGGATATTTATTCTTGATCGTCACCTGTTCAGCTCTTGATAATCAATGCACAAGCGAAAAGAGCCATCCTTCTTCTTGACAAATAATACTAGTGCTCCCCACGGAGATGCACTCGGTCGTATATAACCCTTCTCGGTCAATTCCTCCAGTTGATTCTTCAATTCCTGCATTCCATTCGGGCCCATGTGATATGGTGCTTTCGATATTGGAGATGTACCATGCACCAACTCAATCGTGAATTCCACATCTCTCTGTGGAGGTAAACTAGGTAACTGCTTTGGAAATACATTGGCATATTCTCTCACTACAGGAATATCCGCCAACATCACTGATGATTTCTAGGTCTTGATCATATGGCACCAATAACCTAGACACCCCAGATTGAGTAACTTCACTGCCTTCATCATATTAATAACTTTTCCGGAATGGCTGGGGTTACCCCCTGAAATACACACTCGACTCCATCGTCTGAAATGATAGTGACCATACGCTTACGAACACTGAGGATGGCATCATGACGATCCATCCAATCAATACCCAAAATAACATCATCTCTAGGTAAATCTACCACGATCAGGTCCGTCAACCAAACACGGCCGTTAAGCTGAATCGGACAATTCTTAAATTCACGATCTCCGATAATTCTTCTACCGTCTGGTAGACCAATGATATAAGGTTCACAACTAGTAGCACTATCCAGGTGAAGTCTACTCAAGCATGACTCGGAAATGAATGAATGTGATGCGCCAGTATCAAAAAGGGTACATACAGGTTGAGATAAAATTTCGAGTGTACCTGAGATCATTCGGGCCTCCGGATCGTCGGCTCTCTTCATCTCATAAATTCGGGGCTTGCTAGTCCCTGCACCGGATGCTCCTGTATGATGGCTGTGGGCTCCGCCTTTATTCGCTCCCGTCATCTTGAACGATGCAGACTGAGTGGCCTGATTCTGAACCGCTGGCTGTTTCGGGGCCTGAGATGTCACCGGAGTAGGTTTAGAATCTCTTCGGCAGAAATGGGCCTTATGCCTGGCAATTCCACAGTTGTTACACGTGATAGTCTGTCTTAGACATTTTCTACTGAAATGACCCTATTCTCCACAGTTGAAACAGGTGATGGCCGAACTGGACACTCGGGACTGAGATTCCGCAGGTTTAGGCGCCATAGGAGGTCGTTCAGAAAAAGTATGGCCTGCACGAGGCTTCTTGAAGGTTGCCTGACTGCCTTCACACTGATTGCGATTCTTCGATTTCTTACCAGAAGATGAAGTTTGTTGCTTAGTAATTTCTTCAGCAATAAGCTCATAAGTAAGAGCTTTCTCGATGAATTTGGCCAGGGTGGTGCAATGATGATTAAGTAGCTGCATCCGCATATGAGGTTTCAACCTCTTACTGAAATACTTGATCTTATCCGCCTCGGAGTGGATAATGGATGAGGCGAATGGAAGTAGCTCCTGAATCTTCTCGGTAATGGCGAGAACATCATCTTCCACTGAGGGGTCGGGATTGAGTAACTCCGATAACTTGGCCTTCCTGAGTAGGGCCGGATAATACCTTTCCAGCATGAGGGTCTTGAACTGGTCCCAAGAACAAGATCCGTCGGTGGGCTTCAGAGATAGTAAGTCACGACTGAAACTTTGTGCCCTTCGGGACACTCCACCAGAGCAAATAATTTCTTAAAATGTTCAAGCCAGTGAATAATATCAGCCGGCTCAGATGATCCCTCGAAAGTAGGTGGCCTATGGCGAGAGATGTCGCCGATAATACTGCTCACACTCCTCTCTTGACCCTGAGGTCGCGGCGGAGGGGCCTGCTGAGCCTGAGTGGCTGAGTTCTGCATCGTCTTCATCAGACGTTCCATATGAGTTATTTGGATACGAGTGGATCAACCCGAACACCTTTTGATTGAGCTGTATCTTGGGTACGGCTTCCTGACGGTGAATGATTATTTCCAGGTGAATGAGTTTCAGCGTCACTGCTAGTTGAATTGACATTATTCCTCGCGTTCGCACGGGTATTCACTCATGCTCCCGGGTTTCGGCCCACACCGCGGTATCTTCCCCTATGTCCTCTGACAGCTCTATCCATACTGAAGTAGGAAAGTCACATGATAATTATAGATCTCACATGAATATTGCATTACGATTACATTATGAAATGATAATAATGAGCATACGCGCTCTAACACAATGATTACATGAAGGATCAACTGAGGTGACATGATTATCTGATAAAATTAGTGAAATGATCATCTTGAACTAGTTAACAAGATTGATAATGGGATCCAAAAGATCGACAACTGAATAATGAGATTGACTGAGTGATTAATGAATTAACATGAATCGGCAATATCCACAAGAAAATGATGAATGAGAATTGTTGAATGATGAATGATGAATGAGTGATTCTTACTGCCAGAAATTATACCATGGCGTCAGAAATCTTACTGTTTCTTTGGTCTGAGGGGCTTGGCGCTTGCACAGGTTGTAATACCCAGTTGTAATTCAGTCATTATCATTCAGTATTTATCGTTCAGTAATTGTCACTCAGTAATTTTTACTCATTAATGATCATTTGTCACTCATATTCAATCATTGTATTCACCGTTCAGAGTAATGGTATCGTGTATCAATCGTCATTCATCAATCTAGTTGGAGAATCGTACCGTGTTTATCATCATTGTCATCTTCATAGTGGGCTCTGTGTGAGGAGTAGCGAATGCTACGTACTCTCTTTAGCGCGCGCTAATTGAGTTCGGGTAGCGCACGCTACCTCTCAACACTAGCGCATGCTAGTGTAGTTCAAGCAGGCAGTCTAGAAGGCACTGGACTGCAGTTGGGTTATAAGTAGCGCAAGCTACGAATGGTAAGTAGCGCGCGCTAGTAGGTCGGAGTAGCGCATGCTATGCAGTCGGTGTAGCGCGCGCTAAGGTCGGATCAGGCAGAGTCCAGTGGCTACTAGACTGAATTGGGATAATTCCTAGCGCACGCTAAGAGTAGATATTAACGTACGCTAATCGGTGTATGTAGCGCACGCTGAATTTTGTGTGTAGCATGCGCTATCCCGATCAGATCAGAGAACAGGAGGTTCTGGACTTCAGTACTGGGCAACAGATAATTTGTTAGCGCACGTTAACATTTTGAGTTAACGCACGCTAATTATATGGTTGTAGCGCACGCTACAAAAGGTACATAACGCATGCTACCATTGCGAACAGAGGATACTGGACTACCCAGTACACCGGTTAGCACATGCTACGCACAGGAGCTAGCACACGCTAATCTGGGGACAGTATATATTGGACAATACAGTCCATTTCGTCATTTATTCATCTCACTTCATTCCTTCGGTGGTTTTGTGCGATTCTGGGCGATTTGGAGAGTCTTCTACGAGCTGAATCAACAAATCATCATCTTCAAGCTTATCATTCGGATTAATCATCATTTCATCATCCCCATCACATCAAATCAAGGTAATGATTTCTTGAATCTAGAATTTCGGATTTTGGGTATTTTCCTTCCGATTTCTTCGTGTAAGCTGGAACTTATGTTGGAATATGTTAGATATGGATTGTCTACCTTGGATAAATGTATTCCTATGGATTTATTGTCGTATATTTCAGATTTCATGAATATTGGGGTTGAATCAGGAACTTTGGGGTTGACTTTGATACTTTTGGGGGTTTTCGATTAGATGTTGTCGTTAACTCGAGTTTTGGATTCCTAAGGGATTATTGATATCATTGATGGTGTTTTGTTAGTTTGAACTACTCATTTTGGAGTTTGGTTTCGATATATTCGGGTTTGGATGTTATCAAAGGATGTATGTTTGCTAAGTATTCGTTAGAATGCCTAAATGAGTTTGAATATTGTTGTATCGATATTTGAGTTGGTTATAATCGTGTTTGATACGTATATTGAGCGTTTGTTGGTAATTGTCATTCAAGGTTGTTCGAGCGACCGACACCTCATTTAGGACATTTGTTTGTGGAATGACTTTCTTCACCGGTGTTGTGTAAGTTAATTCTTACTCGGTTAAAAGGATATTCATTTCTTTCGGTGTTGTTCATTCATAATCATAGTTAATTCATAATGTATTAACCATATTGATACTTGTAATTGTCAATTAATCACTTCATTCACGAGGAATGACGGTTCCAATCATTTCATTGAGCTATCATTCGTTTCACTATCATTTCATCTCGGAGAGTCATTCTTGACTTTGTCGGATTGTTATTCATTATTAATCTTCATGGTCATTCCTTGCCCATGTGACCTTCTAGGTTCATATTGCGTGGCCGGGTAGGTATGTGTTGAATTTTTAGTCGGGCACGTGATGGTCATGTGTTGGGTTCACCGACAAATTGGAATGTGCACACGGTAATGTACCTCCGTGAGACTAATTAGGTACAAGGACGGGTGTGTCCGGACACTCGTCTTGTACACTTGCACATACCATTACGGGCGTACTATGGTGCCTCTCTTCAGCATCATTTCATAATTAAGATATATCATGATTGTGTTTATTCAACTCTTGAGGATTGTTGTTTTGTGTAACTGACCCCCATTGGGGGATGTTGTTTTTAGGTCATGGCAAGGCTAAAGTACGGGAATAGAATGTTGACGGCAATACTAGTAGGGGGGCCCAATCCTTTTCATTTACTTGTGCTTTCTTCATTTTATTTCCACTGCAGACTTCCATTTGAATATTCATTTCATTCAGTGTTGTATATTTTATCTTCATATAAAATATACATGTATTCTGTATTATCTTGGGTGTGTTGTAATGAAACTCTTCATCGGAGTGATCGATGATATAATGTGGTTCGGTACTACAATTATATTATTTAATTCATTAATTTTCATTCGCCTGGTGGATCCCAGTCGGGGGTCCATGGCACTGTAATATCCGCCTAGTTTGGGGTGTTACAGAGTTGGTATCGGAGCGTGGTTTTGAATACTACCTTCCGAGTCATGTCTCATTTGAAATCATCGTTCATTAGACTAATATCATTAGACTTTCGCGTCACGTGTGACTTGTGCAAGAGCCGAGCCCCTCAGACCAAAGAACAGTAAGATTTCTGACGCCATGGTATAATTTCTGGCAATAAGAATCGCTCATTCATCATTCAATAGTCAACAATCCTCATTCATCATTTTCATTTGTGATCAAGTCGATCATGTTAATTCATTAATCACTCAGTTCATTTCATTGTTCAGCTGTTGATCTTGAGGATCATATCATTAATCTTGTTAACTTGTTTAAGATAATCATTTCAAGAATTTCATTAGATAATCACGTCACTTCAGTTGATCATTCATGTAATCATTGTGTTTGAGCGCGTATGCTCATTTTCATCATTTCATAATGTAATCATAATGTGATATTCATGCGAGATATATAATTATCATATGACTTTACACTTCAGTATGGAAAGAGCTGGCAGAGGACGTGGGGGAAGAGGCCGTGGTGTGGGCCGAAACACGAGAGCTCGTGTGAATACACATGCGAACGCGAGGAATAATGCAAATTCATCGAGCAGCGACGCTGCGACTCATTCACCCAGAAACGATCACTCACTGTTAGGGAGTCGTACCCGGGACACAGCTCAATCAGAAGGTGTTCGGGTCGATCCACTCGCTTTTATGCAGGGTATGATGGCCCAGATGACTCAAGTGGCACACCTCATGGAGACGATGCAGAACTCAGCTACTCAGAATCAACAGGCTCCTCTGCCGCCACCTCAGGGGCAAGACAGGGGTGTAAGCAGTATCATTGGCGACATCTCTCGCCAGAGGCCACCTACTTTTGAGGGCTCATCTAAGCCGGTGGATATTTTTCACTGGCTTGAGCATTTCGAGAAGTTGTTTGCTATGGTGGAGTGTCCCGAAGGGCATAAAGTTTCAGTTGCGGCTTACTATCTTGGTAAGGGTGCACATTCATGGTGGTTATCGTTGAAGCCCACCGACGGATCTTGTACATGGGATCAATTCAGGACTCTAATGATGGAGAGGTATTATCCGGCCCCACTCAGGGAGGCCAAGTTGCCAGAATTACTCACTCCCGACCTCTCAGCGGACGATGATGTTCTCGCCATCACCGAGAAATTTCAGGAGCTTCTTCCTTTCGCCTCGTCTATTATTCACTCCGAGGCGGACAAGATTAAGTATTTCAGCAAGAGGTTGAAACCTCGTATGCGTATGCAGTTGCTTAATCACAATTGCACCACTCTGGACGAATTCATTGAGAAAGCTCTTACTTATGAGCTTACTGCTAAGGAGATTGCTAAGCAACATCCTTCATCTGCTGGCAAGAAGTCAAAGAATCACAATCAGTCTGATGGCAGTCAGGCCACTTACAAGAAACCTCGTGCGGGCTCTACTTTTTCTGAGCGACCCCCTATGGCGCCTAGACCCGCAGAATCTCAGTCACGAGTGGATAGTTCGGCCATCACCTGTTTCAACTGTGAAGAACAGGATCATTTCAGCACCAAGTGTCCGAGGGAGACTGTCACGTGCCATAACTGTGGGATTGCTGGGCATAAGGCCCGTTTTTGCCGAAGAGACTCTAAACCTACTCCGGCGTCATCTCAGGCCCTGAGGCATTCAGCGGCGCAGAATCAGGCCACTCAGTCCGCTTCGTTCAAGACAACATGATCAAATAAAGGCGGAGCCAAGAGCTATCAGACGGGAGTGTCCGGTTCCAGAGCCAGCAAGCCCCGAATTTATGAGATGAAGAGGACCGACGATCCGGAGGCCCGGATGATCTCAGGTACACTCGAAATTCTATCTCAACCTGTGTGTACCCTTTTTGATACTGGTGCATCGCATTCATTCATTTCCGAGTCATGTTTGAGTAGACTACGTCTGGGTAGTGCTACTAGTTGTGAGCCTTAGGTCATTAGTCTACCTGATGGTAGAAGAATTATCGGGAATCGTGAGATTAAAGATTGTCCGATTCAGCTTCATGGCCGTGTTTGGTTAGCAGACCTAATCGTGGTAGATTTACCGAGGGACAATGTGATCCTGGGTATTGATTGGATGGATCGTCACGATGCCGTCATTAGTGTCCGTAAATATATGGTCACTATTATTTCAGACGATGGAGTCGAGTGTGTATTTCAGGGAGGTAATCCCAGCTGTTCTGGTAAGATCATTAATATGATGAAAGCAGTGAAATTACTCAGTCAGGGGTGTGTCGGTTATTGGTGCTATATGACCAAGACCAAGGAACCATCAGTAATGTTGACGGATATTCCTGTGGTGATAGAATATGCCGATGTATTTCCAGAAGAGTTACCTGGTTTGCCTCCACAGAGAGATGTGGAATTCACGATTGAGTTGGAGCCTGGTACGTCTCCAATATCGAAGGCACCGTACCGGATGGCCCCGACCGAAATGCAGGAGTTGAAGAATCAATTAGAGTATTTGACCGAGAAGGGTTATATTCGACCGAGTGCGTCCCCGTGGGGAGCACCAATGTTATTTGTCAAGAAGAAGGATGGTTCGTTCCGCTTGTGTATTGATTACCGGGAATTTAACTGGGTGACGATCAAGAATAAATATCCTCTACCCCGTATCGATGATCTTTTGGATCAACTTCAGGGAGCTTCAGTATTTTCCAAGATCAACTTAAGATCTGGATATCAGCAGCTGCGAATTCGAGAGTCGGATATCGCAAGGACGACGTTCCGAACACGCTATGGTCATTATGAGTTTGTGGTAATGCCGTTTGGGTTAACTAATGCATCTACGGTATTCATGGAGTTAATGAATCAGGTTTTCATTGACTATTTGGATCATTTTGTGGTTGTCTTTATTGATGACATTTTAATTTATTCTCGTGACCGGGAGGAGCACGAGTTTCACCTTCATCAGGTGCTCGACGTGTTGAGACGAGAGCAGCTTTATGGGAAGTTTTCCAAATGTGAGTTCTGGATGTCCGAAGTGACTTTTCTCGGACATATAATTTTATCAGACGGAGTTCGTGTCGACCCTCAGAAGACGGAGGCTATCCGAGATTGGCAACCTCCGAAGAATGTTAAGGAAATCCGAAGTTTCCTCGGATTAGCTAGTTATTATCGGAGATTTGTGGAAGGATTTTCTAAAATCGCTCAACCCATGACGAACCTTTTAAGGAAAGATAAGAAATACAAGTGGTCCGACGCGTGTCAACATAGTTTTGAGGAACTCAAGAGCCGGTTAATTTCAGCACCTGTCCTTTCTTTACCGCAAGGGACGGAAGGATTTGTGGTTTATAGTGATGCATCCGGACAGGGTCTTGGATGTGTACTAATGCAGAACGGGAAAGATATTGTCTATGCTTCACGGCAGCTGAGACCTTACGAGGTTAATTATCCGACCCACGACCTGGAGCTAGCAGCCGTGGTATTCTCATTTGAAGATTTGGCGTCATTATCTTTATGGCGTTACCTGTCAGATATTCACTGATCATAAGAGTTTAAAGTATATACTTACTCAGAAGGAGTTAAATATGCGACAGAGACGGTGGTTAGAACTAATCAAAGACTATGATATTGAGATACTTTACCACCCGGGCAAGACGAACGTTGTCGCCGACGCCTTGAGTCGTAAGTCTGTTCAGGAGCAGATGCTTGCTCGATTAACAGTTCAAAAGGAACTTCATCAGGAATTTCTGAGACCCGAGATCGAGGTCTGGTTACAGCGAGTACAAGGGCAACTTTTTACGTTAGAGATTTCATCGCCACTTGAGGAGGCGATCAGAGTGAATCAGGGTTCGGACCCATTTTTGTTACGCATTCGAGATGATGTGGCTCAGGGGAAAGCCCCTGGATTTGTGGTCCATGAGGATGGACTTTTGCGATTTAAGAATCGGTTGTGCGTACCGGCGAATGACGAGTTGAAAAACTCGATTTTGAGAGAAGCTCATGCTACCCCTTATTCCGTTCATCCGGGGTCTAGCAAGATGTACAAAGACTTGAAACAAAATTACTGGTGGAGTAATATGAAGCGAGAAGTCGCGAAATTTGTTTCGAGATGCTTAACCTGTAAGCAAGTCAAGATAGAACATTAGCGACCGGCGGGTGTGCTGAAACCTCTCCCTATTCCAGAGTAGAAGTGGGAAGATATTTCAATGAACTTTATCACGAGTTTGCCGACGAGTCGTCGTGGCATGAATACAATTTAGGTATTTGTGGACCGCTTAACTAAATCAGCTCATTTCCTTGAGATTAGGGATACGTGGGGTCCTGAGAGACTTGCCTAGTTGTTCATCAAAGAGATAGTGAGATTGCATGGTACTCCTAAGAGTATCGTTTCTGATCGTGACGGACAATTCGTGTCTCATTCTTGGAAATCAGTTCATCGTGCTATGGGAACTCAGCTTAATCTCAGTACAGCTTTTCATCCTCAGTCCGACAGACAGTCAGAGAGGATTATTCAGACTTTGGAAGACATGTTGAGGGCATGTGTTCTCGATTGGAAAGATGATTGGAAAGTCCAACTACCGTTGATCGAGTTCACGTACAACAATAGTTGGCATGCTTCGATTAAGATGGCACCTTACGAGGCCTTGTACGGTCGTCATTTTCGATATCCTTTGTGTTGGGATGACTTATCAGAATCAATCAGCACCGAGCCTGATATGCTTATAGCCGCCCGTGAGAAGGTAGCTTTGATCAGGAGTCGTTTGTTGACCGCTCAGAGTCAACAGAAATCTTATGCAGATAACCGTCGTAGGCCATTAGAGTTCGAGGCGGGTGACCATGTTCTGGTCAAGGTATCCCCGAGTCGAGGTATCTTCCATTTCGGGAAGCGGGGAAAATTGAGTCCGAGATTCATTGGACCGTTTGAGGTCTTGGATCGAGTAGGCGAGCTAGCTTATCGATTGGCTTTACCTCCGGTGTTGAGTCGAATTCATAATTTGTTTCACATCTCTCAGCTGAGGAAGTATGTTGCCGACCCGAGTCACATACTTCAGTTCGACAAAATCGAGATCGCGGATGATCATTTATATGAGGAGCGTCATATACGAGTCTTAGAGTGGCGAATCAAATAGTTGAGGAACAAGACGATTCATTTGGTCAAAATTCAGTGGTCTAGACACGGAGTCGAAGAGGCTATTTGGGAAACCGAGGATAGAATACGGGAGAGTCATCCCGAGTTGTTTGACCCTTAGTTTCGGGGATGAAATTCTTTTAGGGGGGGTGTATGTAATGCCCGGTTGTAATTCAGTCATTATCATTCAGTATTTATCGTTCAGTAATTGTCACTCAGTAATTTTTACTCATTAATGATCATTTGTCACTCATATTCAATCATTGTATTCACCGTTCAGAGTAATGGTATCGTGTATCAATTGTCATTCATAAATCTAGTTGGAGAATCGTACCGTGTTTATCATCATTGTCATCTTCATAGTGGGCTGTGTGTGAGGAGTAACGCATGCTACGTACTCTCTTTAGCGCACGCTAATTGAGTTCGGGTAGCGCACGCTACCTCTCAACACTAGCGCACGCTAGTGTAGTTCAAGCAGGCAGTCCAGAAGGCACTGGACTGCAGTTGGGTTGTAAGTAGCGCACGCTACGAATGGTAAGTAGCGCGCGCTAGTAGGTCGGAGTAGCGCACGCTATGCAGTCGGTGTAGCGCGCGCTAAGGTCGGATCAGGCAGAGTCCAGTGGCTATTGGACTGAATTGGGATAATTCCTAGCGCACACTACGAGTAGATATTAGCGTACGCTAATCGGTGTCTGTAGCGCACGCTGAATTTTGTATGTAGCGTGCACTATCCCGATCAGATCAGAGAACAGGAGGTTATGGATTTCAGTACTGGGCAACAGATAATTTGTTAGCGCACGCTAACATTTTGAGTTAACGCACGCTAATTATATGGTTGTAGCGCACGCTACAAAAGGTACGTAGCGCACGCTACCGTTGCGAACAGAGGATACTGGACTATCCAGTACACCCGTTAGCGCACGCTACGCACAAGAGCTAGCGCAGGCTAATTTGGGGACAGTATAAATTGGACAGTGCAGTCCATTTCGTCATTTCTTCATCTCACTTCATTCCTTCGGCGGTTTTGGGCGATTCTGGGAGATTTGGAGAGTTTTCTTCGAGCTGAATCCACAAATCATCATCTTCAAGCTTATCATTCGGATTAATCATCATTTCATCATCCCCATCACATCAAATCAAGGTAATGATTTTTTAAATCTAGAATTTCGGATTTTGGGTATTTTCCTTCCAATTTCTTCGTGTAAGTTGGAACTTATGTTGGAATATGTCAGATATGGATTATCTACCTTGGATAAATGTATTCCTACAGATTTATTGTCATATATTTCAGATTTCATGAATATTGGGGTTGAATCAATAACTTGGGGGTTCACTTTGATACTTTTGGGGGTTTTCGATTAGATGTTGTCGTTAACTCGAGTTGTGGATTCCTAAGGGATTATTGATATAATTGAAGGTGTGTTGTTGGTTTGAACTACTCATTTTGGAGTTTGGTTTTGATATATTCGGGTTTGGATGTTATCAAAGGATGTATGTTTGCTAAGTATTCGTTAGAATGCCTAATTGAGTTTGGATATTGTTGTATCGACGTTTGAGTTGGTTATAATCATGTTTGATACGTATATTGAGCGTTTGTTGGTAATTGTCATTCAAGGTTGTTCGAGCGACCGACACCTGTTGGCCACTAAGTATACTGGATACAGCTTGGAAAGCGTTTTAAACAACAAGCTGTACTGATTTTAATTCTGAGTGCGTAGCGGAAGTCTTAAATACAGTAGGTTGCTATGGATACAGCAACTAGATGTGCAGTGTATACTTAAATAATCACAGTAATTAAAACAATAAAGGGTAGAAGGTAAATAACACAATATTTAAAGTGGTTCGAGGTAAACCCCTCTACGTCCACTGGTCCTCCACACAGGAGTAAAAAGTTTATAATAATTACTGCGTACACAACTAGGTAATTATAACAATACTAATCAATATATCGTTCACACAGATTGATATAATGATCTTAGCTTTAACCGTTCACACAGATTGGTTTGAGCTAATGCTTTGACTGGCTTCTTCACACACAGTTCTGGAGAAGCAAAGATTACTCAGTCCACAAAGGGCTGATTTGGGTTTGTTCAAGGATAGAACAGGGTATGAACAACAGCTTTTACTTTTCTGAGCTTCTAGCTGATGATGTGTTGTTCAAGTTGTTGAGCACTGTATATCTTTTTGATCTGAATAGCAGAAAGCTTTGGAGATATGTTTTGCTCTGAGTATTTCTTTGTAAGCTTGATCGTTTAGTAGTTCAGTCGTTTTGTGGTCTTCAATCTTCAAACTCTGGAGATATATATAGTCTCTGAAATATATCCATTGAGATAAATCCGTTGAGCAAGATTCCGTTCCAACGGGATGAAAAGCACGATCCGGATTTTGCGGGATTTGAAGATCTTCTGACTTACAGTATTTAAATACTTTATCCTTTTAGTATTTAAATACTTCTTTATCAACGGGACTTCACTTCTAGTGGGAACTGAAGATTCCATCTTTGTCCTGTTGAAAGCTGTATGGAAGGATTACTTATTGTCAATTCGAGACAGCTTCCATACTTAGTCTTTATAAGACTTCTTTGTTGTACTGTTTGCTGGATCTTACGAGAGGTCTTCGATACAGTTTGACACTTCAGCTTTTCGATACAGTTTCCTTACTGTATAGAGTATTGGCTTATTTGTCAAAACACCATAACACTACGATCAACACAAGGCAGTATCGATACTGGGTTTATCCCAATAAATTCGATACAGGGTATTGTTATCCCAACAATTTCCCCCCTTTTGACAATTTGCCAAGACTTAGAATCTTCAAGTCCTTCTTGATGATGCCAAAACCTTCTTCGTGAAGCGAATGATTTTCTTGATGACTTCGGGTAGATTTCTTGGTCTTCTGTCAAATGATCTGGCTTTCACTAACTTAGAATAATTTATGTACTGCTCGCATGCGAGTTCGATATAGCTAAGAATTTTTACAACTTAAGCTTATGATTGGCGCTGAGGCACAATCTTACAATGTATTCTAGATGCATACAACTGAATCTATGAACTGTTCGTAGACAAGTTCGTACAGCTTAATTTTCAAACAAGTTTCTATACTTGTGATTGTTATCTAGCAATTTAAGTTATGTAATCATACATTAACACAGTAGATTATGAGTTGTAATCTTTCAAGACAAGCAAACATTTTTATTGATATTCAAAAATAGAGTACAAGGATTTGCTGTTTTGAAAGAAAAATTACAAACAAAAATTACAAGGATTTCAGCTCCTATAATCAGAATGTCTCCATGGCCTCTTCTCTGGATCATGCTCGGTTCCACGCCACCAGTGGTGTAGGGAGTCATTGCCTCGATCTATATAGATAGCTCTACCATCATATGATCTGTCGAAGGCAAGAATCCAGTCTTCTGGATGGGTGATCCGATCTCCTCTTCTATGCTTTGATTTCAAATCTTGTTGTCGAGGAAGATTTCCTTCTTCTAACAACTTCGAGAATTTGTCTGCAGCCTCCACTAACGTTTTATAACCTTTGAAGATGGGGGATTCCTTGACGAGTTTAACAAAATATCTCATCAGTTCATTCTTCCTCTATTGCTTTACTTCTTCGGGAGTGGGATGGCGGTTGGTTGGCAGATGAATCTCAGAAGGTCTTTGGATTAAGGTTTGCCATGGGACACTGGGGTCATTGAACTCAGGTCGGGAGCCTGAAATCCTAAAACTTTGAGAGGGAGGGGCTAATTTGTTCAATTCAGCGGTAATGCTGTCTTGAGCAGCATTAAATTCCCTTTCGTGTTGTAGCCTTATTCTCCTTGCTGATTCTCTTGCTTCTTCCCCCTTTTTGGTGTCATCAAGACATCCTAGGATTTCCAGTGCGGCATCCTATTTCGTCTCAATGTTTGTCATTCTCTCGACAAGGGTGGAGAGCACTTGCGACATATCTTTGATACTCTTGTCGTGGGCTCTCAAGTAAGAAGTTGTTTCGATCATGGCAGCTGCTGTCTTGGCCTCGGATATGCGAGTTTTTGATTCCTCTCCTCTCAGGATCTTTTCTAGCTTCTCTTGCAGATTGGCAAGGGCATGTTTGAGGATATGGGGCAGGACAGTGAAGGCTTCAACAACACGAGAGCCTTCATGCCTTAAACCTGTCATTTATTCAACTGCCGATGTGTGCATCCAATCTAAAGCTTTTTCGACTGAGTGAAGGGTATTCACTGCATCCTGGATAAAGATGGTTTGAATACCAAGATCACGCAATCGCTCTTTCCTAGTAGCAGTGTTGGGAGAATCCAGCTTGGCAAAATCTTCGGATCCATTCAACCTCCTCAAATTCACGGTAGGGCGTGAATTGAGTTGGACATCCTCAGGTGTAGTACTGTCGTTGGATTCCACGGTTGATGGGGCGGGAGCAGCTGATGCAGGTTCGGCGGCAGGAGATGTTGTATCCTCCTGTTGCGAAGAGGTGTTTGTAGACATGGGTACAGGAGGGACTGATTCCTCCTGTTGTCTCTCAGCTTCCTCCTGTTCCGGCAGAGGGACTGATTCCTCTTGCTGGACGGCGTGTGAAACTTCTTCTTCTTCTGCGGCAGCTGGCTCGGGTTCCTGTTCCGAAACAATTTCTTCTTCCTCGACTTGAGGGACTGATTCCTCATCGTCAGGAATATTCTCTTGTGGTGGCGAAGGGGGCTCACTTCGGTTTGATGGCCCTTCGTCATTCATGGTTTGAGAGGCGTATCTGTCCTGAGCCTCCTCACGACTCATTCTCAGACCTGGTTGGAAGGCATCGTCGTCGTCGTCTAAGTCATGGTCTTCTTTTGGATCTTGGGGAGAGTCCTCGGACTTATCATTTCCTTTTCTTCTGGCATCTGATTTTTGCAAAAGATGACTTTCAATCAATTCTTTGCAATAGAGATTGTCCCATTGGATCAGGGCCTCAACTTCTGTCGAGTCCGTCACTTCCAATACAAATCTTTCTTCATGGATCCAGTTGCTCCAGTTGTATAAGGTGTCGTAAGGAGCTAGCCGGTAGCTTTTCCATTGAAGGAATCTTTCATAAGCATGATCAATCTGCACAGAGAGAAGGGTTCTATTGATAATTGAGTCCGGGGAGGGACTGCGTACAATGTCTGAGTCCGCTGTAGTGAGGGGTTCCTCTACAGGTGTGGGATCCTGTCGGGAAGAGGGATTCCTTATAGGGGATGGTGCCCCGAAGGAAGGTGGATCCTGTACGGGTGTGGAATCCCGTATAAGAGAGTTAGCTATTGGCTCCAAAGAGGCAGCCGACTCGCTAAAGTCTTCTAAGTTGGCAGATGTCCGATCATCTGTCTTAGCCGCCAAAGGCTCAGGATCTACTGTTGATACAGTAGCAGGTACCTCTTCCACAGGGGTTGGGCCCTGGGGTAGTTGTTCAGTGGGTTGCGCCACGGTAGAAGCTTCCTCGGAGGTTTTGGTAGATTTGGCTTTAGAAAGCCTCCTTAGCTTCCTTTTTCGCTTCTCACCAGCAATAGATGTCTTTCTGTGAGATCTCTTGCATTTCTTGGAAGATTCCACACTCTGGGATTTCGAAGAAATATCCCTTGGATCTTCAGAAATGGGCATACTGTGCACTTTTGGATGATTGCAGACCAGGGTGCTCTGGTTGTAAGCTGAGGGCTTGACACCTCCTAAGTAAATTCTGGAACTGATTTTCTTAGCATCTGCAGATAATGGTAATCCACATTTCATCAAAATGTAGTTCAGAAACAGACCAAACGATTTCTTTTGAGTGACAGGCTTCGACACTTCTTCCTGCAAGCGCTTCAAAATAATCTGGCACCAGTTGACCTTCTCACAAGTTAAAATCGCAACCATCATCCTAAATCTCAGATTAGTGCACATTTCAAATGCACCAGTGCAATTTTCAATGATTCTACAACAAAAGTCGTGCAAGTACACATATGGCAGACAAAAATTCTTCTTGTGACAAGTGGTGTGAACCACTTCAACTGTAGGTGAACCTGTGAACAGGCCATAGTACTTGGTTAAAAGTTCTTGAGACCCGAAAGTCTCAAGTTCTTCCATGGTCAGGCCATCAGCGGGCAGCCTGAAGATTTTCTGGAGAAGATCTCTGTCAATGCGGATCTCGACTCCTCGAATAACAGTGGTGATATCAGCGACGTGGCCTCCCTGAGCCAGCGGCAGAAAGCGAACGGCAGCGTTGAGGTAGAAGTCCTTAACCAGATGGACGTCGTATTTCTCGGTAGTGTGGCTTCCAAGGCGGTAGAGGCCTTGCTGACGTATCCTGGTGATGATGAACTCCATGGGTTCGGCGTGATTATTTTCAGCGAGAATACGTTCAATGATGACAGATCTAGAGAAGATCTGTCCGTCGATGATGTTCGAGGTTTTCTTGAGGGAGGTGGCAGAGGCCTGAGCAGCCATTGATGATTCTCAAGAAAAATATGAAGAAGATTAAAAGAAATTTGCAGTAAAATGCAAAGAAAACCTGTAGGCTGTTTTTGCTTGAGTACTCTTAAATTTTGCAGAAAGCGTAAAGAGTCTCTAATGGCAGTATCAGTCCTTTTATAGTGGGTGGCGAAGAAGGGTTTCTCAGAGAACGAATAGTCAGATTTAAGGGATGGGAACCGGTTTTTGAAATGATCGGTCAAGATGAACTGAGTGTAACTGGCACACTTATCCATTAAAATGTTAAAATATGAGCGGGTCCCACTTCTGACATTTGTTGTTACCCTTAATGCCTGAAACGGCGGTTTAAAAATATTAAACAATTTAAAACATCGCGTCTTTTGAGATTCAGTTGCCCAGATGTCGTGTAAAGCATTTAATGTAAATGACGTTTGATATGAAAACAGGGCACGTGGATAGAAATTATTTTAAAATGAAATATTATAATATAATATACTGAATCGAAATCCTATAGTATGTGCTGTATCCGCGACGATACAGCGTTCCCCCTTAAAAGGTACATATAGGTTTTAATTCCATACAACAACTTTTGGATTAATGCTGTATTCATGGGTCATACTGTATTCCCCCTTAATTATTGCACACGTCAGCTATAGGATGATTCATATCACTTTGTTCACTACAGTGCTGTATTGACGGTTCTGAGTGTACATATAATTATTGGTGGATACTGTATTCTTGGGTCTTACAGCATTCCCCCTCAATTGTTGAGTAGAAGCAGTAAATACTTACAGGGAGTCAGGCTGTAGTAATCCCAATTCTTGTCTAAGCATGTTGAATCTTGCTGTGTCGAGAGGCTTGGTGAAGATTTCGGCCAGCTGAATATCTGTATGAACCTTTTCGAGCCGAACATCCTTGTTCTCGACATGATTCCTTATGAAATGATGCTTCATGTTGATATGCTTAGTGCGTGAGTGCAGGACAAGATTGTGTGTGATTGCAATTGCACTCGTGCTATCACACATGATTGGCATCTCTCTGGCTTCAATTCCATAATCTGAACTGTTGCTGCATCCAAAGGATATGCATACAGCAACTTCCAGCAGCATAGTATTCTGATTCAGCCGTGGAAAGTGAGTTTACCAATTGCTTCTTACTGAACCAAGAAACAAGTCTAGGTCCAAGAAAGTGACAAGTTCCACTTGTACTCTTCCTATCTAGCTTGCAGCCTCAGAGATCCGAGTCACTGTATCTAGCTAAATCGAATCCGCCTTCCTTAGGATACCATAGTCCTACATCGACTGTTCCTTTAATGTACTTCAGGATTCGTTTAGCTATATTGAAGTGTGATTCCTTGGGTGCTACTTGATATCTTGCACACACTCCAACAACAAACTGGATATCGGGCCAGCAAGACGTTAGGTACAGTAGCGAGCCAATAAGCTTCATGTAGAGTGATTGGTCAACCGACTTTCTGGCTTGATCAGCACTTATTTGCACGGAAGTGCTCATGGGAGTTGGTGATGATTTGGAAGTGTTCATTCCAAATTTGTTGAGAAGTTCCTTGTTGTATTTTTCCTGGTTGATGAAAATTCCTGTAGGCAACTGCTTTACCTATAAACCTAGGAAATAACTAAGTTCTCCCATCATACTCATTTCAAATTTACTTTGCATGAGATGAGAGAACCTTTGACACAAAGAAAGGTTAGTTGAACCAAAAATTATGTCATCTACATAAATTTGTACCATTAGAAGGTCATCACCTTCCTGTATTTTGAACAAGGTTTTGTCCACAGCACCTTTCTCAAATCCATTATTGGTTAGATACTGGCACAGGGTCTCATACCAGGCTCTAGGGGCTGGCTTAAGTCCATACAGTGCTTTCCTCAACCTGTATACAAGATCGATACCGTCTGTGTTGGCAAACCCTGGTGGTTGTTCAACATAGACTTCTTCAGCAAGGTCTCCATTCAGGAATGCACTTTTGATGTCCATTTGATATACAATGACGCTCTTGTGGGCGTCAAAGGCTAAAAATATCCTAATAGCTTCTAGACGGTCTACAGGGGCAAAAGTTTCATCGTAGTCTATGCCTTCTTCCTGTCTATAGCCTTGTGCGACTAGTCTGGATTTATTCCTAATAATAAGTCCATTTCGATCCTTTTTGTTTCTGAATACCCAATTGGTTCTTATAACCGATTGATGCGTAGGTCTGGGTACAAGATACCATACATTGTTTCTTTCGAAACCGTTAAGCTCTTCTTCCATAGATGTTATCCAATGAGAATTATTAAGAGCGTCTATGGTAGAAACATGTTCAGACTGGGCTAAGAATACAGCAATAGTGCACATGTTGAGTCTTCTAAGCTCGGATTGAGATTTCCATTCAGGAAAAGGTGATTTCTCCATATCTAGTTCTTCTTGTGCATAAAGTACATTTTCTTTTGTACTCTGTATTCTCCTTCGAGTAGAAACACCAGCATCTATGTTTCCAATGATCAGCTCTTGCGGGTGATCTCTCAACCATCTTCGGTCGGGTTCTAATTCAGGGTCCCGTACTGTATCGAGAGTTTATGTAGATATAGCTTCAGCTTGTACAGCGTCGGCTTCATCTATGTCGATTCTTATAGCTGCGGGGTTGATTTCTAGGTCAACCACAGGTTCTATGGGAGTTGGTGGATCTAAGATAGAAAGTTGTTGGATGTTCTGAGTAACATCTTCTACTCCTGTAGGGTCATGGTGAGGTTCGTCGAACACTACATGAACTGATTCCTCGATCGTCATCTTCCTTTTATTAAAGATCCTGTAAGCTTTGCTGACGGAGGAGTATCCTATAAATATACCTTCATCTGATTTCTCATCAAAGGTTCTAAGTTGATCCTTCCCATTATTCAACACATAGCACCTGCATCCAAAAATGTGGAAATATGAAACTAACGGAGTTTTGTTGTTCCATATCTCGTATGCTGTTTTGTTGTGGTGCTTGTTGATGATACAGCGATTTTGAGTGTAGCATGCTGCATTGGTTGCTTCACCCCAGAAATGCTGTGGCAACTTGCTTGCGGCAATCATTGTCCTTGTTGCTTCTTTCAGCGTCCTATTCTTTCGCTCGGCAACACCATTTTGTTGAGGTGTACGGGCAGCTGAGTGTTCGTGTTGTATCCTATACTCCGAACAGTATTGCTCTATAAAGCAATTAGTAAATTTTGTACCTATGTCGGAACGAATGGACACGATACTCAATGACTTTTCATTTTGAAGCTTTCTCAGGAGCTCAGGCAACTTTGATGTTGTTTCCTTCTTCTTGCTTAAGAAAATCATCCAAGCATACCTGGAGTAATCATCAACAACAACAAGGCAGTATTTCTTACCTCCCAAACTTACCGGATCTACAGGACCGTAGAGATCCATATGTAGCATCTCCAACACTCTTTGGGTTGAAAGGTAGGATTTGCTCTTCAGGGTTGACTTGATTTGCTTGCCTTTCTGACACGTTCCGCAGACGCTGTCCTTTTTGAATGACACATTTGGCAATCCTCTTACCATTCCCTGTCTTGAGAGCTTTTTGATTCTCTTGAAGTTGACGTGATACATCCTCTTGTGCCATAACCAGCTTAGATCTGCAGTGCCTTTGGCAACAAAGCATGAAATTGAGGAGCTCATAGGCTTCCAGTCAGCAATATACATGTTACCTGATCTGCTTCCTGTAAGCACAACTTCTTTGGTCTAGATGTTCTTGACTCTACAACGATCTATATAGAATTTAACCGAGAACTGTTTGTCACAGAACTGGCTGATACTAAGTAGATTGAACTGTAAGCCTTCAAAATATGCAACATCGGTGACTTTGAATTTTCCGACAAGTAGGTTTCCTCTCCCTCTTGTTCTTAATTTTGATTTATCACCGAAGCGAACTTTTGGACAGCGACCTTCTACGAAATCTGATAGCTTGCTTCTATCTATGGTCATGTGCCGAGAGCATCTGCTATCGAAGTACCAGATGTCTTCCTCCAGAATGTCCTGTATTCAGAGAGATTAAGTAGATTTAGGTCCCCTTTGATTGTTGGGTCCATGAATGTTAGTGCCTTTAGGTACCCAAATTTTCCTGACAGCAATTGGTTTACTGTAGGTGACATTCGGTACAGTGTTGCGGTATCTACGTGGGGCATATATGTAGTCGCTATAACCATGATAAGTATTATGCATGTAAAATTCAGGGTTATTATAATTAGTCCAGTACGAGTGCTGTCTTGGAGATGGAGCCATTTTCTTTGGCCTAACAGCTTGCCTTCTAGGTCTCCAGTTGGATTCCCATCGCTATTGTTGATACTGAGCGGGCACCTATTATCTCGAGGAATAACGGGGCTCCTGTATCCAATACCTCGGCGTGCTGTACTGATAGTACTGTCGTGTGGGCCTTTGGTATTTGGATATTGCCTTCCTTCTGAACGGCTGTTGGCGCTGTTGATATGCTCGGGGAGCATGCTGTTGACTGCGCCTTACAGGTTGGAATGGCTTATGATTCCGCTGTCTGGAATAGGATTGCGGGGGCGGAATTACAGCCTTCGGTTTTCGCGGTGTAGCAGGTTCCTTCATAGGACTTGGGGTATCTTTCGATACAGGAATGTGTTCCACACTCTTGACAAACACTGTACTAGTTTTCCCTTTGTTTGAACATGAGCTGTATCCTAAGCCACTTTTATCATGAGCATGTTGCCAATACTCTTTCTTCCATTCTTTTGGACGATTTCTCGAACGATTTTAGAATGGTCTCAAGTTCATCTTCTCATTTTTCGAGAGTTTTGACTTTGGCTTGAAGTAGAAAGAAATCATTTGTCTTGCTCTCATTGTGAGTTTTAACCTCACTTAGTTCATGAGCAAGTTGATGATTGCTCTCCATGAGTTTTTCGTAATCGACTTTGCTGGTTTCACAATCAATAGACATATTTTCATAATTTATTTTCAGTAAGTCATTTTCATCTTTCAGCTCTAGGTTAGACAGTTGGAGCTGTATATTCTCATTTTTCAGTGTCTCATGGGCCTTTTGAATAATTTTAAACTCATTCATCATGTTTTCAAAAGTATGAGATGCATTGGTCGGAATGATTGAGGTTGAGCTTACCTCATCGTCGCTATCTTCACCTTCCGGAATATCCTTGGCCATAAAGCACATATATGCTTTATCATCGAACTCATCGTCAGATGAATCACTTTCATTGACCACCTGAAGACATTCTTCGGATTTGGATGGTGCGGGGGAGGCTTCTGATTCTCCAATTAGGGCCTTGAGATTGTTTTTCCAAGCACATCTTCGTTCATCTTTCTCTTGTTGCTCGGATTCTAGCAACCTTTGAACTTTAGGATGAGAACATTTATTTGCATAATGTCCCAGTTTCCTACAATTATAGCATAGGTGAGCATCCCCGGATGAAGTTTCGGTACTTACCTTGTGGACAGGTTTGGGCCTGTAGGGAGTCTTTCCAGACTGTTTGATGAACTTCTTGAACTTTTGCATGAGAAGCGCCATTTCATCTTGAGACAAGATGTCGTCGTCACTATCAGCATTCTTGTTACTAGGCTTAGATGAGCTGGGCATGCTGTGTCGACGGTTCGATACAGCGGCTAGTGCTGTGACCTTTGAAGGAGATTCTTCAGATTTCTCTCTTCTGTCAATATCATACTCAAAAGACTTGAGGTCAGAGAAGAGATTAAAAGTAGATATTTCATTAAGATTGCAAGACACACGTATAGCTGTGGTCTTAATGTCCCATCGGGCAGTGAGAGATCTGAAATTTTTTAAATTCTTCTCCTTTTGGGTATTAATTTTGCCCAACGCTTCAAGTTCACCAACAATACCAGTGAATCTGAGGTCAAGTTCCTCAAGTGTCTCAGTTGGTTTCATTTCAAAAGATTCAAATTGCTGAGTCAGTATTGAAATTTTGTTTTCTTTTGAGAGCTCAGTTCCCTCATAAATCAACTTGAGTTTATCCCAGATTTCCTTGGCTGTTGTACAGCTCTTTACCTTCGAGAACGTGCCTTTGTCAACAGTGACAAATAACGCGTTCTTAGCCACATTGTCGAGATTGGCGCGCTTTCTTTCATCTGTAGTCCATTGCTCGTGCTCCTTCTCGAGCATCTCAGCATGAGATTGGCCTTCAATCCTTGCGGCCGTGTTTACCTTCATTATCTTGATGGGGCCATCCTGTATAACAAAAATCATCTCTTCGTGCATTGCTGCAAGATGAGCCTCCATCCTGATTCTCCAATCATCAAATTCGTTAATAGAGAACAAAGGCACTTTGTTGATCATTGATGTATCCATGTGAGAATAAAAGAATGAAAAAGACTGTTTTGAAAATTAAGTGATTTGGATCTGATTCGGTTAAAAATACGACTGATTCTTTTTAGAATCAACCTGGCTCCGATACCACTTGTTGTCCACTAAGTATACTGGATACAGCATGGAAAGCGTTTTAAACAACAAGCTGTACTGATTTTAAATCTGAGTGCGTAGCGGAAGTCTTAAATATAGTAGGTTGCTGTGGATACAGCAACTAGATGTGCAGTGTATACTTAAATAATCACAGTAATTAAAACAGTAAAGGGTAGAAGGTAAATAACATAATATTTAAAGTGGTTCTAGGTAAACCCCTCTACGTCCACTGGTCCTCCACACAGGAGTAAAAAGTTTATTATAATTACTGTGTACACAACTACGTAATTATAACAATACTAATCAATATATTGTTCACACAGATTGATATAGTGATCTTAGCTTTAACCATTCACACAGATTGGTTTGAGCTAATGCTTTGGCTGGCTTCTTCACACACAGTTCTGAAGCTTCGTCTTCTTCGATTCAATTCCTTTCACACACAGTTCTGGAGAAGCAAAGATTACTCAGTCCACAAAGGGCTGATCTGGGTTTGTTCAAGGATAGAACATGGTATGAACAACATCTTTGACTTTTCTGAGCTTCTAGCTGATGATGTGTTGTTCAAGTTGTTGAGCACTGTATATCTCTTTGATCTGAATAGCAGAAAGCTTTGGAGATATGTTTTGCTCTGAGTATTTCTTTGTAAGATTGATCGTTTAGTAGTTCAGCCGTTTTGTTGTCTTCAATCTTCAAACTCTGGAGATATATATAGTCTCTGAAATATATCCGTTGAGATAAGTCCATTGAGCAAGATTCCGTTCCAACGGGATGAAAAGCACGATCCGGATTTTATGGGATTTGAGGATCTTCTGACTTACAGTATTTAAAATCTTTATCCTTTTAGTATTTAAATACTTCTTTATCAACGGGACTTGACTTCTAGTGGGAACTGAAGATTCCTTCTTTGTCCTGTTGAGAGCTGTATGGAAGGATTACGTATTGTCAATTCGAGACAGCTTCCATACTTGGTCTTTATGAGACTTCTTTGCTGTACTGTTTGCTGGATCTTACGAGAGGTCTTCGATACAGTTTGACACTTCAGCTTTTCAATACAGTTTCCTTACTGTATAGAGGATTGGCTTATTTGTCAAAACACCATAACACTACGATCAATACAGGGCAGTATCGATACTGGGTTTATCCCAACAAATTCGATTCAGGGTATTGTTATCCCAATAACACCTCATTTAGGACATTTGTTCGTGGAAGGACTTTCTTCACCGGTGTTGTGTAAGTTAATTCTTACTCGGTTAAAAGGATATTCATTCCTTTCGTTGTTGTTCATTCATAATCATAGTTCATTCATAATGTATTAACCGTATTGAGACTTGTAATTGTCAATTAATCACTTCATTCACGAGGAACGACGGTTCCAATCATTTCATTGAGCTATCATTCGTCTCACTATCATTTCATATCGGTGAGTCATTCTTGACTTTGTCGGATTGTTATTCATTATTATTCTTCATGGTCATTCCTTGCCCATGTGACCTTCTGGGTTCATATTGCGTGGTCGGGTGGGGATGTGTGGAATTTTTAGTCGGTCACGTGATAGTCATGTGTTGGGTTCACCGACACATTAGACTGTGCACACGTTAATGTACCTCCGTGAGACTAATTAGGTGTAAGGACGGGTGTGTCCGGACACTCGTCTTGTGCACTTGCACATACCATTACGGGCGTACTATGATGCCTCTCTTCAGCGTCATTTCATAATTAAGATATATCATGATTGTGTTTATTCAACTCTTGAGGATTGTTGTTCTGTGTAACTGACCCCGTTGGGGGATGTTGTTTTCAGGTCATGGCAAGGCTAAAGCACAGGAAGAGAACGTTGATGGCGAGGAGTCCCAATGATACTAGTAGGGGGCCCCAGTCCTTTTCATTTACTCGTGTTTATCTCTCGCTCAACTGATAAATGCAAACCTTTCTTTGAGGCGATAAAAAAGAACAAGGATTTTCAATGGACAGAACCTTGCCAAAGAGCCTTCGAAGCTATCAAGAAAGTCCTGGCAGAAGCCCCGACCTTGCAGAGACCGACCCGAGGGGAACTTCTCAGCTTATATCTCGCGGTCTCCGACTCGGCGATCAGCACCGCTCTGATTCGAACGGAAAATGCAGTGCAACATCCGGTCTATTATGTGAGTCAGTCCCTTCACGATGCCGAGCTCAGATATGCCCCAACGGAAAAATTGGCCTATGCACTCGTAATGGCATCCTAGAAGTTGAGACCCTACTTTTTGGAACATCAGGTAGTCGTCTTAACAAACTATCCATTAAAGCAAGTCGTGCACCGACCTGACGTTTCCGGCCGGATGGTCAAATGGGCCGTCGAACTCGGACAGTTTGACATAACTTATGAATCGCGCACTGCTATAAAGGGACAAGCCCTGGCGGACTTCATTGCAGAGTTCACACCAGCAATCGCACAGGAGGACGACCGATCAGAAGAATGGTCACTCTATGTAGACGGATCCTCAACCGCTGACCGATCGGGTGCAGGAATAGTCCTCGTTAGTCCCAGCCAACGTCTGTTCTGCTCGGCTATTCGCTTGGATTTCCCGACCACCAACAATGAGGCAGAATATGAAGCTCTCTTGGCCGGTCTAGAAATGGCGACCTCCCTCGGCCTTGCTCGCCTCACCATCTTAAGTGATTCTCAATTAGTGGTAAACCAGATCAACGGCGAATACGAAGCCAAAGATCCCAAACTGGTTAAATACCTCAGCCTGGCACAGGACAGGCTGCAAGATTTTCAGGGAACAATACAACACATTCCCAGAACTGAGAACATCCAAGCCGACTCCTTGGCCAAACTCGCATCTAGCGCCGGAGCCGAACACATGGATGAGGTCAGCATAGGATATCATGCCTCATCAGCCCTGGAAATGGCCGAAGTCCGGGCAGCTCAACAGTCAGAACCGCAAGGGTGGATGCAGCCTATAATGCAATATCTTCAAAACGGCATTTTACCCAAGGACCAAGCCCAAGCGAGAACATTACGAACTCAGTCCGCCCGGTTCACCATCATAGATGGAACCTTATACAAAAGAGGATATTCGGTTCCTCTGCTGAAATGCCTGTCCGAATCAGAAGCAGAATATGCCCTCAGGGAGGTGCACGAGGGTATATGCGGTAATCATTCCGGTGGCCAGGCATTGGCCTACAAATTAATCCGGCAAGGCTATTATTGGCCCAGTCTCAAAAAAGATGCCATCACGCTCGTACGGAAGTGCGTCCGGTGCCAAATTTTCGCTCCGCAGATCCGATCCCCACCGGAAACTCTCACTTCCGTATATTGTCCATGGCCATTCGCCAAGTGGGGAGTCGACTTGATCGGCCCTCTACCTAAGGGACGGGGAGGAGTACAACACGCCATTGTCGCAGTCGATTATTTTACGAAATGGGCAGAGGCCGAGCCTATGGCACGAACAACCGAACAGAAGATAGTCGACTTTATATGGAAGTCACTCATATGCCGGTTCGGGATCCCTCAATCTATTGTCTCTGATAATGCCAAACAATTTGACAATAAGAAATTTCGAGCCTTCTGCGATGGCCTCCAAATACGAAATAACTTTTCCACGCCCTACTATCCTCAATCCAATGCGCAAGTTGAGGCGGTCAACAAGATCCTGAAACAACATCTCAAGACACGCCTCGAGGAACTCAAGGGTTCCTGGCCCGAGGAGCTCCCCGGAACCTTATGGGCCTACAGAACAACGCATAGATCCGCCACCGGAGAAATGCCTTTCTCCTTGGCTTTGGGCCTTGAAGCCGTTATCCCGGTTGAAATTGGGGCACCTACCTATCGAGTAGCCCATTTTGAAGAGCAGGATAACGACTTGGCCCTCCAAGTAAACCTGGACCTCCTTGCCAAACAACGAGCTCAGGCAGAAATGCGAAACGCCGTCTACAAAAGAAGGAGTGAAAAGTATTACAACTCCAAGGTTCACCCTAGAAGCTTCCAGGTCGGCGACCTTGTCCTTAAAAGGGTATTGGGCCCGGATCCCAGACCACTCAAGCCCAAATGGGAAGGACAAAGCATAAGCTATGTCCAGTCTTGTACATATCAAAGCATAGATAGACATACCCTCAGTTGAGGCATAGGGTTTTAAGCTCATCTTATATTCTATCTTCCTCACTTTGAGGACACACATATGTAGATAATTTTATACCACGTCTCATAGGTAAGAACTCTTGTAACGCCCCCAAGATATTCAGGGAATATTACAGCGCCATGGACCCCTACATGGGGCCCACCAGGCTAATTAAGACATACCACTCGTCTAGCTATCTTAGTTAGCTAGAAAATACACATCACTAGAACGAAAAATAAATGAAACGCCGGTATAACCAGCAAAACAAACATCACTGTCAATCGTAAATTACATATAGTAATACAACCCATAATCCCAGTAGAAATGCCTAAGTACTCGTGAGTACCTTCTATAAGTTCACAAGTTCAAAGAAAAATAACTGCATCAAAAAGGACAACGGAAATAAAGAGACTCAATTGCACATGCTGGATTAAGGATGAAATGTGGGGTTTATGCTTTGATTCCATACATGTGAGGAAGACTTGAGAAATGAATTAAGAATTCATTCTTACGTTATAAAATGGAAGCACCATTCTCATTAGATGAGTTGGTTGCTTGTAGCAAAAGGCGAAATCCCTCGCCCCCCAGGGCCCTCACCCCCCGGCCCGACAGAGATTGGTGGAGGAATTAAATTATGGTGACTCAACGGCCCACTAGGTGGGAGGAACAGTGCCTGGTGCCCACAAGATGAGTTGGTTGCTCATTTTACGTAAATAGTGCACAAAGAAAGAGAGAGAAAGAAGGAAAGAGAAAATGAAAGAAGGAAAAGAAAAGTGCTAAATCTTTTTCATTCAGTTTTCATTGATATAAGTTTTTACCTTCAATTCTTCTCTTGAAGAGATAGAATTAATATAAGAAAAATTATATCCTGCAATCACTACATATAGCTGTCGACCTTGGAGGTCTTATAGTGATCGTTGAAATTTTCTGGTCATCTTTCCAACACGTGATACGTAGAGGTACGATATTTTTGGTGCTCGTGATTTTCTTAAAGCTTTCTGGATTGGATTCTTAGAAAATTTCTACAACATTTAATCAAAGGTCCTCAAGTGTATGATTTTTAAATTTATACTTGTATTATTTTATTCGTATATATGATGCTTGATCGGTCTTGTTTAGGTGTTCGGTTTATTGATTGGATCAATATTATTATTCCGTTGTGCCTTAGATTTTAGGCCTGAATCCCAACAACAAAAATTGGAATGAAACATAAATTACTAGAGGCGAATGTAATCTTTTCCGTAAGATAATTTGGCCCAAGTATAAGAGCATATGACTCAAGCAAGATATCCCTAAGATACAACGGCTATGTTTCTGAGCTAGGTGCTCTCCAAAACTCAAAACTGCGATGAACTTTTGAGTGCTAGAAAATGGGCCCGAAATGAATGAGGAGTATGTGATCAATATGATGAAATGAATTATATGTTATGTGTACAAAATGAAGTGCAGATAAGCCCTTTTATAGGGTCCAGAATTACATCAGGTGTTTTTTCTTTTACTGCCATTATGACATTCAATACCTTGGTAAAGGCTCTCATTACTGGCTTCATAACACACTACAGATATTGAACCCTGTAACTTCCAACTCTTGAGATGAAAAGTGAGATCACATCAAGATTCGGGTACAGGTTCCAGAAGAGTAATTCACGAGCTTCAGCATTGGGTTTAGTTCAAGTTTGGACATTATTTCATTGGTCCTCGCTTTCCAACCTATAATAGTTTCAGCCTCAAAACGCTCAATTCGCTGAAGTTCATCCCAAAGTACAATTGCCAAGAATTAAGGTCCAAGATCCAAGGCCCACAGCCCGTGCCCGAGATGAGCCCATGCCAGCTCCAAGCCAAGCTGATCCACTAGTGTCAACTACTAGCTTGTAAAACTTCTCATACATCTTCCTACTTAAAAAGCTACTCCAATGTGGGTTGACCTTTCATATCCCACTTTAACTATTCATTAAATTTAATTAAATGGCCAACATTAATCATTTATTTTCACTCACCAAAAAATTAATTTTGAGAAAAAAAGACATTTTTCTCCTCCAAACATAGATTCACAATTTATTATTTAATTCCTAAGAATTAATTATTTTATTATCATTGAATTGGTAACAATTGAGTAAAAACTCATTTTTATTAAACCAATTTGCAACAATCCCCCACATGAGTGGAAATTAATGCATGCATGAATGCAGACTCACACACCCAGTTTTCGTGAAATATACTGCATGGAGAAAGGTAGTTTGTGTCTTTGAACCTTCCTTAGTAAAACATCGTCGGATATGCCGACGGCTTAGTCGACAAAATATCTTGAACTAATCCTCCTTTTGTATACTGAGTCAACAACATTTACACAACAATATCTCAAGACCTTCCATTCTCATAGTTGTGTCCGTTTTGGCCATGGACAACATCTTGGTTTCCAAAGTGTTTATTTGAGGCAGCCCGTTCCAACACTTAGATAAGTGGTCTCCTAAAATAAAGTACCTGCAAGATTTTTTCTTTTCTAGGACAAGGAACCATCAAAATTCCAAACACTTAACCTCACCACAGTTACAAGACTCGGCAATTATACTGATCTATAGGGACGAATTTATAATAAATTATTTCAACTTTCATAATATGTTTTCTCATTCAACCACGCTTCTGGGATCTCCAGCCTTTAAGGTTGGATTACCATTATGATCATTCTTTCAAGATGTGGATTTTAATACAATTTCCTCTAGTAGCTTATGAAATTGGTCTATGTTCAGATCTTTTGTGAGTGGATATGAGAAAATAACATCTAACCTCATATAGTCAATTGATATAACTCCATTTTTTATCAATTATCTCGAGGTATTATTTCTCCGACGAATGTGTTGAGATTTACCATTATATATAAGGTTATGTGCTCTTTTAATTGCAGCTTGGCTATCGCAGTGGATCATAACACTGGGCATAAGCTTTGTACAGCATGGAATATCCTCAAGAATGTTACAAAGCTATTCAGATTCTTCTCTAGCTTTGTTTGGTGCTATAAATTCTGATTCCAAGGTGGATCGGTATATGCGAGTTTTGCTTGCTTGATTTCCAAGACACTGCTCAACCACTAATGGTAAATATATACCCACTTATAGAGTAAGAACATGTAGTGTCAAATTTAATTAGCATTAGTGTTGGCCACAGAGTATACAGTAAACAACTTAGAAGGTAAAAATATAATAAGCTGTATGATTTTCGAAGTTAATTTTGTAGCGGAAGTTTGATAGTGAGTTACTGTAAATACAGCAACTGGGTATTCTCCTGTTTGCTTTGTGCTACAGGGCTTTCACAATGTATACTTATAAATCATAATTGAATGAAAATAGTAAGGACGGAAAGTAAATAACACACAGAATTAAGTGATTCGAGGTAAACCCTTCTACATCCACTGGTCCTCCACACAGGAGTAAATAGTTTATTAAAATCACTACGTACACAACTTCGTTAACTAAACCTGTCTCTATATCGTTCACACGGATTGATACAGGGACTGTATCTTTGGCCGTTCACACAAGTTGGCTTCAAGCTCTTTCGACTCGCTTCTTCTCACATAGATCGAAGCTTCAACTTCAACGTTATTTTTCCCACACAGGTCAGAATATGCAAGGAACCTTAGTCCACACAGGGCTAATGTTTATGTCAACGGTAAAGGGTAGAACGATTCTAAACAGCAACTATATCTTTTATGAGCACTCGCTCTATGATGTAATGTTTATGTTGAGGACTTAGTATATTTCTTCGCTCGAATACTGCTGTATGCTCACAAAATATACTGCCCTTTAATAGCTAGATTGTCAGAGTAATCTGTTAGGTGTATGTGCGAGAATGAATAATCTTGGTGAGCAATGTTCTCTTGCTTGGGGATATTTATAACCTTGAAAATATCCGTTATAAATGTAGTCGTTGATGGTTGGTAAGATGTTGACGTTTCTGAATGGCAGCTGCTGAATGTTTGAATTAAAGCAAGTCGCATTTAATGCTTCAGATATTCTTTTTGACTTTGCATTAAATGCTCATCAGTGCGTTCAGACTTGTCTCTCTCTGGTCGCATTAAATTGTGTCCTATCAGCAATAAATGCTGCTTTAACCGTGAATACTTTTTGAATAAATAATGTTTATCTCACAATGGTTTAAATCTCTTTTTCTTTAGTCATGTTGGATTGTGTTTTACTTTTCCTAAGTAAAACACCTATAGTCTGACTGTTGTATCCAACGTACTATTACTTTTGATGTGTGATGCAAGCCCTATAGGATTGGACTCTGTATAAGATCTCTTGTTGTATGGACAGGGTGTACGGAGATTCCTAAGAGCTTCCATACTTAGCGATATTCTGACTTCTTTGCTGTACATTGGCGATTATCCAAATAGAAATATTTATCCTAACAATTTCCCCTTTTTTGATAATGCCAAAACTTCCTCTAGATACCTTTTTCTAGATACAGAGAGGTTGTCTTCAAGTCTTCTATTCGATTGATCTTTTATTCATTACTTAGTCTAGAAACTAAAAGCCTCCGGTCAGGATCATTTACAGTTCCTTTCCACCAGTTGACTAGGGAGTCATTGCCTTGATCCCTATGAATACTTCTTCCATCAAGAGATTGATCGTAGGCATGGATTCACTCTTTCGGATGGGTGAGACGTTCACCTTTCTAGTGCTTGGATTTCATCATCATCTGTAGGCGGAGCCTTTCCTCTTCTAACACCCTTGAGAATTCATTGGCGGCATCCTCCAGAGTCTTGAACCTGTTGAAAATGGCAGACTCCCTGATGGGAGTAAAGAAGTATCTCATCAGTTTATTATTCTTCGAATTCTTCAGATCATCGGCTAAAGGCTGTGGTCATTTGGCAGCAGAATCTTAGAAGGTTTACGCAGATTGTTCTTCCATGGGATGTTGGGATCCTGGAACTCAGGTCGAGAGCTAATCACCCTATAACCCCTTGTTGCTTGACTAGGCTTGGGTTCGGCCAATCGTCCAATGGTAGTTAGTAGCAACACTCTCTTCTAGCGCTGCATCTATCTCTCTCGTTTTCCCTAATCTCCATCTCTGGGTAGCCTCTCTGGAGTCTTCCCCTTTTTGGCATCATCAAGATCTGATGCCTTGCTGTGAATTTCCTAGATGAGCTTCATGGATTCATCATGTTTGGTTTTCAGATCATTGATGCTTTCAACCACTGTACCGACCACTAAACACAGATCATCGATCTTATGAATGTGCTCAGTCAGCCTGGTGCTGGTATGTTGGATGGCGGCAACCGTTTTAGATTCGACAACTCTGAGCTTCTCTTGTTCTTGCCTCAGGATCCGCTCCTGATGCTATTTGAGTTGGTTGAGTGCTTGCCACAGTGCTGTAGGCACCTGGCAGAATGCATCTTCTACATCGTTAATCGCAAATTTTATCTTAGGGAGCTCGTCCTGTGCAGTCTCACGCATCCAATCAAGTTCTTTACCAAATTATCCAGGGCCTTGACGGCGTCCTGCAGAAATACTGTTTGGCGACCGATGGCATGCAGCTGCTCAACACAGGCTTTGGTGCGCGGGGAGCCAGGGTGCGGAATCTTTGAATCCTCAGGTTCTTCAAACTGACGAATAATCACGTGATGACGGGGTCTACGTGGTCTATCTTCAGACAGAAAACCATCATCAGAATTAGATTTGGAGCTGATAGAGGTGGGATATGCAGGGGCATCTCGAGCAGGAGCTTCAGAATCAGGGGCTTCAGAAGGTTGTGCTGTAGGTTGAGTCTCGGAGATAGAAGGGACTGATTCCTCCGATATAGGTTGTTCTTCTGTAGTCGGAAGTACATGATGGACTGAATCCTCTTGCCGACTCTCAGCTTCCGCCTGATTTGGAAGAGGGATTGAATCCTCTTGGCGGATCGCGCGAGCAACGTCTTCAGTTTATGGGCTTCCTGTACGGGAGCAGCTCGCTCTTCGATGATGACAGAAGGGACTGATTCCTGATGTTGGTGTTCTGGAGCTGCTTCCTGTTGCGGGGGAGGGGACTGTTGTTTATCAGATGTCCCCTGACCCTGTTGTGATTGAAGCTTGGACATCTCTCCTTCCTTGGCCTCCTCGCGGCTGATCCGTAGACCTGACTATAGAATATCATCATCATCATTTAAGTCAGGGTCAGTGGGGTGGCTGGTGTTAGATTGATACCGCCACTATAAGGGGGGTTGAATAGTGCGGATAAGAGTATTGAACTCTTTTTGTGCGGAAGCAAAAATATCGGAGTAATTAAAATGCGGAAAAGAAAGAACACAAGAAATTGTTCGAGAGGTTCGGCTATTAACGAAGCCTACGTCCCCTACCTAGTTTTATCGACTAGGACTTTTCTTAGAACTTAGAATGCACTTTCTAGTTTAGTGCCAACTCTTGCAATTTCTTGATTTCCGGGCTTAAGAACAACCTCACTAAAAACTCTCTTGTTTTTCCGGGTACAAGATAACCTTTTCGAAAACGAATGCGAGTAGGAACTCGCCTCTACACGATATCTCTCTTTGATACAAGAATGAATGATTGGAAATTACAGAACAAATCTTCTCGTATCACAATATGGGATAAGTATAACTCTCAAAATATATGCTTGTAATTGCTTGAGTATGCTTGGAAGTTCAGAATTCTTGTGTGTCTTCCATCTCCTTGAAGTGAGCTATTTATAGCCTTCTTGAGCTCATTTTCCCATTGGAGCAGTTTCACTGCTTACGTACGTTAGGCGTTGTTGGTTACGTACGTTATGAACGTTACGTACGTTATTTGCTTTGCGTAGCGGCCGTAATGATCAGTGAAGAACTGGTTCAGTGAGATCTGATAATATACGTTACGTACGTTATGTATTGTATGGTTACGTACGTAATCTTTCAGTCAGAGATCCGTTGAGTGTGACGACTTGTTGTAACGACTAATGACTTTTCCAACTGTCAGAATATTTCAAACCTTATGTACGTTAGCTAGAGCTTGTTATGTACATTACCTGTAGAGAAAAACTTATGAAAACAATGAGTGTTACGTACGTTATGATAGGCGAGTTACGTACGTTAACTGTACTGAAATTCTTGCAAACAACTATGAATGTTACGTACGTTAAGATGGTTTGTTTTACGTACGTTAACTGAAGGAAAAATATGTTTTAAGTAAATTTTGGTTTTAATAACACATCATCAAAATGTATAAAATGATCTAAAAATTATTGTTCCAACAGCTGGGCGGTGGAGCTTTGTCACCGGACTACCACTTCCCTTTTAGTCTAGCCTTCTCTTTTGTCGTAGTCGGAAATGAGCTCGCGACAAAAATGATCCTCCCAGCAGATCAAGACTTCGACGTTTTAGGTGTCCGTAACCTCCAGTGCGAATAATTTCTCTTCTGTACAGTCGGCCCAGTAGTACAGGGTGTTGTATGGGGCGACCCTATAGGACTTCCAGATCTTGAAGCATTCGTAAGCTTCCTCGATCTGAACCTGGAGGAGAGTATTATTCATAATGTCAGTTAGGAAGGGACTCCGTACAGTAGTTGCATCTACTGTCCGGATGAGATCCGCAATATGTATGGGAGCCTGTTGTAGAGAAGAATCCAAAACAGGGGATGGTACCATGTGGGGAGAGGGACTACGTACAGGGGTGGGTACCCTGTTCGGAATAACGACTTTCAACTCCAAAGGGGCATTCGACTCGCCGGAACCTACCAACTTGGCAAACAGTTGGTCATCCGTCATAGCCGCCACAGGCTCAGGATCTGCTGTCGTTGCAACAACTATTTCTTCCAAAGGGGTTGCGTCCTGTGGGGTTGATACAGCAACAGGAACAAAAGGAACATCTACAGCGACCGCTATAGTCACTGTAGGCTCAGCCTTGGAAGACTTTTTGGTCTTCTTCTCGACAGCTTGAGGTGAATGGCTATCAGGAATGCTTCTCTTCCACTTCTTCTCCTCGCTTGATATCCTCAAAGTGACGTCCCTCGGGTCCCTTGAAATCGGCATGCTTCGAGGATGGGGCCTCTTAGCAAGCAGTGAGATTTGTTGAACATGGTAGGTTTGATCCCACCAATAAACTTCCTAGTGCCAATATTATTGGCACCAGCAGACTACTTCACTCCGCAACGAGCGAGAATGTAATTCAGGATGAGGCCAAAAGATTTCTTGGCAGATACAGGCTTAGAAGCCTCTTCCTCAATTCTTTTCAGCACAATCTGACACCAGTTCACCTTCTCCCCAGACATGATGGCCACCATCAATCTAAAGCACAAGTTAGTGTACATTTCAAATGCTCCGGTCCGGATCTGAACAACCCGGCAACAGAAGTCGTGCAGAAAAACATACGGTAGGGTAAAGTTTTTCTTGTGCCAAGAGCGATGGAAATTTTTACCCATTTCATCGCCAGTAAACAGCTTCCATTATGCTGTCAGAAGGCTTTCCGACCCGAAAGTCTCCAACTCCTCCATCTTCAGGCCACCAGACGACAACCTGTAGATTCCTCTAAAAGCTCTCTGTTCGGAGAGATCTCAATCCCTTGAACCGTCGCAAAGATTTCAGAAATCTCACCTCCTCTTAGCTGAGATGAGTATTTGAAAGAGGCGTCCAAGTCGAACTCCTCTATCTGCTCATCGTATAAATCAGCATGGTGACTTGCAAGGCGGTACAACCCATGCTATTTCACCCTGGAAACAACCACTTCCATCCCAACGTTGTCTTCTCCTTCAAGATCAATTATGTCCATCACTACGGATCCGGCAAAGATATGCCCATCGATGATAGTTTCCTTCTTCTTCTTAGAAAGGGACGATGTCTGTGAAGTCGACATTTTTCATAAGAAAATCTGAAGTAACAGAAAATTGCAGAAAGTATGTAGACTATTTGCTTAAGACTCGTTTAATTTCCTGAAAGCGTAAAGAGTCTAATGGAGCAAAATACAGTCCTTTTGTAGGATGCAGGGAAGATTAGGGTTATACAGTGAAACGGTCAGATTTAAGGGATGCGAACCCTCGTTGAAAGAATATACAGGATGGATTCAGAGTAACTTGTACGTCTAATCCATCAGTTTTGAAATGATGACTGGTCCCACTTCTGACAGTTCATCTTCCCTTATTGCGCGAAGCAACGGTTTGAAATTTTAAAATCGCGGTATTTGAGGCAATAAAGTCCAGGTGTCTTTAAAACTATTAAAGGGTAAGACGTTTGAAATTTAGATGGGGCACGTGGACTTAAAACATTATTTGTATGAATAAAATAGTATTATTATATTAATTGATATCATATAGTGTATGTGCTGTATCTGTGAAAATACAGCGTTCCCCCTTAAAAGGTACATATAGGATCCATTCCTATGGCAAGTTTTGGACTTATACTGTATTCATGGGTCTTACTGTATTCCACCTTAATTAATGCACGCGTCTGTTGTAGGAAAGTTTCATGCCTTGTTTTTCCTACAATAAGATCTGACTTGTTCTGAGTGTACAATTAATCAAAGTAGATACTGTATTCTTGGGTCTTACAGCATTCCCCCTCAATTGATAAGTAAAATGTAAAGCAAAAACTTACATAGAGTTAGGCTGTAGCATTCTCAATTCTTGGCGAAGAATATAGAATCTGGTTGTGCTGAGAGGTTTTATAAAGATGTCGGCTAACTGAATATATGTATGAATCTTCTCGATCCGAACATCCTCATTCTCAACATGAATCCGGATGAAGTGATGCTTCATATCAATATGCTTAGATCGCGACTGCAATATAGGGTTGTGCATTATTGCAATTGCACTCGTGCTATTGCACATGATTGGCATCTCTTTGGAAGCGATTCCATAATCTTGTAATTGTTGTTGCATCCAGAGAATCTACATACAGCAACTTCCAGCGGCATAGTATTCCAATTCAGCTATAGAAAGCGAGTTGGCCAATTGCTTCTTACTGAACGATGACACAAGTTTAGATCCAAGAAAGTGACAAGTACCACTTGTGCTCTTCCTATCAAACTTACAACTTCTGAGATCCGAGTCACTATAGCCTACCAAATCGAATCCTCCTTCCTTAGGATACCACAATCCTACATCGATTGTTCCTTTTACATACTTAAGGATTCGTTTAGTTGTGGTGAAGTTTGACTCCTTAGGTGCTTCCTGATACCGAGCACACACCCCTACAGTAAACTGGATATCGTGTCTACTAGCTGTTAGGTATATGAATGAGCCTATAATATTCCTGTAGAGTGATTGATCAACCGGCTTTCCAGCTTTGTCAGCACTAATTAGCGTGGAAGTTCTCATGGGTTGATGAGGATTTGGATTTGTTCATCCCAAACTTGTTGAGCAGCTCCTTGCTGTACTTTTCTTGGTTGATGAAGATTCCTGTAGGCAGTTGCTTAACCTGCAATCCTAGGAAATATCTAATTTCTACCATAATACTCATTTAAAATTTACTTTGAACGAGATGAGAGAATCTTTAACATTAAGCAATGTTAATAGAACGAAATATAATATCATCGACATATATTTGCAACATTAAGAGGTCATCTCCCTCCTGTATCTTAAAGAGAGTCTTGTCCGCAACAATTTTCTCAATTCCATTGTTGATTAGGTACATGTACAGGGTTTCATACCAAGCTCTAAGTGCTTGCTTAAGTCCATGCAGAGCTTTCCATAGAATGTATACTAGGTTTCCGCCTTTAGTGTTGACAAACCCTGGTGGTTGTTCAACATAGACTTCTCAGTGAGATCTCCATTCAGGAATGTGCTCTTAACGTCCATTTGATATACTATAAAGCTCTTATGGGTGGCAAATGGTAGGAATATCCTAATGGCTTCTAGTTTAGCTATAGGGGCAAATGCTGCATCATAGTCTATGCCTTCTTCCTGTCCATTATTATCTTTCTTGTTTCTAACTACCCATTTGGTTCCAATTACAACTTGATGTTTTGACCTGGATACTAGATACCATACATTGTTTCTTTCGAAACCATTAAGCTCTTCTTCCATAGAGGTGATCCAGTGATAATTATTCAAAGCTTCATTGGTCGAAACAGGTTCGGATTGGGCTAAGAATATAGCTAGGGTGCACATATCTAGTCTCCTATGTTCAGCTTGAGATTTCCATATAGAAAATGGGAGATTTCTCAGAATCGGTCTCTTCTTGCGCACACAGTACAGTTCCTTATGTACTCTCTATTCTTCTATGGGCAGATACACCAGCACCAATATCACCTATAATTAAATTATGTGGGTGATCTCTTAACCTTCTTCTATCAGGTTCTAGTTCGGCGTCCCGTGCTGTATCCTGTGGTGCTGTAGTCTCAACTTCAGCTTGTACACCATCAGCTTCGACTGCTTCTGTTCTTACAACTGCGGGATTGATTTCTTAGTCCACGACAGGTTCTATTGGAGTTTGTAGGTCATCAATAGAAAGAGTTTGGATGGTTTGGATTAAGCCTTCTACTCCTGTAGGATCATGATGGGCTTCATCGAACATTACATGGACAGATTCCTCTATTGTTAGCTTCGTTGTTTTAAAGATCCTGAAACCTTTGCAGACAGAGGAATATCTAGGAATATCCCTTCATCCTACTTTTTGTCGAAGGTTTTGAATTGATCCTTTACGTTGTTTAGAACATAACACCTACATCCAAAAATGTGAAAGTATGCAACCAACAGAGTTTTATTGTTCCATACCTCATAGGTTGTTTTGTTGTGATGCTTGTTGATGATACAGCGGTTTTATGTGTAGCATGTTGTATTTGTTGCTTCTCCCCAGAGCTGCTACGACAACTTGCTTGCAGTTATCATGGTTCTTGTTGCTTCCTTGAGCATCATATTCTTTCGCTCGAAAATACCATCTTGTTGAAGAGTCCGGGAGGCTGAGTATTCGTGTTGTATTCCATTATCCGAATAGTATTGCTCCATAAAGTGATTTGTGAATTCAGTACCTCTTTCGGAACGAATGGACACGATACTCAACCCTTTCTCATTTTGTGGCTTTCTCATGTGCTCTGGCAACTTCATTGTTGTTTCTTTCTTCTTGCTTAGAAAGATTGTCCAAGCATACCTAGAAAAATCATCAACAATAACGAGACAATATTTTACCTCTTAAACTTACAGGGTCTACAGGACCGTAAAAGTCCATGTATAGCAAATCCAGAACCCTGTTTGTGGATAGATATGATTTGCTTTTTAGGGTGGTTTTGACTTGTTTGCCGTTCTGACAGGGCCCACAGATGTTGTCTTTATAAAATGACACATGGGGCAAACCTCTAACCATTCCCTGTCTAGCGAGTTTGTTGATCGTCTTTAAGTTCATGCCATAGCCACCTTTGATCTGCAGTGCTTTTGGCAACAAAACACAGAATAGTGGAGCTCGTACGCTTCCAGTTAGCAATAGACATATTACCTGATCTGCTTCATGTGAGGACAATTTCTTTGGTCTTGATTTCCTTCACTCTACAGCGATATAGAATTTGACCGAGAACTGTTTTTCACAGAACTGGCTAATAATAAGTAGATTATGCTTTAGTCCTTCAACATAGGCTAAATCGGTGACTTTGAATTTTTCTACAAGCAGGGTTCCCTTCCCTCTTGTTCTTCCTTTGGACGTGTCACTGAAACGCCCCTTTGTACCGTGACCTTCTACTATTATGGCCGCTTGCTGATGTCTCCTGTCATGTGCTGAGAACATCCGCTGTCAAAGTACCAGATGTCCTTATCTTTGATATCCTGTAAGCAAAGAATTTAAGTAGATTTAGGTCTCCTTTGATTGTTGGGTCCATGTATGTTAGTGCCTTTAGGTACCCAAATTTGCCTGATAGCAATTGGTTTGTTGTAGGTTACTTTTGGTCCTGTTTTGCGATATCTACGTGGAGTAGGCACGTAGTCGCTATAACCATGAATATTATGCATGTAAAATCTAGGGTTATTATTCCAGTACGATTGTCGTCTAGGAGTTGGAGCCATTTTCTTCGACCTTACAGCTTACCTACTGGATCGCTAGTTGGATTCCCAGAGCTGTTGTTGGTACTGCGCAACGACCTGCTTTTTAGATGGATAACGGGGCTCCTATATCCAATATCTAGGCGCACAGTACTGTTGGTAGTACTGCGGTGCTTGTCTTTGATATTTAGATACAACCTTCTTTCTGAATTGTTGTTGGTGATTTTGATATGCTCAGGGAGCATGCTGTTGATCACACCTTACATGTCTGGGAGGCTGAGATTTACGTTGTCTGTGATATGAACTTAGAGGCGGAATCACAACCTTCGTTGTACGAGGGGCCATTGTAACCTTTGCGGGACTTGGAGTCTCTTCAGGTACAGGAATAGATTCCACTCCCCTTGCGAACACCATACTAGTCTTTCCCTTATGGGAGAATGAGTCATATCCTAAGCTACATTTATCGTGGGCATACTGCATAGTGCTTAGAATTTCTTCCATCCGTCTAGAAGATTTCTCAAATGATTTTAGAATGGTCTCGAATTCTCCTTCTCACTTCTCGAGAGTTTTTACTTTGGCTTATAATAAAGCAGAATCATTTATCTTGATCTCATTATGAGACTTTGCCTCATTTAGATCTATGGAAAGTTGATGATTGCTTTCCATGAGTTTTTCAAATGAGACTTTGCTGTTTTCGCAATCAAGAGACATGTTTTCCTAGTTGTTTTTCAGCAAGTCATTTTCATCTTTCAGCTCTATGTTCGAAATTTCGAGCTGTATGTTTTCTCGTTTTAGAGTCTCATGGAGAATGTTTTTAAATTCATTTATCATATTCTCAAAGGTATGCGATCATTTACCTGAAGAGTTGAATTTGAACTTACTTCATCATCGATGTCCTCATCATCCTGTATTTCTTTAGCCATAAAGTACATATATGTTTTATCCTCGATCTCATCATCGGAGGAGTCACTGTGAGTGATTGCGTGAAGGCACTCCTCGGTCTTGTTGGATGCTGGCGAGGCTTCTGATTCACCAATCAGGGACTTGAGCTTGTTTTTCCAAACACGCCTTCTTTCATCCTTTTCTTGTTGTTCAGCCTCTAGCAACTTTTGCACTTTCGGATGTGGACACTTATTTGCATAATGTTCGGGTTTCCTATAGTTATAGCATAAGTTAGAATCACCAGATGAAGGATATTCAGAGCTTACCTTGTAAAAAGGCTTGGGCCTATAGGGAGTCTTTCTAGACTGTTTGATGAACTTTTTAAACTTGCGCATGAGCAGGTCCATTTCATCTTACGATAGGATGTGATCGTCGCTGTCTGCAGTCTGGTGTGTTGATTTGGATGTGCTGGGTGCAGGGCTGTGTCTCCTGTTAGATACAGCAGTCAGTGCTGTAGTCTTGGCAGGTGACTCTTTGGCCTTTTCTCTCCTGTTAATATCATACTCAAAAGATTTGATGTTAGAGAAGAGGTCAAAAGTAGAAATATCGTTTAGATTATAGGATACACGCATAGCTGTATTCTTAATGTCCCATCGGGCAGGGAGTGATCTAAAGATTTTTAAATTTTTCTCCTTTTAGGTACACACTTTACACCAATGCTTCAACTTCACCAACAACGCCAGTGTATCTGAGGTCAAACTCCTCAAGAATTTCAGAAGATTTCATTTCGAAAGATTCGGACTGCTAAGTATGTTTAGAAATTTTATTTTCTTTCGAGAACTCAGTACCCTTGCAAATAGCTTGAGTTTCTCCCAGATTTGCTTGGCTGTCTGACAGTTCTTTACCTTGGAGAATGTGCCTTTGTCGAGAGTGACGAATAGCGCATTCTTGTCGATGTTGTCCAGGTTGGCTCTCTTGAGCTCATCAGTCGTCCACCGATCATGCTCTTTCTCGAGCATCTCGGCATAAGGTTGCCCATCCATACTTGGAGCTGTGTTGACCTTCAAAATCTTGATAGGTCCTTCCTGGATGACATAAATCATTTCCTCGTGCACACACAAGATGGGCTTCTACCCTGATTCTCCAGTCATCAAACTCATTAATGGAAAACATAGGAACCTTGTTTATCATAGATGAGTCCATCTTATACATAGAATGATGAAAGTATAAAACAAAATTTTCAAAAGCTAGTGATTTGTGGATCTGATTCAGTTAAAAATCGACTGATTCTTTGTAGAATCAACTGCTTTGATACCACTTGTTGGCCATAGAGTATACAGTAAACATCTTAGAAGGTAAATATACAATAAGCTGTACGATTTTTGAAGTTAATTGTGTCACGGAAGTTTGATAGTGAGTTGCTGTAAATACAGCAACTGGGTATTCTCCTGTTTGCTTAGTGCGTACAGGGTTTTCACAATGTATACTTATAAATCACAGTTGAATGAAAACAGTAAGGACGGAAAGTAAATAACACACATAATTAAGTGGTTCGAGGTAAACCCCTCGACGTCCACTGGTCCTCCACACAGGAGTAAATGGTTTATTAAAATTACTACATACACAACTACGTGATTTTAACTAAACCTGTCTCTGTATTGTTCAAACAGATTGAGACTGTAGCTTTCGTCGTTCACACATATTGGCTTCAAGCTCTTTCGCTCGCTTCTTCTCACATAGATCGAAGCTTCATGTTTAATATTATTCTTCCTACACAGGTCGGAATACACAAGGAACCTTAGTCCACACAGGGATAATGATTATCTCAATGGTTAAGGGTAGAACGTGTAACACACCCAAGTTATTTAGGGTATATTACAGCGTCGTGAGCCCCGCCGTGGGACCCACAAGGCTATAAAAATGCGGAACCATGAACTTTGACCGATCAGGTCCAAGCATAATCCAATGGAGGATACTCAAGACAATATCCAATGAGACCGAATACAATACATCAAAATTCAATCCCAAGACAACACAGCCCAAAACATCAAGAAGTCAGAAAACAGTACTCGAGTACTCATAATCATTTCAAGTACAACATCACTGAAATGATGAAATACAAAGTATAAGCAATGACAAGACACAACATCACACTTGCCCATCATCTTGTTGCCGAACCAGTACATGCCTATATCCTGAAATACATGAACGATATTTCCCCAATAAAAGGGGTTAGCCGTCGAATAGCTAGTACAATTATATCGAATATGAAACACAATACTTCTCGACAATAAAGTAAATGTAATCATCACTCCATCAAGCTCAAGACTAGTATTCCGGAATAACTAAATCTCATAGCATCACATTCAATACATACATGATTAACCGTGGAACCGCATCAAAGGCAACAGAACCCTCAGAGGACCCGTCGGCCCGTAAAATATTCGTGGAACTGCACCAAAGGATACGGAACCCCCAGAGGACCCGTCGGTCCGTCCTATATTGTATATATACCATCATACAATTCATATATCTTACTTTCAAAGTCGAGAACGTACAATCATAAACATATACTTGCCTTCGAGACATAGAGAATCGGAAGGAAAAGAGTATAAGTTCGGTAGGTTTAAGAACGCACTTCCGGCACCTAAATGATTCATAAGGAATACGATAATCAGTAATCCATACTCAAATCACACGAAGAAACTTCCGAAAACCCGCCTACGATTCACGAAACTACAGGGATAATCACTTAGAGGTTTGAAAATCACCCAAACCCTCTCAAGTCCGAACGAGGTACAAAACCATCCATATAATCGTAGGGGAAACATAGGTACGGGATAGATACATCATAATATCAAAGATCTCAAGTTCCAAAATGGATAAATCGGATGAATCTATGAAAATCCCCAAGAATTCCCAAAACTAGGGTTCTAAGGAATTTACCTTGATTCGGAAGATAGAAACGGATTAGATGTTGTGTAATCTTTGTTATTCAACCAAAGATGATGATAGTTGAAGAAGGATCTCCACAAATCGCCTTCTCCCGTGCTCCCATCGTAAAATGAGGAAATGAAAGTAAAAATGACGAAGAGCAGGGCTATCCTTCCTTAAATAATGCGTTCAATTAGCGCGCGCTACGCCTCAAAGTTAGCATGCGCTAATGGGGTTACCCATTAGTCCAGTGGCTACTGACCTGCGACGGTAGCGTGCGCTACCCCATCCTTAGTGTGCGCTGCGCAACACCGATAGTATGCGTTAGCTCACGCCTAGCGTGTGCTAATTGCTAGTCCCGAGAACAAAATCCAGCTTTCGTATTTGCCAAACTCAACGCTTTAACGCGCGCTACAGGCGATGCTAGCGCGCGCTACTCAACACGAATAGCGTGCGTTAGCACATGCCTAGCGTGCGCTAATTGGTTGACTCAGAAATATCGCTGCAAGGTCCGATCAAAACTAACATGTTTCGGAAAATACGAACATGAGGAATCAACAACATCTCAAAAGGTGCTTACAAGAGCGACAAAACGAACAAACGTCACAGTCAAAATTCATGAAAAATACAAAACTTAAGAAGTTTCGTCCCCCTCTAAAAAGAAGTTTCGTATCGAAACTTAAGAACAAAAGCCTTGGGGTATTCCGATATCATCTTCTCTTCCATCTCCCAAATTGCTTCCTCGACTCCATATCTCGATCATTGCCCTTTAACCAACGGAATGGTTTTGCGCAGAGGCTGTTCCTCACCATATTCCCGGATCTTCACAGGTCTCTCTGTAAAGGTATTATCCTCATCTACATCAATCTCACTATAGTCAATAATATGACTTGGATCTGGCACGTACTTTCTCAACTGAAAAACATGAAAGACGTTTTGGACATGGCTCAAAGCTAGAGGCAATGCCAAGCGATAAGCTAAGTCTCTAACCCTGTCCAAAATTTCAAATGGTCCGATATACCGCAGACTAAGTTTCCCCCTTTTTCCGAAGCGAACAACTCATTCGGTCAGCGATACATTGAGTAGAACATGGTCTCTAAAATCGAATTCCAATGGTAGACGACGAGTATCGGCATAAGATTTGATATGTTGAAGGGCATTCTCAAATTACAAAATGAACTCAACTACAACCATCTTTACTGTATTCAGACAATACCAAGAATACCCAAAACGTCATCATAACTCGTAAGTGTGGAATGAACTACCTGTGCCAAAACCTGTCCGTCGGAATGCACCGTCAAATCTCAATCTGGATCAATCCCAATATCACATAATATATTTGTAGATCAACTACCACAAAACAATGATAACAAGTCCTGAAACATCGACATACAGTCCGAATGCTCTTATGATCAATAGCAATGATCAACCAATAAATCTACCGAGAACATCATCGGCGTGATAACTCCAACACGATCAACAAAGGATCAACAACGACCGAGAATACCATCAACATGATAAACTTCAAACGAGCAACAAACGATCAACAACGACCGAGAATACCATCAACATGATAAACTCCAAATGATCAACAATGACGGATCTCAAAGAAATAACCCCAACTGTCGGACATAACCCTCGGGCGTATGAACAACCAGTTGCAACACGTCGAACATACCCAACCATAAATGGAGGACGAATGACCAATCCTTGTGGCTCAAAGTTGGACGTCACACTACGCCCGATCCGGAAATGTGATCGTGCACATTTCCACCCCATACGGAAATCCAGGATATACGTGGAACATGTACCTAATTAGCCTCACGGACTAACGTCTCGTGTGCACGGTCTAATGCGGAAATATCCACGCACGACCATAGTGTGCCCGGCTAAATATCCCACACAATAACCAATCGGCACGCATATATGACTCCAAGTATGTCACGATGCAACATGATAATGAAACTCAAAGAATCACATATCCAATAAGGATCAAAGGACTCACTAAAGTGAACAATGACAACTGACAATGAGAAGTCAACACGACCAATTGATAACCAAACAATAGTCCTGGGATCATCATCCCCAATGAATGATCAACACAATCAACGATCTCAATACAAATAGTCTTGGGATCAGCATCCCTCAACGAAACAATCAACATGAATCCCATCATACGGAACATCAACATAAAACATATACAACAATTTACAAGTATAATTATCCTCATAACGGAACAATACTTAAATTACCTCAATGCCGGAGATAATATCCTTTTCCACGAACAACATCCCTGAACGAATACATCGTTATTCGAATAATCTCGAATGAGGTACCCCCCATCAATATAAATAAGCCACCATCCCGACACTAATGTTGATACAATAACCTATCTTCGATATCCAACATTCCATATCACAGGCCAAGGCTAATTCACATCTCCGTCTTCAATCAAACACAATTAAATCATATACATTATGATTTAATCCAAACTAGGGCACAATATACAAGCCATCATCCCTATAATTTACATTTATATATCATTGATTTATGAAAAATAAATGACATGAAACCGAAACCATTCATTAAATATTATAAACTGAACAGGTATAACTTGCCTCAATACCGATACAACGAAGCTGTTACCAATTCAATTGCCTTCGTCTACAAGTTTCTCAGCCCTGACCAAAGCAATCTACGAACTCTTCAACCTCAACTGCAACACAACGGTCATAATCCACGATCAACATCACAACTTATTGTAAAAAAAAAAGATTAATAAACAACAAGTTCGATAACGATCAATATCAATATAATCAATCTACAAACCCAACGGTTCCACAATATCTCGATTAAACACAGTCCAAACAATCCAACTTAAACACTTACGAATCCGATAATCATATCAACAACCAATTCAAACCAATAATAAGGGTCTAAATGTTATTGATTCCAAATTCAATCTTAAATACTAATTAACAAGGTTCCTCCTTGTAAATTCATTGTTAAAATTTACCGATTATCATCATCAATTCGAACCATCCAATTAGTTCAATATTATAGATAATCATATTCTAAGGCTGTCAAACAATTCAATCATTCGAATTGAACACTTCTTCAATACGTATGGACTTCCAAACTCAGAGATGAATAATAATCTCATCAAACTCGTAATCATATTTGTTTCCCCTATACGAATATTATATCAAAATACATAACTTAGCTCTAGACATGAATATTCCATATTCATGTCCAAAACACCCACACTTCTTATAAATGTTCATCATCTCATATAATTCAATAGTCTCTCAAGAACATGAGTTAATACTCGACCAAACGACATAATCCGATGTGTTATAACATCTAAGCCATTATCTAACTCATAATCTAAGGCATGTATCATCATAACATCAGGAATCACAACAATACTACCAAGAACACTATGATTCCCTAACCATGCTCATGACAACATAACATAATCCAACATATAAGTTATCATGTCATCATCTTCCTTAACAAACTTCCCGTGGAATACCAAGAATCATCATAACGCCTCCATAAACTATTATCATACGAACTAATCATCAACAACAACGTCAAAATCCAAAATGAAGGGAGATATTAACCAACATATTGAAGATAAAAAACACCATTAAAAACCACACGAATCATATCGACATCCGCACCTCAGCAATAATTTCAACATAACTCGGTAATCCATCCCATAAGCATGTGCTATGTTCTCGTGCTGGCGTACATTAATTCATGATACACTTGGCCAATTCCAACTGTTCTGTCTGTCGTCTCGACATACTGCATACGTACATATAACATATTCGATCCAATAACATTCTCATATGATATACCGATATCAAAAGTAAAACAACCTGTCGATCAAGTACGATAATTATACAGATATAATTGTCTCAGTTCTCAAATTATATTATCCATACTGTATGGACACCATGCTATCCAGTATACCTCAGATAAAATAACGTGAAAAATTTATACTGAAAGTCCGGATATTACATATTACCCCCTTTAAAATAAGTTTCATCCTCGAAACTTGCAATCCTGCCACAAACAACAGATCAACCCAAAATTTGTAAACTCATCACAAAAGAAAGCATTGGTCGTCACAAGCGAATAACCAAAATAGTATACTTACAGGTGAGTGAAGCTAATGAGATCCCGTGATACTAGCATACGACTCCCATACAAAGTCTCAGCACAGTACCAACACACACCAATATCGCATTTAGCAATTTGACAATATCTCAAGGAAGAGTCCAGTCCGCAACCACGGCCACGACTCTGTCCCTTGTCAGCAGACATTCTGAAGGACACACACGTACGTAAGTATAATCCAAATCGCACATTCTGGAAGTGACTGATTCCCAAGAATACCAAACTAAAAGCGAAGTGATTAAGAAAACATAATAAGAGTAAGAGGACTTACAAGTACCAGTCGCACTGTGATGATGGCAAAGTGGTGATATTGTAGGCAAACGATGACTCAATCAACCCAAAAGACCGACAGCCTAGGTATCCATAAACCTAAGCTCTGATATAATATTCTGTAACACCTCCAAGTTATTCAGGGTATATTAGCGTGGGACCCACAAGGCTATAAAAATACGGAACCATGAACTTTGACCGATAAGATCCAAGCATAATCTAATGGAGGACAATAAAATTTGCACTCAAGACAATATCCAATGAGACCGAATACAATACATTTAAAGTCAATCCCAAGGCAAGACAGGCCAAAACATCAAGAAGTCATAAAATAGTACTCGAGTACTCATAATCATTTCAAGTACAACATCACTGAAATGATGAAATACAAAGTATAACCAATGACAAGACACATCATCACACTTGCCCATCATCTTTATGCCGACTCGGTACATGCCTATCCGCTCTAGATCCTGAAATACATGAAAGGTATTTCCCCCATAAAGGGGTTAGCCGTCAAATAGCTAGTACAAGTATATCGAATATGAAACACAATACATCTCGACAATAAAGTAAATGTAATCATTATTCCATCAAGATCAAGACTAGTATTCCGGAATAACTAAATCTCATAGTATCACATTCAATACATTCGTGATTAGTGTGTGTTAGCTCACGCCTAGCGTGCGCTAACTGCTAGTCCTGAGAACAAAATCCATCTTTCGTCTCTGCCAAACTCAACGCTTTAGCGCGCGCTACAGGCGACGCTAGCGCGCGCTACTCAACATGAATAGCGTGTGTTAGCACACGCCTAGCGTGCGCTAATTGGTTGACTCAGAAATATCGCTGCATGGTCCGATCAAAACGAACATGTGCCAGATAATACGAACCTCAGGAATCAACATCTCAAAAGGTGCTTACAAGAGCGACAAAACGAACAAACGCCACAGTCAAAATTCATGAAAAATACAGGTATTACAGAACGATTCCAGATAGCAACTATATATTTTATGAGCGTTCGTTGTATGTTGTGCTGTTTGCATTGAGGACTTAATATATTTCTTTGCTTGAATACTGTTGTATGCTAACGAAATATACTGCTCTTTAATAGCTAGATTCTCAGAGTAATCTGTCAGACGTATGCGTAAGAATGAATAATATTGGTGAGCAATGTCCTCTTGCTTGGGGCTATTTATAACCTTGGAAATATATCCGTTATAAATGTAGTTGTTGCTGGATGGTGATATGTTGACGTCTAGGATTGGCGGCTGTTGAATGTTTGAATTAAAGCAGGTCGCATTTAATTCTTCAGATATTCTTTTTGACTTCGCATTAAATGCTCTTCAGCGCATTCAAACTTGTCTCTCTCCGGCCGTATTAAATGTTGTCTTGTCAGCAATAAATGCTGCTTTAACCGTGAATACTTTATGAATAAACAATATCTATCTCACAACGGTTTAAAGCTCTTTTTCTTCAGTCATGTTAGATTATGTTTTACTTTTCCTAAGTAAAATACCTACAGTATGACTGCTGTATCCAACGTACTATTACTTTTGCAGTATGATGCAAGCACGGTAGGATTAGACTATGTAGAAGATCCCTTACTGTATGGAAGGCCTATACGGAGATTTCTAACATCCTCTATACTTAGTGATATTCTGACTTCTTAAGACTTCTTTGCTGTATATTAGCGATTATCAAAACAAAAATATTTATCCCGACAATCAGTATATCCTTCCAAGACTGCACGATAATTACTATAAAATAACATATAATTTAAGGTGTGATTTAAGTATACTTAAAACCCTAGTCAATGCATTACAATGCTCTTTACTCGGATAATTCGTAAATCTGCTCAATTTGTTCACATCGAATGCCAAATTTAGCCTTGTACAATTCATAATGTACATCAGGTTTTCAATTTTCTCCATTGGATAACTTTCTCAACATAATGAGATTGTGATAAGAAAGTACCTTCTGACTTTCTGCACTTTAATTCTAAGAATCAAATCAGCTAAACCTAAATCCTTCATGTCGAGGTTTCGACTCAACATCCTTTGGTATTCACAATTGCTTTATTTCTACTACCCATGATCATCATAGTGTGTATATATAGACAGACTATGATAAATGATTAAGGTGTGCCTTTAATATACAAACATTTGTCACATTCATTAAACTTGAATCCATTTTCCAACATAGTTGTGTCAAACTTCATATGCCGTTGTTTAGAGTTTGTTTTAGAATATACAATAATTTCAAAAGTTTACACAATTTCTTTTCCTGACCAGGAGCAATGAAACCTTCATGTTGCCCATATAATCTTCTAATTCACCATTAAAAAATGCAGCTTTCACATCCATTGATGAATTCGAGATTGTGCAATACAACAATAGCAATAAGCACTCTAATGGAAGTTAATCTGGTTATTAATTAATATGTATCTAACAAATCATAACCTTCTTTGTGTTTAAACCCTTTAGCTACAAGTTGCGCCTTAAACTAATCTATGGACCAATCATCTTTATATTTCATCTTTAGGATCCATTTATATCATAAAGGCTTGCATCCTGATGGGAGATAGACAAGTTCTTAAGTATAATTCTGAATGATGAAGTTCATTTTGCTATAAGTAGCTTCTTTCCAAAAAGGAGCATCAGAACTAACATAAGCTTCCTGTATCATCATCATCAGTTGCATAAGTCATAGAATCAGGACAAATGCTTTAGCCTTTTGAGCTCTCTCACTCTGTATTGGCTCTTTATTCATATTTGAACTACTTGCAGTTTCAAGAGTTATTTTATTCGAGCTTGTCACAATCCTTTCTTTGCAAGGATAAATGTCAGTCCCCTCATGCATGTCAGAAATTTTAAATTTATGAATCAGAAACTGATATGTACTACTCTTGTATGCATAACCTGTGAATATACAGTTAACTGGCTTTGGATCAATTCTTACTTGCTTGGATTCAGGTACTTGAATCATGGCCAAACACCCACACACTTTAAGATACTTGAAAGAAGACTTGTGCCCTTTCCATAGCTCATAAAGAGTTTTATCCTTTCCTTTGTGTAATACTTATTTAGAATGTGCTTAGCTGTAAGAATAGCTCCACCCCCCCCCCCCACATATTTTGTGACAAACTTGAACTTATTAATAATGCAATTCATCATTTCTCTCAGGGTTTGATTTCTCAGACCAACAACTCCATTAGACTGAGGAGCATAAGGAGCACTAGTTTGATCAATTATGCCTGGGCATAATTGCTCAAATAATGCTACATACTCATCACCTCAGTCACTTTGAATTGACTTTTTTTTACAATAAACTTGATTTTCAACCTCATTTTTATACATTTTAAAGGCCTCAACTGATTCATCTTTGCTTCTAAAAAGAAGCACATAGCAATATCTTATGTAATCATCTATAAAAGTGACGGAGTAATTTTCACCTCCTCTAGTTTTCACAAATATTGAATCACAAACATAAATGTGAATTAATTTTATAGGCGTAGTGTCATTTCCACTGAATGAAAAAGCAATTTAGCCAATTTTACTTCAACACACATTTTGGATTTCTTGTTAAGTTCAACATGGATTTTTGGAATCAATTATATATTAATTAGTCTTTTAATTTATTTTTAGACTAGCATGTCCTACTATAGAATGCCATAAATCTGAACACTACAGCAAGTAAATTGAAGAAAGAGCATTTCCATTATTAGTATTATCCTAGCCTTCACGGTTACAGCCATCACAGTCAGTTAGCATAATCCTCTGTCAAGATAACCTCGACCAAGGAACATTCCAAACTTGCTTAAAATAAATTTATCAGACAAAAAAAGAAACTCAAACCCATGAACAACTAGCAAAGAGTCTGAAACTAAATTCTTTCAGATCTCTGGGACATGCACACCACCAGAAAAAACACTTTAGCCGATGGCCATCCGTTTTCATCAGCTAAAGGTCGGTATTTTAGCCAATGATGCTACTTTTTTCGGCTAAAGTACTTTAGCAAACGAATTTGCTTTTGGTCGTTGGTTAAAGTTATGTAAGTCATTGGCTAAAGTTGGCGCATCACATCCTTAAGCAGTAGCTCCTTTTCAGAGGTCAGTCTTTAAGACACATTCCCTAAACCTGTAATCACAGAAGAAACATAGTTTGCCACATGCAATTTCTTATCATTACTAATAGTGTAGGAAGAGAACATATCCTTACCAGAACAAACATGATGAGTGACCCCAATATAAATGTGGCAGGCATGGTGATTCTCCACCATATTGGTTTCAATAACCATAGTTGAGACATCCATGTCTAGATCCTCAACCATGGGTGACAGCTCATGATCCGGCATGTTAACATCACCATGTTTAACCATATTAGCAACTCGCTTGTCTTTTTTCTGGTGACCATTTGAACTAATTGTCGAGCAATGATATTTTGCTGTGTGGTTCAGCTTGCCACAGTTGTGGCAATTTACGAAAAAAATTCTTGCCTTGGAAAGCTATTTTCCTTTATCTTAAACATTGTTCAGTTTTCTCTTTTTACTCGAGGATCCATGTTCAACCAACTTTGATTTGGCCTCCATTAGGCTTCTTTTGAATTTAGAATCAGACTTGTCATTATCTTCCTTAATTCCAAGTCGAGCAACTAAATCCTCTAAACTCATTTCCTATCTTTTGTGTTTCAGGTAATTTTTTAAGTCCTTCCAACTAGGAGGCAGCTTTTCAATTACCATTCCCGCAACAAACGGTTCAGGTAGAACCATTCCCTCAGCATTTAATTTGCACAATTAGTTGAAACTGGTGGACTTGTTCAATAACAATTTTGAAGTCTGTCATTTGAAAGTTCAAGTGAGGCCCTGTTCTTTTGGACTAATTTTTCAGTTTTTTAGTTCGATTCGAGTCTATTGATTCGATTCGATTCGATTCGAGTCCATTCGATTCGATTCGATTCGAGTCCATTCGATTGATTCAGTTCCACTTCTTCTTCTTATTATTATTATTAATCTTAATTATTATTATTGTTATTATTACTAACTAGTAATACCCACCGTGCGATGCACGGGCTTTAATTTAAATTCTGTAAATAGTTGAAATATTTGCACACCGAGAGAGTTTAAATAATAAACAGAAAAAACATTAAGATCAATATAACACAATGAAATATATTTAATATTATCCGAGATAAATGAAAATAACGATTTTTACAACTTGCGGAAGACCTCCCTATAAACGACATTTCTTGTTGTGGTAGATTTGTTGTTCTCTTTGTCGCATATCAAGATATTGAGACCCTTTGGATGAGTAACCCTTGACAAAGCCACATATAGTTGACCGTGACAAAAAACCGGTTTCCTTAGAAATAGTCCAACATGAGTCAAAGATTAGCATTGACTCTTATTTATGGTCATCGCAAATGACACAATCAAGGGATATTGCCTTCTTATGAATTTGATTGGTAACTTAGGATCAGAAGGTGTCAACGACATTCTAGAAATTAATGCTCGATGTCCTGCGTTACATCCTGTTAAAATCTCAGCTTCAATGACCTGGTTCCCAAGCTTTGTGACGACCATTATTGTACCATTAGATAGTCAATTGAATGGTCAACATTTCGTAGCAACATCACCGGAGTACCTACTTTTAAATTAAGTTCATGGTTTGGAATCCCTGAAGATCTGATTTCATTTAAAAACTCAGTTGTGTGAAGTGCATTTATGATATCAGTTGTATTGTTTGAATGATATGGTTCGTCCGAACTTAAATATAAGCGTCCATCTCCAGCTAATTATGCGTTCATGTATTGATTCACTTCATCAACGACGTCAAGTGTAGGCGCCAAAATCGCCCTTTCTTTAAAGTAAGACGAATCTTCAGGGTAAATGCCAGAGGATGGATATGTACTCTCAACAATTGCTGGGATAGGATCCTCGAAGTCTTGTATCAAAAAATCATGAGGAATGTCAATGGTAATTCCTTCTTCGTCATGTTCTCCCATAACACCATCACCAATGTTGGCAATCCATTCGGAAAAACGTTGTAGCTCTTCCATTTCCTGTACTGATGATGTATTTTGCAGCCTCATATTCTTGGTCAGTCGAAGAACCTTACAGTGTTTCCACAGTGGATATGAATTGATGGTAGCGCCAACAATATCAGGTCTTCGAGCTTTTGGAATTACGGGCAATATTTGACGAAAATCACCACCAAACACAACGATCTTACCTCCAAAAGGTTTTTTCTGATTAGCCGGATTAATATTCTTCATTATGTCCTTCAAAGAAGTGTCCAGGGCCTCAAAACAGTGTCTGTGCATCATTGGTGCCTCATCCCATATGATAAGTTTTGTTTTCATTAACAATTCAGCGAGATGACTTCCGAGTTTGATATTACATGTCTATTCTCCATTAATCTCGAATGGAATGGAAAATCTTGAATGAGCTGTTCTTCCACCAGGTACTAAAAGAGAAGCAATACCGCTTGATGCGACATTTAAAACTATTTCTCCTTGCGACCTGAAACATGATGATAATGTCCTCCACACAAAGGTCTTTCCAGTGCCACCATAGCCATATATGAAGAAAACTCCCCCTTTGTTATCATTAATTGAAGAAATGATCACATCGTAAACACGACGTTGGTCGATATTCATGCTTTGTAGTAGATTATCATGCTCTAATGAGAGAGCTATTGGATCATATCTTAGCTCGTCAAGTACCAATCTATTACGTGATCCATTGAAGTAGCGACTGCCTGGTATTGGCATGGGATGAAAATCTTTCAAACTTTTTCCACCAGCCTGCAAAAGCTTCTCGATCTCTACCAACGTGTAATTTCTAATATCTTCTTAGGTCAGACGTAAATCTAAGATAAAAATCAATATTCTTTATGTGACTACTATTTTTTTCTTTAAGAATGAAAATTTTGAAGAAATATAATGAATTGTAAAGTATAACATACAAAATAGATTAAACATACCTCTTGACGAGCCAATTTGCATTGTTTGTCTAGAACATCCTCAGATAAGTACACCCGACAGGCTTCCCAAACATGTTCAGGTCAGCTGATACAATTTTATGAAAGCAATGTAGCAAATAATAGACGCATCGAATGCGCAGAAGCAAACTGACTTGCCTCTACGATGGCATCAATATATTCTTTATCGTCGGTCAACAAACCCAATGCATAGCATGCATCACGTAGGGTATCGTACTGGATACCATTGACTTTCATCAAATCCTTATAGCATTTCGCACCGCGAACAATGTTAATCATTAGCCTCAAGTAGTACATATCTCCACATCCTGGAGGAACAAAAATCACACGTCCAATAACTGTTCTTTTCCTTCTCCTTGGCTTCCATATTCGGTCCTTTTGAATCCAAACAAAATGCTGTGGAAATTCCTCATAGGTAAGATTGTTTGCCCAATGATACCTATCATTGGCCTCGAACCAAGATATAAATTGGCTTTGGTTCATAGTAGGTTTTGCTAGCACAGTAGATATTTCTTCTTTATCACTAAAAACAACAGTTTGTTCGTCAGGGAGATGAAAGGTGAGGCGTTCAACGGGTGGATCCCTGGAATGAAGCTCAAATCCAAGAAGTCTCCATGCCGCCTCAAATGAAGAAACATATCTGCAGTCATAGTACTGGTTGACCTCGTCAATATGTTCTGCAGAATTAAAATTTGGCGAGCTTTTGTAAAATGATGCAGTCACGTGATCATTTCCTTTGTTTATGTATTTAAAAAGATACTTTATTGCTCTTGACTGATTGCACCACTCAACGTTCAAATGGGCTCCATACTTGAGTAGTAGATAATGATTGTGGCGTACAACGTATCTGTTGTCGAGCGGAACGCCATTCTTCAGAACAAACCGTCCATCATCTCTTCGTCTATATGTTGGGTATCCTTCCTCATCAATTGTAGTCTCTTCAACATAATTCTTAGGGAAATACTTTGTACATTTTCCATCAAACATGCATGGAGTTGACTTGTTAGCCTCTCCGCATGGTCCATGAATCATGTACTCGATAACAGAAGCGTGGTACTCAGGTTCACTCTTCTGATCGGGTATCTCTGCAGAGATAACATCGTCGATCGTCGTAGCTATTCCAAATCCATTTTTTTTATATAGAAATACCAATATGTGCGCATGTGGCAACCCACGTTTTTTAAACTCGATGGTGTAGACAACTGAAATTTACAAAACATAACATAGTTAAAAATAGACAAATCGACAAATCGACAAATATATATTATATCAAATTTTACATCAACAGTATGGTATAAAATAATAAAATAAATAAAATTAAAAGATTACCTGCCTTTACTTCACCGAATATGTTTTTCTTCTGAATATCATTCATCAACTCTTCCAACTTCATTTTAAATACCCTACATACTATGTCGGGATGGTCTTCTGGTTTCAAGTTTCTTTTATCTAAAAATCTAGTGATATCAGGCCATTTTGAGTTGCAGGTAAACGTGATGAATAGATCAGGATATCCAACCCATCTGCATATAGCCATGGCATCTTGATAATTTTGTATCATGTTTCTAGGCCCACGAGTAAATGAAGAGGGAAATATGATGCGTTTTCCTTGTGCAGAAGCATCTGTTTCACCACGCAGATATGCATCTTGAAGACCTTTGTACAATTGCGCCCTCAGTTGCGGCTGATTTTGACAGACCCACCTTGTTCATGCTGACTCAACAGTTGTAAATGCATCAACCAAAAATTGTTGGAATAGTTTCGTAGAGTGCAATAATGTAGTTGCCTCATCATCCCTGTCATGCAGACGGTAGGCAAAAAATTTTCTCTGGCTAATGTTTTTCCTCCCCCCTTCGCATGCCTTACCTTCGGCAAATTCTATATCCTCACGGTAACCATCCTCACCGTATGGAAAAAGAAGAGGATATTGCAATGCAATGTAAGCTACGTTCAGCTCGTTGATGCGGTCCAGCTTTCCTGATTGTGTCTCTACCAAAATATCTCTATCCCCATCCACTCGATCAAAATCTCCAATAATTAATGCAGCAACTTGAGACACTGATGGTAAAGTATATGTTCTTCCATCCTTACCTCGCTTCCCAATCAATTTTAGCTTAATGTCTGAACTTCTATCATCCAGCACTCCCTCTTTCGCTATCCTAAACGACTTGACCAACACATTGTTCTCATCCAACATAGTCTTCAGTTCATGAACTATTTCCGAATGAAGATCATTAGACTCACTATTTTTCCTACGCATTTAAAATATAAATAAAAACATTAGTTGAAAGAAGCAATTTTATCTCATCACATAAATTGAATTACATAACTAAAAATAAAAAAGAATTATAAAAGTACCTAACGGCATTTATTCTGTTTGCCACCTCGTTTTCAGTATCGTAGATGTAAAGCTGAGCAAACTTTGGTGCATCACCATCTGGTGGCAGTAGACTGCCCATTAAGTGGTAATTTTGCCCTTGCATCTTAATGATCGGAGGTGATTTACCCTGATTAATACTTGTATCTGTTTTTGCTCCAATGGATGTAAATGAGAACATGCTATTGTATGATCGAATATTATCACGAAAATGTTTGCTTTTATCACTATCTCCATGTAATAGTTGTTGCAATATTTGAGGAGGGTTGTTCAATTTGGGGAGCTGTATTTTTCCATCCCTTCCACAACATCCAGAATACACGGGCTTTATCTTTGAGGAGGTAGATAATCTTTCCTCACACCAGAACAAAGCACCACAATATCTGCAATTATGTGACGGATCGCCAATGTCCAAATATTCTGAATGTAAAAAAATAATAATTAATACATCTAAATATATATTTATTCATAATGAAAAATGTAATAACCGAACTGCATATATTATAATAATGTTTGCAAATATGACTTTATGAATTAAAAATAATTAATCATACCAACATGCTTTGATGATCCATTACTATTTATATCTCGATTAATATCTATGCTCACATGTTTTTTTCTTTTACTTGTAGGATCTATATTGTCATCACGACCTACAATAGAAAAAACAATCAGATATATTATTTCATCGTAGGTGCATACAAATAAAAGAAAACAACTACAGAAAATATAATAATTTACCCATTATTGAAAATTGGCATACCGGAACAAAGATTAACACTTCTACACGCAATATTGGTACTTGCAACGCCATCCTCATTAACAGATCGACTTGCTAATTTTTTTTGTAAGAAAAATCAATTAAGAGTATCACTTATATATTAATAATTAATAAATTGATATATAAAGACTAAATCCAATATACCGGAATAATGAGGAGCAGTTTCACTTGCAACGTAACTACTTGAACAACCATTATGGCTAATCATTGCAGTGAAAACTGTACTTGCTACATAAAAAAAATAAAAATGAGTTATTTTCTTTTATTAACCAAACAAAAGGTTTATCTCTGTCTAATGTTTTATTTTAAGTTTAATTAATATTTTCACTTACACTTTAGCTACTTAAACAACCATCATGATTAATCATTGTAGTGAAAAATATACTTGCTACATAAAGAAAAACAAAATTGAGATATTTTCATTTATTAACCAAACAAAAAGTCTATCTCTGTTTAATGTTTTATTTTAGTTAATAATTTAAACGATTATAACTTTTCCATATCAATTATATTTCAGCTAAAAAATATATCAAATTAATACTTATCCTTATTTTATGATCTTTACTTGAACAACCTTTTCACCACATATAATGTCAGTATCTTTATAAATATATATCTTTAAATATATATATATATATATATATATGTATGTATGTATGTATGTATGTATATATGTATAGAGATATACACATAGACGATATGGATGTGGAATTGCGGAAGTATAGTTTCATGAAAACAAACATAATTATGAATATATAAATAATAGTTAACTTATGAGATGTAAAAATAAATTAAAATATATATATATATATAATGTGAAAATATTATATATAACTGCCGAGGAATAAAGTTCATATTAATAGAAAGATAATTTGAAAACTAACCAACCGACTTCAGTATTAATAAGTTTCTACCGTGTAGCAATTAATAAAATTCATATGAATAAAAAATAATTAAAAAACTACTTCTAGAAACCCTAGGAACTCAAGTGTACCGCATAAAACCAACACTCCTTCATTTCTACCCACTTCAGCTGAAACCCTAACATGAGGAGTCTTTTTTTCTGCCGACTCCCTTCACCTTCCGCCGCTAGCCCTCCCATATCCTAAAGTGAGGAGTCTTTCACCTTCCACCGCTCAGATCTCGCCCTCCAGGCTCAAACCCAAGGTGAAGAAGCTGTGTTTTTTTCCGATTCACTTCACCTTCCACCGCCATCGCAATTCTCTCACGTTTATTCTTCCATTTTCGCTTCCCAGTTAGTAAAACGAACTTCAGATAATATATCATCTGTAACACCCCCAAAACCGTATGGGAATATTACACGCCGTAGACCCCTTCCACAAGGATCTACCAGGCTAACATCCATAAACACCAAATGCTTGCCCGGCCAGGGTCAAACAATATAATAATACAGACCGTTAAGGTCACTTACACATGAATACACAGACCGATGAGGTCACACAACTCCATCAACAGAACTGACTAAAACAACATTACCCACACAGGGGTCGAAACACAATACAACGGAAGACTGAAATCAACTCTAACAATACAATCAAACTCTACCAACTCTCAACTCTTGATTAGTATCGCAGCTCGTCATCCTCTTGTGCCAATCCTGTGACTGCTCCCCTGAACCTGCATGTACCTAGACGCAGAACAGACATCCACCCCCGATTACTCGGGGGTTAGTAAAACTCCACTATTTTACTAGTGCAAGTATAATACGATACGAAATGCAACAAGTAAATAGCAACTACCAATTTAATACGAAAATCAATTATCAAAATGTTCCCGAGAAGTTTTAGAATTTGGAACTCAAGCAAGAGATATTTGAAAAGAAAAACATCATCTCGGGGATTTTTAAAGCAGAAATTCTTTTGGACCTCGAGTCCCAATTTACAAAACCTTTCTGTAAACATTAGGGCCTTAGCCCAATTCTCATTTCAAAACACACTAGATAAGATATCATTATGAGTCCGAGACCCATATTTAAAATGTTACCCAAACAATCACGGTTATCCGATCGTTGTTCGTACACATCATGTACCGAACTCCGGAGGGCTCGACGGACCTTACTCGGACCACACACACTTTTTGTACACATCATATACCGAACTCCGGATGCCTCAACGGACCCTACCCGGCCACAAACATCGTTCGTACACATCATGTACCGAACTCCAGAGGCGTCGTCAGACTCTACCTGGATCACACACCTTATTCGTACACATCATGTGCCGAACTCCAGAGGCCTCGTCAGACCCTACCTGGTACACACACACACATCGACACGACACAACTCATAATCATCAAATGTCAAGCCATTACACATTACACCGAAATGTATAATCAAGTATGTAAACCAAAAAAACACAAATATCATAATCATCACTGTAATACCCGAGAATTTTGTTCCGGGTTCGTTGAGTTTTCGGGGTTTTATCGGATTGTTGTTGCCCTCATCGTTGGAATTTTGTGCCATGTTTGGATGTGCCTTGTTGGGACATGTGTTTGGAGACGTTTTGGATCAATATGTGAGTTTTTGGGTTTTTGTAGTGTAGCGCACGCTAATGCTTGTGGCATAGCGCACGCTACGGCGTTGTGGTTAGCGCACGCTACCGAATGTGTAGCGCACGCTAACTGGCAGTCCAGAGGCAGTCCAGGAGCTACTGGACTGGGACTGGGGCTTTGTTAGCGCACACTAAGGTCGATAGCTAGCGCACGCTATCGACTTCTTAGCGCACGCCATTTCTTCTTCCTAGCGCACGCTACCGGGTAGGTGCAAGTCTGTCCAGGAGATACTGGGCTGTATCCGTGGCTCGTTAGCGAGCGCTGTGTGTGTGTGTCTAGTGCACGCTAACCTTGTTATTTGCGGTAGTTCTGAGAGTTGACCTCGTTAGCGCGCGCTAATGCTGTCTAGTTAGCGCACGCTAATAACTGTCCAGTATAAATACTGGACATCAGCGTTTAATCATCATTTCTCACCCTTTCTTCGTTTTTGTGGCGGATGGCGACGGGAGAAGTCGGGGAGCGACGTCTTTGGCCTACTCTATTCTTTTCCAAGGTGGTTTGGAAGATCCTTGTCAATTATATCATCATCCAATCCTTGTTCTTTGTCGGATTGAGGTAATTCTTCCGTAGAACCCTAGTTATGTAATTTTGGGGGTTTCTTCGTGATTCTTCAATTTAATCCATGGTGGATGAATTGATTATGGTATTCTTGTTGTCTTGGACATGATCTTCGGATTTTGTAACTCATATATCAATTTTTATCACCCGGGACTTGATTTTCGATTTCTTCGAAGGAACCCTCGGATCCTTGTTGTTTTTCCGGTTGATTCGGATTCCGTTTAATGTTATTTATCCGTGGTGATGTTATTTTCGTAGCGATCGTGAGGTTGTCGAATTCTGGGTCGTTTCTGGAAGTTCGAGGGCTATCCGACCGTGTTCGTTCATTGTTCGGTTGCTCGTGGTATCGAGGCAAGTATCTTATCCATACGTTTCATGTTTCGTAGGCGTAATTATTGATAATGATTTTTAGGCGAAACCCAATGTTTAATGAATGTAAAAAGGGATCGGTATGTTCTCGATAATTGTTGTCTTTCAACAATAATTCGTGTACTTCGTGAATATATGTGTTCTCGGAATATGTTTGTTGGTTTTATATGTTGAAAAGATGCTAGGATCACTTTGAGTGAGTTAAATAGACCGTAATCCTTTGTCGGGGATTATGTAATGTTATGTGTACTTGTTCGGTAAGAAAGTATTGTGTGTGATATTAGTTGTTACTCCTTTGAAAGGAGGTTGTGATGTTTAAGTGTTGCTTGGCTTGATGTTCTGCTCATTATTATGTGATAGTTGAAAGTGATGTGCCTCCGGGTAGGATTGTTGAATCTCCGGGATCCATACTTGCTAGTATGGGTCGGGCGTGACCGTAGGGTTATCCAATCCGGGTATGTCTTGCGGGGACTCCGAGGTTCAGGGCTTTCTATCCCAATGCCGGGATAACTTGTGGGGGTTATCATCGGGTATGTCTTGCGGGGACTCCGAGGTTCGTGGCTTGTTAGCCCGATGCTGGGATAACTTATGGTTGTGGTTTGGAATGGTTCTGTGACTGTTATCACAAGGACATGTGATTTGGTATGGTTTCCTATTGGGTTATTCACTCGGGTATGTTCTACGGGAGCATCTGAGGTTCGTGGCTTGTTAGCACGGGGCGCGAATAATCCTTAGGAACATGTGTTGTGTGATATGGGTTGTGGACCCTGTGGCTTATGATTTGGGTCTTAGACCCCATGTGTTGTGAATTGAGTTGTGAATCCGCATTTTATTATTGGAATCGTATTTTGGAAAGATGATTTTGGGCCGTGTCCCCAAGTGTTTTCGAAAGACTTGAGAATTCCTTATTTCCAAATGTTTTCAAACTCCCGAGACCGTAAAATATTTTGTATGAGATTCATGGTTCTATTCCTACCTTTTATAAATCAAACTGTTTTGATTTAGTGAATTATCTCGGGAAATATATTCAAGAATTTTATATTCTTGGAGTATGTTGCGTATGGCTTGTATTTCTATTTTATACTTGCACTAGCAAAACAGTGGAGTTTTGCTAACCCCCGAGTATTCAGGGGGTGGATGTCTCAGACAAGGCCCGTGTACTTGCAGGTTGTTGGGGAGCGAATCACAGGATCGATACGAAGGATGATGGAAGACGACGATACTAATCACATGAAGACCATTCATTGAGTATTTTGGTAGAGTCTCAGTATTTGGCTCTCTGTTGTGTAGTTTTCCCGTTTTATGAGTATATTGATGTATTCCAACCCCTGCGTGGGTATGAGTTTTAAGTCGAGTTGTATATGTTTGATGTATGGTATTGTGGTAAAAGAACAAATCGGTCTAGCAGCTCATTATGTAGCCATGTCGGCATGTAATGTGAGGTATTGTTTTTATTTTTAGCCTGGTAGATCCTCACGGAGAGGGTCTGCGGCGCTGTAATATTCCCAAGTGGTTTGGGGGTGTTACAATCACAACAACTCAACAATGACCAACCACGCCCGGCACAAACTTAGATGATTTGCACATCCAACACAATTCCACGATGTTAACTAAGTGAAGGTATTATCGTTACCATCAATAGTTCATAATAATCAATTCATACGAAGCATATTCGCTAAGATAAATCAATTCATCATAACCATAACACAACGTCCCTATTCACAAGACACAATTTGTATAGTAAAATACTTGCCTTAATAACCACTACCGAATACTCCGAAGAACACGGTTCGACCGGGAAGCTCGGACCCCAAAGAAGACAACGAACGGAAGGGTTCCAACTCGAGTTCTTCACAAGAATTTCGTCCCTAAGTCATACCAATGATAAATCAACAATCATACGATGGATAATAATCACACAACGCCCAATCCCCCCTCTAAGACCTTTTGTCGGACACCTTCAAGGCGTCGACTAAGAACTCAACCAAAACAACGAATCAATACAATCCAACCGTGGAATAACAATGGAAATGATAGAATACATCTAAATAATCATAAATTCATCACAATTCTAAGTTATTACGGTTAAATCGGAGGAAAACAACAAAACCCACAATTTTCCCAAACTAGGATTTTTCAGGAAATCTGACCTGATTCGCTCGATCAAAGGATGTTATAGATGGATAATCGACGATATGAACTCCAAGACTTCATGGATTTATAGAAGAACATCATGCCTTCGTGTTCTCCAAGTCTCGGCCGCGGAGGAGATGAAATGGTTGAGAAAAACGAGTGAAGAAATGACCTGCCCGACCATTATTAATACTGCCCAGCATGGTTTAGTGCCGCGGCCCGGCCAGCAGAGGGCCGCGGCCCGCGGTACATCCGGCTGCAGCATCAAAAGGCACACGGTGTAGTCTTAGCTATTTCGATCATAACTCCTTCGTACGGACTCCGATTGACTCACTGTTTGAACCATTAGAAAGTAACTTGATGCTCTATAATACTGATAAGATTCAGAATTTTTTGGGTTTCTAAGAATTGATGGTGATTTTACAAAGTCGAACTCAAACTTGGCAAAGTCGTTTAAGAATATTAAACTCAACAAAACGATACCGAAACAAACTCAAATGACAAAAAGTGCAGAATTAATCATTCTCGGAATGACGAAACGGTCATAACAGAGTCGCTAAGATGAACTTCCACCAAAAAAAGGAAATTGACCGGAAATCGAAATTGCGGATATTACATACTACCCTCCTTAAAAGAATTTTCGTCCCGAAACATAAAACAAGTAGGGAGAAGCAATATCCTGCCAGGAAAACTTAACGAGATACACAAGAAATGCGTAACTTTCGCCCATCGGCGAAATGTTACAAGCAACGCAAGGGAATATACGGCACGAAAACACATTTCATGACGACCAACACAACGCCACCGGCTATGATTCAAAACAATAAAGAGCAATTAACGACACATCACATACCACATCACATGCACGTATTTAGTCAAAGAAACGCACACGACAACAAGTCGCACCCGACTAAAACGGCTATACGATAGAAACAAATAGAGTATCACGATAGAAATCACTCCGATTCTTATCAACAAGAAAATGTCCGACGTCAAAACACAAACAATTCAAGATAACGGAAAACGAGAATACTGGATATTACATTCTATTCCACTAAAAAGAAGTTTCGTCCCGAAACTTAAAACAAGGTTATCACAGTGATACATAATAACACAGCGACACATAATAAATTGCTAATTTCATGACTCCATGGTCCACTATCACGTCTCCGTAGGTTTAGCAACCATACAGAAACTTATTCAAAACAAATATCAGCTGTCAAGTTCCAAACATAAAAACGTCACAAAATACATCTCTACACGAGAAACAATCCGCATAACGAGCATGAAAACACCATCACTGGACATCACTTGGCCCCCCAGGAGTAGGGATGGAACTCTGGTTCCCTAACATCTTGGCAACAACCTCACAATACTGAACTCGGTGCCCCTCGCGTCCACAATTATAACAAGTCACCGGCGGTTTCTTACAATGCGCGCGTTCGTGGCCCAGAACGTTACAATTGAAACAGCTAGGAGCATTACCAGAACTCAAAGACACCAGCTTGGGTCTTTTAGGTCCCACAGTTGACCGAATAGGTCCCATACTCGACTGATACAAGGTTTGAGGTGTGGGAAGCCCAATTCCCTCACTTCCCGATGCGTCATCTGAGATCTTGTGCTTCTTTGCTACCGATACAGACTCAATTGACATTATAACCATCCCAAATGCCAAGGCTCGATCCTGATAGTCTTTCAACGTTGTACACATAAAAGGGGCCATACACTGCCGAACCTGTTTCATATGCATATCAAAGTAACGAACCTTATCTGTCTCACTTCGCACTTGATATCGAACGTAACACAGCTGTCGATTGTAATCGACTATTTTTGAGATATCGACACATCTCGGGGCGTAGCCGAGAAAAACTCGACAATTCTATGTTCCTTAACAGGCGGCGGGCAATACTCGGCCTCCATAGCAGTCTTGAATTCAGCCCAAGTAGCGGTACGATCGCTAGGCGCTACGGCCTCCCACCAGTCTGCAGCGTCCCTGTCGAGCAGGTATTGAGCAATAGGAACTCTTCTCTCATCGGGACAAGTTATGACATCAAATGTTCTGTCCAACTGGAAGAGCCAGTTCTCCCAACCTAACGAGTCTGAAGAACCTAATGTAACACCCCAAACTAGGCGGATATTACAGTGCTGTGAATCCCCGACTGGGACCCACCAGGCAATGAAAATGATGAATTAAATAATATAATTGTAGTACCAAACCACATTATATTACCAAATACTTCGATGAGGAGTTTAAGTACATTACACCAGGACAAAACAGAATACTAGTATATTTTATATGGAGATAAAATACACCACCCTGAACAAATAAACATCTCAAACGGAATTTGCAGCGGAAAATACAAATGACGGAAATGACTGAAATGACTGAAATGAACGGAATGACTGGGGCCCCCTACTAGTATCACTGGGACTCCTCGCCGTCAACATGCTCTTCCCGTGCCTTTGCCTTGCCGTGACCTGAAAACAAAATCCCCCAACGGGGTCAGTTACACAGAACAACTATGCTCAAGGGTTGAAAATACATAATCATGATTAAACTGAAGTTATGAAATATCCTTAGTTATGAATTACGCTGAAGAGGAGCATCATAGTACGCCCGTAATGTTCTGTGCCAGTGTACAAGACGAATGACCGGACACACCCGTCCTTGTACCTAATTAGTCTCACGGAGTTAAGCTTTCTGTGTGCGGTCGATGTATCGGTGAACCCAATACATGACCATCGTGTGCCCGACTAAAAATTCCACACAGCCACACCCGGCCACGCAATATGAACCCAGAAGGTCATATGAACGAGAATGACCACACTGAATATCAATGAAAAATAATTCGACAAGGCCAAGAATGACTCACCGAGATGAAAATAATAGTGACGTGATTGATAACCCAATGAAATGATTTGGAACCGTCGTTCCTCGTGAATGAAATGATTATTCGACAATTACAAGTCTTAATATGATTAATACCATGATGAATGAGTTATGATTATGAGTAATCAACAACAAAAAGGAATGAGTATCCTTTAACCGAGTAAGAATTAACTTACTCAACAACGATGAAGAATGTCCGTCCACGAACAACGTCCTAAATGAAATGTCGGTCGCTCGAACAACCTTGAATAACACAATATACCAAATATTCGATCATTACACGAATCAAATACGATCAAAACCGACTCAAACGTCGATACAAACAATATCCGAACTCGTAGATGTACTCTAACGAAAACGTTGAGAATATCCTTCCCGTTGGTTAAAACCAAACCCAAATTATCGAACCAACTCCAAATGATTGATTCAAACCAGAAAAACACTATCAATGACATCAATAATCTCATAGAAATCCATAATTCAAGTTTACGACAACAACAATCGGAAAATCCCCAAATTAACCGAAGTCAACCCTAAGGGTTCTTGAAATAATTCCGAAAATAGCCATTAAATCCGTAGGAATACATTTATCCAAGGTAGATAATCCATATCTAATGTATTCCAACAATAATCCAAGCTTACACGAAGAAATCGGAAGGAAAAACCCAAAAATCCAAAATTCTAGATCCAAGAGATTACTACCTTTGATTTGATGCTAAGGAGATGATGAAGTGATGATAATCCAACTCAAAGCCTTGAATATGATGATAGGTGATAGCAGCTCGAAGAGAACACTCCAAGTCGCCCGAAATCGCCCGAAGTCGCTCCAAAAACGAAGGGAAATGAGAAATGACGAAACTCAGGCTAACTGTCCAATATATAGTCACTCCAGGTTAGCGTGCGCTAGCCCTTGTGCGTAGCGTGCGCTAACGGGTAATTTGGGTAGTCCAGTACCCACTGTCCAAAAACGGTAGCGCGCGCTACGTACCTTTTGTAGCGTGCGCTACAACCATGCCATTAGCGTGCGTTATTAACCATGGTTAGCGTGCGCTAACGAATTATGTGATGCCCAGTACTGGAATCCAGAAACCGTCTGTCCTCTGATCTGACCTCGGTAGCGTGCGCTACAACCAACAAGTAGCGTGCGCTACTACACCGCTTGCGTACGCTAAAACTACTCATAGCGTGCGCTATGAATTAATCCAGTGCAGTCCAGTAGCCACTGGACTCAACCTGATCCGTCCTTAGCATGCGCTACACCACATATTAGCGTGCGCTACTACAACCCACTAGCGCGCGCTACTTACCACTCGTAGCGTGCACTACTTATAACTCGCCTGCAGTCCAATACCTTCTGGACTGCAGTCAGGGTTACATTAGCGTGCGTTAATGCTGAGTGGTAGCGTGCGCTACCTATACTCAATTAGCGTGCGCTAAAAAGAGCACGTAGCGTGCGCTACTCCTCACGCACAGTCTACAATGAAAATGACGATGATGATAAACACGGCACGAAATTCCAATTAGATTAGTGATGAATGACGATTGATACACGATACAATTACTCTGAATGATGAATACCATGATTGAATATGAGTGACAAATGATCATTAATGAGTGAAATTACTGAATGACAATTACTAAATGATAAATACTTAATGATAATAACTGAATTACAACCGGGTATTACATACACTCCCCCTTAAAAGAGTTTCGTCCCCGAAACTAAGGGTCAAACAACTCGGGATAACTCTCCCGCATACTATCCTAGGTTTCCCAAGTAGCCTCTTCAACTCCGTTTCTAGACCACTGAATTTTAACCAAAGGAATCGTCTTATTCCTCAACTGTTTGATTCGCCGCTCTAAAACTCGTATAGGACGCTCCTCATACGAATGATCATCAGCGATCTCGATTTCGTCGAAATGAAGTATGTGACTCGGGTCGGCAACATACTTCCGCAACTGAGAGACGTGAAACACATTATGAATTCGGCTCAACGCTGGAGGTAAAGCCAATCGATAAGCTAACTCGCCTACTCGATCCAAAATCTCAAACGGTCCAATAAATCTCGGACTCAACTTCCCCCGTTTTCCGAAACGGAAAATACCACGACTCGGGGATACCTTGACCAACACGTGGTCACCCGTCTCGAACTCTAGTGGTCGAAGACGATTATCTGTATATGATTTCTGTCGACTCTGAGCGGTCAACAAACGACTCCTGATCAAAGCTACCTTCTCACGGGCGGCTATAAGCATATCGGGCTCGGTGCCGATTGATTCTGATAAGTCGTCCCAACACAACGGAGATCGACAACGATGACCATACAAGGCCTCGTAAGGTGCCATCTTAATCGAAGCATGCCAACTATTATTATACGTGAACTCGATCAATGGAAGTTGGGCTTCCCAATCGTCTTTCCAATCGAGGACACATGCCCTCAACATGTCCTCTAATGTCTGAATAGTCCTCTCTGATTGCCCGTCGGACTGAGGATGAAAAGCGGTACTGAGATTAAGCTGAGTTCCCATGGCACGATGAACTGATTTCCAAAAATGCGACACAAACCGTCCGTCACGATCGAAAACGATACTTTTAGGAGTACCGTGCAGTCTGACTATCTCTTTTATGAACAGTTGAGCAAGTCTCTCGGGACCCCACGTCTCCTTGATCTCAAGGAAATGAGCTGATTTAGTTAAGCGGTCCACGATCACCCAGATCGTATTCATGCCACGACGACTCGTCGGCAAACTCGTGATGAAATCCATAGAAATCTCTTCCCACTTCCATTCTGGAATAGGGAGAGGTTTCAGCATACCCGCCGGTCGCTGATGTTCAATCTTGACTTGTTGACAGGTTAAGCATCTCGAAACAAATTCTGCGACTTCTCTCTTCATATTACTCCACCAGTAATTTTGTTTCAAGTACTTGTACATCTTGCTGGACCCCGGATGAACAGAATAAGGGGTAGCATGAGCTTCTTTCAAAATTGAGTTTTTCAACTCGTCATTCGCCGGTACGCACAACCGATTCTTAAATCTAAAAAGTCCATCCTCGTGGACCACGAATCCAGGGGCTTTCCCCTGAACCACATCCTCACGGATGCGTAACAATGATGGATCTGAACTCTGATTCTCTCGGATTGCCTCCTCGAGTGACGATGAAATCTCTAACATACAAAGTTGTCCCTGAACTCGCTGAAGCCAGACCTCGATCTCGGGTGTAAGGAATTCCTGCTGAAGCTCCTTCTGAACTGTTAAACGGGCAAGCATCTGCTCCTGAACGGACTTACGACTCAACGCGTCGGCGACAACGTTCGCCTTGCCCGGGTGGTAAAGGATCTCGATATCATAATCTTTGATTAATTCCAACCACCGTCTCTGTCGCATATTTAACTCCTTCTGAGTAAATATATACTTTAAACTCTAATGATCGGTGAATATCTGACAGGTAACGCCATAAAGATAATGACGCCAAATCTTCAAATCGAACACCACGGCTGCTAGCTCCAGGTCGTATGTTGGATAATTAACCTCGTAAGGTCTCAATTGTCATGAAGCATAGGCAATAACCTTTCCATTCTGCATGAGCACACATCCCAGACCCTGTCCGGATGCATCACTATAAACCACAAATCCTTCTGTCCCCTGCGGCAAGGAAAGTACAGGTGCTGACATTAACCGGCTCTTGAGTTCCTCAAAACTCCGTTGACACGCGTTGGACCACGTGTATTTCTTGTCCTTCCGCAACAAGTTCGTCAAGGGTTGAGCGATTTTAGAAAATCCTTCCACAAACCGCCGGTAATAACCTGCTAATCCGAGGAAACTTCGAATTTCCTTAACATTCTTCGGAGGTAACCAATCTCGGATAGCCTCTGTCTTCTGAGGGTCGACACGAACTCCGTCTAATGAAATTACATGTCCGAGAAAAGTCACTTCGGACATCCAGAACTCACATTTGGAAGACTTCCCATAAAGTTGCTCTCGTCTCAGCACGTCGAGAACCTGATGAAGATGAACCTCGTGTTCCTCTCGGTCACGAGAATAAATCAAAATGTCATCGATGAAGACAACAACAAACTGATCTAAAAAGTCGATGAAAACCCGATTCATTAACTCCATCAATACCGCAGGTGCATTAGTCAATCCAAACGGCATAACCACAAACTCATAATGACCATAGCGTGTTCGAAACGCCGTCCTTGCGATATCCGACTCTCGAATCCACAACTGATGATATCCAGATCTTAAGTCGATCTTGGAAAATACTGAAGCTCCCTGAAGTTGATCTAAGAGATCATCAATACGGGGTAAAGGATACTTATTCTTGATTGTCACCCTATTCAACTCCCGATAATCGATACACAAGCGAAAAGAACCATCCTTCTTCTTGACAAATAACACTGGTGCTCCCCACGGGGACGCACTCGGTCGAATATAACCCTTCTCGAACAACTCCTCAAGTTGGTTCTTCAACTCCTGCATTTCGGTCAGGGCCATCCGGTACGGTGCCTTCGATATCGGGGACGTACCAGGCTCCGACTCAATCGTGAATTCCACATCCCTCTGTGGAGGCAAACCAGGTAACTCGTCTGGAAAAACATCGGCAAATTCCCTCACTACCGGAATGTCCGTCAACATTACTGATGATTTCTCGGTTTTGGTCATATAACACCAATAACCAACACACCCCTGATTGAGTAATCTCACTGCTTTCATCAAATTAATGACCTTACCAGAACAGCCGTGATTACCTCCCTGAAACACACATTCCACCCCATCGTCTGAAATGATAGTGATCATACGCTTACGGACACTAATGATGGCATCATGACGATCCATCCAATCAATACCCAAGATGACGTCGTCCCTCGGCAAATCTACTACGATTAGGTCCGCTGTCCATACACGACCATGAAACTGAATCGGACAATTCTGAATCTCACGATTACCGATAATTCGTCTACCATCAGGTAGGCCAATGACATAAGGCTCACAACTAGTAGCACTACCCAGACGTAGTCTACTCAAACATGACTCGGAAATGAATGAATGCGATGCACCAGTATCAAAAAGGGTACACACAGGTTGAGATAGAATATCGAGTGTACCTGAGATCATTCGGGCCTCTGGATCATCGGTCTTCTTCATCTCATAAATTCGGGGCTTTCTAGTCCCGGCACCTGACGCCCCCGTCTGCTGGCTAAAGGCTCCACCTTTAGTCGCTCCTGTCGTTTTAAACGACGCTGATTGAGTGGCTTGATTCTGAACGGCTGACTACTTAGGGGCCTGAGATGACGTCTGAGTAGGTTTGGAGTCCCTACGGCAAAAACGGGCCTTATGCCCAGCAATCCCACAATTATGACACGTGATAGTCTGTCTCGGACACTTGGTACTAAGGTGACCTAGATCCCCACAGTTAAAGCAGTGATGGCAGGCGGCCACTCGAGGCGAGATTCGCGGGTTTAGGCGACACAGAGGTCGCTCGGTAAGCAGAGCCCGCACGGGGTTTCTTGAAGCTTGTCGCCCGCCTTGATCGATTACGATTCTTCAATTTCTTGCTAGCGAGACGAAGGTTCTTTGCTTAGCAATTTCCTTAGCAGTAAGCTCATAAGTGAGAGCTTTCTCGATGAATTCGGCCAACGTGGTGCAATTATGATTAAGTAACTGAAGTCTCATACGGGGTTTCAGCCTCTTGCTGAAATACTTGATTTTATCCGCCTCTGAATGAATGATGGATGAGGCGAAAGGGAGAAGTTCCTGAAATTTCTCGGCAATGGCGAGAACATCCTCGTCTGCTGAGGGGTCGGGGGTGAGTAATTCTGACAGCTTGGCCTCTCTGAGTGGGGCCGGATAATACCTATCCATCATGAGAGTCTTGAACTAATCCCATGTACATGATCCTTCGGTGGGTTTCAACGATAACCACCAAGAATGAGCGCTCTTACCCAGGTAGTAAGCCGCAACTGAAACCTTATGTCCTTCGGGACACTCTACCATTGCAAATAGCTTCTCGAAATGCTCGAGCCAATGAACAATATCCGCCGGCTCAGACGAGACCTCAAAAGTAAGTGGCCTCTGGCGAGTAATGTCACCGATGATACTGCTCACATTCCTCTCTTGCCTCTGAGGTGGTGGCGGAGGAGCCTGTTGATTTTGATTGACTGAGTTGTGCATCATCTCCATAAGTTGTGCCATCTGCGTCATTTGGGCCATCATGCCCTGCATAAAAGTGAGTGGGTCAACCCGAACACCTTCTGACTGAGCCGTGTCCCCGGTACGACTCCCCGTTAATGAATGATCGCGTCCAGGTGAATGAATGGCAGCGTCGCTGCTCGATGAATTAGCATTATTTCTCGCGTTTGCACGTGTATTCACACGAGCTCTCGGGATTCGACCCGCTCCACAGCCTCGTCCTCCACGTCCTCTTCTTTCCCTCTCCATACTGAAGTAGGAAAGTCACATGATGATTATATTTCCCGCATGAATATCACGTTATGATTATGACATGAGATGATGAAAATGAGCATACGCGCTCTAACACAGTGATTACATGAATGATTAACTAACGTGGCATGATTATCTGATGAAATTACTGAAATGATTATCTTGAACAAGTTAACATGATTAATGATTCGATCTTCCTGATCACCAACTGAACAATGAAATGAATTGAGTTATTAACGAGTTAACATGACCGTCCTGGTCAAAATGACAAAGGTGATTGAGGATTGTTAACTGATGAATTATGAATGAATGATTAATGCCAGAAATTATACCATGGCATTAGAAATCTTACAGTTCTTGGTCTGATTGGCTCGGCATTTGCACAGGTCACACGTGACGCGAAAGTCCAATGATACTAGTCCGATGACGATGATTTCAAATGAGACATGACTTGGAGGGTAGTATTCAAAACCACTCTCCGATACCAACTCTGTAACACCCCAAACTAGGCGGATATTACAGTGCCGTGAATCCCCGACTGGGACCCACCAGGCAATGAAAATGATGAATTAAATAATATAATTGTAGTACCGAACCACGTTATATTACCAAATACTCCGATGAGGAGTTTAAGTACATTACACCAGGACAAAACAGAATACTAGTATATTTTATATGGATATAAAATACACCACCCTGAACAAATAAACATCTCAAACGGAATTTGCAGCGGAAAATACAAATGACGGAAATGACTGAAATGACTGAAATGAACGGAATGACTCGGGCCCCCTACTAGTATCACTGGGACTCCTCGCCGTCAACATGCTCTTCCCGTGCCTTTGCCTTGCCGTGACCTGAAAACAAAATCCCCCAACGGGGTCAGTTACACAGAACAACAATCCTCAAGGGTTGAAAATACACAATCATGATTAAACTGAAGTTATGAAATATCCTTAGTTATGAATTACGCTGAAGAGGAGCATGATAGTACGCCCGTAATGTTCTGTGCAAGTGTACAAGACGAATGACCGGACACACCCGTCCTTGTACCTAATTAGTCTCACGGAGTTAAGCTTTACCGTGTGCACGATCCAATGTATCGGTGAACCCAATACATGACCATCGTGTGCCCGACTAAAAATTACACACAGCCACACCCGACCACGCAATATGAACCCAGAAGGTCATATGAACGAGAATGACCACACTGAATATCAATGAATAATAATTCGACAAGGCCAAGAATGACTCACCGAGATGAAAATAATAGTGACGTGATTGATAACCCAATGAAATGATTTGGAACCGTCGTTCCTCGTGAATGAAATGATTATTCGACAATTACAAGTCTCAATATGATTAATACCATGATGAATGAGTTATGATTATGAGTAATCAATAACAAAAAGGAATGAGTATCCTTTAACCGAGTAAGAATTAACTTACTCAACAACGATGAAGAATGTCCGTCCACGAACAACATCCTAAATGAAATGTCGATCGCTCGAACTGTAATACCCGGTTGTAATTCATTCATTTTCATTCAGTAATTATCAGTCTGTAATTGTCACTCAGCAATTTTGACTCATTAATAATCACTCATCATTCATGAATCACTCATTTGCGTTCACTGTTGGCATGTTGTAATCGTATATCAGTTACCGATCGTCATTTTATCTCCGTTTTTAGATCGAGACGGGAGTATTATCATTTTCATTGTGATTGATAGCCTTGTACTGGGAGTACCATCTTTGGCTCGTGTTAGACTTGTTCACTTTCACATTCGTATGGTATATCGGATCATTCATCAGTCGTAGCGAGGAATCGGAGTTATCGGATTTATTCACCTTGGCCAGCATTGAGTTACGGCCGTAAGGTTCCGGGATACGGCCGTAAGTTCAGCGGGTACGACCGTAAGGCTGGCCAGTTACGGCCGTACGCTGCAGGCAGGATGCCTGGTCATTTTTGACGAAGGCGGGTTACGCCCGTAAGTTTGGCCGGATACGGCCGTATCATCCGAGTTACGGCCGTAAGGTGTGCGGGTACGGCCGTAAGGATGTCGGCGGATGTTTTTGACGAAGGCGGGTTACGCCCGTAACTCAGTAGCGGTTACGGCCGTAAGTCTGTCGGCAGGCTTTCGGACGAAGCCGAGTTACGACCGTACGAGTTGGCCGGTTACGGCCGTAAGGCCGTTGACTTGGAATGTTACGGCCGTAAGAGGGCCGAGTTACGGCCGTAACTTCCGGCAGTATTTAAGGTTCGGCCGGGACACTTTTCCTCATTTTTTCTCATTTCCTTCATCTTGTCCGCGAGAGAGAGCTTGAGGGAGATATTTTGTCATCATCAATCACTTGTGTTTTCGGATTTCATCATCTTATTTTGTTGGGAAGCTTGGATAGTCGATTTAACACGTTTTCATCGGATAGAAGTGTTTGTATCTTCAAAGGTAATATTCTTCAACACCTTGGATTTCGATTTTGTGTTGAGATATGATGTTTTGGACGTTATAATCATGTTATATGAAGGGATATGTATATGATTATGAGTTTGTATAAGGATTCATTGGATTATTGAGGGATTATTCAAGAACACTTTGAATATCGAGTTGAAATTGGGGGTTTTCGATTAATTGTCGTTATAATCAAGTTTTTGGATATTCGTTTTGGATTATTAATCGTATTGAAGATGTTTTGTTGGTTTGAAACACTTCTTGGGGGATTTGATATTGGTATATTGAGGTTTGATTGTAAACAATCGGAGTTTGGACGCAACGTGTTTGATTTAATGCCTCAATGGACTTGGTTTAGTCGTATTGGCGTTTTGAGTTCGTTATATTCGTGTTTGATTCGTATATTGAACGGATTGTTGGTAATTGAATTATTCAAGGTTGTTCGAGCGACCGATATCTCAATTAGGACGTTGTTCGTGGAAGGATAATTGTCACCGGTGTTGAGTAAGTTAATTCTTACTCGGTTAAAAGGATATTCATCCCTTTTGTTGTTGTTCATTCATAATCATAACTCATTCATCGATGTATTAACCGTATCAAACTTGTTATTGTCAATTAATCACTTGATCATAAGGAGCAGCGGTTCCAATCATTTCATTGATTTGTCATTTATTTCACTACCATTCCACCTCGGTGAGTCATTATTCATTTTCGATGTCACTTTTGTTATATCGTGGCATTCCGGGTCATCTTGGCGTGCGGTTGGTATGTGTTGGATTTTCATGTCGGGCACGTTTAAGTCGTGTGTTGGTTGTTGGCCTCACATTGGGTGTGCACACGAGTCATATTGTCTCGTGAGATCGATTAGGTACAAGACCACACGTGTATTCGATCGATACTCGTTGGTGGCTTGTGCACGGACACATTTCCATCCGGGCGCGATGTGGTACCACCCTTTGAGCCGTCTTGTTAGTTGATTCATATAGCATGTTTGATTGCGTATGTTTCGACAGATATTTCATAACTTCGGATATAATCATGATTGTGTATTTTCAACCCATGAGGATTGTTGTTACGTATGGCGGACCCATTTGAGGATTTTATTTTTCAGGTCATGGCAAGGCAAAAGCACGGAATAGCATGTTGATGGCGAGGAGTCCCAGTGATACTAGTAGGGGCCCCGATCTTTCGATTATTCATGTTATTGTCCTTTATTTTCCGCTGCAGACTTTCATTTGGATACTCCGTTTCATTCAGTGTCGTGTATTTTATCTTCATATAAAATATACTAGTATTCGGTATTGTCCTGGTGTGTTGTACTTAAACTCCTCATCGGAGTATTTGGTAATATAATGTGGTTCGGTACTACAATTATATTATTTAATTCATCATTTTCATTTGCCTGGTGGGTCCCAGTCGGGGATTCACGGCACTGTGATATCCGCCTAGTTTGGGGTGTTACAGAGTTGGTATCAGAGCGTGGTTTTGAATACTACCTTCCGAGTAATGTATCATTTGAAATCATCGTCATCAGACTAGTATCATTGGACTTTCGCGTCACGTGTGACCTGTGCAAATTCCGAGCCAATCAGACCGAAAGAACTGTAAGATTTCTAACCCCATGGTATAATTTCTGGCAATAGTCATTCATTCATCATTCATCAATTAACAATCCTCAAACATCATCATTCATTGTGATTAGGACGATCATGTTAACTCATTAATCACTTAATTCATTTCTTTACTCAGTTAATGATCAGGACGATCATATTAACTCATTAATCACTTAATTCATTTCTTTACTCAGTTAATGATCAAGACGATCATATTAACTCATTAATCACTTAATTCATTTCATTACTCAGTTGTCGATCTGGATGATCATATTATCAATCTTGTTAAGTTATTCAAGATAATCATTTCAAGAATTTCCTCAGATAATCATGTAACTTCAGTAAATCATTCATATAATCACTAAGTTAGAGCATGTATAATCATTTTCATCATCTCATGACATAATCATAACGTGCTAATCATGCGGGAAATATAATCATTATGCGACCTTCCTACTTCAGTATGGGGAGAGCTGTCAGGGGATGCACGGGGAGAGGCCGCGGTGCGGGCCGAAACCCAAGAATTAATCACTCGCTGTCGGGAAATCGTGCCCAGGACTCGGCTCGGTCAGAAGATGTTCGGGTTGATCCACTCACTTTTATGCAGGCCATGATGACCCATGTGTAATTGCTCAATCATTATTGCGCCACTCTGGCCGGATTAATCGAGAGAACTCTCCCGTATGAGCCAGCTGCTAAAGAAAGTGCTGAACAACAACCTTCATCTGTCAACAAGAAATCAACGAAGCGTAATCAATCCGAAGGCGGTCAGTCAACCTTCAAGAAGCCTCGTGTGAGTCCTATCGTTTCTGAGCGACCTCCTACGGCGCAAAATCGTGCGGGATCTCAGTCCCGAGCGGCCTGTTCGGCCATCACCTGTTTCAATTGTGGGCAGGGTCATTACGACCGAGTGTCTCAAACCGTCTATCACGTGCTATAATTGTGGGAATTTTGGGCATAAGGCCCGTTTTTGCGAAAGGACTCCAAGTCGGCTCGCGGCATCTCGTGCCGAAGCAATCAGCGTTTCAGAATCAGACTGCTTTGTCAACGTCGTTTAAGACAATGGAAGCAAATAGAGTTGGGGCTCATATTTATCAGACGGGAGCGTCCGGTTCGGGGGCCGGCAAGTCCCAGATTCATGTGATGAGGAGGATCGACAATCCGGTGGCCCGAATGACCTCAGGTATACTCGTAATTTTATTTCAACCTGTGTGTACCTTTTGGATACTGGTGCACCGCATTCATTTATTTTCGAATCATGTTTTAATAGACTTATTTTGGGATAGTCCTATTGCTTGTGGACCTCATACCATCGGTCTACCTGACGATGGAAGAATTTTCGGAAATCATACCGAAGTAAGCTTAGTGACCGCGATTGGTTGATGGACCTAATCGTGGTGAATTTTATCTTAGGACGATGTAATTTTCGGTATTAGTTGGTTTGATAGTTTTGATACTATCCTTAGTGTTTGTTAGCGTTTGGTCGCTATCTTTCCGTCGTTGGTTGTCGAATGTGTGCTTCAGGGAAGTAATCCCCGTTGTTCCAGTAGAATTATTATTATGGCGGAAGCAGAGAGATTCCGCTATCGATCTATTCAATCATTCATTGCACCATTTTCATCGATTGGCCTTTCTAAGGCAATCGAGTCATTCAATCATTCATTGTATCATTTTCATCGATTGACCTTTCTAAGCCAATCGAGTTATTCAATCATTCATTGCATCATTTTCATCGATTGGCCTTTCTAAGGCAATGGAGCTATTCAATTATTCATTGTGTCATTTTCATCGATTGGCCTTTCTAAGGCAATCGAGTCATTCAATCATTCATTGTATCATTTTCATCGATTGACCTTTCTAAGGCAATCGAGTTATTCAATCATTCATTGCACCATTTTCATCGATTGGCCTTTCTAAGGCAATCGAGTCATTCAATCATTCATTGTATCATTTTCATCGATTGACCTTTCTAAGGCAATCGAGTTATTCAAATATTCATTGCATCATTTTCATCGATTGGCCTTTCTAAGGCAATCGAGCTATTCAATCATTCATTGTGTCATTTTCATCGATTGGCCTTTCTAAGGCAATCGAGTCATTCAATCATTCATTGTATCATTTTCATCGATTGACCTTTCTAAGGCAATCGAGTAATTCAATCATTCATTGCATCATTTTCATCGATTGGCCTTTCTAAGGCAATCGAGCTATTCAATCATTCATTATGTCATTTTCATCGATTGGCCTTTCTAAGGCAATCGAGTCATTCAATCATTCATTGTATCATTTTCATAGATTGACCTTTCTAAGTCAATCGAGTTATTCAATCATTCATTGCGTCATTTTCATCGATTGGCCTTTCTAAGGCAATCGAGCTATTCAATCATTCATTGTATCATTTTCATCGATTGGCCTTTCTAAGGCAATCGAGTTATTCAATCATTCATTGTGTCATTTTCATCGATTGGCCTTTCTAAGGCAATCGAATTATTCAAACATTCATTGTATCATTTTCATGGATTGGCCCTTCTAAGGCAATCGAGATGTATTTCCAGACGAGTTATCTGGTTGCCTTCACATAGAGTAGTGGAGTTCAGGAGTGAGTTGGAGCCGGTACGTCCCCTTTATCGAAGGCACCGTATCGGATGGCCCCGACCAGAATGCAGGAGTTGAAGATTCAACTTGAGGAATAGTTCGAGAAAGGTTATCTCCGACCGATTGCGTCCCCGTGAGGAGTACCAGTGTGATCTGTCAAGGAGAAGGATGGCTCGTCTCGTGTGTGTATTAATTATCAGGAGTTGAACAGGGTGATGATCAAGATTAGTACCCCTTACCCCGTATTGATGATCTTTTAGATCAACTCCAGGGAGCTTCAATATTTTCCTAGGTCGACTTAAGATCTGGATATCATCAACTGCGAATTCAAGAGGCGGGTATCGCAATAAGGACGGCGTTTCGTACACGCTATGGTCATTACGAGTTCGTAGTTATACCGTTCGGGCTAACTAATGCACCTGCGGTATTCGTGGAGTTAATGAAGCGGGTTTTCATCGACTTTTTGGATCAGTTTGTTGTTGTCTTCCTCGATGACATTTTGATTTATTCTCGTGATCGTGAGGAACACGAGGTACGTCTTCATCAGGTTCTCGACGTGCTAAGACGCGAGCAACTTTATGGAAAGTTTTCTGAATGTGAGTTCTGGATGTCCGAAGTGACTTTTCTCGGGCATGTAATTTCATCTGCCAGAGTTCGTGTCGACCCTCAGAAGACGGAGGCTATCCGAGATTGGCAACCTCCGAAAGATGTTAAGTAAATCCGAAGTTTCCTCGGATTAGCTGGTTAATTATCCAACCCACGGCTGGGGCTAGCAGCCGTGGTTTTCGCGTTGGAAATTTGGCGTCGTTACCTTTATGGCATCACCTGTCAGATATTCACCGATCATAAGAGTTTAAAGTATATAATTACTCAGAAGGAGTTAAATATGCGACAGAGACGGTGGTTAGAATTAATCAAAGATTATGATATCGAGATCCTTTACCACCCGGGCAAGGCGAACGTTGTCGCCGACGCCTTGAGTCGTAAGTCCGTGCAGGAGCAGATGCTTGCTCGTTTAACAATTCAGAAGGAGCTTGGCGGGAATTCCTTAGACCCGAGATCGAGTGCGGCTTCAGAGTCGGGGACAACTTTGTATGTTAGAGATTTCATCGTCTCTTGAGGAGAAAATCGGGGAAAATCGGGGTTCGGACCCGGCATTGTTGCGCATCCGTGAGGATGTGGCTCGAGGAAAGCCCACGGATTCGTGGTCCACGAGGATGGACTTTTGAGATTTAAGAATCGGTTGTGCGTGATCGAATGACGAGTTGAAAAACTCGATTTTGAGAGAAGCTCATGCTACCCCTTATTCTGTTCATCCGGTCCCAAGAAGATGTACAAGGACTTGAAACAAAATTACTGGTGGAGTAATATGAAGCGAGAAGTCGCAGAATTTGTTTCGAGATGCTTAACCTGTCAACAAGTCAAGATTGAACATCAGCGACCGGCAGGTATGTTGAAACCTCTCCCTATTCCAGAGTGGAAGTGGGAAGAAATTTCTATGGATTTCATCACGAGTTTGCCGACGAGTCGTCGTGGCATGAATACGATCTGGGTGATTGTGGACCGCTTAACTAAATCAGCTCATTTCCTTGAGATCAAGGATACGTGGGGTCCCGAGAGACTGGCTCAGTTGTTAATCAAGGTGATAGTGAGACTGCACGGTACTCCTAAGAGTATCATTTCCGATCGTGACGGACGATTTGTGTCTCATTTTTGGAAATCAGTTCATCGTGCTATGGGAACTCAGCTCAATCTCAGTACTGCCTTTCATCCTCAGTCCGACGGACAATCAGAGAGGACTATACAGACATTAGAGGACATGTTGAGGGCATGCGTCCTCGATTGGAAGGACGATTAGGAAGCCCAACTACCACTGATCGAGTTCACGTATAATAATAGTTGGCATGCCTCCATTAAGATGGCACCTTACGAGGCCTTGTACGGTCGTCGTTGTCGATCTCCTTTGTGTTGGGATGACTTGTCAGAATCACTCGGCACCGAGCCCGATATGCTTATAGCCGCCCAGGAGAAGGTAGCTTTGATCAAGAGTCGTATGTTGACATTTCGAGTCGGCGTAAATCATATGCAGATAATCGTCGTCGACCACTAGAGTTCGAGACGGGTAACCATGTTTTGGTCAAGGTATCCCCGAGTCGAGGTATTTTCCGTTTCGGAAAACGGGGGAAGTTGAGTCTGAGATTCATTGGACCGTTTGAAATTATGGATCGAGTAGGCGAGTTAGCTTATCGATTGGCTTTACCTCCAGCATTGAGCCGAATTCATAATGTGTTTCACGTCTCTCAGTTGCGGAAGTATGTTGCCGACCCGAGTCACATACTTCAGTTCGACGAAATCGAGATCGCGGATGATCATTCGTACGAGTAGTGTCCTGTACGAGTGTTGGAGCGGCGAATCAAATAGTTGAGGAACAAGACGATCCCTTTGGTCAAGATTCAGTGGTCCAGACACGGAGTCGAAGAGGCCACTTGGGAAACCGAGGAGAGTATGCGGGAGAGTTATCCCGAGTTGTTTGACCCTTAGTTTCGGGGACGAAACTCTTTTTAAGGGGGGGAGTATGTAATAACCGGTTGTAATTCATTCATTTTCATTCAGTAATTATCAGTCTGTAATTGTCACTCAGTAATTTTCACTCATTAATAGTCACTCATCATTCATGAATCACTCATTTGCGTTCACTGTTGGCATGTTGTAATCGTATATCAGTTACCGATCGTCATTTTATCTCCGTTTTTAGATCGAGATGGGAGTATTATCATTTTCATTGTGATTGATAGCCTTGTACTGGGAGTACCATCTTTGGCTCGTGTTAGACTTGTTCACTTTCACATTCGTATGGTATGTCGGATCATTCATCAGTCGTAGCGAGGAATCGGAGTTATCGGATTTATTCACCTTGGCCAGCATTGAGTTACGGCCGTAAGGTTCCGGGATACGGCCGTAAGTTCAGCGGGTACGGCCGTAAGGCTAGCCGGTTACGGCCGTACGCTGCAGGCAGGATGCCTGGTCATTTTTGACGAAGGCGGGTTACGCACGTAAGTTTGGCCGGATACGGCCGTATCATCCGAGTTAAGGCCGTAAGGTGTGCGGGTACGGCCGTAAGGATGTCGGCGGATGTTTTTGACGAAGGCGGGTTATGCCCGTAACTCAGTAGCGGTTACGGCCGTAAGTCTGTCGGCAGGATTTCGGACGAAGCCGAGTTACGGCCGTACGAGTTGGCCGGTTACGGCCGTAAGGCCGTTGACTTGGAATGTTACGGCCGTAAGAGGGCCGAGTTACGGCCGTAACTTCCGGCAGTATTTAAGGTTTGGCCGGGACACTTTTCCTCATTTTTTCTCATTTCCTTCATCTTGTCCGGGAGAGAGAGAGCTTGAGGGAGATATTTTGTCATCATCAATCACTTGTGTTTTCGGATTTCATCATCTTATTTCGTTGGGAAGCTTGGATAGTCGATTTAACACGTTTTCATCGGATAGAAGTGTTTGGATCTTCAAAGGTAATATTCTTCAACACCTTGGATTTCGATTTTGTGTTGAGATATGATGTTTTGGACGTTATAATCATGTTATATGAAGGGATATGTATATGATTATGAGTTTGTATAAGGATTCATTGGATTATTGAGGGATTATTCAAGAACACTTTGAATATCGAGTTGAAATTGGGGGTTTTCGATTAATTGTCGTTATAATCACGTTTTTGGATATTCGTTTTGGATTATTAATCGTATTGAAGATGTTTTGTTGGTTTGAAACACTTCTTGGGGGATTTGATATTGGTATATTGAGGTTTGATTGTAAACAATCGGAGTTTGGACGCAACGTGTTTGATTTAATGCCTCAATGGACTTGGTTTAGTCGTATTGGCGTTTTGAGTTCGTTATATTCGTGTTTGATTCGTATATTGAACGGATTGTTGGTAATTGAATTATTCAAGGTTGTTCGAGCGACCGATATCTCAATTAGGACGTTGTTCGTGGAAGGATAATTGTCACCGGTGTTGAGTAAGTTAATTCTTACTCGGTTAAAAGGATATTCATCCCTTTTGTTGTTGTTCATTCATAATCATAACTCATTCATCAGTGTATTAACCGTATCAAACTTGTTATTGTCAATTAATCACTTCAGTCATAAGGAACGACGGTTCCAATCATTTCATTGAGCTGTCATTTATTTCACTACCATTCCACCTCGGTGAGTCATTATTCATTTTCGATGTCACTTTTGTTATATCGTGGCACTCCGGGTCATACTGGCGTGCCGGTTGGTACGTGTTGGATTTTCATGTCGGGCACGTTTAAGTCGTGTGTTGGTTGTTGGCCTCACATTGGACTGTGCACACGAGTCATATTGTCTCGTGAGACTGATTAGGTACAAGACCACACGTGTATTCGATCGATACTCGTTGAAGGCTTGTGCACGGACACATTTCCATCCCGGGCGTAGTGTGGTACCACCCTTTGAGCCGTACTGTTAGTTGATTCATATAGCATGTTTGATTGCGTATGTTTCGACAGGATATTTCATAACTTCAGATATAATCATGATTGTGTATTTTCAACCCATGAGGATTGTTTTTACGTATCGACCCATTTAGGGATTTTATTTTTCGTGTCATGGCAAGGCAAAAGCACGGAATAGCATGTTGATGGCGAGAGTCCAGTGATACTAGTAGGGGCCCCGATCTTTCGCTTATTCATGTTATTGTCCTTTATTTTCCGCTGCAGACTTTCATTTGGATACTCCGTTTCATTCAGTGTCGTGTATTTTATCTTCATATAAAATATACTAGTATTCGGTATTGTCCTGGTGTGTTGTACTTAAACTCCTCATCGGAGTATTTGGTAATATAATGTGGTTCGGTACTACAATTATATTATTTAATTCATCATTTTCATTCGCCTGGTGGGTCCCAGTCGGGGATTCACGGCAGTGTGATATCCGCCTAGTTTGGGGTGTTACACGAACAACCTTGAATAACACAATATACCAAATATTCGATCATTACAAGAATCAAATACGATCATAACCGACTCAAACGTCGATACAACAATATCCGAACTCGTAGATATACTCTAACGAAAACGTTGAGAATATCCTTCCCGTTGGTTAAAACCAAACCCAAATTATCGAACCAACTCCAAATGATTGATTCAAACCAGCAAAACACTATCAATGACATCAATAATCTCATAGAAATCCACAATTCAAGTTTACGACAACAACAATCGGAAAATCCCCAAATTAACCGAAGTCAACCCTAAGGGTTCTTGAAATAATTCCGAAAATAGCCATTAAATCGGTAGGAATACATTTATCCAAGGTAGATAATCCATATCTAATGTATTCCAACAATAATACAAGCTTACACGAAGAAATCGGAAGGAAAAACCCAAAAATCCGAAATTCTAGATCCAAGAGATTAATACCTTTGATTTGATACTAAGGAGATGATGAAGTGATGATAATCCAACTCAAAGCCTCGAATATGATGATAGGTGATAGCAGCTCGAAGAGAACACTCCAAGTCGCCCGAAATCGCCCGAAGTTGCTCCAAAAACGAAGGGAAATGAGAAATGACGAAACTCAGGCTAACTGTCCAATATATAGTCACTCCAGGTTAGCGTGCGCTAGCCCTTGTGCGTAGCGTGCGCTAACGGGTAATTTGGGTAGTCCAGTATCCACTGTCCGAAAACGGTAGCGCGCGCTACGTACCTTTTGTAGCGTGCGCTACAACCATGCCATTAGCGTGCGTTAATACCCATGGTTAGCGTGCGCTAACGAATTATGTGATGCCCAATACTGGAATCCAGAAACCGTCTGTCCTCTGATCTGACCTCGGTAGCGTGCGCTACAACCAACAAGTAGCGTGCGCTACTACACCGCTTGCATACGCTAAAACTACTCATAGCGTGCGCTATGAATTAATCCAGTGTAGTCCAGTAGCCACTGGACTCAACCTGATCCGTCCTTAGCGCGCGCTACACCACATATTAGCGTGCGCTACTACAACCCACTAGCGCGCGCTACTTACCACTCGTAGCGTGCGCTACTTATAACTCACCTGCAGTCCAGTACCTTCTGGACTGCAGTCAAGGTTACATTAGCGTGCGTTAATGCTGAGTGGTAGCGTGCGCTACCTATACTCAATTAGCGTGCGCTAAAAAGAGCATGTAGCGTGCGCTACTCCTCACGCACAGTCTACAATGAAAATGACGATGATGATAAACACGGCACGAAATTCCAATTAGATTAGTGATGAATGACGATTGATACATGATACAATTACTCTGAATGATGAATACCATGATTGAATATGAGTGACAAATGATCATTAATGAGTGAAATTACTGAATGACAATTACTGAATGATAAATACTGAATGATAATAACTGAATTACAACCGGGTATTACACCTACAAAATGGGGCGGGTGCATTCTCATCACACCTCGTAACCACTTACTAGCTCCATTATCCTCATTTGGGATCCCATCCCGGCATAAGGTCTGATTCATATGTGCCAACTGGTCAACCACTTGACGAAGAATGGTGGCGGCGCCAATGTCAGCATTTTCCCCAGTTGATTGCCTCTGCTCATGCGATTTGTCATCTCGACCACCTGTACTGAGCTCATTGGCGCTCGACAACGAGCTTTTCGCCCTCTCATGCTCCTAATTCCGACCTCTACCACGACCACGCTCTCGACCTCTACCTCTCGGCATACTAAATGGCCACCGATCAGAACAACAAAACAAATATCACATAATCAACATAGGGCAACAAACAGCGCACAATAAAGTATTCACTCCAAATCATCACACGAGTACACGAATTAACACTAAAATAATAGACTTAAATTCATAAGTAATTCGCACGGTTACACCAACAGAGGTGCACGACTTTTACCAAACTAAACACAGTCAAGACCACATGCATGTCATTGAAATCAGGCACTTGTCACATTCTTTAAAAATAAATTTTTTTTTCGAGGTATTTGTTCGAATGATAATATTTTAAAATTTATGAGTTTGAAAGATTTTGCTGAAATGAAATTTTTGAAAACATTTTTAATACCTCGTCATTTAACCAAAACCATAAACTCATTATTAAAACTGCTTTGTTTGAAGTTATTTACAAAACAACACGTTGAAACTTCAATCTTCTCGATAAATGATATCCTCAAAATGGCCTTGCCAATATATATATTATTATTATCATCGTTAATGACATACAAGATATTCACAGTCGTCCCTGGTGGACCATACGATTATATCTACTGAAATCAATTGACTGGTAGAGGACGCGGATACAACTATAACAACAAGGTTATTACCGCGACAGTCAAAAGCTTACGGTCGTAACATCTATGTGCTTACGGCTGTAATGGAAAACATCTTACGGCCGTAATCGCTAGCTGCAGGACAACAGGATTGTCCTAGCAGCCCCGAAAAGGCTCCAAAGGTTAAGGATCGACTCCTAACAATGTACTCCAACCTATAGAAAACCCTATAACATTCTTCGACAAGTATAACAACGTAACAAACTTATCGTAACGACAACACACAAACACATAACCTTTAAATTCTGAAAATTAGAGTCGTTTTGCAAAACAGAAATTTTCCAAAAAATCCTTTCAATCGTAGTAAAAATGCGGTGGTATTTTGCAATGTCCGAAGTATTTTAAAACACATTTTGAAAATACCGTCTGATGGTGTCATTTGAAAATACACGGCCCATTTGTCAAAATTTAACCGATTTTAGAATTCATACAAACCGTGGTTGGACCAAACCACCAAAATATTTTCCAAAAATCGATTTCTACAAAAATGCTCAAACCATAAAGTTCTTCAGAAAACATTCTCAAACCTACCCTTAGCGGGCAAAATTACAACATTCCAAAAACAGTCGAATTTAAAACCACATGCTCAAACGGCAACCAGGGTCGCCAATTCAATCAAATGCATCTCGTGGCACCAAGTTTAAACACACAACAAAATCATTCATCGGAGTTTCTCACAACTCTACCGTCGATACCTTTTCAAAACCCATCAAGGTTTACAACTTTCACCCCATACCACCCCACACGGTGGTTCAAAGGTAAAACAACAATACACCCAGTTTTTATACATATAGTATGTGTCACAAGTATTATATACAACTATATTACACAACTCCGTGTAAATAAAATTATGCACCGCAATTAACTCACTAAGATAAAATCATGATACACGGGTACCTCGCATAAAAGAGGAGTCTTACGTCCACAGATCGCACGGAGATGACGGTTGCCCACGATACTAATCTCATCCGACAACATATCCGACACGTTGTAACTACGCACTACTCAACTGGTCACCTGACGACTTGAACGACAAGACAACACATTACTTGACAAATCACGACTCGACTCGACCCGACAGCCTAGGTTTCTGTAACCTAAGCTCCGATACCATAAATATAACACCCCCAAAACTATATGGGAATATTACACGCCGTAGACCCCTTCCACAAGGATCTACCAGGCTAACATCCATAAACACCAAATGCTTGCCCGGCCAGGGTCAAACAATATAATAATACAGACCGTTAAGGTCACATACACATGAATACACAGACCGATGAGGTCACACAACTCCATCAACAGAACTGACTAAAACAACATTACCCACACAGGGTTCGAAACACAATACAACGGAAGACTGAAATCAACTCTAACAATACAATCAAACTCTACCAACTCTCAACTCTTGATTAGTATCGCAGCTCGTCATCCTCTTGTGCCAATCCTGTGTTGCTCCCCGAACTGCATGTACACGGGCCTTGAGCAGGACATCCACCCCCGATTACTCGGGGGTTAGTAAAACTCCACTGTTTTACTAGTGCAAGTATAATACGATACGAAATGCAACAAGTAAATAGCAACTACCAATTTAATACGAAAATCAATTATCAAAATGTTCCCGAGAAGTTTTAGAATTTGGAACTCAAGCAAGAGATATTTGAAAAGAAAAACATCATCTCGGGGATTTTTAAAGCAGAAATTCTTTTGGACCTCGAGTCCCAATTTACAAAACCTTTCCGTAAACATTAGGGCCTTAGCCCAATTCTCGTTTCAAAACACACTAGATAAGATATCATTATGAGTCCGGGACCCATATTTAAAATGTTACCCAAACAATCACTGCTATATGATTGTTGTTCGTATACATCATGTACCGAACTCCGGAGGGCTCGACGGACCTTACTCGGACCACACACACTTTTTGTACACATCATATACCGAACTCCGGAGGCCTCAACGGACCCTACCCGGCCACAAACATCGTTCGTACACATCATGTACCGAACTCCAGAGGCCTCGTCAGACTCTACCTGGATCACACACCTTATTCGTACACATCATGTGCCGAACTCCAGAGGCCTCGTCAGACCCTACCTGGTACACACACACACATCGACATGACACAACTCATAATCATCAAATGTCAAGCCATTACACATTACACCGAAATATATAATCAAGTATGTAAACCAAAACAACACAAATATCATAATCATCACAACAATTCAACAATGACCAACCACGCCCGGCACAAACTTAGATGATTTGCACATCCAACACAATTCCACGATGTTAACTAAGTGAAGGTATTATCGTTACCATCAATCGTTCATAATAATCAATTTATACGAAGCATATTCGCTAAGATAAATCAATTCATCATAACCATAACACAACGTCCCTATTCACAAGACACAATTCGTATAGTAAAATACTTGCCTTAATAACCGCTACCGAATACTCCGAAGAACACGGTTCGACCGGGAAGCTCGGACCCCGAAGAAGACAACGAATGGAAGGGTTCCGACTCGAGTTCTTCACAAGAATTTCGTCCCTAAGTCATACCAATGATAAATCAACAATCGTACGATGGATAATAATCACACAACGCCCAATCTCCCCTCTAAGACCTTTTGTCGGACACCTTCAAGGCGTCGACTAAGAACTCAACCAAAACGACGAATCAATACAATCCAACCGTGGAATAACAATGGAAATGATAGAATACATCTAAATAATCATCAATCCATTACAATTCTAAGTTATTACGGTTAAATCGGACGAAAACAACAAAACCCCCAATTTTCCCAAACTAGGATTTTTCAGGAAATCTGACCTGATTCGCTCGATCAAAGGATGTTATAGGATGGATAATCGACGATATGAACTCCAAGACTTCATGGATTGATAGAAGAACATCATGCCTTCGTGTTCTCCAAGTCTTGGCCGCGGAGGAGATGAAATGGGTGAGAAAAACGAGTGAAGAAATGACCTGCCCGACCATTATTAATACTGCCCAGCATGGTTTAGTGCCGCGGCCCGGCCAGCAGAGGGCCGCGGCCCGCGGTACAGCCGGCTCCAGCATCAAAAGGCACACGGTGCAGTCTTAGCTATTTCGACCATAACTCCTTCGTACGGACTCCGATTGACTCATCGTTTGAACCATTAGAAAGCTAACTTGATGATCTATAATACTGAAAAGATTCCGAATTTTTGGGGTTTCTAAGAATTGATGGTGATTTGACAAAGTCGAACTCAAACTTGGAAAAGTCGTTTAAGAACATGGAACTCAACAAAACGATACCGAAATGAACTCGGATAACAAAAAGTGCAGAATTAATCACTCTCGGAATAATGAAACGGTCATAACAGATTCGCTAAGATGAACTTCCGCCAAAAAAAAAAAAATTTACCGAAAATCGAAATTGCGGATATTACATCATCATGGAGAAGAAACCCGTATCAATGGCCGACTACCCTCCTTTCAAAGTTAAGACTTTATCTCTCTCTCCACCTTTAATATTTTTTCCAAAATCGAGCTCGATCTATGCCATATGACATGTTTATTTTTATTATTTAGTTGATTTTTTTTTATTTTGATGTAAAAATTTTATTTAGAGTTTAAGTCTGCTAATATTTACATTAAGACTTTCTATTATATTTTTCATTTAACCCAGTTGTCGATATATTTTTCTTGCAGATAATCAACTCAGATGAGTTTCATGACGAAATTATAATGAAATATCAGCAGAAAAAAATAGATCTTAAGGTATGAGTTTTCAAATGAAGAGTTTTTTTCACCGACTCCCTTCACCTTCCGCCGCAAGCCCTCCCAGCTCCTAAAGTGAGGAGTCTTTCACCTTCCACCGCCCAGGTCTCGCCCTCCTGGTTCGTATTCACTTCTTACATTACCCCCCAGTTGTAATATCCGTACTTTCTATTTTTAGTAATTTCTATTTTTAGTGTATATTCGTTTCGGACGACTCGCTTGTTACCGTTTTGAAATTCTGAACCTATTTTATTCTTGGAGAGTTTCCGTTTGGACGAGTTTCGGGAATGTTTTTGCATAATTTCATCTTGAATTATATCTTGTCGCATGTACGTTCGATTCTCGTAAAACTCGTTCGTTTCCGTTGTTTATTGGTTTGCATATGTTTGTATGGTTGAATTAGTCGTGTTGAAACTTTCGGTTTGTTAATCCAACGTCGTATCATGATTTTCGGGCACTTGGGCCATTTTTGTAATTTCCCATAAGGTAGCATACGCTAATTCAGCGTTAACGCACACTGATTCCTAGCAGTAGCGCACGCTAATCATGTTAGCTTGCGTACGCTAATTGGAGGACAGTAGGCAGACTGTTCTTCCACGCCCCGTTAGCGCACGCTAATGCTTGTGCGTAGCAGGCGCTAAGACTGCTTAATATAAATAGGACAGCAGCAGTCAACGTCGTCATTTTTCCATTATTTCTTATCCTTCTCGGCTTTGAGTGATTCCAGACGAGGGTTAGGGCCGATTCCGACTGAATATCATCATCCACTACCGTCCGTGTATTCCTTGCGTGAATTCTTCAAGTTCCTAACACTTTCCACCATCCGAATCAAGGTAAGAATCCCTGAAACCCTTGTTTTGAGATTTTAGGGAAATTTTGGGGATTTCTTGGGATTTGACTCTTTTAGTCCGAATTATCATTAGATTATCGCTAGACTTAGATCGTGTACTTGTAATCCTTCATTTTTATTGATTATTTGTGGTTTTAAACTCCAAGTTTTCCATTGTTCGTCACTTATAGTCGACGATACCCAAGTTATGTTCGACAAATGGTTGCAGCGGGTAGAACTAGGATGTGTTCCAATGATTTCGTAGTTTTAAGATTGGTTGTTCACCGTTATTGTGTGAGGATCGGATTTGTGAAGATTATTCGGGCCAAAACCTTTCCGTTCACCGTTTTCCTTCACGTCGTATTAATCACGCAAGTACATGTATTACATTTCGTTATGTACGTTGTGTTTTCGAAATGAATGATGAATTGTGGTTTTCGGGTGCGTGAGTTGTGTTCCTTCCACCCGGAGTGTCCGACGGGATGTCTGGGGGTCGATACTAAGGGGTTCGGCCGCGGAAGTGGTATCCCACCCAGAGCGTTCGACGGGATGTCTGGGGGTCGATACTAAGGGGTACGGCCACGGGATACCAGTTGTGAATTTGTGATATCGTGATGATTGAAACTGAGTTGATTTCCAATGTAGTATTCCGGAATATTTATGGCAAATGATTTCTGATTAAGATGATTGTGTAAAAACCTCATTTGTATATAATGTTGTGTAATTGTGTACTTGCACTAGCTATTCGAATGCTAACCCCTTAAATGGGGGAAATGCGTCTTATGTATTTCAGGTACCGGGAGAGCTGAGGAGCAGGCATGAGACATGCATGCAAAGGATGGGCTGGCCTGATGATGTGGCTCGAGTCTGTATTTTTATGTTTTGTCATTGCATTTGTCGAGTACTGAAGTCAGACTGTTTACTTCTAAACTTGGTTTAAGTCCCCTGCGTGGGCAATGAATTGATGTTTACATTATGTTCCATGTATTCCGTTGAAATGTTTTGACCGAGGCCACGGCTTTATTTACTTTTGAGTGCATCTTTTGGGATTTCATTGTGGTTATGTGTCATGTGTTAGCCTGGTAGACCTCACGAGGGTTCTACGGCATGTAATGTCCCCTTTGTGAATTGGGGTGTTACATTTATGGTATCGGAGCTTAGGTTTTGAATACCTAGGCTGTCGGTAAATTTTTGGGTCTGTCAGTTGCGTCATTAGAGTCAGTCGTTGAGTCCAATATCATCATGCTACCATCTTTTCGTGCGACCCGTGGCTGTAAGTCTCCTCGAACTCTTATATTTCTGCAATTCGTTTTCTTGCGTTGTTCGGAATTGTGAATTGTGATACCAACTTTGTCAATTGTGAATCTTTCTGATCTTGTTCTTTTCATTTTTCCTTCAGTATGTTGAGAGGTCGTGGTAGACCAGCTAGGGGATGCGGCCGAGGCCATGGTCGGGGTGCTGATAATGAAGAGGGCTCACTTTCTTAGTCCTCTGCGGACTCAGCCTCTCACTCAGTGCCATCGGGTAATAATGCCGACGCTGGGGCTACTGCCGGACTTCGGCAGTTAGTAGCCCAACTTACTCAGATAGCTCAGGGTGGACGCCAGAATCCGCCCCAGACACCTGAAGAGGAAGCTAGTAAGTGGCTTTAGACGGTGATTAAGATGCACCCACCTCGTTTCTCCAGATCTTCTGACTCCCTCGGGTGGGAGAATTGGCTCTTTCAGTTGTCCAGGACCTTCGATGCCGTAGCTTGTCCTGAAGACAGGAGGGTACATATTGCCCAGTACCTCCTGGATAAGGAAGCTGCGGAATGGTGGGAGGCCGTTGCGCCCAGAGACCGTTGAGCTACTTGGGAGGAATTCAAGGCTGCTATGGAAGCAGAATATTGTCCACCGTAAGTTAAGGAGCGTAGAATTGTGGAGTTCTTCACCGCTACACCTCAGGATGTGCCTATTTCTCAGGCCATCATTACTTACAATCAGCAGTTGGGTTTCGTGAGAGATCAAGTGAGGACGGAGGCTGATAAAATCCGTTACTTCAATATGCGCATGAAACCGCATTTGTATATAATATTGTGTAATTGTGTACTTGCACTAGATATTCGATTGCTAACCCCTTAAATGGGGGAAATGCGTCTTATGCATTTCAGGTACCGGGAGAGCTGAGGAGCAGGCACGGGACATGCACGCAAAGGATGGGCTGGCTTGATGATGTGGCTCGAGTCTGTATTTTTATGTTTTGTCATTGTATTTGTCGAGTACTGAAGTCAGACTGTTTACTTCTAAACTTGGTTTAAGTCCCCTGCGTGGGCAATGAATTGATGTTTACATTATGTTCCATGTATTCCGTTGAAATGTTTTGGCCGAGGCCACGGCCTTATTTACTTTTGAGTGCATCTTTTTGGATTTCATTGTGGTTACGTGTCATGTGTTAGCCTGGTAGACCTCAAGAGGGTTCTATGGCGTGTGATGTCCCCTTTGTGAATTGGGGTGTTATATTTATGGTATCGGAGCTTAGGTTTTGAATACCTAGGCTGTCGGTAAATTTTTGGGTCTGTTAGTTGGGTCATTAGAGTCAGTCGTTGAGCCTAATATCATCATGCTACCGTCTTTTCGTGCGACCCGTGGCTGTAAGTCTCCTCGAACTCTTATATTTCCGTAATTCGTTTTCTTGCGTTGTTCGGAATTGTGAATTGTGATTCCAACTTTGTCAATTGTGAATCTTTCTGATCTTGTTCTTTTCATTTTTCCTTCAGTATGTTGAGAGGTTGTGGTAGACCAGCTAGGGGACGCGGCCGAGGCTGTGGTCGGGGTGCTGATAATGAAGAGGGCTCACTTTCTCAGTCCTCTGCGGACTTTGCCTCTCACTCAGTGCCGTCGGGTAATAATGCCGACGCCGGGGCTACTGCCGTACTTCAGGAGTTAGTAGCCCAACTTACTCAGATAGCTCAGGGTGGACGCCAGAATCCGCCCCAGACACCTGAAGAGGAAGCTAGTAAGTGGCTTCAGACGGTGACTAAGATGCACCCACCTCGTTTCTCCGGATCTTATGACTCCCTCGGGTGGGAGAATTGGCTCTTTCAGTTATCCAGGACCTTCGATGCCGTAGCTTGTCCCGAATACAGGAGGGTACATATTGCCCAGTACCTCGTGGATAAGGAAGCTGCGGAATGGTGGGAGGCCATGGTGCCAGAGACCGTCGAGCTACTTGGGAGGAATTCAAGGCTGCTATGGAAGCAGAATATTGTCCACCGCCAGTTAAGGAGCGCAGAATTGTGGAGTTCTTCACCGCTACACCTCAGGATGTGCCTATTTCTCAGGCCATCATTACTTACAATCAGTAGTTGGGTTTCGTGAGAGATCAAGTGAGGACGGAGGCTGATAAAATCCATTACTTCAATATGCGCATGAAACCGCATATCAGGTAGAGTATGGCACCGCTCATGTGTGTCACTTTGAAGGAGTATCAGGATCGCACTCTAGCGATCGAGATGGCTGCACCGGAATCAGAGTTGGGTACCGAGGCCAAGAAACAGAAGACGGTTGGCAGTTTTTCAGCCGGCAAGAGTGGCCGATTTTCGAGGGCACAATCTACCCCTACTCCTGGGAAGAGACCGTTTCATCAGGCTGGGGGATCTCAGGGTAATCGTTCAGTCCAGTCCGTTGCTTCTGGTGGCAGGGTTTGTTTTAACTGTAACCAATATGAGCATTTGATGAAGGATTGCCCTTCTCCTCCAGTTACTTGTTTTACTTGCGGGCAGACCGGGCATCGGGCAGCTCATTGTGAGAGGGCCACCAGGGCCGCTAGAGTTCCGACTACCACTGCCGATCAGAGGGATCACAAAACTCCAGCTACTCATGTTCCGCAGAGTTCGGGTAGCGGTAGGGGTCGGGGTCAGCCGGATCGCCGTGCAGCATTGAGTTCGGGTTCAGTTCACCCCCGATTATATCAGATGAGGTGCACAGAGGAGGCAGACGTTCCGGTGGCATCAGGTACCACTCAGATCCTTACTCATCCAGTTTCGGTGCTTTTTGATTCGGGTGCTACCCATTCCTTTATTTCATCGGATTGTGTGATTCGTATTGGTTTTGACTGCTTGTTTGAGTGTGAACCGTTTGTAGTGAGTACGCCCAGAGGGGATCGTATGGTTGGGGACCAGGAAGTTAGGGATTGCCCAGTGAGGATTGGGAGCCGGGATTGGCCCTCCAACCTCATTGTTATAGACCTTAAGGGTGAGGATTTGATCCTCGGGGATGATTGGTTGAATCGTCACGGTGCTATCATGAACTATCGGACTCGTACCATCTCGATAGTGGCCGAGGATGGCACCGAGCATACTCTCGTCGGTTGTAAGTCGGGTAGATCGGGGAGTGTGATTAGCGCCTTGAAGGCGATGAAACTTCTGAACCAGGGTTGTGTCGGCTACTGGTGTTATGCTCTGAAGGCGGAAGATGGTGGAGTTGATTTGTCGTTGATTCTAGTTGTTAGTGAATACCCCGACGTATTTCTAGATGACTTGCCAGGATTACCACCACAGCGAGAGATGGAGTTTTCTATTGATCTAGAGCCGAATACGGCCCCTATTTCTCGAGCGTCGTACCGTATGGCACCGTCGGAGATGTTAGAATTGAAGAATCAGTTAGGAGAGTTGTTAGATAAAGGGTACATTCGACCGAGCGCATCGCCTTGGGGTGCGTCTGTACTTTTTGTTAAAAAGAAGGATGGATCACTTCATTTATGCATCGACTATCGAGAATTAAACAAGTTAAACATCAAAAATAAATACCCTTTGCCTCGGATTGACGACTTGTTTGATCAGCTTCAGGGGGCAACAGTCTTTTCGAAGATTGATTTGCGATCGGGCTACTACCAGTTGAGGATTCGGGACACCGATATACCAAAAGCTGCCTTTCGGACGAGATATGGCCATTACGAGTTTGTGGTTATGCCTTTCGGGCTAACCAATGCCCCGGCAGTGTTCATGCAGTTGATGACCAAAGTTTTTATTGAGTATCTCGACAATTTTGTAGTCGTCTTTATCGATGACATTCTTATCTATTCACGGAGTCGGGAGGAGCACGCCTTACATCTCCGGATTGTGTTGGACACCTTGAGAACCTAAATATGATATGGGAAGTTCTCTAAGTGTGAGTTTTGGCTCAAGGAAGTGATGTCCTCGGGCACGTGATTTCAGCGGAGGGAGTTCGGGTAGATCCACAGAAGATAGAGGCGGTGATGGCTTGGGAACCGCCTAAGAATGTGAAGGAAGTGAGGAGTTTTCTGGGACTTGCAGGATATTATCGTAGATTCGTTGAGGGATTTTCTAAGATCGCTAGACCACTCACTCAGTTACTCCAGAAAACTCAGAAGTTCGAGTGGACCGCAGACAGACAGGGTAGTTTTGACGAGTTGAAGAGACGATTGACTACCGTACCCGTTTTAGCATTGCCTCAGGGGAATGCGGATTTTGTGGTGTATAGTGATGCTTCGGGCCTCGGGCTCGGATGTGTTTTGATCCAGATAGACAGGGTGATTGCTTATGCGTCCTGCCAGTTGAAACCTTATGAAGTAAATTATCCCACGCACGATCTGGAGTTAGCCGTGGTCGTTTTCGCCTTAAAGATATGGAGGCATTATCTCTATGGGTCGTCGTGTAAGATTTTCACGGATCACAAGAGTCTGAAGTACATCTTCAGTCAGAAAGAGTTGAATATGAGACAGCGTAGGTGGTTAGATCTAGTTAAAGATTACGACCTCGAGATACTTTATCATCCGGGTAAAGCTAACGTAGTGGCTGATGCGTTGAGCCGGAAACCGATGGCGTTACGAATGTTAGAGGTACTTACACCATAGGGCAGGATCCAGCGGGATTTTATTTGTCAGAATATTGAGGTTTGGGTTCAGAGAGTTCAGGGTCAGTTGTGTGCGTTGGAGATCACTTCGTCTTTGACTGATGATATCAAGGCGAAACAGTATGATGATCCATTTTTGGTCCAGTTGAGGGAGGATGTGAGGAAGGGGAAAGCCCCTGGGTTTGTGATTCAGGATGACAGAGTTTTGAGGTTTCGCGGCAGATTATGTGTACCAGATGACATTGAGTTGAGGAAGAAGATTTTGAGTGAGGCTCATACTACGCCTTATTCCATACATCCTGGTATGAGCAAAATGTACAAGGATGTGAGGAGTAACTATTGGTGGAGCAATTTGAAGACGGACGTTAGCGAGTTTGTGGGGAAGTGTTTGACCTGTCAGCAGGTTAAGATTGAGCATCAGCGACCCGCGGGGATGCTACAACCACTTCCCATTTCGGAATGGAAATGGGAAGACATCTCTATGGATTTCATTACCGGAATGCCTAGGACCCGGACTGGAATGAACATGATTTAGGTTATTGTTGATCGACTAACCAAATCAGCTCATTTTATGGTTATTAAGAACACGTGGGGGCCGGAGAGGCCGGCACGAGTGTTTATTGCAGAGATCGTGAGATTGCATGGGACTCCTAAGAGTATTGTTTCAAATCGAGATGGCCGGTTTGTATCACATTTTTGGCAGGCTGTTCCTCGAGCTTTGGGGACTGAGTTGAGACTCAGTACATCTTACCACCCTCAGACTGACGGACAGTCGGAGCGGACGATCCAGAAATTGGAGGATATGTTGAGAGCCTGTGCCTTAGATTGGAAGGATGATTGGGAGTCGCACTTGCCGTTGATCGAGTTCATGTACAACAATAGTTGGCACGCCTCGATCAAAATGGCACCGTTTGAGGCATTGTATGGGAGGAGGTGCAGGTCGCCGTTATGTTGGGACAATGCGTCCGAACTGATTGGTACCGAGCCCGATATGGTAGTTGAGACGAGAGAGAAGATTGCTCTGATTCGCGAAAGATTGTTGACGGCCCAGAGTCGGCAGAAGTCTTATGCCGATACGCGTCGCCGGCCATTGGAGTTTGAGGTGGGAGATCATGTTTTGCTTAAGGTGTCGCCGACACGGGGAGTTTACCGCTTCGGCCGGAAGGGTAAACTTAGTCCGAGATATATTGGACCGTTTGAGATTTTAGAGAGAGTTGGAGAGCTTGCCTATCGGCTAGGCTTGCCGCCGTCCTTGAGTCACGTGCATAACGTATTTTATGTTTCCCAGCTTAGGAAGTACGTATCGGACCCTAGCCATATTATTGATTTTGGAGAGATCGAGTTGGGACCCGACATTACCATCGAGGAGAGGCCGATTCAGAATTTAGAGCGTCGGGTGAAGCAACTTCGTCATAAAACCATTCCTTTGGTTAAAGTTCAATGGTCGAGGCATGGATCCGAGGAAGCCACATGGGAGACGGAAGAGAGTATGCAGTCGAGATATCCTGAGATATTCGCGTTATAAGTTTTGGGATGAAACTTATTTTTTAGGGGGAGAGAATGTAATATCCGTACTTTCTATTTTTAGTAATTTCTATTTTTAGTGTATATTCGTTTCGGACGACTCGCTTGTTACCGTTTCGAAATTTTGAACCTATTTTGTTCTTGAAGATTTTCCGTTTGGACGAGTTTCGGGAATGTTTTTGCATAATTTCATCTTGAATTATATCTTGTCGCATGTACGTTCGATTCTCGTAAAACTCGTTCGTTTCCGTTGTTTCTTGGTTTGCATAAGTTTGTATGGTTGAATTAGTCGTGTTGAAACTTTCACTTTGTTAATCCGACGTCGTATCATGATTTTCGGGCACTTGGGCTATTTTTGTAATTTCCCATAAGTTTAGGGAGTTTCACTTTGTTTGTTACATTACGGACTCTCCGATGATCGAGATTATATTCTCTTTCAACGCTCAACTTTGTCGTCTTGATTATTCCGTGTTTATGTTTCCGGATTCTGGTCTTGCTTCGCGTTTCGATATTTTTGTGCTGTTGGCAGCAGTGTACTGAGCAGTACTGGACTGCTGCCTGAGTAGCGCACGCTACTCCGGATTTACTTGCATGCGCTATCACTGTGTGATTAGCGTACGCTAATCTGTGGTTCGTAGCGTGCGCTAACGATTTCAGTGGTGCAGACGGTAGGTTCGATATTTGATCTTGGACCAGGTAGCGTACGCTAATTCAGCGTTAACGCACGCTGATTCCTAGCAGTAGCGCATGCTAATCATGTAGCTTGCATACGCTAACTGGAGGACAGTAGGCAGACTATTCTTCCACGCCCCGTTAGCGCACGCTAATGCTTGTGCGTAGCGTGCGCTAAGAATGCTTAATATAAATAGGACAACAGCAGTCAACTTCGTCATTTTTCCATTATGTCTTATCGTTCTCGGCTTTGAGCGATTCCAGACGAGGGTTAGGGCCGATTCCGACTGAATATCATCATCCACTACCATCCGTGCATTCCTTGCATGGATTCTTCAGGTTCCTAAGACTTTCCACCATCCGAATCAAGGTAAGAATCCCTGAAACCCTTGTTTTGAGATTTTAGGGAAATTTTGGGGATTTCTTGGGATTTGACTCTTTTAGTCCGAATTATCATTAGATTATCGCTAGACTTCGATCGTGTACTTGTAATACTTCGTTTTTATTGATGATTTGTGGTTTTAAACTCCAAGTTTTCCATTGTTCGTCACTTATAGTCGACGATACCCAAGTTATGTTCGACAAATGGTTGCAGCGGATAGAACTAGGATGTGTTCCAATGTTTTCGTAGTTTTAAGATTGGTTGTTCACCGTTATTGTGTTAGGATCGGATTTGTGAAGATTATTCGGGCCAAAACCTTTCCGTTCACCATTTTCCTTCACGTCGTATTAATCTGGCAAGTACATGTATTACATTTCGTTATGTACATTGTGTTTTCGAAATGAATGATGAATTGTGGTTTTCGGGTGCGTGAGTTGTGTTCCTTCCACCCGGAGTGTTCGACGGGATGTCTGGGGGTCGATACTAAGGGGTACGGCCGCGGAAGTGAACTTGGGTGCGTGTGTGGTTGAACTTCCACCCGGAGTGTCCGACGGGATGTCTGGGGGTCGATACTAAGGGGTACGGCTACGGAAGTGGTATCCCACCCGGAGCGTTCGACGGGATATCTGGGGGTCGATACTAAGGGGTACGACCACTGGATACCAGTTGTGATTTTGTGATATCGTGATGATTGAAACTGAGTTGATTGCCAATGTAGTATTCCAGAATATTTATGTCAAATGATTTCTGATTGAGATGATTGTGTAAAAACCGCATTTGTATATAATGTTGTGTAATTGTGTACTTGCACTAGCTATTCGAATGCTAACCCCTTAAATGGGGGAAATGCGTCTTATGCATTTCAGGTACCGGGAGAGCTGAGGAGTAGGCACGGGACATGCACGCAAAGGATGGGCTGGCTTGATGATTTGGCTCGAGTCTGTATTTTTATGTTTTGTCATTGCATTTGTCGAGTACTGAAGTCATACTCTTTACTTCTAAACTTGGTTCAAGTCCCCTGCGTGGGCAATGAATTGATGTTTACATTATGTTCCATCTATTCCGTTGAAATGTTTTGGCCGAGGCCACGACCTTATTTACTTTTGAGTGCATCTTTTGGGATTTCATTGTGGTTACGTGTCATGTGTTAGCCTGGTAGACCTCACGAGGGTTCTACGGCGTGTAATGTCCCCTTTGTGAATTGGGGTGTTACACCAGTGTTTTCAACAGACGTCTAATCCTTCATCGAAGGTAAAATTTTATTTCATCAGGCCTTTTGTTTTTGTTTTTAATCTTTTAGAAATCGAATAAAAGTGAAGAAGATGAAGATAATATTTTTTTATTGTTGATTTAAATTGGGATGATTCACTTTGAAAGGTTGTAGTACTTCTGAATTTTGAATATGTAAACAATGGTGATTAGTGATTTCATGTCTGTATTGATTAGGTTTAAACAATTTTTCTTCTGATTTTTGTTCTGAATAACGTTGTTTATTCTGAATAATGTAAAAATAATTTTTACATTAAGGCTTTCTATTATATTTTTCATTTAACCCAGTTGTCGATATTTTTTTCTCACGATTTTTTTGGAATCTAAAGAAGTATCATTTTTGGATATGAGGCATTTTATTAGTTTTTGAAAATAATTGTTTCATATATGATAATTTCTATTTTTACTACTCTAATAGATCTTCATTAGAGATTTAATTTGATCTCCCCCCTTAATATTTTTTCCAAAATCGAGCTCGATCTATGCCGCATGACATGTTTATTTTTATTATTTAGTTGATTTTTTTTATTCTGATGTAAAAATTTTATTTAATGTATGTGTGGTTCATATGATACCAAAAAGTTTGGACTCAATCAGTGGGAACGACCTCATGAACATGTCACAAAGTTTGGGCTCAATCAGTGGGAACGGCCTTATGAACGGCCTCAATCGCTTGAACCTCATCTTTTACTATTGCTGCTAGCTTCGGTTCTATTGTCAATTGCTATCCTTAAACTGTTTGTTATCGGATTGCTTGCCGTGGCCTATTTCTGTGTTATCTGGTTGGATTCAGTTTTCGTGCCACTCTTGTTTCCTTATTAATTAAAACCCAAACAAATTAAAACCTTAAAATCCAAAACAATACTAATCCTATGCTGCCAGGACCGAAAGTGTCCCTCGGATCTTTGTCAGGAGCTTGAGGATTCCGGTTTTAATTTGAACGGATTTTAATCGGAATAATCAAATTGAGTCGGCGGGACAAAGTTTGGGCTCAATCTGTGGAAACGACATACAGGATGTAGAGCGAAGAAGTGGAAGTATAGTGTTAAAGTGAAGGGCTCTAATCTAACACTTGAACAATGGGTTAGTTCATGAACAACTGTTTATTTTATGATTTTGTGACATGTTCTCTTATAACAGCTATTTGGTACAGATGGCAGAGTACAATATACATGGCTTCGATTTTGTACGGTTAGATGAATTGCAGCTGTTTGCTTTTCTGAAAGGTTGTAGCTTGGTTTGCTTTGGTACACCACATTTAATTTATATTGATTATGCATTGGTAAATGAATAACATGTATTCTCACTAATTTAACTTTGCAGAAAACTACCAACCTGTTCATGCAAGGTGAACCACAGAAAAATGTGCTGTTTGTAGATGGCCCCAGAAATCAAGGAGTGTGACACGAAGATAACAACAAAACTTATTTTCGTACTCCAGATTCCTAGGATACACTACACAATGGATACTCCAAAACAGATTGGTAAAAATTATACTTTTTTTCCAATTTTAGCTTATATGGGATGAGTATTATGTACAATTAGCTATTCAGTCTTTGTGCTGGATTATGCAGTCATTTTCCATTGTGTATCTAGCATGTCGAGTTTTGTTCATCATATGTTTAATGTCTGCCTTTAGTGATCTGATAACTATATATATAAAGATTACTGTCTGCAGTTAAAGTTTTGGGGGTAATACACTGAGCAGCGTTAAAATTGAAGTATTAAAAATCTCAAGATAACAGATAAGTTAACTTATCATTGTAAAATGAAATTTGCAAATTTATATATTAATATGTGTTAATTATTCATTAACTTATGTTCTAATTTTTTTCTTGTAGATAATCACCTCAGAAGAGTTTCATGTCAAAATTATAATGAAATATCAGGAGAAAAAAATAGATCTCAAGGTATGATTAAGTATATCTCCATATCGTACCTGAAAAATTTTCATCCTGCTTCTGTCGTTTGCCGTTGATGGTTGTGGATTTAGTTATCTTTTTCATGCTTCTGAATGCATCGGAGTTATCTGTCGAACCCTGGTCTCTTCATAAAAACACAAATTTTCTAGCAAAAAAGAACAGAAATAGTTTGAATAATAGGAAAAGTTTTAAATTTAATTTGAAAAAACTTACTATAAATCTTATTTGAGAAATGATACCTTGCACATCTTTATCCTTATGTTTATATATATGGTCTGCTTTATAGTTGAAAATCGGTAGTTATTGAAACTGCCCATTATCTTTATTAACTGCCCATTAACTTGACAACACTTTCTTTAAATTAACTGCCCTTTATTATCTATATCTATATCTACATCTATATTTATATTATCTATATTATAATCGACATTTCATTTATTGGGTACTTTTGGCGGTTAAAACAATACTGTTTTTTTAAACTGCTGAAATTATATTTTTTATTCATACTATTTTTACAGTAATTAGGAATCTATATATATATATATATTAATATTATAATCGAACATTTTATATGTATGAAAATATTTTATGTATTATTAATTGCCACGCTGCCATTCTAATTAAAATAAATTAAAATAATCTTATATGAACATATTTCAAATTAGAATATATTATTGTAATAAAATGGTTTTATAAAACTGCCGAGTATAATACTTTATCGATGGGTATAATTTTTTTTAAAAATTATTAATTATCCAACTACCATAGTAATTAAAATATTTTTTAATCAACATAAGAATAGACGATATTCTTAACAACTATGTACTTACGATTTTTAACTATAATACATTAATTCTATTTGATTTATGAGTTGCTTGCTAAATGGTGATTGTATGAGTCGACTAAATTAGTTCATGATAGTTTGGGCCCAAAATATAAGATTATCCTTCAAATGATTTTCGTCGCATTCATGAATGTAATTTGTTGTAATTAGATTTTTATTTATATGTAACCTTTGGTTGTGTGAAATGTAAGTAATATTATTATTTAGTTCGATATGGTTATAATTAATTACTTAAATAATTTTCTTAGATTTGTCTGTAATATAAAAGAAAAACAAAAAAAGGATAATTTTTTTTGGCCCAAACTCATCATAACTTAAATGGTCCATTTTAATTTGGTTGAATTGGCATAATTTTCCTTATGTTATGAGTTGGTTAGTTTCAAATGATAGTTAGGATATCGAGATGTGCCTAATTGATATAGTAATGTTTTAGGAATACCTAAGAAAAAGCTATAGATCTTACATAGCCCAACTTATTATAAATTAATTTAATTGAAATAAAGTAAACGAAGTGAAAGTCTTAGAATAAAATGCATGAAAACATCGTTTAAAAGAATTCAACTGAACGAAGTGAAAGTCTGGGAATAAAATGCATGAAAACATCGTTTAAAAAAATTCAACTGAAATATTGTAAATAAATATAAGCAACATAAAAAATCCGGAAACTCGATCAAGGACTGTCCGTCTTCTCTTCCTTGATTGCAATGCCCTTTGCTTTTCTCCTCGGCCGCGTGGCAGGCATTTCATCATAAAGTTTACGCTTTATGGTCTTACAATCCATGCCTTCATCAGCTTTCTATTTGCCTTTGGCCTTCTTAGGAGGGCTGACTTCCTCGTCCGAAACAATTTCCTGGATCGATTTATTTAAAAAATTTAGCAACATTAGATAATCAGCATGATATTTTTATTTTCTAGTTTTAAGTTCTTACACTATTATGTGAATTGCTTTTGACTTCACTTTCACCGATAGTGTAAACATCCAATTCTTATTTGTTTCTACTGAAAAAACCAGCGTATTCTGATACTTTGGCTCTATCGGTGATGAGGTTCTTAACTCCAAAAGATTCTGTATAATTATAGTTCTCGTCCGGCTTTATCTGAATTTTGAATAGCATTTTTCTGTTGAGAAGCAAATATTTGATCTGCTCGGGAATATCGTCTAGATTGTTGTCCTGTGCAACAATAAACAAACAACTTAAGTATATATAGAGATTTGGTTAAATGAATTGGTGAATATCATTGTTTACCTTTTTAATCAGATCTTCCATCAACTCAGAAACTGTTCTACCAATCACTTCAGCACAATGTTTGTCCCACACTATGACCTCTGCACTTGCAGTGGAATCTGACACTTTCATAAATAGTCTATATCTGGAAAAAAAAGTAGTTCAGGACTGTAACACCCTCAAGATATTCGAGGTATATTACAGCGCCGTGAATCCCTATATGGGACCCACCAGGCTGAACAGCATCATACTCATCGACTCACATAAACGACAAACCAAAACCATGTCATAAAGACGCAAAACAGAATAATCCGCCCGGTTTACCGGTCAAACATAACATCATCAATCAACACAAACATATAGGCAACAATACAATCCGGACGGACAAGAACTCTTAAGTACTCGAGTACAACCATTAGTTCAAAAGCCACAAAAGATGAAAAGACAAAAAGACATTAAGACGTCACTTAGGCACAATCATCACGCTCGGCCATCATCCGCATACTGGTCCAGCGCCCGTTCGTCTCGATGAACCTGACCTGAAATTCATAAAACGAATTTCCCCAAAACGGGTCCCCAGAGGGGTTAGCAATTACGCTAGTACAAGTAACCAGATGAACAACTTACATCTTACACATATAGTAATGCATGCAATAGAGAAAACCGTTCGAAAACACTCATTTCCGGAAATGCCAATATCAAATCACATTTGTAAAATTCACCACAATTAACCGTCGATTCACACCTCCGTGGACCCCTACCGAGACCCCGTCGGATCTAACCCGTAGTGGTTAAAAGCAAAGCTCGTCGATCCACACCTCCGTGGACCCCTACCGAGACCCCGTCGAGTCTAACCCGTAGTGAGCATACACACGCACACAATTTCTCATACAAAACTACTATGTCAAGATTGTAAGTTCATAAGGATACTTGCCTCGATTAATTAGACGATGACACGAACGGAATGGAAGAGTTGAACACGACCGCAAGGAACCGGCGGAAATGAACCTAACGATTCGAAAAACACAATCAAAACCAACTCTAGACGATTATGGAAATGGAATACACCCGAAACCCGCCTACGATTCATGTATATTCGTATATAAACAACAACGAGGGCGGACCACAACCAAACCCTCTCGATTCCATAAAAATCACGAAATATACCATGAATCCGTAGGGAAACTAAGAATACCAACAAGATTAATAATATTCATCATGAATCCATCAACGAAACGGAACGGATCGGAAGAAAATCCCAAAACCCCCAAATTATCCAAAAGTAGGGTTCTAAGAGATTACCTTGGATTTAGGATGAGAAACACAAGTGGATGATGTTAGTCTTACACCAAGAACTCAAGCACAAGGATCTCTGAAGTGATTGGAAGAAGAAAATCGCCTCAAATCGTCTCTGGAGTCGCTCGGCCGCGGAAAGAGGAAGAAATGAGATTTTGTGATTATCTCGGTCAACTCCCTGGTTTATATAGCCGGAGTGTTAGCGCACGCTAAGACCTCAAGGTTAGCGTGCGCTAACGGGATAGGGTTACAAACCCTCCCGTTAGCGTCCCACCGAAGCCGGTTTTTGGCCGTTAGCGTGCGCTACCATACATGCGTAGCGTGCGCTAATAACCTCTCGGTAGCGCGCTATCGACCAATAGCGTCGCTACGAACATCACCGAGTCCGATCTAACTGCCCAAACCTCACCTGACCCGTTAGCGTGCGCTACCATACCAGCGTAGCGTGCGCTAACTAGCATCTGATTGAGTTCAGTAGTAAACTGCCCAGTACTGGACAGTCACACTAGCGCGCGCTACTGAACAATTTAACGTGCGCTAGTCTCCCGACATTAGCGTGCGCTAGACGAGATAGCGTGCGCTAATCCGATAGTCTAGAGGGCTGGGAGCTGAACTGCCACTCCCAGGGCTAAATCGTTAGCGTGCGCTACGAATTAAACGTAGCGTGCGCTACTAATGGATTTCTAGCGTGCGCTATACAGGAAATTTAGCGTGCGCTAGATACAGAATATAAACGACCCAAAATACCGGATTATGAACGAAACGTCAAACGGAACACCTCAAAACGCATCATAGCATACAATGAATCCACGGCAACCCCGAAACGGCGGTTCCGCACAACAATTACGAGAATCAGATCAAAAGATAACGGAAAAGTTACACTGAAGGATACTCGAGGGTCACTAAAATCGAGAATTACACCGGAAATACAATTACAAGGGAAAGAAAAATGCGGATATTACATTCTACCCCTCTAAAAATAAGTTTCGTCCCGAAACTTAAGGAACAAACAACTCGGGGTACCTAGCACGCATGCTATCCTCGGTTTCCCAAGTTGCCTCCTCGACACCGTGTCTCGACCACTGCACCTTGACCAAAGGTATGGTCTTATGCCTCAATCGTTTCTCACGATGCTCCAAAATCTTCAAAGGGCGCTCTTCGAAAGTAATATCTTCAGCAATATCAATGTCGCCATAATCGATGACGTGACTAGGATCCGGGACATATTTCCTCAACTGGGAAACATGGAAAACGCTATGAACATGACTCAAGGCCGGAGGTAACGCCAAACGGTACGCCAATTCACCTACTCGCTCGAGGATCTCAAAGGGGCCGATAAATCTCGGACTCAACTTTCCTTTCTTCCCGAAACGAAAAACTCCCTTCGTCGGCGACACCTTTAGCAAAACGTGGTCTCCCACCTCGAATTCCAAAGGTCGACGACGGACGTCGGCATATGACTTCTGTCGACTGCAGGCGATCAACATCCGTTCTCGAATTAACTCTATCTTCCGCCTCGTCTCTAAAACGACATCCGGCTCGGTCCCGACCAAATCGGACGCCTCATTCCAACAAATCGGTGATCGACATCGCCGCCCGTAAAGTGCCTCATACGGTGCCATCCGAATCGACGCGTGCCGACTATTGTTGTACGTGAATTCAATCAGCGGCAAATGTTCCTCCCAGTCACTACTCCAATCGAGAGCACAGGCACGCAACAAGTCCTCGAACGTCTGGATAGTGCGCTCCGATTGTCCATCTGACTGGGGATGGAAAGAGGTACTCAAATGTAAACGGGTACCCAACGCCTTATGCACCGCCTACCACAAGTGCGATACAAAACGGCCGTCACGATCCGAAACAATAGACTTCGGGGTACCGTGAAGTCTCACAATCTGCGCGATAAACACACGAGCTAACTTCTCCGGGCCCCAGGTGTCCTTGATGCCCAGAAAATGTGCCGACTTGGTCAGACGATCAACAATCACCCATACCATATTCATGCCCGACCTCGATCTCGGAAAACTCGTAACGAAATCCATCGATATATCCTCCCATTTCCATTCCGGAATGGGAAGTGACTGCAATAACCCAGCCGGTCTCTGATGCTCGATTTTGACCTGCTGATAAGTCAAACATCTCGCTACAAACTGTGCGACCTCATCCTTCATGTCATTCCACCATAAGTTCCTTCTCAAGTCCTTGTACATCTTACTCGAACCAGGATGAACGGAGTAAGGTGTAGCATGGGCCTCCCGTAAAATACTCTGCCTCAACTCTGAGTCGTTCGGCACACAAAGCCGACTCTGGAATCTCAAAATACCATCCTCGTGAATCACAAACCCAGGAGACTTTCCCTTAAGAACGTTCTCTCGGATTTGAGTAATCATCGGATCCTCTGATTGCTTCAGCTTAATTTCGTCGATCAAGGATGATGAAATCTCTAAAGCACAAAGTTGCCCGACAGCTCCCGGCAACGAGACCTCAACATCTAACTCGATCAAGGCCCTCCGAAGCTCAGACTGAGACGTAAGGATCTCAAGCGTTCGCAACGCAACTGGTTTCCGACTCAAGGCGTCGGCCACGACGTTCGCCTTGCCCGGATGATAAAGGATTTCGAGGTCATAATCCTTAATCAACTCCAACCACCTCCTCTGCCTCATATTCAACTCCCGCTGAGTAAATATGTATTTCAGACTTTTATGATCGGTAAAAATCTGACATGCAGAGCCGAAAAGATAATGACGCCAAATCTTGAGCGCAAAAACGACTGCCGCTAACTCCAAATCATGAGTAGGGTAGTTAAGCTCATACGGCCTCAACTGTCTCGACGCAAAGGCAATGGTCTTGCCGTGCTGCATTAATACGCACCCAAGACCCTGACCCGAAGCATCGCTATAAACGGCAAAACCCTCGTTGCCACATGGCAACGCCAAAACCGGGGCTGAAGTCAAACGCTTCTTCAGCTCCTCAAAACTGAACTGCCTCTCGTCATTCCAGACGAACTTCTCGGATTTCTGGAGCAACTGTGTAAGTGGTCGAGCCAGTTTCGAGAAACCCTCGACGAACCTACGGTAGTAGCCAGCTAAACCCAAGAAACTACGGAGCTCCTTCACATTCTTGGGCGGTGCCCAATCCAATACGGCCTCAATCTTCTGCGGATCCACACGAACCCCTACCGAAATCACGTGACCTAAAAACATCACTTCCTTCAGCCAGAACTCACATTTCGAGAACTTTGCATAGAGTTGCTCGGTCCTTAAAATGTCTAATACTATCCGCAAATGATGGGCATGCTCTTCCTCATTCCTCGAATAAATAAGAATATCGTCAATAAAGACGACGACGCACTTATCCAAATACTCGATAAAAACTTTGTTCATCAATTGCATGAACACCGCGCATTAGTTAACGAGAAAGTCATGACTACGAACTAATTATGTCCGTACCTGGTCCGATAGGCTGTTTTCGGCAAATCGGACTCTATCACACGTAGCTGTTAGTATCCCGTTTTAAAATCAATTTTCGAGAATACCGCAGCCTCCACGCAATCGATCGAACAAGTCATCAATTCTCGGCAAAGGATACTTGTTCTTGATGGTCACCTTGTTTAGTTCGCGATAGTCGATACACAAACGTAGTGAACCATCCTTCTTCCGCACAAACAGGACCGGTGCGCCCCAAGGCGAGGCGCTCGGTCGAACATACCCCGACTCAAGAAGCTCACTCAACTGCTTCTTCAACTCTGCCATCTCTGAAGGTGCCATGCGATACGGCGCCTTCGAAATAGGAGCCGCGCCCGACTCTAACTCTATAGCAAACTCAACCTCACGATCTGGTGGCAATCCCGGTAACTCGTCAGGAAATACATCAGGAAACTCATTAACGATTGGAATCGACGAAAGCTCGACTCCACCATCCTCTGCCTTCAAGGCATAGCACCAATAACCAGTACACCCCTTTCGCAGGAGACTCATCGCCTTCAAGGCGTTAATAACGAATTTCTGGTTTCCCCTCTTTCGCCCCGCGAAAGAGTGCTCGGTGCCGTCCTCGGCTAACATAGTGATGATTCTCGTGCGGTAGTTCATGATCGCACCATGCCGCTCGAGCCAATCATCACCAAGAATCAAATCCTCACCCTCGATACTCACAACAATAAGATTAGAGGGCCAAGTCCTCTCACAAATAAATACAGAACAGTCTCGAACCTCCTGATCACCAACGATCCTATCGCCGCTAGGAAGCTTAACGATGAAGGGTTCACAAGGCGTCAAACAGTCGAGACTCAGACGGCGCACACAATCCAAAGATATGAACGAATGCGTAGCACCGGAATCGAAAAGCACACTGACAGGATGAGAAAGAATATAAACGGTACCTGTCGCCACGGTAGCCGCTGGGTCATCGGTCTTCCGCATCTCATAAACCCGCGGATGGGCGGAGCCGACACTGGAAGCTCCCCCCTTAGAGGGCTGACCCCGACCTCTCCCCCGACTAACACTCGGCGGAGATTGAGGAGAAAACGATCCCTGATTCACACTTGGTTCCCTAGGCGCTGGAATGGAAGCCCGGGCACCAAGGATTTTCTCCCTCTCAGCACAGAAAGCAGCCTTGTGGCCCGGCTAGCCACACTGATTACACGTCAGCAAAGGGCTCAAACAAGTACGACTGATGTGGCCCGTACGACCACAATTGAAACACTTCACATCACGAAAAGGAGCACTGGTAGTTCCACGAGGACCCCCAGCGGAGCGAGCTGGACCACCGCCGGCGGGGAAGTTAGCAGATTGGGATCTCTGCTGACCCCCACTCTTGTGGCCCGAAAAGTTCCCAGCGGACTTCTGTTTCTTACTCTCGCGGGCCGCCTCACTCGCCGTCACAGACATATCATAAGCAAGGGCCCTACTCTGATAATCCTTCAATGTAGTGCATACGAGCCCCGACATATAGTCCCGAATCGGCAACTTCATCCGTCTGGAGAAATGGAAAATCTTGTCACTCTCCTCGACAACTTGGGTCTTCACATAACCCAACTCTTTGTTAAAATCAGCAATAGCTTGAGCTACGGGGATATCCCGTGGTTGAGCATCATAAAAGCATGTACCCGAGCTCGCACATCGCCACGGGCAATATTCGATCTCCATCAACTCTTGAAACTCGGCCACGAAGCGGATGGTCTTTGGGCCCGACGGCCTCCCACCGGTCCGTGGCGTCCCTGTGAGAAAGTATTGAGCAATAGGGACTTTACGGTCCTCGGGACAGTTAGTGGCAACGAAGACTTTAGATATCTCCTTGATCCACCCTTCCCGGCCAATCGGGTCCGAAGCTCCCAGCGAGGAGGATGCATCTTGATGACATCTTGGAGCCATCGGTCCGCTCCGCCCGATTAGCATGGGCACGATCCGGGTTACGAACCGCCCGAGCTATTGCCGCCATTTGGTTCACCATCTGTTGCATAACGGCCGCAATACCAAGATCGGCACGCTCCCGAGAAGAAGCATGGCTATGACGGTCGCCCGATCGCCGGCTCCGAAGACCGTGGCGTGGCGTCCCACCGTGCCCCACGTCCCGGCCGCGTCCACGACCACGACGCGACCACGACCTCTTCCAGCATCCATACTGGAGTTAAATAAGTAGCAAAAGCCATACGAGGATCAGTACAAGAAAAGAACAATCACAAGTCGAGAATCAAGGGTACGATACAAGGAATTAATGAACAGAGGAAGGAAAACTTACGGACACTGGTAGTACCGGAATCATGGCAGCGTGACGATGATGTGCAAAACAAAACACCACAAGACCCAATAAACCGACAAGCCTAGGTATCCATAAACCTAGTGCTCTGATACCATTTTCTGTAACACCCTCAAGATATTCGAGGTATATTACAGCGCCGTGAATCACTATATGGGACCCACCAGGCTGAACAGCATCATACTCATCGACTCACATAAACGACAAACCAAAACCATGTCATAAAGACGCAAAACAGAATAATCCGCCCGGTTTACCGGTCAAACATAACATCATCAATCAACACAAACATATAGGCAACAATACAATCCGGACGGACAAGAACTCTTAAGTACTCGAGTACAACCATTAGTTCAAAAGCCACAAAAGATGAAAAGACAAAAAGACATTAAGACGTCACTTAGGCACAATCATCACGCTCGGCCATCATCCGCATCTTGGTCAGTAGCCTGTTCGTCTCGATGAACACGACACTGAAATTCATAAAATGAATTTCCCCAAAACGGTCCCAGAGGGGTTAGCAATTACGCTAGTACAAGTAACCAGATGAACAACTTACATCTTACACATATAGTAATGCATGCAATAGAGAAAACCGTTCAAAACACTCATTTAGGAAATGCCAATATCAAATCACATTTGTAAAATTCACCACAATTAACCGTCGATCCACACCTCCGTGGACCCCTACCGAGACCCGTCGGATCTAACCCGGAGTGGTTAAAAGCAAAGCTCGTCGATCCACACCTCCGTGGACCCCTACCGAGACCCCGTCGAGTCTAACCCGTAGTGAGCATACACACGCACACAATTTCTCATACAAAACTACTATGTCAAGATTGTAAGTTCATAAGGATACTTGCCTCGATTAATTAGACGATGACACGAGCGGAACGGAAGAGTTGAACACGACCGCAAGGAACCGCGGAAATGAACCTAACGATTCGAATAACACAATCACAACCAACTCTAGACGATTATGGAAATGGAATACACCCGAAACCCGCCTACGATTCATGTATATTCGTATATAAACAACAACGGGCGGACCACAACCAAACCCTCTCGATTCCGTAAAAATCACGAAATATACCATGAATCCGTAGGGAAACTAAGAATACCAACAAGATTAATAATATTCATCATGAATCCATCAACGAAAGCGGAGCGGATCGGAAGAAAATCCCAAAACCCCCAAATTATCCAAAAGTAGGGTTCTAAGAGATTACCTTGGATTTAGGATGAGAAACACAAGTGGATGATGTTAGTCTTACACCAAGAACTCAAGCACAAGGATCTCTGAAGTGATTGGAAGAAGAAAATCGCCTCAAATCGTCTCTGGAGTCGCTCGGCCGCGGAAAGAGGAAGAAATGAGATTTTGTGATTATCTCGGTCAACTCCCTGGTTTATATAGCCAGGGAGTGTTAGCGCACGCTAAGACCTCAAGGTTAGCGTGCGCTAACGGGATAGGGTTACAAACCCTCCTGTTAGCGTCCCAGTCCAGAAGCCAGGTTTTTGGCCGTTAGCGTGCGCTACCATACATGCGTAGCGTGCGCTAATAACCTCTCGGTAGCGCGCGCTATCGACCAATAGCGTGCGCTACCTGAACATCAGCCGAGTCCAGTAGCCAACTGCCCAAACCTCACCTGACCCGTTAGCGTGCGCTACCATACCAGCGTAGCGTGCGCTAACTAGCATCTGATTGAGTTCAGTAGTAAACTGCCCAGTACTGGACAGTCACACTAGCGCGCGCTACTGAACAATTTAACGTGCGCTAGTCTCCCGACATTAGCGTGCGCTAGACGAGATAGCGTGCGCTAATCCGATAGTCCGCAGGTGGGAGCTGAATCGCCACTCCTGTGGCTAAATCGTTAGCGTGCGCTACGAATTAAACGTAGCGTGCGCTACTAATGGATTTCTAGCGTGCGTTATACAGGAAATTTAGCGTGCGCTAGATACAGAATATAAACGACCCAAAATATCGGATTATGAACGAAACGTCAAACGGAACACCTCAAAACGCATCATAGCATACAATGAATCCACGGCAACCCCGAAACGGCGGTTCCGCACAACAATTACGAGAATCGGATCAAAAGATAACGGAAAAGTTACACTGAAGGATACTCGAGGGTCACTAAAATCGAGAATTACACCGGAAATACAATTACAAGGGAAAGAAAAATGCGGATATTACAAGGACAGAGTTAATGTTTGATGTTGTAGTATGTAAATAGTTGACCTTTTTGATGTTGCACAAACGTCTTTGTCGCTCTCAAGACAGTAGTACCCAGGATTTGATGGTAGCGCATATCCAGTAAGAACCCCACCTTTTATTCTACAAAATTTATAAAGTAATTGTCAAAAATGTCATCTTTCAAAGTTGAAAATCTTTAACGTTTTTACCCATTTATACTCGAAAAATTAACTTTTTTACCCCTTTATCCTCGAAAATCTCTTCAATAGTTCTGAAAAGATGACATTCCTCGGCAATATCCATTGGACCACCAGTGGATGCAGAAACAATGCCTTTGATATTGGTTTTGTTAACCTCAGCCAGCTAGTTAATTTCAATCATAATTAAAAGACAATATAGAGTTTATATGTTGTACAAATATCAATACCTTGTTTTCAAGCTCGAGAAAATCTCCCAGTCTTCGTTGATGAACATTTGCGTCACACGCCATTGATCTGCAGTAGTGTACTTTTCGTTGAACATCTTAGTTTTGCATAGTTGTATCAGGCAAATGACCATCTCCCTTCCATTTTGTTCTATATATGACTGCATTTGATCCACCTGAGTCCCCCATAGGGTATGGCAAAGTCTGCGTGACCTAAATTGGATAAGTAGAGGATTAGTAAAATGAATTCTAGTATTGCAAATTATAGTTTAACACTAAAATTAATGCATACTCGGTGTCCTCCAGAATTATGTCAGAAAACTTAGATCGACGCCCGTTCTTATTAGTAAACTCCTTCAGTTCAGAAAAGTTAACAACCAGTCCGATGATATCTACATTAGTTTAAAAAATAATCAATAATGGAATGTAGAAAAAAATCTTGGAGACCGAAATTTCTAACTTTGGTAGTACCGTAAAGTTTTCCTGTGATGATGTTTGTGTTTGTATCGAAATCTGCAAAGCTTTTAAGCACAAATCTTAAATTTGGGAAATCTTCTTTCGGATCTTCATATATGAGAGTTTATCTGCAAATGTTGATCATGAATGGTGCATCAGTTGTTGGATATGGCATGTCATTTAAGGCAACCAAAAATTTTGACATTCTGTATAATTTTCCTTCCTGCAGCATGGGCTTGTGCTTCGAAACCCGTGGTTTTTTTATTTTAGCATGGATTCTGTCTCCCTGTAAATAGATAGAATATAAATCGTGTTGCCGCAAGTAGAACTAAGACATAAATAATAAGTAAATGTAATTACAATAATAGAATAATCTTACTGTTTCATCGTGGAATACACATTCGACTATTTTTATGTCTTTTCCAGCAAAATCAAGTACATCGTATGATCTGACCAGACGTAATCTCATGTTCCAACCAAAATTTCTTGGTTTCAGATCTCTGATGTTGCTCCACATCGGCATTCTGTCTGTCTTTTGTTAATATTTAAAGGGAAGACGCATCTTATCTGATACTATAGAAAAAGTGGAATGGGGTTAATGTATATTCCTTTCCAGGAGCCTCCTTTTATATTGTTTTCCAGTAGTATGTCGGTTATTTGTAGTTTGATATTCAATGACTGAAGTAGTGGAGAATGTGCAGCCAATAACCCACTAAACCGCAAAAAAAGCGGTTTTACGTAAGCGCCAATAGCCTTCTGATTTTATCTAAGCGGCGATTTCTTTGTGTGATTTTGGCAACGATTTTATCTATAAAGTAGTTAGGCGGCGATTTCTTAGTTACGCGATTAGTTATAATGCACCGGCAGTTATTTATAATGCAGCGATTTTTTAGACAAATTACCATATTGTTTGCACCAATTAAAACCACCTAAAATCCAACTACATTTAGGCGGGAATTCTCCCTCAGAAAATCACTATATTCTCTTTATATATAAAGATAATATTACTATTATCTTTGTTGTTGATTATTATTATTATTATTATTATTATTATTATTATTATTATTATTATTTACCATTATTATTATTATTTACCCTTGATATATATTTGATTCGATTCGATTCGAGTCCATTCGATTCGATTCGAATCCATTCGATTCGATTGATTGAGTTGATTCGATTCAATTCAATTGATTCGATTCGATTCGATTCGATTCATTGATCGAAAAACAGAGCCTAACATCCAATCACAAACTTTTTAGTTCCAGCTTCATCAGTTTTGTACTTTTTATCTAAAGAATTCCAGAGCTCTTTAGAGGTCTAGGTACGATTATACATATTGTATAAAGAATCAACCGATCCTTCAAAATTTTATTACAACATATGAAATCACTGTTAATCCACTCACTGTAAGCAAAAATGCTTAGTACAATCAGTTTCTGTCTCAGTCACCATAGGAGGATCATTGTTGAGGTAAATAGCAAGCTCCAAGGTAGTGAGATAAAACAACATCTCTAGATTCCATCTCTTGAATCACACCCGAGAATTTCTAGGGTTTATCGAGCTGCACTGCAATAGTAGATGCAACATGAATGTTGGCAGCATCTTTGGCAGCGGAGGCAGTGGCAGCAGCGGAGACAGCCGCAGTAGCAGTAACATCAGCATCAGTAGCCATTTTAAATTACAAAAAACTAAATTTGTCTTACGATTATTGGTTCTATATATTTATAATTATGTAATTACAACAAAAAGTAAAAATATAGGCAACCTACTATAGTTCTAGTGAAATAAAAACTGGAATGAAATAAAAATTAGACGAGGCAAGCAGAACTCTTGCTATAAGAAAATTTTGCCCTCGTGAAGAGCATAAGGCTCACGCAAGATGTTCCCATGATACAACTGCTATGTTTCTGACTTAAGTGCTCACCAAAGCTTAGAACTCCAATGAATTTTTGAGTGCTGGAAACTGGGCACAAAATGGAGGAGTATGTGATCAATATGCTGAAATAACTTCTATTTTGTGAAAAAATGAAGTGCAGATGACCCGTTTTATAGGGCCCTGAATTTCATTAGGTGGGGTTTTTTGCTGCCATTATGATATTCAATACCTCAGGTAATGGCTCTCATTACTGGCCTCATAACATACTGCAGGTAATAAATCCTGTAACCTTTAACTCTTGAGATGAAAAGTCAGGTCACACCAAGATTCAGGTTCAAGTTACAGAAGAGTTATAATAACAGTTGACATGTGTCGATCAAAATGGCACCTTTCGAAGCACTTCATGGTAGGCGATGTAGATCACCATTATGTTGGGACGAGGCTTGAGAGCTAGTCGGAATGGAACCGGATATGTTGATGCAGACTAAGGAAAATATTTCTATTATCTGAGACCGGCTGTTGACTGACTAGAGCCATCAGAAATCTTATGCTGATACTCACTGTCGACCTTTGGAATTCGAAGTGGGAGACCGTGTCCTACTCAAGGTATCACCGACCAAAGGAGTTTTCCGCTTCGAGAAAAAGGGTAAACTTAGTCCGAGGTATATCGGACCGTTTGAAATTTTGGACAGGGTTGGAGATTTAGCTTATCGCTTGGTGTTGCATCCAGCATTGAGTCATGTCCATAGCGTTTTTCATGTTTCTCAGTTGAGAAAGTACGTGCCGGATCCAAGTCATATTATCGACTATAGTGAGATTGATGTAGCCGAGGATGTTACCTTTCCAGAGAGACCGGTGAAGATCCTTGAACGTCGTGAGAAGCAACCTTGACACAAAACCATTCCGTTAGTTAAGGTGCAATGGTCAAGACATGGAGTCGAGGAAGCGACTTGGGAGATGGAAGAGAAGATGCGACCGGGATACCCCGAACTTTTTGTTTCTTAAGTTTTGGGATGAAACTTTCTTTTAGAGGGGGAGAATGTAATACGCGTACTTTTTATTGAATTATTGGCTTTGACGTTCCTTCACTTTTGTTGTTTTTGTAAGCACTTATCGAGATGTTGCTGATTTTAGAGTTTCGTATCCTTCGGAACATGTTCGTATCGATTGGACCTTGCGGAGATGTTATTAGATGGAGCAGATAGTGCATGCTAGGCGTGAGTAGACGTAACTGGGCTTCCGGGACCAGCGGTTTTGGCCCAGAACCGACCCAAAGTCAATGGTTTTAGCCCGAGCACGCCGGTCAATGGGCCTGAACTGGACCGGGACCGAGAAGCCCGGTCTGGGCTAGGGTCGGGTGAAATCAAACCGAGGACTGACGGTTCAGTCCCGTCGGTCCTCAGAGGCCCGTAGGTTCGCAGCAGCCCGGCGGGCTGGGCCGGGCCCGACAAGCCAAACGGAAAAAAAAGAGTAGCAGTACTCCAGTAGCTGCCCTGCGAATGGCTCTTTTCTGCATATAGCTGTTAGCAGCCTTCCTCCACACCCAGACCTTCCCAATAGTCCCCCCTTTTCCCTACCATCCCCACTATAAATACTACATGTTCCTAACTCAAAATTCACCAAGAATCACACTCTAATTCTCTCTCAAATTTAAATCTCTACTCTCTCGACTCTCTACACTACACTCCATGTCTACCTCAAATAGAAACAACAACAAGGGCAAGGGCAAGGCCATTGAACTAGGCCAACGAAGTGGAGGAGGAAACTTTCAAACTCAAAAGGCCTAGAAGGGCCGAATTGGAGGAGGAGATTTCTAGACAAGTCGCCGAACGAATTTAAGCCGAAGAAGATGCCCGATTTGAAGAGATGGTTCATAAAATGGAGAGCACGGGATACAAATTTTGTGGCTCAACAAATGATGATGAAGAGGACAAAGAGCACGTAGAAGATGAACAAAACCAACCTCCTCCCCCGCCAACAAGTAAGCCTAAGCATCTCAAGTCCGAAATCTTCGTTAAACATTTTAAAAGAGAATTGACTCCTATTAACGAAGGAGAACCTCCTCTATCCGATGGTTGAAGGAGATTCATTTCTTATTGCAACTATTGTACAAAGCACTACAAATTGATCGAGAAGGGAGGCTATGGAACACTACAAAGGCACATGGAGGGGTTTCATCCATTCGAGTACGGAATATCTACTTATCAAACGCAAATTCGAGGTACTAGTTCAACTTCGGCGACAGGTATGTCTTCTTCCGCTTTATTTAAATTTGAGAAAAATCGATATGAAGATGCTTGTGCTAGATATTGTGCAATGGAAAAACCTCCTTTTAATTATGCGGATAGAATAACGTATGAATCTTCTTATAAAGATGGTTTAGGGCCCAATGTTCGCAAGGTAGCTAGAACTCAAATGCTTAAGAGAATTAGGAGACAAGGCTTTGACAAAAAACAAGATTTCATGAAATTTTTAGTTCGTTTGTCTCAAAAAGGTTCTATTTGTGCCGATGTTTGGACCGATGCTTATAATAAAAATAGTTACATGGGGATTACTTGTCATTGGATTGATGCGAAATGGATTATGCAAAAACGTTTGATTGCCTTTAGGAAGTTTGAAGAGCCTTACACGGCTCAAAATATTGCTTTAATTATTATTACGGTTTTGAATGAGTATTGTTTGGTTAACAAGGTATTTTCCGTTGGTTTTGATAATGCATCGGCGAACACCGCTAGTATTCTGTAACTTATTGAAGCATGTGCACCATCATTTGAAGGAAAATATTTTCATTCTAGATGCATTTGTCATATTTTAAATTTATGTGTTCAAGATGCGCTTAGTATTTTTCAAGATTCCGTTATTCCTATTAAAAATGCCGTTAAATATTTGCACAAATCAAAAACTTTGGGGAAAAAATGGCAAAAATATTGTCGTGCAAAGGGTATTTTTTATACTTGTTTCGAATTAGATGTATCTCATCGTTGGAACTCTACTGATGAGATGATTAATAGTACACTAGAGTATAAGAGTTATTTATGCGATTTTTTTAGAAAAGAGTTCTCAAGCATGCAATTAGTTCTTAATGAGAGTCATTGGGATTCATGTATGGATTTATATCATTTGTTAAAGGTTTTTAATAATGCTACTAAACAATTATCGAGTGTTTATTATTGTACTTCCGTTAAAGTGTTGGAACATTGCATGTATATTGCTTTGTCTTTTAAGAGTTGTTTTAGTAGGCCAAACATGCAAGGTGTGATTTATTTTTTGGTTCAAAAATGGCTCAAGTATTTTAGGGATATTCCTATGATTTTCTTGCTTGCTAAGTTTTTAGATCCTAAATGGAAGTATGATGGTGTTTGTCAAATGCTTGGTATTTATTATGATGATTTTGCTCAAATGGACTTGAGTAATGTTGCAATTGATGGTGAAGGGGTCTTCTTTGATCTTCCTTCCGTGCCACAAATCAAGGATGCTCTAGATAGGAGTTTGAGATCTCTTTTTCAAGACTATAGATTTAAACATGGTAGTGACTTTCCTTCTTCTACAATGCCTTCTTTTATGATGCCTTCATGTGATTTTCCTTTTGAGATGAATGAAAGTGATCCTTTAGTTCAACAAATGCATGGAATGATGCAAAATAGAAGCAATGAACATCCAATGGGGCAAGGTAATAGTGAATTAGATATGTTCTTGCAAACTCGTTTTGTATTTTGTGTTGAAGATAGTGGTCCGTCAATCGATGTGTTGAAGTGGTGGTCGAAGAGAGAGGAGTACCCAATACTCTCCATCATTGCAAAGGAGTTATTTGACGTCCCAGCATCCACTGTTTCCATCGAACAAGCCTTTAGCATCGGAGGACTTATGCTAGATCAAACAAGATCAAGGATGAAGCCGGAGAACATTGAAGCTACCATGTTGCTCGATGATTGGTGTAGGGCCGACCTTAGAGCTCAAGAACAGGAATGGGATGATGCAAATGAGAGCGAAGATGAAGCCTTCACCGAGACGGATCGATCGGATGTGGAGTAGAGAGCTCAAGTCCTTTATTATTATTATTATTTTTTCATTTCAAGAATTCAAGTGTAAAACTCCTAAAATTGTGCTTAACTTATTTGTTGTAATTTTCCTCATTCTTAATGCAAAATTGCAAATTCCTTCTCCTTATTCATTTTTCAACAATTTAATGAGTTTTTAAATATTTAAAAAAAATCAAAACAAAATCAAAACATTAAGAATTATCATTTTCTATTCATAAAAGTAATAAATATACAAGAATAAAATGAAAAAAATTAAAGAAGTTAAAAAATAAAAAAAAATGCAAAATTGGGGAACCCCTATTTTCGCCGCGGGCTGCGGGCCGGTCCATCAAAACCGGCGGTTTTAGCCTGGCCCGGGACCGGAGGGCTTCTAGCCCGGCACAGGTGGTCGGGCTCGTCTCCGGTCCAGGCTCGGTTCTGTGTTTTGGGGACCGAGGACCGCCGGTTCGAGGCCCGAAACTGGCGGTTTCGGCCCGGCGGCACGTCTAGGCGTGACCTAACGCACGCTAATTCTATTTGGTAGCGCATGCTAGCTTCGCCAGTAGCGCGCGCCAATGGTCAGAGTTGGGCAGTGGTAGTATCCGAGTTCTACTCTCTGGACGAGCATTTAGCGCACACTAGGCGTGAGTTAACGCACGCTATTCGTGTTGAGTAGCGCGCGCTAGCTTCGCCAGTAGCGCGCGCTAATGGGCTGAGTCTGGCAGAGGCAGTAGCTGCATTCTGCTCTCTAGACTAATAGTTAGCACACGATTGACGTGAGCTAATGCACGCTATCGCTGTTGCGCAGCGCACGCTAGCGCCAGATGTAGTGCATGTTAACAACATAGGTCAGAAGCCATTAGACTACCAGGTGACCCCGTTAGCGCACGCTAACCTTGTGACTTAGCGCATGCTAATCAGATGCAGTATATAAGGGCGGTCAGCCCTGTTCTTCGTCACTTTTTCTTCCCACTTCTTCATTTCGACGAGAGAACACTTGAGGGGCTATTCTGAGGTGATTTGGGGGCGGCTACTCATCATCTATCATCATGTTAGGTGGAATAACAAAGATTATAAAACATCTAATCCATTTCTACCTTCCAAATCAAGATAAATTCCGTAGAACCCTAGTTTGGGGAATATTTGGGGATTTTCTTAAATTCATCCGATTTATCCATTTTGGAGCTTGAAATCTTTGAGATTATGTTGTATCTACCCCATACCACGTTTCCCCTACGATTATATGGATGCTTATGTACCTTGTTCGGACTTGAGAGAATTTGGGTGATTTCCAAACCTTTAGGTGATTATCCTTGGAGTTTTGTGAATCGTAGGAGGATTTCGGGAGTTTCTCAATGTCATTTGAGTATGAATTATTAATTATCGTATTCTTTACGAATCATTTAGGTGCCATAAGTGCGTTCTTGGACCTACCGGACTTGTATTCTTTTCCTTCCGATTCTCGATGTCTCAAAGGCAAGTATATGTTTATGATTGCACATTCTCGATATTGAAAGTAAGGTATATGAATTGTATGACTGTATATATTCACTCTGGGGTGGACCGAGGGGTCCTCTGAGGGTTCCGTTGCCTTTGGTGTTGTTCCGTGAATATTTTAGGTTAACCACTCTAGGAAGATCCGACGGGGCCTCTGAGGGTTCCGTTGCCTTTGGTGCGGTTCCACAGTTAATCACGCATCTATTGAAATGAAGTGATATGAGATTTAGTTATTCCAGAATACTAGTCGTGAGCTTGATGGAATGATGATTGCATTTACTTTATTGTCTAGAAGAATTGTGTTTCATACATGATATACTTGTACTAGCTATTCGATGGCTATCCCCTTTTGGGGGAAATACCTTTCATCTATTTCGGGATGCAGGGGAACATATAGGCATGTACCGGGTCGACATAATAAATATGAGGGTCAAGTGTGATGCTGTGTCTTGTCTCTGGTTATATTTTATATTTCATCCATTCAGGAATGTTGTACGTGAAATGGTTATGAGTACTCGAGTACTGTTTCTGGCTTTCTTGATGTTTTGGCCTGTGTGCCTTGGGATTGATTTATGATGTATTGTATTTGGTTTATTTGGATATCATCCTAGTTGTCAATTTTATTGTCATCCATTGGATTATGTTTAGACCTCATTGGTCAAACTTTATGGTTCCGCATATGTATAGCCTTGTGGGTCCCATGGTGGGTCTCACGGCGCTGTAATATACCCCGAATAACTTGGGGGTGTTACAGTAGTAACAATTGTTGTTCATGTTTCTAGTTTAACAACAGTTATAGGACAACCATAGCTTTGTAATTCTCTGCCAAAACAATTTTAAAATGTTAGTAATCATATGGAAATGAAATTCTTTCCCTCATAGAAAAGAATAGCAAATTGAATTTCATAGTATGTGTAAGAGAAAAGAATAAATGGGTCGAAGTTGGATGAATGCAAGTTGTGCGAGTGCGAAGTATGACAATAGAATTGAGCAATTTCTTAAATTTGCTCGACAACACCGCCCGGAACTCGATGAAAGATACCTTTGTCCTTGTGTGAAGTGTATGAATAGGAGACGACATGAGGCTCACACAATTCTTGAATATCTTGTTTGTGAGGGGATAAACACCAACTATACAGTATGGATATGGCATGACGAAATAGTAGATGTTCCAAGTGGAAACACTCATGTAGATATAGATGGTGATCAATTTGAAGAAATGATTCGTGATGGCGGACAAGAATCATTTCAAAGAGCTCATGTTTATGATGCGTTGAAAAGTGATTCAGAGACTCCATTGTATCTGGGGTGTGAAAATTTCACACGCCTATCTGTCGTGTTGAAGCTGGTTAATTTGAAGGCAATAAATGGGTGGATTGACAAAAGTTTCACCGAATTGCTCCAGTTGATGAATGAGATGCTACCAAAAGGTAATACATTGCCTAAGCATACGTATGAGGCAAAGAAGATTTTGTGACCGATTGGTATGGAGTATAAAAAATACACGCTTGTCCCAAATTAGGTATTTGGCTAATATGATTGTAGGCACAATGGACGAGGATTTGTATGGATATTTTGATCCTCAATCCATACAAAATATGGGACATAGGGGAGAGGAGATCTCGAGATATATATCGGCGCGTATGCTTGAGACGAAGAAGCAAATATACATGGGAGCTTACCATCATAAGTAAGTTAAAGATTGTAAATTTCAAAATATTTTTAACAAAACTATTTCTTTATTTTATTTTTACAACAAAGTTTTTTTGTTTAACAAAACTGTTTCTTATTTTTATTTTTTACAAAACTGCTTTTTTAATATATTTTTTCTTTCAAGTGCATTTACCAATGTAGGCATCATTGGCAACTTGTGGTCATTATACCCGCAAGAGGAATTATTGTATGGTTTTGCTCATTACATAATAAGCCCGCCTCTCGCGTTAAGGCCATACTCCAAAAGTAAGATTTTATTTATAACATATTTACTTGATACTTTTATATCGACGACACAATAAAATGTTACTTTAAAATAGTGGTGTGATCGTATTCAAGACCATGGATGGTATGCATACAAGTAAATCAAAGCAGGCGGTTAGTTGGATATATCCCAAGGTAATACGTTTAATTACATGAGTGTAAATATATGTGTGTTTGTGTGTGTAAATATATGAGTGTGTGTTGCTCTTGACAACATTGTTTTTGGAAACACGAATTATTTTGGGATAGATGTGGTTAACATCGTAAGGATCCTCTCCCTTTGGGATTGATGTCAAGTTTCATCATAAGGATCTTCTCCCAACAGATCGTGTATGAAGTATGCGTGTCTGTGCTGTGTTTACCGTGTGTGTGCACTGTGTGTTTTTACTGTGTGTAGTGTGTTTATGTGTGCAATGTGTGGAGTGTGTTTGTGTGTGTGTGTGTGTACAATGTGTGTGTGTGTGTTGGGTGAGTGTGTTTGCAGTGTGTGTGTGTGTGTGTGTTTTATCTATGCAGGGTGTGTGTGTGTGCATTGTGTGTATTGTGTTTGTGTGTGTGTGCAGTATGTTTGTGTGTGGTTTATGTGTGCAGGGTGTGTTTTTGTGTGGGTGCAGTGTGTGTACTGTGTTTGTGTGTGTGAACAATGTGTGTGTGCTGGGTGTGTGTGTCTGTGTGTGTGTGTGTGTGTAGTGTGTTTATGTGTGTTTTATGTGTGGAGGGTGTGTGTGTGTGCAATGCCTATACTGTGTGTGTGTGTGTGTACAGTGTGTGTGTGCAGTGTGTGGGGTGTGTGTGTGTGTTGAGTGTGTGCAGGGTGTGTGTGTGTGTGTGTGCAGTGTGTGGTGTGTGTGTACTGTGTGTTTGTGTGCAGTGTGTGGTGTGTGTGCTTACACAGTGTGTGTGTGTGTATGTGTGTGTTAACTGTGTGTGTTTACAGTGTGTGTGTGTGTGTGTGTGTGTGTGTGTGTGTGTGTGTGTGTGTGTGTGTGTGTTGGGTGTTAACTGTGTGTGCTGCGTGTGTTGATTTTATTTACTGAAAGCGACTCATATAATTGTCTTCTTTTCTTTTAGTGTAATAAACAAAATGGAGGTTGGGAGTGTAGTTATTATGTTATGCATTGGATGTCGACTATCGTCCGAGTGCATATTTTGGATGGTTGGATGGAGGTAGTACATTTTTAACTTGAATTGGTGCTAAAACTGTTTACTCGTTTACATTTAAAGTTTGTTTATTATACGTTTATATGTGCAGATGTTTGATGATATTGGAGCACTATCTGATGATGTTATTCATGAAATTCGAGCCGAGTGGGGACACTATTTCTTGGAGGTTCGAAAAAGTCTTGCGGCATGATTTTGATGTTTTCGTATGATTTATTTGTATGAATTATACATTTGACATTTAAATCATGGACGAATTGGTGTTTTTTTTTGTATTATTTCAAATGAATTGGTGAAATATTGTTCAATGAATTTGTTGTTGGTTAGTTCATTTTTGGTGTATTTGGATTCAATGAATTGGTTACTACAGTTTGATCCGAGTTCAGGTACTGGATTGTACAAAATAATGCAAAATCTTTGCAAAAATCAGGACATATGTAACAGCAGTTTTAAATAAACCGCAGTTAAATATTTTAAGAAATCAACAGTGGTTCCAGGAAAACCGCTGTCAAATTGTAAAATGTAACAGCGGTTATGAGGCAACTGCTGTTGAACTCTCAAATTAACGACGGCTAAAGAACCGCCGTTAGATATCAGCAGTTAAAGTGGTTACAGATAACCACTGTTATTTGACATGTTTAACATCGGTTCTTGGAAACCGCTGTTAATTGTCAAAAAATAACAGCGGTTCAAACAACCGCAGTTAAAATAAACAGTGGTACCCTTAACAACGGTTCTGGAACGGCTGTTAGATAGCCTCCAGAACTGCTGTTAAAAGCCTGTTCTCTAGTAGTGGTCAATGAATCCGTCCATGTAGTATTTGATGGAGCCGCATCTCAATCCTACAGTATGTTGGAAATTGATTTGAGAAAAATGAATTTTGACTCAAATTGAACCAATTTAAAAATAATAAAATATTTAATTCTTGGAAATTAAGTATTAAATTATGAATCATGTTTGGAGGAGATAAACATTGGATTTTATTTTTTCAAACACGATTTCCAGTGAATGAGAAATACATAAGTGAAATACTGACCATTTAACTGAATTTAAAGAAGAGTTAAAATGGGATATGAAAGGTCATACCACATTGGAAAAAATAAAACCTTCTTGACTAGTTTTTAGTAAGAAGGTGTATGGGTACCTCAACAAGCTAGTAGTCTACACTAGTGGGCCAGCGCTGCGAAGTCTACACGCACGAGCAGGCTGTTGCCCGCCGATCGGCTTGGCTCGACACAAACTCAGGTCGGGCTCAAGCGTAGGCCTCGGGCCTTGGACCTTGGTTCTTAGTTCTTGGAATTTGACTTTGGGTTGGACTTGGGCGACTCGGGGCTTGAGGCTGAATCTATTATAGTTTTGCAGCTAGATCCAATGAAATAATGTCCAGACTTGAAGTAAACCTAATGATTGATCGATCCTCTTAAGGTTTATTTTTTATCCGGTTAGACCGGTTTTAATTTCTCTGTCGTGTAACCCAAGTTTAATTACTGAATCCCAATAGTGGTATCAGGGTGTAGGTTTATGCGATCGTATTTACGATATTTGTATTTAGAATGCTTGGTTGAATATTTTTATGATTTAGAATCATAATTATTTTAACTGTTAATGTTTAATTGTTCATTTAAAAAATTATTTTTCAAGATTTTATGTTATATGGCTGAGAGGCAGTGTCCCTCTCAGCTCAGGCCCGACAGTTTGTGTCGGGCCGTGGTCTTTGCCGAGCAGGATTTTTCGGACTCCATTTTTATTTATGTTTGATAAATTAAATTTCCCATAAATTATATTGGATTTAATTTGACTAGAATCTAAATTTGGTATTTTTATTTTTTTAAGGAAAATAATTTTATGAAATATTTACTTTCGTTTGAAATTGTGTGAATTAATTAGATTAACTCTTATGGATGGATTAATTTTGTATTGATTATATAAATATTTAGATTATTATTTATGCCATTAATTTTAATGTGATTGTTGCATTATTATTTCAATGGTGATGTAGTTCATGAACCTAGTTTATTGAATCTTTATTTGATGTCTTTGTAATGGCTGTTTTGAGCCAATTTTTTTTAGTAAATTTGTATAAGATGCAAATTTTATAAATGTTATAAATTAGTTATGACGAAGAGCCGAGGACAAGCCACCATGAACATGAAAATTCAAGACTTGTAATTTGATTACATGTAATTTTATTTTTATCGAGTCGATGGTGACTCGGTACTTAGAAACGATCCATGAACTGCATGTTGGTAGATTTAGGTTGAATATGTTTTCCATATTGTATTACAAACAAACAAGCCGACAAACCGTTATTATAAAATGATTAATGTGCAAAGTGTAACATATGATCGCGTAATTCTTCCACTTACAAACACTAAGTTATAAAGGTTATAAGGTTTTCCACCCTCCGTCTAACTCATGGAAAATTAAAATATATAGTGCATTAGATGCCTTCGGTTGTGACAAATCAAGCCCTTAGAAGCCGTATGGGTATCGTATATATAGATATATAAAAATTGACGAAGATAAGAGTTAATGAATTCATACCCTCGTAGTTCTTTGATAATTTCTTATTGATTCCGAGACAAACACAAATCCAATCGAATGAACTTTTGGAAATTCCCGAGCACCAAAAGCACCGTGCTTCTACATATCACGCATCGGAAGATGACCGGAAGATATTTCTATCAACTTATACTCTAGGTATACAGCTATAAGTTTATATAATTAGCTTAGTTTTAATTTATAAATACTCTAAGTATTTTATAAATAATATTTTTTCTCTCAAAATTACACTTAAAAACGCAAGTGTTAAAACTTAAGAAAAAAATCTCTCCCTCCGTAAAATAATATATCTAATATATCATATAAACCCCACATAATATCAATATGACATGAAGACAAAGAAGATCAATCACCAACATGTGGTGTAAGGTGGGGGTGGGGGGGTGAAGAATAATTATGGAGTTGGTTTGTGTATCTAGTCCGATAGATAAATTGTAGTACGTTTCAATATTAATACAATTAATTAATCTAATTAAGTTATTATATTAAATATAAATTTTCTAAGAAATGATATGAAATAAAATTAATTACCCAGCAATTATTTAACTCACGACCAATTTAATTTATCCAATAAATTAACTTAGACATAGAATAAGCTAAATATAATATGTCGTCAATTCCTGTGACTTGGCTCTGTAAGTTCGTCTCAGTTAGCATTGGGAGGATCCAATGAATGTTAGCACCACTAGCCAGTCTTGTGGCCTATATTGTAACCTAACCGAGAACGACTGATGAGGATCATATCAAAAACCTTTATGTCATGAATATTGTATACGTATAGACCCTTCAATCATATGGCCCGGTCAAGTATTGTAATATCCGAAATTTCTACTACTGTTGTTTAATATTATTTTATCCGAGTTATATTGTACAACGTGGAACCTGTACAGTGTGGATAAAATAAATTAAGGACTGAGATGTCAGTATTGGTATAATTGTCGTATTTGGTCTACAATTGCATTTGACGATATAATGTGTTGAGTATACGTATTCAGTATGTCATATGTTCGTATCTAGTATGTTGAGACATTGGACAAGGATAGCTGAAAATGGCTAAGTACATAGTCATTAACATACGTTAAGTTTATAAGATAACGTACGCTAAATGTTAAGTGTTACGTACGCTATGCACAACGCATTATGTACGTAACGAGGAGAATCAGACAGGATCAGGCTATGGCCGACAAGTGGGTCCCGTGGTCAGCATCTTTCGGCGCAAAATGTGCATGGGCGAGTCAACTCTTGGTTAACGTACGCTACGGGTAGTGCATTACGTACGTCAAGTGAAGATTTACTGTAGCAAGTCAACGTACGTATTACGTAAGCTATGAAGGAGATATTACGTACGTATGCAAGTGAATGAAATAAGTCAGTGAGTTCTGGAATGATGTTACGTACGCTATGTTGGACGCGTAGCGTACGCTAGTGAGCGTTACGTACGTTAATGTTGAGTGATAACGTACGTAAGGGGCGATGCAGTTCATTAAATGAAGATCGGCTTCTCATTTCTTCACAAAAGAAAAACCTTTCCTCCTCCAACCTTCGTCTCTCTAAGCATGTTAGTGAGATATAAACCTCTTACAACTTGATTATGAGCTTGGAAACATGGATTGGAAGCTTGAAAATGGAGATATGGTTGATCCTTGAGGTGTTTGATGGTGTTGTTCATGTTCTTGAGGTATGTTGTTAAACTCTACACCTTGATTTCTGATTATTGGTATTGTTATCCGTATTTGCTTCATAAAATGATGATTAGGGTGTTGTTGTTATGATTTTTGAGGTTATGTGAAGTGTATATTGAAGGATATGATGATACATGACTTAGATTATGAATTAGATGATTATCTACATGTTAAAGGATATCGAATTATGTTGTTTTGATGGCTATGCACATGATTTCGAAGCACTTAGTATTATTGAGGAACTTCTTGATGAATTTATCATAGCAAGACGATCATATGTTGAATTATCAGTATCTTTAGATATGAAAATTGAATGTTCGTTGATTATAGTGGTAGAATTCGTATGTTCTTGATGAAATACAAATCATGATATCAATATGGAATCCGGAAAGATTGTGATTGATCGTCGAATATGATTTCCTTTACATTCGTATCCGTAATCGTATTTGTGGTTGTGAATTCGTAATTGGTTGGTTCGGGTTGTTCGGATTTATGTTTAATCGGGATAATTGTGGAACCGTTGGGATTATTGATCGGTTGTATTGATTGTTGATTATGATCATCGAATTGTGGATTATATTGTAGATATGAGTTCGTATTTGTTAATATGGATTATTTGGTTTTGTATATTGATTGGTTATATCGGGAATTGATTATTATCGAATATGTGTTAATGTAATATCCGCATTTTTCTTTCCCTTGTAATTGTATTTCCGGTGTAATTCTCGATTGTAGTGACCCTCGTGTATCCTTCAGTGTAACTTTTCCGTCATCTTTTGATCTGATTCTCGTTATTGTGATACGGAACCGCCGTTTCGGGGTTGCCGTGGATCCATTTCGTGTTATTGGTCCCCAAATATTGATTCCTATCGTTTTATTCTCTTTCCGGATCATTTTTATCATTTTGGAACCCGTAAGGGGGTGTGAGCCGCGGCACAAGATATGCGTGCCGCGGCACACAAATTCCCTTCAGTTGTCGGTCGGACAAACTGTACTGTGTGCCGCGGCACACCCATCCGGTGCCGCGGCACAGTGCCAGGCCGGTGCCGCGGCACACCTGTTCGGTGCCGCGGCACACTCGTGTGTCTTCTGCGACCTAAACCCAACTGTACCGGGTGCCGCGGCACACGCAGGCTGTGCCGCGGCACAACGCGAAAACCTGGGAGTAAATTTTCGGCCTGTGCCGCGGCACACTTCGGCTGTGCCGCGGCACACGAAGCGGTCAACTGTGCAAATTCGTCTTTATTAGACGAAATCGGCCGACTTCTTCTCCATTTTCACTGCGAGAGAGAGAGAGCTAGGGGGGAGAACTCTCAAGCATTCTTCATTCGGGAGTCGATTTTTCATCATCTTCCTTCAGTTGTAAGGCTCGGGCAATCAATCTAACGCGTGTTCTACGGATCTTGGTACTTGAATCTCCTTAGGTAATATTCTAAAACCCTATTTTCGATTAATTTGGGGGTTTTGGGTTTTTCTTCCGATTCGTTCCGTTTTGTTGGTGGATTCATGATGTATACGATTGATATTGTTAGTATCTTTAGTTTTCCTACGGATTCATGGATATTTTGTGGATTTTTACGGAATCAAAAGGGTTTGGTTGTGGTCCGCCCTCGTTGTTATTTTGGTATGAATATACATGAATCGTAGGCGGGTTTCCGGGTGTATTCCATTTTCATAATCGTTTAGAGGTGGTTGTGATTGTGCTATTCGAATCGTTAGGTTCATTTTCGTCGGTTCCTCGTGGTTGTGCTTGATCCTTCCGTTCCGTTCGTGTCATCGTCTATTTAATCGAGGCAAGTATCCTTATGAACTTACGATCTTGACATAGTAGTTTTGTATGAGAAATTGTGTGTGTGTGTATGCTCACTGCGGGTTAGACTCGACGGGGTCTCGGTAGGGTTCCACGAAGCTGTGGGACCGCGAGCTTGCTTTTAACCACTGTGGGTTAGATCCGACGGGGTCTCGCGAGGATCCACGAAGCCGTGGGTCCGCGGTTAATTGTGGTGCATTTTACAAATGTGGTTTGATCATTGGCATTTAAAATGAGTATTTTGGAACTATGTTTTCTTGAATTGCATGCATTACTATATGTGTAAGATGTAAGTCGTTCATCTGGTTACTTGTACTAGCATAATTGCTAACCCCTCTGGGTACCCGTTTTGGGGAAATTCGTTTTATGAATTTGGTCGGAGTTCATCGAGACGGCGGGCCTTTGGACCAAGACACGGATGATGGCCGTGCGTGATGATTGTGCACGAGTGATGTTTTAGTGTCTTTTACCTATTCATCCTTTGTGGTTTTTGAAATAATAGTTGTACTCGAGTACTTAAGGTTTTTTTTTTGTTCGTTCAGATTGTATTGTTGCTTATTATGTCGTGTTGGATGATAATGTTATATTGACCGGTTGAACCGGGTGGATTATCCTGTTTTGCGTCTTTATGACATGGTATTGTTCTGGCGTCTATGTGAGTCGATGAGTATGATGCTGTTTAGCCTGGTGGATCCCATATAGGGATTCACGGCGCTGTAATATACCTCGAATATCTTGAGGGTGTTAAAGAAAATGGTATCGGAGCGCTCTAGATTTATGGATACCTAGGCTTGTCGGTTTATTGGGTCTTGTGGTGTTTTGTCTTGCACATCATCGTCACGCTGCCATGATTCCGGTACTACCAGTGTCCGTAAGTTTTCCTTCCTCTGTTCATTAATTCCTTGTATCGTACCCTTGATTCTCGACTTGTAATTGTTCTTTTCTTGTACTGATCCTCGTATGGCTTTTGCTACTTATTTAACTCCAGTATGGATGCTGGAAGAGGTCGTGGTCGCGGTCGTGGTCGTGGACGCGGCCGGGGATGTGGGGCAGCCGGTGGGGCGGCCACATCACAGTCTTCGGGAGCCGGCGATCTGGCGGCCGTCATAGCCATGCTTCTTCTCGAGAGCGTGCCGATCTTGGTATTGCGGCCGTTATGCAACAAATGGTGAACCAAATGGCGGCAATAGCTCAAAGTGTTCGTAACCGGATCAGGCCCATGCTAATCGGGGCGGAGCGGACCGTTGGCTCCAAGATGTTATCAGGATGCATCCTCCTCAGTTTTCGGGAGCTTCAGACCCGATTGGCTGGGAAGGGTGGATCCAGGAGATATCTAAGGTCTTCATTGCCACTAACTGTCCCGAGGAACGTAAAGTCTCTATTGCCCAATACTTTCTCACAGGGGACGCTACGGACTGGTGGGAGGCCGTTGGGCCCAAAGATCATGCTGCTTCGTGGGCTGAGTTTCAAGAATTGATGGAGACTGAATATTGCCCGTGGCCGGTCAGACAGGCTCGGGTACATGCTTTTTATGATGCTCAACCGCGGGATATCCCCGTATCTCAAGCCATTGCTGATTTTAACAAGGAGTTGGGTTATGTGAAGACCCAAGTTGTCGAGGAAAGCGACAAAATTTTCCATTTCTCCAGACGGATGAAGTTGCCGATTCGGGACTATATGTCGGGGCTTGTATGCACTACCTTGAAAGATTACCAGCAGGCCCCCGCTACGATATGTCCGTGACGGCGAGTGAGGCGGCCCGCGAGAGTAAGAAGCGTAAGTCCACGGAATTTTCGGGCCACAAAGGTGGGGTCGGCAGAAATTTCACCGCTAACTTTTCCGTGGTGGTGGCCCACTCGATCTTGGGTTTCCCGTAGGCTGCGGTGCCCCTTCTCGAGAGGTGAAATGCTTTAACTGTGGCGCAGGCCACATCGGTCGTGTTTGTCCGAACCCTTTGGCCGACGTGTAATCGGTGTGGCGGTCGGGTCACAAAGCCGCTTTCAGGCCGAGAGGAGAAAATCCTTGGTGCCCGGGCTTCCATTCCAGCGCCTAGGGAACCAAGTGTGAACCGAGGATCGTTGCTCCTCAATCCCCGCCGAGTGCTAGTCGGGAAGAGGTCGGGTCGACCCTCTAAGGGGGTGCTTCGGTGTCGGCTCAGCCCACCCGCGTGTCTATGAGATGCGGAAAGCCGATGATCCGGCTACCGTGGCGGCAGTACCGTTTATATTCTTTCTCATCTGTCGGTGTGCTTTTCGATTCGGTGCTACGCATTCGTTCATATCTTTGGATTGTGTACGCCGTTTGAGTCTCGATTGTTTAATGCCTTGTGAACCCTTCATCGTTAAGCTTCCTAGCGGTGATAGGATCGTTGGTGATCGGGAGGTTCGAGACCCATTCGTACTTATTTGTGAGAGGACTTGGCCCTCTAATCTTATTGTTGTGAATATTGAGGGTGAGGATTTGATTCTCGGGATGATTGGCTCGAGCGGCATGGTGCAATCATGAACTACCGCACGAGGATCATCACCATGTTAGCCGAGGATGGCACGAGCACTCTTTCGCCGGCGAAAGAGGGGGAACCAGAAATACATCATTAACGCCTTGAAGGCGATGAGTCTCCTTCGAAAGGGGTGTACCGGCTATTGGTGCTACGCCTTGAAGACGGAAATTAGTGGAGTCGAGCTTTCGTCGATTCCAATCGTTAATGAATTTCCTGATGTTTTTCCTGACGAGTTACCGGGATTGCCACCGGAACGCGAGGTCGAGTTCGCTATAGAGTTAGAGCCGGGTGCGGCTCCTATTTCGAAGGCGCCCTATCGCATGGCACCTTCAGAGATGTCCGAGTTGAAGAAACAGTTGAGTGAGCTTCTTGAGTCGGGGTATGTTCGACCGAGCGCCTCGCCTTGGGGTGCACCGGTCCTGTTTGTGCGGAAGAAGGATGGTTCACTACGTTTGTGTATCGACTATCGCGAACTAAACAAGGTGACCATCAAGAACAAGTATCCTTTGCCTAGAATTGATGACTTGTTCGACCAGTTGCAGGGAGCTGCGGTATTCTCGAAGATTGATTTGAAATCGGGATACTATCAACTCCGGGTGAGAGAGTCCGATGTGCCGAAGACAGCTTTTCGGACGAGATACGGACATTATGAGTTCGTAGTCATGCCTTTCGGGTTAACTAATGCGCCGGCGGTGTTCATGCAGTTGATGAACAAAGTCTTTATCGAGTATTTGGATAAGTGTGTCGTCGTCTTCATTGACGATATTCTTATTTATTCGAGGAACGAGGAAGAGCATGCACATCATTTGCGGATAGTGTTAGACATTTTGAGGGCCGAGCAACTCTATGCGAAGTTCTCGAAATGTGAGTTATGGATGAAGGAAGTGATGTTTTTGGGTCACGTGATTTCAGCCGAGGGGGTTCGTGTAGATCCGCAGAAGATCGAGGCGGTATTAGATTGGGCACCGCCCAAAAACGTGAGAGAGCTCTGTAGTTTCTTGGGTTTGGCTGGCTACTACCGTAGGTTCGTCGAGGGTTTCTCGAAACTGGCTCGACCACTTACACAGTTACTCCAGAAATCCGAGAAGTTAAATGCGGAATGATGAGAGGCGATTCGATTTTGAGGAGCTGAAGAAGCGTTTGACTTCAGCTCCGGTTTTGGCGTTGCCATGTGGCAACGAGGGATTCGCCGTTTATAGCGATGCTTCGGGTCAGGGTCTTGGGTGCGTATTAATGCAGCACGGCAAGACCATTGCCTTTGCGTCGAGACAGTTGAGGCCGTATGAGCTTAACTACCCTACTCATGATTTGGAGTTAGCGGCAGTCGTATTTGCGCTCAAGATTTGGCGTCACTACCTTTTCGGCTCTACATGTCAGATTTTTACCGATCATAAAAGTCTGAAATACATATTTACTCAGCGGGAGTTGAATATGAGGCAGAGGAGGTGGTTAGAGTTGATTAAGGATTATGACCTCGAAATCCTTTATCATCCGGGTAAGGCGAACGTCGTGGCCGACGCCTTGAGTCGGAAACCAGTTGCATTGCGAACGCTTGAGATCCTTACATCTCAGTCTGAGCTTCGGAGGGCTTTGATCGAGTTAGATGTTGAGGTCTCGTTGCCGGGAGCTGTCGGGCAACTTTGTGCTTTAGAGATTTCATCATCTTTGATCGATGAAATTAAGCTGAAGCAATCAGAGGATCCGATGATTACTCAAATCCGAGAGAACGTTCTTAAGGGAAAGTCTCCTGGGTTTGTGATTCACGAGGATGGTATTTTGAGATTCCAGAGTCGGCTTTGTGTGCCAAACGACTCAGAGTTGAGGCAGAGTATTTTACGGGAGGCCCATGCTACACCCTATTCCGTTCATCCTGGTTCGAGTAAGATGTACAAGGACCTGAGAAGAAATTTCTGGTGGAATGATATGAAGGATGAGGTCGCACAGTTTGTAGCGAGATGTTTGACTTGCCAACAAGTCAAAATCGAGCATCGACTGGTCAAGGTTATTGCAGTCACTTTCCATTCCGGAATGGAAATGGGAAGATATATCGATGGATTTCATTACGAGTTTGCCGAGATCGAGGTCGGGCATGAATATGGTATGGGTGATTGTCGATCGTCTGACTAAGTCGGCACATTTTCTGGGCATCAAGGACACTTGGGGCCCGGAGAAGTTAGCCCGTGTGTTTATCGCGCAGATCGTGAGACTTCATGGTACCCCGAAGTCTATTGTTTCGGATCGTGATGGCCGTTTTGTATCGCACTTCTGGCAGGCGGTGCATAAGGCATTGGGTACCCGTTTACATTTGAGTACCTCTTTTCATCCCCAGTCAGATGGACAATCGGAACGCACCATCCAGACGTTCGAGGACTTGTTGCGTGCTGTGCTCGATTGGAGTAGTGACTGGAGGAGCATTTGCCGCTGATCGAATTCACGTACAACAACGGTTGGCACGCGCGTCGGTCGGATGGCACCGTATGAAGCACTTTATGGGCGGCGGTGCCGATCACCTATTTGTTGGAACGAGGCGTCCGATTTGGTCGGGACTGAGCCTGATGTCGTTCTAGAGACGAGACGGAAGATAGAATTAATTCGGGAACGGATGTTGACTGCCCAGAGTCGACAGAAGTCGTATGCCGACGTCCGTCATCGACCTTTGGAATTCGAGGTGGGAGACCACGTTTTGCTAAAGGTGTCGCCGACGAAGGGAGTTTTCCGTTTTGGAAAGAAAGGAAAGTTGAGTCCGAGATTTATCGGCCCCTTTGAGATCCTCGAGCGGGTAGGTGGGTTGGCATACCGTTTGGCGTTACCTCCGGTCTTGAGTCATGTTCATAGCGTTTTCCATGTTTCCCAGTTGAGAAAATATGTTCCGGATCCTAGTCACGTCATCGATTATGGCGAGATCGATATTGCTGAAGATATTACTTTTGAGGAGCATCCTTTGAAGATTTTGGAGCATCGTGAGAAACGACTGAGGCATAAAACCATCCCTTTGGTCAAAGTGCAGTGGTCGAGACACGGTGTCGAGGAAGCAACTTGGGAAACCGAGGACAGCATGCGTGCTAAGTACCCGGAGTTGTTTGTTTCTTAAGTTTCGGGACGAAACTTATTTTTAGAGGGGTAAAATGTAATATCCGCATTTTTCTTTCCCTTGTAATTGTATTTCCGGTGTAATTCTCGATTGTAGTGACCCTCGTGTATCCTTCAGTGTAACTTTTCCGTCATCTTTTGATCTGATTCTCGTTATTGTGATGCGGAACCGCCGTTTCGGGGTTGCCTTGGATCCATTTCGTGTTATTGGTCCCCAAATATTGATTCCTATCGTTTTATTCTCTTTCCGGATCATTTTTATCATTTTGGAACCCGTAAGGGGGTGTGAGCCGCGGCACAAGATATGCGTGCCGCGGCACACAAATTCCTTGATTGTCGGTCGGACAAATCAGATGTGCCGCGGCACACCCATCCGATGCCGCGGCACAAGACAGTGCGCGGCACACTCGTGTCTTCTGCGACCTAAACCCAATCAGACGGTGCCGCGCACACGCAGCCGCGTGTCTTGCAGACAACGCGAAAACAGGAGTAAATTTTCGGCTGTGCCGCGGCACACGAAGCGGTCAATCAGTGCAAATTCATCTTTAAGAGACGAAAAAGGCCGACTTCTTCTCCATTTACACTGCCAGAGAGAGAGAGAGCTAAGGGGGGGGGAGAACTCTCAAGCATTCTTCATTCGGGAGTCGATTTTTCATCATCTTCCTTCAGTTGTAAGGCTCGGGCAATCAATCTAACGCGTGTTCTACGGATCTTGGTACTTGAATCTCCTTAGGTAATATTCTAAAACCCTATTTTCGATTAATTTGGGGGTTTTGGGTTTTTCTTCCGATTCGTTCCGTTTTGTTGGTGGATTCATGATGTATACGATTGATATTGTTAGTATCTTTAGTTTTCCTACGTATTCATGGATATTTTGTGGATTTTTACGGAATCGAAAGGGTTTGGTTGTGGTCCGCCCTCAGTGTTATTTTGGTATGAATATACATGAATCGTAGGCGGGTTTCCGGGTGTATTCCATTTCTATAATCGTTTAGAGGTGGTTGTGATTGTGCTATTCGAATCGTTAGGTTCATTTTCGTCGGTTCCTCGTGGTTGTGCTTGATCCTTCCGTTCCGTTCGTGTCATCGTCTATTTAATCGAGGCAAGTATCCTTATGAACTTACGATCTTGACATAGTAGTTTTGTATGAGAAATTGTGTGCGTGTGTATGCTCATCATGGGTTAGACTCGACGGGGTCTCGGTAGGGTTCCACGGCCGTGGGACCGCGAGCTTGCTTTTAACCACCGTGGGTTAGATCCGACGGGGTCTCGGCAGGATCCACGAAGCCGTGGGTCCGCGGTTAATTGTGGTGCATTTTTACAAATGTGGTTTGATCATTGGCATTTCCGGAAATGAGTATTTTGGAACTATGTTTTCTTGAATTGCATGCATTACTATATGTGTAAGATGTAAGTCCTTCATCTGGTTACTTGTACTAGCGTAATTGCTAACCCCTCTGGGGACCCGTTTTGGGGAAATTCGTTTTATGAATTTCAGGTCAGGTTCATCGAGACGAGCGGGCACTGGACCAGTACACGGATGATGGCCGTGCGTGATGATTGTGCACGAGTGATGTTTTAGTGTCTTTTACCTATTCATCCTTTGTGGTTTTTGAAATAATAGTTGTACTCGAGTACTTAAGGTTTTTTTTTTGTTCGTTCAGATTGTATTGTTGCTTATTATGTCGTGTTGGATGATAATGTTATATTGACCGGTTGAACCGGGTGGATTATCCTGTTTTGCGTCTTTATGACATGGTATTGTTCTGGCGTCTATGTGAGTCGATGAGTATGATGCTGTTTAGCCTGGTGGATCCCATATAGGGATTCACGGCGCTGTAATATACCTCGAATATCTTGAGGGTGTTACAGTTAATTGATTACTTCAGTAAGTTGAGATTATTGATCGGTGATTAGAACCTTACTTTGCATTCGTGTTCGAGAATGTTTGTGAATTGCATTGATCGGGGCCGAGAAGCTTGTAGGCGATGGCTAGGTAACGACTTCATCGGTATAGAGGCAAGTTATTACTTGCTCAGTTTATAATATTCAATGAATGGTTTCCGTTTCATTCGTTTATGATTCGTATAGCAATGTTTATAATCGTAATCACAGGAGATTTGAGATTATAAGTTGTATTCGAGTTTTGGGAATTAAATCATAATGTATATGATTTACATTTATTGTTGGTATACTTGGTATCGAGGATACATTAAGGTATAGACGAATATGTGCATTATCTACCGTCCATGGTATTTCGGACCGTCGAGTATTGAGGATAATGGTTTGTGATGGTTTAGACATCGAGATTGCTCTCGAAGGACTTGGGGCAAGTACTCTAATTATTTTTTTCATTTCGTGTCGATCATGTTGTGATACATTCGTGTATCGTTGTTGTCATGCATTGTGTATCATTGTTATATGCATTTGCGCATTGTTGTCGTATGTCCACCTCGTGTTGGTCCGACGGGATCATCGGGGGATCTATCATAGCATGCGCTAGATCATCGGACAGGTTTTCCACCACGGTTGGTCTGACGGGATCATCGTGGGATCTAGGTAGTGAACGCTGGATCATCGGATTACCATATGTGTTGTTATTGTGCATATGTATATTATGGGTTTGCCATAAGTATACATTGTTGTTATTGATGTGAGCATATTGACGTTGTCATATGAGTATGCATTTGTATGTCTTGTGTTAGGACCGTGTCCGTATGTTGTGTTGATCTGATCATGGATTAGACTGACGTGGTTTTGGTGTGGTATTTAATATCTTGAGGTATGTTCCGTATTTTCTTTGGTATTTATCTTTTAATGGATAATCGATTATCGTGTTAGGATTTGATGATGTTATTCCGATGGATCGAATTGGTCATAGTTGGTATATTTCCATATTGCGAGTTATGACAATGTTTTGAGATCCTTGGATATTGTTGAGATACAATACAGATATTTCGGTATGTGCTTATTGTGTTGTTGAAAGGATACGAGATGTGAACTTTGGTAATTATTATCACGAGTTGGTAAAGTTATGGCGGTAAGATTACATGGATCGTATTCTTACTTAGTATTTTCATTGGTATGTAATTATTGACGTGTTGTGATGGTTATCATTGTTGGATATTATGGCTGACCCCATCGTGGGCTTTCTCTTTAGGTTCTTGGATTATCGAGCTTGTAGCGGTCATGAAGAGATGAGCTTCCCGGAGGATACTAGCTAGGGCATGCAATTGTGTATTGAGTTTCCTGATCAGTTGTTGTGTTCCGCTGCTAGAGTATTTTTTTAATTGTTTGTCTTTTTCCGCTGCGTGAGTATTCTTAAATGCCATTTTTGGTTTTTGTCAACTTGAGTTATGTTGGAAATGGTTTTCTAAACTATTTTGTCGGTACGTGTAAGCGATAGCTTAACGTATGTTTCTAAACTGTTGAGTTTTGACATTTCGGGCCTTGTAGTTTCAAATGAGATTTTACGACGGTTTTGATAAACGGTTTTTATAAAGTCTTCGAATGTTTTTAAGATAGTACCATCGTTGGCCTCTTGGGCATTTGTAAATGTTTCCGAAAATTTCCTTCAGCCTTGTGGGTTCCATGTCGGGGCCCACGGCGCTGTAATAGTCCCAGATGGCTCTGGGGGTGTTACAAGTATTAGCGTCAAGATAATGTCAAACCCTATAGTAACTTGACTCTTTGCATTTGTTAATTCAAAGCGAGATCACTGAGCTCTCGTGAATCAAATACAACTAGCTCTAAATGCTTTGGCCAAAGACTTATGATTTCATTTGTCATTAACCACATAGGATATTTACCTGCTCACTTATAGGAGAAAGAATCATATCTTGGTATTCAATAGACACTGCTACTTGCCCACTAAGTTGTACTTCGAGGTTGACCCCATCAACCGGTGATTGGATCGAACTACTCTAATGACTTACTTAATGTCACAAGTACATCTCCTTCGGAAACTTCAAGTCAAAGGTTCACGCATACCTATCACAACCTTTTGATTAAGTCATTGACAATCCCATAGTGAAATCCATGTGACCGAATGGAGGTGAGTTGAGTTCTCGTATAATAATCCCATTATCATACCTTTAACGTGTACTCCCACAAACCCTTAGTTAAGACACACACTTTACATGTTAAAACACACGTTATAGAAGTCTTGTCTAAACTTATTGCCCAGTTATGTTTTATCGACTTACGAACCATCTAAGCATTCCAGCGGTAGACACTTCTAGTGCTTATCTCCATAAGGAGTGGAATGTTTTCTCTCATATACAAAGATTATTATTCTATATATCAAATCACAATGCCAATGATATAAAATAATATAGAAATAATAAATGCCTTATTTAATTTAATATTCATAATTATAATATAATGCTCTCACTCTCTCGTCTTGTGAGTGGCATTCGAGGGCATATTCCTAACAATGTACTTTTAATATTACTTCTTCCTTAGTCAATGATATCAAAGGGAAGTAGTTGAATGACCTGATGATCACTCAACTGACGAGGATGTGGTAAAGGGGAAAGTCCCTAGTTTTATGGTACATGAGGACAATATTTTGAGGTTACTGGACAGACTCCATGTTCAATGACTTACAGTTGAGACAGAGTATTCTCTGAGAAGCTCATGCTATATCTTACTAAATCCATCCAGGAACGAGTAAGATGTACAAAGATCTTAAGAAAAATATTCGGTGGAATAATATGAAGAAGGATGTCATGGAGTTCGTATTAAGGTGTTGGACTTGCCAATAGGTCAAAATTGAGCACCAATGACCAGCCGAGCTGTTAAAATGCTCCCTATTCCCGAGTCGAAATGTGAAGGAATCTCTATGGACATTATCACGGGGATGCTGAGGACTAAAAGAGTGAACATGATTTGGATAATCGTCTATCGTTTAACCAAGTCCGCTAACTTCCTAGGCAGCAAGGATATTTGGGGACCAGAGATGTTGGCTAGAGAGTTTATAGCAGAAATTTTTTAGACTGCACGGTATGCCTAAGACTATCGTTTCTGATCGGGATGGCCATTTTGTGTCGCATTTTTGGAAATCGATCGATCAAACCTTAGGTACCGAGTTGAGATTAAGTACATCTTTCCATCCGCAGTCATACGGTCAAACCGAGTGGATAATTCAAATGTTGGAAGATATGCTACGGGTATATGCATTAGATTAGAGTAGTGACTGGGAACTCCATTTGCCTTTAATCGAATTTACATACAATAACATTTGGCATGCGTCGAGCAAAATGATACCTTTTGAGGCCCTGTATGATATGTGGTGTAGATCTCCACTTTATTGGGACGGAGCCAGATATGTTTTTGGAAGCTAAGAAGAAGATTTCTATTATCCGAGACACATTGTTGACTGCTCAAATTTGACCTAAATCCTATGCTGATGTTCTTCGTCGACCTCTAGAGTTAGAGGTGGGAGACCATGTTTTGCTCAAAGTGTCACCGACTAATGTATTCTTCTGCTTCGTGAAGAAAGGGAAGCTTAGTCCGAGGTATATCGGGCTGTTTGAAATTTTAAATAGAGTCGGTGGAATGGCTTATCATATGGCGTAACCTCTAACTCTAAGTCACATTCATAACATGTTTCATATTTCTCAAATTAGTATGTCCCATACCTAAATCACATCATTGATTATGGGGATATTGAAATAGCGGATGAAGTCATGTTCGAGGAAAGACCTGTGAAGATTCTCGAATGTCGTGAGAAACAAATTCGACACAAATCATTCCACTAGTTAAGGTGCAGTGGTCGAGGCATGGAGTTGGAGAAGTAACTTAGGAAAACGAAGATAGCATGCATGCTAAATACCCCAAATTATTCCTTTCTTAAGTTTCGGGACGAAACTTATTTTAGAGGGGGAGAATGTAATATCCAATATTTTTCTATTTTTAGTAATATCTATTTGTGGCATTTTTCTATTTCCCACTACTCGCATATAGCCGTTTCAATATTTTGAAACTATTTTATTCTGCACTATTTGTCATTTGAACGAGTTTCAAAGTCGTCCTTGACGAATCGCAATAATGTGGTGACTTTATCGTGCTTTGTTTCGACTTATGTAGGTAAATCTTGTTCGGAACTGTCGTTTTGTTGTTCCTATAAGTTCATTAAATATACTTAGACATGTTGCGAATCTTGGTTTTTCTATTCGATCTTGAATCTTGGTTTTCAGATGTTTGGGTCATTTTATAATTTTCCAAAGTTTTGCACATTTTTCATTGTAACTGTACTTCCATACCTTCCGGTTGTCGGAATCATGTGTTTATTTAGCGCTCGAGTCCATATTTTGATGTTTTTCATAAGCACTTCGTGGGCTAGTGTTAACCTTTGAGTTTTTCATTGTTCGAGCCTTTACGGGCTGCTGGACTCAAGCTGTTGTCCTGGAGCACTTACATCCGTATATATACATGTTACAGCCATGTTACTGTGTTACAGCCATAAGACGTATCTGTAAGGCCGTATACTGGGTACTTAAACAGCCTGTTAGTCCAGTAGCATGGTTACGGCCGTGTTTCTTCCATTTTACGGCCATATGTCCAATACCTTTACAGTCGTATGTTGAATATGTGGATGACCTGGTAGTCCAGTAGCATAGTTACTGCCATAGGATGTACTTATTACGGACGTAGGATGTGTCAGGATAAAAACCTGAAACTCGCATTTTTGTTCCCATTTTTCTCACTTCTCTTCTTCAGGCAGCAATCTGGACGATTCCAAAGATGGGGGTTTGTCAGGATATCACCATACGACTTTATCTCTGAGTTTCTAACACGATATAATTATCATTCATCCTTCCTTTTCCTTCAAATCGAGGTAATCTTTGTTAGAATCCTAAATTTTCGGGTTTGGGGGTTTCTTCATGATTATCCAATTTAACTTGTGTTACTCATAGAACATGTTGAATACGAATTATATACCCCTGATAAAGGTTCCCCCTACGAGATTACGGTATAGTTTTTAAATTTTGTTAAAACGAGAGGGTTTGGTTGTGATCCACCCTCTATGTGTTATATTGATGGATTATACGGTTCGCAGGTGGGGTTTTCGGGCGTATTTCATTTTCAATTCCAGCGTATGGTTATTGATAGTTTTTTAACGGATGGATAGGTTTGGAGTCATCAAGTTCCTTCAACTATGGTCATATACCATCTCGGGACATTCCATCATCTCTCAAAGGCAAGTATTCCTATGAACTTACATTCTTAAATGTGAAAAATGATGCATATGTGTATGAGAGTGTATACGTTCACTCCAGGAGGGTTCGACGAGGCCTCAAATGGATCCATGTTTGGTTAGATCCACGAACATTGGGGCTAACCACTTCGGGAGGGTCCAACGGGCCTCATAGGGATCCGCACATTTTTCGGTCCATGGTTAATCATTAGTGTTTATGTAATTGTGGCATATTTTGGATATGCATTTTCGGAAATCATTATCTTGGCTTTTGAAAAATATTGATGCATGTACTTTAATGTGTTAGGTGTGATGGTTCATCTGTATTACTTGAAATGTCTATTCTGTGGCTAACTCCATTCTTAGAAAATACGTTTTATGTATTTCAGGTATGAAGAATTTGAGCTAGCGAGCACCGGGTCAGTACAACAATGACGGCCAAGCGTGATACTGTGATGAATTATGTTATTCTCTTCGAGCCTTGTCCCTTGAGATTACATAGTCATAAATCGTTAGTTGGTACTCGAGTACTATTGGAGTTTTTATTTCCACTTGTTTATGTTGGATTTATTATTTCTTGAGGTATTGTATATTGTCGTTGGAATTTTCATCGGTTGATCTGAATGGTTGACTATTATTTGTCTATTGTTATTATAATCTTGAAGGTTGCAATATGTTGTGTACGAATTTAGCCTTTTGGGTCCCTGGTAGGGTTAACAGCGTTGTGACATATCCTAAATATCTTGGGGGTGTTACACAGGGTCGACATGGAAGATGACAAGCTACGATACTAATCAATCGAGAGTCAGATTTCTTTGTATTGTTGTGTTGTATCCCATTTCTGCTACCGTATATTGACCCCTTTTGTGGGCATATGATATAAATTATTCAGTTTTTGTTACTCATGTCTTGGGTGTGACCTCATCGGTCCGTATATTTTGAGCTCACGACCTTATCAATGTATATTGTTATGTAGTTTAACCCTGACCCGTCAAATATTATGATGTTTGCATTGTCTAGTCTGGTAGGTCCTTCTTAGAAGGGCCTATGACGTGTGGTATTCCCTTATAGTTTTGGGGGTGTTACATATATGGCATTGGAGCTTAGGTTGTGAAAACCTAGGTTGTCGGGTCGAGTCGGGTCATGACTGTTAAACCAATATTTTTTATGCACATTTTGATGATGTTTTCTATAGACAAAATAATTTTAACGTATGCTACATAATATATATAACGTACGTTATACTGTGTTTTATGTTTAAACCATGCAGGGTTACGTTATGCAAACCTACGTTACACAACATATATAACGTATGCTACGGGTGATGATTAACTTACGCAATGTATGAAACTTAACCATTGAACAAAATCCTAGAAGGTCAACTTAATGAAATGTCATAAATACATAATGTACGTAACATCTACGAGATAACGTACGCTAAGGACCTTGAGTTTGAATTCACAATCGTACCGTTGATCTGCCAATGAAGTCATCTAAGAGGTCATCATATCCAATGGCTATATAAGACCTCATAACGTACGCTATTGGTAAATATAACGTACGCTAATGATGGACAGAATGCTACTGCCCAGTTCTGGAGTTCCATTTCGTATGCTAAGAGATCAAGCAATATGCGCTATACGGTGTTACATACTGGACCCACACTACATAACCTACGCTAAGTCAGTTCACTATTCCAATGGGAAAAAGATTCCAAAATGCTATAAATAGAAGCATTTGGAGGTGATGGATTATACAAGAACATAGAAGCAATTACAGATCATATCGAGATATTATATCATCCTCCTACACACTGGAAGATAATACTGATATGAGAAGAATTGTTCTATCAATCTTCCATATACATTCTTGTATCATCTCTATCACGCCCCCAAACATCGAGAAGGACAAGGGCGCGATGCATCGTTCGATCATTCCATTTATTGGAGCAAGTACACGGAATAAATAGCAGAAGCTCAATAAAGACAAGATAAAATTCAAGGTGATGATCTTAGCCTAATGATCCTAAGATTCAGTAATACAGGAAAAGATAAGATCTGAATTACATTGATTTCAATGTTGCAGCGAAAATAACAAAATGAGTATAAGTACGGAAATCAACTTATTCAATACATTCAAGATAACAACAGAAAACTAAGTCTTGGCAGCGGGATGATCTAATCAGCCTCTCCCTCAAGGTCTTCTTCACCTGCATCGATCTGCTCACCGTCTGGTTTAAAAGGGAAAACAGTTGGGGGAGATAAAAGGTATCAGCGAGTGGGTGATCGTGTGCAAGTGCGGCTTGTTTTCTTTTAAACGCTTTAAGTGATGTATGTCCAACAATTTATAATGATGAAATATGTTTTGTCTTAGTTTTATCAAAATAATTTGTACAATCATGGAAGAAAACTTCATTAATTTGGTTAATAACAAGAATTGTCCAAACCTGTGGATAAAATTAACTTTTCAAATGTTCAGTCATGCTAACAATCAAATAATAAATCAATCAATTAATCAGTTAGTTAGCCTCGGAACCCGCCGATTTAGACTAGGAACCTAGCTCTTCCTTGTGACTCACAATGTTGGCCGTAGCCCCACTTGTCGAGCTTGTGCTCTTCACATTAACCGTGCTTCCTTATCTCTTATCTGGGCAGGACATGTCTTGATCGTGGGTCTTCCCCCGGATCATTTCATAATCGCGATTATCCCACAGTTTACGACCCAGGTCCCTCGGAACACTCCGTTCCTCGGTTATGGGAATAGGCAACAACGGTAGCCTCGTTCATGAACCGCAGCCACGCGGCTCAATCCAAGACTCGGTCTAGCTGTCCTGACTCGATTTGGGATTCTAGAGGTGGATCCTACAATTCAAGAGGTGGCCCCCGGATAATAGGTCGGCGCTCTGTTTAGTATGGGTTCAAGAGGTGGCCCCCGTCTGTCGATGTGGCACTTTGTTCCGATCGAGTTCGAGGGCGGTCCTGTCGCACTTTGCTTGTATAGCAATTAGTTCCCGGATAGTCACAATTATCAGTTAACCGCATCACAGTGTATACACAAACGTACAATTATGGTTACATAGTCAATTAGTAGTAACCCTTAGTATAATTTGATTATACAATGGATTGCAGTTTATTTGTGGCACGAGCATTTATGGGATTATGAACGTGATTGAAGACATATTGTCTGGATTAAGTATTTTCATGAAGGAGAATCTTTCCCCAAGTTTAATTTTTAGCACTTTCGGAGATATTATATTGGGTCATCCCGAACCTAGTTCGAACGGTCATGAGATTTCATGGGAACATACAGTATGATTATCTGATCCCATGATTAGGAGAGTTTTCAAAATCTCAGTTTCGGAACTGATATTTCCGAAATTATGGTTATACCTCGAAATTTGACAAAATTGATTTTCATGACTATAAGGTTTGGATTTCGACACAGATGGTGACAAAAATTTATGAGAGAGTTCATATTGAACTTGGAATTCCAGAGTTGAGTGGATTTTTCAGAATTTTAAGTTTCTGACCAAAATTCCAGAATTTTCAATTTTTTCCCTGAATTTATTTAAAATGTCATTTTGACCCCTAAATTAAAATTTGCTCCAATTTTTATAAAATTTTACGGACATAACAATTATACTTTAGTAATCAATATTTTCAATCCAGAGTCTTGAAAATTTGTCCTAGACTTCAATTTTATAGAAAATTACCTGTCTACAGACGACTTCAAGTTATGTGTACCTATCAGCCGAGAAACTCATCGATTGTGGAAAAGAGTTTCAATAAGTCTATTCACCCCCCTCTAGACTTGTTCCTGGACGACTTGTGACCTACAAGTGGTATCGGAGAGGTTGGTTTAATTTTTCTGAACCAGATCCATATGTCGAGGATATATATTTTTTAATCTCTCATTTTATAATGGAACACATGCAACACATGCACTCTAGGTTACCTGTCTTTTCAGTTGACGAGATGATCTTTGGAAGATAAGGATGCAAGCACATTTATCTTCCGTCCATGACGACATGTGGTGCATAGTCGAAGAAGGTCCTTTCATTTTCGAGAAGGACAATACCCCTGAGGAGATAGCAGCCAGGAAGCCAGAGAAGATCCCCAAGAAGAAGACGGAGCTGACCACCAAAGAAAGAAAGCTGGCCAATCTTGACAACCAGGCTAGAGACGTGCTGTACGAAACTCTTGACAAATCAACAATGGTCAAGATCAAGAATTGCAAGAATGCCAAGGAAATTTGGGATACACTTGTTGTGATGTGTGAAGGAACTGAGCCAATAAAAGAGAACAAGTTGCCAATCGCGACCCAAAAGTTTGACAACTTCAAGATGATGAATGGAGAGTCTATCGACCAAGTACACACAAGATTCATAGGGATAATTAATGATTCTGTGGGAAAAACATATGGCAACAGGGAGATAGCCCTGAAAGTTCTAAGATCTCTCAACCCAGAATAGAATATGAAGGCAGTGGCCATGAGAGAATCCAAGGATCTTAATAAAATAAATATCCAAGAGCTGTTCTCTGACTAAAGGCTTATGAGTTTGAGCTCCCAAGTTCGTCATCAACCGAGCCTACAGAGAAGAGAATAGCGTTTGCAGCTGAGTCCCCTGCCAAGAGCTTATCTGAAGTCAAGCCTCCAAATCCCCTAGATTTTAGGAATAAATGACATTTATAATGCAGAGATTCAGCAACTTCCAGAAGAATTACTCCAAATATAAGAAGAATTATAAAGAAAATCCCAGGAGAAATCAAAAGGCCAGAAGCTGGAAGGTGGAGTGCTACAATTGCCACAAGACATGACATATTCAAATTGACTGTCCTGATCTCAAGAAGGATGAAGGCAAGAAGGAAGTGGGCAGAAAAGAAGACAAGAGAAAATCTTTCAGTGGAGAAGACCAAGAGAGAATAGATTCCAGCAGTGGATTCTTCTCTGATGATGAGGAGGAGTACAATTGCCTGATGGCCAACTTAGCTGATGAAGAGGTAACATCTAAACCCTCAATTTCAAATAATAATAGCTTAGACATGTCTCAGGATATGGACTTACATGAGTCTGTCAATTAGCTTCTCCAAGATTTTGAGAAATTAAAATCTGCACACTTGACTATATCAGCCGAGAAGACCCAGCTGCAAGATGGGTATAAGCAGCTAAAAAATAACTTTGAAAAACTCAGCCAAGAGTTAATTAAAACCAAATCTGAATTTGAAAAACAGGCTGAAGACAAGTTGAAAAACCAGGCTGATAATACTACAGCTGAGATCAAAAGATTAACTATTTTAAATAGTGAGAAATCAGTTGCACTTGATCATGTTAAATCTGAGTTTGCTAAACTGACACAGCTAAGTAACACACAGGCTAAAGAGAGAATTTCTCTCAAAGCTTCTATAACCTTGGATGAATTGTGTATGAATAAAAGGACACTATACTCTAGATCAGGCCTTGGATATAACCCCAACACTCCCTCTAGTTCTAAAACTACTTTGATAAATGGAGAAACACTTGTCCCGTCTGGTGAGCCAACGTACAAACCTGTATTTAAAAATAGGCAGCAGCCAAGTCAAAAGTTTAGGCAGCAGCCAAGTTATACAAGGTAGCTACCTAGACAAGAGACTAGGCAGTGGCCAAGGTAAAAGCAGCAGCCTAGACAACATGCCCACTATTATCAAAGACTCCCCAAAAATAGATTTCAAAATGGGAGGGCAAATTGAAACCTCAAGGTTATCCTAATTTTCAAAATGAACAGGTGTGGAGACCTCAAAGATTTTATAAATAGTCTCAGCCAAGATTTTGGAATGGCCCACACCACCAACTTTATGAGGCATATCCAGTACACAATCGTAACTGAGGATATAGGCCCAGACCATACACAATGACCATAATTTCCATAATCTAAGGAGAAATCAATTCTCCAGGAAACCATCTAACCCCCAAGGAACCACACAAATTTGGATATCTAAATCTCTGCTTGTTTAATTGCAGAAAAGGTGGAAGGGATACTACCACATCTCCACAAATTAAAATATAGGAGGTGAAGAATGGTTTGTAGATTCTGGATGCTCAAGACACATGACCGGGAACAAGAAGGTTCTATCAAATTATACCAAGGAATGAGAACCAGATATGACCTTTGCAGATAGCTCTAGAGGTCAGACAAAAGGTTTTGGAGAGCTGCACAGAGGAAACATAACAATATCTGAAGTCCATTATGTTAAAGGGCTCAAGTACAACCTTTTGAGCATAAGTCAGTTCTGCGATGAGAAGAATCTAGTAGTATTCACAATTTGGAAATTATGGTGCTAGATATCCTATCTGGAGAAGTGAAGCTACAAGGATTCAGAAGAAGAGATGTCTATATGATAGATTGGAACACAGGAACTCCTAACACCTGTTTTCTATCCAAGACAATAGCTGAAAATGGTGTCGGGATTCCGAAAATAAAAGGATATATGCAGCGGAAAAAAATACGAATCCCAAACAGGATCGATCCAGTAACGTATATATGAAAAAAATAAATATGAAGATAAAGGATCATACCCTTGAAGCCTTTGAAATAAATCTTCGTAAATATGGATGACGATCACGAACTCCATCCCGATCTAAAAATCCCTTCGTTCTAAGCACCGAAAATTCGAAGCCTCTACTTCACAAGCGTCGGAAGTTGCCCGGAAAAGTCTACAAAACTCCGTTCTATGAAGAACACGGCTAGAAAGTGTTGTAGGAATGTTTTCTCTCTTAATTTTTATTACTTCTTTTCACCTCAAAGATGAACAAAATGAAGAAGGAAAAATTTTCTCTCTCTCCTCACTTAAACTCACGTCTGAGCTCTGCACTCTTGAATGAAAGAGATTAGTAATAAAGTCACCTTCTCTCATTTGTGTTAGTTATATTATATCACATATAATAAGAACAATTATTATGAGATTAAGAATCTCAACTTATAATTACAAAACATGACAACACATAACATGCAAGAGAAACAACCATGTAAGGGAGAGGGGCGGCCCATAGGAAGTTTCCTACAAACGAGCCGAGTTACTGGGCTTGTGTACCGGACGTTCGTCAAACGACTCCGTTAAATACACTCCATTTAATCACCAATGTATTTATATTAATTAATTAATCAATATAATTAATTAATTATATCAAATACAATTATATTTCTCTAAGAAATATAATTTATGAATTAAATTAATTACCCAGTAACTTAATTTTAATTCATAAGACTGTTATTTGATTTATCCAATAAATCATAATTAGATATACAATATCTAATATTAATAGAGAGATAATAAATTCACATTTATCCGTCAACGCTCCTGATGCGCCACTCCATAGGTCCGTCTCAGCCGGCATTAGGAGGAACAAATGAGTGCGGGCAGCACTTAGCCAGCCTAGCGGGCCGCACTGTAAACCCCGATTGAGAACGAATGAAGGGATCATTCAAGAACCATTATGTCGTGAATACCATATATGTATAGACCCTTCATTAGATGTCCCGGTCAAGTCTTTGGGTCACGGTAAAGTCAAACCCTACTGTTGACTAGACTTTATACATGTTTTAATGCAAATCAAGACCGACTGATTGATAGTGTATCTAATACGACTATATCAGAATGCTTTGGCCAAAGACTTATGATCTTATTTGCCATTAACCGTATAGGACATTCACCTGCTCACTAACAGGAGATAGAATCCTTTCTTGGCAAACAGTAAACACTGCTACCTGCCTGTATAGTCCGCACATCGATGTCGACTCATCAATTAAGCAAATAAGTCTAACTACTCTAATGACAAACTAAACGTCACAGGCACATCTTCTAGTGAACCCTCAAGTCAATGGTCCACGTATACTATCACAACCTTTCGATTCGTCATCGACTCTCCGAGAGTGAATACCGTGTGACTGAATCGAGTATGAGTCATGTTCAAGTATACTGGTCCCACCAATATACTTAAAACTATGCTATCAAGACATGCACACGTCCTAGCATCAGTTATACAAGTCTTATTAAAACATAATGCCCATTTAAGTTTATTGACTTGCGAACGATTTACGTAAATAAACTTTAAACACTTCCAGTGCATTTTCTCTTATCCCATAATGAGAATGGAATGTTCGTTTTATTTACATGGACTTCACTTCAATGTTTACCAATTCAAGAATGCATTTGAAATACAATAAACACTGAATGAATCGTATTGCCTTTTTATTAATTATTCCATAATTACAAGTACAATGCCCCTACTCTCTCATCCCTTGAGTAGCATTCGAGGACATATTCCTAACAATCTCCCACTTGCACTCAATGCCACACATCACGGTATCTAATACACATGTTCTTCAGATGTATTTCTAAGACAGCCTGAGATAATGGCTTAGTCAGAGGGCCATTAACATTGTCTTTTGAGTCTACTCTTTGCAATGAAACATATCCTTTTTCCACCATCTCTCAAACGGTGTGAGACTTTCTCTCTATATGCTTGGTGTTGTGGTGAGCCCTAAGCTCCTTGGTTTGGGCGACAGCTCCATCATTATCACAGAGTAGTGATATAGGCAGCTCCGCATTAGGCACCACTTGAAGTTCTTGCACAAACTTCTGCATTTAAAATGCTTCTTTGCTAGCCTCTGAGGCAGCTTGGTACTCTGCTTGGCAGGTGGAATCAGTAGTAGCGGTTTACTTGGAGCTTCTCCAAGATACTGATTCCCCATTGAGAGTAAACAAATACCCAGATGTCGACTTAGAGTCATCATTGTCTCCTTGAAAATCAGAATCGGTGAATCAAATCACCCTTAGTTCTCCGCCACCGTAAGTAAGAACCAAATCTCTAGTTCTTCTTAAGTACTTAAGAATTTTCTTTATGGCAGTCCAATGTTCCTTTCCCTGGTTTGCTTGAAATTGAATTACCATACACACAGCATAGGCTAAGATTGGTCTAGTACACAACATAATGTACATGAAGCTACCCACTGTCGAGGCATAGGGTACCTTACTCATCTCTCTCTTGTCTTGCTCACTTTGAGGACACATTTTAGTGGTGAGATGAATTCCATATCGCATGGGAAGGAACCCTCTTTTAGATTCATCCATCTTGAATCATCTCATGATTTTATCTATATAGAGGGCTTGGGAAAGTCCTATCATTTTTCGAGGTCTCTCTCTATAAAGACGGATCCCTAGAATATAGGAAGCTTCTCCTAAGTCTTTCATGGAGAATATTTTAGAAAGCCAAGCTTTCACAGTGCTGAGCATTGCTACGTTATTTCCTATAAATAGAATATCATCTACATATAGTACTAAGAACGCAATGTTTCTCTCACTGACCCTTTTGTAAACACATGATTCCTCCTCATTTCGCACGATGTCAAAGTCCTCTGACTGCTTCATCAAATCGAAGGGGTCATCCTCACAGCTATTAGGTGCGTCGTGGATACCCAGTTCCTCGACATGTGTATAGCCATACCTCTCAGGTAAGTGAGACATCTTATCTGACCTTCAAGGTGGAGGTTGTGTTACAATAGGTTTGGTTCCTGATCCCCGATCTGATGTCTCCCTAGTACTTTAATTATGCTCTTCCAAAGAGATATTTCTACTCGAGCCACCTTCCTGAATGAACTCGTCCTCAAGGAAGTGCGCTTGTAAATCCACAACGACCCTATGGTCTTCTGGTATGTAGAATAGATAACCCATCGAGTCTTTTGGGTATTCAATGAAATGTCCTTTGATGGACCTCGCTTCCAGTTTGTCCACCTTAACCTTCTTGACATATGTTGGACATCCCCAAATCCTTATGTGATTAAGGCTTGGTTTCTTACCCTTCCGCATCTCATGTGGAGTGATAGGAATGGATTTGGAAGGACATCTATTAAGGATATAGGCAGCGGTTAGTAAGGCATACTCCCACAGGTAAATTGGTAAATCAGTGTAATTTAACATGGACCGAACCATGTCCAACAAAGTCCGATTTCTCCTTTCTGAAACACCATTTAACTATGGGGTTCCTGGCGGCATGAATTGTGAAACTATTCCATGTTCCTTAAGGAACTCATCAAACTATGTGCTCATATATTCACCACCTCGGTCCGACCGATGTGCTTTGATATGACATCCAGTTTGTTTTTCAACTAGGGCCTTAAATTCTTTGAATTTAGTGAAGGCTTCGGATTTATGTTTCATTAAGTGAACAATCCCATACCTAGTATGATCATCTGTGAACGTTATGAAATATTGATATCCATCTCGGGCTACTTCTAAAGCACCACAAACGTAGGTATGTACTAATCCAAGTTTATCGGCAGCCTTTTTAAAAGTCCCTGTGAAGGGGGACTTAGTCATTTTGCCTCTAAGGTAGGATTCACAAGTTGTAAAGGGTTCTACACCCAATGGACTTAAAAGTCTATCTTTCTCCATTTTCTGAACCTTCGTCTGACCAACAAGACCAAGTCTAAGGTGCCATTTAAGAGCTTGATTATTATCTTCCCTACCACGTTTCCTAGTTATAGTGTTCACTGCTATTTTCTTTTGCATGTTCAGATGATATAAACCATTAAACAATGTAGTTGTGCCAACCAATTTATTTCGAAAATAAATTTTACAACTACCATTGCTAATGAAGAAACAAAATCTTTTCCGGTCCAAGACTGCACTGGATACAATGTTTTTATGGCCCTTGGGCAAAACAAGTACTTCATCTAATGTCAAAATAAAATCTAATTCTAAACCCAGTAGGATTGATCCAATATCGGTTGCCTCGACACTTTGTCCGCTTCTGATAGTGATCATTACTTCCCCAACTTCAAGTTTCCTACTTCGTTCTAGATCCTGATTCATAGTACAAATATGAGAAGTGGCACTTGAATCCAGAATCCATGAAGCAGAAAAAATAGTAGCGGAACAATTAGTTTCAAAAACAAAAAGTTCCGTACCTGATGCGCCATTAATCTTAGGACAAGTCCTTCGCCAGTGGCCTAGCTCACCGCATTCAAGGCATTTGTCCGTAGGTTTTGGACCACCTACCTTTTGAAACTTTCGGGCCTTGTCCTTTCATTTCTGTACTCCTTTCTTGGGTTTGTAATGCTCGTAGGTCTTTTTCTTATTTTCTTGGACCTTCGAGGCCCAGAAGAAATCACAAGAGCAGCCTCTCTCGGTTTACTCTTCACGTTAGACTGCGCCATCACTAGTTTATTCATTAGCCCAGCTAATGTGCATGTAATTTCATTACAGTTGAAATTCATTACAAACTTCATGAAAGAGTCAGGGAGAGATTGAAGGATGAGATCAATTTGAAGGGATAAATCCATATTAAAGTTGAGCACCTCGAGCCTCTCAATCATAGAGATCATCTTGAGGACGTGGTCTCCAACTTTCTCCCCTTCTTTCATCCTAGCACTGAACAACTGCTTCGATATCTCATATCTAGCAGTCCTCTGTGCTCTCCATAAAGTTCGGTCACGTGTGCGAGAATCTGCCTAGCGGAAGTCATTTTCTCGTGCGCTCTCTGCAGCTCATTTGTCATTGAGCCCATCATATAGCCACGGACTAACACGTCATCCTTGACCCATTTTTCATGGACGTCAAAATCTTCCTGATTACCCCTAGTTCGGATTGGAGTCGGTGGAATGTCTGCCTCCAAGACGTATCCCAGAGACTCCATACTGAGTATAATCATCAGATTCCGCATCCAGTAAACAAAGTTGGGGCCAGTTAGGAGATTCTTTTCAAGTAGTATTGCCAGTGGGTTTTTAGCCATTTTAGAGAGATTCAGATCGTTTTCTGCAAAGATTTAGACAAGATTAAATTAGTGACTTGTTTTATTATGACCGAGTAAGAATTTAAGGGCTTGTATAATTCTTGTCTCGGCTCCCACTAATTTTATCGGAATTATACACTCCCATGTTATAATCCGGATATCATGATTAGATCGATTTCTTAGTGGTGATCAAGTTCTTTACAAATTTTAACAGACGCAACCTATCAGGTTTCTTGCCAATTAATTTCGGTAAAGTGGTGTCTAACACCAACCCGTCTAATAGATGATTTGATCTTCTTTTACCCCTAGTCTTCATGCCCTAAACCTATCAGGTTTCTTGGCAATCCAGACTATCTAAGTTTTTGACCATCAACGTCTATCAGTTTGACTATTGAATCTCACCCGGCAACCTATCAGGTTTCTAGGGGCGAAATTTATCACCAACCGAAGGCATCTAATGCACTCAAGAATTTTTAAACCTCTACCAAATGTACTACCCCGATAACTTGGAAGCATAGCACACTAGCTCGGGTATCAATTTTCTACGAGTTTGATGGAGGGTAGGAAACCTCGGAACCTTTTTCAAACTTAGTCTGTTTGTTGTCGGGAGAATTTCACGATTAATGTTACACTTTGCACATTAATTCATTTATACGCGCGTTTGTTTGTTTGTCAATCATTCAAAATGAAAAACATAAAATAGTAACCTAGTTACTACCAACATATAGCTCATGGACCTAATTCCTAAGTACTGGGCCAAGCGAATGACAATAAATAAAAAAATGCAGTCTTCGATTCTTCGTCTTCTCGGTCGGTTGTCTTCGGTCTTCGTCATACCCAAAATAATAATTACATCATTGCAGAAATTGCATCCTATACAATTTTTTCTAGTAAATATAAATAGGCTCAAAACGGCCTTTACAAACCAATCGAATCGAACAAATCAAAAACTAACTCCACAAGCTATATCGCCATCACATAAGGATTCCATACAACATGTAATGGTAACAAAATTAAAGAATTAATTTTAATATAAATTAATCAAATTAATCTATAATATTAATCTATTCAATTTCTACTATATTAATCCAATTAATATAAAGTGGCATTAAAATTAAATAACTAATATATTAATCCAATCAATATAAAATTAATCTATTCAATTTTAATGGTATTAATCCAATTAATACTAATAATCGTCATTTTAATTCGTTCGAGGTAATCCGGCCAAAAATAATATTCTCGTTTAATTTATTTCCCTTAACTAAAAAATATCCCAAATATTAATTTAGTCAAATTAAAATCCAATTTAAATTTCGGGAAATAACTACAACGAAATATAAACTTAAAATGGAGTCCCGGACAATCCAGTATTAGGAATTATACACTAATTTTATCGGAATTATACACTCCCATGTTATAATCCGGATATCATGATTAGATCGATTTCTTAGTGGTGATCAAGTTCTTTACAAATTTTAACAGACGCAACCTATCAGGTTTCTTGCCAATTAGTTTCGGTAAAGTGGTGTCTAACACCAACCCGTCTAATGGATGATTTGATCTTCTTTTACCCCTAGTCTTCATGCCCTGATCCTATCAGGTTTCTTGGCAATCCAGACTATCTAAGTTTTTTACCATCAACGTCTATCAGTTTGACTATTGAACCTCACCCGGCAACCTATCAGGTTTCTAGGGGCGAAATTTATCACGAACCGAAGGTATCTAATGCACTCAAGAATTTTTCAACCTCTACCAAATGTACTACCCCGATAACTCGGAAGTATAGCACATAAGCTCGGGTATCAATTTTCTACGAGTTTGATGGAGGGTAGGAAACCTCGGAACCTTTTTCAAACTTAGTCTGTTTGTTGTCGGGAGAATTTCGCGATTAATGTTACACTTTGCACATTAATTCATTTATACGCGCGTTCGTTTGTTTGTCAATCATTCAAAATGAAAAACATAAAATAGTAACCTAGTTACTACCAACATATAGCTCATGGACCTAATTCCTAAGTACTGGGCCAAGCGAATGACACAATAAATAAAAAAAATGCAGTCTTCGATTCTTCGTCTTCTCGGTCGGTTGTCTTCGGTCTTCGTCATACCCAAAATAATTATTACATCATTGATGAAATTGCATCCTATACAATTTTTTCTATTAAATAAAAATAGGCTCAAAATAGCCTTTACAACCCAATCGAATCGAACAAATCAAAAACTAAGTCCACGAGCTATATCGCCATCACATAAGGATTCCATACAACATGTAATGGTAACAAAATTAAACAATTAATTTTAATATTAATTAATCCAATTAATCTATAAAATTAATCTATTCAATTTCTACTATATTAATCCAATTAATATAAAGTGGCATTAAAATTAAATAACTAATATATTAATCCAATCAATATAAAATTAATCTATTCAATTTTAATGGTATTAATCCAATTAATACTAATAATCGTCATTTTAATTCGTTCGAAGTAATCCGGCCAAAAATAATATTCTCGTTTAATTTATTTCCCTTAACTCAAAAATATCCCAAATATTAATTTAGTCAAATTAAAATCCAATTTAAATTTCGGGAAATAACTACAACGAAATATAAACTTAAAATGGAGTCCCGGACAATCCAGTATTAGGCCCAGCCCGCGGCTCGATTCAAAATCGGGCCAAAAACCTGAGGGGTGCCTGGGCCGAGTCCTCTCGACAGCCTGGACAATCACTCTCGGCCCCCTGGCCGAGTCATGGCCGAGCACGCTCGGCAGCCTGGGCAGGCAGCCCAGGCAGTGCTGCCGGCACCACTGCCAGCAGCCACGTTTCTTCGTTTTTCGGCTCGTTTCCAAAAACGTGATGCTACAACGAACAATTTAAAAATCTACGATTATACCAAACATGATTCTAAATCATAAACATCATCCATAAGCATTCAAAATGCACAAATAATCATATATACGGTATCATTGACCTCTCTCCGATACCACTGTTGGGATTCCGAAAATAAAACGAAATACGCAGTGGAAAAAAATACGAATCCCAAACAGGATCGATCAAGTAACGTATATACGAAAAAATTAAATACGAAGATAAAGGATCATACCCTTGAAGCCTTTGAAATAAATCTTCGTAAATATGGATGACGATCACGAACCCAGTCCCGAACACGAAATCCCTTCGTTCCAAGCACCGAAAATTTGAAGCCTCTACTTCACACGCGTCGGAAGTTGCCCGGAAAAATCTACACAACTCCGTTCTATGAAGAACATGGATAGGAAGTGTTGTAGGAATTTTTTCTCTCTTAATTTTTCTTACTTCTTCACCTGAAAGATGAACAAAATGAAGAAGGAAATTTTCTCTCTCTCCTCACTTAAACTCACGGCTGAACTCTGCACTCTTGAATGAAAGAGATTAGTAATCAAGTCACCTTCTCTCATTTGTGTTAGTTATATTATATCACATATAATAATAACAAATCATGTAGTAATTATTATGAGAATAAGAATCTCAACTTATAATTACAAAACATGATAACACATAACATGCAAGAGAAACAACCATGTGAGGGAGAGGGGCGGCCCATTGGAAGTTTCCTAGAAACGAGCCGAGTTACTGGGCTTGTGTACCGGACGTTCGTCAAACAACTCCGTTAAATACACTCTGTTTAATCACCAATGCATTTATATTAATTAATTAATCTAATTAATTAATTATATCAAATACAATTATATTTCTCTAAGAAATATAATTTATGAATTAAATTAATTACTCGATAACTTAATTTTAATTCATAAGACCGCTATTTGATTTATCCAATAAATCATAATTAGATATCCAATATCTAATATTAATAGAGAGATAATAAATTCACATTTATCCGTCAATGCTCCTGATGCGCGACTCTATAGGTCCGTCTCAACCGGCATTAGGAGGAACCAATGAGTGCGGGCAGCACTTAGCCATCCTAGCGGGCCGCACTGTAAACCCCGACTGAGAACGAATGAAGGGATCATTCCAGAACCATTATGTCGTGAATACCATATACGTATAGACCCTTGATCAGATGTCCCCGTCAAGTCTTCGGGTCACGGTAAAGTCAAACCCTACTGTTGACTAGACTCTATACATGTGTTAATGCAAATCAAGACCGACTGATTGATAGTGTATCTAATACGACTATATCAAAATGCTTTGGCCAAAGACTTATGATCTTATTTGCCATTAACCGTATAGGACATTCGCCTGCTCACCAACAGGAGATAGAATCATTTCTTGGCGTACAGTAAAGACTGCTACCTGCCCGTATAGTCTGCACTTCGAGGTCGACTCAACAATTAAGCAAATGAGTCTAACTACTCTAATGACAAACTAAACGTCACAGGCACATCTTCTACTGAACTCTCAAGTCAAAGGTCCACGTATACTATCACAACCTTTCGATTCGTCATGGACTCTCTGAGAGTGAATACCATGTGAATGAATCGAGAATGAGTCGTGTTCGAGTATACTGGTCCCACCCATAATACTTATAACTATGCTATCAAGACGTGCACACGTCCTAACATCAGTTATACAAGTCTTATTAAAACTTAATTCCCATTTAAGTTTATTGACTTGCGAACGATTTACGTAAATAAACTTTAAACACTTCTAGTGCATTTTGTCTTATCCCATAACAGAATGGAATGTTCGTTTTATTTACATGGACTTCACTTCAATGTTTACCAATTCAAGAATACATATGAAATACAATAAACAGTGAATGAATCGTATTGCCTTTTTATTAATTATTTCATAATTACAAGTACAATGCCCCTCCTCTCTCATCCCCTGAGTGGCATTCGAGGGCATATTCCTAATAGATGGATGGTTTTGGCACAAAAGACTATATCACCTGAACTTCAAAGCCATCAACAAGATCAGTTCTCAAAAACTGGTCAGAGGACTTCCAGAAGAAGTATTCATAAAGGAAGCTCTCTGTGATGCATGTCAGAAAGGGAAGCAAACAAGAGCATCATTTAAACCATTTCAACCTACTGTAATATCCGCAATTTTCGATTTTCGGTAAATTTCTTTTTTTTTTTTGGCGGAAGTCCGTTTTGACGACTCTCTCATGACCGTTTCGTCATTCCGAGAATGATTAATTCTGCACTTTTTGTCATCCGAGTTCGTTTCGGTGTCGTTTTGTTGAGTTCGGTGCTTTTTAGCGGTTTTTTCGCACTTGAGTTCGATTCTTGCGAATCTCGTCCGAAACTGTTGTTTCGACTTTCTCGTAAGTTCATTTAATGTTAATATTCATGTTGCGAGCTTTGCCTTGGTGTTTCGATCACGTATCGTGATTTTGGGGCGTTTTGGGCCATTTTCGTAATTTCCCAAAGTTTGGGGTAATTACTTTCCGTTGTCGAATTTCGAGCCTTCGGGTAGTCGGAATCGTGTGTTCTATTAGTGCTCGAATTCGTCTTTGCGAGTACTTCGTAACCGTATCTTCGATTCATACTCAGGTTCAGGTTTCGGGGTCGTTCGGGCCGTCGGAGTTGGTCCCGGCCGAGTCATGGCCAGGCATGCTGGAGCAGCCGCCCCGCCGAGTAACGACGGTAGTGATCGGCTACGCACGTAAGGCCGGTTACGCACGTAAGGCCCTGGCCGGTAACATACGTAACGCCCGGCATTTCAGGCAGGAGTTCGCCATGGCCGATTACGTCGTAAGCGTGGCCATGGCACGTCGTAACCCGGCCCACGGCAATGGCTATTTAAGGCCTGCAGACGTTTTTCTTCAGCCATTTCTCCTTCTTTTTCTTCCCGTACGCGGCTGTGGGTGTGTATATCATGGAGAGATGTTGTTGGACAATCAATCCATGATGTTTTGGAGTTCATATCATCAATCATCAATCCTATAACGTCCTCCAATCTACCGAATCAGGTCAGATTTCCTAGAAATCTAGTTTTGGGGAATTTGGGTATTTTGGTTGTTTTCGTCCGATTAATCCGATTTAACTTAGGATTATGATGGATTGATGATTATTTAGATGTATTATATCATTTCTCTTGTTATTCCATGGTTGGATCGTATCGATTCGTTATTTGGGTCGAGTTCTTGACCGACGCCTTGAAAGTGTCCGGTAAAATGTTTTAGAGGGGTTTTCGGGCGTTCTACGATTATTCTTGATCGTATGATCGTTGATTTATTGATTATATGTTGTTAGGGTCGAGTTTCTTGCGAAGAGACCGAGTTGAACCCTTCCGTTCGTTGTCGTCTTTCTTTTCGATAACATCGGGCGTTTCGAAGCTTTCCAGTTGAGCCGTGTTCGTCGGGATACTTGCGTGCCGATTTTGAGGCAAGTACCTTGTCCATATGATTCTTGTTTTATGGATATGATAATTAGTGATCGTCTCTATGTGTTTCTTTGATCGTTTGATTTGAACTTTCAAAAGATTCGGTTTAGCCCTGTTAAAGGCTTGCTTTCAAAACGCGTGTGTTTTGTGAATGGTGTGGTTTGAGAATGACTATGTAAACTCTATGAATAAGTTTGGTGTTGATGTTGCACTTTTTATTGCGTGTGGACGCATATTATTTCATTTCGGTGCGCTGTGGTTTGACGTGGTGTTTGGCGAAGTGTTGATGCCTCTGGATGAATTATTTGGATATCTTTGTTGCATTGCGATATGTTATGATTTGTTTAGATAGCCAGTGCGGGAGGGTCCTTCGAGGCCTCGTGCGGGAATCTATGATATGACTCTGTTCCCAAGGCGATGCTTATGTTGTGATTTGTTTAGCTAGCCAGTGCGGGAGGGTCCTTCGAGGCCTCGTGCGGGAATCTATGATATGACTCTGTTCCCAAGGCGATGCTTATGTTGTGATTTGTTTAGCTAGCCAGTGCGGGAGGGTCCTTCGAGGCCTCGTGCGGGAATCTATGATATGACTCTGTTCCCAAGGCGATGCTTATGTTGTGATTTGTTTTGCTTGTGATGGCGGGATGGTCCTTCGAGGCCTCGTGCGGGAATCTATGATATGACTCTGTTCCCAAGGCGATGCTTATGTTGTGATTTGTTTAGCTAGCTGCATGGGAGGGTCCTTCAAGGCCTCGTGCGGGAATCTATGATATGACTGCTCCCAAGGCGATGCTTATGTTGTGATTTGTTTAGCTAGCCGATGCGGAGGGTCCTTCAAGGCCTCGTGCGGGAATCTATGATATGACTCTGTTCCCAAGGCGATGCTTATGTTGTGATTTGTTTAGCTAGCCAGTGCGGGAGGGTCCTTCGAGGCCTCGTGCGGGAATCTATGATATGACTCTGTTCCCAAGGCGATGCTTATGTTGTGATTTGTTTAGCTAGCCAGTGCGGGAGGGTCCTTCGAGGCCTCGTGCGGGAATCTATGATATGACTCTGTTTCCAAGGCGATGCTTATGTTGTGATTTGTTTAGCTAGCCAGTGCGGGAGGGTCCTTCGAGGCCTCGTGCGGGAATCTATGATATGACTCTGTTCCCAAGGCGATGCATATGTTGTGATTTGTTTAGCTAGCCAGTGCGGGAGGGTCCTTCGAGGCCTCGTGCGGGAATCTATGATATGACTCTATTCCCAAGGCGATGCTTGTGCATGATTACATTGTGTTGATTTTATGTCCGTTGAGGACACGTGATGTTGGGCTCTGGCCCTGTGAATTGTTGTTGGTTTTCTATTTGCGAAAACAAAACCTTTGGGCTGTGACCTGTGACCCTGTTGATTTTTTGGAAAGATAAGGATTTGATAATCCTAAGTTGTTTTCTATCAAAACTCTCGATGGCTTTTAAACGGTTTTATAAATTGTTTTCCCTTGATTTGTGACCTTTCGGTTTTAGAATGTTTTACCAAACTCTTGCCTCGGGAAGTACCTTTCGTTACTTTTGGATTTTGAGGATTCCTGTTATTGTTATTCTTGGAACTTGAATTATATGGCTCGTATTTGCACTTTGTATTTGCACTAGCAAAACAGTGGAGTTTTGCTAACCCCCGAGTATTCGGGGGTGGATGTCTATTTTTGCATTCAGGTTTTGGAGCATAGCACAGGGTCGGCACGAAGGATGATGAAAGATGAACGATACTAATCACACGAGGATCCGTTGATGTCGTATTGGTCTAGTTGTATTTTCTTTTCCGCTGCAGTATCTTTTTCCCGTTGTACGGGAGTGTATTGTATTTTGACCCCTGCGTGGGTAAGTATTTGGAATTGAGTTGTATGTTATTATTGAAAGACCAAATCGGTCTACTGAGTCATTTTAGCCTTAAAGGCGATGTTTAGATGTTTTATTTTAGTTATCAGCCTGGTAGATCCTCGAGGAGAGGGTCTACGGCGTGTAATATCCCTGAGTGGATTGGGGGTGTTACAGAATGGTATCAGAGCTTAGGTTGTGGAAACCTAGGCTGTCGGGTCAGTGGTGTCTATTGAGTTTTTGTCTCGTCGGATTTTATCTGACTGAGTCGTGTCGCGACGCGTCGTCTGAGTTTGTTGGTCGTGATTAGTATCGTGGGGCGATCATCATCTTCGTGCGACCTGTGGATGTAAGTCTCCCTTCTTTGTGTTGTGCCTCGTGTGACACGAGCTATTTTTTTTTTATTATGAGTTAATTGACGGAATCCTCTTATGGATTTTGATTTCGTGATACGTGATTATTTGACTCCCATTTTTTCGTTCATATGAGGAGTAGTGTTGCTGTCTTGTGCATGTTGACTTTATTTCTTTTATCCGCTGCGTGAGTTCTTTTGTAATGGCTTTCGGTATTTTACCGACTGAGTTTTATTTCAAGAACCGATTACCTTAACCGAGTTTTTGGCATTATGGCCTTGATCGTTTTGGCGAAATTCTTATGACGGTATTTAGTATTTTCTAAATGACTTTTGTAAGTTTTTGAAATAATACCGTCATCAGCCTTTTTTGCATTTTTGTAAATGGTTTTTAGCCTGGTGGGTTCCGGCGCGGGGCCCACGGCGTGTAATATTCCCGGGCTGAACCGGGGGTGTAATATTTCTGTGTAATTACCTGAAATTTTTGGGCATTCTAGCCCATTGAATTATTTTTGAAAACCTTGAGTATCTTAGAAAATTAAAATTCGAGATGTACTTTTAAAACGAATTATTTTCTTGCGGTGTTTTCAAGGTGTTTCCTAATGCCGCAATACATTTCAAAAATTTTCCGATTGAGGACCAAAAATATTTTGAGATATTTTCAAATGCAGTTGCTTAGACCCAAGGGTCTAATATTTTTGGAAGTTTTTCACTAAAAGAAAGGTGTCCTCATTTTTGTTCAAACGCAAGATAATTTTCAAAGTCTCGATAATGGTGTTTGTACTACTTTTTGTAAAATGATACTCAAGATCAACTGTTGTTTCCAAACTGTTTTCAAAAGGTGGTTTTCGTTTTTAAAACCTATCATTCCTGTTTGCGGACCGGAAATGCGTGTATGGTTTTCGAACTTTCGTTACGGTGTTAACCCCGAATTGTGATTGAATTGGTGGCGTGAGCGTCGAGTCGTTCGCCACGCATATATTTTGTTAGCCCTTGTGGGAGGTGTGATGACGATCCTTAATGTTGTCATTTCGTGGTGGCTTGCGTGTTAACGCACCTGTGTGAGCTGTTAAAGCTTGGGTTTGTACGTTTGTGTACATATGTGATTGTTTCATAATGTTGTAATTATGTGCTGGTTATTGTTCGGGCCGTTAAGATTGCCGAACGATACCGTCGTTGTTGTAGTGTTTGTGTGTGTATTACTTTGCGATGGTAATCGTTGTGTATGATATGTGTTATGATTCTTTGTTGCGCTGAGTTGGCATCTCCGGTTTGTTGTTTTGTGATGTTATGTTCCATTGTACCTAGCACTTGTACTTTCGGTATGCCGAGCCGAGGCATTTCAACCGTGATGTGCCGGGGGAATGTACGTGCAATTTGTCCTTCTCGTCAGTAACACATTTCTAGTGTGGACTCGAGGGACACCGAATTCAGTTTTGCGAATTGGCTACCGAGACTTTCGGAGTTTGCGCTTCAGCACAGTTATCAGAATCGTCTTTGAGAGGCCTTCGAAGGATGTTTCTGTCGGTTGCTTGTTGTGTCGCCACCTTGATTTCATTGTTGTGAGTTTCGGGGACGATTCTTCTTTTAGATGAAGTCGAATATAATACCCGTATTATTTTTAGACTCCTGCATTTTCTCTTTCTCGATTCTATCGACTCGCTCGTGTTCGTTGATACTTACTGAACTTGTTCTGTATTTCGGTTTCATTGATCGGACGAGGTGTGATCTTGTTTTGGGTCAATCTGGTTATCGCTGTAACTTTCCGAGTTCGGTTCGATTCTTGTGAACCTTGTTCGGAAGTAACATCTTTTGGTTCTACTAGTTCTTTTATTCGAAGTGGACTAGATCTTGAACTTTTGTATTTTCGACCCTGTCGACTCGTTTATGTTCGTTGACATTTCTGAGCTTGTCCTGCCCCTTGCTTTTGTTGATCGAACGAGTGTGGTATTATTTCGGAATAACTCGTTTGTCGTTGTGACTTTTCTATTGCTATTCCCTTTCTTGTGGATCTTATATGAATGCACATCCTGTTGTTTTCACCGGATCATATATTGTCTCGAGTCGAGATGTGAACCTTGGGGTTGTTGTTTGAATTTTATTATCCTTCGTATTTCGGACATGATTGTTCGATTTTTGTTGTCTCGATCATTTGTTTGTTCGGTTTTGTTCTCGTTTCGTGATTGTTGAGCATTCAGGCTCCTTCCAAATTCCCTTAAGTTCGGGAAATTAGTCTCGTTTTCGATCTTCCAACCCTTGAGCGGTGGAATTCCGTATTTGTTCAGCGATTGGCTCGCGTTTTGATTGATGTACCGTTGGGTTGGTCAATCGTATTGATTTTCGTTCGTTGTGTTTTGTGATTGTTCGGATAATTGACTTGATTGTATTATCCATTTGATGACGCTTGTCACTTGTTGGTTCTATTATATCCCTAACGGCGACGTTGTGTTGGTCGTCGTGGAGCGTGTTTTCACACCGTATATTCCGTTGCGTTGTTTATAACGTTTCGCCGTTTGGCATTAGTTACGCGTTTCTTGCGTATCTCATTGAGTTTTCCTGGCGGGATATTGCTTCTCCCTACTTGTTTTAAGTTTCGGGACGAAACTTCTTTTAAGGAGGGTAGAATGTAATATCCGCAATTTTCGATTTTCGGTAAATTTCTTTTTTTTGGCGGAAGTCCGTTTTGACGACTCGCTCATGACCGTTTCGTCATTCCGAGAATGATTAATTCTGCACTTTTTATCATCCGAGTTCGTTTCGGTGTCGTTTTGTTGAGTTCCGTGCTTTTTAGCGGTTTTTCCGCACTTGAGTTCGATTCTTGCGAATCTCGTCCGAAACTATTGTTTCGACTTTCTCGTAAGTTCATTTAATGTTAATATTCATGTTGCGAGCTTTGGCTTGGTGTTTCGATCACGTATCGTGATTTTCGGGCGTTTTGGGCCATTTTCGTAATTTCCCAAAGTTTGGGGTAATTACTTTCCGTTGTCGAATTTCGAGCCTTCGGGTAGTCGGAATCGTGTGTTCTATTAGTGCTCGAATTCGTCTTTGCGAGTAGTTCGTAACCGTATCTTCGATTCGTACTCAGGTTCGGGTTTCGGGGTCGTTCGGGCCGTCGGAGTTGGTCCCGGCCGAGTCATGGCCGGGCATGCTGGAGCCAGGCCGGCCCTGGCCGAGTAACGTACGGTAGTGATCGGCAGTTACGTACGTAAGGCCGGTTACGTACGTAAGGCCCTGGCCGGTAACGTACGTAACGCTTCCGGCATTTCCAGGCGGAGTTCGGCCATGGCGATTACGACGTAAGCCATGGCGATTCGACATAACGGCCGTGCAATGCCTATTTAAGGCCTGCGGACGTTTTTCTTCAGCCATTTCTCCTTTTTCTTCCCGTACGTGGCTGTGGGTGTGTATATCATGGAGAGATGTTGTTGGACAATCAATCCATGAAGTTTTGGAGTTCATATCATCAATCATCAATCCTATAACGTCCTCCAATCTACCGAATCAGGTCAGATTTCCTAGAAATCTAGTTTTGGGGAATTTGGGTATTTTGGTTGTTTTCGTCCGATTAATCCGATTTAACTTAGGATTATGATGGATTGATGATTATTTAGATGTATTATATCATTTCTCTTGTTATTCCATGGTTGGATCGTATCGATTCGTTATTTGGGTCAAGTTCTTGACCGACGCCTTGAAGGTGTCCGGTAAAATGTTTTAGAGGGGTTTTCGGGCGTTCTAGGATTATTCTTCATCGTATGATCATTGGTTTATTGATTATATGTTGTTAGGGTCGAGTTTCTTGCGAAGAAACTGAGTTGAACCCTTCCGTTCGTTGTCGTCTTTCTTTTCGATAACATCGGGCGTTTCGAAGCTTTCCGGTTGAGCCGTGTTCGTCGGGATACTTGCGTGCCGATTTTGAGGCAAGTACCTTGTCCATATGATTCTTGTTTTATGGATATGATAATTAGTGATCGTCTCTATGTGTTTATTTGATCGTTTGATTTGAACTTTCAAAAGATTCGGTTTAGCCCTGTTAAAGGCTTGCTTTCAAAACGCGTGTGTTTTGTGAATGGTGTGGTTTGACAATGACTATGTGAACTCTATGAATAAGTTTGGTGTTGATGTTGCACTTTTTATTGCGTGTGGATGCATATTATTTCATTTTGGTGCGCTGTGGTTTGACGTGGTGTTTGGCGAAGTGTTGATGCCTCTGGATGAATTATTTGGATATCTTTGTTGCATTGCGATATGTTGTGATTTGTTTAGCTAGCCAGTGCGGGAGGGTCCTTCGAGGCCTCGTGCGGGAATCTATGATATGACTCTGTTCCCAAGGCGATGCTTATGTTGTGATTTGTTTAGCTAGCCAAATGGGAGGGTCCTTCGAGGCCTCGTGCGGGAATCTATGATATGACTGCTCCCAAGGCGATGCTTATGTTGTGATTTGTTTAGCTAGCCAAGCGGGAGGGTCCTTCGAGGCCTCGTAAGGGAATCTATGATATGACTCTGCTCCCAAGGCGATGCTTATGTTGTGATTTGTTTAGCTAGCCATGGGAGGGTCCTTCGAGACCTCGTGCGGGAATCTATGATATGACTCTGTTCCCAAGGCGATGCTTATGTTGTGATTTGTTTAGCTAGCCGCCATGCGGGAGGGTCCTTCGAGGCCTCGTGCGGGAATCTATGATATGACTGTTCCCCAAGGCGATGCTTATGTTGTGATTTGTTTAGCTAGCCGTGCGGGAGGGTCCTTCGAGGCCTCGTGGGAATCTATGATATGACTCTGCTCCCAAGGCGATGCTTATGTTGTGATTTGTTTAGCTAGCCGCCATGGAGGGTCCTTCGAGGCCTCGTGCGGGAATCTATGATATGACTCTGTTCCCAAGGCGATGCTTATGTTGTGATTTGTTTAGCTATCCAGTGCGGGAGGGTCCTTCGAGGCCTCGTGCGGGAATCTATGATATGACTCTGTTCCCAAGGCGATGCATATGTTGTGATTTGTTTAGCTAGCCAGTGCGGGAGGGTCCTTCGAGGCCACGTGCGGGAATCTATGATATGACTCTGTTCCCAAGGCGATGCTTGTGCATGATTACATTGTGTTGATTTTATGTCCGTTGAGGACACGTGATGTTGGGCTCTGGCCCTGTGAATTGTTGTTGGTTTTCTATTTGAGAAAACAAAACCTTTGGGCTGTGACCTGTGACCCTGTTGATTTTTTGGAAAGATAAGGATTTGATAATCCTAAGTTGTTTTCTATCAAAACTCTCGATGGCTTTTAAACGGTTTTATAAATTGTTTTCCCTTGATTTGTGACCTTTCGGTTTTAGAATGTTTTACCAAACTCTTGCCTCGGGAAGTACCTTTCGTTACTTTTGGATTTTTGAGGATTCCCGGTTATTGTTATTCTTGGAACTTGAATTATATGGCTCGTATTTGCACTTTGTATTTGCACTAGCAAAACAATGGAGTTTTGCTAACCCCCGAGTATTCGGGGGGTGGATGTCTATTTTTGCATTCAGGTTTTGGAGCATAGCACAGGGTCGGCACGAAGGATGATGAAAGATGAACGATACTAATCACACGAGGATCCGTTGATGTCGTATTGGTCTAGTTGTATTTTCTTTTCCGCTGCAGTATCTTTTCCCCGTTGTACGGGAGTGTATTGTATTTTGACCCCTGCGTGGGTAAGTATTTGGAATTGAGTTGTATGTTATTATTGAAAGACCAAATCGGTCTACTGAGTCATTTTAGCCTTAAAGGCGATGTTTAGATGTTTTATTTTAGTTATCAGCCTGGTAGATCCTCGAGGAGAGGGTCTACGGCGTGTAATATCCCTGAGTGGATTGGGGGTGTTACACCTACTACTCTCACCACAAGGATTCTAGATATACTTCATATGGATCTATTTGGCCCTATCAAGCCAAGGACGTTGAGTGGAAGAAAGCATGCTCTAGTAGTAGTAGATGACTACTCAAGATATACATGGATTGTTTTTCTCTATAAAAAGAGTGAATCTTTGACAAAACTACCTGAGCTGCTATGGAAGATCTAGAATGAGAAATCCCTCTCAATCATCAAGATCAGATAAGATAGAGGAGGAGAATTTCTCAACAAAGCAAATCACTGAACATCATCAAGATCAGATCAGATAGAGGAGGAGAATTTCTCAACAAAGCAAATCACTGAACACAGTGATCAGAATGGGATCCAGCACGAGCTCTCTGCAGCCAAGACTGCACAGCAGAATGGTGTTGTTGAAAGAAGCAACAGAACCCTGAAGAAAGCTGCCAGGTCCATGATTGCAGAAGCTGACCTGCCAAAGAGGTTTTGGGCTAAAGGTGTCAACACAGCATGCCACACTCAGAACAGGAGTATGATTGTAGGGAGAAATGGCAAAACTCCCTATGAGGTGTGGAATGGCAGAACACCAACTGTTTCATATTTTCATATTTTTGGTTGTAAGTGTTTCATCCACAATAATGGTAAAACCCAACTAAATGCCTTTGATGTTAAACTGATGATGGTCTCTTTATGGGATACTCGCAAAGAAGCAAGGCATATAGAGTATTTAACAAAAGAACCTTAGTTGTAGAAGAAACACCTCATGTTGTATTTGATGAGTCTACTGTTGAGTACATGAAACAGGTGGAATCAATTGAGAATAAGCTCAAAACCGCCACCCTGGAAGAAGTCATCATTCATGATACAGGAATGATGGATTCACCTACAGATCAGCCTGAAGACCCAACTGCAGATCAGATAGGACATCAAAACGTAGCTGATCCAGTTGCAGACCAAGGAGATCAGAACCAAGCTGAAGCAGAGAGAGAGAGAGAAGAAGTCCACCAAAGTAACTCTACAGGGGGAACAAACCCTCAAGAAGAAGAAGAAATCCCCAAATGGCTTAGAGATCACCCCATTCAACAGATCATTGGGAACCTAACTGATGGAATCAGAACCAGACAATCCACAGTACCATTAGGAATGGCAATGTTCTCTTGTTTCATGTCTCAAATGAAACCCAAGACAACAGATCAAGCATTGGAGGATTACTCATGGATCAATGCAATGCAAGAAGAGCTCAACCAGATGGAGAGAAAAAATATTTGGGAACTAACAGACAGACCAGATCATAAAAAGGTTATAGGCACCAAACTGGTGTACAAGAACAAGTGTGATAAAGATGGAGTTGTTGTTAGGAATAAAGCCAGATTAGTCGCCAAAGGATTTGCACAATGTGAAGGAATATATTTTGATGAAACTTATGCACCTGTTGCAAGACTGGAAGCCATCAGACTATTCCTTGCATATGCAGCATTCAAGGATTTCGAAGTCTATCAAATGGATGTGAAAAGTGCCTTTCTCAATGGAATTCAAGAAGAAGAAGTCTATGTGGAGCAACCCCCTGGATTTTTCAAAGGAGACAAAGTCTACAAGCTTTTGAAAGCTCTATATGGACTCAAGCAGGCACCAAGAGCATGGTATGAAACACTCTCTGTGTTTCTAGAGAAGAATGAATTCAACAAAGGCAAGGTGGACAAGACTCTATTCAGAGTAGAGCATGAAGGCCACATATTATTAGTACAAATATATGTGGATGACATCATATTTGGCTCAACCAACCCGAGCTATGTGAGAAATTCTCAAATCTCATGCAAATTAATCAAGAGATTTGGAATGGAATCAGCCAAACCAGCAAGAATCCCTAAGAGAACAAGCACACACCTAGATGCAGATGAAGGAGTCATATCAGTGGATTCAACCCACTACAGAGGACTTATTGGATCACTCCTTTACCTAACTGCAAGCAGACCAGACATTTCATATGTTGTATGAGTATGTGCTAGATTTGAATCCAAGCCAAAGCAGTCTCATCAGGATGTTGCTAAAAGGATTATCAAATTCTTAAGTCCACAGTCAATGTTGGGCTATGGTATCCTAAAGATGATAACTTTGAGCTATCAGGATACTCAGATGCAGACTTCGCAGGATGAAAAATTAATAGGAAAAGCACCAGTGGAACGTGCCAATTCCTAGGAACCAGACTGATATCTTGGTTTAGCAAGAAGCGGGTATCTAACTCAATATCAACAACAGAGTCAGAATACCTAGCTGTAGGTAGTTGTTGTGCCCAGATTCTATGGATCAGACAACATCCAAGGGACTACAACATCATTGCAAATGAAGTCCCAATATGGTGTGATAACAACAGTGCAATTGCTATAACCAACAATCCAGTATTGCACTCGAGGATGAAGCACATTGATGTCAAACATCATTTCATCTAAGACCATGTGCATAACAAAAGAGTTAGAGTGGAAAGAGTCAGCACCGAATACCAGATTACTGACATATTCACCAAACCTTTGCCAGAAGAAAGGTTTTTGGAGCTGAGCAGGGAACTTGGATTACTAGATTGGGAATCTAGTACAGATGAGAAAGCTTCCGGAAGCAGATCAGACAAGAAGACAAAGGACAGATGAAGAAACCTAGCTGATCGAAACCACATACGATACAACTCACCTGATGCAGAGCAGTCAACGAGTAAAACAGTCAACCAGCTAAGTTTTCTATCCCTGACCGACTCCTGAATATTATATTATTATTTATTTACATGTGGCAACTACACATTCACATGGCCTCCACTATGTCCAATTAAAAACTCAACCGTCATATTTTTAAAATTGGACCGACACTAATTTAAATTAATATTAAATTCAAAACGACTTTTCATATCTTTATTTAAGGAGGTGGAAATCATTTCACAACTTTACCGTCTTCAAGCTTTCAAAACCCTAGTTTTTCAAAAGCAGAAATCCCTTTGAATATTCAATACACTCAGCGAAAAACTTAATATTTTGCAGAAATGGAGGCCACCCAATACTTCGAAGCTGTCAACCTAAAGCTTGTCAAGGACCGTATCATCTTCAGTCTGGTAGTTGATTTCGAGGGTCTGCTCGAGTTGAATCTGGATACGGAAGTTTACCGTATCATTCGATCAATTAAGAAAAATGGGATTTACCCATTTTGGATATCAGCCCCAAATTTCTCTTCAAGGAAGCCGTAATCGCATTTTTTAGGGAAGATGAAGTCATGGAATCAGGCATCAAGAGCACGGTGTTTGGATAGGAAGTCACAATCACCCTTCAGACTATCGGAGAAGCTTTCGAGATGCGATATCGAGGCATGGCCGTTGAAGCCCTAAAACAGAGCGCGGCCGAAACATGGCTGGAAATCAAGTCAAATGAGCAGCCATCTAAACTAAAGCTAATGGATAAAAGGAGCGATTTGAAGAAAGAATACCGCTTTGCGTTAGACATCACAAACAAGATAGTGATGGGAATGGCAGGCAGCTATGACCAGCTGTCATCAGCCAAGTTCATGGTGCTGGGAGAACTCATCCAGGTTCAGATAATCGACTGGGCTGATTACATCTACAGGCAACTGGTCCACGAAGTCAACAAAGTTCAGTGGATGGAGGACGAGAAAAAGTTTAAGACCAAGTTGGCCTTCGGAACTCGGATAAGTTGGATTTTGGAACACCTTGGACAGGCAAAGGGGAATGCTGATCCCTTCCACATTAAAAAGAGACTTGGTCACCTGGACCAAGAGACTTTGAAGAGATTAGGTGGAGAAAGCAAGGCAACCCAGATGCTAACGGAAATGTCTAGTGGGTCTCCTCCCTACAGACACCCTTCAGACACAGACGAGTCTGATGCCGGAGGCCAAGCTGGAGTTCATGAGTCACCTGCAGTCCGTGAGTCACCTACAGATAGGGAGCCACCTGCAGAGAAGTCAGACTCAGACTCAGAAAACACCCCTATAGCTCTGAGATTCAAAAGGAAAGCAACTGCAGAGGAGGTAGTGCACGTCACATCATCATCTGAGCCTTCTCCCAAGAGGCATAGACGCCTGGACTTTGAAGAGGCAAAGCAGACACCTTACTCACCTGCACCTGCCCCTATCCCAGATGAAGAGGAACAACCTATTCACCCACGCCTGAAGGCTGAAATCGTTCCTCTCCTGCCTCTTCCCATCATGACAGAAGAGGAAGATGCAGACTTAATCATCAACATTCCTGAAGCTGATTACACATTCAATATACCGGAAAACAATCCCATGGAGCTATCCGTTGATCAATTACATATGGTAAAGCACCACTCACTCATGGTTTCTTTTGTAAATGTCTTTGAAGAATGGAATACCTTAAAATCTTTTCCATTCACTCAATTACAATCCTTTGTTGAGATGAGTAACTGGGACTCTCCCCAGGCTACGGAGCAAGCGCTCATGCATTTTTGCCATGAGACATATATGATTTTAATGCTCAAGGAGAACTGGTTCATGTCTAATTTCAAAACAAACATGGACCAGTTCATCCTTTCTGTTATGGAAGGTATTTTGGCTGGGATTGTAGATGAGGATGAAAAAGAAGGTGAAAAAGTTATAGAAATAAGAATTGAAGAAATTGTGGAGGAAGAGAAGGTAGAAGGATAAGAAGAAAAAACATTAGTCGAAAAAGAATCTGAGAAAGATGAAGTTGAAAAAACAGAGGAGTTGGAAGAAGATGAAGAAGGAGAAGAAGTTGAAGCATAAGAAAAAGAAAAGGAAGATGAGAAGGAAGAAGAAAAAGAAAAAGAAGATGAGAAGGAAGATGAGAAGGAACCCAAGAAATAAAAAGATGATCATGATGATGAAGGAAAAGGAGAGGAAAATAAGGAGGATGCCGGAGATAAAGATGATGCCGGAGATGCAGATGAGCCTAGGTCACCTGATCAAGCCCCCAGCTCATATCATTCGGAAAATGAGGATGATAGATCGGGGACCCCTGATAAAACCCCATCTGATCAGCCTCCTGCAGAGAGGAGTCTGCAGACTGGTAGGTCGATCGCCAAGTGACCTGCAGGCATTGAAAGCTCTGGAGACCATTCCCCGAAGGCAACACCTCTCATCTGAGATGGCTAACCTGATCAAACAAGTAGTCAAAGAGACTGTTGGCCAGCTCGTATCAACAGAGATCAAACCTGACCTCAAAATCATCAATGATAAAATAGACACTCTACTGCAGAGAAATGTTCCTCCTCCTCCTCCTACAAATTCCAGAATGCCACTTGGCATGTCTGATTGGATGTCCCGAGTTGAACAGCAGTTAACCATATTGGTTGATGCTGGCAAGAGGTCAGGGGGAAGATAGAGGAAAGGAAGCAAGAGGTCAGGGGGAAGAAGATGCTGCTGAGGTAATCAGAAGGGAGCTGAGGACCAAGCAGAGAAGTGACCTCCCTCTCATTGAAGCTGGGACGTCTAACCTGAAGAGGAAGGAATTGGCTGCTCCTGCTCCTGATGATGACCAACCTGCAGCCAAGAAGAAGAGAACAAGTCTGAAGGATGAGCCAAGATTTGAATGGGAATGTAAAGAGCTTTGGCATGTTGAAGAATTCTTACCTGCTGAAATTTTTCCAATGTGGGAGACGCAAGGAAGCAGTTCATTGATAAGTATTATCTATGGGAGTTACTCCAGGATAAAGAATGCTCCCCACAGCAGACGTTTATCAACTTCATGGACTCAACATGGCCAACTCTCTGGACCATCCTATTAAAATGTGCAAAAGAATGGGATGCCTACCCTATGATTCCCCCGTTCAGAGCTGAAGAACCTCCTACTCGAATGGACAATGAGCTGGCTCTGCAGAGTGAGATTAGGGAATTCTATGTGAAAAACAACCTCTCATCTGCAAAGGAGCAAGAGTTTGCATCTCTAGTAATCAAGAGGAAGTATGGACTAGCTCCTGTCTGTCAGAGACCCATTGGCGCAAAGTTGTTCAGACCTCCTAAGCAAACTGTCTGGAGATGAAGAGGCAGAGGCAGATAGGACATTATATTGTACTTGTAGTTTTTTCTTGTAACATTGTTTTTAGAAGTACTTGTAATTTTCTGCACTTGTTTGATCATTCAGGCTATGTACTTGTAATCAACTCAGAAAATTATGTAACAGTCATTTGAATGACAAACACCAGTTGTCTCAAAACAAGACTGAATTTTGATTTGTGTCTTGCACTTAATCATGTGCAGACCTATTCTACATTTGAATATCTTGCTTAAGTTTTGCCATCATCAAAATAGGGGGAATTTGTTAGGAATACTTATTAGATTTTGATGATGTCATCCCTGTATTTGTTTGTTTATTCAAATGTATGTTTTTAAGTACTTGGCAAAATGTAAAGAAGAACCAAATGAGTATCTTCTGTAGGCCAAATCGAGTATAGTTTAATACTTGGCAAAATGTAAAGAAGAACCAAATGAGTATCTTATATAGGCCATGTAAGTTAGGCATAAACATCGGCTAAGTATAAATCTCAAATAAGTTCATATCAGAAAATTCCTGGTCAACTCAACTGATCAGAGAAGGTTGACCACAGACGACTTATCATCAGACAATGTTCTGACGAAAGAGATTTATCGGAGAAGTCCTGGTCAAAATAATTATTAGAGAATTTTGACCAAACTGCAGTCAAGTGATCAGACGGAGTCAAGTCAACTAAAGTTTGACCATCAGATCAGATAAGTTCATCAGGTCAGAAGACTTCATATCAGAGAAGATCATTCAGGATAGAGAACTTCATCTTAGAGAAGTTGCATCAGAGAAGTCCAACATCAGATAAGGATGACTGTACGAGATCAGATAAGTGACCAGCCAAGTAATCGCATTACACAACATTACAACCTCATGCTACAAATGGCAATCTAACGATCCAGCGCACACAACATAGATTCCCAAGATGATCCCGTCGGACCAACACTTGGTGGAAAACCCGTCCAATGATCCGACAGATACAACGTAGATTTCCAAGATGATCCCATCAGACAAACACTTGGTGGACAAACAACTACGACACATATGCTCAACAACATAAATGACATTAACATCAAAAACACAATTAAAGTACTTGTCTTAGAAAGACAATATGTATACAATACTTCAGACGAATTTTTGCACACTCGAAGGACGTCTCTGCGATAATCCTTCTTGCGACACCTGAACCTTAATTGTCATGTTAACACCAAAATCACTATCAATTCCGGGTAATCGACTCACAACCTTACTTATCACAATCCGGTACAAACATAAACATGATTACGTGAGTTCTACAATACGTATCCAATTCGTTCATTTTTATAAAGAACATGCTCATGACAATGTACCCTCGAAACATCATATAAAGCAATGTATTCATTTGGGTTTCCAAGTTTAATTCAAAGCTTACTTAAACTCCAATTCTTGATCAATCTCCTAACAAGAGTGCTACTATTCGATAATGTCATTACCAATATATTTACTTCATTCTAACAATTGGTACAAGAAGGTTATCTAATCAAAATCAACTCTTACAAGATATAATCTCATTTTAATAAAAACCCTCAATATTCACCTTCTTGAAACTATAATAGGCAATTGCCATTATCAAGTCATCTAAGGAAGGAACATCACGAAATCATCATCAAAGGTAGGTTACAATCTCATGAAACTTTATCTCAATGTTCAACTTAATCATGCCTCAACTAGTAATCTTCCTAACCATGGAAGAACCCAAGTATAATCATCCCAAACCTCCTAAAATATGGTGTTCGGTTTATTAAGTCATCAATGGAATATAATAATCTCAGTAGCATGCTCATAACATTCCTAGGAACATGAATTCAAGGTAGGAATAACATCAACATACCTTATACAACGAAACAATCGGTAGAACTCAACACCGAAAGCTTGAACACTAATCCATGATATGTTCCATCTTCAAAATTGAGTTCAGTGGATGATTTATAAAGTGTATAAGGTTAGGGAAACTTTCAAAATCGCAGAGGTCGGACAAGAGGAGTGGAGGAAAAGTAAGAAATGAAAAGGGGGTGCAGTCCTATTTATAGGAAATAATATTTAACATACACTATTCCTTCTCCTTAGCGTATGCTAACGGGCTCCATAGCTCACTACGCTAACCAGATATTACGTTCGATACGTGCTGTCTTAGTGTATGTTAACACACAGTATTGCGTATGCTAACGATCTGATGTACCTTACTGCATCTTCTGTCCTTGACGTAGCTTATGTAACCTACACGTACGCTGAACATCATTGACTTAACTATTCCAAAAGTTGTTTAGGTTCATGCAAAGGAATCCGACCACATCTTTCATCTGGCTCTTTATTTGATCATACTTTATCTGATCTTTGACTGCCTCTTGCGTACGCTAAGTATCCAACATAACATACGCTAGCTCTGGTTATTAGCATACACTAGATAGAATAGTTAATGCACGCTAATATCATGCTGTCACATGCATGAGTTAACAAACTCTACACGATACGATCATGAATACTAGAATACGGATAAGGGAAATCATATTGTATGACATAATCATATACCACATGATTCAAATACATATAAAAATACACATAGGGATTCGGGTATTACATACTCCTTCTCTAAAAAGAAGTTCATCCAAAAACTTAAGATTGAAATAACTCCGGGTATCTTGCCTTCATACTGTCTTCAGTGTCCCAGGTTTGCTTCTTCCAATCCATGTCGTCACCATTGAACTTTAATCAAGGATATTGGTTTACTCCTCATTTGCTTGATTCGACTCTCGAGTATCGTGATTGGCTTCTCTTCAAATGCGCCATCATTAGCTACTTCGATCTCGACAAAGTCGATGACATGACTGTGATCCGATACGTGCTTCCATAACTGTGATACATGAAACGCATTATGAACATGACTTAATGATGGATGTAAGGCCAATTTGTATGCCAATTCTCCAACTCTTTCTAGAATCTCGAATGGCCCGATATACCTAGGGCTCAGCTTTCTCTTCATACCGAAATGAAAAATTCCCCGAGTAGGAGAATCTTTTAGAAGTACATGGTCCCTAACTTCAAATTCTAACAGACGGCGGCGCACATCTGCGTAAGACTTCTAATGACTTAGGGCGATCAACAATCTTTTACGGATTAAGACTACTTTCTACCGAGTTTGTATTATCAATTCTAGTTCCGTCATGATTAAGTCAGATGAATCATCCCAACACAAGGGTGACCTACATCTTCTCCCATAAAATCCTCAAAAGGTGTCATCTTAATGAAGCGTGCCAACTATTAATGTAGGTGAACGCAATCTACGACAGGTGAGTTTCCCAATCAATCGACTAATCCAGGACACAAGCTCTCAACATGTCTTCTACTTTGAATGGTCCCTCAAATTTCCAAACGGTTTGGGGATGGTAAGACATGCTAAACCTCAACTCGGTTCCTAAAGCCGCTTTCCAAAAATCAACACAAAATGACCATCCCGATCTAAAATAATGGTCTTCGACATTCCATGTAATCAGACTATTTTTGTAATCAGACTAATTTTGCAATAAATATTCGAGCCAGTCTCTCCGGTCGCCATGTATCCTTGATACCTATGAAGTGAGCCGACTTGGTTAAAGGATCAACTATCACCCAGATCATGTTCATTCCAATCCTGGTCTTTGTCATGTTGGTGATAAGGTCCATTGAGATATCCTCCCACTTCCATTCAGGAATTGGAAGTTGATTTAACATTCCAGTAGGTCAATGATGCTCGATTTTAACCTGTTGGCAAGTTAAACAACTTGAGTCATATTTCGCCACTTCTTTCTTAATGTTACCCCACTAAAATTTTTCTTCAGATATTTGTACATCTTACTGGCGCCTGGGTGAATTGAATAAGGTGTACTATGAGCTTCTTTCATCCACGGGTTCTTGATTGGAAAGTGATAGATAGCTTGCGAGTTGTTGAGGCATCCATGGGTTTTCGATCAAGAGGCGCAAGGCATCCAAGGGAGTTGCAATGGCCACGGGTTTCCACTGGTTGGAAGCTGTTGTAACTGTTTGAATCATTGTAATGTTAATCACTAGTTTAAAGTTATACATATCCAACGGGTTTGGAGAAAAGTGGACTAGTAGAGGATTACCCCACCTCCGAAACCACTATAAGTGCTTGTATGTTTTACTGCATTACATCATACTTATCTGCTGCATTCATACTGTTTCATTTAGCAGTCAACTGTCTTCCACATAACTTAGTTTTACAGTTGACATAAGTCACCTATAGTCGACATAGTCGTCTGCATTATCATCAGTTGTGCTTCCGCATTACTCACCTGCAGCTAAGGTTTTGTTAACTGCATATTTAACAACTGAGTTTAGTCACCTGAGATTCTGGAAAAGAGTTTAATAAGTCTATTCACTCCCCCTCCTATACTTATTCCTGATGAGTTTTGACCTACAAGTGGTATCGGAGAGGTTGGTTTAATTTTACAAAACCAGATCCATATATCTGAGCATATATAAATCTCTCATTATAATGGAACACATGCAACACATGCACTCTAGATTACCTGTATTTTCTGTCGATGAATATGACCTCTGGAAAATAAGAATGTAGTCTCATCTGTCATCCATCCATGATGACATGTGGTGTATAATTGAAGATGGACCATTCATCTTTCTGAAGGACAACACAGCAGAAGAAATTGCAGCTGGAAAGCCAGAGAAGATTGCCAAGAAGAGAACTGAAATGTCCCCTGAAGAAAGGAAGCTGTCCAATCTTGACAACTGGGCCAGAGATATATTATACCAGACCCTTGACAAGGCAACCATGGTAAAAATCAAGAACTACAAAAATGCCAAAGAAATTTGGGACACATTAGGTGTAACGTGTGAGCGAACTGAGCTTATCAAAGAAAATAAGTTGTCAATAGCCACCCAGAAGTTTGACAACTTCAAGATGAGAGTGGAGAAACTATTGATCATGTGGATACAAAATTCACAGAGATCATGAATAAGATAAACTCCATAGGAAAGACATATGGCAATAGGGAGATGGTCCTGAAAGTTTTAAGGTCTCTTACACAAGAATGGAGCATGAAGGCTGTTTCTATGAGGGAATCCAATGATCTTAACAAAATAAAGATCCAATAAATATTCTCAAACCTCAAGGCATTTGAATTCGAGCTTCCCTACTCATCATGTACTGAGCCAACTGAGAAAGGAATAGCTTTTGCAGCAGAATCACCTGCAAAAGCAATGCTGAAGTAAAACATCCATACCCTCTAGACATTGAGGAGGAAATGGCATTCATCATGCAAATATTCAGAAACTTCAGGAAAAACTACTCCAAGTACAAGAAGAATTACAAAGGTAATCCAATGAGGAACCAAAAGTCTGGAAATTGAAAGATTGAATGCTACAACTGTCATAAGACAGGACACATACAATTTGACTGCCCTGATCTCAAGAGAGATGAAGATAAGAAGGACATGGGTAAGAAATAAGACAAGATAAAATCTCTCATGGGGAAGATTAGATCGAAGAGAGTAGAATCAAGTGGTGGATTCTTCTCTGATGACGATGATGACTAAAACTGCCTGATGGCTAGCCTAGCTGATGAAGAGGTAATATTTAAACCTCCAATTTCAAAGAATGACAGATCAGACATATCTCAAGATATTGATTTACAAGAATCTATTAATAAGCTCCTTAAAGACTTTGAACAACTAAAAACTGCACACTTGACTGTGACAGTTGAGAAAACACAGCTACAAGATGAGAATAGGTAGCTCAAAAATACTTTGGACAAACTTAGCCTTGAGTCAACCAACATCAAATAGGAAGTTGAAAAACAAACTGAGAAAAACTTGGGAAACTCAGCTGAAATTACCACAGCTGAGATACAAAATTCGACTCTGAGCGGTCAACAAACGACTCCTGATCAAAGCTACCTTCTCACGGGCGACTATAAGCATATCGGGCTCGGTGCCGATTGATTCTGATAAGTCATCCCAACACAAAGGAGATCGAAAACGACGACCGTACAAGTCCTCGTAAGGTGCCATCTTAATCGAAGCATGCCAACTATTGTTGTACGTGAACTCGATCAACAGTAGTTGGGCTTCCCAATAATCTTTCCAATCGAGAACACATGCCCTCAACATGTCCTCCAAAGTCTGAATAGTCCTCTCTGATTGTCCGTCGGACTGAGGATGAAAAGTTGTGCTGAGATTAAGCTGAGTTCCCATGGCACGATGAACTGACTTCTAAAAATGTGACACGAATCGCCCGTCACGATGGGAAATGATACTCTTAGGAGTACTGTGCAATATCACTATCTGTTTGATGAAGAACTGGGCAAGTCGCTCGGGACCCCACGTATCCTTAATCTCAAGGAAATGAGCTGACTTAGTTAAACAGTCCATAATTACTCAAATTGTATTCATGCCACGACGACTCGTCGGCAAACTCTTGATGAAGTCCATTGAAATATCCTCCCACTTCCACTCTGGAATAGGGAGTGGTTTCAGCATACCCGCCGGTCGCTGATTTTCTATCTTGACTTGCTGATAAGTTAAGCATCTCGAAACAAATTCCGCGACATCTCGCTTCATATTACTCCACCAGTAATTTTGTTTCAAGTCTTTGTACATCTTGCTAGACCCCGGATGAATGGAATATGGGGTAGCATGAGCTTCTCTCAAAATTGATTTTTTCAACTCGTCATTTTCCGGAACACACAACCGGTTCCGAAATCGCTAAAGTCCATCCTCGTGGACCACAAATCCAGGGGTTTTCCCCTGAATCGTATCATCTCGAATGCGTAACAAAAATGGGTCTGAACCCTGATTCATCCTGATCACCTCCTCAAGTGGCGATGAAATCTCTAACGTACAAAGTTGCCCTTGTACTCGCTGTAACCAAACCTCGATCTCGGGTCTCAGAAATTCCTGCTGAAGCTCCTTCTAAACAGTTAAACAAGCAAGCATTTGCTCCTGCACAGACTTAAAACTCAAGGCATCGGCGACCACGTTCGCCTTGCCCGGATGGTACAGGATCTCAATATCATAATATTTGATTAGTTCCAACCCCCACCTCTGTCGCATATTTAACTCCTTTTGAGTAAATATATACTTCAAACTCTTATGGTCGGTGAAAATCTGACAGGTGACGCCATAGAGATAATGACGCCAAATCTTCAACACGAAAACCACGGCTGCTAGCTCCAGGTCGTGGGTCGGATAATTAACCTCGTAAGGTCTCAGTTGCCGTGAAGCATGGGCAATAACTTTCCCATTCTGCATTAATACACATCCAAGACCGTGTCTGGATGCATCACTATAAACCACGAATCCTTCTATCCTTGTGGCAAGGAAAGGACAGGTGCTGAAATTAACCGGCGCTTGAGTTCCTCAAAACTCTGTTGACACGCGTCGGACCACGTGTATTTCTTATCCTTCCGCAAAAGGTTCGTCATGGGTTGAGCGATTTTAGAAAATCCTTCCAAAAATTGCCGATAATAACCAGCTAATCCGAGAAAGCTTCGGACTTCCTTAACATTCTTCGGAGGTTGCCAATCTCGGATAGACTCCGTCTTCTAAGGGTCGACACGTACTCCGTCTGTGAAATCACATGTCCGAGAAATGTCACTTCGGACATCCAGAACTCACATTTGGAAAACTTCCCATAGAGCTGCTCTCGTCTCAACACGTCAAGAACCTGATGAAGGTGAAATTTGTGCTCCTCCCGGTCATGAGAATAAATAAACATGTCATCAATGATGACAACTACGAACTGATCCAAATAGTCGATGAAAACTCGATTCATTAATTCCATGAATACCGCAGGTGCATTAGTTAATCCAAACGGCATTACCACAAACTCATAATGACCATAGCGTGTTCGAAATGCCGTCCTTGCGATATCCGAATCACGAATTCGCAATTGATGATATCTAGATCTTAAATCGATCTTGGAAAATACTGAAGCTCCCCAAAGTTGATCCAAATGATCATCGATGCGGGGTAGGGGATATTTATTCTTGATCGTCACCCTGTTCAATTCCCGGTAGTCAATACACAAGCGAAACGAAACATCCTTCTTCTTGACAAATAGCACATGTGCTCCCCACGGGGACGCACTCGGTCGGATATAACCTTTCTCGGTCAATTCCTCCAATTGATTCTTCATTTCTTGCATTTCAGTCGGGGCCATCCGATACGGTGCCTTGGATATTGGAGACGTACCAGGCTCCAACTCAATCGTGAATTCCACATCTCTCTGCGGAGGCAAACCAGGTAACTCATCGGGAAATACATCAGCATATTCTCTCACTACAGGAATATCCGTCAACATCACTGATGATTTCTCGGTCTTGGCCATATAACACCAATAACCGACACACCCCTGATTGAGTAATTTTACTGATTTCATCAAATTGATGACTCTTCCAGAACATCTGGGATTACCTCCTTGAAATACACATTCGAACCCATCATCTGAAATGATAGTGACCATACGTTTACGTACACTAATGATGGCATCGTGACGATCCATCCAATCAATACCCAAGATAACATCATCTCTCGGTAAATCTACCACGATCAGGTTTGCCAACCAAACATAGCCATTATGCTGAATCGGACAATTCTCAATCTCACGATCCCCGATAATTCTTCTACCATTAGGTAGACCAATGATAAAAGGTTCACAACTAGTAGCACTATCCAGATGAAGTCTACTCAAGCATGACTCGGAAATGAATGAATGCAATGCACCAGTATCAAAAAGGTACACACAGGTTGAGATAGAATTTCGAGTGTACCTGAGATCATTCGGGCCTCAGGATCGTCCGCCTTCTTCATCTCATAAATTCGGGGTTTGTCGGCCCCCGAACCGGACACTCCCGTCTGATAGCTTTTGGCTCCGCCTTTGTTTGCTCCTGTCGTACTGAACGACGCGGACTGAGTGGCCTGATTCTGAACCGCTGACTGTCTCGGGGCCTGAGATGACGCTGGAGTATGTTTAGAGTCTCTTCGGCAATAACGGGCCTTATGCCCAGCAATCCCACAGTTATGGCACGTGACAGTCTGCCTCGGACACTTGGTGTTGAAATGACCCTGTTCTTCATAGTTGAAACAGGTGATGGCCGAATTGGCCACTCGGGACTGAGATTCCACGGGTCTAGGCGCCATAGGAGGTCGCTCCGAAAAAGTAGGGCGCGCACGAGGCTTCTTGAAGGTTGCCTGACTGCCTTCAGACTGATTACGATTCTTAGACTTCTTCTAGAAGATGAAGGTTGTTGCTTAGCAATCTCCTTAGCAGTAAGCTCATAAGTAAGAGCTTTCTCGATGAATTCGGCAACAGTGGTGCAATTGTGATTAAGCGACTGCATCCGCATACGAGGTTTCAACCTCTTGCTGAAATACTTGATCTTGTTCGCCTCGGAGTGAATAATAGACGAGGCGAAAGGAAGTAGCTCCTGAAATTTCTCAGCGATGGCGAGAACATCATCTTCCGCCGAGGGGTCGGGAGTGAGTAATTCTGATAACTTGGCCTCTCTGAGTGGGGCCGGATAATATCTCTCCATCATGAGAGTCTTGAATTGATCCCAAGTACAAGATCCGTCGGCGGGTTTCAACGATAACCACCATGAATGAGCGCTCTTACCAAGATAGTAAGCCGCAACTAGAACTTTGCGCCCATCGGGACACTCTACCATAGCAAACAACTTCTCGAAATGCTCAATCCAGTGAACAATATCCACCATATCAGATAAACCCTCAAAAGTAGGTGGTCTTTGGCAAGAGATTTCGCCAATAATACTGCTCACACCCCTCTCTTGCCTCTGAGGTGGCGGCGGAGGAGCCTGCTGTTTCTAAGCGGTTGAGTTCTACATCGTCTCCATGAGGCGTGCCATATGTGTCATCTGGGCTATCATGCCCTGCATAAAAGCGAGTGGATCAACCCGAACACCTTCTTATTGAGCTGTGTCCCAGGTACGACTCCCTGACAGTGAATGATCATTTTTGGGTGAATGAGTGGCAGCATCGCTGCTCGATGAATTTGCATTATTCCTCGCATTCGCACGTGTATTCACACGAGTTCTCGGGTTTCGGCCTGCACCACGACCTCTTCCCCCGCGTCCTCTGCCATCTCTCTCCATACTAAAGTAAGGAAAGTCACATGATAGTTATAATCTCACATGAATACCGCATTATGATTACATTATGAATTGATGATAATGAGCATACGCGCTCTAACACAATGATTACATGAATAATCAAATGAGGTAGCATGATTATCTGATGAAATTCTTGAAATGATTATCTTGAACAGGTTAACAAGATTAATGATACGATCCTTAAGATCCACAGCTGAGTAATGAAATGAACTGAGTGATTAATGAGTTAACATGATCGACATGATCAAAAATAAAAAAGATGATTGAGGATTGTTGATTGTTGAATGATGAATGAGTGATTCTTATTGCCAGAAATTATACCATCGCGTCAGAAATCTTACTATTCTTTGGTCTGAGGGGCTCGACTCTTGCATAGGTCACACATGACGTGAAAGTCCAATGATACTAGTCTGATGAACGATGATTTCAAATGAGACATGACTCGGAAGGTAGTATTCAAAACCACGCTCTGATACCAACTTTGTAACACCCAAAACTAGGCAGATATTACAGTGCCGTGGACCCCCAACTAGGACCCACCAGGCAAATGAAACCAATGAATTAAATAATATAATTGTAGTACCGAACCACATTATATCATTAATTACTCCGATGAGGAGTTTCAAGTACAACACACCCAAGGTAATACAGAATATATGTATATTTTATATGAAGATAAAATATACAACACTGAATAAAAATGAGTATCCAAAGGGAAATCTGCAGCGGAAATAAAATGAAGAAACATGAATGACTGAAAATGACTGAGAAGGACTGCGGCCCCCTATCACTGGGACTCCTCGCCGTCAACGTTCTCTTCCCGTGCTTTAGCCTTGCCATGACCTGAAAAGAACATCCCCCAACAGGGTCAGTTACACAGAACAACAATCCTCAAGAGTTGAATAAACACAAATCATGATATACATTAGTTATGAAATTAAGCTGAAGAGGGGCATCACAGTACGCCCGTAATGGTATGTGCAAGTGCACAAGACGAGTGTCCGGCCACATCTGCCCTTGTACCTAATTAGTCTCACGGAGGTACGTTACCGTGTGCACAGTCCAATGTGTCGGTGAACCTGATCACATGACTATCATGTGCCCAACTAAAAATTGCACACATCCCCACCTGGCCACGCAATATGAACCCAGAAGGTCATATGAACAAGAATGACCATGAGGAGTATTGATGAATAACAATCCGACAAGGGTCAGGAGTGACTCACCGAGATGAAATAATAATGAAATGAATGATAGCTCATTGAAATGATTGGAACCGTCGTTCCTCATGAATGAAATGATTATTTGACAATTATAAGTCTCAATACGGTTAATACATTTGAATGAATTATGATTATGAATAAACAACAACAAAAGGAATGAGTATCCTTTTAACCGAGTAAGAATTTACTTACTCAACACCGGTGAAGAATGTCCTTCCTCGAACAAACGACCTACAATGAGATGTCGGTCGCTCGAACAACCTTAAATAACATAATTGCCAACAAACACTCAATACACGCATCAAGCATGAATCACGACTAACTCAAAGGTCGATACAACAATATCCAAACTCATTGCGGCATTCTAACGAATACGTTGTAAACATATCATCCTTTGATTATAACCAAACCCAAAGATATCAAAACCAACTCCAAAATGAGTAGAAAAATCCGACAAAACACCTTCAATGATATCAATAACCCAATAGGAACCACAATTCATGGTTACGACAACCATAATCGGAAACCTCCAAAAATAACTAAAGTCAACCCTAAGGTGTTCTTGATTGATTCTCCAAATATTCATCAAATCCAAAAAACACATCAATAAATATGTAGGAATACATGTATCCAAGGTATATAATCCATATCTAACATATTCTAACATAATAGCAAGCTTACACGAAGAGATCGGAAGGAAAAACCCAAAATCCGAAATTCTAGATCCAAGAATTTATTACCTTGATTTGATGCGTTGGATAGGATGAAATGATGATTAATCCGAATGACAAGATAGAAGATGATGGTAGATGGATTCAGCTCGAAGAAATCTCTACAAAATGCCCGAAATCGCCCAAAACCGTCGAAGGAATGAAGTGATATGAACAAATGACGAATCTGGACTGCACTGTCTAATTTATACTGGTCGCAACTTAGCACACGCTATGACCTGATATGTAGTGTGCGCTAACGGGTTAATCGGACAGTCCAGTGAGCTCTGACTGCCTCGTTAGCGTACACTACGAACTTGGTAGCGTGCACTAACGCCTTCCCGATAGCGTGCGTTAACCTATAATGTTAGCGTCTGCTAACTGGATATCTGATGCCCAGTAACTGAAGTCCAGAACCTCCTGTTCTCTGATTTGCTCACGATAGCGTACGCTACACCCAAAACTCAGTGTGCGCTACTACACCATTAGCGTACGCTAAAATCTACTCATAGTGTGCGCTATGAATTATTCCAGATCAGTCCAGTACCCACTGGACTCTGCCTGATCGGCCTTAGCGCGCGCTACACTGACTGCATAGCGTGCGCTATCCAAACTTACTAGCGTGTGCTACTTACCATTCGTAGTGTGCGCTACTACAACTCAACTGCAGTCCAGTGCCTTCTGGACTGCAGGCCTGAACCACATTAGCGTGCGCTAATATGGAGAGGTAGCGTACGCTACCCGTACTCAATTAGCGCGCGCTAAGAAAAGTACGTAGCGTGCACTACTCCTCACACATAGCCAGATACAATGATGACAAAGATGATATGCTCGGCCCGACTCTCCAACTGGGTTGAATGACAATTAATAACTGATACACTGTATAAAAATTACTCCGAACGGTGAACACAATGAATGAATATGAATGATGAATGATTATTAAAGAGTGAAAAATTACTGAGTGGCAATTACTGAATGATAATTATTGAATGATAATGAATGAATTACAATCGGGTATTACAGGAGTATACTCCATCTTCATATGGTTTATACTTGTATTTGAGTCCTTTGTGTCGTGGCGATTATAGTTGTATGATGTATAAACTCCTCTTCGGAGTGATGGTTAATATTTTGTAGTTCGGTACTATAATTATATTACGATTGATTTGTGCATTTGTATCGCTTGGTGGGCCCTAGTGTGGGATCCATGGTACTGTAATAACAGCCATTTAAGGGGTGTTACAGTCATGACCATTGTACTTTAACTGATGTTATTAGTTTATTCCTAAATTGATTGATCTGACTCTCGAGTTTCTTGATAGGCTTCTCTTTAAAAATGCCATCATTAGTCACTTCGATCTCGCTAAAGTCAACAACATGACTGGGATCTGACATGTATTTCCTTAACTGTGGTACATAAAACACATTATTAACATGACTCAATGATGGAGGTAAGGGCAATGTGTATGCTAGTTCTCCGACTCTCTCCAGAATCTCGAATGGTCCAATGTACCTTGGAATCAATTTTCACTTCCTTCCAAAGTGAAAAATCCCTCGAGTAGGAGAAACTTTCAGAAGTACATGGTCCCCAACTTCAAATTCGAACGAACACCGGTGCACATTCGCGTAAGACTTCTGATGACTTTGGGCGGTCATCAATCTTTCACGGATTAGGTGTATCTTCTCATGAGTCTGTATTATCAATTCTGATTACGTCCTGATTAAGTCAGAAGAATCATCCCAACATAAGGGTGACCTACATATTTTCCCCTATGATGCCCCAAAAGGTGCCATCTTAATTGAAGCGTGCCAACTATTATTGCAGATGAACACAATCAACGACATGTGAGTTTCCCAATCAGTCGATCAATCTTGGGCACAAGCTCTCAACATGTCTTCTACTATTTTGATGGTCCTCTCGAATTTTCCATTGTATTGAGGATGGTAAGTCGTCCCAAGTCTTAACTTGGTTCCTAAACCCTTATGAACCGCTTTCCAAAATACGACATAAAACGACCATCCTGATTTGAAATAATGGTCCTCGGTGTTCCATGCAGTCGGACTATTTCTGCATAAATAATCGAGGTAATTTCTCCAGTCCCCAGATATCCTTGATCCTAGAAAGTGAGCCGACTTTGTTAAACGATCAACTATCACCCAAATCATATTCATTCTAGTCATGGTATGCGGCGTATTGGTGATAATGTACATCGAGATATCCTCCCACTTCCATTCACGAATTGAAAGTGGCTTCAACATTCCGGCAGGTCGCTGATGCTTGATTTTAACCTATTGACAAGTTAAGCACTTTGAGACATATTTCGCTACTTCTTTCTTCATGTTACTCCAGCAAAAAGTTTGCTTCAGATCTTTATACATCTTACTAATGCCTGGGTGAATTGAATAAGGTATACTGTGGGCTTCTTTCGTGATCTTTTTCTTCAGAGCATCATATCCGAGACACAAAGTCTATTTTCAAACTTCAAAACTCCATCTTCATGGATTAAAAAAACCGGGGCCTTTACCTTGCTCACCTCATCACGTAACCGAATCATCAGAGGGTCATCTAATTTTTTTGGTTTGATTTCATCACTCAATGACGAAGTTAGTTCCACCACACATAGTTTCCCTTGGGCTCTTTGTAACCATACTTCAATTTCTCCACGAGTCAACTCTTCTCGAATTCTGGACTGACTCGGGAGTGTCTCCATCATTTGAACGGACACCGGCTTGTAGCTCAATGCATCAACTACCATGTTTGCTTTGCCTAGATAATAAAAAATTTCCAAATCATAGTCTTTAATCAATTCGAGCCATCTCCTTTGTCGCATGTTTAACTCCTTATGACTGAAAATATATTAAGACTCTTATGATCTGTGAAGATCTTTTTTTAGGGAAAATTCAATTGCATTAATTAAATAAGAGTGGCCAAAAAGGCTGGACAGTACCCCAGCAACCATAAAGAATGGTACACCAAACGACAACAAAGAACCAAATCTAGAGTACATAAACTACAGTAGCTATAAAGGCTACTAGAGCTACAAGGATAAAAGACTATCAAGCTATCCTCCAAAGACGTCTAACAGCCGAAGTAGATAGATAACGAGTGGGCCATCTATGTGAAATAATATTACGAACGAGACCGATCCCCTGAAAAGTTACTGTATGAGGGTCTCGACGTCCCTTCCTCAATCTCCTCTCATTCCTCTCCTGCCAAATCAAGTAGACCAAAGCATCCAGGAAAATACGGTAAGGCACGTTGAACACGTGCTTACCTCTCCACCTCCTAGCCGCCCACAACAACCTCGAGCTCCAAACAGAGTGCGGCCAGCTAAAACAGACTTCCCTCCTAGCAATAGTAATACACCGACTAGAATAAGGGCACTGGAAGAATAAATGTGAATGAGTCTCTACCGCCATACCACAAAGGACACAAATCCCATCGCCCTCCTGAAGCTAAGGCTTGTCCATATTTGATAGCCGCTCCTGAATAGCCAACTAGAGGATGAAAGAGTGCCGAGGAATCTTCCCCAGCCCGTGCATGAGAAGGGCCCATGTAACAGGGGGCGAGAAACCTCTGAGGACACGCAGGGCAGAAGAGGATGAATAAATACCCTAAGAATTCAGTCTCCAAGATATACGATCCTGACCCCCAACAATAGGCGGCAGGGTCGAGGTAATCTTCTGAAACGCAGGTCTATTGACACCGGCCACTCCCAATAATCCTCCAAAATAATCGAATCAAGCCACAGGCACACATCAAGGTTGGTCCACAGAGGAGCTCTAGAGACTGAATGCCTAAGAACACCCATGGAATGCCAAGGATCCGACCACAAGAAAAAAGACGAGCCATCACCAATAGAATACTGAAAAGCTCTCATAACTAGGGGATGCGGTTTCAGAAGCAATTTCTAATACCAAGTTGAGGCGGAAGAAACATGAAGATCCCAAAAGGAACACTGCTGCAACCTAAAAGTCCGAACCCAATTAATCCAAATAGAGCGGTTGGAACCCCTGAGAAGAGCCCAAATATGGAGGGTCATTAGTGCCTGATTCTGGAGCCTCAAAGAAATAATGCCGAGGCCACCACAGTCCACATCCAAACAAACCTTAGACCAAGCCACCTTGGCATGGCCCGAATCATGAGAACCTCTCCAAAGGAAACGCCTGACACGTTTCTCTATCGAAGAGAGAATGCCTATAGGCAAAATAAAAATACCAGCCCAATAAATATGTAAAGCAGATAACACAAAACGAAAAATCTGGCACCGACCTGCCATGGATAAGGCAGTACTAGCCCAAGTACTCATCCGACCATCAATCCTATCAATTAAAAGGGAGCACATAGCCACCTTCAGCTTCGAAGAAGTCAAGGGTATGCCCAAATACCTCAAAGGAAGCTGACCCAACCGAAACCCTAATAATTGCTGAATCTGAACCCCCTGCACCTGAGCACTCGCTGAAAGAAAAATATTACTCTTATTTATTAGCTCGCAAGCCAGAAAGAGAGGCGAAGATCTCAGTATTCCTCTTAAGAACACCAACCGATACCTCATCAGGATTGCAGAAAAGAAGAAGGTCATCTGCTAAAGCAAGCATGAAAGTGCAAGTAGCTTCGCACTTCAGTGGAATCTGAAATCAGAAATATGAGCAGTCTCATGGGCGATAATACGATGAAGGACCTCCATAACAATAACAAACAAATACGGCGAAATAGGGTCGCACGTCTAATGAAACCCCATACACTGTAAAGCAATCAGAACAAAATCCCACCCAACAGTGTCATAAGCTTTCATAAGGTCGACATTAAAAACACACCGACTAGGCATCCTCCTCTGACAATAACCATGAAGAAGCTCCTGGGCGAGAAGGATATTATCACTAATCTTTCTCCCAGGAATAAAAGCTGTCTAAGCAGGATCTATCAAAGAATCCAGTCTATTTCGCATACGATGGACAAAGATCTTAGAGTTAGCCTTATATAATAAGTTACAACAAGATATCGATCTAAAATCAGAGATGCTTCTCGGTAAAGCAACTTTTGGGACAAGATATATAAGAGTAGAATTGATCTGCCTAACAAACAGACCCGGCGAGAATAAATGTTTAATAGCATAGGTAATCTCACCCCCAACAATCGCCCAGTCCCGCCGATAAAAGGCAGCATTAAACCCGCCAGGACCTGGGGCCGCATTATAGCACGAACCTCCTCATCAATAACCGGCCTCATCATGTGAAGAGACACATCAGGAGAAATAGAAGATGAGACAAAAGGTCTCACCTGATTGAACGAAACTGGTTGATCCCGACTAGAAGAACCCAGCAGCCTCTCATATAACCCAACAATATCGTCCCTAATGAGACCAGAGTATGTCAACTCAGTGCCATCTTCGGAATTCAGCTTGAAAATACGCAAGCGGGACCTCCTAGAGGCAACCCTCCGGAAGAAGAAAGCTGGGCACTGGTCCCCATCCTTAAGCCAAGCTAACATGGCCCGTTGCCTGAAAGAAGACTGATCTGTGAAGATCTGACAATGAGTTTCGTACAAATAGTGTTGCTATATTTTCAATGCAAATATGACAATGGCTAACTCCAAATCATACATTAGATTATTGACCTCATATTGTTCCAACTGCCGTTAACCATAGGCGATAACCTTATTATTCTGCAAGCATGGAACCTTGACACGGATTTGAAGCATCACTGTAAACTATGAACTCTTCAGTACCTTGTGGTAGTGCTAAGATTGGAGCCGTTGTCAATATCTTCTTGAGTTCGTTAAAACTAATCTGACACTTCTCATTCCATTCAAACTTTTGGGTTTTCTTCAATATTGAGTAAGTGAGCAGGTGATTTTGGAAAACCCCTCCACAAACCGACGATAGTACCAAGCAAGTTCTAAGAAACTTCTGACCTGTTTCACAATTATAAAATACTACAAGCGGAATTATTACTACAAACCGGGGTTTTCGACAGTGAAAGACAAACATCAAATAGAAATTTATCAATACAAGACTAATCAAAACAACACAAAAATAACAATGTACTTGAGTAATTATTCAAACAAGACACAACTGAAAGGACTTTCCAGACCGTTATCATCACTCTGCACCCTCGTCATCATGCTGCTCTTGTGGTTGTTTTCGAGCTCTCCTGGATCCTTAACATAAAACACATGTCCACCCCCTAAGGAGTTAGCAAAATGATGCTTGTACAAGTGCGATAATTATACAACAAAATATTATTCGACAATTCATGAAGAATAACAATAACAACCAAAACAAGCCTCTCCAACGAGAAGACCAATAATGCATTACACAACATTACAACGTCATCGTACATATGGTAATAGAACGATCCAACGCACACAGCATAGATTCCCAAGATGATCCCATCGGACCAACACTTGGTGGAAAACCCATCCAATGATCCAGCGAATACAACATAGAATTCCAAGATGATCCTATCATACCAACACTTGACGGACAAACTATAACACCCCCAAGACATTCAGGGCATATTACAGCGCCGTGGACCCCACAGCGTGGAATCCACAGGCTAACGTACCAAACAAGACATTCGACAACGACAAACAATCATTAATAGAACGACAATTCAGATAAAAGACTACAAACCGACAAATAAAATCTGACATTAAATCTATTTCCCAAAACGGGAACACAACATTAACAATTTCAAATAGGAAGTACTCGAGTACTTAAACCAATTTTACAATACATAAATCTCAAAATCAGACATCAATAATAATTGACAGACAGAACACCAATAATCAACTACCGGACAATATCATGCTTGCCCATCATCCTCATACTGCTCGGGTACTCGCTTGTACCCACGATCGATACCTGAAATACAAAAAGTATTTCCCCCATTTAAGGGGTTAGCGACAACTGCTAGTGCAAGTACAATCCATTTGAACTACATTCTAATCAGATGAATATATGCGCCAAAAAGTCATTTTCGAAAACATTTTATATTCCGGAATATTTACAATGTACAATCACAAAACACATTATCTCCAACAAATCACAATTCAAAGTTAACTGTTGGTACGAGACTCACGGCCACCGTACCCCGCAGAGCCCCGTCGGACATCCCTGGGTGGCTAACCACAGTTCACGATATGCACACTCACGGCAATACGTATCCCTAGAGGCCCCGTCGGACCGTCCCTAGGTGAACATACACATAACCATCCACAACAACCACTATACAACCATAATTCAAATACTAGAACATGTAAACAAATGTAAACTACTTGCCTTTGAGACATTCCTGAAGAAACGGAAGTGAAACACGACTACGAACGGTCCGGGTGTAAAACGACGGTTCCTAAACGAAGTATCAACACAGTTCAGTCCCAACGGACAACAATACTCTATTGGAATACACCCATAACCCCAATTACATGATACGACAATGAACGATCAATCGATACGGGCGAGGGTTTACGCAAAATCTCCCCGTATTGATAATTCGCGGATTAAAATCAAGGAAATTGGATTTAGAATCACTCAATAATCACAATCGGTAAAGAATATCGTAACATAGTTGAACAATTCGGAACTAAACCCTAGAATCCCGAAAAACCCCCAAATTCGTCAAAGTTAGGGTTCCTCAGGAATTACCTTTAATTCGGCTGATGAAGGGTGATTATGCTGATTATGATATGATGGATCGATTCTACCGTGATGGAATTTGAAGAGAACTCCGAATAGAACCGGTGGAAATCGCCTCTGAGGTCGCACGTCGAAGAAACGAAGTGAAAAGAATAAAACTGCTGTTCTGAAACTGCCCGCTGACTTATATATTCTGTGAAGTTAGCGCACGCTAACTGTCATATATAGCGCGCGCTAACGGGGCCGTGACAGGTCCAGTGGCTACTGCCACCATTCGCTAGCGTATGCTAACAATAGGGAGTTAGCGTACGCTAAATGCACATCGGTAGCGCAAGGTAACAGGAGTAGCGTGCGCTACCTACACAGCAGTTCAGTACTGCTGATGTCACATCGCCAGAAGTCGGCCGAGGGTACAAAACACGAAACGCACGACGAGACCAGAATCCAGGAACATAGACGCGAAGCATACAAGACGACGGAGCTAAGCGCTGAAAGAAAATACAATTCCGACCACCGGAGGGTCCGTAATGCGACAACGAAAATAAGATTCCCTAAACTATTAGGAAATTACAAAAATGGCCCAAGTGCCCGAAAATCACGAAACGACATCGGATTTACAAACCGAAAGTCTCCACATGACCAACTCAACCATACAAACTTGTACAAACCAAGAAACAACGAAAACGAATGAGTTTTACAAGAATCGAACGTTCATACGGCAAAACATGTCATAAAACGAAATTACGTAAAAACATCATCAAAACTCGTCCAAATGGAAAAACTCCAAGAACAAAGTAGATTCAAAATGTCGAAACGGTTACAAGCGTGTCGATAAAAAATAGACATACACCAAAAATGGAAACTGCTAAAAATGGAAAATTACGGATATTACATTCTCCCCCTCTAAAATAAAGTTTCGTCCCGAAACTTAAGAATAAAAAAACTCGGGGTGTCTCGAACGCATATCATCCTCTAACTCCCACGTCGCTTCTTCTACTCCGTGCCTCGGCCATTTCACCTTAACCAAAGGAATGGTTTTGTGCCTTAACTGTTTGTCTCGATGCTACAAAATCTTGACGGGCCTCTCTTCAAACGTAACATCCTTCTCGATCTCCACGTCCCCAAAGTCAATAATGTGGGACGGGTCCGGAACATACTTCCTCAACTGGGAAACGTGAAATACGCTATGCACATGACTCAGCGACGGAGGTAAAGCCAAACGGTATGCCTCTAATATCCGCAATTTCGATTTTTCGGTAATTTTCTTTTTTCGGTGGAAGTCCGTTTTGACGACTCGCTCATGACCGTTTCGTCATTTCGAGAATAATTAATTCTGCACTTTTTGTCATCCGAGTTCGTTTCGGTGTCGTTTTGTTGAGTTCCGTGCTTTTTAGCGACTTTTCCGCACTTGAGCTCGATTCTTGCGAATCTCGTCCTAAACTGTTGTTTCGAGTTTCTCGCAAGTTCATTTAATGTTATTATTCATGTTGCGAGCTTTGGTTCGGTGTTTCGATCACGTATCGTGATTTTCGGACGTTTTGGGCCATTTTTGTAATTTCCCAAAGTTTGGGGTAATTATTTCGGTTGTCGAATTCCGACACTTCGGATGGTCGGAATCGTGTGTTCTCTTAGTGCTTGGATTCGTCTTTGCAAGTACTTCGTAACCGTATCTTCGATTTTTACTCGTGTTCGGGTTTCGGTCGTCGGCCGTCGGAGTGGCCACGGCCGAGTCACGGCGGAGCAGGCCTGCTTTGGCGAGTTACGGCCGTAAGGTGCGATTCTGGCCGTAAGGTGCCAGTTACGGCCGTAAGCGTGATCGGGTATGGCCGCATCTGGCCAGGCGGTTTTTGAAGGCCGATTCTGGCCGTAAGGTGTGCGAGATTACGTAGTAAGTGTCCATTTAGTCTTTGGGCGATTTTGACGAATGCGATTCTACGGCCGTAAGGCTGCCGAGTACGGCCGTAAGGTGTCCGAGTTACGGCCGTAAGGCTGCGATTCTGGCCGTAACCTCGCGGCTATATATAGCCTGGCTCGGCCAGATTTCATTTCAACGCGATTTTTTTTCCTTTTTCGGCGTCTGGCGACGGGAGGCTCGGGAAATCGAAATCATTTCCAAGGCATTTTGGAAGATCCTTGTTGATTATATCATCATCTAATCCGAGTATTTCGTCGAATCAAGGTGGTTCGAGTACTTGTGTTTACCGGAGGACGCCGTTCGTTGTTCGTGGAGGGATTTCACCGCCTTCGGTTGAGGCAAGTTTTATACTTGTACTAGTCAATGAGATTAATGTTATCATATATGTGTATGAATGTGTTGTATCATTCCGAGACTTAGTCTCTTCATGAATTCATTGATATTAAGAGATCGTTCGATACGATACCTTTCGGCAATTATGCCAAATATTTCATTGTTCGTTAATGGCCGGTTCAAGGCATTGTGATACTCATTATTAATGTCATTGCCGATAGCCGGTTCGCGGTATCGATGTATCGATTGTTGTAATATAGATGTCAATTAAAGACATCGTTGAGATCATTGTTATTCCTGTTTGGATTGTCATTAAAAGCGTGCGAGCCGATTAAAGGCATTGGCTTATTCATTTCTCGCCTTCGTCGTCGGTAACCGATTAAAGGTGCCGGGGCATCCTTCATATCATTGTTATCGAATTGCCGTTCTCAAGCAAATCGAAATGTTCAATCATTCACTAAATCATTGTTATCGATTGACCTTTCTAAGGCAATGGAGGTATTCACTCATTCATCGTGTCATTGTTATCGATTGGCCGTTCTAAGGCAAATCGAAGTGTTCAATCATTTATGGTATCATTGTTGTCGATGGACCCTTTTAGGCAATCGAGGTATTGAATCATCCGCTGCATCATTGTTGTCGATTGACCTTTCTAAGGCAATCGAGGTGTTAATTTGGGACTGTCAAGGACGGTGTCTATCCGTGTGTTACTATCATCGTGTTGGCCGACTCAAGGCAGCACACTATCATTCATTGTGATACGGCTTCATGCCGTGGCTTCGGCCCTAATTTTGATACGGCTGGATGCCGTGACTTCGGCCCTAATTGTGATACGGCTGGATGCCGTGGCTTCGGCCCTAATTGTGATACGGCTGGATGCCGTGGCTTCGGCCCTAATTGTGATACGGCCGATGCCGTGGCTTCGCCCTAATTGTGATACTACCGATGCCGTGGCTTCGGCCCTAATTGTGATACGGTTTTCATGCCGTGGCTTCGCCCTAATCAATAACACTTCGGGCTGTTTCGACTTCATGTGATTGTGATATTTGACAGCTTCGGCTGAGTGTCTTTAAGGCCTTTGTGATTGTCTTGGTAATTTCATTGGAGCCTTCGGGCATTGTGATTCATAATTAATTCAGTTCTGGTTTGGTTCATGTCGTGTAATTCATTGTGGTACTCTGTGATTATGATTCGCCGTTGGGCACTTATGTTCTAACCTGTTGAACAGGTATTAATAGTATGCCGTGGGCATAGTATTTCACGAATGCTCGGTTCTTACATTGGTTTGTGAGCATCTCGTATTATTATTATCATTGTACCGTTTCATTCTGCCTTTGGATGCATATCATGTTATACATGTATTTGATATTCATTATCTAGATGACTGACCCCGTGGGGGCGGAACATGTTTTCATGTTTTAGGTGCTTGCGAGGAGAGAGTTGAGACACAGGGGCATGATGATGGCGACGAGGCATTCGAGTGATACTAGTCCGAGTTGTTCATTGTTGGTCAGTCAGTTGGAGTGTACTCTAGTCTTGTCAGTTGTTGTCGTGTTGTATTACCCGAACAGATGTTCGTGGATGCTGTTGTATTTCATTTTGGCCATGTAGGCCACTTTTGTCGTTGAAATTCCCTATCGGAATATTGTGTTGGATATCATGGGAGGGACTATGATTTTCCCTTGTTGTTTAATTTAACGTATTTTAGTCATGTTCTTTGGTGGATCTCTGGCGTGGGGTCCACGGACCGTAATAACCCAATAGGATTTGGGGTGTTACGTAAATGGTATCGAGCGTTGGGTTGTGAAATACCCCGAGATGTGAGTTATGTGGTCCTACCGACGCGGTAGTAGTGGGATTGTCGTTATGACAATCTAGTCGATCAGGTTTTGTGAGTCGTAATATTAGTGCGACCGCACGAGTCATTCATTCATCGAGTCGTCGTCAGTGAAGACTAGTATCGCGAGACCTCGAAGCTTCGTATGACCTGTGTAAGGACTCGATTCTCTTTGTGTTCATACATCCATCATGTCATTAATCGTTCATGCTTTGCTGAAACCTATATGTGATATTAGTGCTATGATTGATTCATGATTAATTGTTTTGGAGCACGTGTGACTTGTGTAAGCATTAAGGATCAACTCATTTATCAGTTAATAATTTTCAATCATCATTTTGGTCTCATCACTCAGTTAATTCATTCATCACTCAGATAATTCATCTATCACTCAGTTAATTCATTCCTCACTCAGTTAATATCATCACTCAGATAATTCATTCATCAGTCAGTTAATTCCTTCATCACTCAGTCAATATCATTCATCACTCGGTTAATTCATTCATCACTCTATTAATTCATTCATCACTCAGTTAATTCATTCATCACTCAGTCAATATCATCACTCAGATAATTCATCTATCACTCAGTTAATTCATTCCTCACTCAGTCAATATCATCACTCAGATAATTCATTCATCAGTCAGTTAATTCCTTCATCACTCAGTCAATATCATTCATCACTCGGTTAATTCATTCATCACTCGATTAATTCATTCATCACTCAGTTAATTCCTTCATCACTTAGTCAATCTCATTGTTCATATTAATTCATTAATCACTCACCAATCTCATTGTTCCGTCAATTCATTCATTACTCACCAATCTCATTATTCATTAATTAATTCATCACTCTGATAATTCATTCAACACTCAGACAATATCATTAGTCAGTTAATTCATCACTTAGTTAACTCATTCATCACTCAGTTAATTCATTCATCATTCAGTCAATATCATGGCTCAGTTGCTTCGTTCATCACTCAATTAACCTCATCGTTCAGCTAATTCATTCATCACTCAATTAATCTCATCGTTTAGCTAATTCACTCGTCACTCAGTCAATCTCATTGTTCAGTTAATTCATTAATCGTTCAGCCCATCTCACGGTTCAGTTGTTGATCTTGAGGATCAAATTTTCAACCTTGTTAACTTGCTCAAGGTAATCATTTCAGGAATTTCAACAGGCAATCATGTTACCTCATTTGATGTCTCATACGACCTTATCATACTCTGACGTAATGTCGGCGATCATTTCATTAAATCATTAATGCATTCATTGTGCGAGGGCGTGTATGCTCATTATTGTCACTCTGTAATGTAATCATAATGCGATATTCATGCGGGATCTATAATTATCATGTGGCTTCCCGCTTCAAGATGGATAGAGCCGAGAGGACGCAGGGAAGAGGCCGCGGTGCGGGCCAGAAACCGGATCTCGTGTGCATGCCCACACGAACGTGAGGGATATCATTAATTCATCAAATAGCGAGGCTACTCATTCATCAGCAGATAATCATTCACTGTCAGGGAGTCGTAACCGAGAGGCATCTCACTCGGAAGGTGTTCGGGTTGACCCATTCATATTTATGCAGGCATGATGGCCCGGATGACTCAGATGACGCGGATAGTGGAGACCATGCAGACCTCGATGGTTCGTGGTCCACCGCAACAGGGATACCAGGTGCCATTTCATGGACAGACTGGAGGAGTGAATCAGATTGTTGGGGATATCTCTCGTCAGATGCCGCCTACTTTTGAGGGTTCGTCGGAACCAGCTGATATTGTTCATTGGCTTGAGCATTTTGATAAACTCTTCGACATGGTTCAGTGTCCGGAGGAGAGTAGAGTGGCAGTAGCGGCTTATTACTTGAGTAAGGGCGCTTATTCGTGGTGGCTTTCTGTGAAACCCTTCGATCGTGATTGTGGTTGGAGTGAGTTCAAGACCCTCATGCTAGAGAGGTATTATCCGGCTCCACTTCGTGAAGCCAAATTGTCAGAGGTTTTGAACCCCGAATCCGTCGAGGATGAGGGTGTTATTGTCATTGCTGAGAAGTTTCAGGGACTACTTCAGTTTGCTTCGTCAGTTATCCGTACTGAGGCGGATAAGATCAAATATTTTAGCAAGAGGCTAAATCCGCAGTTGAGGATGTAGTTGTTAAATCACAATTGTAATTCACTTAGCGAGTTCATCGAGAAGGCTCTTGGAGCAGAGTTTTTGATCAAGGAGCTTACTCAGAAGCATCCTTCAGCTTCTTCGGGTGAGAGGACTAGGATGCCGGTTCGTTCTGAGGGACATCGGGCTACGACGTCCAAGAGGTCGTTTTCCAGTCGTCTTCGTGCCGAAAGCATCTTCCTCTCGCACGACGAGTTCGACCGTTGTTTGCTTTAATCGTGATTCGGCAGGCACGTGAATACTCGGTGTACGGTGCCGGCTATTATGCATTTTACGTGTGGGAACCGGGACACCTACGGAAATATTGCAGGGTCCTAGTTAGGTAGATCTCAAGAGAGCTCAAGGGCCTCGGGGACTTTGTTACTCCACTCGTGCTTCATCCAAGGGGTCCTACCAGATTCGAGAGCCATAGGTAAGGACATTCATCACCGGTTTTGAACAAGTTAATTCTTGCTCAAGAATAGTATAATCATTCATTTCATTTGTCGTTCATTCATTCAAATAATTCATTCATCATATATCAATCACGTTGAGACTTATAATTATCAAACTAATCATTCACTTCACGGAAACTATGTTTCCAATCATTTCATTTGAGCTAATAATCATTACGTTATCATTTCACCCCGTTGAGTCATTATTGATCCTTGTTAGATTTCGATTCATTAGCATTAATTGTGATAATCCTTGTTCATGTGTATCTAGTAGATTTTTCGTGGCGGGATATAGCTTCTTCCTACTTGTTAAAAGTTTCTGGACTAAACTTCTTTTAAGGGGGTAGTATGTAATATCCGCAATTTCGATTTTTCGGTAATTTTCTTTTTCGGCGGAAGTCCGTTTTGACGACTCGCTCATGACCGTTTCGTCATTTCGAGAATAATTAATTCTGCACTTTTTGTCATCCGAGTTCGTTTCGGTGTCGTTTTGTTGAGTTCCGTGCTTTTAGCGACTTTTCCGCACTTGAGCTCGATTCTTGCGAATCTCGTCCGAAACTGTTGTTTCGAGTTTCTCGCAAGTTCATTTAATGTTATTATTCATGTTGCGAGCTTTGGTTCGGTGTTTCGATCACGTATCGTGATTTTCGGACGTTTTGGGCCATTTTTGTAATTTCCCAAAGTTTGGGGTAATTATTTCGGTTGTCGAATTCCGACACTTCGGATGGTCGGAATCGTGTGTTCTCTTAGTGCTTGGATTCGTCTTTGCAAGTACTTCGTAACCATATCTTCGATTTTTACTCAGGTTCGGGTTTCGGGGTCGTCCAAGCATCGGAGTGGCAGCCGAGTCACGGCCGAGCAGGGCTGCTTTGGCGAGTTACGGCCGTAAGGTGCCGATTACGGCCGTAAGGTGCCCGATTACGGCCGTAAGCGTGATCGGGTACGGCCGCATGAGCGCCGGGCGGTTTTTGACGAAGGCGTTCTACGGCCGTAAGGTGTGCGATTACGGCTGTAAGTGTCCATTGTCTTTGGCGATTTTGACGAATGCCGATTACGGCCGTAAGGCTGCGAGTACGGCCGTAAGGTGTCCGAGTTACGGCCGTAAGGCTCGCCGATTCTGGCCAGTAACCTACCGGCTATATATAGCCTGGCTCGGCCAGATTTCATTTCAACGCGATTTTTTTTCCTTTTTCGGCGTCTGGCGACGGGAGGCTCGGGAAATCGAGTTCTTGGCCGATTCTAATCATTTCCAAGGCATTTTGGAAGATCCTTGTTGATTATATCATCATCTAATCCGAGTATTTCGTCGAATCAAGGTGGTTCGAGTACTTGTGTTTACCGGAGGACGCCGTTCGTTGTTCGTGGAGGGATTTCACCGCCTTCGGTTGAGCCAAGTTTTATACTTGTACTAGTCAATGAGATTAATGATATCATATATGTGTATGAATGTGTTGTATCAATCCGAGACTTAGTCTCTTCATGAATTCATTGATATTAAGAGATCGTTCGATACGATACCTTTCGGCAATTATGCCAAATATTTCATTGTTCGTTAATGGCCGGTTCAAGGCATTGTGATACTCATTATTAATGTCATTGTCGATAGCCGGTTCGCGGTATCGATGTATCGATTGTTGTAATATAGATGTCAATTAAAGACATCGTTGAGATCATTGTTATTCCTGTTTGGATTGTCATTAAAACTGTACAGGCCGATTAAAGGCATTGGCTTATTCATTTCTCGCCTTCGTCGTCGGTAACCGATTAAAGGTGCCGGGGCATCCTTCATATCATTGTTATCGAATTGCCGTTCTCAAGCAAATCGAAATGTTCAATCATTCACTAAATCATTGTTATCGATTGACCTTTCTAAGGCAATGGAGGTATTCACTCATTCATCGTGTCATTGTTATCGATTGGCCGTTCTAAGGCAAATCGAAGGGTTCAATCATTTATGGTATCATTGTTGTCGATTGACCGTTTTAGGCAATCGAGGTATTGAATCATCCGCTGCATCATTGTTGTCGATTGACCTTTCTAAGGCAATCGAGGTGTTAATTTGGGACTGTCAAGGACGGTGTCTATCCGTGTGTTACTATCATCGTGTTGGCCGACTCAAGGCAGCACACTATCATTCATTGTGATACGGCTTCATGCCGTGGCTTCGGCCCTAATTGTGATACGGCTGGATGCCGTGGCTTCGGCCCTAATTGTGATACGGCTGGATGCCGTGGCTTCGGCCCTAATTGTGATACGGCTGGATGCCGTGGCTTCGGCCCTAATTGTGATACGGCTGGATGCCGTGGCTTCGGCCCTAATTGTGATACGGCTGGATGCCGTGGCTTCGGCCCTAATTGTGATACGGTTTTCATGCCGTGGCTTCGGCCCTAATCAATACTTGACTTTGTTTCGACTTCATGTGATTGTGATATTTGTGACTTGGTGAGTGTCTTTAAGGCCTTTGTGATTGTCTTGGTAATTTCATTGGAGCCTTCGGGCATTGTGATTCATAATTAATTCAGTTCTGGTTTGGTTCATGTCGTGTAATTCATTGTGGTACTCTGTGATTATGATTTGCCGTTGGGCACTTATGTTCTACCCTGTTGAACAGGTATTAATAGTATGCCGTGGGCATAGTATTTCACGAATGCTCGGTTCTTACATTGGTTTGTGAGCATCTCGTATTATTATTATCATTGTACCGTTTCATTATGCCTTTGGATGCATATCATGTTATACATGTATTTGATATTCATTATCAGGATGACTGACCCCGTGGGGGCGGAACATGTTTTCATGTTTTAGGTGCTTGCGAGGAGAGAGTTGAGACACAGGGGCATGATGATGGCGACGAGGCATTCGAGCGATACTAGTCCGAGTTGTTCATTGTTGGTCAGTCAGTTGGAGTGTACTCCAGTCTTGTCAGTTGTTGTCGTGTTGTATTACCCGAACAGATGTTCGTGGATGCTGTTGTATTTCATTTTGGCCATGTAGGCCACTTTTGTCGTTGAAATTCCCTATCGGAATATTGTGTTGGATATCATGGGAGGGACTATGATTTTCCCTTGTTGTTTAATTTAACGTATTTTAGTCATGTTCGCCTGGTGGATCTCCTGGCGTGGGGTCCACGGCACTGTAATAACCCAATAGGATTTGGGGGTGTTACAATGCCAACTCATAGACTCTCTCCAATACCTCGAAAGGTCCAATATATCTCGGGCTGAGTTTCCCCTTCTTCCCAAAACGGAAAACTCCTTTCGTCGGAGACACTCTCAACAGAACATGATCTCCCACCTCAAACTCCAACGGTCTATGCCTAACATCTGCATAAGACTTTTGTCGACTCTGAGCAACCAACATTCTCTTCCTAATCAATTCAACTTTCTCCCTCGTCTCCAACACAAGGTCCGGCTCGGTGCCAACCAAATCGGACGGCTCATCCCAACATATCGGTGATCGGCAACGTCGGCCATAAAGTGCCTCATACGGTGCCATCTTAATCGATGCGTGCCAGCTATTATTATAAGTAAACTCAATTAAGGCCAATTGCTCCTCCCAGTCACTACTCGGTCTAGCAGCGCGCACGCGCAACAAATCCTCGAGCGTCCCGAATGGTACGTTGGATGTCCGTCGATCGAGGGTGGAAAGATGTACTCAAACGCAACCGTGTCCCCAATGCCTTATGTACCGACTGCCAAAAGTGCGATACAAACCAGCCATCTCTATCTGAAATAATGGTCCTCGGCGTACCATGAAGCCTCACTATCTGTGCGATAAAATTACGAGCCAACTTTTCTGGACCCCAAGTATCCTTGATGCCCAGAAAATGTGCTGACTTAGTCAGTCGGTCTACAATCACCCACACCATATTCATACCAGTCTTCGTACTCGGCAAACCCGTGACAAAATAGCACAAGACCTACAAATGCATACTCATGTGACAATGTCAATATGCTCACAATGATAACAACAATGTATACTGAATGGAAATCCGATGATCCAGCGCAGACAGCATAGATCCCAAAATGATCCTACTAGATCAACATGAGATGGATAACCAACAATATACATATGCACAACAACAACACATGGTAAATCCAACGATGCGAATCCACATAATTCCATCAACACATCACAGGGTAATCCAACGATCCAGCGTCCTCAACATAGATCCCAAGATGATCTCGTCGGACCGACACGAGGTGGACAACTGATCCAGTGCCCTCAGCATAGATCACATGATCCCATCGGATCAATACAGCATATACAATACAACTATGCATACACATATACAAATTAATATGTTCATCAACATGAACAACATATGAATTAATAACATGAACGACATTATGACAAATCAACTAGAACCACATCATGTTCAATAACATGAATGACAATATGCATGATCAAAATCATCAACACTAAACCAAAATCAAATTAGGATACTTGCCCCGAGTCCTTCGGGAGCAATCATGATGTCAAGTCATCACCGACGATTATCCTCAATGTTTGACGATCCAAAATACCACGGCCATAGATAACTCATATCCTCGTCTTTATCATAACATACTCTTGATACCCAAGTATACCAATAACAAATGTGAATCATATACATTATGATTTAACTCCCAAAAATTGAAAAACAACATATATTCCAAATCTCCAAATTTCACAATAATAATCATTATTATATGCATCATAAACAAAATGAAACTGAAACCATTCATTAAATATTATAAACTGAGCAAGTAATAACTTGCCTCGATACCGATATGATGATAATGAAGCCGTTAGCAATTCCTTGCCGTCGTCTACAAGCTCCTCGGCTCCCGACCAAAGCGATTCACGAACGTCCTTCAAATTCGACCGCAATACGTATCATTCTAATCAACGATCAATCGTCACAACCTATTGTAATAATCGATAAACAACAAGTTCGATAACAATCAAAAATCGATGTAACCAATCAACAAACCCAAAGGTTCAATAATATCTCGAGTAAATATAGATCCAAACTACTCAAATCAATCAATCACGAATCTACAACCACAATACGATTCCATAATCTGATAATCATACCAACAATCAATTCAACCCGATAACCAGGATTATAACAAACTCAATTCCAAAATCAATCTCATGTACAATTCAAAAGTTCCTCAAGAACGTGAATTATTCCATAAGCACATCCGATTAACATCACTTGTTCATAATCACCAAGATAACATAGTCCAATATGTTATCTAACCTCTAACCTAATTATATTTCACTCATAACCCGATCAATTCACACCTATCATCATCTTCTTCGACATGCATTATTCATAACACCAAGAATCATAGCAATACTACCATAATCGTCATCATACGAAGTAAACAATGACAATAACATCAAGGGTCCGAAATGAAGAAGGGAATTGCATCGACATATCTTTTCATCACGATCCAAAACTACTACAATCGTATCAATACCCTTTAATCAGTATCTTCAATCTCTTGTCACAATACCATTTATTCATGTATAACATCATAATAACAATAAGGTTGATTAACATGCTTCCTAACATGTAAACATCATTCCCAAAAATCGAGCTACAATCAGAGGGATACGAATGTTACATGATGTTGAAGAACTACGATGAAGAACAATCAAACTCCTTCCAATAGTCATTATTAACTCTAAGAACAACTCCAATCTATGCTCCCCAGGCTCATAACCGAGTTAGGCCACCATCGGCCTCAGATGGTTTAAGTACGAAGAAACAAGGTAGAACTCCTCAAAATAGCCAAATGATGGAGTTTCACATATATATATAAGCTTTAACGCGTTACATACGTTACATGAACCTATTAACGTACGTAATGTCCTTTACGTATGTTATCCATCTTCGATAGCGTACGTAAAGACAATCCAGAACCCGCTGCCTCATTTCGTGCCTTGTGTTATGTACGTAACACCTGTGCCATAGCGTACGTAACACAGAGTTGACTTCCTAAAGTAAAATACTCATTTAATGTATGTTATATACCCAACGTAATGTTATATACCCAACGTAACGTACGTTACGGCTTGGTCTTAACGTACGTAAGCTCCTATACTTAACGTACGCTACGCTTGAATTTACAAAGTCCTCTGATCAGACAGTCATCTCACCTGATGCTTTAACGTACGTAACGACCCCACATTAACGTACGTAACTTTTTGGAATTAATGTACGTAAGATCCTATGCTTAACGTACGTTATGGCTTCTATACTTAGCCATTTACAACTGCTCCTGTTCGTCATCTCAATATATCAAATACGTATATACGACACACTACATCCTCAAATGCAATTGTCGACTAAGTACGACAATTATACCAATACAGATGTCTCGGTCCTTCAAATATTTTATCCATATTGTACAGATTACACACTGTATAATATAACTCGAATAAAATAACATTAAACAACCATAGTAGAAATTCAGGATATTACATACTACCCCACTTAAAATAAGTTTCGTCCTCGAAACTTGCAATCCAGTCACAATCAAAAGTTCAACCACAATATCCAGAATCATCACGAAACCCATCAATCATCATCATTAACGAATTGTAACACCCCGATAAGGCGGCCATTACAGTGCCGTGGACCCCACACTGGGATCCACCAGGCGATACCCAAAGTATAGATTAAATACACAATACATGTGATACCGAACCACAAAATATAGTACTTACTCCGATTTGGAGTTTACAGCAGTATGGCCTACGACCTTATTACACACAGGATCCAAAAACATAAGTATAATTCATATGGAGATGAAATATACCTTACATAACAATACATTTGTTCATACTTAAAATAAAGCGGAAAGATAACATTACACGGTACGAACATGACCGGACACGAAAGACTTGGGGCCCCCGAACTAGTATCCTTCGAACCCTTCGTCATCACCTTGATCTTCCCGTGCCTTGCCTTTTCCTCGACCTAAAATACAACACAAGTATTTCGCCCAACACAGGGTCAGATATACATGATAAATGATTCTCAAGATATTATACAATTCACGTATATAAGATTTCAAGAATAACGCCCCGACTAACGAACATACCCCTCGGGCGTATGAACGCTCAGTCACAAAACGTCGAACACATCCAAGTATAAAAATGGACTGTGAACGACTAAGATAGTACGGCTCAAGAGGGACATCACAGTACGCCCGATCCGAATATGTGTCAGTGCACATGTCCACCCCGTATACGGAATCCAGGATATACGTGGGACAATGTACCTAATTAGCCTCAACGAACTACGTCTTGTGTGCACAGCCCTTCACGGAAAATATTCACGCATGACTATATATGTGCCCGGCTAAAAATCCTACACAATAACATAGATATGACTCCGGATATGTCACGATGCAACATGACAACGAATTCAATAATTCACAAATCTGATTAAGGATCGAGGACTCACCGAAATGACAACAAGATCAACAATATCAAGGGTCCAAAGGTAACGAACTTGGGAATACAATCCCACGATGAAAACGGGACATCATTAAGAACAACCTCAAGTCACAAGACACAAGTTTATAAGTGTTTCATATACACGAAATGCATAATCATCATAAGAATCCACACATCATTATAACCAAACAAGATAACTTGCCTCAATACGGAGGCGAGTAAAGTCCTTCTTTGTCGAATGAACAGCCGGCCCTCGATTCAAAATCGGTTACTCGGAACAATCAACCTTGAATGAAGTATATTTTACTCAATAATACGTTCATATGATTATCTATACCAAACTTCAACGAGACAACATCCTAATTCTCATTTGAGTAGTTCAACTTTAAGACGTTGAGGGTTACTCCAAGAACCTTATTCAATACCATTCTATTCTTACAATTGATTACAAGATGTTTACCAAATGTTTGCTGGATTAAGATGTGATAAACAATAATCTCCTACTCTTTAAACTTATCAAGAACATCTCAATTGATTAAAAGTAAAATCTGCACTTCAATTACTTATGTTGAGTTAAGTAGTTATAATTCCATATTATGATCATGAAGACTACTTCAAGTTCAACACCTTCCTTATAATCTTCTAGTTAACTTGGAGGTTCAAACATTACTCCTCTAGATTCACTTAGCTTGGGTTCAAGAAGGTGATTCCATTCTTCTAATGATCAACAAGGGTTTCTTAAAACATTTTATAGTAATTATTCCAACAAGTTATTTACATTATAATGAAACAAAGACTATTGGTATTCCATTGGTGTTATTAGTCCAGGAATAAGAGTTTGGTTTAACTAAACATGATCATCACCGTTTAAAACACTAAGAACACATCATTACAAAAATCCCTTAATCATCATATTCATCATTAAGTTGGTTGGAAGCTTAACTATAAACATGTTTAGCTTGATTAATTCATCACTAGGTGGAGTATACTTAATCACTATCATTATAACTATGAGATTATAGGGTTAAAACGTATGACATACCTTCAGAATTGAAGAACAATACACCAAAACCACATGAACACAATCTAAGCTTCAAGAATGACTCCAACTCCCAATCAACAAGCTCCAAAATCCAAATGTAAAGCTCAAACACAAGTTGGAAGAAGGTAATTTTGATCTAGGGATGAAGGGGGATGATTATGTAATACCCGGTTGTAATTCATTCATTTTCATTCAGTAATTATCAGTCTGTAATTGTCACTCAGTATTTCTCACTCGTTAATAATCACTCATCATTCTTGATTCATTCATTTGTGTTCACTGTTGGCTTGTTGTAATCGTATATCAGTTACCGATCGGCATGTCATCTCCGTTTAGAGACCGACGGGAGTATTGTTGTTTTCATCGTGATTGGTAGTCGTATACTGGGGGCTTCATCGGTGGCTTGTTTTAGACTTGTTCATTTTCACATTCGTATGTTATGTCGGATCATTCAACAGTCGTAGCGAGGAATCGGAGTTATCGGAATTTTCAACTTGGCCAGCATCGAGTTACGGCCGTAAGGACTTTGGGTTACGCCGTAACAAGGGTTCGTGTTTTCGTGCCATTTGGACGAAAGGGACTTACGGCCGTAAGGTCTTGTGGTACGGCCGTAAGTCGAAAGTCGGCCGTAGGCCGTCTGGCCGATTACTGGCCGTCTGCGTCCAAAGCTACCGAGACATTTTGGCCGAAGGTGTGTTACGGCCGTAAGGAAGGTGAGATACGGCCGTATGTGGTGTTCGTGAATTTTGGTTGTTGTCGACCAAGGGTGACTGACGGCCGTAAGGGTTGCGGCATACGGCCGTAAGTCGAGGTAGGTACGGCCGTATGGCTTGGACGATTACGGCCGTCTGCGGCAGTGTGCAGTACAGTCGTTTTGACGAAGAGGGCTTACGCCGTAAGTTTGGCGGATACGGCCGTATCATCGAGTTACGGCCGTAAGGTGTGCGGTTACGGCCGTAAGGGTGTCGACGGATGTTTTTGACGAAGGCGGGTTACGCCGTAACTCAGATCGGTTACGGCCGTAAGTCTGTCGCCGGAGCTTTGACGAAGCGAGTTACGGCCGTCACGAGTTGGCGGTTACTGCATGCGGCCGTAACTGCCAACTCAGATGCGGCCGTAACTCGGCTTCGTCAAAGCTGCCGACAGACTTACGGCCGTGCCGATCTGAAGTTACGGCGTAACCCGCCTTCGTCAAAAACATCTGTCGACACTTACGGCCGTAACCGCACACCTTACGGCCGTAACTCGGATGATACGGCCGTATCCGGCCAAACTTACGGCGTAAGCCCTCTTCGTCGAAAACGACTGTGCACTGCTGCAGACGGCCGTAACCGGCCAAGCCTTACGGCCGTACCTTCCTCGACTTACGGCCGTATGCCGCAACCCTTACGGCCGTAAGTCACCCTTGGTCGACAACACCCAAAATTCACGAACACCACTTACGGCCGTATCTCACCTTCCTTACGTCCGTAACTCACCTTCGCCAAAATGTCTCGGTAGCCTGGCTGGACGCTGCGGCCAGAATTCAACCGGCTTACGGCCGTACTGCCGACTTACGGCCGTACCACAAGACCTTACGGCCGTAAGTCCCTTTCGTCCCAAATGGCTCTGAAACACGAACCCTTGTTACGCCGTAACCCAAAGTCCTTACGGCCGTAACTCGTCTTTGGCCAAGTTGAAAATTCCGATAACTCCGATTCCTCGCTACGGCGATGAATGATCCGACATAACATACGAATGTGAAAATGAACAAGTCTAAAACAAGCCACCGATGAAGCCCCAAAGATACGACTACCAATCACGATGAAAACAACAATACTCCGTCGGTCTCTAAACGGAGATGACATGCCGATCGGTAATCGATATACGATTACAACAAGCCAACAAGTGAACACAAATGAATGAATCAAGAATGATGAGTGATTATTAACGAGTGAGAAATACCGAGTGACAATTACAGATCGATAATTACCGAATGAAAATGAATGAATTACAACCGGTATTACATACTCCCCTTAAAAGAGTTTCGTCCCCGAAACTAAGGGTCAAACAACTCGGGATAACTCCCCGCATACTATCCTCGGTTTCCCTGTAGCTTCTTCGACTCCGTGTCTAGACCACCGAATTTTAACCAAAGGAATAGTCTTATTCCTCAACTGCTTGATTCGCCGCTCTAAAACTCGAATAGTACTATCCTCATATGAATGATCTTCGGCGATCTCCATTTCGTCGAACAGAAGAATGTGACTCGCGTCGGCAACATACTTCCGTAATCGAGAGACATGAAACACATTATTAATTAGTCTCAAAGCCGGTGGTAAAGCCAATCGATAAGCTAACTCTACCACTCGTTCAAAAATCTAAAACGGTCAAATGAATCTCGGACTCAACTTTCCTCTTCCCAAAATGGAAAATACCTCGACTCGGGATACCTTGACCAAAACGTGGTCACCCGTCTCGAACTCTAGTGGTCGACGACGATTATCTGCATAGGATTTCGCCGACTCTGAGCCGTCAACATACGACTCGATTAAAGCTACCTTCTCTCGGGCTATAAGCATATCGGGCTCGGTGCCGATTGATTCGACAAGTCATCCCAACACAAAGGAGACCGACAACGAAGACCGTACAAGGCCTCGTAAGGTGCCATCTTAATGGAAGCATGCCGGCTATTATTATACGTGAACTCGATCAATGGTAGTTGGGCTTCCCAATCGTCCTTCCAATCGAGGACGCATGCCCTCAACATGTCCTCTAATGTCCGAATAGTCCTCTCGATTGCCGTCAGTTTGAGGATGAAAAGCGATGCGAGATTGAGCCGAGTTCCCATAGCACGATGAACTGATTTCCAAAAATGAGACACAAATCGTCCGTCACGATCGGAAACGATACTCTTAGGAGTACCATGAAGTCGACTATCTCTTTGATGAACAATCGAGCCAGTCTCTCAGACCCCACGTATCCTTGATCTCAAGGAAATGAGCCGATTTAGTTAAGCGGTCCACAATCACCCGGATCGTATTCATGCCACGACGACTCGTCGGCAAACTCGTGATGAAGTCCATAGAAATGTCTTCCCACTTCCACTCCGGAATAGGGAGAGGTTTCAGCATACCCGCCGGCCGCCGATGTTCAATCTTAACTTGTTGTGAGTTAAGCATCTCGAAACAAATTCTGCGACTTCTCGCTTCATATTACTCCACCAGTAATTCTGTTTCAAGTCCTTGTACATCTTGCTGGACCCCGGATGAACAGAATAAGGGGTAGCATGAGCTTCTCTCAAAATCGAGTTTTTCAACTCGTCATTCGCCAGTACGCACAACCGATTCTTAAATCTCAAAAGTCCATCCTCGTGGACCACGAATCCAGGGGCTTTCCCCTGAGCCACATCCTCACGGATGCGCAACAATGAAGGGTCTGAACTCTGATTCTCTCTGATTACCTCCTCGAGTGACGATGAAATCTCTAAGATACAAAGCTGTCCCTGAACTCGCTGAAGCCAGACCTCGATCTTGGGTCTATGGAATTCCTGCTGAAGTTCCTTCTGAACTGTTAGACGAGCAAGCATCTGCTCCTGAACGGACTTGCGACTCAAGGCGTCGGCGACAACGTTCGCCTTGCCCGGGTGGTAAAGGATCTCGATATCGTAATCTTTGATTAATTCTAACCACCGTCTCTGTCGCATATTTAACTCCTTCTGAGTAAATATATACTTTAAACTCTTATGATCGGTGAATATCGATGTAACGCCATAAAGATAATGACGCCATATTTTCAAAGCGAACACCACTACGCTAGCTCCGTGTCGTGGGTCGGATAATTAACCTCGTAAGGTCTCAATTGCCGTGAAGCATAAGCAATAACCTTTCCGTTACGCATGAGCACACATCCGAGACCCCGCCGACGCATCACTATAAACCACAAATCCTCCGTCCCTCGCGGCAAGGAAAGTACAGTCTTTGCCATTAACCGGCTCTTGAGTTCCTCAAAACTCACGACACGCGTGACCACGTGTATTTCTTATCCTTTCGCAAAAGGTTCGTCAATGGTTGAGCAATTTTGGAAAATCCTTCCACAAATCGCCGATAATAACCCGCTAATCCGAGGAAACTCCGGATTTCCTTAACATTCTTCGGAGGTAACCAATCTCGAATAGCCTCCGTCTTTTGAGGGTCGACACGAACTCCGTCTGATGAAATTACATGTCCGAGAAAAGTCACTTCGGACATCCAGAACTCGCACTTGGAAAACTTTCCAAAAAGTTGCTCTCGTCTCAACACGTCGAGAACCTGATGAAGATGAACCTCGTGATCCCCTCGGCTACGAGAATAAATCAAAATATCGTCGATGAAGACAACAACAAACTGATCCAAAAAGTCGATGAAAACCCGATTCATCAATTCCATGAATACCGCAGGTGCATTAGTTAGCCCGAACGGCATAACTACGAACTTATAATGACCATAGCGTGTTCGAAACGCCGTCCTCGCGATATCCGACTCTCGAATCCGCAACTGGTGATATCCAGATCTTAAGTCGATCTTGGAAAATACTGAAGCTCCCTGAAGTTGATCTAAAAGATCATCAATACGGGGTAAGGGATATTTATTCTTGATTGTCACCTGCTCAACTCCGATAATCGATACACAAACGAAATGAACCATCCTTCTTCTTGACAAACAACACGGGTGCTCCCCACGGAGACGCACTCGGTCGGATATAACCCTTCTCGAACAATTCCTCAAGTTGGTTCTTTAATTCCTGCATTTCGGTCGGGGCCATCCGATGCGGTGCCTTCGATATCGGGACGACTGTGCTCCAACTCAATCGTGAATTCCACATCCCTCTGTGGAGGCAAACCTGTAACTCGTGCGGAAAAACATCGGCATATTCCCTCACCACCGGAATATCCGTTAACATTATCGATGACTTCGGTTTTGGCCATATAGCACCAATAACCGACACATCCCCGATTGAGTAACCTTACCGCTTTCATCAAATTAATGACCTTACTGCAGTAGGGATTACCTCCCCGAAACACACATTCAACCCCATCGTTCAAATGATAGTGACCATACGCTTACGGACACTAATGATGGCATCATGACGATCCATCCAATCAATACCCAAGATGACGTCGTCCCTCGGCAAATCTACCACGATTAGGTCTCGGCCATACACGACCATGAAATCAATCGGACAATTCTGAATCTCACGACATCGATAATTCGTCTACCATCGGGTAGGCCGATGACATAAGGCTCACAACTAGTAGCACTACCCGATGTAGTCTACTCAAACATGACTTCGGAAATGAATGAATGCGATGCACCAAGATCAAAAAGGGTACACACAAGGTTGAGATAGAATATCGAGTGTACACGAGATCATTCGGGCCTCGGATCACTGGTCTTCTTCATCTCATAAATCCGGGGCTTGCTAGTCCTGCACCGACGCTCCTGTCTGGCTATAGGCTCCACCTTTAGTCGCTCCTGCTGCTTTAAACGACGCTGATTGAGCGGCTCGACTGCAACGGCTGATCGCTTAGGTGCCCGAGATGACGCTCGAGTAGGTTTGGAGTCCCTACGGCAAAACGGGCCTTATGCCCAGCAATCCCACAATTATGACACGTGATAGTCTGCCGAGGACACTTGGTACCGAGGTGACCAAGCTCCCCACGGCTAAAACAGGTGATGGCCGAACCGGCCGCTCGAGACCGAGATTCCGCGGGTCTAGACGACACAGAGGTCGCTCGAAAGCAGAGCCCGCACGGGGTTTCTTGAAGGTTGTCGACCGCCTTGACAAGTTACGATTCTTCGATTTCTTGCTAGCAGACGAAGGTTGTTGCTTAGCAATCTCTTTAGCAAGAAGCTCATAGGTGAGAGCTTTCTCAATGAATTCAGCCAACGTGGTGCAATTATGATTGAGCAAATCAAGTCTCATACGGGGTTTGACCTCTTCTTGAAATACTTAATCTTATCCGCCTCGGAATGAATGATAGATGAGGCGAACGGAAGAAGTTCCTGAAATTTCTCGGCAATGGCGAGAACATCCTCGTCTGATGAGGGGTCGGGAGTGAGTAACTCTGACAGCTTGGCCTCTCTGAGTGGGGCCGGATAATACCTCTCCATCATGAGAGTTTTGAACTGATCCCATGTATAAGATCCTTCGGTGGGCTTCAACGACAACCACCAAGAATGAGCGCTCTTACCCAGGTAGTAAGCCGCAACAGAAACTTTGTGTCCTTCCGGACACTCCACCATAGCAAACAACTTCTCGAAATGTTCGAGCCAATGAATAATCTTCCGGCAGTATTTAATGACTTGGCCGGGTCATTTCTCCTCACTTCTTCTTTTTTCCTTCTTCATCCGAGAGAGAGGGTTGAGAGAGAGATTTTATCATCATCAATCACTTGAGTGTGTAATCTTCATCATCTTCATTCCTTTGAGAAGCTTGGATACTCGTTTTAACTCGTGTTCTTCGGATCGTAGTGGTTGGATCTTCAAGAGGTAATTTCTTCAACACCTTGGATTTCGATTTTGTGTTGAGTTATGATGTTTTGGACGTTATAATCATGTTATATGAAGGGATATGTATATGATTATGAGTTTGTATAAGGATTCATTGGATTATTGAGAGATTTATTCAAGAACACTTTGAATATCGAGTTGGATTTGGGGATTTCCGATTAATTGTTGTTATAATAACGTTTTTGGATATTCATAACGGATTATTGATCGTATTGGAGATGTTTTGTTGTTTTGAAACACTTCTTGGGGATTTGAAGTTGGTATTATTGAGGTTTAGTGGTAATCAATCAAAGTTGGCCTCAAAGTGTTCGATATAATGCCCCAATGAACTTGGTTTAATCGTATCGACGTCTTGAGTTCGTTATATTCGTGTTTAATTCGTTATTGATCGGATTGTTGGCAATTGTATTGAATTAAGGTTGTTCGAGCGACCGGTATCTTGGTTAAGACGTTGTTCGTGGACGGACATTCTTCATCGTTGTTGTGTAAGCTAATTCTTACTCGGTTAAAAGGATATTCATACCTTTTGTTGTTGATTATTCATAATCATAACTCATTCATCATTGTATTAATCATATTAAAACTTGTTATTGTCAATTAATCACTTCAGTCATAAGGAACGACGGTTCCAATCTTTTCGTTGAGCTATCATTCATTTCATTATTACTCTCATCTCGGTGAGTCATTCTTGACTTTGTCAGATTATTACTTATTCATTGATATTCATTACGGTCATTCTCGTTCATATGACCTTCTGGGTTCATATTGCGTGGTCGGGTGTGGCTGTGTGGAATTTTTAGTCGGGCACACGATGGTTATTGTATTGGGTTCACCGATACATTAGACCGCACACGGGAAAGCGTTACACCGTGAGACTAATTAGGTACACGGACGGGTGTTGTACACTCACACAGAACATTACGGGCGTACTATGATACTCCTCTCCAGCGTAATTCATAGCTAAGAATATTTCATAACTTCAGTTAATCATAATTGTGTATTTTCAACCCTTGAGGATTGTTGTTCTGTATAACTGACCCCGTTTGGGGATATTGTTGTTCGGGGCAGGGCAAGGCAAAGGCGCAGGAGAACACGTTGACGGGGAGTCCAGTGATACTAGAAGGGGGCCCCAGTCCTTTCAGTCATTTATTCAGTCATTCATGTTTTCTTTATTTATTCCGCTGCAGACATTCCGTTCGAATACTCATTTCATTCAGTGTCGTGTATTTTATCGTCACATAAGATACACATGTATTCTATTATCCTGGGTGTGTTGTATGAAACTCCTACTCGGAGTAATTGATGTTATAATGTGGTTCGGTACTACATTTACCCTGTGTAATTCATCCTTTTCCATTCGCCTGGTGGGTCCCAGTCGGGAGTCCACGGCACTGTAATATCCGCCTAGTTTGGGGTGTTACAGATTATATTGGTGAAAACTCAGAGTTTTGGTCGTGCAAAATGAAAGACACCAGTTGTCTTTTTAAAACAGCACAGTTCGTTACGTACGTTATCACAAGAGGATAACGTACGTTAACAGCTTTACGTATGCTACACGGAAAGTGTTATGTACGTAAGCTAAGTCCAGAGGCTACTGGACTGAAATACGAACATCGTTACGTACGTTACCTATCGAAGCATTACGTACGTAATGTAGGTCAACTAGATTGCCTCCAAAAGATCAGATATTCGAATCCTGTCTGGTCCCACACGCCGAAAGTTGAGATCGGATACGATTACACTGGTTACGTACGTAACAAGTACCCCTTTACGTACGTAAAGAACTTAAAATAACGTACGTTATGCTTGAGGATTAGCGTACGTTAGACTCAGGTTTAGTAGCTCAAAAATGTATTAATCTATGCGACGTTGAGAATCCAATCATAGTGCGAGTGATCGTTATTATTATGTCTATTTATGATATATTCTAACATCAATAAACAATACACAAATGCAACAAGACTACAACAGTATTTGAATTATCCGAAAGATACAACAGTAAGTAAGAATTTCTGTCGGATATTACATACTCCCCCCCTTAAAAGGGGTTTCATCCTCGAAACTAAGGGGTAAACAATTCAGGATACCTCTCTTGAATGCTTCTCTCCGTCTCCCACGTGGCTTCCTCGACCCCGTGTCGTGACCACTGAACCTTCAGTAGGGGAATTGTCTTATTACGCAATTGTTTGATCCTCCTCTCAAGTATTCGTACGGGGCGCTCCTCATACGAATGATCCTCCGCTAAATCGATCTCATCAAACTGAAGTACATGACTCGGATCAGCAACGTATTTCCTTAACTGGGAGACATGGAATACGTTATGAATCCGGCTCAGGGTTGGTGGTAAAGCCAGGCGATAGGCTAAATCGCCTACTAGATCCAAAACCTCAAACGGCCCGATATACCTCGGACTCAGCTTGCCTCTCTTCCCAAAACGAAAAACTCCTCGAGTAGGGGATACCTTCATTAGTACATGGTCGCCGACCTCGAACTCAAGCGGTCGCCGGCGGTTGTCTGCGTAGGACTTCTGTCGGCTTTGAGCCGTCAACAAACGACTCCTAGTCAGAGCGATCTTCTCACGGGCTGCTAACAACATATCTAGTTCCGTACCCAAGGTTTCAGATGGATCGTCCCAACACAAAGGGGATCTACAACGACAGCCATACAATGCTTCATAAGGTGCCATCTGAATCGAAGTGTGCCAGCTATTATTATAAGTGAATTCCACCAAGGGTAGTTGGGCCTCCCAATCATCCTTCCAATCGAGAACGCACGCCCTCAGCATATCTTCTAAAGTTTGGATAGTTCTCTCAGTCTGACCATCCGTCTGTGGGTGAAATGCTGTGCTGAAGTTCAAATGCGTACCCATCGCACGATGAACTGCTTTCCAACGATCTGATACAATACTCTTAGGGGTACCATGTAACCTTACAATTTCTTTGATAAATAGTTGGACCAATCTCTCGGGTCCCCAAGTATCTTTAATCTCCAGAAAGTGGGCTGATTTGGTCAAACGATCCACAATCACCCAAATCGTATTCATCCCTCGACGACTCATTGGCAGGCTGGTAATAAAATCCATCGATATGTCCTCCCATTTCCACTCGGGGATCGGAAGCGGTTTCAGCAATCATGCGGGTCGCTGGTGCTCAATCTTAACTTGTTGATAGGTTAAACACCTCGAAACGAATTCTGCAACTTCACGTTTCATACTTCCCCGCCAATAATATTGTTTCAAATCCTTATACATTTTGCTAGACCCCGGGTGGATAGAGTACGGGGTAGCATGAGCTTCTTTCAGGATAGAATTCCTTAACTCATCATCAGCGGGTACACAAACTCGGTTTCTGAAGCGTATCAATCCATCCTCGTGTATTACAAAGCTAGGAGCTTTCCCTTGAGTTATTTCATCGCGAACTCGAGATAAGAAAGGGTCCGTAACTTGCTTCGATCTAATTATATCCTCAAGGGACGATGAAATCTCAAGTGTACAGAGTTGTCCTTGAATACGCTGTAACTAGACTTCAATTTCCGGCCTCACCAATTCTAACTGCAATACCCTCTGAGTTGTTAGGCGGGCAAGCATCTGCTCCTGTACTGTTTTACGACTCAAAGCGTCAGCAACTACATTTGCTTTGCCCGGATGATAAAGGATCTCGATATCATAGTCTTTGATGAGTTCTAGCCACCTTCTTTGCCTCATGTTTAACTCCTTCTGAGTAAAAATGTATTTCAAGCTCTTGTGATCCGTAAAAATCTGACAGGTAACTCCATACAGATAATGATGCCAGATTTTTAAAGCAAACACCACGGCTGCGAGTTCTAAATCATGGTTGGGGTAGTTAACCTCGTAAGGTCGTAGCTGTCTCGATGCATAGGAGATCACCTTCCCGTTTTGCATTAGTACACACCCAAGGCCCTGTTTAGATGCGTCACTATACACTACAAACCCTTCCGTTCCTTTCGGTAGGACTAAAATAGGTGCCGAAATCAACCGACTCTTAAGTTCATCAAAGCTCTGCTGACATGCCTCTGACCATAAATACTTCTTATCATATCTCAACAAATTAGTCATTGGTTGGGCAATTTTGGAAAAACCCTCCACAAACCGTCGGTAATAACCTGCTAGTCCCAAGAAAGTGCGTACTTCCTTAACGTTCTTTGGTGGTAACCAGTCTTGGATAGCTTCTGTCTTCTGTGGGTCTACTCGCACCCCATCAGCTGATATCACATGTCCGAGAAAGATAACTTCATTCATCCAGAACTCACATTTAGAAAATTTTCCATAAAGCTGCTCTCGCCTTAACGCCTCGAAAACTAGATGGAGATGACGCTCGTGCTCTTCATGGTCACGAGAATAGATCAGAATGTCGTCAATAAAAACGACTACAAAGCGATCCAGATAATTAATAAAGACTCGATTCATCAGCTCCATGAATACTGCCGGTGCATTCGTCAGTCCAAAAGGCATCACTACGAACTCATAATGCCCATAGCGAGTACGAAAAGCGGTCTTCGAAATATCAGACTCACGAATCCTCAACTGATGGTAACCAGACCTCAGGTCGATCTTAGAAAACACAGCAGCCCCTTGAAGCTGATCCAATAAATTATCAATACGCGGCAATAGGTATTTGTTCTTAATGGTTACCCTGTTCAGCTCACGATAATCAATTCACACACGTAGGGATCCGTCCTTCTTCCATACAAATAGTACTGGTGCTCCCCAAGGGGACACGCTAGGTCTAATGTAGCCCTTCTCGGTCAAATCCTCAAGTTCGCTCTTCAGCTCCTGCATCTCAGTCGGAGCCATACGATACGGTGCTTTTGAAAGCGGGGACATACCAGGCTCTAACTCAATATTGAACTCTACATCACGATGCGGAGGTAAGCCTGGCAACTCATCTGGAAATACGTCTGGGTAGTCTCGGACTACCGGAATATCGATCAATTCAACTGGTCGATCCATTGTCTTGGTCATGTAACACCAATAGCCAATACATCCTTGATTAAGCAGTTTCACCGTTTTCATAGCGCTGATGATTCTCCCGGAACGGCTGGGATTGTCACCCTGGAAGGTACACTCAACACCATCGTCAGATGTGACGGTCATTTTTCGCTTGCGGACACTAATTATGGCATCATGACGGTCCATCCAATCGATACACAAGATCACATCATCTTTAGGTAAATCGACCACAATTAAATTTGACAACCACTCACGGTCGTTCATACGAATCGAGCAGTCCTGAACTTCACGATTCCCAACAATTCTTCTACCATTGGGTAGACCAATTATATAAGGTTCACAATTGATAGCATGCTCTAATTGCAAACGACTCAAACAAGAAGTAGATAAAAAGGAGTGTGAAGCACCAGTATCAAAAAGAACACAGACAGAATGAGATTGGATCTCGAGAGTACCTGCAATCATGCTGGCTTCGGGATCTTCAGCCCTCTTCATTTCGTAAACTCTAGGTTTTGCAGCCCCGGCAGCAGATGTACTAGCTTGATTTCCACGTCCCATCCCCTTGTTTGCCCCGGTAGTCTGATAAGAAGCGGACGGAGGTACACGGTCCTGAACTGAAGACTGTACTGGAGCATGAGGTGCTGCGGGAATACGTACTGGTCCACTCCTACAATAAAGAGCACGATGTCCGTTCTTCCCACAAGTATGGCATGACACGGCTGGCCTAGGACATTTCAAATTGATGTGCCCCTGGTCTCCACAATTATAGCACACAACATATAGGCTGACCACTCGAGGTTGCGATCTGGTTGGCTTCGATGTCGTAGGTTGCCGTTCAGAAGGATTTGGCACTGGTTGGGGTCTCTTGAATGTTCCCTGGTTGCTGTCTGACTGGTTCTGGTTCCTGAATTTCTTGTTGTTAGACTGCGGTTGCTTCTTGGAAATTTCTTTCACGGTCAATTCGTACTCCAGAGCTTTCTCGATGAACTCCGGTAGGGTCACACAATGATGGTTCAACAGCTGCATTCTCATTCGGGGTTTAAGCCTTTTGAGAAAGTATTTGATCTTATCAGCTTCTGTGTGGACAATCGTCGCGGCAAAAGGGAGAAGTGCCTGGAATTTCTCGGCGATAGATAGTATGTCATCATCTTCGGACGGTTCCGGATTCAGCAATTCTGATAGTTTGGCCTCGCGGAGAGGACCTAGATAGTAACGATCTAGCATGAGATTTTTAAATTCTTCCCAAGTACATACGCCATCAGCTGGCCTCACCGAAAGCCACCAAGTGTGGGCGCCCTTGCCCAAGTAGTAAGTTGCTACGGAGACGCGATTCTCTACTGGACAGTCTACCATATCGAACAATTTCTCGAAGTGTTCGATCCAATGCACGATATCAGCCGGCTCAGAGGAACCTTCAAAAATCGGGGGTCGTTGGCGCGAGATGTCGCTGATGATCCGATTCACCGGCCCGCCATGTACAGGAGGTGGCCCCTAATGCTGGTCGGTAGCAGCTCTCTGCATAGTTTCCATTAACTGACCCATTTGGGTCATCTGAGCCATCATGCCCTGCATTACAGTGTAAGGATCGACACGAGCATCCTCGCGTCCATTGTGGTGTGATTGGTCCCTAGAAGGCGAATCACTGCCTGCGGAACTATGCTCTGCATTCGCACGTCTGTTGGCTCGTGGTATCGGGATTCGGCCCCTTCCGCGGCCTCGTCCCCCTCTGCCACGGCCTCTCAAATTTCTTTCCATACTGAAAGAGTCAATTTGTAAAGATAATCATAAGTACAGTTCATGATACCAATCAGAATTCATGCTAAGTTAATGGCAGTAAGAAATTACATATTCAAGAACAATCAACCTTGAATGAAGTATATTTTACTAAATAATACGTTCATATGATTATCTATACCAAACTTCAACGAGACAACATCCTAATTCTCATTTGAGTAGTTCAACTTTAAGACGTTGAGGGTTACTCCAAGAACCTTATTCAATACCATTCTATTCTTACAATTGATTACAAGATGTTTACCAAATGTTTGCTGGATTAAGATGTGTTAAACAATAATCTCCTACTCTTTAAACTTATCAAGAACATCTCAATTGATTAAAAGTAAAATCTGCACTTCAATCAATTACTTATGTTGAGTTAAGTAGTTATAATTCCACATTACGATCATGAAGACTACTTCAAGTTCAACACCTTCCTTATAATCTTCTAGTTAACTTGGAGGTTAAAACATTACTCCTCTGGATTCACTTAGCTTAGGTTCAAGAAGGTGATTCCATTCTTCTAATGATCAACAAGGGTTTCTTAAAACATTTTATAGTAATTATTCCAACAAGTTATTTACATTATAATGAAACAAAGACTATTAGTATTCCATTGGTGTTATTAGTCCAGGAATAAGAGTTTGGTTTAACTAAACATGATCATCACCATTTAAAACACTAAGAACACATCATTACAAAAAACCCTTAATCATCATATTCATCATTAAGTTGGTTGGAATCTTAACTATAAACATGTTTAGCTTGATTAATTCATCACTAGGTGGAGTATACTTAATCACTATCATTATAACTATGAGATTATAGGGTTAAAACGTATGACATACCTTCAGAATTGAAGAACAATACCCCAAAACCGCAGGAACACAATCTAAGCTTGAAGAATGACTCCAACTCCCAATCAACAAGCTCCAAAATCCAAATGTAAAGCTCAAACACAAGTTGGAAGAAGGTAATTTTGATCTAGGGATGAAGGGGGATGATTATATTGGTGAAAACTCAGAGTTTTGGTCATGCAAAATGAAAGACACCAGTTGTCTTTTTATAACAGCACAGTTCGTTACGTACGTTATCACAAGAGGATAACGTACGTTAACAGCTTTACGTACGCTACACGGAAAGTGTTACGTACGTAAGATAAGTCCGGAGGCTACTGGACTGAAATACGAACATCGTTACGTACGTTACCTATCGAAGCATTACGTACGTAATGTAGGTCAACTAGATTGCCTCCAAAAGATCAGATATTCGAATCCTGTCCGGCCCCACACGCCGAAAGTTGAGATCGGATACGATTACACTGGTTACGTACGTAACAAGTACCCCTTTACGTACGTAAAGAACTTCAAATAACGTACGTTATGCTTGAGGATTAGCGTACATTAGACTCAGGTTTAGTAGCTCAAAAATGTATTAATCTATGCGACGTTGAGAATCCAATCATAGTGCGAGTGATCGTTATTATTATGTCTACTTATGATATATTCCAACATCAATAAACAATACACAAATGCAACAAGACTACAACAGTATTTGAATTATCCGAAAGATACAACAGTAAGTAATAATTTCCATCGGATATTACACGAATAACCAAGACACTATACTAGAAATGACCCCACTTCAAAGCCTCAATACGCTTACAATCATAATTTCACAAATTTCAACAAAATACAACATTGTATCTCAATTATGGAATAATTCATCTATGTCAAAGCCTATCTGTCTGTTTGCACAATCAAGTCCCAATTCTGATAAATCCAATAATACACGATGCACATGTGAAACACTGTCCAAAACAATGGCGACAAATCCCAAAACATCGACACAAGGTCCGAACGCACATACGATTACTAACAATGATCAACCAATACATCAACCGAGAATATCATCGACGTGATAAACTCCAATATGATCAACACGGAATCACAGAGACAGATATACGAAAGAATAAAATTCTCAAAATGTTACATAAATCACATACCGTGGATCTCAATGAAACACGCCCAACTGTTGAACATACCCCTCGGCGTATGAACAATCAGTCACAAACCATCGAATATACCCAATCATACATGGAGTGGAAACGACCAATCAATATCCAAAACAACCATCCTGGGGTCATCATCCCCAAATCTACACTTACTAAGAAAACACTGAAAATACCACATGCGAAAAAAATCAGTTGACTCAAAAGTCAAAAATTACTACACCAAAATCACGCTACTAGCACACCAATAGAGCCATATAGGACATATGCCCCGGTTTCACAAAACCCAAAGTTCCAAAATCATATTCTGTACTGAATCCACAGCAGGCAACATATTTCTCTCATCTATCAATCAACCGGTTATCCCTGGATAACCCAACTACCATACTGAAGTTCGAATCTCTTTTCGTCGTACCGTTAATGTGTTATCCAGTTTGTGAGTCTCACTCAGAACTTCACCATGATATGAATTATGCACTATGCTTGTACGTATACCAATCGTATATCAAAACATCTTGAAATCATATAATCTTGTCAATAAAAATCCATTTTCGAAAATTCTTTCCAGAATTTCAAAACTCAAAACATATATTTTGGTAAGACCACAAAATCAATTTTCGAAAAGTTAAACCGGCTCGCTAATGCCAAATATTCGATAAAAATTTCCTTCGAATCCACACGATTTCGAAGTTTTAAAATGAAAACTATGCAAATGATTGACTACATCCATACTCCTGTATACCAATTCGGCTCGTCACCAATTCCACTGACATTCGGTCGGAAAATCACACGATAGAATCCAAAATCTTATTGTATAGACTTAGTTAAAATCATCTTTTCCACAAATGACTGGCAACATGGATCATTATCCCATTTTGCAATACTGCAACTATGCCATGAAGAAACATGTTTTTAAATACAACAATACTGTCTCTCAAAATAAATTTAAGGAAATACATTTTCATGACAGCGAGCAAAATAGTTTATTCAAAATGTATGATGTTGAATAGTGTCATTTTCAAATGTTCAAAAACAGTTTCATATGTCTCAAAATGAACTAACATGACTACATGTTCCTCTCAACAATCCACCACATCTTTCCCAAATACACAACTCTGTTTTCCAAGTTTACCCGACACGTTGATTTTCCATAATCACAGTTTCTTAAGATCATCGATTCTGTCCCAACTATTATGTTCTGCTATCTCATAACGTAACACATAATATTCTTTCGAATCTCAAACCACATCAATATTATAACTGCAAATAACCTCAATGCAATTCAAAATCCAAATACTTACAGATCGTGAAGCCGACGATTCCCCGTGATACTGGCACATGTCTCAACTCTAGAAAATACTCGACACATATATTTTTAAAATATGTATTTTGCAAAATCAGTTCAACTCAAAATACGACACATCTCTATCCGAAGAAACAAGTTAATACCATTTGGAAAAGTTTACAACAACCACAGTACCACACTGGTAAACCACATAACACACAAGCCCGAGTGAACAGCAAAAATACAGGGCTCTAATATTTTCCAACCGACAACTCAAATAAAGTGACAAAAACACGACTTGACTCGACCCGACAGCCTAGGTTTTCTCAACCTAAGCTCCGATACCTATAACACCCCCAGAGCCAACCGGGAATATTACAGCGTTGTGGGCCCCGAAACGAAATCTACAATGCTGAAAGAAAGATTTACAAACATATAAATACGCCTAAGCGACGATGACGGTAATATCCTTTAAATATTCGAAGACTTTATAAAATCTGTTTAATAATACCGTCGATAAACTCTTCTTTGAAAGTGCAAGGCCAAACCGCCAAAACTCAATAGTTTCAAAAGTACACGTTAAGCCACCACTTACACGTATCGACAAAATAGTTTAAAAAACGGTTTTCCAAAATAACTTAAGTTGCCAAATACCAAAGGGGCATTTAAAATTACTCACACGGCGGAAATGACAAACAGCTAAAAATACTGTAACATCGGAGTATAACTAGTCAAAGTACTCGATTCACAAACACACGCCATAGCCAGTATCCTCCGGGAAGCTCATCTCTTCACGACCGCTATAGGTTTGATACTCCAAGAACCTAAAAAGAAAGTCCGCGACGGGGTCAGCCATAATACTCAACAATGATAACGGTCACCTCACATCAATAATTACATACCAATGAAATCACAAAATAAGAATACGACCAATGAAATCTTATCGTCATAACTTTACCAACTCGATGATAATCCTCATCAAAATAATTCTTACCATACCCCACATCTCCTAATCTCCATTAAACAATTAATTCATACAGAACGTCTATACTGTACTTCAAGCAATGCTCCAGTTCTCGAAACATCGTCATGACTCACCACTACGGAAATATACCAACTCTGGTCAATTCAATCCCTCAGATAACATCAACAACATCAACACGATAATCGATTGTCCACCCAAGGACAAGAACCAAGAAGGAATTACAGAAAATTCCTCAGATACGCAATGCCACGACGAATCACGTCAGTCTTATCCGAGATCAATTCAATACAACATACATACATGGTCCTAGCACATGACCTACAAATGCATACTCATATGACAACGTCAATATTCTCACAATGATAACAACAATGTATACTGAATGGAAATCCGATGATCCAGCGCACACAGCATAGATCCCAAGATGATCCTCCTAGACCAACATGAGGTGGATAACCAACAATATACATATGCACCACAACAACAACACATGGTAAATCCAACGATGTGAATCCACATAATTCCATCAACACAACATAGGGTAATCCAACGATCCAGCGCCCTCAACATAGATCCCAAGATGATCCCGTCAGACCAACACGAGGTGGAAAACACGTCCAATGATCCAGTGCCCTCAGCATAGATCCCAAGATGATCCCGTCGGACCAACACGAGGTGGAAAACTGATCCTGCGCCCTCAGTATAGATCACACGATCCCATCGGATCAATACAGCATATACAATACAACTATGCATACACATATGCAAATCAATATGTTCATCAACATGAACAACATATGAATTAATAACATGAACGACATTATGATAAATCAACTAGGACGACCTAATGTTCAACAACATGAATGACAATATGCATGATGAAAATCATCAACACTAAACCAAAATCAAATTAAGATACTTGCCCTGAGTCCTTCGGGAGCAATCTAGATGTCAAATCATCACTGTTCATTATCCTCAATGTTTGACGATCCAAAATACCATGGTCATAGATAACTCATATCCTCGTCTTTATCATAACGTACCCTCGATACCCAAGTATACCAATAACAAATGTAAATCATATACATTATGATTTAACTCCCAAAAATTGGAAAATAATATACAATCCAAATCTCCAAAGTTCATAAAAATAATCATTGCTATATGCATCATAAACGAAATGAAACTGAAACCATTCATTAAATATTATAAATTGATCAAGTAATAACTTGCCTCGATACTGATACGATGATAATGAAGCCGTTATCAATTCCTTGCCGCCGTCTACAAGCTCCTCGACTCCCGGCCAAAGCGATTCACGAACGTCCTTCGAATTCGACTGCAATACATATCATTCTAATCAACGATCAATCCTCACAACCTATTGTAATAATCGATAAACAACAAGTTCGATAACAATCAACAATCGATATAACTAATCAACAAACCCAACGGTTCAACAATATCTCGATTAAATATAGATCCAAACTACTCAAATCAATCAATCACGAATCCACAACCACAATACGATTCCATAATCTGATAATCATACCAACAATCAATTTAACCTGATAACCAGGATTATAACATACTCAATTCCAAATTCAATCTCATATACAATTCAAGAGTCCCTCAAGAACGTGAATTATTCCGTAAGCACATCCGATTAACATCACTTGTTCATAATCACCAAGACAACATAGTCCAATATGTTATCTAACCTCTAACCTAACTACATTTCACTCATAACCCGATCAATTCACACCTATCATCATCTTCTTCGACATGCATTATTCATAACACCAAGAATCATAGCAATACTATCATAATCGTCATCATACGAAGTAAACAACGACAATAACATCAAGGGTCCAAAATGAAGAAGGGAATTACATCGACATATCTTTTCATCATGATCCAAAACCACTACAATCGTATCAATACCCATATATATTACGAGCATGTTTGAATGAATCGCAACCCTTATAGCATGAATAAACTATAATCAATATCTTCAATATCTTGTCACATTACCGTTTATTCATGTATAACATCATAATAACAATAAGGTAGATTAACATGCTTCCTAACATGTAAAAATCATTCCCAAAAACCGAGCTACAATCAGAGGGATACGAATGTTACCAGATGTTGGAGAACTACGATGAAGAACAATCAAACTCCTTCCAATAGTCATTATCAACTCTAAGAGCAACTCCAATCTATGCTCCCCAGGCTCATAACCGAGTTAGAAGAGCCACCATAGGCCTCAGAGGGTTGAAGGACGAAGAAATAAGGTGGAAATCCTCAAAAGAGCAAAATAGCCAATCTATGCTCCATAGGCTCTTAATGTACGTAATGTTCTTTACGTACGTTATCCGTCTTTGATAGCATACGTAACGACAATCCAGAACCCACTGCCTCATTTCGCGCCATGTGTTACGTATGTAACACCTGTGCCATAGCGTACGTAACACAGAGTTGACTTCCTACAGTAAAATACTCATTTAACGTATGTAATGTACCATTCATAACGTACGTTAACTAGGAGTTGACTTCTCCTATCCGCATCTGCGCTGAAACTTCAGATCTTGTCCGATTCTCTTCATAACGTACGTTATATGCCTAACGTAATGTACGTTACGGCTTGGTCTTAACATACGTAAGCTCCTATACTTAACGTACGCTACGCTTGAATTTACAAAGTCCTCTGATCAGACAGTCATTTCACCTGATACTTTAACGTATGTAACGACCCCACATTAACGTATGTGACTTTTGGGAATTAACGTACGTAAGCTGCTATGCTTAATGTATGTTATGGCTTCTATACTTAGCCATTTACAACTGCTCTTGTTCGTCGTCTCAATATACCGAATACGTATATAAAACACATTATATCCTCAAATGCAATTGTCGACCAAGTACGACAATTAGACCAATACAGATGTCTCGGTCCTTCAATTATTTTATCCATATTGTACAGATTCCACATTGTACAATATAACTCGGATAAAATAACATTAAACGACCGTAGTAGAAATTCAGGATATTACAATAGTAGTATACACTAGTGGGCCAATGATGTAATGCCCACACGCGTGCCACCACAGCCTATCTGCCGGCTCGGCTCGGGCTCGGGCTTGGTTCTTGATTCTTGGTTCTTGGCAATTGGACTTTGAGCTGAAATTGGGGACTTGGACCTTGTGACTTGGGAGCTTGGGATGTAACTATTTAGTTTTTTCGCAGCCAAGTCCAATGTCATTAGCCAGGTTAGAGAACCCAGCTGATATTTGAACCCAGCTGAAATAAGTCAGGTTGAGGACGTAGCTGATATTTGAACCCAGCTGAAATAAGCCAGGTTGAGAACCTAGCTAATATTTGAATACTGGTTGAGAACTCAACTAATATTTGAACTTAGCTGAAAAAATCCAGGTTGAGAATCTAGATGATATTAACCCAGCTGAAAAAACCCAGGTTGAGAACCTACCTGATATTTTGACTCAACTTAAATAAGACAGGTTGAGACTGGAATATGACTCTTCACACTCCATTGTGTAACGTCCGAATTAAATGAGATTATTTATGGAGGTAACCTTTCAACTTAAGGATTAAAGAGAATTAATGGCACTTTAATCTGCAATAATTATTAGGAATATGCCCTCGAATGCCACTCAGGGGATGAGAGAGCGAGAGCATTGTATTATAATTATGAATATCATATTAAATAAGGCATATATTATTCTATATTATTGTATATCACAGGCATTGTGATTTACTATATAAAATAATAGTCCTTGCATTTGAGAGCAAACATTCCACTCCTTATGGAGATAAGGAGATAGGCACTGGAAGTCTTTAGAGCTTGAATGCATAATTAGTTCGCAAGTCGATAAAACTTAATTGGGTAGTAAGTTTAGACAAGGCTTGTATAACATGTACTCTGACATGTAGGGTGTCTGTCTTCACTAGAGATTAGTGGGAGCACATGTTATAGGTATGCTAATAAGATTAGTATACTCAAACACAACTCACCTAGATTCGGTCACATGGATATCACTCAGGGTTTGTCAATGACCGAATCGAAAAGTTGTGATAGGTATACGTGGACCTTTGACTTGAGGTTTCAATAGGAGGTGTACTTGTGACATTAAGTTAGTCATTAGAGTAGTTCGATCCAATCACCAGTTGGTGAGATCAACCTCGAAATGCAACTTAATGGCTAAGTAGCAATCTCTACTGAATACCAAGATAGAGTTCTCTCCTGTTAGTGAGCAGGTAAATCTCCTATGCGGTTAATGACAAATGAGAGATAGCTAAGTGAAAGAAAGTCACGTTAGGGCCCAACTTAGTCAAGTAGAAAGGCCAACCTGAGAGCGAGGCAAGCCGGGAATGGGGATCATAGGTCTTTGGCCAAAGCAGTTAGAGCTAGTTGTATTTGATACACGAGAGCTCGGTGATCTCGGTTGCATTAACAAATACATAGAGTCAAGTTATAATAGGGTTTGACTTTACCGTGACCCTAATACTTGACCGAGACATATGATTGAAGGGTTTATACATATATGGTATTCACGACATAATGATTTGGAATGATCCTCGCATTCTTAGTTAGGTTACGATGTAGGCCACGGGACTGACTAAGCGGTGCTAACACTCAATGCATCCTCCCAATGCTAACTGAGACGAACCTACAGAGTCGCGGCACAGAAATTGACGATGGATTATATTTAGCTTATTCTCTCTTGGTTAATATTGGACATTAGATGTCTAATTTAATTTATTAGATAAATTAAATCGGTCTCATGAATTAAATAAATTATTGGGTAATTAATTTTCATATTATTTTTTAGAGAATTTAATTTTAATATAATTAATTAACTGGATTAATTAATTGTATTAATATTGAAACGTACCAAGATTTCTCTATCGGACTAGATACATGATGGTTCATTTCACGGACCGAAACAAACCGACATTATTTTCTTCCCTCTTGGCCGCCCCAAACCCCACCATATTTGGTGTATCATTTATTTTATCTCAAAGTGAGATTCCATAAGATATATGATACATTTGTGTACATGTTGTATAAACAATTAAAAGAGTTTTGAAATGAAGTATGGAGTGAGTTGTTTTGTTCTTATAAAAACAATTTCATCCTCCTCCACAAAAAAAGTCTTGGCCGTAAGTTTTGTATAAGGAGAGGAGAGAATTTTTCTTATTTCATACACTTTTATTTTAAGTGTATTTGGAGAGAAAAATAATTTCTATAAATACTTATAGTTGTATACTTAGAGTAAAAGTTGATAGAATTATTTTTCGGTCATCTTCTGATGCGTGATACGTAGAGGCACGGTGGTTTCGGTGCTCGGAATTTTCCAAAAGCTCGTTTGATTGGATTCGCGTTCGTTCTTGGAATCAAGAAGATATTATCAAAAGTCTATGAAGGTATGATATCTTAATTTTATCTTCGTCATTTTATATTTATTTATACGATACTTGATCGATCCATTTTTGGGGTTTGGTTTTATCTAGTTAGACCGGTTTATTTTCCGCTGCATATCTCGACTTTAATTACCGAATCCCAAAAGTGGTATCGGAGAGATGTCTATGCGATTGTATATTCGATATTTGAAATGCTTGGTTATTTTTTTATGGTTTAGAATCATAATTGTTTTAATTGTTAATGTTTAATTGTTCAATTAAAAATTATTTTTCATGATCTTATGTTACAATATAAATCTATTTTTCTTTTGAAAAACATATTTAATTGTGTAATAGAAAAATAGAAAAAATTATTTTCGGATTCGGGACGAAAAGGCAGCCGGAAAATGGCGGACCGTGGTCAGGCTGTTGGGGGTACTGCCGTGAGCGAGCGTGGCCGAGCCTTCTTTGGCCGCTCGGCAGTGGCATCCCCTTACGAGCTGGCTTGGCCCGGGCCTTGTGTTTTCTGACTCTATTTTTATATTTCATTCGATAAATTAATTTCCCGCAAATTAAATTAGATTTAATTTGACTAAAATATAATTATAGTAATTTTATTTTTTAAGGGAATTAATTTAATGAAAAATTTATTTTGTCCGAAATAAATTACTATTAACGGTTGTGTGAATTAATTAGATTAATTCTATTAGATGTATTAATTTTATATTGATTAGATCAATATTTAAATTATTATAATTGCCATTTATCTTGATGAAATGGTTGAATTATTATTTGAATGGTGATGTAGTTCATGGACTTACTTTATTGAATCTTTATTCGATGGGGTTGTAATGGCCATTTTGAGCTGATTTATTTTTTCAGTAAATTTTTATAGGATGCAAATTTTATAGATGTAATAAATTAGCTATGACGAAGAGCCGAGGATGAACCGCCATGAAGACGAGGATTCAAGACTTGTAATTAGATTACTTGTATTTTTATCGAGTCGATGAAGACTCGGTATTTAGGAACGGTCCATTAACTGCATGTTGTTTTAGGTTGTGTATGTTTTCATATTGTATGACAAACAAACGAACCGACAAACCACGCTTATAAACAGATTAATGTGCAAAGTGTAACATATAATCGCATTAAACTCCCACTTACAAAGGTTACGAGGTTTCCTACCCTCTGTCAAATTCATAAAAAAATTGAAATCTAAACTGAAATATTATTCTTCCGAGTATGTCGGGGTAATATTTTGGGGAAGGTTAATAAATTCCTATAGTACATTAGATGCCTTTGGTTGTAACAAATCAAACCCCTAGAAACCGTATGGGTTGCCGGGTAAGATTTGTAATACCCGTAATTTCGATTTCCGGTAATTTCTTTTTTTCGGCGAAAGTCCGTTGTGACGACTTTCTCATGACCGTTTCGTCATTCCGAGAATGATTAATTCTGCACTTTTTGTCATCCGAGTTCGTTTCGGTGTCGTTTTGTTAAGTTCCGTGCTTTTTGGCGACTTTTCCGCACTTGAGTTCGATTCTTGCGAATCTCGTTGGAAACTGCTGTATCGAGTTTCCCGTAAGTCCGTTTAACTTTGTTAGACGTGTTGTGAACTTCAGTTTGGTGTTTCGATCGTATATCGTGTATTTCGGACGTTTTGGGCCGTTTCCGTAATTTCCCAAAGTTTGGGGTAATTACTTTCCGTTGTCGAATTTCGAGCCTTCGGGTGGTCAGAATCGTGTGTTCTCTTAGCGCTTGGTTTCGTCTTTGTAAGTACTTCGTAACCATATCTTCGATTCATAGTCAGGTTCGAGTTTCGGGGCCGTGTCGGACTCGATATTGGCCTCCTATTGTATCACACGAGCAGGCCACACGAGCACGTGGTCGTGCGTGGCGCTCGTGCGCTATCCAGCGCTCGGCAATGAGCTCCAGGGATGCACGAGCAGGACACACGAGCTACTACTCGTGCGCTGTGCTCGTGCGTGGTGTCAGTGGTTGGGCAGTGGCCTAGCGCACGACCAAACACACGATCACTTGGTCGTGCGTGATGGTCGTGCGTCGTTGGTGTATATAAGGGGACAGACGGGTTTCTCACCCTATTTCCTCCCCTTCTTCTCTTCTCTTCGCGGCTGTCGGACGGGTGAGGCTAGGGTTCGACTTCTTGGTCAGTTCTACTCAATTCCAAGGTGTTTTGGAGATCTCTAGGTGATTGTAACATCATCTAATCCCTTGTTCTTCGTTGGATTGAGGTAATTCTTAATTTTTCTTCGAGTTGACTTTCTTGGACATTTGTTCTTGATTTCGATTCTAGTCCGATTTTGATGCATCGGTTGGTGTAGTATGATGTTATTAACCGTGTTTCATGGATTGTATATCCATATGTCGAGTTTTTTTAACTCGATTGACGATTCGAGTGTTCTTGGGAATTATTGAACATTTAATGTTCGATTAAATGTCCCACTGAATTTTCCTTCAATAGACTGATGGGTTTTTCGTTGTTCTTAGTCTTGGTTCTCGTTGTGATAGTGTTTTTGTTGTGTCTTCCGGAAGTTGTAGGTTTTCGGAGTGTCCCGGTCGAGCCGTGTTCGTCGGAGTACTTGCTCGTGGTACCGAGGCAAGTATCTTGTCCATATGTTTCATGTTTCGTAGGCATAATTATTGATAAATGATTCTATGCGAAACCCAATGTTTAATGAACGTAAAATGGGATCGGTATGTTCTCGATAAATGTTGTCTTTCAACGATAATTTGTGTACTTCGTGAATATATGTGTTCTCGGAATATATGTGTTGGTTTTGTATGTTGAAAGATGTTATGATCACTTGGAGTGAGTTTATTAGACTGTAATCCTTTGCCGGGGATTACGTAATGTCGTGTGTACTTGTTCAGTACGAACGTATTGTGTGTGATATTAGTTGTTACTCCTTTCAAAGGAGGTTGTGATGTTTAAGTGTTGCTTGGCTTGATGTTCTGCTCATTGTTATGTGATCGTTGAAAGTGATGTGCCTCCGGGTAGGATTGTTGAATCTCCGGGATCCATACTTGCTAGTATGGGTCGGGCGTGACCGTAGGGTTATCTAATCCGGGTATGTCTTGCGGGGACTCCGAGGTTCGGGACTTGCTAGCCCGATGCCGGGATAACTTGTGGGGGTTATCATTGGGTATGTCTTGCAGGGACTCCGAGGTTTGTGGCTTGTTAGCCCGATACCGGGATAACTTATGGTTGTGGTTTGGAATGGTTCTGTGACTGTTGTCACCAGGATATGTGAGTTGGTATGGTTTCCTATTGGGTTATTCACTCGGGTATGTTCTACGGGAGCATCTGAGGTTCGTGGCTTGTTAGCACGGGACGCAAATAATCCTTAGGAACATGTGTTATGTGATATGGGTCGTGGACCCTGTGGCTTATGATTTGGGTCTTAGACCCCATGTGTTGTGAATTGGATTGTGAATCTGCGTTTTATTATTGGAATCATATTTTGGAAAGATTATTTTGGGCCGTGTCCCCAAGTATTTTCGAAAGACTTGAGAATTCCTTAATTCCAAATGTTTTCAAACTCCCGAGATCGTAAAATATTTTGTATGAAATTCATGGTTCTATTCCTACCTTTTATAAATCAAACTGCTTTGATTAAGTGAATTATCTCGGGAAATATATTCAAGATTTTTATATTCTTGAAGCACGTTGTGTATGGCTTATACTTATGTTTTATACTTGCACTAGCAAAACAGTGGAGTTTTGCTAACCCCCGAGTATTCGGGGGGTGGATGTCTGTATTGTGTCCAGGTACTTGCAGGTTGTTGGGGAGCGAATCACAGGATCGATACGAAGGATGATGGAAGACGACGATACTAATCACATGAAGACCATTCGTTGAGTATTTTGGTAGAGTCTCAGTATTTGGCTCTCCGTTGTGTAGTTTTCCCGTTTTATGGGTATATTGATGTATTCCAACCCCTGCGTGGGTATGAGTTTTAAGTCGAGTTGTATATGTTTGATGTATGGTATTGTGGTAAAAGACCAAATCGGTCTAGCAGCTCATTATGTAGCCATGTCGGTATCTAATGTGAGGTATTGTTTTTGTTTTTAGCCTGGTAGATCCTCACGGAGAGGGTCTGCGGCGCTGTAATATTCCCAAGCAGTTTGGGGGTGTTACAGAATATGGTATCGGAGCTTAGGTTGAGAAAACCTAGGCAGTCGGGTTGAGTTGGGTGTTGTCGGGTTTTGTCTTGTCGGATTTGGTCTGACTGAGTGGTGTCGCGACGCGTCGTCTGAGTTGTCGGTTGTGATTAGTATCGAGGTGCAACCATCATCTTCGTGCGATCTGTGGATGTAAGTCTCCCTACTTTGTTGTGTCTCGTGTTATACGAGTTTATGTGATTCTGTGTTATTATGTGGAGTTTAATTGTGCCTCATGAATACTTACTCCATACTTGTTTGATTCTCGTATTGTGTTGGAGTAAAGAGTAGTACCGGTATGTATGTATATATGTATACATATTTGTGTGAAATCGTTTTTACAAGAGTGATGTTTTGGATTGGTTACTCAATAAAAGTTTATCAATGTGGTATTTTAAATTTCAAATGTTTTGGGGAAGTCACGTAAATTCTATTTAAAAACATCCTTCGAGGAGGAAAAATGATTTGATTTTCGTATGATGACCTCGAGACCAAAGATTTTGAGAATTCAACTACGTATATTTTATTTTCATCTTGCATTAAAAATTTTCAAAATTCGATTTTTAAATGCTTAAACGAGGTCTACCAAAAGTTTACTTGAGACGTGACTTTCGCCTTCAACTTTTCGGTTAAAAGATATGTAGTGAGAATGTAAATTGTTGGCGTTTGGATTCGTATGTTGTTGATTACTTGTACCCTTCGACTTTTGATATTACTTGGTGTATGTTCATGAATGTGTTACTGGATTGGAATAGCTAGCGCGCGCTAACGTGGTATGGATAGCGCACGCTAAGTCTCTGTTAAATCATATACTAAATGGTCTGATCAGAAGCCCGGAAATTGCATTCTGGCCATCGGTCTAACTTTTGCGATTATTAGGCTGGCCATTTGTGACCGTACTCTATGTGTGTTGTTCAGGAATAACAATTGTTGTGTGTGGTTATGTGTAATTCGAACAGTGTTCTTGTCCGCTGCGTGTTTAAAGTCCAAAATGATTTTTTTTGGTACTTTTACCAAGTAGTGCGTGTTTTAAAATGACCTTTTGGGTTCGTAAGTTTGAGTTATTCCGTTGACCCTTTTTCCCAACTCTTTTCTCGAGTGACTTAACGTATATTGTGAAACTATCGAGTTTTGGCGTCTTCGCCGTGTAATTTCAAATGGTATATTATGACGGAAATTGATATTTGAAAAATGACTTTTGGTGAGTATTTGGAAAGTATTACCGTCATCGACCTTTTGGCATTTTGAAACGTTTTTTTTAAAATGGTTTTCAACTTGGTGAGTTCCGGCGCGGAACCCGTATAGAAAATGATTTTGATATGATGAATGACTTTAATTTCATTGCATTTGTAATTCACATAACAACGGCATTATAAATGAAGATTTTTGGGATAATAGTTTGTATATTATGCTCTAGCTGAAATTCAATCGTAATATGTATATTATTTAATGATGTTTGATTAAAAACGGAGATGTGAATATCTTGCTATGTGTTATGATCTTTCGTTGGCATAGGTTGTCGTTTGTTAGTATGCCGAGGGGCAGAGGTCGTGGTCGTAACCGTGGTGCTGACGGCCACGGGGATCAGATGCGGAATCGAGATAATGTCGTTGAGAATGATTTTAGTTTGGGTGTTGCTACTATATTGCAACAAGTAGCAACTCAGATGACTCAGTTGACCCAAGTGGTTCAACGTAGCATTGACGCGAGTCAGAACGTCGGTGTAAATCAATGGCTTCGCGAGGTAGTTCGTATGAATCCCCCTCGATTCGCCGGTGCTGCGGATGCATTGGGCTGGGATGGTTGGATTTTCCAGTTGGGAAAGATTTTCGAGGCTGTCGGATGTCCTGAGGAGCGGAAGGTACCTATCGCTCAGTACCTTCTTGACAAAGATGCCGCTAATTGGTGGGAAGCTGTTAAACCTCGTGATCGTGATGTCACGTGGGCGGAGTTCCAGGCATTTATGGAAGCTGAGTTCTGTCCGAAATCGATTAGAGAGCAGAAGATTCGTGAATTCTATTTGGCAGAACCGCAAGATATATCGGTGTCGCAAGCCATCATCGATTATAGCAAACAACTCAGTTGTGTGCGAGATCGGGTGAGAACTGAGGAAGAGAGGATCTTCCATTTTGACAGACGAATGAAGCCAGAGATTCGCGTGTATATGTTGGGACTCACTTGCACTTCGTTGAGAGGTTACCAAGATCGAGCCTTGGCCCATGAACTAGCTTCGTTATCGTCGGAGCGTGTGCCCGAGTCGAAGAAGCAGAGGAAGTCCGATGACCTTGTGGACAGTGCAGGAGTTGGTGTTTCTAGTTTTCAATGTCATAGCCTTTCCGCTGTGAAGCCCCATCGCTCTATGCGTGGAACTGAGAGTTCCAAGTCGTCTGCTCTGACTCCTGGTAAAGCCAGGAGATGTTTTAACTGTAATATGGCGGGACATGTTCGTGCACATTGTCCTTCTCCGCCAATAACGTGTTACAGGTGCGGACTCGAGGGACACCGAGTTCAGTTTTGCGAGATGGTTACCGAGCCTTCCGGGGCACGGACTTGAGCACCGATATCTGGATAGACTCCGAGTGGTCCCAGAGGGGCGTGGTCTATCAGTTATATGTTGAGTTATTTCCCTTGCTTTGTTGTTTCGAAATTCGGAGATTAACTACTTTTATTCGAAGTGGATCGTTTGGTGTTTATTTTTCGTTTTCTCGACTGTGCTCGGTGCTTAGTGTTTTGTGATTGTTCGGATAATTGACTCGGTGTATTATTCACTTGTTGGTTTTATTATGTCTCTATCGGTGGCGTTGTGTTGGTCGTCGTGGAGCGTGTTTTCACGCCGTACGTCTCTTTGCGTTTCTTGCAGCGTTTCGCCGTTGGGCGCGAGTTTTTGGTTTTTGTGTATCTCTTCGAGTTTTCCTGGCGGGGATATTGCTTCTCCCTACTTGTTTTAAGTTTCGGGACGAAACTTCTTTTAAGGAGGGTAGAATGTAATACCCGTAATTTTGATTTCCGTTAATGTCCTTTTTTCGGCGAAAGTCCGTTTTGGTGACTCGCTCATGACCATTTCGTCATTCCGAGAATGATTAATTCTGCACTTTTTGTCATCCGAGTTCGTTTCGGTGTCGTTTTGTTAACTTCCGTGCTTTTTGGCGACTTTTCCGCACTTGAGTTCGATTCTTGCGAATCTCGTTAGAAACTACTGTTTCGAGTTTCCCGTAAGTCCGTTTAACTTTGTTAGACGTGTTGTGAACTTCGGTTTGGTGTTTCGATCATATATCGTGTATTTCGGACGTTTTGGGCAATTTCCGTAATTTTCCAAAGTTTGGGGTAATTACTTTCCGTTGTCGAATTTCGAGCCTTCAGGTGGTCGGAATCGTGTGTTCTCTTAGCGCTTGGTTTCGTATTTGCGAGTACTTCGTAACCGTATCTTCGATTCATAGTCAAGTTCGAGTTTCGGGGCCGTGTCGGACTCGATATTGGCCTCCTATTGTATCACACGAGGAGGCCACACGAGCACGTGGTCGTGCGTGGCGCTCGTGCGCTATCAAGCGCTCGAAAGTGATCTCCAGGGACGCACGAGCAGGACACACGAGCTACTACTCGTGCGCTGTGCTCGTGCGTAGTGTCAGTGGTTGGGCAGTGGCCTAGCGCACGACCAAACACACGAGCACTTGGTCGTGCGTCGTTGGTGTATATAAGGGGACAGACGGGTTTCTCACCCCATTTTCTCCCCTTCTTCACTTCTCTTCGCGGCTGTCGGACGGGTGAGGCTAGGGTTCGACTTCTTGGTCGGTTCTACTCAATTCCAAGGTGTTTTGGAGATCTCTAGGTGATTGTAACATCATTTAATCCCTTGTTCTTCGTTGGATTGAGGTAATTCTTGATTTTTCTTCGAGTTGACTTTCTTGGAGATTTGTTCTTGATTTCGATTCTAGTCCGATTTTGATGCATCGGTTGGTGTAATATGATGTTATTAACCGTGTTTCATGGATTGTATATCCATATATCGAGTTTGTTTAACTCGATTGACGATTCGAGTGTTCTTGGGAATTATTGAACATTTATGTTCGATTAAATGTCCCAATGAATTTTCCTTCAATATATTGATAGGTTTTTCGTTGTTCTTGGTCTTGGTTCTCGTTGTGATAGTGTTTTTGTTATGTCTTCCGGAAGTTGTAGGTTTTCGGAGTGTCCCGGTCGAGCCGTGTTCGTCGGAGTACTTGCTCGTGGTACCAAGGCAAGTATCTTATCCATACGTTTCATGTTTCGTAGGCATAATTATTGATAAATGATTTTATGCGAAACCCAATGTTTAATGAACGTAAAAAGGGATCGGTATGTTCTCGATAAATGTTGTCTTTCAACGATAATTCGTGTACTTCGTGAATATATGTGTTCTCGGAATATATGTGTTGGGTTTGTATGTTGAAAGATGCTATGATCACTTGGAGTGGGTTTATTAGACCGTAATCCTTTGCCGGGGATTACGTAATGTCGTGTGTACTTGTTCGGTAAGAACGTATTGTGTGTGATATTAGTTGTTACTCCTTTGAAAGGAGGTTGTGATGTTTAAGTGTTGCTTGGCTTGATGTTCTGCTCATTGTTATGTGATCGTTGAAAGTGATGTGCCTCCGGGTAGGATTGTTGAATCTCCGGGATCCATACTTGCTAGTATGGGTCGGGCGTGACCGTAGGGTTATCCAATCCGGGTATGTCTTGCGGGGACTCCGAGGTTCGGGACTTGCTAGCCCGATGCCGGGATAACTTGTGGGGGTTATCATCGGGTATATCTTGCGGGGACTCCGAGGTTCGTGGCTTGTTAGCCCGATACCGGGATAACTTATGGTTGTGGTTTGGAATGGTTCTGTGACTGTTGTCACCACGATATGTGATTTGGTATGGTTTCCTATTGGGTTATTCACTCGGGTATGTTCTACGGGAGTATCTGAGGTTCGTGGCTTGTTAGCACGGTACACGAATAATCCTTAGGAACATGTGTTATGTGATATGGGTCGTGGACCCTGTGGCTTATGATTTGGGTCTTAGACCCCGTGTGTTGTCAATTGGATTGTGAATCTGCGTTTTATTATTGGAATCGTATTTTGGAAAGATGATTTTGGGCCGTGTCCCCAAGTATTTTCGAAAGACTTGAGAATTCCTTAATTCCAAACGTTTTCAAACTCCCGAGATCGTAAAATATTTTGTATGAGATTCATGGTTCTATTCCTACCTTTTATAAATAAATCTGCTTTGATTAAGTGAGTTATCTCGGGAAATATATTCAAGATTTTTATATTCTTGAAGCACGTTGTGTTTGGCTTACACTTCTGTTTTATACTTGCACTAGCAAAACAGTGGAGTTTTGCTAACCCCTGAGTATTCGGGGGGTGGATGTCTGTATTGCGTCTAGGTACTTGCAGGTTGTTGGGGAGCGAATCACAGGATCGATACGAAGGATGATGGAAGACGACGATACTAATCACATGAAGACCATTCGTTGAGTATTTTGGTAGAGTCTCAGTATTTGGCTCTCCGTTGTGTAGTTTTCCTATTTTATGGGTATATTGATGTATTCCAACCCCTGCGTGGGTATGAGTTTTAAGTCGAGTTGTATATGTTTGATGTATGGTATTGTGGTAAAAGACCAAATCGGTCTAGCAGCTCATTATGTAGCCATGTCGGCATGTAATGTGAGGTATTGTTTTTGTTTTTAGCCTGGTAGATCCTCACGGAGAGGGTCTGCGGCGCTGTAATATTCCCAAGCGGTTTGGGGGTGTTACAAGATTCAATTGTTAGACTAATAGGAGTTGACGGTTTAAACTTAGATAGTTCACCGAGCCATAGAAATCGAATGGGTTGAGGGCAAGTGAACTACGGGTAAAAGAAGATCGAATCATCCATTAGATGGGTTGGCATTAGACACCACTTTATAAAGAATGATAGAATAGAAATCGTATGGGTTGCCCTCTATTAAACTTTATAAAGAACTCGATCACCACTAAGAAGTCAACTGTGACTTCCGGATTTTATATGGGAGTGTGCAAATGCCGATAAAATAGTGGGAGCCGAGTTATAAATAAAGAAAGTCCTTAAATTCTTTATTCGGATCATAATTAAACAGTCACTAACGAATCTTAAATTATTCCCTGCAGTTAAAAAATATCTCTCAAAATGACAATGAACTCACTCGCTATACTACTTGAAAAGAATGCCTTGGCTGGTATGAACTATGTGGACTGGGTTTGGAACTTGAGGATTGTCCTCCCTATGGAAATGCTGGGATAGGTCTTGGAGGCAGACATCCCAGCGGCTTCTGCAAGAACCCGAGCCAATCAAGAAGAAGTCGATGCCCATGAAAAATGGGTAAAAGACGATGTAATAGTGCGCGGGTACATGTTAGGCTCAATGACTAATGAGCTTCAACGTGCCCATGAAAATATGACGTCTTCGAGAGCCATCTTAGCGCACCTGTCTGAGCTCTGTGGAGAGCATAGTCGAATTGCTAGATATGAGATACCGAAGCAATTATTCAGCGCCAGGTGAAGGAGAGAGAGCTGGGGACTATGTCCTCAAGATGATCTCGAGGATTGAGAGATTAGAAGCTCTTGATTTTCAGATGCATGCATCTCTCCAAACTGACCTTATCCTGCACTCACTTCCTCTCTTTTTTCCAATTTGTCATGAACTTCAACTGCAATGAGATTGCATGTAACTTAGCTGGGCTAATGAACAAATTGACTACTGTACAGTCTCAGATGAAAACAAAGGAAAAGAAGCTGCACATGTGATTTCTTCTGGGACTTGGAAGTCCAAGAATAAGAATAAAAAGAACAAAAAGCAGTTAGGTCCAATAGCCAAAATCAATAAGTAAAAGGGCAAAGCCCCAATGGTTGAAAGAGAAAGGGGGGAAAGAAAATAAATGTATGCCTCAACTACAGTGAGCTAGGCCACTGGAGGAGGTACTATACAAAGCTTGACCGTAATGCGCCTTCAGGTACGGAACTACTGGTTTTTAGAAACAAATTGTTCTGTAACTGTATATTCTACTTCTTAGATACTTGATTCTGGTGCGAGTTCTCACATTTGTACAATGAATCGGGATCTGGAACAAAGTAGGAAGCTGGATTCAGGGGAGGTGATGGTCACCGTCGGCAGTGGACATAAGGTCGAGGCTTCTGATATTGGATCCCTTATATTGAATTTAGAATCTGGTTTTATTCTGACTTTAGATGATGTACTTGTTTTGCCAATTTGTATCAATTCCAGTCATTGACCAAAATGGTTTTCACTTTTGGATATGGGTCCTGTCGAATTTATTTTAGAAGTAAATTGGTCGATACTGTTACATTATTAAATGGTTTATACCATTTGAATCTAAAGAATAAAACAATTGTGAACAGTATAACTAAGAAGCGTGGTGGGGATGAAACAAACCAAGCACGTAAGTGGCATCTTAAACTTGGTCACGTTGGTCACACCAAGGTTCATAAAATAGAGAAAGATGGGCTCACGGGTCCATTGGGATCGGATCCCTATCCAACTTGTGAATCTTGACTTCAAGGCAAAATGACTAAGTTACCCTTCATAGGGACTTTTAAAAGAGCTGCTGAAAAACTTGGATTGATCCATATCGATATCTGTGGCCCTTTCGAAGTGGCACAAAATGGTTTTCAGTATTTTATTACATTCACTGATGACCATACTAGGTATGGTTTCGTGTACTTAATGAAACATAAATTTGATGATTTTGATAAATTCAAAGAATTTAAAGCCCTAGTTGAAAACCAAACAGGTAACCGTGTTAAGACTCTTCGGTCAGACCGAGGTGGTGAGTACATGAGTACCGAGTTTGCCGAGTTATTAAAAGAACTAGGAATAGTGTCACAGTTCACACCTCCAGCTACTCCACAATTAAATTGTTTATTACAAAAAAGGAACCAAACCTTGTTGGACATGGTTCGCTCCATGATTAACTATATTAATCTACCGATTTATCCGTGGGGTCATGGGCTTCTTATTGCTGCACATGTCTTGAATAGATGTCCTTAAATATCCATTCCGAAGACTCCACATGAGATGTGCAGAGGTAGAAAACCAAGTCTTAATCATATTAGGATTTGGAGATGCCCTACTTATGTCAAGAAGACTAAAGTAGAGATATTGGAAGCTAGTTATATGAAAGGTCATTTCATAGGATATCTAGGGGATTTCATGGTATATCTATTCTACATGCACGAAGATCATAATATCATCGTTGCTTTACAAGCCCACTTCCTAGAAGATGAGTTCATTCAGGAAGGAGGCACAGGTAGAAATATTTCTTTGGAAGAAATAAAGGAAGCACAAAATGAGACATCTGTGCAAGATATTGGAACCGACCCTTCTGAAATACAAACACAACCTCGCAAGTTTACTAGAATTTCTCAATTGCTTGGGAGATATGGCTATCTGCATCAAGAAAAACTCGGTGTCCATGAGATGACAGAAAGTAGTCAAGAGAATGATCCTTCTACGTACGACCAAGCGATGATAGACGTTGACTCCACAAAGTGGAAAGAAGCTATGGAAGCTGAGATATACTCAATGCATGTTATTCAGGTCTGGACTTTAGTAGATCATCCTAAAGGCATGGTGCTTAATGGAAACAAATGGATCTATAAAATAAGGACTGGAGATGGCAAGGTTGATACCTATAAAGCCAGGCTTGTGGCAAAGGGTTATTCCCAAATAGAGCGAATCGATTACTTCGAGACCTTCTCGCATGTAGCTATGATTAAGTCAATTCGCATGATGCTTGCCATAGCAGCCCACTTAGATTATTGAATATGGCAAATGGATGTGAAAACGGCATTCCTAAATGGACTCCTCGAGAAGGAGATTTACATGGAACAGTTTAAGGGATTCACATCTGAAACCAATATTCATAAAGTATGCAAACTTCAGCGTGCCATTTATGGACCGAAGCAAGATTCGCGAAGTTGGAATCTTCGTTTTAACGAGACAGCCAAAGAGTTTGATTTTGTCCAAAATGAAGAAGAGCCCTGTATTTACAAGAATGTTAGTGGGAGCAGAATTGTGTTCTTAATACTATATGTGGATGACATTCTACTTATAGAAAACAACGTAGGAATGCTCATTTTTGTGAAAGCTTGGCTTTCTAAAGAGTTCTCAATGAAGGACTTGGGAGAAGCTACCTATATTATGGGTATTCGCCTCTACCGAGATAGAGCAAAAAGAATGTTAGGACTTCCCTAAACCCTCTATATAGAAAAGATCCTGAAGCGATTTAGGATGGAAGATTCAAAGAGAGGGTTCCTACCTATGCGACATGGCATAAAACTTTCCTTAGAGATGTGTCCTCAAAGTGATTAGGGCTCGATTGCTTAATTGGTTCGCAAGTCGATAAAACTTAACTCGGCAGTAAGTTTAGACAACGCTTGTAGAATGTGTACTCTGACATGTAGAGTGCCTGTCTTCACTAAGGATTAATGGGAGCACATGTATAGGTATGCTAATGAGATTAGTATACTCGAACACGAGTCACCTTGATTCAGTCACATGGACATCACTCAGGGATTGTCAATGAATGAATCGAATGGTTGTGATAGCTATACGTGGACCTTTGACTTGAGGTTTCAATATGAGATGTGCTTGTGATATTAAGTTAGTCATTAGAGTCGTTCGATCCGATCATCGGTGGTGGGATCAACCTTGAAGTGCAACTTAGTGGGTAAGTAGCAGTCTCTACTGAATACCAAGATAGAATTCTTTCTCCTGTTAGTGAGCAGGTAAATGTTATATGTGGTTAATGGCAAATGAGATCATAAGTCTTTGGCCAAAGCAGTTAGAGCTTGTTGTATTTGATACATGAGAGCTCGGTGATCTCGGTTGCATTAACAAATGCATAGAGTTAAGTTACAATAGGGTTTGAGTTTAACGTGACCCAAACACTTGATTGGGACATATTATTGAAGGGTTTATATGTATACGGTATTCACGACATAATGATTTTGGAATGATCCTATCATTCGTTCTCAGTTAGGTTATGGTGTGGGCCACGAGACTGGCTAAGTGGTGCTAACACTCATTGGATCCTCCCAGTGCTAACTGAGACGGACCTACAGAGTCGCGGCACAGGAATTGACGACGGTTTATATTTAGCTTATTCTCTCTTGGTTAATATTGGACATTGGATGTCTAATTTAATTTATTGTATAAATTAAACCAGTCTCGTGAATTAAATAAATTACTGGATAATTAATTTATTCATATTATTTCTTAGAGAATTTAATTTTAATATAATTAATTAATTAGATTAATTAATTATATTAATATTGAAACATACCAAGGTTTATCTATCGGACTAGATACACGATGGTTCGTTAGTGGTTTGTCCAACCTGGACCCCTTACTCTAAACTGACTGAGTATGAAATTTTTGGTGGCTTTGGAGGGGTCTGCCTCAAAATGTGCATAAATTAAGATGGAGGTTGAAAATGCGTCTTTTTGTGTAGGACCCAACCTTCGCATAGTTGGTTCTGAATGTCATTTCGGAGGTGCTTCCTCTTTTCATTCTGAATTTCACCATTATGGTTCGACTCAGCGCGAGCATCCTTTTTCTCGTCAATATTAACAATGGGTGTAGTGGTTGGTTGAAGTTGGGATGTTAAAGTTTGACTTTAGACACACATGCAAGAAGACAGGATCCGAGAGGAGCTGGACCGCATAAGATGGTGTCATGGCCCCTTGCCCCTGCTCCGATCAAGTATAGATATCGTCATTGGCCCGTAGATTTTGCTTTTGAACATTTCCATCTCCATTACCGACTTCGGTCATTTTTGTAGGAGATAGTATTCCTTAACAATTAAATTTAGAATTTTACTAAGTATGAATGGACATGTAATTTTGGAAATAAATTTTCTTTATTATGTTTTCCAACGTGGGTCAACGATCAATTTAAATTTTTTCTCTATAATTATGTTCTACTTAAAATTTCGGGTCATGCTACTATTTATAGTGTATACGAAATTAACAATAATGTGACACATGTCTTCCTCTGAGGGGTTGTATTTGCATGTGGAACAATCACTAGTTTGTTGTCTTATGATGAACCCCACAGGTGGCATCTTTATTGGCCAATAAATATTCTACTCGGTCATCCATCGATTTTTCGGGCTTCTTTGATTTGCATTCTACAAAGGTGTTACCCGTATTGATTCTTTAGGACAATCCTCTTTCGTCTTAAGTACTTGGGTACGCTGTTATCAATTTGCAATGGAATTTACTTGTGGATTACTTGAACTGACGTGATATGGTGTGTTGAGGTCCGATCCAGGTAGAAATTTCAGGATGGTCCGCGTAGGAATTTCAGGACGAAGTTAGAATTCCAAGGCAGTTTTTGTTTATGGTGTCAATCAAGATCGACCTACATTGAACCGAACTGGCTTTTTCCATGTGTATAAATTTTTTATCTAATTGGCGTCTAAAATATCGCAATGCAGCCCAAAGTCCATTTTTTATGATGGACTTGATTTATACAGTACATCCAATACTAACCAACTCAAATAAATTGAAGAAACATGTTTTTTCATTACGCTTCTCATGTGAAAATGGAACATTTCAGAAAACAAACAATCTGGTTGTTAATTGCAAGAATATTTATTCCCTCCAGCACCCATACTTTTCGACCTACCATAGAGAGAATACAATGTGTATGCTTGTCGAAAAAACTTGCTCTCGGAAGAAAAGGGGAAAAACACTTGAGATGGAATATTGCAAAATATTTAGAATTGTGACAATGTCAAAATTCAACATTTTTTTTTAAATCTAACTGTTATATTGAAGTGAACAAGTAATAGTGTGTTTTTAATATATCTCAAATTTCTCACTATAATTATATTGGGTTCTTTAATAGTAGTTTGATTATCTAAAATAATGTGTTTGGATATCAGTTATTTGGTATCCCAACACCTTATTATCCAGTGAATTATATTACATTTAGATACTTGCGAATAACAATTTAATTACCTGAATATTGCATTTGAATACCAGCTCAAATCATGATTCTTGTATTTATTTTAGTATTATGATATTTATACTTAAATTGTGTATCTATACTACTATTTACACTGTACATGGGTTAACATTAGTGGAACCTGTCATATGGGGGTGTTGAGTTTACATTGTCATTCGATGAACTTCACAGGTGGCGTCTTTGTCGACCACTAACTATCCTACTCAATCTGTGTTAATTTTTTCGGACTTGCTTGATTTGTCTCCTACGCTGATGTTTCCCACATTGAACCTTCAGAACTGAACCTCCAGGCACATTGTTTTCGATTTGCAAATGAATTTACTAATTGATTTAATATGTTCCGCTTAGGTCCAGCACGGTCAAGAATTTCAAGGTGGCCAGGTAGGAATTTAAGGACGTTATCTATGGTGTCAACCGAATCGACCTGCATTGACCCATACCCACTCATCAACACACTTTTAGCAGACTAAAGCATACGATACATCCAAAAGTAACTAACTCAACGTTTTCTTTTATGTGAACTGAAAATTTTAGAAATTTTCAGTGAAATGGAAAATTTTAGAAAACAATCTGGTTGTCAATTAGAAGAATTTTAATTCCCCTCCAGCACTGGTATTTTGTCAAGCTAACACAGAATACACCATTTGTCCCATTCAAAGGGTTCATTTTTAGTGTAAACATTAATATTTAGTTAAAATTTTATATAATATTCTTTAAACTAATATATTTTTATCATATAAATAAGTACAGTAGCTTATTGGATAAAAAAAATTAAAGTAGATGAACTTATATGCTTTGAAAAGAACTGTGCATTCTGTTCAAATAAATGAATGATTAAGTGAATGTAATTAGAATATGTAAACATTAGAGATGACATGTTTTTTTTTCTAATAAGGACCATAATCAGCAACACCCTTGGTTTTTACTTTCTGCTTCTAAGCTTAAACCAAAAGAAATCATAAACATTAGCAACCAATCTACAGCCCAAATAGTGGCAAACTTAGTGAGGCGTGATAAGGCAATACGTTGGTGCAAACAATTAGTAACCCTCTATGCATCTAACTGACCACTAAAGAAAAACAAAACATAAAACAAAAAGAACAGCTACGATAAAAATAATAAAAATAAGAAATAGAAGCTATATACATGAACAAAGCTCAAAACATATAGGTAAATCTCTAAAGCCCTCTAACTCGAATGGGGCTCAGAGTTCCGCTAAATGTGCTTAAAACAATAGTGCACTGAAAGCGAAAATTGAAAGAATTGGCACAAAGAGATCCACTCCACATCCGCGACAGCCTGGATTGCACGACAATAATATCATTTATGTTTTTAACAATACATGACACAAAGCTAGATTTGTAATCATTAAGAAGAACTAGTTACTAACAAGCATTCAGAAAACATCCAATGTCGAAGGGAACGGTAAGGAAAACTTAGATGAAGATAGTGGAACCACAATGGAACAATAGGCAATAGTGCTCTTTTTCCCCTCAAAATTAATTAAAAGAAATATATGCTTTTTTCCCCTCCTATTCTTCCATAAATTAGGCATAAGGAAAACATACGGGTGACTCCACTAGCTTGCAATAGCAATATACTAATCTCCAGCCAGTAAGTTAGCAGCCACGAAGCACAGACCCTATAAGCGACATAACACGGACACGGGATTCGGAATTCTTGCCAGAATGACGGACACGACACACAAAGGACACAATTTTTGATTAATTATATGGCAAGAATGACGGACACGACACACAAAGGACACAATTTTTGATTAATATATATATATATATATATATATATGTGTGTGTGTGTGTGTGTGTGTGTGTGTGTGCATAATAAATCTTCCAGATATTCAATAACTCGAACTTACAAAACCTACAAAAGCTGAGCCCAATTTATTAAAACCCCATTTTTCTTTTCTTCAAAAAAAGGCCCAGCCAATTATTGACTAATACCTACAAAATCCTAGCCTCCCCAGCTGCTCCTCTTCTTCCGCTCATTCTTCTTTTTTCTATGTTAACTTATTTTTAACGTTTTCTCCTCTTAGATCGCTAAATGAAGAGGACTTCTTCAATATCAAATTTCCCTAACAAGTCGGAAAATGGAATCGAATTTCCCGTGTTCATTTTGCGTGTGCCGGCGTGTCCAGGAGGGTCGGCGGTCTGTCCAGCACATTTTTAAGGGGAAAAGAAAAAGAAAAATCGAATATTCTCGGGCACGAGCATGTCGGTGCGTCAAGAATCATGTCTGGCGAGATACGTGGCTCCGGGAGAGTGTTTGTGCTTCATAGTTTAGGAGCCCCGTGTGGGAAAAACTAAATTTAGCCAAACTCATTGCTACATTGAGCTAGTACATTGTCTGGACTTGGTGTTAAGCCTTGCTGGATAATATAAAATATATAGTTTTTATAGAAAGAGGACCATATATTTGGGAGATCCCAATGGAACATATTATTGGGACGAAGGGAATATAAGAAATAAATTTAAGAGAAAATTACAAACACTAGCCTCAAGACTGTAGCTTTAATTGAAAAATAGAATTATATCTCAAAATTTCAAACAAAATTTTGACATGTTTCTATTAACAAAATGCAGTATAAGCTATTGCTCAAGGGAGTATTTGTAATTTTCAATGATAGCTCATCTTTAAATAATAGGCTAAATATCTGGGCTGTACAGCAAAGCCGGAAGACGTTTACTCTATAGAGCTGCATATTGCAAACTGTCATCCAAAATCCCTAAATGAGTAAGTTTTGCTACTTAGGCTAAATCCCAACATTTTATTTAATTACGTTGCAGCACTAGAACATCAATGAGCATAGGGTGCTTGAATCTTGATAGAGTTACGCACCAGGATTACCCCAAGTCTGTGATGTAGGTAGTGCAGGCAAAGACATCTCTGAGTATTCAGGTAGAAGTAATTATGAAAAGTTCCTTCAAACAATAAAAAATTGAATAAAGGACTAACAAGCTTTCTCAATTCAATTACCAGGAGCACAAAGAGACAGTGATGTTATGGATGATGATGATGGCCATGGGGCTTCAATATTGTCCCGCAAATCACAAGTAAAGCTGAAGCCCGATGAATTATCATACACCATATCTGCAGGTAAGCTAGGAAGTAAACAACCTGCAAATCAGGTTCAGAGGTTCGTCATATATCTGTTGCCAGATATACCACCTGCTTAATATTCAAGAACAATACCAAAAACCGGCAGCTACTAGGTCAGTTTATTGCTAATAACAGCTCGGACTTTTTTTGGTTCATATTGGCCAGGAGTCATAACTTGTAAGTGGAGCTGAAACAACCACGCAATAATACCAGGTAAAATGTGTACTCACATATTCTACGGCGTATTAGATTCTGAATAAATGATGGTTATATAACAATTTTGATCAAGGCAACACAGACCAAGTGAACAAAAGTACAGAAAAGTGAGGCAGAAAGTCGCGGATACTGAATAGATTTGACTGCTTCGCATTGGTATGCAATCACAATGGCCGCAAGGAGAGATGATATGAACAATCAGAATGTAGCAGTATGTATTTGCGAAATAGTTTTGGCGAAACCAACGAGTCTCTTTTAAATGTTTTAGAACTTCCATATGATCCCCAGTTAATTCAAGAGCCTGACAACACATAAAACTACAGGCAGACAACATATGATTAATTGCATGATTAATGACCTCAGACAGAGATTAAGTTCAAAGTGTGTATATATAACCACATTTTCAGTGGTTGGTATAATACTTCCTCCTACTTTAAACAGATGCCATTTTGGATTTGGGGGCACAAATTAATGAAGAGTGAAGAAGGTGGGTTTTGAGGTGAGCTAATTAGGGTAATAATGGAATTAGGAGAAAAAAAAAGAAGCTAAAATCACGCCTGTTTTGAGAAAATAAAAAAAAAGTCTAAAGTGACATCTATATAAAATAGGAGGGAGTACAAATTGAACATGTGCCTGCAGCCAGATGGTGACAGGACTTTCAGTCCTCTGCTCTACCAGCTGAACGGTCCAGACCATCCCAATGTTAGGATCCCGTCCTCATTTTATTAGATGACTGAGGTCTATGTCAATCAAGGAATAGTAACACTTTTGCATTTTAATGAATCATTTTTTATTTATTTGACTTCAGAAAGGTAAAGCAGAAAGTCTGATTGATTGAGAGAGAGAGAGAGAGAAACTAACTATTTTCCAATATTTTTCATCAACAGATAAAAAATATTATGGCAAATAGTATACAAACAACGAATTGAATGTAGATCCGGAACACACAAACTAATTATGAAGAACATGTATTACTTGCATGTGCATCAAAAAACTTACAAATTAATTATAGGTACCGTGCATGTTTTAAGGTAAAGACCATTGTGCATCCAGACCGGCCGTAGCAAATGGGGAATGTTTAGTAATACCACGAAATTATTCCCCAAATTGGTATTCTTACCTAACATTACTGAATCCTGATTATATCGGATGATATTGCCAATACCAGGAAATTATTAGAGGAATTGGATATTATCACCTATAATTTCCTGTAATCTCGAAAAACAAACATAAGAACTCTAACCACAATTGAATTTGGAGCATAACACAAATTTGGTATCTTATACCCCGATAAAGTATGTCATTGGTGCTTAGTTAAAGTAAACCACGTCGAATTTCAATTTACTGGATCTTACGCGAGCAGAAATTAAAGTATGAAACATCACATCATAGTATTCAGTAAAACAAAGCATAATAAGGCAGACATGAGTACCTTCTTGTCCATAAGCTGCTCCAGCAAAAGAAAAAAAAAAAGAATAATAGAAAATAGTAATGATCAGCAAAACACCAAAAAAAAATGTCAAATAAGAGATTGATTGATAAGACAATAAGTGATCCAGAATCAAACCTTGGAGACTAAAATCTTTTAAGTCCACATCACAAAGCTCATAAACATTTGTCATCACACCACCCTTTTGCAACATAGAGCCAAACATAGTTGCGCACATAATTGCTTGCCGATTTGTTATTAGCATTTGCTTCTGTATTCCTGCTATGTAATTGTTCAGTGAGCTACAACATGAAGGACTAGGGGCGGCAACATTGCGGCACGCCGCAGTTACTTCTAATGGCTGTCTCAAATCCAATGGACAAGCTGCATCCCAGAAAGGTTATTGTTACAAGTTACACAAAACAACTCTCACAGGACACCCATATACACTTTCATATTGTCTTTACACAAGTTAGGTTATATAAAGTTCAGAAAATGCACTGGTGCAATTCCAGGAGCATGAGCTCAGGCAGATGGTAACATAATTTACCAATCAAAGCACCTCAACCTCTAACTTAACAATTTAACAATATGAAGCCAAATGTCAAATTGACAAATGTATGATTCAATTGATAATGCACTCTGTCATTGCATTTGCTTCACCTTTCCAGTAATTACGTGAGATAAGAAAATCGATGAGTGTAACTAAGTATCATTCACAGCTTCACACAATATGAAATACAAAACTAAATACTAGGCACATATCACCTGACCTTCATAGAAAGTCGGCTTCTTTAAGAATATACCAGAGAAGCAATCAAACAAAAACATTTGTCCATACAAAACCTCCACCATAATCAATCATAAATTATGACAAAACATCCCCGGTTCTTGAAAGTTCAAGAAGGTTCATAATTTTTAATGGGATAACAATACATGATCTGAAAAACAATCAGGGAAATCTAGTAAACATTCATTTTATTACACTCCGATGAAATGGAAAAATAAAGTGAAATAAGAAATGTGTTAACACAAAGACATAAAGTATGACATCGTCCGTGTACAAGACCCTCAACAAACTTAATATATAAGTCCATAGGAAACATACCTTTATTAACTTTGCAGGCAGACAATATTCGGAACGCCTTATTTGCGGAATCATAAGGAAGTTTCCTTGAAATCCATGAAAAGACCACCCCTTTGCAATCATTAAGCACCTCTAAATGATTAGACAGCCCAGCTGTATTCTCATTGTCGTTCATATATGATTGCGCTCCTGACAACTTAAGTGTAGCCTCCATAATTACAGGTTGACAGATAGGTCGACAACATTCTTTAAGAGGATCAATTGTGCTGCAGGCCTCTAATAATTTGCTTGTGTTCACTGTTTTCTCAAAAGTGGCTAAGTCCTTCACAGGACAAGAGCCGCCGGTCAGATTTGTAGATTCGGCGGCGCATATGGTGGATATAGAACTGTTTGCACCTCTGCTGGCTAATACACTGACAATATCTTTAAAGCAGTCATCTGCAGCTGCATTTTGTAAAACTAAGTTATCTGAATTGGTGCTATAGAATCCCTTGAATATGTGGAGTAAGCTATTGAGCTGTGGGCAACATATAACATTTCCAACTACGGCTGCTAATGGCTGGTTACAGTCGGATGCTGTTTTCTCCATGACACTTGAAATGACAGAAAAATTTACAGGGCATCGTCCAGTCAAGACAGGATCATAGGTACTAGGATAGGCAGGATACATTGGCGGCATTAATGAGACATGTGGAGGATAATGTGGAATAACAGACGGCGATATTTGAATAGGTTCAAAAGTTCCGCTTTTAAGGGGGCTACCTAGCAAAGATGCTGATGAAATGTGACTGGGCTCTGTTAGTATCTCCAGAGGCAGCACATTCTCAAAGCAATAAATCCAGATAGTAAATCGTAGTAAGCAATAAAACCAAGAGCCTGCAATTTTTGTAAAGATGTATCAATCAATAATCAGAACATGGTAATCTGTTCATTACATAATATATCAAGGTTCATATAACAGCACAAAAAGACACCTGAGCATGCATCTTAATCAGTTGAAGGCAATTTATAGCCAATAATTACACTCTAACGATAATACTTCGTACTATAAATTTATTTTATCTTAAAGACATTTATGAAGCAGTGATAAAACTTATAAAGCAGCACAAACTGTCAGTATTATAACCAGATAGTAAGTTAGCCTTAAGTGTAGAAAAATCTGCATAAAGGAGAGAAAGAGGGGGGAAAGGTTTCTTACCCTTGAGCCAAGTAGCAATTTTTACACAATCCATAACAACCACTAACCGTCAGGCAACATGGAGACTTGTGATACAACCCCACAGGATGATCAGCGTCTAAAAATGGAATGTAGACCACTTGGTAAGCTGATACCTAGAAACCAAGTTTCAATAAAATAATAAATACAAATGAAAATAGGATAGGATGCAAGGAATAAAAAATCATCAGACCTGAAGTTTATTGACAAACTAAACCAATCCTTGTCTGAATTATAAAACAACTTCTGTGCTGTTCTTGCTCCAACAAATCATTTATATTAGGACCACAACAAATTCTTCTAAATTGCAGCATCCTATAAAAATTAACTGACTTGCTAAATCTAAATCAACTGAAATTACAAATACACAACAAGAGTCAGACTATTATCCTTTCAGCACAAACCATTCCTCTCTTGCTGTAATTTTCCCAAACAAAGCAGCAAATCTTTAAATCCTTACTTTAGTACCTAAATTCCAAGCCCCAAGCAGCTCCTGAATAAGAATATATAAAATTATGCTAAAGCCCTAAACGTCTAACTATAAACCACAAATCCATCAACAACAACAACATCAGAGCCTTAGTCCCAAAATGCTTTGGGATCGGCTAACATGAATCAATCTCTGAAAACGTCAAGTCGTCTCCAATAAAACAGTCCTATGAAAAGGCAAAATTGATAGGTGAAAACTTTACTACGTAAAATATATATATATATATATATATATATATATATATATATATGTATATATATATATATGCATAAATAAGTAAATAATAAAAAGTAAATAAAAAATAGTAATAATCATTATGCCAAAAAAAAAAAAACTCAAACATAATCAACCACCCGAATTCTCTCCCTCCACGTCGTCCTATCCAACGCCATAACTTCTCCAATCCCAAGAAACCTCATATCATTCTCAATCACTCATATCCGTGTTACTCTACCCCTCACCGGTCTATGCGCTCCCCATTCTTCAAGCCTCCGCACTGGTGCATCAATCGGCCTTAGTCTCACATGTCCGAACCATCTTAACCGATTCTCCAACTGCTTATCCTCTATAGGGACCACTCGTACTTTTTTCCTAATCACATCATTTCTAAGTCGATCCTTTCTCGTATGGCCACACATCCATATTAGCATACGCATTTTCGCCACATTCATCTTATGCACATGACTATGCTTTACGAGCCAGCATCCAGTGCCATATAAAAGTGCAGGCCTAATTGCTGCTCGGTAAAATTTTCCCTTTAATCTGTAAGGTACGCCTTGATCACATAATAACCGTGTTGCGCTCTTCCATTTCAACCATTCCGCCTTAATCTTATGCTCCACGTCACCGTCTAATTCTCCATCCTTTTGAAAAATAGACCCAAGATAACGAAAAAACTCCGATCCTCGTATAACATTCCCATCAAAAGTGATTGTACCCGTCTCTCTACTTCCATTTCCACTAAAACTACACTCCAAATATTCAGTCTTACTTCTGCGCAGCCTAAAACCACGAGTTTCGAGCGTATTTCTCCAGAGTTCCAACTTTCTTTCAACTCCGTCCTTCGTTTCATCAACCAATACTATATCATGTGCAAACATCATGCACCAAGGGATATCGTCTTGAATTGACCTTGTCAATTCGTCCATGACTATGGCAAATAGGAAAGGACTAAGAGCCGAGCCTTATGCACCCCAATCATAATATAGAATTCCTCAGTCCTTCCCACGGTAGTACGTACACTTGTACTAGCTCCTCATACATATCTCTAATGATGTCAATATATTTCTTGGACACGCCCTTTTTGGCTAAGAAAACACAATGGATTTTCGTTCTAACAGACTGGATTTTGGTTCATAAACCACAAATCCATAAAAAAATAAAATTCAAGTAGAGACAAGAAAACAGACTGGATTTTGGTTCAACTGTCCGTTCTCTACCCTTGACTCCAAAAATCGTTTGCCTTCCATCCACAACCCAAAATCACAAGATTTCGTGCATTACCCTCATGGAACAAACCCAAAACAGTATATTAGAACGAAAATGCATCCTAAAGAGTCACTAAGCTTAAAACCCTAAGAACTAGGCACCATCTTTCACCAAAACAAACATTATAACCAGCAACAAGCAATATATACATATGCACACATAAACACATAAAACTGCATACTTTTCCGCGAGCTCAGAGTGACAAACAGATAATGGGTGCAGCAAGATACCTGGTGAATTCAAATTCAGAAAGACTTCCGAGATTACTTGTCATAACTGAAAGCAAAATTCGATGCTGAAACTTTAGCAGCGATAGCCCATGAAAAAACTTGCTGAATGGAAGCCTGATATTAATTGTGTGGCAAAAGGAGAAAAAAGCTAAGAAACCCTAGGGGAAATTTAGGGAAAGTTGAGATGAACGATTATGGGGGAGATAAAGTGTGTGAGAACTGGGGAAGCTTTTCCTCTTCGCCTATTCGGCCTTGGGTACTTTCTTGTTTTCTTCTCTCTAATTTATTTACTAGACTAGACGAGTACGGACACGAAATGCGCAGCTTTGCCAAAAATTTGATTGAGACTTGTCGGAGACTCGAATGATAGTTAATAACACTAGAACTGGTAGTTATGATTTACGAGGGGCAACAGATCAATTGTTTTCAATGTATATATTATTGAAACTTTAGAGTTATTGCATGTTTGCATAATACTACCTCCGTCCCGCCTAAATGTTTACATTTCTATCAAAAAGTAGTCCCTTTAGTAAGTTTACATATATTACTTTTTACAATCAAATCAAACAATCACTTTTTACTTTTTAATCTCCAGCACTCATTCATCATCAATACTTTTTACTTTTTAATCTCCACCACACATTTAATCATCATTACTTATACCAATCATTATCTAAAATACACCAAATATACACCATCTGTCAACCTTTGGCTGGGACAGAGGGAGTACTAAAATTAATTAAATGTTTTAGTTTGATTTAAATAATTTTATTTGAATTGTGCTAACTTAATTAAATTATAATTTTAATCTAGATTATATTCAAATGTTGCAAAACTATCAATTTTCATTTTCTTTTCAATTTTGTCCTCACAACTCTATATATACCAACACTCCCACCCATATATATATATATATATATATATATATAGGAAATAGATCATATGAAAATTAATTAACTTGTAAAATAATTACCTTTGAAGATCTAAATACTTTGATCCGATGAACACGCGTTAAATCGACTATCCAAGCTTCACAATCGAATGAAGATGATGAAAACCGAGTACTCAAGGGATTGATGAAGAAAAATCTCTTCCTCAAGCTCTCTCTCTCTCTCTTGGACAAGGTGAAGAAAATGAGAAAAATGACCTAAAAAACCCATCCAGGTTCTTATAAACTGCCGAACGTTACGGTCGTAACTCGGCCAACTTATGGCCGTAACATCCCAGGTCAACGGCCTTACGGCCGTAACCAGCCATCTCGTACGGTCGTAACTTGGATTCGTCCAGAATCTGCCGACAGTCATACAGCCGTACCTGCACCTGTCTTACGGGCGTAACTCGCCCTCGTCCAAACACCTACGGACAGTCATACGACCGTACCCGCACACCTTACGGGCGTAACTCGACCGATACGGTCGTAACCGACCAAACTTACGGGCGTATGAAGCCTTCGTCGAAACTGCCTAGGCACCCTGCTCGACACGTACGGCCGTAACCGACCAAGACTTACGGCCGTACCTACCTCAACTTACGGCTGTATGCCGCAACCCTTACGGCCGTAACCACTCCTCGTCCGATATTTCCTGCAAACCACGAACACATCATACGGTCGTAGCCTGCCTACCTTACGGCCGTATCTCGTCTTCGGCCAAAACAACCTTAAGCCAACGAATGCATGTTACGACCATAATGTATGATTTGTTACGGCCGTAACTCGTTACTGGAAATGACGAAAATGCGACAACTCCGTTTACTCGCTACAAAACGGTGAATGATCCGACATACAATACTCGTATGAATGGAATTAAGTCCAATATCACGCGATAGATGATACTTCCATCAAGACTACCATTCACGATGATAATGATGATACTCTCGTCTCGATCCACAAACAGAGATGAAAGACGATCGGCAACTGATACACGGTTACGAAATGCCAACGATGAACACAAATGAATGAATCATGAATGATGAGTGATTACTAATGAGTGAAAATTACTGACTGATAATTACTGAATGATAATGAATGAATTACAACCGGGTATTACAAAAATTCGAATTTTAAATTTACGTCTAATTTCGAATTTTTCCCTAAACTTTGTAATGATTTATTTTAAACCCTAACTATATGTTATGTATTAAAATTAAATTTAAGTTTACTATCCTAATTTTATACCTATAATAAATAATTTGCAACATCCGAATGATGATTGGAATCCCACTAATCTCAGCTAATTATCACATACCATAACCAAACCCAATTATGGGCTTTCAATACCTTGTATTTTAAACCCCCGCGCAGCCCTAAGCTCTTGTATATATATATATACACATATATATAACACGACTCCTATTGTCTCTCCCCTATTTTTTTTACGCCTCCAAAAAAGAAGAAGAGGAGCAGGTCTCGGCATCGAGGGTGAAGTGCTAAACATTGGAGTGTTGGTGGTGTTTGATTCGAAGCTAAGTCCTTGTTCCATTCGGTTTCTTTCGCCCTAGTCAGGTTCTTGATGTTCGCCTTTTTGCTCTCTTTGATTCGACTTATGTATATGATCTGATTCGACCCCAATTGTTTTCGATCTAATCTGATATTACAACCCTACTATAATTATTATGAATCGTATAAAATTTATGAGATGGATTAGGGTTCATCTTTGTGATTTCATGTGAACAAACTGTCCAGAAATTACAAGCTGTTCAGAAATTGGATCGTTTTGCACAAGGTATAATTTAATGATAACGACATGTTTTTGCATAATTCTTGAGCCTAAAACTAAGTTCCTGATGTATACTATCTGATTATCTAATTTCACGGTCATTCGAGGTCTGGAAGTTGGTCTTTTGATTTTTGGGAGTTCAAGTGTCAAATCTCAGAAATCGAGTCTCAAAACCAGTTGGTGTTTTTGATTTTTATTTTTCAAATCATAAGGAGTTAAGAGCTCTACTTTCAGGAGTGATATATAAGTTATGTGTGACTTTATGGATTTTTTTTGTATTTTTATGAAGTGTTCAAGTGGGTCTAATAAATGTAAACTTTTGGGGTGTTCCTGTAGTTCACTTTCTATACATGTTTGGATAAACGATTTTTGAAATGGTGGTTTCACTTAATAATAAATTCTGGAAAATTCATGTAATATCCCAAGACATATAAGAACATGTGTAAATCATTGTAGCTTCTGTATTGGAGTATAGCTATGGTTTGAAATTTTTTTAAAATTAAGGGTAAGACATACTAAAATCAGAAATTTATTAAGAGACTAAGTTTTTGTGATATTCATACCATTTAATATGTTTGAACCCTAAAATGTACTTGAACATTAATTATGATATAATTTGTCATAAGTTGATCTAATTCCAATAACGAAACCCTAACTCGTGTAGATTCGTTGAAGGAGGCGTGACATTGTTCCTTGTGTTCACTTTTCCGTTTGCTTTCATTTTATTCGTTAAGGTACAGATATTTTGACCTTTCTCATAAGGTTTCTCATGATCCTTTCACATATTTTGATTGCTTAGCTTCTGATTTTGATGCCTTTACTATGAGCCTTTCTGTTTATGACACTATGATATAAGCCTTTGATATGAGCCTTTGCTATTCACCCTCTGATATGAACCTATGATTATGTTATTTCTGATGACCTTAGATTCTGTGTCATTACTATGGCATTTCTGTATGACCTTCAGTTTGATACCCGAGCTATCACTAGTCATGGGGGTTCCATGACCGTGTCATTGATGTACCAATGGCATGACTCTAAGGTGGGGGAGTGATGACCCATCACGTCCCTTTTCTGTTATATGTTTATGGGCTCAAGAAGATATGTTTGGCCACTATGATTTCTGCAGGGGCATATGGATGCATCTTAAATCTGATCTGTTATGTTATGTGTTATGTTTCTGGTGATTGGTACTATGTGTAATACATGCCCTTTACAATTCTGGGAGCTGATCACTCCATTATGCTACTTATGTTACTGATGAAGATTATGATTATGATATGATGATTTGATATGTTTCTGGGCTCGTGGTAGATTTCTGACAAGCTTTACACCTTTGATACATTTTGATATACCTTTTGTTATTCCCCAATGCACCATATTGTGTTTCTCATTTCAGTTTCATTACTCAGTTTATATATCTATTCACTGAGCTTTTAAGCTCAGCCGCATTTTTCTTTTCTTCGCGGCAAGTTATTAAGCTAGGAGCTGGGGCTATCTTTTGGGATTGAGAGTAGGAGCTGAGTGCAGACTTACCCTAGACATCTTAGCTTTGTACTATGTTATTTCATTTGTTTTGAGACTCAGATTGTTATGTTTCTTTCATTTGTTTATCCTTTGGAACTTATGTAATGATTAAGTCATGCTGACTTACTTCCCTTTGATATTTATGATAAGACTTCCGCTTGCGTTATTTATGTATGCTTTGATATGCCACCATAATGTGATGCTTCTACCCTTGCTGGGTTGGGGCATTATAAATATGGTATCAGAGCTCTAGGTTTGACATGTAGAGCTTAGGCTATGACCTGTGAGGATTGGGTATACATTAGGTTTCCTTCTTCATCTTTTCCTTTCGTACTTCATCTTTATTCTTGACCTTTTAGTCCACGATTCATTGGACCTTTTGAGATTCTTGATCGTATTGGGGAGGTTTCATATCGTCTGGCTCTACCTCCACAGTTATTGCATGTTCATGATGTTTTCCATGTATCTCTTCTGAGGGGATACAATTACCATCCGCTACACGTCGTGTCTTATCCTTTGGATCAGATTCGAGATGACTTATCTCTATATGAAGAACCTGAAGCTATTTTAGATCGACAAGATAGGGTTATGAGAAACAAAGTCATTCCGTTTGTTAAAATTCTTTGGAAGAATCACCCAGAGCGTGAAGCTACCTGGGAAACATAGGAATCGATGTGAAAAAGTTATCCACATTTCTTTTTGTAGTCTGGTACGTCTCTATTTCACCTTCAATTCAATTTCGTGGACGAAATTTTTTTAGAGGGGTAGAGTTGCAAAACCCTAAAATTCGAGTTTTAAATTTATGTCTAATTTCGAATTTTTCGCTAAAATTTGTAATGATTTATTTTAAACCATAACTATATGTTATGTATTAAAATTAAATTAAAGTTTACTAACCTAATTTTATACCTATAATAAATAATTTGCAACATCCGAATGATGATTGGAATCCCACTAATCTCAGCTAATTATCACATACCATAACCAAACCCAATTATGGGGCTTTCAATACCTTCCATTTTAAACCCCCGCGCAGCCTAAACACTTGTATATATATATATATATGTATGTGTGTGTGTGTATGTATATAACACGGCTCCTATTGTCTCTCCACCATTTTTTTACGCCTCCAAAGAAGAAGAAGAGGAGCACGTCTCGACATCGAGGGTGAAGTGCTAAACGTTGGAGTGTTAGTGGTGTTTGATTCGAGCCTAAGTCCTTGTTCCATTCAGTTTCTTTCGCCCTAGTCAGGTTCTTGATGTTCGCCTTTTTGCTCTCTTTGATTCGACTTATATATATGATCTGATTCGACCCCAATTGTTTTCGATCTAATCTGATATTACGACCCTACTATAATTATTATGAATCGTATAAAATTTATGAGATGGATTAGGGTTCATCTTTGTGATTTCATGTGAACAAACTGTCCAGAAATTACAAGCTGTTCAGAAATTGGGTAGTTTTGCATAAGGTGTAATTTAATTACAACGACATGCTTTTGCATAATTCTTGAGCCTAAAACTAAGTTCCTGATGTATATTATCTGATTATCTAATTTCACAGTCATTCGAGGTCTGGAAGTTGGTCTTTTGATTTTTGGGAGTTCAAGTGTCAAATCTGAGAAATCGAGTCTGAAAACCAGTTAGTGTTTTTTATTTTTAGTTTTCAAACCATAAGGATTTAAGAGCTCTCCCTTTTCAGACGTGATATATAAGTTATGTACGACTTCTTGAAATTTTTCTGGATTGTTATGAAGTGTTCAAGTGGGTCTAATAAATATAAGAACATGTGTAAATCCACTATAAGAATAAACGTCAAAGACTTCGGATAATATCTGAAGTAAAAATGTTATAATTACCGAAGTCTATGTTCGTGTAGTAAAAGGTATACTCTAGACTTCGCTTTTTATGCGAAGTCTAATATCCTAATAACCGAAGTCTATCTCGGTTTTTTTTTCTGATTATGATCCAAATGTGGAGTGTAAGTGAAGTAAAAGAATGCCTTTAACTTCGGTTATTTTATAATTGGCGTAGTAAATAAAGAACCTTTTACTTCAGTTATTGTATAATATATATTAGTATTTTCTGCAGTAATATATATTAATATTTCACATTTCAATTTATAATTCATTGCCAAAATCTACATTCAATTATAAATAACCATCAACCACAAGAGCTCAATAATATAAGAACCACCAATTTCATATCATCCCATCTTAAAAAAAATAACATGCGTTCCAACCAATTCAAAACCAAATACGTATCATAACAAAGACAGAGAATATGTAAGAAGATTCTATCTATATCATCATTAACAACACAAATAGGAAAAAAAAGGATTAAAAAATACCATATACTTCGAAACGACAAAGTCTCTCTTCAGCTCTCGTTGCCGCGGCTCTCCTCCTTCTGCTCGATCGAGGATATGATCCTCCAGGAAGCGCGGCGGGCGCCGATGACGTTCTTGTAGGCGACAGATAAAAGGTTGCGCTCCTGTACACGTTCTCCTCGCGTGGGATGCCATTCAGATTTGGGATGAGGTATTCTGATATTTTCTTAGAGAGATGGAGACTAGAGAGAGGATTTCTCTTGTTAGAGAAAGGAAGAGGGCGAGGGAGGGTTGGGAAATAAGGTAGAGGATATTGGGCGTCGGGGTTAGGGTTGAAAATGGGGAGAGGTAGGAGATGCAGGAGAGAGAAAGAGAAATGGGAACAGCTGAGTTTGCAGGGTTTTGACCGATTAATATTTTTATTCGGTCCAATGCCTTCTTGAACTCTAAATTTTGGTAAAAAATAAAATTTCACACTTTTTTACTTCAGTAATTATCAAATTAGCGAAGTCTTTGTAACTTAAAGTTTCTAACTAGCTCCTGCTTTTTTGTTTGGTACCATTTAGTGAAGTCTATGTGGGTTTTTTACTTCAGTAAATTGAAAAGCGAAGTTGTTGTTTGTTTTTACTTCGCTAATATACATTACCGAAGTGAGACGTACCGAAGTCTTTGACGTTTATTCTACTAGTGATCATTGTAGCTTCTGGATTGGAGTATAGCTATGGTTTCCAATTTGTAAAATTAAGGGTAAGACATACTAAAATCAAAAATTTGTTAAGAGGCTAAGTTTTTGTGATATTCATATCATTTAATATGTTTGAACCCTAAAATACACTTGAACATTAATTATGATATAATTGGTCATATGTTGATCTAATTCCAATAACGAAACCCTAACTCGTATAGATTCGTTGAAAGAGGCGTGACATTGTTCCTTGTGTTCACTTTTCTGTTTGCTTTCATTTCATTCGTTAAGGTACATATATTCTGACCTTTCTCATAAGGTTTCTCATGATCCTTTCACATCTTTTGATTGCTAGCTATAGCTTCTGATTTTGATGCCTTTGCTATGAGCCCTTTTGTTTATGACACTATGATATAAGCCTTTGATATGACCCTTTGCTATGCACCCTCTCATATGAACCTATGATTATGATATTTCTGATGACCTTAGATTCTGTGTCATTGCTATGGCATTCTGTCTGACCTTCAGTTTGATACCCGAGATATCACTAGTCATGGGGGTTCCATGTCCGTGTCATTGATGCACCAATGGCATGACTCTATGGTGGGGGAGTGATGACCCATCACGTCCCTTTTCTGTTATATGTTAATGGGCTCAAGAAGATATGTTTGGCCACTATGATTTTTGCAGGGGCGTATGGATGCATCCTAGATCTGATATATTATGTTATATGGTATGTTTCTGGTGATTGGTACTGTATGCAATACATGCCCTTCACAATTCTGGGAGCTGATCACTCCATTATGCTACTTATGTTATTGATGAAGATTATGATTATGATATGATGATATGATATGTTTCTGGGCTCGTGGTGGATTTCTGACAAGCATTACACCGTTGATACATTTTTATATACCTTTTGTTATTCCCCAATGCACCATATTTTGTTTCTCATTTCAGTTTCATTACTCTGTTTATTTATCTGTTCACTGAACTTTTAAGATCAGCCGCATTTTTCTTTTCTCCGCGGTAGGTTATTAAGCTAGGAGCTGGGGCTATCTTTTGGGATTGAGAGCAGGAGCTGAGTGCAGACTTATCCTAGACATCTTAGCTTTGATAATATATTATTTCATTTGTTTCGAGACTCTGATTGTTATGTTTCTTTCATTTGTTTATCCTTTGGAACTTATGTAATGATTAAGTCATGCTGACTTACTTTCCTTTGATATTTATGATAAGACTTACGCTTGTGTTATTTATGTATGCTTTGATATGCGACCATAATGTGATGCTTTTACCCTTGCTGGGTTAGGGCGTTACATGTATATTCCATAAAGCAGTGCTTTTCTCTCCTTATTTACATTGCTTTTATTATAACAATATATATTTATTTTTTGGTGATTGTGATACATAAACACATATTCTTTTATTTGTGCTAAAATAAAGATGTTGATTGGTACCGCCACTAGAAGGGGGGTTGAATAGCGCGGTTAAGAGTAGTGAACTCATTTCATTTGCGGAAGCGATAGATAAGAGCGGAATATAAATGACATAGAGATTTATAGAGGTTCGACCTTAATTGGATTACATCCTCTCTCCTTCGTTATCTTTTTCTATAGACTCAAGATTGTCTTTGATTGGTCGGAGGTAAACCATTACAATCTTGTCTTCTATCGATTCAAGATAAACCGTTGCAATCTTGTCTTCTATCTGTCCAAGATAAAATATTTTTTCTTTTCTATCGGATAAGAAAACAATCTTTTTAGCTTTATATCGGTACTAGAAATACCTTGCTGGATTTAGATTATGATTCTAATAATTCTAGATTAATGATCCTAATAACACAGAATCAAATCTACAATCCTTTTCTTTCCTCTCGTGTATAGATTAGTAAACAAATACTCAAACTGGTATCAATTAAGCTAATTACAATAATAATTATGTATATAAGTATCTCAGATGTATATGAATTATTCTTGAAGTTGTGTGATGAATACAAAATGAAGTGGTATTTATAGGCTTCAAATCCTAACTAGCCGTTGTTGCCTGTTCCTTCATAACGTGCGCTATGTTGTACACTTAGCGTGTGTGTAACCCCCAAGATTTACTAGGGCGTTACAGTGCCGTGAATCCCAGGTGGGACCCACAAGGTTATTTTAAAGATTTTATAAACTCTTTTCAATAATTATTAAGAGAGTGATTCCACGATGGTACAAATACGACAACGGAATACTTTAGGAAATAAATTCACAAATACGGTTATTACATAATTTTAGAATTTTCAAGAGTTTAGTTCAAAAGAAACAAAATAACAAGACTCCTTCCCAACATTGCTCAAGCCTGACCGGAACCTTGGGAATGTCCTGCACATATTCAACAAATTTGCCTGGCACGACGAATCGTGCCAGCCAACCTGTTCTGACAATATAATTAAAATTCATCGATAGAATAAGATAAATTCGCGGAATAATATCATAATTCGATTTGGCAAAAAGTTCACAGAATACTCAACATTTTCTTTTCTACCAACACATAAACTCCCAAGGTTGCAACCAAGGGTCACGGAAGTATCTACACAGGAACACTCAGGACGTGGGTACCATTTAGATTTTATCACCCAACACATTTTCGTACGGGTACCATACAAGTTTTACTCCCAAGACATCGGCCCATCAATCTCAAACTTCTAAGGAAGGTGAAAATACAAAACTCACAAATAACGAAATACAATCAAATCTCGAAATTTAAACTAACATAGTCTGAGCAAGATATCACTTGCCTTAATTCTGACGAGGTAATTCCCTTTTGCGAACAATAGATCGAACGGCCACTATTAATCAAGAGCTCAACCTAATTACATATTCGTGATTAATACCTCATAAAAATGAAGAATAACAATGACCCCCCCCTTTCTGATTGAGTTCTTATCCTAGTTAAGTTCCTAACGTTGGGACCACGATCTTACGATTGATAATAAGGTGAACTACTTACAATTCTCAATTCCTTGATTATCAATTTATCACAACATTATAACCACAATACTCCGTACAATACATATCCAATACATCTACAACTACAATAAAAATTATCCATTTGCTAACTAATTTAGTTCAAATTTCCCAACTTCAGGGTAGAACGGTCGAGCACAATTCTAGCATAATCCTCATTTATATGATTGTTTATCTACTTTGGTATTTTGATAACTAATTCATCTTAACAATTTTAACGAGTTTAACAAACGACAATCGAACAACTTAACACAATCTATCACATAACTAACCCAATAGCATTAGCAAAATAGGTTTACTCATAAGGTTACAATCCAATATACAATTTTCACAACAAGATATATGAATTACTAGTCTGAGATAGGCTTCGATTAAGGTTACTGCTAGTTTCAATGGTTCAATTCTCTTCAAGAGTTCAAAACTACCCAAAACAACCAAAATCCGATACAACATAGCTAACAATACCAAAATAGGTTCAATGATTTGCTAGGCTTACCTCAAATGATGAAGAACAATGAAGAACAACGAAGAACGATGAAGAACGGGAAACAACACCTTCAAAACCTTCTCCGAAACATGAACAATCTACTATACTATGATAATATTCGAAATAGGGAGGCTGGGAGTCGATCAAAGTGGCTGGAGGATGTTTTGAGAGAGAGAGAGTGTGTGATTTGGTTCCGTGAGAAATGAATGAGGAGGTGCTGTTTTATAACATCCAATTACGTTTAACGTATGTTACGCCTCATACATTACGTACGTAAGGCCTTAACATACGCTATCCAATTGCTTTAACGTACGTAAGTATGGATCAGAGGCTACTGCCTGAAATGACCCCATTTTTACGTACGTAATGTCGCGGTAGCGTAGGTAACATACCACGCATAGCGTACGTTAGGGTTTATGACTAACGTACATTATGGTCAGTTGACTTGATTGTCTTCTAGCGCGCCGAAAGTAGTCCCGACCAAGCATAATTAGAGATTCTTGTCGGAAGACCAGAGGAGGGCTTACGTACGTAACATATACACTATAATGTATGTAGTACACTGAGTGTATCGTACGTAATATATACATTCTAACGTACGTAATACACTGTGTGTAGCATACGTAATTCCTACATCTAGCGTACGCAATATACATTAATCCACTTAATCATTTTATCATATTTAACCACACAGTGTGACTTCTTTTAGACTCGTCACGCAATTTCCTCAGGGAACAAGACATTGGCCACCGTCATATTCGCACCGGTAATTGCTCAACAACATCAGGGTCCATTACCGACAAATCATAAATATCATACAAATATATCACAATAACCTTTAATAAATGTGGACAATGTTTTGTTCGCAACAACACAGTTTAAACACAATGTATAAAAGTTCAAGCATCGTGGGATGGAGCGCAATATATAATTTCAAAAATTGAAGTACATATTATTTAACAGCATGAAATACCCGTGGAATTACATACCACCCCCTTTAAAAATAGTTTCATCCCGAAACTAAGAAAATAGCTCGGGGTGACTCTCTCTCATGCCCGACTCGGTCTCCCTAGTTGCTTCTTCAATGCCGTGATGCGACCACTGAACCTTCACAAGAGGCATGGCTTTATTCCTTAGAGTGTTAATGCGTCGATCTAGAATCGCGAATGGAACTTCTCTCAAGGTAGCATCATTAGAAATCTCTATTTTTTCGAAATTTATTGTAATACCCGGTTGTAATTCAGCCATTATCATTCAGTAATTTCATTTGGTGATTGTCACTCAGTGGATTTTCACTCATGTATAATCATTCATCAATCATGTTCGTTCACCGTGTTCACCGTTCGGAAAAACTTCGAGTTGTGTAACGTTATTGTTCATTGTTTCAACTTTCCTCATATAAGTTCGAATTTGTTAAATCACCATTAATTTTTGGTAACTCCAAAAATTTTAAATCTTTTCAATATTATAGATCATCGAGTTAACTTTCCAATGGTTCAAACGGTGAGTCAATCGGAGTCCGGACGAGAGAGTTATGGTCGTTTTAGCTCACCCGCTCATTTTTTCAGTTATTGGCCGATCACTGCCGACCGAACTTGGCCGTGTCGTCCGACACGGCCCGTGCCGTACTCGTCCGGAAATGCCGAAGTTTCTGCCTCAGGACCCGGCCCGTGTCGTGCAGCACGGCAGTCGAACTCTTCGGATAAGCGAGCCATTGCGCACGCCCGACCGTGTTCCTGGAAACGGTCGAGTCATGCCGAGTCGCTGTCGGACGGGTCACTATCGGAAGGCCCTCCGCGCCGCGACCGTGTCAAGCAGGACACGGTCGAGTCCCTGTCGGCCAGCTGTGCGACACGACCGTGCCGATCGGCACGGGCCATGTCCGGCAGGGTAGTCAACCCCTATAAATTCGTTTTTTGAGCATTTCAGCTCATTTCTTTCCCATTTCTTCACCTTCAACCGAGAGAGAGAGCTTGAGGGAGGGATTTTCCTTCACAAATCATTTGAGTGTTTGATTTTCTTCATCTCCTTTCGATCGTGAAGCTTGGATACTCGATTAAACTCGTGTTCTTCGGATCGAAGTGCTTGGATCTTCAAGAGGTAATTCTTTCAACACTTTGGACTTCGATTTTGTGTTGAGATATGATGTTTTGGACGTTATAATCATGTTATATGAAGGGATATGTATATGATTATGAGTTGTATAAGGATTCATTGGATTATTGAGGGATTATTCAAGAACACTTTGAATATCGAGTTGAAATTGGGGGTTTTCGATTAATTGTTGTTGAAATCACGTTTTCGGATATTCATTTTGGATTATTGATCATTTGGAAGATGTTTGTTGGTTTGAAACACTTCTTGGAGGATTTGATATTGATATATTGAGATTTGATTGTAAACAATCGGAGTTTGGCCACAACGTATTCGATATAATGCCCCAATGAACTTAGTTTAAGCGTATCGACGTTTCGAGTTCGTTATATTCGTGTTTGATTCGTATATTAAGCGAATTGTTGGTGCTTGTGTAATTCAAGGTTGTTCGAGTGGACGGTATTCCCTATTAAGGACGTTGTTCTTGGAAGGACTTCCTCGCCTTCGGTTTGAGGCAAGTTTTATACTTGTACTAGTCAATGAGATTAATGTCATCATATATGTGTATAAATGTGTTGTATCATTCCGAGACTTAGTCTCTTCATGAATTCATTGATATTAAGAGATCGTTCGATACGATACCTTTCGGCAATTTTGCCAAATATTTATTGTTGTTCGTTAACGGCCGATTCAAGGCATTGTGATACTCATTATTAATGTCATTGTCGATAGCCGGTTCGCGGGGTCGATGTATCGATTGTTGTTAATATAGATGTCAATTTAAGACATTGTTGAGATCATTGTTATTCCTTTTTGGATTGTCATTAAAACTGTACACGCCGATTAAAGGCATTGGCTTATTCATTTCTCACCTTCGTCGTCGGTAACCGATTAAAGGTGCCGAGGCATCCTTCATATCATTGTTATCGAATTGCCGTTCGCAGGCAAATCGAGGTATTCAATCATTCATCATATCGTTCACATCGATTAGCCATTATAAGGAAATCGAAGCGCTCAAGCATTCATGGAATCATCCGCTGCATCATTGTCATCGGTTAGCCGTTCTAAGGCAATCGAGGTGTTGAGTTGGGACTGTCGATGATGGTGCTGGCCGACTCAAGACAGCATACCATCCCCTAATTGTGATACGGCTTTCATGCCGTAGCTTCGGCCCTAATTGTGATACGGCTTTCATGCCGTGGCTTCGGCCCTAATTGTGATACGGCTTTCATGCCGTGGCTTCGGCCCTAATTGTGATATGTCTTTCATGCCGTGGCTTCGGCCCTAATTGTGATACGGCTTTCATGCCGTGGCTTCGGCCCTAATTGTGATACGGCTTTCATGCCGTGGCTTCGGCCCTAATTGTGATACGGCTTTCATGTCGTGGCTTCGGCCCTAATCAATAATGACTTGGTGTTCGGCTTCATGTGATTGTGATATTTGGATTTGGTGAGTGGTTTTAGGCCTTGTGATTGTCTTGTTAATTTCATTGGAGCCTCCGGGCATTGTGATTCATATTTAATCCTGTTGGTTTGGTTCATGTCGTGTAATTCATTGTGGTATTACGTGATTTTGATTCGCCGTTGGGCACTTATGTTCTAACACGTCGACAATTATTAATAGTATGCCGTGGGCATAGTATTTCACGAATGCTCGGTTCTTACCTTGGTTTGTGAGCATCTCGTATTATTATCATCATTATACCATTTCATTACGCCTTTGGATGCATATCATGTTATACATGTATTTGATGTTCATTATCTGGATGGTGACCCGTGGGGCGGAACATGTTTTCATGTTTTAGGTGCTTGCGAGAGAGTTGAGGCACGGGGGCATGACGATGGCGGCGAGGCATACGAGCGATACTAGTCGAGTTGTTCATTGTTGGTCACCGGTTGGAGTGTACTCCGGTCTTGTCGATTGTTGTCGTGTTGTATTACGACAGGATGTTCGTGGATCTTTGTTGTATTTCATTTTGGCCATGTAGGCCACTTTTGTCGTTGAAATTCCTTATCGGAATATTGTGTCGGATATCATGGTAGGGACTATGATTTTCCCTTGTTGTTTAATTTAATGTATTTTAGTCATGTTACTTTGGTGGATCTCTGGCGTGGGGTCCACGGCACTGTAATAACCCAATAGGATTTGGGGGTGTTACAGAAATGGTATCAGAGATTTGGGTTGTGAAATACCCTGAGATGTGAGTTATGTGGTCCTACCGACGCGGTAGTAGTGGGATTGTCAAGTTATGACAATCTAGTCAGTCAGGTTTTGTGAGTCGTAATATTAGTGCGACTGCACGAGTCATTCATTCATCGAGTCGTCGTCAGTGAAGACTAGTATCGCGAGACCTCGAAGCTTCGTATGACCTGTGTAAGGACTCGATTCTCTTTGTGTTCATACATCCATCATGTCATTCATTGTTCATGCTTTGCTGAAACCTATATGTGATATTAGTGTTATGATTGATTCATGACTAATTGTTTTGGAGCACGTGTGACTTGTGTGAGCATTAAGGATCAACTCATTTATCAGTTAATAATTCTCAATCATCATTTTGATCTCATCACTCAGTTAATTCATTCATCACTCAGTCAATAACATCACTCAGATAATTCATTCATCACTCAGTTAATTCATTCATCACTCAGTCAATATCATCACTCAGATAATTCATTCATCGATCGATTAATTCATTCCTCACTCGATCAATATCATCACTCGGATAATTCATTCATCGATCGATTAATTCATTCATCACTCGATCAATATCATCACTCACATAATTCATTCATCACTCGATCGATCTCATCGTTCGATTAATTCATTCATCACTCGGTTGATCTCATTATTGATTAATTCATTAATCATTGACCCATCTCACGGTTCGGTTGTTGATCTTGAGGATCGAATTTTCAACCTTGTTAACTTGTTCAAAGTAATCATTTCAGAATTTCATCAGCAATCATGTTACCTCATTTGATGTTTCATACGATCTTATCATACTCGACATAATGTCGACGATCATTTCATTAAATCATTAATGCATTCATTGTGCGAGAGCGTGTATGCTCATTATTGTCACTCTGTAACGTAATCATAATGCGATATTCATGCGGAATCTATAATCATCATGTGACTTTCCTACTTCGGTATGGATAGAGTGTCGAGAGGGGCAGGGGAGGAGGCGCGGTGCGGACCGAAACCGGGATCTCGTGTGCATGCCGTGCGAATGCGAGTGGTATCATTAATTCATCAAATAGCGAGGCTACTCATTCATCGCCAGATAATCGATCGCCGTCAGTCGTGCCGAGAGGCATCTCACTCGGAAGGTGCTCGGGTTGACCCATTCATATTTATGCGAGGCATGATGGCCAGATGACTCACATGACGCGGATGATGGAGACCATGCGGACCTCGATGGTTCGTGGTCCACCGCAACAGGAATTCCAGAGCCGTTTAATGGGCCAGTGGGAGAGTGAATCGGATTGTTGGCGATATCTCTCGTCGAGGCCGCCTACTTTTGAGGTTCGTCGGAACCGGTGATATTGTTCATTGGCTTGAGCATTTTGATAAACTCTTCGACATGGTTCGGTGTCAGGAGGAGAGTAAAGTGGCGGTAGCGGCTTACTACTTGAGTAAGGGTGCTTATTCTTGGTGGCTTTCTGTGAAACCCACCGATCGAGATTGTGTTTGGGGCGAATTCAAGACTCTCATGATAGAGAGGTATTATCCGGCCCCACTGCGGGAAGCCAAGTTATCGAGGTTTTGAACCCTGAATCCGTCGAGGACGAGGGTGTTATTGTCATTCTTGAGAAGTTTCGGGGACTACTTGATTTGCTTCATCGATTATCCGTCTTCAAGCGGATAAGATCAAGTATTTTAGCAAGAGGCTAAATCATGATTGAGGATGCGATTGTTCAACCACAATTGTAATTCACTTAGTGAGTTCATCGGGAAGGCTCTTGGAGCAGAGCTTTTGATCAAGTAGCTTACTCGGAAACATCCTTGATTCCTTCGGGTGAGAGGACTAGGATGTTGATTCGTCGAGAGGACATCGGGCTCCGACGTCCAAGAGTCGTTTTCGATCGTCTTCGTCTGAGAAGGCTTCTTCCTCTCGAGGCAGCGAGTTCGATTGTTTGCTTCTTGTGAATCGGCGGGACACGTTAATACTCGGTGTACGGTGCCGGCTATTGTTTGTTTTACGTGTGGGAACCGGGACACCTTCGTAAATCTGCGGGAGTTACGGTGCCGCTAGATCTCGAGAGGGCTCACAAGCCTCGAGGGATTTTGTTACTCGATCCGTACTTCATCCAAGGGGTCCTATCGGGCTTCGAGAACCGAGGTAAGGACATTCATCACCGGTTTTGAACAAGTTAATTCTTGCTCGGTAGTAGGACAATCATTCATTTCATTGTCGTTCGCTCATTCATCTAATTCATTCATCATATATATCAATCATGTTGGGACTCATAATTATCGATTAATCATTCAATTCACGAGGAACGGCGGTTCCAATCACTTCAGAGATGCTATCACTCATGACGTTATTAATTCACCTTGGTGAGTCATTCCAAATCCTTGTCGGATTTGTAGTCATTTATCATTCATCATTCATTTTAGTCACTTTCATTCTCATGACCTTCCGAGATCATATTTAGCGGCGAGTTCATCTGCGGATATACCTTAAATCGTTGAGATAGAGGAGATCGATGACATGGAAGGATAACGATGTTGACTACATTTGAGATGTAACCTTGTTTTTGGATGACTATGTAACTCAATCCGTAGTAATGTATCGTGACTGTGGATCATTTATTCTTGATCTATTTTATTATGATCATATTTGAGAATCTTGAGATTTGGATCAACTGTTGGGAGTTCACCCCTTCGGCGTTGTGCTCAAGATTTCTTGATAATTTGGGAAATCATTCACTGAGATTCGAGACGTCAAGTCTTGGGGATTTGGGCGTGCGATTGATTTGGTCCCGAGGACTAGATGTGCATTATTGTTTTCAGATCTTGATGGATAGTTCATATCCCGAGTTTTTTACCCTGAGTTTCGAGGACGAAACTCCTTTTAAGGGGGGGTGTATGTAATACCCGGTTGTAATTCAGTCATTATCATTCAGTAATTTCATTCGGTGATTGGCACTCAGTGTATTTTCACTCATTTATAATCATTCATCAATCATGTTCGTTCACCGTGTTCACCGTTCGGAAAAACTTCGAGTTGTGTAACGTTATTGTTCATTGTTTCAACTTTCCTCATATAAGTTCGACTTTGTTAAATCACCATTAATTTTTGGTAACTCCAAAAATTTTAAATCTTTGCAATATTATAGAGCATCGAGTTAACTTTCCAATGGTTCAAACGGTGAGTCAATCGGAGTCCGGACGAGAGAGTTATGGTCGTTTTATCTCACCCACTCATTTTTTTGATTATTGGCGATCCTTTGCCGGCCGAACTCGGCCGTGTCATCCGACCACGGCCGTGCCGTGTCGTCGGAAATGCGAAGTTTACGCCTCGAGGACCCGACCGTGTCGTTTGGCACGGCGAGTCGAACTCTTCCGGATAAGCGAGCCATTGCCGACACGCCCGACCGTGTTCCGGGACACGGTCGAGTCATGCCAGTCGTCGGACGGGTCACTATCGTAAGGCCCTCACGCGCGCGGCCGTGTCAGCGAGGACACGGTCGAGTCCTGTCGGCCGGTATGCGACACGGCCGTGCCGATCGGCACGGGCGTGTCGGCGGTGGTAGTCAACCCTATAAATTCGTTTTTTGAGCATTTTAGCTCATTTCTTTCCCATTTCTTCACCTTCAACCGAGAGAGAGAGCTTGAGGGAGGGATTTTCCTTCACAAATCATTTGAGTGTTTGATTTTCTTCATCTCCTTTCGATCGTGAAGCTTGGATACTCGATTAAACTCGTGTTCTTCGGATCGAAGTGCTTGGATCTTCAAGAGGTAATTCCTTCAACACTTTGGACTTTGATTTTGTGTTGAGATATGATGTTTTGGACGTTATAATCATGTTATATGAAGGGATATGTATATGATTATGAGTTGTATAAGGATTCATTGGATTATTGAGGGATTATTCAAGAACACTTTGAATATCGAGTTGAAATTGGGGGTTTTCGATTAATTGTTGTTGAAATCACGTTTTCGGATATTCATTTTGGATTATTGATCATTTGGAAGATGTTTGTTGGTTTGAAACACTTCTTGGAGGATTTGATATTGATATATTGAGATTTGATTGTAAACAATCGGAGTTTGGCCACAACGTATTCGATATAATGCCCCAATGAACTTAGTTTAAGCGTATCGACGTTTCGAGTTCGTTATATTCGTGTTTGATTCGTATATTAAGCGAATTTTTGGTGCTTGTGTAATTCAAGGTTGTTCGAGTGGCCGATATTCCCTATTAAGGATGTTGTTCTTGGAAGGACTTCCTCGCCTTCGGTTTGAGGCAAGTTTTATACTTGTACTAGTCAATGAGATTAATGTCATCATATATGTGTATAAATGTGTTGTATCATTCCGAGACTTAGTCTCTTCATGAATTCATTGATATTAAGAGATCGTTCGATACGATACCTTTCGGCAATTTTGCCAAATATTTATTGTTGTTCGTTAACGTCCGATTCAAGGCATTGTGATACTCATTATTAATGTCATTGTCGATAGCCGGTTCGCGGGGTCGATGTATCGATTGTTGTTAATATAGATGTCAATTTAAGACATTGTTGAGATCATTGTTATTCCTTTTTGTATTGTCATTAAAACTGTACACGCCGATTAAAGGCATTGGCTTATTCATTTCTCACCTTCGTCGTCGGTAACCGATTAAAGGTGCCGAGGCATCCTTCATATCATTGTTATCGAATTGCCGTTCGCAGGCAAATCGAGGTATTCAATCATTCATCATATCGTTCACATCGATTAGCCATTATAAGGAAATCGAAGCGCTCAAGCATTCATGGAATCATCCGTTGCATCATTGTCATCGGTTAGCCGTTCTAAGGCAATCGAGGTGTTGAGTTGGGACTGTCGAGGATGGTGCTGGCCGACTCAAGACAGCATACCATCCCCTAATTGTGATACGGCTTTCATGCCGTGGCTTCGGCCCTAATTGTGATACGGCTTTCATGCCGTGGCCCGCCCTAATTGTGATACGGCTTTCATGCGTGGCTTCGCCCTAATTGTGATACGACTTTCATGCCGTGGCCCTAATTATGATCGGCTTTCATGCGTGGCTTCCCCTAATTGTGATACGGCTTTCATGCGTGGCCGGCCCCTAATTGTGATACGGCTTTCATGCCGTGGCTTCGCCCTAATTGTGATAAGGCTTTCATGCGGTGGCTTCGCCCTAATCAATATGACTTAGTTTGTTTCGGCTTCATGTGATTGTGATATTTGATAGTTTCGGCTGAGTGGTTTTTAGGCCTTGTGATTGTCTTGTTAATTTCATTGGAGCCTCCGGGCATTGTGATTCATATTTAATCCTGTTCTGGTTTGGTTCATGTCGTGTAATTCATTGTGGTATTCTGTGATTTTGATTCGCCGTTGGGCACTTATGTTCTAACCTGTCGAACAGGTATTAATAGTATGCCGTGGGCATAGTATTTCACGAATGCTCGGTTCTTACCTTGGTTTGTGAGCATCTCGTATTATTATCATCATTATACCATTTCATTCTGCCTTTGGATGCATATCATGTTATACATGTATTTGATGTTCATTATCTGGATGACTGACCTCGTGGGGGCGGAACATGTTTTCATGTTTTAGGTGCTTGCGAGGAGAGAGTTGAGGCACAGGGGCATGACGATGGCGACGAGGCATACGAGCGATACTAGTCCGAGTTGTTCATTGTTGGTCAGCCAGTTGGAGTGTACTCCAGTCTTGTCAGTTGTTGTCGTGTTGTATTACCCGAACAGATGTTCGTGGATGCTGTTGTATTTCATTTTGGCCATGTAGGCCACTTTTGTCGTTGAAATTCCTTATCGGAATATTGTGTCGGATATCATGGTAGGGACTATGATTTTCCCTTGTTGTTTAATTTAATGTATTTTAGTCATGTTCGCCTGGTGGATCTCCTGGCGTGGGGTCCACGGCACTGTAATAACCCAATAGGATTTGGGGGTGTTACATTTATCTTGTGACTCGGTGTAATACCCGTGCTTTTTATTAACTGTTTGACCTTGCCGTTCTTCCTATTTTATCTCTCTGTAAACTCTTGGTGAGGTTTTCGACGTTTATCTAGAGTTTCGTGCCTTGTTTGGATCTTGATCGTGTTGTTTAGACCTTTCGGAAGTGTTCTGGGTCAGGGAGATAGCACACACTAGGCCTATGCTAACGCACGCTAATTTTGGTTGAGTAGCGCATGCTAGCTTTGAGCCTTAGCGCGCGCTACCGGACCAGACAGGGCAAATACAGTAGCTAATTCCACTCTCTGGACTAGCAGTTAGCGCACGCTAGGAGATTTGCTAGCGCACGCTATTCGTGGTCAGTATCACACGCTAACATCGTCTGTAGCGCACGCTAACGAGCTGAGTCGGCAGAGGCAGTGAGGTTTTCAGACTTTCTGGACTAGCAGGTAACGCACGCTAAACAGCGGCTAGCGCACATTCTATGTGTTGCGTAGCGCGCGTTAGTGCTCAGTGTTAACGCACGCTAGCGGACTCAGACAGTGAACTGGGACTTTGGCAGGACACCAGTTAGCGCACGCTAAGGATGTTGAGTAGCATGCGCTAACATCTGAGGACAGTATCCACTTGACTACCGTGTGACCCCGTTAGCGCACGCTAATATTGAGGCGTAGCGTACGCTAGACTGGGACAGTATATAAGGGGACAGTCAACCCCTGCACTTGTCATTTCACATCATTTCCAATTTTTCCGATCGGGAAAGATCAAGAGAGGCGATTTGGGGCGATTTGAGGTGGTTCTTCTTCAGATATCATCATGTTGGGTTGGATAACAAGGATTATACAACATCTAATACATTTCTATCCTCTAAATCAAGGTAAATTCCTCAGGACCTTAGTTTTTGGGAATTTGGGGGATTTTCTTAGATTCGTCCGATTTATCCGTTTTGGAGCTTGAGAACCCTGAGATTACGATGTACCTATCCCGTATACATGCTTTCCCTACGATTTTACGGATTGGTTTGTGCCGTGTTCGGACTTGTAAGGGTTTGGGTGATTTTCCAAACTCTAGTTATTTACCCTTGTATTTTCGTGAATCGTAAACGGGTTTCGGGAGTTTCTTCGTGAATTATGAGTATGGATTATTGATAATCATATCCCTTATGAATCGTTTAGGTGCTGGAAGCACGTTCTTGGACCTACCGAACTCATACTCCTTTCCGTTCAATTTCTCGATGTCTCAAAGGCAAGTATATATTTATGATTGTACGTTCTCTACTTTGAAAGTAAGATATATGAATGGCATGTTTATTTATATCCACTCCGGGGTGGGCCGACAGGTCCCCTGAGGGTTTTGTAGCCTTTGGTGTGATTCCACGGATAATTTGGGTTAACCACTCTGGGGCGGACCGACGGGTTCCCTGAGGGTTCCGTAGCCTTTGGTGCGGTTCCATGGTTGATCATGTATGCATTGTTGTGATGCTATGAGATTTAGTTATTTCGGAATACTAGTCTTGAATTGATGAATTGACGGTTACCTTTACTTTATTGTCGAGGAGTATTGTGTTTCATACTTGATATACTTGCACTAGCTATTCGACAGCTAATCCCTTTATGGGGAGAAATACTTTTATGTATTTCAGGTTCCAAGAGAGCGGATAGGCAGGTATCGGGTTGGCATGAAGATGATGGGCAAGCGTGATACTTTGTTTTAACTCCGGTTATGTTTTGTGTTCCTCCATTCAGTGTTGTTGTATTGGAATGGTTATTGAATACTCGAGTATTGTTCGTTTTCAGTCTTCCTTGATGTTCCGGCCTGTGTTGCCGAGGTTTTGATTTTGTACTGTGATGTATTTGGATACATTGGACATGGTTTGAGTACCCTTTGTATCGTCATTCATTTCATTATATTTGGACCTTCTCGGTCAAGTTTTATAGTTCCGCGTATGATTAGCCTTGTGGGTCCCTCAGTGGGGTTCACAGCGCTGTAATATACCCTGAATAACTTGGGGGTGTTACAGAATATGGTATCATAGCTTAGGTCTATGGATACCTAGGTTGTCGGTCATTTGGGTCGATTGAGTCGTCATTTGTCCACAGTATCACTACTCTGCCATCATTACAATACGACCGATACTTGTAAGTCCTATTACTCTTCTTGCGTTTCTTAATCGTTTTGATTTTGGTTTGATATTCTTGAGAATCGGTCACTTTGAGGACGTGCAATTTGGATTGTACTTATGTACTTTATGTATCCTATAGAATGTCTACTGACAGGGGACAGAGACGAGACCGTGGTCGCGGACGCGGACTTTTCCTTGAGATATTTTTAAAATTTCTAATTGCGGTACTGATGTGTGTTTGTGTTGTAATATCCAGATTTATTACGGTGTATTTCATCTGTATTCAAGCCCTGTCTTAATCGGATTTGTGGTTTTGATTATTGGAGTATGATAATTCTTGCATTGGTATCATTGTACATAAGTATAGAAGCATACAAAATTTCTCATGCAAACTCGTGATAGCGCACGCTAAGAATGTATCTTAACGCGCGCTATCGGGCAACTATTAGCGCACGACATGCAGGTAGGAGTTGCGTGCGCTAAGAACTCAATTATTGAGCGGGACAACTAGCACATGCGCCAGCCGGGACATGGGTCCGGATAAGATTCCCGCGGACGAGCCCGGACAATTCTGAAGTCAACCATTATTAGCTCACGCTAAGGAATGCTTAGTAGCGTGCGCTAACTTGTTAAAGTGCAGAACATTATAAATGGGACAACAACCGTTTTGGCTTTCATTTCTTTCGCCTATTCTTCATCCTTGAGAGTTCACAGAGCTGAAATAATCCTCCTACACACTTAGAACGCATCTTGTTGGTGTTTGTATATTGATTATCACTTGGGAGTATTCATTGAAGTGGAATAGCACCTTGGAGTGGCATACAACCAACCAGAGTCGGATTCTACCTTACGGTTCAGTGATTTTCATCATATTAAGGTATGTTCAATCTATCTCCAGACTTAGAGTTGGATTCTAACGATTTGGATGATCATAGTAATGAGATATTGATTTTCATAAGTGAATTATCTAAAGTACATCATGTTTGGAAGATTGAGATGAATGAGCCTTAAGTACCTGGATTATGCTCTTCATGATTCGAATATTATTACATTGAATATGTAAATGAAGCTTCTATCATTGGTAATCCGAATCTAGTAGATGACTTCATAGCAATCTTGGACTTGACTTTAACATCATTATTGTTAGATAAATCTAAAGGATTGATCATGGAAAGATTTATCTAGTATAGATGGAACGTTTAACAACTTCAGCATGATAATATTGATTGATATAAAGGTGTTGATATCAACCGTTAATCCTTTCGAATTGTCGTATGAAGATTTGTAGTCGTAATGGAATATGGTTTTATATTGGTATGCATATCCTTGAATCCGAAGTTGTCATTATCCGTAAAATCATTCATAAGGGTATGAACATGGTATTCATGGAGGTAACATGAATTATCACGGAAGATTTCATTGTTTCGATCATGGCGAGCAGTTCTTGCTCGTGATGGCGCCATGCATAGATAGCGCACGCTATGTTATGAAGATTAACGTGCGCTATCGAGCACGAGTTAGCGTACGCTACATTTGGTATGTAACGTACGCTAAGCCATCAGACGAGTCAGTCGACTGATCAGTGAAGTACTGACCATATACAGTTAGCATACGCTAGGCTTTGTTGTTTGCGTGCACTATCGAGCAGACTTAACGCACGCTACACAGAGTAATTAGAGTGCGCTAAGCGATTGAGCGGTGCATTTTATGAACTCTTGGCCGTTAATCGAATTGTTAAACATTCGTACGACGTGAGATAAATCCTATATCTTTTCTTTTATTAAGGTTTGGTCTCGTTACGTGATTGATTGAGGAGGACGACCTTCGAGTATTCATTTTCGTGGAAGTGTTATTCTTGTCTTCAAATCGAGGCAAGTACCTTAATTGTTTTATGTATTGTTGTTATACATATTGTCGTGCATGTATGTCGTTGTTGTATGTCCACCTCGTGTTGGTCCGACGGGATCATCGGGGGATCTATGCTAGCGTCTTACTGGATCATCGGACGGGTTTTCCACCACGGGTTGGTCCGCGGGATCATCGTGGGTTCTAGGCGATGAAGCAATGGATCGACGGAATTACCATGTGTATGTTATGATATCATGTTGTGATTATCAGTTGTGTATGTCATTTATGAGTTTCTCGTAGGGGATGACTCGTTGGTATTTTGTCGTTTACGTTATCATTATTCGTGAGATATGAATAATATGTTGTGGTACTTGTACTAGCATCGTTGTGTTAACCCCTTCGGGGGTGAACATTTTGTTTATGTTCAGGATCCAGGAGAGCGGGAAAACAACCACTGGAGCTACATGACGACGAGGGTGCAGAGTGATGTTTCGGCCGGGTTTATTTATCTGTTGTTTATTCGCTATTTCAATAAGTACTCGAGTACGAAGTCATTTGTGATGGATTTGAATTTGGTGATGTATTATTGAGTTCCTATTGAACAATTGTACTTTCAGTTTTTGGTAAGAACTGTTGTATCTTAATTTCGTTATTTCCATTCGTTAGTACCGTTTAATGTCTGTTCAATTCTTCAGCCTTGTAAATCCTTATGTAAAGGATTTACGGCGCGGTAATATTCCTGAATATATCGGGGGTGTTACAGAATATGGTATCGGAGCTAAGATTATGGATATCTTGGCCGTTGGGTTAAAATAGGGGTCATTTATGTATTTTGAGGTAACCAGCCGTAAATGACATCACTGCACTGCCTACGTCTTCATGCGAACGGTGGTTGTAAGTTCCTAAACTCTATCTCGTTCTTTACATGTTGTGTCTCTTTATACTCGAATATTAGAACGATGTTGTTTTCTGTATATTGAGTATTTATGCTTACAGTATGTTGAGAGGCGGACGTGGTCGCGGTCGTGGACGCAGACGGAGAAATGCTGAAAGGGAAGCGTCGCCTTCTAACCAGGCCAGTCATAGCTTAGGCGAGCCGCAACAATCTATTAATAACGAACCAGATCCTGCTGTACCAGAGATTCTTCGTCAAGTGGTGAACCAGATGACTCAGTTTGCCCAAGTCGTGGACCGAATGCAAGTGGCGGTGGGACTACAGCAGGGAGAGAGACAGCAAGGAATCCCAGACATGGGAAATCGAGGTGACCGGTGGCTGCAAGAGGTGGCGAAGATGCAACCACACAAATTCGACGGTATTTCTGAGACTCCCACCTGGGACCATTGGTTGAAGGAACTGGAGAAAATATTTGCCGGAATTAAGCGCCTGCACGGCCAGGAGAGCCTCTATCGCTCAATATTTTACGATAGGGAAAGCGTCCGAATGGTGGGAAGCCATCCGGCACTGTAGACCATGATCTTGATTGGGCAGAGTTTAGATTGATGATGGAAGCTCGGTATTGCCCTCGTCTGTGAGGGAAGCCAAAGTTCGGGATTTTTCTCCGCTCGGCCTTGATGTGCCGGTATCCTGGCGATTAAGGCGTTTAACCAACGGTGGCATTTGTTCGACATCTGGTCAGAACAGATGCAGAAATGATGATCCATTTCGATATGAGAATGAAACCAGAAATCCAGAGGTACATGTCCGGATTTGAATGTACCACACTCCGTCAATACCAGGATAAGGCGTTGGCATACGAGATCAAGGAAGTAGCCATGTAGAAATTTTCGGAATCCAAGAAACAGAAAGTCTCTGGTACTTTTACAGAGCACAAGAACAGCGGGGCCCGTAAGGCCCAGTCATCCTTTCACTCTTTCAAGAAACCTCCGCACCCAGTTAGGAGCGGAAAGAACTTCGGAGCGACATTGACTATTACTGATGTTACCAGGAAATGCTTTAACTGCGCCCAGACAGGGCACTATCGACGGAATTGCCCCCTTCCTGCCGTGACTTGTTTTGATTGTGGATGAGAGGGACATCGGGCCGTGTTTTGTGAAGAGGCTGCAAAGTCTTTTAGAGCCCATACACCACAGCCAGTCCATAAGGAATCCAGTACCCAACATACGCAGCAAAGTGTCCAGATGCCTCAGAATTTTGGCCGTGGACGAGGCAGAGGACAATGGGACCGAAAGGGGACATCGAGTGCCAGATTTGCTCCCCCACGTCTGTACGAGATGAGGAGGACAGGCGATCAGGATGCTACTGTCGCATCAGGTACTGTCCAGATCCTTTCCCAGCCAGTTAGCGTTTTATTCGATACAGGAGCTACACATTCTTTCATATCTTTGTCTTGTGTAAATCGTTTGAATATTTCCAGTTTTCATACTTGTGAACCTTATGTTGTTGGTTTACCGAGTGGAGAGAGGATTGTCGGAAACTTAGAAACTAGAAATTTCCCTGTATCATTTGGAGGCAGAGAGTGGCTCTCAAATCTGATCGTGATAGAAATGCAAGGAGATGACCTGATACTCGGAGACGATTGGCTTAATCGATATGGAGCAATTGTGAACTACCGAAGGAGGAATATCTCGCTGATCGCTGACGATGGTTCCGAAATATTGTTCGAGGGGTGGAAACCGGGAAGCTCAGAAAAATTGATCAAAGCGATGAAAGCTGTCAGATTGTTGAAACAGGGCTGTACCGGATATTGGTGTTATCCAATGAAGAAAGAAGACGAAATTGTGGAACTTTCATCCATTCCTGTTGTGAACGAATTTCCAGATGTATTTCCTGACGAATTACCTGGACTACCTCCACGAAGGGATGTGGAATTTACCATTGAGCTAGAACCTGGAGCTACACCAATTTCTAAGGCGCCGTATCGTATGGCACCTACTGAGATGTACGAACTGAAGAAGCAGCTGGAGGAGTTACTGGACAAAGGCTATATTCACCAAGCATTTCACCACAGGAGCGCCCGATTCTTTTTGTCCGAAAGAAGGATGGATCACTCCGACTGTGTATTGACTATCGAGAGCTGAACAAGATGACGATTAAGAACAAGTATCCGTTGCCACGGATTGATGATCTGTTTGACCAGTTGCAAGGGGCAACAATATTTTCTAAAATCGATCTGAGATCAGGATATCATCAGCTGAGGATTAAGGAATCTGATGTTCCGAAGTCAGCGTTCAGAACTCGCTACGGACATTATGAGTTTGTAGTGATGCCATTTGGTCTCACTAACACACCTGCTGTATTTATGCAATTGATGAACCGCGTGTTCATTGAATTTTTGGATAAATTTGTGGTCGTGTTCATTGATGACATTCTAGTATATTCTAAGAGTCCGGAAGAACATGCGCAACATTTGCGGATTGTATTGGAACTTTTGAGAAATGAGCAATTGTACGCCAAACTTTCTAAGTGTGAATTCTGGCTAAAGGAAGTAATGTTCCTCGGCCATGTGGTGTCAGCTGAAGGAGTCCGAGTAGATCCTCAGAAGATCGAAGCAATTATGGATTGGAAGCCTCCAAAGAACATGAAAGAAGTCCGAAGCTTCTTAGGACTTGCTGGATATTATCGTCGATTCGTGGAAGGGTTTTCTAAAATCTCCCGCCCACTTACTCAACTCCTGCAGAAAACTCAAAAGTTTGAGTGGAATGAGTTATGTCAGATTAGCTTTGATGAATTGAAGAAGAGATTGACGACGGCACCGATTCTATCACTTCCACAGGTAACTGGAGGATTTATAGTTTACAGTGATGCTTCGAACCAAGGACTCGGGTGCGTATTGATGCAGAATGATAAGGTGATCGCTTATGCGTCACGACAGCTGAAGCCTTATGAAGTGAATTACCCGACACATGATTTGGAGCTAGCAGCAGTAGTTTTTGCTTTGAAGATGCGGAGGCATTATGCATGCGGGACTCACCATCGGATCTTTACGGATCATAAGAGTCTCAAGTACATATTGATCGGAAAAGAATTAAACATGCGGCAAAGAAGATGGTTAGAACCGATTAAGGACTATGACTTGGAGATTTTATATCATCCAGCAAAGCGAATGTAGTGGCCGATGCACTTAGCGCAAGCTGTCTCTATTCGAATCTTTGGAGACGTTGACATCCCAACTTAGCCTTCAACGAGAGATGATTCGTGAAGGAATTGAAGTATGGTTACAAAGAGTCCAAGGACAACTGTGCGTGATGGAGATAACTTCATCATTAACCGAAGGAATCAAATCTAAACAGGCAGATGATCCTCTGATGATTCGGTTACGTGATGAAGTGATCAAGGGAAAGGCCCCTGGATTCATAATACATGATGATGGAGTTTTGAGATTTCAGAACCGACTCTGCGTTCCCGATGTTGATGTTCTGAAACAGACGATTATGAAGGAAGCTCACAGTTCGCCCTATTCTATCCACCCGGGCACCAGTAAAATGTATAAGGACTTGAAGCAGAATTTCTGGTGGGGCAACATGAAGAAAGATGTAGTGGACTATGTTTCGAAATGCTTGACTTGTCAGCAGGTTAAGATCGAGCATCAACGGCCTGCCGGAATGTTGAAGCCACTCCCGATTCCTGAATGGAAGTGGGAGGACATATCGATGGACTTTATCACTAATATGCCGAGAACCAAGACAGGAATGAACATGATTTGGGTGATAGTTGATCGTTTAACCAAATCAGCTCATTTTCTGGGCATTAAAGATACGTGGGGACCAGAGAGGTTGGCACGAGTATTTATTTCGGAGATAGTTCGATTGCATGGTACGCCGAAGACCATTGTTTCTGATCGAGACGACCGTTTTGTGTCTCACTTTTGGAAAGCAGTTCATAAGGCATTGGGGACCGGGTGAACTTGAGTACATCTTATCACCCGAGGTGACGGACAATGCAGAGAACTATACAAACGGTGGAAGACATGCTAAGGGCCTGTGCCTTAGATTGGTCAAACGATTGGGAAGTTCATCTACCGTTGATTGAATTTACCTACAACAATAGTTGGCATGCATCCATTAAGATGGCACCGTTTGAGGCATTATACGGGAGGAGGTGCGGAGTCGCCTCTATGCTGGGATGATTCATCGGACTTGATCGGAACAGAGCCAGAGTTGATCGTGCAGACTCGAGAGAAGATAGCCTTGATTCGTGAAAGGCTGTTGACCACCCAGAGTCGCCAGAAATCTTACGCAGATGTACGCCGCCGCCCATTGGAGTTCAGTACTGGAGACCACGTACTTTTGAAGGTTTCTCCTACTCGGGGAATCTTTTGTTTCGGAAGGAAAGGGAAGCTGAGTCCGAGATATATCGGACCATTCGAGATCCTCGAGAGAGTTGGGGAGTTGGCATACAGATTGGCATTGCCGCCGTCATTGTGCCATGTTCATAACGTGTTCTACGTATCCAAGTTACGGGGGTATATACCAGATCCCAGTCATATCATTGATTTCGGCGAGATCGAAGTCGCGCAGGATGGGACGTTTGAAGAAAGACCGGTTAAGATACTCGAGAGTCGAGTTAAGAAACTGAGGAACAAATCAATTGTTTTGGTCAAAGTTCAATGGTCACGTCATGGAATGGAAGAAGCCACCTGGGAAACGGAAGCTGATATGAAGTCTAGATATCCCGAATTATTTTCATCTTGAGTTTCGGGACGAAACTCCTTTTTAGTAGGAGAGTATGTAATATCCAGATTTATTACGGTGTATTTCATCTGTATTCAAGCCCTGTATTATTCGGATTTGTGGTTTTGATTATTGGAGTATGATAATTCTTGCATTGGTATCATTGTACATAAGTATAGAAGCATACAAAATTTCTCATGCAAACTCGTGATAGCGCACGCTAAGAATGTATCTTAACGCGCGCTATCGGGCTACTATTAGCGCACGCTAGGCAGGTAGGAGTTGCGTGCGCTAATAACTCAATTATTGAACGGGACAACTAGCACATGCGCCAGCCGGGACATGGGTCCGGATAAGATTCCCGCGGACGAGCCCGGACAATTCTGAAGTCAACCATTATTAGCGCACGCTAAGGAATGCTTAGTAGCGTGCGCTAACTTGTTAAAGTGCAGAACAGTATAAATGGGACAACAACCGTTTTGGCTTTCATTTCTTTCGCCTATTCTTCATCCTTGAGAGTTCAGAGAGCTGAAATAATCCTCCTACACACTTAGAACGCATCTTGTTGGTGTTTGTATATTGATTATCACTTGGGAGTATTCATTGAAGTGGAATAGCACCTTGGAGTGGCATACAACCAACCGGAGTCGGATTCTACCTTACGGTTCAGTGATTTTCATCATATTAAGGTATGTTCAATCTATCTCCAGACTTAGAGTTTGATTCTAACGATTTGGATGATCATAGTAATGAGATATTGATTTTCATAAGTGAATTATCTAAAGTACATCATGTTTGGAAGATTGAGATGAATGAGCCTTAAGTACCTGGATTATGCTCTTCATGATTCGAATATTATTACATTGAATATGTAAATGAAGCTTCTATCATTAGTAATCCGAATCTAGTAGATGACTTCATAGCAATCTTGGACTTGACTTTAACATCATTATTGTTAGATAAATCTAAAGGATTGATCATGGAAAGATTTATCTAGTATAGATGGAACGTTTAACAACTTCAGCATGATAATATTGATTGATATAAAGGTGTTGATATCAACCGTTAATCCTTTCGAATTGTCGTATGAAGATTTGTAGTCGTAATGGAATATGGTTTTATATTGGTATGCATATCCTTGAATTCTAAGTTGTCATTATCCTTAAAATCATTCATAAGGGTATGAACATGGTATTCATGGAGGTAACATGAATTATCACGGAAGATTTCATTGTTTCGATCATGGCGAGAACAGTTTACTGCTCAGCAGTAAACTGCCATGCATAGATAGCGCACGCTATGTTATGAAGATTAACGTGCGCTATCGAGCACGAGTTAGCGTACGCTACATTTGGTATGTAACGTATGCTAAGCCATCGAGCAGTCGATCGGCCCGATCGGTAATCGACCATATACGATTAGCGTCGCTAGGCTTTGTTGTTTGCGTGCGCTATCGAGCGGACTTAACGCACGCTACACGAGTACTTAGCGTGCGCTAAGCGGTCGAGCGGATTGCATTTTATGAACTCTTGGCCATTAATCGAATTGTTAAACATTAAATGCGGCGTGAGATAAATCCTATATCTTTTCTTTTATTAAGGTTTGGTCTCGTTACGTGATTGATTGAGGAGGACGACCTTCGAGTATTCATTTTCGTGGAAGTGTTATTCTTGTCTTCAAATCGAGGCAAGTACCTTAATTGTTTTATGTATTGTTGTTATACATATTGTCGTGCATGTATGTCGTTGTTGTATGTCCACCTCGTGTTGGTCCGACGGGATCATCGGGGGATCTATGCTAGCATGCGCTGGATCATCGGACGGGTTTTTCCACCATGGGTTGGTCTGACGGGATCATCGTGGATTCTAGGCGATGAGCAATGGATCGCGGAATTACCATGTGTATGTTATGATATCATGTTGTGATTATCAGTTGTGTATGTCATTTATGAGTTTCTCGTAGGGGATGACTCGTTGGTATTTTGTCGTTTACGTTATCATTATTCGTGAGATATGAATAATATGTTGTGGTACTTGTACTAGCATCGTTGTGCTAACCCCTTCGGGGGTGAACATTTTGTTTATGATCAGGATCCAGGAGAGCGGGAAAACAACCACTGTAGCTACATGACGACGAGGGTGCAGAGTGATGTTTCGGCCGGGTTTATTTATCTGTTGTTTATTCGCTATTTCAATAAGTACTCGAGTATGAAGTCATTTGTGATGGATTTGAATTTGGTGATGTATTATTGAGTTCCTATTGAACAATTGTACTTTCAGTTTTTGGTAAGAACTGTTGTATCTTAATTTCGTTATTTCCATTCGTTAGTACCTTTTAATGTCTGTTCAATTCTTCAGCCTTGTAAATCCTTATGTAAAGGATTTACGGCACTGTAATATTCCTGAATATATCGGGGGTGTTACATGTGTTATGTTGAGACTCTGTATGGGAGTCGGATGCTAGTATCATGGGAGATCATCGACTTCACGCACATGTAAGTACACTGTTTTGGTTATTCTCTCGTGGCGACGATTGATTGCTCTTTTGATGAGTTTGGAAATTCCGGGTTGATCTGTTGTTGGTTGACAATTATAATTGAGGATATCGTGTATCAAGTTGTTTAATTTTGATATCAGGCATATCATATGAGAATGTTATTGAATCAAGTATATGTATTCAGCATGTCGTATAAATGTGTCCAGTATGTCGAGGCAACGGACAGGAACCATTGGAATTGGCTAAGTGTAGCCTAATTAGCACACGCTAATAGTGAAGCATAGCGCACGCTAGTGTACAAACTTAGCGCACGCTAAAGGCTTGGACTAGCATGCGCAAGGCCATGCCAAAACTTATCCAAGTGGTTGGAAAAGTTGTCGACAGCTTCCGGGTTTCATGCGTCAATGGCATTTAGCATACGCGGGACATAAGTATTAGCACACGCTAAATGTAGAACAGTCAAAGGAATCCCAGCAATCGCGGGTGCTTTCGGCATGTGGGGCACATGCATCTTCTGGGTAGGTGTAGGCTGTCGAGTCAAGTATGATTAGCGCACGCTACGGGTGGATAATAGCGTACGCTAATGAGACTTTTACTGTAGCAAGTCAATGCTATGTTACGTACGCTATGACAAGGATTTTACGTACGTAACACTTGGCACGAAATGAGGCAGTAGCCTCTGGACCTTGATAGCGCACGCTAGCAAAGTCAATTACGCATGCTATGGCAAGTAACGCGCGCTATTTTATGAGAGTAGCGCATGCTAGTAGTGTGCAATTGAGCAATGTTATCCTTTTCGGCCCGTCCTTTCTTTTCCACTGAAAGAGAGAGTTCTTGGAAGATATTTTTAGGTTCTAAATACTTATGTAATCATGGAGTTGATCGTTTTAACAACTCTAAGCTTGGAATCGATTGGAAATGGATTCAACCTTGAGAATCAATCCATTTCTTCGAAGAGGTAATTAATATTCACTTTGGATTTGGTTTTGGATTGAATATCGTTGTTCTTGAGTTGATAATCGTCATGTATATGAGTTGATAAGTATGATTATGGATAGATTACCGCGTTATGTTGATATTATTGTTGAAGTGAGGATATTGATATGATTCATGTGGTTTTGAATGGTGTTGTTTATCTTCAAGAGATATGTTGGTTAATATCTCCCGACATTTCGACTTTGACGTTGTTCTTGATGATTAGTTCGTATGATAATAGTTATGGAGACGTTATGATGATTCTTGGTATCCCACGGGAAGTTTGTTAAGGAAGATGATGACATGATAACTTATATGTTGGATTATGTTATGTTGTCATGAGTATGGTTAGGGGATCATAGTGTTCTTGGCAGTATTATTGCGATTCCTAATGTTATGATGAACATTTATAAGAAGTGTGGGTGTTTTGGATATGAATATGGAATATTCAAGTTTAGAGCTGAATTATGTGTTTTGATATAATATTCGCATAGGAATACGAATATGATTACGAGTTTGATGAAATTATTATTCATCTCTGAGTTTGGAAGCCCATACATATTGAACAAATGTTCAAGTCGAATGATTGGATTGGTTGATGACCTTAGAATATGATTATCTATAATGTTGAACTAATTGGATAGTTCGAATTAATGATGATCATCGGAAACTTTTAACTAGGGGTTTACAAGAAGGAACCTTGTTAGTTCGTATTTAAAAATTTAGTTTGGAATCGATAACATCTAGACCCTTGTTGGTTCGAATTGGTTGCTGATATGATCATCATATTTCGGCCCGTATTGTGGACAGGGATTTGTAAGTGTCTGAGTTGGATTGTTCAGACTGTGTTTAATTGAGATATGGTGGAACTCTTGAGTTTGTGGTTTGGTGGTATTGATATCGATCGTTATCGAACTTGTTGATTATTAATCATTCTTTATACAATAAGTTGTGATGTCTGATCGTGGATTATGACTGTTGTGATACGGTTGAGGTTGAAGAGTTCATAGATTACTTTGGTCGGGGCTGAGAACTCGTAGGCGAAAGCAACTGAATTGGTAACAGTTCGTTGTATTGATATCGAGGCAAGTTTTATACTTGTACTAGTCAATTAGATTGATGTTATCATGTATGTGTTTGAATGTGTATATCATTTCGAGACTTGGTCTCTTTATGATTTTGTTGATATCAGGGGATTGTTTGATACGATATCCTTCGGCAAGTTATGCCAAATGTTATTGTTGTTCGTAGATGGGCGGTTCAGGGCATTACGGTACTTGTTGGTTATATTGTTGTCAATAGCCGGTTCGCGGTATCGATGTATCGAATGTTATTGTTGATTGATGTTGCATTGGGATATTGTTGTGAATCGTCGTTATTGATATCAATGTTTTTCTGATGCTGTTGTATTGTCCGATTGAAGGCATTGACGTATTCGATTATCGTCTTCGTTATCGGTAACCGATTAAAGGTGTCGAGACATCCGTTGTATAATTGTTATCGGTTAACCGTTCTAAAGGTAATCGATTTTTTGAATTGGGATTATCGAATATAATTCCCATCCGTTGTATCTTTATCGATTGGCCATTCTAAGGCAATCGAGGTATTGAATTGGCATCGCCGAGGACGGTGCCCATCCGTGAGTTATTATGTTCGTATTGGCCGACTCAAGGCAGTACACTGTCATTCTTGTGAACTCGGTAATTTTGTGATCGTTGAGGGTTGAGGATTTCCAGATTGTTGTTCGTGTTAATCGGTCCTTGGGGATTGTGGTCCTAGGATGGTTGTGTTGGATATTGTTGGTCGTGTTGATATTTCATTATTCATGTATCATCATTCACTTTGGTGAGTCGTATGATCCGTATTGGAGGTGTTATCCTTTGAGTTTCGTTGTCGTGTTGCATCGCGACATATCTGGAATCATATCTGTGTGCCGATTGGTTATGTGTAGGATTTTTAGCCAGGCACACGATGGTCATGCGTGGATGTTTCTGTATTGGACCATGCACCCGGGACGTAGTTCGTGAGGCTAAGTAGGTACATTGTCCCACGTATGTTCTGGATTCCGTATACGGGGTGGACATGTGCAAGGACACATTTCCGAATCGGGCGTACTGTGATGTCCTTCTTGAGCCTTATTATTGTGGTCGTTCATAGTCCATGTTGTATTGGATATGCTTGACTGTTTGCGATTGGTTGTTCATGCGCCCGAGGGGTTTGTTCGACAGTCGGGGTTATTTCTTTGAGATCCATTATTGTTGATCGTTTAGAGTTTACCTTGTTGATGGTACTCTCTGTCGTTGTTGATCCCTTGTTGATCGTGTTGGAGTTTATCATGTTGATGGTATTCTCGATTATTGTGGATCTTTCGCTGGTAGCATTGGAGTTTATCATGTCGGCGATATTCTCAGTTAATTTATTGGTTGATCATTGTTATTGACCGTGCGAGCGTTCGGACTGTACGTCAATGTTTCGGGACTTGTTGTCAATGCTTTGTGTATTATTGGTTTTTATCCATATTGAGTTTTATCGGTGCAATCTGACGGATAGGAATTGGCACAGATAGTTCATTCTACACTTATGAGTTATGATGAAGTTTTGAGAATCCTTGGTATTGTTGGAACGTAGTACAGATGGTTGTAGTTGAATTCATTTTGTATTTTGAGAATACCCTTCAGCATGTCAAATCGTATGCCGGTAGTCGTCGCCTACCTTTGGAATTCGATTCTGAAGACCATGTTCTACTCCATCGTTGGGCCTTATCCATAGCGTTTTTCCTGTTTCTCAGTTGAGAAAGTATGTGCCAGATCCAAGTCATGTTGTTGACTATAATGGGTTTGACGTAACCGAGCATGTTACCCTTCCGTAGAGACCAGTGAAGATTCTTGAACGTCGTGAGGAGCAGTTTCAGCACAAAACCATCCAGTTGGTTAAAGTGCAATGGTCGAGACATAGAGTCGAGGAAGCGACTTGGGAGACGGAAAAGCAGATGCGATCGGATTACCCGGAGTTTTTTTATTTATTCTTTAAGTTTCGAGACGAAACTTCTTTTTAGAGGGGGAGAATGTAATACCCGTGCTTTTTATTGACTGTTTGACCTTGCCGTTCTTCTTATTTTATCGCTTTGTAAACTCTTGGTGAGGTTGTCGACGTTTATCTAGAGTTTCGTGCCTTATTTGGATCTTGATCGTGTTGTTTAGACCTTTTGGAAGTCTTCTGGGTCAGGGAGATAGAGCACGCTAGGCCTATGCTAACGCACGCTAATTTTGGTTGAGTAGCGCATGCTAGCTTTGAGCCTTAGCGCGCGCTAACGGACCAGACAGGGTAAAGACAGTAGCTAATTCCACTCTCTGGACTAGCAGTTAGCGCACGCTAGGAGATTCGCTAGCGCATGCTATTCGTGGTCAGTAGCGCACGCTAACATCGTCCGTAGCACACACTAACGAGCTGAGTCGGCAGAGGCAGTGAGGTTTTCAGACATTCTGGACTAGCAGGTAACACATGCTAAACAGCGGCTAGCGCACGTTATATGTGTTGCGTAGCGCGCGTTAGTGCTCAGTGTTAACGCACGCTAGCGGACTGAGACAGTGAACTGGGACTTTGGCAGGACACCAGTTAGCCCACGCTAAGGATGTTGAGTAGCGTGCGCTAACGTCTGAGGACAGTAGCCACTTGACTACCGTGTGACCCCGTTAGCGCACGCTAATATTGAGGCGTAGCGTGCGCTAAACAGGGATAGTATATAAGGGGACAGTCAACTCCTGTACTTGTCATTTCACATCATTTCCACTTTTTCCGATCGGGAGATCTCGGGAGAGGCGATTTGGGGCGATTTGAGGCGGTTCTTCTTCAGATATCATCATCTTGGGTTGGATAACAAGGATTATACAACATCTAATACATTTCAATCCTCCAAATCAAGGTAAATTCCTCAGAACCCTAGTTTTTGGGAATTTTGGGGATTTTCTTAGATTCATCCGATTTATCTGTTTTGGAGCTTGAGAACCCTGAGATTACGATGTACCTATCCCGTATACATGCTTTCCCTACGATTTTACAGATTGGTTTGTGCCGTGTTCGGACTTGTAAGGCTTTGGGTGATTTTCCAAACTCTAGTTGTTTACCCTTGTATTTTCGTGAATCGTAAACGGGTTTCGGGAGTTTCTTCGTGAATTATGAGTATGTATTATTGATTATCATATCCATTATGAATCGTTTAGGTGCCGGAAGCGCGTTCTTGGACCTACCGAACTCATACTCCTTTCCGTTCAATTTCTCGATGTCTCAAAGGCAAGTATATATTTATGATTGTACGTTCTCGACTTTGAAAGCAAGATATATGAATGGCGTGTTTATTTATATCCACTCTGGGGCGGGCCGACAGGACCCCTGAGGGTTTCGTAGCTTTTGGGGCGATTCCACGGATAATTTGGGTTAACCACTCTGGGGCAGACCGACGGGTTCCCTGAGGGTTCCGTAGCCTTTGGTGTGGTACCATGGTTAATCATGTATGCATTGTTGTGATGCTATGAGATTTAGTTATTCTGGAATACTAGTCTTGAATTGATGAGTTGACGGTTACCTTTACTTTATTGTCGAGGAGTATTGTGTTTCATACTTGATATACTTGCACTAGCTATTCGACGGCTAACCCCTTTATGGGGGGAAATACTTTTTATGTATTTCAGGTTCCAAGAGAGCGGATAGGCAGGTATCGGGTCGGCATGAAGATGATGGGCAAGCGTGATACTGTATTTTAACTCCGGTTATGTTTTGTGATCCCCCATTCAGTGTTGTTGTACTGTAATGGCTATTGAATACTCGAGTATTGTTCGTTTTCAGTCTTCCTTGATGTTCCGGCCTGTGTTGCCGAGGTTTTGATTTTGTACTATGATGTATTTGGATACATTGGACATGGTTTGAATACCCTTTGTATCGTCTTTCATTTCATTGTATTTGGACCTTCTCGGTCAAGTTTTATAGTTCCGCGTATGATTAGCCTTGTGGGTCCCTCGGTGGGGTTCACGGCGCTGTAATATACCCTGAATAACTTGGGGGTGTTACACTCGGATCGTAAACATACTTACTCAATTAGGAGACGTAAAAGATATTATGTACTCCGTCTAATGATGGCGGTAGTGCTATTGATAAGTGAGTCTACCAACTCGGTCCAATATCTCGAAAGGGCCGATAAATTTCGGGCTCAACTTGACCTTCTGGTCGAAATGTCGAATGCCCCACATCGGTGATACTTTGACCCAAACATGGTCCCTGACTAGAAATTCCAACGGTCGCTGGCGATCCGTAGCATAGTACTTTCGGAGGCTCTGCGCTGCTAACATGTGTTTTCGAACAAAGGAAATTTTCTTGATAAATTCCTGGATTAGGTCTAACTCAGTAGCGATGACATCGGAAGCATCATCCCAACATAGGGTAGACTTGTATCTCCTACCGTACAAGGCCTCGAAGGGTGCCATGCCTATGCTTGCATGCCAACTGTTGTAGTATGAGAACTCCGCTAAACAAAGGTGTTTAACCCAATCCTTGCCCCAATCAAGTACACATGCTCTCAACATATCCTCCAGGGTATGTATCGTACATTCTGTTTGTCCGTCTATCTGAGGATGATAGGATGTGCTGAAATGTAGTTGAGTACCCATAGCCTTGTGGACAGCTTTCTAGAAACGGGACATATACCTGGTGTCTCTATCTGATATGATTGCTGAGGGGACGCCATGTAGTTTCATGACTTCTCGGATAAAAATGGTGGTCAAGTACTCCATTCCGGTAGTTTCATGGATTGGAATAAAATGTGCTGACTTCGTCAGTCGGTCGACATTAACTTATATCACGTCCTTTCCTCCCACCATCACTGGTAACTTGGTGACAAAATCTATTGATATGCTTTCCCAATTCCATTCTGGAATGGGCAAGGGCTGAATGATCCCGGCCGGTCTATGGTGTTTGATCTTTACTTCTTGACATGTCATACATCGAGCAACGAATCTTGCTACTTCATGTTACATGTTTTTCCACCAAAAGCTCTTTCGCAGATATTTGTACATTTTGCTCGCTCCGGGATGAACGGAATAGGGAGTAGAATGAGCTTCCTTTAGTATAGTTTGCTTTAGCTCGTCATTTGGTGGAATACAGATCCTATTCTTAAATGTTACCAAGCCCTCTTGGATCCTATAGTCTGAAATAACTCCTTCTTTGTCTCTTGTGCCGATCGTACGTAGTTCGGGGTCATCCATCTGTGCTAGACATATCTCATCCAACAAGGATGAATGAATATTAATTGAGCACAACTGTACCTGGCGATGTTGTATCCAAACTTCAATGCCATCCCCCCTGAGGTCCTATTGCAGTTCTACCTGTACCGTTTGTTGGAATATTTTATTCTAAATATTCATTATCGAGATTTGATGATTAGTTGTTGAACAAAGAAAAACAACAACGAAGCAAAACAAAATAATGATAAAGTGGAAGTCGCAAATAGTCATTCAATCTGGGCTACAAAGCTAGCATACGCTTGAGATCAAGGCTAACGCACGCTATCGCAGAATGTGACTATTGTGAAGACTTTCCACACAGAATGTCGTATGTACTGACATAGACATAGCACACGCTATGAATGATATTTAGCGCACGCTAATGAGTATTTGAATTCAAACAAATGAACGTTGTAAGATTCGGAGGTGAAGCCAAAAGATACAAACGGATATATGTGAAAATATAAATGTACCACTAGAAGGGGGATTGAATAGTGGTATTGCGGATAATTAAACTTTCTCGCGAAGGAAAAATAAATTGTGCAAAAAATAAAAGACACAACGATGTATAGAGGTTCGGCAACTTGCCTACGTCCTCTCTCCGTTTTCTTTTTCTATTGGCTCAAAAAAACCACACACAACTTTACCTCGTCTTCTATAGGTCCGGGCACAACCGTTACAACGCTTATCTTCGATTGGTCCAAGAACAACCAAACACTCAATATAAATTCTTTTATCTAGTGTTTTATAGGAACTAGATAATCCTCACTTACAATCGTCAGAATATAATCCTAACAATGCCAGATCAAGATCCTAATAACACCAGAACTCTTGATTCGTTTCTCTCAAGCTCGTGAAGGAGTGATGCAACACTGACAACAATCAAAGAAGATACGAAGTATATAAAATATTACAACATGTGAACAATACTCGTATCTTTTATCGTCACAACGTAATGTGAAATAACTAGCAATAATCTGAGCTCAAGTGCATTCGTATGCTTTAAGTTGTGTGTCTCTGAGTTACCAAATGGAATGGGTATTTATTGTGTTCAGTCCCTCTTGATATGCTGAAAACTGGTACTATTAGCATACGCTAATAGTTTCTTGTAACGTGCACTATCATTGTATGACTTTGATGAACTGAACTGTCTTCAAACTATTCCAATGGTAATATAACATGTTTAGCGTGCACTGGACAGTCCCTTTAGCATGCGCTGATGACTTGGTTAACTTACTTTACTTTGACTTTGAATAATAATACGGCTTTGTCTCCAACGTTCTTCTCCAACGGATAGATTTTCAACCTAGCGTGCGGTAATGAACATCCTTAGCATGCACTAAATAGTCAAGATTTGCTTTCCAGATTTTCCATGATTTCTTTGTTGACTTTGTTGTTCCAATGGTTGAATGACTAACGGTAGGATTTTGAATATTTAGCGTGCGCTAACATGTAAAAGATAGCATGCGCTAATAATCTTCAGGTAGTGTGCGTTAGTCTTCATTTTAGAGTGCGTTGACTATTGCTTCTTCCTCAGTCCAAAGCTTACTATCTTATATATGCTTTCAGGTAGCATGCGCAACTTGTGTAGCGTGCGTTAGCTAGTTCATATAGCATGCGCTAACATCTTGGTAGCGTGCGTTACCAGATGCTCTTTTTTTAGTCCAGAGCTCACTGTCCTTACTGGCTTCTTTCAACATGAAATCGATAGCGTGCACTAGACACCTTGTTGCGTGCGCTAATTTGATCAACTAGAATGCGCTAATATTTGAAGCTTGTGTGCGCTAAAACATCAGGTGAGTTTTAAAGTGCTCTGCAGGTGACTTTCTGATTTCAGGTAGCTTTCGATAGCGTGCACTATCTCAGATATGTAGCATTCGCTAGACGTTGAATTTGTCTTCAATGATTCATGACGTTTAGTTGAATTTTGTTTAAATGTTTTGAAAACGTTCATCATCAAAATACTTTGTTCAACAATATGATGCAAGCAATGACGTGATATTAGCGCACGCCACAAGAGGATATTAGCGCATGCTAACTGAAAGTATCAGAAGCTACTGGACGGAATGAAAGAGCAGTTAACGTATGTAACCATTCATATTAACGTACGTAACAGGGCAATAGCACACGCTAAAGGAAAAGGTTAGCACACGCTAAACTGTGTCTGGCAGTAACAGCTAGTTGGATGAAATTGCCTATAAATCCCAAACCATTTGGTATCAAACCACACAAAAACTCTAAGCAAATCATCTATACTTATGATATCATTGTAAACATTATTATTTTTGTATTTGAGCTTATATTGATAAGTGTTTGAATGTTATACAGGAAAACATACACGAGGGAAAAAGAAAGGATAAGATTAGATTTGGTTTTATTAAGATCAAGGATCCGGCATTATTAGAATCTCAATCTATATCCACGTGAGGTTTGTCTAGTACCCATAGAAAGATAGATAGGTTGATTCCTTGTCTGATAGAAAAGGAAAACGGTTTAACTTGGACCGACAAAAAGACAAGTGTGTGAACGGTTTATCTCGGACCGATAGAAGAAGTGATTGTAACATTAATCCCTCGACCAATACAAAAGAGGTGTAGAGGTTGATCTTCATCCTATAGAAAAAGATACGGAGAGAGGACGTAGGCACGTTTGGCCGAACCTCTATAAATCTTGTGTCGTTTAATTTCCACACTTTAAATCGCTTCCGCAAGGCGCAAAGAGCTTGATAACTCTTATATACTCCACGCCTATCTCAAAACGGTGAAGATATCGATAATATTGCTCCAACAATTGGTATCGGAGCGGTATCCATATAAATCGGCTTAACATCTAAGGAAGATCTGATGGCGTTTCAACTTGCCCCGGTCGAAGGTCTTGCTTTAAATCGACCACCATTCTTTGATGGATCGAACTTCATGACTTGGAAGAAAAAGATGTCTATCTTCATCCGAGCATACGATATAGAGATGTGGAAAGTCATATGCCTTGGTCCGAAAATTCCCATGAACACCAACGGTACACTTAAAAGTTTCGAAAAGTATGATGACTCTGATTGGAAAAATGACCATTATAATTGCAAAGCAACGCAATTATTATATTGTGCTTTAAATCCAGAAGAACACAACCGGATCTCATCTTGTGATAGTGCCAAAGAAATATGGAAAATGCTAGAGGTCACACACGAAGGCACAAATCAAGTCAAGGAGATGAAGATTAACATTCTTCTCCACGACTATGAGCTATTCCAAATGAAAAAGGACGAATCCATTACAATAATGCTCGACTGATTTTCGGTCATTACTGATACGAATTATCCGGGAGAAGCAGATACGTATCGGTCGGAGTGATTGTAGGAATATTGTAGCGGAAGGCTTTTATACGAGTTGATACGAATTACGTACGTAATGCGTATGAAATACAACGGAAGATTATTATGTCTTGATAAGTATCAAAGTATCACTCAAAATTACAAGGTGGTGACCGAACTTAAATGGATTTCGGCCGTGAAGTAGTATGGGATACGGATTTGGATGTGTTTTATCGAACTAGACCTATAACTCGATAAAAGTAATCTCTCCTCAAGACCTATTGAGAATTGATCAAGTTAAAATCTCGAGACGCGTCGAAACAATAACTAAAGTTTTGTTGAACTCGTTCAACGTATATTTCAAAGAAATACAAGGTTTATTAAACTTCAAGCTTCAAGATATGTTTACAATACAACGAGCACTACTATATATAGTAGTTTCCAACCGTAAGAAAATACAACAAAACGAGAAATGAAACTTCCTAGTAACATCCCAATCGGCCGAAAATATCCAAGGAGATACCATCTTGGATTTTATGTTGATTAAGACATGAAGACATCTTGGACTTATTAAGTGATGGGGACATGAAGAAGACCAAATATCCTTCCTTCCATGCATCAATTCGGCCGAGCTCATTTAGGAGGATTTGGTGTAGATTATGATTTGTATGATATCAACATCTTTGGAATTATATAGGTGATAATGACATGAGGGACAATGACATGAAGGAAAGTTTTGAGGAAAGTCTTCTTCCAATCTTGTGTTTTGGACGTGAGGTATCATGGTGGAAAGAAAGAATATCTTCATTTGGAGTTATTATGGTGATTAGGACATGAGGGAAAATGACATGAAGGATGAAAGTTTTCTTCAAATCTATGCATGGGCCGATTTTGTTATTATGGTGGGGAAGGAAATATCTTCATTATCTTGTTAAAGATATGAAGTCAAGTGAGGTCCCTTTCAAGCATGTCTTGGCCGAATTTACATGCTTTCGGACCGATTCCGTCGTTGAGTTTTACGTTACTCCTGTTCCGATTAACAACGTAACTCCAATCCGCGTATTCTTTTCTCCCAGGTATAATGATGCATGACCATGCGAATTTGTATCGTTGTGGATGTCGATTTTTATTGGAGCTTCTTCGATTTAGATATCGTATCAAGTCTTGAAACTAGAAGAGACAAAAATCTTCATGATCTTGGACCAAATATGATGCTGTCGGTTTTGTCATTTCTGGGATCTAATGAGTCCGAATTTGGTCCTATGGTCTCATATGATTTGTAGCTCTCTTTCTTAGCTTTCCATGGCCACTTGAATCACCTAAATCGGATTTCGGACGAGAAAGTTATGGGCAAAATACTAAAACTGCTACGAAGTCGTCGTGCGCGCGAGAATTGGTAATTTGTCCATGTATTTTGCATGAGGATTTTATGTATGCCTGCGACTCAACCAAGCTTGGTCGGATAATCTTGTTTTTTGTATTTGATGATGTTGACCGATTCGTATCATACCCTCTCTCTTTAAAGGGAATTGTCCTCAATTCCGAACTCCCTTCGTCACCAAGATAATTCACTAAAGCCTCTAAGTATTTGATCTCGAAGATGTCCGCAGTACGTACATGACCCAAAATCTTGAGACGATAGGTAGTGGGGCCCCCTCGAGAATCACCAACAAAATAACTATCATTATTAATAAAATAATAATATTTACTCGCTTGAGTAATACCGATATCATGACATGAGTGGATATCCGAAATGGGGCCTTGCAGTTAACTCCACATCGGGTTCCTCCTCGAGTGGAAACACCGATTTCTCGGGTTCATCATCAAAAATGGAAAACACGAATTTATTACGGTGGGAACCATAGGATTTATTACGGATTCCTCTTCATCAATTGGTTCCTCATCAAATCTTTGCGGTCCGTCATAATCTAACCAACACTCCGTTTCAATATTCTTTGTGCTCCTCAATAATGTCTCATCAAAAATTAATCCACTAAGCTCGTTTCGCATCGCAACAAAGTCACACGAACCACTTTGCTCGATAGGGTAGTTCGACTCAACCATCATCTTCTTTGTCATCAAAAATGCCGCAGAAATTCTGTCATATCAATGTAAATCGGTGACAAAGAGTTCATCTTCAAGATTAGCCGTTTGAAAGCATAAGGCCGTGATCTTGTTTCGCGTTACTAAAATAATTTGGTCCGTTTTGGTCAATTTGACCAACACAACCAACTAGCCCATGATCAAAGTAGCAAGATCTAGGTTCGTCGACTAGGGAGACACGGCTCAACTCATCTTCTTCGTTGAATTGCTCCGTTGAAAACTCTGTCTCGTCTACTTCATTGAAAATGACCGTAGGGACATTGTCTTCATCGAAAAAAGATTCTGTTGGGAATTCCTTGATGGAGGAAGACCTTAGATCGAATGCCGATGGTGGGGCGTCGAAGGATTGGTGGTAAGATGGGGATTTGAACCTTCGATTGAAATATTTTTTGAATTTAAGCCAATCTTGGATTTTAGGCTTACGTTGTTGTGAACAGGACTGTTTCAATTTTTGCCACCAGACGGCGGCGCTACCGCGGAGGCGTCTTGCCACCAACGAAACGCGGCGGTTGATCGGGGCAGCCTTGAAGTCCGAGTGCTCCTCACAAGCACGAAGCCATTCTATGCACGCATTTGAATCACTATCTCCGTGAAATTCCGGTATGATGCGGAATTTGGCCAAGAAATCAATATCGTTGGCATCGTCTCTGCGTCTTTCTTGCATACGTCGCTCCGGTAAGCCGTTTAGTGCGTCACGGAGTGTCATCAAGAAATCGAGCTCGGAGAATTCCATAACAAGAATCAAGAGATAGTTCTTGACAAGAAATCGGATAGAAAATTTTCCAAGAAATCCGTGAAGAATGAACCAAGAAGATGATCAAAGAATCTGATCTCCACCGTTCAGACTGTAGTTCAATGAGTTGGCTTACCTTTGTCAAAATTTTGTGATGATCCAACGGTCGAATCCACGGGAAACTTTGTTTTCTTCCGACTGCGCTAATCTGCCAATGTTATGCGAAAATTCTTCTAACCGTGAAGAACAACCCAAGAAGGTTTCAACAAAAAAAAAAAAAAATTCGGTGAATATAGTTGATCGCCCAAGGAGATGACCTTGGGCTCCGATACCACTTATGATACGAATTATCCGGGAGAAGCGGATACGTATCGGTCGGAGTGATTGTAGGAATATTGTAGCGGAAGGCTTTTATACGAGTTGATACGAATTACGTACGTAATGCGTATGAAATACAACGGAAGATTATTATGTCTTGATAAGTATCAAAGTATCACTCAAAATTACAAGGTGGTGACCGAACTTAAATGGATTTCGGCCGTGAAGTAGTATGGGATACGGATTTGGATGTGTTTTATCGAACTAGACCTATAACTCGATAAAAGTAATCTCTCCTCAAGACCTATTGAGAATTGATCAAGTTAAAATCTCGAGACGCGTCGAAACAATAACTAAAGTTTTGTTGAACTCGTTCAACGTATATTTCAAAGAAATACAAGGTTTATTAAACTTCAAGCTTCAAGATATGTTTACAATACAACGAGCACTACTATATATAGTAGTTTCCAACCGTAAGAAAATACAACAAAACGAGAAATGAAACTTCCTAGTAACATCCCAATCGACCGAAAATATCCAAGGAGATACCATCTTGGATTTTATGTTGATTAAGACATGAAGACATCTTGGACTTATTAAGTGATGGGGACATGAAGAAGACCAAATATCCTTCCTTCCATGCATCAATTCGGCCGAGCTCATTTAGGAGGATTTGGTGTAGATTATGATTTGTATGATATCAACAACTTTGGAATTATATAGGTGATAATGACATGAGGGACAATGACATGAAGGAAAGTTTTGAGGAAAGTCTTCTTCCAATCTTGTGTTTTGGACGTGAGGTATCATGGTGGAAAGAAAGAATATCTTCATTTGGAGTTATTATGGTGATTAGGACATGAGGGAAAATGACATGAAGGATGAAAGTTTTCTTCAAATCTATGCATGGGCCGATTTTGTTATTATGGTGGGGAAGGAAATATCTTCATTATCTTGTTAAAGATATGAAGTCAAGTGAGGTCCCTTTCAAGCATGTCTTGGCCGAATTTACATGCTTTCGGACCGATTCCGTCGTTGAGTTTTACGTTACTCCTGTTCCGATTAACAACGTAACTCCAATCCGCGTATTCTTTTCTCCCAGGTATAATGATGCATGACCATGCGAATTTGTATCGTTGTGGATGTCGATTTTTATTGGAGCTTCTTCGATTTAGATATCGTATCAAGTCTTGAAACTAGAAGAGACAAAAATCTTCATGATCTTGGACCAAATATGATGCTGTCGGTTTTGTCATTTCTGGGATCCAATGAGTCCGAATTTGGTCCTATGGTCTCATATGATTTGTAGCTCTCTTTCTTAGCTTTCCATGTCCACTTGAATCACCTGAATCAGATTTCGGACGAGAAAGTTATGGGCAAAATACTAAAACTGCTACGAAGTCGTCGTGCGCGCGAGAATTGGTAATTTGTCCATGTATTTTGCATGAGGATTTTATGTATGCCTGCGACTCAACCAAGCTTGGTCGGATAATCCTCTTTTTTGTATTTGATGATGTTGACCGATTCGTATCAATTACGGATGGATTGGCTTGTTCCGGAAAACCCCTTTCGAGTAGTGAAAAAGTAAAGAAAATCCTACGATCACTACCTCAGGAATGGGACGGCACGGTGACGGCGATTATCGAATTGAAAGATTTAAATAATCTTGATTTTAGCGCCCTTGTGGGTTCGCTAATTAATTAGGAGATTATACTGAAATCTCGAAATGCAAAGCCGAAGCCGAAGGAAAGAACTATAGCTTTAAAAGCTAAAAAAGTGTCAAATATCGAAGAAATCCCGGTGGACGAAGATGATGAATAATTGGCATATTATGCCATGAATATAAATAAGTTTCAAAACTTATTGAACCGGAGAAGGAAGGACATCAAATCGTGCGAATCTAAGAAATTCGACAACAACTGTCGCATATGTGGTAAACAAGGCCACTTTGAAAAGAATTACCAAGCATCAACTTCCAAGAAGGAAGCATTAATCACAACATGGAGTGACGAAGATGATGAGGATGATATCGAAAATAAATTAAAGAATGATCTTTTGAAAGTTCAAGACGAACTTAAAAATTTAACGAACAAATTTTCTCTCGGAAATGAGAAATTTGAAAATATGCTCTCTCTTCAAAAATATACGTTAAACAAACAGGGATTAGGATTCAAACCGCATAATAAAACCGAATCCTTAAACTTGAAAATACCCCGTTGCGATAAATGTTTAAAAATTGGGCATCATATTTCAAATTGTAAAAACCCAAGTCGGACGATAAAAATTAAGAAAATTTGGGTTCCTACAGGAACCAACATTTCAAATATCGTCTAAATTTCAAATGAAAAACCAACTATCGGTTGGATCCCCAAGAATCAAAATTAAATATTTCATCAATTGGTATATTTATCTTTGATATTTTCAAAATCGATATTCAACTCAGGGGGAGTTGTTATATTTTTAATAGGGAGATATATTTGTCAAGGGGGAGTTTACCCATTTCAGCATACATTATAATTATATTATCAATTTATCATCTTATATGCACTTTTTGCTGATAACAAAAATGGAGAGAAGAACGGTATAGAATAAGAATGGTATACGGGGAGAAAAATAAAAGAAAGACGAGAAAAGCGTCATGGAAGAATGACGAGAAAAAATAAAAATATATACGAATCATGAAAGGGGGCGAAAAGACAAAGGAGGAGTTGAAAAATGAGAAATAGTTGAAAAGAAGAAAAGAAAAGATGGGAAGAAACTAACGAAACGGACAAAGCCGAAAACTCTGATCTGTGGTTTTTATATTTTGCAGGTTTATCCCATTCAAAGAGTATTGTTTTGTAATCATAAAAAAAGGGGAGATTGTTGGAATATTTTATTTCATATATTCATTATCGAGTTTTGATGATTAGTTGTTGAACAAAGAAAAACAATGAGGAAGCAAAACAAAACAATGAAAAAATCGAAGTCGCAAAAAGTCATTCAATATGGACTGCAAATCTACCGCACGCTAGAGATCAAGTCTAATCCACGCTATCGCAAAATATGAATGTTGTGAAGACTTTCAACACTGAATGTCGTATTCACTGACACAGACATAGCGCACGCTATGAATGATATTTAGTGCACGCTAAAGAGCATTAATATTCAAACAAATTAACATTGGAAGATTCGGAGGTGAAGTCAAAAGATACAAACGGATATATGACGCAAGCAATGACGTGATATTAGTGCACGCTATAAGAGGATATTGGCGCACGCTAACTGAAAGTATCAGAAGCTACTAGACTGAATGAAAGAGCAGTCAAACGTACGTAACCATTCATATTAACGTACGTAACAGGGCGATAGCGCATGCTAAAGGAAGAGGCTAGCGCACGCTAAACTGTGTCTGGAAGTAACGGCTAGTTGGATGAAATTGCCTATAAATACCAAACCATTTGTTATCAAACCACACAACAACTCTGAGCAAATTATCTATACTTGTGATATCATTGTAAACATTATTGTTGTTGTATTTGAGCTTATATTGATAAGTGTTTGAGTGTTATACATGAAAACATACACGAGAGGAAAAAGAAAGGATAATATTGGATTCGGTGTTATTAGGACCAAGGATCCGTCATTATTATAATCGCAATCTATATCCACGTGAGGTTTGTCTAGTACCCATAGAAAGCTAGATAGGTTGATTCCTTGTCCGATAGAAAAGGAAAATGATTTAACTTGGATCGACAAAAAGACAAGTGTGTGAACGGTTTATCTCGGACCGATAGAAGACGAGATTGTAACGGCAATCCCTCGACCGATAGAAGAGAGGTGTAGAGGTTGATCTTCATCCTATAGAAAAAGATACGGAGATAGGACGTAGGCACGTTTGGCCGAACCTCTATAAATCTTGTGTCGTTTAATTTCCGCACTTTAAATCGCTTCCGCAAAGCGCAAAGAGTTTGATAACTCTTATAAACTCCATGCCTACCTCAAAACAGTGAAGATACCGATAATATAGCTCCAACACTCTTAAGCCGGATATGATCGCTTCTTACGTAGTCTTCCGACTAAGTGCATCTGCTACTACATTGGCCTTTCCTGTAATACCCGTAATTTCGATTTCCGGTAATTTCTTTTTTTTCGGCGAAAGTCCGTTTTGACGACTCGATCATGACCGTTTCGTCATTTCGAGATTGATTAATTCTGCACTTTTTGTCATCCGAGCTCGTTTCGGTGTCGTTTTGTTGAGTTCCGTGCTTTTTAGCGGTTTTTCCGCACTTGAGTTCGATTCTTGCGAATCTCGTCAAGCTATTGTTTGAGTTTCCGCAAGTCCGTTTAACTTTGTTAGGCGTGTTGTGAACGGTTTGGTTATTCGATCACGTAACGTGATTTCCGGGCGTTTTGGGCAGTAGTCGTAAAATCACAAAGTTTGTGTTAATTACTATCCATTCTCGAATTTCGAGCCTTAGGTGGTCGAATCGTGTGTTCTCTTAGTGCTCGGATTCGTATTTGCGAGTACTTCGTAACCGTATGTTCGATTCGTATTCGAGTTCGGGTTTGAGTCGTTCGGATCGTCGGAGTGGCCACGGCCGAGGCGGCGCGGCAGTGCAGTCCGGCGAGTTACGGCCGTAAGGTGCGGTTCTGGCCGTAAGTGTTCGGCAGGCCTGGCACGACGAATGCGGTCTGGCCGTAAGTCGAGATTCTGGCCGTGCGGGTGCGTGCAACTTCCGGACGAATGCCGGTTCTGGCCGTAGGACTGCCGTGTACGGCCGTAGTAAGTCGAGTTACGGCCGTAAGGTCTGTCGATTCTGGCCGTAAGCGATCGGCATGCGCTGGCGGATTTTGACGAATGCCGGTGGCGGCCGTAAGGTCAGCCGATTCTGGCCGTAAGTGGTCGGCGAGGATCTTTGGGAGTATATATATGTTCGAGCGATGGGTTTACACCTATTTTTCTCATCCCTCTCATTTCCTTCCGTGGTGGGGCTTGGAGTACGTGATTAGATGTTGTTTATATATCAATCCACGAAGTTCTTGAGTTTCTAACATCAATCCATCACCTCATAACCTCCTCCGATCTACCGAATCAAGGTTAGATTTCTTGATAATCTAGTTTTGGGGAATTTGGGTATTTTGGTTGTTTTCGTCCGATTAATCCGATTTATCTTAGGATTATGATGGATTGATGATTATTTAGATGTATTATATCATTTCCCTTGTTATTCCATGGTTGGATCGTATCGATTCGTTATTTGGGTCGAGTTCTTGGACCGACGCCTTGAAGGTGTCCTAAAATGTCATAGAGGGGTTTTCGGGCGTTCTTCGATTATTCTTCCTCGTATGATCGATGATTTATTGATTATATATTGTTAGGGTCGAATTCTTGTGAAGGACTCGAGTCGGAACCCTCCCGTTCGTTGTCTTCTTGGGTCGAGCTTCGGTTGAATCGTGTTCTTGAGTGTCGGTAGCGGTCATTAAGTCGAGCTTTCCGTTGCTCGCGTGCGTTGGACTTGAGGCGAGTATCTCGTCTATATTCTTTATACTTTGAGAATGTGATGTGTCGTGAATTTAACGTGGACTCGTTAGTGACGGTATATTTAACCGTAACTTACTTTAAATGAAGATGTGATTTTATGAAGGTAATTACCAACGTAAACTTTAGTTTCAAGAATAATGATAACTACCTCATCATGTTATTTTGTGATTAAAATAAATACTAGAAATGAGTAGTTAATCAAGAATTGTGGAATCGCGTAATACTTGTATTATTTGCTCGTTGGCCTTTTTCTGAATGATGGTTTTCTTTGTGGATGTTGTGCCTTTGTGGAAGTTATGTTACATTAACTTATATGTTACGTGTTTCGGTTGTAGTGAATATTGTGCCTTTGTTGTTGTGTATCTTAGCGAATTGAGATGTTGTCGGGTAGGGTCCGTCGAGGCCTCCGGAGGCGCGTGCTTGCGAGTACGGCCGGACGTGCGTTGTGACCATAAGGTTATCAATTCGGGTAGGTGCAGGGAGGGCTCAGAATCGACACTTGCGAGTGCGATGTCATGATAACTTATGGGTGTATTTGAATGATGTTATCCGGGTAGGGTCCGTCGAGGCCTCGGAGCGCGTGCTTGCGAGTACGGCCGGATGTTACGATTTGACCATAAGGTTATCTAATCGGGTAGGTCCGGAGAGGGCTCAGAGAATCGTCACTTGCGAGTGCGATGTCAAGATAACTTATGGGTGTGTTCGAGTTTATTCTTGATGACTAATCCGGGTGGGACCCTTCGGGGCCACGGAGATGTTTTATTATTGATTTGATATCTACGAATTGTTTATGTTTTGAATCTTGAATCCCGATTATATTGGTGAATATGGTTTTGATCTTGAGGTTTGAGTTGAGAATAAAATCATTTGTATGATTTTGAAAGAAAACCTTTTGAAAAGGATAAACATTCATATTTCAGATTTTACACGAGACCCCAAGTCTCTAAATAATCTCTTACAATGATTTGGAGTAATCCCCATGGTTTGTTTTAAAGGAATAAATTTTCAAAAGACTTTAGACTCGGGATCGTGTTACTACCTTGTCGAAATGTTATTTTCATAACGGTTGTATTCTTGATGTATAATTGTATAGCTTGGTTACTTGCTAGCGATTCCATCGCTAACCCCTCGTTGGGGATTTTGTTATTTATTCCGGTGTTACATTTGGAGAGTGAGCAACCACGAGGATTGGCTCGGAGGATGATGCAATGCGGCGATACTAGTCACATTTGTAGTCCGTCGTCTGTCGGTGATATGTCGGTTGAGTTCTTGTCATCCTTGAGGGGATGGACATTTTATGTACTATGTGATCGAGTTGTAATTTAGTTTCATCGGATGTACGGTTATGCTATGCTTTGAGAGACCTAATCGGTCTACGGTATTATGTTTTGGTCAAGTTGACCGCATGTGGGTTTTGATTTGTAGTCTCCCTTTGGTAGCTCCTTGTGGAAAGGGGTCTACGGTGTGTAATATCCACGAGTGGATTGGGGTGTTACATAAATGGTATCGGAGCTTAGGTTTGCGAAAACCTAGGCGGTTGGGTCTAGTTGGGTCTTGTCGAGTCGTGTCTTGTCGGAGTCGTGTCTTGTCGTGTCACCGGGTGAGCGATTGTGAACAAGCGAGATCATTGCGATCCGTTGTGATCAATTGTGGTTCGTTGTGATTAGTATCGTGTTGCGGCCATTATCTCCGTGCGGCTTTGTGGACGTAAGTCTCCTCCTTTATGTGAGGTACTGTATTTCATGTTTTTACGTGTGCGAATTAAATGTGATGTGTGTCCTTATTTACACGGTGTTGTGTAAGGGAGTTGTATTCGATGCTCGTGACGCACGATATACGAATATGACTGGACGTATTGATGTTTTGACTTTGAACCGCCGTGTGGGGTGGTATGTTGTGAAATTTGTGAACTTTGATGGGTTTTGAAAGTGTGCTGAAGTTAATTCGGTGAAAAGCTCAAATGATAGTCTGGATATATGTTTTAACTTGATGCGCGAAATGTGTTTGGTTGAATTTGTGATTTTGTTTGTCGTTTGAGCGGTGGTTTTTAGTTCGATCGGTTTGTTTGGACTATCGTAATTATTCATTGCGGGTAGATTTGAGAATATATTTTTGAGGGGCCATAAGTGCGAACATTTTTGTGAAAGTTGATTTTGAAAATATTTTTATGGTTCGATTAAACCCGGCCGTATGAATTTTGAAATCGTCGAGTTTTGACATAGTTAATCCTGTATTTTCAAATGACACCATCAAAGCGGTATGAGGAAAAATGTATATTAATGTATTTTGGGCACCGCAAAATATTACCGTCACCTTCTGTTGAGACCAAAAGAATTTTGAAAAATTTATGGTATATGTTTGTTACGTTGTTTTGCCGTCGGAAAATTTTTACAAGACCTTTCTTACAATTCTATAGGTGATCATTTTCTGTTGCTCAATCTCTATCGACCTAATCATATGGTCCGTCTGTGACGATCGTGAACCCTAACTGCGATATCAGTATTGCACTTAGTTGCTTCACCTGTGTGGATATTATTGACGTATTATATATTGTCACAATTCTTGTTAGCAAGTTATGGGTGTACGCCCAGATACGATGATTTCATAGTTCGGTATAATTGTGTGTTTCTTTGACGTTATCCGGATGTGGTAATTTAGAATGTCTTGTACATTGTTTTCAAAAGCGAGACGAGAGATGATAATAGATTCGTAGTTTTGATCAAACTTTTCTTTTCTAAAATTCGCTTGACAAATTTTCCAAATTCAGAATTTTAAAATACTATCATTTGACGAGCACCTTGAAAAAAAAAAATGTTTTTAAAATATTACCCATATTCGACCACGATGATATGTTTGTGGTTTTGACCGTGATAAACTTGGTAAAGGTAAATGCGTTATGTTAACATGGCTAAGTGAATGATTTATGAATTTGAATTCTGTCGTTGCGGTGATAGTTCATGTATTCGTGTTACAACTCGGAATGAGTATTTTATTGTGTTATTGTTGGTTGCTCTATATTGATTATGTGGTGGTTGTTTTGTTGTTACGATCGGTTGCCCATTCGGTATGCCGAGAGGTCGAGGTCGTGGTAACCCTCCGCGCGACCGAGGATCGTACTACCGGTAATGGAATTAGTCTTGGTGTTGCCACCGTGCTCCAACAGTGGCGGACCGGATGACACATTTAGCTCGGGTGGTTCGGCGTAACCATACCTGCGAATGAGGATGTTGGATCGACTCGGTGGCTTAGAGAAGTGGTTCGTATCGTCCCCCTCGCTGCGGGAGCGGGTGATACTTTGGGTGGGACGGTTTGCTTATCCAATGGAGAAGATTTTCAAGGCGATTGGTTGTCCCGAGGAGCGGAGGATTCCTATCGCCCGATTCCTTCTCGTTGATGACGCCGCTAGCGGTGGGAGGCCGTTGAGCCTCAAGATCATCTTGTTACTTGGGAAGAGTTCAAGAAGTTGATGGAAGCGGAATTTTGCCGAGGCCGATTCGAGAGCAGAGGATCCGAGATTTTTACCTAGCCGAGCCACGGGATGTACCCGTGTCGCAGGCTATTGTCGATTATAGTCGGCGGCTCGCCTTTGTGAAGAATCGGTGAGGACCGAGGAGGACAAGATCCGTCATTTTGATATGCGGATGAGACCGAGAGATTCGACAGTACATGTCGGGTTTCACTTGTGCTACTTTGAGAGAGTATCGAATCGAGCCATGGCGTACGAGATGGCATCGTTATCTCACCGGGCCTTCGCATGAGTCGAAGAGACAGAGGACGTCTGGAGATTTTCGGACGGTGCAAGAGATGGAAATTCTTCTCATCGAGTTTCGCGTGGTCGTGCGGCGAAACCTTCAATTTCTTCGTTCGGTGGAACCAAGAGTTCCAAGTTGTCTTCTTTGACTCCTAGTCAGACTGGGAGGTGCTTTAACTGCAATGTTGTCGGTCATGTGCAAGCTAATTGTCCTTCGCAACGGATTACTTGTTATAATTGTGGACTCGAGGGCCACAGAGTTCAGTACTGTGAATTATTCCATGAGGTTTCCCAGAATCGTGTTTCGGCATCGGTATCGGGATCGGTTTGTCGGGACCGTTGAGATTTTGTCGGCCGTGCTTTGTTGTTTGTGACTTCACTTTTTTAGTTTAAGTTTCGGGACGAAACTTTTTTAGAGGGGTAGAATGTAATACCGTAATTTCGATTCCGGTAATTTCTTTTTTCGCGAAAGTCCGTTTTGACAACTCGATCATGACCGTTTCGTCATTTGAGATTGATTAATTCTGCACTTTTTGTCATCCGAGCTCGTTTCGGTGTCGTTTTGTTGAGTTCCGTGCTTTTTAGCGGTTTTCCGCACTTGAGTTCGATTCTTGCGAATCTCGTCCAGCTATTGCTTTGAGTTTCCCGCAAGTCCGTTTAACTTTGTTAGACGTGTTGTGAACTTCGGTTTGGTTATTCGATCACGTATCGTGATTTCCGGCGTTTTGGGCGTTTTCGTAATTTCCCAAAGTTTGGGGTAATTACTTTCCATTGTCGAATTTCGAGCCTTAGGTGGTCGGAATCGTGTGTTCTCTTAGTGCTCGGATTCGTATTTGCGAGTACTTCGTAACCGTATGTTCGATTCGTATTCGAGTTCGGGTTTCGGTCGTTCGGATCGTCGGAGTGGCCACGACCAAGAGGCGCCGCGGCAGTGCTGATGCGGCCGAGTTACGGCCGTAAGGTGCGATTACGGCCGTAAGTGTTCGGCAGGCCTGGCACGGCGAATGCGATTCTGGCCGTAGGGTCGAGATTCTGGCCGTGCGGGTGCGAGCAACTTCCGGACGAATGCGATTCTGGCCGTAAGGACTGCCGTGTCTGGCCGTAAGTCGAGTTACGGCCGTAAGGTCTGTCGATTCTGGCCGTAGCGATCGGCATGCTTGGCGGATTTTGACGAATGCGATTCTGGCCGTAAGCGATCGGCATGCGGCTGGCGGATTTTGACGAATGCCGATTACGGCCGTAAGTGGTCGGCGAGATCTTTGGGGAGTATATATATGTTCGAGCAATCGGGTTTACACCTATTTTTCTCATCCCTCTCATTTCCTTAGTGGTAGGGCTTGGAGTACGTGATTAGATGTTGTTTATATATCAATCCACGAAGTTCTTGAGTTTCTAACATCAATCCATCACCTCATAACCTCCTCCGATCTACCGAATCAAGGTTAGATTTCTTGATAATCTAGTTTTGGGGAATTTGGGTATTTTGGTTGTTTTCGTCCGATTAATCCGATTTATCTTAGGATTATGATGGATTGATGATTATTTAGATGTATTATATCATTTCCTTGTTATTCCATGGTTGGATCGTATCGATTCGTTATTTGGGTCGAGTTCTTGTGACGCCTTGAAGGTGTCAGTAAAATGTCATAGAGGGTTTTCGGGCGTTCTTCGATTATTCTTCCTCGTATGATCGATGATTTATTGATTATATATTGTTAGGGTCGAATTCTTGTGAAGGACTCGAGTCGGAACCCTCCGTTCGTTGTCTTCTTCGGTCCGAGCTTCCCGGTTGAATCGTGTTCTTCTGAGTGTCCTAGCGGTCATTAAGTCGAGCTTTCCCGTTGCTCGCGTGCGTTGGACTTGAGGCGAGTATCTCGTCTATATTCTTTATACTTTGAGAATGTGATGTGTCGTGAATTTAACGTGGACTCGTTAGTGACGGTATATTTAACCGTAACTTACTTTAAATGAAGATGTGATTTTATGAAGGTAATTACCAACGTAAACTTTAGTTTCAAGAATAATGATAACTACCTCATCATGTTATTTTGTGATTAAAATAAATACTAGAAATGAGTAGTTAATCAAGAATTGTGGAATCGCGTAATACTTGTATTATTTGCTCGTTGGCCTTTTTCTTGAATGATGGTTTCTTTGTGGATGTTGTGCCTTTGTGGAAGTTATGTTACATTAACTTATATGTTACGTGTTTCGGTTGTAGTGAATATTGTGCCTTTGTTGTTGTTGTGTATCTTAGCGAATTGAGATGTTGTCGGGTAGGGTCCGTCGAGGCCTCCGGAGGCGCGTGCTTGCGAGTACGGCCAGACGTGCGTTGTGACCATAAGGTTATCAATTCGGGTAGGTGCGGGAGGGCTCAGAATCGACACTTGCGAGTGCGATGTCATGATAACTTATGGGTGTATTTGAATGATGTTATCCGGGTAGGGTCCGTCGAGGCCTCGGAGGCGCGTGCTTGCGAGTTCGGCCTGATGTTACGATTTGACGATAAGGTTTTCTTATCGGGTAGGTCCGGAGAGGGCTCAGAATCGTCACTTGCGAGTGCGATGTCAAGATAACTTATGGGTGTGTTCGAGTTTATTCTTGATGACTAATCCGGGTGGGACCCTTCGGGCCACGGAGATGTTTTTATTTATTGATTTGATATCTACGAATTGTTTATGTTTTGAATCTTGAATCCCGATTATATTGGTGAATATGGTTTTGATCTTGAGGTTTGAGTTGAGAATAAAATCATTTGTATGATTTTGAAAGAAAACCTTTTGAAAAGGATAAACATTCATATTTCAGATTTTACACTGAGACCCCGAAGTCTCTAAATAATCTCTTACAATGATTTCGGAGTAATCCCCATGGTTTGTTTTAAAGGAATAAATTTTCAAAAGACTTTAGACTCGGGATCGTGTTACTACCTTGTCGAAATGTTATTTTCATAACGGTTGTATTCTTGATGTATAATTGTATAGCTTGGTTACTTGCTAGCGATTCCATCGCTAACCCCTCGTTGGGGATTTTGTTATTTATTCCAGTGTTCTTTCGAGAGTGAGCAACCACGGGATTGGCTCGGAGGATGATGCAATGCGGCGATACTAGTCACGGTTGTAGTCCTGTCATCGGTGATATGTCAGTTTGAGTTCTTGTCATCCTTGAGGGGATGGACATTTTATGTACTATGTGATCGAGTTGTAATTTAGTTTCATCAGATGTACGGTTATGCTATGCTTTGAGAGACCTAATCGGTCTACGGTATTATGTTTTGGTCAAGTTGACCGCATGTGGGTTTTGATTTGTAGTCTCCCGCCTGGTAGCTCCTTGTGGAAAGAGGTCTACGGCGTGTAATATCCCTGAGTGGATTGGGGGTGTTACATTTCCAGGGTGATATAAAATCTCCATGTCATAATATTTGATTAGCTCCAGCCAACGCCTCTGTCTCATGTTTAAGTCCTTTTGGGTGAAGATGTATTTTAAACTCTTTTGGTCCGTTAAAATCTTACAGGTAACCCCGTAAAGGTAGTGCCTCCAAATTTTAGGAGTGTGGACCACTACGGCTAGTTCCAGGTCATGTGTTGGGTAGTTCACTTTATACGACTTAAGTTGTCGAGAGGCGTATGCAACAACCTTGTCATTCTGCATGAAGACACACCCCAGTCTATGTTTAGATGCATCTGTGTATATTATGAATCCTTCCGGCCCTGTGGTTGTACTAACCCGGGGCAGTAGTTAGTCTCCTCTTTAGCTCGTCGAAGCACTCCTGACAATCCGTAGTCTAAACAAACTTGGAACTCTTCCTCAATAGGTTCGTCAATGGCCGAGCGATACAAGAAAAGGCCTCGACGAACCATCGATAATAACCTGCCAATCCCAAGAATTTTCTTACCTCCTTGACATTCTTTGGTGGTTCCCAACTCATCACTGTCTCGATCTTTTGCGGATCTACCCTGACACCTTCTGCTGAAATACATGTCCTAGAAAGGTCACCTCCGACATCTAGAACTCGCATTTGGAAAATTTTGCATAGATTAAGTGTTGCCTCAAAACACTTAACACATATCTCAAGTATCCCTCGTGTTCCTATCGGCTTCGGGGATAGACTAAAATGTCGTCAATAAAAACCACCACACACTTATCGAGGAAATCCATCAAAACCTTGTTCATCAATTCCATAAAAATGGCTGGGGCATTGGCTAAGCCAAATGACACCACCATGTAATAATAATGTCCATATCTTGATCAAAATGCAATCTTCGAGATATCTTCCTCCCCAATCCTCAATTGGTGATATCCAGACCGTAAATCAATTTTGGAGAACACCGTCGCTCCCTGTAATTGATCCAGTAGATCATCAATTCATGGAAGTGGATAACGATTCTTGATAGTGACTTTGTTTAGTTCTCTATAGTCGATACAGAAGTGTAAGGAGTTATCATTTTTCTTCACAAAAAGGACCGACGCACCCCACGGCAAAGTACTCGGATGGATCAGTCCCTTTTTTAATAATTCCTTGAGTTGCATTTTTAATTCCTTCATTTAAGTCGGTTCCATCCTGTAAGGTTCTTTGGAGATAGGCATTGTTCCCAGCTCAAGTTCAATCGAGAGATTGACCTCCCATCGTGGCGGCAGCCCTGGTAATTCATCGAGAAAAATGTCTGGAAATTAACTCATCAAGGGAATGTTAACGATCGATAGTTGTGATGTGTCTTTCTGGAGAACATAACACTAGTAATACCTCTCTGGAGTGTCACAAGATACTTTCGATGCAAGAAGGCTGAGAGATCCTTTTGTACTGAAGTGTTCTCGACCCCTGATTATGTGAGTGGCACTGTCACAAGTCATAATGGAAATGGTCAGGTGGTAGGTGTCTAATATTGTCCTGTGCATGGTCATCCAGTCCATACAAAAAATGATATCCTCGTTCTGAAGTGTTAAAACCATTAGATTCGCCGGCCATCCCCGATCATTGATACCGATCGGATAGTCTCGGAATTCTAGATTACCTCCAACTCTGCTACCCTCGAGTATTTTAACAGTAAAATATTCACAAGGTACACAGGAAAGGTTCAAACGTTTAACACATTCCACAGATATAAACGAGTGTGTGGCTCCAGTATCAAACATTACATGAACAGGCTGGGAATTAACAAGAATTGTACCTGAGACACTAGGTGCAGGTTGGTCATCGGTAGCCCTCAATTCGAACACGCAGGATGGTAGAGTCCAGAGGAGGGTGCAGTGCCTCCTCCACGCCCACGTCCTTTTCCGACACCATGTGATGGGGGCTGAGTTTGATAGGTCGGAGCTCGGTAATTGGAAATGGCGGGTGCCCTGAATGACTGTACAGAACCTTGCTGACTCTGAAAGGCTGGATTTGGTGCACTATTGGCTCGCGAACATTTGGCAGCCACTTTATGACACTGACTCACGGTATGTCTAGCTATGCCATAGTTGAAACAGTTCCGGCGGAGACACTCCATGTGCCCTTCTGTTGGTACGAAACTACTGATTTAGAGGAGAAACCAATTCCCGAGTTCATTATACTAGTGCTCCCAGACTGGTTAGACATCTTCTGCTTCTTCTGATTATGTCCGGTGTCAGAACTAACAACAGTACCGGCATACGCTCTGACTACATCCTCATATGCCCTTAGAGTCGTACAGTGAAATCCGGTTGCATAACATTGGACAACTTCCGACAACCATTGTGCAAGGTGACAGATCCGTTGATCTTCAGATGGAACCATTTGTGAGACATAACTTAGTTCGGTTCGATAGGCTCGAATGATTTCTGGCACCGGCAAATGTTGTGGTTCAGTACTAAAGAAATTTCGTGCTCGGGAAGTTTGAGCCGACCTGGGGCAGTACTCGTCTCTCAACAGTTTGGAAAACTCGGCCCACCCGACTACCCTGCCCTCCGGCTTATAGGTCCTCCACCATCGGGCAGCAGTGTCGCGGAGCTGGTTGATCCCCAGTGGCACCTTTCGGTTCCCTTGGCAACCGATTACCTCGAAAGTAGTCTACATTTCGGAGATACAGTCGTCCACATGTTTATCTCACGAACTGTCGAACAATGGTGGCCTAGCTTTCAGCATCTCTCCAAGCCATCGGTCCTTTCCGGCATTTTCTTCAACGTTAATGACTGGTACCCGCTCCGCTCGGTTAACCTGAGCGATTCCATCGCAATGGCCTGGGCGAGAGTCTAAATGAAAGCTGGATCCATTACCCTGTTGTTCTGGTTTACTGCCTCCTCTTCATTTTGATTATTGGACAGTAGCTGCTCTCCGGCTAGAACAGTTTCAGCGGTGTTCCTATCTTCATTTTGGTTCACAGCGGATCCCTGAGCATCGTTCATGATTCTATTAGCTCCATGACATGCCATTGTGATAAATGTTCGATCTAGAGATTCAGTTCGGTATAATTAATCTTTGAGTTCTACTTAGTTCAAACATCATACCTTATTTTCAAGAAACATACGTGTTCCTCACTTTGACATTCCTCGAGGAGTTGCGGTCCCTTGGAGTGTTGGACTTTGAAAACCCTCAAACATTTTTAAAAACATTTTGGTAAAACCTTCAACGTTGATGTTTTGCTTTGATACCATTTTTGGTACCACCCCCAAGATTGACCGGGGAGTTACAGTGCCATGAATCCCAGGTGGGACCCACAAGACTATTTTAAAGACTTTATAAATTCCTTTAAATAATTATCAAGAGATTGATTCCATGATGGTACAAATATGAAAATAAAATACTTTAGGAAATAAATTCACAAATACGGTTATTACATAATTTTAGAATTTTCAAGAGTTTAATTCAAAAGAAACGAAATAACAAGACTCCTCCCGAACACTGCTCAAGCCTGACCGGAACCTTGGGGAATGTCCTGCACATATTCAACAAATTTTCCTTGCACGGCGAATCGTGCCAGACAACCTAGTCAGACAGTATAATTAAAATTCATCGATAGAATAAGATAAATTCGCAGAACAATATCATAATTCGATTTGGCAAAAAAAGTTCACAGAATACTCGAAATTTTCTTTTCTACCAACACATAAACTCCCTAGGTCGTAACCAAGGGTCACGGTGTTAGGAATATGCCCTCGAATGCCACTCAGGGTATGAGAGAGAAGGGGCATTGTACTTGTAATTATGGAATTATCAATAAAAGGCAATATGATTCATTCACTGTTTTATTGTATTTCAAATGCATTCTTGATTTGGTAAACATTGATGTAATATCCTATAATTTCGCTACGATTTTTCTCATTATTTTATCTGAGTTGTACTGTACAAAGTGGGACCGATACATTATGGGTGGATAATTTCGGGAACTGTGACAGTCGTGCCAGTATGTATATCGAGGTTATTTTAATTCTAGGATATTACATGCTTGATGTGTTTTTCGGTGTCGGATATACTGTATGAGTATTTGTACAATTGTCGTACTTGGTCGACAGTTGTATTTGAGGATATCGTGCATCAGATGTATCGTATGAGAATGTTATCGGAACGAGCATATGTATTCAGTATGCCATATGTTCGTATCCAGTATGTCGAGACGGACGAGAACGGTTGGATTTTGGTCAAGTATATAAGGCCATTACGTACGCTAGCATTAAGGACTTACGTACGTTAAATTACATGTTTTATGTACGTTATGCCTAAAGGATTACGTACGTAACAAAGGGAATCGAACAGGACCGAGCTGTGGTCGGTAGGTGGGGCCCGGTGTCGGCAGCTTTCGGCATGGATGTGGACAGGCAAGTCAACCTCGAGCATTACGTACGTTATGCAGGGTGCATTACGTATGTTAAAGAGGGATTTACTGTATCAAGTCAATGTACATATTACGTACACTATGAAGTGAACGAAACAGGTCAGTGAGTTCTGGAATGATGTTACAAGCTATGTTAGATGTGTAGCGTACGCTAGAGACCATTACGTACATTAACGTTGAGTGATAACGTATGTAATGAACAATGCAGTTTATAAAATGAAGTGTGGACTTCATTTCCCTTACGAACCAAAGAGATGTTCCTCTCCATATCTGTCCTTCTTCACTTCTAAGTGTGTTCTAGACACTTTTAACTTGGTTATGAGCTTGGGAGCATGGATTTGAGGCTTGGATATGAAGATGTTAATGATTCTTGAAGTGTTTGATGGTATTATTCATCTTCAAGAGTTATTTTGGATAATCCCTCTCTTCTACTTCGGATTTTGATGTTGTTGTTGATGTATTCCTCGTATGATGATGGTTATGGTATTATTGTTGTACTTCTTGATGATATATGAGGTGTATATATTGAAGAAGATGATGATTATGATGAGTATACGTTTCAAGTGTTTATGTTTTAGATATGAACATGGAATGTTGATATTTAGAACAAGTGATGATGATTATGGATGTTAAGGGACAAGTTATATGAATGGTGATTTGATCTTCCGTATGGTCTTGATGATATACGAATCATAATTATGAATTTGACAAGAATATTATCTTTCTTTGAGGATATGTGTTCATATGAGTCGAATGATCCCAAGTGTAGTTTGACATGAGATTGATATATATAAACAAGGGATAATCATATCATGTTGAATACATTGTTAGAATTATTGATTATCGAATTTCGGCTTGTATTCGTATTGTTAAGAGTTGATATGGTTTGGTTTCATATGATTGAGGTGTCGTTGAACCTTGAGTTTGATTGGTTGATTATATCGGTTGTTGAATGTTATCGAATGCGTCGTTAATTGATCATTGCACTAGGTTGCATTAAGTGATCGTTGATGATTAACCGTTGTGCTGCGATTGGAATTGGAGGATGCATGAATCGCCTTGGTCGGGGCTGCGGAGCTTGTAGATGAAGACGACGGGATTGGTCACAAATTCATCGTATCGGTATCGAGGCAAGTTATGCTTGCTCAGTTCATAATGTTTAATAAATGATTTCATTTTCATTTCATTTATGATTCATATAGCAATGGTATCATAGAATATGAATTGTCGGGATGATGTTATGCATTTTATGCTTGGATTAAGATAAATCATAAGGTATATGATTTTAAAGATGTCTAGTGGAAACGGAGACGTGATTTATATTTGGTCTATTGAGTGAGAGATTAGATATCAAGGTTAGTTATCATGCCGACATTGAAATCGAGGTGGTAGTTTGGTATTAGTTATGGACTGTACTTCATTTTGGATTATTCGGATAACCGCTTATTCGTTCAGGGATGTTGGTCGTGGAAAGGTTAGTGTCTCCAACTTGAGGTAAATTAATGTTGTTAGACTATGATAATCATCCTGTTGCATTGTTGCATGTGTGTGTTGATATTTCATGTGATGAGTGTGCACCATTGTTTATTACGTTTTGTGGTGTGCTCCTTCTTTGAGCTGTAACCTGTGGGGCCGATGTGTTGGGGATAAAACATGTATGGTACCCGTATGGAAATGTTTTAGGGGATAAGACCTAAAGGCACCTATGTCCGGAGTATTCCTGAGTAGATGCTTCCGTGACCCTTGGCTGCTGCCTTGGGAGTTTATGTGATGTTGTCCGGAGTATTCCTGAGTAGATGCTTCCGTGACCCTTGGCTGCTGCCTTGGGAGTTTATGTGCTATTATCATATGCATTGTTGAGCATGCTGTGAACTGTTGTCTGCCGAAATGCGACGTTGTGGTCGTGTCGGTCTTTCATGATCGAGTTATCGTTACTCACTTGTAAAATCTTATGATCCTTGTTGGATATGCGTTTCTTCGAGATTTGTTGTCATGTTGTATCATGGCATATCTGGAGTCAGATACGTTCTGATCGTTCATGTGTAGGATTTTCGGGTCGGGCACGTGTAGCATGTGTTGGTTTTGACCTCATATTGAACCGTGCACACGAGACGCACTTCGTGAGGCTGATTAGGTACGAGACCAGACGTGTATCTGATCAATACCCGTGGTTGGCTTGTACACGAACACATATCCGGATCGGGCATATCGTGACGTCCATCTTGAGTCTTATTGATTGGTCATTCACAGTCCATGTATAATCGGATCTGTTTGATAGTCGGGTTGTCTTTGAAATCCCGTATATATGATTTGTATATGGTTGACGATTTTATTCTCTCGTGTGTCTGTCCCTATTGACCCTTTTCTTATCTCGTTTGGAGTTACTATATCAATGGTCAACCCATTTGTTATCGACTCTTTATTAATCTCGTTTAGAGTTCACCCTATCTGTTGGGATAACAAAACCCCTGTATCGATGATGTTGGGATAAAATCCCTGTATCGATCGCATTTTCAGAATGTTTTGACAATATGCCAAATCCTGAATACCGCCAATAGCTGTATCGAAAAGCTGATCAAGTATCAACCTGTATCGAAGACTTCTCGCAGTCCCAACCATACAGTAAATCTATCATACCACAAAGAGTCCCGCAAAGCTAAGTATGGAAGCTGTCTCGAAATATCAATACAACGATCCTTCCATACAGCCCTCAAACAGGATAAGAAGGAATATTCAGTATTCACTAGATGTCAAGTCCTGTTTGATAAAGAAGTATTTAAATACTATAGGATAAAGTATTTAAATACTGTAAGTCATCAAAAAATTTTCAAACCCCGCAATATCCGGATCTCAGTCAAATATCAGTTGTCGCAGAATCTTGCTCAACGGATATATTTCAAACGGATATATTTCAGAGGCTATATATATCTCCAGAGTTTGAAGATCAAGATCAATAGAAAATATACAGAATATTCACGACTTACAAACGAACAAAGCTTACAAGAAATATTCAGAGCAAAACATATCTCCCTAAGCTTTCTGCTATTCTGATAGAAGAGATATACAGTGCTCAAACCTTGAACAACACATTATCAACATAAAGCCCAGAAAGTAATAGCTGTTGTTCAAACCATGTTCTATCTTTGAACAAACTCATATCAGCCTTGTGTGGACTGAGGAATCCTTGCTACTCCCGAACTGTGTCTGACGGACTTGCATTTAAGAAGACGAAGCTTCAGAACTGTGTTTGAAGAAGCCAGTCATGTGTTAGCTCAAACCAATCTGTGTGAACGGTTGAAAGCTAAGATCTTTATATCAATCTGTGTGAACGATATATTGATTAGGTGTTGTTATAATTACATAGTTGTGTACGCAGTAATTATAATTAACTTTTTATTCCTATGTGTAGGACCAGTGGACGTAGAGGGCTTTACCTCGAACCACTTTAAATATTGTGTTATTTCCCTTCTCCCTTTATTGTTTTAATAATTATGATTATTTAAGTATACACTGCACACCGAGTTGCTGTATCCTCAGCAACTTACTGTTTTAAAGACTTCCGCTACGCACTCAGATTTAAAAACTGTACAGCTTGTTGTTTAAAACACTTTCCAAGATGTATCCAGTATACTTAGTGGCCAACAAGTGGTATCGGAGAGGTTGATTCTAAAAAGAATCAGTCGTGTTTTTAACCGAATCAGATCCAAAATCACTTATTTTTTTAAAACAGTCTTTTTCATTCTTACATTCTCATATAGATACATCAATGATCAACAAAGTTCCTATGTTCTTTATTAATGAGTTTGATGATTGGAGAATCAGGATGGAGGCTCATCTTGCAGCAATGCACGAAGAGATGATTTTTGTTATACATGATGGCCCCATCAAGATAATGAAGGTAAATCCGGCCCCTAGGATTGAAGGCCAAGCTCATGATGAGATGCTTGAAAAAGAGCGCGAACAATGGACTTCTGACGAAAGAAAGCATGCCAACCTCGACAATATTGCGAAGAATGCTCTGTTTGTCACCCTTGACAAAGGCACATTCTCTAAGGTAAAGAGCTGTAAATCAGCCAAGGATATCTAGGATAAACTCAAGTTGATTTGTGAGGGAACTGAGCTCTCAAAAGAAAATAAGATTTCCAAATTAACTCAGAAATTTGAATCTTTTGAAATGAAACCAACTGAAACACTTGAGGAACTTGACCTTAGATTCACTCGAATTGTTGGTGAACTTGAAGCTTCGGGCAAAATTTATACTCAAAGGGAAAAAAACCTAAAAATTTTCAGATCTCTCCCTGCCCGATGGGATATTAAGACCACAGCTATGCGTGTGTCGTGTAACCTTAGTGAAATATCTACCTTTGATCTCTTTTCTGACCTCAAAGCATTTGAGTATAGACAGGAGAGAGAAAGCTAAAGAATCTTCCGCTAGGACTACAGCCTTAGCCACTGTATCCAACTGTCGACACAGCATGCCCAGCCCATCAAAGCCAAATTACAAGAATGCTGACAACGACGACGATATCCTGTCACAAGATGAAATGGCGCTCCTCATGCACAAATTCAAAAAGTTCATCAAACAGTCTGGAAAGACTCCCTACAGGCCCAAGCCTGTTCACAAGGTAAGTACTGAAACTTCCTCAGGTGATGCTAACCTATGCTATAATTACAGGAAACCAAGACATTATGCAAACAAATGTCCTCATCCCAAAGTTCAAAGGTTGCCGGAAGCCGAGCAACAAGAGAGGGATGAACGAAAATGTGCTTGGAAAAACAAGCTCATGGCACTGATAGGAGAATCAGAAGCCTCCCCTACACCATCCAAATCCGAAGAATGTCTTCAGGTAGTCACTGAAAGTGACTCATCTGACGATGAATTCGAAGATAAGGCATATATGTTCTTTATGGCAAAGGACATTCCGGAAGAAGAAGATAGCGATGATGAGGTAAGCTCAACCTCAATTATTCCAGTAAATGCATCTCATACTTTCGAAAACATGATGAATGAATTTAAAAATATTCAAAAATCCCACGATACTTTGAAAAATGACAACATTCTGCTTCAACTTTCCAACATAGAGCTGAAAGAAGAAAACGACTTGCTAAAGATAAATTATGAAAATATGTCTATTGATTGTGAAAACAACAAGGTCGAGAATGAAAAACTCGTGGAGAGCAATCATCAACTTGCTCATGAACTAAATGAGACTACGTCTCAAAATGGAAGCAAGACAAATGATTTTGTTCTACTTCAAGCAAAATTTAATACTCTCGAAAAGCGAGAAAGCGAACTTGAGACCATTCTGAAATCTTTCGAGAAATCATCTAAAAGAATGGAAGAAATTCTAAGCACTGGGCAACATGCTCATGATAAAAGTAGCTTAGGATACAACTCATTTTCCAACAAAGGGAAAACTAGTACTGTGTTCGTCGAGAGTGTGGAACACATTCCTGTATCGGAAGAAACTCCTAGTCCTGTGAAGGAACCTACTGCACCGCGAAAAGCAAAGGCTGCCATTCCGCCCCCGCAATCCTATTCGAGACAGCGGAATCATAAGCCATTCCAACCTGTAAGGCGCACGCAACAGCATGCTCCCCGAGCATATCAACAACGCCAACAACTGTTCAGAAAGATGGCTGTATCCAAATATCAAGGGCCCGCACGGCAGTACTTTCAGTACAACACGCCTAGGTACTGGATACAGGAGCCTCATTATCCATCAAGAAAGCAGGTGTCCGCACAGCATCGACAACAGCTTTGGGAATCTAACTGGAAACCCAGAAGGCAAGTTGTAAGGCCAAAGAAAATGGCCCCAGCTCCGAGACGGCATACGTACTGGATTAATAATAATAACCCTGATTTTTACATGCATAATGATTATCATGGATACAGTAACTACGTACATGCCCCATGTAGATACCACAAATCTGTACCAAATGTAACCTACAGTAAACCAATTGTTAGGAAAATTTGGGTACCAAAAGGCACTAACATTCACGGACCCAACAATCAAAGGGGACCTAAATCTACATAATTTGTGTGCTACCGGACATTTTGGAGGACATATGGTACTTCGACAGCAGATGCTCCCGGCACATGACAGGAGATAGAAGTAAGCTATCAGATTTCGTAGAAGGTCGCGGTCCAAAAGTGCGCTTCGGTGATAAATCTAAAGGAAGAACAAGAGGAAAAGGAAACCTTCTTGTCGGAAAATTCAAAGTCACCGATGTAGCTCACGTTGAAGGCTTACAGTACAATCTACTTAATATTAGCCAGTTCTATAACAAACAGTTCTCAGTGAAATTCTATATAGATCACTGTAGAGTCAAGAACATCCTGACCAAAGAAGTTGTGCTCACAGGAAGCAGATCAGGTAATATGTATATTGCTGACTGGATGCCTACGAGCTCCACAATTGCTTGTTTAGTTGCCAAAGGCACTGCAGATCTAAGCTGGCTATGGCATAAGAGGATGTCACACGTCAACTTCAAGACGATCAACAAGCTCTCAAGACAGGGACTGGTTAGAGGATTGCCGAATGTATCATTCCAAAAAGACAGTGTCTGTGGACCATGTCAAAAAGGCATGCAAATCAAGTCTACCCTGAAGAGCAAATCCTACATTTCAACCCACAGAGTGTTGGAAATGCTACACATGGATCTCTATGGTCCTGTAGACCTGGTAAGTTTGGGAGGTAAGAAATACTGTCTCGTTGTTGTTGATGATTACTCCAGGTATGCTTGGACAATTTTCTTAAGCAAAAAGAAGGAAACAACATCAAAGCTGCCCGAGCTCCCGAGAAAGCTTCAAAATGAAAAAGTATCGAGTATCGTGTCCATTCGTTCCAACAGAGGTACAGAATTTACTAATCGCTTTATAGAGCAATACTGTTCGAAAAATGGGATACATCACGAATACTCAGCTACCCGTACACCTCAACAAAATGGTGTTGCCGAGCGAAAGAATAGGACGCTGAAGGAAGCAACAAGGACAATGATTGCCGCAAGCAAGTTGCCACAATGTTTATGGGGTGAAGCAACCAATATAGCATGCTACACGCAAAACTGCTGTATCGTCAACAAGCACCACAACAAAACAGCATACGAGGTATGGAACAACAAAACTCCATTAGTTTCGTATTTTGACATTTTTGGATGCAGGTGCTATGTATTGAATAATGGGAAGGATCAACTTAGAACCTTTGATAAGAAGTCGGATGAAGGAATATTTGTAGGATATTCCTTTGTCAGCAAAGCTTACAGGATCTTTAATAAAAGGAAGCTGATGATCGAGGAATCAGTTCATGTAGTGTTCGACGAACCTTACCATGACCCTACAGGAGTAGAAGCTGTTACTCAGAACATCCAACAACTATCCATCTTAGATCCACCAACTCCCATAGAACCTGTCGTTGACCTAGAAATCAACCCCACAGCTATAAAAATCGACGTCGATGAATTCGATGCTGTAAAAGCTGAAGCCGAAACTATAGCAACTCAAGATACAGTACGGGACCCCGAATTAGAACCCGACCGAAGATGGTTGAGAGATCACCCGCAAGAGCTAATCATTGGAAACATTAATGCTGGTGTTTCTACCCGTAGGAGAATACAGAGTACACAAAGAAATGTATTGTGTGCACAAGAAGAACCAGATACGGAGATATCACCATTTCCTGAATGGAAATCTCAATCCGAGCTTAGAAGACTCAATATGTGCACTATTGCTATATTCTTAGCCCAGTCCGAACCTGTTTCTACCATAGAATCTCTCAATAATTCCCATTGGATAACATCTATGGAAGAAGAGCTTAACGGTTTCGATAGAAACAATGTATGGTATGTTGTACCCAGACCTACGCATCAATCAGTTATTGGAACCAAATGGGTATTTAGAAACAAGAAGGATCAAAATGGACTAATTATAAGGAATAAATCTAGACTAGTCGCACAAGGCTATAGACAGGAAGAAGGCATAGACTACGATGAAACATTTGCCCCTATAGCCAGACTAGAAGCTATTAGGATATTTTTAGCCTTTTCCGCCCATAAGAGCCTCATTGTATACCAAATGAACGTCAAAGGTGCATTCCTAAATGGAGACCTTGCCGAAGAAGTTTATGTTGAACAACCACCAGGGTTTGCCAACACAGACGGCATAGATCTAGTATACAAGCTAAGGAAAGCACTGTATGGACTTAAGCAAGCCCCCAGAGCATGGTATGAGACCCTGTCCCAGTATCTAACTGATAATGGATTTGAGAAAGTGCTGTGGACAAGACCTTGTTCAAAATACAGGAAGGCGATGACCTTCTAATGGTTCAAATCTATGTAGATGACATTATATTTGGTTCAACTAACCTTGCTTTATGTCAAAGATTCTCTCATCTCATGCAAAGTCAATTTGAAATGAGTATGATGGGAGAACTTAGTTATTTCCTAGGTTTGCAGGTAATGCAGTTGCCTACAGGGATATTCATCAACCAGGAAAAATACAGCAAGGAGCTTCTCAACAAATTTGGAATGAATACTTCCAAATCAACGTCAACCCCCATGAGAACTTCCGTGCAAATTAGTGATGATGAAGCCGGAAAGCCGGTTGGCCAATCACTCTACAGGAAGCTTATTGGCTCTCTCCTGTACCTAACGGCTAGCAGGCCCGATATCCAGTTTGTTGTAGGAGTGTGTGCGAGATATCAAGTAGCACCCAAAGAATCACACTTCAATACAGCTAAACGAATCCTGAAGTATATTAAAGGAACAGTCGATGTAGGACTATGGTATCCTAAAGAAGACGGATTCGATTTAGTTGGCTACAGCGACTCGGATCTCGGAGGCTGCAAGCTAGATATGAATAGTACAAATGGAACTTGTCACTTTCTTGGACCTAGACTTGTGTCTTGGTTCAGTAAGAAGCAATTGGCAAACTCACTTTCCACGGTTGAATCAGAATACTATGCTGCTGGTAGTTGCTGTATGCAGATCCTTTGGATACAGCAACAGTTGTCAGATTATGGGATTGAAGCCAAGGAAACGCCAATCATGTGCGATAACACGAGTGCAATTTCAATAACGCACAACCTTGTATTGCACTCGTGCACTAAGCATATTCACATGAAGCATCATTTCATTAGGAATCATGTCGAGAACAAGGATGTTCGGCTGGAAAAAGTTCATACAGATATTCAGTTGGCCGACATTTTCACCAAGCCTCTCGACATATCCAGATTCTACATACTTCGACAAGAATTGGGATTGCTACAGCCTGACTCCCTGTAAGTATTTACTGTTTTTACTCAACAATTGAGGGGGAATGCTGTAAGACCCAAGAATACAGTATCCACCATTAATTATCTGTACACTCAGAGCCTTCAATACAGCACTGTAGTGAACAAAGCGATATGAATCATCCTACAGCTGACATGTGCAATAATTAAGGGGGAATACAGTTTGACCCATGAATACAACAAAAGTTGCTGTATGGAATTGAAACCTATATGTACCTTTTAAGGGGTAACGCTGTATTGTCGCGAATACAACACATACTATGGGAATTTGATCCATTATATATTATAATATTTCATTTTAAAAACAATTTTTGTCCACGTGCCCTGTTTTCATGTCAAACGTCGTTTACATTAAATGCCTTACACGACATCTGGACAATCGAATCTCAAAAGCCGCGATGTTTTCAAATTGTTTAATATTTAATACCTCCGTTTTAGGCATTAAGGGTAATATGAAATGTTAGAAGTGGGACCCGCTCCTATTTTAAAAATCAATAGATAAGTGTACCAGTTACACTCAGTCCATCATGACCGTTCATTTTAAACACCGGTTCCCATCCCTTAAATCTGACCTTTCGTTCTCTGAAAAACCTTCTTCGCCTCCTACTATAAAAGGACTGTAAATGCCATTTGAGACTCTTTACGCCTTCTGCATACTTTAAGAGCACTCGAGCATTCAGCCTACAAGATTTTTCTGTGTTTACTACATAATTTTTCTTGTATCTTTTTCACCATTACTTGAAAAATCATCAATGGCATCTACCCAGACATCTTCCACCTCTCTCAAGAAGTCACTCAACTTCATTGATGGACGGATCTTCTCCAGATCTGTTGTGATGGAACATATTCACGCTGAAGGTGATGACGTCGATGCCATGGAGGTCGTCACTACTAGAATCCGTCAACAAGGCCTCTACCGCCTTTGGAGCCACACCACCGAGAACTATGACGCTAATCTGGTTGAGGAATTCTACCTCAATGCCGTAGTTCATTTTCTGCCTCTGGCTCAAGGAGGTCATGTCGCTGATATCACAGCCGTTATCCACGGAGTAGAGATCCGCGTTGACCAAGAGCTTCTCCAAAACATCTTTAGGCTACCTTCTGATGGCCTGACTATGGAAGAACTTGAGACCTTTGGGTCCCAAGAACTGCTGACTCAGTACTATGGCTTATTCACCGGTTCAGCAATGGTGGAAGTGGTTCATACCACATGCCATAAGAAGAATTTTTGTTTACCTTTCGTTTACTTACATGATTTTTGCTGCCGTATTATTGAGAATCGTACAGGTGCTTTTGAGACGTGCACCAATCTCAAATTCAGGATGATGGTCGCTATAATGACCTGCGAGAAGGTCAATTGGTGTCAGGTCATCCTTAAGCATTTGCAGGAAGAGGTGTCTAAACCTGCTTCGTAGAAGAAATCGTTTGGTTTATTTTGAACCATGTTTTGACGAAGTGCGGACTTCAGCGAACCGCAAAAGCAAAGAAGATCAGTTCATGGATTTTCTTAGGAGCGTCAGGCCCACCGCCTTCAACCAGAGCGTCCTGATTGCCAACAGATCTTTTATCCGGAATTTGCTGCTGTCTGCAGATCCGAGGGACGTTTCTTCTAAGTCCCAAAGTGTTGAATCTTCGAAGAAGAGTAAAAGATCTCACAGCAAAACACTAGTTGCTATTGAGAAGTCGAAAAGGAAGCTAAGGAGGCTTACGAAAGTTAAAGCTACAGAACCCTCCGTGGATGCTCCTCTCGTGGCGCAACCCACTGATCAACTACCCCAGGGCCCAACCCCTGTGGAAGAGATGCCCGCTACTGTCGATACAGTAGATCCCGAGCCCTTGGCGGCTACAACGGATACTAGGACATCAGCCAACTCAAAAGACTCTAGCGAGTCGGATGCCTGTTTGGAGCCAATAGCTACCTCTCCTATACGGGATTCCACACCCGTTCAGGATCCATCTTCCTTCGGGGTACCATCCCCTGTAAGGAAGCCCTCTCCAATATAGGATTCCACACCTGTAGAGGAAGCCCTTCCTACAGCAAACCCAGGTGCTGTACGGAGTCTCTCCCCGGACACAATCATTTCCAAGACCCTGCTTTCCATGCAGATTGAACAGTCTTTTGAGCGGTTTCTCCAATGGAAGAGCTTTAGACTTGCTCCGTACGAAACTCTGTACAACTGGAGCGAGTGGTGTAATGAAGAAAAAATTGTTTTGGAAGTGACGGACACTCAAGAAATTGCTGTCCTGATCCAATGGGACAACTTATTCATTAAGGAGCTTATTGAGAGTCATCTGCTTGATAAGGCTGAAGCTCGAAGGAAAGGAAAAGCTTCGTCCATGGAAACTCCCGATAGTCCAAAGTCCGACCCTAATTCCAACGACAATGACGACGCACTCCAGGCTGGTCTGTGGATGAGTCGAGAGGAAGCCCAAACAAAGAGAGATGAAGGGACATCTACCCATCAGTCACCCCCTTCACCACAGCAGGACACTGTTCCATACAATGAGGATTCAGTCCCTCATGTCGAGGAGGAACAACATGTTTCGCAACAGGCACCCTAGCCTGTCGTTGCTCCCGACGAAGAAAGATCTAGCGCCTTCCAGCAAGAGGAATCAGTCCCTCTTCCAGAACAGGCGGATGCTAAGAGACACTAGGAGGAATTGGTCCCTCCTGTATCCATGTCTATAGAAACCACTTCGATACAGGAGGATATCGCACCCCTTGCCACCGAACCCGAAATAGTTACTCCACACCCATCAACTGCCTTGGAATCCGACGATGGTACTATACCTGAGGATGTCCAACTCATTTCACGCCCTAATGTGAATTTGAGAAGGTTAAATGTAGTCGAGGACTTTGCCCAGCCAGACTCTCCCAGCACTGAAGCAAGAAAAGAGAGATTACGTGCTCTTGGCCTCCAAACTGTCTTTATTCAAGATGCAGTCAATGCTCTACACTCTGTAGAAAAGGCTCTTGATTGGCTTCACACATCTTCTGTAGAAGAAATGACCGGAATAAGGCATGAAGTCTATCGAGTAGTCGAAGCCTTCACTGTCTTGCCACATGTCTTCAAGCAAGCTCTGAGCCAACTGCAAGATAAGAAAGAACAGATCCTGAGAGAAGAGCAATCAAAACTCCGCGTGTCTGAGGCCAAGAACGCATCAGCTCTGATCGAATCTGGTTCCCAACTGCGAGCCGATGACAAGAACATAAAAGATATGTCGCATGTGTTATCCTCCCTTGTTGAGAGAATGTCTAATATTGAGACGAAACATGATGCCGCTTTGCAAATCCTGGAACGTCTTGATGAAAAGGTGTCATACATTGATGACGCCAAAAAGGGGGAAGAAGCAAGGGAAGCCGCTAGGAGAACGAGGTTGGAGTAAGAGAAAGAGTTGTTAGCTCCATTTGAAGACTCCATCACTGCAGACATAGCCCGTATCTCAACGTCGAACGTGAGGATACAGGGAGAAAGACTAGAATTCCAGGATCCTAAGTATCCTTGGAAAAGCCTAGTCCGAAAGCCGCAATCTATGAACTTCCCGGCAGACTGACAACCTACCGCTGCAGATATCAAAGACTGGAGGAGAAATGAACTGTTGAGATACTTTGTTGTACTTATCATGGATTCCCCATTATTCAAAAGATGCAGAACGGTGCAGGAATCCGCAGAGGAATTCAAGACAAAGCTGGAAAGTGGAACGTTCCCGCTATAGCTGCAGATGAAATCAAAGCACAAGAATGGTGACTTGGTGACCCACCCAGACGATTGGATTCTTGTCTTCGACAAATCATATGAAGGTCGAGCCATTTATCAGAAACGAGACAAGGAAGCCCATCAATACTGGTGGAAAAAACCAAGAATGATCCAAAAAGACCATGGAGGCATTCATACTATAGGAGCTAAATTTCCTTGTATTTTAGTTTTTGTAATCTTATCATCCGAACAGCAAAATTTTGTACTCATCATTTCTACATCAATAAAATTTTTGCTTGTCTTGAAAGATTACAACTCGTAATCTACTATGTTCTTATATGTTTATAGTCACTTTATTTATTCTTACTGTATTCATATTATGAAACCTATCTCATACACAAGCTGTAAGAACTTGTCTGCGAACAGTTCATAGTTTAAGTTGTATGCATCTAGAAAATAATGTAAGATTGTGCCTGCACGCTAATCATAAGTTTTCAATGTAACATTCTTTTGATAAAAATCTGAACTTGCCTGCAAGCAGTTCTTAGTGTTAAGCCCAAATGCCGAAGGCCAGAACATTCGAAAGAAGACCAAGAAGTCTGCCCTACTTCAAACCGCTAAGTGTCAAAGTTTTGGCATCATCAAGGATGTTTGGATAACATCATAAGGTTTTAAAAAGGAAGACTCGGAAGGACTTGGAAAATTATCAAAAAGGGGGAAATTGTTGGGATAACAAAAACCCTGTATCGATGATGTTGGGATAAAATCCTTGTATCGATCGTATTGTCAGAATGTTTTGACAATATGCCAAATCCTGAATACCGCCAATAGCTGTATCGAAAAGCTGATCAAGTATCAACCTGTATCGAAGACTTCTCATAGTCCCAACCATACAGTAAACCTATCATACAGAAAAGAGTCCCGCAAAGCTAAGTATGGAAGCTGTCTCAAAATATCAATACAGCGATCCTTCCATACAGCCCTCAAACAGGACAAGAAGGAATCTTCAGTATTCGCTAGAAGTCAAGTCCCGTTTGATAAAGAAGTATTTAAATACTAAAGGATAGAGTATTTAAATACTGTAAGTCATCTGAAGATCTTCAAATCCCGCAATATCCGGATCTCAGTCAAATATCAGTTGTCGCAGAATCTTGCTCAACGGATATATTTCAGTGGCTATATATATCTCCATAGTTTCAAGATCAAGATCAACAGAAAATATATAGAATATTCACGACTTACAAACGAACAAAGCTTACAAGAAATATTCAGAGCAAAACATATCTCCCTAAGCTTTTTGCTATTGTGATAGAAGAGATATATACAGTGCTCAAACCTTGAACAACACATTATCAGCTTAAAGCCAAAAAGTCATAGCTATTGTTCAAACCCTGTTCTATCTTTGAACAAACTCATATCATCCCTGTGTAGACTGAGGAATCCTTGCTACTCCCGAACTGTGTGTGGCGGACTTGCATTGAAGAAGGCGAAGATTCAAAACTATGTGTGAAGAAGCCAGTTAAGTGTTAGCTCAAACCAATCTGTGTGAACGGTTGAAATCTAAGATCTTTATATCAATATGTGTGAACGATATATTGATTAGGTGTTGTTATAATTACGTAGTTATGTACGCAGTAATTATAATAAACTTTTTACTCCTGTGTGGAGGACCAGTGGACGTAGAGGGGTTTACCTCGAACCACTTTAAATATTGTGTTATTTACCTTCTGCCTTTATTGTCTTATTAATTATGATTATTTAAGTATACACTGCACACCGAGTTGCTGTATCCTCAACAACTTACTGTATTAAAGACTTCCGCTATGCACTTAGATTTAAAAACTGTACAGCTTATTGTTTAAAATACTCTCGAAGCTGTATCCAGTATACTTAGTGGCCAACACTGTCATTAGTGATCTCGTTCGTTATTGACCCTTATTGACTCTGTTTGGGAGTTGCCTTACCTTTGGTATTCTCGGTTGTTAGTCCTTGATTGATCTTGTTGGAGTTTACCATGTCGTCGGTATTCTCAGTTGTTAATCCCTTATTGCTCTTGTTGGAGTATACCATATCGTTGTTATTCTCGGTTGTTGGTCCTTGATTGATTCTGTTGGAGTTTACTGTATCATTGGTATTCTCGGTTATTGTTCCTTTATTGATCTTATTGGAGTTTACCATACCGTTGGTATTCTCGGTCGTCGATCCTTTCTCGATCTTGTTGGTGTTACCATGTCGTTAGTATTCTCGGTTGTTGATCCTTTATTGATCTCATTGGAGTTTACCGTACCGTTGGTATTCCCGGTCGTCGATCCTTTCTCGATCTTGTTGGAGTTACCGTGTCATTAGTATTCTCGGTTGTTGATCCTTTATCGATATTATTGGAGTTTACCGTATTGTTGGTATTCCCGGTTGTTGATCCTTCATTGATCTTGTTGGAGTTACCACATCATGGTATTCTCGTTCGTGGCTGATCCTTCGTCGATCTTATGTGGAGTTATCATGTCATTGATATTCCCGTTTTGATGCATTGGTAGTTTATCATTATTGATTGTGTGAGCATTCATGCTTTGTATTGATATCCGGGACTTGCCATTGTCTCGAGACAGTTGGTTTACAGATGTGCCGTGTGATATCGGTTTTATCAGGATTGGGATTCGATTGTGAGATCCAGCGGACAGAATCAGACTTAGACAGATTATTCCATATTTGAGATATGTTTATGTCTGAGAATCTTGGTATCGTTTTGGATACAGTACAGATGGTTACGTTTGAATTCATTCGTCACTTAAGGACGCGAGATGTGGACTATGGTAAAGATTGATTTGATATGGATTGTGATGGGTTGGTAAGGTTATTACGGTAAGATTACATTGGAAATATTCTTACCTTGTAATTACATTGATATGTAATTTGTATATGATGATGTCATCGTTATCATTGTTGAGTATTATGGTTGACCCCATTGTGGGCTTTATCTTTTAGGTACTCGGAGTTCGAACGAGTAGCGGTCGTGAAGGGATGAGCTTTCCGGTGATAATGGCTATGGCGTGGTGATTGGGATTCGAATGTCCTTTCTGGTTTTTATAATTCTGCTCCAAATGTATTTAATTATGTCTCTATTCACTGCGTGTGAAATTTTATAATGGCTTTCAGTATTTTTTTAACTCGTGTTTACTTTCTAAATACCCTTTTGGCATCTTTACCTTGTGTTTTTCAAACGGTATTATCTGACGTTAATTGGAAGCAACATTCTCAAAAATATTTGAGTATTTAAAACATTACTGTCATTGGCCTTTGCCATTTTTAAACGTTTGCAAAAATGATTTTAGCCTTGTGGGTTGCAATGTGGGGCCCACGGCGCTGTAATATCCCTGGTTGGTTTTGGGGGTGTTACAATTGAAGTGAAGTCCACGTAAATAAGAGCGAACATTCCATTCTTGTTATCGGATACAAGAAAATGCACTGGAAGTGTTTAAAGTTTATTTACGTAAACCATCGCAAGTCGATAAACTTAATTGGGCATTAAGTTTTGAGTAAGACTTGTATAACTGATGCTAGGACATTTGCATATCTTGATAGCATAGTTATAAGTATATTGGTAGGACCAATATACTCGAACATGACTCATACTTGATTCAGTCACACGGTATTCACTCTTGGAGAGTCGATGACGAATCGAAATGTTGTGATAGTATACGTGGACCTTTGACTTGAGGGTTCAGTAGCAGATGTGCTTGTGACGTTTTAGTTTGTCATTAGAGTAGTTAGACTCATTTGCTTAATTGCTGAGTCAACCTCGAAGTGCGGACTATACGGGCAGGTAGCAGCCTTTACCGTATGCCAAGAAAAGATTCTATCTCCTGTTAGTGAGCAGGGGAATGTCCTATACGGTTAATGACAAATAAGATCATAAGTATTTGGCCAAAGCATTCTGATCTAGTCGTATTAGATACACTGATAATCAGTCGGTCTTTATTTGCATTAACATATGTATACAGTCTAGTCAACTGTAGGGTTTGACTTTACCATGACCCGAAGACTTGACCAGGACATCTGATGAAGGGTCTATACGTATATGGTATTCAAGACATAATGGTTCTGGAATGATCCCTTCATTCGTTCTCAGTCGGGGTTTACCGTGCGGCCCGTTAGGCTGGCTAAGTGCTACCCGCACTCATTGGTTCCTCCAAATTCCGGTTGAGACGAACCTACTGAGTCACACATCAGGATCGTTGACGGATAAATATGAATTCATTATCTCTCTATTGATATTAGATATTGGATATCTAATTATAATTTATTGGATCAATTAAATAGCGGTCTTATGGATTGAAATTAAGTTACTGGGTAATTAATTTAATTCAAAAATTATATTTCTTAGAGAAATATTTTTGTATATGATATAATTAATTAATTGAATTAATTAATTTATATAATACATTGGAGATTAAACGGAGAGTATTTAACGGAGTCGTTTGACGAACGTCTCGTACACGAGCCGAGTGACTCGGCTCGTTTCCTAGAAATTTTCAAGAAGTCTCCCCACACCCTCTCTTTTGACATGATGTGTGTTGTTTATTATTTTTCCTTTTAGCATGTTACCCCTTAACATGTTTTTTCAAAAGTGTTATGATTTGGAATCTTATCATCACAAGATGTATCATCTTTTGACCTTGTAAGGAATATATAATATAACATGACATCTTCACAACTCCACCAAGAGCTACTCAGGGCCGAGATCATTTATGAGAGGGAGAAGATTTTTTTTTTTCAACTTGTTCTTCATCTTTGAGATAAGAAATAAGTAAGAAAATTAGAGAGAGAAATTCCTACGAGTTTCCATAGTCGTGTTCTTAGAAAAATTCCTACGAGTTTCTATACTATTATTTGTGCAATTTGAATGCTATTAGTTGATGTTTATGATTTAGAATCATAATTGGAATAATCGGAGATTTTTAATTGTTCGTTGTAAATTTTGTTTCTATGATTTTATGTGAATTATAAATCTGATTTATAAGTCCTACATAAAAGTTAGAAACATCACGTTTTGGAAACGAGCCGAATAGAGGTCGGACTCGGCAACCCGGGTCGTTGTGGTCACCGGGCGGTGCACAGCGTGGTGGTTGACGGCCGCTCGCTACCCGGATAGTAGCAGGCAGGTGACTCGCTCCAGCCGGTCACCCTCGGCCAGCCCTCTTTTTCGGGCTTCGTTTGCGGCCTGGGCCCGTTCCGACTTGTCCGGGACTTCGTTTAGTCTCTGTATTATGTTGTAATATCTTCCCACATTTTAAATTGGATTTAATTTGATTAAAATGAATATTCGAAATATTATTTTAAATGGAAAAGATATTAAAAGAAAATACTATTTTTAGCCGGATTACTTCGAACGAATTGAAATGACGATTATTAGTATTAACTGGATTAATACCATTAAAATTGAATAGATTAATATTTATTGATTGGATTAATATATTAATTGATTATTTAATTTTAATGCCAAATATATTAATTCGATTAATATTGTAGAAATTGAATAGATTAATTTTATAGATTAATTGAATTAATATATTAAAATTAATTATTTAATTTCATTGCCGTTACATGTTCTGTGGAATCCTTATGTGATGGTGATATAGCTCGTGGACTTAGTTTTGATTTGTTCGATTCGATTGGGTTGTAACAGCCGTTTTGAGCCTATTTATTTTTACTAGAAAATTTGTATAATATGATGCATTTTTCTATGATGTAATTATTTATTTGGCTATGACGAAGACCGAAGACAACCGACCGAGAAGACGAAGACTCGAAGACTATTTTTTATTTTTCTTTATTGGGTCATTCACTCCATGAGCTATATGTTGGTAGTAACTAGGTTGCTATTTACTGTTTTTAATTTTGAATGATTGACACACAAACGCGCTTATAAATTAATTAATGTGCAAAGTGTAACATTAATCGCGAAATTCTCCCGACAACAAACAGACTAAGTTTGAAAAAGGTTACGAGGTTTCCTACCCTCCATCAAACTCGTAGAAAATTGATACCCGAGCTGGTGTGCTATGCTTCCGAGTTATTGGGGTAGTACATTTGGTAGAGGTTGAAAAATTCTTGAGTGCATTAGACGCCTTCGGTTGGTGATAAATTTCGCCCCTAGAAACCTGATAGGTTGCCGGGTGAGATTCAATAGTCAAACTGATAGACATTGATGGTCAACAACTTAGATAGTCTGGATTGCCAAGAAACCTGATAGGTTGAGGGCATGAAGACTAGGGGTAAAAGAAGATCGAAACATCCGTTGGACGGGTTGGTGTCAGACACCACTTTGCAGAAATTAATAGGCAAGAAACCTGATAGGCTGCGTCTGTTAAAATTTGTAAAGAACTCGATCACCACTAAGAAGTCGATCTTACCATGAATTCCGGGTTATAACATGGGAGTGTGTATTTCTGATAAAATTAGTGGGAGCCGAGATAAAAATTATACAAGCCCTTAAATTCTATACTCGGTCATAATAAAACAAGTCACTAATTCAATCTTGTCTATATAAATGCAGAGAAACGTAACTATATCTCTCTAAAAATGGCTAAGTGATACGAATTCGCTTGGAATGTGAATGTGTATCGGTCAGAAAAGGTATAGTATGGAAGTATATCGTAGAGGAAGTATATTTTGTGAATAGGATAATTCGAATGTAAAATTATGGAGGTAATATCGAATATAGTAACAATATCGATCAAGAAGGATCGACTAATCAAGAACAAAGATTTATCGAATTAGACCTATAACTCGATAAGATGATTTCTACTCAAGACCTATTGAGGATCGATCGGATTAAAACTCGAAAACGCGTCGAATAATAATCAAGGTTTTGATGAAACTCGTTCAATAAGGAGGTAATACAAAGTGTATTATTTTCTTCAACATTCAATGCCAAATTACAAGACTAACAATGACTACTTATAGAAGAGTAGTATCCCTTAATCAACTTAAAGAAAACAAAAGTAAGATCACATGATCTTGAAAAGAAAAACCAAATATCAAGATAAAAATACAATCAAATCAAATATCCTTGGGATAGGATCACAAAATCTTTAGATAGGGTAAAGAAAGGAAAAGAAGATAAAAACAACACACAAAAGGCCTTTGAAAGGGATGGTCGGCGACTTACGACACGGTCCATGTCGCTTGACACGGCCGGGTTAGCTCGGCAGCGTGTTCTGGTCATTCTGGACGAGTAGGACTCGACTGTGTTCCGGGACACGATCGGGTTGTGCAGGCAGTGCCTTCGGCACTTTCCGGAATAGTTCGGCACGGGCCGTGTCGCCTGACACGGTCGGTTTTGGTGGGCATTGTATTTCGCCTTTCCGGAATAGTGCTACACGGGCTGTGTCATATGACACGGCCGACACCGAGCACCATGGTCACTCCACGTCTTGTGTCCGTTTTCTCACCTAAATATGTAGTACGTGCATGGCGTGTTGTAAGGATGCTTACATCGATCCTTACTCCGTATTCTTAATTTAGATTAGTTAATCCCGTATCATTCCCTCCTTCTTTAGAAGGAACTGTACTCAATTCAGTAATCCCGTCAACATCAAGATAAGGAGAGAGATCGCCTAAATTAAAAGTAGCATGTATTCCATAATCATCCGGAAGTTCTACCTTGTATTCATTATCGTTTACTTTGGCAACTATTTTGAAAGGACCGTCGGCTCGTGGCATTAACTTCTTCTTGCGTTTATTCGGAAATCTTTCCTTCCTAAAATGCACCCAAATCAAATCGCCAACTTCAAATACTCTTGACCTCCTTTGCTTGTTAGACTTTCGTTTGTAAGCCTCATTTACTTCCTTAATTCGATTACAAAATTGTTCGTGCAACTTCATCATTGACTTAAGCTTTGACTCCACATCTTTGTGTACCAATTCGTCACTCGGCAAGGGAATCAAATCCAACGGTATGTACGGATTCAAACCATAAATGATTTCAAAAGGTGAGTGAGTGGTGGCATGAGTAGGGGATCATTTGTACGCAAACTCCGCGTGCACAAGCTTCAAATCCCAATCCCTTTGTGTTTTGTTTACAAGGCCACGTAGCAAAGTACCCAAGGTTCGATTAGTCACCTCGGTTTGACCGTCGGTTTGAGGATGATGTGAAATAATAAACAAAATCTTCCTTCCCACTTTTCTCCACAATGTGTTCCAAATGTAGCTAAGGAACTTGGAATCCCGATCCGAAACAATAGTTTTCGGAATTCCATTCAAGCGTACCACTTCTCGGAAATATAAGTCGGCCATGTTACTAGCATCGTCGGTTTTGTGACAAGCAACAAAATGAGCCATCTTTGAGAAATGATCAAGGACAACCATAATAGCATCCTTACCTCGTTGAGTTCGAGGCAAAGCAACGATAAAATCCATCGAGACATCTTCCCATGTTCTATCCGGAATTGGTAGAGTCATATACATGCCCGGTTTGAACGAGCTCTTTGCCATATGACATGTTACACACTTACTAATGATATCATTCACATCCTTTTTCATTTTCGGCCAAAAAAATGTTCTCTTAGCACCTCCATGGTCTTAGCCGTGCCAAAGTGGCCTGCCAAGCCTCCTCCATGAGCCTCTCGAACCAACAACTCCTGAGTCGCATGTTTTGGTAAACAAAGTCTATTCCCTTTAAAGAGAAAACCATCTTGCATAATGAATTCTCCAAACGGACAAGATTTGCAACGAACAAGGATCTCTCCAAATTCTGAATCATCTACATAATATTATTTTAACATTTAGAATCCAAGCAACCGAACATCAAGAGTATAAAGTAGAGCATACCTTCTAGAAAGCGCATCCGCAACGACATTGCTTTTACCATCTTTATACTTAGCTAAAAAGTGAAATGATTGTAAGAATTCCACCCACTTAGCATGCCTTGGACTTAGCTTGTGTTGCCCGTTAATGTATTTTAATGATTCGTGATCCGAATGTAAAATAAAATGTTTTTGTCGAAGGTAGTGACTCCAATGATCAAGGGCCCTCACAACAGCATATAATTCTTTGTCGTAGGTACAATAATTGAGCCGAGCACCGCTCAACTTCTCCGAAAAGTACGATCCAATGCCAACTCCGCTGGCATCACACTCTACTTCGAATGGTTGTGTAAAATCAGGTAGTGTTAGGATCGGCGCTTCGCATAACTTTGCCTTCAACTTTTCAAACGCTTCTTGGGAAGCCCCATTCCATACAAACGGTCCATTTTTTGGAATTTCGTTATCGGACTTGAAATGGTGCTAAAGTCTCGGATGAACCTCTGATAGAATGAAGCAAGTCCGTGGAAGGATCGGACTTCCGTGATGGTTTTAGGAGTAGGCAAAGATTTAATCGCCTCAATCTTGTCTTGATCAACCGACACTCCTTCCATTGAAACGATGTAGCCAAGAAAGGCTACACTCTCGACTAGAAACGAGCACTTCTCCTTCTTCCCATAAACCTTTTGGTCCCTAAGGGTCTCAAAGATTTGCCTCAAGTGCCCGGTATGTTCTTGCAATGATCGACTATAAATCAAAATGTCATTCAAGTATATACTGACAAACTTTCCCAAAAACGGTTTAAGTACCTCATTCATTAATCGCATGAAGCATTTGTAAGGCCAAAGGGCATGACGATCCACTCGTATAATCCATGTTTTGTTTTAAAATCCGTCTTCCATTCATCACCTTCTCGCATGCGAATTTGATGATAGCCGCTTCTCAAATCAACTTTCGAGAAAACCACCGAACCATGCAATTCATCCAACATATCATCAAGTCTCGGAATTGGGAATCGATACTTGATGGTTATGTTATTCACGGCTCTACTATCTATACACATTCGCCATGATCCATCGTTCTTCGGGATAAGCAAAACCGGAACCGCACAAGGACTCAAACTTTCTCGAACGTACCCACGGTTTATTAGCTCCTCGATTTGTTTTTGTAACTCCTTCATCTCCTCGGGGTTACATCGATAGGCGGCTTTGTTAGGGAGTGATACACCCAGTATAAGATCGAATTGGTGTTCAATCCCAGATAAGGGCGGCAAACCCAGAGGTAAGTCTTCTGAAAAACATCCGCAAATTCGTGTAACAAGATATCGATCTCCCTTTTGTCTCGCACAACCATGTCAACGTCTCGCGTTTCTTTAATCATCAACAAATATACACGCTCGCCATCAATAATAGCATGTTCCACCTCTCTCTCACTAGCAAACATAGTAAGTTTCAGTTTTTCCATCTGGCTAGAACTCATCGAATGAATAGCTTGAGGTGACATTGGTTTAAGCACAATATTCTTGTCTTTATCCCGTAATTCATATTCGTTACTTCTTCCTCGATGTAAAACATCTCTATCACATAGCCATGGTCATCCCAAGAGTATATGGCATGCATCCATTGGGAGTACATCACATAATACGTTGTCACCATATGAACCCATAGTCAAGCCGACCGGTACTTGTTTCAAAACTTTCAGTTTACTCCCGTCATCGAGCCAATGTAACGCGTATGGTTTTGCATGAGTAATAGTGATGAGTCCGAGTTTCGTCACCATCTCACTTGAAGCTACATTAGTAAAACTTCCCCCATCGATTATCAAACTACACCATTTGTCTTCGATTTGACACTTGGTGTGGAATATTTGGTCTCGTTGTTCCGTATCCCTCGAAGTCGTTTTGACTTGTAAAGTGCGAAGGACTAGACTCGTATCATAATCTGGAGCATTGTAAGCCTCGCACTCCTCTTCTTTTTCAGCTTCCATGTTAAACACATCACCGAGCCTTTCTCTTTCGTCCTCGACTAACAATTCTTCCCGGACCTCAAGAGACTCTCTTAGTGTCACCAACCGTTTGTTCGGACACGCATTTTGGTAATGACCGAAACCTTGACACTTGAAACATCGTACCTTCACCAAACTCGTTTCCTTGGGTATGTAGGGAGCCTTAGGAGCCGTAACAGGGACTGGACTTGGCGTGGTCCTTCTAGTAGCCGAACTTGAACCGATACTTGGATTTCCGAATTTGGATGGAAATTTTTAAAACTTCACCTTATTTTGGGCCTCTATCTTCACACATAGTCCACATAAAGTATCGAAATCTTCATCATTGACTTAAGCTTCGACTCCACATCTTTGTGTACCAATTTATCACTCGGCAAGGGAATCAAATCCAACGGTATGTACGGATTCAAACCATAAATGATTTCAAAAGGTGAGTGAGTGGTGGCATGAGTAGGGGATCGGTTGTACGCAAACTCCATGTCCGCAAGCTTCAAATCCCAATCCTTTTGTGTTTTGCTTACAAGGCCACGTAGCAAAGTACCCAAGGTTCGATTAGTCACCTCGGTTTGACCGTCGGTTTGAGGATGATGTGAAATACTAAACAAAAGCTTTGTTCCCACTTTTCTCTACAATGTGTTCCAAAAGTAGCTAAGGAACTTGGAATCCCGATCCGAAACAATAGTTTTCGGAATTCCATTCAAGTGTACCACTTCTCGGAAATATAAGTCGGCCATGTTACTAGCATCGTCGGTTTTGTGACAAGCAACAAAATGAGCAATCTTTGAGAAATGATCGAAGACAACCATAATAACATCCTTACTTCATTGAGTTCGAGGCAAAGCAATGATAAAATCCATCGAGACATCTTCCCATGGTCTATCCGGAATTGGTAGAGGCATATACATGCCCGGTTTGAATTATCTCTTTGCCATATGACATGTTACACACTTACTAATGATATCATTCACATCCTTTTGCATTTTCGGCCAAAAAAATGTTCTCTTAGCACCTCCATGGTCTTAGCCGTGCCAAAGTGGCCTGCCAAGCCTCCTCCATGAGCCTCTAGAACCAACAACTCCTGAGTCGCATGTTTTGGTAAACAAAGTCTATTCCCTTTAAAGAGAAAACCATCATGCATAATGAATTCTCCAAATGGACAAGATTTGCAACAAACAAGGATCTCTCCAAATTCTGAATCATCTACATAATATTCTTTTAACATTTCGAATCTAAGCAACCGAACATCAAGAGTATAAAGTATAACATACCTTCTAGAAAGCGCATCCGCGACGACATTTCTTTTACCATCTTTATACTTAGATAAAAAGTGAAATTATTGTAAGAATTCCACCCACTTAGCATGCCTTGGACTTAGCTTGTGTTGCCCGTTAATGTATTTTAATGATTCGTGATCCGAATGTAAAATAAAATGTTTTTGTCGAAGGTAGTGACTCCAATGATCAAGGGCCCTCACAACAGCATAGAATTCTTTGTCGTAGGTACAATAATTGAGCCGAGCACTGCTCAACTTCTCCGAAAAGTATGCGATGGATCGTTTACCTTGAATAAATACCGATCCAATGCCAACTCTGCTAGCATCACACTCTACCTCGAATGGTTGTGTAAAATCAGGTAGTGTTAGGATCGGCGCTTTGCATAACTTTGCCTTCAACTTTTGAAACGCGTCTTGGGAAGCCCCGTTCCACACAAACGGTCCATTTTTTGGCATTTCGTTATCGGACTTGAAATGGTGCTAAAGTCTCGGATGAACCTCTGATAGAATGAAGCAAGTCCGTGGAAGGATCGGACTTCCGTGATGGTTTTAGGAGTAGGCCAAGATTTAATCGCCTCGATCTTGTCTTGATCAACCGACACTCCTTCCTTTGAAACGATGTAGCCAAGAAAAGCTACACTCTCGACTAGAAACGAGCACTTCTCCTTCTTCCCATAAACCTTTTGGTCCCTAAGGGTCTCAAAGATTTGCCTCAAGTGCCCAGTATGTTCTTGCAATGATCGACTATAAATCAAAATGTCATTCAAGTATATGCTGACAAACTTTCCCAAAAACAGTTTAAGTACCTCATTCATTAATCGCATGAAAGTACTTGGCGCATTTGTAAGGCCAAAGGGCATGACGATCCACTCGTACAATCCATGTTTTGTTTTAAAATCCGTCTTCCATTCATCACCTTCTCGCATGCGAATTTGATGATAGCTGCTTCTCAAATCAACTTTCGAGAAAACCACCGAACCATGCAATTCATCCAACATATCATCAAGTCTCGGAATTGTGAATCGATACTTGATGGTTATGTTATTCACGGCTCTACTATCTATACACATTCGCCATGATCCATCGTTCTTCGGGATAAGCAAAACCGGAACCGCACAAGGACTCAAACTTTCTCGAACGTACCCACGGTTTATTAGCTCCTCGATTTTTTTTTTTGTAACTCCGTCTCCTCGGGGTTACATCGATAGGCGGCTTTGTTAGGGAGTGATGCACCCAGTATAAGATTGTTAGGCGTATTTTTATACGCTTATTTATCATTATTTTGTATTATTTTGGCGAGTAAATTTGCATAAATGAGCTTTTAATGCCTTATTCTTGTATGTTTGACAGGAGATTGGAGTCCGTAAGCTAAAACGAGGCGAAACGGGCGAAAACGGTGAATTTTGGCCGTGGGCCGTGGCCCAGCAGAAACACACAGTGCCCAGGTTTTAATTTGCACGCCATGTGCCGCGGCACAGATTAAGTGAGCCGCGGAACACAGGGCGGTTTTGGCGTGCTCCGCGCGAGTTTGGGCCATTTTGAAGCCAGTTCTCGACCTAATCACACGGACGCGATTTGAAGGCTTCTGGGAGCTATAAATAAGGGTTGAAGGCCATAATTAAAGGAGTTCTGATTTTTTGAGAGCTTGGGGAAGATCGATAAATCTTGGAGGAGGAAAGCAGAAGACATCAAGAGCAGAGGGCGGAAGCCAGAAGAACGGAGGAATCCGAGCTCTTCATCTGCGTTTGATTTTCATGTTTTCATTCATTATTTCTGTATTTTCATTATTTAGCATGTCAGGCTAAAACCCTTGTTCTAGGATTTAAACAAAGTCTATTCCCTTTAAAGAGAAAACCATCTTGCATAATGAATTCTCCAAACGGACAAGATTTGCAACGAACAAGGATCTCTCCAAATTCTGAATCATCTACATAATATTATTTTAACATTTAGAATCCAAGCAACCGAACATCAAGAGTATAAAGTAGAGCATACCTTCTAGAAAGCGCATCCTCAGCGACATTGCTTTTACCATCTTTATACTTAGCTAAAAAGTGAAATGATTGTAAGAATTCCACCCACTTAGCATGCCTTGGACTTAGCTTGTGTTGCCCGTTAATGTATTTTAATGATTCGTGATCCGAATGTAAAATAAAATGTTTTTGTCGAAGGTAGTGACTCCAATGATCAAGGGCCCTCACAACAGCATAGAATTCTTTGTCGTAGGTACAATAATTGAGCCGAGCACCGCTCAACTTCTCCGAAAAGTACGCGATGGATCGTTTACCTTGAATAAGAACCGATCCAATGCCAACTCCGCTAGCATCACACTCTACTTCGAATGGTTGTGTAAAATCAGGTAGTGTTAGGATCGGCGCTTCGCGTAACTTTGCCTACAACTTTTCAAACGCTTCTTGGGTATCCCCATTCCACACAAACGGTCCATTTTTTGGCATTTCGTTATCGGACTTGAAATGGTGCTAAAGTCTCGGATGAACCTCTGATAGAATGAAGCAAGTCCGTGGAAGGATCGGACTTCCGTGATGGTTTTAGGAGTAGGCAAAGATTTAATCGCCTCGATCTTGTCTTGATCAACCGACACTCCTTCCTTTGAAACGATGTAGCCAAGAAAGGCTACACTCTCGACTAGAAATGAGCACTTCTCCTTCTTCCCATAAACCTTTTGGTCCCTAAGGGTCTCAAAGATTTGCCTCAAGTGCCCGGTATGTTCTTGCAATGATCGACTATAAATCAAAATGTCATTCAAGTATATACTGACAAACTTTCCCAAAAACGGTTTAAGTACCTCATTCATTAATCGCATGAAGCATTTGTAAGGCCAAAGGGCATGACGATCCACTCGTACAATCCATGTTTTGTTTTAAAATCCGTCTTCCATTCATCACCTTCTCGCATGCGAATTTGATGATAGCCGCTTCTCAAATCAACTTTCGAGAAAACCACCGAACCATGCAATTCATCCAACATATCATCAAGTCTCGGAATTGGGAATCGATACTTGATGGTTATGTTATTCACGGCTCTACTATCTATACACATTCGCCATGATCCATCGTTCTTCGGGATAAGCAAAACCGGAACCGCACAAGGACTCAAACTTTCTCGAACGTACCCACGGTTTATTAGCTCCTCGATTTGTTTTTGTAACTCCTTCATCTCCTCGGGGTTACATCGATAGGCGGCTTTGTTAGGGAGTGATACACCCAGTATAAGATCGACTTGGTGTTCAATCCCAGATAAGGGCGGCAAACCCAGAGGTAAGTCTTCTGAAAAACATCCGCAAATTCGTGTAACAAGATATCGATCTCCCTTTTGTCTCGCACAACCATGTCAACGTCTCGCGTTTCTTTAATCATCAACAAATATACACGCTCGCCATCAATAATAGCATGTTCCACCTCTCTCTCACTAGCAAACATAGTAAGTTTCAGTTTTTCCATCTGGCTAGAACTCATCGAATGAATAGCTTGAGGTGACATTGGTTTAAGCACAATATTCTTGTCTTTATCCCGTAATTCATATTCGTTACTTCTTCCTCGATGTAAAACATCTCTATCACATAGCCATGGTCATCCCAAGAGTATATGGCATGCATCCATTAGGAGTACATCACATAATACGTTGTCACCATATGAACCCATAGTCAAGCCGACCGGTACTTGTTCCAAAACTTTCAGTTTACTCCCGTCATCGAGCCAATGTAACGCGTATGGTTTTGCATGAGTAATAGTGATGAGTCCGAGTTTCGTCACCATCTCACTTGAAGCTACATTAGTAAAACTTCCCCCATCGATCATCAAACTACACCATTTGTCTTCGATTTGACACTTGGTGTGGAATATTTGGTCTTGTTGTTCCGTATCCCTCGAAGTCGTTTTGACTTGTAAAGTGCGAAGGACTAGACTCGTATCATAATCTGGAGCATCGTAAGCCTCGCACTCCTCTTCTTTTTCAGCTTCCATGTTAAACACATCACCGAGCCTTTCTCTTTCGTCCTCGACTAACAATTCTTCCCGGACCTCAAGAGACTCTCTTAGTGTCACCAACCGTTTGTTCGGACACGCATTTTGGTAATGACCGAAACCTTGACACTTCAAACATCGTACCTTCGCCAAACTCGTTTCCTTGGGTATGTAGGGAGCCTTAGGAGCCGTAACAGGCACTGGACTTGGCGTGGTCCTTCTAGTAGCCGAACTTGAACCGATACTTGGATTTCCGAATTTGGATGGAAATTTTTAAAACTTCACCTTATTTTGGGCCTCTATCTTCACACATAGTCCACATAAAGTATCGAAATCTTCATCATTGACTTAAGCTTCGACTCCACATCTTTGTGTACCAATTTATCACTCGGCAAGGGAATCAAATCCAACGGTATGTACGGATTCAAACCATAAATGATTTCAAAAGGTGAGTGAGTGGTGGCATGAGTAGGGGATCGGTTGTACGCAAACTCCATGTCCGCAAGCTTCAAATCCCAATCCTTTTGTGTTTTGCTTACAAGGCCACGTAGCAAAGTACCCAAGGTTCGATTAGTCACCTCGGTTTGACCGTCGGTTTGAGGATGATGTGAAATACTAAACAAAAGCTTTGTTCCCACTTTTCTCCACAATGTGTTCCAAAAGTAGCTAAGGAACTTGGAATCCCGATCCAAAACAATATTTTTCGGAATTCCATTCAAGTGTACCACTTCTCGGAAATATAAGTCGGCCATGTTACTAGCATCGTCGGTTTTGTGACAAGCAACAAAATGAGCCATCTTTGAGAAATGATCGAAGACAACCATAATAATATCCTTACTTCATTGAGTTTGAGGCAAAGCAACGATAAAATCCATCGAGACATCTTCCCATGGTCTATCCGGAATTGGTAGAGGCATATACATGCCCGGTTTGAATGATCTCTTTGCCATATGACATGTTACACACTTACTAATGATATCATTCACATCCTTTTGCATTTTCGGCCAAAAAAATGTTCTCTTAGCACCTCCATGGTCTTAGCCGTGCCAAAGTGGCCTGCCAAGCCTCCTCCATGAGCCTCTCGAACCAACAACTCCTGAGTCGCATGTTTTGGTAAACAAAGTCTATTCCCTTTAAAGAGAAAACCATCTTGCATAATGAATTCTCCAAACGGACAAGATTTGCAACAAACAAGGATCTCTTCAAATTCTGAATCATCTACATAATATTCTTTTAACATTTCGAATCCAAGCAACCTAACATCAAGAGTATAAAGTAGAGCATACCTTTTAGAAAGCGCATCCGCAACGACATTGCTTTTACCATCTTTATACTTAGATAAAAAGTGAAATTATTGTAAGAATTCCACCCACTTAGCATGCCTTGGACTTAGCTTGTGTTGCCCGTTAATGTATTTTAATGATTCGTGATCCGAATGTAAAATAAAATGTTTTTGTCGAAGGTAGTGACTCCAATGATCAAGGGCCCTCACAACAGCATAGAATTCTTTGTCGTAGGTACAATAATTGAGCCGAGCACCACTCAACTTCTCCAAAAAGTATGCGATGGATCGTTTACCTTGAATAAATACCGATCCAATGCCAACTCTGCTAGCATCACACTCTACTTCGAATGGTTGTGTAAAATCAGGTAGTGTTAGGATCGGCGCTTCGCATAACTTTGCCTTCAACTTTTCAAACGCGTCTTGGGAAGCCCCGTTCCACACAAACGGTCCATTTTTTGGCATTTCGTTATCGGACTTGACATGGTGCTAAAGTCTCGGATGAACCTCTGATAGAATGAAGCAAGTCCGTGGAAGGATCGGACTTCCGTGATGGTTTTAGGAGTAGGCCAAGATTTAATCGCCTCGATCTTGTCTTGATCAACCGACACTCCTTCCTTTGAAATGATGTAGCCAAGAAAAGCTACACTCTCGACTAGAAACGAGCACTTCTCCTTCTTCCCATAAACCTTTTGGTCCCTAAGGGTCTCAAAGATTTGCCTCAAGTGCCCGGTATGTTCTTGCAATGATCGACTATAAATCAAAATGTCATTAAAGTATATGCTGACAAACTTTCCCAAAAACTGTTTAAGTACCTCATTCATTAATCGCATGAAAGTACTTGGCCCATTTGTAAGGCCAAAGGGCATGACGATCCACTCGTACAATCCATGTTTTGTTTTAAAATCCGTCTTCCATTCATCACCTTCTCGCATGCGAATTTGATGATAGCCGCTTCTCAAATCAACTTTCGAGAAAACCACCGAACCATGCAATTCATCCAACATATCATCAAGTCTCGGAATTGGGAATTGATACTTGATGGTTATGTTATTCACGGCTCTACTATCTATACACATTCGCCATGATCCATCGTTCTTCGGGATAAGCAAAACCGGAACCGCACAAGGACTCAAACTTTCTCGAACGTACCCACGGTTTATTAGCTCCTCGATTTTTTTTTTGTAACTCCGTCTCCTCGGGGTTACATCGATAGGCGGCTTTGTTAGGGAGTGATGCACCCAGTATAAGATTGTTAGGCGTATTTTTATACGCTTATTTATCATTATTTTGTTTTATTTTGGCGAGTAAATTTGCATAAATGAGCTTTTAATGCCTTATTCTTGTATGTTTGATAGGAGATTGGAGTCCGGAAGCTAAAACGAGGCGAAACGGGCGAAAACGGTGAATTTTGGCCATGGGCCGCGGCCCAGAAGAAACACACAGTGCCCAGGTTTTAATTTGCACGCCATGTGCCGTGGCACAGATTAAGTGAGCCGCGGAACACAGGGCGGTTTTGGCGTGCTCCGTGCGGGTTTGGGCCATTTTGAAGCCAGTTCTCGACCTAATCACACGGACGCGATTTGAAGGCTTCTGGGAGCTATAAATAAGGGTTGAAGGCCATAATTAAAGGAGTTCTGATTTTTTGAGAGCTTGGGGAAGATCGATAAATCTTGGAGGAGGAAAGCAGAAGACATCAAGAGCAGAGGGCGGAAGCCAGAAGAACGGAGGAATCCGAGCTCTTCATCTGCGTTTGATTTTCATGTTTTCATTCATTGTTTCTGTATTTTCATTATTTAGCATGTCAGGCTAAAACCCTTGTTCTAGGATTTTGATGAAACCTAAGTTTTGACGGATTTGCTATTGATTATCTATTTAATTCCCTTCTCCATTGAGTTTTCCCAATCAATTTTAATGCTTTCAATTGTCTGGCCAATAATTGAATTGTTTTAATTACCTTACTCGAATCGGGAGAGGAGAGTTGGTGAGGAACTATTGGTGAGGACCGTTTTATCTTGTGAGATAGGAATATACTCATAGGAACTACGTGGCCTTTTGAGGATTTTGTGCTTTTTGCCTATTGACGAATTAACTCACCTAGGGATAGAGTGCATTATTCGCCTTTATAAAAGTCTATTGACCTCGGGAGAGGCGGTAGAGTATATTAGCAATCTTTGCCTTCAATAAATTGGGGAAATCATTAAATTCAGATAATCGAGAGTAAATTTAGATAAACTAAGGTGGATTCAAAATCATAGACTTATTCATCATTAGATTTTCCTTCTTCAAGCGATCGTTTATTCTGTTAGCTCTTTTATTAATTCTTTTAGTAATTAATTGCAACCCAAAGTTCGATTGTTCAAATAAAACTAGAATACAAAAAAATCGGTAGTTAGTGATTCAGTCCTCGTGGGAACGATACTCACTCATCACTTTATTACTTGTCAACGATAACGTGCACTTGCGTTAACGAAGAATCGCAACAAGTTTTTGGCGCCGTTGCCGGGGACTGAGTTTTACTAATATCGATTTCAGTATTTCTAGTCTTAGTTTGGACATTTTTTCTTATTTACTTATTTTCGTGTATTTTATTTTATTTTATTTGTTCTTCCTTTCAGGATCTTTCGCGTAGTGCATGAGAAAATTCGGTAACGAAGGCCTACTACCTTTGGATACCGAACTCGAGCGCACTCCTCGAAGAAACAAGAAGGAGAAACGACAGTTACCAGCGAAAGTCAACATGTCCGATAATATCGAAAATCACGGAGGAAATAATATTGTGCAGCAAGCTCAACCGACAATGGCACTTCGAGATTATGCGATGCCGCAAATTAACGCAAACTTTTCGGGGTTTCGGCGTCCCACTATCCAGGCGAACAATTTCGAAATCAAGCCTGCTATTATTCAGATGGTGCAAGCGAGCCAGTTCTGTGGATTGCCTAATGATGACCCCAACGCACACATTGCGTCGTTTCTCGAGATTTGTGACACGTTCAAGAACAATGGTGTCACCGATGATGCTATCTGATTACGGCTTTTCCCTTTCTCTTTGAGGGACAAAGCCAAATTCTGGTTGAATTCTTTATCGCCGGGCTCGATCACGACATGGGCGGAATTAGCGCAAGCCTTCCTTGCTAAATTCTTCCCACCTTCAAAGACGGCGAAGTTACGGAACGAGATCACTACTTTTGGTCAATATGATATGGAGTCGCTCCACGAGGCGTGGGAGCGATACAAAGATTTGCTAAGGAGATGCCCGCATCATGTCCTTCCGGACTGGCTTCAGATTCAGACGTTCTATAATGGTTTGAGTGCTTCTACATGCACTCTCGTGGATGCAGCAGCCGGAGGAGCCTTAATGGGAAAAACTATGGCTGAAGCACATTCTTTGTTGGAAGCTATGGCCACAAATGCATATCAATGGCCATCTGAAAGAGTAACTCCGAAGCGAGTCATGGAAATTTCAAATAATGATCCAATCTCTACATTGTCAGCCCAAGTCGCAGCACTAACGCAGCAGCTTCAAGCATTTTCGCATGCTCCTTCCCCCGTTACCATTGAGTCTTGCAATTGGTGTAACGGATCTCACCCTAGCATGGAGTGCCAAGTCGGAAACCCGTTCGAGCAACATCCGATGGAGCAAGCTCAATTCGTGGGAAACGGAAATCGACAAAATAATCCTTACCCCAGCACTTATAATCAAGGTTGGCGAAATCACCAAAAATTTTCATGGAGGAAGGGGCAAACTTTAAAACCTCCACAAGCCCAATTTGCGCAGCCCACGCAGCAGCCCACTCAATCACCAAAGGTATCCTTGGAAGATGCTCTTGCTCAATTGGCGGCTAACACGAGCCAATTCATGACCCGCACCGAGACTAGCCTCCAAAATCATTCTACCTCCATCCGAAACTTAGAAACACAAATGGGGCAGATTGCTAATCTATTGTCCTCTCGGTCTCAAGTTTCATTGCCCAGCGCTACCGAAATGAGCTCCAAAGAGGACGTGCAGGCAATCGAACTACGAAGTGGAAAGGAGTTGAAAGAGCAGCCTGTCAATAACAAGGACAAGATCGAGCAAAGTGAGACAGAAAAGGACGAGGCACCCAAGCCAAAGGAAGTATCGACTACCCACCCCACTCCTCAAATTCCATTCCCACAGCGTTTCCAAAAGCAAAAACTAGACAAGTAATTTTCAAAGTTCCTCGACGTCTTCAAGAAATTGCACATAAACATTCCATTTGCCGACGCGTTGGAACAAAGGCCGAGTTATGTAAAATTCATGAAAGAAGTCTTGTCAAACAAAATAAAGCTCGAGGAATATGAGACAGTCGCATTGACGGAGGAGTGCAGTGCTATTTTACAAAAGAAGCTCCCACCTAAATTGAGAGATCCAGGAAGTTTTACCATCCCTCGCATCATTGGAAATTCGTCTTTTGAAAGAGCCCTATGCGATCTCGGAGCCAGCATAAACCTTATGCCCCTTTCTATTTTTAAAAAGCTAGATATTGGGGAAGCCAAGCCGACGATGGTCTCCTTACAATTGGCCGATAGGTCCATCAAATATCCGAGGGGAGTAATAGAGGACGTGTTAGTAAAGGTTGACAAATTTATCTTTCCAGCCGATTTTATTGTGCTCGACATGGAGGAAGATCAAGATATCCCAATCATCTTGGGAAGACCATTTTTGGCAACCGACCGAACTTTGATCGATGTGGAAAAGGGGAAGCTGACTCTACGTGTTCAAGAGGAGCAAGTAACGTTCAATATCTTTCGATCCATAAAATATCCGATTGATGCTGAAAATTGTTTCCAAGTTGACGTCATTGACTTGTGCGTGAGTAGAGCCTTTCGAGAGAATTATCCACCCGATCCATTGGAGTCCATTTTGATTGGGGCTGTTTCCGAACTAAATGCAGAGCATGCAGCCTACGTACGCCACATGGATGCTTCCCCGCCAATTTTCATTCGTCAACCATTTGAGGAGCTCGGAAGTTCACCAACTCGACCAGTCCCATCAATCGAAAAACCTCCAAAGTTGGAACTCAAGAAGCTGCCGCCTCATTTAAAATATGCATTTTTGGGGCCCGACGACTCCCTTCCAGTTATTCTTTCAGCCACTTTAGCGGGGGATCAAGAGGCGAAATTATTGAGAGTTTTGAGGGAGTACAAATCTGCTCTTGGATGGTCTATTTCGGATATTAAGGGGATCAGCCCGTCAATTTGCATGCACAAGATTTTGATGGAGGAAGACTACAAACCATCCGTGGAGCATCAACGCCGGTTGAATCCAAACATGAAGGAGGTGGTAAAAGTCGAGGTTTTAAAACTCCTCGACGCAGGTATGATCTTTCCGATTTCTGATAGCAAGTGGGTAAGTCCGGTCCAAGTTGTGTCGAAGAAGGGTGGGATAACGGTTGTTCAAAATGGTAATAATGAATTAATTCCCACTAGGATTGTCATGGGGTGGCGTATGTGCATAGATTATTAAATAAGGCCCCTAGAAAAGATCATTTCCCCTTACCTTTTATTGATCAGATGTTAGATAGATTAGCCGGACACGATTTCTATTGCTTTCTCGATGGTTATTCGGGGTATAATCAGATTTATATAGCCCCCGAAGACCAAGAGAAAACGACGTTTACATGTCCTTACGGCATTTTCGCTTATAGGCGCATGCCTTTTGGATTATGTAATGCGCCGGCTACTTTTCAACGGTGTATGATGGCTATTTTTTCATGGTAGAGCAGTGTATTGAGATTTTTATGGATGATTTTTCTATTTTTGGAGATTCGTTTGACATTTGTTTGAAAAATTTGCAGAAAGTCTTGAAAAGATGCGAAGAGACAAATTTGGTCTTGAACTGGGAGAAGTGGCATTTTATGGTGCAGGAGGGCATAGTACTTGGCCATCGAATATCCTCACATGGAATTGAAGTCGACCGGGCAAAAATCGAAACAATTGAGAAGATGCCTCCGCCTACTTCGGTCAATGGGATTAGAAGTTTTTTGGGATATGCCGGTTTCTATCGCCGATTTATTAAGGATTTTTCGAAGATCACGAAGCCTTTGTGCAATCTACTCATGAAGGATGTTCCATTTACTTTTGAAAAGTCGTGTAAAGAAAGTTTCGATTTATTGAAGAAAGCTCTAAGCACGGCACCGGTGATAGTCGCTCCAGACTGGGACCTTCCGTTCGAGTTAATGTGTGATGCAAGCGACTTTGCCATTGGGGCTGTTTTGGGGCAGAGACGAGGGAAGGTGTTCCATGTCGTATACTATGCGAGCCGAACACTCGACGACGCCCAAAGAAATTATGCCACAACGGAGAAGGAATTGTTAGCGGTGATCTTTGCATTTGATAAATTCCGGGCATATCTACTGGGAACGAAAGTGATAGTGTGGACTGACCATTCAGCAATAAAATACCTTTTGGAGAAGAAGTATGCCAAATCTAGGTTGATTAGGTGGGTGCTTCTCCTTCAAGAATTCAACTTGGAGATTCGGGACAAGAAAGGGACTGAAAATATTATAGCCGATCACATTTCACGATTAGAGAGTCCCCTTGAGAAGGGAGAAAGTCAGCCACAAATCATGGAAACCTTCCCCGACGAGAAGCTCTACAAGTTGGGTTCAAAACACGCGCTTTGGTATGCTGACCTAGTGAACTACTTGGCAAGTAAAACAATTCCAAACGACCTCTCACGCCATCAAAAGAAGAAGCTAATCTCAGACGCTAAGTATTATTTGTGGGACGATCCTTTTCTATTCAAGAGATGCCCCGATCAAATCATTCGTAGATGTATTCCGGATGAGGAAATCCACAGTGTGCTAAACCATTGCCATGCATCACCCTACGGTGGACATTTTAGTGGAAATAGAACAGCGGCGAAGGTCTTACAATCGGGGTTCTATTGGCCGTCATTATTCAAGGATGCTCACTCCTTTGTGTCCGCGTGTGATCGGTGTCAACGGACGGGAAACATCTCAAGACAACACGAAATGCCGCTGAACACCATACTTGAAGTTGAATTGTTCGATGTATGGGGGATCGACTTCATGGGTCCATTTCCTCCATCAAATAAGAATCTCCATATTTTGGTAGCCGTAGACTATGTCTCAAAATGGGTTGAAGCGGTGGCACTACCTACGAATGGGTCCAATGTCGTAATCAAGTTTATAAAACAATATATCTTCACACGTTTTGGGACTCCACGTGCTATTATCAGTGATGGTGGGTCACACTTCGACAACAAATTTCTTGATGCGGTTTTGAGAAAATACGGAGTTACTCATCGTGTTGCTACAGCATACCATCCTCAGACGAGCGGTCAAGTCGAGATACCAAATCGAGAGCTGAAGTGGATCCTAGAAAAAACGGTCAGCTCGTCTCGAAAAGATTGGTCGTTTAAACTCGATGATGCACTTTGGGCGTACAGTACTGCGTATAAAACACCTATCGGGATGTCGCCCTACAGATTGGTTTATGGGAAAGGTTGCCATTTACCCGTAGAGATGGAACATCGTGCTTACTGGGCGATAAAGAAACTAAACTTTGATCTGAAATCTGCTGGTGAAAAGCGTTGTTTGCAGCTGAACGAGTTGGAAGAAATTCGCCACGACGCATACGAAAATGCGAAACTTTATAAGGAGCGGACAAAGATTTGGCATGATAAACACATCACGCAGAGAGAGTTTGTCCCGGGACAAGAGGTGTTGCTATTTAATTCTCTCTTAAAGTTATTTCCCGGGAAATTGCGTTCACGATGGTCGGGACCATTCACCGTAGTTCAAGTGTTCCCACATGGTGCGGTAGAAGTACAAAAAGATGACCGCAAATTCAAAGTTAATGGACAACGGTTGAAGGCATACTTGGGAAATCCAATAGACACGCAGAAAACGAGTGTCGTATTATCCACTGCCGGATGAATGCGAGAAAAGTCCGGCTGAAGACTATAAACTTAGCGCTTCTCGGGAGGCAACCCGAGTATTAGTTGTAGAATTTTTATTTTTAGTGTTTTCTTGCATTTTTAGAGTCTTTATCTGTCGTCATTTTTCTTTGATCCGTCTATCCCTCTCGTCTTGATGTTTTCGTTTAAAAATTCTGTGCAGGAATCACCCCAGGGGACGAAATCAGTGATGGTCCGCGACACAATAATAGTGAGCCGCGGCACGCACCAGTTGATGGAACAAGGCCAAACAAACTGTACTATGTGCCGCGGCACGATTTTACTGAGCCGCGGCACACCAGGTCACTGAGCCGCGGCACATATTCTCTGAGCCGCGGCACACCAAAGGTTCAAGAAATGCCCAGGAGACTGTACTCTGTGCCGCGGCACGGACCAGATGAGCCGCGACACGCCTAAACTGAGCTGCGGTACCCGGCGGTATTACAAAAAAGTCCCAGGCCGACTGTACTCTGGGCCGCGGCTCACTTATGTTGTGCCGCGACCCCCGTCGCAATATGAGAATGCCCAGGTATACTTCATACATTCGATCGGCCAGCACAAGGTCCCTTCCTTCCTTCCTTCGCACAATGAGGTCAGTCGATACCCTTCTCTTAGTCTTCTTCTCAAATTCTTCAGGTAAATCTCGATCTCTTAAGCATTATTGATACACGATTTGAAAAGTGAATTGAAGTTATATGTTGCTAGTTGTTCTTCAATGTTTTCTCAAAAATGGAGTTAGAATATGGTGATTATGGTATTTGATTGTGATGGGATTGGTGATTATGAATGAATTGATGATGTTAGTTGCCGTTTTTCATGGCTATTATCTGTGTTATTATTTTTGGGATTTGGAGTTAACCATTAAAATTCTTGTTCTTCATTTTAACTTGTGCATACCAAGTGTTTGATAAATTGCAGCAATGAAAAAGTGGTAAGCCAAGCATGTTCAATTATATGCAACGAATCATTTTATCAAATTACATTGTCCCCAACCCTTACATCATGTTAAACTTGAGAGCTCGTACTTAACTTCCTCTTTGATGATGCAAGCTCATTTATTCACGCTCCGCATGATGTAGTCGAGAAGCGTGCAAGCTCGCCGGATGACGCCGGCACCAGCTCGTGAGAGGACTGGAGGGAAGTACTTGACCTTTCACTCTTATTGCATATTATATTGTGTCCATTGAGGTCAATGTACGTCCTAAGTTTGGGGGGGTCTATTTCTGTTGCTACATTTACTGCTGTACTTATTTCATTTGCAGTTTTTGTTATTTTTAGTTATCTTTTTGTCGATAGCCTTGCTTGTCATGATTTTACTCTTATTCGTGAATTTTTCGTGCTTCTATTTGTGTAATACTGATGTTACGACACTGTTTTTCTCTCTGAAGAAACGGTCGAGTTTTAGTCGAGTTGTAGTCAGTGATTTCTGTTTCTGCTAAGTCTTCATTTAGGTCCGAAATTTTTTCGTTTTTTTTGTAGAGACCTTAGCGGATAAGAGAGGAGACATACGTGTTTTCAAATCGTTGTTTATAGGTTTGGTTTCATTTTTTGGTTAGCTAGTCGTCCAGTAACATAAGTTGTGTTGGCACTTGCTTTGAGTTTAGAGTCGGACAGTTTTCCCCCAAAAGTGGAGATAATATTTGTTCTATGATGGGAAGTCTAGTAACCGGGGTTATTCACGTGACCCGTTGTTTACTCTCGTGTAAAACGACGACCCTGATTAGACGAGTGGTTTAGACATTTTGCATATACCGAAGACGGGAAGCCTAGTAACCGGGGGTATTCACGTGACCCGTTGTTTACTCTCGCGTAAAACAGCGACCTTGATTCGGACATGCGGGAATAGCTATTCGAGTTGTTTCTCCGATGTGGAGGGGAACTTAGTAACTAGAAGCATCCATGTGCCCCATGAGTGTCTTTTACGTCAAACGGTTTCCCAACACATGAGAATGGAAGTTCCACCCTAGGATTATCCCGATGAAACATCCCGAGATCCGAACCTAGTGGTCAACTCGAATCAATTTCTTGAGCATATATATAAGGGAATACTGTCCGAGGGTTATTTTTGATGAAACTCGTGAAAATTTTGCCATTAGACTATGGAACGGGGCGAATTAGCTTGTTTATTTTAACCTTTCATATTGACGGTCGATTAAATTCACGTTTGTTAATCTTTGAGCTGGATTTTCATCATGAACGAGTGATTAGGACTGAACTTGGTTACTTTGCGGAATCAGTGTTATCAGTGTAGCTCGCTATTACGATACTCGTATTATTCAGAGAGAATTTCAAGGTAGTATTGATTAGGTTGAGCACTGTGAGTTGCACGATTATTCACGATATTCTTTTGTTGAAATTAATTCTTTTTGCTTGAGGACAAGCAAAGGCCCAAGTTTGGGGGTATTTGTTAGGCGTATTTTTATACGCTTATTTATCATTATTTTGTATTATTTTGGCGAGTAAATTTGCATAAATGAGCTTTTAATGCCGTATTCTTGTATGTTTGACAGGAGATTGGAGTCCGGAAGCTAAAACGAGGCGAAACGGGCGAAAACGACGAATTTTGGCCGTGGGCCGCGGCCCAGAAGAAACACACAGCGCCCAGGTTTTAATTTGCACGCCATGTGCCGCGGCACAGATTAAGTGAGCCGCGGCACACAAGGCGGTTTTGGCGTGCTCCGCGCGGATTTGGGCCGTTTTGAAGCCAGTTCTCGACCTAATCACACGGACGCGATTTGGAGGTTTCTGGGAGCTATAAATAAGGGTTGAAGGCCATAATTAAAGGAGTTCTGATTTTTTGAGAGCTTGGGGAAGATCGATAAATCTTGGAGGAGGAAAGCAGAAGACATCAAGAGCAGAGGGCGGAAGCTAGAAGAACGAAGGAATCCGAGCTCTTCATCTGCGTTTGATTTTCATGCTTTCATTCATTGTTTCTGTATTTTCATTATTTAGCATGTCAGGCAAAAACCCTTGTTCTAGGATTTTGATGAAACCTAAGTTTTGACGGAGTTGCTATTGATTATCTATTTAATTCCCTTCTCTATTGAGTTTTCCCAATCAATTTTAATGCTTTCAATTGTCTGGCCAATAATTAAATTGTTTTAATTACCTTACTCGAATCGGGAGAGGAGAGTTGGTGAGGAACTATTGGTGAGGACCGTTTTATCTTGTGAGATAGGAATATACTCATAGGAACTACGTGGCTTTTTGAGGATTTTGTGCTTTTTGCCTATTGACGAATTAATTCACCTAGGGATAGAGTGCATTATTCGCCTTTAGAAAAGTTTATTGACCTCGGGAGAGGCGGTAGAGTATATTAGCAATCTTCGCCTTCAATAAATTGGGGAAATCATTAACTTCAGATAATCGAGAGTAAATTCAGATAAACTAAGGTGGATTCAAAATCCTAGACTTATTCATCATTAGATTTTCCTTCTTCAAGCGATCGTTTATTCTGTTAGCTCTTTTATTAATTCTTTTAGTAATTAATTGCAACCCAAAGTTCGATTGTTCAAATAAAACTAGAATATATAAAAATCGGTAGTTAGTGATTCAGTCCTCGTGAGAACGATACTCACTCATCACTTTATTACTTGTCAACGATAACGTGCACTTGCGTTAACGAAAAATCGCAACAAAGATCGACTTGGTGTTCAACCCCACATAAGGGCGGCAAACCCAGAGGTAAGTCTTCTGAAAAACATCCGCAAATTCGTGTAACAAGATATCGATCTCCCTTTTGTCTCGCACAACCATGTCAACATCTCGCATTTCTTTAATCATCAACAAATATACACGCTCGCCATTAATAATAGCATGTTCCATCTCTCTCTCACTAGCAAACATAGTAAGTTTCGGTTTTTCCATCTGGCTAGAACTCATCGAATGAATAGCTTGAGGTGACATTGGTTTAAGCACAATCTTCTTGTCGTTATCCCGTAATTCATATTCGTTACTTCTTCCTCGATGTAAAACATCTCTATCACATAGCCATGGTCGTCCCAAGAGTATATGGCATGCATCCATTGGGAGTACATCACATAATACGTTGTCACCATATGAACCCATAGTTAAGCCGACCGGTACTTGTTTCAAAACTTTCAGTTTACTCCCGTCAGCGAGCCAATGTAACGCGTATGGTTTTGCATGAGTAATAGTGATGAGTCCGAGTTTCGTCACCATATCACTTGAAGCTACCTTAGTAAAACTTCCCCCATCGATTATCAAACTACACCATTTGTCTTCGATTTGACACTTGGACCATTTATCAATCTGGAGCATCGTAAGCCTCGCACTCCTCATCACCGAGCCTTTCTCTTTCGTCCTCGACTAACAATTCTTCCCGGACCTCAAGAGATTCTCTTAGTGTCACCAACCGTTTGTTCGGACACGCATTTTGGTAATGACCGAAACCTTGACACTTGAAACATAGTACCTTCACCAAACTCGTTTCCTTGGGTATGTAGGGAGCCTTAGGAGCCATAACAGGGACTGGACTTGGCGTGGTCCTTCTAGTAGCCGAACTTGAACCGATACTTGGATTTCCGAATTTGGATGGAAATTTTTAAAACTTCACCTTATTTTCGGCCTCTATCTTCACACATAGTCCACATAAAATATTGAAATCTTCATCATTGACTTAAGCTTCGACTCCACATCTTTGTGTACCAATTTATCACTCGGCAAGGGAATCAAATCCAACGGTATGTACGGATTCAAACCATAAATGATTTCAAAAGGTGAGTGAGTGGTGGCATGAGTAGGGGATCAGTTGTACGCAAACTCCGTGTCCGCAAGCTTAAAATCCCAATCCTTTTGTGTTTTGTTTACAAGGCCACGTAGCAAAAGTACCCAAGGTTCGATTAGTCACCTCGGTTTTACCGTCGGTTTGAGGGTGTTGTGAAATACTAAACAAAAGCTTCGTTCCCACTTTTCTCCACAATGTGTTCCAAAAGTAGCTAAGGAACTTGGAATCCCGATCCGAAATAATAGTTTTTGGAATTCCATTCAAGCGTACCACTTCTCGGAAATATAAGTCGGCCATGTTACTAGCATCGTCGGTTTTATGACAAGCAACAAAATGAGCCATCTTTGAGAAATAATCGAAGACAACCATAATAACATCCTTACCTCGTTGAGTTCGAGGCAAAGCAACGATAAAATCCATCGAGACATCTTCCCATGGTCTATCCGGAATTGGTAGAGGCATATACATGCCCGGTTTGAACGAGCTCTTTGCCATATGACATGTTACACACTTATTAATGATATCATTCACATCCTTTTGCATTTTCGGCCAAAAAAATGTTCTCTTAGCACCTCCATGGTCTTAGCCGTGCCAAAGTGGCCTGCCAAGCCTCCTCCATGAGCCTCTCGAACCAACAACTCCTGAGTCGCATGTTTTGGTAAACAAAGTCTATTCCCTTTAAAGAGAAAACCATCTTGCATAATTAATTCTCCAAACGGACAAGATTTGCAACGAACAAGGATCTCTCCAAATTCTGAATCATCTACATAATATTCTTTTAACATTTCGAATCCAAGCAACCGAACATCAAGAGTATAAAGTAGAGCATACCTTCTAGAAAGCGCATCCGCAACGACATTGCTTTTACCATCTTTATACTTAGCTGAAAAGTGAAATGATTGTAAGAATTCCACCCACATAGCATGCCTTGGACTTAGCTTGTGTTTCCCGTTAATGTATTTTAATGATTCGTGATCAGAATGTAAAATAAAATGTTTTTGTCGAAGGTAGTGACCCCAATGATCAAGGGCCCTCACAACAGCATAGAATTCTTTGTCATAGGTACAATAATTGAGCCGAGCACCGCTCAACTTCTCCGAAAAGTATGCGATGGGTCGTTTACATTGAATAAGAACCAATCCAATGCCAACTCCACTAGCATCACACTCTACTTCGAATGGTTGTGTAAAATCGGGTAGTGTTAGGATCGGCGCTTCACATAACTTTGCCTTTAACTTTTCAAATGCTCCTTGGGCAGCCCCTTTCCACACAAACGGTCCTTTTTTTTGGCATTCCGTTATCGGACTTGAAATGGTGCTAAAGTCTCGGATGAACCTCTGATATCATTAAGCAAGTCCGTGGAAGGATCGGACTTCCGTGATGGTTTTAGGAGTAGGCCAAGATTTAATCGCCTCGACCTTGTCTTGATCAACCGACACTCCTTCCTTTGAAACGATGTAGCCAAGAAAGGCTACACTCTCGACTAGAAACGATCACTTGTCCTTCTTCCCATAAACCTTTTGGCCCCTAAGGGTCTCAAAGATTTTCCTCAAGTGCCCGGTATGTTTTTGCAATGATCGACTATAAATCAAAATGTCATTCAAGTATATGCTGACAAACTTTCCCAAAAACGGTTTAAGTACCTCATTCATTAATCACATGAAAGTACTTGGCGCATTTGTAAGGCCAACGGGCATGACGATCCACTCGTACAATCCATGTTTTGTTTTAAAAGCCGTCTTCCATTCATCACCTTCTCGCATGCGAATTTGATGATAGCCGCTTCTCAAATCAACATTCGAAAAAACCACCAAACCATGAAATTCATCCAACATATCATTAAGTCTCGGAATTGGGAATCGATAGATGGTTATGTTATTCACGGATCTACTATCTATACACATTCACCATGATCCATCGTTCTTCGGGATAAGCAAAACTGGAACCGCACAAGGACTCAAACTTTCTCGAACGTACCCACGGTTTATGAGCTCCTCGATTTATTTTTATAACTCCTTCGTCTTCTCGGGGTTACATCGATGGGCGGATTTGTTAGGGAGCGATGCACCCAGTATAAGATCGAAAACTTCACCTTATTTTGGGCCTCTATCTTCACACATAGTCCACATAAAGTATCGAAATCTTCATCATTGACTTAAGCTTTGACTCCACATCTTTGTGTACCACTTCGTCACTCGACAAGGGAATCAAATCCAATGGTATGTACGGATTCAAACCATAAACGATTTCAAAAGGTGAGTGAGTGGTGGCATGAGTAGGGGATCAGTTGTACGCAAACTCCGCGTGCGCAAGCTTCAAATCCCAATCCTTTTGTGTTTTGCTTACAAGGCCACGTATTAAAGTACCCAAGGTTCGATTAGTCAACTCGGTTTGACCGTCGGTTTGAGAATGATGTGAAATACTAAACAAAAGCTTCGTTCCCACTTTTCTCCACAATGTGTTCCAAAAGTAGCTAAGGAACTTGGAATCCCGATCCGAAACAATAGTTTTCGGAATTCCATTCAAGCGTACCACTTATCGGAAATGTAAGTCGGCCACGTTACTAGCATCGTCGGTTTTGTGACAAGCAACAAAATGAGCCATCTTTGAAAAATGATCGATGACAACCATAATAGCATTCTTATCTCATAGAGTTCGAGGCAAAGCAACGATAAAATCCATCGAGACATCTTCCCATGGTCTATCCGGAATTGGTAGAGGCATATACATGCCCGGTTTGAATGAGCTCTTTGCCATATGACATGTTACACACTTACTAATGATATCATTTACATCCTTTTGCATTTTCGGCCAAAAAAATATTCTTTTAGCACCTCCATGGTCTTAGCCGTGCCAAAGTGGCCTGCCAAGCCTCCTCCATGAGCCTCTCGAACCAACAACTCCTGAGTCGCATGTTTTGGTAAACAAAGTTTATTCCCTTTAAAGAGAAAACCATCTTGCATAATGAACTCTCCAAACGGACCAGATTTGCAACGAACAAGGATCTCTCCAAATTCTGAATCATCTACATAATATGCTTTTAACATTTCGAAACCAAGCAACCGAACATCAAGAGTATAAAGTAGAGCATACCTTCTAGAAAGCGCATCCGCAATGACATTGCTTTTACTGTCTTTATACTTAGCTGAAAAGTGAAATGATTGTAAGAATTCCACCCACTTAGCATGCCTTGGACTTAGCTTGTGTTGCCTGTTAATGTATTTTAATGATTCGTGATCCGAATGTAAAATAAAATATTTTTGTCGAAGGTAGTGACTTCAATGATCAAGGGCCCTTACAATAGCATAGAATTCTTTGTCGTTGGTGCAATAATTGAGCCGAGCACCGCTCAACTTCTCCGAAAAGTATGTGATGGGTCGTTTACCTTGAATAAGAACCGATCCAATGCCAACTCCGCTAGCATCACACTCAACTTCGAATGGTTGTGTAAAATTGGGTAGTGTTAGGATCGGCGCTTCACATAACTTTGCCTTCAACTTTTCAAATGCTCCTTGGGCAGCCCCGTTCCACACAAACGGTCCTTTTTTTTGGCATTCCGTTATCGGACTTGAAATGGTGCTAAAGTCTCGGATGAACCTCTGATATCATTAAGCAAGTCCGTGGAAGGATCGGACTTCCGTGATGGTTTTAGGAGTAGGCCAAGATTTAATCGCCTCGACCTTGTCTTGATCAACCGACACTCCTTCCTTTGAAACGATGTAGCCAAGAAAGGCTACACTCTCGACTAGAAACGATCACTTGTCCTTCTTCCCATAAACCTTTTGGTCCCTAAGGGTCTCAAAGATTTTCCTCAAGTGCCCGGTATGTTTTTGCAATGATCGACTATAAATCAAAATGTCATTCAAGTATATGCTGACAAACTTTCCCAAAAACGGTTTAAGTACCTCATTCATTAATCACATGAAAGTACTTGGCGCATTTGTAAGGCCAACGGGCATGACGATCCACTCGTACAATCCATGTTTTGTTTTAAAAGCCGTCTTCCATTTATCACCTTCTCGCATGCGAATTTGATGATAGCCGCTTCTCAAATCAACTTTCAAAAAAACCACCGAACCATGCAATTCATCCAACATATCATCAAGTCTCGGAATTGGGAATCGATACTTGATGGTTATGTTATTCATGGCTCTACTATCTATACACATTCGCCATGATCCATCGTTCTTCGGGATAAGCAAAACCAGAACCACACAAGGACTCAAACTTTCTTGAACGTACCCGCGGTTTATTAGCTCCTCGATTTGTTTTTGTAACTCCTTCGTCTCCTTGGGGTTACATCGATTGACAGCTTTGTTAGGGAGCGATGAAACCAGTATAAGATCGACTTGGTGTTCAATCCCACGTAAGGGCGGCAAACCCAGCGGTAAGTCTTCCGAAGAACATCCGCAAATTCGTGTAATAAGATATCGATCTCCCCTTTGTCTCGCACAACCATGTCAACGTCTCGCGTTTCTTTAATCATCAACAAATACACACGCTCGCCATCATCAGTAGCGTGCCTCACCTCTTTCTCACTAGCAAACATAGTAAGTTTCGGTTTTTCCATTTGGCTAGAACTCATCGAACGAATGGCTTGAGGTGCCATTGGTTTAAGCACAATCTTCTTGTCTTTATCCCGTAATTCATATTCGTTACTTCTTCCTCGATGTAAAACATCTCTATCAAATAGCCATGGTCATCCCAAGAGTATATGGCATGCATCCATTGGGAGTACATCACATAATACGTTGTCACCGTATGAACCCATAGTTAAGCCAACCCGTACTTGTTTCAAAACTTTCAGTTTGCTCCCGTCATCGAGCCAATGTAACGCGTATGGTTTTGGATGAGTAATAGTGATGAGTGTGAGTTTTTTCACCATCTCACTTGAAGCTACATTAGTACAACTTCCCCCATCGATTATCAAACTGCACCATTTGTCTTCGATTTGACACTTGGTGTGGAATATTTGGTTTTGTTGTTCCGTATCCCTCGAAGCCGTTTAAACTTGTAAAGTGCGAAGGACTAGACTCGTATCATAATCTTGAGCATTGTAAGCCTCACACTCCTCTTCTTCTTCGGCATCCAAGTTAAACACATCACCGAGCCTTTCTCTTTCGTCCTCGACTAACAATTCTTCCCGGACCTCAAGAGCCTCTCTCACCACCCATTTGTTCGGACACGCATTTTGGTAATGACCGAAACCTTGACACTTGAAACATCGTACCTTCGCAAAACTCATTTACTTGGGTATGTAGGAAGCCTTAGGAGCCGTAATAGGAACTGGACTTGGCGTGGTGCTTTTAGTAGCCGAACTTGAACCGATACTTGGATTTCCGAATTTGGATGGAAATTTTTAAAACTTCACCTTATTTTGGGCCTTTATCATCACACATAGTCCACATAAAGTATCAAAATCTTCATATGGGTACAATTCCACCATGTTAACTATGTTTTTATTCAAACCACGTAAAAAACGTGACATCTTTTGCTCTTTGTTTTCTTCCAATTCTCCCATTAAGATCAAGCTTTCGAACTCTTAAATGTATTCACAAACAGTTATTTTTCCTTGCATGAATTCGGCAACCTTCCGGTACAAGGTTAACCGATGTGATGTTGGCACATACCTTTTACAAAGTTTTCTTTTTAATGAATCCCACGAACGGATCTTTTCTTTTCCCACCCGAGCTCTCTCTGTCTTCACTCCTTCGAACCAAAGAGAAGCACCCTTCCCTAAATTGAGAATTTCATATTTGCAACGTTTCTCGTCGTTAAGGTCTTTGAATTCGAACATGCCCTCAATCTTCCGTTCCCATTCCAAATAAGCTTCAGGATCGGTACCTCCGAAAAACTCTGGAAGTTCGTTTACTTGAACTTGTCCGCATGGTGCGGTGAATGTGCATCGTCTTTGCGCCTTACTTGCATACGCTGCTCCGGTAAACCGCTTAGTGCGTCATGGAGTTTCATCAAGAAATCGGGATCGGAGAAATCCATAACAAGAGAGTCACGAGATAGTTTTAACAAGAAATTGTCAATAAAATCGCCAAGGAAATAACCTTGGGCTCTGATTCCATAATAATACGAATTCGCTCGGAATGTCAATGTGTATCGGTCGGAAAAGGTATAAGTATGGAAGTATATCGTAGCGGAAGTATATTTTGTGAATAGGGTAATTCGAATGTAAAATTATTGAAGTAATATCGGATATAGTAACAATATCGATCAAGAAGGCTTGACCGATCAAGAGAAAAGATTTATCGAATTAGATCTGTAACACGATAAGATGATTTCTTCTCAAGACCTATTGAGAATCGATCGGATTCAAACTTAAAAATACGTCGAATAATAATCAAGGTTTTGATGAAACTCGTTCAACAAGGAGGTAATACAAAGTGTATTATTTGCTTCAACATTCAATGCTCAATTACAAGACTAACAATGACTACTTATAGAAGAGTAGTCTCCCTTAATCAACTTAAAGAAAACAAAAGTAAGATCACATGATCTTGAAAAGAAAAACCAAATATCAAGATAAAAATACAATCAAATCAAATATCCTTCCGATAGGATCACACAAACTTTAGATAGGGTAAAGAAAGGAAAAGAAGATAAAAAAAACACACAAAAGGCCTTTGAAAGGGATGGCCGGCGACTTCCGACACGGCCGGGTTAGCTAGGCAGCATGTTCTGGTCATTCTGGACGAGCAGGACTTGACCGTGTTCTGGGACACGATTGGGTTGGGCAGGCAGTGCCTTCGGCACTTTCCGAAATAGTTTGGCGTGGGCCGTGTTGCCTGACACAGCCTGGTTCGGTGGGCAGTGTGTTTCGCCTTTTCGAAACAGTGCGACACAGGCTGTGTCATATGACATGGCCGAGACCAAGCACCATGGTCACTCCACGTCTTGTGTCCATTTTCTCACCTAAATATGTAGTCGTATGTGCATGGCGTGTCGTAAGGCTACTTACGTCGATCCTTACTCCATCTTCTTCATTTGGATTAGTCAATCCCGTATCACTAAGAACCCACTTGCATTACTACTTGAAAAGAATCTCCTAACTGGCCCCAACTTTGTTGACTGGTTGCAGAATCTGATGATTGTACTCAGTATGGAGTCTCTGGGATACGTATTGGAGGCGGACATTTCACCAACTCCAGTCCGGACTAGGGGTAATCAGGAAGAGATTGACGTCCATGAAAAATGGGTCAAGGATGACGTGCTGGTCCGTGTATTTATGATGGGCTCAATGACTAATGAGCTACAGAGAGCGCACGAGAAAATGACTTATGCTAGGCAGATTCTCGCACACTTGACCGAGCTTTATGGAGAGCACAGCAGGACTGCTAAATATGAGATATTGAAGCAGTTATTCAGTGCTAGGATAAAGGAAGGGGAGAAAGTGGGAGACCACGTCCTCAAGATGATCTCTATGATTGAGAGGCTCGAGGTGCTCAACTTTAATATGGAATTATCCCTTCAGATTGATCTCATCCTTCAATCTCTGCCTGACTCCTTCATGCAGTTTGTAATGAATTTCAACTGTAATGAGAGTTCATGCATATTAGCTGGGCTAATGAATAAACTGGTGACAGCATAGTCTAACATGAAGACTAAACCGAGGGAGGCTACTCTTGTGATTCTTCTGGGCCTCGGAGGTCCAAGAACAAGAAGAAAATGACCTACGAGTAGTATAAACCCAATAAAGGGGTTCAGAAAGGCAAGGGCAAGGCCTAAAAGGTTCAGAGGGAAGGTGGTCCAAAACCTACGAACAAATGTCTTGAATGCGGTGAGCTGGGCCACTGGCGTAGGACTTGTCCCAAGATTAATGGTGCATCAGGTACGGAACTTTTTATTTTTGAAACTAATTCTTCCGCTACTGTATATTCTACTTCATGGAATCTGGATTCAGGTGCTACTTCTCATATTTGTACTATGAATCAGGATCTAGAATGAAGTAGGCAGCTTGAAGCTGGGGAAGTGATGATCACTGTCGGAATCAGACAAAGTGTCGAGGCAACCAATGTTGGAAAACTCTTACTGGGTTTAGAATCTAGTTTTATTTTGACGTTAGATGAACTACTTGTTTTGCCCAAGAGGCATAAAAACATTGTATCCATTCCAGTCCTGGACCGGAAAGGATTTTGTTTATTCATTTGCAATGGTAGTTGTAAAATTTATTTTCGAAATAAATTGGTTGGCACAGCTATATTGTTTAATGGTTTATATCATCTGAACTTACAAAATAAATCAGCAATGAACACTATAACTAGGAAACGTGGCAGGCAAGATACTAATCAAGCTCTTAAGTGGCACCTTAGACTTGGTCATGTTGGTCAGACCAAGGTTCACAAAATGGAGAAAGATGGACTTTTTAGTCCATTGGGTGTAGAACCCTATCCAACTTGTGAATCCTGCCTTAGAGGCAAGATGACTAAGTCCCCCTTCAAAGGGACATTTGAAAGAGCTGATGAAAAACTTGGGTTGGTACATACCGACGTTTGTGGTACTTTAGAAGCAGCCCAAGATGGATATCAATATTTCATAACATTCACAGACGATCATACTAGGTATGGGATTGTGTACTTAATGAAACATAAATCCGAAGCCTTTACTAAATTCAAAGAATTTAAGGTCCTAGTTGAAAAATAGACTGGATGTCATATCAAAGAACTTTGGTCGGACCAAGGTGGCAAATATATGAGAACAGAGTTTAATGAGTTCCTTAAAGAACATGGAATAGTTTCACAATTCACGCCGCCAGGAACCCCATAGTTAAATGGTGTTTCAGAAAGGAGAAATCGGACTTTGTTGGACATGGTCCGCTCCATGTTAAATTACATTGATTTACCAAATTACCTATGGGGGTACGCCTTTCTTACCGTTGCCTATATCCTTAATAGATGTCCTTCTAAATCCATTCCTATCACTCCAGATGAGATGTGGAAGGGCATGAAACCAAGTCTTAATCACATAAGGATTTGGGGGTGTCCAGCCTATGTCAAGAAGGATAAGGGTGACAAACTGGAAGCGAGGTCCGTCAGGGGACGTTTTATTGGGTACCCAGATGTCACGACTCGATATGTCCTGTCCGTGTTGACCGTACAAATGAGGCGTGCCTTCTGGTTAGCTTGCCACAAGATGGGTAAAGGGGGCGACATTAGCGTTAAGGCGTTATTTGCCCAGATGCATCGGTCTGGCCGAGTCAGGCATGCCGACCCAGTTTAGTCCGGAGAGCTTGTCACTGGTCGAGGACTTGACTATGAAGGGGATCGTTGCGGGTAGGGCACAACTGGTCAGGGGCTACTACCGTCTCCCTGAAGAGCCCATGGCAGGGCGAAACTAGTTGGCATGCGTATGTGGGATAGGCTGGTCTCGGGGCGTGAGGGGCCTCGTGACGCGCACGGGCTTCGGATCTCCCATCCCGTGATAAATGGTATTGGAGCCAAAACCTCTCTCAGTACGGTATGGTTCAGGTGTGGTCACGTTCTACCGAAATCCGATGAGGGCAGGGAGTGAATGCCAGTACAAAGAGGGCACGATCAAAGTGTGGCTCCTGACAAGGCTTCTAGGTGGAGAACATGAACCGATTCTATGCCGGAATGAGAGGTGGTCCAAGGCTTGTGAGATCAGATGGTCCGTAATGTGGACACACTTGTATTCTGCACTATTGGTATCTCCACCTGCGTGGGGTCGGATAAATGACCGTTGTGTAAGAGCGTGGATCATCGTGGGCCATTGTGGGGACCTCGACATGCGAGAAAATGTAGCGGCTGAGGGAATGCCGTTCAACTGAGGTACTAACTCCAGGAAGCACATAAGGTGAAAGTTGATGTCGATTGGTGATGCGATATGTGCGCGGCGCACTGCGGGCTAGCGCGAGGTGCGCTAGTGAAGAGCCTGTCCATCAGGGGATGGTGCTATATATGGTCATGATCGTTTTGTATGTATGCGGTAATACAGTGTGCGGAAAGAAACATTCTTCCCCAGCACGAGGGCATGCTGTGATTTTGGGTGGGGAGGATGTCACGACCCGATATGTCGTGTCCATGTTGACCGTCTAAATGTGGCGTGCCTTCTGGTTAGCTTGCCACAAGAGGGGTAAAGGGGGCTACATTAACGTTAAGGCATTGTTTTCCCAGATGCATCGGTCTGGCCGAGTCAGGCATGCCGACCCAGTTTAGCCCGGAGAGCTTGTCGCTGGTCGAGGACTTGACTATGAAGGGGATCATTGCGGGTAAGGCACAACTAGTCAGGGGCTACTACCGTCTCCCTGATGAGCCCACGACAGGGCGAAACCAGTTGGCATGCGTATGTGCGATATGATGGTCTCGGGGCATGAGGGGCGTCGGGACTCTACACGGGCTTCGGATCTCCCGTCCCGTGACACAGAGGACTCGATGGGTTATCTATTGTACATGCCAGAAGACCATAGGGTCGTTGTGGCTTTACAAGCGCACTTTCTTGAGGATGAGTTCATTCAGGATGGTGGCTCGGGTAGAAATATATTTTTGGAAGAGCATAATGAAAGTCTTGAGGAGACATCTAATCAGGGATCATGAACCGAACCTATTATAACACAACCTCCACTTCGAAGGTCTGATAGGGTGTCTCACTTAACTGAGAGGTATGGCTATACACATGTCGAGGAACTGGGTCTCCACGACACACCTGATAGCCGTGAGGACGACCCTGTTGTAATACCCGATTGTAATTCATTCATTTTCATTCAGTATTAATCAGTCAGTAATTATCACTCAGTAATTTTCACTCATTATTAATCACTCATCATTCATGATTCATTCATTTGCGTTCACTGTTGGCATGTTGTAACCGTATATCAGTTACCGATCGTCATTTCATCTCTGTTTATAGATCAAGATGGGAGTATTATCATTTTCATCGTAATTGGTAGTCTTGTACTGGAAGTATCATCTTTGGCTTGTGTTGGACTTGTTCACTTTCACATACGTATGGTATGTCGGATCATTCATCAATCGTAGCGAGGAATCGTAGTTATCGGATTTTCACCTTATCCATCAATGAGTTACGACCGTAAGGATTGTCGGATACGGCCGTAACAGGCAATTCGTTGATTTCAGGCCATTTTGGACGAACGGGACTTACGGCCGTAAAGTTGCGGCATACGGCCGTAAGTTGAGCAGGTACGGCCGTAAGGCTTGGACGGTTACGGTCGTACGTGTCGAGCAGGGTGCCCAGGCATTTTTGGCCGAAGGTGAGTTACGGCCGTAAGATGGGCAGGATACGGCCGTAAGGAGTGTTCGTGTTTTTCAGGATGTGTTGGACGAGAGGGACTTACGGCCGTAAGGGTTGCGGCATACGGCCATAAGACGAGGAAGGTACGGCCGTAAGGCTTGGCCAGATACGGCCGTACGTTACAGGCAGGGCGCCTGGTCATTTTTGACGAAGGGGGCTTACGCCCGTAAGTTTGGCCGGATATGGCCGTATCGTCCGAGTTACGCCCGTAAGGTGTGCGGGTACGTCCGTAAGGATGTCGGCAGGTGTTTTAGACGAGGGCGAGTTACGCCCGTAAGTCAGGTTCGGATACGGCCGTAAGGCTGTCGGCAGGTGATTGGACAAAGCCGGGTTACGGCCGTACGAGTTGGCTGGTTACGGCCGTAAGGCCGTTGACCTAGGATGTTACGGCTGTAAGAAGGCCGAGTTACGGCCGTAACTTCCGGCAGTTTATAAGGAGTTGGCCGGGACTTTTTCATCATTTTCACCATTTCTTTCACCTTGTTCCGAGAGAGAGAGAGAGAGAGAGAGAGAGCTTGAGGGAGGGATTTTCCATCATCAATCACTTGAGTGTTAGATTTTCATCATCTTCATTCGTTTGGGAAGCTTGGATACTCGATTTAACTCGTGTTCATCGGATCGAAGTGGTTTGATCTTCAAGAGGTAATTTCTTCAACATCTTGGATTTCGATTTTGTATTGAGATATGATGTTTTGGACGTTATAATCATGTTATATGAAGGGATATGCACATGATTATGAGTTTGTATAAAGATTCATTGGACTATTGAAGGATTATTCAAGAACGCTTTGAATATTAAGTTGGATTTGGGAGTTTTCGATTAATTGTTGTTGAAATCACGAATTTGGATATTAATTTTGGATTATTGATCATATTGAAGATGTTTTGTTGGTTCGAAACACTTCTTGGGGATTTGATATTGGTATATTGAGGTTTGATTGTAAACAATCGGATATTGGCCACAACGTACTCGATATAATGCCCCAATGAACTTGGTTGAGTCGTATTGACGTTTTGAGTTCGTTATAATCGTGTTTGATTCGTATATTGAGCGGATTGTTGGTAATTGTGTTATTCAAGGTTGTTCGAGCGACCGACATTTCATTTAGGACGTTGTTCGTGGAAGGACATTCTTCATCGGTGTTGTGTAAGTTAATTCTTACTCGGTTAAAAGGATATTAATTCCTTTTGTTGTTGTTCATTCATAATCATAACTCATTCATCATTGTATTAACCGTATTGAGACTTGTAATTGTCGAATAATCACTTCATTAACGAGGAACGGCGGTTCCAATCATTTCATTGAACTATGTTTCACCTCACTATTATTTTCATCTCGGTGAGTCATTCTTGACCTTATCGGATTATTATTCATTGACATTCATTTTGCTCATTCTCGTTCATATGACCGTCTGGGTTCATATTGCGTGGCCGGGTGCGGATGTGTGGAATTTTTAGTCGAGCACGCGATGGTCATGTATTGGGATCGATACATTGGACTGTGCACACGGTAACGATTACCTTCGTGAGACTAATTAGGTACAAGGACGGGTGGGTCCGGTCATTCGTCTTGTACACTTGCACAGAATATTACGGGCGTACTATGATACTCCTCTTCAACTCAAATTCATAACTAAAGATATATCATAATTGTGTATTTTCAACCCTTGAGGATTGTTGTTCTGTATAACTGACCCCGTTGGGGGATTTTGTTTTCAGGTCACGACAAGGCAAAGGCACGGGAAGAGCATGTTGACAGCGAGAAGACCCAGTGATACTAGTAGGGCCCCCCGATCTTTTCAGTCATTCATGTTGTTGTCATTTATTTTCCGCTGCAGATTTTCATTTGGATACTCCGTTTCATTCAGTGTTGTGTATTTTATCTCCATATAAAATATACTAGTATTCGGTATTGTCCTGGTGTGTTGTACTTAAACTCCTCATCGGAGTATTTGGTAATATAATGTGGTTCGGTACTACAATTATATTATTTAATTCATCAATTTTCATTCGCCTGGTGGGTCCCAGTCGGGGATCCACGGCACTGTAATATCCGCCTAATTTGGGGTGTTACAGAGTTGGTATCAGAGAGTGGTTTTGAATACTACCTTCCGAGTCATGTCTCATTTGAAATCATCGTCATCGGACTAGTATCATTGGACTTTCGTGTCACGTGTGACCTGTGCAAATGCCGAGCCAATTAGACCAAGAACTGTAAGATTTCAAACGCCATGGTATAATTTCTGGCAATAAGAATCATTCATTCATCATTCATTAGTCAACAATCCTCAATCATCATTCATTTTGATCAGGACGATCATGTTAACTCATTAATCACTCAGTTCATTTCACAGTTTAGTTGTTGATATTGAGGATCATATCATTAATCTTGCTAACTTGTTCAAGATAATCATTTTGAGAGTTTCATCAGATAATCATTTCACCTCAGTTAATCATTCATGTAATCACTGTGCTAGAGCGCGTATGCTCATTTTCATCATTTCATGACGTAATCATAATGTGATATTCATGCGAGAGATATAATCATCATGTGACTTTCCTACTTCAGTATGGAGAGAGTAGGCAGAAGACGCGGAGGACAAGGCCGTGGTGCGGGCTGAGTCCCGAGAGCTCGCGTTAATACACGTGCAAACGCGAGGAATAATGCTAACTCATCTAGCAGCGACGCTGCCACTCATTCACCTGGGCGTGATCATTCACTATCGGGGAGTCGTACCCGGGACACAGCTCAGTCAGAAGGTGTTCGGATTGATCCACTCGCCTTTATGCAGGGCATGATGGCCCAGATAACTCAGATGACACAACTAATGGAGACAATGCATAACTCAGCTAATCAAAATCAACAGGATCCTCCGCCGCCACCTCAGAGGCAAGAGAGGAGTGTGGGCAGTATCATCGGCGACATCTCTCGCCAAAGGCCACCCACATTTGAGGGCTCATCTGAGCCGGCGGATATTGTTCATTGGCTCGAGCATTTCGAGAAGTTATTTTCTATGGTAGAGTGTCCCTAAGGACACAAAGTTTCAGTTGCGGCTTACTATCTGGGTAAGAGCGCTTATTCTTGGTGGTTGTTGTTGAAGCCCACCGACGGATCATGTACTTGGGATCAATTCAAGACTCTCATGATGGATAGGTATTATCCCCACTCAGGGAGGCCAAGCTATCAGAATTACTCATTCCCGACCCCTCAGCGGATGAGGATGTTCTCGCCATTGCCGAGAAATTTCAGGAACTTCTTCCATTTGCCTCATCTATCATTCACTCCGAGGCAGATAAGATTAAGTATTTCAGCAAGAGGCTGAAACCCGGGATGCGGATGCAGTTACTTAATCATAATTGCACCACTCTGGCCGAATTCATTGAGAAGGCTCTTACTTATGAGCTCACTGCTAAGGAGATTGCTAAGCAGCAACCTTCATCTGCTAGCAAGAAATCGAAGAATCGTAATCAGTCTGAAGGCGGTCAGACAACCTTCAAGAAGCCTCGTGCGGGCACTACTTTCTCTGAGCGACCTCCTGTGGCACCTAGACCGGCAAAATCGCAGTCCAGAGCGGCCAGTTCGGCCATCACCTGTTTTAGCTGTGGGGATCTTGGTCATGTCAGCACCAAGTTCCCGAGGCAGACTGTCACATGTCATAACTGTGGGATTTCTGGGCATAAGGCCCGTTTTTGCCGAAGGGACTCCAAACCTACTCCGGCGTCATCTCAGCCCCGGCGCCAATGCTCATAATCGTGCCACATACCAAGGCTGCTCAAGACGACAGGAGCGAATAAAGGTGGAGCCTTTAGTCATCAGACAGGAGCGTTCGGTGCCGGGACTATCAAGCCCCGAATTTATGAGATGAAGAATACCGACGATCCAGAGACCCGGATGATCTCAGGTACACTCGATATTCTATCTCAACCTGTGTGTACCCTTTTTGATACTGGTGCATCACATTCATTCATTTCTGAGTCATGTTTGAGTAGACTACGTCTGGGTAGTGCTACTAGTAGTGAGCCTTATGTCATTGGTCTACCTGATGGTAGAAGAATTATCGGGAATCGTGAGATTCAGAATTGTCCGATTCAGCTTCATGGCCATGTATGGCTAGCAGATCGTATTGTGGTAGATTTACCGAGAGACGACATCATCTTGGGTATTGATTAGATGGATCATCACGATGCCATCATTAGTGTCCGTAAACATATGGTCACTATCATTTCATACGATGGGGTCGAATGTGTTTTTCAGGGGAGTAATCCTAGTTGTTCCGGGAGAGTCATCAACTTGATGAAAGCAGTGAAATTACTCAGTCACGGGTGCATTGGTTATTGGTGCTATATGACCAAAACCGAGAAATCACCAATAATGTTGACGGATATTCCGGTAGTGAGGGAATATGCCGATGTATTTCCATACGAGTTACCCGGTTTGCCTCCACAGAGAGATATGGAATTCACGATTGAGTTGGAGCCTGGTACGTATCCAATATCGAAGGCACCGTACCGGATGGCCCCGACCGAAATGCAGGAGTTGAAGAATCAACTTGAGGAATTGTTCGAGAAAGGTTATATCCGACCGAGTGCATCCCCGTGGGGAGCACCAGTGTTGTTTGTCAAGAAGAAGGATGGTTCATTTCGCTTGTGTATTGATTATCGGGAGTTGGAAAGGGTGACGATCAAGAATAAGTATCATCTACCCCGTATTGATGATCTCTTAGATCAACTTCAGGGAGCTTCAATATTTTCCAAGATCGACCTAAGATATGGATATCATCAGTTGCGAATTCGAGAGTCGGATATCGCAAGAACAGTGTTTCGTACACGCTATGGTCATTATGAGTTCGTGGTAATGCCGTTCGGGTTAACTAATGCACCTTCGGTATTCATGGAGTTAATGAATCGGGTTTTCATCGACTTTTTGGATCAGTTTGTTGTTGTATTCATCGATGACATTTTGATTTATTCTCGTGACTGAGAGGAGCACGAGGTTCACCTTCATCAGGTTCTCGACGTGTTGATACGAGAACAACTTTATGGAAAGTTTTCAAAATGTGAGTTCTGGGTGTCCAAAGTGACGTTTCTCGGGCATGTAATTTCATCAGATGGAGTGCGTGTCGATCCTCAGAAGACGGAGGCTATCCAAGATTGGTTACCTCCGAAGAATGTTAAGGAAATCCAAAGCTTTCTCGGATTAGCCGGTTATTATCGGCGGTTTGTGGAGGGATTTTCTAAAATTGCTCAACCTTTGACGAACCTTTTGCGAAAGGATAAGAAATACACGTGGTCCGACGCATGTCAGCGGAGTTTCGAGGAACTCAAGAGCCGGTTAATTTCAGCACCTGTCCTTTCCTTGCCTCAAGGGACGGAGGGATTCATGGTTTATAGTGACGCGTCCGAACACGGTCTCGGATGTGTATTAATGCAGAATGGGAAGGTTATTGCCTATGCTTCATGGCAATTGAGGTCTTACGAGGTTAATTATACGACCCACGGCCTGGAGCTAGCAGCCGTGGTTTTCGCATTGAAGATTTGGCGTCATTACCTTTATGGCGTTACCTGTCAGATATTCACCGATCATAAGAGTTTGAAGTATATATTTACTCAGAAGGAGTTAAATATGTGGCAGAGGCGGTGGTTGGAACTAATCAAAGATTATGATATTGAGATCCTGTACCACCCGGGTAAGGCAAACGTGGGTGCCGATGCCTTGAGTTGTAAGTCCATTCAGGAGCAAATGCTTGCTCGTTTAACAGTTTAGAAGGAGCTTCAGCAGGAATTTCTTAGACCCGAGATCGAGGTCTGGCTTCAGCGAGTGCAAGGGCAACTTTGCATGTTAGAGATTTCATCGCCACTTGAAGAGGCAATCAGAGTGAATCTGGGTTCAGACCCATCATTAATGCGCATCCGTGAGGATGTGGCTCAGGGGAAAGCCCCTGGATTTGTAGTCCACGATGATGGACTTTTGCGATTTAAGAATCTGTTGTGTGTACCGGCAAATGACGAGTTGAAAAACTCGATTTTGAGAGAGACTCATGCTACCCCTTATTCCGTTCATCCGGGGTCTAGCAAGATGTACAAGGACTTGAAACAAAATTACTGGTGGAGTAATATGAAGCGAGAAGTCGCAGAATTTGTTTCGAGATGCTTAACCTGTAAGCAAGTTAAGATTGAACATCAGCGACCGGCGGGTATGCTGAAACCTCTCCCTATTCTAGATTGCAAGTGGGAAGACATTTCGATGGATTTCATCACGAGTTTGCCGACGAGTCGTCGTGGCATGAATATAATCTGGGTAATTGTGGACCGTTTGACTAAATCGGCTAAGGATACGTGGGGTCCCGAGAGACTTGCCTAGTTGTTCATCAAAGAGATAGTGAGACTGCATGGTACTCCTAAAAGTATCGTTTCCGATCGTGACGGACAATTCGTGTCTCATTTTTGGAAATCGGTTCATCGTGCTATGGGAACTCAGCTTAATCTCAGTACCGCTTTTCATCCTCAGTCCGACGGGCAATCAGAGAGGACTATTCAGACATTAGAGGACATGTTGAGGGCATGCATCCTCAATTGGGAAGACGATTGGGAAGCCCAATTACCGTTGATTGAGTTCACGTACAATAATAGTTGGCATGCTTCGATTAAGATGGCACCTTACGAGGCGTTGTACGGTCGTTGTTGTCGATCTCCTTTGTGTTGGGACGACTTATCAGAGTCAATCGGCATCGAGCCCGATATGCTTATAGCCGCCCGTGAGAAGGTAGCTTTGATCAGGAGTCATCTGTTGACCGCTCAGAGTCGACAAAAGTCATATGCATATAATCGTCGTCGACCACTAGAGTTCGAGACAGGTGACCACGTGTTGGTCAAGTTATCCCCGAGTCGAGGCATTTTCCGTTTCGGAAAACGGGGAAAGTTGAGTCCGAGATTCATTGGACCGTTTGAGATTTTAGATCGAGTAGGCGAATTAGCTTATCGATTGGCTTTACCTCCGGCATTGAGCCGAATTTATAATGTGTTTCACGTCTCTCAATTGCGGAAGTATGTTGCCGACCCGAGCCACATACTTCAATTCGACGAAATCGAGATCGCGGATGATCATTCGTATGAGGAGCGTCCTATACGAGTTTTAGAGCGGCGAATCAAACAGTTGAGGAACAAGACGATTCCTTTGGTCAAGATTCAGTGGTCTAGACACGGAGTCGAAGAGGCTACTTGGAAAACCGAGGAGAGTATGCGGGAGAGTTATCCCGAGTTGTTTGACCCTTAGTTTCGGGGACGAAACTCTTTTTAAGGGGGGAGTATGTAATACCCGGTTGTAATTCATTCATTTTCATTCAGTATTAATCAGTCAGTAATTATCACTCAGTAATTTTCACTTATTATTAATCACTGATCATTCATGATTCATTCATTTGTGTTCACTGTTGGCATGTTGTAACAGTATATCAGTTACCGATCGTCATTTCATCTCCATTTATAGATCAAGACGGTATTATTATCATTTTCATCGTGATTGGTAGTCTTGTACTGGAAGTATCATCTTTGGCTTGTGTTGGACTTGTTCACTTTCACATACGTATGGTATGTTGGATCATTCATCAATCGTAGCGAGGAATCGGAGTTATCGGATTTTCACCTTGTCCATCAACGAGTTACGGCCGTAAGGATTGTCGGATACGGCCGTAACAGGCAATTCGTTGATTTCAGGCCATTTTGGACAAATGGGACTTACGACCGTAAGGTTGCGGCATACGGTCGTAAGTTGAACAGGTACGGCCGTAAGGCTTGGCCGGTTATGGCCGTACGTGTCGAGCAGGGTGCCCACGCGTTTTTGGCCGAAGGCGAGTTACGGCCGTAAGATGGGCAGGATACGGCCGTAAGGAGTGTTCGTGTTTTTCAGGATGTGTCGGACGAGAGGGACTTACGGCCGTAAGGGTTGCGGCATACGGCCGTAAGACGAGGAAGATACGGCCGTAAGGCTTGGCTAGATACGGCCGTACGTTACAGGTAGGGCGCCTGGTCATTTTTGACGAAGGAGGCTTACGCCCGTAAGTTTGGCCGGATACGGCCGTATCGTCCGAGTTACGCCTGTAAGGTGTACGGGTACGGCCGTAAGGATTTCGGAAGGTGCTTTAGACGAGGGCGAGTTACGCCCGTAAGTCAGGAGGTGATTGGATGAAGCCAGGTTACGGCCGTACGAGTTGGCTGGTTACGGCCGTAAGGCCGTTGACCTAGGATGTTATGACCGTAAGAAGGCTGAGTTACGGCCGTAACTTCTGGCAGTTTATAAGGAGTTGGCCGGGACTTTTTCATCATTTTCACCATTTCTTTCACCTTGTTCCGAGAGAGAGAGAGCTTGAGGGAGGGATTTTCCATCATCAATCACTTGAGTGTTAGATTTTCATCATCTTCATTCGTTTGGGAAGCTTGGATACTCGATTTAACTCGTGTTCATCGGATCGAAGTAGTTGGATCTTCAAGAGGTAATTTCTTCAACATCTTGGATTTCGATTTTGTATTGAGATATGATGTTTTGGACGTTATAATCATGTTATATGAAGGGATATGCATATGATTATGAGTTTGTATAAAGATTCATTGGACTATTGAAGGATTATTCAAGAACACTTTGAATATTAAGTTGGATTTGGGGGTTTTCGATTAATTGTTGTTGAAATCACGAACTTGGATATTCATTTTGGATTATTGATCATATTGAAGATGTTTTGTTGGTTCGAAACACTTCTTGGGGATTTGATATTGGTATATTGAGGTTTGATTGTAAACAATCGGAGATTGGCCACAACGTACTCGATATAATGCCCCAATGAACTTGGTTTAGTCGTATTGACGTTTTGAGTTCGTTATAATCGTGTTTGATTCGTATATTGAGCGGATTGTTGGTAATTGTGTTATTAAAGGTTGTTCGAGCGACCGACGTTTTATTTAGGACGTTGTTCGTGGAAGGACATTCTTCATCGGTGTTGTGTAAGTTAATTCTTACTCGGTTAAAAGGATATTCATTCCTTTTGTTGTTGTTCATTCATAATCATAACTTATTCATCATTGTATTAACCGTATTGAGACTTGTAATTGTCGAATAATCACTTCATTAACGAGGAACGGCGGTTCCAATCATTTCATTGAACTATCTTTCACCTCACTATTATTTTCATCTCGGTGAGTCATTCTTGAGCTTGTCGGATTATTATTCATTGACATTCATTTTGGTCATTCTCGTTCATATGACCTTCTGAGTTCATATTGCGTGGCCGGGTGCGGATGTGTGGAATTTTTAGTCGAGCACGCGATGGTCATGTATTGGGATCGATACATTGGACTGTGCACACGGTAACGATTACCTCCGTGAGACTAATTAGGTAGAAGGACGGGTGTGTCCGGTCATTCGTCTTGTACACTTGCACAGAACATTATGGGCGTACTATGATACTCCCATTCAGCTCAAATTCATAACTAAAGACATATCATGATTGTGTATTTTCAACCCTTGAGAATTGTTGTTCTGTGTAACTTACCCCGTTGGGGGATTTTGTTTTCAGGTCACGGCAAGGCAAAGGCACGGGAAAAGCAGGTTGACAACGAGAATTCCCAGTGATAGTAGTAGGGGGACCCGATCTTTTCAGTCATTCATGTTGTTGTCATTTATTTTCCGCTGCAGATTTTCATTTGGATACTCTGTTTCATTCAGTGTTGTGTATTTTTATCTCCATATAAAATATACTAGTATTCGGTATTATCCTGGTGTGTTGTACTTAAAACTCCTCATCGGAGTATTTGGTAATATAATGTGGTTTGGTACTACAATTATATTATTTAATTCATCAGTTTTCATTCGCCTGGTGGGTCCCAGTCGGGTATCCACGACACTGTAATATCCGCCTAATTTGGGGTGTTGCACCTGTCACCTATGACCAAGAGATAGTGGATGTGGACTCCGATAAATGGCAAGAAGCAATGGAAGCTGAGATAGACTCGATGCATGCCAATCAGGTCTGGACGCTAGTAGATCTACCAACTGGCATGAAGCCTATTGGATGTAAATGGATCTATAAGAGGAAGACTGATGGGGATGACAAGGTTGACGCCTATAAGGCCAGGCTTGTGGCAAAGGGTTATACCCAAAGGGAAGGGATCGATTATCATGATACCTTCTCGCCCGTATCTATGATCAAGTCGATTAACATGATGTTTGCCATTACTGCCTATTACGATTATGAAATATGGCAAACGGACGTCAAAACTGTAACACCCCCAAATCCTATTGGGTTATTACAGTGCCGTGGACCATACGCCAGGAGATCTACCAGGCGAACATGACTAAAATACATTAAATTAAACAACAAGGGAAAATCATAGTCCCTACCATGATATCCGACACAATATTCCGATAAGGAATTTCAACGACAACGATGGGCCTACATGGCCAAAAATAAAATACAACAACATCTACGAGCATCTGCTCGGGTAATACATAATGACAATGACTGACAGATTGAAGAACACTCCAACTGACTGACCAACATGAACAACTCAGACTAGTATCGCTCGAATGCCTTGTCACCATCATCATGCCCCTGTGTCTCAACTCTCTCCTCACAAGCACCTAAAACATGAAAACATGTTCCGCCCCTACGGGGTCAGTCATCCAGATAATGAATATCAAATACATGTATAACATGATATGCATCCAAAGGCAGAATGAAACGGTACAATGATAATAATAATACGAGATGCTCACAAACCAAGGTAAGAACCGAGCATTCGTGAAACACTATGCCCACAGCATACTATTAATACCTGCTCGACAGGTTAGAACATAAGTGCCCAAAGGCGAATCATAATCACAGAGTACCACAATGAATTACACGACATGAACCAAACCAGAACTGAATTAATTATGAATCACAATGCCCGAAGGCTCCAATGAAATTACCAAGACAATCACAAAGGCCTGAAAGCCACTCAGCCGAAGCTGTCAAATATCACAATCACATGAATCCAAAACAGCTCGAAGCTGTATCGATTAGGGCCGAAGCCACGGCACGAAGCCGTATCACAATTAGGGCCGAAGCCACGACACGAAGCCGTATCACAATTAGGGCCGAAGCCACGGCACGAAGCCGTATCACAATTAGACCATTCAATGGTCGTGACCTACTGAATTGTAGGTGTTGGGAAACCAACCGCGAAGGTTCAAGCCCCAAACTTACCCATAATGAGATCACCCAGTGACCGTGACCTGCTGAATTGCAGGTGCTGGGAAACTAACCGCGAAGGTTCAAGCCCCAGACTTACCCATAATGAGATCATAAACATGACCGTGACCTACTGAGTTGTAGGTGTTGGGAAACCAACCGCGAAGGTTCAAGCCCCAAGCTTACCCATAATGAAACCATCCAATGGCCGTTGACCTACTAACTTGTAGGTGTTGGGGGAAACAACCGCAAAGGTTCAGGCCCCACCAAACTTACCCCATAATGAAACCATCCAATGGCCGTTGACCTACTGAGTTGTAGGTGTTGGGGGAAACAACCGCGAAGGTTCAGGCCCAACCAAACTTACCCCATAATGAGCACTAGCCGAGACTAGCCTCCAAACATAATTAATCACAAATGGAAACGATCCCAAGATTACCGAATTCACGAGAATGATAGTGTGCTGCCTTGAGTCGGTTAACACGACAATAATGACTCACGGATGGGTACCGTCCTCGGCGGTCCCAATTCAATACCTCGATTGCCTTAGAATGGTCAATCGATAACAACGACACAACGGATGGGAACTATCCTCGACAGCCCCAATTTAATACCTCGATTGCCTTAGAATGGCCAACCGATAACAATGATGTAGCGGATGATTCAATATCTCGATTGCCTTAAAACGGCCAATCAATAACAATGATACAACGAATGATTGAGCACCTAGATTGCCTTAGAACGGATAATCGATGACAATGATACAAGGAATGATTGAGCACCTAGATTCCCTTAGAACGGCTAATCGATGACAATGATACAATGAATGATTGAGCACCTCGATTGCCTTAGAACGGCTAATCGATGACAATGATACAATGAATGATTGAGCACCTCGATTGCCTTAGAACAGCTAATCGATGACAATGATACAATGAATGATTGAGCACCTCGATTGCCTTAGAACGGCTAATCGATGACAATGATACAATGAATGATTGAGCACCTCGATTGCCTTAGAATGGCTAATTGATGACAATGATACAATGAATGATTTAACTCCTCGATTGCCTTAGAACGACCAATCGATAACAATGATACAATGAATGCCTCCGCACCTTTAATCGGCTACCGACGACGAAGATGAGAACGAATACGACAATGCCTTCAATCGGCCAATACAACATGAATGACAGGACACCAACATTAATAACAATGATTACAACAACGTCTTAGATCGACATCAATATTAACAACAACTGATACATCGATACCGCGAACCGGTGATCGATAATAACATTAACAACGAATATCTCAATGCCTTACCGGCCATTAATGAATGATAATAAACATTTGGCATAATTGCCGAAGAGTATCATATCGAATGATCCCCTCATATCAATGAACTTATGAAGAGACTAAGTCTCGGAATGATACAACATATTCATACACATATATGATAACATTAATCTCATTGACTAGTACAAGTATAAAACTTGCGTCAACCGAAGGCGATGAAATCCTTCTACGAACAACGAACGGCGTCCTCCGATAAACACAAGTACTCGAACCACCTTGAATGCATTCAATAACATAATTTCAATCGAAATCAACATAACGACCGCAAGAAATTCTTTGAGACATTTAATCGAACACTAAATGTTCAAAGTTCCTCAAGAGCCTAAGAATCATCAATCGGGTTGAATGAATCGAAAATATGGATATACAATCCATAGAACATGATTAATAATGTTTACTAACATCAACCGATTCATCAAATTCGGACGAACAACGAAAATCAAGAAGAAATCTCGAAAAATCAAATTCTAGGAGATTTCAAGATATTACCTCGATCCGACGAAGAACAATGATTTGATGTTGATATAATCGATAAGAATGCTCAAAAACGCTTAGAAATCGAGTGGAAACGACCAAAAACTCCATTTCCCGATTTTCCCCGTCGCCAGCCGCACCCGGGTGAAGAAATGTGATAAAAATGAAGTCCGGGCAGTCATCGCTATATATGGCGATGTGTTACGGACGTAACCGGCAGGCCTTACGGCCGTAACTCGCCAGCCGTGCCAAAGGCCTAAATCAGGCGTGGCTCGGCCGTGGCCACTCCGACGGCCCGGACGACGCCGAAACACGAACTTGAATATGAATCGAACATACGGTTACGAAGTACTCACAAAGACGAATCCAAGCACTAAGAGAACACACGATTCCGACCGCCCGAAGGCTCATAATTCGACAACGGAAAGTAATTACCCCAAACTTTGAGAAATTACGAAAATGGCCCAAAACGTCCAAAATACACGATACATGATCGGAACACAAAGCCAAAGATCGAAACATGAATAATAACATTAAATGAACTTACAAGAAACTGAAACGACAGTTTCGGACGAGATTCGCAAGAATCGAACTCAAGTGCAGAAAAGCCGTTTAAGAACACGGAACCCAACAAAACGATACGGAAACGAACTCAGATAACAAAATGTGCAGAATTAAATATTCTCAGAATGACGAAACGGTCGCAACGGAGTCGCTAAGATGGACTTCCGCCAAAAAAAGAAAATTACCGAAAAAATCGAAATTGCGGATATTACCCCTCTTAAAAGAAGTTTCGTCCCGAAAGTTAAAACAAGTTGGGAGAAGCAATATCCCGCCAGGAAAAATCAATGAGATACACACGAACAGGGATGATCACAATGAATGATAATGAATCGAAATCCAACAAGGATCAAGAATGACTCACCGGGGTGAAATGATAACGTAATGAGTGATAGCTCAAATGAAATGATTGGAACCATAGTTCCCCGTGAAGTGAATGATTAGTTGATAATTATAAGTCTCAACGTGATTGATATATGATGAATGACTTATGTGAATGAATGAACGACAAATGAAATGAATGATTATCCTATTACCGAGCAAGAATTAACTTGTTCAAAACCGGTGATGAACGTCCTATTGTATCACAATTAAAGTAACAATAGTCGAACTCGTCGTCTGAGATGAAGATGCTCTCCCAGTACGAAGACTACTAGAAAACGATCTCTTGGACGTCGGAGTCCGATGTCCCTCTGACAGCTCTTTCCATACCGAGGCAGGAAAGTCACAAGATAATTACAGATCCCGTATGAAGATCGCATTATGATTACGAGATGGAATGATAACAATGAGCATACACGCTTTAACACAATGAATGCATTAATAATGCAATAAAATGATCGTTGACATGACGCCGGAATATGATAAGATCGCATGAAAGATCAAGTGAGGTGACATGACTATCTGATGAAATTCCTGAAATGATTACCTTGAACAAGTTAACAAGGTTGAAAATTTGATCCGCAAGATCAACAACTGAACCATGAGATGGACTGGATGATTAATGAATTAACTGAACAATGAGATTGACTGAGTGCTGAATGAATTAACCGAGCGATGAGATTGACTGAGTGATGAATGAATTAACTGAACAATGAGATTGACTGAGTGATGAATGAATTAACTGAACAATGAGATTAACTGAGTGATGAATGAATTAACTGAACAATGAGATTAACTGAGTGATGAATGAATTAACTGAACAATGAGACTAACTGAGTGATGAATGAATTAACTGAACAATGAGATTAACTGAGTGGTGAATGAATTAATCAACAATGAGATTGATCGAGTGATGAATGAATTAATCGAACAATGAGGTTGATCGAGTGATGAATGAATTAATCAAAATGAGGTTGACTGAGTGATGAATGAATTAACTGAACAATGAGGTTGACTGAGTGATGAATGAATTAACTGAACAATGAGGTTGACTGAGTGATGAATGAATTAACTGAACAATGAGGTTGACTGAGTGATGAATGAATTAACTGAATAATGAGGTTGACTGAGTGATGAATGAATTAACTGAACAATGAGATTAACTGAGTGATGAATGAATTAACTGAACGATGAGATTAACTGAGTGATGAATGAATTAACTGAATGATGAGATCAAAATGATGATTAAGGATTATTAACTGATGAATGAGTTGATCCTTAATGCTTACACAAGTCACACGTGCTCCAAAATAATTAGTCATGAATCAATCATAACACTAATATCACATATAGGCTTCAACAAAGCATGAACAATTAATGACATGATGAATCTAAGAACATAAAGAGAATCGAGTCCTTACACAGGTCATACGAAGCTTCGAGGTCTCACGATACTAGTCTTCACTGACGACGACTCGATGAATGAATGACTCGTGCAGTCGTACTAATATTACGACTCACAAAACCCGACTGACTAGATTGTCATAACCTGACAGCCCCACCACTACCACGTTGGTAGAGCCACATAACTCAAATATCAGGATATCTCGCAACCCAAATATCAGATACCATCTTCTGTAACACCCCCAAATCCTATTGAGTTATTACAGTGCCGTGGACCCCACGCCAGGAGATCCACCAGGAGAACATGACTAAAATACATTAAATTAAACAACAAGGAAAAATCATAGTCCCTACCATGATATCCGACACAATTTTCCGATAAGGAATTTCAACGACAACGATGGGCCTACATGGCCAAAAATAAAATACAACAACATCCACGAGCATCTGCTCTGGTAATACATAATGACAATGACTGACAGACTGAAGAACACTCCAACTGACTGACCAACATGAACAACTCGGACTAGTATCGCTCGAATGCCTCGTCGCCATCACCATGCCCCTGTGTCTCAAGTCTCTCCTCGCAAGCACCTAACATATGAAAACATGTTCCACCCCCACGGGGTCAGTCATCCAGAAAATGAATATCAAATACATGTATAACATGATATGCATCCAAAGGCAGAATGAAACGGTACAATGTTAATAATAATACGAGATGCTCACAAACCAAGGTAAGAACCGAGCATTCGTGAAACACTATGCCCACGGCATACTATTAATACTTGTTCGACAGGTTAGAACATAAGTGCCCAACGGCGAATCATAATCACATAGTACCACAATGAATTACACGACATGAACCAAACTAGAACTGAATTAATTATGAATCACAATGCCCGAAGGCTCCAATGAAATTACCAAGACAATCACAAAGGCCTGAAAGCCACTCAGCCGAAGCTGTCAAATATCACAATCACATGAAGCCAAAACAGCTCGAAGCTGTATCGATTAGGGCCGAAGCCACGGCACGAAGCCGTATCACAATTAGGGCCGAAGCCACGGCACGAAGCCGTATCACAATTAGACCATCCAATGGTCGTGACCTACTGAATTGTAGGTGTTGGGAAACCAACCGCGAAGGTTCAAGCCCAAAACTTACCCATAATGTGATCACCCAGTGACTATGACCTGCTGAATTGCAGGTGCTGGGAAACCAACCGTGAAGGTTCAAGCCCCAGACTTACCCATAATGAGATCATAAACATGACCGTGACCTACTGAGTTGTAGGTGTTGGGAAACCAACCGCGAAGGTTCAAGCCCCAAGCTTACCCATAATGAAACCATCCAATGGCCGTTGACCTACTGAGTTGTAGGTGTTGGGGGAAACAACCGCGAAGGTTCAGGCCCCACCAAACTTACCCCATAATGAAACCATCCAATGGCCGTTGACCTACTGAGTTGTAGGTGTTGGGAGAAACAACCGCGAAGGTTCAGGATCCACCAAACTTACCCCGTAATGTGCACTAGCCGAGACTAGCCTCCAAACATAATTAATCATAAACGGCAACGATCCCAAGATTACCGAATTCACGAGAATGATAGTGTGCTGCCTTGAGTCGGTTAACACGACAACAATGACTCACGGATGGGTACCGTCCTCAGCGGTCCCAATTCAATACCTTGATTGCCTTAGAATGGTCAATCGATAACAACGACACAACAGATGGGAACTATCCTTGACAGCCCCAATTCAATACCTCGATTGCCTTAGAATGGCCAACCGATAACAATGATGCAGCGGATGATTCAATATCTCGTTTGCCTTAAAACGGCCAATCGATAACAATGATATAATGAATGATTGAGCACCTCGATTGCCTTAGAACGGCTAATCGATGACAATGATACAATGAATGATTGAGCACCTAGATTGCCTTAGAATTGCTAATCGATGACAATGATACAATGAATGATTGAGCACCTCGATTGCCTTAGAACGGCTAATCGATGACAATGATACAATGAATGATTGAGCACCTCGATTGCCTTAGAACGGCTAATCGATGACAATGATACAATGAATGATTGAGCACCTCGATTGCCTTAGAACGGCTAATCGATGACAATGATACAATGAATGATTTAACTCCTCGATTGCCTTAGAACGACCAATCGATAACAATGATACAATGAACGCCTCGACACCTTTAATCGGCTACCGACGACGAAGATGAGAACGAATACGACAATGCCTTCAATCGGCCAATACAACATGAATGACAGGACGCCAACATTAATAACAATGATTACAAAAACGTCTTAGATCGACATCAATATTAACAACAACAACCGATACATCGATACCGCGAACCAATGATCGATAATAACATTAACAACGAATATCTCAATGCCTTACCAGCCATTAATGAATGATAATAAACATTTGGCATAATTGCCGAAGAGTATCGTATCGAACGATCCCCTCATATCAATGAACTTATGAAGAGACTAAGTCTCGGAATGATACAACACATTCATACACATATATGATAACATTAACCTCATTGACTAGTACAAGTATAAAACTTGCCTCAACCGAATGGCGTCCTTCGATAAACACAAGTACTCGAACCACCTTGAATGAAATAAAATTCATTCAATAACACAATATCAATCGAAATCAACATAACGACCGAAACTCTTTGAGACATTTAATCGAACACTAAATGTTCAAAGTTCCTCAAGAGCCTAAGAATCATCAATCTGGATGAACGAATCGAAAATATGGATATACAATATATAGAACATGATTAGTAATGTTTACTAACATCAACCGATTCATCAAATTCGGACGAACAACGAAAATCAAGAAGAAATCTCGAAAAACCAAATTCTAGGAGATTTCAAGAAATTACCTCGATCAGACGAAGAACAATGATTTTATGTTGATATAATCGATAAGAATACTCAAAAATGCTTATAAATCGAGTGGAAACGACCAAAAACTCCATTTCCCGATTTCCCCGTCGCCAGCCGCACCCGGGTGAAGAAATGTGATAAAAATGAAGTCTGGGCCGGTCGCTGCCTATATATGGCCGACAGGTTACGGCCGTAACCGGCAGGGCCTTACGGCCGTAACCGGCATTCATCAAAACCATGCCCAGCGCCTTCCGATCGCTTACGGCCGTAACCGACAGGGCCTTACGGCCGTAACTCGGCACTTACGGCCGTACCCGGCAGGTCCTTACGGCCGTAACCGGCATTCGTCCGGAAGCTGCCTGGCACCCGTACGGCCGTAACTCTTGGCCCTTACGGCTGTAACCGGCATTCGTCAGGCCATGCCTGCCGATCACTTACGGCCGTAACCGGCACCTTACGGCCGTAACTCGGCCAGGCCAGGCCAGTTCCAAACTGTGCGGCCGTGGCCACTCCGACGGCCCGAACGACGCCGAAACCCGAATTTGAATATGAATCGAAGATATAGTTATGAAGTACTCTCAAAGACGAATCCAAGCGCTAAGAGAACAAATGATTCTGACCACCCGAAGGCTCGAAATTCGACAACGGAAAGTAATTACCCCAAACTTTAGGAAATTATGAAAATGGCCTAAACCGTCCGAAATACACGATACACGATCGAAACACCAAGAAAAAGATCGCAACATGAATAATAACATTAAATGAACTTACTAGAAACTCGAAACGACAATTTCGGATGAGATTCGCAAGAATCGAACTCAAGTGCGGAAAAGCCGTTTAAGAACACGGAACTCAACAAAACGATACAGAAATGAACTCGGATGACAAAAAGTGCAGAATTAAATATTCTCAGAATGACGAAACGGTCGCAACGGAGTCGCTAAGATGGACTTACGCCAAAAAAGAAAATTACCGAGAAAATCGAAATTGCGGATATTACAAAAACGACTTTTCTAAATGGATACCTCAAGGAGGAAATCTATATGGGGGTTTTGTGTTCAAATCTAATATTCATAAGGTGTGTAAGCTACAACGAGCCATTTATGGGCTGAAGCAAGCTTCTCGAAGTTGGAACATTCGATTTGACGAAGCAGTCAAAGACTTTGACTTCGTGCGAAATGAGGAGGAACCATGTGTTTATAAAAAGGACAATGGGAGCAACATTACGTTCTTAGTACCATATGTAGATGATATTCTACTTATAGGAAATAACGTAGCAATACTCAACACTGTGAAAGCGTGGCTTTCTATAACGTTCTCCATGAAAGACTTGGGACAAGCTTCCTATATTCTAGGGATCTGTCGTTACAGAGATAGACCGCGAAGAATGATAGTACTTTCCCAAGCCCTCTATATAGATAAAATCCTGAGAAGATTCAAGATGGATGAATCTAAAAGAGGGTTCCTTCCCATGTGACATGGAATTCATCTCACCACGAAAATTTATCCTTAAAGTGAGGAAGACAAAAGAGGGATGAGTAAGGTACCCTATGCCTCGGCAGTAGGTAGCCTCATGTACGCTATGTGTGCACGAGACCGGACATCACCTATGCTGTTACTATGGTAAGTCATTTTCAAGCATACCCGGGAAGAGAACACTGGACTGCCATCAAGAACATTCTTAAGTACTTGAGAAGAACTAGAGATTTGGTTCTTACATACGATGGTGGAGAACTGAAGGTGGTTGGATTCACCGATTCTGATTTTCAAGGAGATAAGGACGACTCTAAGCCAACATCTGGGTATTTGTTTACTCTCAATGGAGGAGCAGTCTTGGAGAAGCTCCAAGCAATGCAGATTCCACCTGCCAAGCAGAGTACCAAGCTCCCTCTAGAGGCTAGCAAGGAAGCATTTTGGATGCAGAAGTTTGTGCAAGAACTTCAAGTGGTACCTAATGCAGAACTGCCTATATCACTATTCTGTGATAATGATAGAGCTGTCGCCCAAGCCAAGGAGCTTAGGGATCACCACAACACCAAGCATATAGAGAGAAAGTATCACATCATTCGAGAGATGGTTGAAAAAGGATATGTTTCGTTGCGATGAGTAGACTCAGAAGACAATGTATCTGACTCACTGACTTACGTTATCTCAGGCTGTCTTGGAAAGACATCTGAAGAACATGGGTATTGGATACCATGATGTATGGCATTGAGTGCAAGTGGGAGATTGTTAGGAATATGCCCTCGAATGCCACTCAGGAGATGAGAGAGAAGGGGCATTGTACTTGTAATTATGGAATTATCAATAAAAGGCAATATGATTCATTCAATGTTTTATTGTATTTCAAATGTATTCTTGATTTGGTAAACATTGAAGTGAAGTCCATGTAAATAAGAGCGAACATTCCATTCTTGTTATTGGATAAGAGAAAATGCACTGGAAGTGTTTAAAGTTTATTTACGTAAACCATTCGCAAGTTGATAAACTTAATTGGGCATTAAGTTTTGAGTCAGACTTGTATAACTGATGCTAGTACATGTGCATGTCTTGATAGCATAGTTATAAGTATATTGGTGGGACCAGTATACTCGAACACGACTCATACTTGATTCAGTCACACGGTATTCACTCTTGGAGAGTCGATGACAAATCGAAAGGTTGTGATAGTATACGTGGACCTTTGACTTGAGGTTTCAGTAGGAGATGTGCCTGTGACGTTTACTTTGTCCTCACAGTTGTTAGACTCATTTGCTTAATTGTTGAGTCAACCTCGAAGTACGGACTATACGGGTAGGTAGCAGTGTTTACTGTATGCCAAGAAAGGATTCTATCTCCTGTTAGTGAGCAGGCGAATGTCCTATACGGTTAATGGCAAATAAGATCATAAGTCTTTGGCCAAAGCATTCTGATCTAGTCGTATTAGTTACACTAGTAATCAGTCGGTCTTGATTTGCATTAACACATGTATAGAGTCTAGTCAACAGTAGGGTTTGACTTTACCGTGACCCGAAGACTTGACCGGGACATCTGATGAAGGGTTTATACGTATATGGTATTCATGACAAAATGGTTCTGGAATGATCCCTTCATTCGTTCTTAGTCGGGGTTTACAGTGCGGCCCGCTAGGCTGGCTAAGTGCTACCTGCACTCATTGGTTCCTCCCAATGCCGGTTGAGACGAACCTACAGAGTCGCGCATCAGGATCGTTCACGGATAAATATGAATTCATTATGTCTCTATTTATATTAGATATTTGATATCTAATTATAATTTATTGGATAAATTAAATAGCGGTCTAATATGAATTGAAATTAAGTTACTCGGTAATTAATTTAATTCATAAATTATATTTCTTAGAGAAATATTTTTGTATTTGATATAATTAATAATTGGATTAATTAATTTATATAAATACATTGGAGATTAAACGGACTGTACTTAACGGAGTCATTTGACGAACATCTTGTACATGAGCCGAGTGACTCGGCTCGTTTCCGAGAAATTTCCAAGAAGCCGCCCAACTCCCTCTCTCTTGACATGATGTGTTGTTTATTATTTTTCCTTTTGGCATGTTACCCCTTAGCATTTTTTTTTTTCAAAAGTGTTATGATTTGGAATCTTATCATCACATGATATATCATCTCTTGACCTTGTAAGGAATATATAATATGACATGACATCTTAACAACTCCACCAAGAGCTACTCACGGTCGAGAGCATTTTTGAGAGGGAGAAGATTTTTTTTTCATCTTGTTCTCATCTTTGAGATAAGAAATAATTAAGAAAATTAGAGAGAAAAATTCCTATGAGTTTTCCTAGCCGTGTTCTTGGAGAACAGAGTCTTGTAGATTTTTCCGGGCAACTTTTGACGCGTGGTGATGTAGAGGCATTGCATTTTCGGTGTTGGGGACGAAGGGATTTCGTGAACATGCTCGGGTTCGTGATCATCAGCAACTTACGAAGATATTATCAAAGGCTTCAAGGGTATGGGACCTTAATCCTTTTATCTTCGTTATTTCTTTTCGTATATACGTTACATGATCGATCATATCATTCTTTATTATTTCCGCTGCGTATTCGATTTTGTTTCCGGAATCCCAACACACGGAAGTATCTACACAGGAATACTCCGGATGTGGGTACCATTCAGGTTTTATCCCTCAACACATTTACGTACGGGTACCATACAGGTTTTACCCCCAACACATCGGCCCATCAATCTCAAACTTCTAAGGAAGGTGAAAACACAAAACTCACAAATAACGAAATATGGAATTTAAACTAACATAGTCTGATCAAGATATCACTTGCCTTAGTTCCGACGAGGTACTTCCCTTCTTGCGAACAATAGATTGAACGACCACTATTAATCGAGAGCTCAACCTAATTACATATTCGTGATTAAAACCTCGTAAAAATGACGAATAACAATGATTCCCCCCTTTCTGATTGAGTTCTTATCCTAGTTCAATTCCTAACGTCGGAACCACGATTCTACGATTGTTAATTAGGTTAACTACTTACAATTCTCAATTCCTTGATTATCAATTTATCACAATATTATAACCACAATACTCTTTACAATATCTATCTATTACGACTACAACTACAATCAAAATTATCCATTTGCTAACTACTTTAGCTCAAATTTCCCAACTTTAGGGTAGAATGGTCGAGCATAATTCTAGCATAATGCTCATTTATATGATTATTTATCTAATTCGGTATTTTGGTAACTAAATCATCTTAACAATTTCAACGAGTTTGACAAATGACAATCGAACAACTTAACACAATCTATCACATAACTAACCGAATAATATTGGCAAAATAGTTTTACTCATAAGGTTACAATCCAATATACATTTTAAACAACAAGATCTACGAGTTACTAGTCTGAGATAGGCTTTGGTTAAGGTTAATGCTAGTTTCAATGGTTCGATTCTCTTCAAGAGTTCAAAACTACCCAAAACAACCGAAATCCGATACGACATAGCTAACAATACCAAAATAGGTTCAATGATTTGCTAGGCTTACCTCAAATGACGAAGAACGATGAAGAACAATGAAGAGCGATGAAGAATGGGAAACAACACCTTTAAAACCTTCTCCAAAACATGAACAATCCACTCTACTATGATAATATTCAGAATAGGGAGGATGGGAGTCGATCAAAGTGGCTGTAGGATGTTTTGAGAGAGAGAGAGAGTGTGTGATTTGGTTCCGTGAGAAATGAAATAGGAGGTGCTGGTTTATAACATCCGATTACGTTTAACGTAGGCTATGCCTCATACATTACGTACGTAAGGCCTTAACGTACGCTATCCCATTGCTTTAATGTACGTAAGTATGGATCAGAGGCTACTGCCCGAAATGACCCTATTTTTACGTACGTAATGTCACGGTAGCGTACGTAACATACCATGTGTAGCATATGTTAGGGTTTATGACTAACGTACGTTATGATCAGTTGACTTCATTGTCTTCTAGTATGCCGAAAGTAGTCCCGGCCAAGCATAATTGGAGATTCTTGTCGAAAGACCATACGAGGGCATACGTACGTAACATATACACTATAACGTACGTAGTGCACTGAGTGTAGCGTATGTAATATATACATTCTAACGTACGTAATGCACTGTGTGTAGCGTACGTAATTCCAACATCTAGCGTACGCAATATATATTAATCCACTTAATCATTTTATCATATTTAACCACACAGTGTGACTTCCTTTAGACTCGTCAAGCAATTTCCTTGGGGAACGAGACGTTGGCCACCGTCATATTCGCATCGGTAATTGCTCAACGACATCTGGGTCCATCACGGACAAATCGTCAATATCACACAATTATATCATAATAACCTTTAATAAATGTGGACAAGGTTTTGTTCGCAATAACACAGTTTAAACACAACGTATAAAAGTTCAAGCATCATGGGATGGAGCGTAATATATAATTGCAAAAATTTAAGTACATATTATTTAACAGCATGAAATACCCGTGGTATTACAGTGTGCTAAGCTCTTTTGCATACGTTAATGTTGCATGTTTACGTACATTATCATATGTCAAGTGTAGTCCAGTAGCTACGCTTCCTCCTTTGTGTATGTTAGATTATCTTGTAGCGTATGTTAACATTCATGTATACGGTGTATTGGTTTGACCTTATAGAATCAATCTAATGGTTGAGTTTTTGTATTTGAACCATCATCGTGTTTGTTAATGTCACCACTTCGCATACATTAATCTTGTAAAGATTATGTAGGTTAAGTCCATCACTTGGCGTGTGTTAACCATATATGACCGTTGTATCAGTTGTCCTTCTACAACCCTCCAACGGCCTGATATTTGAATTCGCATTTCGATCTGCATAATGTATGTTAATCTATGAATGTAGCATACATTGAGCCATGATACGAAACCGAGTACTCCAAGCGAAGAAGACGAAGTGAGAATTGACGTAAAACACCTTGAACATACTTCTACATACTTAGGCGAGAAAACGGATACGAGATCTGGAGTAACCTTGGTGATCGGACTGGGAATAACTTAAACGTGACAACATGCATCATGTTGGGTCCAAGTTGGTGAAGATAAGATAATAAAGAATTCATCCCATTTCTTTATAATAAAGTAATGCAGGATTCACAGCCTGCATGTGGAGAAGTAGAACACCTTGGAGACAAAACCCATCCTTATTCCTCTTGTTTGCAAGTAGCGTGGAGTACCTTTCTTTTTATTGTATTTATTTTAAGATCATGTGATCTTATCTTTTACTATTTTAAGTAATCTTGCCAGGCTACTCTTACCTATAAGTAGTCATGTTTGGGTTGTAACAGAGAGATTATTGAATCATCAAAAAAATACATTGTGTATTGTCTAAAAGAGTTAGACGAGTTTCCTTCTAAAATTTGGTTATTATTCGACGCGTTTTTGAATTTTATTCTGATCAATTCTCAATAGGTCTTGAGAAGAAATCACCTTATCGGATTATAGGTCTAGTTTGATAAACACCTGTTTTTTGTCCTATTTCGATATTCCTCTTGCTTTCGATACTGGGTTATACCCAATCGGATGTTCACATCAATTGTTGTTTGATTGTCCGAAGCTTGCTACCTGTTTCCATTGACATCTGACAAAAACCTATTGTTTTCAAGTGCCGCTGTTTGGAGTTGCCTGTTCTGAGTCATTTCCACTCGTCCAATTCCTATCTTGTTGCTGTATCGAACTGTTGTTATCAGTTCCTGCCTTGTGCGCGTGCCACTATCCATTATTGTTGCTGTGTCGAACTGTTGTTATCAGTTCCTATCTTGTGCGCGTGCCGCTATCCATTATTATTGCTGTATCGAACTGTTGCTATCAATTCCTAGCAGTTTCTAACCATACTATTCGATTCCCTTTTGGCCAAGTGCTGTTCGCATCCGCTCGTCAAAATAGCCTTCCACTGTACCGATAGAGAATTTGCATCGTAAGTGGTATCGGAGCCCAAGTTCTTGATCTTTGGCATTATGGATCTCAACGACGCTGATTTCTTGGCAAAACTTCACGACACATTGCGTGACGTATTAGAACAACGCGACTAGCGTTGACAACCTAGGCATGGTGACTATGAACGACCCTTACGCCATGTCGAAGAGTTCAAGGTTAACGAGCTTCCGGAGTTCGTTGGCGGGACAGACCGTGAAGTTTGCTTGGAATGGGAACGTAAAATTGACCACATGTTCGAGTTTAAAGACCTCGACGATGAGAAAAGGTGCAAGTATGCAATTCTCAATTTGGGGAAAGGCGCTTCACTTTGGTACGAAGGGGTTAAAACACGAATAGCTCGTGCGAGTAAAGAAAAGATCCATTCATGGGATTCATTAAAAAGAAAACTTCGTAAAAGATATGTACCAACATCACACCGGTTGTCCTTGTACCGGAAGATTGCCGACCTCATGCAAGGAAAGTTGAGTGTCAGTGAATACATGAGGAGTTTGAGAATCTGACCTTAATGGGAGAAATAGAGGATAATGAGGAGCAGAAGATGTTGCATTCTTGCGTGGCTTGAACCGAAGCATAGCTAACTCGGTGGAATTATACCCATATGAGGACTTCGATACATTATGTGGACTATGTGTGAAGTTGGAAGCTCAAAACAAGATGAAGTTGTATAAACCCCAAGTTTCCATGCAAATTTGGAAATCCAAGTATCGGTTCCAGTTCAGCTACTAAAATGACTTTACCAACTCCTACCCCTATTACGGCTCCTAAGGCCCCCTACATACCCAAAGAAATGAGTTTGATGAAGGTACGATGTTTCAAGTGTCAAGGGTTCGGTCATTACCAAAATGCGTGTCCGAACAAATGGGTGGTGACACTAAGGGAGGCTCTTGAGGTCCGGGAAGAATTGTTAGTCGAGGAAGAAAGAGAAAGGATCGGTGACATGTTTAATGTGGACGCCGAAGGAGAAGAAGAGTGCAAGGCTTACGTTGCTCCAGATTATGATATGAGTCTAGTCCTTCACACTTTGCAAGTCAAAACGGTTTCGAGGGATACGGAACAACGAGACCAAATATTCCACACCAAGTGTCAAATCAAATACAAATGGTGTAGTTTGATAATCAATGGGGGAATTTGCACTAATGCAGCTTCAAGCGAGATGGTGATGAATCTTGGACTCATCACTACTACTCATACAAAACCATACGCGTTACATTGGCTCGATGATGGGAGTAAAGTGAAAGTTTCGAAACAAGTCCAGGTCGGTTTAACTATGGGTTCATATGGTGACGACGTATTATGTGATGTACTACCGATGGATGCATGCCATATACTCTTGGGACGACCATGGCTATTTGATAGAGATATTTTACATCTAGAAAGAAGTAACGAATATGAATTACGGGATAAAGGCCATAAGATTGTGCTTAAACTAATGGCACCTCAAGCCATTCGTTCGATGAGTTCTAGCCAAATGGAAAAACCGAAACTTACTATGTTTGCTAGTGAGAAAGAGGTGAAGCACGCTATTAATGATGGCGAGCGTGTGTATTTGTTGATGATTAAAGAAACATGAGACGTGGACATGGTTGTGCAAGACAAAAGGGAGATCAATACCTTGTTACGCGATTTTGCGGATGTTTTTCCGAAAGACTTACCGCTGGGTTTACCGCCCTTACGTGGGATTGAACACCAAGTCGATCTTATACCGGGTGCATCACTCCCTAACAAAGATGCCTATCGATGTAATTCCTAGGAGACGAAGGAGTTACAGAAACAAATCGAGGAACTAATAAACCGCGGGTACGTTCGAGAAAGTTTGAGTCCTTGTGCGGTTCCAGTTTTGCTTGTCCCGAAGAAAGATGGATAATGGCAAATGTGTATAGATAGTAGAGCCGTGAATAACATAACCATCAAGTATCGATTCCCAATTCTGAGACTTCATGATATGTTGGATGAATTTCATGGTTCGGTGGTTTTTTCGAAGGTTGATTTGAGAAGCGGCTACCATCAAATTCGCATGCGAGAAGGTGATGAATGGAAGACGGCTATTAAGACAAAACATGGATTGTACGAGTGGCTCATCATGCCCTTTGGCCTTGCGAATGCACCAAGTACTTTCATGCGATTAATGAATGAGGTACTTAAACCGTTTTTGGGAAAGTTTGTCTTCGTATACTTGGATGACATTTTGATTTATAGTCGATCATTGCAAGAACATACCGGGCACTTGAGGTAAATCTTCGAGACCCTTAGGGGCCAAAAAATTTATGGGAAGAAGGAGAAGTGCTCATTTCTAGTCGAGAGTATAGCCTCTCTTGGCTACATCGTTTCAAAGGAAGGAGTGTCGGTTGATCAAGCCAAAATCGAGGTGATTAAATCTTGGCCTAATCCTAAAACCATCACGGAAGTTCGATCCTTTCACATACTTGCTTCATTTTATCGGAGTTTCATCCGAGACTTTAGCACCATTTCAAGTCCGATAACGGACTGTTTGAAAAAAGGACCGTTTATGTGGAACGGGGCTGCCCAAGGGGCGTTTGAAAAATTGAAAATAAAAAAATGTGTGAGGCACCTATTTTGGCATTACCCGATTTTTCACAACCGTTCGAGGTAGAATGTGACGCGAGTGGAGTGGGTATTGGTGCGGTTCTCGTCCAAGGGAAACAACCGATTGCATACTTCTCGGAGAAATTGGGTGGGACTCGACTCAACTATTGTACTTATGATAAGGAGTTTTATGCCATTGTGAGAGCCCTTGATCATTGGAGTCATTACCTTCGGCTAAAACACTTCATTCTACATTCGGATCCTGAGTCCTTGAAGTATATAAATGGGCAACAGAAGTTGAGTCCGAGACATGCTAAGTGGGTAGAATTCTTGCAATCGTTCCACTTTTCATCGAAGTATAAGGATGGCAAGAGCAACATTGTAGCGGATGCGTCGTCTAGGCGGTATGCCTTGCTCTCTACTCTTGATGTTTATTTGCTTGGGTTTGAGACGTCGAAGGAATATTATGATGGTGACGCGGATTTTGGTGAAACTTTCACTTATTGCAAATCTGGTCCGTTTGGAGAATTTTCGATACAGGAAGGCTTCCTCTTCAAAGGAAATCGCCTTTTCTTGCCCAAACACGCGGTTCAGGAATTGTTGGTTCGGGAAGCTCATGGTGGAGGCTTGGCTGGCCACTTTGGTTCGGCTAAGACATTAAAGGTACTTAAGGAACATTTTTATTGGCCAAGGATGCAGGGGGATATGAATGACATAATTAGTAAGTGTGTGACATGACATATTGCGAAGAATTCGTTCAAACCGGGAGTATACATGCCTTTAACGATTCCGGAAAGGCCATGGGAAGATGTCTCGATAGATTTCATTGTTTCTTTACCTCGTACTCAATGAGGGAGTGATGCTATTATGGTTGTTATCGATCTATTTTCGAATATGGCTCACTTTGTGGCTTGTCACAAGACGGACGACACGAGTAAGGTCACCGATTTGTATTTTTGAGAGATTGTACGATTGCATGGGGTTCTGAAGACGATTGTTTCGGATCAGGACTCAAAATTCCTTAGCTATTTTTGGAACACCTTGTGGAGAAAGGTGGGAACCAAGCTTCTATTTATCATGTCACATCATCCGCAAATAGATGGCTAAACCGAGGTAACCAATCGAACCTTGGGCACTTTATTACGTGGTCTTGTGAGCAAGACACAAAAGGATTGGGATTTGAAGCTTGCACATGCGGAGTTTGCTTATAATCGTTTTCCTAGTCATGCCACGGCACACTCTCCATTTGAAGTAGTTTACCGGATGAATCCTTACATGCCATTAGATCTAATTCCATTACCGAGTGACGAATTGGTGCATAAGGATGTGGAGTCGAAGCTGAAGTCAGTGATGAAATTACATGAGCAAGTACGTAATCGAATCAAGGAGATAAACAAGAATTACAAAAGAAAGTCGAACAAGCAAAGAAAGCCGAGATTATTCGAAGTTGGGGATTTAGTTTGAGTGCATTTGACGAAAGAGCGATTTCCGAGTAAGCGTAAGAAAAAGTTAATGCCACGAGCTGAGTGACCATTTAAAGTAGTTGCGAAGGTGAACGACAATGCATATAAGTTAGAACTTCCGGGTGATTATGGAGTGCATGCTACTTTTAACATAGGTGATCTATCTCCATATCTCGATGACGATGGAAATGCGGAATTGAGGACAATTCTTTTCAAAGAAGGAGGGAATGATACGAAACCGACTACTCCAAGCGAAGAAGACAAAGTGAGAATTGACGTAAAACACCTTGAACATACTTCTACATACTTAGGCGAGAAAACGGATACGAGATCTGGAATAACCTTGGTGATCGGACTGGGAATAACTTAAACGTGACAACATGTATCATGTTGGGGCCAAGTTGGTGAAGATAAGATAATAAAGACTTCATCCCATTTCTTTATAATAAAGCAATGCAGGATTCACGGCCTGCATGTGGAGAAGTAGAACACCTTGGAGACAAAAGCCATCCTTATTCACCTTGTTTGCAAGTAGCGTGGAGTACCTTTCTTTTTATTGTGTTTATTTTAAGATCATGTGATCTTATCTTTTAATATTTTAAGTAATCTTGTCAGGCTACTCTTACCTATAAGTAGTCATGTTTGGGTTGTAACAGAGAGATTATTGAATCATCAAAAAAATACATTGTGTATTTTCTAAATGAGTTGGACGAGTTTTCTTCTAAAATTTGGTTATTATTCGACGCGTTTTCGAATTTTAATCTGATCAATTCTCAATAGGTCTTGAGAAGTAATCACCTTATCAGATTATAGGTCTAGTTCGATAAACAGCTGTTTCCTGTCTTATTTCGATATTCCTCTTGCTTTCGATATAGGGTTATACCTAATCGGGAGTTCACATAAATTGCTGTTCGATTGTCCGAAGCTTGCTTCCTGTTTCCATTGGCATCCGACTGCAACCTACTGTTTTCAAGTGCCGCTGTTTGGAGTTGCCTATTCCGAGTCATTTCCACTCGGCCAGTTCCTGTCTTGTTGTTGTATCGAACTGTTTTTATCAGTTTCGACCTTGTGCGCGTGCCGCTATCCATTATTGTTGCTGTATCGAACTGTTGCTATCAGTTCCTGTCTTGTGCACGTGCCGCTATCCATTATTGCTGCTGTATCGAACTGTTGCTATCAGTTCCTGGCGGTTTCTAACCGTACTATTCGATTCCCTTTTGGCTAAGTGCTGTTCGCATCCGCTCGTCAAAACATCCTTCCGTTGTACTGATAGAGAATTCGCATCAAGTCATGCTACTTGCATACACTGTTATTTGTTATAGCTTGCATTAACATGCCTGAATGTCATCCTTCAAATTTATTTTGTGTAACTCTTGTGTACGTTAAACCTTCTAGTTAGCGTATGTTAGTGGTGTTCTTGCTTAAATTCTTTGATTTTTTGTCCAACTCTTCTTCTTCGACACTTATTGTCTTAATTGTTGTTTTGACTTAGTTATCAACAACTCATCAAGATCTTTTAATACATTTGTATGGAATAAAATATTCCAACAATCTCCCCCCTTTTTATGATGATAAAATAACAATATTTGATGGGATTTATATTTATCAAAATACATGTGAAAAAAATATGGATCAAAGTTTTCGACTTTGTCCATTCTTGTTAGTTTTACCATTCATGTAACCGATCTGATCGGCCACCAAGAACCGGGTCAATCTTAAAGGCTTTATCTAAGGAAACCGAAATGTTAGATGAAATATCTCTCTCTGAATGTTTCTGATTACTTGACTATTGGAAGAAAAGCTTCTCCCCTATTTATAGAAGGGAGGAGAAGCCTCTCCCTGAGACCCTATTCCTAGTTTTAGGGAAAATCCACGATATTCCGGGATTTGGGCTGCGGCCGCCAATCCCCTGGATATCTAGGATTTTGGATGCAGCTGTAAGTCCCTGGATATCTGGGATTTTGTCAGAGAAGTAACATCCCAGCTTTCCAGGGGTTTTATCTTTATGAGCCCGGACCCTTCCCAGCTTGGGTAGGGTCATGGAGGTCGGACTCTTTCACGAGGGGACTCCCTTTTTAAGGGCATCCCTTTCTTGACAAGAGGTCGGTAGGTGTGCCAGTCTTTGGTGACATTCGCATTATGTCTACGAAGCTCGGAATGAGGTCAGTCAGGTTGGACTCTTTTTGTCAGGGCCTCCCTTTCTGACAAGATGTTGGTGGGTCTGCCAGTTCCTTGGCTCCTTAGATCGGGTTTCTGGGAGGTCACATTTATCGTCCTATCAACCAGTCCCTCCTACTCTAGTCGAGCTGTAAGACCGAGTAGAGTAAGACTTATTTCAAATAGGCGACCTCGATATGATAATCTCTTGGAATCTAGTTCCCAGATAATGATGATTCGTCCCTGAATTTGTGCGTATCTATGACCGTGCTGCTTCCTCTCTCAAGTCTCGCTGTCCAACTGTCGCTCCTTTATACCTAGGTCCAGGTGTCAACCTATTATAGGTCTGCCAGGGCGGTGTTGGATCTGGGCCGTTCTTTTGTAAAGGTCATCGGAGGCTCCAGATTGTCCATTCCATTCACAGTTTCCATCCCTCTTTTCTGTAAAAGGAGGGCTTCCCACTTCTTGCTCATTTCCGCCTTGCTGACTTTCTTATATATAAAATGCGCAAATTCTCCGGCGAATTTTGATACAGAATAATGCTTGGAAAGTGTTTAAGCAACAAACTGTGCGTTTTACAAATTAGAGTGCGTAGCGGAAGTCTTGTTAAAGATAATTTGAAATGTATACTTAAAATAATCACAGTAATGAAAACAATAAATTGCAGAAGGTAAATAACATAAGATTTAAAGTGGTTCGAGGTAAACCCCTCTACGTCCATTGGTCTCCACACAGGAGTGAAAATATTTATTATAAATACTGAGTACACAACTACGTATTTATAATCAAACCTATCCTTGTTTCGTTCACACAAATTGATACAAAGACCGTCGCTTTCAACCGTTCACACAGATTGGTTAAAGTTTTCACTTGACTAGCTTCTTCACACACAGTTCCAAAGCTTCGTCTCTTTAATGTAGATCCGTCACACACAGTTCAGGAAAAGCAAGGCTTTCTCAGTCTACACAGGGCTGATGGTTTTCTTCAATGTAAGATCACGGGTTGAACAACAACTTGACTTTCTTGAGCTTTGAGCTGATGATGTGTTGTTCAAGGATTTGAGCACTTTGTGTATTTCTTCTCTAAGGATAGGAAGTATGCTTTGAAGAAATATGTTTGCTCTTGATAAATGTTCTTAAGAAGATCTCATGGAGTCTCAGTATATCTCGGTTTTCAGATCTTGATCTTATGAGTATTCGTATATGCTCGTGTATTTGTTCTATGTTCAGAGTTATCTTTTTTGATCTTCAAACTCTGGGGTATAAATAGCTTCTGAATAGATCCATTAACAATAGATCCGTTGAGCCAATAGATCCGTTCCAACGTGTTGATAGACAAGATCCGATTTTTGCTCCTTGATTGAATATCTCTGTCTGATGGTATTTAAATACTTTATCCCTTTAGTATTTAAATATTCCTTTTCAATGGTCTTCAGTCCTGTTGGATAAGTGTTGAAGATCTTAATACTTACATCATGTATGTTGTATCCAATATGTTGCGTTTGCAATGCTGTAGGATATCATAGACTGCTGCTGTATGGAAATGATGCTGTATCATTTGTTTCAGGACAGCTTCCATACTTTGATGTATGAATATCTTTGAGACACTAGTCTTGCTCTATGATGCTTGCTATTTGGTAATTGTCAAAACAACATTATTTTTCCCATCAATTTCCCCCTTTTCGATAATTGCCAAATCTTCTTTGCAACATCTTTGATAGTTTACAAAGTTTTTTGATGATGCCAAAACCAAAAAAAAAACCATGATGCCAAAACCTTTTAAACATCTTTAAAGGGAGGCTGTCTTCTTGGTCTTCTATCGAATGTTCTGGCCTTCGGCACTTAGTCTAAAAATATTAACTGCTCGACGGCAAGTTCTAAAAGATATCATCTAACAGGAGAGTGTATTACAATTTAACCTTATGATTGGCGCACAGGCACAATCTTACAGTGTAATCTAGTTGAATACAACTTAACCTATGAACTGTTTGCATACAAGTTCTTACAGCTTTAATACAACACAAGCTTCATAAATTCATTTCGTAATGATACAGTAACACAGTAGATTACGAGTTGTAATCTTTCAAGACAAAGAATATATTTTATTGATGTAGAGCAAAGATTATACAATGTTAGGCAAAAATATAAAAATTTTACTGTTTCAAAAATAAAATTACAGGAAAGATCCTACAGGCTAATTCCTGTAGTCAGCATGTCTCCAAGGCCTTTTCGGATCATTCTTCATTCCCTTCCACCAATTATGCAAGGCATTCATATTTCGATTTAAGTAGATAGCTCTTCCTTCAGCTGATTTATCGAAAACAAGGATCCAATCTTCTGGGTGGGTAACCAGATATCCTTTCCCGTGTTTGGATTTTATCTTTTGCTGTAGGGGGAGCGTTCCTTCATCCAACCTCTTTTTGAATTCCTCGGCAGCTTCCTGCAGTATCTTACAACTGTTGAATATGGAGGATTCCCTGATAAGAACTACAAAGTTTCTTAACAGTTCATTCTTCCTCCAATCCTTTTTCTCGTCAGTTGTTAGCTGTCGGTTGTCCGGGAGATTTATTATTTGCGGCTTCTGCACGAGGTTTTTTAAAGGAAATTTAGGGTCGTGGAATTCCAGACGAGCTCCCTGTATCCTAACAGTGTGAGCAGGAGATGATAATCGAGATATTGCAGCCGAATTGCTGTCTTCAACTGCAGTTTCCATCTCCTTTTCTTGCTCAAGCCTTAATCTCTTTGCAGCTTCCCTAGCCTCTTCCCCCTTTTTGGACTCATCAAGGTAAGAGGCCTTCTCATCAAGACGTTCGAGGATCTTCATAGCATTGTCCTGTTTGGTCTCGAAGCTTGCGAATTTCTCAATAAGGGAGTTGAGCACCTGCGACATATCTTCAATCTTTTTGTCATGTCCTCGGAGCTCGGAGCCAGTTTCAACAAAGGCTGATGCAGTCTTGGCCTCCGATATGCGAAGCTTGGCCTGTTATTCCAAGAGGATCTGCTCCTGGCGCTGTTGGAGTTGGTTCAGAGCTTGCCGTAAGACGATGGGTAAAATGCGGAAGGCTTCTTCCACTTTGGATACTTCTCTTCTTACACCCGTCATTTGATCAATGGCAGTCTCATGCAACCAATTTATCTCCTTTTCAAAAGTATGTAGAGCATTCACAGCATCCTATATGAAGACAGTTTGAAGTCCAAGAGCATGAAGTTGCTCGTGTCTGGCTGGAGAGCTAGGCTTTTCTTCTTCACCTCCATTGAGTTGTCTAATGATCACATGGTTTTGTGGTCGTTGTAGTTCATACTTGGGTAAGAAACCTTCATCGGATTCCGCTATTGGATTTTTTGGGGCATCTGTTTCTGTTGCAACTTGCGGATGTTTGACTTGATCGGTTATAGGGGGACTGATTCCTCGTGTTGTCTCTCAGCTTCCGCCTGCTCCGGCAGAGGGACTGATTCCTCTTGCGGGATGGCGCGTGTTTGATCGTCGGGTTGGTCGGCGACAGGCTCGGATGCCTGTTGAGAAACTGTTTGATCTTCAGTGATAGGAGGGACTAATTCCTCGCTATCTGGAACAGTTCCTTGCTGCCTCGGAGGGGACTGCTGTTGGGATAAGGTCCCTTCTCCCTGTTGCTGTTTGATTCTGGATAATTCCTCTCTGTTAGCTTCTTCACGACTCATTCTCAAACCAGCCTGAATGGCGTCGTCATCGTCGTCTGATTCGCTGTCTGATTTTGGACTAATGAGAATTGTCTCTTCGAATATAGATTTCCACTTTAATCGAGCATCGGCTTTGTCCATGAGATGGCTCGAGATCAGCTCTTTGCAGCAAAGGTTGTCCCATTAGATTAGGACTTCAACTGGAGAATTTTTCACCTCCAGAACAAACTTTTCTTCCTCCCCCCACTCCTGCCAGTTGTACAAAGTTTCATAAGGGGCGACCCTGTATGATTTACACTATACGAATCGCTCATACGCCTGTTCGATTTGTACTGACAATAGAGTTTTGTGGATTATAGTGTCAGGGGAGGGGCTCCGTACAGTATATGGGTCTACTGTAGGATTGGGTTCCGCTACCGGTATAGGGGCCTGTATCGGAGAGGGGTCCCGAACAGGGGTTGGTTCCCTGTGGGGAGATGGATCCTTTACTGGTGAGGAATCCCGTACAGGAGATGTGGCTATTGGCTCCAAAGTGGCAGCTGGCTCGTAAAAGCCTTGAAGGTTGGCAGATAACTGTGCATACGTCGTTGCCGCCAATGGCTCGGGATCCACCGTTTGAACAGTAGCAGTTATCTCTTCCACAGGGGTTGCGCCCTGGGGGTGTGATTCAATGGGTTGCGCTGATGGTTTGGCTTGAGAAAGCTTCCTTAGATTCCTTTTTGGCTTCTCGACAGCAATGGGAGTTTTGCTGTGAGATCTCTTTTTTTTTTTTGAAGTCTCCTCGCTCCCGGACTTCGAAGTAACATCTCTTGGGTCGGCAGAGAGCGGCAATGTTCGGACAAAGGGCCTATCAGCAATTAGCCTCTCTTTGTTGAAGATGGTGGGTCTGCTCCCTACAATGTATTTGCCTTGATGATTTTTCTTTGCTCCTTTGGCTTGCGGCACACCTCATTTGGTCATAATGTTATTAATGATTAGAGCAAAGGATTTCTTTTGAGTGGCAGGTTTAGAGACTTCTTCCTGCAATCTTTTGAGAATGATTTGGCACCAGTTAACTTTTTCACCAGACATGATGGCGACCATCATTCTGAATCTTAGATTGGTGTATATCTCAAAAGCACCTGTTCTGTTTTCAATAACACGACAACAAAAATCGTGTAAATAAATGAAAGGTAGACAAAATTTTTTCTTCTGGGTAGATGCATGAACAATCACATTTGATGCAGAACCAGTAATAATCCCCAATATGAGGTGAGGATTTCTTGAGACCCAAAATGCTCAAGTTTTCCCAAAGACAGGCCATCGGCAGGCAGCCTGTAAAGATTCTGAAGCAGGTCTTGGTCGATGAGGATCTCCACTCCGCGAACGGTGGCAGAAATGTCATATATGTTTCCTCCCTGTTCAAGAGAGAGGAAATGGACATAGGCGTTGAGGTAGAATTCCTCAACCATCTTTTCGTCGTAGCGCTCAGCGGTTTGGCTACCAAGACGATAAAGGCCTTGTTGACGAATTCTTGTGACGATGAACTCCATGGATTCAACATCATCGGCTTCAGTGTGAAGACGTTCAATAACTACAGATCTGGAAAATATCCGCCTATCGATGATGGGGGCGGTCTTCTTGAGAGTAGGGGATGAAGTCTGTGTAGATGCCATCGTAAGATCTGAAGAAAAAGTAAGAGATTTGCAAAGAAAATGCAGAAAATTGCAGTGAAAGATGTAGTCTGTTTGCTCAAAGACTCGTTCAATTTGCAGACAACATAAAGAGTCAACGAAGAACAGTCCTTTTATAGTGGGCGGTGGGAAGAATTAGGGTTTTTAGAGAGTGAACGGTCAGATTTAAGGGATGGAGACCATCATTTAAATGAACGAACAGGATGGACTGAGCATAACGGGTACATCTTATCCATCCGATTTTGAAATTAAATTGGGTCCCATATCTGTCGTTTCGACTTCCCTTGTTTGCCCAAAATGGCGGTTTGAAAATATTAGACAATTTGAAACATCGTGGCGTTTGAAGTAAAATAGTCCAGATGTCGTGTAGAGCTTTAAATGCAAAGACGTTTGGTATAAGAATAGGGCATGTGGACTAAAAATTGTTTTAACATGAATAATATATAAATATAATATTAATTGATTTCCCATAGTGTGTGTTGTATCCGTGAAAATACAGCGTTCCCCCTTAAAAGGTACATACGGGATTCAATTTCATACAGGAACTTGAGGATTAATGCTGTATTCATGGGTCATACTGTATTCCCCCTTAATTATTACACACGTCAGCTGTAGGATAATTATATGTCTCTTTGTTCCTACAGTGCTGTTCAGAATGTTTGAGTGTACATATAATTAACGGTGGATACTGTATTCGTGGGTCTTATAGCATTCCCCCTCAATTGTTGAGTAAAAGCATTAAAAACTTACAGGGAGTCAGGCTGTAACATTCCCAATTCTTGTCGAAGCATACAGAATCTGGCTGTGCTGATAGGTTTGGTAAAGATGTCAGCTAACTGGATATCTGTATGAATTTTCTCTATCCGAACATCTTTATTCTCAACACGATTCTGAATGAAGTGATGCTTCATATGAATATGCTTAGTGTGCGAGCGAAAAACAGGATTATGCGTTATTGCAACTACACTCATGTTGTCGCACATGATGGGTGCTTCTTTGGCTTCAATTCCATAATCTGACAGCTATTGTTGCATCCAAAGGACCTGCATACAGCAACTACCAGCAGCATAGTATTCTGATTCAGCTGTGGAAAGTGAGTTTGCCAATTGCTTCTTACTGAACTAAGACACAAGTCTAGGTCCAAGAAAGTGACAAGTACCGCTTGTACACTTCCTATCTAGCTTGCAACCTTCGAGATCCGAGTCGCTGTAGCCAACAAAATCAAATCCGCCTTCCTCAGGATACCATAGTCCGACATCGACTGTTCCTTTTATGTACTTTAGGATTGTTTAGCTGTTGTGAAGTGTGATTCTTTAGGTGCTACTTGATATCACATACAAACTCCTACAACAAACTGGATATCGGGCCTTGTAGATGTTAGGTACAGGAGTGAGCCAATTAGCTTCCTGTAGAGTGATTGATCAACACTAATTTGCATGGAAGTGCTCATGGGGGTTGACGAGGATTTGGAATTATTCATTCCAGCTTCGTCAGCACTAATTTGCACGTAAGTGCTCATGGGGGTTGATGAGGATTTGGAATTATTCATTCCAAACATGTTGAGAAGCTCCTTGCTGTATTTTTGATGAAGATTCCTGTAGGTAACTGCTTTACCTGCAATCCTAGAAAATTACTAAGTTCTCCCATCATACTCATTTCAAATTTACTTTGCATGAGATGAGAGAACCTTTGACATAAAGCAAGGGTAGTTGAACCAAAAATAATATCATCCACGTATATTTGAACCATTAGAAGGTCATCACCTTCTTGTATCTTAAACAAGGTCTTGTCCACCACACCTTTTTCAAATCCATTATTGGTGAGGTACAGGGACAGAGTCTCATACCACGCCCTAGGTGCTTGCTTAAGTCCATACAGTGCTTTCCTTAGCCTGTATACAAGGTCTCCTCCTTTTGTGTTGACAAACACTGGTGGTTGTTCAACATAAACTTCTTCAGCAGGTTCTCCATTTAGGAATGCGCTCTTGACGTCCATTTGATAAACAATAAAGCTCTTATGGGCGACAAAGGCTAAAAATATCCTAATGGCTTCTAGTCTGGCAATAGGGGCAAAAGTTTCATCATAGTCTTTGCCTTCTTCGTGTCTGTAGCCTTGTGCAACTAGACGGGATTTGTTTCTGATAATGAGTCCATTTACATCCTTCTTGTTTCTAAATACCCATTTTGTTCTAATTACGGATTGATGCGTTGGTCTGGGTACAAATACCATACATTGTTTCTTTCGAAACCATTAAGCTCTTCTTCCACAGATGTAAGCAAATGTGAATTGTCTAGAGCCTCTTTGGTGGAAATAGGTTCAGATTGAGCTAAGAATACAGCGACAGTGCACATGTTAAGTCTTCTAAGTTCAGATAGAGACTTCCATACAGGAAATGGAGATATCTCAGATTTGGGTTCTTCTTATGCACATAGTATATTTCCTTGTGTACTCTGTATTATCCTACGAGTTGAAACTCCAGCATCAATGTTTCCAATGATCAACTCTTGTGGGTGATATTTCAACCATCTTCTGTCGGGTTCTAATTCAGCGTCCCATACTGTATCTTGGGTTGCTGTTGTTTCAGCTTCAACTTGTACAACATCAGCTTCAACTACCTCTGTTCTTAAAGCTGCGGGGTTGATTTCTAAGTCAACGACAGGCTCTATAGGAGTTGCAGGGTCATTAATGGTGAGCTGTAGGATATTCTGAGTAAGATCTTCTACTCCTATACGATCATGGTGAGCTTTGTCAAACACTACATGTACTGATTCCTCAATTGTCAGCTTCCGTTCATTAAAGATCCTGTAAGCTTTGCTGACAGAGGAATATCCTACAAATATCCCTTCATCCGATTTCTCATCAAAGGTTCTAAGTTGATCCTTTACGTTGTTCAACATATAACACCGGCATCCAAATATGTGAAAGTACGAAACTAATGGAGTTTTGTTGTTCCATACCTCGTATGCTCTTTTGTTATGGTGTTTGTTGATGATACAGCGGTTTTGTGTATAGCATGCTGTATTGGTGGCTTCACCCCAGAAACGCTGTGGCAACTTACTCGCGACAATCAAGGTCCTTGTTGCTTCTTTTAGTGTCATGTTCTTTCGCTCGGCGACACCGTTTTGTTGAGGCGTGCGGGCAGTTGAGTATTCGTGCTATATCCCATTTTCCGAACAGTACTGTTCTATAAAATGGTTAGTGAATTCGGTACCTCTGTCAGAACGAATGGACATGATACTCAACCTTTTTTCATTTTGAAGTTTCTTCAGGTGCTTGGGCAGCTTTGATGTGGTTTCCTTCTTCTTGCTCAGGAAGATTGTCCAAGCATACCTGGAATAATCATCAATAATAACGAGACAGTATTTCTTACCTCCCAAACTTACTGGGTCTATAGGACCATAGAGATCCATGTGTAGCATTTCTAGAATTCTGTGAGTGGAAAGGTAGGATTTGCTTTTTAGGGTAGTTTGAATTTATTTGCCTTTCTGACAGGGTCCACAAACACTGTCCTTTTTGAATGACACATCGGGCAAACCTCTAACCATTCCCTGTCGAGCGAGCCTGTTGATCGTCTTGAAATTGACGTGAGACATCCTTTTATGCCATAGCAAGCTTAGATCTGCAGTACCTTTGGCAATAAAACAAGGAATTGTGGAGCTCATAGGCATCCAGTCAGCAATATACATGTTACCTGATCTGCTTCCTATGATCACAACTTCTTTGGTCAGGATGTTCTTGACTCTACAGTGATCTATATAGAATTTCACCGAGAACTGTTTGTCACAGAACTAGCTAATACTAAGTAGATTGTACTGTAAGCCTTCAACATAAGCTACGTCAGAGATTTTAAATTTTCCAATGATCAGGGTTCCCTTCCCTCTTGTTCGACCTTTGGATTTATCACCGAAGCGCACTTTTGGACCACGACCTTCTACAAAATCTGACAGCTTGCATTTATCTCCTGCATATGCGGAGAAAATCTACTGTCGAAGTACCAGATGTCCTTCTCCAAGATGTCCTGTATGCAAATGAATTAAGTAGATTTAGGTCCCCTTTGATTGTTGGGTCCATGGATGTTAGTGGCTTTAGGTACTCAGATTTTCCTAACAGCAATGGGTTTACTGTAGGATGCTTTAGGTACATTCTTGCGGTATCTACGTGAGGCAGGTACGTAGTCGCTGTAACCATGATAATCATTATGCATGAAAAATTCAGGGTTATTATTATTAATCTAGTACGAATGCTGTCTTGGAGGTGGAGCCATTTTCTTCGGCCTAATAGCTTGCCTTCTGGGTCTCCAGTTGGATTCCCAAAGTTTTCGTTGATATTGCACGGCGACCTGTTTTCTTGATGGATAACGAGGCTCCTGTATCCAATACCTAGGCGCACTGTACTGTTGGAAGTACTGCCGTGTGGGCCTTTGATATTTGGATACTGCCTTCTTTCTGAACGGCTGTTGGCGCCGTTGATATGATCGAGGAGCATGCTATTAGATTCACCTTACATGTCTAAATGGCTGAGGATTCCGCTGTCTGTGATATGACTGTGGTGGCGGAATGGCAGCCTTTGCTGTACGCAGTGCAGCTGTTGCCTTTGCGGGAGTTAGAATTTCTTCCGGAATAGGAATGGATTCCACACCCCTGACGAACACTGCACTAGTTTTCCCTTTATTGGAGTATGAGTTGTATCCTAAGCCACTTTTATCGTGAGCATTTTGCCCGGTGATTAGAATTTCTTCCATCTTTTTAGATGATTTCTCGAAAGATTTCAAGATGGTCTCAAGTTCTCCTTCTCGTTTTTCAAGAGATTTTATTTTGTCTTGGAGCAGAACAAAATCATTTGTCTTGCTTTCACTGTGAGATTTAGCCTCATTTAGTTCGTGAGCATGTTGATGATTGCTCTTCATGAGTTTTTCGTGATCCACTTTGCTGTTTTCACAATCAACACACATATTTTTGTAATTAACTTTCAGCAAGTTGTTTTCTTCCTTTAGCTCTAGGTTAGAAATTTGGAGCGGTATGTTTTCATTTTTCGATGTCTCATGGGCCTTTTGAATTTTTTTGAATTCATTCATCATGTTTTCAAAGGTATGAGCTGCATTTGCAGGAGTAATTGAGGTTGAGCTTACCTCATCATCGCTATCTTCATCTTATGGTATGTCTTTGGCCATGAAGCACATATGCTTTATCTTCGAATTCATCATCTGACGAGTCACTGTCAGTGACTGCCTGTAGACATTCTTCGGAATTTGTTGGTGCGTGGGAGGCTTCTGATTCGCCAATCAGGGCCTTGAGCTTGTTTTTCCAAGCACGTATTCTTTCATCTTTTTCCTGTTGCTCGGCTTCCGGCCACCTTTGAACTTTAGGATGAGGACATTTATTTGCATAATGTCCTGGTTTCCTGCAATTATAACATAGGTTAGCATCACCAGAGGAAGATTCAATACTTACCCGGTGAACAGGCTTGGGCCTGTATGGAGTCTTTCCCGACTACTTGATGAACTTCTTGAACTTATGCATGAGGAGCGCCATTTCATCGTGTGACAGGATGTCGTCGTCGCTATCAGCACTTTTGTGGGTAGGATTTGATGAGCTGGGCATGCTATGCCGTCGGTTGGATACAGCGGCTAACGCTGTAGTCCTTGCAAATGATTCTTCAGTTTTCTCTCTGCTGTCTATATCATACTCAAATTCTTTGAGGTCAAGAGATCAAAAGTAGATATGTCATGAGGATTACATGACACACGCATAACTGTTGTTTTAATGTCCCATCGGGCAGGGAGAGATCGGAAATTTTTTAAATTCTTCTCCTTTTGTGTGTAAATTTTGGCCAACGCTTCAAGTTCACCAACAATACCAGTAAATCTGAGGTCAAGTTCCTCAAGTGTTTCGGTTGGTTTCATTTCAAAGGATTCAGATTGCTTAGTTAGTTTTGAAATTATGTTACAAATGAACTTGAGTTTATCCCAGATTTCTTTGGCTGTCTTACATCTCTTTACCTTCGAGAATGTGCATTTGTCAAGGGTGACAAATAGGGCGTTCTCAGCAACATTATCTAGGTTGCCGCGCTTTCGATCATCTTTGGTCCATTGTTCGCGCTCTTTCTCTAGCATCTCGGCATGAGGTTGTCCTTCTATCCTCGCAGCAGGATTTACCTTCATTATCTTGATGGGGCCATCTTGGATGACAAAAATCATCTCTTCGTGAATGGCTGCAAGATGAGCTTCTATCCTAATTTTCCAATCATCAAATTCGTTAATAGAGAACATAGGAACCTTATTGATCATAGAGGTATCCATATGAGAATATAGGAAGGATAAAAACTGTTTTAAAAAATAAGTAATTTAAGGATCTGATTCAGTTAAAAATACGACTGATTATTTTTAGAATGAACCGCTCTGATACCAATTGTTGACCACTAAGTATACATAATACAACTTGGAAAGTGTTTAAGCAACAAGCTGTGCGTTTACAAATTAGAGTGTGTAGCGGAAGTCTTGTTAAAGATAATTTGTGGTGTATACTTAAAATAATCACAGTAATGAAAACAATAAATTGCAGAAGTTAAATAACACAAGATTTAAAGTGGTTCGAGGTAAACCCCTCTACGTCCACTGGTCCTCCACACAGGAGTGAAAATGTTTATTATAAATACTGTGTACACAGCTACGTTTTATAATCAAACCTATCCTTGTATCGTTCACATAGATTGATACAAAGACCATCGCTTTCAACCATTCACACAGATTGGTTAAAGCATTCACTTGACTAGCTTCTTCACACACAGTTCCGAAGCTTCGTCTCTTCAATGCAGATCCGTCACACATAGTTCAGAAAAAGTAAGGCTTTCTCTGTCCACACAGGGCTGATGATTTTCTTCAATGTAAGATCACGGGTTGAACAACAGCTTGACTTTCTTGAGCTTTGAGATGATGATGTGTTGTTCAAGGATTTGAGCAATTTGTGTGTTTATTCTCTCAGGATTGGCAGTATGCTTTGAAGAAATATGTTTGCTCTCGATATACTGTTCTTAAGAAGATCTCGTGGAGTCTCAGTATATCTCGGTTTTGAGATCTTGATATTATGAGTATTCGTATATGCTCGTGTATTTGTTCTATGTTCAGAGTTATCTTTTTTCATCTTCAAACTCCGCGGTATAAATAGATTCTGAATAGATCCGTTGAGAATAGATCCGTTGAGCTAATAGATCCGTCGAGCTAATAGATCCGTTCCAATGTGTTGATAGACAAGATCCAGTTTTTGCTCCTTGATTGAAGATCTCTGTATGATGGTATTTAAATACTTTATCCCTTCAGTATTTAAATACTTCTTTTCAAACGGGGCTTGACATTAGCTAGTAAAGTAGATTCCTTTCCAATGGTCTTCAGTCCTGTTGGATAAGTGTTGAAGATCTTAATACTTACAGCATGTATGCTGTATCCAATATGTTGCATTTGCAATGCTGTAGGATATCTTAGACTGCTGCTGTATGGAAATGATCCTGTATGATTTGTTTCAGGACAGTTTTCATACTTTGCTGTATGAATATCTTCGAGACACTAGTCTTGCTGTATGATGCTTACTTTTTGGTAATTGTCAAAACAACATTGTTTTTCCCAAGAGTAGCCATCGTTTCTGTCGACATCCTTCCTCTCCATCTCCGGTAATATTCTTCCTGCCCAGTTCATGGGTATGTTTATCTGAGTACCCTACTTTTCTCCTAGCCTCTTTCTCTCTTTTATATTTGTTGTTTTTAGAGCTTGTTATACACGCACAAATATATTTTTTCTTCCCTCTCTCTCTCTTTTTTTCCTTTTTTTTACGATGTCATCTGCTTCCGACTCCAAAAATATCTCCGGTCAATCGGCCGTGGATTCTCTTTTGGAAGATTTATCTTCTTCCGACGGGGATTCAGGTTGTAGGTCGAAGCGAGCTGTAGGCTCCTCCCTTTGTCTTGTAGATGAGCCTATCGGTAATATAGATTGGTCATAGCTAGGTGATATAGCCCCTAATCTTCCTTCTGGAATCCCTTTAATTATTGTAGATCCCCCGTCCCCTCCTCCTTCTGGCGAGGTGACGATTACCGGCCTGTTAACCGACCCTTATCAAGCGAGCGCGGGAGCTACACGCTCCCTTCCTCCCTATCCTTTATCTAGGACCAGACCGGCTGCGCTAAAGAGCTTTGTAAGATTTCTTATGCTCCCCCCGAGTTGGGATTTTGTCACCTCCCAGGCTTTTGACGTCCCTGATCACCCTCCTCCAGGCCACATCACTTAATTTGTGGCTCAGGTGAATAGTGGCCTTCGCTTTCCTCTTCACCTTTTCCTTGTTTCTACTAAATATAACCTTCCTCTTAATCAATTTTCCCCGAACTCCTTTCGTTATATGATCGGTTTTCTTGTGCTTTGTCATTATAAGAATGAAGAACTCGACCTAGATTTCTTTTATTTTTGTTTTGGGCTAAAGAGCTTTAAAGGCTCTTTTTATTTGTTCTTGGAAAGACGCCCCTTTCTTTACTCACCTCCCTTCCAACGTGAAGCATTGGAGGACACACTTCTTTTCTCCCTCGTCTTCTTTCTGGTGAATTGTGGGGCTTTCCAACAGAATGGGTGCAAGCCACCCCAAGTCAGGCTCTGATCCCTAAACGCAGCTCTATCTGAGCTGGGTGGGTTAATAAGGTTTAGGAATGGAATTCCGTTTCCTATAATGCCTTCCAGCTGACGCATTTTCACGACCTGTTATTTCATTGCGGGTTGAGTTCTAATCCGTATCCGGCCATTCCTGATATTGGTAGATCTTCTCAGTTTTATTTATTATATTTTTTGCCGTTTTTTAGTTAGGTTTTTTTGGCGTATGTTGAGGTGTGAGAATGATTTGATGACTTTTTATATTGTTTTTTATAGATCATTCTACGCGGACCAACCAATGTGATGCTACCAAGCCTACCGGGCCTGCGAGGGACAAAGGCTCCTAAATCGGTGAATCCTCCTAAAGAGAGGGCAGAGGGCTTATCTAAATCGAGGCAGAGGCCAGCTTCTAGCTCCTCCCTTGACCACTGGGCGGGATCCGACTATCTCTTCTCTATAGCTGCAGGTCACTAAGTGAGCCCGATCTCCGAGCTCCTTAGCTCCTGTTAAGCGGTCCAAGGCTGTGAGTTCTTCCTATTCGGGTATGGATATCCTGCTACGCTGTAAGGAGTTTGATAAGTTCTTTCATTTCTTCAGCTCAGTGGTCCCTGATAGGGACATGGAGATACTACGGAATTCTTCGAAGGATACTCGTCTAGACTTGATGATGATGTATTTTGGGAAGGAAATTACCTTTGCTTATTTTTTCTATCCATACTGTATTGTTTTTATCTTTGCTTATTTTTCTTTTTACCCTCCTTTTTATTTTAGCTATGCTCTACCCCGGTGTGTCTGTTGGAATAGAAGAAGAGCGAAGATTGCCTTTCTTCTCAAATGGCTCATATGTCGGTAGAGCTTAAGGCTTCCCTTGGGGCGAAAGAAGATCTTGACTCGAGGCTATCTGAGAGGGTATATCGTATGGATATTTCCCTAAGGAAGATTTCCGTGCACAAAATGGTCTTGGAGCAAACCCAAATGGCTAATGTTCAGCTGAATCAAGAGCTAAAACTTACGAAGACTCAGGCTGAATCTGAGAAGGTTCTCCATCTCGAGTCTCAACTTGCATAGGCCAAGGCCGGGTCTGAGAGGATTGTGTAGCTCGAAGCTCAACTCGTGGAGGCTAGATCTAAGGGGTCGTCGATCTATGAGCAAGGAGTTTTGGATGGCTAGCGTCGTTCTGACCACCGACACCGGGCAATCCTTCTTGGGAGCCTATCGCTCGGCCCTCCTTGCTCCATATCATAATTCAACTGCCTACCTTGTCTAACTTGCTCCAACTGCGATGCAGTACTTTGATTTTGCTTTATCCTATGCCCGCGAGCAGCTAGCAGCTTTGGGTTTTGAGGCTGAGCTGAATAGTGAGGCTGCCTTGGAGGGAGCTCCTGTCCCCTCGGGTTGGTCGGGCGACGTGAATGAGTCCCCAGATGGTGCCTGGTGGGAAGCCGCTCTGGGGGAGTCCATAACCGAATCCAATCTGGATTTGGAGTTTCCAGCTACCCCCTTGTCTCATCTGGCAGGGGTGATGCTCCTGACGCTCCGACTGGGGGGCGGCCCCTGAGGCCTCCACCTTGTCTTCTTTCCGGTCTCCCGAGCCCGTAGTTTAGTTTTGTTTGTATGTAAATTTATTCAATTTGTTGTCTTTGTACTGGCATAGATGTCCGTTTTTAATGAAGACCTTTTAATGTGAATGTATCCTGGATATATACGATAATGATATGCCTAGTTAATGTAGATCGGCTATGAAAATAGCCTCTTTTTAATATAGATCGCCCTTAGAAACTACCTCGTAAAGATAATATAGCTCGGATTTAACAACAACCTTTTTAAAAGTTAATATAGTTCAGCTACTTCAAACAACTTTTTGAAGTAAACATAGCTCGGCTTTAACAACAACCTTTTTATAAGTTAAAATAGCTTGGCTGCTTCAAACAACTCTTTGAAGTTAACATAGCTTGGATTTAACAACTTTTTTAGAAGTTAATATAGCTCAGCTACTTCAAACAACTCTTTGAAGTTAACATAGCTTGGCTTTAACAAAAACCTTTTTAAAAGTTAATATAGCTCGGCTCCTTCAAACAACTCTAGTTTTTGAGACAGTTTTCTTTTGCTTGAATCTGAGGATGTTTCACCAATCATATTTTAGGGCAGTTTGCCTTTGTTTGAAACCGGGGGTGTTTCACCCATTCAGGCCCTCTAGAGAGGTCCGCCCTTGTTTGAATCTAAGGGCGTTTCACCCGTTCAGATTTTCTAGGTAAGTTCACCCTTGTTTGAATCTGAGGGCGTTTCACCTAGTCATATTTTCTAGGGCAATTTACCCTTGTTTGAATCTGATGGCATTTCACCCGGTCAAATTTTCTTGGGCAGTGCACCCTTGTTTGAATCTAAGGGTGTTTCACCCATTCAGATTTTTTAGTTCGTTCGATTTGCACATTTAGATTTCCTTGGTAATGGACTTCTATTAAACGTTATAAACTTTTCCCAATATTTCTTCACACAAAATATGTTTTCAAATGGCATATGTTCCAACCTCGCTTAATGGGGTATCCCTCCATATCCTCGAGTTCATAAGCTCCCCCTACATAGATTCGGATTACCTTGTAAGGGCCTTCCAAGTTTAGTTCCATCTTTCCTGTTTTTTTAGAGCATCAGCTCGCCGAAGTACCAAGTCACCGGCTTGGAATTGTCTTTTCTTTACCTTCTTATCATGAGCTCTTGTTGTCAAACTCTTGTATCTCTCAGTCTGTGCTGCAGCTATTTCCCTTCTTTCTTCTATGGTATCTATTTCTTCCTTCATATTTCTTTGTTTTCTTCTTCATTGAACCATCAAACTCGGTGTGACATTTCTCCGACCTCCGCCGGGATTACTGCTTCGGACCCATACACCATACTAAAAGGCGTTTCCCCTGTTGATGGCCTAGGTGTGGTTCTGTAAGACCATAGCACCAAGCTGAGTTCATCAACCAATCCTCTTCTTGCTTTGTCCAGGCGGGTTTTTATCCCTTGCAAGATTGTTCTATTTGTGACTTCCACCGGTCCGTTGGCTTATGGATGGGCCATCGCAGCGAATCGTTGTTTGATGTGTATTCCTTCGTACCAGGATTAGGTTCTCTTCCCATTGACTTGCGTCCCATTGTCTGAGATGAGTATTTAGGGCGCCCCATACCTGCAGCCGATGTTGTTAAACAAAAAACTTATGATCCTTTGCTCGGTGATGGTGGCCACTGGCTCGGCCTCCACCCATTTACTGAAGTAATAAATGGCCACCACCAAAAAATTCATTCCTCCTGATTCAGCTGCGAATTGTACTATAAATTTGATCCCCCATTTAGCGAATGGGCAAGGTGCCCCCATAGTGATCATGTTCTTTGCTGGGATGTGTATTAGTGGTGCATGAATTTGACACTTTTGGCAATTCTTTACCATCTCGACCGCCCTCTTGCTCATCGCTGGCCAGAAAAAACCCGCCCTTAATGTGTTGCTAATTAATGATCTTCCTTTAGTGTGATCTCCACAGCATCCTTCATGAATTTCCTCTGATATGTCCCTTCATTATTCTTCCTAGACACATCCCAGGTATGGTCCGAGGTAGGATCTCTTGTATATCGCTCCATTGATGCAACAAAGTCTATCCTCCCTGCGCACCATTTTTGCTTTCTCCTGCTTATCATTTGGCAGCTCTGCTCTGTTTAGATATGCTAATAAGGGAGATCGCCAATCCACTATTTCACTGATCTCTATCACCTGCATCGTGATGCTACTCCGAGCTATTCCTAAAATTGTAATTCTTTGTAAGCAACAATCTAGCAAGGAACTTCCCATGTTTGTCAAAAAATCGGCTCTCACATTCTCTGTCCTTGGAATATGGATCAATTCACATTCTCCCAATTTCTTGGCGGCCTCTTTCACTTCCTCGACATACCTCTTCGCCCATTATTCATTTATTTCGAATTTTCCTCCTACTTATTGTGTGACCGGCTGAGAGTCGGATTAAGCGATAAGTCGTCACGCATCCCAGCTGCATTCCTTTAATCAAGGCTTCATACTCGGCCTCATTGTTAGAGGCTTTAAAATCAAACTTCACAGCATACTCCAACTACTCACTTTCTAGGGTAGTGAGAATGATACCTACTCTGTAGCCACCTGTCGTGACTGATCCATCAACATGTAAGAGACACTGACCTTCCGGCAGTGACGGTGTATCCCTTTCTTGAATGAAATCTGCCAAAGCTTGGGCTTTGATCACTTCGCTCAGTTCGTATTCCATGTCATATTTCCCCATTTGTACCGTACATTTTACCAGGCGGCCTGATGCATTGGGTTGCCCTAGTGTCTCTCTCAAGGGTAAGTTAGTCCGTGGCATTATGAGGTGGGCAAGAAAATATGGTCTAAGCCACCGAGCTGTAAATACCAGTGCTAGGGCTCTTTTTTCTAAATCTGAATAGTTTTGTTCTGCTCCCTGTAAAATTTGACTGGTGTAATAGATAGGCTTTTGCTGGTTCGCTTCTTCTCTTAACAGTACCAAGCTAACCGACCTTTTTCCAATGGATAAGTATAGTACTAGCTCCTCTCTTGGTATTGGTTTGGTGAGCAGGGATAGTTCATCTAAATTTTCTTTTAATTTGTCAACGCTACTTGCGCTTTAGGGGTCCATTCCAATTTATTTCCCTTCCTTAAGAGCTTGAAAAAAGGGAATCTTTCCCGGACGAGCGAGAGATAAATCGGCTCAGCTCGGCTATCCTTCCCGTCAATATTTGGATATGCTTGATATTTTTTTGGGGGTTCATTTGCAATACTGCTTTTACTATCTCCGATTTGACTTTGATCCCTTGCTTCGTGACCATATATCCTAAAAATTTTCCCAATCTTACCCCAAAAGAACATTTTGATGGGTTGAGCTTCATCCCATAGGTGTGTAGATTTTCGAATGTTTCTTCTAGATCGCTTATGTGCTCCCCTGTCTTTATACTTTTTACCAGCATGTCGTCCACATAGACCTCCATATTTTGGCTGATTTGTGATTTAAAGATCCTGTCGACCATCCTCTGATACGTGGCTCCGCATTTTAACCCATAAGGCATGCGTACATAACAGAAAGTTCCTTTGATACTGAGGTTCTAGGGGATTTGATGATATCCCTGGGAGGCGTCCATCATGCTGAGCAACTCGCACCCCGAAGTTGAGTCGACTAGCTGATCTATGCGAGGCAATGGATAGTGATCCTTGGGACATGCCTTGTTTAAGTCTCGGAAATCCATGCACATTCTCTATTTTTCTTGGCTCTTTCCTACCATGACGGCATTGGATAACCATTCCAGGTACTGGATTTGCATTATGTGCCAAGCTCGAAGAAGTTTGTCAACCTCTTCTCTAATAATTCCATCCGTTTTTGGCCCAAAGTGCCTCCTCTTCTGCTTCACCGGCCTTACTGTTGGGTCGATGTTTAGTCTATGCTCGGCAACTGTTGGACTTATCCCTACCAAGTCTTTGGCCGTAAATGCGAAGATGTTCACAAATTTTCTCAATAAGTGAATCAGATTATCATTTAGCCCGTTATCCAGCCGACTTCCCACGCGAGTATTTGTTTCTGGCATTCCTGGGACTAATTCTCTCTTCATTAGGTTTGACACCTTCCTTTTGAGCTTCCTCCACCGCTTTTAACTTCTTATCCTTTTTTCACTCTGGATCCGAGCCTCTTAGCTTGGGTGTTCTTTTATTGTTTTGCACCCCTTGCTTCACTGTTGTCTGGTAGCAAGATCTGGAAACGAATTGGTCTCCAGCTACCTCCCCCACCTCGCTTCCCACAATAAGTCACCTTCATGTGGCAAGTAGACGCTACTGCCTCAGCCTGGGACGCCCTAAAATGGCGTTATAGGCAGATTTAGGGTCGATTACTAAGAACCTGATTATCTTGACCTTCATGTGAGGTACCCGGCCTAATGCCACCAGAAGCAACACCTTTCCTACTGGATGTACCTTGGTCATACAAATTCCATAAAGTGTTGTATGCACCTTTCTTAATTCCACCTCGAGTTTCATTTGTTTAAAGTAGTCGTAAAATAATATATCCATCGAGCTTCCTGTGTAAATGAAGACTCACTGTACGTCATAACTGGCAATTTCTGCTGTGATGACAAGTGCGTCATTAAGGGGCATGTGTATCCAGTTACAGTCGGTAGGACTAAATTGGATGACGGGTCCCCTCCTTATGGAGGCGACCTCCATGAACTGGCGATATTTACTTTTTGCGTGTGAGCTTTTCTGGCCTGATTAGAACTTCTATCGGTCGGTCCCCCTGATATCATATGAATAACTCCATTCTTAGCTGGGGGGTAGGGGGCCCTTGAGGATACCCCTTTTCATCCTTGTACCCCCTGTGGTACGGGTGGATTCTTCCGACCTCCGTTCCTTGGCTAGTATGTGAAATCCATTAGGTGCCTTGCTCGAACCAACCTCTCAATCTCATTCTTGAGGTGCCTACATTCGTCCATTTTATGTCCATAATTGTTGTGGAAATGATAATAGAATTCTGACTTTGGTTGGGTGAGTCCGTTGAAATGAGATATAGGCTAATCAATAACCCTACACATCTTGCCTTCTACCACTTCTAGGACCTGCTCCCTTCTCATTGTCAGTGGGCTATATTGGTCGAACCTTGGTCGCTTTAGATTAATATCGCTCTTCCTTCGATCCGTGTTTCGATCTGTTCTTCCACGGAGTACTTCTCCCCGAGAAAGATTTCCTCGGAAGGTATACACCTCATGTTGTACCACCCTACTGGTTCCTCCTTCCATTTCCTCTAGCTTTTCTTGTGATTCCTCCATGTCCTTGTCAGATTCTTCGATGTTGATGTATTTGGAACATCGAGCTTGAAACTCGTCATATGTTCGTGCTGGGTTCTTAGTGAGAGACGTACGAAGTATTCCTGCCTTCAATCATTGCGTCAGGGCACTCGCATTCACTTCTTCAAATAACGAGGGTACCTCTAGACATGCTTTGGTAAACTGAGTTACATAAGTTCTCAACGCTTCTCCAGAGTATTGCTTGATACTGAATAAAGACATGAATTTTTTTCTGGTGCACTCTAACACTTGCGAAGTGGGTTAAAAATGCCGAGTTGAAGGCTTTGAAGCTGGTAATCGTCCCTGGTGGTATCTGGTGGAACCAATATTGAGCTGAATATATCAACATAGCCAAAATGCTATGCAGCTTACGGGGTCTGAATATTGGTGTAGTACTGCCATGTTTTCGAGCCGATATAAATGTATGGTAGGGTCCGAGATACTATCGTAGGTAATAGTGACCGCCGTGAGCCCATAAGGGAGTTCGGCCTGCAGTATCCCTTCTGATAAGGGATGGCCTGGATGGCTTTCCGAACCTTTCCCTGCAACCTTCTATTGCAATTCCTCTAGCTCATCCTGCATGCTGGATATGATGGGATCCAGTGTTCTTTCTTGTTTAGATCGTTCCATGTCCTGGGGTGGCTCTCTCCGTGTTCTTCCTGCTGGCTAATCTCATCCGATCTGTACGAGAGGATGGGTATTATTTTTCGAGGCATTTTTTGTTTTTCCACCTCTCGGATTTTCTGGATTGCGCTAGCGATGATGTCGGCTAGTGCTTCCTTCATCAAGGTGATTGTTCTAGGTGTAGTCTCTTCTGCTCTTCCACATGCACCTGCTAATTGTTCCTCCAAATCTCTGGGCGCCACTTCTCCGAATTTCTTCTGGACTGTCTCTTCCGCCATTGTTAATCTCATGTCTTAACTCTGGTGTGACTCGATTTCACCATTCCAACAGACAGCGCCACTTGATTTAACTGAGCTGATCGGCCACCAAGAACTGGGTCAATCTTAAAGGCTTTGTCGAAGAAAACCCGAATGTTGGATGAAATATCTCTCTTTGAATGTTTCTGATTACTTGACCTTTGGAAGAAAAGCTTCTCCCCTATTTATAGAAAGGAGGAGAAGCCTCTCCCTGAGACCCTGTTCCTAGTTTCAGGGGAAATCCATGATATTCCGGGATTTGGGCTGCGGCCGCCAATTCCCTAGATATATGGGATTTCAGATGCAGCTGTCAGTCCCTGAATATCTGGGATTTTGTCAGAGAAGTAACATCCCGGCTTTCCAGGGGTTTTATCTTTATGAGCCCGGACCCTTCCCAGCTCGGGGTAGGGTCATGGAGGTCGGACCCTTTCACGAGGGGACTCCCTTTGTTAGGGCATCCCTTTATTGACAAGAGGTCGGTAGGTTTGTCCGTTTCTACTGACATTCGCATTATGTCTACCGAGCTCGGAATGATGTCAGCCAGGTCGGAATCCTTATGTCAGGACCTCCTTTTCTGACAAGAGGTCGGTAGGCCTGCCAGTTCCTTGGCTCCTTATACCTGGTTTTTGGGAGGTCAGATTTATCGTCCTATCATCCATCTTCAAATCATAATGTATAAATCTACGTCACTTGTCCCATATACTATTTTTATGCTTTTTGTCATTAACGAAAAGCATAAAAATATAAAGTGAATAAATTTAATAAAACTCATTTCACAAAAAAAATGAGTATACTCTCCCTAAATTTGTGCAGTAAAATAATTTTCTCCCCCTGAAGATTGAAAGTAGAAAAATAAACCACAATAAGCAATTAATTGAAAGTTTTGGGGATCCAACCAACTCTGGGTCGTTTTTGATTTCGCAAATAGACGATATTTGGAACTATAGTTCCTTTTGGAACCCATATTTTTTTAATTTTTACCGATCTTCTTGGGCTTTGAAAATTTGAGAAATAGTGCCCGATTTTCAAACATTTATCACAATAGGGTATTTTAAAATTTTAAGATTTATTGGATTATTTTTATCAACTTGTCTGAATCCAAGTCCTTGTTTATTTAACGAAATATTTTGAATTGAAAGTAGTTTTTCAAATTTATCATTTCCAAATGAAAATTTATTCGTTAAATTAAGTTCTTTTGGTACTTTTAGTAAATATTCCTTTAATTTATTTTATTTTCTAAGTAGAAAGAATGATCAATTTCGGTTAAATTTTTCTTTTCTCTTATTTTAGAAATTTCATCTTCTAATATTTTATTTTTCATTTTAAGGGATTTATTGTCTTTTAGAGAATTTTGTAAAATTCGTATGTAGTAATTCAAAAGCATTAAAAAGTTCGTCTTGGACGAGGTACTTACCTGGCGTTTGTTGTCGTTGTCGTCATATAAGCTCTTTGCCATGAGTGCGGTATTATTCTGATCATTTTCATATTCTTCGTCATCGTCACTCCAAGTGTCTATATATGCTTCCTTTTTGGAAGTTATAGCACGACATTTTTTCGCAAAGTGGCCGAGTTTTCAACAATTTCGACAATTATTGTCGAACCTTTTTGAATCATTCCGGGATTGCGAGTTGGTGTATTTCCTTCTCCGGTTTAATAGGTTTTGATATTTATTGATGTTTTTGGCATAAAATGCCGATTCTTAATCATCATCATCAACCGAGATTTCTTCTTCATTTCTTGATATATTTTTAGCTTTCAAAGCTATAGTTTTTCTCTTTGGGCTTCGATTTTCGTGATTTTAACATGACCTCGTAGTTTATTAGCGAACCAACAAGGGCGCTAGATCTAACATATTGAGGTCTTTTGATTCTATAATAGTCGTGACCGTGCCATCACATTCACGAAGTAGTGATCTTAATATTTTCTTCACCTTTTCACTACTTGACAATGGTTTTCCAAAGCAAGTTTGTCCATTTGTGGTGACCAAAATTGCTCGAGCATATTTGATATGGGCTCGTCATCTTTCATCATGAATAACTCGTAGTCGTGGAATCGCATATTTATTTGGCACTTTCACACGAGGAGATTCGATTGTATTGTTCCAAATTTAGAGCATAATATAACAAGTTCGTGGCTTTTCAATTGAAGTGGCCGTTTTCTCAATCCTCATCATTATATTCTTCAAAACTTTGAGGGAAACGGCGGATTTGGTCGGAACTTTTGGACCCAATTATCTTCTAAATTTCGATGTCATACGCTCGGATAACTATTGGCATCTTTTTCTTCCATGCCATAAAATTTGATCCTTCGAGAAATGGTGGTCGGTTTAAGGCAATACCTTCTACCATAGCAAAATTACACGCCCTTAGATCTTTTCTCCTAGGATGTTAAGCCGATTATTATTAGAGATTTGCTCCGATGCTGATTCTTGATTTGGTACACCACTTGAAGGGGGTTGAATATTGCGATTAAGAGTAGTGAACTATTTTCATTTGCAAAAGTGCTAGAAAGTACGTAATATGAATGACAGGGAGATTTATAGAGGTTCGGCCCTAACTGGCTTACGTCCTCTCTCCTTCTTTATCTTTTTCCTATAGTTTCAAGATAAAACTTTCCGCCTTGTCTTCGATCAGTTCGAGGTAAACCATTACAATCTTGTCTTCTATCAGTCTAAGATAAACCATTTTTCCTTTTCTATCGGACAAAGAAACAACCTTTCTAGCTTTCTATCGGTACTAGAAAAACCTTACTGGATTTATAATATAATTCTAATAATGCCGGATCAACGATCCTAATAACACCGAATCAAATCTACAATCCTTTTCTTTCCTCTCGTGTATAGATTAGTGAATCAAATACTCAAACTTTTATCAATTAAGCTCAAATACAATAAGAATTATCTTTATAAGTATCTCAGATGTATATGAATTATGCTTAAAGTTGTTGTGTGATGAATACCAGATGAAGTGGTATTTATAGGCGTCCAAGCCTAACTACCCGTTGTTGTATGTTCTTAGATACCGTGCGCTATGCTGTACACTTAGCATGTGCTAAGCTCTTTTGCGTACGTTAACCTTGCATGGTTACATACGTTATCATCTGTGTAGTGTAGGCCAGTAGCTACGTTTCCTCCTTTACATAGGTTAGATCCTCTTGTAGCGTACATTAAAATTCATGTGTACATTATATAAATTTGACCTTCTAGAATCAATCCAACGGATTGATTATTTGAATTTGAACCATCATTCCGTCCATTAATGTCAGCCATTAGCATACGTTAATCTTGTAAATATTGTGTACGGTAAGTCATTCACTTAGCGTGCGTTAATCATATATGACCGTTTTATCAGTTGACCTTCTAGAACTCTCCAATGGGCTGATATTTGAATTCGCATTTCGAACTGCATAGCATACGCTAATCTGTGCAGGTAGCATACGTTGAGTCATGCTATTTGCGTACGGTGTTCTTTGTTATAGCGTGTGTTAATATCCCTGACTGTCATCCTTCAGATTTCTTCTCTGTAACTCTTGCGTATGTTAAACCTTCTAGTTACCGCACGTTAGTGGTGTTCTTGCTTCACTTCTTTGATTTTCTATCTAGATCTTCGTCTTCGACACTTGTTGTCTTAATTGTTGTTTTGACTTAGTTATTGATACATCATCGCAATTTTTTAATATATTTATATGGAATAAAATGTTCCAATAAAAGATAGAAATGAATTAGATTTCTTAATAGGTAGTTGTCAAAGTCTTTATATAACATAGACAAATACAAAAAGGCCATTAAAACAAAAAGTAATAATATAATATTAATACATTGTGTAAAAAATAACAAATAAATAACATAAGAATTCGTACACAATTGTGACTATAATATTTTTAATTATTATTAGTATTTATAAAAAGTTGATATTTGAGTATATTGAGACCAGCCTAATAAAATCTCAAACAATTATTTTTTTATATAAATTATAAAAGGTGGTCAAAAGAAAATTCATGAATAATATAAAAGTAGTCGTAATATTAAAAGAACAAAAGTACTATCAAACACAATCTTAATTAGTCGATGTTTGTATCGTAGTGATAAACTTCAAATAATTGGATAATTAACATTCATCATCCATTTTTTTCTCCTATTTTTTTACGCAATTGTCTTAAGATTTTGTCACTTTCTATTTAAATTAATTTTATATAATGGTCTTACAAACTAACTTAACAAATTGTCCAAATTATTCTAATATTTGATGAAATTTTCTTTCTGTCATTTCTTAGTGTGTGTCTTACACCAATACTGATTAGATTAATTATTATAGATGATAATAATACTAGATCTTTCTAGAAGTTACTGGATCCTACGGTCTCTTTCCAATGTATGAATTTTATATTTGGAAGGTCTTTCTTTGTTCTACACATACAAAGACACCATCTACCCTGAATATCAATAACACGAATACAGTTTTTGACTTCACTATTGTAATTTTTGCTTTAACTTTAATACGATCAACACGTATCCTTACAATTTTTCTTTGCAAATTCCCACTAAAAATAAAGTTTTCGCCATAATTTGATCTGCCCCGCTGTGAACCACCACGCACCACTGAATTCCTTAAGGTTTTCTGGGTCGAATACAAATATTATTCAAGTAATTATTTCTTTAGGTGAGATTTCGCCTCCGCATTGTTTGATGTACTGTTTAGCGGGCTATTTGGGGAGTTATTCATCGATATGTTGTTAAAAGAGCATTGCTATGGATGAGGGTCAAGTGCCTTGTGGATAAATTGAATCGAAACCTTTTCCATTCGTCATTTCTTCATGTGTTCATCAAGGCATGTATTTGTGTGAGTTATGAGCGGTTGTCCACCTAGGGATTGGTTCGATGGAACCTCCGGGGACCTTGTTAAGGAGCCTAGTCGTTGACGTGATTTTCTCACCTGGAAACTGTGCGATGGGACCTCCATGGACCTTGCTATGGGGCTTGGTCACGCGATTACTGCAATATCCGGATGTAATTTTTAAGTTTTCTATTGTTAAATTATATGTACTCGTTAAAGAAACCACATTTTGTTCTATAATTCTAAGCTTACATCTAACTACACTTGGGGGCTATAGCTCCGGCTCCTCATTATGCCACCAAGATAAAATGCAGGACGTGTACGAATTTTCCAGTGTTGGTTTTGTTGATGTACAAATAGGTCCTTCCAGGTAAAAAGAACAGTAGTCTTCCATCCGAGTCAAACCCACACGAATGGTATTCAGTATGAGGTTCTTTTAACTCTTCGTCAGCACGTATACATCCGAACGAGCATTTTGAATTAATGCACGGTTTGAACCCTTGACCTCCACCCTACACATGATTTTACAGTCGAAGTGGTGGCAAATAGACCAAGTCCATTGGTCAAAGGAACCATACATTGATCTTGTATTAGATTGATGTTTTGTTCGTATTTTACAGTCGAACTGTTGGATTTTTGGTTGTTTCATTTTAGGCCAATTACGGCTTTGACAAGTGAGTCTTACGTTTCTAACACAGTTGATATGGTTGTATGTTATGTAGGTACAGCCATGTTGTGAATGTTCGTATGTTGGTTCCGATAAGAATAGCATACGACCGTACATGGTGAAAGCACGACTGCCTGAAGGAATATTACAGTCGTAATTTGGTATATATGGTCATATATAGAGGTGTTCAATGTATGAGTCTTTTTTCCTCGGGCGTGAGTACGGCCGTATGTTTTGGTTATAAGGCTGTAGCTTTTTCCAAGGTACGTATATTAAGGACACATGCATCAGAAGTTAAGATTATATTTTGAGGGGTTACGAACGTACAGTGTTGAGGTACAGTTGTGTATCCGTTGACCTTCAAGTTGAGTGGATGGCAACTAGGCAAGATACAACCTGATGTTGTTATGTTACAGCTGTGTGTTGGGGTTGTTACGGCAGTATGTGCTCGAGTTACAGCCATATATCATGCAGTATATATAGCTGCAGATGAATCTTTTTGCTCACTTTATTTTTCATCTTGAATTTTGTTCCTAGAGAGAGCTTCCATGCGGGTTTGTGTCGTCTAAACACTCGAGTGTTCGAGGAATTGATTATAAACACGATTATGGAGGTCGGGGAGTGATTTGAAATGGGTTGGGCCATTGGAAATCATCTGATTCATCAAGAAGTAATTGTTTTTCAACTTGAATTTCATTTTATAGTGGAATATGGTGTTCTTGAGAATATAATCATCATATCATATATAGGTTTACATGTACGAAATGTGTATGATTATTTGTTGACTTGTTGGGAATTGCTTAGAACAACATCTTGATTATGAGTCTTGAAATTTAAAGAGTTCGATCTTGAGTTGTTATAATCTTACATTATGATATTGACGTGGGTTGTGACGATGTTATGAGTAATTTTTCGATTTGAATCATTGTTGGAGGATTCTACAATGATTAACTGAGGTTTAATTATATATCTTTTAAGATTGTTTACAAATTGTTGATAAAATATTCTAATGAGTCGGGATAGATTGTTTGGAGTCATTGAGTTAATTTGTTGAGGGTAACAGGTTGTTGTAGTGAGACTTGGTTTTGGACGTTATTTTTGATAAATTTTGTTTCATTCAAGGTTGTTCATTGATTCGTTCGAGTGCTTGTTGATTTGTTGGAAGTCGTGTTGGGACAGTTTCGTCTTCGGTGTTGATGCAAGTTAGTTCTTGCCTAGTTATAAGGATAATAATTTTCTTATATGTTATACAATGAGTATGTTTTCTTATGCTTTCTGAATTGTGATTTATATTGATGTGATATTGTTGGTCGTGTCGATCGTTCCTTTCCTGGAGATTAGTGGTTCAGGTCATTTGCGTTACCTTAATTTCATTTTGGCGAGGTTTTTTACCCTTGCTGGATGTCCTTATTTTATTGTCATTTTTATTATCATGACATTCTGGAGTCATACTTGCGTACCAGTTAGTAATATGTAGGATTTTTAGTTGGACATATATAGGCATGTCTAGTAGTTCACATTGCACTTTGCAAATGGGAGGGAACTTCCATGAGACTAACTAGGTATATGATCACGTGTATTATCAGGATTTCACACACGATGGTGATATCTGCAAGGAACATTTTTATCTATTGCATAATGTGACGTCCGTCCTCTGAGCCTTATAATTTTGTTAATTCTTACAACATGTGTGATCGTGTATATTCAATAGTTTGAGATATAGGTTTGTTGATGTGGGGATTTTTTGCCAAATTTGAGGGCACATTGGAAGAATTAAATTGATCCAATCGATAATCTTCATATCCACGAATATAAAATACAAAGTACGAAATTATATACCATACCCGTGAAGACATTTGATTAAATATTTGATGAAGAACTCGAATTCGATTTGAAAAGCTTCTAGAAAATCCAAGCACGATGTATCTATGTAACCCGTGTATCGAAAAAATTCTCCACCACCACGATTGCCCTTAAGGCCGACGGCCAGTAGTGTGAGGAGAGGAGTAATATTTTCTCTTTTTATTTTCTTGTCATTTCTTTCTATAAGTTTTAGGACATAAAATAAAATATTCAAGTGGTTAGACATCAAATGCCATCATCACTTTCGTAACATGTGAAGATAAATAGCCACTTATTTATGTTATTATATGAGTGGTGGGATCAATCACACTACATGCAAAAACATGTCTAACACCTAACGTAAGGAAAATGATAAAAAGAGGGAGGATAGAGGAAGGAGGGAGGCAACCGAATGGAACAGGGGAGGATAGGTGGTTGAACCACTTAGTTCGTGTATCAAGCCCTCGCTTGTCCATTCCGTTAAACACACCTTGGTCCCTATCTATGTATTTATACTAATTAACTAATTATTCTAATTAATTAATCATATCAAATACAGTATTAATTATTTCTCCAATAAATAATATTTTATTTAATAAATTTAATTACTAGTAAATTGTTATAATTCATTTAGACCATATTAATTTATCTAATAAATTAACTCGATATTCCTAAAATTGTGAAGAGATAATAAGCTCAATTTAATCCATCGTCTATCCTTATTCGTGACTTTGTAGGTTCATTTCAGTCAGCAATGAGAGGATCCAAGGAGCGTGAGTAACACCTAACTATTCCCATGACCCACATTGTAACCCCAACTGAGAACGAATGATTGCGGACTATTCCAAAAACTTTCTATCATGAGTACAATATACATATAAACCCTTCGGGCAAATGTTCCGATCAAGTTATAGGGTAACGATAAGTCAAACCCTATCAGTTACTTGATTATATGCACGAGTTAATACAAATCGAGATCAATAAGCTATCGTGTATTTGTTGGAAATAAAACGCAGCAGAAGCGAGGTTGAGGAAAATATTTGAATAAAGCATTTTACGCATCCACGAGCACAAAACATATTTAGGCATGCTAATTAATTAACTATTAAGATTAATAAGTAATTTAAATTTTATTTTTATTTATTAAATAATATTGTTGGTAATATCAATATCCTAATCTAGATCAAAAGATCATAGGATATTCACCTCTTGAAGCGTAGTGGTTGCTACCTTGATTTCTTCCTCAAAACCTTCTAGAGTATGATCCTACCTTAATCGGGACGTTTTGTGGGCAACGAGCTACCAAATCTTGCTTGACACCTTGAAGTGAATGGGCCAGAACTTATGTTCCTTACAACTCTCTTTTTTCTTTTTCTTCAAGTAATTCTTATTTATAGCAAGAATGAAAGTGTTATCTTAGTTGTGGAATCAAAGAAACAAGTACAGATCCACAATTAAACACTTGGAAGAAAAATCAAAACCCTTGTGTGTTATGAAGCTCACGGCCGAACCCCCCATCTCTTATTTACAGGCTTTGGACTACTCTAGGGATCTTAAGGAGGATTATGGTTAGGACTCCTAGTGCAACCCAATATTTCCATATTAAGCCCTTCCTAATATGGTTGAATTCACTAATATCGATTCAATCCACCAAAGAATTAATATTGCACTTCCAACCCAAATCCTAATTTACGAAATCGGTGTAGGTCAGAAGACGTCAGGTATAAGTCTAGGGGGGTGAATAGACTTATAAAACCTTTTGCTAAATAACTGTTTTGAAAAAACACATATAAAATGTGGCTAAGGTTACTCGACTGAGATTTGTGCAGTTAACTTTTGTCAGCTGTAAAATTGTTTTGCGGAAGGACATTTGACTTTGTGCAACAGTTAATATGAATGCAACAGCTAAGTATGATGTTAAAGACAGTAAATCACACATCACTTTATAGTGGTTTCAGAGGTAGGATAATCCTCTACTAGTCCACTTCTCTCCAAACCAGTTGGAGATAAATTCACTATAACTTTCAACCAGTGAAATCACGTTCCGATGAATTTAGTTACAACAGCTTACAACCAGTAGAAACTCGTGGCCATTGTAACTCCTTTCCTTGGTTGCCTAACACCTCTTGATCGAAAACCCGTGGATGCCTCAACAACTCGCAAGATGCTTATCACCTTCCAATCAAGAACCCGCGGATATCTTACAACCCCTTACTTTCAAGAATCTCATTCAAGAAAGTACCCCGTACTAAAACTTAAAGACAAGAGTGTTTGTCTTCTCGAACTTAAGAGCTTCTCTGTATTTACCTTATGATCTTGCTGTTCACGATATATATGTATATTGCTTTGTGTTTGCTTTGATTTCTTTGTAAGTATAGTTTGCATTGTACTTCTTCTCAAGTGTTTTTCAGATAATTATAGTACGATCTTTGAGATTTTCATAGCCGTTGCATCTTGTAACAAATTTATAGGTTGGAGAGTGGACTTCTTTGTTTATCTTTTTATATCTTTGCAATGCTTTCCTTCATTCTTCAAATCTGACCGTTTGAAGATGGATGTTGCCGTTGCGCCGCTTTTCTTCGATTACTATAATTAGTAAGACTTCTGGGCACGAATCTTTAAAGAATAAAATATTCTTTAACTTTGGGAATCAATCACTTTGTCCCCGTGCTTTAATTAAGTCTGCACGTGACTTTCCTCATTGTTGACTTTTCAATGTTTGCTGACATGGACTAAGTTGATGTCCAAAACTTGGCTGATATTCTTTCATTGATAATGTTGAGGTGATATTTCCTTTTAGTTAAACCTGGCTGATGTGTTGGTCAAACCCGACTGATGTTCTGCCTATAGAAAAGCTGGCTGATATTTGGTCTTAATGAATGTTGGATGATATTTACCTTACTCAAACTCAACTGATATTTTGCTTCGACCAAACTGGGCTGATGTCTGTCTGGTCAACCTTAGATGATATTCTCCTTTGACCAAACCCAACTGATATAATAGCTATTTTGTACCTAGCCAAAATTGTCTTCAGTGATATTTATCTGTACTTCTGACTTAGTCAAACCCGGCTGATAATTTCCTTTGACCGAAACCTGACTAATGTTTATTGGTCAACCTTAGCTGATATTTGTTTATCGATCAACCTTAGATGACATTTTGCGTTGACCAAAGCCCGACTGATATTTTTAACTGGTCAATCTTAGCTGATATTTGCCTGTTCTATACTTAGCCAAATTTCTACCTAATCAACATGATCAATATTTAGCCTAATTTTTAAAGGCCTATAGAAGATACTCATTTGGTTCTCCTTTATAGTTCCAAGTACATACATTTGAAACAATCTTTGAATATGACATCATAAAAATCTTAAAATTATATTTCTAATAAATTCCCTCCATTTTGATGATGGCGAAACTTAATGTTCACATGTAATAAAATCATCACATAGATAATTAAAATAACTGAAATGTAAAGACTCAGTCCGTTTGACACAACTAGAGGTTGTCATTCAGGTCGACTGTATAATACTTCTAATTTTTGGGAATACGATACAGTCCTTAAGAAAATTACAAGCAAAATGAAAAATACAAGTGATTGACAAAAAAATTAAGTTCTCCCCTTCCTCTTCCTCTGATTCTTGCTGGAGGGAGAGATTTCAGTGGCTTTTCTCCAACAAGCTTCTGTACCACCGGGATTAGCCCATACTTCTTCTTGGCTATAGTGGATGCAAAATTCTGATCTTCAAGGGAGGTATACTTATTCTTTATGCATAGATTTTTATCTCCTCCTGAAGCGCTTCATCATCCAACTTTCCATTTATGTTAGTTGGAGGGTCCCGTGGTCTGAAATCAGGGATTCTTGGATAAGCATTAAAATCCTCTTCAGCTACCTTTTTCGGTGTCTCTCATAAATGTCTTCGATTCATTTCCATGTAGTCAATGAAGATCTGCGGAGTGCAGTTAGGGTCTTTGAGGATTTCCCAAAGGTAATATTTTTCAACAAAGTCCTTTTTGTCTATCCCCCATTTATCTCCTGCTTCTTCAGGGATAAACTCCTCAACATAGTATAGTTCTTTGCCTTCCCAGCTCAGAGGCACATATGATTCTTACCTAATTCTCTTCTTCTTTGCTGCAGGAGCTTCTGAAAGTGCAACTTTCTTTTTATGAGAACTTGAGGATCCGGCTTCAGGATAATGGATGATTTTAGGAGGTGCAGGTGTACTCCTAGGAACCACAGTCAATGCCCCTTGTCTCCATTTTGACCCCATTTCTTCCCCCTTTTTTTCCCAGCATCAATAAGATGTGCTAGTTGTTCCTCCACCTTGTGCATAAAGTCAAGCATTCCAAGTGGCATCCTGGCTGATGTTGGTGGTGGAGAGGGATCCTTTCTGTTGAGCAAGGAGTCCATTTTTCTGTTGAGGGACAACAGGTGTGGTTCAACTTTAGTTGCCAGAAGCTTTGCATCTGTCTCCTCCACCATTGTTCTGATCAGCTCAGTGAAGTTCAGGTGCCTCGGCCTGAAGGAAATTTTCAGCTATGACATCATTTGCAACTGACTTTTGATCAGTTGATATCGTTTGATCAACTGACTTTTGAGTAGAAGGGGATTTTTCAGATTGTTCCCGCTGCTTCTATCATTTTTCAGCCCATGATGGTTGAGCTGAACTTGAACCTTGATCAAGTGCAGTCTGATCATGACCAGAATCACCCTGATCGTCATTTTTTCCTTTTCTTCCTCTTCATCCTCTATATTCTTCTTCTTCTTCTTCTTCTTCTTCTTCCTCTTTTTCTTCTTATTCTTCTTCTTCTTCTTCTTCTTCTTCTTCTTCTTATTTTTCTTCTACCTCTTATGTTTTAACATTTTCTTTTTCTTTTTATTCTTCCTCACCTCTGACTTTAGTAATCTTTTCAACTACACCCTTTTGTCTTTTTTATTCAACTCCAACAATCTCCTTGTTCTCACTTTCATCATCAAACTTCTGTCCTTAGGCTACCCCTTCCATGATAATCAAATGAAGTTGTCCATTTTAGATTTGAAGTTTTGCATGAACCAATTCTCATCTAACAAAAAGCTCATATCCGTTTCATTACCAAACACATGAATGAGTTGTTCTGTTTTAAGGTGGTAATAGTCCCATCAACTCCTTTCCACCAGTTCTTTAAGAGCATTGAGCCTTCAATATCTTCCAGTCTTTGTAAGCATCAAAATTGAAGTCTTACTAATGTGCTGCCTCACTGACCTGAGATGTTCTTGGCTAAGGTTAAAAGGATTGTTTTCCTTAAGGTTGAAGCTATAGTGAAACTTCTGGTTCCTCAAGGATTTCCTCAGTTTCTTCTTACTACGGGATGCTTAGAAGCTCAGGTAATGGTTCTTCAACCATTTATTCTTCTTCTTCTTCTTCAATGATGATCAGTTCCTTGGACTGATCTGCAGGAGCTATGAGAAGTGGTGTTGCAGGTGCAACTGATGATACTTAAGGTGCATGATCTTGAGGCCTGATCTGTTCTGAAGATTCTGCTGAGTAGTACACTAAACGTTTCTGTCTTTTTGTGGATACAGGTGATGAAGGTCGTCTGATATCCTTTTCAAGTGACTTTTTTCTGAAGATCCTCGCAAGAGGAAGTCATCATTGTCTTCACTAACCTCAATGCCAGGTGCAACTTTATTTTCTGCAGGTGCATCTGTGGTTTCTTCAACTGCAGCTAGCGTTTCTACCACAACGCTAGCTATGGTTATTTCAGCTAGGGTCAGGGCAGGTCGGGAGATCTCAGCTGCACTTGGGATGGCTGAAACTGATTGAACTTCAGCTTCTGCTTTTAACTCTGTTGCTCCTTTGTAAGATGAGGTTCCACACTTCATCCTCTGAAGTAACTCCAGGGCTCTTGGTTGATTATTTGCATATTTCTCTAGTGCAGCTTGGTCCAAGTGACCGAGTCTTTTACTGCTATAAAATGGTTCTGCCGTTCCTTTGGCCTTGCCCAGGAATTCCAGAATCCAGCTTATCTGGGTGACAAAGACAAGTTTCTGTGTAAACCTCTTGTTCTCAGAATCACAGCTGACCTTGTTGGCTTCTCTGACTAATTGCCTGTAGATGTAATCAGGCCAATTAATTCTCTATTTCTGTATCATAGAGCCCATGACAATATTTTTGGAGGAGGACATTTGGCCATAGCTTGCCTGATATGCCCATTACAATCTTGTTTATAATGTCCATCATGTACCTAAATTCTTTCTGGACATTCGAATTTCTAGTTGTGAACTTCATCTTTATTGGCTGTTCAGGTAGCTTAATCCACTGCCATATGTCCACAGGGTTCTGCTTTAGGGCTTCAACTGCAATACCCCGGTTCTCCAGCTTGAAAGCATTTGCAGTAGTGTGTTTGGTTATTAAGATTGGTTCTCCAAATATTGAGCTTTGAATTCCCCTCTCTGTAACTTGGGCTTCCTCATAAAAACAAACGACGCCCTCCTTGAACAGTTCCGATGGGTTAATGTCCAAGAAGTGATAGATGCCATTCGTCTACAAACGCAAGATTAATCTCGGCATCAACAGGGAGTTGTTTGAAAGTCCATGATGATACTGAATATGATTTGTTCTTTCATGATCCTCAGGATGATGTTCTTGAAGTAGTTGTTGTGTCCATCTCTATAATTTCTGAAGATTTTTAGTGCAGTGAAATTCTTGATTTTGCTTTTATAGAAAGATTATGGCTCTTTCTTTGAAAGACATGAAGACAATAAGTTTTTAATGAAGTAATTTCAATCGTCTTAAATAGTTATTCTGGGAGTCAGTTTTTTAAAAAATAATGCTTAATTGCAAGATCGGCGGTTCGTGTTTCATGATTGTACAACATGATGTAGACGTGGAATTAATGTGATCGTGTATTTTAGCCACATGTAATATTAAATAAATGAAAAGAAATTGAAAACTTACCTGGTTGACTGTTTGACTTCCGATACACCTGCAATTTTGATGCCTTACTTCCTTTGTATCAGATGTGTAATCTTAGCTGTAATTATGATCAACTAACTTTCTGCATCATGGATATGATCAGCTGACCTTTCTTGTCTGTGCTTCTGATCAGTTGACTTTTATCGTCTGTGCTTCAGCTAACATTTTCTGTCTGTGCTCCTGATCAGTTGACTTTTCTCGTATGTGCCTCAGCTGACATTTCTTGTTTGTGCTCATGATCAGCTGACCTTTCTCGTATGTGCTGAGTTTTATAGCAACTATCTTTTTCTATTCAGCTAACTTTCTACATCTTCAGGTTTTCATCTAGGCACTGGATTCCCAGTTTAGAAGTCCAAGATCCCTGATTAGTTCGAGAAATCTTTCCTTTGGAAAAGGTTTTGTGAATATATCAGCAATCTGGTACTCTGTGCTGACTCTTTACACCCTTACTCTCTTGTTGAGCACATGGTCTCTGATGAAATGATGATTGACATCTATGTGCTTTGTTCTCAAATGTAAGACTGGATTGTTTGTTATAGCAGTTGCGCTATTGTTGTCACACTATATTGGGACTTCATTTGAAATGATGTTGTAGTCCCTTAGCTGTTGTCTGATCTATAGGATTTGAGCACAACAGCTACCTGCAGCTAGGTATTCTGACTCAGTTATGGATATTGAGTTGGACACCTACTTCATACTGAACCATCATATTAGTTTGGTTCCAAGGAATTGACATGTTGCACTAGTGCTTTTCCTGTTGATTTTGCATCCTGCAAAGTCAGCATCAAAATATCCTGATAATTCAAAGTTGCCATCTTCTGGATACCATAATCCAATTTAGATTGTGGATTTTATGTATCTGATTATCCTCTTAGTTGTTTCCTAATGAGACTGCTTGGTCTTGGACTGAAATCTTGCACATACTCCTACTATATATGCAATGTCAGGTCTGCTTGCAGTGTGGTATAGTAATGATCCAATTAGTCCTCCGTAGTAGACTGGATCAACTGGAATGCCTCCATCATCTGCATCAATATGGAGGGAAGTGCTCATTGGTACTCTTAGGGATTTGGCTGACTCCATACCAAATCTATTGATCAGCTCCCTTGTGTATTTTGTTGGTTGATGAATATTCCAGTTTCAACTTGTTTGACTTGTAAACCAATAAAGAAGTTCAACTTAACCATCATGCTCATTTCAAATTCTCCTTGCATGATGTTTGAGAATTTTTTACATAGATTAAGGTTTGTTGAGCCAGATATGATATTATCGACATATACTAGAACTAGTAGTATCTGGTCTTCATGTTCAATTCTGAATACAGTCTTGTCCACCTTTCCCTTGTAAAATCCATTCTTCTCAAGAAATATGGATAAAGTCTCATACGAGGCTCTTGGTTCCTGTTTGAGTCCATATAGAGCTTTTAATAGTTTGTAAATTGTCTCATTTGGCAAATCCAGGGGGTTGCTCAACATAAACTTATTCTTCCGGTACTCCATTGGGGAATACCCTTTTCACGTCCATTTGGTATACTTCAAAATTCTTGAAGGATGCATAGGCAAGGAATAGACTACTTGCTTCTAGTCTTGCTACTGGTGCATATGTTTAATCAAAATCTATTCCTTCACATTGAGCATATCCATTTGCAACCAATCTGGCCTTATTCCTAAGAACAGTTGCATCTTCATCACACTTGTTTTTCTAAACCCATTTGGTGCCAATGACCTTGTTGTGATTTGGTCTGTCTATTAGTTCCCATACATTATTCCTCTCCATTTGGTTTAACTCTTCTTGCATTGCAATCACGCATAAGTAGACTAGATTATTAATTCTCAATAAATAAAATAAAGTTTTACAATATTTCATTATCGAATAATTTTAGTTCTTACCTTATGTATAGATGCATTAGCTAAATAAATCTTACAAGTATTAATAACCTAATAATTTTTATTATTTCAATTAAGTAAAATAAGAAAATAAACTATAATTTACTACCTAAATTGACAATACGACTTAATTATTAGGCTATGGTTTAAACTTTGGGCTTGAAGACATTATGAATATAAGTCCACTCAGAAGATGGAGTCTATCTGAGATTGGCAACCTCCGAAGAATGTTAAGAAAATCCGAAGCTTTCTCGGATTAGCTGGCTATTATCGGCGATTTGTGGAAAGATTTTCTAAAATCGCTCAACCTATGACGAACCTTTTGTGGAAGGATAAGAAATATACGTGGTCTGACGTGTGTCAACGGAGTTTTGAGGAGCTCAAGAGTTTTTTAATCTCAGCGCCTGTCCTTTCCTTACCACAAGGGACGGAAAGATTCGTGGTTTATAGTGACGCGTCCGCGTCCGGACAAGATCTCGGATGTGTATTAATGCATAATGGTAAAGTGATTGCCTATGCTTTGCGACAACTGAAACCTTATGAGGTCAACTATCTGACCCATGACCTGGAGCTAGCGGTCGTGGTATTCGCGTTGAAGACTTGGCATCATTATCTATATGGCGTCACCTGTCAGATTTTCACCGATCATAAGTATATATTACTCAGAAGGAGTTAAATATGTGTCAGAGGCGGTGGTTGGAACTAATCAAAGATTATGATATTGATATACTTTACCACCCGGGCAAGGCGAATGTTGTCGCCGATGCCTTGATTCGTATGTCCATTCAAGAGCAGATGCTTGCTCGATTAACAGTTCAGAAGGAACTTCAGCAGGAATTTTTGAGACCCGAGATCGAGGTCTGGTTACAGCGAGTACAAGGGCAACTTTGTATGCTGGAGATTTCATCGCCACTTGAGGAGACGATCAGATTGAAACAGGGTTCAGACCCATTTTTGTTGCGCATTCGAGATGATGTGGCTCAGGAGAAAGCCCCTGGATTTGTGGTCCATGAGGATGGACTTCTGCAGTTTAAGAACCAGTTATGCATTCCGAAGGATGACGAGTTGAAAAACCCGAGTTTGAGAGAGGTCCATGCTACCCCTTATTTTATTCATCCGGGGTCTAGCAAGATGTACAAAGACTTGAAACAAAATTACTGGTGGAGTAATATGAAGCGAGAAGTTTCAGAATTTGTTTCGAGATGTTTAACCTGTCAGCAAGTCAAGATAGAACATCAGCGACCGGCGGGTATGCTGAAACTTCATCCTATCCCAGAGTGGAAGTGGGAAGATATTTCAATGGACTTCATCACAAGTTTTCCGGCGAGTCGTCGTGGCATGAATATAATTTGGGTTATTGTAGACCGTTTAACCAAGTCAGCTCATTTCCTTGAGATTAAGGATTTGTGAGGTCATGAGAGACTTGCCCAGTTATTCATTAAAGAGATCGTGAGATTGTACAGTACCCCCAAGAGTATCGTTTCTGATCGTGACGGGCAATTCGTGTCGCATTTTTGGAAATCTGTTCATCGTGCCATGGGAACTCAGCTCAACTTCAGCACGGCTTTTCACCCTCAGTCCGACGGACAACCAGAGAGAGCTATTTTGATGTTGGAAGACATGTTGAGAGCATGTGTTCTCGATTGGATAGATTATTGGGAAGCCCAACTACTGCTGATCGAGTTCACGTATAACAATAGTTGGCATGCTTCGATTAGGATGGCACATACGAGGCCTTATACGGTCGTCGTTGTTGATCTCCCTTATGCTGGGATGACTTATCAGAATCAATCGGCACTAAGCCCGATATGTTTATAGCCGCCCGCGAGAAGGTAGCTTTGATCAGGAGTCATTTGTTGACCTCTCAGAGTCGACAAAAATCATATGCAGATAATAGCCATCGACCATTAGAGTTCGAGGCAGGTGACCACGTTTTGGTCAAGGTATCCCTGGGCCGAGGTATTTTCCATTTTGGAAAGAGAGGAAAGTTGAGTCCGAGATTCATTGGACCATTTGAGATTTTAGATGGAGTAGGCGATCTGGCTTATTGATTGGCTTTATCTACAGCCTTGAGACGAATTCAGAACGTGTTTCATGTCTCTCAGTTGCGAAAGTATATTGCCGAACCTAGTCACATACTTCGGTTCGACGAAATCGAGATAGCGGATGATCATACGTATGAGGAGCGTCCTGTACAAGTCTTAGAGGGGTGGATCAAATAGTTGCGGAACAAGACGATTTCTTTGGTTAAGATTCAGTGGTCTAGACACGGAGTCGAAGAGGCTACTTGGGAAACCAAGTATAGTATGCGGGAGAGTTATCCCGAATTGTTTGACCCTTAGTTTCAAGGACGAAACTCTTATTAGGCGGGTATGTAATACCCGGTAGTAAATTCATTCATTATCATTCAGTAAATTGTCACTCAGTAAATTTTTTCACTCTTCGATAATCATTCATCATTCATGTTCGTTCATTGTATTCACCGTTCGGCGTATTTGGAATCTTGGATCAGTTATCATTCGTCTTTCAACGTAGTTTGAGAATCGAGTCGAGAATATTATCATTATCATCGTTGTTGGCGGCATATGTGTGATGAGTAGTGCACGCTACATACTCTTTTTAGCGCACGCTAATTGAGTACTGGTAACGTACACTATCGTTCAGCATTAGCGCACGCTAGTGCAATTGAGGCAGACAGTCCAAAAGGCACTGGACTGAATTGGAGAATTCATAGCGCACGCTATGCGGGAAATAGCGTACGCTAGTTGTGGGTTGTAGCGCACGCTATCGCTTTATTGGTGTGCGCTAGTGTTTTTGAGGCAGACAGTCCAGTAGGTACTGGACTGAAATAAGAAATTCTTAGCGCACGCTAGGAGTGGATATAGCGTACGCTAGTTGTATTGTTAGCGCATGCTAAGCAATCAGTATAGCGCACGCTAAGGCTCGATCAGACTATGGACAGTAGGTTCTGGACTGCAGTTGCTGGGTATCAAACATAAGTTAGCGCACGCTAATATTTTGGTAACGCACGCTAAGAGAAAGGCATTAGCGCACGCTACCAAGTTCGTAGCGCATGCTAACAAGACAGGCAGAACTCACTGGACTGCCCGGTGAACCGCTAGCGCACGCTAATATCAGGAGCTAGCGCGCGCTAAGCTAGATTTAGTAAATATTGGACACTTCACTCTTCATTTCGTCATTTCTTCATTCCTCAACCATTCCGGGCACTTTTTGGGCGATTCGCGAAGAGTTATTCGAGCTGCAATCATCTAGCATCATCTTCAAGATCCTAATTCAGATTAATCAACATTTAATCCTCTCCATCACACCAAATCAAGGTAAACTTTTCTTTAATCTAGAATTTCGGGATTTGAGTGTTTTTCTTCCGATCTCTTCAAGTTAGCTTGCTATTATGTTGGAATATGTTGGATATGGATTATCTACCTTGGATACATGTGTTCCTATGGATTTGTTGGTGTATTTTTCGGATTTGTTGAGTATTTGGAGAATTATTCAAGAACCCTTGAAGGTTGACTTTGGTATTTTAGGGGTTTCCGATTAGATGTTGTCGTAATCTCGAGCTGTGCATCCCTATTGGATTTTTGATGTCATTAAAGATGTTTTGTTGGATTAAATCACTCGTTGGGAGGTTGGTGTTAGATATATTTGATATTAATCGTAAACAATGGGGGGTTGTTTACAACGTATTTGTTAGAACGCCCCAATGAGTTTGGATATTGTTGTATTGACTTTTGAGTTGGTTGTGATCATGCTTGATTCGTATATGGATTATTGGTAATTGTGTTATTTAAGGTTGTTCGAGCGACCGATAATTCCACTTAGGACGTTTGTTCGAGGAAGGACTTTTCTTCACCGGTATTTGTTTAAGTTAATTCTTACTCGGTTAAAAGGATACGCATTCCTTTCGTTGTTGTTCATTCATACATATAATTCATTCATAGTATATCAATCATGTTGAGACTTGTAATTGTCAAACTAATCATTCAATTCACGAGGAACAATGGTTCCAATCATTTCATTTGAAGCTATCACTCATTGCATCATTATTTCACATCGGTGAGTCATTCTTGACCCTTATCAGATTTCTATTCATTATTCTTCAAATCTGCCTGTTTGAATAATCTCCCTATTGCGCCGCTTTTCTGGATTACTATATTTTGAAAGTCTTCCGGTCGCCAGTCTCTAGGAATAAACTATTCCTTAACTTCTGGGAATCATTCACTTTGTCTCCTTGAATTTACGCCCGCATGTCTTGCCGTTATGGTTGACTTTTCAATACTTGCTGACATGGACTGAGCTTCTTCTCTGGTACTTATACTTAGCTTGCATATATAGTTTGGTCAACCTCCTCTGATATTCTGTTTGACCGAAAACCTCGATTGATAAAATACTCGTCTGTTGTCAACCTACATCTGATGTTCCTTTTGACCAAATCTTGCCTGATAACTTGTTCGATGATATCTCATCTGTGGTCAAACCTCAGCTGATGTTTTGTGTTGACCAGACCTTCTCTGATAATAAGTCGTCTGCGGTCAAACTTCTATGATACACTCTGTTGACCAGAACTCGCCTGATATGTCGCCTGATTATACCTCATATGTGGTCAACCTTCTCTGATCTGTTGAGTTGACCAAAACTCGGCTGAAGATATCTCGCCTGATGATTACTTGTCTGAACCTCGGATGCTACATTATTTTGGTCAAACCTCTCTGTTATTATAGTTGACCAAAACTCGGCTGATAACTCGTCTGATAATTTGACAGTTTCTTTACTTAGCCAATTTTCTACTGATTAACTCTTGATCAAACTTAGCCTATTCAATGGCTTATAGAAGATACTCATTTGGCTCTTCTTTACAATGCCAAGTACATAGAGCATACATTTGAATAAATCATGAATATAGGGATGACATCATCAAAATCTAAAATAATATTCCTAACAAATTCCCCCTATTCCGATGATGGCAAAACTGAAGCATTTAAATGTAAATAAGTCTGCACAAAAGTAAAGTGCAAGGTAAAAATCAAACTTTAGTCTTTTTAAGACAACTAGTGGTTGTCATTCAAGTTGACTGTTATAAACTTTCAAAGTTACATATTACATTAGAGTCCTTGAAGGAAGGATACAAGTAAAAATATAAATTACAAGTACCAAAAAAATTACAGGTAAATAGAAAAATTACAAGTAATATTACAAAGAAAATTCATCTCCCTTCTCCTCTGCCTCTTCCCGTGATCCTTTCTGGAGGGAGTGCCTTTAAAGGTTTTGCTCCTATGGGTCTTTTTGTAACTGGAGCTAACCCATACTTCTTTCTCACAATATCTGAGGCAAACTGCTGTCTTCTAGAGATGAGAAATTGTTTTCAATGCATACTTTTTTAATTTCTTCCTAAGAGCAAATTCATCCAGTTCTTCATTCATGAGAGTAGGTGCTTCTTCAGGTCTGACGTTTGGAATCATGGGGTATGCATTGAATTGCCTTTCTGCATACTTCTTCAAAATCTCCCAAAGGTTGGGGAAATTCATCTCCATGAGGTTTGTGAAGATTTCTTGTGGGGAACAGTCCTTGGCTTGAAGTATTTCCCAAAGGTAGTACTTCACTATGAAATTTTTTCTTGCTCTTCCTCACATAGGTTCTACTTCAACAGGCAAGAATTCCTCAACATATTGGAGCTTTTTTCCTTCCAATTGTGATGGTATAACAGGATCTTGCCTGGTTCTTTTCCTTTTCGCTGCAGGTTCTTCAGATGGTGCAGCTGACTTTTTTCTGTAACACCCCTAATTAGGCGGATATTACAGTGCCGTGGACCCCCGACTGGGAACCACCAGGCGAATGAAAATTAATGAATTAAATAATATAATTGTAGTACCGAACCACATTATATCATCAATTACTCCGATGAGGAGTTTCATTATAACACACCCAAGATAATACAGAATACATGTATATTTTATATGAAGATAAAATATACAACACCGAATGAAATGAATATTCGAACGGAAGTCTGCAGCGGAAATAAAATGAAGAAAACATGAGTGAATGAAATGGATTGGGCCCCCCTACTAGTATCACTGGGACTCCTCGCCGTCAACGTTCTCTTCCCGTGCTTTTGCCTTGCCATGACCTGAATACAATATCCCCCAACGGGGTCAGTTACACAGAACAACAATCCTGAAGAGTTGAAATTAACCTGAAGAGGGGCATCATAGTACGCCCGTAATGGTATGTGCAAGTGCACAAGACAAGTGTCCGGACACACCCGCCCTTGTACCTAATGAGTCTCACGGAGGTACGTTACCGTGTGCACAGTCCAATGTGTCGGTGAACCCAACACATGACTATCACGTGCCCGACTAAAAATTCCACACATCCCCACCCGACCACGCAATATGAACCCAGAAGGTCATATGGACAAGAATGACCATGAAGAATAATGATGAATAACAATCCGATAAAGTCGAGAATGACTCACCGAGATAAAATGATAGTGAAATAAATGATAGCTCAATGAAGTGATTGGAACCGTTGTTCCTCGTGAATGAAGTGATTATTTGACAATTACAAATCTCAATACGGTTAATACATTATGAATTAGTTATGATTATGAATGAACAACATGTTGGGTACGGGGTCGGATATTTGCACCGTTTGCGGAAGCGTAAATAGAAAGTGCGGAAAATAAAGGACACGGGGATTTATAGAGGTTCGGCTATAAACGAGCCTACGTCCTCTCTCAGTATCTTTTTCAATAGGCTAAAGAAAAACCTCTACGCCTCTCTTCTATCGGTCGAGGTATAACCGTTACAATCACGTCTTCTATTGGTCCGTGATAAACCACTCGTGCTTGTCTTTGCGTCGGTCCAAGTTAAACCGTTTTCCTTTTCTATCGGACAAAGAATCAACCGCTCTAGCTTTCTATGGGTACTAGATAAACCTCACTTAGATATCGATTGTGATTCTAATAATGCCGGATCCTTGATCCTAATAACACCGAATCCAATCGTATCTTTTCTTTTACCACTCGTGTATGTTTTCGTGAATTCTCACTCAAACACTTACAATTAAGCTCAATATCAACAACAATAGTGTGTAATAATATCACAAGAATAGACTATTTGCTCAAGGTTGTTGTCACTGATCAATACCATAACCATGGTATTTATAGGCTCCATCATCAAACTAGCCGTTAGCTTCCAGACTGCTCATTACGTACGTTATCATCGCCACTTTATGTACGTAAGCATCGTTACGTACGTTAACCATCACGGGTTACGTACGTAAGCCTCTTCCAGTTTCAGTCCAGGGAGTTTCGTTTCTTTCTTTACGTACGTTATCATACTTTTCATTACGTACGTTAATAGTACGTCACTGCTGATGTCATATGTCCATTGCCACCTTTTTGACTTCAACTCGTCCAACGTTCATCTGGTTTGAACTGTGTTACGTACGTTATCTCTCATCCATTACGTACGTTAACTTCATCATATTACGTACGTTAACAATGTCTTGTTACGTACGTTAGCTTTGTTTTTCTCCAGCATTTTGCACTTCGTTTTCCTTCGATGCTTGCTTCGTCTCTTCGTTGTTTTGTTTTGTTTATCGCCTTTAATCATCAAAACACTTTTAGTTTATGTATGGAACAAAATGTTCCAACAATCTCCCCCTTTTTGATGATTACAAAACAAAACTTCGTCGATGGGATTTACCTGCAAAAATACAAATATATGTATATGTGTACAGAACAAAGTTTTCGACTTTGTCCGTTTCGTCAGTTCTTCTCCCATTTCTTTTTCGACTCCTTCTTTTCTTATTTTTAATTTTTCATCGTCTTTTCGACGTCTCCTCATTTTTGTTCAACTCCTTCGTTCCTCCCCCTTTCACGGTAAATCACATTTTCAATTTATTTCTCCATTCTCCTATCTCTCCTCCTTTTTGTATTCATCAAAAAATGCAATAAAATACCAATAAAAAATTCAATAAATATTGAAATATGCAAAAATAAATACATGGGTATTAACTCCCCCTGAAAATATTATTCGTTTAAAAAATTACTCCCCCTAAGTAAAATACCAAAAATGAATGTTTGGGGATCCAACCTATAGTTGGTTTTTGTTTAGAAATGTAGACGATATTTGAAACGGTTGTTCCTTTAGGAACCCAAATTTTCTTAATTTTTATCGTCCGCCTCGGGCTTTTGCAACTTGAAATATGATGCCCCATTTTTAAACACTTTTCGCAATGCGGTATTTTAAAATTAACGGATTCATTTTTTGAACGTGATTTGAATCCTAACCCCTCTTTATTTAAAGTATATTTTTGATCACATAACATTTGTTCAAATTTATCGTTGCCGCACGAGAATTTTCTTTCCAAAGATTTTAGTTCATCTTGAACTTTTAAAAGATCATTCTTCAAAATATTTTCATTTTCAATACACTTTGAATGATCGATTTCAACAAATTTTCCCTTCTCGATAACTTTGGAATTTTCAATTTCTAAAGATTTAATTTTAGACTTAAGGTATTTTATTTCCGATAAAGCATTTTGGAAATCCGTATGTAATAACTCAAATGCATCAAAAATTTCGTCACGGGAGGATGTACTTACTTGGCTTTCGACGTCGCTGTCGTTGAACGAACTCCGGGCCATGAGAGCGAGATTATTTTGATTGATGAAATCATCGTCTTCGTCTTCATCGCTCCATGTTGCCACGAGAACCTCCTTTTTTGGTTTGGCTCGGCAATGCTTAGCGAAGTGGCCTGGTTTTCCACATAGTCGACAAGAATTGTCGAACTTCTTAGATTCGCTCGAGATATCCTTCTTCCTCCAGTTTAATAAGGATTGGAATTTATTAATATTTTTGGCATAATATGCCGCTTCTTCGTCGCTTTCTTCCACCGGGGTTTCATCTTTCTTTTTTGACATCTTAGCCTTCATGGCTAACGATTTTTCTTTCGGTTTCGGCTTGACACTTCGTGATTTTAACACAATCTCATAATTAATTAGCGAACCAACGAGGGCGCTAAAATCTAGCGTGTTGAGATCTTTGGATTCCATAATCGCGGTCACGGTGCCGTCCCATTCGCTAGGTAGTGATCGTAAATTTTTCTTAACTTTTTCACTACTAGATAATGGTTTTCCGAATGACGCAAGTCCATTTGTGATGACCGTGAATCGGTCGAGCATATTGGTGATGAACTCGTCACCTTTCATCATGAATAACTCGTAGTCATGGAGAAGCATATTGATTTTCGTCTCCTTGACTTGAGTCGTCCCTTCGTGTGTGATTTCTAGAATTTTCCATATTTCTTTCGCACTCTCACACGATGAGATTCGATTGACCTCTTCCGGATTTAAGGCACAAAATAAGAGTTGAGTAGCCTTACAATTTAAATGGTCATTTTTCCAATCGGCATCGTCGTATTCTTCGAAAGATTTGAGCGTACCGTCGGATTTGATTGGAACTTTCGGGCCAAGGCAAATATTCTTCCAAATCTCGATGTCATATGCTCGGATAAATATCGACATCTTCTTCTTCCACGTCAAATAATTTGAGCCATCAAAGAATGGTGGTCGGTTGAGAGCAAGGCCTTCGAATGGAGAGAATTGAAACGGCATTTTTGGATCTTTTCTCCTAGGATGTTAAGCCGCGTATTGGAAAACTGCTCTGATACCAATTGTTGGGTACGGGGTCGGATATTTGCGCCATTTGCGGAAGCGTAAATAGAAAGTGCGGAAAATAAAGGACATGAGGATTTATAGAGGTTCAGCTATAAACGAGCCTACGTACTCTCTCAGTATCTTTTTCAATAGGCTAAAGAAAAACCTCTACGCCTCTCTTCTATCGGTCGAGGTATAACCGTTACAATCACGTCTTCTATTGGTCCGTGATAAACCACTCCTGCTTGTCTTTGCGTCGGTCCAAGTTAAATCGTTTTCCTTTTCTATCGGACAAGGAATCAACCGCTCTAGCTTTCTATGGGTACTAGATAAACCTCACTTAGATATCGACTGTGATTCTAATAATGCCGGATCCTTGATCCTAATAACACCAAATCCAATCGTATCTTTTCTTTTACCACTCGTGTATGTTTTCGTGAATTCTCACTCAAACACTTACAATTAAGCTCAATATCAACAACAATAGTGTGTAATAATATCACAAGAATAGACTATTTGCTCAAGGTTGTTGTCACTGATCAATACCATAACCATGGTATTTATAGGCTCCATCATCAAACTAGCCGTTAGCTTCCAGACTGCTCATTACGTACGTTATCATCGCCACTTTACATACGTAAGCATCGTTACGTACGTTAACCATCACGGGTTACGTACGTAAGCCTCTTCCAGTTTCAGTCCAGGGAGTTTCGTTTCTTTCTTTACGTACGTTATCATACTTTTCATTACGTACATTAATAGTACGTCACTGCTGATGTCATATGTCCGTTGCCACCTTTTTGACTTCAACTCGTCCAACGTTCATCTGGTTTGAACTGTGTTACGTACGTTATCTCTCATCCATTACGTACGTTAACTTCATCATATTACGTACGTTAACAATGTCTTGTTACGTACGTTAGCTTTGTTTTTCTCCAGCATTTTGCACTTCGTTTTCCTTCGATGCTTGCTTCGTCTCTTCGTTGTTTTGTTTTGTTTATCGCCTTTAATCATCAAAACACTTTTAGTTTATGTATGGAACAAAATGTTCCAACAATCTCCCCCTTTTTGATGATTACAAAACAAAACTTCGTCGATGGGATTTACCTGCAAAAATACAAATATATGTATATGTGTACAGAACAAAGTTTTCGACTTTGTCCGTTTCATCAGTTCTTCTCCCATTTCTTTTTCGACTCCTTCTTTTCTTATTTTTAATTTTTCATCGTCTTTTCGACGTCTCCTCATTTTTGTTCAACTCCTTCGTTTCTCCCCCTTTCACGGTAAATCACATTTTCAATTTATTTCTCCATTCTCCTATCTCTCCCCCTTTTTGTATTCATCAACAAATGCAATAAAATACCAATAAAAAATTCAATAAATATTGAAATATGCAAAAATAAATACACGGGTATTAACTCCCCCTGAAAATATTATTCGTTTAAAAAATTACTCCCCCTAAGTAAAATACCAAAAATCAATGTTTGGGGATCCAACCTATAGTTGGTTTTTGTTTAGAAATGTAGACGATATTTGAAACGATTGTTCCTTTAGGAACCCAAATTTTCTTAATTTTTATCATCCGCCTCGGGCTTTTGCAACTTGAAATATGATGCCCGATTTTTAAACACTTTTCGCAATGGGGTATTTTAAAATTAACGGATTCGTTTTTTGAACGTGGTTTGAATCCTAACCCCTCTTTATTTAAAGTATATTTTTGAACACATAACATTTGTTCAAATTTATCGTTGCCGCACGAGAATTTTCTTGCCAAAGATTTTAGTTCATCTTGAACTTTTAAAAGATCATTCTTCAAAATATTTTCATTTTCAATACACTTTGAATGATCGATTTCAACAAATTTTCCCTTCTCGATAATTTTGGAATTTTCAATTTCCAAAGATTTAATTTTAGACTTAAGGTATTTTATTTCCGATAAAGCATTTTGGAAATCCGTATGTAATAACTCAAATGCATCAAAAATTTCGTCACGGGAGGATGTACTTACTTGGCTTTCGACGTCGCTGTCGTTGAATGAACTCCGGGCCATGAGAGCGAGATTATTTTGATTGATGAAATCATCGTCTTCGTCTTCATCGCTCCATGTTGCCACGAGAACCTCCTTTTTTGGTTTGGCTCGGCAATGCTTAGCGAAGTGGCCTGGTTTTCCACATAGTCGACAAGAATTGTCGAACTTCTTAGATTCGCTCGAGATATACTTCTTCCTCCGGTTTAATAAGGTTTGGAATTTATTAATATTTTTGGCATAATATGCCGCTTCTTCGTCGCTTTCTTCCACCGGGGTTTCATCTTTCTTTTTTGACATCTTAGCCTTCATGGCTAACGATTTTTCTTTCGGTTTCGGCTTGACACTTCGTGATTTTAACACGATCTCATAATTAATTAGCGAACCAACGAGGGCGCTAAAATCGAGCGTGTTGAGATCTTTGGATTCCATAATCACGGTCACAGTGCCGTCCCATTCGCTAGGTAGTGATCGTAAATTTTTCTTAATTTTTTCACTACTAGATAATGGTTTTCCGAATGACGCAAGTCCATTTGTGATGACCGAGAATCGGTCGAGCATATTGGTGATGAACTCGTCACCTTTCATCATGAATAACTAGTAGTCATGGAGAAGCATATTGATTTTCGTCTCCTTGACTTGAGTCGTCCCTTCGTGTGTGATTTCTAGAATTTTCCATAATTCTTTCGCACTCTCACACGATGAGATTCGATTGACCTCTTCCGGATTTAAGGCACAAAATAAGAGTTGAGTAGCCTTACAATTTAAATGGTCATTTTTCCAATCGGCATCGTCGTATTCTTCGAAAGATTTGAGCGTACCGTCGGATTTGATTGGAACTTTCGGGCCAAGGCAAATAATCTTCCAAATCTCGATGTCATATGCTCGGATAAATATCGACATCTTCTTCTTCCACGTCAAATAATTTGAGCCATCAAAGAATGGTGGTCGGTTGAGAGCAAGGCCTTCGAATGGAGAGAATTGAAACGGCATTTTTGGATCTTTTCTCCTAGGATGTTAAGCCGCGTATTGGAGTACTGCTCTGATACCAATTGTTGGGTACGGGGTCGGATATTTGCGCCATTTGCGGAAGCGTAAATAGAAAGTGCGGAAAATAAAGGACACGAGGATTTATAGAGGTTCAGCTATAAACGAGCCTACGTCCTCTCTCAGTATCTTTTTCAATAGGCTAAAGAAAAACCTCTACGCCTCTCTTCTATCGGTCGAGGTATAACCGTTACAATCACGTCTTCTATTGGTCCGTGATAAACCACTCGTGCTTGTCTTTGCGTCGGTCCAAGTTAAACCGTTTTCCTTTTCTATCGGACAAGGAATCAACCGCTCTAGCTTTCTATGGGTACTAGATAAACCTCACTTAGATATCGACTGTGATTCTAATAATGCCGGATCCTTGATCCTAATAACACCAAATCCAATCGTATCTTTTCTTTTACCACTCGTGTATGTTTTCGTGAATTCTCACTCAAACACTTACAATTAAGCTCAATATCAACAACAATAATGTGTGTAATAATATCACAAGAATAGACTATTTGCTCAAGGTTGTTGTCACTAATCAATACCATAACCATGGTATTTATAGGCTCCATCATCAAACTAGCCGTTAGCTTCCAGACTGCTCATTACGTACGTTATCATCGCCACTTTACGTACGTAAGCATCGTTAGGTACGTTAACCATCACGGGTTACGTACGTAAGCCTCTTCCAGTTTCAGTCCAGGGAGTTTCGTTTCTTTCTTTACGTACGTTATCATACTTTTCATTACGTACGTTAATAGTACGTCACTGCTGACGTCATATGTCCATTGCCACCTTTTTGACTTCGACTCGTCCAACGTTCATCTAGTTTGAACTATGTTACGTACGTTATCTCTCATCCATTACGTACGTTAACTTCATCATATTACGTACGTTAACAATGTCTTGTTACGTACGTTAGCTTTGTTTTTCTCCAGCATTTTGCACTTCGTTTTCCTTCGATGCTTGCTTCGTCTCTTCGTTGTTTTGTTTTGTTTATCGCCTTTAATCATAAAAACACTTTTAATTTATGTATGGAACAAAATGTTCCAACACAACAATGAAAGGAATGAAAATCCTTTTAACCGAGTAAGAATTAACTTACACAACACCGGCGAAGAATGTCCTTCCTCGAACAACGTCATAAAAGGGATGTCGGTCGCTCGAACAACCTTGAATGACATGATTACCAACAAACGCTCAATATACGTATCAAACACGATATAACTAACTCAAAACGTCGATACGACTAAACCAAGTTCATTGGGGCATTATGACAAACACGTTGTAAACAATTTTCGATTGTTTACAATCAACCCTCAATTATATCGATACCGACTTTCAAGGAGTGAAACAATCCAACAAAAAAATCTTCAATACCATCAATAATCCAATATGAATATCCAATTCGAGGTTTGAACAACATCTAATCGAAAACCCCCAAATCCACATCAATATACAAAGTGTTCTACAAACAATCCTTCAATAATCCGATAAATATTCATACCAACTCACAATCATATGTATATCTCTTCATATAACATGATTATAACATCCTAAAACATCATATTCCATCATAGAATCGAAATCTAGGGTGTTGAAAAATATTACCTTTGAAGATCCAAACACTTTGATCTGGTGAAATCGTGTTAAATCGACTATCCAAGCTTTCCAAACGAATGAAGATGATAAACACCGAACACCTAAGTTATTGATGATGAAAAATCTCTCCCTCAAACTCTCTCTCTCGGATACAAGGTGAAGAAATGATAGAAATGAGCTCAAAGTCCCGACCAAGTCCTTAAATACTGCCATGGTTACGACCGTAACTCGGCCTACTTACGGCAGTAACATCCCAAGTCAACGGCCTTACGGCCGTAACCATCCATCTCATACGGGCGTAACTCGCCCTCGTCCAAACAGCTGCTGACAGACATACGGGCGTAACCAGACTGTTACGGCCGTACTCGACAAGAGTTACGGGCGTATGACACCTTCGCCGAAACTGACCGATCACCCTGCTCGAAATGTACGGCCGTACCTGCCTCATCTTACGGCCGTATGCCGCAATCCTTACGGCTGTAAGACCTCTTCGTCCGACATTTCCTGAAAACCACGAACACATATTACGGCCGTAGCCTGCCTACCTTACGGCCATATCTCACCTTCGGACAAAACAACCTTAAGCCAACGAATGCATGTTACGGCCGTAATGTATGATTAGTTACGGCCGTAATGTATGATTAGTTACGGCCGTAACTCATTGCTGGAAGTGACGAAAATGCGACAACTCCGTCTACTTGATACAAACGGTGAATGATCTGACATACAATACTTGTATGAATGTAATTAAGTCCAATAACACACGGTATATAATACTTCCAACACAAGACTACCATTCACGATGATTATGATAATACTCTCATCTCAATCCTCAAACGGAGATGAATGACGATCGGTAACTGATACACGGTTACAATATGCCAATGATGAACACAAATGAATGAATCATGAATGATGAGTGATTATTAATGAGTGAAAATTATTGAGTGACAATTACAGACTGATAATTACTTAATGATAATGAATGGATTAGAACCGGGTATTACATTTTCACTTCAGGCTTGAGGTTCCTGCCTGAATCAGAGGAAGGTCTTGTTGCCTTTTTCGTCTTGTTTTTTCATTTTCTTCCCCCTTATTCCTATCTTCCACCTTTTTCCCATCATTAATGACGTTATCTAGATGTTCCTCCACCCTTAGCATTAAGTCAGTCATGCCAAGAGGCATTCTTGAGTTTGTGGGTGGTGGTGAGGGTTTTTTCCAATTGATCAGAATATCCATCTTTTCATTAATAAACCTCAGCTCTGGTTAGACATCAGTTGCCAAAAGTTTAGCAACTGTCTCTTCAACTATTCCTCTAACCAGGGCAGTTAAGTTTGAGGGCAGATGATATGCAGGAGCTTGATCAACATTCTCTCCAGATTCCTCCTTTGCAGTTGGTCTTTTAGCAACATATTTCTTAGATGAGAGTTTCCTGTCAACTGGTTGCTGATCAGATGGTGTTTTATTATGGGACCTTGATCTGTCTGAGAGGTCCTCATCTGTAGGTGACTTGCTATTCTTCTTACCTGTAGAGGACTTCTTCTATGCAGATGATTTCTTCTTGGAGGGGGTATCCTTAGGTTGTTCCCCCTGATGCTCTGCTTCCTCATCAGGATGTGCTGAACTAGGGGCCTGATCAGGTGACTTCTGATCATGGTCCTCATCATCCTCTTTTTTTCTTACTGCTTCCTTCACTTCCTTCTCCTCCTCTTCTTCCTTCTTCTCATCCTCCTTTTCTTTTTCTTCTTTCTTTTCAACTTCTTTTTCCTTTTCATCTTCTTCTTTTGCACTTTATTCTTTTTCAACTTCTTCAATGACAATTCCTTTTTCTTTCTTTTCGTCTCCTTCTCTATCTTTTTTCTTCTTTTCTACTTTTCCTCCTCACCAAGGGTTTCACCTTGTGATACACCTCTCATAACTTGAAGGACAAACTGGTCCATGTTTTGTTTAAAATGAGAGATGAACTAGTTCTCCTTTAATAACAAGTTTACGTCTGTCTCTTGACAGAAGAACATAATGAGTTGCTTACTGGCCGTGGGGTGATCCCAAGTACTTCTTTCAACAAATTATTTTAATTTATAGAAGGTAAGGGTTTTCAATTCCTTCCATTCTTCATAAATATTGAAAAAGGAAAATTTGAGGGATTACTACTTTACCAGTTTTAGTTGCTCCGTGGTCAGATTCAGGGGATTGTTCTCCCTAAGATTGAGCGAGTATCCAGCTAATGATGGCTCAATAGTCTCTTCTGCCTCTTCTTCCTCAGTTATGCTTGGGAGAGTTAAGAGAGGGATCACTTCTGCCACCATCTTTGTGGACTGATCTGGCTGTTCTACAGCAGGTGCATGTGCAGGTGATATCACAATCTGCATCTCTTCCTCTTCTTCAGATGAGTAGTCGACCAGGCCTTTATGTATTTTGGGGGAATGATCAGGTGAGGATTTGACATAGACAACTCCATCTGGTTCGAATATCTTGGACAGAGGTAGGTTGTCAGAGTTAGAGTCAGAGTCATATACAGGTGCCACTTCAGGTGCGGGTGACTTTTGGATAACTCAGCTGCAGAGGGAGCTGACGTCATCTCATCTGCAATCATCTCAGGTGGGTTTTGAGCAGCTGCATCAGATTGGACCTCATCTGAGTCCGAAGGTCCTCTATAAGGGGAAGTGCCACTAGTCATTTCCCTAAGTATCTTAGCTGTTTTCAGCTTCTTATCTCCAAGCTTTTCCAATAAATCTTGGTCCAGGTGACCAAGTCCTTTGCTGGCAAGAAGAGTATCTGCTTTTCCTTTGGCTTTCCCAAGGAACTCCAAAATCCAACTAATCTCTGTTACATAAGCCAATTTTTGTCTAAACTTCTTCTCATTCTCATCCCAACTGGCTTTGTTGACTTCCTGGACTAACTGCCTGTAAATATAATCTGGCCAATTAATGCTCTCCTGCTGGATCAGGGCTCTTATCACAATATATTTGGCAGATGATTATTGGTCGAAACTTCCTGCCATGCCCATAACAATATTGGTAATGTCTAGGACGTATTTGTACTCCTTCCTGAGGTATCACTTCTTCGCCGTGAATTTGACCTTCATCGACTGCTCTAGTAACTTAATATCATACCAAATATCGATCGGATTTTGCTTTAGGGCCTCGACTGCTATGCCCCTATTTTCCATCTTGAAGGCGTTGGCGATGGTTTGCTGGGTTATGGTGACTCTTCTCCAAAGATCGAGCTTATTATGCAGTCCTCCATGACCCATGCTTCCCTGTAGAAGCAGATGACATCTTCCTTGAAGATCTGCGTGGGGGTGAATATCTAGAAATGGTAGATACCATTCTTCTTCATCCTTTGAATTATGTGTGCCATCTCCGCCGTGTTGTTTGATTCCAGCAATCCTTCAAAAATCGACAATGATGCTAAATATGATTTGTTCTTTCACCAGATTCAGGTTGACAACCTTGAAATAAGTAGTTGAGTCCATTTCTACAAAAGATAGTGTTTCGATTTAGTGTAGTGAAGATTCCAGGGTTCTTTGCTTTTTCAGAGAAATTAGGGTTTCTAGAGCTTAAAGACGATAAATTTTTTCTGAAATGATTGTCGAACGTCTTAAATAGAAGTTGAAAAGATGTTTTTGAATTTACTAATTAAATAAAGAATGGCAGTTGGAGTGATTGATTGGACATCGTGAAGAAAACATAGAGGTAGTGTGATCGTGTGTTTTTAGCTATGTGTAATAAAATTAAGTGTTGGAGCAAGATTATCGGTATTTTCGCCGTTTTGAGATAGGTGTGGAGTATATAAGAGTTATGAAACTCTTTGCGCTTCGCGGAAGCGAATTAAAGTGCAGAAAGATAAATGACACAAGATTTATAGAGGTTCGGCCAATCGTGCCTATGTCCTCTCTCCGTTTCTTTTTCTATAGGATAAAGATCAACCTCTGCATCTCTGTTCTATCAGTCGAGGGATTACTATTACAATATCGTATTCTATCGGTCCGATATAAACCGTAACACGCTTGTCTTTTTTGTCGGTCTAAGTTAAACCATTTTTCTTTTCTATCGGACATGGAATCAACCTATCTAGCTTGACAAACCTCACGTGGATATAGATTGTGATTCTAATAATGCCGGATCCTTGATCCTAATAACACTGAAACCAATCTTATCCTATCTTTTTCCTCTCGTGTATGTTTTCGTGTATAACACTCAAACACTTATCAATATAAGCACAATTACAACAACGAAATATATATTGTTGACTCAAAGTATTTTGATGATGATTATATTCAAAACATTTAAACAAAATATATCCCATTGAGCTGTTACATTGAAGGAAAATCATGTTATTAGTGCACGCTACAGACTGTATGGTAGCGCACGCTATCGAGGGCAAGTCACCTACAGTCAGGCAAGTAATCTGCAGTCAAGTTGGAGCCACCTGATGGCTAACGCACGCAAAGCATATAATATTAGTGCATGCTAAGTTGCTAATCTTAGTGCACGCTATCATCTATTTATAGCGCACGCTATCACATTTATCTTAATCAAGGCAGCAAGTCAGTGTAGTCTAGACAGAAAGAGGAAATCATCTGCGCACGCTACAGAAGTATAATTATGTACGCTATTCAGAGGCCTTAACGCACGTTACATGTCAAACCTCGCGCTACTGGAAATCATATTGGTAGTCCAGCAGGCTCTGAACTCAAAACAAGGAAGCAACTACGTACACTAAACAAGCTAACGTACCTTATCTGGAAAAGTTGTAGCGCACGCTACAATACATTGGTTAGCGCACGCTAAGCGTTCAAAATCCAACCATTAGTCAACTTATCCGTTGGAACGCAAAGGTTAAAAAGGAGATCCGTAAAATCTGGAAAGTTAATATAAAATAATACTAGCGCACGTTAATGTATGAGTACTAGCGCACACTAAGTACATTTTTATCCGCTGGAAAAGAGACGTTGGGGAGACAAACCGACAAGATTCAACAGTCAAAAGTGAAGATCTGTTGACAGACGATAATGCACGCTACAGAAGACCGACTAGCACACGCTAGATGTGTATTATGACTGTTGGTACAGTTTAATGACCGTTCAGTTCAGTCAAGTCAAAGCTCGATAGCGCACGCTATCAAGCATTATTAGCGCACGCTAATAATAGGTTTTTCAGCATATGAAGAAGGACTTGACACTATAAATACCCATATCACTTGGGCGTCTTAACACACAACTTCAAGTATTCAAGTATTCAAGCATTCAAAGCATTCTCGAGCTCATATTTCTATTTATTATTGCATACTAAGTTGTGAGAAGAAAAGATACAAGAGTGATACATATTGTAATATCTATTATACTTTGTATTCTTTTAATTTGGTTGTGAGTGTTGCATCACTCATACACGAGCATTAGAGAAACGAATTAAGAGTCACTAATCCGATGTTATTAGGATCTTTGATCCGGCATTATTAGGATTACACTCCAACATTCGTAAAGTGAGGATTGTCTAGTTCCGATAGAACACTAGATACACAAAGTTTGTTTTGAGAGTGGTTGTGCTTGGACCAATAGAAGACAATCGGTTGTAACGGTTGTTGTGCTCGGACCGTTCAAAGACGAGACAAGTGTGTGGTTGTTCTTTAGCCAATAGAAAAAGAAGTCGGAGAGAGGACGTAGGCAAGTTGCCGAACCTCTATAAATCTTTGAGTCTTTTACTTTCCGCACATTTTACCTTTATTCGCGAGAAAGTTCGATATTCCGTATTACCACTATTCAACCCCCCTTCTAGCGGTGAATTTATCTCTTCATATATAACAATATCAGACTTGTATATCTTTTGCTTAGAATTGTTGTGTTGATTGATACCAAATGGTTTGGTATTTATAGCCTCAAAGGCTCAACTAGCCGTTACTCACTACCACCTCTTTACGTACGTTAGCTCTGTCCTATTACGTAAGTTAGCATCATCCTGTTACGCACATTATGATGTATGGAGATCAGTCCAGTAGCTTCGTTTGTCCATTATGTACGTTATCAAAACCTCATTACGTACGTTAGAATAAGTCTTCATACCCGTTGCATGCTGACGTACTCCATGACGTCATTTATCATTCAATGGTTCTAATATTTGAATTCATAACACATTGCGTATGTTAACTCCTCCATATTACGTACGTTATGTACTTCCGATTGCATACGTTATGTTTCGCTGATTACGTACGTCAAGTACATTAGGTGACTTTTCTTCCTAGTCTGATCATGTGACTTTTCTATTTCGTCTGATCAGGTGACTTTTCTGTCCTGTCTGATGAGGTGACTTTCCATTCCCGTCTGATCAGGTGACTTTTCCAATCTTTTACTCCGCTGACCATTTTTTTGCGTATTCGACTTCTTCGTTGTTTTGTTTTGCTTCCTTGTTGTTTTTCTCTGATTTAACAACTAATCATCAAAACTCAAATATAAATGTATGGAAAATAATATTCCAACAATCTATCTCTTTTTGATGATTACAAAACAACACTCTTCAATGGGATAAACCTAAAAAAAAGAAATATATAAAATATATACATATATATATATATATGTACATGAATTAAAGTTTTTCGGCTTTGTTCGTTTTGTTAGTTTTCTCTTCCCATGTTTTTTTTGTCCTTTTCAACTTCTTCTCATTTTTCAACTTCTTCCCCGTCTTCGTCTTTTCTCCCTCTTTTCTTGATATGTATATAATTTTTTTTCTCGTCATTCTTCTATGGCACTTTCTCCCATTCTCCTATTTTTCTCTTCTCCCCCTTTTTGTTATCAGGAAAAAGTGCATATACGATTATAAAATCGATAATAAAATTATGACAAAATGTATGCAGAAATAGGCAAAACTCCTCCTGACAAAAATCTCCACTTTATAAAATATAAAACTTCCCCTGAGTTAAATACTAATTTGAATAAAATCAATTTTGATTTTTGGGGATCCAACCGAAAGTTGGTTTTTGATTCGAAACGTAGACCATATTTGGAATAAAGGTTCCTTTTGGAATCCAAATCTTTTTAGTTTTTATTGCACGACATGGGCTTTTATAATTCGAAATGTGATGCCCAAGTTTTAAACATTTCTCGCAACGGGGTATTTTGAAATTTAAGGATTCGATTTTATTATGCGATTTGAATCCTAACCCCTATTTGTTTAAAGTATATTTTTAAACGGAAAGCATTTTCTCAAATTTGTCATTTCCGTAAGAGAATTTATTCATTAAAACTTTAAGTTGGTCTTGAACTTTAAAAAAATCATTCTTTAATTTATTTTCAATTTCAAGACACTTTGAATGATTGGTTTCAATAAATTTTCCTTTTTCATTTATTTTGGAAACTTCAATTTCCAATAATTTATTTTTCGATTGGAGGGATTGATACGAATTCGCTCGGAATGTGAATATCTATCGGTTGACAAATGTATAAGTATGGAAGTATATCGTAGTGAAAGTATATTTTCTGAATATGACAAATCGAACATACGAATATGGATGTAATATCGGATGTAGTAACAAAATCGTCGAAGAAGGTTCGACCGAACAAGAACAAGGATTTATCGAACTAGACCTATAACTCGATAAGATGATTTCTTCTCAAGACCTATTGAGAATCGATCGGATTAGTACTCGAAAATGCGTCGAATAATAAACAAGGATTTGATGAAACTCATTCTCCAAGGATGTAATACAAAGTGTATTATTTTCTTCAACATTCAGTAATGATTATTACAAGAATCACCAAGACTACTTATAGGGATGTAGTCTTCTAAAATCAACTAAAGAAAACAAAAACATAAGATCACATGATCTTGAAAAGAAAGACAAAATCAAGATAAAAATATAAAGGGGAACACAAAATCAAACCATATCAAAGGGAAGGGGAACACAATCTTGATAAAGAAAGGAAAAGAAGATAAAAAATCAACACATAAAATACTATTAAAAAAGAAGGGTGGCGACTGGACATGGGCCGTGTCGCTTGACACGGCCATGGCGCACGTTCTGGCGAATCTTGGTCGAGTAGGACTCGACCATGTCCCGGGACACGGTCGGGTTAGGTAGGCAGCGCCTTCGGCACTTTCCGGAAGAGTTCAGCACGGGCCGTGTTGCTTGACACGGCCGAGTTCGGCAGGCAATGACTTTTGCTTTTCCGGAACAGTGCGACACGGGCCGTGTCATATGACACGGCCGAGACCGAGCACCATGGTCACTCCATGTTTTCTGTCTGTTTTCTTGCCAAAATATGTAGTCGTAAGTACATGGCGTGTTGTAAGGTCACTTATGTCGGTTCTAACCTCGTCTTCTTCATTTGTATTCATCAATCCCGTATCATCTCCTCCCCCTTTAAAGGGAATTTTCCTCAATTCCGAAATTCCGTCATCATCAAGGTAAGGCGAAAGATCCCCAACATTAAAGGTTGCATGAACCCCATAATCTCCCGGAAGTTCTAACTTGTATGCATTGTCGTTCACCTTCGCAATTACTTTAAATGGTCCTTCCATTCGCGACATTAACTTGTTCTTACGTTTACTCCGAAATCGCTCTTTTCTCAAATGCACCCAAACCAAATCACCAACTTCGAATAATCTTGGTTTTCTTTGCTTGTTTGACTTTCTTTTGTATGTTCCATTTATCTCCTTGATTCGATTACGTACTTGCTCGTGTAATTTCATCATTGACTTCAGATTCGACTCCGCATCCTTATGCACCAACTCGTCACTCCGCAATGGAATTAGATCTAACGGCATGTAAGGATTAAGCCCGTAAACTACTTCAAACGGAGAGTGTGCCATGGCATGAGTAGGAGAACGATTATAAGCAAACTCCGCATGTGCAAGCTTTAAATCCCAATCCTTTTATGTCTTGCTCACAAGACCACGTAATAAAGTGCCCAAAGTTCGATTGGTCACCTCGGTTTGGCTGCCCGTTTGTGGATGATGTGACGTACTAAATAGAAGCTTGGTTCCCACCTTTCTCTACAAGGTGTTCCAAAAATAGCTAAGGGATTTTGAGTCCCGATCCAAAACAATTATCTTCGGAACCCCATGCAATCGTACGATCTCTCGGAAATACAAATCGACGACGTTACTCATATCGTCCGTCTTTTAACAAGCCACAAAGTGAGCCATATTTGAAAATCGATCTATAACAACCATAGTAGCATCCCTCCGTCGTTGAGTACGAGGTAAAGCAACAATAAAATCCATCGAGACATCTTCCCATGGCCTTTCCGGAATCGGCAAAGGCATGTATACTCCCGGCTTGAATGAACTCTTCGCAATATGGCATGTCACACACTTACTAATTATGTCATTCACATCTCCTTGTATCTTCGGCCAATAAAATTGTTCCTTAAGTACCTCCAACATCTTAGCCGAACCAAAATGGCCAGCCAAGCCTCCACCGTGGGCCTCCCGAACCAACTCTCGAATCGCGTGTTTGGGCAAGCAAAGACGATTTCCTTTGAAGAGGAAGCCTTCTTGTATCGTAAATTCTCCAAACGGGCCAGATTTGCAACGAGTCAAAGTGTCACCAAAATCCGGGGTTGCTTGCCAAGTACTTAGAGCATATATTTGAATAAATCATGAATCAGGGATGACATCATCAAAATCTAAAATAATATTCTTAACATGACGGAGTGTTCTTAAGGTGACTGGGTCGTAGAATTCGGGTATAGTCGCGATTATGATATGATCTGGGCATAGACCCAAGATAAGGACATATCGAGCATAGATAAGAGATAAGGCAGCACATCACCAAGCGTGAGAGCGATAGGCCAATGTTATAGTGACAAGGCTACGATCATTAAACTAAAGGTGGTGGCGATGGTCAAAGGCCAAACACTGATAACGGTCTAAGATGTTACAAGGAGGCTAAAGGACTTAGTCATATAGATGACCTCCCGAAGCTAAATATTCACTGGACGCTGGACGCCGCACATCATCCTACTCAACAGCAATCTACGGAGATTGACTGTACACTCATGTTACAATTCTTTGCATTACTTTGAAAACTTGCACTATTCATTAACAATATTATTTTCAAATGTGGGAGAAAATATATTATGTTTCAAAAATAAATATATACATATAAATTCATAAAATACTCAAACCCAACTCAGTGACAATTCATTATTCTCACCCACTTTAATTTTTCTAAAACCCCACTAGATGAAGAAGACCAACAGGAAGAAGAGGCAGAGGTTGATGACAAGTGAAGTTTGACGTCGAGTATTGCCAACAGGACATAAGAATCATGGAGCCGTATTATCGTTTCTTTTATTCCTATGTCAAACTATACTCCTATCTGCTGTAACCTTCCGTACTTTAATGTAATAATTCCACTATACTATTGAATATTTCTTTTCTATCAAATAACCAGTCTTAGTTCACCGGGCTAAGATCTGGAACATGCATGCTTTACTGGAACTTATTATCACAAACGTTATTTAATTACGTTAACTGTCGCTTTCTCGTCCATCCCCGGTGTGGGGGCGTGACACGAGTGGTATCAGAGCTCGCTTTGTAAGGAGTACACTTACATCGAGCTTTTCCAGGATAATATTCTTTGGACTTAGTTGGAATCCCCACCAAGTACGAAGTAAATATTATTGGACAACTTACCGATAGGAATCTCTAGAACCTAACTTAAGGCCTAATTCATGTTGTTCATTAGGATATATTTCAATCCATTCGCTATTCATCCAGAATGATAGTGAGTGATCAGCATTGTCTAAATCAATTGAGTTGCTATACTCTTTGTTTGGAATAGTAAAAACTACACTAATCACTTAATCCCTAAAGGTACTGCAGCTAACACAATTAAAGACTACAGGCCTATGGATTGCTGCATAGTACTATAAAAAATTATCTCCAAGATAATAACTGCTAGAATGAGTTTATTGTTGAGCTATTTGGATGCAGAATGGGCTGCTTTTGTCCCTGGAAGGTTTATACATGACAACACTATTCTGCCCCAAGAACTTATTAGAGGTTATGGGAGAAAAGGGTTGCCATCAAGATATATTATAAAGGTGGATCTGCAGAAAGCATATGACTCCATTCACTAGGGTTTTGTAGAGAAATTGCTGAGAGGTCTAGGATTTCCTGATGTTTTTGTTGGCTGTATAATGAAGTGTATGACTACAGTATCATATCAGATAAACCTGAATGGTGCTTGGCTGGAACCTTTTGATGGCAAAAAAGGCTTGAGACAAGGGGATCCAGTCTCCCCCTTTCTCTTTGTGTTGAGCATGGAATAGTTGACCAGGTTACTACACACGTTACAGGACCATTCATCCTTCAAGTTCCATCTAATATGTGCTAATCTGAGGATTACTCAACTCACCTTTGCTTATGACCTTTTATTTTTCTCCAAGGGAACTTTGGAGTCTATCTATACTCTCTTAGCATATTTTGAGAAGTTCAGCTCTACATCTGGATTAATTGCAAACAAAAGGAAGTGTGAGATTTACCTTTTTGGTGTTTCAGACGTTAATAAGGAGATGATTACTAGACAAGTGCAGATTCAAGAGGGGAGTCTCCCTTTTAGATATCTTGGAGTTCCTTTGAATGCCAAAAGACTATCCATTACATAGTTCCAGCCTTTGATTGAGAAGATGGTAAGTAGAGTACATCACTGGACTGCAAGATTTCTCAGTTATGTAGGTAGGCTTCAGTTGGTATAAAGTGTCCTCTACTCTGTTCAAAACTTCTGGATCTTATTTTCTAAAAAAGTAATGAAGACTGTTGAAGCCATCTGTAGACAATACTTATGGTCTGGTGAACTGTGAGGTAAGAAAGCTCCTGTTTCATGGGATGATATTTGTAGGCCTTGGACTGAAGGTGGTTTAAATATGGTACATTTACCAACATGGAGTTGTCATGGGATTTGCATAAAAAAGCTGATAAGCTTTGGATCAAATGGATCCATACTTTCTATATTAAGCAGGCCTCTGTCAGTAATGCGGAGATAAGTGTTGACTATTCATACTTCTTCGAGACACTAATGAAGTGTAGAAATGGGGTTTGCCGACTACAAGAATGGGAAGATGTTTGGGCCTCTGAGGAGTTCTGTATGAAGAAAGCTTATGCTTTATTGAGACCAAATCTTCTCAAAGTTCCATGGTGTGGGTTACTTGTGAAAAGCTTGGCTACTCCTAGAGACAAAATCATATTATGGCTTGGTTTGAGGAACAGGTTGACTATAAGAGATAGAATGAGGGTGTATTGTGATGATATTGATTTGAACTGTGTTTTCTGTAATCTGAATGTTGAGAACCATGAGCACTTTTTTTTCAATTGTTTGATCACAAAGGAATTGTGGAATGCTTTGATCAGATGGTTTGGTAAACCTTGTGTAATTGGAAGTTGGGATGGAGTGAAGTTGGACTTAAGCAGCAAATTGAAGGGTAAATAGGCTGCAGGCCGCATTCTCAAGGTTCCGTTCACTGAGTTCGTGTATGATATATGGATAGAACGCAATCGAAGAATATTCCAAGCAAGAGAGGAAAATACACAGATCTTGATTCGAAGAATTGTCCAAGTTGCGGTATGTAGATGTATTACTCACCCAAAGCTTGCTCCTCTGTGTAGAAGTTTTAGAACCATCCATCCTTATAAGTTGTTTTATCTCTGTGTAGTAGGTTTGTTTTGCTGTATTGTGGTATGTTTTGTGAACTGAGCAGTTGTACTTTCATTGACATACTGGAATAAAAAGCTAACATTTATCCAAAAAAAACGTTCCATTTGCTATTTACATCGTAGTCAACTTAGCTATGTTATTCGTTCAGAAGGCGTAAAGCTAATATTGCAAGGGATTATTCAAAATATTCGACCCATCCGAATAGGGCGAAATATAAACCTTGCCAAAACTCAAAAGATTCTCATTGAATTATTTAGACTTTTCTCTTTAATAATTGCCTATATATGTCTGCCAATTTTAGTTGCCTCTCTGAGATACTACTTGCTATTAGAATCTTGTCAGTTACTGACTTAGACCTTGGTTTTGGTAGGTATGGATCCCGAAATGGAGATGGTCGTCGAGCTCATGCGTCTAACAGAAAAGGTCAAGCTCTTAGAAGAGCAGGCTGCTTACTTGCGAGAGAGATGGGTAGATTAGTATAGAGTGAAATTAAGGGACCAAGACCGGATTGAGACACCTGAGCAGCGGGTTTGTAACACCCCCAAAATCTCACGAGGTATTAAAGTGCCGTGAATCCCATGTGGGACCCACAAGGCTAGTTAGAAAAATAGACGATTTAAGGAAGTCGCGATAAACATTAAGTTCAAGGTTTACATAACGTGAGTCGAAAGATTTTAAGGAAAAATGTAATTTGAAGTCCAATTATTACACAACAAAGGCTTTTCAAAAGAAAGCAAATTTATTTCAATTTAAGCAGCGGCTAGAGATAATTCCAACACCGCTCAAGTCTGACCGGACCCCTCGAGAATGTCCTGCACATGATGAACAATTTTACCTGGCACGACGAATCATACCAGGTAACCAGGGTCAGAGAACGCATACCAAATAACAACTACTAACAATGATATACGCCATTTTACCAATCACAATACCAAATAATCAACAGGGAATATTTCATCACACAACCGACGTTGTCTCTCTCTTTTATCGCATAAACCCCAAAGTCGCAACCAAGGTTCACGGAAGCATCCACACGGGAATACCCCGGAACATAGGCGCCCAATTCAGGTCTTATCCCCTAACACATTTCCACACGGGTACCATACAGGTTTTATCCCCAAAACATCGGCCCATTTATAACATATTTTAGAGAAAGACAACCGTCGGCATTCATTAAAAATGGCACATACACACATAAGGACATAACATTAATATTAGAAAATTCTCGAGCAAGATTTCACTTGCTTGTGATCCGATAGTAGGTGCTTTGTGATAAACGGAGTCCCCACGCCCGCTCGAGCTTAACCTAGCCACGTAATATCCGATTAACACCTCGTACGGATCATGATGAATAAAACTAGTCTCCCTTTCCTAATCGGATTCCGAGCGTAGTTTTAAATGTCGATATTAGTATCGTTTCTATGTTCGTAAGCATTACGTACCATTATTCAGTTCAATTCTACAGTTAATATTAGATATATTGATTTCCTTAACAAGATTATCCCTATCATTTTTCGGTTGTCAACAAATGATTATAGCATAATCGAATCTCATGCTTTCTAATTCTATCCTATTTTCCGAATACTACAATCGACGGATTCTATTACACAATAACTTCGGTGGTTTGATATCCAATAATGATTATACTATCGAATCGTTTTTGTTAGTTCATTAAGTGTCAAAAATCACAAGGTAAGGGTGGCTACGAACAATGAAACATACGGTGACGGATTACTACAAATTCTCCTACAATTGATTCGTCAAATTTTACATTCCTAGCGCTGATTTGAAATGAAATTTTGTATGATAGATATGATTTGCATGAAACGAAACATATGAGAAACGATAACTCCGGTTACTACAATTCCATCCGAAAAGATTGTCTACGAAGGTTGGCAAAAATCTACCCAATACCCGCAATCTAATAAGTATATATAAGAAAACATCGAAGATATAACTCCAGGGATTGGTGGCTTACCTTATAGGAAGAAGGATAATGAAGAGAGTTGGCGAATCCACAAGAATTACGAGGAGAAATGAGAAGTGGCTTGAACGACTTGGATAATCTTCATCGGAGCTCAAGAAACCACCTCCTCAATGTTAATTCAAGTACATAAGAGGCTAAGAACCGAGTATAAGGCTAGGAATTTCTCCAAGGGTGTTATCTTGCAATGTTGGGTCGTGCAAATGAAGAAGGGAACTGTCATTTTATAAAACTTGGTTTTGTTAACGTACGTTAACAATAATGGTGTTACGTACGTAAGGCTTATTACGTACGTAACAGTTTAATGACAATGTACGTAAACACCGCCACTGCCCGAAATGTGCCAAAGTGTTACGTACGTTAAATTTGGGGGATAACGTACGTTATGATGAGTTGACTCGTTTGTCCTCTAGCTCGCCGAAAGTTGCTCCGTCCGTCTCAAAGGAAAGATTCTGGTCAGGAGACTGACTCACCCGTTACGTACGTAATATAGCTACCCTAACATACGTAACAATCAAAATATAGCGTACGTTAGGCATAATTTATAGCGCGCGTTAGACAAAACTCTAACGTGCGTTAGACATAAACTCTTTAGCCACATATCACATTCTAACCATCTCGGGGTGACCATCCCTTCCACTCGTCAACAATTATCGGGGAACAAGACGTTGGCCACCGTCATATTCGCACCGACAATTGTCCCACGGCGTCAAGGCGTGTCACCTCCGTTTCATTAACATCGCACAATTATATAGCACTCAATGGAATACATAAATAGAAATGACGTCACATTACAAAAATTCACACAGTATAAAGTAATCAAGCATGAAATACCAGAGGTATTACAGGGTTCAGACCCTAACGGGAAAGCTGGATAAAGCCAGGCGGGAGGCGAGCTTGTACCAAGGGAAGAGACAGGAGGTGTTCCAAGCACTCGAGTCCCGGCGAGAGGAGTGCCGGAGTCTAGACCTAGCACTGCACCAGCATGATACATACACTGGGAGACGAGAGGCCACCATCAGGAGCCTCCAGAATATTCGATCTCAGCTGAGCTCTCGGATAGAGACATTGTAGTGTACACTGGCTGTAGAGCATCTTCAGGAGAGAGTTTCTAGATGTGAAGCGTGCACAGATGACAAGCTAGTGGAGCTAATTCCAGGACTCTCAGTTGCACCACCGGGAGAGACGATTGATACATCCTCCAGCACTGAGGATTAGGACCCCGATGAGGACCTGATGGAGCCCGGGGAGGATTGAGTGGACTATTTTACTTTAATTTTATCATATGTATTGTACGAACTACCTTTTCTTATCTAGCATTGCAAATTGTATGACATAGTATTGCGAATATAATAATGCATAATGGTAATTTTTCATGATACTGAACAACTGAACACAAGCATCTTTAACTAACACTCACTTCGATAATCACTAACTATAGATGGCTGAACGTCGTGGACATGGAAGACCTCATGACCAACATAATGACAATGAATAACCACACGGAGGAGATGGAAATCCATTCCAAGGGGATAACAACACTGCTCAATCAATCGCCCAATTGGTGACCTTCCTGAAACAACACATTGCTCCAAACCCCAACGCACATGTGCCACATGATCGCGTTCTAGAATAGTTTCTCTGATTTAATACCCCTGCCTTCCTCGGTGAACCTGATGACCAGAACGCCGAACACTAGCTTGCGTGGGTAGAAAACATCTTTGCTATCTACAGTACTCAGAGGAACAGAAGTTAACACTAGGGACTTTTCGATTGGGGTTGGTGGCTCACGACTGGTAGAGAGTTACCTATGAAAAGTGGACAAGGGAAGCTACTGACCGAACATGATAAACATCGTAAAGGCTTTCCGTGATCAATACATCTCTCACGCCGCTCATGAGGCTCGACGTGACGAGTTTTACCATCTTAAGCAAGGGGCAATGATTGTAGCCCAATATAAGTCTCAATTTAGTCGACTCTATAAATACGCGCCAGGACTGGTGAGCATGGAGGACAGACTATACAAGTTTATGCGAGGTTTGAGGTTTGCTCTACAGCGGTGCTTGCTATGAGTGAGAGTGACAAATATGGTAGAAGCAGTTGAGGCTGCAAGCTGAATCGAAAGCAAAATGACCCGGTTGGGACAGGCGAAAAATCGCATGACTGAGAAATTCAAGAGATATGCAACAAACCAATCATTCATACCACCCCAGTAATTACAAAGGAAGACTACTGGACAAAACACCGGAAAGAGACCTATGAATAACCTACCGCCATGTTCCCACTGCAATAAAATGGAACATAAATATGAGAACTGCTGGAAGAAACAAGGGATATGCTTATATTGTGGAGACAATCAACATCCGACCAGGGAATGCCCAAAGTGGGAGACAATGGGCAACAATCACCAAAGAAATTCAGCTAAGCAAGATGATCGCAAGAGCAACAAGGGGAAGGCACTAGCAAGAGTTTTTGCCTTAGCCGTTCAAGAAGCCCCTAATGCAACAGACGTGGTGGGAAGTTACACATCTCGTGTCAAACCACTATGCTCATGCATTATAAGATCCATGATCATAACATTCTTTTGTTGTACCTCATTATGTACAAATATTAAATGTCTACATGGAATCATTACCTGTAAGCTTAGAAGTATCCACACCTATGGGTGCGAGCCGATAAATGAATTTAGTATTTAGGGATTGTGAAGTGATAGTTTAGAGTCTGCCTTGGATTCCATTGGCTTAGTTCTCCTAGGGCATTCCATTCCCTTATCGTGAGTCTAGCCATGATCGTTTTCCTACTCAAAGCGTCACCTACGACATTGGACTTACCCAGATGGTGTTGGATGGTGAAGTTATAATCTTCACGAAGTTCTATCCATCGTCTCTACCTTAGATTCAACTCCTTCTGAGAGATCAGATATTTGAGGCTCTTGAGGTCGGTGAAGAAGGTGAATGTAGCTCCATACATGTAGTGTCTCCATTTCTTCAAGGAAAATACTATTGCGGCAAGTTCAAGATCGTGAGTCGGGTAATTCATCTCATGTATTTTAATCTTTCATGATGCATAAGCTACTACTTTGCCGTTTTGCATCAGTACAGTTCCTAATCCTTCCTTTGATGCATCATTGTATAACACAAATCCTTCGCTCCCTTTGGGAAGTGTTAGTACAGGTGCGATGGTGAGTTTTCTTTTGAGTTCTTGGAAACTCGACTCACACTTATAGTTCCATTCAAGTTTGACGTGCTTTTGCATCAGTCTTGTGAGTGGTCCGGTGATTTTGGAAAAGTCTTTAATGAATTTGTGGTAGTAACCTGCAAGTCCAACAAAGCTCCGTATCTCGGTGACTGTTTCTGGCCTCTTCTAGTCCAAAATAGGTTCCACCTTTGATGGATCTACTGTGACTCCATCTCCAGATATTATATGTCCTAAAAATGTCACTTCTTTTAATGAGAAGTCACACATGCTAAATTTGGCGTACAATTTATGTCTCCTTAGCGTTTCTAGCACCAACCTCAGGTGAGTTTCGTGACCTTTATCCGACTTGGAATATACGAATATGTCGTTAATAAATATTACGATGACTTGATCCATATATATATTTGTAATACGTGGTGAATTAAATCTATAAATGCTATCGGCACGTTGGTCAATCTAAAAGGCATTACCACGAATTCATAATGACGATACCTAGTTTGAAAGGCAGTCTTAGGTATGTCATTCTCCTTGATCCTCAATTGGTAATATCCCTATTGAAGATCGAACTTTGAGTAAACTGTTGCTCCTTGGAGTTAGTCGAATAGATCGTAGATCTTGGGAAGTGGATACTTGTTCTTAACAGTAATGTTGTTAAGTTCTCGATAATCGATACACAACCTTAGCGTACCAGATTTCTTCTTTACAAATAGCACTGGTGCTCCCGAAGGATATACGCTTGGTTGGATAAATCCAACCTCTAGCAATTTCTGTAAGTGGATCTTCAGTTCTTGCAGTTCTAGTGGGGCCATTCGATACGTCGTTTTATCCACAGGTGCCTTTCCTAGCAAGATTTCAATGTTAAATTCAACTTCCCTATCATGAGGTAGGGAAGTAAGTTCCACGGGAAAGACATCAGGGTATTCTGATACTACTTGTATAGCTTCAATAACCGTCTTGCTCTTGGATTTGTTGATGACAAATGCCAACACTACTACAAAACTGGGCTTTTAACAGCGGTTCTGGAGCCACATTAACAGCGGTTCCGGAACCGCTGTTAAAGGTGGTGCTGTTAAATTAACAGCGGTTCCCTCAAAACATTGTTAATTCATCGACATTTAACGGTTTTTAATTTGGAACCGTTGTTAAATTAACGGTTACAGTTAAAAGCTGGCATTAAGCGTACATTTTAACGGTTTTTAAGGGAACATTGTTAAATGTCGATTTAACGGTTTTTATCTGGAACATTTGTTAAATTTACATCAGAAAATTAACGGTTCTGGTTAAAACCCATTTATTATTATTTTTTTAAATACCGAGGTTTTTTTAATTTCCAACTGCTAAACATACACATAAAGCAAGATCCTAAACACCAAAAACAAGATCAACCAAAAACATCAAATAAAACCTCAACAACACAACTTTATTTCCTCCATTCACCAATACAACTAAACAATTTTTATCCAACCATCCAATACAATAACATTCTATCCCATACAAATAAAATCCAACACAATTCTAGTACAAAGAAGTGACAACAAACAACCACAAGCAAAATCAAGCACAAGTAAAAGGAGAAAATGAAGAAGAAGAACACAACAACGAATACACTACAACCATGAACAAAACATGAATCAGAAAAAGGATATCCCTACAACCATGAACCAGAAAAGAAACTGAATCTTCAGGTACAACAATGGTATTCTTACAAAATTAAATGTCAAAAGTCTACGCACATAAACGGTCCCTAACCTCCAAAAATTGTTTTGCCCATTCGATTCGAATTGCACGAATACTCTCTATAGTAAGTGCCGCAACATCATCAAACATCTTATAAACATATATATAAATTAACAAACTCATCAACTTAAACGAATCACTTTTAAACTGAAATAATTTAAAAAACTGAAATTAATTTAAATAATTTAATAAACTGAAATAAAAGTTTATCACCTCCATCCATCCATCGATAATACGAGCCCGGACAATAGTCGACATCCAGTGCATGACGTAATACCCACACTCCCAACCTCCGTTTTGTTTATTACACTAAAAAGAATATTTTGCTCAATTATATAATGTATAATATTTAATAATATATACTTATATAGCTAATATATATATATTGAATGTATTACTTACTTTGGGATATATCCACGTAATCGTCTGTTTGGATCTACTTGTATGCATACCCTCCATCACCTTAAACGCGGTCCTTTGACTGTTTAAAAGAAGTAATAATGTATTATGAAATGAAAACATTAATATGAGGAATATTTTTGCGATCTTTGGAGGTCGCCAAATTTATATTTTAATATGAGGAATATTTTTGCACAAAAGTTCACACTTCAACTTGCTACAAAATCGAAATTAGAACCTAAGCGATTGATAAAATTAAATACAAATTTCCTAAGGCAAAAACCTTCAAATAAAATACCTTCAAATAACTTAGCAAATATGTCCCATAAATGCTACAAGTTAATATAATATATATTTTTCAAGTAAATGCTACAAGTTAAAACTTACTTGGACTACGGCCTTAATGCGATTGTCGGGCTTACGGTGTAGTGAGCAAAACCACACAACTTCGGCTTTTGGAATAACGACAAAAGTTGTCAATGCTCCGCATTAACAAACGAAATATTTAATTTTTCCATAATCAATCTAAATACATCTACTTACATAATTATTAATATATAATAATCTACAAAGACAAGAAAGAAATATTAAGACTTTTAGAGTAAAAAAGAGAGGAGTTAGACGAATATGTTAGATCTTACTCATGATGGTAAGCTCCAAGGTATATCTCTTTTACGGCATCGACATACGCGAAGCGATGTATCTGGAGGCCTCCTCTCCCTTATTTCCCATATTTTGAATGGATTGAGGATCAAAATATCCATACAAATCCTCGTCCATCGTGCCCACGTTCAATTTAGATAAGTACCTAATTTGTTAAACAAAATATTACTACCTTATTTAAACAGATCATTTTCGCACATGGTTTCAAACATACCAGAAGCATATATTCAATGCGGTACACAGGATGTTTCGTTTGAATTGATTTGTATCTAATTACAATAATGTTCTTACAATATATTAACTACACTCGAATCAAATATATATTTCACATTAAGAGCTAGAATCCCAGTTCAATCACAAAAAAAAACACCAGGGGCCGAGGGGGTCTTTTAATCCCGATTGATCGATTCAATCACAAAAAAAAACACCAGGAGCTAGAATCCTAGTTCAATCAAATATGTATCTTTTAAAATTAACTAACTTTTATATATATATAATTAGTTCAAATGGAAACCATTCCTTAAAATTGAAACATGACTTCGTACATATTTATTATAGAGTCACTGCACGCATATTATGTTACAATGTATATTTATTTTTTGAGACGGTGAATTTGTAATAAATGTGTGAAAAAATAAAAATGCATTATAATATATTATATGTACGATAAATCTATTAACAATTATATATCAGACTCTTTAAGTGGCGATTTTCATATTTACGTTTCAAACTATGAATTTTTGATAAAAATACATAAATATGCATGTAAAGAATTACTTACAAAGTCCAAAACTGTAGAATCGATAAGGTAAGCCACTGCCTGTCTTGAATGATTTCCAAAAGATCATTGTAACTTATGTACAAGGGAACGTCATCACCACCACAACCAAAGGAAGCTGTATCCCATGGCACCTGTCACGGCTCACTAAAGAGAGTCGCTGCAACACTAAATAACTCTCTCAACATGTCACTGTCACTCGACCGGTCATCTTGACGAGCATGTTTCTTAGGTGGCTCGAGTCGCTCAATATCCTAAATCATATAGAAGAAACATGAAAACTGTAAAAAACAACTGTAAAACCAATTGTAAACGAAGTATCTTTTATTTAGATTTTAATATTAAAAACTACAAATTTTATTCTTAATTATCTAAATTCTAAATATTCTAAATTTTCAGCTAGTTTCTTGAGGACAAGTAGTGTAAAAACCAACTATTTTACATCTTTTTTTCTTTCCTTGACGGTATTGAATTAATGGTAAAGTTACAAAAAGTACCCCAAGGTCTTAGTCTAATTACATAAAAACCCATTAATCTCTCAACAGGGGATATTTGTTTAGATAAATACAGATCTAGGTGTTTTTGATCCCTTGAGAGGTAATTGGAATTTTTTGTAATTAGGCTAAACATTAAATGTATCTTTTATTTAGATTTAATATTAAAACATGAAAGAAATATACCTTGATAAAGTCGGCAACGACAAGATCCTTTGGCCATGCAATAAAGGTACCTAGAGCTTCCCTCACTAAGCTTACCTCTTCAGTAGGTATAGGAACTTCGGCACCGCCATCTACGGCCTCCTCGACTACTACCTTAACCAAATGAGCTGGTAAAGGTGCACAGTGCAGGGTAGAATCACCATGATGAACTTGACCGATAGCGACTAGACGAGGAGGACGCTCGTACACATAAAATCCAAATCGACCAGTGTCCCCAGTGAGTCTTCCCTCGTGAAGGGCCAGAACATCATCGGCACAACTCCCTTCGTGCCGACACGGGTGACATGATGATCATCGGTGTACGTAGATCGGTGTGGGGCTTTGAATGGCAAAATGTCTTCATCAAATTTTGTGTCACATCATATGTGATCTTCTTCGTTAGTTCCTCCAACACACTTGATGATGCAGATCGACGTGAAGATCGTCCAAAATAATCTAGAATGCCTACACCAAATCCAATCCCACGAACACGACCGTGGTGCTCCGGTCTCCCAATGGCCTCGGCCAATATATCATGTCGTCCCTCGGGAGTGAAGCCGCCCTGTGTACACTGTGCCTCCAACTCATCCTACAAAAGAACGTTTTTCGTAAGTGTAACACAAATGTGAAGAACATAAATGAACAGTTAATATTTTTCTTGTATGGATAAAAAAACTTTGTTTCATATGTGAAACATAAAGCGAACTTTTAAAATTTTATTCACAACCTTTCACAAGTTAATATTACGACTTTTATTTTTTCAACAACAAAAATTGAAGTTATAGAATTTAATTGCAAAACAAAAATTTCGAATCAACTTTTGAAAAGATAAGAAAAATAAGTTTATTTAATTAGAAGTACATTGTCAAATATTAAACAATTTTTTAAACTTACGATCTTAGTAATAATCTCTCGTCTTTGCATCGATGACACTCCTCGAACTTTTTGGCGACCAAGTTTCCACCTCGATGACGTGAAGGAGGAGATGGAGGATCAATAATAACATCTTCTCCAGGACTTTGGCGCTTCTTCTTTACGCTCCTTCATCTTTCTCTCCATCTCCTGCACCTCCACAAAATCATATCCGCCTCGAGCCATAGTATGGGAGCATTGTTCATCTTCGCTATATCTTGTTTCTTGATTCTCTTTTCCGGGAAAAAATATTTGCAAGGAATCGAAATAATATTTGTACTATCAATGTGTTCATAGGTCAAGTACAATGTGATGCAACAAATATGAATAAAGTCTTCCCAATCCTTTGTAGGTATGCACTAAGTGTATTTGTGTTGTCACAACATATTCATATTTAATATTGAGAAATGGCACTAACTTTTTATGATTCTTTGTGACTGTCTCATAATTCTCTTACATTGTAACACTTCTTGCAACTCGTAAGAACATGGGCTGAAACAAAATTGAAATTCACCATTTTGGATAAGTGGGCTGTATATCAAAATACTAGACTTCAGGTGATGCGTCATCCCTACCACTACTCTTTATGAAGGTGGTATACATGAGTTACGGCTCGGAACAAGTAATGAGGTTGAGCATGAGTAACAAAATAAACTTATACATGATAAGTTCTAACAGAAAGCAAATGGCCATCAAGAATGTACAGTGCCATCAAGTGCTAGAAACTTCGGTGCATAAATAATAAAAGAATGCACTTCACATATTTGAGATTAAAAGGTTTATATTTGAATCTCGATTTTATCTTTCATAAAGTTGGGGAGAAAATGAATTATAGAGGCTATGAGATTTTAGATAAGCTAATTCGGAAGCCATTATGTTACAATTGTAAACCTAGTGTCTATCGGGATAGAAAAGACATTCAAAGCAGTCCTATCTCATCAACGCCATTGTCAATATAGTGGCTATCAATCGGGATACAAAAGACAATAAAACGGACCTATCTCATCAACGCCGAAACTATGCCCGATTGTCCCTTTTGCATATGATAAAAACAGAAATTCTTTAAGAAAATGGAAGAGTGTTAACAATCTGCTTTGGTAACTTTATTACTGACCAATTGTCGTTTGTAAATTATAATTCAGAACCTCAGGGTGCTATATCTATCATCGTTTCGCTCTACAATTAAGAAAGACATATTCGTCTTGTGGAAAGTGATTTTCTCCCCAGACATCTTCTTTAATTCGTTTTGTTTGATTATATATATACCCACTAAAATTATATATACCTTTCGATTTGAAATCATAAAAAAAAACCCATGTGTTTGTTTCATTTACATATTGTTGTCTCATGATATTTTTTCTCATGTACCTCGAACAACATATGATGTTCCGTTTTTTTAGAATTTCATCTCATTTCGGCTTTGTATGAAAATTGCGACACGAAGTAATATGTAAGGAAATATCTGCAAGTAATCGAGCTACGAAAATGTCTTTTGAATTCAGAATTTACCTCCCAAGTAGGGTCCTCACGAGTCTTTTTGAATTCTTTCCAATCATCCTCCGATATACCATATTTCTCGCAAGGAGACAACCCTTTCGACGGACCATATATATACTCGCGGTCAAATCGGTCTTAAATTGCCTCCACATCCCGCCAATAGGCGCAATGTCTTCGTCTTGAAATTGACCAATATTGCTAATTTGGTGACATCAAAGTTGGCCTACATTGACAATTCAAATTGAAACGTTATCAATAATACAATTTTAAATTATTTGCTATAATTTAAGTTTTTATAGAATAATTTGATCAAATAATGTTTTTCATAAATTTTAATTTTATTCCAGTTATTTATATTTAATTCAATTTTTTAAATTATTTTATTTAATTTCGCTTTTAGAAAATAAATTACTTAAATTAAGGTTTTTAATAAATTTCACTTTTAATCCATATTTATATTTAATTCGATTTTTAAATTATTTTATTTAATTTCAGTTTTATAGAATAATTTAATTTAATTTAAGCACAAAGTGAAACACATAATTAATCACAAAAGTAATGCACGTACCAATACATCCTGCCACAGCATTTCCTTATCGGGCTTGTCCGGTACGTGATTCCATCGATCGTACAATATAGAAACATGATCTTTCGCAAGTTTACCCAAATACGTACTCAACTTGACTTTGTGCTCGTACTTAAGTTTTCCCCTGACTGGATCGATATCAAGAGGTAGCTTTTTCCCATCTATACGCCTTTTGGCCATACTTCTACATCTTGTAGGATTTCTCGATGTAGTAGTCTGCGTATGAGGAGAAGCAGCGGAATGAGGAGGAGAATGGCGAGGAGTATGAGGAGAATGAGAAGGAGAACGAGAAGGATGCCGAGGAGAAGTCATGTGCCTGTATAGACAAATGAAAATATTGTCAAACACAACATAAACCAAAAAAATAATATTTGTCAAACACAACATACACCAATAATATTTTTTGTTTGAAAAACTCTCTGTCAAAAAACTAATACTTGTCAAACACAACAGTAATATTTTTTTTTTGAAAAACTCTTTGTCAAAAAACTAATAGCAAATAATTTTTATTCTTGTTATATTATAGCATGCATTGATTTCTACCCCTTGTATCTTGTAATTGCTCAAGGAACAGTTAGAAATGCTTTCCGAACATCAGAACATTACATGCCAATCTTCAACCTGAAAATTTCCAGAAGACCATGGTGCTGAAATCATCAGAACCCGGGAAAAAAAAGAGGAATGACACCCACCAAATGTAACAGCACTCTTAAAATGTAATACAGCTTAATCATATGAAACATCTTGGTAGGTTATAATGCCGTAAATATACTAAGGTAACAGCTAATTATCCAGCATTACACTTTTAACTTACATGTTTTGCCCACTCGGAAAGCAACTTCAGGAGCCTATCAGCATCCAAGGTTGTTCCTACAATAAAGCACTTATCATAACCCATGTTAAAATAAGGCATATGTTCATATTTGGAAAAGCCAATTCTTTTCATTTATTTCCTCCCTTTCTAGTTCTTGGTAGAAATTCACAGGGGAACTATTAGTGGAAAGAAGTAAATGTCCATTTTAATTTGACAAAACATACGGTTCAGATGTTGAGTGCAAACCTTCTTTTCTACCAGCGGGAGCACAGGAATCTGGATTTCGAGAGAGTTTACTGCACAAGAAAATATTAAAGTTGTCATGAAAACATAAAGGGAGAATTTTTTATTAGTCTTCTACAGTCCGTAAAGTAGTTTGATCCAAAATTTGCATGGAACTCTTAATCTCATACAAGTAAAAAGTATGTCAAAGTACCTGAGACAGTCAAGTACTAAGGATAAGATTTCTGGTTTTTGTTTATGCTTGACTAGCAAGGCTACGAGTGCATTACTCGCCGATACTTGTATGCTATCTTGAGTTGAATAACTTAGGTCGACAAGCGTAGGCAAAACCAATGTTGGATGCACTGTGATAAAATGAAATGATAGATTAATTTAAACTAGTGACTCAATTTCTAAACGACCTAGGTGCAGAAAGGTCATTTCACTTTCAAGTGATGTTCTGATGTTAAGAGTCAATAGAAAACAATAAATCACAGAGTTGTCGTGGGATAACCTGAAGCAAGCCAACAAACACTCGGCTGTTATATATTGTGGCTACCACATAAGGAGCAGCCAGCCAAGACAACTATCGGCATTCAATTTGATAATCTTAGAAAATGATAGAAATAAATAGAAAACTTCTGGAAATTTCTCTATAAGGTTGTAACGGAATTGTAAAGTATTGAATTAGATTTTTAGGATTTTTTCCTTTATCTATCTTTCTCAATTTGTTTCTTATTTTTATCTTGTTGCAAATCATATCTTACACCTTATATTGAGATTCTTTCTTATTGCAAATCGTATTTTAAATGCTTATTCTTTGATGTATTCTACACCTTCTTGTGAGATTATTTTACTTGCTTTTCAGTGTGAATTGAAGGAGTGTTGCACCATGAGACTATATCATCGAGTTTTCATCAATTTGATTTTCTTTATTCATTTGGATTTTTTTAATTCCATGATAATGATTGTTAATATGTTTTAAAACCAAATGTCAAATTGCGAGAATCTCTCTAAGAATCGGTAGGAAGCTTTGTCGATATTACCGATGTTTTACGTGTTGTTTGCTATACACATCGGCTACCTCGCACTTACATGGATTCCATGTAGTTACACACAAGGTCCTCGTAATGGAACTAATATGCTACAAGCTAGAGTATCTTTGTAGTAGTTTAAACAATAAATATATACTTGTGCGTTGAAGATACGGCCTCTTATATGAATGACAAAGATATGAAGGGTTTTGTGCATGCATGTGTAGAACATTACTTGGAGGAAGGACAAGGTATAGTTGGGAAAGCTCTTCAATCAAATCACCCTTTCTTCTATCTTGCGTGAAGGAATACCATATAATCGAATATCCACTTGTTCATCATGCCCGCAAATATGGCCTAAATCTGTCATTGCGGTCGGGCTTAGAAGTATTTATACGGGTGACAATGATTATATATTAGAGTTCTTTCTTCCAGTCGATATGAGACAAAGTACGGATCAGCAACTCTTGCTTAATAATCTCTCGAGTACCATGCAAAGGATCTGTAAGAGCTTGAGGGCGGTGTCGAATCTGAATCGAAACAAATACCGGCAACATTATTGAGGAAGACTTCCAAACAATCACCCATTCTTGGAAATTTAAACTGATTGATTCCATAAACCAAAATTTATCTGAATTAATGACCACAAGAGTAAAAGATGATGTTCCTCTTAAACAGGTACCCATGTATTGCTATCTTGTACTTTGAAAAACTTTTCTGGTGATTTTTTATTCTTGTTTAGCGAGCTTCTTCATGGTCTATTTGAATTTATAAATAGATAATGGAAACAAGTAAATAACAAGATGTAGAAATGACTAAAAAGTAAAATTATGTCATTACATTATGGCGACGAGATATACATACACCATGTATGATGCGATAAGTATTAGTTTTTTGACAAGTATTAGTTTTTGACAAAGAGTTTTTAAGTGAACACCTACTCACTTTATAAGAGGAGAATAAATTAATTCGGTTAGACTTAGAATGAGAACAAAAATGACATATGTATCTATGCAAAACTTAGATGTATTCGTTCATGTACCTGATTTTTATTTATCTTTTGAGATCATAGTTCTCCCATAAACCTTCATCATGGTCATTTCGAATGGCATGTATGTCGTCAGCTTCATTTTCTTCAACGATAGTGGGTAACCGTGTTGATAAAGGAATAACTTCACAATTGTCAAATGTTGATTCTTCAATTTCATTCATATCCACACTTCTACCAGGAATAACCACGGACAATCTTTCATTACATGGATCGTTGACATAGAACACATGTTTTTCTTGGTGTGCCATGATAAAAGGCTCGTCTTTGTAAGCTACCTTGTGAAGATCTACCAAAGTAAATCCTAACTCATCGATTTCCACACCCGTATTATTATCAGCCCACTTGCACTTAAACACAGGCACTCTAAACTTAACATAATCAAGTTCCCAGATCTCTTGTATAACTCCATAGTAACTCGTCGATGCCAAAACTGGGTTTTTGTCTTTTGAGCTTGAAAAGTGCATAGACTCGGCTTGAAGAGTAACTCCACTATTTTGAACTGTACTCTTGTTATATTGTGACTTTGTATAGAATGAGTACTTATTAATATCGTATCCACTCCAAGTTACGACATCAGATTTGGGTCCGTAAGCTAGCCATTGTAATGTTTCACATGCACTGCTAGAAATTTGTTCCTTAAACCATCTCAAGAAAGTCTTATTATGTTCGATCAACAACCATTTTTCACTCATTCGGGGATTCTTTATCTTCAAATGATTCTTGTGAGCTGAAAAGTAGGGAAGAACATCATCAGTGTTATTCAAAATGTACAAATGTGCTTGAAACACCTCATCTCGACTCTTGGTTACAACTTTAACACCTCGTGTACCCTTTCCTCTAATTCTATCCTCATGTCGAGACTTAGGAAGCCCTACAGATTCCACTTGTGACATGTAATCTGTGCAAAACTCGATAGCTTCTTCTGTAATGTACCTCTCCACAATAGATGCTTCCGGACAAAATGGGTTCTTGGTATACCCTTTGAAAATCTTCATGTATCGCTCAATGGGGTACATCCATCTCAAATAAACAGGGCCACACTCTTCAATCTCTCTAACTAGATGGACAAGTAAGTGAACCATGATATCGAAAAAAGAAGGAGGAAAATACATCTCTAATTGGCATAAGATAACAACAGCCTCATTTTTCCACTCATCCAAAACTAGAGGATCTATCACTTTGCTACATATAGCATTGAAAAAAAAGCACAAGCGAGTTATGACATGCCTCACTTTTTTAGGCAAAACATCACGTATAGCAACTGCTAGAAGTTGTTGCATCAAGACATGGATCATGGGACTTTAAGCCAACCAATCTAAGATTTGGCAACGACACAAGACTCTTAATATTTGAAGAGTAACTTTGTGGCACTTTAATGCCTTGTAAACATTTACAAAAGCTGATTTTCTCCCTTTTTGATAAAGTATAACATGCTGGGGGGAGATAAGTTCGTTTACCAACTGATTGCGGATGCAACTGATGACGAATACCCATATCCTCTAGGTCTAGACGAGCTTGGACACCATCTTTTGTTTTGTCTTTAATATTGAGAAGTGTGCCGATCACACTATCGCACACATTTTTTTCCACATGCATAACATCTATGCAATGTCTAACATCTAGTTTGCTCCAGTATGGAAGATCAAAGAATATGGACCTCATCTTCCATATATTTGTCGCAACGGACTTTTTTGTAGCTTTCCCAAACACAGTATTGATATTCTTAACGCGATCGTAAACTTGCTCACCTGTTAATGGTATCGGTGCAAATCCCTCTTCCTGGTATCCATTAAAAGCTTTTCTCAATCTACGATATGGGTGATGGCGCTTGAGAAACCTCCGATGTTGAGTGTAAACTGTTTTTTTTTCGTGTTTCAACTGAATGTAACTTGTGTTTTCTTCACATATAGGACATGCATGATGCCCCTTCACACTATACCCGCTCAAGTTTCCATATGCCGGAAAGTCATTAATGGTACAAAATAACATTGCACGTAGCTTGAAACTTTGTTGGTGGTACCCATCAAACACGTCAACCCCTTCATCCCACATCACTTTCAAATCATCAATCAACGGACTTAGATAAACATCTATGTCATTTCCTGGTTGTTTTAGGCCTGAAATCATCATTGACAACATAACATATCTCCGCTTCATACATAACCAATGAGGTAAATTATAGATCACAAGTAGGACGGGCCAAGAGCTATGCTTAGTGCTTAAATTACCAAACGGATTCATCCCATCTGTGGCAAGTCCAAGCCTAAGGTTTCTTGCCTCACCACCAAAATCCGGAAATAAATGATCTATTTTCTTCCACTGTACAGAATCAGCAGGATGACGAATTAGTCAGTCGCATTTTCTCCCTTTTGCGTGCCATATGAGATTCTTTGTGTCATCCTTATTAGCAAACAGTCGCTTGAACCTTGGAATAATTGGAAGATACCACAACACCTTCGCTGGAGGCCCTCGCTGTGTGCTCTCTCCATCACTAGAATCATCATGCTTCACTTTGTAGCGTGATGCCCCGCACCTAGGACACTTATGCAATAATTCAAACTCTTTTCGGTACAATATGCAATCATTAGGGCAGGCGTGTATTTTCTTATACGATAAACCCATCGGACACAAAACCTTCTTCGCCTCATAAGTAAGGTTAGGCAATTTATTACCTTCTGGAAGTATCTCGTGTATCAACTCGAGTAATTCGGTGAAACTTTTATCACTCCACCCATTTTTTGCTTTCACATTAACCAACTTCAACACGGCAGACAAGTGTGTAAAATTTTTACAACCCGGATATAAAGGAGTCTCTGAATCACTTTTCAATGCATCATAAACATGCGCTCGTCGGAAAGATTCTTCTCCAACATCACGAATCATGTCTTCAAATTGATCACCATCTATATCTACGTGTGTGTCTTCAGTTGGAATGTCTACTAGTTCGCCATGCCATATCCAAATCGTATAGTTTGTATTTATTCCCTCACAAATAAGATGTTCACGAATAATGTCAGCTTCATGTCGTCTCCCGTTTATACACTTGACACAAGGGCAAAAATATATTTCATCGGGTTCCGGGCGATTTTGTCGGGCGAACTCAAGAAATTGTTCGATTCCATTATCATACTCATCACTGTTACGACTTGCATTCATCCAACTTCGATCCATTTTTCTTCTTTTCTGTTGTACACATAGTGAAATTCAATTTGCAATTCATTTAGTTAGAACCAACCACATTTAGTGTTATTTTAATCTTCTACCAAAAACATACAACTATTACTGCTATTAATATACTATGTCATCTCACTATTTTATAAAGACCGTCACCTTTTCCTGCATTAACTATTGGGAGAAGATCCTTAAGATGAAATTTAACATCTATCCCAAAGGGAGAAGATCCTTAAGAAGTTAACCACATCTATCCCAACGTAATTCATGCTTTAAAAGGTAACAGACAAAAACTGAAAGACACACAAGAGTAATCACGCTATCCTCGTCGACCATATAGTAGATATACCTTTATGTTAGAACATACCTTTAATTGCAGCACGAGATATACCATATAGTAAATTAAAAGGTCTTGTATCCTCTCTTCCTCACTCAGTTATGGCATCCATTTAAAAAAAAAAATTCTTAAGATATCATTATGCTATAATCTCCTTCTTATGAAGGTAGCGACAGACATCCAAAGTAAAACGTTGCCACTTTGAGATAGTTTCATTATGCTATAATCTCCTACAAAACAGATTTCTTTCATAGTTTCATGAATATACACTTTGAGGTATCAAGGAATACGAGCACCTCAAAGTGTACACCCAACTCAGAACCCTCAAAGTGAATATCCCATTAATGAAAGCCAAAAAACGACAGGCCATACTTCTAATTACCAATCCAATGCTCTTGTTTGTCAAAACAATTGAACAGAAACTAAGGAATACGAGCACCTCAAAGTGTACACCCAACTCAGAACCCTCAAAGTGAATATCCCATTAATGAAAGCAAAAAAACGACAGGCCATACTTCTAATTACCAATCCAATGCTCTTGTTTGTCAAAACAATTGAACAGAAAGTAAGGAATACGAGCACCTCAAAGTGTACACCCAACTCAGAACCCTCAAAGTGAATATCCCATTAATGAAAGCAAAAAAACGACAGGCCATACTTCTAATTACCAATCCAATGCTCTTGTTTGTCAAAACAATTGAACAGAAACTAAAAAAATCAACATACAAGGAAAAAAAGCAAAAAAATGGGCAGGGTGGGCGGCGGAAGGTAGCCGCGGCCGCCGATGGGGATGGTGAATTTAGAACCGAATGAGAAAAGGAGCTCAAAAAATAAGGGAAGAATGAGTTCTAATAAAATTAAATAAAAATAAATACCTGTAGGAGAGACAGAGATGGCAGCGGCCGGAGAGAGAGAGGTCGCAGCGGCGATTCCGGTGTGGTAGAATAGGGCTTAAGTTTGTTTGGTTCAGCAGCAGCGATTCGGGCTCAGTTCGTTTGGTTCAACAACGGCGATTTGGGATCAGGGTTCGTTTGTCATCCCAAAAAATCGAGATGCCGGACAACAGCGACCGGAAGGGCGGTTTCGTTTTGGGTAACTCAGGAACGACTGCTACGGAGGAAGAAAGACAGAGGTACAGAGGCAGAGGAAGAAAGAAAAATAAAATCCCCGAACTGATCTTAATGATAATACAACAGCGGTTGTTTTAAAAACCGCTGTTAAATGTATTGTATTTTTAACAGCGGTTTTCAACAAAACCGCTGTTAACTACATATTTTTTTTTTTGAAAAAAATTCACAGCAAATTTAACATCGGTTTTACTTAACAACCGATGTTAAATTGTCAAATTTAACATCGGTTTTACTTAACAACCGATGTTAAATTGCAAGTTCATTTTTTTTTTTTTAATTTTTCGGGATAAATTTAACATCGGTTATTATAAAACCGCTGTTAAGTGCCTATTTTAACATCGGTTATATTAATAACCGCTGTTAATTTATTGCACACTATTTACATGTATGCCACCGCGTCATTTTAGCAGCGGTTTTCGAACAACCGCTGTTAAAAAAGCGCTGTTAAAGGCTAGTTTTTTAGTAGTGCAAATATCCCGTTGCTCCCTTCTTGATAGCCCTTCTTGCCTTCGTAGATGATATGGTTGGGTCCAAGTTAACTCTAGCATTACCGTGTAGTTCAATTACTGGGTGGTCGGGTTTGCAGAATCGATCTATCTTAGAGTGGAAATCGAGTTGCGCATAGTGTTTAGATAGCTAATCTACCTCAAGCATGGGGTCATAGTCAAGTATAGGGAGAAGAATTAGGTCAGCAGAAAAACAATGAGTCATTCGGGAATGAATTCGCACTGCTCAGTGCTGACAGAAGAGTTATGCAGACCCCATATGGAAGGAATTGGAATTCGACATAGAAGATAAAGTATTCCTTCGATTATCATCATGCAAGGGACTAATCAACCCGAACAAAGGAGGGAAGCTTAGCCCCAGATATGTCGAACCTTTCACGATCCTAGAAAGGATTGGGAAATTAGCATATCGTCTCGAGCTATCAACCGATCTTGCTGGAATGCATGATGTATTTCATGCCTACACCAACCAAAGGGTAGCAAGTGTCTTGGAAAGGACTTCAAATTGTGACAACTAAAAGTCTTCCCTTGCTTTTAGTTAATGTAGGCCGATTTTTATAGGTATTTATACATGTATGGTGTATTTTAGCTGTATTTGTTAAGTATTAGGTAATATTTTTAAGTTAGGTTGGGTCATGAGAATTTTGGGCTATCTGTAGTATTTTAAGTGATATATGTTTACTTAACTAAGTGCACTTATTTCCATAGTGTCTTCAAGCCCAAAGTTTAAACCATAGGCTTAATAACTAAGTTGTATTATACATTTTGCTAGCCCATTTAAATTGTGGTTTATTTTCTTTTTTTATTTAATTGAAATAAGAAAAAATAATTAGGTTGTTAAGACTTGTATGATTTATTTAGCTAACATGTCTATACATAAGGTAAGAACTAAATTTATTCGATAATGAAATATTATAAAACATTATTTTATTTATTGGGAATTAATAATCTAATCTACTTACAAAATAATGGGGTCTCACATTGTTCCCACCTTGGGAGAATTTGGTCCCCAAATTCCTATTCGAATAGTTCTGGAAACTTCATCTTCATCTCATCCTCTGCTTCCCACATGGCGTATTGTTCTTGGTCGTAGTTCTGCCATACAACTTTAACCAACGGTATCTTCTTGTCTCTTAGTTCGCGTACTTGTCGATTCATCGGCCTACACTTGTTTCCAAGACTTTGATATTTATTCAATATCGAGACATGAAATATATCGTGCATTCCAGCAAGATCGGTTGGTAGCTCGAGACGATATTCTAATTTTCCAATCCGTTCTAGGATCATGAAAGGTCCGACATATATGGGGCTAAGCTTCCCTTGTTTGAGTTGATTAGTCCCTTCCGTGGTGATAATTTAAGGAATACTTTATCTCCTGTGTCTAATTCTTATTCCTTCATTCTCTGGTCTGCATAACTCTTCTGTCGGCTTTGAGTGATGCAAATTCGTTCCCGAATGGCTCAGGTTTTGTCCATGGCATCTTCTACTAGATCAACTCTCGGTAACAGGTTTCGGTTCTGCTTACTCCTTGGTGTCCATAGGTCGTCAATCTCCCAATGTATTGGTGGTCGACACTTTCTCCCATATAATGCTTCATATGGGGCCATTCTGATAGTCGCTTGATAGCTGTTGTTGTGTGCGAACTCATCCGAGGGTAGATGATGACTCCAACTCTTATGAAAATCCAGTGCACATGCTACAGATCCTCAGGACTTGTATCGTTCTCTCGGATTCTCCATCCGTCTAAGGGTGAGCTGCAGTAATGAAACTTAATGTTGTCTCAAGTTCCTCATGAAGGCACTTCCAAAATCTTGTGACAAATCTGAGGTCACGATCTGATACATTGTCTACAAGTACTCCATGTAGTCTTAATGATTACCCGGAATTACGTCCTCGCTAGATTCTGCAGATTATCATTCTTTCTTATGGGTAAGAAGTGAGCTGACTTTGTAAGTGTATCCATGACTACCCTGTAATACCCAAGATTTTCGTTCCGGTTATTTTGGATTTTTTTTAGATATTTCCCGGTTGTCGAGTCTCGGTATTATTTTCTCGACAACTGATTTTGGCGTTTATGACCGTAGGTGAGGATTTGTTATCCGTCGTTTTCATTTCGGATCGATGATGTTGTCCCCGAGTGTTTTGTCGTGCTCGTTCCGTGCGATTTCGGAAAATCAAGTCATCGAATTATGGTGGTCTGGCACTGGCCAGATGGTTGCGGGCACTGGACGGACGGGTGCAGGCACCGGCCGGGCGGGTGCGGCAGGAACCGGTGTAGCGCACGCTAGGGCCGGAAGGTAGCGCACGTTACGGCCGGGAGGCAGCGCACGCCATGGCCGGTTGGTTGCGTGCGCTAGTCGGCCGAGGCAGCAGGGGCAGAAAGGTTCTGGACTCGTAGAATCGGCAGGTAGCGCACGCTACTGTCGGACACTGCGCACGCTACGGCCGGCAGGTAGCGCACGCTACGACCGGAAGGCTGCGCACGCTACCTGTCTGAGCCAGGAAGTCTCTGGATTGTGGCCTCGGCCGACAGCGCACGTGTTCAGCGCATGATGGCGGGCCTGGCCGAACATTCTCGACCATGACCGCCCGCTAGCGCACGCTAGCTCGGCAGTCTAGCGCACGCTAGGCTGCACCAGTATAAATATGACCGAGCAGTCATATTTTCACCCGTTTTTCATTTCATTCCCTTCCTGTCTGCGACTGGATCCTTGGATATCATGAAGGCATGTTGTTATACAATTAATCCACGAAGTTTGGGAGCTCATATCATCGATTAATCACTCCATAACATCCTTCAATCCAGCGGATCAAGGTTAGTTTTCCTAAAATCATAGTTTTGGGAAAAATTGGGGATTTTGTTGATTTCGTCCGTTTGATTCGTTATAACTTAGAATAGTGATGGATTGATGATTATTAAGTTGTGTTATATCGAATTCCTTGTTTTTCCACGATTGGATTGCCGAGGATTCGCCGTTTTATTGAGTTTCTAATCGACACCTTGAAAGTGTTCGATAAAATGTCTCAAAGGGGATTCGGGCATTCTACGATTATTCTTCCCCGTTCGATCGTCAATTTATTCATGGTATGATGTTGGGGTAAGGTTCCTTGCGAAGAACTTGAGCCGGAACCCTTCCGTTCGCCGTTTTCCTATCGGTGGTGTTGCCGTCGTTTCCGCCGGAGAGTTGTGGGCATTCGAGGTTTTCCGGTTAAGCCACGTTCGTCGGAGTGTCCGGTATCAACTACTGAGGCAAGTATCTTGCCCATACATTATGTGTTTTGTGAATATGGTGGTTTAAAGTTGATGATACGTGCTAAACAAATTGTTTACAACCATTTTTCTAAAGAATCGGTATATTTACAATTATGGTTTTCTTAAAGGACAAATCTTGTGTTCGAGACTTAATGTGCTTATTTGACTATGTGTGTTAGTATTGAGTATAAGAACTCCCTACCTTCGGATGATGTCATTAGGTGTGAATATGTTGTCGGTAATTTGTAGTTAAATCCTTTTGTTATAAATTGTGTGTGGATTCATGTGGTTATCGGTGGATATATGAGTTGTGTGATATTGGTTGTGTCGTTCGGTGTTGTTGAGATAAGTGTGTTTCTTTGTGGATAGTATTAATTCTGGGTCGTGAGTATGTGTTGGATATTTGGCCATTCTAGCAAAATACCTCGACTATATATATTGTGATTGACTCTTGAGGATTGTGGTTTTGGAAATGTGAATTGATGAGAGTTGTAAGGTTTTTCTCGGGTACTCTCACTCGGGGATTGACTCGACGGGGTCACATGGGGACCTGGTGGCTTAGCGGCTGGACCGGGTCACGAGAGTTACTTCGAGTGGGCATTCTCACTTGGGGTCGCCCGACGGGGCGCACAGGGACTTGGTGGCCTTACGGCGGGACCGGAGGCTGGACCGGGCCGCGAGAATTGCCAGAGTGTTTGTACTGTTGATTAATTATGATATGTCCAGAGTATCACAATGCTTGTTGCTCGTAGTCGAGAGACATTATATATCGAGTCTTGGTGTTTGGCTAAAATAGCATAAACATAATGTGTTATGTTTAATATATTTTTGGAAGTGAATTGAAGTGAATGAACGGGTCGTGGACCCTGTGTTGGTGATCGAAATGGTTGGGTCATGGACCCTGTGATTTGTGACTGGAATGAATTGGGTTGTGAACCCCGTGTTTTGTTAATCGGTTTTGCATTTTTGGAAAATGAACTTTGGGTGGTGACCCTAAGAGGCTTTTGAAGAATTAAGAACTTTACTATCGCAAATGTTTTCGAAAACTCCCGAGATTTGAAAATGTTTTCAAAGTGCTTTCTTGTTTTGGTTTCTACTTTCAAGACTTGAACTATTCTAATTATCAAATATCTCGGGAAGTCTTTTGTTGTATTCCCGGAATGTGTTTTGTATGGCTCGTATTTGCACTTTATACTTGTACTAGCAAAACAATGGAGTTTTGCTAACCCCCGAGTATTCGGGGGGTGGATTTCTGTTTTTGCATCAGGTACATGCAGGTTTGGGAGCAAAACACAGGATCGGCGCGAAGGATGATGGAAGACAAATGATACTAATCACATTAAGGCCAGTTTTGGGTGCAGTTAGTCAGAGTATGTTTATGGTCTTTTCCGCTGTCGTACTTTTTATTTATGAGTGTATTTTACCCTTGCATGGGTATGAGTCGAGATAGAAATGTGTATTTCTGACTTGTATGTTAGTGACGAAAGACCAAGTTGGTCTACGGATTTGGTATTTTATCATGTCAGTATGTAATTTATTGTGTGGTTTCGATGTCTAGCCTGGTGGATCCTCACGGAGAGGGTCTGCGGCGTGTAATATTCCCGGTTTGATTTCGGGGGTGTTACATTTATGGTATCGGAGCTTAGGTTGCGGAAACCTAGGCTGTCGGGTCCAGTCGGGTATTGTCGTGTCTTGTTCTGTCAGATTGTGTCTGTCTAAGTCGTGTCGCGACGCGTCGTCTATGATGTCGGCCGTGATTAGTATCGAGGTGCAGCCATCATCTTCGTGCGACCTGTGGATGTAAGTCCTCCTACTATATTGTGCCTTGTGATATACAAGCTTGTATGATTTTGTGTTATGACGTGGAGTTTAAAGGTGATTTGTGATTATGTGGCCTATGTTGTTTGATCCTCGTATGATGCTAGAATGAAAGTGGTGCCAACGTATATGTATTTATACACATATCCTAATATAAGTCGTTTTTACAAGAGTAATGGCCTTGGTGTGGTTACGCAAAGAAAAATTCACCAATGTGATATTTTAAAACTTTACATGTTTTTGGGGAGACACGTATATTTTGTTTTAAAACATCCTCCAAAGGGAGGAAAAAGTTTGATTTTCGTATGAGGACCTCAAGGTCGAAATTTTTGGAGAATTCAAACTACTGATATTTTATTTTCATCTTGTATTATATGTTTTCAAAACACAATTTTTGAACTCAAGTGAAGTCTACAAAATGTAGACAAGACGTGACTCTCGTTTTCAACTTATCGGTTTTATGACTGTTAGTCGAGAAATACGTGATGATGTTCTTGTTGTTCGGGCAGTGTTGCCAGTTTTAGATTAAAATAGTGATGTGAATGCTAAGTCGTTTGGTATAAGTTAAGATAGTCCTCTTTATTAATAGACGGGATTTCGATCTTGGATGACAGTTGTCCTTTGATGGTTGCTCGCGAAGTGTTGTAAGCATGTGAATCGATAGCATTTAGATTCGTATGCTGTCGTTGTTCATTTGTAACTATCGGTTCTAATAATGTCGTATATACATTCGCAATCACGTTGCTGAATTAGAGCTGTTAGCACACGCTAAGTATGAGGCTAGCGCGCGCTAATGCAGCATGAATAGCGCATGCTAAATAATTGTTGTAGCGCGCGTTAGTTAGCTGGGACAGAGGATGTGGAACCGCATTTTTTCCGTTAGGTCTAACTTTCTGCAGTCAGTCGTCCGTGACTATATTCTATGTGCGTTGTCTAGTGATGACAACCGTTTTGTGTGAACGTGTGTTGTGACCTTTCATTCGCGCTAAGTGATAATTGATTTTGTTCGGTGAGTTGATAAATTATGTCTGCTGTATGTGTGTGTTCGAAAATGTTTTCCTGAAACTTTCATAAGTTTGTGCAAGTTGTGGAAATCAATTTTTTAAACTAATTTGATGTTTCGATTAATTCGGCGGCTTCGTATGAACTTTGGAAATTGTTTGAAATTTGCGAGCCGGCCTAGGATTCTCAAATAAAACCTCGACGGTATTGAAAGAGTTGTTTTAAAGTACCTTGAACATTTTGTAAAATGTTACCGTCGTTGATTCTTGTGTAGTGTTGGGAGAATTTTCGGAAATGACTTTTAACGTACTATTATATTTTCGAATAATTCGAGTATATTATTTTCAAAAATCTTTCACTCAATTTTTTTTTTCAAAAACTAATACGATTTTTTATTTTCAAAAATATACAGTGAAAGATAAAAAATCTCACTCGATGTAAAGTTCAAACTCGGATTTGGAAATGTTAGAGTATGTAAGAATGGTTTGATGATCTGCATGGTTAACTTGTTGGCTGTTAACGGTGATGATGATGCGTAGAGGCATGACGATTTTGATAACGCCGGTTACACAGAAATATTATTTTGGCAAATGATTTCAAATGAAATGGTTAGAGTATGTTGTTTACAAGTGTTGATGAAACAACCCGAGGTACCAAAAGTACTTTTAAAGTTTATTTTGAATAGCATACAAACCCAAGGATTTTCAAAAGATTTCCTTTAAAAGGATACCTCGTGGATTTTCTTTCCGAGTTGTTATTGGTTACCTTATGTGATATGTCATGCTAAGTTGGTACTTTAGCATATTGTTTTCGCGAAGTGGTGCAATCGTATTGAGTGAGAATCCGCTTATTATGCCAAGGGACAGCGGACGCGACCGTGACTGCGGTACAGTTGGTTATGGAGATTAGATGCGGGACCAAGAGGATATGGCCGGGAAGGTTGATATTCAAGCACTTCGTTTTCGTTGTTTAGGTTTCGGGGACGAAACCTCTTTTAAAGGTGATATGATATAATAATGTAATACCCACATTTTTTTTTCTTCTCATTTCCGTTTTGTTCGACCGTATTGAGGCGATTATGTTCGTTAATGCTTCTGACCTTGTGTTGTTTCTCACATTTGTCATTCGAGCGAGTTTTGATATTGTTCCAAATTGATGTGCATATCGTTGTGATCTTTCCAAGTTCAGATCGATTTCTTGTGAACCGTGTTCGAAACTAATACCTCGTGCTTCCTACAAGTTATTGATGTCTTGATTTGAGGTATGAACTTCAGAGGTTATCGTTGTTGTTCGATCATTGCTATTCGTTCGTCGTTGTCCAATCATTATTATTTGATCTCGAAATCGTGATTATTGTACATCTGGGCCATTTTGCGATTTCCATAAGTGTTGCGAAATTGTCTTCGTATTTGATCTTCCAAATCTGTGAGTTATTGGAATTTCATACCTTTCAGCATTGGAATCGTGATTCGATTTTTGTATTGCTCGGTTTTATCAACCGCATCGATTCATGCTCGTTGCTTTTCGTAAGCATTCTTGCGTATTGAATCGGATTGTAGTGGCTTTATACTACATGGGGTTCTGGTGTGTTGTCAAGAGTCGCCTTGATTTTGTTTTAAGTTTCGGGACGAAACTTATTTTTAGGGGGGTAGAATGTAATACCCACGATTTTCGTTCCGATTATTTTGGATTTTTTTTCGGATATTTCCTGGTTGTCGAGTCCCGGTATTATTTTCTCGACAACTGATTTTGGCGTTTATGACCGTAGGTGAGGATTTGTTCTTCGTCGTTTTCATTTCGGATCGATGATTTTGTTCCCGAGTGTTTCGTCGTGTTCGTTCCGTGCGATTTCGGAAAATCAAGTCGTCGAATCATGGTGGTCGGGCACTGGCCGGAAGGGTGCAGGCACCGTCCGGGCGGGTGCGGCAGGAACCGGCATAGTGCACGCTAGGGCCGGAAGGTAGCGCACGTTGCGGCCGGAAGGCAGCGCACGCTATGGCCGGTTGGTTGCGCGCGCTAGTCGGCCGAGGCAGTAGGGGCAGAAAGGTTCTGGACTCGGAGAATCGGCAGGTAGCGCACGCTACTATCGGACACTACGCACGCTACGGTCGGCAGGTAGCGCACGCTACGGCCGGAAGGCTGCGCACGCTACCTGGCCGAGCCAGGAAGTCTGTGGATTGTGGCCTGGGCCGACAGCGCACGTGTTCAGCGCATGATGGCGGGCCCGGCCGAACATTCTCGAACATGACCGCCCGCTAGCGCACGCTACCTCAGCAGTCTAGCGCACTGTCACGGGGTTGGGTTTGAGCACTCGAAATCTCTTCGGACCCGTGCGGAACTAGACTAGAATTGCCTCGATCTAGCTAGTAAGCCTAACTCACTCGGTTGCTATGTGTGAAAGAAGGGGTTTAAACACTTGGGAGTTGAGAGAAAACTTCACTATTTCACAATCACTTTACAATACAAGAATGTTGAGTCTTTGAGGGTTGGGTGCAAATGAGCCAACCTCAAGCCTATTTATACAACTCCTAGGACCTAGAAACTTCTCTCCACCTCCTCATTTGGAGGAGTCTAGAACATCCTATATAATCCACATACTTCTATCCTATTCTAGAACCTATCTCTAGAATCATCCACACAAGTCTACATACAAGGCTTACAAACACATTCTAGAGTATTCTACAAGTACAATACTAAGTACAAATCTAGAATGCTCTACACTATTCAAGTACTACATCCTTCTACGAGGGTCCTAGAAGGTTCTTCCATCATCCGGGCGCCCGACCTGTCTCTGTCCGTCCTGGCCCGCATCGGCCCGTACCGGCCCGTACCGGCCCGTACCGGCCCGCACCGGCCCGTACCGGCCCGCACCGGCCCGCACCGGCCCGTCCCGGCCCGACCATCTGGGCCCGCCTCTACCATGTTCCAAACTCTTCCCGAACCTCCTGGACCAATCCGGCCCGCTTCTAGCTGCTTCCGGTCGAGTCTTCCCTGCTGAGTGACTCCTCAGCTTTTCAATGTCTACTGCCTCCACAAGGCTTTTTCCGTCTAAGCCTATTATAGGGGGCAGGGTCTCTCTCGCACCTCGCGTGCGCACGCCCGCGCACGCCAGCCGCGCCCGGCATCCCACGCCCGCGTCCGGCCGCCCAGCTCGAGTCCTTTTCGCAGACTCGGTCTTGTCCCGTTGTGCCTTGTCCCACACGACCCCTGCTCGTCCGGCCTTGCCCGCGCCCCCTACGCTGCCGGACATGTCTCGTCCGCAATGCCCTTTGGGCGTTCCGCTTCCCACAGCGGCGTCCGTGCTCCTCCCACAGCTTCCACGCGTGACTCTCCGTCCGATCACGCCGTCCTGAAGGCTGAATATCCACATGCAGCCCGATGCCATCCTTGGCGTCCTGCTCGTGCCGGTCCCTTGGCACCTTGTGTGACCGTCTGCGCACACATGTCTCGTTGTCGACTTTCGGCCGTGACATTCTCCCCCGCCCATTTTGTCGATGTCCTCGGCGACGTGGCAGCCCCTCGATGAACCGAACTGCTCCAAGGTGATAACTCGGCTCCTCCTCAAGCTTCCTCACGTACTTGAGTGCCGACATAGCTTGTCTCGAAGGCTCTGTGGTCAAGTGTATTTCCTGCTGCTTGGCTTGATCACATACGTACAGCGCCTCTTATGCGGAACAACGCCAACATTATTCTTCCTCAGGAAGTCCATGCTCAGTATAATGTCCCGATCATCCATGCTCGTCACCTTGAAGTGCACGCGCGGTTCCCACGTGCCAATCTTTCATCGCACCCCATTGGCAACTCCTGTAACCCGAACGGGTGGTGCATTATTCGACTTTATCCAGCCCCGTCCCTCGATGACCTGAAGCCCCAACCTCTGTGCTTCAGCCTCGTCAATGTAGTTGTAATCGGCCCCTGTGTCGACCAACGCCTTGACGGGTTTCCCATTGATCAGTCCCGTCGCAGACAACAAGTTCCCCTCAAGCGGTGCTCCGTCCCGCGATGCCATCCCTATGGCTGAGTTCAATACTTGAAGCGCCATCGATGTCTCATCACCCTCGGCATCGTCCCGTGCCTTGGTGTACACCATGGCGGCAACCCTCGAAAACTTCGAGCATTGTCGCGTCGAATGCTCCGTGCTCCAGCAAATCTCACATTTCTTTTTCTTCGGACACGCTGCTACGAGATGGTCTCCATTCCCGCACCCATGGCAAGTCCGAGCCCATCCTGACTGCTTGCCGTCCTTGGGCCTAGCCATCCTCGCGCCCCTATCCGCACCCTGGTACGACTTGTCCTGCGTACCGATGCCGTCCTCGTCCCTCCTGGACTTCCGGCTCTCCCCGGCTGGTTTCAACTCGATCAGCTGCTCCTCTACCGCAATCGCCTCGGACATGTTCTGTGCCTTGGCCCTCTGCACTTCCAACTTTGCCCACAGTTTTAGCCCATCCACGAACGCGAACAAAGCTTCCTGCTCACTAAGGCTAGGCAACTCCAGCACGGTCTCCTGGAACTCCTTCACATAGTCCTTGATCATCTTGTTGTGCGTCAACTCCTTCAACCTAGCCCGGACCTCAAACTCAACATTCTGTGGGTAAAACTGCCACTTGAACTCGGCCTTGAAATCCTCCCATGTCTCCATCCGACATGTACCACGCGCGATCTCTGTTTCGCGCCTTCTCCACCATAATAGCGCCACATCGGCTAAGAAGAATGGAGCCGTCTGTAATTTGGTCGCATCATCTGCTATCCCCGATGCACCAAAGTAATGCTCCATGTTCCACAGGAAGTCGTCCACTTCCCTACCATTCCGCGATCCTTGGAACGAACACGGCCGGGGGATGTCGATTCGATGGGGTGCCGCACCCCGCTGGTCCCTGCCGTGGGCCATCGCCCGCTCGTACAATGTTGTCCTTCCTTCGATGGTCTCGATCCTCCCTACGATCTCCTCTCTAAAGGCTGCGATCGTCGACCGAACCTCCTTCCTGACAGCCTCAAGGATCTCTTCACACAAGTCGCGCCGCAACGCGTTATGGGTGCCCGTCACCCGGTTCTCAAGCTCCTCCAACGACTCGCTCATCTCCGTCACCTGATCGGCCACGTTGCTCCACGCCTCGAGAGCATCTGCGTGCTTGCCCATGGTTTCCTCCAGCCGAGCCACTCGGGCTTCCGTGGCAACACCTCTTTCCACGGACTTGTCCCTAGACCCTTTCCTGGACTTGTCCTTCTCCTAGCCGGGTTGAACTTTGGTGACGTTGGACGTAGTCTCCATCGGTCCTCCTTGCACAAAACCTCTCAGCAACGTCTCAATGCGGAAACTCCTTGAACCACTAGCATGGCTCCGATACCACTTGTCACGGGGTTGGGTTTGAGCACTCGAAAGCTCTTCCGACCCGTGCGGCACTAGACAAGAATTGCCTCGATCTAGATAGTAAGCCTATCTCACTCGGTTGCTATGTGTGAAAGAAGGGGTTTAAACACTTGGGAGTTGAGAGAAAACTTCACTATTTCACAATCACTTTACAATACAAGAATGTTGAGTCTTTGAGGGTTGGGTGCAAATGAGCCAACCTCAAGCCTATTTATACAACTCCTAGGACCTAGAAACTTCTCTTCACCTCCTCATTTGGAGGACTCTAGAACATCCTATACAATCCACATACTTCTATCCTATTCTAGAACCTATCTCTAGAATCATCCACACAAGTCTACATACAAGGCTTACAAACACATTCTAGAGTATTCTACAAGTACAATACTAAGTACAAATCTAGAATGCTCTACACTATTCAAGTACTACATCCTTGTAGGAGGGTCCGAGAAGGTTCTTTCATCATCCGGGCACCCGACCTGTCTCTGTCCGTCCCGGCCCACATCGGCCCGTCCCGGCCCGAACCGGCCCATCTCGGCTCGCACCGGCCCATCCTGGCCCGCACCGGCCCATCCCGGCCCGACCATCTGGGCCCGTCTCTACCATGTTCCAGACTCTTCCCGAACCTTCTGGACCAATCCGGTCCGCTTCTAGCTGCTTCCGGTCGAGTCTTCCGTGCTGAGTGACTCCTCAGCTTTTCAATGTCTACTGCCCCCACAAGGCTTTTTCCGTCTAAGCCTATTATAGGGGGGGTCTCTCTCGCACCTCGCGCGCGCGCGTCCGCGCACGCCGGCCGCGCCCAGCATCCCACGCCCGCGTCCGGCCGCCCAGCTCGAGTCCTGTTCCCAGACTCGGCCTTGTCCCGTCGTGCCTTGTCCCTCACGACCCCTGCTCGTCCGGCCTTGCCCGCGCCCCATGCGCTGCCGGACAGTCCTGGACATGTCTCGTCCACAATGCCCCTTGGGCGATCCGCTTCCCACAGCGGCGTCCGTGCTCCTCCCACGGCTTCCACGCGTGACTCTCCGTCCGATCACGCCGTCCTGAATGCTGAATATCCACATGCAGCCCGATGCCATCCTTGGCATCCTGCTCGTGCCGGTCCCTCGGCCCCCTGTGCGACCGTTTGCGCACACATGTCTCGTTGTCGACTTTAGGCCGTGACAGCACGCTAGGCTGCACCAGTATAAATATGACCGAGCAGTCATATTTTCACCCGTTTTTCATTTCATTCCCTTCCTGTCTGCGACTAGATCCTTGGAGATCGTGAAGGCATGTTGTTATACAATTAATCCACGAAGTTTGGGAGCTCATATCATCGATTAATCACTCCATAACATCCTTCAATCCAGCGAAACAAGGTTAGTTTTCCTAAAATCATAGTTTTGGGAAAAATTAGGGATTTTGTTGATTTCGTCCGTTTGGTTCATTATAACTTAGAATAGTGATGGATTGATGATTATTAAGTTGTGTTATATCGAATTCCTTGTTTTTCCACGGTTGGATTGCCGAGGATTCGTCGTTTTATTGAGTTTCTAATCGACACCTTGAAAGTGTTCGATAAAATGTCTCAAAGGGGATTCGGGCGTTCTACGATTATTCTTCCTCGTTTGATCATCAATTTATTCATGGAATGATGTTGGGGTCAGGTTTCTTGTGAAGAACTCGAGCCGGAACCCTTCCGTTCGCCGTTTTCCGATCGGTGGTGTTGCCGTCGTTTCCGCCGGAGAGTTGTGGGCATTCGAGGTTTTCCGGTTAAGCCACATTCGTCGGAGTGTCCGGTATCAACTACTAAGGCAAGTATCTTGCCCATACATTACGTGTTTTGTGAATATGATGGTTGAAAGTTGACGATACGTGCTAAACGAATTGTTTACAACAATTTTTCTAAAGAATCGGTATATTTACAATTATGGTTTTCTTAAAGGACAAATCTTGTGTTCGAGACTTAATGTGCTTATTTGACTATGTGTGTTAGTGTTGAGTATAAGAACTCCCTACCTTCGGATGATGTCATTAGGTGTGAATATGTCGTCGGTAATTTGTAGTTAAATCCTTTTGTTATAAATTGTGTGTGGATTCATGTGGTTATCGGTGGATATATGAGTTGTGTGATATTGTTTGTGTCGTTCGGTGTTGTTGAGATAAGTGTGTTTCTTTATGGATAGTATTAATTTTGGGTCGTGAGTATGTGTTGGATATTTGGCCATTCTAGCAAAATACCTCGACTATATATATTGTGATTGACTCTTGAGGATTGTGGTTTTGGAAATGTGAATTGATGAGAGTTGTAAGGTTTTTCTCGGGTACTCTCACTCGGGGATTGACTCGACGGGGTCACACGGGGACCTGGTGGCTTAGCAGCTGGACCGGGTCGCGAGAGTTACTTCGAGTGGGCATTCTCACTTGGGGTCGCTCGACGGGGCGCACAGGGACTTGGTGGCCTTACGGCGGGACCGGAGGCTGGACCGGGTCGCGAGAATTGCCAGAGTGTTTGTACTGTTGATTAATTGTGATATGTCCGGAGTATCACAATGGTTGTTGCTCGGAGTCGATATACATTATATATCGAGTCTTGGTGTTTGGCTAAAATGGCATAAACATAATGTGTTATGTGTAATGTATTTTTGGAAGTGAATTGAAGTGAATGAACGGGTCGTGGACCCTGTGTTGGTGATCGAAATGGTTGGGTCGTGGACCCTATGATTTGTGACTGGAATGAATTGGGTTGTGAACCCCATGTTTTGTTAATCGGTTTTGCATTTTTGGAAAATGAACTTTGGGTGGTGACCCTAAGAGGCTTTTGAAGAATTAAGAACTTTACTATCGCAAATGTTTTCGAAAACTCCCGAGATTTGAAAATGTTTTCAAAGTGCTTTCTTGTTTTGGTTTCTACTTTCAAGACTTAAACTATTTTAATTATCAAATATCTCGGGAAGTCTTTTGTTGTATTCCCGGAATGTGTTTTGTATGGCTCGTATTTGCACTTTATACTTGTACTAGCAAAACAGTGGAGTTTTGCTAACCCCCGAGTATTCGGGGGGTGGATGTCTGTTTTTGCATCCAGGTACATGCAGGTTTGGGAGAAAAACACAGGATCGGGGCGAAGGATGATGGAAGACAAATGATACTAATCACATTAAGGCCAGTTTTGGGTGCAGTTAGTCAGAGTATATGTATGGTCTTTTCCGCTGTCGTACTTTTTATTTATGAGTGTATTTTACCCTTGCATGGGTATGAGTCGAGATAGAAATGTATATTTCTGACTTGTATGTTAGTGACGAAAGACCAAGTTGCTCTACGGATTTGGTATTTTATCATGTCGGTATGTAATTTATTGTGTGGTTTTGATGTCTAGCCTGGTGGATCCTCACGGAGAGGGTCTGCGACGTGTAATATTCCCGGTTTGATTTCGGGGGGGTTACATACCCAGATTGTGTTATATCCTCCATTAGTTGTTGGTAAATCCGTCACGAAGTCCATCGTGATTAGTTCCCATTTTCATTCGGGAATCTCGAGTGGTTGTAGAAATCCTGATGGTCTTTGGTGTTCAGCCTTCACTATTTGACTGGTTAAACACCTTGCTACGAACTTTGCTACATGGATCTTCATATTCACCCACCAGTAGTGTTTCTTCAGATCCCTATACATCTTGTTACCGCCTGGATGAATTGTATATCGAGATCAGTGAGCCTCTGCTAAAATTTTCTTCTTGAGTTTGTCATTGTCGAGAATACATATTCGGCGTTTGAATTTTAATGTTCCATCTTCCGACATGCTATACTCAGATTTCTCGCCTTGTGCGATCCTTTCCTTAAGTTTACGCAAATTCCCGTCTTATGTCTGTGCTTCTTGGATTTCCTTAAGTAGGTCCAGTTTCATTGTCAAGTTAGCACATAAAATGTTTGTCTCAGTCTTCCTTTGATTCCATTGGCTTATTTCTACTAGGTCTTTCATTCCCTTAGGACGAGTCTAGCCAAACTAGCTTTCCTACTCAAAGCGTCATCTACGACATTGGCCTTGCCCGGATGGTGTTGGATGGTGAAGTTATAATCTTCAAGAAGTTCTATCCACCGTCTCTGCCTTAGATTTAACTCCTTTTGAGAGAACAGATATTTGAGGCTCTTGTGGTCAGTGAAGATGGTGAATATAGCTCCATACAGGTACTGTCTCCATTTATTCAAGGCAAATACTATTGCAGTGAGTTCAATATCATGAGTCGGGTCATTCATCTCACAGAATTTAAGCTTTCGTGATGCATAAGCTACTACTTTGCCGTTTTGCATCAGTACAACTCCTAATCCTTCCTTTGATGCATCACTGTATAGCATAAATCCTTTGCTCCCTTTGGGAAGTGTTAGTACATGTGCGGTGGTGAGTTTTCTTTTGAGTTCCTAGAAACTCGACTCACACTTATCATTCCATTCAAATTTGACGTGCTTCTGCGCCAGTCTTGTGAGTGCTCCTGCAGTTTTGGAGAAGTCTTTAATGAATTTGCGATAGTAACCTGCATGTCCAAGAAAGCTCCGTATCTCAGTGACTGTTTCTGGTTTCTTCCAGTCCAAAATAGTTTCCACCTTCGATGGATCTACTACGACTCCATCTCCAGATATTATGTGTCCTAAAAATGCTACTTCTCTTAACCAAAATTCACACTTGCTGAATTTGGCATATAATTTATGCCTCCTTAGCATTTTTAGCACCATCATTATGTGATTTTCGTGATCTTGATCTGACTTGGAATATACGAGTATGTTGTCAATAAATATTACGACGAATTGATCCAAGTATGGTTGGAATACTCGGTGCATTAAATCCATAAATGTAGCCGATGTGTTGGTTAATACAAAAGGCATTACCACGAATTCATAATGACCATACCTAGTTTGAAAGGCAGTCTTAGGTATGTCATTCCCCTTGATCCTCATTTGGTAATATCCCTGTTGAGGATCGAAATTTGATTAAACTGTCGCTCCTTGGAGTTGGTCGAGTAGATCGTCGATCCTGGGAAGTGGATACTTGTTCTTAACAGTAATGTTGTTAAGTTCTCGATTATCGATACACAACTTTAGCGTGCTATCTTTTTTCGTTACGAATAACACTGGTGCTCCCCAAGGAGATACGCCCGGTCGGATAAATCAAACCTCTAGCAATATCATCAATTGAACCTTTAGTTCTTGCAGTTCCCCTGGGGCCATTCGATACAACGTTCTAGCCACAGGTGCCTTTCCTGGCAGGATATCAATGTTAAATTCAACTTCTCTATCAGGAGGTAGGGAAGTGAGTTCCATAGGAAAGACATCAGGGTATTCTGATACTATTGGTATTGCTTCAACCTACATCTTGCTCTTGGGTTTGTTGATGACAAATGGCAAATATACCGTTGCTCCCTTATGGATAGCCCTTGTCGCCTTCGTAGCTGATATGGTTGGGGCCAAGTTAACTCTAGCATTCCCATGTAGTTCAATTCTGGGCGGGCGGGTTTGTAGAATCGAACTATCTTAGAGTGGCAATTGAGTTGCGCATAGCATTTAGATAGCCAATCCATCCCAAGTATGAGGTCATACTCAAGTATAGGGAGAAGAATTAGGTCGGCAGGAAAACAATGACCCTTAACTATCACTTCACAATCCCTAAATACTAAATCCGTTTCTAGGCTCACACCCATATGTGTGGACACTTCTAAGCTTATGGGTAGTAATTCCATGCAGAAATTCAATTCTTGTGCATAATGAGGTGCAACAAAAGCATGTGATGATCCTGGATCTAGCAATACATGAGCAGAGTGGTTTGACATGAGAAATGTACCTTCCACCATGTCCGTTGCGTTAGGGGATTCTTGACCGGCTAAGGCAAAAACTCTTGCTGATGCCTTCCCCTAGTTGCCCTTGCGACCATCTTGCTTAACTCCATTTCTCTACTGATTGTTGCCCGGTGTCTCCCACTTTGGGCATTCTATGGTTGGATGCTGATTGTCTCCACAATCTAAGCATTTCCATTGTTTCTTACAGCAGTCCTCAGATTTATGTCCCATTTTATTGTAGTGGTAACATGGCGGTAGGTTATTCATAGGTCTATTTCCGGTGTTTTGTCTAGTAGTCTTGCGTTGAAATTCCTGGGGTGTTCCAGATGATTGGTTTCATGAAGATATCTTGAATTTCCCAGCCGTGTGATCCTTCGCCTGTCCCAATTAGGTCATTCCACTTTTAATCGGCTTGTAGCTTCGACTGCTTCTGCCATAGTCATCACTCTCACTGGCAGCAAGCTCTGTTGTAGAGCAAACCTCAAACCTCGCGTAAACTTGTACAGTCTGTCCTCCTCCATGCTCACCAGTCCTGGCACATATTTATAGAGTTGATTGAATTGAGACTCGTACTAGGCTACAGTCAGTGCCCATTGCTTAAGATAGTAGAACTCATCACGTCGAGCTTCACGAGCGGCCTGAGAGATGTATTGATCAACTCAAAGTCTTGGAAATGACTTGAAATTGTGACAACTCAAACTCTTCCCATGCTTTAGTTAGTGTAGGCCAATTTTTTATAGGTATTTATACATGTATGGTGTATTTTTGTTGTATTTGTTAAGTATTAGGTAATATTTTTAGTTGGGTTGGGTCATGAGTGTTTTGGGCTATGTGTAGTATTTTAAGTGATATATGTTTACTTAACTAAGTGGACTTATATCCATATTATCTTCAAGCCCAAAGTTTAAACCTTAGGCCTAATAATTAAGTTGTATTATCATTTTAGCTAGCCCATTTAAATTATGGTTTATTCTCTTATTTTATTTAATCGAAATAATAAAAATAATTAGGTTGTTAAAACTTGTAAGATTTATTTAGCTAATGGGTCTATACATAACGTAAGAACTAAATTTATTCGATAATGAAAAACCAAACCAAACCAAACCAAACACTGGGCACTCGAGGCCGCACATCATCATACTCAACAGCAATCTACGGAGTCGACTATACACTAATGTCACAATTCTTTGTATTAATTTGAAAACTTGCACCACTCATTAACAATATTATCTTCAAATGTGGGAGAAAATATATTTGTTTCAAAAATAAATATATACATATAAATTCATAAAATACTCGAACCCAACTCACTGAGAATCCATTATTCTCCCCCCACTTTGATTTCTCTAAAACCCCACTTGATGAAGAAGACCAAGACGAAGAAGAGGCAGATGCTGACGAGAAGTGAAGTCTGACCCCGAGTATTGCCAATAGGATATAGGAATTGTGGAGCTGTAATATCGTTTCTTTTATTTTTGTGTCAAACTGTACTCTTATTTCTGCTGTAACCTTCTGTACTTTGATGTAAAAATTCCGCAGTACTCATGAATAATTCTTTTCTATCGAATAACCTGTCTTAGTTCACTGGGCTAAGATCTGGTATATTCATGCTTTATTAGAATTTATTATCACCAACATTATTGAATTACATTAACTGTCATATTCACGTCCAACCTTGGTGTGGGGGCGTGACATTTGGTCTACATTTGGTACATGAGGCAAGAGATCATTGTCATTCCTATTGGTTCTATTGATTTCCTGGCTTTGACTCCATCAGTTAGGTTCCCAATAATTTGTTGACTTGGGTGATCCTTTATCTATTTGGGAGTATCATCTTCATCTTATTCTTTTGGTTGTTGATCATCAAGGCTTGTTCCTTCGGGAGTGGGCTAAGAATTTGTTGAGTCTGTCTGTCCTTCAGAGAGGTTTTGTTGATTTGCAACTGTGTTTGGTTCAGCTGTGATGGAATCAACTTCAGCTATGATAGGATGAGTTATGGTAGGTGAACTTGGTTGATCTGCAGTAGGATCTTCATCAGCTGAGTCAATTGTGTCTTTGACAATGATTTCTTCTATATTGGTGGCTCTGAGCTTTCTCTCAATTTGTTCCGCCTGTTTTCTGTACTCATCAATACATTCATCAAATACAACATGAGGTGCTTCTTCTACAACTAATGTTCTTTTGTTAAAGACTATGTATGCTTTACTTATTTTAGAATATCCATGAAGGGACCAGTTTTAACATCAAAAGCATTCAGTTGGTTTTTGCCATTGTTGCGGATGAAACACTTACAACCAAAGATACGAAAATATGAAACAGTTGGTATTATGCCATTAGAAACCTCATAGGGGTTTTACTATGTCTCCCTACTATCATACTTCTGTTCTGAGTATGGCATGCTGTGTTGACAGCTTGAGCCCAGAACCTTTTTGGAAGATTAGTCTCAGCAATCATTGTCCTGGCTGCTTCCTTGAGGGTTCTGTTCCTTCTTTCAACTACACCTTTTTGTTGTGGTTTTCTTACAGCTGATACTTCATGCTGAATCCCATTCTAATTATAATACTCAGTTGTGGCTTTGTTGAGAAATTCTCCTTATTTGTCTGATGTGATCTTTATGATTGATAGTGATTTTCTCATTCTGAATTTTTCTTAGCAGCTCAGGTAGCTTGGTTAGAGTTTCACTCTTCTTATAGAGAAACACTATCCAAGTGTATCTTGATTAGTCATCCACAACTACTAAGGCATGCTTCCTTCCACTCAGAGTTCTTTGCTTTATAGGATCAAATAAATCCATGTGAAGTAGGTCCAAAATTCTGTTGGTAAGAGTGGTAGGTTGAACTGATTTGAAAGACGTTTTTGTTTGCTTTCCCTTCTGGCATGCATTACAGAGTCTCATTCTTGAATACTTCTTCTGGAAATCCCCTGACCAACTTTTGTGAGCTTATTTTGTTGGTGCTTTGAAGTTCAAATGATATAGTCTCTTGTACCAGAGCCATCCATTTTCAACTATTATTCTGGATATGAAACATGTATTGGGAGTACTTGTTTCCCAATCTATCATGTATACATCCCTTTTTTTCTGTAGCCTTGTAGCTTCACTTCTCCAGATACAAGATAAATTACCATACATTTCTTATAATGAAAACTACTAGATTTTTCACATCATAGAACTGGCTTATACTCAAAAGATTGTATTTGAGACCTTTGATATACTATACTTTTGAGATGATAATGTTCCCTCTGTACAACTCCCCATATCCTTTGGTTTGTTCACAAGAGCTATCCCCAAAGGTTACATCTGGACCTCTTTCTTTGATGTAGTTTGACATAACTTTCTTGTTTCCTGTCATGCATCTTGAGAACCCTTAGACTAGAAACCATTCTTCACCTCCTACAGTTGACTTTGAGGTGACATGATAGTATTCCTTCCACCTTTTATGCAATCAGACAAGAAGATATTTAGATACGCAAATTTGAGTGGGTCCTTTAGGGTTAGTGGATTTCCTGGATAATTGATTTCTCCTGGTGTTTTGAAACTGATGTTGGTTATTCCTATTATGTGCATAGTGTCCTGGTCTATATCCTTGATTTGGATCCTATGTAGGATATGACTGATAGTGGTTTTGATGTGAGACATTTCTAAATCTTGGCTAAGACCAGTTATTAAGGTTTTGAGGTCTCCACACCTGGTAATTTTGAAAATTTGGATTACCTTAATGTTTTCATTACCTCTCCCATTGTGAAATCTATTTTATGGGAGTCTTTGGCAATAAGCAGAATAATGTCTTGACTGGTGATGCTATTTTGGCTATTGCCTAGTCTTCTGTCTAGGATGCTGCCTTGAAATCTTGGCTGCTGCCTAAACTGTTGACTGTGTTGCTGCCTATTTTTAAATACAGGTTTGTTGATAGGCTCAACAGTCTGGACAAGTGTTTCTCCCTCAATAAAAGTGGTTTTTGAATTTGAGGGAGTATTGGGGTCATATCCAAGGCCTGATTACAAATAGAGTGGCCTTTGGTGTATACACAGTCCATCTAAGGCTATAGATGCTTTTAGAGATGTTAGTTCCTTAGCTTATGTGTTGCTCAACTGTTTTAGTTTTGAAAACTCAATTTTAATATGAGCGAGTGCATCTGAATTTTCACTATTTAAATTAGTCAGACTATTAATCTCAGTTGTGGTAATTTCAGCTGAGTATTTTAAATTATTCTCAAAAAAATTTTCAAACTCAGCTCTAATGTTTTCATGTTTGGCTGACTCTTGGCTGAGTTTGTCCAAGTTATTTTCCGGCTGCCTTTTCTTATTTTTCAGCTGTGTATCCTCAACTATCACATTCAGGTATGCAATTTCTAAAGTTTCAAAATCTTTTAACAGCTGATTTAAAGATCTGTGCTGTTACATTATGAATTTTGAGGTTTAGAAGTTACCTCTTCATCAGCTATGTTGGCCATTAAGCATTTTTAGTTATCATCATCAGAAAAGAATCCATTGCTTGATTCTGCTCTCTCTTGTATCTAATCTTCTCCAATGACAGCTTTCCTCTTGTCTTCTTTTCTGCCCATGTCTTTCTTTTCTTCATCCTTATTGATATCTGGGCAGTCAAACTGGATGTGTCTTGTCTTATGACATTTATAGCATTCCACTTTCCAGTTTCCAGCTTTTTAGTTCCTCCTTGGATTCTCCTTATAGTTCCTTTTATACTTTGAGTAATTCTTCCTGAAATTGCTGAATCTTTTCTTGATGAATGCCATTTCTTCCTCAAAGTTTGGAGGACTTGGAGGATTGACTTTAACTTGGCTTTTTGCAGGGGCCTCAGCTGCAAATGCAATTCTTTTTTCGTCTGGATCACTAGATGATGAGCAGGGCAGCTCGAACTTAAATGCGTTGAGGTTTGAAAATAGTTCTTGGATCTTTATCTTGTTGAGATCCTTTGATTCCCTCCTGGATACTGTCTTCATGCTCAATTCTGGGGTAAGGGACCTTAGGACTTTTAGAGCCATCCCTCGGTTGCCATAGGTTTTCCCAAGAGAGTTGATTTTGTTGATGATCTCAGTGAATTTGGTATCGACTTTGTCTATTGTCTATCCATTCTTAATTTTGAAGTTGTCAAACTTTTGGGTAGCAATTGACAACTTGTTTTATTTGATCAGCTCAGTCCCTTCACACATTATAGCTAATGTGTCCCATATCTCATTGGCATTTTTGAAATTCTTGATATTCACTAGAGTGGCTTTATCAAGAGTTTGATACAAAATATCGCTATCCCGGTTGTCATGATTTGCTAGCTTCCTTTCTTCTATGGTCATCTCTATTCTTCTATTGGGAATCTGCTTTGGTTTCCCAGCTACAATTTCTTCATCTGAATTGTCCTTCAGGAAGGTGAAGGGTCCATCCTCTATAATACACCACATATCATCATGTATGGATGATAGATGTACCTGCATTCTAAGGTGATGTTAAAGAGAGTAAATCACATAGAACTTTTTAGTGGCTTCAGAGGTGGGGTAATCCTCTACTAGTCTACTTTTCTCCAAACCAGTTGAAGATAAATTCACTATAACTTTCAAACAGTGAAATCACATTATGATGAATTTAGTTACAACAGCTCCCAACCAGTGGAAACCCATGACCGTTGTAACCCATTCCCTTGGTTGCCTAACACCTCCGGATAAAAAACCCATGTATGCCTCAACAACTTGCAAGCTTCCTATCACCTTCCAATTAACAACCCGTGGATGTCTTACAACCTCTTACTTTCAAGAACCTCGTTCAAGAAAGGAACCCCCTATTCAAACTTAGAGACAAGAGTGTTGTCTTTTCCAACTTTAAGAGCTTTTCAGTAATTACTTTATGATCTTGCACTTCATGATGCTCTAGATGTATAATTCTTTGTGTTTGCTTTGATTGCTTTGTAAGTATAGTTCGCATCGTACTTCTGCTCAATTGTTCTTCAGATATTTATAGTTCGATCTTTGAGCTCTTCATAGTCGTTGAATCTTGTAACAAATCTATCCATTGGAGAGTGGACTTCTTTGTTTATCTTTTTATCTCTTTGCAATGCTTTCCTTCATTTTTCAAATCTGACCGTTTGAAGATTTATGTTGCCGTTGCGCTGCTTTTTTCGATTACTATAATTAGTAAGACTTCTGGGAGCGAACCTTTAAGTAATAAAATATTCCTTAGCTTTCGGGAATCAATTGTCCCCTTGCTTTAATTAAGTGTCCACATGACTTTCCATCATTGTTGACTTTTCAAGATTTGCTGATGTGGACTTGGGTATTGTCCAGTACTTGGCTGATATTATGTCTTTGATAAAGCTCATATGATATTCCCTTTTGGTTTAACCTGGATGATGTGTTGGTCAAACCCGACTGATGTTCTGCCTAGACAAAAGTTGGCTGATATTTGGTCTTGATGAAAGTTGGCTGATATTTGCCTTGGTCAAACTCAACTCATATTTTTCTTTGACCAAACTCGACTGATGCCTGTGTGGTCAACCTTAGCTGGTATTCTCCTTTGACAAAATCCGGCTGATATAATAGCTATTTTGTACTTAGTCAAAATTTTCTTTACTGATATTCAACTATACTTCGGACTTGGTCAAACCTGGCTGCTAATTTCCTTTGACCGAAACCCGGCTGATGTTTATTGGTAAACCTTAGATGATATTTGGCGTTGATGACTAATGTTTATCAGTCAACCTTAGCTGATATTTTTCGTTAACCAAAACCCGGTTGATATTTTTAAGTGGTCAAGCTCAACTGATATTTGCCTGTTCTATACTAAACCAAATTTCTACCTAAAGGCCTATAGAAGATACTCATTTGATTCTTCTTTATAGTTTCAAGTACATACATTTGAAATAATGTTTGAATATAGGGATGACATCATCAAAATCTTAAAATTATATTCCCAACAATCGGGCTCCTTATTTAAATGTATTATTTTACGTGTTTAAGATATCGAATGCACATTAATTAATTTATGCTAGTGACAGCTTTAATTAATTAATTTCTTATCCAAGAGTAGTAACACTAGAACTTCATTTTTATATCAGGATTAAATCCACCTGCAAGATTTAATATAATAATCATTATCGAGCAACTCAAGGAGACATCATCAACCCGCACGAGTCGGGATACGGTTTCTAGTTATAATAATAATAATTATCATATAAATAATATTATTACCCAAGATACAATGAATATTGAGTCAACTCTCACCCATGGTAAATCAAAGTAATAAATATTGTAAATACACAATTAAATATTATATACTTAGAATTAAGAAATAATAGTTATCCGAGATTTACGTTCTTATTACAATCAGTACGGAAGACACTATCTCACTGCGATCCTATTCAACGTATGCAAATACGCTAACGCATGCTAATAGTCAAGACGAACTAATCTCAAACATACATTACAACCTTTCATATAATTTTTCTAGTGATTATATAAACTGTGAATTATTATATTATTTTATAAGGCACCGATAATGTGATCTTCCAGGGCAACACCAACACACAACATTATCTATAATATAAATTAGATAGACAATACACTTGCATAACCATAACGTGAATTAGTATACACAACATGTGATTAAATGTAATTAATATTCTCATAGGTAGTTACAGGAAAAGTAATATTCTCATAGGTAGTTACGGGGAAATAAGGTAATACAAGCATAAAGTATACTTTGCAGTATGCAACCCTAACAATCACGCACCTATACTCAAATCATGCTTTTAAGTACACTACTCTATTAGATAGTCTAGCATATCTCCCACTTATAGTCAAAGAAATACTGCTATACACCGCAATCCCATTCCTTCCACATGCCCTTCAAAAACTTTTGAGGGTAAGCTTTTTGTGAGAGGATCAGCAATATTATATTCCGATGCAATCCTGGATACAACTACGTCTCCTTCTTTTATGAAGTGTCGTATGATATGGTACTTGCGGTTAATATGTTTACTTGCCTTATAGGCTGGTGGTTACCTCGAATTTATGAGTGCATCGGTATTATCACAGTAAAGTGTAATACCCTTTGGAAAATCAGGAATCACATCTAAGTCCTGCAGGAAGTACTTGAGCCATATCGCCTCATTGTCTACCTCAGTGGCTGCCACATACTCGACTTCCATGGTAGAGCCCTTGATGCATTTATGCTTCACACTCCTATAACTAATGGCTCCACCTCACAGAGTAAACACATAACCTGGATTAGACTTGGACCTTTCTTTGTCTGATAAAAATCCGAGTTAGTATAACCCACTGGACATAGGTCATCTGATTAAATATACTATCATATACTCCCGAGTCCTTCTCAGTTACTTAAGTATGTGCTTGACAGCAATCCTGTGCACTAGTCCTAGGTTCGACTGATATCTAGCAGCCATGCCTATGTCATGGCAGATATCTAGTCTAGTGAAAAGCATAGCATATGTGGGGCTTCCCACAGCTGATGCATAATGGACTAGCTTCATCTCATCTATCTCCTTTTGTGTCTTAGGACACATATCCTTAGATAGTTGAATTCCATGCTTGTACGGTAACCTTTCTTGGAATTCTCCATGCTAAGTCGCTTTAGCATTGTATCGATATAGGGTGCCTGAGATAACCACATCATCCTTTTCTTCTGATCACGAAAGATCCTGATCCCAAGGATATGCCCTGTTTTTCCCAAATCCTTCATATCGAATGGCTCAGACATCGATAATCAGAAGGATATCATCTACGTACAATACAAGAAACACCAACACGTTTCCATCATATTCCTGTTTGGATTCTGGATACAAAATCAAGTATGCAGTGTAATAATAAAACTCAAAATAAAGAATCCCAAACAGGATCGATCAAGTAACGTATATACAAAAAATAAAATGACGAAGACAAATGATTAAAGTCCCATACATTTGAAGCATTTGATAATATCTTCGTAATTTTGATGATGATCACGAGCATGAAATCTCTTCATCGCAAACACTGAAAGGACGATGTCTCTGATTCACACGCATCGGATGTTGCCGGGAAATATTCAACGAAACTCCATTCTTCAAGAACACGGCTAGAAAGTTATCGTAGGAATTTATTCTCTAATTTTTCTTGCTTATTTCTTATCTCAAAGATGAAGAACAAGATGAAGAAAATTTTTCTCTCACTCTCCTCTATAGCTCTCGGCCGAACCACCACGTTTTGTGGTGCGGTGTTGTTTTGTTCACTTTATAAGACAAAGTGATGAAAAGATGTCAAATGAAAATGATATGATCTTATCATGTCATTTGAATGCATGTGATGGAAATAACATGCCATATCTGCACTAAAAACCAAAGGCAACACCAAGACAAAAAGGGGGAGGGGCGACCATTAGGAAGGTGCTAGGAAATGGGCCGAGTCACTCGGCTCGTGTACCGGACGTTCGTCAAACGACTCCGTTAAATACACTATGTTTTATCACCAATGTATTTATATTAATTAATTAATCCAATTAATTAATTTTATCAAGTACAAATATATTCCTCTAAGTAATATACTTTATGAATTAAATTAATTACCCAGTAACTTAATTTCAATTCATAAGACCGATATTTGATTTATCCAGTAAATCATAATTAGATATCCAATATCTAATATTAATAGAGAGATGATAAATTCACATTTATCCGTCAACGATCCTAATGCACGACTCTATAGGTCCATCTCAGTCGGCGTTGGGAGGAACCAATGAGTGCGGGTAGCACTTAGCTAGCCTAGCAGGCCGCACTGTAAATCCCGACTGAGAACGAATGAAGGGAACACTCCAGAACCATTTTGTCGTGAATACAATATACGTATAAACCCTTCATCAGATGTCCCGGTCAAGTCTTCGGATCACGGTAAAGTCAAACCCTACCAGTGACTAGACACTATACATGTGTTAATGTAAATCAAGACTGACTGATTACTAGTGTACCCAATTCGAATAGATCAGAATACTTTGTCCAAAGACTTGTGATTTTATTTGCCATTAACCGTATAGGACATTCGCCTGCTCACTAACAGGAGATAGAATCCTTTCTTGGTGTAGTCCGCACTTCAAGGTTTACCCAGTGATTAAGCAAATGGGTCTAACTACTCTAATGAAAAACTAAATTACACATGCACATCTCTTACTGAACCCTAAAGTCAAAGGTCCATGTATAGTATCACAACCTTTCGATTCGTCATCGACTCTCCAAGAGTGAATACCGTGTGACTGAATTAAGTATGAGTCGTGTTCGAGTATACTGGTCTGACCAATATACCTATAACTATGCTATCAAGACACGCACATGTCCTAGCATCAGTTATACGGGCCTTACTCAAAACTTAATGCCCAATTAAGTTTATCGAGTTGTGAACGGTTTACGTAAATATGCCTTAAACACTTCTAGTGCACTTCTCTCTTATCTGATAATGAGAGTGGAATGTTCACTCTTACTTACAAGGACTTCAGTTCAATGTTTACCAAATCAATAATGCATTTGAAATATAATAAACAATGAATGGATCATATTGCCTTTTATTATTAATTCCAAAATTACAAGTACAATACTTCTTCTCTCTCATCCTCTGAGTGGCATTCGAGAGCATATCCCTAATAATCTCCCACTTGCACTCAATGCCATTCATCATGGTATCCAATACCCATGTTCTTCATATGTCTTTCTAAGACAGCCTGAGATAACGGCTCAGTCAGCGGGTCAGATACATTGTCTTCTATGTCTACTCTTTGCAACGAAGCATATCCTTTGCTAACCATCTCTATATGCTTGGTGCTGTGGTAAGACCTTGGCTCCTTGTCTTGGGCGATAGCGCCATCATTATCACAGAATAGTGATATAGGCAGCTCCGCGCTAGGCACTACTTGAAGTTCTTGCCCAAACTTCTTCATCCAAAAAGCTTCCTTGCTAGCCTCTGAGGCATCTTGGTACTCTGGTTGGCAGGTGGAATCTGCAGTAGCGCTTGCTTTGGAGCTTCTCCAAGATAATGCTCCTACATTGAGAGTAAACAAATACCCAGATATCGGCTTATAGTCGTCCTGGTTTCCTTGAAAATCAGAATCAGTGAATCCAAACACTTTCAGTTCTCCACAACCGTAAGTAAGAACCATATCTTTAGTCCTTCTCAAGTACTTAAGAATGTTCTTAATGGCAATCCAGTGTTCCCTTCCCGAGTTTGCTTGAAAACAACTTACCTCACACACAACATAGGCTAAGTCTGGTCTCGTGCACAACATAGCGTACATGAGGCTACCTACTACCGAGGAATATGGTACCTTACTCAACCCTCTTGTGTATTCCTAACTTTGAGGACACATTATATTGGTGAAATGAATTCCCTGTCGCATGGGAAGGAACCCTATTTAGAATTATCTATCTTGAATCTTCTCGGGATATTTTCTATATAGATGGCTTGGGAAAGTCCTATCATTCTTCACGGTCTATCTCTGTAAAGACGGATACCAAGAATATAGGAAGCTTCTCCCAAGAATTTCATGTAGAACGTTTTAGAAAGCCATGCTTTCACAGTGCTGAGCATTGCTACGTTATTTCCTATAAGTAGAATATCATTTACATATAGTACTAAGAACGCAATGTTGCTCCCACTGACCTTTTTGTAAACACATGGATCCTCCTCATTTTGCACGAAATCAAAGTCCTTGGCTGCTTTGTCAAATCGAGGGCTCCAACTCCGAGAAGCTTGCTTCAAACCATAAATGGCTCATTGCAGCTTACACAGCTTATGAATATTAGCTTTGGACACAAAACCCTTAGGATGCTCCATGTAGATTTCCTCCTTGAGGTATCCATTAAGAAAATCCGTTTTGACATCTGTATGCCATATTGCATAATCGTAATGGGCAGCAATGGCAGTTTTCAAGTCTTAAAAAGAGCGGACGATATGTGCGGGCGATTTCACGCATTGAAGGTGCGACCCGATCCCCTTTTCCCCTCGTCCGATTCACATCTCCTTCCCTAATCTAGTGAATTATCCAGATAATCTGCCTTCAGGTTATTTGTTCGGATTCTCAATTCCTTCCTACCCATATTTTTTTTTCGATTTTTCTGAGTTAAGTTGTCGTTTGAGGTTTGGCGGCTATTCTCTCCTGTTGAGGTTCGTCTTTCGCGATTTGTTCTTGCTGGTCGGATATTGTTTTCGCGATTTCGTCTGCGGATTGCTCTCGGGTTGATCGTTTTTCTGGAATTTGTTCGCGAATCGGGGCCTGCTTGTTTCTTATGTCTTCGTCTACAGCGTGTGGCCTATTCTCCTCTTCCTCCCGGCCGGTGGAAAGCTCGCCTGCGTCTGGTGCGGCAGGCAACCTAGCTCAGGCCTTTGATGCCCAAGGCTTTAGTGAGTTAGGGATGAAAGTTCTTGGATTTTCTGATTCGGCTCTCCTTCAGGTTAAAATCGATGAAATATTTGGAAGTTCTTCTGCTGAACCTCCACTGGTTCCATCGGCCGGTTCTCGGCCACAGCGATGTTGTTTCGGGCCCGCGTTTGCTGCAAATCGGGGCCCCCACTCGGGCCAGGCGTGACCCCCGTCTTGATCGGCCCGTGGACCCATTTCCAATGCTGGGTTGCACTGCTGCAACTGATTTGGTTAGCTCTTCTTGTCTTTTTTCTGTACCATTGATTCCATCTTCATCTGGTTTGGCTACTGCCTCTAGTTGCAATGTTTCCGGTGCGGGATTGGATGATTATGTCCTTGTGCAGGAGCTATCTTCTTCTTTAGCTAAGAATAATTTTATGTCTTCTGTTACTGATTTGGAGACTCCAGGGTGTGCTGCTCCTCCATCTTTTGTTCACTGTTGTAGTGGGGATATTATGAATGTTATGAATTTGCCTTGTAACATTGATGCTAAGCCTTTTGCTACTGGAAATTCATTGTCTATGAATTTTGGTTCAATTTCTACTCCCTTAACTTTGGACAATTCGGTTACTAATGGAATTAATTCTAATACTTTTGGTAAGAAAAGGGGACTTAAGTTTATTAAACCAGAAATTCAAAATGGAGAGGTGATTGTGAAACCTTCTGCTAGTATTGGGCTTGAGGGTGCTAAGAAGTGGCAATGTACCTTAGTTGGGTATTTTTTGGGGAAAGCCCCTACTCTCAATGTGATTAAGAATTATTTTATGTCGGCGTGGAAGGGGCTTAAGGAGGTGTTCTTCTCTGAGGGGGGATTCTTTTTCTTCAAGTTTGATAGTGAGCGAGTTCTGTCTGAGGCGTTAGAGGGTGGGCCGTGGCTGATTCAGGGCCAGTCTATTTTCCTTACCCGGTGGAAGCTTGGCATGTCCCTTAAGAAGGTTCAACCTAAACATGTCCCTGTTTGGGTGAAACTTCGTGATGTCCCCCTCGAGTATTGGACTGACGAGTGTCTTAGTATTACTGCTAGTGCTATAGGAGCCACTTTTTGCTGATGTTTTCACCAGGAACTGCCTGAAAGTGGATTATGCTAGAGTGTGCGTCATGTTAGACGCTGATACTAGCCCGATCCGCTCGTTCCTTATGGTTATTCCATCTGATGGTGATTGTCCTGCTGTTAGGAGGATCCATGTTGAGTATGAATGGTTACCACATCGGTGTGGTGTTTGTAGAGTTTTCGGGCATCGTGATCAGGTTTGCCCGAGCACCTCTAAGCCTCCGGTTCAGAAGCAGGTTAAGCAGGCTCGTATTTATGTGGCTAAGCCTGCTCCCCGGCGCTCATGGTGCAGGGTCCTCGTTGGGTCTGGTTCCGGTTGGGGGTCGCTCAGCCGGGTTGGCCACGATGTCTGCTCCGGGGGCCCAGATGTGGTGTTAGCTGGGGGCTCTGGAGGTCGTGGGGCTGGTTTGAGCCCGTTGAGTAGTGTCTCTACTTTCTCCTTGGTTACTACCAGCTCTCCTATCGTGTCGCCTAGGAGGGTTTCTCGCTGGTATGTTTGAGCCGTCTCACAACAGTTTGCGGCTCTTTCTGGTCTCCCGATGATGTTGAGGTTGAGAATCCCGAGTTTGTCGGCACGTCGCTTTGTTCTAGTTCCTCTTCTATGGGCCCTATATCCGATGCGGCCCTTCTCGAGGGTGTTAGATGATTCCGCTCGCAGTGTGGAATGTCCGTGGCTGAACCGTCCAGGACCATCGTAACTCGGTCCGGAGGTCATTTCTTCTTTTAGTCTTTGTTGTGTTGCCTTACTGGAGACGAAAGTCTCGGTTGGTAACTCGAGGCATATTGCTTCTCTGGTTAATGCTTCGTGGCAGTGGTTTTTTGATTATGGTAACGGGCCGGGTAAGCGGATTTGGCTGGGCTGGGATTCCGGCGTGGTCTCTGTTGATATTATTGCTATTGATCCGCAGCTTATTCACTGTCGGATTATTTCGCTTATTGACTCGTCCAGTTTCCTAGTTACTTTTGCTTATGGTTCTAATGATGCTATCCAGAGGAGACTTCTTTGGCAGTACTTGACTGATTTTTCTGTTTTGCATGTTAGCGAGCCTTGGGTGATTATGGGCGACTTTAATGCTGTTTTGGATTGTAGCGAGATCTTAGGGGGAGAGGTCACTCATCATGATGATGAACTCCCTATGTTGGAGTTCAGGGAGTTCTGTCAGCGTGCTGATCTAGAGACGCTTCCGATGTTGGGCTCCTGGTTCTCGTGGCATAATAAGAGCCCTTCTCCTAGATCTTTGTGGAAACGGTTAGATAGAGTCCTGGGTAATCCGCAGTGGTTTATTTCTCATTCTGACTACTCCTATACTTGCGATTTGCCTCGGACCTCTGATCATAGCCCGCTTATCTTTGGTTTTGGTAGCTTGTCCCGTCGTAGGGGTAAGATGTTCAGGTTTGATAACTTTCTGGCAGATTCTGATGACTTTCTGCCTGCTGTCTTTGGTATTTGGCATCATCTTATTGTGGGAGCCCCCTTCTTTGCGATTTGCCGGAAGTTAGATGCCCTTAAGCATGTTTTTCGCGCTATGAGGAAGAGGAAAGGGGACTTGGCTATTAATGTGGCTTCAGCGTCAGCTTTCCTTTCTGCGCCTACTATCCTTAGAGAGTTTCCTTTGTCGACTACGCTTTACGGTTAGAAGGGTGTTGCGGTGGGTGTTCTCTTCCACTGTTTCCTAGGAGCAGTCCTCGCTCGAGCAACGGGCCAAGCTAGCGTGGCTCAAGGATGGGGACCGGTGCTCTGCTTTCTTCTTCCGAGGGTTGCCTCTAGGAGGGCTCGTTCGCGGATTTTTAGGTGGTTTAGAGGCGGCATTGGTATCGAGATCCTGTTCTCATTCGGGATGAGGTAGTTGGGTTCTATGAGAGGTTATTGGGTTCTTCGGATCGGGTTCACCTATATCGTTCAATCGGTGAGACCCTTTGTCTCTTCTTCTCTTCCTCCCGATGTTGCGTTACATATGATCGACCGGTTTCGATGAGGAGGTTCGCTCGCTTTTCTTTGGGTTCGATATGAATTTGGCCCTGTGCCCCGATGGGTTTAATGCCGCTTTTTATCGACGAGCCCGCCGATTGTTGGGGGTGAGATTACTTACGCTATTAAACATTTTTCTCCTCGGGTTTATTCGTCAAGCGATCAATACTACCCTTATATCTCTTGTTCCTAAAGTTGCTTTGCCGAGGAGCATGTCCGATTTTAGACCGATTTCTTGTTGTAACCTTTTATATAAGGCTATTTCTAAGATTATGGTCCATCGTATGCGTGATAGCCTTGATTCCTTGATTGATCCAAATTCGATCGCGTTTATTCCTGGGAGAAGGATTAGTGATAATATCCTTCTCGCCCAGAGCTTCTTCATGGTTATGGGCAAAGAGGGATGCCGAGTCGGTGTGTCTTTAAGGTTGATCTTATGAAAGCTTACGATACTGTTGAATGGGATTTTGTTTTGTTTGCTCTGCAATGTATGGGGTTCCACCAGACGTTTATTGCTTGGGTCAGGGAGTGTATCACCACTCCGGCTTACTCGATCTCCTTGAATGGGGATGCTGAGGGTATATTTAGGGGCCGTAGGGGGCTGAGGCAGGGTGACCCTATCTCTCCGTATCTGTTTGTTATTGTTATGGAGGTCCTCCATGGTATTATCGCCCATGAGATCGCTCAGACTCCGGGGTTCAGATTCCACTGGAAGTGTTTGGCTACACGCACCTTCATGCTTGCTTTTGCCGATGACCTCCTCCTTTTCTGTAATCCTGATGTTGTCTCTGTCGGTGTTCTTAAGAAAAGTATTGAGATCTTTGCTTCCCTTTCTGGTCTACGCCAACCCGAGTTAGAGTAATATCTTTCTTTCAGCTAGTGCTCAGGTGCTGGGGTCCCAGTTCCAGCAGTTGTGAGGGTTTCAGCTAGTTCAGCTTCCTGTGATGTATTTGGGAGTTCCCTTGATTACTTCAAAGCTGACAATTGCTATGTGTACCCCTTTGATTGATTCGATTGATGGTCGTCTGAGTTCGTGGGCTAGTCTTGCTCTTTCCATGGCAGGTCGGTGCCAGCTTATTCGCTCTGTCTTATCTTCTTTACATATTTATTGGGCTGGTAGTTTTCTTTTGCCTAAGGGCGTTCTCTCTTTGATTGAGATACGTATCAGGCGGTTCCTCTGGCGAGGTTCTCATGATTCGGGCCTGGCCAAGGTGGCCTGGGCTAAGGTTTGCTTGGATGTGGATTGTGGGGGCCGTGGCATCATTCCGTTGAGGCTCCAGAATCAGGCGCTGATGGCTCGTCATATCTGGGCTCTTATCACGGGCTCTAATCGTTCGCAGGTTAATTGGGTTCGGACTTTTAGGTTGCAGCAGTGTTCTTTCTGGGACCTCAGTGTTTCTCCTGCTTCAGCTTGGTATTGGCGTCAGCTTCTGAAACTGCATCCCCTTGTTATGGGAGCATTTCAGTATTCCATTGGAGATGGCTCATCCTTCTTCTTGTGGTCGGACCCCTGGCATGCTATGGGTGTGCTTAGGCATTCCGTTCCTAGAGCTCCTCTGTGGTCCGGCATCGACGTGGGTGCTAGGCTTGGTTCGGTTATTGTTGAGGGTTCTTGGGAGTGGCCGGTGGTGGATAGGCCCGAGCTTTTACAGATTACTTCTGCTTTGCCACCTATTAATGGGGGTCAGGACCGCGTTTTATGGAGACCGCTTAGTTCGGGAATTTTTCATCCTCTTCGCTCTTCGGTTCCTCGGGAGGTTATTCGCCCCCTGTTCCTTGGGCTCCGCTCTTGCACGGACCGGGAAAGATCCCGAGACACTCTTTCATCCTCTGGTTGGCTATTCAGAGCGGTTATCGACTATGGATAAGCCTTGGCTTCATATTGATGGGATTTGTGTCCTTTGTGGTATGGCGGTAGAGACGCACTCCCACCTATTCTTTCAAAGGCCCTTATTCTAGGAGGTGTATTTCTATTGCTAGGAGGGCCGTCCGCTTTCGTTGGCCTCACTGTGTGGAGCTCCGGTATTGTGGGTGCTAGGAGGTGGAGAGGTAAGCACGTGGTCAACGTGGCTTACCGTATTCTTCTTCCGCGTTGGTCTATTTGATTTGGCAGAGAGGAACGAGAGGAGGTTTGGCGAGCCGTCGAGATCCTCATTCGGTTACTTTCCGTGGATAGGTCTTGTTCGTGATATTATCTCTCGAGATGGCGGCTCGTTCTCTCTCTACTGTGGCTCTTCGTCGTATTTGGAGGATAGCTTGGTAGTTCCTCTTTTGTTTGTATCTTTCTAGGCTTTGTAGCTTTGGTAGCCATTTGTTCGTAGGCTTTGTTTTCCTACTTTTGCTATTTGTTACGTTGTTTGGTGCACCATTCTATATGGTTGTCGGGTATTGGCCAGCCTTTCTTGGCCACTCTTATTTTATTTATGCAATTGACTTTTCCCAAAAAAAAAAAAAATGGGCAGCAATGGCAAGCATCATGCGAATAGACTTGATCATAGCTATGGACGAGAAGGTATCATGATAATCGATCCCTTATTTTTGGGTATAACCCTTTGTCACAAGCCTGGCCTTATAGGCGTCAACCTTTCCATCCCCATCAGTCTTCCTCTTATAGATCCATTTACTTCCAATAGTATTCATGCCAGTTGGTAGATCTGCTAGAGTCCAGAACTAATTGGCATGCATCGAGTCTATCTCAGCTTCCATAGCTTCTTTCCATTTATCGGAGTCCACATCCACTATCGCGTGGTCATAGGTGATAGGGTCGTCCTCACGGATATCAGGTACGTCGTGGAGACTAAGTTCCTCGATATATGTATAACCATACATCTTAGGTAAGTGAGACACCCTATCAGACCATCAAAGTGGAGGTTGTGTTACAGTAGGTTTGGTTCGAGATCCCTGATCAGATGTATCCTCAGGACTTTCATTGTGCTCTTCCAAAGAGACATTTCTACCCAAGCCACCTTCCTGAATCAATTCATCCTCAAGGAAGTGCGCTTGTAAAGCCACAACGACCCTATGGTTTTCTGGCATGTAGAATAGATAATCCACCGAGTCCTCTGGGTATCTTATGAAACGTCCCTCGACGGACCTTGCTTCCAGTTTGTCAACCTTAGCCTTTTTAACATAGGCTGGACATCCCCAAATCCTTATATAATCAAGACTTAGTTTCTTACCCTTCCACATCTCATGTGGAGTGATAGGAACGGATTTGGAAGGACATCTATTAAGGATATAGGCAGCGGTAAGTAAGGCGTTCCCCCACAGGTAAATTGGTAAATAAGTGTAGTTCAACATGGAGCGGACCATATCCAACAAAGTCCGATTTCTCCTTTCTGAAACACCATTTAACTGTGGGGTTCCTGGCGGCGTGAATTGTGAAACTATTCCATGTTCCTTAAGGAACTCATCAAACTTGGTGCTCATATCCTCGCCACCCCGGTCTGACCGAAGTGCCTTGATATGAGATCCAGTCTGTTTTTCAACTAGGGCCTTAAATTCCTTGAATTTAGTAAAGGCTTCGGATTTATGTTTCATCAAGTACACATCCCATACCTAGTATGATCATCTGTGAATGTTATGAAATAGTGGTATCCATATCGGGCTGCTTCCAAAGCACTACAAATGTCGGTATGTACCAACCCAGGTTTGTCTGCAGCCCTTTCAAATGTCCCTATGAAGTGGGACTTAGTCATCTTGCCTCTAAGGCAGAATTCACAAATTGGTCTTCACCCAATGTACTTAAAAGTCCATCTTTCTCCATTTTGTGAACCTTGGTCTGACCAACATGACCAAGTCTAAGGTGCCACTTAAGATCTTGATTAGTATCATTCCTACCACGTTTCCTAGTTATAGTGTTCACAACTGATTTATTTTGCACATTTAGATGATATAAACCATTCAACAATGTAGTTGTACCAACAATTTTATTTCGAAAATAAAGTGTACAACTACCATTACCAATGAAGAAAGAAAATCCTTTCCGGTCTAAGACTGGAATGGATACAATGTTTTTTATGCCCCTTGGGCAAAACAAATACTTCATCTAACGTTAAAATAAAACCGGATTCAAAGCCTAGTAGGAGTGATTCAATATCGATTGCCTCGACACTTTGTCTGCTTCCGACAGTGACCATCACTTCCCCAACTTCAAGCTGCCTACTTCATTCCAGATCCTGATTCATAGTACAAATATGAGAGGTAGCACCTGAATCCAGAATCCATAAAGCAGAATATAAGCCAAGCGCTGACGAGATAGGCGCCAAAGTGAGCAGCGGCAGACTATGAAGAAGCTGTGAATGCTGCTATTCCAGCTGGCTGCTAGTTGTCTCATGCTTGCGGAATAATTGGTTTCAAAAACAAAAAGTTCCGTACCTGATGCGCCATTTATATTGGGACAAGTCCTACGCCAGTGGCCCAGCTCACCGCATTCAAGACACTTGTCTGTAGGTTTTGGACCGCCTACCTTCTGAACCTTTGGGGCCTTGCCCTTGCCTTTCTGCACCCCTTTCTTGGGTTTATACTGCTCGTAGGTCTTATTCTTCTTGTTCTTGGACCTCCGAGGCCCAAAAGAAATCACAAGAGCATCCTCCCTCGGCTTAATCTATAAGTTAGACTGTGATGTCACCAGTTTGTTCATTACCCCAGCTAATGTAAATAAAATCTCATTATAGTTGAAATTCATTACAAACTGCGCGAAGGAATCAGGTAGAGATTGAAGGATGAGATCAATTTCGAGGGATAAATATGAAAGTTTAGCACCCCGAGCCTCTCAATCATAGAGATCATCTTGAGGACGTGGTCTCCCACTTTCTCCCCTTCCTTCATCCTAGCACTGAATAACTGCTTTGATATGTCATATCTAGCAGTCCTACTGTGCTCTCCATAAAGCTCGGTCAAGTGTGCGATAATCTGCCTAGCAGAAGCTATTTTCTCGTGCGCTCTCTGCAGCTCATTAGTCATTGAGCCCATCATAAAGCCACGGACTATCACATCATCCTTGACCCATTTTTCATGGACATCAATTTCTTCCTAATTACCCCTAGTTCGGATTGGAGTCGGTGGAATGTCCGCCTCCAAGACGTATCCCAGAGACTCCATGCCGAGTACAATCATCAGATTCCGCAACCAGTCAATGAAGTTGGGGCCAGTTAGGAGATTCGTTTCAAGTAGTATTGCAAGTGGGTTCTTTGCCATTTTAAGAGAGATGTTTCATTTCTCTGCATTGATTTAGACAATATTGAATTAGTGACTTGTTTTATTATGACCGAGTATAGAATTTAAGGGCTGGTATAATTTTTGTCTCAGCTCTCACTAATTTTATCGGAATTACACGCTCCCATGTTATAACCCGAAAGTTATGGTTGTTGGGATTCAGCGTAAGCGGTAAAATGAAAATTAATTCGATCTGAATCCCTACGAGGATCAATCGAGCTACGTATATACGAATATATAAACGAAAAACAAGAGTTGTAAGAAACTCACCCTTGAAGTCCTTTGATTAAATGGTATCCTTCTCTTGAGCTATTCCCCAAGCTTTACTTGAATTCTCTACGATCTGAAGCACTCCAAGAACTTGAACGATCCAACACCGAAAGCACCGCGTCTCTACTTGCCACGTGCTAGAGAAACGAACGGAATGACAATACCCAATTAACCTCTAAGGTTACAGCTAGAATCAAGTGATGAAGCTATGGATTTTGTGATTACAACACTCTTAGTGTATAACTCACTTCCTCTCTTTATGTCTTGATATTTTCTTCAAGAAAACTCTCAAGAACAATATGAACAAGAAGAAGACTTGAAGAAAATGTTATTCTCTCTCTCTCTCTCTCTCTCTCTCTCTCTCTCTCTCTCTCTCTCTCTCTCTCTCTCTCTCTCTCTCTCTCTCTCTCTCTCTCTCCTTTCTCACGTGAAGATGAATGAGGTGAGGTGAGAGATATAAGTCTTCCCAACTTATTCTAATTCAACCCTCATGTGAACAACTCATGTCACATGAATACCAACCCCACAAAGTCATGTTCTTTCATATAAAAATAAAACAAGACATAAGGAAGGTGGGTGGAACTAAAAGGCGGGGGCGGCCACCATGCAAAAACGGATGAGTTCGATTCGTTTAGGACTCCCGAGAGTCCAAACAGATAAACTCCAATTCCGTTCCGATGTATTTATATCGTTTAATTAATCCAATTAATTAAACATATAAAATACAAATTAACATAATTAATTTCTCCAGGAAATAATTATATTCATGAATTAAATTAATCACCTAGTGATATATTTAATTCATTGGGCTGTAAATCAATTTATCCGACAAAATCGATTTAGACATCTAATGTCCCAAATTTAGATATCCAATATCTAATATTCATAATGAGAGAATTAAGCTTGATTCATTCCATCGCCAATCCTAATGTGCGACTCGGTAGGTCCGTCTCAGTCAGCAATGGGAGGAACCAAAGAGTAGTAGCACCACCTAGCCAGCCTGGCGGCCTACACCGTACCCCAACTGAGAACGAATGATGGGGATCATTCAAGAACCATTCTGTCGTGAATATCAGTATACATATAAACCCTTCTTTCAAATGTCCCGATTAAGTTATATGGTCACGGTCAGTCAAACCCTATCTATACTTGACGCTATGCATGCGTTAATGCAAATCGAGATCATTGAGCTCTCGTGTATCCAATACAACTAGCTCCAATGATTTGGCCAAAGACTTATGATCTCATCTGCCAATAACCGCATAGGACATTTAACCAACGCACTAATGGATAAAGAATTCTATCTTGGTATTCAATAAGACCTGCTACTTGCCCGTTAAGATGCACGTCGAGGTTGACCCCAACCTCCCATAGAAACCGTATAGGTTGAGGGGAGTGAACAAGGGGAAAAAGAAGATCGAATCATCCATTAGATGGGTTGATGTTGGACACCACTTTATGAAAATTAATAGACTAGAAACATGTTCGGTTGTCCTCTATTAAGATTTATAAAGAACTCGATCACCACTATCAAGTAGGGCGATGATACTTCCGGATTTCACATGGGAGTGTCTTATTCTGATAAAAAATAGTGGGATCTAGGTAAGAAGAATAGAAAAGACCTTAATTCTATACTTAGAACATAATATAACAAGTCACTAATTAATCTGTTATAATTAATGCAGACATAACTCTCAATATGACAATGAATCCACTCGCAATTTTACTAGAAAAGAACACCCTGATTGGACCTAAGTTTGTGGACTGGCTCCGCAATCTGATAATTATCCTCGGTATAGAGGCACTGGGATACGTCTTGGAGACGGACATTCTGACGCCTCCTCTGCGGACCAGAGCCAATCAGGAAGAGATTGAAAACCACGAAAAGTGGGTTAAGGATGACATAAAAGTTTGTGCATACATGATGGCTTGTATGTCTAATGATCTTCAGAGAGTTCATGAGAAAATGACTTCTGCTAGGCAGATTCTATCTCACTTAACCGAACTTTATGGTGAGCACAGCAAAACTGCTAGATATGAGATATCTAAGCAACTGTTCGGTGCAAGGATGAAGGAATGTGAGAAGGTTGGGGAACACGTCCTCAAAATGATATCCATGATCGAGAGATTGGAGTCTCTTGATTTTAAAATGGATACTTCTCTCCAAACCGACCTTATTCTACAGTCTCTCCCTGATTCCTTCTCACGGTTTGTTATGAACTTCAACTGCAATGAGATTGCATGTAATTTAGCTAGGCTAATGAACAAACTTGTGACCGCTCAGTCTCAGATGAAGACTCCGCATATGAAGGTCTTCTCTTGTGATCTCTTCTGGACCTCGGATGTCTAAGAACAAAAAGAACAAGACCAAGAAGCAGACTGGACCACATGTCAAGGACTTCAAGGGCAAAGGCAAGGCCCTAATGGTTCCAAAGAACAATAAGAAGAAGGATGCTTGTCTCAAGTGCGGTGAGCTGGGCCACTGGGCTAGAGACCGTCCGATTCTTCATGGCACTTCAGGTATAAAACTTTTCGTTTTGGAAACAAATTGTTCTGCTACTGTATTTTCTACTTCCTTGATACTGGATTTTGGTGCTAGTTCTCATATTTATACCTTGAATCAGGATTTGGAACAAAGTAGGAAGCTTGGAGCTCGAGAAGTTATGATCACAGTCAGAAGCGGGCATAGTGTCGAGGCAACCGACATAGGATCACTTCTTTTGGCTTTAGAATCCGGCATTGTTTTGACTTTAGAAGATGTACTTGTTTTTCCCAAGGGGCACAAAAACATTGTATCCATTCCAGTCATGGACCGAAAAGGCTTTTCATTTTTCATTGGTGATTTGCAGTTCAAAATTTATTTCAGAAACAAACTAGTGGGTACTGCTACATTGTTAAATATATTGTATCATCTAAATCTCAGCAACAAAGTAGTTGTGAATACTATGACTAGAAAACATGGTAGGGATGAAACAAATCAAGTTTTGAAATGGAATCTTAGACTTGGTCATGTTGGTCAGACCAAGGTTTACAAGATGGAAAAAGATGGACTTATGGGTCCATTGAGATCGGATCCCTTTACTACTTGTGAATCTTGTCTTAAAGGTGTTGACTCAAAAGTATTTTGATGATGATTAGATCCAAAACATTTAATAAAATCTATCTCAGTAAGCTGCTCTATTGAAGTTGAAAAATGCTCCTAGCGCACGCTACATAATGCATCGTAGCGCACGCTATCGAGGCTCATATGCAGGCAAGTCATATTAGCTGCAGCCAAGTTGGAACCCTACCTAATGGCTTACGCACGCAATGTATCTCTTATCAGCGCACGCTATATTGCAAAATTAGTGCACGCTATATTCCTTATTTAACGCACGCTATCGAATTAGTCAGAGAGGACAGTAAGGTCTGGAAAGAAAAGAAGGAATTTCCTAGCGCACGCTACGGAAGATTATTTACGCACGCTATTCTGACTCATTAGCGCATGTTACCTAGCAAAGCTTACGCACGCTACCGGATAACATGTTTGGTAGTCCAGTAGCCACTGGACTCAAAATAAGAAAGCACCTACGTACGCTACACAAGCTAACATACGTTACTGCACACGCTATTCAACACTTATTAGCGTACGCTAAAACATTCAAATTTCTACCGTTGGACACTTTACCCGTTGGAACGCAGAAGTCAAAAGGAGATCCAAGAAATCTGGAAAGTTAATATTAAACAATACTAGCGCACGATATGTACAATTGGTAGCGCACGCTAAGTATAAATATATCCGTTGGGAAAGAGTCGTTGGGGAGACAAACCGACATAATCTAAAGTCAAGATTGAAGACCTGTTGACCAACCGCTTGCGCATGCTACGATGGTATGACTAGCCCACACAAGTCATATAATTTAACCGTTGGAATAGTTTTGTGACCGTTTAGATCGGCCATGTCAGAGATCGATTGCGCACGCTATGGAGGTATTATTAGCGCACGCTAATAATACAAATATCAGAATTCGAAGAAGGACTGACACCTATAAATACCCATATCATTTGGGTATCTCATACACGCAATCAGAGCATTCTTGAGCTCAGTTTTCTAACTTTTATTGCATTCTAAGTTGTGAGAAGAAAGATACAAAGAGTGACACATCTTGTAATATTTATTATACCTTGTATTCTTTCATTTGGTTGTGAGTGTTGCATCACTCATACGAGAGCTTTAGAGAAACGAATTTAGAGTCACTAATCCGGTGTTATTAGGATCTTTAATCCAGCATTGTTAGGATTACACTCCAATATTCGTAAAGTGAGGATTATCTAGTTCCGATAGAACACTAGATAAACAAAGTTTATTTTGAGAGTGGTTGAGCTTGGACCAATAGAAGACAAGCGGTTGTAACGGTTCTTGTACTCGGACCGATCAAAGATGAGTTAAGTGTGTGGATGTTCTTTAGCCAATAGAAAAGGAAGTCGGTGAGAGGACGTAGGCAAGTTGCCGAACCTCTATAAATCTTTGAGTCTTTTACTTTCCGCACTATTTTCCTTTATTCGCGAGAAAGTTTGATATTCCGCATTACCACTATTCAACCCCCCTTCTAGTGGTGAATTTATCTCTTCAGTTGGTATCGGAGTGGGTCTCTTTTTAAAGGTTTAACCACCTAAGGGAAAAAGATCCGCAAATGGCACTTCTTGGCCAAATCGAAGTAAATGCTCTCAACCGTCCTCCCTTCTTCGACGGTTCCAATTTCATGACATGGAAAAATAAAATGGCTATATTCGTTCAAGCCTATGATATTGAAATTTGGAAAGTCATTGCACTTGGTCCGAAACTCGCCAAGAAAGAAGATGGATCATTGAAAAAGTTCAATGAGTTCAACGACGAGGACTGGAGGATCACGCACATCAATTCACATGCTACTCAACTTCTCTATTGCGCTCTTAATCCCTAAGAAATCAATAGGATATCTTCCTACGAAAGCGCAAAGGAAATTTGGGAATTCCTCGAAGTAACTCATGAAAGAACCACCCAAGTTAAGGAGACTAAAATCAATATGCTACTTCATGACTACAAACTCTTCTCCATGAAGGACGAGGAAACGATCACCAATATGTTGGATCGGTTCTCGGCTATAACCAATGGACTTGCATCATTTGGAAAACCTATATCTAGTAGCGACAAAGCTAAGAAAATTCTTCGCTCGTTGCCACGTGAATGGGGTGCCACGGTTACCGTGATCATGGAGTCCAAATATCTCAACAAGATCGAGTTTAGTGCCCTCATCGGGTCACTCATCAATTATGAGATCGTTCTCAAGTCTAGAGGTACCAAACCAAAGCCTTGTGAAAAGGTAGTCGCATTCAATGTTGATAGCGATGTTGAGGAAGATTTTCCCGAGGATGAAGATGATGAGGAACTTGCTCTCTACGCTAAGAACTTTAGAAGATATAAAAATCTAATTCAAAGAAGGCGAAATTTCCTTGGTCGGGATGGTAAGGCGGAACAAAAGAAGAATAGCTATGTTCCTATAAAAAAGTTCGACAATAACTGTCGGAAATGCGGTCAAGCCGGTCACTATGCCAAGGATTGTCGAGGATCCTTCAAAGCCTCAAGTCGAAAGATTCAAAAAGAAGGAGTGACGACGAGAAGGAGATTGAAAGATCTCTCGATGCTAATCTTGCATTTATGGCACTCGACTCCGAAAGCAATATCGAGGTAAGTTATAAACTCAATGATGATGAATATGATAATTTCGATTTTTGTGATTCACAAGAAGACCATCATGACGATGAGCTATTAAGTGTGTTTGAATCTTTAAACATAGAATATGACGAGATGGTTAAATTAAATATATCCTTAAAGAGGAAAATAAAATCTTTAGAACTCGAAAGATCCCCTCTTCAAATCAAGGGCAAAACTATTGAGCTCGACCATACCTTATGCCTTGAAAAGGAAAACGTTTTGAAAATCGAGTTGACGAAAACTCAAAAGGAGCTAAAATATATTTTGAACAAATTTATTCTCGGAAACGAGAAATTCGAAAAGCTCTTATCCAATCAAAAATCTCCATTATTAAAACACGGCCTTGGTTTCGACCCGTTTAAAAGGGAACAATCCCTTATCAACCTTGACAAAATAAAGAAAACCGAAGCCGAGAATTCAAAAACTCCTTTCAAACAATGAGTTCATGATAACATTCGTTCAAAGCTAAGAACCATCAAAGTTAAACAATTATGGGTTCCAAAAGGGACAATTGTTCCTAATGCTAAAAGTATCGTTAACTTTGGAGGACCCAAAAGGGCTTGGGTGCCAAAACAACCAAGAAACACTATTTTTGTAGGTACCGACACCAAGGAAAAGCAAGTAGTACATTGATAGTGGATGCTAAAGGCACATGTGTGGCTCCGAGGACTTATTTGAAGACCTCGAATATCAAGAACAAGGACATGTGACCTTTGGGGACAATCAAAAGGGAAAAATTAAAGGCATCGGAAAAGTTGGTAAGGAACCTTCTCCCTCTATCAACAAAGTATTATTTGTTGAAAGTTTGCATCACAACTTACTTAGCGTTTCTCAACTTTGTGATGAAGGTTTTAAAATTCTCTTCGAGCAAACTCATTGCACGGCATTTAGAAATAATAAAATTTCATTCATCGGTTTGAGATGTGGAAACATTTATATTGTCGATCTTAATGATAAAAGTTCATTCAATGAAAAGTGTCTTATTACTTTGGATGATAATGCATATTTATGGCATCATAAATTGGGGCATACATCTCTACCCATCATTTCTATTTAATCAAGACACGATCTTGTCTGTGGTTTACCCAAACTCAAATTTGGTCGAAAGCATTTGTGTGAACCATGCATAAAAGGGAAACATACTCAAAAATCATTCAAACCAAAATTCGAGCTTTCCATTAGCCGTATTCTTGAACTTGTGCATATGGATTTAATTGGACCATCTAGATATGTTAGTCTAAATGGTAAGCTTTATACTTTGGTCATTGTTGATAATTATTCCCGTTCTACTTGGGTTAGGTTTATCGCTCATAAAGATGACACATTTTCCAAGTTTTTCAAATGGTGTCATTTGGTGCAAAATGAGAAAAATCTTTCTATAATTTCAATCCGCACCGATCACGGAGGTAAATTTGATTGCACTCCGTTTGAGCTTTTATGTGACAAATATGGTATTTATCATAATTTTTCGGCTCCTAGAACACCTCAACAAAATGGGGTTGTTGAAAGGAAAAATCGATCTTTGGAAGAAATGTCAAGGACTATGCTTAATGAATACTCTCTTCCAGAATACTTTTGGGCCGAAGCAATTTTTACGGCATGTTATGTGATTAACCGTGTCCATGTTCCTAGAACTAACCTTAAAACTCCGTATGAATTATGGAAGTGCAAAAAGTCAAATATATCGTATTTCCATCCTTTTGGTTGCAATGTGTTTATCTTAAATAATGGTAAGGATAACTTGGGGAAATTTGATGCTAAATCCGATTCTGGTATATTTCTTGTCCATTCTACAAATAGCAAAGCATATCGTGTGTATAACATTAGAACAAATAAAGTTGAAGAATCCATTCATGTTAAATCCAACGATATGATCTCACCCCCAAGAAAGGTAGAATATTTTGATGATGCAGTTATTTTTCCGGACTCTCATCCCTCAATGGAAATGGAGAAAATTTCGGAAATTCAAAAGAATACAATCGAGAGTCTATCGAAAGATTGGAGGCACATTAAAGACCATCCAAAAGATCTTGCGATTGGAAACATTAAAGATGGTGTTCAAACCCAAAGGAGAACCATCGATTATATGGCTCATTGTGCTTTCGTATCCGAAATAGTTCCCAAGAATATATTCGAGGCCCTTGATGATGAAAGTTGGGTGATGGCAATGCAAGAGGAGCTTGTACAATTCATGCACAATAATGTATGGAATTCAGTTCCCGCTCCTAAAGATAAAACAATTATCAGAACTAAATGGGTGCACAAAATCAAGAGTGACGAAGACGGTTACCCAACTCGAAATAAATCTCGTTTGGTCGCTCAAGGGTATAATCAAGAGGAAGGCCTTGATTACGAAGAAATTTGTGCTCCCATGGCTCGACTTGAAGCCATCCGTTTGTTATTTGTATTTTCCGCTCATAAAAAGATCAAATTATTTCAAATAGATGTGGAAAGTGCATTCTTAAATGGCTACATTCAAGAAGAAGTCTATGTCAAGCAAACTCCTGGTTTTGAAGATCATCAATTTCCAGATCACGTCTACAAGCTCAACAAGGCACTCTATGGGTTGAAACAAGCACCCCGAGCATGGTATGATCATTTAAGTCAATTTTTAATTGCAAATGATTATAAAAGAGTTAAAGTCGATAATACATTGTTTGTGAAAATATTGAATAATGATATACTTGTTTGCCAAATCTATATTGATGACATTATATTTGGAGCTACTAACGAGTCATTGTGCCAAGATTTCTCTAATCTTATGAAAGGAAAGTTCGAGATGAGTATGATGGGGGAATTAACATTCTTCCTCGGGCTTCAAATCAAGCAATGCAAAGATGGAATCTTTATTCATCAAACAAAGTACTCAAACGATCTCCTAAAGAAATTCAAAATGGAGAGTAGCAAAGTGAATTCAACACCAATATCCTCTTCATTAAAGCTTGAAAAATATGAAAATGGCAAATCCGTATATCAAAAATTATATCGAGGTATGATCGGATCTTTGTTATATTTGACTGCTTCTAGGCCAGACATAATATTTGCTACATGCTTATGTGCTCGATTCCAAGCTAATCCCAAGGAATAACATTTAATTTCTTGTAGACGCATTTTTCGTTACTTGAAAGGGACCATCGGACTAGGTCTATAGTATCCCTCTTGCTTGGAGTTTAATTTGATTGCATATAGTGACGCCGATTTCGGCGGATGCAAAATTGATAAAAAGAGTACTAATGGTACATGTAATTTCGTCGGTTCATGCTTAATATCTCGAGGAAGTAAAAAGCAAACCAGTATAGCATTGTCTACAGCTGAGGCCGAATACGTTGCTGCAGGGAGCGCCTGTGCTCAGGTACTATGGATCAAAAATCAACTCCGCAACTACAGCATTTATTTTGAAAATACCCCTATATTATGTGATAATACTAGTGCTATTAATCTGAGTAAAAATCCAGTACTGCATAGTAAAACTAAGCATATAGATATTAGACATCATTTTTTACGCGATCATGTGCAAAAGAAAGATATATGCTTAATTTTTGTCGGGACGAAGGACCAACTTGCTGATATTTTTACAAAACCTCTTCCCGAGGAATCATTTAATAATATTCGTTTGCAACTTGTTATGGGACATCTAGACAATTTTTGAAATTAGTTTTCTACTCGAGAAATCAATATCTTTGAAACGTTCCATTCGCTAGCGCGCGCTAGCTTCATTTTTTTAACGCGCGCTAACTTTAGTCTTTGATAGCGTACGCTAATACCTTATCTATTGCGTGCGCTAATTAAAATTCTTCATATTCCGAATCTGCTACTGGACAGTCCGGTGAGCTACCCATATACTCCTAACGTACGCAAATCTTACATTCCTAGCGTACGCTAATTAAACCTGCTCAATTCACTATATAAACTCTGTTCAGCTCAGAAACACTCTCATCCTCTCATAACATACGCAAACACACAGATCCCCTTTCAGCAAGAACCCTAGCTGAAAAATTCGATTCATCCTATCCCGATTCCTTCTTCAATCCTTTCAGATTTATGTCGAGCAAGGGCCGCAAAGCTATGGAGAAAACTTACAAAAACGCAAAACGCCCTCGTGACCCAGAATACGATGCGACCCGCTTCGTGTCATATACCGCATCGAACTTGTTTTCTGAAATTCTCTCTTAGGAGCATATTACGGACTGCTACTTCTTCAATTTTCCAAGCCTAGAACGGGTAAATGTTGTAATCTCTGATTTTTTCTCCTCCATTGGAATTGCCCGATTCGTTGAATGTAAGGATCCTATATTTCCCGAGCTTGTTCGCGAATTTTACGCAAACCTTCATGTTGCTGAAAGTGAAGGTTCCTCATCCCTAGTCTTAGGGAGTTTGGTTGGAGGAACGATAGTGAATGTTTCTTCGGAAATTTTGACTCAACTTTTTGGTCTATCATCCGATGGGTTTTCGTGTACTGGAAAATCGATTGCTGAGGAAACTAGAGTAAGGGAGATTGATGTCAAGGAATTTCTGAGTTCAAAAGCCGTAATAGACATCACCGACGAGTTCTTTGGGAACAATGATTTTGGGATTAACATCCGACTCCTTTTGGTTGTTCTCACAAAGTGTATAATGCCCAAGGTAAACACGCAACATAAGTTACTCGAAGTCGATAAACACGTTGTATACCGAGTGCTTAATGATGATAAAGTTGATTTTGCCTCTATCATCACAATTTGGATGAAAGTGAAGGGCGACCTATTTTGGTCGAAGAATTATGCGTCTCGATCCCGCAAGACTGGAATTCCATATGGTTCCATCCTCACGGCGATCTTCAGATTTCATCACGTGGACTTGACGAAGGACAAAGTCATCCCCGTTTCTCTCGGCCATGAGATCTCGGATTACTCATTAAAAGCCATGCACTATGTCCGGACGATCAACCGAGGCTGGATTCTCTTCCCATAACTTCGCGAAGACGACCAAGTGGAGAAAGGGACACGTATGCCTACACCGGAAGAGAGAATCACTCGACGAGGACCACACACCCTTCGGGAAATGCAAACTGGGGAATTCGTGAGGAAGCCCACTTCTAAGGGAAAGCGTCCAATGCGAGAGAATCTTACCGAGGAATAGGAGAGTGACCTCGTTTCGTGGATGCGCAACATCGAGACTTCACAAATGGAGATCCGTGAAGACGTTCGTTCTCTTCGCTCCGAGGTTCAAGGAGTGCGTGGGCTGCTTGAAGATTTCATTCTCTTCACTCATCCGTCACTCCCGCTTCCACCGTCCTCATCCGAGCACACACCCAAGTTTTAGGACGTTGATACTCGTTGTAGCAACTTTTATTTCAAATGTTTTTGATGTCCCGTGCTTTGAATATCTATGTGTAATGCTTGAACTATTTTTCAATAAAATATGCATTTCTCTTCGTTTGTTTTTCATGTAGCATGGCATTTATTGATTATGTGTTTTCGTTTTGGTTCATGGCATTTTGTTGGTATTACTTTTTATACGCAACGACACAGGGGGAGTTCTTTTTGTTTATGTCAAAAAGGGGGAGAAACACTCCAAAAACCGGAACGTACTAACATATCGAACAAGTTACCTTGATTTGAAATTTTTTAAACGTTTTTGCAGGAAAATATTAAATGTTTTGACATCATCCAAAAGGGAGAGATTGTTGACTCAAAATTTTTTTGATGATGATTAGATCCAAAACATTTAATAAAATCTATCTCAGTAAGCTGCTCTATTGAAGTTGAAAAATGCTCCTAGCGCATGCTACATAATGCATCGTAGCGCACGCTATCGAAGCTCATATGCAGGCAAGTCAAATCAGCTGCAACCAAGTTGGAACCCTACCCGATGGCTTACGCACGCAAAGTATCACTTATCAGCGCACGCTATATTACAAAATTAGCCCACGCTATATTCCTTATTTAACGCACGCTATCGCATCAGTCAGAGAGGACAGTAAGGTGGAGAGAAAAGAAGGAATTTCTTAGCGCATGCTACGGAAGATTATTTACGCACGTTATTCTGACTCATTAGCGCATGTTACCTAGCAAAGCTTGCGCATGCTACCGGATAACATGATTGGTAGTCCAGTAGCCACTGGACTCAAAATAAGAAAGCACCTACGTACGCCACACAAGCTAACGTACGTTACTGAGGAAAGTATATAGCGCACGCTATTCAACACTTATTAGCGCATGCTAAAACATTCAAATTTCCACCGTTGGACACTTTACCCGTTGGAACAAAGGAGTCAAAAGGAGATCCGAGAAATTTGGAAAGTTAATATTAAACAATACTAGCGCACGCTATGTACAAACCGACATAATCTAAAGTCAAGATTGAAGACCTGTTGACCAACCGCTAGCACACGCTACGATGGTATGACTAGCGCACGCAAGTCATATAATTTTACCGTTGGAATAATTTTCTGACCGTTCAGATTGGCCAAGTCAGAGATCGATTGTGCATGCTATGGAGGTATTATTAGCGCACGCTAATAATACAAATATAAGAATTCGAAGAAGGACTGACACCTATAAATACCCATATCATTTGGGTATTTCATACACAACTTCAAGCATTCATGTATACAAGCAATCAAAGCATTCTTGAGCTCAGTTTTCTATCGTTTATTACATTCTAAGTTGTGAGAAGAAAGATACAAAGAGTGATACATCTTGTAATATTTATTATACCTTGTATTCTTTCATTTGGTTGTGAGTGTTGTATCACTCATACGAGAGCTTTAGAGAAACAAATTTAGAGTCACTAATCCGGTGTTATTAGGATCTTTGATCCAGCATTGTTAGGATTACACTCCAATATTCGTAAAGTGAGGATTATCTAGTTCCGATAGAACACTAGAGAAACAAAGTTTATTTTGAGAGTGGTTGAGCTTGGACCAATAGAAGACAAGCGATTGTAACGGTTGTTGTACTCGAACCGATCGAAGACGAGTCAAGTGTGTGGTTGTTCTTGAGCCAATAGAAAAAGAAGTCGGAGAGAGGACGTAGGCAAGTTGCCGAACCTCTATAAATCTTCGAGTCTTTTACTTTCCGCACTATTTTCCTTTATTCGCGAGAAAGTTTGATATTCTGCATTACCACTATTCAACCCCCCTCTAGTGGTGAATTTATCTCTTCAAAAGGCAAAATGACTAAGTCCCCCTTCGCAGGGACTTTTGAAGGAGCTGCTGATAAACTGGGATTAATCCATACCGACGTATGTGGTGCTTTGGAAGCAGCACGTGACGGATATCAATATTTCATTACGTTTACATATGATCATACTAGGTATGGTTATGTATACTTAATGAAACATAAATCCGAGGCTTTTGAGAAATTCCAGGAATTCAAGGCCCTAGTCAAAAAACAAACTGGTAATCATATCAAAGCACTTCGGTCGGACCGAGGTGGCGAGTATATGAGTATGGAGTTTGATGATGTAACACTCCCAGAGCTATCCTGGAATATTACAGCACCGTGGGACCCGAGATGAAACCCACAAGGCTGAAGGAAATTTTCGCAAACATTTACAAACGCCTAAGAGGCTAACGACGGTACTGTCTTTGAAAAACATTTGAAGACATAATAAAATCCATTTATCAAAACCGTCATAAAGTCTCTTTCGAAATCACAATTCCCGAAATGCCAATATTCAACGTTTAAAAACGTACGTTAAGCTATCGCTTACACATACCAACAAAATAGTTTAGAAAACGATTGTCAAAGTAACCTAAGTTACCAGATACCAAAAGGCCATTTAAAAATACTCACGCAGCGGAAAAAGACAAACAAGTAAAATACTCTAGCAGCGGAATACTAGAACTGATCAGGAAACTCAATACATAAATAGATGCCCTAGCCAGTATCCTCCGGAAAGCTCATCTCTTCACGACCACTACAAGCTCGACATCCAAAAAACCTAAAAAGAAAACCCACGACGGGGTCAGCCAAAATATCCAACAATGATAACCATCACATCTCGTCAATAATAACATACCAATGAAAATACTAAGTAAGAATAAGACCAATGTAATCTTACCGCCATAACTTTACGAAAGTCCACGATTCGTATCCTCAACAATACGATAAACTAATACCAGAATATCCGTACTACATTTCAACAATGTCCAAGGTTCTCAAAACATTATCATAACTCACTGTTACGAAATTCACTAATTCTGTTAAACCCAATCCATCGGCTATCATTATCAAATCTCAACGCGAAAACTGATTGTCCATCAAAGTCATATATCAAAGGAAATACGGCACATACCTCAAGATATGAACTACCACAACGAAACCACGTCATTCTAATCCAAAATCCGATCAACACAACATACGGACACGGTCCTAACACAAGACCTACAAATGCATACCCATATGACAACGTCAATATGCTCACATCAATAACAACAATGTATACTTATGGCAACCCATAATATACATATGCACAATAACAACAACACATATGGTATTCCAACGATCCAGCACACACAGCTATAGATCCCCATGATGATTCCGTCGGACCAATGCATGGTGGCATTACCTGTCCAACGATCCAGCGCACACAGCTCTAGATATCCCATGTTGATCCCGTCGGGCCAACGCATGGTGGACAAATGACAACAATGCACAACTTCACAAAACAACAGTACACAATGCACGACAACAACCGTGCATAAATGCATGACAACAACGATACATGAATGTATCACAACATGATCGACACAAATGACAAAATGATTAAAATACTTGCTCCGAGTCCTTCGAGAGCAATCTCGTTATCTAGACCATCACCAACCATTGTTCTGGATATTCGACGATCCAAAATATCATGGACGGTAGATAATTCACGTCTACGACTATAACACAATGTATCCTCGATACCAAATATGCCAACAACAAATGTAAATAATATACATTATGATTTAATTCCCAAAACTCGAATACAATTTATAATCTCAAATCTCCTGTGATTACGATTATAAACATTGCTATACGAATTATAAACGAATGAAACTGAAACCATTCAGTAAATATTATAAACTGAGCAAGTAATAACTTACCTCAATACCGATACGACGATGATGAAACCGCTACCAATCTCATTGCCTTTGTCTACGAGCTCCTCGGCCCTGACCCATGCAATTCACGAACATACTCGAACACGACCGCAACATACGGTTATAATCACCGATCAATAATCTCAACCTATTGAAGTAATAAAAAAGCAATGATTCGATAACAATCAATAACCGACATAGCCAACCAATCAATCACAACGGTTTAACGACACTTCGATCACATACAAAACCAAATAGTATAACTCAATCCATTACGAACTCATATCCACCATATGAACCGATATCCGATAATTACCAATCAATATAACCGATCAACAAACTCAACGATTTCACAATATCTCGATTTAACATCTGTCCGAAGAATTCAACTCAACAATTACGAATTCATAATCAAAATACGGTTACGGATACAAATGTAAAGGGAATCATATTCGGTGATCAATCATAATCTTTCCGGATTCCAAATTGATATCATGATTCGTATTTCATCAAGAACACACGAATTCTACCATTAAAATCAACGAACATTCGATCTTCATATCTAAAGATACCGATAATTCAACCTACGGTCATCTTGCTATGTTCAATTCATCAAGGAGTTCCTCAAGAACACTAAATGATTCGAAACCTTGTTCATAGCCATCAAAACAACGTAATTCGATATCCTCTAACATCTAAACAATCCTCATTCATAATTCAAGGTGTATATTATCATATTTTCCAATATATGATTCTCCTAACATCAAGAATCAAAATAATCCTACCAAGAACACCAAGAACACTATGAATCTATAATCATAACCAACATAATAAAGACATAAACCATCATATCCTTCAACATATAGTTCATATAACCTCAAGAACCGTAACAACAACATCATAATCATCTTCATACGAATCATTCATCAGCAACAACATTAAAATCCGGATTGAAGGGTAGGATTATCCAACATACCTCTTAGAAGATGAAATACATAAGCAAACACTTGGAGAATCATCAATATCCTCGTATCCAAGCTTCAACCCATGCTTCCCAAGCTCATAACCGAGTTAGAAGAAGTTTATTCTCACTAACAACCTGAGAAGGACGAACTTTGGAGGAACAAATGATTTTCTCTCGTGAACTAATGAAAGAACGAACTTCATTTTATAAATTGCATCCCTCATTACGTAAGTTATCCAGCAGCACTAACGTACGTAATGCCACCTAACATACGCTAAGTGTCATTTGTAGCGTACGTAATATCAGTCCAGAGCTCACTGACTTGTTTCGTTCACTCGCTTACGTACGTAATGTTTCCTCCATAACGTACGTAATAGGTAGGTTGACTTTCTACAGTAATTTCTTAGTTAACGTACGTAATGCATTACCCGTAGCGTATGTTAACCAAGAGTTGACTCGACCAAGCACGTTCCTCACCGAAAGCTGCCGACCGTGGGTCCCACCTGTCGGCCATAGCCTGAGCTGTCCGATTCCTCTCGTTACGTACGTAATTCCTTATGCATAGCGTACGTAATACTTAGCAACTTAACGTACGTTAACTATACTCATTAACGTACGTAATCCTTGTACCTTAGCGTACGCTAAGTATACATCATAGCGTGCGCTAATGTGGCTATACTTAGCCATTTTCAGTTACTCTTGTCCAACGTCTCGACATGCAGAATACGAACATATGACATACTGAGTACGTATACTCAACACATAGTATCCTCAAATGTAATTGTCGACCAAATACGACAATTATAGCAATACTGACATCTCAGCCCTTCATTTATTTTATCCATAATGTACAGATTCCACGCTGTACAACATGACTCGGATAAAATAATATTAAACAACTGTAGTAGAAATTCCGGATATTATAGATGAGTTCCTGAAGGAACATGTAATAGTTTCACAACTAACACCTCCAGGTACTCCTCAGTTAAATGGTGTGTCAGAAAGAAGGAACCGGACCTTGTTGAACATGGTCCGTTCCATGCTGTGCTATACTGACATACCGATTTACCTGTGGGGGTATGCACTCCTGACTGCTGCTTACATCTTGAACAGATGTCCATCCAAATCCGTTCCTAAAACTCCGCATGAGATGTGGTAAGGCAGAAAACCAAGTCTTAATCATATTAGGATTTGGGGATGTCCCGCCTATGTCAAGAAGACTAAGGTGGAAAAGTTGAAAGCGAGGTCCGAGAAGGGACTCTTCATTAGATTCCCATCTGGGACGATGCGGTATCCTTTCTTTATGCCCAAAGATCGAAAAATCGTTGTTGCTTTACAAGCACACTTCCTGGAAGATGAGTTCATTCAGGAAGGCGGAGCAGGTAGAAGTATTTCTTTAGAAGAATACAATGAAACTCTTCGGGAGACACCTGTGCAAGAAACTGGAACCAAACCTTCTGAAACACAAGTACAACTACCTCGTAGGTCTAGTAGGGTGTCTCATATACCTGAGAGGTATGGGCTTGTGCACATGGAGGAGCTGGGTCTCCATGAGGTTCCAAGTGATAGCCAATAGACCGACCCAACGACCTATGACCAAGCGATGGTGGATGTAGACTCCGCGAAATGGCGTGAAGCTATGGAAGCTGAGATAGACTCGATGCATGTCAATCAGGTCTGGACTCTAGTAGACCGCCCCATGGGTATAGTGCCTATTGGGAACAAGTGGATCTACAAGAGAAAGACTGATGGTGATGGCAATGCCGACGCCTATAAGGCCAGGCTTGTGGCAAAGAGTTATACCCAGAAAGAAGGGATCGACTACCACGATACCTTCTCGCCCGTAGCTATGATCAAGTCTATTCGCATGATGCTTGATATAGCTGCCTACCACGATTATGAGATATGGCAAATGGACGTAAAGACGGCTTTCCTCAATGGATTCCTCGAAGAGGAAATCTATATGGAGCAGCCTAAAGGCTTTATGTCTGAAGTAGATATTCAGAAAGTGTGCAAGCTTCAGCATTCCATTTATGGACTAAAGCAAGCATCGCGTAGTTGGAACCTTCTTTTTGACGAGGCGGTCAAAGAGTTTGACTTCGTGCAAAATGAAGAGGAACCTTGTGTATACAAGAGGGTTAGTGGGAGCAAGATCGCATTCTTAGTACTATATGTGGATGACATTCTACTAATAGGAAATGATGTGGGAATGCTCAGTTCTGTGAAAGCCTGACTTTCGAGTAATTTCTCCATGAAAGACTTGGGATAAGCAACCTATATTCTTAGAATTCGACTCTACCGGGATAGAGTGAAGAGAACAATAGGTCTTTCCCAAGCCCTCTATATAGATACAATCTTAAAGCAATTTAAGATGGATGATTCTAAAAGAGGGTTCCTACCTATGCGACATGGAATAAAACTCTTCTTGAAGATGTGTCCTCAAAGTGAGGAACAACGAAAGGAAATGAGTAATATACCATATGCTTCGGCCGTGGGTAGCCTTATGTATGCTATGTTGTGTACAAGACCTGACATTGCGCATGCTGTAAGCATGGTGAGTAGGTTTCAGGAAAACCCAGGTAGGGAACATTGGAATACCGTAAAGAATGTTCTCAAGTACTTAATAAGGACTAGAGATATGGTTATGATGTATGGCGATGGAGAATTGGATGTGGTGGGATTCACTGATTCGGACTTCCAAGGACTGAAGGACGATTTGATGTCTACTTCTGGCTACATATTTACTCATAATAGAGGAGCAGTATCTTGGCGTAGCGCCAAGCAAAGCGCGACTGCTGATTCTACCTGTCAGGCTGAGTATCAAGCAGCCTCGGAGGCTTCCAAGGAAGGGTTCTGGATTAAGAAGTTTCTTGGAGAACTTCAAGTGATATAATGTGCTGAGCTTCATGTTCCGCTGTACTGCGAAAACGACGGAGCAGTAGCACAGGCCAAGTAGCCGAGGTTTCACAACAGCACCAAACATATTGAGAGGAAGTATCACCTCGTAAGAGAATTTTTTCGCAAGGGATATATTGTGCTGCACATAGTAGACTCGGCCGAAAACATCGTTGATCCACTGATCAAGCCACTTTATCAGACTAACTTAGAGCGTCATCTCGAGAACATGGATATTAGATACCATAGTGTGTGGCATTGAGTGTAAGTGGAAGATTGTTAGGAGTATGCCCTCGAATGCCACCCAGGGGATGTTGAGTGAGGGCATTGTACTTGTAATTATGTAAATTATTAATATAAGGCAATGGATGTTTCTTTATTTACTGGTAGTTACTGGCATTCCTAACTCGTAAATATACATATAGAAACTAGTCCGTGTATTTGAGAGCAAACCATTCCACTCCTTATTAGATAAGGGGGTCGGCGCTGGAAAGATTTATTGCTCAAATACTTAATTGTTCGCAAGTCGATGAAACTTGACTGGGCATTAAGTTTATGTGAAAACTTGTATGACGTGTTCTTTGAAATGGAGAGTGCCTGTCGAACACTAATGGTTAGTGGGAGCACACGTTATAGGTATGCTAATTGGATTAGTATACTCGAACCGACTCACCCTCGATTCGTCACATGGATTTCACTCCGGGACAGTCAATGACGGAATCGAAAGGTTGTGATAGGTATTCGTGAACCTTCGACTTGAAGATTTAATTGGTATGTGCGTGTGACGTCAAGATTTTCATTAGAGTAGTTCGACCCTATAAATCGGGAGATGGGGGTCAACCTCGACGTGCATCTTGACGGGCAAGTAGAAGGTCCTACTGAATACCAAGATAGAATTCTTTCTCCCATTAATGAGCGGGTTATATGTCCTATGCGGTTATTGGCAGATGAGGTCATAAGTCTTTGATCAAAGCATTGGAGCTAGTTGTATTGGATACATGAGAGCTCGATGATCTCGATTTGCATTAACGCATGCATAACGTCAAGTACAGATAGGGTTTGACTGACCGTGATCATATAACTTGATCGGGACATTTGGAAGAAAGGTTTATACGTATAGTGGTATTCAAGACATAATGGTTCTTGAACGATCCCATCATTCGTTCTTAGTTGGGATACTGTGTAGGCCGCCAGGCTGTCTAGGTGGTGCTACTACTCTTTGGTTCCTCACATTACTGACTGAGACGGACCTACCGAGTCGCGCAATAGGATTGACGACGGAATGAATCAAGCTAATTCTATCATTATGAATATTAGATATTGGATATCTAAATCGGAACATTGGATGTATAAATCGATTTATTGGATATATTGATTTACGACTTAATGAATTAAATATATCACTGGGTGATTAATTCAATTCATGAATATAATTATTTCTTGGAGAGATTAATTATGTTATTTTGTATTTGATATGTTTAATTAATTGGATTAATTAAATGATATAAATACATCGGAACAGAATCGGAGTTTATCTGTTTGGACTAACGGGAGTCCGAAACGAACCGAACTTGTCCGATTTCTACATGGGCCACCCCCCCACATTTCTACCCACTTTCCACTTGGACTCTTGTTCCATTCTTTAATGCATGATCATTGAGTTGGTGGGGTTTGATTCTCATTAGATGAGTTGTACATGTGGGGGAGTTAAAATAAAAGGGAAAGAAGACTAACTCTTACACACCCATTTTTTATTCCATCCGTGAGTGTAGAGCATAGGGAGAGAAAATTGTTTTCCTCAAAGTTTTCTTCTTCCTTTTCTTCATTTTGGTTCTTGATAATTCTTGGAGAAAAATCAAGAAATCAAAGAGAGAAAATTTGATAAACATACTTAGAGTATATTAATCAAATTCAATAGCTTCATCACTTAGCTCTAGCCGTATTCTTGGATGATAGCAAGGTGATAGTCATCCCATTCGTTTCTCCGGCGCGTGGCAAGTAGAGGTGTTGTAATTTCGACATTGGATCATTCAAGTGCTTGGAGTGATTTGGATCGTAGGGAAATTCGTTTAGAGCTTGGGGAATAGCTCAAGAGAAAGAATCCATTTAATCAACGGACTACAAGGGTGAGTTTCTACATCTCTTGTGTTTTCGTTTGTATATTCGTATATACATAGCTCGATCGATCCTCTTAGGGATTCAGATTGAATTAATTTTCATTTTACCGCTTCCACTGGGCCTTCGTTTTAGGCACCGAATCCCAACAGTTCAGGGATGTTGTTCATCGAAAGGTTAGTGTCTCCGGCTTGAGGTAATCCAATATTGCTAAATTATGATAATTATCATGTTGCATTGTTGTATATATGCGTATTGATACTTCATGTGATGAGTGTGCATCATTCTTTGGTATATTTTGTGATGTGCTCTTTCTTTGAACTGTAATTTGTCGGGCCGATGTGTTGAGGGATCAGACCTAAATGGCACCCACATTCTGGAGTATTCCTATGTAGATGCTTCCGTGACCCTTGGTTTCGACCTTGGGGTATTTTGTGATTGCATGTAATGTGTTGAGGGATAAGACCAGAATATGGCACCCACGGTCTGGAGTATTCCTGTATAGATGCTTCTGTGACCCTTGGTTACGACATTGGGTTATTTTGTGATTTCATGTAATGTGTTGAGGGATAAGACCAGAATATGGCAACCACGGTCCGGAGTATTCATGTGTAGATGCTTCCAAGACCCTTGGTTGTGACCTTTGGGGTATTTTGTGATTTCATGTAATGTGTTGAGGGATAAGACCATAATGCGGTCCAGAGTATTTCTGTGTAGATGCTTCCGTGACCCTTGGCTGCGGCCTTCGGAGTTTATGTGCTAATATTATATGCATTATTGAACATTTTGTGAACCGTTGTCTGACGGCGATACTACATTTTGGTCATGTCGGTCTTTCAAGATCGAGTTATCATTGCTCACTTGGAAAGTCTTCGGATCCTTGTTGGATATGCATTTCATCGAGTTCCATTGTCATGTTGTATAGCGACATATCTGGAGTCAAATACGTACTGATCGGTCATGTGTAGGATTTTCAGGGCGGGCACGTGGTTTCATGTATTGGTTTCGACCTCACATTGAGATGTGTACACGAGACGTACTTCGTGGGACTGATTATTCACGAGACCAGAAGTGTATTCGATCGATACCCGTGGGTTGCTTGTGCATGGATACATTTCCGGATCAGGCGTATCATGACATCCATCTTGAGTCATATTGATTAGTCGTTCATAGTCCATGCATGGTCGGATATGTTCGATAGTCGGGCTTGTGTACGAGATCCCATATAGGTGATCTGCATATTTTGACGATTTTATTCGCTCGTATATCTATCCCTGTTGATCCTTTATTACTCTCGGTTGGAGTTCACCCCATCGTTGGTAATCTTGTTTGTTATTGATCCTTCATCGATCTCGTTTGGGGTTCACCTTATCATTGGAATCTCGTTTGTTATTGGTACTTTATTAATCTCGTTTGGAGTTACCATATCGTTGGTAATCTCGTTTGTTATTGATCCTTCATCGACCTCGTTTGAAGTTCACCCTATCGTTGGTAATATCGTTTGTTATTGATCCTTTATTAATCTAGTTTGGAGTTCACCCTATTGTTGGAAATCTCACTCGTTATTGACCATTATTGATTCCGTTTGGAGTTTGCCTTATCACTGGTATTCTCGGTAGTTGTAGATCCTTTATTGATCTTGTTGGAGTTTACCGTATGGCTGGTATTCTCGGTCGTTGTTGATCCTTTATCGATTTTGCTGGAGTTTACCACATCGATGGCATTCCTGTTCGTGGTTGGTCCTTTATTGATCTTGTGTGGAGTTATCATGTCAATGTTATTCTCATTTTGATGCATGGTTTGGTCATTATTATTGATTGTGTGAGCATTCATACTTTTGTATTGATATCCGGGACTTGCCATTGTTTCGGGGAAGTTGATCTACATATGTATCATGTGTTATCGGTTTTATTAGAATTAGGACCCGATTGTGCAATCCAGCGGATAGAATTGGACAGGGACAGATTATTCCATGATGGGGATATATTTATGTTTGAGAATATTGGTATCGTTTTGAATATAGTACAGATGGTTATTTCGAATGCATTCGTCACTTGAGAACGTGAACTGTGGATTGAGTTAAAGGTTGAATTGATTTGAATTATCACTATTGGTAAGGTTACTACGGAAAGATTTCATTGGAAGTATTCTCACTGGTAATTATATTGATATGTAATTGCTTATGTTGATGTGATCGTTATCATTGTTGAGTATTGTGGCTGACCCCATCGTGGGCTTTATCTTTTAGGTACTCGTAGATCGAGCTAGTAGCGGTCGTGAAGGGATGAGCTTCCCGGTGATACCGGCTATGGCATGGTTTTTGGGGACGAGTATTCTTTTCTGGTTGTTATGATTCCGCTGCAAATATATTTCCTACTTTGTTATATTCGCTGCGTGTGTATCTTTTAATGGCTTTCGGTATTTTACCAGCTCGTGTATACTTTCAAAATGCCCCTTTTGGTATCCTTGCCTTGTACTTAAAAATAGTATTTTATGACGGTATTTGGGAACTATGCTTTGAAAAATATTTTAGTATTTAAAATTTTGCCGTCTTTGCCTCTTAGGCGTGTTTGAAACGTTTGCGAAAATGATCTTTAGCAATGTGGGTTCTGGCACGGGCCCTACGGTGCTGTAATATCCTGGTTGGTTTTGGGGGTGTTACAATCGAATTGCCTGTTAGATTACCAAGAAGTGGTAAGATTATAGTTTTGGGATTATCATTTTTATGATGCATAACATATGAATATTTATGTTTATGTATTTATGGTTATTTGTTGGGCATTATGGCTGACCCCGTTGTGGGCCTTATTTTTAGGTACTCGGATATCGAGCTTGTAGCGGTCGTGAAAAAGATGAGCTTCCCGGATGATAATGGCTAAGGCATATTTTTGGGATTCGAGTATTTTGTCTGATTGTTAATTATTTTACACTACAATATATTTTTAACTATGTTTATATCCGCTGCGTGTCTACGTTAAAAATGGACTTTTGGTATTTTTCAAATTTGAGTTTATCTCGTAAAATCGATTCCCTAAACTATTTTGTTGGTATATGTAAGCGGTGGTTAAACGAACATTTTGAAACTGTCGAGCTTTGGCATTTTGGCCTTGAAGTTTTAAATGGGATTTTTATTACGATATTTAGAAAATAAATTTTTGGAGATTATTTGAGTATTTGAATTATATTACCATCTTTGGCCTCATGGCGTGTTTGAAACGATTGTGAAAATGATTTTTTTCCTTGTGGGTTCCGACGTGGGGCCCACGACTCTGTAATTTTCTCAGATAGTTTTGGGGGTGTTACAAAAGATGGTATCAGAGCCTAGGTTTTGTGAAAACCGGGCATGTGTGTTATGTGGCTCTACCGGCATGGTAATAGCGTGATGTTTGTGAATATAGATTTCTGACTATTTCGAAATTGTGATGTTTTGAAACTATAACATTTTTTAGTACTGTCGTAGTGATGTGTGGATTTGAGGATGGTTTGGTGTTTCCGAGACTAATGAGGCAGAGACTGTCGCCAGTGCCGTAGTCATGAGCAATGGGCGGCTCCAATCGAGAAGTGTACGATGGTGCGAGACACGTGTCAATGAGTGGCTTTCGATGTGGAGTGGAATGCCGGTGATACGGGTATGTGTCAAGGAGCGGCTCATGCGCTCTAGTTTTGGAATACACGGCGTCACCAATTCCACATAAAACTATACAATGCTCTAAACTGAAACTTGATCTTGGCGGAGATCAAAAGATTTTCAATTCGTGATTAATTGAGAAAATTACCAATTTTTATGTCTTGGTATTTTATTGTGTTGAGACTTTGAAAGTGGAGTCATATGCTAGTATCACGGGAAATCATTGACTTCACGGACCTGTAAGTATATTGTTCTGGTTATTAGATTGTGACAATGATTGATTACCTTAATGATTTGAGATTTTCTGGTTTGAGCTGTTGTTTGTGACAAGATGGCAAATTTCGAGGATGAAACTTATTTTAAGGGGGGTATTATGTAATTTCCTGAATTTCAGAAGTACATACCGACTAAATACGAGACTTGTATATTTACTTGGATGTACTGAAGATGATCTTGGAACATTTAAAATAAGAAATTGATACCGAAAATATTAGTAGAAATAACATTGGACCTTTTATGCGAAGTGTCGTGAATAAATATCAACTTTGAAAAATCACCACATATATTTGATAAGTCAAAAAATTCTTAAAATTAACATTATTACAGATAACTGAGTTAGCTTTCTAATGGTTCAAACGGAGAGCCAATCGGAGTCCGGGTGAAGAAGTTATGATCGAATTAGTGAAAGACTGGCAGCTGTCGAGCACCATGCGTTATTGCGTGCGTCAGCGCTCGGCAAGCATCCGAGAATCCCGTGCGCGCTGGTGCGGGTCGTCACGCCTATGACCCGTTCAGGAGTGCCGAAAGTCGTCGGGCATGACGAACGCCCTTACGTCAGGCCGCTGACGCATGTGCGTGCGTCACACCCACAATCTTGACTGAGGACATGTTTCATAGCCTATATATAAACCCATTTTGCACTTCATTTCTTCACACAACTTATTTTTCTGTATACAAAAACTCTTCCTCTATAAATACACGTCTCTATATTTTCGATCTGAGTATATTTGTACGATGATAGAAGTTCGTTTTCTGGCGAGTCAGAGAAGTTTTTCCAGGAGACTGACTGGAATCTGTTCGATGAATTTCTCCAGTGAGTCTGAGAATTCCAGACTAGGTTGCCTTCTTTGAAATCGATTATATCACAACCTGTAAGTTATTTGGAAAATCCCTCTCGACTATATTGTAAATAAAATATATGATAGTATGAGAGGAGCTTGTATCGTTGGTATTGAGTCGTAATACCTTAACAAAATAAGACATTTTACACTGAGTCAGCCCTGTTCGTATCAGTCATTTCCAGCAACCTGTCTCTTGAAAGTTGATCTAGTTGTCTAACTTGAACACGTATATGCTTGAACCTGCAAGTTTAATTTTGATAAAGTTTCATGATATTTGTCTCTGATATACATGTTATCATAAATCGGTTTTTATTTTGATTTTTATCGAATTATAAGAGTCCTGTATTTATCAATATAGTACGGAGTCAACTCTAAATTTTTAATATGTATGGAACGGGATGAATGCCTTATATTTGTGTTTAAGGATGAAAAAGTTAATAACGATGATTACTAGTATTTTTCTATATAAGGATCATGAGTTTTCAAAATTGATGATTTTGAAATATTTTCCTTATAAATAGAAAGTTTTCATTCTATCAAATTGATATAAATAACGGTTATACCATAAATACAGCTGAAAAATATTGAATATTATATTTTATATTTAAAATAATATGCTAGAGTTTTAGTAAGGAAATTTTTAAAGTTCGGATTGTTATTTATGAGAAAGATAAAAACAAAGTTATAAATTGGAATATTCATTGATCGCAGAAATCGAATGTCGTAACATATTGCCATTAGTGATTTATTGATATCGGGATATAAATACTTTATCAAGGTGTGGAGATCGAACCTCGAGAAATCTAATATATTTCCTTTACTGACCCAGCTATTTGAGGCAAGTTATTACTTGTTCAGTTATAGTATTTCGATAAGTAATTTCATTTGCATTTCGTAACTATTTCGTATTGTATTGCATATTGATGAATGAATAAGTGAAGTTCTATGACGATTGTAGTATATAGTTGGTGTTGATATACTTGGTTGATGGTATACATTTGAAAGGGATCCGGATCGAGGTACGTTTCAATAGTAATTGTACATGGAGATCATGCATGAGGAAGTATCGGTATTTGAGTATTGTACAGAATTGATGTGATAATGAGATAATAGTTGATATATTGATGAGAATAGAATTTCCGTTGGATTATCAAGAAGTGGTAAGATTATAGTTTTGGGATTATCATTTTCATGATGCATAACATATGAATATTTTTGTTTATGGATTTGTGGTTATTTGATGGGCATTATGGATGACCCCGTTGTGGGCCTTATTTTTAGGTACTCGGAGATCGAGCTTATAGCGTTCGTGAAAAAGATGAACTTTTCGGATGATACTGGCTAAGGCATATTATTGGGAATCGAGTATTTTGTTTGATTGTTAATTATTTTACACTGGTATGTATTTTTAACTATGTTTATATCCGCTGCGTGTCTACGTTAAAAATGGCCTTTTGGTATTTTGCAAATTTGGGTTTATCTCGTAAAACTGATTCCCTAAACTATGTTGTTGGTATTTGTAAGCGGTGGTTAAACGAACATTTTGAAACTTTCGAACTTTGGCATTTTGGCCTTGAAGTTTTAAATGAGATTTTTATGACGGTATTTGGAAAATAGATATTTGGAGATTATTTGAGTATTTCAAACATATTACCATCTTTGGCCCCTTGGCGAGTTTGAAATGATTGTGAACATAATTTTTAGCCTTGTGGGTTCCGGCGCGGACCTTACGGCGCTATAATTTCCCCGGATGGTTTTGGGATGATACAGAAGATGATATCAGAGCCTAGGTTTTGTGAAAACCGGGCATGTATGTTATGTGGCCCTACCGGCGTGGTAGTAGCGTTATGTTTGTGAATATAGATTTCTGACTATTTTTGAAATCGTGATGTTTTGAAACTATAATATTTTTGAGTATTGTCGTAGTGATGTGTGGATTTTAGGATTGTTTGGTGTTTCCAAGACTGATGAGGTAGAGAATGTCGCCGTTGCCGTAGTCATGATCAATGGGTGTCTCCAATCGGGAAGTGTACGATGGTGTGAGGCACGTGTCAATGAGCGGCTTTCGATGTGGAGTGGAATGCCAGTGATACGGGCATGTGTCAAGGAGCGGCTAATAAGCTCTAGGTTTGGAAGACACGGCGTCACAAATTCCACATAAAACTAGACAATGCTCTAAACTGAAACTTGATCTTGGCGGAGATCAAAAGATTTTCAATTCGTGATTAATTGAGAAAATTACCAATTTTTAAGTATTGGTATTTTATTGTGTTGAGAGTTTGAAAGTGGAGTCATATGCTAGTTCTGTTGGGACTCGGTGCCTAAAACGAAGGTCCAGTGGAAGCGGTAAAATAAAAATTAATTCGATCTGAATCCCTACGAGGATCGATCAAGCTACGTATATACAAATATAAAAGAAACAAAGGAAGATTCCAAATCATACCCTTGTAGTCCGTTGATTAAATGATGTTCTTCTCTTGAGCGATTCCCCGAGCTTTAAATGCTTTCCACGAATCCAATCCGCTCCAAGCTCTTGAATGATCCAACTCCGAAAGCACCACATCTCTACTTGCCACGCGCCGGAGAAACAACTGGAACGACTAAACCTCGTTATCCTCCAAGGATACGACTAGAACAAGATTATATGAGCTTGCTAATCAAGATTATAAAATTCTAAGTGTTTAATCTATATCTCTCAATTTATGTCTTGAATTTTCTCAAAGAAAAACAAGAAGAAATGAAGAAGAAGAAGAAGAAGAAGAAGAAGAAGAAGACCTTGAGAAAATATTTTTTCAATCTCTCTCTACTCTTTTCTCATGGATGAAAACAACCAAGTGTGAAGTGTGTGTGAGACAAGTCTTCTTATTCATTCTTTATACACTTCCAGCACACACCCTACATGTCATTATCATCCATTATAAAATGAAAACAAAAGATCAAGAGGAAGGTTGGTGGAAGGGGGGCGGCCATCATGGAAAAATCGGACGAGTTCGGTTCGGACTCCTATGAGCCCAAACAGATAAACCCCAATTCCGTTCCAATGTATTTATATCAATTAATTAATCCAATTAATTAATCATATCAAATACATAATAACATAATTATTTTCTCCAAGAAATAATTATATTCATGAATTAAATTAGTCACCCAGTAATATATTTAATTCATTAGGCCGTAAATTAATTTATCCAATAGATCAATTTAGACATCTAATGTCCCATAATTAGATATCCAATATCTAATATTCATAATTAGAGAATAAGCTCGATTCATTCCTGTAACACCCCAAAAGACGACTATTACAGTGTCGTGGACCCCACACTGGGACCCACCAGGCGATATCAAAATACAGATTAAATAAGTATTACCTTGTGATACCGAACAACAATAAATAGTCGTTTCTCCAATTAGGAGTTCACTAATAGTATCGCCAGCGGCCTTATAATACACAAGATTCGAAATACAAGTACAAACTATATGGAGATGGAATATACATCAAAATACAACCGAACGATAATATAAATAAAGTGGAATTAAAGTAACATCACACGGTTTGAATAATAACCGGACAAAAAGACATGGGGCCCCCGAACTAGTATCCCTCGAACCCTTCGCCATCACCATGCTCTTCCCGTGCCTTGCCTTTACCTCGACCTAAAATACAACACAAGTATTTCACCCAAAACACAGGGTCAGATATACATGATAAATGATTCTCCCGACATTATACAATCCACATATATTATATCTCAAAGAAAACATCCCGAATACTGAACATACCCCTCAGGTGTATGAACAATTAGTCCCAAATCATCGAACATATCCAATCATACATGGACTATGAACGATTAAACAATATGGCTCAAGATGGACATCAGAGTACGCCCGAGCTAGAAATGTGTCCGTGTATATGTCCACCCCGTATATGGAATCCAGAATATACGTGTGATAATGTACCTAATTAGCCTCACGAACTACGTCTCGTGTGCACAGTCCAATACGAAAAACATCCACGTATGACTATATAAGTGCCCGGCTAAAAATCCTACACAATAACTAGTCGGCACGCATATATGATTCCAGATATGTCACGATACAACATGACAATGAATTCAACAAATCACATATCCAATTAAGGATCAAGAAAAACTTAACAAAGTGACAATAAGGACCAAACGAGATCAACGATTCAAAGTGACATACTTGGGAATGCAATCCCATGATCGAAAATGGAAACAACGTCAAGGACAATATCAAATTACGAGGCACCAATTCATAAGCGTTTCATACACATGAAACGTATAATCATCACAAGAATCTAATCACCATTATAACCAAGCAAGATAACTTGCCTCAACACGGAGACGAGAATAATCCTCTCTGGTCGAAACGAACGCACGGTCCTCGATTAATATCGTTTACTCGAACAATCAACCTTAAATGAAATACATTTTACTGAATAACATATCCGTATAATTATCGATACAGAATTAGTAAGACGACACCCTACAATCCATTAGAATAGTTTCGCTATCTCAAAAATATCGAAGTCTAATACCAAGAATTCTTTTTACCTCAATTCAACCTTAAAATCGGTTCACAAGACATTTACCGAATGTTTGCATGATTCTTCATAACTAAGAATTTATCAAGAACATGTTAAACAACCACTTATGGTGTCAATATCATCTTATGTTGGCTAAACATCCCAAGAACATTACAATGTTGAAATGTAAAAATCCGCACAACTAAGTTCCTCAATACATCTCATCTAAATTAAATATTAAGCTTATAATAAGGTTATATTAGTTATGAGATTACACCATATTCATGAAGATTATCAAAACCATCCTTACATAACTGGAAGATCCATTAATATCATTTATGAAATCACCTATCTTAGGTTTTAGAATTACCACACTAATCTTCTAACATTCAACAAGGTGTTCTTATCATTCCTGATAGACTTGTGAATCTTAACCATAATGATGTTAAAACTTCTAAGGTTTCTGAATAAGAAAACATCATTCTATCTTAAATATTGTCAAGTTCTTCCCAAGGTAAATGAATATCAAGTATGGTGTGTTAACACTTTATGATAACAATTCCATCGATCAGACCCAGATATGAAGAAGCTAAATGATTATCTATGTTCTGCTGAGGTTACTTCGTATAGCAATATGAGCATACATCATGGTTACTATCACCATAGCATCAAGAACAAATCCATCTAAACCCTCATTTATCATATTCATCAAGAAGTGTTTAAAAAGTTTAATTATGACCATGTTCTACTTGGTTGATTAAACTCTAAGTGAAGTATTCTACAGTACTAACATTAATATATGAACAATACATAGGATAAACATATACATACCTCCAGAAATGAAGAACAACTCTCAACACCACAAGAAACACACTTCAAGCTCAAGCACTACAAAAAAACAGTTTTTACCGACGCCAAACGCCTGGTAAAACAGAAAATGGCGTCGGTAAAAAATTTACCGACTCCGTTACTGACGACAATCCGCCATTGGAAAAACGCTCGACGGTAATTTTTACCGACACCGCTATTTACCGACGCCATTTTTGGCGTTGTTAATTTAAAAATAAAAAAATTTAAAAAAGTCAGGTCATGACTCAGGCGGGTCACGTCTGGGCTCAGGTGGGGCTCAGGCGGGTTAGGTCCGGGCTCAGACGGGTCAGGTTCGGTCAGGTCTAGGCCTGGGCGGGTCGGGTCCAGGTCTGGGCGGGTCAGGTTCGGGCTCCAATTAATTTCAAATGGTTGAGAAAGATTTTGGTTTATAAACCACATAAAACACTACTGTTTTTTCGATGTGGGATAGTGTAAAAAATTTACCGACGCCATTTCGGCGTCGGTAGATACCGGCGTCGGTAAACGACGTCGTTAATTTAAAAAAATAAAAAAAATTACCAACGCCAAAATGGGGTCGGTAAATGGCGTCGGTAAACGGCGTCGTTAATTGTGAAAAAAGAAAAAAAAAGATAATAATAAAAATTTAGCAACGCCGAAGTGGCGTCGGTAAGGGTGTCGGTAAATAGCATCGGTAAACGGCATCGTTAATTGTGAAAAAAAAGAAAAAAAATAAGTCTGCGAACCGGTCGTCGGCAATGGCGTCCGTAAATCAATTGAATAAAGGGTGTCAGTAATGGCGTCGGTAAATTATAAGTTTAACAACGGCGGGTACGGGCGTCGGTAAATGGCGTCGGTAAAAACTGTTTTTTTTTTGTAGTGAAGAACACCTTCTAACTTCGAATCAATGAGCTCCAATCCAAGTTACAAGACTCAAAACCAAGGTGGAGGAGGTTAATATCGGTCTAGGGAGGTAGGAGAGGGAATATACGGAGAGAAAATCGAGTTGAAACTGAAAGAAATGAAAAACAGGTTGGTCCTATAAATAGACTGCACAGGCTTAACGTACGCTATCGAACAATTTTAGCATACGTTAACACTCTTACGTATGCTAACCCGTTAATGTTACGTACGTAAGCGGCTTACAGTGACTACTGTCTTGAATTCGCAGGCCATTAGCATATGCTAATTAAAAGGGTGTTACGTACGCTATTAAAGCTTGACTCTGACCGACACGACAGCCCAGACATCACACACATGCATGCCAACGGATAACAGGTTCACGTGCAGAAGTCAACTGATGTCAGATTCTCTCTTAGCATACGTAACAGAGAAAGCATTACGTACGTTAAGGCACAAGATTAATGTACGTTAATCCTGCTACGTAGCGTACGCTACACCGCCAGAAAAGGCCCAAAAATGCAACTCTCCCATAACATTGAATCATCATGTATGAAGTGAAATAACAACGATACGAAGCTCAGATCTATAACACCTCAACATATACTGGATGCAACGATCCACGATATTCAAATTACTCGAGTAATACAACGACAGATAAAAATGAAGAATTACAGTTGGATATTACATACTCCCCCCCTTTGAAGGAGTTTCGTCCTTGAAACTATGGGGTAAATAATTCGGGTTATCTCACTCGCATACTATCCTCGGCTTCGTAGCCTCCTCGACTCCGTGTCGTGACCACTGAACCTTCAGCAGAGGAATCACCTTGTTCCGCAACTGTTTGATCCTCGTCTCGAGTATCTATACAGGACGCTCCTCGTACGAATGATCCTCTGCTAATTCGATCTCATCGAACTGAAGTATATGACTTGGATGAGCAACGTACTTCCTCAACTGGGAGACATGAAACACATTGTGAATTCGACTTAAAGCCGGTGGCAAAGCCAGTCGATAAGCCAGATCACCTACATGCTCTAAAACCTCAAATGGCCCAATGTATCTCGGGCTCAGCTTGCCCTTCTTCCCAAAACGAAAGACACCTCGGGTGGGAGACACTTTCATCAACACATGGTCACCAACCTCGAACTCAAGCGGTTATCGACGGTGGTCTGCATAGGATTTCTGTCGACTTTGAGCCGTTAACAAATGACTCCTAATCAGAGTGATCTTCTCATGGGCTGCTAACAACATATCGGGTTCGGTACCCAAATATTCTGACAGTTCGTCCCAACACAAAGGGGACCTACAACGACGGCCATACAATGCCTCATACGGTGCCATCTGAATTAAAGCGTGCCAAATATTATTATAAGTGAATTCCACCAAAGGTAGCTGGGCATCCCAATCGCCCTTCCAATCGATAGCACATGCTCTCAACATATCCTCTAGAGTTTGGATGGTTCTCTCGGACTGACCATCGGTCTGCGGATGAAAAGTCGTACTGAAATTCAATTGCGTGCCCATCGCACGATGAATTGCCTTCCAGAAGTGTGACACGAATCACCCGTCACGGTCCGGTTAAACATCTCGACACGAATTCGGCAACCTGACGTTTCATATTCCCCCACCAATAATATTTACATCTTACTAGACCCCGGATGAAGAGAGCATGGGGTAGCATGGGCTTCTCTCATGATAGAGTTCCTCAATTCCTCGTCTTCTGATACACACGCTCGATTCCTGAAGCGTATCAATCCATCCTCATGGATCACAAATCCAGGGGCTTTTCCTTGAGTGACTTCATCCCGAACTCGAGATAGGAATGGGTCCGTAATCTGCTTCGATCTGATTATATCATCAAGAGATGAAGAAATCTCAAGTGTGCAAAGTTGTGCCTAAACAAGTTGTAACCAAACTTCAATCTGTGGCCTCATAAGTTCCAACTGCAATTCCCTCTTAGCGGTCAATCGGCTAAGTATTTGCTCCTGTACTGTCTTACATCTCAAGGCATCGGCAACCACATTTGCCTTGCCAGGATGATAAAGGATCTCGATATCATAATCTTTGATTAATTCTAGCCACCTTCTCTGTCTCATGTTCAACTCTTTCGGAGTAAAAATGTACTTCAGGCTCTTGTGATCGGTAAAGATCTGACAGGTAACTCCGTACAGATAGTGACGCCATATTTTCAATGCAAACACTATGGCTGCTGGCTCCAAGTCATGGGTCGGATAGTTAACTTCATAGGGTCGCAATTGTTTTTATGCATAGGCAATTACGTTCCCTTTCTAAATTAGTACACATCCAAGGCCCTGCCTTGACGCGTCACTATACACCACGAATCCTTCCGTTCCCTTTTGTAGAACCAAGGCAGGTGCTGAAATCTATCGACTCTTGAGCTCATAAAAACTTTGCTGACATGCTTCTGACCACAAATACTTCTTATCCTTCCTCAGTAGGTTAGTCATTGGTTGTGCAATTTTGAAAAATCCTTCCACGAACCGTCGGTAGTAACCTGCTAGGCCAAGGAAACTACAAACTTCCTTCACGTTCTTCGGAGGTAGCCAATCTCGAATGGCTTATGTCTTCTATGGGTCCACTCTCACTTCTTCGGCTGATATCACATGCCCAAGAAAGATAACCTCAGGCATCCAGAATTCACATTTAGAAAATTTCCCATAAAGCTGTTCCCGCCTCAACGCATCGAGAACTTGGTGGAGATGACGTTCATGCTCGTCGTGGTCACGAGAGTAAATCAGAATGTCATCAATAAAAACAACTACAAAGCGGTCTAGATAGTTAATAAAAACCCGATTCATCAACTCCATGAATACAGCTGGTGCATTAGTTAATCCAAATGGCATCACCACGAACTCATAATGCCCATAGCGAGTAAGGAAGGCCGTCTTCGAAATGTCAGACTCTCGAATCCTCAACTGATGATAACCGAATCTCAAGTCAATCTTAGAAAACACAGCAGCTCCGTGTAGTTGATCCAATAAATCATCAATACGAGGCAACATATATTTTTTCTTGATGGTTACCCTGTTCAGCTCACGGTAATCAATACATAAACACAGAGATCCATCTTTCTTTCGTACAAATAACACTGGTGCTCCCCAAGGGGACACACTAGGTCGAATATAGCCCTTTTCAGTCAACTCCTCATGCTGGTTCTTCAACTCCTGCATCTCAGTCGGAGACATACGATACGGTGCTTTTTAAAGCGGGGAAATTCCTGGCTCTAACTCAATAGTAAACTCCACCTTACGTTGTGGAGGTAAGACTGGCAACTCATCTGGAAATACGTCTGGGTAGTCTCGGACTACCGGAATGTCGGCCAATTCAACTGGTCGATCTGTTGTTTTGGTCATGTAGCACCAATAACCAATACACCTTTGATTAAGCAGTTTCACTGCCTTCATAGCGCTGATGACTCTCCCGGAACGGCTGGGATTATCACCTCGAAAAATACACTCGAAACCATCATCAGAAGTGACGGTTACCATCCGCTTGCAGACACTAAGTATGGCATCATTACGATCCATCCAATCGATACCCAAGATTATATCATACTTAGGTAAGTCGACTATAATCAGGTTTGACAACCACTCACAGTTGTTCATACGAATCGGACAGTCCTGGACTTCACGATTTCCAATAATTCTTCTACCGTCGGGTAGACCAATCACATAAGGCTCACAATTGACAACATGGTCTAGAGACAAACAACTTAAACAAGAAGTAGATATAAAGGAGTGTGAAGCACCGGTATCAAAAATAACACACACTGGCTGAGAGTGGATCTCGAATATACCTGTAATCATGATGGCATCAGGATCGTTAGCTTTCTTCATTTCGTAGATCCTGGGTTTTGCGGCTCCTGCACCATGTGTACCACTTTGATTCCCACGACCCATTCCCTTGTTTGCCGCGGTAGTCTGATAAGAAGCGGACGGAGGCACACGGTCCTGGAAAGCAGACTGAATTGGTGCATGAGACGCTACTGGTTCACGTCCGGGTCCATTTCTGCAAAAATGAGCACGATGACCATTCTTCCCACAAGTATGGCAAGCGACGGCCGGCTTCAGGCATTTGGAGCTGACGTGCCTCTGGTCTCCGTAGTTATAGCACACAATAGATGAGTGGACTGCTCGAGAGTGCGATCCGGCTGGCTTCGATGCCATGGATGGTCGATCAGAAGGGTTTGGCAATGACTGGGGTTCCTGAATGTCCCCCGGTTACTATCGGTCTGGTTCTGGTTCCGAGATCTTTTGTTGTTGGGCTGTGGTTGCTTCTTAGAAATCTCCTTCGCGGTGAGTTCATATTCCAGAGCTTTTTCGATGAACTTCGGCAGGGTCGTACAATGGTGATTCAACATCTGCATTCTCATTCGGGGTTTAAGCCTCTTGAGAAAATACTTGATTTTATCAGCCTCCGTTCGGACAATCGATGAGGCAAAAGGAAGAAGTGCCTGAAATTTCTCGGCAACAGACAATACATCATGAGGTTGAAGCTCAAGAACACCTTCTAACTTCGAATCAATGAGCTCCAATCCAAGTTACAAGACTCAAAACCAAGGTGGAGGAGGCTAATATTGGTCTAGGGAGGCAGGAGAGGGAATATACGGAGAGAAAATCGAGTTGAAACTGAAAGAAATGAAAAAAGGGCTGGTCCTATAAATAGACTGCACAGGCTTAACATACGCTATCGAACAATTTTAGCGTACGTTAACACTCTTAAGTACGCTAACCAGAACATAAGCGGCTTACAGTGGATACTGTCTTGAATCCGCAGGCCATTAGCGTACGCTAATTTAAAGGGTGTTACGTACGCTATTAAAGGTTGACTCTGACCGACACGACAGCCTAGACATCACACACATGCATGCCAAAGGATAACAGGTTCACGTGCAGAAGTCAACTGATGTCAGATTCTCTCTTAGCGTACGTAACAGAGAAAGCATTACATACGTTAAGGCACAAGAATAACGTACATTAATCCTGCTACGTAGCGTACGCTACACTGCCAGAAAAGGCCCAAAAATGCAACTCTCCCATAACATTAAATCATCAAGTATGAAGTGAAATAACAACGATACGAAGCTCAGATCTATAACACCTCGAGATATACTGGATGCAACGATCCATGATATTCAAATTACTCGAGTAATACAATGACAGATAAAAATGAAGAATTACAGTCGGATATTACAATTCCGTCGTCAATCCTATTGCGCGACTCGGTAGGTCCGTCTCAGTTAGCAATGGGAGGAACCAAAGAGTAGTTAGCAATGGCAGGAACCATTCTGTCGTGAATACCAGTATACGTATAAACCCTTCTTTCAAATGTCCCGATCAAGTTATAGAGTCACGGTCAGTCAAACACTATACGTACTTGACGCTATGCATGCATTAATGCAAATCGAGATTATTGAGCTCTCGTGTATCCAATACAACTAGCTCCAATGCTTTGGCCAAAGACTTATTGATGCCAAACGATACCCAAACAGTGATACCAATACAGGGACTGTTGTGAATCGTGGTTGTACGAAGCGAAAGTAGGGTTCCTTGAGTAAAGAAATGAATAGCAAACAACAAATAGCAATAACAGACAGCACTTCGGTATCCCAACAGCAGCAATCGGACAACACTTGAATATAGCGATAATCGTACAGCACTTCGATGCAACACTTCGATACAGCAATATTCGGACAGCACTTCAATACAGCAATATTCGGATAGCACTTCGATACAGCAATATTCGGACAGCACTTTGATACAGCGATATTCGACTATACTTCGATACAGCTGTTGGGATTCGGTGCCTAAAACGAAGGCCCAGCGGAAGCGGTAAAACGAAAATTAATTCGATCCGAATCCCTACGATGATCGATCGAGCTACGTATATACGAATATCAAAAACGAAATACAAGAGATACGAGAAACATACCCTCGTAGTCCGTTGATTAAATGGATAACCTTCTCTTGAGCTATTCCCCAAGCTCTTGAACGATCCAACGCCGAAAGCACCGCGTCTCTACTTGCCACGCGCCGGAAAAATGACCGGAATAACAAAACTTGATTAACCTCTAAGGTTACGGCTAGAATAAAGTGATGAAGCTTTTATTATTACACTCCAAGTGTATAATATATCTCTCAATAATTTTCTCTCAATTTTCTCCAAGAAAAATGAAGAAGAAGTGAATGAATGGAAGAACACCAAAAAAATTTCTCTTCCCTCTCACTAATATGGAGCTGCCGTGAGTGTGCAAGGTGGTGAGAATGAGAGTTTTATTTTGGTCTTAAAATCATTCACAAGATAAGATTCCACCCACAAAATCACCTTTAACCTTATAATAAGAGATATGAAATCTCATATGTCAAAAGTCTTCCAACAAGAAAACAAGACTATGATCAAGGTAGGAAATTAAGGTGGGGCCGGCATCTAGAAGAAATCGGATGAGTTCGGTTCGTTTCGGACTCCCGAGAGTCCAAAGAGATAAACTCCGATTCCGTTCCGATGTATTTATAGCGATTAATTAATCCAATTAATTAAACATATCAAATACAAAATAACATAATTAATTTCTCCAAGAAATAATTATATTCATGAATTAAATTAATCACCCAGTGATATATTTAATCCATTAAGCCGTAAATCAATTTATCCGATAAATCGATTTAAACATCCAATGTCCCAAATTAGATATCCAATATATAATATTCATAATGAGAGAATTAGCTTAATTTATTCCGTCGTCAATCCTAATGCGCGACTCGGTAGGTCCGTCTCAGTCAGCAATGGGAGGAACCAAAGAGTAGTAGCACCACCTAGCCATCCTGGCGGCCTACACTGTACCCCAACTGAGAACGAATGATTTGGATCATTCAAGAACCATTCTGTCGTGAATACCAGTATACGTATAAACCCTTCTTTCAAATGTCCCGATCAAGTTATAGGGTCACGGTCAGTCAAACCCCATCTGTACTTGACGCTATGCATGCGTTAATGCAAATCCAGATCATCGAGCTCTCGTGTATCTAATACAACTAGCACCAATTCTTTGGCCAAAGACTTATGATCTCATCTGTCAATAACCGCATAGGACATATAACCCGTTCACTAACAGGAGAAAGAATTCTATCTTGGTATTCAGTAGGACCTGCTACTTACTCGTCAAGATGCACGTCGAGGTTGACCCCCGCCTTCCGGTTTACAGGGTCGAACTACTCTAATGAAAATCTTGACGTCACAAGCACATCCCTACTAAATCCTCAAGTCGAAGGTTCACGAATACCTATCACAACCTTTCCATTCCGTCATTGACTGTCCCGGAGTGGAATCCGTGTGATGAATCGAGGGTGAGTCGGTTCGAGTATACTAATCTAATTAGCATACCTATAACGTGTGCTCCCACTAACCATTAGTGTTCGACAGGCACTCTCCATGTCAAAGAACACGTCATACAAGTCTTCACATAAACTTAACACCCAGTCAAGTTTCATCGACTTGCGAACGATTAAGTATTTGAGCTATAAACCTTTCCAGTACCGACCCCCTTATCCAATAAGGAGTGGAACGTTTTGCTCTCAAATATACGGACTAGTTTCTATATGTTTATTTACGAGTTAGGAATGCCAGTAACTACCAGTAAATAAAGAAACATTCATTTGCCTTATATAAATGGTTTACATAATTACAAGTACAATGCCCTCACTCAACAACCTCTGAGTGGCATTCGAGGGCATACTCCTAACAATCTCCCACTTGCACTCAATGCCAGACACTATGGTATCTAATACCCATGTTCTCCAGATGACGCTCCAAACTAGTCTGAGATAGTAGCTTGGTCAGTGGATCGGCGACGTTGTCGGCCGAGTCTACTCTGTGCAGCACAATGTATCCCTTGCGAACAAATTCTCTTACGAGATGATACTTCCTCTCAATATGGTTGGTGCTGTTGTGAAACCTCGGCTCCTTGGCACATACTGACTCCGTCGTTGTCGCGATGCAGTAGAGCAGGCATCTCAGCACATGGTATCATTTGAAGTTCTCCTAGAAACTTCTTAATCCAGAACCCTTCCTTGGAAGCCTCCGAGGCTGCTTGATACTCAGCCTGACAGGTGGAATCAGCAGTCGCGCTTTGCTTGGCACTACGCTAAGATACTGCTCCTCCATTAAGAGTAAATATGTAGCCGGAAGTGGACATCGAGTCGTCCTTCAGTCCTTGGAAGTCCGAATCAGTGAATCCCACCACATCCAAATCTCCACCGCCATACATAAGAACCATATCTCTCGTTCTTCTCAAGTACTTGAGAACGTTCTTTCTGACGATCCAATGTTCCCTACCTAGGTTTGCCTGAAACCTACTCACCACGCTTACAGCATGCGCGATGTCAGGTCTTGTACACAACATAGCATACATAAGGCTACCCACGGCCGAAGCATATGGTATATTACTCATTTTCTTGCGTTGTCCCTCACTTTGAGGACACATCTTCAAGCTGAGTTTTATTCCATGTTGCATCGGTAGGAACCCTCTTTTAGAATCATCCATCTTAAATCTCTTTAAGATCTTATCTATATAGAGGGCTTGGGAAAGACCTATTGTTCTCTTCGCTCTATCCCGGTAGAGCCGAATACCAAGAATATAGGTTGCTTCTCCCAAGTCTTTCATGGAGAAATTACTCGAAAGCCAAGCTTTCACAGAACTGAGCATTCCCACATCATTTCCTATTAGTAGAATGTCATCTACATATAGTACTAAGAATGCGATCTTGCTCCCACTAACTTTCTTGTATACACAAGGTTCCTCTTCATTTTGCACGAAGTCAAACTCCTTGACCGCCTTGTCAAAACGAAGGTTCCAACTATGCGACGCTTGCTTCAGTCCATAAATGGAACGCTGAAGCTTGCACACTTTCTGAATATCGACTTCGGACACAAAGCCTTTAGGCTGCTCCATATAGATTTCTTCCTCGAGGAATCCATTAAGGAAAGCCGTCTTTACGTCGATTTGCCATATCTCATAATCGTGGTAGGCAGCTATAGCAAGCATCATGCGAATAGACTTGATCATGGCTACGGGCGAGAAGGTATCGTGGTAATCGATCCCTTTCTTCTGGGTATAACCCTTTGCCACAAGCCTGGCCTTATAGGCGTCAACCTTGCCATCACCACCAGTCTTTCTATTGTAGATCCACTTGTTCCCAATAGGCACTATGCCCTTGGGGCGGTCTACTAGAGTTCAGACCTGATTGACATGCATCGAGTCTATCTCAGCTTCCATAGCTTCACGCCATTTCGCGGAGTCTACATCCACCATCGCTTGGTCATAGGTCGTCGGGTCGGTCTCTTGGCTATCACTTGGAACCTCATGGAGACCCAGCTCCTCCAAGTGCACAATCCCATACCTCTCAGGTAAATGAGACACCCTACTAGACCTACGAGGTGGTTGTACTTGTGTTTCAGAAGGTTCAGTTCTAGTTTCTTGCACAGGTGTCTCCTGAGGAGTTTCATTATATTCTTCTAATGAAATACTTCTACCTGCTCCGCCTTCCTGAATGAACTCATCTTCCAGGAAGTGTGCTTGTAAAGCAACAACGATTTTTCGATCTTTGGGCATAAAGAAAGGATACCGCATCGTCCCAGATGGGAATCTAATGAAGAGTCCCTTCTCGGACCTCGCTTCCAACTTTTCCACCTTAGTCTTCTTGACATAGGCGGGACATCCCCAAATCCTAATATGATTAAGACTTGGTTTCCTTCCCTCCCACATCTCATGTGGAGTTTTAGGAACGGATTTGGAAGGACATATGTTCAAGATATACGTGGCAGTCAGGAGTGCATACCCCCACAGGTAAATCGGCAAGTCAGTATAGCCCAGCATGGAACGGACCATGTTCAACAGGGTCCGGTTCCTTCTTTCTGACACACCATTTAACTGAGGAGTACCTGGAGGTGTTAGTTGTGAAACTATTCCATGTTCCTTAAGGAACTCGTCAAACTCCGTACTCATATACTCGCCACCTCGGTCCGACTGAAGTGCTTTGATATGATTACCAGTTTGTTTCTCAACTAGGGCCTTGAATTCCTGGAATTTCTCAAAGGCCTCGGATTTATGTTTCATTAAGTATACATAACCATACCTAGTATGATCATCTGTAAACGTAATGAAATATTGATATCCGTCACGTCGCTTCCAAAGCACCACAAACGTCGGTATGGATTAATCCCGATTTATCGTGGCTCTTTCAAAAGTCCCCGTGAAGGGGATTTAGTCATTTGCCTTTAAGGCAAGATTCACAAGTAGGAAAGGGATCCGATCCCAATGGACCCATAAGTCCATCTTTTTCCATCTTGTAAACCTTGGTCTGACCAACATGACCAAGTCTAAGATGCCATTTCAAAACTTGATTGGTTTCATCCCTACCACGTTTTCTAGTCATAGTATTCACAACTACTTTGTTGCTGAGATTTAGATGATACAATCCATTCAACAATGTAGCAGTAGCCACTAGTTTATTTCTAAAATAAATTTTGCAGGAACCATCACCAATGAAAAATGAAAAGCCTTTTCGGTCCATGACCGGAATGGATACAATGTTTTTGTGCCCCTTGGGCAAAACAAGTACATCTTCTAAAGTCAAAACAAAGCCGGATTCTAAACCCAAAAGAAGTGATCCTATGTCGGTCGCCTCGACACTATGCCCGCTTCCGACTGTGATCATAACTTCTCCAGCTCCAAGCTTCATACTTTGTTCCAGATCCTGATTCACGGTACAAATATGAGAACTAGCACCAGAATCCAGTATCTAGGAAGTAGAAAATACAGTAGCAGAACAATTTGTTTCCAAAACTAAAAGTTTTGTACCTGAAGTGCCATGAAGAATCGGACAGTCTCTAGCCCAGTGGCCTAGCTAACCGCACTTGAGAAAAGCATCCTTTTTCTTCTTGCTCTTCGGAAACATCAGGGCCTTGCCCTTACCCTTAAGGTCCTTAACTTGTGGTCCAGTTTGCTTCTTGGTCTTTTTCTTCTTGTTCTTAGACCTCCGATGTAACGCCCCCAAATGAACCGGGACGCCACAGTGCCGTAGATCCCATGAGGGACCCACAAGGCAAGTTTTTGAAAATATTTTCTAAAATATTTTATTTAAAAGTGGTAATATACGGAAGTAATTAAGAAAGTATTCGTACAACCCAAAGTACCAAAAGCAAATAGTGTCCGTACATACGGTTATTACACAACGTGGAATGTTCAAATTTATTTAAGAAATTAACAGGCCTTCTTCCAACACAGCTCATGCCTTGCCGTAACCTTCGGGGGTGTCCTGCACAAATTCAACAAATTTACCTGGCACGACATGTCGTGCCAGTAACCTAGGTCAGAAACAATCCAAACCAAACTCAAAGGTAAAATCTAATAATTTCAAGGAATAAAGTTGTCACCGAATGTTCCATGTTATTCCTCTGATCAGCACATAAACTCCCAAGGTTGCAACCAAGGGTCACGTAAGTATCTACACAGGACTACTCCAGACGTGGGTACCATTCAGGTTTTATCCCGCAACACGGTCCAACAAGAAAACTCCCAAGGTCGCGGCCAAGGGTCACGGTAGTATCTACTCGGGAATACTCCGGACAAGATAATCGTAAGAGCACCATTCCACAATAGTAACATTTACTATGTCTAAAATTATAAGACGTAAAGTCTGAGCAAGATTCACTTGCCTCAAATCCGACGCGAGTTATTTCTTGACAAGGCAACGGCTTGAACGATCGCACATGGAAATCCGACCTATTACATGTTTGTCGATTAACATCTTATGATAATAATGATGATCAACGGTGTTACTCCACCTCCTGCCTGTTAGAACCCTATCCTAGTTGCTTATGATGTCGGAATCGAATTTCTCCATTTTTATCCATAAAGCGTGCCATTAATTTCTTAGGTTCGGCAACATTCTTTATAAGTTATCCTTCCGCTAAACAATAGTGTTCTAACACAACATTCATAGTTAATGATAACCAACAATCACCAAGATTTCATCGTTGTATTAACATGCAAGTCTAGAACAATTAATCCATCATCTTAACATGTTTCAGTATCTATACGGCTAGAAAGTGTTGGTAACTTCATTAAGGATTCATTAACGGTTTTATTCAACATGATAATACGGTTATACATGAAATCCTTCAAGATGATTCCGAGAAGTTGGTGATTAGCAATATGATTATGAGTTCTACCATTATTCATTCCAATTTCTAGCTTTGATGTGTTGTTGCCCAAAATATTTATCCGAAGATTAATACTGCTGGATGACGGACAACAAACAACAATTGCGGGAGCATTTCCGAGAGAAGATAAATAATACAAGATTTGCCGGGTTTGTTAGGCCCGGGCTTGAATGCTCTCGCGAGATGTTATTAATACCAATATTCGTGGATACAAGTATTAATGAGAGAAATCTAAATACAATGAGTGTAAAAAGACACTGTTAATCCGGATCTTGAGCGAAGCTTGGTGTTCTTCGTCCCGCCGATAATCTGCTCGAGGAGAAAAGGCCGGGAGAAGTAAGACCGAAAGAAAGCTGTTGCCAAGAGTTGGAGATTAGCCAAGTGCTAGATGTTTGCTTCTGTATAGTGTGGAATCCGTAGGAACTTGAAGAAGCTGAAGCCTTTTTTGTGGTAAAGGTTCGATCCTTTGGACAAGTGCTGGGAGCCATGCTTATATAGGGACAGCCGGGTCCTGTCCTTTAGCTGCCGATCGCCTGCCGGCCATTTTAATAAGGTGCCGATCGACTGCCGGCTAATATAATACTGTGCCGATCTCCTGGGCTGTCGGGCTAGAGTCCAAGGAAGATGCTGTCTGTCCGGGTAAAGTCCAATGCAGTGGCTGGCGCCAGCTGGGCGGTCCAATAAGGAGCCAGAACGTGTCCGGAGCCAGTCAACATGCGGCCCTACTGACAGCTTTCGGTGGCTTGTCGGCTGGTGGAGAGAATCTGCCAGATTGTGGTCAATGGCCCGGGATTCGCGGATCTTGTCCCGGTCCTTGCACGTGGTGCCAGTCTTGAGGCTCGGTCTTCGCCGACGGGATGGCCATCGGTGGTGATCGACATGAGGAGGTCGGCTCTAGCTGATCATCCGAGGTCGCCATCGGCCAGTAGACGGTCGATCGCCAAGGGTCGGTCGCCGAGTACTGAGAGGTGATCGTCTTGATGTCGATCGCTCGGCACCGGGATTCGTCCTGGGACCTTCGGTTGGCCAGTCTAGCATGTCCGCTGGGTTAAGGCTCGGTCGCCTGGTCGCTGGTCGGCAGACTTGCCTTGGTCGCCCGGCAGTAAGTCGGTCGCTCGGCCTCGGAGGCGATCGCCGGTCGGAAGGTGTTAAATCTTGACACAACAATTGCCCCCCAGCTTGCTCCTATGTTGAAGACATGGGGCGAGGTGGTTCTTGCTGGTGATCGTGTATGGATGAGGACGGGCGATCTGAGCTGACTTAGGACTCGGACTTGGGCTATCATGGTCGATTGGCTTAGCTATCTTTCGGTCTTGTACCTGCAAAAACAACATTGGCCGATCCCCCATGGAAACTTGGTGGTTTCGCTTGCTTGAGGAATCGTGCACAGTCGCGGAGATCGATGGACCGACCCCATGACCGTGTCTTGGTGCACGAAGACAATGAGTGTCTCGTGACTCACTTTATTATGAGGGTCCTCTGTTAGGCTGCGCCTCGCCTTGTATTTAAACGAAGGGCGTGCGGTCTCGGTCTAGAGGAGTCCTTGCGCGGGGCAGCGTCGGATGAATCAACTCCACGCCCGCGGCTTGTTAGCTCTGCTTCCACCTCGGCCAGCCATGGAGATGGCCGACCTCGACGGTGTACGTTGAGACGGGGTTGTGGCATGTGTCCACTGATTAATGTTGGAGAGCCCTCAGACTACGCCGGCCTCGTATTTAAACGAAGGGCGGGCGATCTTGGCCGAAAGGGACCTTGCATGGCCGAAGCAGTCGGTTCCATCGACTGCCAGGACCACGGCTTTATGATGCGCGGTGGAGGCGATCTTATGCCTTAGTCCGTCATGTTATATGCTGGACTGTAGATGGCGATCGTGTCCACCGGGTTGCTGATGATGTTGCGATCTGGCCGGAAGACTGGCGATCGTCGCTCGGCGGCCGATCGCTTTATTCGTAGGTCGAAATTGGCGATCGGGCGGCGGCTAGTCACTCATGTTAGAATGGACTGTAGGCGGGGATCGAGTCCTCCGGCTCTGCTGGGTAGTAGCGATCGGGCCGGGAGACTGGAGGTCGTCGTACGGGCGCCGACCGATCTACTCCTAGGCTGAGAAGAAGCCTTTGCCTGGACAGGAAATCTGCGGCTCTAGCCCGGAAGGCTGCGTAGGTCGTCGGCAGGGTCTTCGTGAGATGCCTGAACATAGGCGAGAAACCCTGAAAACCTCCTAGGACCGCGTAGAGGGCGGTCTCATCGCTTACGGGCTCGCCGTTAAGGATGATCATGTCAACCCGGTCGATGTAGTCCGAGTCGGACTCTTCTTCGCCCTGCCTGATTTGCATCATGCGATGGCGACCTTCTGGCCGGGAGACCCTGGTGGCGAAGTGCTCCGTGAAGACATGCGCCAGCTCGTTAAAGGAGCCAATGGACCGAGGTGGCAACGAGGTGTACCACCGGTGGGCGAGGTCGCCAGGTCGGAGGAACATTCGGCACACAGTCGCGTCCGATGCCCCACACCCGGTCATGTAGATGTTGAACTTGTGCAGTGTGCTTGGGGTCCGATCGCCCCGGTACACGGGTGTCGAGGAGGAGCGATCTGTCTTGCCGCGGGCGAGCTCGATGTCGATCGCGAGCGGCTCGCTTGGCGCGGCGATCGTCTTGGTGGCGCCGCACCGGATTGCAGGAGCGCCTTCATGTCGTTGAGTTGACGTTGCATTGCGGCAATCGCAGCTCGGCCGCTATGGATCGGCTTTGGGAGGCGGGGCGAGGCGATCGTGTACCGACCTCCGACCCCGCCGCCGACCTCGGGAATTTGGCGAGCTGGAGCCAGCGGCCGGATCGCCTTGTGGGAGCCGGGTAGGCCGAGCTCTGGTGACGGACACCAACTCCGTCGCCTCGTAGGCCGGGCCGGATCGCCGGCCGCTGAGTCGGGTGCCCAAGCGATCGAAGACAGACGTGCCAGTGCCGAGCGCCTCTTGTTGCGGGCGAGAGCCCCACAGCGTCGCTCGGCGGTAGTGCCTTGAGCTTCCGCTGATCTTCCGGCGAGAGACCGGGGCGTGGCCGAGGCGCGTCGAGAGCACTCCGTCGCTCCCGAAGGACGGATATGGCCTCTTTGATCTGCTCATTGGTTCGGGCGATCGAGCGAGAGCTCGGGCCGCCTTCCGGGACGGAGTCGAGCGTCTCGATCGCGGCGGCTACCTCCCACCATCGGCCGGCTCGGACCGGGACGGAGCAGGGTGCAGCGGTGGCCGCTTTCTTCGACGCGGAGGCGGAAGACATGGTTTCTGAAGGATTTCTTTGAAGTGCAGTAAGTGTCACTTCAAGTATCTGCCCCGAGAACAGTGAGTGTTCTTCGGGACGGTAGGTGTAAAAAATCGAGGGTTGGAGCCCCTTCCTCTAGCGCCAATTGTTGTTGCCCAAAATATTTATCCGAAGATTAATACTGCTGGATGACGGACAACAAACAACAATTGCGGGAGCATTTCCGAGAGAAGATAAATAATACAAGATTTGCCGGGTTTGTTAGGCCCGGGCTTAAATGCTCTCGCGAGATGTTATTAATACTAATATTCGTGGATACAAGTATTAATGAGAGAAATCTCAATACAATGAGTGTAAAAAGACTCTGTTAATCCGGCTCTTGAGGGAAGCTTGGTGTTCTTCGTCCCGCCGATAATCTGCTCGAGGAGAAAAGGCCGGGAGAAGTAAGACCGAAAGAAAGCTGTTGCCAAGAGTTGGAGATTAGCCAAGTGCTAGATGTTTGCTTCTGTATAGTGTGAAATCCGTAGGAACTTGAAGAAACTGAAGCCTTTTTTGTGGTAAAGGTTCGATCCTTTGGACAAGTGCTGGGAGCCATGCTTATATAGGGACAGCCGGGTCCTGTCCTTTAGCTGCCGATCGCCTGCCGGCCATTTTAATAAGGTGCCGATCGATCACGGCTAATATAATCTTGCCGATCTCACAGGCCGCTCAGGCCGAGTCAAGGAAGATCTTGTCTGTCCGGTAAAGTCAATGCATTTGGCGCCCGGTGGCGGTCAATAAGGAGCGAGCGTGTCGGAGCGGCCAACATGCGGCCCTACCGACGGCTTTCGGTGGCTTGTCGGCCGGTGGAGAGAATCTGCCCGGTGTGGTCAATGGCCCGGATTCGCGGATCTTGTCCCGGTCCTTGCACGTGGTGCCAGTCTTGAGGCTCGGTCTTCGCCGACGGGATGGCCATCGGTGGTGATCGACATGAGGAGGTCGGCTCTAGCTGATCATCCGAGGTCGCCATCGGCCAGTAGACGGTCGATCGCCAAGGGTCGGTCGCCGAGTACTGAGAGGCGATCGTCTTGATGTCGATCGCTCGGCACCGGGATTAAATCACAGGACCTTGGTTGGCTTGATCTAGCATGTCCGCTGGGTTAAGGCTCGGTCGCCTGGTCGCTGGTCGGCAGACTTGCCTTGGTCGCCCGGCAGTAAGTCGGTCGCTCGGCCTCGGAGGCGATCGCCGGTCGGAAGGTGTTAAATCTCGACACAACATGATGGATATCGATTAACAATTGCGATAGTTATATACCGGTTCGATTATTACTGAGGGTTCTAAGCTACCCAAGGCATCCGAGGTTTACTAAAACTTACTAAACAATACTGAAATGAGTTCAAGGTTGGATAAACTTACCTTTACTGACAAAAGATGATGAAGAACGACGGTGGACGAAGGAGAACGAGAGGATAACACCTTCAAGACCTTCCCCGAAGCTTGATTATCGTACTCTAATAGGATAGCACTTGAATTGGGAGGTTAGAATTGGTTCAATGATGGTGGAGAGTAGTGTACAAGGAAGAAGAATGATTTCTGGGACGGAAGAAATGAAAGGCAAAGTGTTCTTTTATAAACTCAGATTGCCCTTACGTACGTTAAGCCTTACGGTTTACGTACGTAAGAGGCTTTACGTACGTTATGGCAAAATACTTAACGTATGTAAGGAACTCGCTGGAACGATTCAATCACATCGTTACGTACGTAACGAAAGCGGGTTAACGTACGTAACACCTCGTTGACTTGCCTGTCGCAATCACGCCAAAAGTTAGTCGGCACGCGTACTACCAGACGAAGATTCCTGTCCGAAGACCGAAGACCTATGTTACGTACGTAAGGGCCGATATTTAACGTACGTAATGGCTCAGATATAGCGTGCGTAATGAGTCGGAGTATAACGTACGTAAAGGACAGTTTTGTTTGCCAAATTATTATCACATTAATTTCTTATGACACGACTCCCTCTCCATGTCGTCTGGAAATCTCTCGGTGAACTAGACGTTGGCCACCGTCATATTCGCACCGATAATTACCTAACGACATCGAGGTATGTCACCAAAGTTCACAATCATCATACCATCACAATAGACGAATAATAGATGCGATACCGTATAACCATATTATACAAAATATGTTTTATTGCAATGGAGTACATTTATTTATCAAACAGGAGAAATGGACGTGAGCGCCCAAAGTGAAAAAGCATGTAATACTGGTGGTATTACATACCACCCCCCTTAAAAATAGTTTCGTCCCGAAACTAAGAAAATAACTCGGGATGATTCTCTCTCATGCTCGCCTCGGTCTCCCAAGTCGCTTCTTCCGTACCGTGGTGCGACCACTGAACTTTAACAAGGGGTATGTTCTTGTTCCTTAGTGTCTTTACGCGTCGATCCAAAATCGCTGTTGGAACTTCCCTAAAGGTAGCATCATTGGAAATCTCTACTTCCTCGAAGTTGATCTTGTGGCTAGGATCGTACACGTACTTTCTCAGCTGGGAGACGTGGAAGACATTATGCACTCCGTCTAACGATGGTGGTAATGCTAGCCGATAAGCGAGTCTACCGACTCGGTCCAGTATTTCGAACGGGCCAATAAATCTCGGGCTTAGCTTGCCCTTCTGGCCGAAGCGTCGAATGCCCCGCATTGGCGATACTTTAACCCAAACATGATCCCCAACCATAAATTCCAACGGTCGCTGCCGGTCCATAGCATAAGACTTTTGGCGACTTCACACGCCAACATGTGTTTTCGAACAATGGATATCTTCTTAATAGATTCCTGGATTAGATCCAACTCGGTGGCGATGACATCGGATGCATCGTCCCAACATAGGGGAGACTTGCACCTTCTACCATACAAGGCCTCAAAGGGGGCCATGCCTATGCTTGCATGCCAGCTGTTGTTGTATGAAAATTCTGCTAAGCAGAGGTGTTTAGCCCAGTCCTTGCCCCAATCGAGTACACATGCTCTCAACATATATTCCAGGGACTGTATGGTGCGTTCTGTTTGTCCATCCGTTTGAGGATGATAGGCAGTTATGAAATGCAGTTGAGTACCCATGGTCTGGTGGACAGCCTTCCAGAAGCGGGACACATATCTAGTGTCTCTATCCGAAATAATCCCCGAGGGAACGCCATGTAACCTCACGATTTCCCGAACAAAGATGGTAGCCAGCTGTTCTGTTCCGATGGCCTCCTGAATTGGAATGAAGTGTGCCGACTTTGTCAGTCGGTCTACAATAAACCATATCGTGTCCTTTCCCCGCCACACCGGTAACTTGGTTACAATGTCCATTGATATGCTCTCCCATTTCCATTCCGGAATGGGTAAGGGCTGCATGATTCCGGCCGGTCTACGGTGTTCAATCTTCACCTGTTGACATATCATACATCGAGCGACAAACCTTGCTACCTCTTGCTTCATATTTTTCCACCAGAAACTTTTTCGCAGGTCTTTGTACATTTTGCTCGCCCCGGGATGTATCGAATAGGGAGTAGAATGAGCTTCCTTGAGTATAGTTTGCTTAAGCTCGTCTTTAGGTGGAATACAAATCCTGTTCTTGAATCTAACTAAGCCCTCGATCCTCGTAGTCCAAATAACTCCCCCTTCGGCCTTTGCGCCGATCGCACGAAGTTCTGGATCCTCCATCTGTGCTAGGCGTATCTCGTCCAGCAGGCACGAGCGAATATCAGTCGAGCACAACTGTCCCTGGCGGTGTTGTATCCACACTTCAATGTCATTTCTCCTGAGATCTTGCTGCAAATCAAGCTGTACTGTCAAACAAGATAGTGTCACCTCCTGCGCAGTTTTCCGACTCAGTGCGTCTGCTACGACGTTGGCCTTCCCAGGGTGATATAGAATCTCTACATCGTAATCCTTGATTAACTCCAGCCAACGCCTCTGTCTCATATTTAACTCTTTCTGCGTGAAAATAAACTTTAAACTCTTGTGGTCCGTAAAGATCTTACACGTAACCCCATATAGGTAATGTCTCCAAATCTTAAGAGCGTGGACCACTGCAGCTAGTTCCAAGTCGTGTGTCGGGTAGTTCACCTCATAAGGTTTAAGTTGACGAGAGGCGTAAGCGATAACCCTGTCATTTTGCATGAACACACATCCCAGCCCGTGCTTAGACGCATCGGTGCATATTACTTAATCCTCCGTACTCGCGGTAGTACCAACACCGGGCGAGTAAGCTTCCTTTTTAGCCTGTCGAAACTCTCCTGACAATCTGTTGTCCAGACAAACTTGGTGTTCTTCCTAAGCAGATTTATTAATGGCTGAGCGACACAGGAGAAGGCCTCGACGAACCGTCGATAATATCCCGCCAACCCTAGGAAACTTCTCACCTCTTTGACATTTCTAGGTGGTTCCCAATTCATAACTGTCTCGATCTTCTGGGGGTCTACTTTAACGCCTCCTGCTGAAATCACATGCCCCAAAAAGGTTACCTCTGGCATCCAGAACTCGCATTTAGAAAGTTTAGCATACAGTTGATGTTGCCTTAAAACGCTCAACACCTTCCTCAAGTGTTCCTCATGCTCCCATCGGCTTCAGGAATAAATTAAAATATCGTCAATAAAAACCGCCACCCACTTATCGAGAAACTCTGTCAGAACCCTGTTCATCAATTCCATAAAAACAGCTGGAGCATTAGTCAGGCCAAACGACACCACCATGTACTCGTAGTGCCCATATCTCGATCGAAATACGGTCTTAGGAATATCCTCCTCTCGAATTCTCAATTGGTGATATCCCGAACGTAAGTCGATCTTTGAAAACACAGTCGCCCCTTGCAGTTGGTCCAGTAAATCATCAATCCTTGGAAGTGGGTAACGGTTCTTAATAGTGACCTTATTAAGTTCCCTGTAATCGATACACAGGTGCAGAGAGCGGTCCTTTTTCTTCGTAAAAAGAACTGGCGCACCCCATGGCGAAGTACTTGGACGAATGAGCCCCTTCCTTAGCAATTCTTCGAGTTGTGACTTTAGTTCCTTCATTTCGGCTGGTGCCATCCTGTATGGTGCCTTGGAGATAGGCGTCGTTCCTGGCTCAAGTTCGATTGAGAGATCGACCTCCCTTTGTGGTGGCAATCCGTAGTTCGTCGGGAATATGTCCGAAATTCGTTCACTACAGAATATTAGCAACCGACAATTGTGACGTGCCCTCTGAAGAATATAACACCGATACGCTCCTCGATCATCATGAGATGCTACTTTGAAAGGAGACCGAGGGACCCTTTGTCTTTGAAGTGCTCTCGGCCTCTAATTGTGTGAGTGGCACCATCATGGGTCGTAATAGAAACTCGGGTGATAGGTATCCAATACCGTCTTGTGCATCGTCATCCACCCATACCTAAAATCACATATTCGTTTTGGAGTGGAAAGACCATGAGATTGGGTCTGCATCCCAGATTATTGATACGACCTGATTTCGAACTTCCAAGTTACCCTCCACCCCGCCGCCTCGGGTAGTTTAACAAGAAAGGACTCACAGGTACATAAGGGAGATGCAAACGGTTAACACATTCTACGGATATAAACGAGTGGGTTGCTCCAGTATCAAACAAGACATGAACAGCCGAGATTTAATAAGGAGTGTACCCGAGACAGCGGGAGTAGTCTGGTCGTCGGTAGCCCTTAGTTCGAACACGCGGGACGGTAGTGTCCCCGAGGAGGGTGCGCACCTCCCCGCGACCACGTCCTCTTCCGGCACCGTGTAGAGGAGACTGGTGAGGTGGAGATCGGTAGTCGGACATGGCAGACGCCGTGGATGTCTGTAAGAGCCTTGTTGACTCGAGGAGCCGGGTTTGGTGTAGGTTTGATCCGAGAACGATGGCGAGACATGTGCCCACCCCTTCCGCATGAAAAGCACTTTGTCGATGCTTTACGACACCGACTCATGGTATGCCTGCTATGCCACAATTGAAACAACTACGGCGAGAAGGCCCGTCGGATGTTCCTTTCTGTTGGGACGAAGCTGCTGATTTGGAGGGGAACCCACCCCAAATTCACTCTCTTGGTGCTCCTGACCGATTTGCGGTCTTCGCTTCTTTTGGTTGTGCCCGGCATCCGAATCGACAACCGCATCGGCGTATCCGTGACTACGCCCTCATATGCCCTCAACGTGGTGCAATGAAACCCCGCCGCGTAGCGTTGAACATCCTCCGCAACCGTTGAGCAAGGTGACAAATTCGGGTCTTCTGGATGGAACCATCTCATGCGACATAGCTTAGATCGGTCTGTATGCCCGAATGATTTCTTGTCTTGGCAAATTACGAGGCCCTCGCACAAGAAACTCCGTGCTCGTGCGATTGAATCGAGGGGGATGATCGTCTCTCAATAGTTTGGCAAACTCGGGCCATCCGACTATTCTCCTGTGGCTTATAGGTCCTCCACCATCGGCCGCGGTGTCACGGAGTGGTTGATCCCGAGTGGCACTTTTCGGTTTCTGGCGCCCGATCACCTCGGCGATCTCCATTTCCGAGATCCAATCGTCCACGTGCTTATCCCCGACCCGTCGAATAATGGCGGCGGCCTTCAAGATTTCTCCCACCAACGGTCCTTTCCTGTTCTCTTCTATGTTAATGATTGGTACTTGTTCCGGTTGACTGAGCGATTCCCATAGCAATGGCTCGGCGAGAGTCCGAACGAAGGCCGGATCAAATCCCCGTTGTTACGGTTTTCCGCTTCTGTTCGCTCGATTAACAGGTGGTGGTTGATTTCCGGCCGGATTAGTTTCTCCGGTGTTTCTGTCTCCCTGCTGGTTCATAGCGGAACCTTGTGCGTCATTTACGTTTCTTCTAGCTCCTCGACGTGCCATTGGTGATGTTCGTTCAATCTAACAGGTTAGTTTAATGCAAACATTCTCTGAGTTCTTACTGAATCCAAACATCATACTTGATCCTTAAGAATTTACATGTATTTTACCTCGACATCCCTCGAGGAGTTACGGTCGTCAGAAGTGTTGGATTTTGAAGGCAAAATGTTTTCAAAATATTTTTGGTAAAACTTTCCACGTGAGTGTTTAGTCTCTGATACCATTTTCTGTAACGCCCCCAAATGAGCCGGGACGCCACAGTGCCGTAGATCCCATGAGGGACCCACAAGGTAAGTTTTTGAAAATATTTTCTAAAATATTTTATTTAAAAGTGGTAATATACGGAAGTAATTAAGAAAGTCTTCGTACAACCCAAAGTACCAAAAGCAAATAGTGTCCATACATACGGTTATTACACAACGTGGAATGTTCAAATTTATTTAAGAAATTAACAGGCCTTCTTCCAACACAGCTCATGCCTGGCTGTAACCTTCGGGGGTGTCCTGCACAAATTCAACAAATTTACCTGGCACGACATGTCGTGCCAGTAACCTAGGTCAGAAACAATCCAAACCAAACTCAAAGGTAAAATCTAATAATTTCAAGGAATAAAGTTGTCACCGAATGTTCCATGTTATTCCTCTTATCAGCACATAAACTCCCAAGGTCGCAACCAAGGGTCACGGAATTATCTACACAGGACTACTCTGGACGTGGGTACCATTCAGGTTTTATCCCGCAACACGGTCCAACAAGAAAACTCCCAAGGTCGCGGCCAAGGGTCACGGTAGTATCTACTCGGGAATACTCCGGACAAGATAATCGTAAGAGCACCATTCCACAATAGTAACATTTACTATGTCTAAAATTATAAGACGTAAAGTCTGAGCAAGATTCACTTGCCTCAAATCCGACGCGAGTTATTTCTTGACAAGGCAACGGCTTGAACGATCGCACTTGGAAATCCGACCTATTACATGTTTGTCGATTAACATCTTATGATAATAATGATGATCAACGACGTTCCTCCCCCTCCCGCCTGTTAGAACCCTATCCTAGTTGCTTATGATGTCGGAATCGAATTTCTCCATTTTTATCCATAAAGCGTGCCATTAATTTCTTAGGTTCGGCAACATTCTTTATAAGTTATCCTTCCGCTAAACAATAGTGTTCTAACACAACATTCCTAGTTAATGATAACCAACAATCACCAAGATTTCATCGTTGTATTAATATGCAGTCTAGAACGATTAATCCATCATCTTAACATTTTTCGGTATCTATACGGCTAGAAATTGTTGGTAACTTCATCAAGGATTCATTAACGGTTTTATTCAACATGATAATACGGTTATACATGAAATCCTTCAAGATGATTCCGAGAAGTTGGTGATTAGCAATATGATTATGAGTTCTACCATTATTCATTCCAATTTCTAGCTTTGATGGATATCGATTAACAATTGCGATAGTTATATACCGGTTCGATTATTACTGAGGGTTCTAAGCTACCCAAGGCATCCGAGGTTTACTAAAACTTACTAAACAATACTGAAATGAGTTCAAGGTTGGATAAACTTACCTTTACTGACAAAAGATGATGAAGAACGACGGTGGACGAAGGAGAACGAGAGGATAACACCTTCAAGACCTTCCCCGAAGCTTGATTATCGTATTCTAATAGGATAGAACTTGAATTGGGAGGTTAGAATTGGTTCAATGATGGTGGAGAGTAATGTACAAGGAAGAAGAATGATTTTTGGGACGGAAGAAATGAAAGGCAAAATGTTCTTTTATAAACTCAGATTGCCCTTACGTACGTTATGCCTTACGGTTTACGTACGTAAGAGGCTTTACGTACGTTATGGCAAAATACTTAACGTACGTAAGGAACTCGCTGGAACGATTCACTCACATCGTTACGTACGTAACAGCGGGTTAACGTCGTAACACCTCGTTGACTTGCCCGCCGCAATCACGCCGAAAGTTGGTCGGCACGCGTACTACCGCATTTAAGATTCTGTCCAAGACCGAAGACCGATGTTACGCGTAAGGGCCGATATTTAACGACGTAATGGCTCGAGATATAGCAAGGCGTAATGAGTCGGAGTATAACGTACGTAGCGACGCTTTGTTTGCCAAATTATTATCACATTAATTTCTTATGACACGACTCCCTCTCCATGTCGTCTGGAAATCTCTCGGGGAACAAGACGTTGGCCACCGTCATATTCGCACCGATAATTACCTAACGACATCGAGGTATGTCACTGAAAGTTCGTCAATCATCATACCATCACAATACACGAATAATAGATGCGATACCGTACAACCATATTATACAAAATATGTTTTATTGCAATGGAGTACATTTATTTATCAAACAGGAGAAATGGATGTGAGCGCCCAAAGTGAAAAAGCATGTAATACTAGTGGTATTACATCCGAGGTCCAGAAGAAATCACAAGAGCAGACTCCTTCATCCGCGGAGTCTTCATCTGAGACTGAGCGGTCACAAGTTTGTTCATTAGCCCAGCTAAATTACATGCAATCTCATTACAGTTGAAGTTCATAACAAACTGTGAGAAGGAATCAGGGAGAGACTGTAGGATAAGGTCGGTTTGGAGAGAAGTATCCATTTTAAAATCAAGAGCCTCCAATCTCTCGATCATTGATATCATTTTGAGGACGTGTTCCCCAACTTTCTCACCTTCCTTCATCCTTGCACCGAACAGTTGCTTGGATATCTCATATCTAGCAGCTTCACGTGCTCACCATAAAGTTCGGTTAAGTGAGATAGAATCGCCTAGCGTGTCATTTTCTCATGAGCTCTCCGAAGCTCAGTAGACATAGAAGCCATCATGTATGCACGGACTTTTACGTCATCCTTAACCCACTTTTCGTGGTTTTCAATCTCTTCCTGATTGGCTCGGGTCCGCACAGGAGGCGCCGGAATGTCTGTCTCCAAGACGTATCCCAGTGCCTCTATAGTGAGGACAATCATCGATTGGAGCCAATCCACAAAGTTAGGTCCCATTAAGGTGTTCTTTTCGAGTAGAATTGCGAGTGGATTCATTGTCATATTGAGTTATGTCCGCATTAAGCATAACAGTTAATTAGTGACTTGTTATATTATGTTCGAGTATAGAATTAAGGTCTTTTCTATTCTTGTTACCCAGCTCCCACTATTTTTATCGGAATAACACACTCCCATGTGAAATCCGGAAGTATCGTTGCTCTACTTCATAGTGGTGATCGAGTTCTTTATAAATCTTAATAGAGGGCAACCGAACAGGTTTCTAGTCTATTAATTTTCATAAAGTGGTGTCCAACACCAACCCATCTAATGGATGATTCGATCTTCTTTTTTCCCTTGTTCACTCCCCTCAACCTATACGGTTTCTATGGTTCGTGAACAAGTTAAGTTTATACCATTGACGCAAATCAGTTTCACAATTGAATCTTATCCGGCAACCTATCAGGTTTCTAGGGATAAAATTTGCTCCAACCGAAGGCATCCAATGCGCTCTCGGTAATTTATCCATCCTCCCCAAACGACTACCCCGATAACTCGGAAGCATAGCACATCCGGTTTGGATTTCAATTTTCCGAAAACTCGATGGAGGGAAGGAAAACCTTGAAACCTTATAAACTTAATAATTTATTGTGGGAGAATTTTCGCGATTAGCGTTACACTTTGCACATTAATCGTTTAAGCGCGTTTGAGGCATTCATACAATATGAAACAACCATTCACAACCTAGTTGCTACCAACATGTGGTTCATGGACCAGTCCTAGAAAACAAAAACTCCATAATCTAATTACAAGTCTTCGTCTTGAATCTTCGTCTTCTCGAAATGGATCTTCCTCCGGTCTTCGTCATTACATATAAATTTTACATTGAAAATTGCATCCTAGATACAAATATTTCTAGTAAAATAAATAGGCTCAAAACGGCCTTTACAACCCAATCGAATAAAACGAACGATTCAAAACTAAGTCCACGAACCACATCCCCATTCAAAATCATTCATCCAATAAATACTAAATAAGTGGAAAGCGTAGAGATACATTGATCCAATCAACAATACGAACCGATCAAATCGATTCACACAATCGGTAATATGAAAACGTTCAAAATAATTCGGTCGACCATAAATATTCCAATTAATCAAATTTCCCTCATAAAATGAAATACCATAAATCATTTTAATCATATTAAATCTAATTTAACATGCGGGAGATTAATTTTCAAGAATACACGGAAAAAACGAGCCGGGGCGAAAAAGGCCTGCCATGGCCGAGTCATCACGGCAGATGCCGCAGATGTGCCCTGCATGGCCGATCACGCCGGGTACGCGGCCGCCAAGAGCCCCGTGCCGTGGCCCCGAGCCCGGGCCGCGGCTCCAAGATAAAGGCCGACCCAGTTGGTCAAATGCCACTGGGCCCCTCCCGAACCGTCCAACGGCATTTCGGGGCTAGTTTTTCGACTGGATATCCAATATCTATATTCTCCAACATTCATATCTTCAATATAAATCATATTTACAAGAAATTAAGATTTATATTTAGACATAAACTTACGAAAAATATAACTACAACGAACGTAAAAACATATACCACGATTATGACTAAAATGATTCCAAATCATTCACCATCTAATCGAGCATTCCAAATTCTAATATCGTATATACGATCGCAAGACCTACGCTCCGATACCACTGTTGGGATTCGGTGCCTGAAACGAAGGCCCAGCGGAAGCGGTAAAACGAAAATTAATTCGATCTGAATCCCTACGATGATCGATCGAGCTACGTATATACGAATATCAAAAACGAAATACAAGAGATACGAGAAACATGCCCTCGTAATCCGTTGATTAAATGGATAACCTTCTCTTGAGCTATTCCCCAAGCTCTTGAACGATCCAACGCCGAAAGCACCGCGTCTCTACTTGCCACGCGCCGGAAAAATGACCGGAATAACAAAACTTGATTAACCTCTAAGGTTACGGCTAGAATCAAGTGATGAAGCTTTTATTATTACACTCCAAGTGTATAATATATCTCTCAATAATTTTCTCTCAATTTTCTCCAAGAAAAATGAAGAAGAAGTGAATGAATGGAAGAACACCAAAAAAATTTCTCTTCCCTCTCACTAATATGGAGCTGCCGTGAGTGTGCTAGGTGGTGAGAATGAGAGTTTTATTTTGGTCTTAAAATCATTCACAAGATAAGATTCCACCCACAAAATCACCTTTAACCTTATAATAAGAGATATGAAATCTCATATGTCAAAAGTCTTCCAACAAGAAAACAAGACTATGATCAAGGTAGGAAATTAAGGTGGGGCCGGCCTATAGAAGAATTCGGACGAGTTCGGTTCGTTTCGGACTCCCGAGAGTCCAAACAGATAAACTCCGATTCTGTTCCGATGTATTTATATCGATTAATTAATCCAATTAATTAAACATATCAAATACAAAATAACATAATTAATTTCTCCAAGAAATAATTATATTCATGAATTAAATTAATCACCCAGTGATATATTTAATCCATTAAGCCGTAAATCAATTTATCCGATAAATCGATTTAAACATCCAATGTCCCAAATTAGATATCCAATATATAATATCCATAATGAGAGAATTAGCTTAATTCATTCCGTCGTCAATCCTAATGCGCGACTCGGTAGGTCCGTCTCAGTCAGCAATGGGAGGAACCAAAGAGTAGTAGCACCACCTAGCCAGCCTGTCGGCCTACACTGTACCCCAACTGAGAACGAATGATTTGGATCATTCAAGAACCATTCTATCGTGAATACCAGTATACGTATAAACCCTTCTTTCAAATGTCCCGATCAAGTTATAGGGTCACGGTACCAAACCCCATCCGTACTTGACGCTATGCATGCGTTAATGCAAATCGAGATCATCGAGCTCTCGTATCTAATACAAATAGCTCCAATGCTTTGGCCAAAGACTTATGATCTCATCTCGCCAATAACCGCATAAGACATATAACCCGCTCACTAACAGAGAAAGAATTCTATCTTGGTATTCATGGGACCTCGCTACTTGCTCGTCAAGATGCACGCCGAGGTTGAACCCCGCCTTCCGCTTACAGTGGTCAAACTACTCTAATGAAAATCTTGACGTCACAAGCACATCCCTACTAAATCCTCAAGTCGAAGGTTCACGAATACCTATCACAACCTTTCGATTCCGTCATTGATCGTCCCGTGAGTGAAATCCGTGTGACGAATCGAGGGTGAGTCGGTTCGAGTATACTAATCTAATTAGCATACCTATAACGTGTGCTCCCACTAACCATTAGTGTTCGACAGGCACTCTCCATGTCAAAGAACACGTCATACAAGTCTTCACATAAACTTAATGCCCAGTCAAGTTTCATCGACTTGCGAACGATTAAGTATTTGAGCTATAAACCTTTCCAGTGCCGACCCCCTTATCCAATAAGGAGTGGAACGTTTTGCTCTCAAATACACGGACTAGTTTCTATATGTTTATTTACGAGTTAGGAATGCCAGTAACTACTAGTAAATAAAGAAACATTCATTTGCCTTATATAAATGGTTTACATAATTACAAGTACAATGCCCTCACTCAACAACCTCTGAGTGGCATTCGAGGGCATACTCCTAACAACAGCAACAATGGACTGTACTCCGGTACAGCAACAATGGTCTGCACTTTGGTACAACAACAATGGACACGGAAATGACGAGGGCACTTCAAACCCTTAGAATTAATCACTATAATCCCCTTATAATCCTGTTCTAAAGAAACGTTCGGAATTATTCTAAGAACTCAAGTTTCTGTGACTAAGACTTAACAATTTTATGACCTAAAATTGTAAGAATGTAGAAGTGAGAATTATAAGAATAATACTCAAGATAATTCGAGCAACAGCTCTTGACTCAAGCACAAGGCCAAAATATCTTTTGATTTCAAAGGTGATCTGTCTTTTCATTACCAAAAGTTCTCGTTTTATAGGAGTGTACAGAATAAACTATATTATCACCGACATATTAAACTAAGGAAATAAAATCAAGAGTGCCCCTATTTCTAAGACAACGAAGGACGGTCACATATGTGACAAGATTAAAAGGAAATAAAATAACATCAACTATCCTAGAAAGCAAATAAAGAAGTCTTGAAAAAGGTCTTGGTCTTCACAACATCACGTTCATTTTGAAGCTCCCATATGCTAAAGTTCTTTTTCCAAGACAAAACAAACATCAAACCTTCCTTGAAGCTTCCTCACGCCTAAGTTTAATTTCCAAGCTAGGATGGATTTTCCTTAATCATCAAGTCGACCTCCGGTTGTTCATCCTTTGTATAGAGTATTTTCCTTTTCGAGTTTTATGATTTAACTCTCATTTTCAGGAAACAGGACAAAGACTCCCTCATGCCATTATTTAGGTAATATCTGGGGTCCGCCCTCAAGCTTTCTGTTTTTAGCTATATCTGTGGTGCCCTCAAACAAAGCTATATCTGAGCTTAGGATTTGAACAACTGTCGGGCCTTCTTGAATCTCAAGTAGATCCACCGTCGCACAGTCACTAAACTTAGACATGATTTTCACTTCCAATTCGGGTAGCTTAAGGACGAGCTTGTCTTTTTCTTTTCTTTGGACGTGAATTCTTCTAGGCTCGGGGTCTTTATTCAGTGCACTCCAAGCAGCCTCAGTGTGAGGGTCTTCAAGAGAGGATTTGATCGAGGGAATATAGTAAACCTCTTGAGTAGGAACCGAGTTGTCTTCATAAGAGTTAGTAACATATAATAAGGTAACACGATCTAATGGCAAAGAAGTGTTTGCACTATTCTTGTGTTGTAGCTTTTCCTTTAAACGTTTCTTGTCCTGTTTGTAACACAGGGATGATCTACAACCAACCAATGGAGATCGACGAGCCAAACACCTCATACCAGCCTAACTTAGAAGATGGCATCTCACGTCGATCGTCGGACGACATCGAACCGAGGATCGGCTTTGAGCGAAGCCTCGATGTTGATCCAAGGATCGAGTCCCGCGATCGCTCCAAACGAGAAGAGACCATACCCACCGAAGAGTTGGAAAGTATAACAATAGATCCGGCTCGCCCGGAGCGGGAAGTGCAGATCGGCTCGAGCGTCGATCCCGAGCTAAAAGACTATCTGATCAATTTACTACGAAAGAACATCGGAATATTTGCCTGGTCGCATCAATATATGGTTGGAATGAATCCTGAACATGCTTGCCACTATATGAAGATCGACCGGACAAGGAAGCCTATTCACCAAAAATGTAGGAAATTCAGTCCAGAAAAATATGATGCGCTCGATGCAGAAGTCAAAAAGCTGCTCGACAATAAACTGATCGGGGTAGCTACCGACGAGCCACAGTGGGTGTCCAACGCGGTGCTCATCAAGAAGGCGGGCGACTCCTGGAGGTTATGCTTCGATTTCACCGACCTCAACGCGGCTTGTCCGAAAGATCACTTTCTAATGCCTCACATTGACCACTTGGTCGATAGCACGGCAGGTTGCGAAATGATTTCATTTATGGACGCCTTCGCTGGATACCATCAGATCCCAATGACAGAGAAAGACGTAAAACACACATCATTCCACACGGAAAAAGACGTGTTCTTTTGGGTCCGAATGTCATTCGGTCTAAAAAATGTGGGCGCCACCTACCAATGCCTAGTCAACGGGATGTTCGCCGATCAAATCTGCAAAACCATGGAGGTGTACATTGATGACATTGTGGTCAAGAGCCTCAAAAAGGAAAATTACCTCAAAGACCTCGCCGAGACGTTCGCCATCCTTGAGAATTTCAACATGAAGCCAAACCCCAAGAAATGCAACTTCGGAGTAAGCTCCATAAAATTCCTGTGGCACATCATGAGCCAAAGGGGGATCGAAGCTAACCCCACAAAGATCAAGGCGATCCTCGACATGCAAGAACCACGGAATGTCAAGCAGGTGCAACGCCTCACAGGGTGTTTGGCAGCCCTTAATTGTTTCATTTCATGGCTCGGAGACAGAAGCAAGCCTTTCTTCGCCACCATAAAGGATAAAAAATTTGCGTGGACGAAAGAAAGTCAAGTGGCGTTCGCCAAAATCAAGGAGTATCTTTCCAACCCCCAAATTTTGGCAAAACCGACCCCCGACGAGAAGGTTTTCCTTTACCTGGCACCCTCAGAGGTCGCGCTGAGCGGGGCATTAGTGCAAGCAGAGGGACAAACCCACTTGCCGATCTACTTCATTAGTCAAGCGCTACATGACGCGGAGACACATTACACGCCTCTGGAGAAGCTTGCCTATGCACTTTTCATGAGTGTTTGCAAGTTGAGAGCCTATTTCTTCGAACACCAAGTGGAGGTTCTGACGACTCTCCCTCTAAGTCAAGTTCTGCACCGACCAGACACCAATGGGCGACTCCTCAAGTGGTCATCGGAGATCGCCCAATACGGTGTTACGTATGCTCCTCGCACGGCAATCAAGGGCCAAGCGCTGGTGGATTTTGTGGTGGAATTAACTTTTCCACCTACCCCAACCCATGTCGGCCGTCCCGCCTGGAAACTGTTCGTAGATGGCTCGTTGACCAGCCCACGAGCGGGGGCGGGGATTGTCCTCATCAGCCCCGATGGCCAGAGTTTCACGAATGCTATGCGTTTCGATTTCCGAGCGACCAACAATGAAGTCGGGTATGAAGCCTTAGTAGGCGTGATCGATCTAGCGCTCGCCGTTGGCGTTTGTCGCCTTCACGTCTTCATGGACTCCCTCTTGGTTGTGAACTAAGTCAAGGTAGAATATGAGGCGCGTGGTGAACAGATGATCAAATAACAAGAGTTGGTCACCGAGATGTGCACAAATTTCGAAGAAGTGCTGATCGAGCAAATCCCGAGAGAGCACAACTCCCAGGCTGATGCCCTATCCAAGCTCGCCTCGTCGGATAGGGCAGCGGATTCTTCTTACATCTAAATCACTAAGTTGGCGAGATCGGCGATCAACAAAAGCTTGGTCGCCACAGTTGCCATCGCCAAAGAGAACTGGATGACGATGTTGACTGAATACTTGAAGGACGGAATGGTCCCCACAGATCGGGTCAAGGATCGTCAGCTCCAGCTCCAAGCGACCATATACACCCTGTTGGACGACCGACGTTACAAGCGAGCTTTCAGCCTTCCTCTCCTCAAATGCATTACGCTATAGGAAGGCCAACTTGTTTTAGCCGAAATCCATGACGGGGTCTGTGGAAATCACGCTGCCGAGCGAGCTCTCATCCACAAGACGACCAGGGAAGGTTTTTTCTGGCCTACCCTGCGGAAGGATGCGATCGCCTATGCCCGATCTTGTCACAGGTGTCAAATAATGGGCCCGAACATCAAGCTCTCCCCCGAGCAGCTCACCTATATGTATAGTCCGTGGCCGTTTGCCCAATGGGGCATCGACCTCATCGGCCCTTTGCCAACAGCACCAGGGGGATGTACATTCTCCATCGTGGGGGTCGATTACTTCACAAAATGGGCAGAGGCCGAACCACTCAACAAGATCGGCCAAGAGCAAGTAATTAAGTTCATTTGGAAAACATCATCTGCCGTTTCGGTCTACCTCAGGATATCATCTCCGACAACGGAAAGCACTTCGACGGTTTGGAAGTTATGCAATTCTGCGAGAAATGGGGAATAAAAAAGTTGTTCTTTGCCCCTTACCACCCTCAAACAAACGGGCAGGTAGAGGCTGTAAACAAGATCCTCAAGCACACGATCAAAGCCAGACTCGAATCCAAGCAAGGGCGCTGGCCGAGCGAGCTCCCGGATGTTTTGTGGTCCTTCCGAATGACGACAAGAAATTCAACCGGCGAAACCCCATTCGCCCTCACCTTCGGAATAGAAGCAGTGATCCCATCGGAGATCGCCGTCCTCAGCCCCCGAACTGCACAACAACTGACGACGGACAATGATGTGGCTTGGCGAATCGACTTAGATATGCTCGAAGAATGACGACTGACCTCGGAAATAAGGAACACGATCGACAAAAAGAAATCTGAAAAGTTCTTCAATTCAAAGGTCAAAGAAAGGCGATTCCAAGTGGGCGACCTAGTCCTCAAGAAGATCCAGACCCACAATGGAGTATTTGGTCTGAACTGGGAGGGCCCGTTTAGGATATCCAAATGGCTAACCAAAGGATCCTACGAGCTCCAACACCCAAACGGCACTCCGGACCAATATCCATGGAACGCCATCCATTTAAAGAAACACCCTGTAATAATTTACTTAATGTGAAAAATGCTTAATGAGATTTTCCAGTCCTCCCCAAGTGATTTGGTTCGGAAAAAGAATCCAAAGGCTACTGCCTCAGCAACGCCCCCAAAAAAAGGATGACTCGTTCTCCCTCTAAAGTTCATCGTCTAACATGATGGACCTAGGCAAGCGATCGCCTCCCCCATCACAACGTATACAGTCGAGGATCGCCACCTAACATGACGATCCCAGGTAGAAAAGTGCAGCCATGGTTCTGGAGGTCGATGGAACCGACAGACTGTCCATGCAAGATTCCTTTGGGCGGAGATCGCTCGCCCTTTCATTTAAATACGAGGCGGGCGTAGCCGAAGGACCCTCCAAAATAGATATGTAGACACGCTCGCCCGCCCTCAAAGGTCCATCATCTAACATGGTGGGACCCGGACAATGCGACGCGTCCCGCCCCCCGTCACAACATATGCCCTCGAAGGTCCGTCATCTAACATGTCGGTCCCAGGCAGAAAAGTGCTAGCAAGCCACGGTCGCGAAGTCAATTCATCCGACGGCGCTTCGTGCAAGGACTCCTCCATGCTGAGATCGTCCGCCCCACCGCTACATTGCGAGGCAAAACGTAGCCTATGGAGGACCCTCACAATTAAGTGAGTCGCGAGATGTAGACCATCCGACTGAATGTCGCTCACGCAAAAGACATGATCGCAGAGGTCGGTCCCATCTAACTCTATGACCGTGCAAGGTTCCTCTAGGCCGAGATGGTCGGCCTTCCTCGATGAATCTGCAAAATTGAAGACCGCTAGAACTAGACCAAACATCGCTCGCTAAATGATTTATTTTTGTTCCCTTACTTTCACCAATTAAACAAAAACAGGGTCGGAGCTATACATACGATGATCGGCTTTGTTCAGATATACATATGACGATCGATTTTGTTCTGAAAGTTACCAGTATGAGTTTAAATATATCAATTCATTTGGAGCTGTACGTACGATGATCGCTCCTCAAACACCTTTGTATGAGATCAAATGCAAAAGATTCAGAAATACGAACATACAAACAAGAAATCAGAGATGGAAATACACATTTCATTTCATTTGAAATACAAGCATGGTCACCCGAGGGCAAAATACAAAAAGGGAAGCCTAGAAAATTACAAGTAAAAGCAAAAAGAGCAAGCTAGCTCAGGGTGTCCCTACCGAGCCATCAGCCCCGGCCGCAGGATCGGCGTTCGCCCCTCACCAGCATTAGGCACTGCATCCCCGTACTCCGGGGCATCCGGATGAACAAGGTTGTCGGGTGACAGGTACCAGATCAAGTCGACCCCATGATCAAAGGAGAGGTCTAGGATCTGCACGACGAAGGCGGGATGCAAAGGGTGCTCAAGCACATAGGCTTTGAAGTTATCAACCAAAGTGCCAACCTCGAGCCCTCCCTTCTTGGCGGCACGGATTGCGTCAGCATAAGCCACATAATAGGCAAATTCGCTGACGTATTCCACATTAAGGAAGGGATCGACCTCGGTCACCTCCAGCTTCTCCCTCAGCCCCGCAAGCGTTTGGTTCGTGCCCTAGAGCTCGGAAACCTTGGCGGCAACCTTGGCGTGCACCCGTCATCTGATCCCACATCCGGTCATTCGCCGCCCAGTCCCGATCATGGTAATGGCTCGCCCTGTTGGCCGCCTCCACGGAGCTCTTCTCCATCGCCACGAGCTTGTCGGTAAGCTTAGCATTTTGTTTTCGAGCAGCCTCGAGGTCCGCATGAAGACGAGCGGTGGAGGGCCGCCCCTCATAGTCTTTCATGGCCTAGGCAGCCATCGTTGCCGTTTGAAGGGCTAGAGCGAAGGTCGCCTGCATCGCGTCAGCAAATCACCGGCATGCTATCGCGTCTAGGTCGGTCGTCCAGGCCTTCGGCAGGGCGGCGACAACCCAACTTAGTGAGGGACATCACAAGTCTCGCGATGAGCATTGCTCGATAGGAAATCCAGCATCAGCAGTGAGTAGTTCGGGTCGCAGCTACGGACCCTGTACTAAGAATAAAAGAGTTAGTATATTTCCAACAAGGAAATGTCATAACCCAGTACAGCAACCAAGCTCACCTTGCGACCTTCTCCGGGACGCGTCCAAAGAATGACCTCCCACGATGGGTCTCAGCGCGGACAACCACCGCGTCTTCCAGGAAACTCAAGGAGGGCGTGGACCCCTCCACCAATGGAATCACAGAAAGCGGAGGCGCAACGATCGGTGGAGCCACAGTAGGCGCATCAGCAGTAGCAGAGGCCAAGGGCTCCTCTGCCCTCCGCCTCTTGCGATTGAGCCAGAGTTCTCCCTCATCCCGAGGCTCTTGCTTTCCGGCGACCGGCTCCATGAGAGGCCTCGCCTCCGGGATAGGTCGGATCGGCGCCGCGGGGACTCGGCTCGGTTTCTTCCCATGGCGCAGGAGACTCATAATCCCGGGATTCGACATAACTGTCGGGGGCTCTGAGTAGCGAGGGAAGCAGATTTCTGCAAAGAGAACAATCGGCAAAGGTTAGTCACCTTCCTTAGCCACAAGATGATCGTCAAGCAAAGGAAGATCGTGAAAATTCGTACCTGGAACCATTAAGTGGTGTGGAAAATGAAACAGCTGAGCGGCCAACCAGCAGGCTTCGTTGTTGATCTCGCGAGCATCGATATAATTATCTGGAAGACTATGTATCCGCTCCCAAATGATCGCAAAATCAAAGGCTAGCTCGCCTGCCGCCGGAACAAGGGCATCTTCAAAGAGAAAGCCAAATTAGATCAGTTCAGAATATATCCGAACAAAGGGAGAGTCAAAACCCTTACTCGGACTCCTCTCCCGGAAGTCAGTGGGATTGTCACTCGCGGCCGACTTCCATGCACTGCCGACCCAGAACCACTTCGTCAGATCTCCCCGGACCTTGTTCGGAACCCCAAGAATTACCCGGCCCGAGCGACCTTGAATGTGGTAGCCGCCAACGGAACCCTTCTGAGCCGTCAGCTTGAAGAGATGGTTCATCTCCAGCGGCGAAGGAATATGGTACAACCGGTGACCGCCAAACAGAGTAAGGGTGCAGACGATCTGAAGCCAGGCGTTCGGCGTTAGTTGGAGCGGCACCACATTCCAAGCGGTCAACAAGTAGGAAACGGCGAATGGCCATGGGAACCGCAGTACGGCCCCTATGATCGCCTCATTAACGGCGACCATGCCCTTAGGAGGTCGGTCGACATGTTCATTCTCGGCGGGCACATAGAGGGAAACGTCAGAGGGGACATGGAACTTCGCCCTCCAGCGGTCCAAATCTTTCCTGGTTGCCGAGCTCCTAATCTAGCCAAGGGACCACGGGGAGCGGCACGCGGCCCAGAATAGCTTCCGCCTTTCAGGTTGATATGGATGGGCGATCGAGTATTCGCGGAAATCAAACTTGGGGTTTGGACTGTCCAATTTCTCCATAAGTTCGGCAAATTTTGAAAAGGCTTTGCCGAACGCACTGTTTCGCTCCAAGTACGCCTTCACTTCCATCTCCTCTTCAGCCAGCAAACGCCTCGCTCGGCCTCCGCAGCCCTGGCTACATCGGCTTCGTTAAAAAGTTCTTCGACCTCCGCGGGTTTAATCCCGGCGCGAATAGCCTCGACGGATGTCTCCATGTGGAACTCCGTGGATATTTCACCACGGGCGGTCGAAGTCCCGGCGGCAGAAGTGCTACCCGTCTCATACACCGTTGGTTTTCCTCCGGACATCTTCAAAAAAAGAAAGGAAAAAGATAAAATGTGATACCCGAGCCTAACATTACTCACTTGGTCAATATGATTCATGCATAACTTGTTAATTATGTGTTATTTGGATTACTTGATGTTTCATGGTTCAGTTGATCTTATAGTTAATTTTACATATAGGAATGTGCTAAACATTTGAACTCATGACTAAAACACAATCGTGGTATATGTTACGGGACTAAGTTATGTTATTCATAGTATTTCTAGTACGAAAATAAAATATATGTAAAGATCTTATAAAACTCTAAGTACACGTGGTAAGCCTAGAAGTTATAAAGGTGTCACTGATGTCTCTATCGGAGGTTAACTAGCTTACCTCGAGATTTTAGTCGGCACGTGTAGTGGGTCACTTTAAATTGACGATTCAAGTGGATAACCATCATTCAATAAACTAACACGTGTCAAGTGCCTTTGACTCTTGTCAATACCTAATAGGATAGAATTTATGATTGTATCTGATAACGTCTGTAAAATACTGTGATCTGTCTATACCTCATTCGTTCCAACTGCGGTAGGAATTGAACTTATCTTCTAGTTTATCATATTAATTATATTTTTATAAATGATTCCTTCCATTCTTACCTACAGTGTCTCATTTGTGAAGTTTTAGAAAGTTTGACAATAAAGTCCTTCACTAGCATTTTCAACATTGTTCGCATGGGTAATCGAGTTTATGCAATAAAAATACACCCTAAACTTCTACTAAACCATTTTAAAGATAATCCATACCCTAAATGAGGTCAATATATACTAGGAACCGGTTCAAACACTCGAAGAACCGGATCATAACTACTTGAATCGATCAATTATTTCAAACCTAGTCTCTAGTAGTCATTCGAGGGTATTTTGGACATTTCACCTTCATAACCGACATAAGACACTTGTTTGATGGATAAGTCCGACCCTCAACCCTCATTTACAGTCTGTAGATGAATAAGAAGCTCCCTACTTCGAAAAATCACCAAAAATTCAAGTAGAAATCATCAAAAACATCAACACCTCAATTCCTTTGACAATCAAGGTGAGTTTCCTTTGTTTCTTCCTTATTCTTGATATGTTTATTAGCTATTTCGAAGGTGTGAGAGCTTGTATATGTTCTTATACATGCTATAATGATGTTAAGAATTCAGACATGGCAAACCCTTGTGTTTAATATGGATTTATAAGGCTTAAAACTCACTAAGGCAATAAAGGAATCAATTCTGCCACCTTTTGGAATTAATAGTATATGTTACTTGATCCGTATGTTTCAGGGTCAGTAGTTTCAGTATACTTATTCTTAAGTATCTTAGGGATATTATATCAAAAATTGGTGCAAGTTCAACTTATATTATAGTGATTATAAGCAAAACAAAACCTTATTATGACAAGACTTTGATAAACTCTCTTAATCAAGTGTTTGTTATAAAACCTTGAAATTTTAAGTTGTGAGAGTTGAATGAACTTTATAAACAGAGACTAATAGATTTATTAATGAATTATATGTCCAATATCGATTGGTTAATGGGCTGGTATACATCGATAAACCGATATAAAGTATGTAGAACACCGGTTATGCGAAGTGGTAAACCCTTTCGATATGAAGAGAGTAACCTTGCGTGTGGTATGTAAATCCTTGAAATACATTCCTTGAAACAGGTTCTGAATACATATCATCCCAACCACCCCCTATTGGTATAAACGTAAGGGTATTACCCGATCAAGGTAAGTAGAAATCCATCTGCAACTACAATGCATAAACATAGTATTGTTTGTAAAATTGATGATATCTTGAGAGTGTATTGTATTGGATGATTGATCTGTATTATGCTTAAAGTGTTTGGTTTCACCTTACATGATCATAACATCCGTTAGCATCTCCACATGCATGCATAACAGGATACTCACTAGTGTCTGCATGCATGGTACGATCATGGAAAGAAAGAAAAGAAAAATGTTTTGTTGGCCGCTGCTAGAGCACCGAGGCATGGTAGATGCATGCTTTTACGATATGTTTAGCACGGTAGATGCGTGCTTATATCATGTGTGAGACATGGTAGATGCACGTTCTCATGATATATTTGGTGTGGTAGATGCATGCCTTATATATCTGGCATGGTAGATGCATGCCTCATGATATGATATGATATTGAGTTCATTCCGGTGCTTAGTACGTGGTTCAACGGGCCCAAGGATAAGAAAATGATTTTGAGAGATTCTCATTAATAATCATATGTCATATGTTGCATCATACATGATACATAACATGCATGATTTCTACTTACTGGGCTTTAGCTCACGTAGTTTATGCATTGTAGGTAATTCTGATGCTTGAGTATGTTCCCTCGCTGGATGAGTTGGAGTTCCACTGTTGCTGAGGGTCGACGTACATGGATGACGACCAGTCGGGCTTAACCATGGGCTTAACATATTTTCATTCTTGTTTGTGAACCTTACTTTATAAATATGTATTGCAGTAATGTACTCATAGGTTCGAGTGTCGTTGATGGTGTGATGGGTACTTTAAGTTCACTTAGTATGTTTGGTTAACCTGTGAGGTTGTTTAAATATCGTAATGTAAAATAAATAAGTGATTTGGGAAGCTTGAAGTTTTGTGGTTTACTAATCTCTTGTAGTTATAGCTACGGGGATATTGATGTCATGAGTTTGATTCGGATTGAGACTAGATGTCTCTGTATGATACTTGTGTTGGTTTTTATGTCACAGGTTTGGGATAGGTACTAGTTTAGTGGAAACTCTGTCGAAATTTCACCGTAATTTATAAGTACTAATACGATATAAGATATTGTAAGTTAGGCAGTTAGTGCGGGTGTGTTACAGAAAAGGCATTTTCTTACCCAAAAAATCTAGTCGGACGGGGCTCGGCAACATAGCTTCAAAGGAATCCGGCAATCTTTCTTCTTAGATAAAGTGCAGATAAGGTTGTAACCCAGAAACCCTAGTCCGTTTTATAGGCGAAAGCAGGGGCTTCTGGGCAAATAAACAAAATCTCAAGGGCCGAAGAGCAATGGTCGGAAAAGTACGAATTTACTGCCGCCCTCGAGTCCTGCGTGCACAACGTTTTGAGGGCTCACCTGAGGAAAAGTCTGACAAACCGTCGAACTCCCCCAACAGTAACGCGACACGCGCCCCAGTGAAGTTTCAAGACATCTTTCACTTCCCGCTCTTTTCAGCGACCGCGTAGGTCGTGCAAATTCAAAATCAAAATTAGCTCGAGAATACGATCGTCTGTTCCATAAAGCGATGAGTCGCTCGTCATTAATTCAAACAATCGCCAGTGGAACCACCTCACTCCACGTCTTTAACTTCAGAGCGAGCTGGGGGCAATTGTTGTGCGGCGTACTTTTAAAATAAATTATTTTCTCACAGTGCTCTCAAGATGCCTACTAGTGCCACGCTATGTTTCAAAATTATTCTACTTTGAGGATCAAAATATTTTGAGATATTTCTAATGATTTAGAAACGCATTCGCTTAGACCCGAAGGTCGAATATAGCTGAAAAGTTTTAATTTAACGAAAGGTGTCTTCATTTTTTTTATCAAACGCAAGATGATTTTTTTTAAAGTCTCGATGACGATGTTTGTACTACTTTTTGATATGTGATACTCAAGATCAACTGGTGCTTGCAAGTTATTTTCAAAAGATGGTTTTCGTTCTCAAAACCTATCATTCCTATTTGTGGTCCGGGAATATATGTGTGATGTCCGTGCTCTCGTTAGGGTATTAACCCCGAGTTGTTGTTGAATTGGCGGTGTGAGCATTGAGTAGTTCGCCACACAGTTGTCGTGGTAGCCTCTGTGAGGGGTGTGATATTGGTATTGGATGTTGTCGCCTCGTAGCGGTTTATGCGTTATCGCATATATGCGAGCTGTTAGAGCACGGGTTGGTATGATTGTGTGCATCGGTGATTGTTCCGCGTTGTGTCGATTGCTTGTTATATTGTTACCTTGGTTCCGTTGTTGTGAGTTTCAGGGGCGAGGTCAAAGGTAATACCCGTACTATTTTGACTTCTATATTTTCTCTTTCTCCAGTCTATCGATTCGCTCGTGTTCATTGATACCATCTGAACTTGTTCTGTACCTTGGTTTCATCGTTCGAACGAGCTGTAATCTGGTTTTGAGTCGATCTGGTTATCGCTGTGACCATTCCGAATTCGGTTCGACTATTGTGAACCTTGTTCGGAAGTAACATCTTTTGGTTCTAATAGTTCTTTTATTCGAAGGGGATCGGATTTTGAACTTCTGTATTTTTGGCTCGATCGACTCGTTTATGCTCGTTAACATTTCTGAACATTCCCTATCCCTTGCTTTTGTTGATCGAACGAGGGTGGTATTGTTTCGGAATAACTCGTCTGTCGTGGTGGCTTTTCAATCGCTATTCCCTTTCCTTTGGATCTTATGGGAATGCACGTCTTGCTGTTCTCAACAGGTCATCCTGGGAGTTGTTGTTTGAATTTTATTATCCTACGTGTTTCGGACATGATTGTTCGATTTTTGTTGTCTCAATCATTTGTTTGTTCGGTTTTTGTTCTCGTTTCGTGATTGTTGAGCGTTCAGCCTCCTTCGTAATTCCCTTAAGTTCGGGAAATTAGTCTCGTTTTCGATCTTCCAACCCTTGGGCGGTGGAATTCCGTATTTGTTCAGCGTTGACTCGCGTTTTGGTTGATGCACCGTTGGGTTGGTCAATCGTATTGATTTTGGTTCGTTGAGTTTTGTGATTGTTCGGGTAATCGGCACGATTGTATTGTCTGTTTGATGACACTTGTCACTTGTTGATTTTATTTTGTCCCTATCGATAGCGTTGTGTTAGTCGCCGTGGAGGGTATTTTCATGCCGTATGTCTCTTTGCGCTTCTTGCAGTGTTTCGCCGTCGGGCGCGAGTTTTAGTTTTTATGTATCTCATTGAGTTTCCTGGCAGGGGATATTGCTTCTCCCTACTTATTTGAAGTTTCGGGACGTAACTTCTTTTAAGGAGGGTAGAATGTAATACCCGTAATTTTCGATTTCCGGTAATTTCTTTTTTTTGGCGGAAGTCCGTTTTGACGACTCACTCATGACCGTTTCGTGATTCTGAGAATGATTAATTCTACACTTTTTGCCATCCGAGTTCGTTTCGGTGTTGTTTTGTTGAGTTCCTTGCTTTTTAGCGACTTTTCCGCACTTGAGTTCGATTCTTGCGAATCTCGTCCAAAACTGCTGTTTCGAGTTTCCCGTAAGTCCGTTTAACTTTGTTAGACGTGTTGTGAACTTCGGTTTGGTCATTCGATCACGTATCGTGATTTCCGGGCGTTTTGGGCCATTTTGTAATTTACCCAAAGTTACGGGTATCCATATATGTATTCGTCGTCTCGACCCTTTTCTTGGTCCCATATGATTAATTATTGCATTACGTTTTCATTTCGAGTCGTTGATGTCATCCGCGAACTTTTCGTCGTGTTCGTTCCGTGCGTTTTCGGAAATCGAGGCGTCCGGCCGGCGGCCGAAAGTACCGTCGGACCGTGCGGCATCGCTTAAGTGTTGGCACCGCCGAGCACGGCAGAACCGGCGAGCGCGGCGCTTACGGCCGAGCCGCGCGCTAGCTCGGAAGTGTAGCGCACGCTGCCGAGTCACCAGCCAGACGCCATCGGCCCGGGCAGAGGGATTCGAGGTTCTCGACTCGGGTAGGATCGGCAGTAGCGCACGCCATCGCCGGTCGTGGCGCACGCTAACGGCAGGTAGCGCACGCCGCCGCCGACTAGCGACGCACGGATGAGTCTCAGTCCAGTGGCTACCGGATGTCGGGCCGCGGCAGCTTCCGGCCGTAGCGCACACTAGCGGGAGTCGGGCGATACCATGGTCGGCACTGGTCGGTGGTGCCGGTCATGCGGGCCATGGCCGAGAGTGCTCGGCCGATATCGCCGATAGCGCACGCTAGTCCGGGAAGGCTAGCGCACGCTAGTTCCGCCCAAGATATAAATGATGCATCAAATGACTTTTTCACCATTTTTCATTTCATTTCTCTTCGGTCCGAGGCTGGGTTTTGGAGGAGACGAAACCATGTTGTTGGACAACAAATCCATGAAGTTCTTGAGGTTATATCGTTGATCAATCATCCTATAACATCCTTCGATCCAGCGAATCAAGGTTAGATCTTTAGAACCCTACTTTTGGGTAGATTTGGGGGTTTTCGCGTTTTTGTCCGATTCGTTCCGTTTTGTCGATTAATTCATGATGAATATGATTAATCTTGTTGGTATTCTTAGTTTCCCTACGGATTCATGGTATATTTCGTGATTTTTATGGAATCGAGAGGGTTTGGTTGTGGTCCGCCCTCGTTGTTGTTTATATACGAATATACATGAATCGTAGGCGGGTTTTCGGGTGTATTCCAATTCCGTATTCATTTAGAAGTGGTTGTGATTGTATTCTTCGAATCGTTAGGTTCGGTTTCATTGGTTCCTAGCGTTCGTCGGTGACTTTCCTTTCCGTTCGTTGCGTCGTCAATAATTCAAGGCAAGTATTTTTGGAAACCTTTATGGTTAACGTGAAATGGTAATGTATATTGTGTGTGATTTGCTCACCTCGGGAGGGTCCGACGGGATCACGGAGGGAATCTATGGCTTCGTCCTGGATTCATGAGTTTGTTTCGCTAACCAGCTCGGGAGGGTCCTTAGAGGCCTCGAGTGGGATTCGTGGCTTCGTCCCGGTCCTAGGTGACGTGTGGTGCTTGATTTGTTTTATGAATTTGGCCAGCTCGGGAGGGTCCTTAGAGGCCTCGAGTGGGATTTGTGGATTCGTCCCGGTCCTAGGCAAATTAATTGTGACTGTTTGTTTCCGGAAAAGACATGTCTAGTTTTGGCTTTTGAAATTGATATTGGTGCATGTACTATGAAATGTGTAAGCGATTGGTTTGCCTTGAATACTTGTACTAGCATAATTGCTAACCCCTTTGGGGACCCGTTGTCGGGGAAATTCTTGTTATGGATTTCAGGTTATGTTCAAAGACGAGCGGCTACTGGATGGTACGAGGATGTCGGCCAAGGTTGTTGACGTGTGCAATTGAGTCTTGTTATTTCCTACTGTCTCTTTTGATGTGGATGTTTTCCAAATTGTAAACTTATAGATTGTACTCGCGAGTACTTAGGCTTTTCCTTTCGGATTGTGATTGGTCTTCATTGGAGTTACTGTATTTGTCGGTTAATGTTTATTATGCCGGTTGTACCGGACGTGTTGTCTTATGTTCTTGTTGTTAACAATTGTTTCCTTGCTAACCGAGACGGTTAGTCGAGAGGTGTTTTCTTGTGTTAGCCTGGTGGATCCATGTAGGGGTCCACGGCGCTGTAATACACCTCGAATATCTTGGGGGTGTTACACTCCAGATGACGCTCCAAGCTAGTCTGAGAAAGTGGCTTGGTCAGTGGATCAGCGACGTTGTTGGCTGAGTCTACTCTATGCAGCATAATGTATCCCTTGCGAACAAATTCTCTTACGAGATGATACTTCCTCTAAATGTTTTTGGTACAATTGTGAAACCTCGGCTCCTCGGTCTGCGCTATAGCTCCGTCGTTGTCGCAGTACTGCAGAACAGGCAGCTCAGCACATGGTATCACTTGAAGTTCTCCCAGAAATTTCTTATTGTAGAACCCTTACTTAGAAGCCTCCGAGGCTGCTTGATACTCAGCCTGACAGGTGGAATCAGCAGTCGCGCTTTGCTTGGAGCTACGCCAAGACACTACTCCTCCATTAAGAGTAAATATGTAGCCAGAAGTAGACATCGAACCGTCAATCTATCCTTAGAAGTCCGAATCAGTGAATCCCACCACATTCAGTTCTCCACCTCCATAGGTCAGAACCATATCTCTAGTCCTTCTTAAGTACTTGAGAACTTTCTTTACGGCAGTCCAATCTTCTCTACCTTGGTTTGCCTGAAACCTACTTACCATGCTTACAGCATGCACAATGTCAGGTCTCCTACACAAGATAGCATACATAAGCTTACCCACGGCCGAAGCATATGGTATATTACTCATTTCCTTTCGTTGTTCCTCACTTTGAGGACACATCTTCAAGAAGAGTTTTATTCCATGTCGCATTGGTAGGAACCCTCTTTTAGAATCATCCATCATAAATCGCTTTAAGATTTTATCTATATAGATGGCTTGGGAAAGACCTATCGTTCTCTTCGCTCTATCCCGATAGAGCCTAATACCAAGAATATAGGTAGCTTCTCCCAAGTCTTTCATGGAGAAACTACTCGAAAGCCAAGCTTTCACAAAACTGAGCATTCCCACATCATTTCCTATTAGTAGAATGTCATCTACATATAGCACTAAGAATGTGATCTTGCTCCCACTATCCCTCTTGTATATACAAGGTTCCTCTTTATTTTGTACGAAGTCAAACTCTTTGACTGCCTCGTCAAAACGAAGGTTCTAACTACGCGACACTTGCTTCAGTCAATAAATGGAACGTTGAAGTTTGCACACTTTCTGAATATCGACCTCAGACACAAAGCCTTTAGGCTGTTCCATATAAATTTCCTCCTTTAGGAATCCATTAAGGAAAGCCGTCTTTACGTCCATTTGCCATATCTCATAATTTTGGTAGGCAGCTATATTGAGCATCATGCGAATAGACTTGATCATAGCTACGGGCGAGAAAGTATCATGGTAATCGATCCCTTCCTTCTGGGTATAACCCTTTGCCACAAGCTTGGACTTATAGGCGTCAACCTTGACATCACCATCAGTCTTTCTCTTGTAGACCCACTTGTTCCCAATAGGCACTATGCCCTTGGGGCAGTCTACTAGAGTCCAGACCTGATTGACATGCATCAAGTCTATCTCAGCTTCCATAGCTTCACGCCATTTCGCGGAGTCTACATCCACCATCGCTTGGTCATAGGTCGTTGGGTCGGTCTATTGGCTATCACTTGGAACCTCATGGAGACCCATCTCCTCCAAGTGCACAAGGCCATACCTCTCAGATAAATGAGACACCCTACTAGACCTACGAGGTGGTTGTTCTTGTGTTTCAGAAGGTTTGGTTCTAATTTCTTGCACATGTGTCTGTTGAGGGGTTTCATTGTAATCTTCCAAATAAAAAATTCTACCTGCTCCGCCTTCCTGAATGAACTCATCTTCCAGGAAGTGTGCTTGCAAAGAAACAACTATCTTATGATCTTCAGGCATGTAGAATAGATAACCCATCGTCCCAGATGGGAATCCAATGAAATGTTACTTTACGGACCTCACTTCCAACTTTTCCACCTTAGTCTTCTTGACATAGGCGGGACATCTCCAAATCCTAATGTGATTAAGACTTGGTTTCCTGCCCTCCCACATCTCATGTGGAGTTTTAGGAACAGATTTGGAAGGACATCTGTTCAAGATATAAGCAGCAGTCAGGAGTGCATACCCCAACAGGTAAATCAGTAAGTCAATATAGCCCAGCATGGAATGAACCATATTCAACAAGGTCCCATTTCTTCTTTCTGACACACCATTTAACTGAGGAGTACCTGGAGGTGTAAGTTGTGATACTATTCCATGTTCCTTTAGGAACTCATCAAACTTCACACTCATATACTCGCCACCTCGGTCCGATTGAAGTGCTTTGATATGATTACCAGTTTGTTCTTTGACTAGGGCCTTAATTTCCAGGAATTTCTCAAAGGCCTCAGATTTATGTTTCATTAAGTATGCATAACCATACCTAGTATGATCATATGTAAATGTAATGAAATACTGATATCCATCACGTGCTGCTTCCCTCTTAAGGGGGACTTAGTCATTTTGCCTTTAAGGCAAGATTCACAAGTAGGAAAGGGATCCAATCTAATGGACCCATAAGTTCATCTTTTTACATTTTGTAAACCTTGGTCTGGCCAACATGACCAAGTCTAAAATGCCATTTCAAAACATGATTAGTTTCATCCCTACCACGCTTCCTAGTCATAGTATTCACAACGACTTTGTTACTAAGGTTTAGATGATACATTCCATTGAACAATGTAGCAGTGCCCACTAGTTTATTTCTAAAATAAATTTTGCAGGAACCATGACCAATGAAAAATGAAAATCCTTTCCGATCCATGACCGGAATGGATACAATGTTTTTATGCCCCTTGGGCAAAACAAGTACATCTTCAAAAGTTAAAACAAAGCTGGATTCTAAACCCAAAAGAAGTGATCCTATGTTAGTTGCCTCGACACTATGCCCGCTTCTGACCGTAATCATCACTTCCCCATCTCCAAGCTTCCTACTTTGTTCCAAATCTTGATTCACGGTACAAATATGAGAACTAGCACCTGAATCTAGTATCCAAGAAGTAGAAAATACAGTAGCAGAACAATTTGTTTCCAAAACTAAAAGTTCTGTACCTGAAGCGCCATGAAGAATTGAACAGTCTCTATCCTAGTGGCCCAGCTCACCGCATTTGAGACAAGCGTCCTTCTTCTTACTCTTTGGAACTATCGGGGCCTTGCCCTTACCTTTAAGGTCCTTGACTTGTGGTCCCGTCCACTTCTTGGTCTTTTTCTTCTTATTCTTAGACCTTCGAGGTCCAGAAGAAATCACAAGGGCGGACTCCTTCATTCGCGGAGTCTTCATCTGAGACTGAGCAGTCACTAGTTTGTTCATCAACCCTGCTAAGTTGCACGCAATCTCATTGAAGTTGAAATTCATTACAAATTGTGAGAAGGAATCAGGGATAGACTGTAGGATAAGGTCAGTCTGCAGAGAAGTATCCACCTTAAAATTAAGAGCATCCAATCTCTCGATCATAGATATTAATTTAAGGATGTGGTCCCCAACCTTCTCACCTTTCTTCATCATTGCACCGAACAGTTGCTTGGATATCTCATATCTAGCGATTCAACTGTGCTCACCATAAAGCACGGTTAAGTGAGATAAAATCTGCCTAGCAGAAGTCATTTTTTCATAAGCTCTCTGAAGCTCATTAGACATGGAAGCCATCATATAAGCACAGACTTTCACGTCATCCTTAACCCACTTTTCGTGGTTTTAAATCTCTTCCTGATTGGCTCTTGTCCGTACTGGAGGCAACGGAATGTCCGTCTCCAAGACGTATCCCAGTGCCTCTATACTGAGGACTATCATTAGATTGCGGAGCCAATCCACGAAATTAGGTTTGATCAAGGTGTTCTTTTCGAGTAGAATTGCGAGTCGGTTCATTGTCATATTGAGAGTTATGTGTGCATTAAGTATGACAGAATAATTAGTGACTCGTTCAATTATGATCTGAGTATGGAATTAAGGTCTTTTCTATTCTTTAACCCAGCTCCCACTATTTTTATCGGAATAACACACTCCCATGTGAAATCTGAAAGTATTGTTTGCTCTACTTCATAGTGGTGATGGAGTTCTTTATAAATCTTAATAGAGGGCAACCGAACAAGTTTCTAGTCAATTGATGGCCACTAAGTATACAGGATACAGCGTGAAAAGTGTTTTAAACAACAAGCTGTACGGTTTTCAAATCTGAGTGCGTAGCGGAAGTCTTGTTAAAGTGAGTTGCTATAAATACAGCAACTATATATGAAGTGTATACTTAAAAATAATCGCAAATAATAAAACAGTAAATGCAGAAGATAAATCACACAGTAATTAAAGTGGTTCGAGGTAAACCCCTCTACGTCCACTGGTCCTCCACACAGGAGTGGAAATGTTTATCATAAATATGAAGAGATAAATTCAGCACTAGAAGCGGGGTTGAATAGTGGTAATGCGGAATATCGAACTTTCTGCGAATAAAAGAAAATAGTGCGAAAAGTAAAAGACTCAAAGATAAATAGAGGTTCGGCAACTTGCCTACGTCCTCTCTCCGACTTGTTTTTCTATTGGCTCAAGAACAACCACACACTTGACTCATCTTCGAACGGTCCGAGTACAACAACCGTTACAACCGCTTGTCTTCTATTGGTCCAAGCTCAACCACTATCAAAATAAACTTTGTTTATCTAGTGTTCTATTAGAACTAGATAATCCTCATTTTATGAATATTAGAGTGTAATCCTAACAATGCCGGATCAAAGATCCTAATAACACTGGATCAGTGACTCTAAATTCATTTCTCTAAAGCTCTAGTATGAGTGATGCAACACTCACAACCAAATGAAAGAATACAAAGTATAATAAATATTACAAGGTGTTTCACTCTTTGTATCTTTCTTCTCACAACCTATAATGTAGTAATAGATAGAGATTTGAGCTCAAGAATGCTTTGATTGCTTGTATGCTTGAATGCTTGAAGTTATGTGTGAGATACCCAAATGATATGGGTATTTATAGGTGTCAGCCCTTCTTTAAATTCTGATATTTGTATTATTAGCGTGCGCTATTAATACCTCCATAGCATGCACAATCGATCTCTGACTTGGCCTATCTTGAACGGTCACAAAACTGTTCCAACGGTAAAATTACATGTCTAGCGTGCGCTAGTCATATACTCGTAGCGTGCACTAACGGTTGGTCAATAGTTCTTCAATCTTGACTTTAGGATATGTCGGTTTGTCTCCCCAACGACTCTTTTCCAACGGATATAATTATACTTAGTGTGCGCTAGCAATTGTACATAGCATGCGCTAGTAATTGTTTAATATCAGCTTTTCCAGATTTTATGGATCTTCTTTGACTTCTTCGTTCCAACGGTAGAATATCCAACGATAGAATTCTGACTGATTTAGCGTGCGCTAATGTGTATAATGTATCGTGCGCTAAACAACTTCCATATAACGTACGTTAGCCTGAGTAACATACGTAAGAGCTTTCCACATTTGAGTTCAGTGGCTACTGGACTACCAGACATGATTTCCGGTAGCGTGCGCAAGGCTTGAAATGTAACATTCGCTAAGACCTAGTAGCGCACGTAGATGAACGTCCGTAGCGTGCACAAATCTTTTTCCTTTTTCTTTCCAGACCTTAGTGTCCTATGACTTGAGATGCGATAGCGTGCGTTAATAATGTGGTATAGCGTGCGCTAATATTAGTATTTTAGCGTACGTAAATAATGAAGCTTTTGCGTGCGCTATCCATCAGGTAGGTTTCGACTAGACTGCAGCTGAGTTGACTTGTCGGTATATATGCCTCAATAACGTGCACTACTCTAAGGCATGTAGCGTGCGCTAAGACCAGTTTTCTTCAATATAACATCTCGATGAGATACGTCTTGTTAAATGTTTTGAATACAATCATCATCAAAATACTTTGAGTCAACAATCTCCGCCTTTTTGATGATGTCAAAACATTTAATTTATACCTGCGAAAACGTTTTATAAAAAATTTCGAATCAAGGTAACTTGTTCGACATGTTAGTACGTTCTGGTTTTTGGAGTATTTCTCCCACTTTTTGGCATAAACAAAAAGGACTCCCTCTGTGTTGTTGCGTATAAAAAAATACTAACCAAATGCCATGAACCAAAATGAAATCACAGAATCACCAAATTGCCAAACTTCATGAAACCAAACGAAGAAAAATGCAAATTTCATTAAAAGGTAGTTCAAGCATTACACAGACACTCAAAGCATGAGACATCAAAACCATTTGAAAGAGAAGTTACTACAACAAGTATCAAACTCCTATAAGCTAGGAGGCTTGGTCGGACGAAGAGGATGGGAATGGGAATGATGGGTGAGTGAATCAGATGAAATTAGAAATCAGCCCACGAACTTCTCGGACTTCCGAACGTAGAGACCGAACATACTCACGTATTTACATTTGAGAGGTCTTGATCCTCCGCATCCGAGAAACGAGGTCACTTTCTTCTTCTTCGGTGATGTAGTCTTTCATCGGACGCTTGCCTTTGGAAGTGGGCTTCCTCACGAATTCCCCGGTCTGCATTTCCCGAAAGGTGTGTGGTCCTCGTCGAGTGATTCTCTCCTCCGGTGTAGGCATACGTGACCCTTTCTCCACTTGGTCGTCTTCACAAAAATAAGGGGAGAGGATCCAGCCTTGGTTGGTCGTCCGGACATAATGCATGTCTTTTAGCGAGTAGTCCGAGATCTCATGGCCGAGAGAGACGGGGACAGCTTTGTCCTTCGACAAATCCACGTGATGAAATCTGAATATCGCCGTAAGCATGGAACCATATGACATTCCAGCCTTGCGGGAACGAGACGCATAGTTCTTCGACCGAAAAAGGTAGCCCTTCACTTTCATCCAACTTGTGACGATATCGGCAAAATTAACTTTATCATCATTAAGCACTCGGTATACAACGTGTTTGTCGACTCCGACTAACTTGTGTTGAGTGTTTACCTTCGGCATTATGCACTTTGTGAGAGCAACTAAAAGGAGTCGGATGTTAAACCCAAAATCATTGTTCTCGAAGAATTCGTCGGTTATGTCTATTACAGCTTTTGAACTCATGAATTCTTTCACATCAATCTCCCTTACACCAGTTTCTTCAGCAATTGATTTTCCAGTACATGAATACCCGTCGGATGGTAGACCAAAAAGTTGAGTTAAAATTTCCGAGGAAACTTTTACTTTCGTTCCTCCAACAATACTCCCTAAGACTAGGGATGATGAGCCTTCACATTCAGCAACATGAAGGTTTGCGTAGAATTCGCAGACAAGTTCAGGAAATATGGGATCTTTACAGTCAACGAATCGGGCAATTCCAATGGAAGTAAAAAAATCAGTGATTACAACATTTACCCGTTCTAGACTCGAAAAGTTGAAGAAATAGCAGTCCGTAATATGTTCTTGAGGGAGAATTTCGGAAAACACCTTCGATGCGGTGTATGACACGAATCGGGTCGCATCGTACTTTGGATCGCGAGGGCATTTTACATTTTTGTTAGATTTCTCCATAGCTTTGCGGCCCTTGCTTGACATGAATTTGGAAGTAATTGGAAGATTTGAAGAAGAAATCGGAATTGGATGGATTGGATTTTTCGGCTAGGGTTCTTTGTTGAAAAGGGGATCTGTGTGTAGTGTGCGTTATGAGAGAATGAGAGTGTTTCTGAGCTGAAAAGTGTTTATATAGTGGACTGAGTAGGTTTAATTAGCGTACGCTAGGAATGTAAGATTAGCGTACGTTAGGAGTGTATGGGTCGCTTACTGGACTGTCCAGTAGCAAATTCGGAATATGAAGAGTTTTAATTAGCGCACGCAAAATATAAAAGGATAGCGTACGCTATCGAAGACGAAAGTTAGCACGCGTTAAAGAAATGAAGCTAGCGCGCGCTAGCGACTGGAACGTTTCAAGGATATTGATTTCTCGAGTAGAAAACTAATTTCAAAAATTGTCTAGATGTCCCATACCAAGTTGCAAACGAATAGAATTAAATAATTCTTCTGGAAGAGGTTTTGTAAAAATATCAGCAAGTTGGTCCTTCGTCCCGACAAAAATTAAGCATATATCTTTTTTTGCACATGATCGCGTAAAAAGTGATGTCTAATATCTATATGCTTAGTTCTACTATGCAATACCGGATTTTTGCTCAGATTAATCACACTAGTATTATCACATAGAATAGGGGTATTTTCAAAATATATGCCGTAGTCGCGGAGTTGATTTTTAATCCATAACACCTGAGCACAGGCGCTCCCTGCAGCAACGTATTTGGCCTCAGCTGTGGACAACACCACACTAGTTTGCTTTTTACTTCCCCAAGTTTTTAGACATGATCCAATAAAATGACACGTACCACTAGTACTCTTTTTGTCAATTTTACATCCGCCGAAATCGGCGTCACTATATGCAATCAAATTAAAGTCCAAGCAAGAGGGATACCATAGACCTAGTCCAATAGTCCCTTTCAAGTAACGAAAAATGCGTTTACAAGCAATTAAATGTGATTCCTTGGGATTAGTCCCTCGATAAAATTTTTGATCTACGGATTTGCCATTTTCATCTTTTTCAAGCTTTAATGATGAAGACATTGGCGTTGAAATCACCTTGCTACTTTCCATTTTGAATTTCTTTGTGAGATCGTTTGAGTACTTTGTTTAATGAATAGAGATTCTATCTTCGCATTGCTTGATTTGAAGTCCGAGGAAGAATGTTAATTCTCCCATCATACTCATCTCGAACTCTCCTTTCATAAGATTAGAGAAATCTTGGCACAATGATTCATTAGTAGCTCCAAATACAATGTCATCAATATAGATTTGGCAAACAAGTATATCATTATCCAATATTTTCACAAACAAGGTATTATCGACTTTACCTCTTTTATAATCATTTGCAACTAAAAATTGACTTAAACGATCATACCATGCTCGGGGTGCTTGTTTGAACCCGTAGAGTGCCTTGTTGAGCTTATAGACGTGATCTGGAAATTGATGATCTTCAAAACCAGGAGGTTGCTTGACATAGACTTCTTCTTGACTGTAGCCATTCAAGAATGCACTTTTCACATCCATTTGAAATAGTTTGATCTTTTTGTGGGCGGCAAATGCACATAACAAACGGATGGCTTCGAGTCGAGCCACGGGAGCAAAACTTTCTTTGTAATCAAGTCCTTCCTCTTGATTATACCCTTGAGCGACCAAACGAGATTTATTTCGAATTGGGTAACCGTCTTCGTCACTCTTGATTTTGTGCACCCATTTAGTTCCGATAATTGTTTTATCTTTAGGAGCGGGAACTAAATTCCATACATTATTGTGCATGAATTGAACAAGTTCCTCTTGCATTGCAATCACCCAACATTCATCATCAAGAGCCTCGGATATATTCTTGGGAACTATTTCGGATACGAAAGCACAATGAGCCATATACTCGGTGGTTCTCCTTCGGGTTTGAACACCATCTTCAATGTTTCCAATCACAAGATCTTTTTGATGGTCTTTGATGTGCCTCCAATCTTTTGGTAGACTCTCGATTGTCTTCTTTTGAATTTCCGAAATTTTCTCCATTTCGTTTGAGGGATGAGAATCTGGAAAAATACCTGCATCATCAAAATATTCTACCTTTCTCGGGGGTGAGACAATATCGTTGAATTTAACATGAATGGATTACTAAACTTTATTTGTTCTAATGTTATAAACACGATATGCTTTGCTATTTGTAGCATAACCAAGAAATATACCGGAATCGGATTTAGTATCAAATTTCCCTAAGTTATCCTTACCATTGTTTAGGATAAACACATTGCAACCAAAAGGATCGAAATACGATATATTTGGCTTTTTGCCCTTCTATAATTCATACGGAGTTTTAAGGTTAGTTCTACGAACATGGACACAGATAATCAAATAACATTCCGTAAAAATTGCTTCGGCCCAAAAGTATTGTGGAAGAGAGTATTCATTAAGCATAGTCCTTGACATTTCCTCCAAAGATCGATTTTTCCTTTCAACAACCCCATTATGTTGAGGTGTTCTAGGAGCCAAAAAATTATGATTAATACCATATTTGTCACATAAAATCTCAAACGGAGTGCAATCAAATTCACCTCCGTGATGGGTGCAGATTGAAATTATAGAAAGATTTTTCTCATTTTGCACCAAACGACACCATTTGGAAAACTCGTAAAATGTGTCATCTTTATGAGCGATAAACCTAACCCAAGTAAAACGGGAATAATCATCAACAATGACCAAAGTATAAAGCTTACCATTTAGACTAACATATATAGATGGTCCAATTAAATCCATATGCACAAGTTCGAGAATACGGCTAGCGGAAACCTCGAATTTCGGTTTGAAAGATTCTCGAGTGTCTTTCCCTTCTATGCATGATTCACACAAATGCTTTCTATCAAACTTGAGTTTGGGCAATCCACGAACAAGGTCGTATCGAGATAAAATGGAAATGATAGGTAAAGATGTATGCCCCAATTTTCGATGCCATAAATATGCATTATCATCCAAAGTAATAAGATATTTTTCATTGAATGAACTTTTATCATTACGATCAACAATATAAATGTTTCCACATCTCAAACCGATGAATGCAATTTTATTATTTCTAAATGCCATGCAATGCGTTTGTTCAAAGAGAATTTTAAAACCTTCATTGCAAAGTTGTGAAATGCTAAGTAGATTATGATGCAAACCTTCAACAAACAATACTTTGTTGATAGAGGGAGAAGGTTCCTTACCGACTTTGTCGATTCCCTTAATTTTTTCTTTTTGGTTGTCACCGAAGGTCACATGTCCTTGTTCTTGATATTCGAGGCCTTCAAACAGATCCTCGGAGCCGCACATATGCCTTGAACATCTGCTATCAATGTACCACTTGCTTTTCTTTGGTGCCGGTACCTACAAAAATAGAATTTCTCGGTTATTTCGGTACCCAAGCCCGTTTGGGTCCTCCAAAGTTAACCATACTTATAGCGTTGGGAACAATTGTCCCTTTAGGATCCCATATTTATTTAACCTTGATGGTTCCCAACTTTGAACAAACATTAACGTCATGAACTCGTTGTTTGAAAGGGGCTTTTGAGTTCTCGGTTTCGGTTTTCTTTATTTTATCAAGGTTGATAAGAGATTGTTCTCTTTTAAACGGATCGAAACCAAGACCGTGTTTTAGCAATGGGGAATTTTGAATAGATAAAAGCTTTTCGAATTTCTCGTTTCCGAGAGTAAATTTGTTCAAAATGTATTTCAACTCCTTTTGAGTTTTCGTCAACTCGATTTTCAAAACGTTTTCCTTTTCAAGGCATAAGGTATGGTCGAGCTCAATAGTTTTGCCTTTGTTTTGAAGAGAGGAATTTTCGAGTTCTAGAGATTTTATTTTTCTCTTTAAAGATATATTTAATTTAACCATCTCGTCATACTCCGTGTTCAAGGATTCAAACGCACTTAATAACTCATCGTCATGATGAACTTCTTGTGAATCGCAAAAATCAAATGAATCATATTCGTCATCATTGAGTTTAGAACTTACCTCGATATTGCTTTCGGAGTCGAGTGCCATGAATGCGAGATTCGCGTCTAGATATCTTTCAATCTCCTCCTCGTCATCACTCCAAGAAGCGATTAGGACCTCCTTCTTTTTGAATCTTTCCATTTGAGGCTTTGAAGAGGATCCTCGGCATTCCTTGGCATAGTGACCGGCTTGGCCGCATTTCCGACAATTATTGTCGAACTTCTTTATAGGAGCATAGCCACTCTTCTTTTGAAACACTCACAACCAAATGAAAGAATAAAAAGTATAATAAATATTACAAGGTGTTTCACTCTTTTTATCTTTCCTCTCACAACTTAAAATGTAGTAATAGATAGAGATTTGAGAACAAGAATGCTTTGATTGCTTATATGCTTGAATGCTTGAAGTTATGTGTGAGATACCCAAATGATATGGGTATTTATAGGTGTCAGCCCTTCTTTAAATTCTGATATTTGTATTATTAGTGTGCGGTAATAATACCTCCATAGCGTGCGCAATCGATCTCTGACTTGGCCTATCTTGAACGGTCACAAAACTATTCCAACGATAAAATTACATGTCTAGCCTACGCTAGTCATATACTCGTAGCGTGTGCTAACGGTTGGTCAACAAGTCTTCAATCTTGACTTTAGGATATGTCGGTTTGTCTCCCCAACGACTCTTTTCCAACGGATATAATTATACTTAGCATGCGCTAGCAATTGTACATAGCGTGCGCTAGTAATTGTTTAATATCAGCTTTTCTAGATTTCACGGATCTTCTTTGACTTCTTCGTCCCAACGGTAGAATATCCAACGGTAGAATTCTGACTGATTTAGCGTGCGCTAATGTGTATAATGTAGCGTGCGCTAAACAACTTCCAGATAACGTACGTTAGCCTGAGTGACGTACGTAAGAGCTTTCCACATTTGAGTCCAGTGGCTACTGGACTACTAGACATGATTTCCGGTAGCGTGCGCAAGGCTTGAAATGTAACGTGCGCTAAGACCTCATAGTAGCGTACGTAAATGAACGTCTGTAGCGTGCGCAAATCCTTTTCCTTTTTCTTTCCAGACCTTACTGTCCTCTGACTTGAGATGCGATAGCGTGCGTTAATAATGTGGTATAGAGTGCACTAATATTACTATTTTAGCGTACGTAAATAATGAAGCTTTTGCGTGCGCTATCCATCAGGTAGGTTTCGACTAGACTGCAGCTGAGTTGACTTGTCTGTATATATGCCTCGATAGCATGTGCTACTCTGAAGCATGTAGCGTGCGCTAAGACCAGTTTTATTCAATATAACATCTCGATTAGATACGTCTTGTTAAATGTTTTGAATATGATCATCATCAAAACACTTTGAGTCAACAAAACACTATGTACATAACTACGTATTTATAATCAAACCTAATCAATATATCTTTCACACAGATTGATATAATGATCTCAGCCCTCAACCGTTCACATAGATTGGTTTAAGCTTTCACTTGACTGGCTTCGTGACACACAGTTCCGAAGCTTCGTCTCTTCAATGCAAGTCCGTCACACACAGTTCAGGACTAGCAAGGTTTCTCAGTCCACACAGGGCTGATGGGTTTTGTTCAAGGGTAGAACAGTGATTGAACAATAGCTTTGACTTTTCGAGCTTTTAGCTGATGATGTGTTGTTCACAGTTTGAGCACTTTGTATATCTCTTCTTTCAGAATAGTAGTATGCTTTGCAAGATATGTTTGCTCATACATATATGATGATAACTTCGCTGTAGTTGATTTCGTCAGTCTCTTGATCTTCAAAGACTGGGGATATATATATAGCCTTCTCGAATATATCCGTTGAGCAGAAGTCCGTTCCAACGGGATGATGTGTTTGAATAAAACACGATCCGGATTTTGCGCTTGATTGAATATATATGACGACTTTGATATTTAAATACTTTATCCTTTAGTATTTAAATATATCTTCTTAAATAGGACCTTGACTTTAGCGAATAGCAAAGATTCCTTCTTGTCCTGTTTGGATACTATATGGAATGATAGCTGTATAGTCGATTCGAGACAGCTTCCATACTTAGTCTTATGAGACTCATTTGCTGTATAATAGATTCACTGTATGCTGGGACTACGAGAGGTCTTCGATACAGGTTGACACCTTTGATCAGCTTTTCGATACAGCTGTTTGCTGTATGCTGGATTGGCATATTGTCAAAACATTTTGTCAAAACTTTCGATACAGGGATTTGTTATCCCGACAATTTCGATACAAGGATTATTTATCCCAACATCTATTAATTTTCATAAAGTGGTTCAATACCAACCCATCTAATGGATGATTCGATCTTATTTTTCCCCTTGTTCACTCCCCTCAACATATATGGTTCCTATGGTTCGTGAACAAGTTAAGTTTGTACCATCGACGCAAATCAGTTTCACAATTGAATCTTATCCGACAACCAAACAGGTTTCTAGGGATAAAATTTGCTCCAACCGAAGGCATCCAATGCGATCCCGGTAATTTATCCATCCTCCCTGAACGACTACCCCGATAACTCGGAAGCATAGCACATCCAGTTTGGATTTCAATTTTCCGAAAGCTCGATGGAGAGAAGGAAAACATTGAAACCTTTTAAACTCAATAATTTGTCGTGGGAGAATTTCCGCGATTAATTTTACATTTTGCACATTAATTCATTTAAGCGCATTTGTGCATTCATACCATATGAATAAACACTCACAACCTTGTTTCTACCAACATGTGGTTCATAGACCGTTCCTATAATAAAAAACTCTGTAATCTAATTACAAGTCTTCGGTCTTGAATCTTTGTCTTCTCGAATGGAACTTCCTCCGGTCTTCGCCATTACATATAAATTTTACATTGAAAAATTGCATCATAGATACAAATATTTCTAGTAAAATAAATAGGCTCCAGACGGCCTTTACAACCCAACCGAATAACACCAAACGATTCAAAACTAAGTTCATGAACCAGATCACCATTCAAAAATAATGCTATCAAACACATTAAATAAATGGCATTCATAACTAATCTAAATATTGATCCAATCAATATAAATTAATCCATCCAAACGACTTAATCCAATTAATTCGAACAACCGTTAATTTTAACTTATCCAGACGAGAAAATATTTCATTAAATTAATTTACCTAATAATAAAATTACCATAATTATATCTTAGTCAAATTAAATCCAATTTAATATGTGGGAATTTAATTTCCGAAAACAATATGAAAACGGAGTCGAAAAACACGGCCGGGCCAAGCCCGGGGCACTGCCCAACATGCTGCCCAGCAGGACCGGCCTGGATCGTGATCCACTGCCTGGCAGTGGCCGGCAGGCTGCCGAGCAGCGCTGGACATTAGGTCCGGATCGCGATCCGTTGTCTGGGACCGCGAGGCAGCGCCCGGCCAGCTCCTAGCCGCCGGGTTCGTTTACGTTTTCGGCTCGTTTTTCGCCCCGATTCCAAAAATAATATTTTGCTAATCTTTATATTACATATTAAATCAGTTTTTCAAAATAAAAATATATTTATATTGTAACATAAAATAATGAAAAATTAATTTTTAGATAAACAATAGAAAATCAACGATTAATACAATTATGATTCCAAATCATATACCGTCCAATCAAGCATTTCAAATGCCAAATATCATATATACGATCACAATATCTATGCTCCGATACCACTGATGGGATTCGGTGCCTTAAACGAAGGCCCAGTGGAAGCGATAAAACGAAAATTAATTCGATCCGAATCCCTACGAGGATCGATCAAGCTACATATATACAAATATAAAATAAACAAAGGAACATTCGAAATCATACCCTTGTAGTCCGTTGATTAAATGGGGTTCTTCTCTTGAGTGATTCCCCAAGCTCTAAATGCTTTCTATCCAATCCGCTCCAAGCTCTTGAATGATCCAACGCCGAAAGCACCGCATCTCTACTTGCCACACGCCGGAGAAACGACTGGAATGTCTAAACCTCGTTATCCTCCAAGGATACGGCTAGAACAAGATTATAGGAGCTTGCTAATCAAGATTATAACACTCTAAGTGTTCAATCTATATCTCTCAATTTATGTCTTGAATTTTCTCCAGGAAAAACAAGAAGAAATGAAGAAGAAGAAGAAGAAGAAGAAGAAGAAGAAGAAGAAGAAGAAGAAGAACAAGAAGAAGAAGACCTTGAGAAAATATTTTTTCTCTCTCTCTACTCTTTTCTCACAGATGAAAACAACCAAGTGCGAAGTGTGTGTGAGACAAGTCTTCTCCTTTCTTTATACACTTCCAACACTCACCACAACTCATACACATGAGAGATTCCGTACAAGTCATTGTCATCCACTATAAAATGGAAACAAAAGACCAAGAGGAAGGTTGGTGGAAGGGGGTGGCCATCATGGAAAAATCGGACGAGTTCGGTTCGTTTTGAACTCCTATGAGTCCAAATAGATAAACTCCAATTCTATTCTGATGTATTTATATCAATTAATTAATCCAATTAATTAATCATATCAAATACATATAAACATAATTTTCTCCAAGAAATAATTATATTCTTGAATTAAATTAATCACCCAGTAATTTATTTAATTCAGTAGGCTGTAAATTGATTTATCCAATAAATCAATTTGGACATCTAGTGTCCCAATAATTAGATATTCAATATCTAACATTCATAATGAGATAATAAGCTCGATTCATTCCATCGTCAATCCTATTGCGCGACTCGATAGGTCCATCTCAGTTAGCAATGGGAGGAATCAAAGAGTAGTAGCACCACCTAGCCAGCCTAGCGGCCTACACTTTAACCCAACTGAGAACGAATGATGGTATCATTCAAGAACCATTCTCTCGTGAATACTAGAATACATATAAACCCATCTTTTAAATGCCCCCATCAAGTTATAGGGTCACGGTCAGTCAAACCCTATATGTACTTGACGCTATGCATGTGTTAATGCAAATCGAGATCATCGAGCTTTCGTGTATCCAATACAACTAGCTCCAATGATTTGGCCAAAGACTTATGATCTCATTTGCCAATAACCGCATAAGACATATAACCCGTTCAGTGACAGGAGAAAGTGTTCTATCTTGGCATTCAATAGGACCTGCAACTTGCCCGTCAAGATGCATGTCGAGGTCGATCCTCACCTTCTGGTTTTCTGGGTCGAACTACTCTAATGAAAATCTTAATGCCACGAGCAAATACCTACCAAATCCTCAAGTCGAAGGTTCAATACCTATCACAACCTTTCGATTCCGTCATTGACTGTCCCGGAGTGAAATTCGTGTGACGAATCGAGGGTGAGTCGGTTCAAGTATACTAATCCAATTAGCATAACTATAACGTGTGCTCCCACTAACCATTAGTGTTCGACAGGCACTCTCCACGTCAAATAACATGTCATACAAGTCTTCTCATAAACTTAACGGCCAGTCAAGTTTCATAGACTTGCGAATGATTAAGTATTTGAGCTATAAACCTTTCCAGTGCCGATCACCTTATCCAATAAGGAGTGGAATGTTTTGATCTCAAATACATGGACTAGTTTCTATATATATATATTTACGAGTCAGGAATGCCAATAACATCCAGTAAATAAAGAATCAAACAATTTCCTTATGATAATGATTTACATAATAACAAGTACAATTCCCTCACTCAACATCCTCTGAGTGGCATTCGAGGGCATACTCCTAATAAGTTCACGAGAGATCATTGACTTCACGAACCTGTAAGTATATTGTTATGGTTATTCGATAGTGATAATGATTGATTACCTTTTGAGATTTTCTGGTTTGATCTGTTGTTTATGACAGGATGGCAAGTTTCCAGAACGAAACTTATTTTAAGGCGGGTAGTATGTAATATCCTAAATTTCATAAATACATACCGACTAAATACAGAAGTTGTATATTTACATGGATGTACTGGAGATGGTCTTGGAACATTTAAAATAAGAAATGGATACCGAAAATGTTAGTAGAAATAACATTGGACCTTTTCTGTGAAGTGTCGTGAACAAGTATCTGTTAGGAGTATGCCCTCGAATGCCACTCAGAGGTTGTTGAGTGAGGGCATTATACTTGTAATTATGTAAACCATTTATATAAGGCAAATGAATGTTTCTTTATTTACTGGTAGTTACTGGCATTCCTAACTCGTAAATAAACATATAGAAACTAGTCCGTATATTTGAGAGAAAAACATTCCACTCCTTATTGGATAAGGGGGTCGGCACTGGAAAGGTTATAGCTCAAATACTTAATCGTTCGCAAGTCGATTAAACTTGACTGGGCGTTAAGTTTATGTGAAGACTTGTATGACGTGTTCTTTGACATGGAGAGTGCCTGTAGAACACTAATGGTTAGTGGGAGCACACGTTATAGGTATGCTAATTGGATTAGTATACTCGAACCGTCTCACCCTCGATTCGTCACACGGATTTCACTCCGGGACAGTCAATGACGGAATCAAAAGGTTGTGATAGGTATTCGTGAACCTTCGACTTGAGGATTTAGTAGGGATGTGCTTGTGACGTCAAGATTTTCATTAGAGTAGTTCGACCCTCTAAACCGGAAGGCAGGGGTCAACCTCGACGTGCATCTTGACGGGCAAGTAGAAGGTCCTACTGAATACCAAGATAGAATTCTTTCTCCCATTAGTGAGCGGGTTATATGTCCTATGCGGTTATTGGCAGATGAGATCATAAGTCTTTGGCCAAAGCATTGGAGCTAGTTGTATTAGATACACGATACCGATGATCTCGATTTGCATTAACGCATGCATAGCGTCAATGAGATAGGTTTGGTGATCGTGATTCTATAACTTGATCGATATTTGAAACAAGGGTTTATACGCATATCGGTATTCACGAATGGTTCTTGAATGATCCCAATCATTCGTTCTCGATAGCAGTCGCCAGTGCCGGGCTAGGTGGTGCTACTACTCTTTGGTTCCTCCCATTGCTGACTGAGACGGACCTACCGAGTCTCTCAATAGGATTGACGACGGAATGAATAAAGCTAATTCTCACATTATCAATATTAGATATTGGATATCTAATTTTGGAACATTGGATGTTTAAATCGATTTATTGGATAAATTGATTTACGGCCTAATGAATTAAATAAATTACTAGGTTATTAATTTAATTCATATATATAATCAATGGTGGGACACTTTAGAAGAAATCCGACGAGTTCGGTTCATTTCGGACTCCCGAGAGTCCAAACAGATAAACTCCAATTCTGTTCTGATGTATTTATATCGATTAATTAATCCAATTAATTTATCATATTAAATACATAATAACATAATTATTTTCTCCAAGAAATAATTATATTCATTAATTAAATTAATCAGCCAGTAATTCATTTAATTAATTAGGCCATAAATTAATTTATCCAATAAATCAATTTAGATATTCAATGTCCCAAATTAGATATCCAATATCTAATATTCATAATGAGAGATTAAGCTCGATTCATTCCATCGTCAATCATATTGCGCAACCCAGTAGGTTCATCTCAGTCAGCAATGGGAGGAACCAAAGAGTAGTAACACCACCTAGCCAGCCTGGCGGCCTACACCGTACCCCAACTGAGAATGAATGATAGGGATCATTCAAGAACCATTCTGTCTTGAATACCAGTAAACGTATAAACCCTTCTTTCAAATGTCCCGATCAAGTTATAGGGTCACGGTCAGTCAAACCCTAGCTATGATCAAGTCTACTCGCATGATGCTTGCTATACCTGCCTACCACGATTATGAGATATGGCAAATGGACGTAAAGACAGCTTTCCTTAATGGATTCCTCGAAGAGGAAATCTATATGGAGCAGCCTAAAGGCTTTATGTCCGAAGTCGATATTCAGAAAGTGTGCAAGCTTCAGCATTCCATTTATGGACTGAAGCAAGCGTCGCGTAGTTGGAACCTTCGTTTTGACGAGGCGGTGAAAGAGTTGGACTTCGTGCAAAATGAAGAGGAACCTTGTGTATACAAGAGGGTTAGTGGGAGCAAGATTGCATTCTTAGTACTATATGTGTATGACATTCTACTAATAGGAAATGATGTGGGAATGCTCAGTTCTGTGAAAGCTTGGCTTTCAAGTAATTTCTCCATGAAAGACTTGGGAGAAGCAACCTATATTCTTGGAATTCGACTCTACCGGGATAGAGCGAAGAGAACAATAGGTCTTTCCCAAGCCCTCTATATAGATAAAATCTTACAGCGATTTACGATGGATGATTCTAAAAGAGAGTTCCTACCGATGCGACATGGAATAAAACTCTCCTTGAAGATGTGTCCTCAAAGTGAGGAACAACGAAAGGAAATGAGTAATATACCATATACTTCAGCCATGGGTAGCCTTATGTATGCTATGTTGTGTACAAGACCTGACATTGCGCATGCTGTAAGCGTGGTGAGTAGGTTTCAGGAAAACCCAAGTAGGAAACATTGGACTGCCGTAAAGAACGTTCTCAAATACTTAAGAAGGACTATAGATATGGTTCTGATGTATGGCGATGGAGCATTAGATGTGGTGGGATTCACTGATTCGGACTTCCAAGGACTGAAGGACGATTCGATGTCTACTTCTGGCTACATATTTACTCTTAATGGAGGAGCAGTGTCTTAGTGTAGCGCCAAGCAAAGCGCGACTGCTGATTCCACCTGTCAGGCTGAGTATCAAGCAGCCTCGGAGGCTTCCAATGAAGGGTTCTGGATTAAGAAGTTTCTGGGAGAACTTCAAGTGATACAATGTGATGAGCTTCCTGTTCCACTGTACTGCGACAGCGACGGAGATGTAGCACAGGCCAAGGAGCTGAGGTTTCACAACAGCACCAAACATATTGAGAGGAAGTATCATCTCGTAAGAGAATTTGTTCGCAAGGGATATATTGTGCTGCACAGAGTTGACTCGGCCGAAAACGTCGCTGATCCACTGACAAAGCCACTTTATCAGACTAACTTGGAGCGTCATCTGGATAACATGGGTATTAGATACCATAATATGTATTATTGAGTGCAAGTGGAAGATTGTTTGGAGTATGCCCTCGAATGCCACCCAGAGGATGTTGAGTGGGGGCATTGTACTTGTAATTATGTAAATTATTAATATAAGGCAATGGATGTTTCTATATTTACTGGTAGTTACTGGCATTCCTGACTCGTAAATATACATATAGAAACTAGTCCATGTATGTGAGAGCAAAACATTCCACTCCTTATTGGATAAGGGGGTCGGCACTGGAAAGGTTTATATCTCAAATACTTAATTGTTCGCAAGTCGATGAAACTTGACTGGGCATTAAGCTTATGTGAAAACTTGTATGACGTGTTCTTTGACATGGAGAATGCTTGTCGAACACTAATGGTTAGTAGGAGGACACGTTATAGGTATGCTAATTGGATTAGTATACTCGAACTGACTCACCTTCGATTCGTCACACGAATTTCACTCCGGGACAATCAATGACGGAATCGAAAGGTTTTGATAGGTATTCATGAACCTTCGACTTGACGATTTATTAGGGATGTGCTTGTGACGTCAATATTTTCATTAGAGTAGTTCGACCCTATAAACCGGGAGGTGGGGGTCAACCTCGACGTACATCTTGACGGGCAAGTAGTAGGTCCTACTGAATACCAAGATAGAATTCTTTCTCCCGTTAGTGAGCGGGTTATATGTCCTATGCGGTTATTGGCAGATGAGATCATAAATCTTTGGCCAAATCATTGGAGCTAGTTGTACTGGATACACGAGAGCTTGATGATCTTGATTTTCATTAACGCATGCATAGCGTCAAGTACAGATAGGGTTTGACTGACCGTGACCCTATAACTTGATCGGGACATTTGAAAGAAGGGTTTATACGTATACTGGTATTCAAGACATAATGGTTCTTGAATGATCCCATCATTCGTTCTCAGTTGGGGTACAGTGTACGCCGCCAGGTTGGCTAGGTGGTGCTACTACTCTTTGGTTCCTCCCATTGCTGACTGAGACGAACCTACCGAGTCGCGCAATAGGATTGACGATGGAATGAATCAAGCTAATTCTCTAATTATGAATATTAGATATTGGATATCCAAATTGGGACATCGGATCTCTGAATCGATTTATTAGATAAATTGATTTACGACCTAATGAATTGAATATATCACTGGGTGATTAATTCAATTCATGAATATAATTATTTCTTGGAGAGATTAATTATGTTATTTTGTATTTGATATGTTTAATTAATTGGATTAATTAAATGATATAAATACATCAGAACGGAATCGGAGTTTATCTGTTTGGACTCACAGGAGTCCGAAACGAACCGAACTTGTCCGATTCTACATGGGCCACCCCCCACATTTCCACCCACTTTCCATTTTGACTCTTGTTCCATTCTTTAATGCATGATCATTGAGTTGGTGGGGTTTGATTCTCATTAGATGAGTTGTACATGTGGGGGAGTTAAAATAAAAGGGAAAGAAGACCAACTCTTACACACCCATTTTTGATTCCATCCGTGAGTGTAGAGCATAGAGAGAGAAAATTGTTTTTCTCAAAGTCTTCTTCTTCCTTTTCTTCATTTTGGTTCTTGATAATTCTTGGAGAAAAATCAAGAAATCAAAGAGAGAAAATTTGATAAACATACTTAGAGTATGTTGCTACCCAAAATATTATCCGGAGATAGATATTGCTGGAATGGTCGAGTAGCAAACAAAGTGCGAGAGCAATTCCGTAGAGAAGGTAAATAACACAAGATTTGCCGGGGTTGTAAGTCCCGGGCTTGAATGCTCTCGCGAGATATTATTAATACAAATATCCTAGGCTACAAGTATTAATGTTAGAGTACAATTACAATGAGTGTAAAGACCCTAGTTATCTTAGCTATTGAGTGTGAAGATTGCCGGAAGAACCATATATGGTGCTATGTGAGTTCTTGTAACAACGTTGATGAGCTGTGACGACCGTGAGAAATCGACAGTCTCTCACGGTGTGTATAAGCTGTATGTTTGAATTCCCGGGCTTGTGAGTCTCATTGAATCTGTACTGCAAGGAGTTCTTGCCTCTGCCGACCGTCTTCTGGATGAGAGGTGCTGAGAGAGAAATCCTGAGATAGATCCAAGAGAGGAAGCCGAGAGCCTGAAGGAATGTATGTATTCTGAATGTGATTGTCTACTGAGAGGGAATCAGAAGAGGAACCTTTGTGAATGTTTTTCGGAATGATTTTTCAACCTTTTTCTAGTTGCTGGATGTTCTCTATTTATAGGACTAGGAGATGTTGGGTGATCACCTCTGCTGTATTATAATAAGCAGGCGATCGTCTTTAACACATGGGCTTGTCTCCTTAAAGTCCGCAGGAGTTGCTGGCAGTCAGCTGCGCGGTCCAATGAGAAGTCTGCACGCGTCTGAGTCGCTGTCACGGGCGGTCCCACCTTGTACCTTTCGGCGGGTTTGTCGGTAGGTGATAAGGTGGTGACAGACTGTGGTCAACGATCCATGTTATGCGACGCCTTTCGCGGATCTGCACATAGGCGCTGATTTGAGATCCAGTCTTCGTAGACTTTGACGGACGAAGGTCTTGCTCGTGGCCTAGGACGGTCGTCCTAGGTCGGCACCATAGTCGATCGTTAGGTGCCGGAAGGCGATCGCCTTGGGAGTCGATCACTAGATACTCAAAGGCGGGCCACTACCTTTGTTCTGACCGCTTCGCCGTACCTTGTTCTGTTGTGGACTCGGTCGCTCGACCCTTGATCCGATCGCCGTCGAGGCGTGTAAATCGCCGACAACAATTGCCCCCCAGCTCGCTCCGATGTTGTAAATGTGGGGTGAGGTGGTTCTGCTGGCGATCGCTGAATTATGACGAGTGACTCTGCATTTTACGGAACTGGCGATCGTCTTTGAGCGGATTGACTTTGAACTTTAGACGACCTGGTCGGTCGCTGAAATGAGCGGGAAATGACAGCGGTCATGGAAAAGTCTCTGGGGCACGTGTTGGGTTCCTGTTGGGGGAGACCGACGGTTAGTTATGACTCCTCGTCTAGCGTACCCTCGAAACGACACGTCGCGGGTTTCAACGAAGTCATTAATTGCGACGGTTGCACTCCAACCCCTGAGATTCTCCTTAATTGCATAGAAGTCCCTGCCATCTCCTATAAAAGGGCGCCGTGTTACAGGGTTAAGACCCTTACGTGCTTTTATCGGAGAAGAAGGATAATATCGCCGAAGAATTTTCTGAAGATCTGATTGCCGATCGTCGATCGATTCAATCCTCGGTAAGAAAACACTCCTTTTCTCCTCTTCTTGTTTCGAGAACGTCTGGAACATCTTCTTCGCACGGAATGGGCACCACCTCCGCCGCCGGGGCTTCGACTGCCCAGGGAGGACCCTCTGCAGAATTCCATTTGTAGAGGGCCGCCGAGGCTATCCGGGCCGGTATTGACCCCGCGGAAGTCGAGGCGCTGTTAAATGAAGCCGACGTTGCCAGGGAGGCGGCGGTTGAGCAAAGACGCTCGCAGATGGAGAGAGACTTGGCGGTGAAGTCCTACTGGGAGCAACATAGTGCCTTTGGCCAGGCCTATCTGGCCTTCGCTGAAATCATGGAGAGGTTGGCTGGTCCGTCTCCTATATTCAATTACCGGGAGTACTCGATCGCTCATCCTTATCAACCTGGTAAGCGGTCGCTGTTTTGGTTTGCGCAGCGATCTCCATGGTCCCTTGGCCAGATAAGGAGCCCGGCGACCAGGAAGGACCTGGCCGTCTGGAGGACGAGATTTCATGTCCCTTCATATGTGGATCTTTTTGTGCCGGCCGAGAATGAACGAGCCGATCAGCCTCCAGAGGGCATGGTCGCCGTGAACGAAGCAATCATGGAGGCTGGGCTGCAGTTCCCTCTGTCTTTTTCTGTCTCCTATTTGCTGGCGGCTCGGAATGTGGTGCCGCTTCAGTTTACGCCGAATGCTTGGCTCCAGATCATTTGCACTTTCACCTTGTTCGGCGGTCACCGACTGTACCACCTTCCTTCGCCGTTGGAGATGAACCACCTGTTCAAGCTCACGGCTCAAAAAGGGTCGGTCGGAGGATATCATATTCAAGGCCGATCCGGTCGGGTGATCCATGGAGTCCCGAACAAGGTGTGGGGCGACCCGGCGAAGTGGTTCTGGGTCGGCAGTTCATGGAAGGCATTAGCGAGCGACAATCCCACCGACGAGCTGAATAATTACTAGCTTTCGGGAGAGGAATTCGGGTAAGGGTTCTGACTCTCCCTTTGTTCGTATATGTTCTGAACTAATCTAATTTGGTTTTCCTTTTGCAGGTTTCCATATTCCGACGATCGACGAGCTTCCTTTCGACTTTTTGGTCGTCTGGGAGCGGATACGAAGTTTGTCGGACGACGATTTAGATGCTCACCAGATCAACAAAGAGAGTCCTTGGCTGTCAGCTCGGCTATTCTGTTTTCCACGTCATCTCTCGGTCCCAGGTATGAGTTTCTGCGATCTCCAATTGCTTGGCGATCATCCTGTTTGAGGAGTGCGTCTAACCGTTGTTTGATTGTTCTTTATTGCAGAAGTCCGCTTTCGTCATTTCTCGGAGCCTCCAGCAGAGATAGCCATGTCGAACCCTGGAGTTCTGAGCCGCCTTCGCCAGAAGAAGTCATCCCGAGCTCCTCCTGTGGAGTTACCTCTCATCCCGGAGGTGAGGCCCAATGTGGAGCCGATGATAGCGGAGGAGGAAGTTCGGGACGAGGGGCTCCGGACGAACCGCAAACGGCAGAGGTCGGGAGAAACTCCGGTTTCTGCCCCTGCCGGTGAGGTGCCGATCGCCGCGCCTCCGATCACCGCGGTCCCCCAGATGGATGAACCTACGCCCTCTGTGGCTTTCTTGCAAGAGATGGAGATCGCCGAGGCTGAGACCCCTCGCGGGAAACCATACTTCGGCTGCGATCCTGAGAGAGGCGAGAGGTAAACTTTGTCTGTGAGTTTCATCACTTGCGTGGGAGATGTGCTAACTTTTTGTTGTTTGATGCAGGATCCGACGATGGTGCTGGATTTACTGGCGAGCCGATCTCCTCGCGCGGCCTGCGATGTCCCATCAGACGTCAATCGGGCCGCTTTACGCTGCCAAGGCTGACGACGGATTTAGATGCGATCGCTCGCCAGTGATCCAGGAATGCAATGCAAGCTGCTTTCGCTTTCTCTCTCCAGGCGGCGACGATGGCTGCCCAGGCTGTGCAGGAGTTCGAGGGGCGTCCTTCTACTACACGTCTGCAAGCGGATCTCGAGGCCGCTCGGAAAGAGAACGCCGAGTTCGCCGACAGGATTGTGGCAATGGAGAAGGACTCCCTGGATGTAGCTAAGCGGGCGAGTCATGACCCTGAGCTGATGAGAGATAATAATGAGCGAGCTCGGGCGACGGTCGACCGATTTTGGGACCAGATGACAGATGCCCGACAGTTGCACGCGGCCGCTGAGAAGGAGGTTGATCAACTGAAGGTGAATGTCGCTTGGCTGACTAGAGAGATGGCGGCGTCGAGGGGAGAGACGGTCTCTAAGTAGGCCGACCTTCAAGGAGAGCAACAGGCGATGGCGGAGCTGAAAGGGAAGCTAGAGGCGACCAAGACCGATGCCTTTCTTAATGTGGAGTTTGTCGGTGAGTTTGCTTATTATATGGCGTTCGCTGACTCGCTCCGAGCTGCTAAGAAGGGAGGGTTGGAGGTCGTCCCTCTAGCCGAAAACTTCAAGGCGTATGCGTTGGAGCATCCTCTCCATCTTGCTTTCTCCGTGCCGATCTTGGATCTCGCGGACCTCAGCGTGGACCTGAGCTGGTACCCGACTCTGGCGAACCTTGTTCATCCTGACGCTCCGGAGAATGGGGAGGCCGCTCCGGAAGCTGGCGAAGGGTCGCGGGCCGATCCAGAGGTTGAAGGTGAAGGCTAGGAAGGGGCCTGAGGCTCTTCGTTCTTAATGCTTTAGCTTTTTGCCTTGTAATTTTCTAGCTTTTTCTTGTAGTACTTTAGGCCTTCGGGCGACCGTGTATGTACTTCTGAAATTTCAAGTAATGAAATGAATGTTTGTTTCTTCGGTTTATTACTTGAATGATCGCTTTTCTGAGTCTTTGCATGACTTTGTACAAATGTGTGAGGAGAGATTGTTGCGAGTGTAGATCTAAGTGAATTGATAAACTCATATAGATAACTTTTACAACAAATTCGATCGCTGCACGAACATCTGAAAAATGCCGATCTCCGTATGTAATTGAATAGGGACGATCGTTGTATAAATAGCTCCGCACTCTTCCCCCTTGTTTTTGTTCACTTAGTGAAAGTAAGGGGACAAAAATAAATCGTTGAGTGAGCGGTCTTCAATTTTATCGAATCCTCGAGGAAGGCCGTCCATCTTGAGGAACCGTGCACGATCGCGGAGTTTGATGGACCCACCTCCACGACCGTGTCTTATGCACGAGCGACATTCCGTCTGATGGCTAAGTTCTCGCGACTCACTTAATTGGTAGGGTCCTCCGAAGGCTGCGCCTCGCCTCGTATTTAAACGAAGCGCGTGCGGTCTCGGTCTGGAGGATTCCTTGTGTGGGGCGTCATCGGATTAATCAACTCCACGTCCGCGGCTTGTTAGCTCTTCTTCTACCTCGGGCCGCCATTAAGATGGTGACCCTCGACGGTATACGTTGAGACGGGGGAAGGACCAACCACGTTAAGCGATGGACCTTTGAGGGCGGGCGAACATGTCCACAGATTAGTTTTGGAGGGCCCTCAGACTACGCCGACCTCGTATTTAAACGAAGGGCGGGTGATGGTGGACCATAGGGACCTTGCATGAGCACAGAGAATGGTTCCATCATCCTCCACGACCATGGTGACACTCTTCTACCTCGGACCATCAAGCCAGATGACGATCCTCGACGGTATACGTTTTGTAAGGGGAGGAGATCGCCTGCCTAGGTTCTTCATGTAGATGACGAACTTTAGAGGGCGAGTGAGTAATCCTTTGATTTGCTTTGGAGAGTCCTTCGGCTACGCCCGCCTCGTATTTAAATGAAGGGCGAGCGATTGGAGCCCAAAGGAACCTTGCGTGGACGGATCGTCGGTTTAATCGAGTGAAGTTTTATGACGATTGTAGTATATAGTTGGTGTTGATGAGGTTTTGGATATACTTGGTTGATGGTATACATCAAAAAAGGATCCGGATCGAGGTACGTTTCAATAGTAATTGTACATGGAGATCATGTATGAGGAAGTACCGGTATTTGAGTATTGTACAGAATTGATGTGATATTGAGATAATAGTTGATATATTGGTGAGAATCGAATATCCGTTAGATTACCAAGAAGTGGTAAGATTATAGTTTTGGGATTATCATTTTCATGATGCATAACATATGAATATTTATGTTTATGGATTTGTGGTTATTTGATGGGCATTATGACCCCGTTGTGGGCCTTATTTTTAGGTACTCGGAGATAGAGCTTGTAGCGATCGTGAAAAAGATATACTTTCCGGATGATACTGGCTAAGGCATATTATTGGGAATCGAGTATTTTGTTTGATTGTTAATTTTTACACTTGTATGTATTTTTAACTATGTTTATATCCGCTGCGTGTCTACGTTAAAAATGGCCTTTTGGAATTTTGCAAATTTGGGTTTATCTCATAAAACCGATTCCCTAAACTATTTTGTTGGTATTTGTAAGCGGTGGTTAAATGAACATTTTGAAGCTGTCGAGCTTTGGCATTTTGGCCTTGAAGTTTTAAATGAGATTTTTATGACGGTATTTGGAAAATAGATATTTGGAGATTATTTGAGTATTTCATATATATTACCATCTTTGGCCCCTTGGCGTGTTTGAAATGATTGTGAAAATAATTTTTAGTCTTGTGAGTTCCGGCGCGGACCTTACGGCGCTGTAATTTCCCCGGATGGTTTTGGGGGTGTTACAGAATATGATATCAGAGCCTAGGTTTTGTGAAAACCGGGCATGTATGTTATATGGCTCTACCGGCGTGGTAGTAGCGTGATGTTTGTGAATATAGATTTCTGACTATTTTTGAAATCTTGATGTTTTGAAACTATAATATTTTTGAGTATTGTCGTAGTGATGTGTGCATTTTAAGATTTTTTGGTGTTTCCAAGACTGATGAGGCAGAGAATGTCGCCGGTGCCGTAGTCATGAGCAATGGGCGGCTGCAATCGGGAAGTGTACGATGGTGCGAGGCACGTGTCAATGAGCGGCTTTCGATGTGGAGTGGAATGCCAGTGATACGGGCATGTGTCAAGGAGCGGCTCATAAGCTCTAGGTTTGGAAGACACGGCGTCACAAATTCCACATCAAACTAGACAATGCTCTAAACTGAAACTTGATCTTGGCGGAGATCAAAAGATTTTCAATTCGTGATTAATTGAGAAAATTACCAGTTTTTAAGTATTTGTATTTTATTGTGTTGAGAGTTTGAAAGTGGAGTCATATGCTAGTTCTGTTGGGATTCGGTGCGTAAAATAAAGGCCCAGTGGAAGCGGTAAAACGAAAATTAATTCGATCTGAATCCCTACGAGGATCGATCAAGCTACGTATATACGAATATAAAATAAATAAAGGGAGATTCCAAATCATACCCTTGTAGTCCGTTGATTAAATGATGTTCTTCTCTTGAGCGATTCCCCGAGCTTTAAATGCTTTCCACGAATCCAATCCGCTCCAAGCTCTTGAATTATCCAATGCCGAAAGCACCGCGTCTCTACTTGCCACGCGCTGGAGAAACTACCGAAACGACTAAACCTCGTTATCGTCCAAGGATACGACTAGAACAAAATTAAAGGAGCTTGCTAATCAAGATTATAAAATTCTATGTGTTCAATCTATATCTCTCAATTTATGTCTTGAATTTTCTCCCAGAAAAATAAGAAGAAATGAAGAAGAAGAAGAAGAAGACCTTGAGAAAATATTTCTTCTCTCTCTCTCTCTACTCTTTTCTCACGGATGAAAACAACCAAGTGTGAAGTGTGTGTCAGACAAGTCTTCTTATTCATTCTTTATACACTTCCAACACACACCCTACAAGTCATTATCATCCATTATAAAATGAAAACAAAAGACCAAGAGGAAGGTTGGTGGAAGGCGGGGCGGCCATCATGGAAAAATCGGACGAGTTCGGTTCGGACTCCTATGAGCCAAAACAGATAAACCCCAATTCCGTTCCAATGTAATTATATCAATTAATTAATCCAATTAATTAATCATATCAAATACATAATAACATAATTAATTTCTCCAAGAAATAATTATGTTCATCTAATATTCATAATGAGAGAATAAGCTCGATTCATTCCTGTAACTCCCCAAAAGGTGACTATTACAGTGCCGTGGACCCCACACTGGGACCCACCAGGCGATATCAAAATACAGATTAAATAAGTATTACTTTATGATACCGAACCACAATAAATAGTCGTTTCTCCGATTAAGAGTTCACTAATAGTATGGCCAGCGGCCTTATAATACAGAGGATACGAAATACAAGTACAAACCATATGGAGATGGAATATACTTCAAAATACAACCGAACGATAATATAAATAAAGCGGAATTAAAGTAACATTACACGGTTTGAACAATAATCGGACAAAAAGACATGGGCCCCCCGAACTAGTATCCCTCGAACCCTTCACCGTCACTGTGCTCTTCCCGTGCCTTGCCTTTGCCTCGACCTAAAATACAACACAAGTATTTCGCCCAAAACACACGGTCATCTATACATGATAAATGATTCTCCATACATTATACAATCCACATATATTAGATCTCAAAGAAAACATCCCGAATACTGAACATACCCCTCGGGCGTATGAAAAATCAGTCCCAAATCATCGAACATATCCAATCATACATGGACTATGAAGGATTAAACAATACGGCTCAAGATGGACATCACAGTACGCCCGATCCAGAAATGTGTCCGTGTACATGTCCACCCCATATACGGAATCCAGAACATACGTGTGACAATGTACCTAATTAGCCTCACGAACTACGTCTCCTGTGTACAGTCCAATACGAAAAACATCCACGATATAAGTGCCCGGCTAAAAATCCTACACAATAACCAATCGGCACGCAGATATGATTCCAGATATGTCACGATACAACATGACAACGAATTTAATAAATCACATATCCGATTAAGGATCAAGAAAAACTCACCAAAGTGACAACAAGGACCAAACGAGATCAACGATTCAAAGTGACATACTTGGGAATGCAATCCCATGATGGAAAACGGAAACAACGTCAATGACAATATCAAATTACGAGGCACCAATTCATAAGCGTTTCATGCACATGAAACGTATCATCATCACAAGAATCTAATCACCATTATAACCAAGCAAGATAACTTGCCTCAACACGGAGACGAGAATAATCCTCTCTGGTCGAAACGAACGCACGGTCCTCGATTAATATCGTTTACTCGAAAAATCAACCTTAAATGTTTACTGAATAACATATCGGTATAATTATCGATATAGAATTAGTAAGACGACACCCTACAATCCATTAGAATAGTTTCTCTATCTCAAAAATATCGAAGTCTTATACCAAGAATTCTTTTTACCTCAATTCAACCTTAAAATCGGTTCACAAGACATTTACCGAATGTTTGCATGATTCTTCATAACTAAGAATTTATCAAGAACATGTTAAACAACCACTTATGGTGTCAATATCATCTTATGTTGGTTAAACTTCCCAAAAACATTACAATGTTGAAATGTAAAAATCTGCACAACTAAGTTCATCAATACATCTCATCTAAATTGAATATTAAGCTTATAATAAGGTTATATTAGTTATAAGATTACACCATATTCATGAAGATTGTCAAAACCATCCTTACATAACTCTAAGATCCATTAATATCATTTATGAAATCACCTAGCTTAGGTTTTAGAATTACCACACTAATCTTCTAACATTCAACAAGGTGTTCTTATCATTCCTCATAGACTTGTGAATCTGAACCATAATGATGTTAAAACTTCTAAGGTTTCTGAATAAGAGAACATCATTCCATCTTCAATATTGTCAAGTTCTTCCCAAGGTAAATGAATATCAAGTATGGTGTGTTAACACTTTATTATAACAATTCCATCGATCCAACCCAGATATGAAGAAGCTAAATGATTATCTATGTTCTGCTGTTGTTACTTCGTCCAGCAAGATAAGCATAACATTTACATCATGGTTACTATCACCATAGCATCAAGAACACATCCATCTAAACCCTCATTTATCATATTCATCAAGAAGTGTTTAAAAAGTTTAATTATGACCATGTTCTACTTGGTTGATTAAACTCTAAGTGAAGTATTCTACAGTACTAACATTAATATACGAACAATACAGATGATAAACATATACATACCTCCATAAATGAAGAACAACTCTCAACACCACAAGAAACACACTTCAAGTCAAGCACTACAAAAAAAACAGTTTTTACCGACGCCAAACGCCGTTGGTAAAACAGAAAATGGCATCGGTGAAAGATTTACCAATGCTGTTACCGACGCCAAACGCCGTTGGAAAAATGCTCGACGGTAATTTTTATCGACGCCATTACCGACGCCGCTATTTACCGACGCCATTTTTGGCGTTGTTAAATTAAAAATAAAAAAATCTAAAAAAGTCAGGTCAGGACTCAGGTGGGTCACGTCCGGGCTCAGGTGGGGCTCAGGCGGGTTAGGTCCGGGCTCAGACGGGTCAGGTTCTGTCAGGTCCAAGCCCGGGCGGGTCGGGTCCGGGTCCGGGCGGGTCAGGTTCGGGCTCCATTTAATTTCAAATGGTTGAGAAAGAATTTGGTTTATAAACCACATAAAACACTACTGTTTTTTCGATGTGGGATAGTGTAAAAAATTTACTGACGACATTTCGGCATCGATAATGGCATTGTTAGATACCGGCGTCGGTAAATGACGTCGTTAATTTAAAAATAAAATAAAAATAAAATTACCAACGCCAAAATGGGGTCGGTAAAGGCATCGGTAAACGACGTCGTTAATTGTGAAAAATGAAAAACAAGATAATAATAAAAATTTATCAACGCCGAAGTGGCGTTGGTAAGGGCATCGGTAAATAGCGTCGGTAAACAGTGTCGTTAATTGTGAAAAAAAAGAAAAAAATAAGTGCGAACTGGTCGTCGGCAATGGCATCGGTAAATCAATTAAATAACGGGCGTCAGTAATGGCGTCGGTAAATTATAAGTTTAACAACGGTGGGTACGGGCGTCGGTAAAAACTGTTTTTTTTTGTTGTGAAGAACACCTTCTAGCTTCGAATCAATGAGCTTCAATCCAAGTTACAAGAGTCAAAACCAAGGTGGAGGAGGTTAATATCGGTCTAGGGAGGCAGGAGAGGGAATATACCGAGAGAAAATCGAGTTGAAACTGAAAGAAATAAAAAACAGGTTGGTACTATAAATAGACTGCACAGGCTTAATGTACGCTATCAGACAATTTTAGCGTACGTTAACACTCTTACGTACGCTAACCCGTTAATGTTACATACGTAAGCGGCTTACAGTGGCTACTGTCTTGAATCCGCAGGCCATTAGCGTACGCTAATTAAAAGGGTGTTACATACGCTATTAAAGGTTGACTCTGACCGACACGACAGCCCAGAGATCACACACATGCATGCCAACGGATAACAGGTTCACAAGCAGAAGTCAACTGATGTCAGATTCTCTCTTAGCATACGTTAGCGTACGTAATAGAGAAAGTATTACATACGTTAAGGCACATGACTAACGTATGTTAATCCTGCTACGTAGCGTACGCTACACCGCCAGAAAAGGCCCAAAAAATGCAACTCTCCCATAACATTGAATCATCAAGTATGAAGTGAAATAACAGCAATACGAAGCTCAGATCTATAACACCTCAACATATACTGGATGCAACGATCCACGATATTCAAATTACTCGAGTAATACAACGACATATAAAAATGAAGAATTACAGTCGGATATTACATACTCCCCCCCCCCCTTAAAAGGAGTTTCGTCCTCAAAACTACGGGGTAAATAATTCGGGTTATCTCACTCGCATACTAACCTCGGTTTCTCACGTAGCCTCCTCGACTCTGTGTCGTGACCACTGAACCTTCAGCAGGGGAATCGCCTTGTTCCGTAACTGTTTGATCCTCATCTCGAGTATCTGTACAGGACGCTCCTTGTATGAATGATCCTCCACTAATTCGATCTCATCGAACAGGAGTATATGACTTGGATCAGCAACATACTTCCTCAACTGGGAGACATGAAACATGTTGTGAATCCGACTTAAAGCCGGTGGTAAAGCCAGTCGATAAGCCAGATCACCTACACGCTCCAAAACCTCAAATGGCCCAATGTATCTCGGGCTCAGCTTGCCCTTCTTCCCAAAATGAAAGACACCTCGGATGGGAGACACTTTCATCAAAACATGGTCACCAACCTCGAACTCAAGCGGTCATCAACGATGGTCTGCGTAGGATTTCTGTCGACTTTGAGCCGTTAAAAATCGACTCCTAATCAGAGCAATCTTCTCATGGGCTGCTAACAACATATCGGGTTCGGTACCCAAATATTCTGACAGTTCGTCTCAACACTAAGGGGACCTACAAAGACGGCCATACAATGCCTCATACGGTGCTATCTGAATCGAAGCGTGCCAACCATTATTATAAGTGAATTCCACCAAAGGTAGCTGGGCTTCCCAATCGCCCTTCCAATCGATAGCACATGCTCTCAACATATCCTATAGAGTTTGGATGGTTCTCTCGGACTAACCATCAGTCTGCAGATAAAAAGCTGTACTGAAATTCAATTGCATGACCATCGCACGATGAAATGCCTTCTAGAAGTGTGACACTAATCACCCATCACGGTCCGATACAATACTCTTGGGGGTACCATGTAACCTTACAATCTCTTTGATAAATAGCTGGGCCAATCTCTCGGGACCCCACGTATATTTAATCTCCAAAAAGTGGGCCGATTTGGTTAGATAGTCCACGATCACCCAAATCGTATTCATTACTCGATGACTCATCGCCAAGCTAGTGATAAAATCCATCTATGTCCACCCATTTCCACTCGGGAATCGGGAGTGGTTTCAGCATTCCTGCGGGTCACTGATGCTCAATTATAACCTACTGGCAGGTTAAACATCTCGATACAAATTCGGCAACCTCACATTTCATATTCCCCAACCAATAATATTGTTTTAAATCCTTATACATCTTACTAGACCCTGGGTGAATAGAGTATGGGGTAGCATGGGATTCTCTCATGATAGAGTTCCTCAATTCCTCAGCTTCTGGTACACACGCTCGATTCCTGAAGCGTATCAATCCGTCCTCATGGATCACAAATCCAGGGGCTTTCCCTTGAGTGACTTCATCCCGAACTCGATATAGGAATGGGTCCGTAATCTGCTTCGATCTGATGATATCATCAAGAGACGAAGAAATCTCAAGTGTGCAAAGTTGTCCCTGAACACGCTGTAACCAAACTTCAATCTCTGGCCTCATAAGTTCCAACTGCAATTCCCTCTGAGCTGTCAATCGGCTAAGTATCTGCTCATGTACTGTCTAACGGCTCAAGGCATCGGCAACCACATTTGCCTAGCCAGGATGATAAAGGATCTCGATATCATAATCTTGGGTTAATTCTAGCCACCTTCTCTGTCTCATGTTCAACTCTTTCTGAGTAAAAATGTACTTCAGGCTCTTGTGATCAATAAAGATCTGACAGGTAACTCCGTACAGATAGTGACGCCAGATTTTCAATGTAAACACTACGGCTGCCATCTCCAAGTCATGGGTTAGATAGTTAACTTCGCAGGATCGCAATTACTTTCCCTTTCTGCATTAGTACACATCCAAGGCCCTGCCTTGACGCGTCACTATACACCACAAATCCTTCTGTTCCCTTTGGTAGAACCAAGACAGGTGATGAAATCAATCGACTTTTCAGCTCATCAAAACTTTGTTGACATGCTTCTGACCACAAATACTTCTTATACTTCCTCAGTATGTTAGTCATTGGTTGTGCAATTTTGGAAAATCCTTCCACGAACCATCGGTAGTAACCTACTAGGCCGAGAAAACTACGAACTTCCTTCACGTTCTTCGGAGGTAGCCAACCTCGAATGGCTTATGGCTTATGTGGGTCCACTCTCACTCCTTCGGCTGATTTCACATGCCCAAGAAAGATAACCTCAGGCACCCAGAATTCACATTTAGAAAATTTCCCATAAAGCTGTTCCCGCCTCAACGCATCGAGAACTTGGTGGAGATAACATTCATGCTCTTCGTGGTCACGAGAGTAAATCAGAATGTTGTCAATAAAAACGACTACAAAGCGGTCTTGATAGTTAATAAAAAAGCGATTCATCAACTCCATGAATACAGCTGGTGCATTAGTTAACCCAAATGGCATCACCACGAACTCATAATGCCCATAGCGAGTACGAAAGGCCATCTTCGAAATGTCAGACTCTTGAATCCTCAACTTATGATAACCGGATCTCAAGTCAATCTTAGAAAACACAGCAGCTCCCTGAAGTTGGTCCAATAAATCACCAATATGGGGCATAAATGCAGATATCCGTCTTTCTTTCATACAAATAACACTGGTGCTCCCCAAGGGGATGCACTAGGTCGAATATAGCCCTTTTCAGTCAACTCCTCAAGCTGGTTCTTCAACTCCTACATCTCGGTTGGAGCCATACGATACAGTGCTTTTTAAAGCAGGGAAATTCCTGGCTCTAACTCAATAGTAAACTCCACCTCACGTTGTGGAGGTAAGTCTGGCAACTCGTCTGGATATATGTCTAGGTAGTCTCGCACTACCAGAATGTCGGCCAATTCAACTGGTCGATCTGTTGTTTCGGTCATGTAGCACCAATAACCAGTACACCATTGATTAAGAAGTTTCACTGCCTTCATAGCGCTGATGACTCTCCTGGAACGGCTGGGATTATCACCTCAAAAAATACACTCGAAACCATCATCAGAAGTGATTGTTACCATCCGCTTGCGGACACTAAGTATGGCATCATGACGATCCATCCAATCAATACCCAAGATTATATCATCCTTAGGTAAATCGACTACAATCAGGTTTGACAACCACTCACAGTTGTTCATACGAATCGGACAGTCCTGGACTTCACGATTTCCAATAATTCTTCTACCATCGGGTATACCAATCACATAAGGCTCAAAATTGACAACATGGTCTAGAGACAAACAACTTAAACAGGAAATAGATATAAAGGAGTGTGAAGCACCGGTATCAAAAAGAACACACACTGGCTGAGAGTGGATCTCGAGTATACCTGTAATCATGCTGGCCTCGGGATCGTCAGCTTTCTTCATTTTGTAGATCCTGGGTTTTGCGGCTCCTGCACCATTTGTACCGCTTTGATTCCCACGACCTATTCCCCTGTTTGCCGTGGTAGTCTGATAAGAAGCGGACAGAGGCACACGGTCCTAGACAGCAGACTGAATTGGTGCATGAGACGCTATTGGTACACATCCGGGTCCATTTCTGCAAAAACGAGCACGATGCCCATTCTTACCACAAGTATGGCAAGCGACGGCCGACTTCGGGTATTTGGAGCTGATGTGCCCCTAGTCTCCGCAATTATATCACACAACAGATGAGGGGACCGCTCGAGAGTGCAATCCAGCTGGCTTTGACGCCATGGATGGTCGATCAGAAGGGTTTGGCAATGACAGGGGCTTCCTGAATGTCCCCCGGTTACTCTCGGTCTGGTTCTTGTTCCGAGATCTTTTGTTGTTGGGCTATGGTTGCTTCTTAGAAATCTCCTTTGCAGTGAGTTCATATTCCAGAGCTTTTTCGATGAACTCCGGCAGGGTCGTACAGTGGTGATTCAATAGCTGCATTCTCATTCGGGGTTTAAGCATCTTGAGAAAATACTTGATTTTATCATCCTCCGTTCGGACAATCGACGAGGCAAAAGGAAGAAGTGCCTAAAATTTCTTGGCAACAAACAATACATCATCATCCTCGGACGGGTCCGGGTTTAGCAATTCCGACAGCTTGGCCTCACAGAGTGGCCCTGAATAGTGACGGTCTAGCATGAGGTTTTTAAATTCCTCCCAGGTATAAGCACCATCAACTGGTCTCACTGAAATCCACCAAGTGTGAGCACCCTTGCTAATATAGTGAGCTGCTACGGAGACGCGATTCTCCTCCGGCCAGTCCACCATCTCAAATAATTTCTCAAAATGCTCGATCCAATGCACAATGTCAGCAGGCTCAGAGGAGCCTTCAAAGATCGGAGGCCGCTGGCGAGAGATATCGCTGATGATCCGACTCACGGGTCCGCCAAGCACAGTAGGTGTAGGATGAGGCCCATGCTGCTGGCTAGTAGTGGCCCTCTGCATAGCTTTCATTAACTGCCCCATATGGGTCATCTGAGTCATCATGCCCTGCATCACAACGTAAGGATCGACACGTGCATCCTCACGCCCACTGTGGTGCGATTGGTCCCTAGAAGGCGAACCACTGTCTGCGGAACTATGATCCACATTCGCGCGTCTGTTGGCTCGAGGTATCTGGATTCGGCCCCTTCCGTGTCCTCGTCCACCTCTGCCACGACCTCTCAGATTTCTTTCCATACTAAAAGAATCAATCATAATGATAACCACAAGTACAGTTCAAGATACTATTCAAAATTCATGCTAAGTTAATAGCAACAAGGTATCACATATTCAAGAAAATGGTTCATAATTAATTATCGACACCACGAATGTCACACAAAATATTACATCGACGTCAAGTCGAACAATTTCAATCATTTAATCTATCTAGCATTTACCTCGAATTATTAATCAGATAAATCCTGCCACAGATCCTCAAAATAATAAGATCAACAAGGAGATCCATTCCGATATCAATATCATGCCTGTACTTAAATCATGGCTCGAAAAGTACATACCGTATTTGGCTTGTAGGGTCAGGTGCTTCCACAGGTCACACGTGACACGAAGGTCTTTGGATACTAGTTCATTATACAATGACTCTTAAAGAGAAAACAACACTCTCTGATACCATCTTTTGTAACACCCCAAAAGGCGACTATTATAGTGCCGTGGACCCCATACTGGGACTCACCAGGCGATATCAAAATACAGATTAAATAAGTATTACTTTGTGATACCGAGCCACAATAAATAGTCATATCTCCGATTAGGATTTCACTAATTGAATGGCCAGCGGCCTTATAATACACAGGATCTGAAATACAAATACAGGCCATAATGGGATGGAATATACTTCAAAATACAACCGAATGATAAAATAAATAAAGCGGAATTAAAGTAATATTACACGGTTTGAACAATAACCGGACAAAAAGACATGGGGCCCCCGAACTAGTATCCATCGAACCCTTCGCCGTCACCGTGCTCTTCCCGTGCCTTGCCTTTGCCTCGACCTAAAATACAACATAAGTATTTCGCCTAAAACACAGGGTCAGATATACATGATAAATGATTCTCCCGACATTATACAATCCACATATATTAGATCTCAAAGAAAACATCCTGAATACTGAACATACCCCTCGGGCGTATGAACAATCAGTCCCAAATCATCGAACATATCCAATCATACATGGACTATGAACGATTAACTGGCTCAAGATGGACATCACAGTACGCCCGATCCAGAAATGTGTCAATGTACATGTCTACCCCGTATACGGAATCCAGAATATACATGTGACAATGTACCTAATTATTCTCACGAACTACGTCACGTGTGCACAGTCTAATACGGAAAACATCCACATATGACTATATAAGTGCCCGGCTAAAAATCCTACACAATAACCGATCGGCACGTAGATATGATTCCAGATATGTCACGATACAATATGACGATGACAACGAATTCAACAAATCACATATCCGATTAAGGATCAAGAAAAACTCACCAAAGTGACAACGAGGACCAAACGAGATCAACGATTCAAAGTGACATACTTGGGAATGCAATCCCATGATGGAAAACAGAAACAACGTCAAGGACAATATCAAATTACGAGGCACCAATTCATAAGCGTTTCATACATATGAAACGTATAATCATCACAAGAATCTAATCACTATTATAACCAAGCAATATAATTTGCCTCAACACGGAGGCGAGAATAATCCTCCCTTGTCGAAACGAACGCACGGTCCTCGATTAATATCATTTACTCGAACAATAAACCTTAAATGAAATACATTTTACTCAATAACATATCTGTATAATTATCGATATAGAATTAGTAAGGTGACACCCTACAATCCATTAGAATAGTTTCGCTATCTCAAAAATATCGAAGTCTTATACCAAGAATTCTTTTTACCTAAATTCAACCTTAAAATCGGTTCACAAGACATTTACCGAATGTTTGCATGATTCTTCATAACTAAGAATTAATCAAGAACATGTTAAACAACCGCTTATGGTGTCAATATCATCTTATGTTGGTTAAACTTCCCAAAAACATTACAATGTTGAAATGTAAAAATCTGCAAAACTAAGTTCATCAATACATCTCATCTAAATTGAATATTAGGCTTATAATAAGGTTATATTAGTTATGAGATTACACCATATTCATGAAGATTGTCAAAACCATCCTTACAAAACTGGAAGATCCATTAATATCATTTATGAAATCACCTAGCTTAGGTTTTAGAATTACCACACTAATATTCTAACATTCAACAAGGTGTTCTTATCATTCCTCATAGACTTGTGAATCTGAACCATAATGATGTTAAAACTTATAAGGTTTCTGAATAAGAGAACATCATTCTATCTTCAATATTGTCAAGTTCTTCACAAGGTAAATAAATATCAAGTATGGTGTGTTAACACTTTATGATAACAATTCCATCGATCAAACCCAGATATGAAGAAGCTAAATGATTATCTATGTTCTGCTGAGGTTACTTCGTCCAGCAAGATGCGTATAACATTTACATCATGGTTACTATCACCAAGCATCAAGAACACATCCATCTAAACCCTCATATATCATATTCATCAAGAAGTGTTTAAAAAGTTTAATTATGACCATGTTCTACTTGGTTGATTAAACTCTAAGTGAAGTATTTTACACTAGTAACATTAATATACGAAAAATACAGAGGATAAACAAATACATACCTCCAGAAACGAAGAACAACTCTCAACACCACAAAAAACACACTTCAAGCTCAAGAACACCTTCTAACTTCGAATCAATGAGCTCCAATCCAAGTTACAAGACTAAAAACCAAGGTGGAGGAGGTTAATATCGGTCTAGGGAGGCAGGAGAGGGAATATACGGAGAGAAAATCGAGTTGAAACTGAAATAATTGAAAAAAAGGCCGGTCCTATAAATAGACTGCACGGGCTTAACGTACGCTATCGAACAATTTTAGCGTACGTTAACACTCTTACGTACGCTAACCCGTTAATGTTACGTACGTAAGCGGATTACAGTGGCTACTGTCTTGAATCCGCAAGCCATTAGCGTACGCTAATTAAAACGGTTTTATGTATGCTATTAAAGGCTGACTCTGACCCACACGACAGCCCAGACATCACACACATGCATGCCAACGGATAACTGGTTCACGTGCAAAAGTAAACTGATGTCAGATTCTCTCTTAGCGTACGTAACAGAGAAAGCATTACGTACGTTAAGGCACAAGATTAACGTACATTAATCCTGCTACGTATCGTACGCTACACCTCCAGAAAAGGCCCAAAAATGCAACTCTCCCATAACATTGAATCATCAAGTATGAAGTGAAATAACAACGATATGAAGCTCAGATCTATAACACCTCAACATATACTGGATGCAAAGATCCACGATATTCAAATTACTCGAGTAATACAACGACAGATAAAAATGAAGAATTACAGTCGGATATTACGATTCCATCGTCAATCCTATTGCGCGACTCGGTAGGTCCGTCTCGGTCAGTAATGGGAGGAACCAAAGAGTAGTAGCACCACCTAGCCAGCCTGGCGGCCTACACTGTACCCCAACTGAGAACGAATGATTGGGATCATTCAAGAACCATTCTGTCGTGAATACCAGTATACGTATAAACCCTTCTTTCAAATGTCCCGATCAAGTTATAGAGTCACGGTTAGTCAAACACTATACGTACTTGACGCTATGCATGCATTAATGTAAATCGAGATCATTGAGCTCTCGTGTATCCAATACATCTAGCTCCAATGCTTTGGTCAAAGACTTATTGATGCCAAAAGATACCCAAACAGTGATACCAGTACAGGGACTGTTGTGAATCGTGGTTGTACGAAGCGAAAGTAGGGTTCCTTCAGTAAAGAAATGAACATTAAACAGCAAATAGCAATAACGGACAGCACTTCGGTATGCCAACAGCAACAATCGGACAACACTTGAATACAGCGATAATCGGACAGCACTTCGATGCAACACTTCGATACAACAATATTCGGACAGCACTTCGATACATCAATATTCGGATAGCACTTCGATACAAAAATATTCGGACAGGACTTTGATACAGCGATATTATTGTGCCCGATCTGACAACAATGGTACGCACTTGATGCAGAACAATGATACGCACTTTGGTACATCAACAATGGACACGGAAATGACGAGGGCACTTCAAACCCTTAGAATTAATCACTATAATCCCATTAGAATCCTGTTCTAAAGAAATGTTCGGAATTATTCTAAGAACTCAAGTTTCTGTGACTAAGACTTAACAATTTTATGGACTAAAATTGTAAGAATGTAGAAGTGAGAATTATAAGACTAATACTCAAGATTATTCGAGCAACAGCTCTTGATTCAAGCACAAGGCCGAAATATATTTTGATTTCAAAGGTGATCTGTCTTTTCATTACCAAAAGTTCTCCTTTTATAGGAGTGTACAGAACAAACTATATTATCCCCGACATATTAAACTAAGTAAATAAAATCAAGAGTGCCCCTATTTCTAAGACAATGAAAGACGGTCACACATGTGACAAGATTAAAAGGAAATAAAATAACATCAACTATCCTAGAAAGCAAATAAAGAAGTCTTGAAAAAGGTCTTGGTCTTCACAACATCACGTTCATTCTGAAGCTCTCACATGCTAAAGTTCTTTTTCCAAGACAAAACAAAACATCACACCTTCTTTGAAGCTTCCTCACGCCTAAGTCTAATTTCCAAGCTAGGATGGATTTTCCTTAATCATCAAGTCGACCTCCGGTTGTTCATCCTTTTTATAGAGTATTTTCCTTTTTGAGTTTTATGATTTAACTCTCATTTTCAAGAAACAGGACAAAAACGCCCTCATGCCATTATTTAGGCAATATCTGGGGCCCGCCCTCAAGCTTTCTGTTTTTAGCTATATCTGGGCTACCCTCAAACAAAGCTATATCTGGGCTTAGGATTTGAACAACTGTCGGGCCTTCTAGAATCTCAAGTAGATCCACCATCGCACAGTCAGTAAACTTAGACATGATTTCCACTTCCAATTCGGGCAGCTTAAGGACGAGCTTGTCTTCTTCTTCTTTTTGGACGTGAATTCTTCTAGGCTTAGGGTCTTTATTCAGTGCACTCCAAGCAGCCTCAGTGTGAGGGTCTTCAAGAGAGGATTTGATCGAGGCGATACAGTAAACCTCTTGAGTAGGAACCGAGTTGTCTTCATAAGAGTTAGTAACATATAATAAGGTAACAGGTGTGGAACATCTGTTGACCGCATATTGGTTGATAACGGGAGCTTTTGCAACATCATATACAAGTATACTCTAGACCAGCTTGGCAACCTGACCAAATTCATCAAGCCGTTCGAAACCGTGCTTCAAGGGTTCGGCGACAACAGGGTCAAAGCCTATGGAAGGATCAAGCTCTCCATCGAGCTAGTCTGCTGTTACAATCCTAAGGTTAAGATCACTAGGAAACTGAACTTTGTAATCATAGACATGCCCAACATCTATAATGGGTTCCTAGGTCGCCCCTTTCTAGAAACCTTTGAGTCGGTCGCCTCCTCTTTCTTTTATTGTATCATGTTCCCCACTACCGAAGGGATAGTTGGTACTGTAAAAGGAGATCATCTAATGGCAAAGAAGTGTTTGAACTACTCTTGTGTTGTAGCTTTTCCTTTAAATGTATCTTGTCCTGTTTGTAACACTGGGACAATTGACAACCAACCAATGGAGATCGACGAGCCAAACACCTCATACCAGCCCAACTTAGAAGATGGCATCTCACATCGATCGTCGGACGACATCAAACCGAGGATCGGCTTCGAGCCAAGCCTCGATGTTGATCCAAGGATCGAGTCTGGCAATCGCTCCAAACGAGAAGTGACTGTCCCCAACGAAGAGTTGGAAAGTATAACAACTGATCTGGCTCGCCCAGAGCGGGAAGTGCAGATCGGCTCGAGCGTCGATCCCGAGCTAAAAGACGATCTGATCAATTTACTATGAAAGAACATCGGAATCTTTGCCTGGTCACATCAAGATATGGTCGGCATAAATCCTGAACATGCTTGCCACTATCTGAAGATCGACCCGACAAGGAAGCCTATTCACTAAAAATGTAGGAAATTCGGTCCAGAAAAATATGCTGCGCTAGATGCCGAAGTCAAAAAGCTGCTCGACAATAAACTGATCGGGGTAGCTACCGACGAGTCATAGTGGGTGGCCAACGCAGTGCTTGTCAAGAAGGTGAGCGACTCCTGGAGGTTATGCTTCGATTTCACCGACCTCATCGCGGCTTGTCCGAAAGATTACTTTCTAATGCCTCACATTGACCACTTGGTCGATAGCATGTCAGGTTGCGAAATGATTTCGTTTATGGACGCCTTCGTCGGATACCATCAGATCCCAATGGCAGAAAAAGACGTAAAACACACATCATTCCACACAGAAAAAGACGTGTTCTTTTGGGTCCGAATGTCATTCGGTCTAAAAAATGTGGGCGCCACCTACCAACGCCTAGTCAACGGGATGTTCGCCGATCAAATCGGCAAAACCATGGAGGTGTACATTGACGACATTGTGGTCAAGATCCTCAAAAAGGAAAATCACCTCAAAGACCTCGCTGAGACGTTCTCCATCCTCGAAAATTTCAACATGAAGCTAAACCCCAAGAAATGCAACTTCGGAGTAAGCTCCAGAAAATTCGTGGGGCACATCGTAAGCCAAAGGGGGATCGAAGCTAACCCCACAAAGATCAAGGCGATCCTCAACATGCAAGAACCACGGAATGTCAAGCAGGTGCAACGCCTCACAGGGTGTTTGGCAGCCCTTAATCGTTTCATTTCGCGGCTCGGAGACAAAAGCAAGCCTTTCTTCGCCACCATAAAGGATAAAAAATTTGCGTGGACGAAATAAAGTCAAGTGGCATTCGCCAAAATCAAGGAGTATCTCTCCAACCCCCAAATATTGGCAAAACCGATCCCCGACGAGAAGTTGTTCCTTTACCTGGCACCCTCGGAGGTCGCGCTGAGCGCGGTATTAGTGCGAGCAGAGGTATAAACCCACTTGCCAATCTACTTCATTAGTCAAGCGCTACATGACGCGGAGACACGTTACACGCCTCTGGAGAAGCTCGCATATGCACTTGTCATGAGTGTTTGCAAGCTGAGAGCTTATTTCTTCAAACACCAAGTGGAGGTTCTGACGGCTCTCCCTTTAAGACAAGTTCTGCACCGACCAGACACCAATGGGCGACTCCTCAAGTGGTCATTGGAGATCGCCCAATACGGTCTCACATATGCTCCTCGCATGGCAATCAATGGCCAAGCGCTGGCGGATTTTGTGGTGGAATTAACTTTTCCACCTAGCCCAACCCATGTCGGCCGTCCTGCCAGGAAACTGTTCGTATATGGCTCGTCGACCAGTCCACGAGCAGGGGCAGGGATTGTCCTCATCAGCCCCGACGGCCAGAGTTTCATGAATGTTGTGCGTTTCGATTTCCGAGCGACCAACAATGAAGTCGAGTACGAAGCCTTAGTAGGCGGGATCGATCTAGCGCTCGCCGTGGGTGTTCGTCGCCTTCAGGTCTTCATGGACTCCCTCTTGGTCGTGAACCAAGTCAAGGGAGAATATGAGGCGCGCGGTGAACAGATGATCAAATATCAAGAGTTAGTCATCGAGATGTGCACAAATTTCGAAGAAGTGCTGATCGAGCAAATCCCGAGAGAGCACAACCCCCAAGCTGATGCCCTATCCAAACTCGCATCGTCGGATAGGGCAGCGGATTCCTCTAACATCTAAATCACTAAGTTGGAGAGATCGGCGATCAACAAAAGCTTGGTCACGACAGTTGCCATCGCCAAAGAGAACTGGATGATGCCGTTCATTGAATACTTGAAGGACGGAACGGTCCCCACAGATCGGGTCAAGGCTCGTCATCTCCAGCTCCGAGCGACCAGATACACCCTGTTGGACGACCGGTTTTACAAGCGAGCTTTCAGCCTTCCTCTCCTCAAATGCATTACGCCAGAGGAAGGACAACTTGTTTTAGCCGAAATCCATGACGGGGTCTGTGGAAATCACGCTGGCGGGCGAGCTCTCATCCACAAGATGACCATGTAAGGTTTTTTCTGGCCTACCCTGTGGAAGGTTGCGATCGCCTATGCCCGATCTTGTCACAGGTGTCAAATAATGGGCCCAAACATCAAGCTCTCCCCCGAGCAGCTCACCTCTATGTATAGTCCGTGGCCGTTCGCCCAATGGAGCATAGACCTCATCGGCCCTTTGCCAACAACACCAGGGGGATGTAAATTCGCCATCGTGGGGGTCGATTACTTCAAAAATGGGCAGAGGCCGAACCACTCAACAAGATCGGCCAACCTGCGAAACCCCATTCGCCCTCGCCTTTGGAACAGAAGCAGTGATCTCATCGGAGGTCGCCATCCTCAGCCACCGAACTGCACAACAACTGATGACGAACAATGATGTGGCTCGGCAAATCGACTTGGATATGCTCGAAGAACGACGACTGACCTCGAAAATGAAGAACATGATCGACAAAAGGAAATCCGAAAAGTTCTTCAATTAAAAGGTCAAAGAAAGGCAATTCCAAGTGGGCGACCTAGTCCTCAAGAAGATCAAGACCCACATGGGAGTATTTGGTCCGAACTGGGAGGGCCCGTTCAGGATATCCAAATGACTAACCAAAGGAGCCTACGAGCTCCAACACCCAAACGGCACTCCAGACCAATATCCATGGAACGCCGTCCATTTGAAGAAATACCTTGTAATCATTTACTTAATGTACAAAATGCTTAACGAGATTTTCCAGTCCTCCCCAAGTGATTTACTTCGGAAAAAGAAACCAAAGGCTACTGCCTCAGCAATGCCTCTAAAAAGAGGATGACTCGTTCGCCCTCTAAAGTTCGTCATCTAACATGATGGACCTAGGCAAGCGATCGCCTCCCCCAGCACAACATATACAGTCGAGGATCGCCACCTAACATGATGATCCCAGGTAGAAAAGTGCAGCCATGGTTCTGGAGGTCGATGGAACCGACAGCCCGTCCATGCAAGGTTCCTTTGGCGGAGACCGCTCGCCCACCCTCAAAGGTCCATCATCTAAAATGGTGGATCCGGACAATGCGACGCGTCCCGCCCCCCATCACAACGTATGCCCTCGAAGGTCCGTCATCTAACATGTCGGTCCCAGGCAGAAAAGTGCTAACAAGCCACGGTCACGAAATCGATTCATCCGACGGCGCTCCGTGCAAGGACTCCTCCATGCTGAGATCGTCCGCCCCATCGCTACATTGCGAGGCAAAACGTAGCCTATGGAGGACCTTCACAATTAAGTGAGTCACGAGACGTAGACCATCAGACTGAATGTCGCTTGCGCAAAAGACATGGTCGTAGAGGTCGTTCCCATCTAACTCCATGACCGTGCAAGGTTCCTCTAGGACGATATGGTCGGCCTTCCTCGAGGAATTTGCAAAATTGAAGACCGCTAGAACTAGACCAAACATCGCTCGCTAAACAACTTATTTTTGTTCCCTTACTTTCACCAAGTAAACAAAAACAGGGTCGGAGCTATACATACGATGATCGGATTTGTTCAGATATACATATGACGATCGACTTTGTTCTGAAAGTTACCAGTATGAGTTTAAATATATCAATTCATTTGGAGTTGTACGTAGGATAATCGCTCCTCAAACACCTTTGTATGAGATCAAATGCAAAAGATTCGGAAATACGAACATACAAACAAGAAATCAGAGAATGAAATACTCATTTCATTACATTTGAAATACAAGCATGGTCACCCGAGGGCAAAATACAAAAAGGGAAGCCTAGTAAATTACAAGTAAAAGCAATAAGAGCAAGCTAGCTCAGGGTGTCCCTGCCGAGCCATCACCCCCAGCTGAAGGATCGGCGTTTGCTCCCTCACCAACATCAGGCACTGCATCCCCGTCCTCCGGGACATCCGGATGAACAAGGTTATCGGGCGACGAGTACCAGCTCAAGTCAACCCCATGATCCAAGGAGAGGTCTATGATCTGCACGACGAAGGCGGGCTGCAAAGGGTGCTCAAGCACGTAGGCTTTGTAGTTATCAACCAAAGGGCCGACCTCGAGCCCTCCCTTCTTGGAGGCACGGATTGCGTCAGCATAAGCCATATAATAGGAAAATTCGCTGGCGTATTCCACGTTAAGGAAGGGATCAGCCTCGGTCGCCTCCAGCTTCTCCCTCAACCCCACAAGCGTTTGGTTCGCGCCCTGGAGCTCGGCAACCTTGGCGTCCACCTCTTCCTTCAATGACGCCAGCTCGCCAGTCAGCCGGTCGACGATCACCTTCAGCTCGGAGACCTCCTTGTGCAACCGCATGCGATCGACGTGCACCCGTCATCTGATCCCGCATCCGGTCATTCGCCGCCCGGGCCCAATCAAGGTCATGGCTCGCCCTGTTGGCAGTCTCTACGGAGCTCTTCTCCATCGTCACGAGCCTGTAGGCAAGCTCAGCATTTTGTTTTCGAGCAGCCTCGAGGTCCGCCTGAAGACGAGCGGTGGAGGGCTGCCCCTCATAGTCTTTCACGGCCTGGGCAGCCATCGTTGCCGTTTGAAAGGCTAGAGCGAAGGTCGCCTGCATCGCGTCAGTAGATCGTCGGCACGCTCTCGCATCCAGGTCGGTCGTCCAGTCCTTCAGCAGGGCGGCGACAACCCAACTTAGTGAGGGACATCGCAGGCCTCGCGAGGAGCATTGCTCGATAGGAAATCCAGCACCAGCAGCGAGCAGTTCGGGTCGCAGCTACGGACCCTGTACCAAGAACGGAAGAGTTAGTATATTTCCAACAAGGAAATATCATAACCCAGCAAAGCAACCAAGCTCACCTTGCGACCTTCTCCGGGTCGCGGCCGAACGGCCTCCCACGAGGGGTCTCAGTGCGGGCAACCACCGCGTCTTCCAGGAAACTCGAGGAGGGCGTGGACCCCTCCACCAGTGGAATCACAGAAAGCGGAGGCACGGCGATCGGTGGAGCCACGGTAGGCGCATCAGCAGTAGCAGAGGCCAAGGGATCCGCCGCCCTCCGCCTCTTCCAATTGAGCCGAATTTCTCCTTCATTCCGAGGCTCTTACTCACCGGCGACCAGCTCCATGAGAGGCCTCGCCTTCGGGATAGGTCGGATCGGCGCCGCGGGGACTCGGCTCTTTTTCTTCCCTTGGTGCAGGAGACTCATAATCCCGGGATTCAACATAGAAATCTCTGTCGGGGGCTTTGAGTAGCGAGGGAAGTGGATTTCTACAAAGAGAACAATCGGCAAAGGTTAGTCACCTTCCTCAGCCACAAGACGATCGTCATGCAAAGGAAGATCGTGAAAATTTGTACCTGGAACCCTTAAGTGGCGAGGAAAACGAAACATCCAAGTGGCCAACGAGCAGGCTTCGTTGTTGATCTCGCGAGCATCGATATAATTGTCTGAAAGACAATGTATCCGCTCCCAAATGATCGCAAAATCAAAGGCTAGCTCGCCTGCCGCCGGAACAAGGGCATATGCAAAGAGAACGCCAAATTAGATCAGTTTAGAATATATCCGAACAAAGAGAGAGTCAAAACCCTTACTCGGACTCCTCTCCCGGAAGTTGGTGGGGATATCCAACTCGTCAGTGGGATTGTCACTCACGGCCGACTTCGACGCACTGCCGACCCAGAACCACTTCGTCAGATCTCCCCGGACCTTGTTCGGAACCCCAAGAATCACCCGGCCCGAGTGACCTTGAATGTGGTAGCCGCCAACGGAACCCTTCTGAACCGTCAGCTTGAAGTGATAGTTCACCTCCAGCGGCGAAGGAATATGGTAAATCTGGTGACTGACGAACAGAGTAACGGTGCAGACGATATGCAGCCAGGCGTTCGGCGTTAGTTGGAGCGGCACCACATTCCAAGCCATCAACAAGTAGGAAATGGCGAACGACAATGGGAACCGCAGTCCGGCCCCCATGATCGCCTCATTAACGGCGACCATGCCCTCAGGAGGTCAGTCGGCATGTTCATTCTCGGCGAGCACATAGAGGGAAACGTCAGAGGGGACATGGAACTTCGCCCTCCAGTGGTCCAAATCTTTCCTGGTCGCTGAGCTCCTAATCTGGCCAAGGGACCACGGGGAGCGGCATGTGTCCCGGAACAGCTTCCGCCTTTTAGGTTGATATGGATGGGCAATCGAGTATTCGCGGAAATCAAACTTGGGGTTTGGACTGGCCAATTTCTCCATAAGTTCTGCAAAGTCTGAAAAGGCTTTTCCGAACGCACTGTTTCGCTCCAAGTACACCTTCACTTCCATCTACTCTTCGGCCAGCGAACGCCTTCGCTCGACTTCCACCGCCCTGGCCGCATCGGCTTCGTTAAAGAGTTCTTCGACATTCGCGGGTTCAATCCCGATGCGAATAGCCTCGACGGCTGTCTCCATGTGGAACTCCGTGGATATTTCATCGCGGGTGGTCGAAGTCCCGGCGGCGGAGGTGCTACCTGTCTCATACACCGTTGGTTTTCCTCCGGACATCTTCAAAAAAAGAAAGGAAAAAGAAAAAAGGCTTTTTCTTACCCAAAAAATCTAGTCGGACAGCGCTCGGAAACACAGCTTCAAAGGAATCCGGCAATCTTTCTTCTCAGATAAAGTGCAGATAAGATTGTAAACCAGAAACCCTAGTCTTTTTTATAGGCGAAAGCAGGGGCTTCTGGGCAAATAAACAAAATCTAATGGGCCGAAGAGAAAAGGTCGGAAAAGTACGAATTTACTGCCGCCCTCGAGTCCCGCGTGCGCATCGTTTCGAGGGCACACCACAGGAAAAGTCTGACAAACCGTCGGATTCCCCCAACAGGAACGCGAAACGTGCCCCAGTGACGTTTCTAGACAGCTTTCACTTCCCGCTCTTTTCAGCGACCGAGTAGGTCGTCCAAATTAAAAATCAAAATCCGCTCGAGAAGACAATCATCTATTCCATAAAGCGATGAGTCGCTCGTCATTTCAAACGATCGCCAGTGGAACTACCTCACTCCACATCTTTAACATCGGAGCAAGCAGGGTGAAATTATTGTGCGGCGTTTAATATGCCTCAAAGGCGATCGGCACAAGGGCCGAGTGACCAAAGTCAGCGTCATATGAAACAAGGCAGACATACCAAACGAAGATGTCAGATCGAGTTCGAGTACCTAGCGATCGTCTTACAAGGCGATCGTCTCTAGTGCCCGACCAAGGATGACCATATTATGCCACGTGTAAAGCCAACATCCGTCAAGTCTACGAAGACTGAATCTCGGGAAGAAGGCCCATGTGCAGACCCGCAAACGGCGCCGCAGGAAAAGGCTTTTTGACTCCAGCCCATCACCAGCTGTCAGTGACAAGGACAGCCTCTCACCTACCGACAGGCCCGCAAAAGGCGCCCTAGGTGGGACCTCCCAAGACTGAGTTGTGGGGCACGTGTTGTTTTCCCATTGGTTCGCACGTCTGGCTGCCTATAGCAGTCGCAGACTTTAAGGAAACCGACCCACGTGTCAAGACGATCGCCCGTTTAATAAGTATTCAATGCAGGAAAGACGATCGCCTGTTCGGGATTAAGACATCCCAACTACCTCCTCTTCTATAAATAGGAGGCTTGCATCATTTGGGAAGGGATAGTTGAATTCCCCACAAGAGAATTCCCAGAGATAAGAAAGACGTTCGGCAGGAACGAACGCCCACCATATTTAATCTTTGTAACAAGAACTCACAGAGCATTTACTCTGGTTCTTCTTGCAATCATCAGCACTCAAGAGCTAGATAATTAGGGTCATTACACTCATTGTAATCATACTCTAACATTAATAGTTGTACTCCAAAGTAGTATTATTATTAATAATATCTCGCGAGAGCATTCAAGCCCGGGATTAATAACCCCAGCAAATCTTGTGTTATTATCATTCCATCGCACGTGCTCTCGCATTTTGTTTGTTACTCACCCGTAGCTATATCCAGCAAATCATTCAGAATAATATTTTGGGTAACAACACCGTTCACTAACAAGAGAAAGAATTCTATCTTGGCATTCAGTAGGACCTGCTACTTTCCCGTCAAGATGCATGTCGAGATTTACCCCCACCTTTCGGTTTTCTGGGTCGAACTACTTTAATGAAAATATTAACATCACAATCACATCCCTACCAAATCCTCAATTCGAAGGTTCACGAATACCAATCACAACCTTTCGATTCCGTCATTGATTGTCCCGGAGTGAAATCCATGTGACGAATTGAGGGTGAGTCGGTTCGAGTATACTAATCCAATTAGCATATCTATAACATGGGCTCCCACTAACCATTAGTGTTCTACAGGCACTCTCCACGTCAAAGAACAGGTCATACAAGTCTTCTCATAGATTTAACGCCCAGTCAAGTTTCATCGACTTGCGAACGATTAAGTATTTGAGCTATAAACCTTTTCATTGCCGATCCCCTTGTCCAATAAGGAGTGGAATGTTTTGCTCTCAAATATACATACTAGTTTCTATATATTTATTTACGAGTCAGGAATGCCAGTAACTTCCAGTAAATAAAGAAAGAAACAATTGCCTTATGATAATGATTTACACAATAACAAGTACAATGCCCTCACTCAGCATCCTCTGAGTGGCATTCGAGGGCATACTCCTAACAATTTCCCACTTGCACTGAATGCCACACACTATAGTATCTAATACCCATGTTCTCCAGATGATGCTCCAAGCTAGTCTGAGAACGTGGCTTGGTCAGTGGATCAGCGACGTTGTCGGCTGAGTCTACTCTATACAGCACAATGTATCCCTTGCGAACAAATTCTCTTATGAGATGATACTTCCTCTCAATGTGTTTGGTACAGTTGTGAAACCTCGGCTCGGCCTGCGCTATAGCTCCGCCGTTGTCGCAGTAAAACGGATCAGACAGCTCAGCACATGGTATCACTTGAAGTTTTCCCAGAAACTTCTTATTGCAGAACCCTTCCTTAGAAGCCTCCGAGGCTGCTTGATACTCAGCCTGACAGGTGGAATCAGCAGTCGCACTTTGCTTGGCGCTACGCCAAGACACTGCTACACCATTAAGAGTAAATATATAGCCAGAAGTAGACATCGAATCGTCAATCTGTCCTTGGAAGTCCGAATAAGTGAATCCCACCACATTCAGTTCTCCACCTCCATACATCAGAACCATATCTCTAGTCCTTCTTAAGTACTTGAGAACGTTCTTTATGGCAGTCCAATGTTCCCTACCTTGGTTTGCCTGAAACCTACTTACCACGCTTACAGCATGCGCAATGTCAGGTCTCGTACACAACATAGCATACATAAGGCTACCCACGGCCGAAGCATATGGTATATTACTCATTTCCTTTCGTTGTTTCTCACTTTGAGGACACATCTTCAAGGAGAGTTTTATTCCATGTCGCATTGGTAGGAACCCTCTTTTAGAATCATCCATCTTAAATCGCTTTAAGATTTTATCTATATAGAGGACTTGGGAAAGACCTATCGTTCTCTTCGCTCTATCCCGATAGAGCCGAATACCAAGAATATAGGTAGCTTCTCCTAAGTCTTTCATGGAGAAATTACTCGAAATCCAAGCTTTCACAGAACTGAGCATTCCCACATCATTTCCTATTAGTAGAATGTCATCTACATATAGCACTAATAATGTGATCTTGCTCCCACTATCCCTATTGTATATACAAGATTCCTCTTCATTTTGTACGAAGTCAAACTCTTTGACTGCCTCGTCAAAACGAAGGTTCTAACTACGTGACGCTTGCTTCAGTTTATAAATGGAGCGTTGAAGTTTGCACACTTTCTGAATATCGACCTCGGACACAAAGCCTTTAGGATGTTCCATATAAATTTCCTCCTCGAGGAATCCACTAAGGAAAGTCCTCTTTACGTCCATTTGCCATATCTCATAATCGTGGTAGGCAGCTATATTGAGCATCATGCGAATAGACTTGATCATAGATACTGGCGAGAAGGTATCATGGTAATCGATCCCTTCCTTCTGGGTATAACCCTTTGCCACAAGCCTGACCTTATAGGCGTCAACCTTGCCATCACCATCAGTCTTTCTCTTGTAGACCCACTTGTTCCCAATAGGCACTATGCCCTTGGGGCAGTCTACTAGAGTCCAGACCTGATTGACATGCATCGAGTCTATCTCAGCTTCCATATCTTCACGCCATTTCGCAGAGTCTACATCCATAATCGCGTGGTCATAGGTCGTTGGGTCGGTCTCTTGGCTATCACTTGGAACCTCATGGAGACACAGCTCCTCCAAGTGCACAAGGCTATACCTCTCAGGTAAATGAGACACCCTACTAGACCTACGAGGTGGTTGTTCTTGTGTTTCAGAAGGTTCGGTTCTAATTTCTTGCACAGATGTCTCTTGAGGGGTTTCATTGTAATCTTCCAAATAAAAACTTCTACCTGCTCCGCCTTCCTGAATGAACTCATCTTCCAGGAAGTGTGCTTGCAAAGCAGCAACGATCTTATGATCTTCAGCCATGTAGAATAGATAACCCATCGTCCCAGATGGGAATCCAATGAAACGTTCCTTTACGGACCTCGCTTCCAACATTTCCACCTTAGTCTTCTTGACATAGGCGGGACATCCCCAAATCCTAATGTGATTAAGACTTGGTTTCCTGCCCTCCCACATCTCATGTGGAGTTTTAGGAACAGATTAGGAATGACATCTGTTCAAGATATAAGCAGCAGTTAGGAGTGCATACCCCACAGGTAAATCGGTAAGTCAGTATAGCCCAGCATGGAATGGACCATATTCAACAAGGTCCCGTTCCTTCTTTCTGACACACCATTTAACTGAGGAGTACCTGGAGGTGTAAGTTGTGATACTATTCCATGTTCCTTAACTCGTCAAACTCCGCACTCATATACTCACCATCTCGGTCCGACTGAAGTGATTTGATATGATTACCAGTTTGTACTTCGACTAGGGCCTTAATTTCCTGGAATTTCTCAAAGGCCTCGGATTTATGTTTCCATTAAATATGCATAACCATACCTAGTATGATCATATGTAAACGTAATGAAATACTGATATCCATCACGTGCTGCTTCCAAAGCACCACATACGTCAGTATGGATTAATCCTAGTTTATCAGTGGCTCTTTCAAAAGTCCCTCTGAAGGGGGACTTAGTCATTTTGCCTTTAAGGCAAGATTCACAAGTAGGAAAGGGATCCAATCCCAATGGACCCATAAGTTCATCTTTTTCCATTTTGTAAACCTTGGTCTGACCAACATGACCAAGTCTAAAATGCTATTTCAAAATATGATTAGTTTCATCCCTACCACGCTTCCTAGTCATAGTATTCACAACGACTTTGTTACTAAGGTTTAGATGATACAGTCCATTTAACAATGTAGCAATGCTCATTAGTTTATTTCTAAAATAAATTTTGCAGGAACCATCACCAATGAAAAATGAAAATCCTTTCCGATCCATGACCGTAATGGATATAATGTTTTTATGCCCCTTGGGCAAAACAAGTACATCTTCCAAAGTTAAAACAAAGCTGGATTCTAAACCCAAAAGAAGTGATCCTATCTTAGTTGCCTCGACACTATGCCCGCTTCTGACAGTAATCATCACTTCCCCATCTCCAAGCTTCCTACTTTGTTCCAGATCTCGATTCATGGTACAAATATGAGAACTAGCACCTGAATCTAGTATACAAGAAGTAGAAAACACAGTACCAGAACAATTTGTTTCCAAAACTAAAAGTTCTGTACCTGAAGCGCCATGAATAATCAGACAGTCTCTAGCCCAGTGGCCCAGCTCACCGCATTTGAGACAAGCGTCCTTCTTCTTACTCTTTGGAACCATCGGGGCCTTGCCCTTACCATTAAGGTCCTTGACTTGTGGTCCCGTCTGCTTCTTGGTCATTTTCTTCTTATTCTTAGACCTCCAAGGTCCAGAAGAAATCACAAGGGCAGACTCCTTCATCCGCGGAGTCTTCATCTGAGACTAAGCGGTCACTAGTTTGTTCATCAACCCTGCTAAGTTGCACGCAATCTCATTGTAGTTGAAATTCATTACAAACTGTGAGAAGGAATCAGGGAGAGACTGTAGGATTAGGTCGGTCTGCAAAGAAGTATCCACCTTAAAATCAAGAGTCTCCAATCTCTCGATCATAGATATCAATTTAAGGATGTGGTCCCCAACCTTCTCACCTTCCTTCATCATTGCACCGAACAGTTGCTTGGATATCTCATATCTAGCGGTTCGACTGTGCTCACCATAAAGCTCGGTTAAGTGACATAAGATCTGCTCGCAGAAGTCATTTTTTCATGAGCTCTCTGAAGCTCATTAGACATGGAAGCCATCATATAAGCACGGACTTTCATGTCATCCTTAACCCACATGGTTTTCAATCTCTTCCCTATTGGCTCTTGTCCGCACTGGAGGCGCCGGAATGTCCGTCTCCAAGACGTATCCTAGTGCCTCTATACTGAGGACTATCATGACATTGCGGAGCCAATCCATGAAGTTAGGTCCGATAAAGGTGTTCTTTTCGAGTAGAATTGCGAGTGGGTTCATTGTCATATTGAGAGGTATGTCTGCATTAAGTACGACAGATTAATTAGTGACTCGTTCAATTATGATCCGAGTATAGAATTAAGGTCTTTTCTATTCTTTAACCCATCTCCCACTATTTTTATCGAAATAACACACTCCCATGTTAAATCTGAAAGTATTGTTCGCTCTACTTCATAGTGGTGATCGAGTTCTTTATAAATCTTAATAGAAGGCAACCGAACAATATTCTAGTCTATTGATGGCCACTAAGTATACAAGATACATCTTGAAAAGTGTTTTAAACAACAAGTTGTACGGTTTTAAAATCTGAGTGCGTAGAAGTCTTGTTAAAGTGAGTTGCTGTAAATACAGCAACTAGATATGAAGTGTATACTTAAAAATAATCACAAATAATAAAACAGTAAATGCAGAAGATAAATCACACACTAATTAATGTGGTTCGAGGTAAACCCCTCTACGTCCACTGGTCCTCCACTCAGGAGTGGAAACGTTTATCATAAATACTACGTACACAACTACGTATTTATAATAAAACCTAATCAATATATCGTTCACACAGATTGATATAATGATCTCAGCCTTCAACCGTTCACACAGATTGGTTTAAGCTTTCACTTGACTGGCTTCTTCACACACAGTTCCGAAGCTTCGTCTCTTCAATGCAAGTCCGTCACACACAGTTCAGGAATAGCAAGGTTTCTCAGTCCACATAGGGCTGATGGGTTTTGTTCAAGGGTAGAACAAAGATTGAACAACAACTTTGACTTTTCGAGATTTTAGCTAATGATGTGTTGTTCACAGTTTGAGCACTTTGTATATCTCTTCTTTTAGAATAGCAGTATGCTTTGCAAGATATGTTTGCTCAGACATATATGATGATAACTTCGTTGTAGTTGATTTCGTCAGTCTCTTGATCTTCAAAGACTGGGGATATATATATATATATAGCCTTCTTGAATATATCCGTTGAGATATATCCGTTGATCAGAAGTCCGTTCCAACGGGATGATGTGTTTGAATAAAACACGATCCGAATTTTGCGCTTGATTGAAGATCTATGACGACTTTAATATTTAAATACTTTATCCTTTAGTATTTAAATATATCTTCTTAAATGGGACTTTGACTTTAGCGAATAGCAAATATTCCTTCTTGTCCTGTTTGGATACTGTATGGAATGATAGCTGTATTGTCGATTCGAGACAGCTTCCATACATAGTCTTATGAGACTCCTTTGTTGTATGATAGATTCACTGTATGCTAGGACTACGAGAGGTCTTCGATACAGGTTGACACCTTTGATCAGCTTTTCGATACAGCTGTTTGTTATATGCTGGATTGGCATATTGTCAAAACATTTTGTCAAAACTTTCGATACAAGGATTTGTTATCCCGACAATTTCGATACAGGGATTGTTTATCCCAACATCTATTAATTTTCATAAAGTGGTGTCCAACACCAACCCATCTAATGGATGATTCGATCTTCTTTTTCCCCTTGTTCACTCCCCTCAACATATAAAGTTCCTATGGTTCGTGAACAAGTTAAGTTTGTACCATCGATTCAAATCAGTTTCACAATTGAATCTTATCCGGCAAGCGAACAGGTTTCTAGGGATAAAATTTGCTCCAACCGAAGACATCCAATGCGCTCCCGGTAATTTATCTATCCTCCTTGAACGACTACCCCGATAACTCGTAAGCATAGCACATCTAGTTTGGATTTCAATTTTCCGAAAGCTCGATGGAGAGAAGGAAAACCTTGAAACCTTTTAAACTCAATAATTTGTCGTGGGAGAATCTTCGCGATTAATGTTACACGTTGCACATTAATTCATTTAAGCACGTTTGTGCCTTCATACCATATGAATAAACACTCACAACCTCGTTGCTACCAACATGTGGTTCATGGACCGTTCCTAGAATCAAAAACTCCATAATCTAATTACAAGTCTTCGGTCTTGAATCTTTGTCTTCTCTAATGGAACTTCCTCCGGTCTTCGCAATTACATATTAATTTTACATTGAAAAATTGCATCCTAGATACAAATATTTCTAGTAAAATAAATAGGCTCCAGACGGCCTTTACAACCCAACCGAATAAAACCAAACGATTCAAAACTAAGTTCATGAACCACATCACCATTCAAAAATAATGCTATCAAACACATTAAATAAATGGCATTCATAACTAATCTAAATATTGATCCAATCAATATAAATTAATCCATCCAACCGAATTAATCCAATTAATTCGAACAACCGTTAATTTTAACTTATTCCAGACGAGAAAATATTTCATTAAATTAATTTCCCTAAGAATAAAATCACCATAATTATATCTTAGTCAAATTAAATCCAATTTAATATGTGGGAATTTAATTTCCGAACGAAATATGAAAACGGAGTCGAAAAACACGGTCGGGCCAAGCCCGGGGCACTGCCCAGCAAGCTGCCCAGCAGGACCGGCCTAGATCGCGATCCAATGCCTGTAAGCGGCCGGCAGGCTGCCGAGCAGTGCTGGACATCAGGGCCGGATCGCGATCCGCTGCCTGGGACCACGAGGCATCACCCAGCCAGCTCCAATTTGCCGGGTCCGTTTACGTTTTTGGCTCGTTTTTCATCCCGATTCCAAAAATAATATTTTTCTAATCTTTATATTACATATTAAATCAGTTTTTCAAAATAAAAATATATTTATATTGTAACATAAAATAATGAAAAATTAATTTTTAGATGAACAATAGAAAATCAACGATTAATACAATTATGATTCCAAATCATACACCATCCAATCAAGCATTTAAAATGCCAAATATCGTATATACGATCACAAGATCTACGCTCCGATACCACTGATGGGATTCGATGCCTAAAACGAAGGCCCAGTGGAAGCGATAAAACAAAAATTAATTCGATCCGAATCCCTACGAGGATCGATCAGGCTACATATATACGAATATAAAATAAACAAAGGAACATTCGAAATCATACCCTTGTAATCCGTTGATTAAATGGTGTTCTTATCTTGAGCAATTCCCCAAGCTCTAAATGCTTTCCACGAATCCAATCCGCTCCAGGCTCTTGAATGATCCAACGCCAAAAGCACCGCGTCTCTACTTGCCACACGCCGGAGAAACAACTGGAATGACTAAACCTCGTTATCCTCCAAGGATACGGCTAGAACAAGATTATAGGAGCTTGCTAATCAAGATTATAACAATCTAAGTGTTCAATCTATATCTCTCAATTTATGTCTTGAATTTTCTCCAAGAAGAAATGAAGAAGAAGAAGAAGAAGACCTTGAGAATATATTTTTTCTCTCTCTCTACTCTTTTCTCACGGATGAAAACAACCAAGTGCGAAGTGTGTGTGAGACAAGTCTTCTTCTTCATTCTTTATACACTTCCAACACACACCCACAACTCATACACATGAGAGATTCCCTACAAGTCATTGTCATCCATTATAAAATGGAAACAAAAGACCAAGAGGAAGTTTGGTGGAAGGGGGCGGCCATCATGGAAAACTCGGATGAGTTCGGTTCGTTTCGAACTCCTATGAGTCCAAATAGATAAACTCCAATTCCATTCTGATGTATTTATATCAATTAATTAATCCAATTAATTAATCATATCAAATACATAATAACATAATTAATTTTTCCAAGAAATAATTATATTCTTGAATTAAACTAATCACCCAGTAATTTATTTAATTCATTAGGCCGTAAATAAATTTATCCAATAAAATCGATTTAAATATCCAATGTCCCAAATTTAGATATTCAATATCAATATTCATAATGAGTGAATAAGCTCGATTCATTCCTTCGTCAATCCTATTGCGCGACTCGGTAGGTCCATTTCAGTTAGCAGTGGGAGGAATCAAAGAGTAGTAGCACCACCTAGCCAGCCTGGCGGCCTACACTGTAACCCAACTGAGAACGAATGATGGGATCATTCAAGAACCATTTTGTCGTGAATACCAGTATACATATAAACCCTTCTTTCAAATGCCCCGATCAAGTTATAGGGTCACGGTCAGTCAAACCCTATATGTACTTGACGCTATGCATGCGTTAACGCAAATCGAGATCATCGAGCTCTCGTGTATCCAATACATCTAGCTCCAATGCTTTGGCCAAAGACTTATGATCTCATTTGCCAATAACCGCATAAGACATATAACCCGTTCACTGACAGGAGAAAGTATTCTATCTTGGCATTCAGTAGGACCTGCTACTTGCCCGTCAAGATGCATGTCGAGGTTGATCCTCACCTTCCGGTTTTCTGGGTCGAACTACTCTAATGAAAATCTTAACGTCACAAGCACATACCTACCAAATCCTCAAGTCGAAGGTTCAAGAATACCTATCACAACCTTTCGATTCTGTCATTGACTGTCCCGGAGTGAAATCCGTGTGACGAATCGAGGGTGAGTCGGTTCGAGTTTACTAATCCAATTAGCATAACTATAATGTGTTCTCCCACTAACCATTAGTGTTCGACAGGCACTCTCCACGTCAAAGAACACGTCATACAAGTCTTCTCATAAACTTATCGGCCAGTCAAGTTTCATCGACTTGCGAATGATTAAGTATTTGAGCTATAAACCTTTCCAGTACCGATCCCCTTATCCAATAAGGAGTGGAATGTTTTGCTCTCAAATACATGGACTACATTCTATATATATATATATATATTTACAAGTCAGAAATGCTAGTAACATCTAGTAAATAAAGAATCAAACAATTGCCTTATGATAATGATTTACACACTAACAAGTACAATTCCCTCACTCAACATCCCCTGAGTGGCATTCGAGGGCATACTCCTAATAAGTTCACGGGAGATCATTGACTTCACAAACCTATAAGTATATTGTTATGGTTATTCGATAGTGACAATGATTGATTACCTTTTGAGATTTTCTGGTTTGAGCTGTTGTTTGTGACAGGATGGCAAGTTTCGAGAATGAAACTTATTTTAAGGTGGGTAGTATGTAATATCCTGAATTTCAGAAATACATACCGACTAAATACAGATCTTGTATATTTACATGGATGTACTGGAGATGGTCTTGGAACATTTAAAATAAGAAATGGATACCGAAAATGTTAGTAGAAATAACATTGGACCTTTTCTGCGAAGTGTCGTGAACAATTATCATCACCACAGATATTTGAGAAGTCAAAAAATTCTGAAAATTAATATATTATAGATAATTGAGTTATATTTCTAATGGTTCAAATGGAGAGCCAATCGGATTCCAGATGAAGCAGTTATGATCGAATTAGTAGAAGACTAGCAACTGCCGTGCGTCACTAAGTGCGTCAGCGCTCGGCAAGCATCCGGGAATCCCTTGCACGCTGGTGCAAGTCGGCACGCATATGACTCGGTCAAGAGTGCCGAAATTCGTCGGGCATGAACGCCTTTATGTCAGGCCGCTGATGCATGTGCGTGCGCCACACCCACAATCTAGACTAAGGACCTGTTTCGTGGTCTATATATATAGCCAATCTTCACTTCATTTCTTCACACAACTTACTTTTTTGTATACAAAAATTCTTCCTCTATAAATACCTGTCTATAGTTCCGATAGGAGTCTATTTGTACGATGGTAGAAGGTCGTTTTCTGGCGAGTCAGACAAGTTTTTCCAGGAGGCTGACTCGAATCTGTTCGATGAATTTCTCCAGTGAGTCTGAGAATTTCAAACTAGGTTGCCTTCATTGAAATCGATTATCTCACAACCTGTAAGTTATTTTGAAAATCCATCTCGACTATTTTGTAAATAAAATACGTACTAGTATGAAAGGAGCTTGTATCGTTGGTATTGAGTCATAATAGCTAAACAAAAAAAATATTTTAGCCCTGTTCATATCATTCATTTCCACTAACCTGTCTTTTGAAAGTTGATATAGTTGTCTAACTTGAATACGTATATCTTTAAACCTGCAAGTCTAATTTTGATAAAGTTTCATTAAATTTATGTCCCTGATATACATGTTATCATAAATCGGTTTTTATTTTGATTTATATCAACTGCTAAGACTCCTGTATTTTTTAATATATTATCGAATCAACTCTAAATTTTTCATATGTATGGACCGGGCTAAATGCCTTATATTTGTGTTTAAGGCTGGAAAATTTAATAACTTTGATTACTAATATTTTTCTATATGAGGATCATGAGTTTTCAAAATTGATGATTTTGAAATATTTTCCGTATTAAAATAATATGAAGCTTTCATTCGATCAAATTGATATAAATAATGGTTATACCATAAATACGGCTGAAAAATATTGAATATTATATTTTTTATTTAAAATAATATGCTAGAGTTTTAGTAATGAAATTGTTAAAGTTCATATCGTCATTTTTGAGAAAGAGAAAAACAAAGTTATAAAATTGGAATAGTTATTGATTGCAGAAATAGAATGCCGTAACATATTGCCATTAGTGAGTTATTGATATCGGGATATAAATACTTTATCAATATGTGGAGATTGAACCTCGGGAACTCTAATGGATTTGCTTTCCCGACTCGGCTATTTGAGGTAAGTTATTACTTGTTCAGTTATAGTGTTTCGATAAGTAATTTTATTTGTATTTCATAAGTATTTCGTGTTGTATTGCATATTGATCAATGAATAAGTGAAGTTCTATGAAGATTGTAGTATATATAGTTGATGTTGACGAGATTTTGGATATACTTGGTCGATGGTATACATTTGGAAGGGATCCGGATGGAGGTACGTTTCAATAGTAATTATACATGGAGATCATGTATGACGAAGTATCGGTATTTGAGTATTGTACAGAATTGATGTGATATTGAGATAATAGTAGATATATTGGTGAGAATCGAATTGCCGTTGGATTACCAAGAAGTGGTAAGATTATAGTTTTGGGATTATCATTTTCAGGATGCATGACATATGAATATTTATGTTTATCTATATGTTGTTATTTGTTGGACATTATGGATGACCCCGTTGTGGGCCTTATTTGAAGGTACTCGGAGATCGAGCTTGTAGCGGTCGTGAAAAAAATGAGCTTCCCGGATGATACTGGCTAAGGCATATTTTTGGGAATCGATTGTTAATTATTTTACACTACAATGTATTTTTAACTATGTTTATATCCGCTGCGTGTCTACGTTAAAAATGGCATTTTGGTATTTTGCAAATTTGAGTTTGTCTCATAAAACCGATTCTCTAAACTATTTTGTTGGTATATGTAAGCGGTGGTTAAACGAACATTTTGAAACTGTCGAGCTTTGGCATTTTGGCCTTGAAGTTTTAAATGGGATTTTTATGACGGTATTTAGAAAATAGATTTTTGGAGATTATTTGAGTATTTGAAATATATTACCATCTTTGGCCTCGTGGCGTGTTTGAAATGATTGTGAAAATGATTTTTAGCCTTGTCGGTTCCGCCGCGGGACCCACGACACTGTAATTTTTCCAGATAGTTTTGGGGTATTACAGAAGATGGTATCAGAGCCTAGGTTTTGTGAAAACTGGGCATGTGTGTTATGTGGCTCTACCGGCATGGTAGTAGTGTGATGTTTGTGATTATAGATTTCTGACTATTTTGAAATTGTGCTGTTTTGAAACTATAACATTTTTGAGTACTGTCGTAGTGATGTGTGGATTTGAGGATTGTTTGGTGTTTATGAGACTGATGAGGCAGAGAGTGTCGCCGGTGCCGTAGTCATGAGCAATGGGCGGCTCCAATCGAAAAGTGTACGCTGGTGCGAGGCACGTGTCAATGAGCGGCTTTCGATGTGGAGTGGATGTTGGGATTCGGTGCCTAAAACGAAAGCCAGTGGAAGCAGTAAAACGAAAATTAATTCGATCCGAATCCCTACGAGGATCGATCGAGCTACGTATATACGAATATATAAACGAAAAACAAGAGTTATAAGAAACTCACCCTTAAAGTCCGTTGATTAAATGGTAACCTTATCTTGAGCTATTCCCCAAGCTTTGATTGATCTCTACGAGTCCAATCCGCTCCAAGCTCTTGAACGATCCAACGCCAAAATCACCGCGTCTCTACTTGCCACGCGCCGGAATAACGACCGGAATGACAACACTCGATTAACCTCTAAGGTTATGGCTAGAATAAAGTGATGAAGCCTTTTATTATTGCACTCTAAGTGTATAATATTTATCTCTCAATATATCTTGAATTTTCTCCAAGAAAACTCAAGAACAAGATGAAGAACAATATGAAGACAATAGAGAAAACTTTTCTTCTCTCTCACTATAGACTCACGTATGAATTGGTTGATGAGAAGTGAGATATGTCTTTCCATTATTCTACTTACAAATCCCACACAATCCCTTTTATACATATAATAAGACATATGATATCTCACAAGTCTTAAGTCTTACACCAACCAAATCAAGACTAAGACCAAGGTAAGGAATCAATGGTGGGGCCGGCCTCTAGAAGAAATCCGACGAGTTCGGTTTGTTTCGGACTCCCGAGAGTCCAAACAGATAAACTCCGATTCCGTTCCGATGTATTTATATCGATTAATTAATCCAATTACTTAATCATATTAAATACATAATAACATAATTATTTTCTCCAAGAAATAATTATATTCATTAATTAAATTAATCACTCGGTAATTTATTTAATTAATTAGGCCATAAATTAATTTATCCAATAAATTAATTTAGCCATCCAATGTCCCAAATTAGATATCTAATATCTAATATTCATAATGAGAGATTAAGCTCGATTCATTCCGTCGTCAATCCTATTGCGCGACTCGGTAGGTTCATCTCAGTCAGCAATGGGAGGAACCAAAGAGTAGTAGCACCACCTAGCCAGCCTGGCGGCCTACACTGTACCCCAACTGAGAACGAATGATAGGGATCACTACTAGAAAAGACGGCTTTAGTGACACTCAAAAGTGTCACAATATGTGGTGTATTGTGACGCTTTTGCTATAGTGATGCTTTTCTAAAGTGTCACCTGATTTGGCGTTTCAATAGACCGTTGTTGTGACACTTAAAAGGCGTCGCAACATATATCTAATGTGATGCTTTCTTACATATTGTGATGCTTTTCATGCATCACATGAGTAAGCTTTCGTGACGCTTTTTGCCATTTTTTGTGACACTTTTTGGCGTCATAAAATTGAATTGTAGTGACACTTTTTAATTGAATGTTGTAGTGACACACCTCTTTTAGTGATGCATTTTTGTGTCACAAAAATCCATTAATTTTTAATTACAAGCTTCACTAAACATATCTCATTTTCAATAATTTTTTTATGTAATATAAATTTGCAACTACAAAATGAAAGAATCGCAATCTTGAAAAATTCAGTTACATTCATTAAATCAACTTATATCCATTACCTTAATTGGAGTACAATCAAATAAGAATATAGTAAACAAAATTTTCCAATAAAACAAGCTTTAACGTAACCAAAAAATGTACGAGAAAACTAACTATAACTATCTTGACAAGTTTTTAAAACCTACAATATGGTTATTGACAATTCTATCAAAGAAAAGCCACCATGATCTTGTCTAAAGACTATTTACAGTAACTCCCACTTCTTGGAAAGGTCTTGTATGAATAATTCCTGCAATTTTCAGGCAATATGCAAAATTAAAGCAAAAAGAGAAACTGGATTCCAAATAATATCATGAAGCACTACAATACAAGCTACAAATCAATTCGCTCTTTGCAAAACCTGAATCAACATATATCAATATGGTATGCAAATAATTATATGCTCACAAAAAAATTAGTTGATAATATTGAAAAGTTCAAAGGCACTGACCATTGTAATATCCGCATTTTTCTTCCCCTTGTATTTTTTCTTTTTCGGCGTATTTCCCGATAGTAGTGACCCTCGTGTATCTTTCAGTGTATCTTTTCTATTATCTATGGATTTTATCCCCGTTATTGTTGAGCGGAACCGCCGTTTCGGGGTTGCCGTGGGTCCATTCTATGTTATGATGCCCGTTGAGATGTTCCGTTGGATGTTTCGTTCACTTTCCGGTGTTTTGAACCGTTCATATTTCATACCTAGCGCACGCTATTTTTTCTGCATAGCGCGTGCTAGGGGTCCCTTAGTAGCGCACGCTACGTTTGTTTCGTAGCGCGCGCTAGCGAGTAGCCCTGGGAGTGGCAAGGCTGCTTCCTTTCTTCGGACTAGCGTATTAGCGTCGCTACATATGCTAGCGCACGCTAATTTCGAGAGGCTAGCGCCGCCGATGATGCCCGTGGCGTGCGCTAGCGTGAGTGTCCAAGATCTTGGGCAGTTTACTCTCGAACCCGCGAGATGCGGTTAGCGCACGCTACACTTGTATGGTAGCGCACGCTAACGGATCAGTTAGCGCACGCTACGCTTGTATGGTAGCGCACGCTAACGTATCAGGTGGGTTCTGGGCAGTTTGCCACTGGACTCGACTGATGTCCAGGTAGCGCACGCTATTGGTCGATAGCGCGCTACCGAGCAGTTATTAGCGCACGCTACGTTTGAGTAGCGCACGCTAACGCCAAAAGTCCGCTACCGGGTGGACGCTAACTATTTTGGCCTGTAATTTTTCCCCGTTAGCGCACGCTAACCTTGAGGATTAGCGCACGCTAACACTCCCTGGCTATATAAACCAGGGAGTTGACCGAGATAATCATAATTTCTCATTTCTTCTTCTCTCCGCGGCGAAGGCGATTCCAAGGCGATTTTCTTGGCGATTTCTTCCTCCAATCATCTCATCCAACATCTTTCTTGAGTTCTTGGAGTATTATAACAACATCAACACGAACCTTTCATCCTAATCCAAGGTAAATCTCTTAGAACCCTACTTTTCGATAAATTGGGGGTTTTGGGATTTTCTTCCGATCCGTTCCGTTTTGTTGATGGATTCATGATGAATATGATTAATCTTGTTGGTATTCTTAGTTTCCCTACGGATTCATGGTATATTTCGTGATTTTTACGGAATCGAGAGGGTTTGGTTGTGGTCCGCCCTCGTTGTTGTTTATATACGAATATACATGAATCGTAGGCGGGTTTTCGAGTGTATTCCAATTCCGTATTCATTTAGAAATGGTTGTGATTGTATTCTTCGAATCGTTAGGTTTGGTTTCATTGGTTCCTAGCGTTCGTCGGTGACTTTCCTTTCCGTTCTTCGCGTCGTCAATAATTCAAGGCAAGTATTCTTTTGGAAACCTTTATGCTTAACATGAAATGGTAATGTATATTGTGTGTGCTTTGCTCACCCTGGGAGGGTCCGACGGGGCCTCGGGGGAATCTATGACTTCACTCTGGATTCATGAGTTTGTTTCGCTAGCCAGCTCGGGAGGGTCCTTAGAGGCCTCGGGTGGGATTTGTGGCTTCGTCCCGGTCTGGCGATGCACATGCGTGATTTGTTTTATGAAATGTCCAGCTCGGGAGGGTCCTTAGAGGCCTCGGGTGGGATTCGTGGCTTCGTCCCGGTCCTAGGCAAATTGTTTGACTGTTTGTTTCCGGAAAAGACATGTCTGGTTTTGGCTTTTGAAAATGATATTGGTGCATGTACTATGAAATGTGTAAGCGATTGGTTTGCCTTGATTACTTGTACTAGCGTAATTGCTAACCCCTTTGGGGACCCGTTTTGGGGAAATTCTTGTTATGGATTTCAGGTTATGATTATCAGGACGAGCGAGCACCGGACGATGCGAGGATGTTGGCCAGGGTCGTTGACATGTGCATTTGGGTCGTCTTATTTCCTTTGTCTAATTCGATATGGTTGTTTCCTATATTTCTAAACTTATAGATTGTACTCGCGAGTACTTAGGCTTTTTCTTCCTGATTGTGTTTGGACTTCGTTGGAGTTACCATATTTGTCGGTTGATGTTTGTTATGCCGGTTGTACCGGGCGTGTTGTTTTATGTTCTTGTTGTTAAAAATTGTTTCCTTGCTAACCGAGACGGTTAGTCAAGAGGTGTTCTCTTGTGTTAGCCTGGTGGATTCCATGTAGGGGTCCACGGCGCTGTAATACACCTCGAATATCTTGGGGGTGTTACAGAAATGGTATCAGAGCCTAGGTTTATGGATACCTAGGCTTGTTGGTTATTTGGGTCTAGTCGTGTTTTGTTTTGCACATTGTCACGCCGCTGCCAGCATCCCGGTACTTCCAGTGCTCGTAAGTTTTCTTATTCGGCTCTTTTGTTTCTTGCATTGTATTTCTACTTTTGAATCTTAATTGTTTTTCCCCCTTACTCATCATCGATATACTTCTGTTATCTCTCAACATCAGTATGGATGCTGGAGGAAACCGTGGTCGTGGTCGTGGTCGTGGTCGTGGGCGCGGCCGAGGATGTGGGGCAGCCGGTGGGGCGGCCACGTCGCATTCTTCGGGAGCCGGCAGTACCGGTGACCGTCACAGTCATGCTTCTTCCTAGGAGCGCGCCGATCTTGGTATTGCGGTTGTTATGCAGCAAATGGTTAACCAGATGGCGGCTATAGCTCAAGTGGTCCAGAACCCCGATCAGGCCCATGCTAATCGGGGCGGAGCGGATCGCTGGCTTCAGGATGTCATCAAGATGCATCCTCCTCAGTTCTCGGGAGCTTCGGACCCGATCGGCTGGGAAGGGTGGATCAAGGAGATATCTAAAGTCTTCACTGCTACCAACTGTCCCGAGGACCGTAAGGTCCCTATTGCTCAATACTTTCTCACGGGAGATGCTACAGATTGGTGGGAGGCCGTTGGTCCCAAAGATCATGTTGCTTCGTGGGCCGAGTTTCAGGAGTTGATGGAAACTGAGTATTGTCGTGGCGGTCGAGACAGGCTCGAGTGCATGCTTTCTACGATGCTCAACCTCGGGATATTCCCGTATCCCAAGCTATTGCTGATTTCAACAAGGAGTTGGGTTATGTGAAGACCCAGTTGTCGCCGAGAGTGACAAAATTTTCCATTTTCCGGGAGGATGAAAGCTGTCCATTCGGGACTATATGTCGGACTTATGCAGTACTACCACGAAGGATTATCGAGTCGAGCTCTTGCCTACGACATGTCGGTGGCGGCCGGTGCGGCGGTTCGGGAGAGTAAGCGAAATCCGCGAGAAATTTTCGGGTCACGAGGTGGAGGCGGCGAAGTCTCAATCTATGAATATTCTGGAGGTAATTCGGCTCGTTTCTCTGGGGCTATCGAGTCTTGCCGGTGCCTCCGTTCGGGATGCCAAATGCTTTAACTGCGGCGAGCCGGGCCATCAGAACCGGGAGTGTCCTAGTCCGCCTCTAACTTGTCACACTTGTGGTTAGTCGGGCCACAAGGCCTTCTTTTGTGAGCGGGTAAGAAAGCTTCCTGGTGCTCAGGCTTCTTTTCCAGCACCTTTGGAGCCAAGTGTGAATCAGGGTTCTTTTGCTCCGCCGCCACCTCCGAGTGCCGGTCGAGGTAGGGGTCGGGGTCAGCCCGCTAGAGGAGGAGCTTCCAGTGTCGGCTCTGCCCAGCCGCGTATCTACGAGATGAGGAGGGCCGATGACCCAGCAGCTCGTGGCGACAGGTACCGTTCATATCCATTCTCATCCTGTCAGTGTGCTTTTTGATTCCGGTGCTACACATTCGTTCATATCGCTGGGGTGTGTGCGCCGTTTGAGTCTCGACTGTTTGTCGCCTTGCGAGTCTTTCATCGTTAAACTTCCTAGCGGTGACAGGATCGTTGGCGATCGAGAGGTCCGAGACTGTTCTGTGTTTATTTGTGAGAGAGCCTGGCTCTCTAATCTTATCGTTGTTGATATTGAGGGTGAGGATCTAATTCTCGGGGATGATTGGCTCGAGCGGCATGGCGCAATCATGAACTACCGCACGAGAATCATCACTATGTTAGCCGAGGATGGCACCGAGCACTCGTTCGCAGGGCGAAAGAGGGGAAACCAGAAGTTCGTTATTAATGCCTTGAAGGTGATGAGTCTCCTGCGAAAGGGGTGTACTGGTTATTGGTGCTATACCTTAAAGACGGAAAATGGTGGAGTCGAGCTTCCATCGATTCCAGTCGTTAATGAGTTTCCTGATGTTTTTCCTGACGAGTTACCGGGATTGCCACCGGATTGTGAGGTCGAGTTTGCTATAGAGTTAGAGCCGGGTGCGGCTCCTGTTTCGAAGGCGCCGTATCGCATGGCACCTTCAGAGATGTCAGAGTTGAAGAAGCAGTTGAGTGAGCTTCTTGAGTCGGGGTATGTTCGACCGAGCGCCTCGCCTTGGGGCGCACCGGTCCTGTTCGTGCGGAAGCTGGATGGTTCACTACGATGGGGTATCGACTATCGCGAACTAAACAAGGTAACCATCAAGAACAAGTATCCTTTCTTTGAGGATTGATGACTTGTTCGATCGATTCTGAGGAGGCTGCGGTATTCTCAAAGATTGATTTGAAATCGAGTCTTTATCGGCCGGGTGAGAGAGTCGACGTGCGAAAGCTTGACTTTTCGGACGAGATACGGACATTATGAATTCGTAGTTATGCCTTTCGGGTTAACTAATGCGCCGGCGGTGTTCATGCGATTGATGAATAAAGTCTTTATCGAGTATTTGGATAAGTGTGTAAATCGTCTTCATTGGCGATATTCTTATCTATTCGAGGAATGAGGAAGAGCATGCCCATCATTTGCGGATAGTGTTAGACATTTTGAGGACCGAGCAACTCTATGCGAAGTTCTCGAAATGTGAGTTCTAAGTGAAGGAAGTGATGTTTTGGGTCACGTGATTTCAGAAGGGGTTCGTGTGGATCCGAGAAAATTGAGGCGGTATTGGATTGGGCATCGCCTGACAAATGTCAAGGAGGTCCGTAGTTTCTTGGGTTTTGATGGCTACTACCGTAGGATCGTAGAGGGTTTCTCAATACTATCTCGGCCACTCAATCAGTTGCTCCATAAATACGAGAAGTTAAATGCAGACCGATGAGAAGCGATCGAGTTTCGAGGAGCTGAAGAAGCGTTTGAATTCAGCCCCGGTCTTGGCGTTGCCATGTGGCAACGAGGGATTCGCCGTTTATAGCGATGCTTCGGGTCAGGGTCTTGGGTGCGTATTGATGCAGCACGGCAAGACCATCGCCTATGCGTCGAGACAGTTAAGGCCGTATGAACTTAACTACCCTACTCACGATTTGGAGTTAGCGGCGGTAGTCTTTGCACTCAAGATTTGGCGTCACTATCTTTTCGTCTCTACATGTCAGATTTTTACCGATCATAAAAGTCTGAAATACATATTTACTCAGCGGGAGTTGAATATGAGGCAGAGGAGGTGGTTAGAGCTGATTAAGGATTATGACCTTGAAATCCTTTATCATCCGGGCAAGGCGAACGTCGTGGCCGACGCCTTGAGTCGGAAACCGATTGCGTTGCGAATGCTTGAGGTCCTTACGCCTCAGTCTGAGCTTCGGCGGGCTTTGATCGGGTTAGATGTTGAGGTTTTGTTGCCTGGAGCTGTCGGGCAACTTTGTGCTTTAGAGTTTCGTCGTCCTTGATCGATGAAATTAAGCTGAAGCAATCAGAGGACCCGATGATTACTCAAATCCGAGAGAACGTCCTTAAAGGAAAGTCTCCTGGATTTGTGATTCACGAAGATGGCGTTTTGAGATTCCAGAGTCGGCTTTGTGTGCCGAACGATCCTGAGTTGCGACAGAGTATTTTGTGTGAGGCCCATTCCACGCCTTATTCCGTTCATCCTGGTTCGAGTAAGATGTACAAGGACCTGAGGAGGAACTTCTGGTGGAATGATATGAAGGAGGAGGTCGCACAGTTTGTAGCGAGATGTTTGACTTGCGGTAGTCAAAATCGAGCATCGGCCATTGGGTTATTGCAGTCACTTCCCGTTCCGGAATGGAAATGGGAAGACTTATCGATGGATTTCGTTACGAGTTTTCCGAGATCGAGGTCGGGCATGAACATGGTATGGGTGATTGTTGATCGTCTGACCAAGTCGGCACATTTTATGGGCATCAAGGACACTTGGGGCCCGGAGAAGTTAGCTCGTGTGTTTATCGCGCAGATTGTGAGACTTCACGGTACTCCGAAGTCTATTGTTTCGGATCGTGATGGCCGTTTCGTATCGCACTTTTGGCAGGCGGGCGTTAGGTACCCGTTTGCATTTGAGTACCTCTTTTCATCCCCAGTCAGATGGACAGTCGGAACGCACCATCCAGACATTCGAGGACATGTTGCGTGCTTGTGCCCTCGATTGGAGTAGCGACTGGGAGGAGCATTTGCTATTGATCGAATTCACGTACAACAATAGTTGGCACGCGTCGATTCGGATGGCACCGTATGAGGCACTTTATGGGCGGCGATGTCGATCGCCGATTTGTTGGAATGAGGCGTCCGATTTGGTCGGGACCGAACCGGATGTCGTTTTAGAGACGAGACGGAAGATAGAATTAATTCGAGAACGGATGTTGGCGCCCAGTCGACGAAGTCATATGCCGATGTCCGTCGTCGACCTTTAGAATTCGAGGTGGGAGACCACGTTTTCTTTGAAGGTGTCGCCGACGAGAGGAGTTTTCCGTTTCGGGAAGAAGGGGAAGTTGAGTCCGAGATTTATTGGGCCCTTCGAGATTCTCGGCGAGTCGGTGGGTTAGCATACCGTTTGGCGTTACCCCGTCACGAGTCATGTTCATAACGTTTTCATGTTTCCCGGTGAGGAAATATGTCCGGATCCTAGTCACATCATCGACTATGGGGAGATTGACGTTGCGAGATATTACTTTTGAGGAGCGTCCTTTGAAGATTTTAGAGCATCGGGAGAAACGCGAGGCATAAGACCATTCCTTTGGTCAAGGTGCGGTGGTCGAGACACGGTGTCGAGGAGGCAACTTGGGAAGCAGGAGAGCATGCGTGCTAGGTACCACTGAGTTGTTTGTTTCTTAAGTTTTGGGACGAAACTTGTTTTTAGAGGGTAGAATGTAATATCCGCATTTTTATTCCCCTTGTATTTTTTTCTTTTCGCGTATTTCCCGATAGTAGTGACCCTCGTGTATCTTTCGGTGTATCTTTTCTATTATCTATGGATTTTATCCCGTTATTGTTGAGCGGAACCGCCGTTTGGGTTGCCGTGGGTCCATTCTATGTTATGATGCCGTTGAGATGTTCCGTTGGATGTTTCGTTCACTTTCCGGTGTTTTGAACCGTTCATATTTCATACCTAGCGCACGCTATTTTTACGCATAAGCGCGCTAGGGGTCCCTTAGTAGCGCACGCTACGTTTGTTTAAATGCGCGCGCTAGCGGTAGCCACAGGAGTGGCGATCTTTGTTTTCCAGCCTTCTGGACTAGCGTATTAGCGTACGCTACATATGCTAGCGCACGCTAATGTCGAGAGGCTAGCGCACGCTGATGATGCCCGGTAGCGTGCGCTAGCGTGAGTGTCCAGTACTGGACAGTTTACTACTGAACCCGGTCAGATGCCAGTTAGCGCACGCTACACTTGTATGGTAGCGCACGCTAACGCATCAGTTAGGGCACGCTACGCTTGTATGGTAGTGCACGCTAACGTATCAGGTGGGTTCTGGGCAGTTTGCCACTGGACTCGACTGATGTCCAGGTAGCGCACGCTATTGGTCGATAGCGCGCGCTATCGAGAGGTTATTAGCGCACGCTACGTTTCGAGTAGCGCACGCTAACGGCCAAAAGTCTGGCTACTGGACTGGACGCTAACTATTTTGGCCTGTAATTTTTCCCCGTTAGCGCACGCTAACCTTGAGGATTAGCGCACGCTAACACTCCCTGGCTATATAAACTAGGGAGTTGACCGAGATAATCATAATTTCTCATTTCTTCCTCTCTCCGCGGCGAAGGCGATTCCAAGGCAATTTTCTTGGCGATTTCTTCCTCCAATCATCTCATACAACATCTTTCTTGAGTTCTTGGAGTATTATAACAACATCAACACGAACCTTTCATCCTAATCCAAGGTAAATCTGTTAGAACCCTACTTTTCGATAAATTGGGGGTTTTGGGATTTTCTTCCGATTCGTTCCGTTTTGTTCATGGATTCATGATGAATATGATTAATCTTGTTGGTATTCTTAGTTTCCCTACGGATTCATGGTATATTTCGTGATTTTTACGGAATCGAGAGGGTTTGGTTGTGGTCCGCCCTCGTTATTGTTTATATACGAATATACATGAATCGTAGGCGGGTTTTCGAGTGTATTCCAATTCCGTATTCATTTAGAAATGGTTGTGATTGTATTCTTCGAATCGTTAGGTTCGGTTTCATTGGTTCCTAGCGTTCGTCGGTGCCTTTCCTTTCCGTTCTTCGCGTCGTCAATAATTCAAGGCAAGTATTCTTTTGGAAACCTTTATGCTTAACATGAAATGGTAATGTATATTGTGTGTGTTTTGCTCACCCTGGGAGGGTCCGACAGGGCCTCGGGGGAATCTATGACTTCACTCTGGATTCATGAGTTTGTTTCGCTAGCCAGCTCGGTAGGGTCCTTAGAGGCCTCGGGTGGGATTCGTGGCTTCGTCCCGGTCCTAGGCGATGCCTGTGCGTGATTTGTTTTATGAAATGTCCAGCTCGGGAGGGTCCTTAGAGGCCTCGGGTGGGATTCGTGGCTTCGTCCCGGTCCTAGGCAAATTGTTTGTGTAACACCCCGAGATATTCGGAATAATTACAGCGCCGTAAACCCTTTAGATAAGGATTTACAAGGCTATTTTTAGAAGAAGTGTAAAAACAATACAATCAAACAACTGAAGTTCAAATACAGATTTGGTTCAACCAATCAAATAAGTCAACTTATACAACCATATCGAATTGACTTTATTACAACAGACGTACTCGAGTACTAAACGAACCAAGAAGACCAAACACAATAACACCAATCACATCACTGAGCCATATCATCGTCACCGTCGGTGCATGTGGCTGCCTCCCCGCTCCTCGACTACGAACATCAAAACAATGTCCACCCCGAAGGGGTTAGCAAAACAATGCTAGTACAAGTATCATCATACAATAAATCATCAATGCATCATAAAACATGCAAAGCGGACTTCCGCCACGGAATCAACGATGCGAATCCTCACGATTCCATCAACACAATACATGGTAATCCAAATGATCCAGGCGCCCTCGGATAGATCCCCATGATGATCCCGTCGGACCAACGCATGGTGGAAAACCCGTCCAGCGATCCAGCGCCCTCAGCATAGATCCCCATGATGATCCCGTCGGACCAACGCATGGTGGACATTCGATCCAGCGCCCTCAGCATAGATCCTCATGACCCCCCCTCGGATCATTTATACCATAATCAAACAATTTATGCATACACATATGCATTTCAATATGTTCATCAATACGAACAAACAACAACGAATATCACGAACATTCTCACAAATACATATCATATTCAACAATATGAATAATACCACAAGCATGATAAATCGAACTCGACATATGATACTTGCCTCGAAAATGGCGAGGCGAAACACTTCAATGTTCTCGACACGCTCGAAGGCCGCCTCCTTCGATCAACGTAACAAGCTCGAACCTTAACAAAAGGAACGATATACAAAGCATCTCAAGTCGAACGGTGGCCTAACAATTCGGTCTACAGCCGAAAGGCTCAAAAATAACCAATCCGCCTCGGCGCTTAGCGTGCGCTCGTACTCTACGTAACGTGCGCGAACTTGTTAGCGTGCGCTATCGTGTAAGACTAGTGTGCGCTAACCACGGTCTGGCGATCGGCTCGGATGGTCTCATAACGTCGCTACGTGCGTTTGGGCGTCGCGACCCGATAGCGCACGTTAACTCACACGTGTTAGCGTGCGCTAATCTTGCATGGCGAGAATCGCAATCCAAATCGGGTTGAATGGTGAAGAACTCATGAATTCTACCGTGATAATACAAGTTATCTTGGGCAAATCATGTTAATAAGGTTTGAGGAAGATTTATGATCGTGAAATACAAATATACGGATTGTCATCTCAATATCATATCTTTCTAAGATCTTCAAGAAATGTTCTAAGTTCGATTTTATTCCAAGTCCCAAAACACACGATTTCAACATGTACAACGTAGCAACCGGGTAATATCCGATTCGATCATAAATTGGTTTGAAAACGCTTAGAGTCCATTCTACTAAGATGGTTCAAAGGTTCATAAGATAAATAGTGCCGATCGTCAAAGTATCCTTCTAACATGTGATGACCGATCATAAACGAAATAGCGGCTATCTAAGCATGATCGACGTCCTTAAGAACAATACTAACATTGGTGAAGAATCACCTACCTCAAGTAGTGAAGAACACGGAGGAAAATGAAGTAATCCGACAGGCAAAGCTTGGACACCAATCTCCAATGATAACGATCTTCAATCACGAATCGGGATGTTGATATGAAATGTTTAGGATGAAGGAAGATATGTTCTAAGTGTAGGAATTCGTGTAATGGGAGAAGAGAGAATCGAAATCACGAATAGGATCTTTGTCTATTTATAATAAATGGCTATTAGCGCGCGCTAGACCACCTCGTAGCGTGCGCTAACGGCTCATTGGACTAAAGCGTACTCGGCACTTAGCGTGCGCTACGCATACACATGGCGTGCGCTAAGGCGTTGACTCGGCTTTTCCCGAAAGCCGTCCGGTACATCCCGACATTATCCGGCGGGGTCCCGACGGCTCTCACCTACCGCACGTCTCAATCAATTTGACCGCGCATAGCGTGCGCTAAGGACACTCGATGGCGTGCGCTATGAACCCACGTTAGCGCACGCTAAACATAATCGTAGCGTGCGCTACATGCGCATTTTCAATCCTTAAATCACAATCGCGGAATAAAACGCTCGACAACATCGGATTATGAAACACGGAAAATAATACTCAAATCAAGTACAATCATTACAATATCACACGTTCCAATTACATAGAAATCTCGGTATTACATCCTTCCCTCCTAAAAAGAAGTTTCGTCCCGAAACTTAAGATGAAAACAACTCCGGATATCTAGTCTTCATACCGTCCTCCGTTTCCCAAGTGGCCTCTTCGACTCCATGTCGTGACCATTGTACTTTAACCAAGTGTATTGGTTTATTCCTCAATTGTTTGATCCGTCTCTCAAGTATCTTGATTGGTCTCTCTTCGAAGGTGCCATCATTAGCTATCTCGATCTCGTCGAAATCAATGACGTGACTGGGGTCCGGTATATACTTCCGCAGTTGGGATACGTGAAACACATTGTGAACGTGACTCAGCGATGGCGGTAAGGCCAACCTGTATGCTAAATCCCCAACTCTCTCTAGGATCTCGAATGGTCCGATATATCTCGGACTTAGCTTACCTCTTCTCCCAAAACGGAAAATCCCTCGAGTAGGAGACACCTTCAGTAGTACGTGGTCCCCGTCGAACTCTAGAGGGCGACGTACATCTGCATAAGACTTTTGTCGACTGGGCGATCAGCAGTCTCTCTCGAATCAAAGCTATCTTCTCTTGAGTCTGAATAATCAATTCCGGTTCTGTCCGATCAAATCGAAGAATCATCCCAACACAGGGGTGATCGGCATCTTCTCCCGTACAAGGCTTCAAATGGTGCCATCTTAATTGAAGCATGCCAACTATTATTATAGGTGAACTCGATCAAGGGCAAGTGAACTTCCCAATCAGTCGACCAATCTAATGCACAAGCTCTAAGCATGTCTTCTACCGTTTGAATAGTCCTTTCGGACTGACCGTCCGTTTGGGGATGATAAGCTGTGCTAAAGTTGAGCTCAGTCCCCAAAGCCTTGTGAACTGCTTTCCAGAAGTGCGACACGAAACGACCATCTCGATCCAAAATAATGGTCTTCGGCGTCCCATGCAATCTGACTATCTCCGCAATAAATACTCGCGCCAATCTCTCGGGTCCCCATGTATCTTTGATCCCTAGGAAATGAGCCGACTTGGTTAGTCGATCAACTACAACCCAAATCATGTTCATTCCTGTTCTAGTCCTTGGCATACTAGTGATGAAATCCATCGAGATATCCTCCCACTTCCATTCAGGGATCGGGAGCGGCTTTAACATTCCTAAGTCGCCGATGTTCAATCTTAACTCTGTGACAAGTCAAACACTTCAAACGTACTCCGCTCGTCTTTTTCATATTCCCCACCGGAAGTTTTGCTTTAAATCTTTATACATCTTACTCTTTGCACAGGTGAATAGAATAGGGCGCGCTATGAGCTTCCTTTAAAATTGTCCGTCTCAAATCATCATCCTCGGGAACGCAAAGTCGACTCTGAAATCTCAAAACCCCATCGTCTTGTATCACGAATCCTGGGGCTTTCCCTTTCTTTACTTCGTCATATACTCGAAGAATCAGAGAATCGTTCAGTTGTTTAGACTTGATCTCCTCGACTAATGATGAAGTCAGTTTCATCACATAAAGTCGCCCTTGGATTTCTGGTGCCCATACCTCAATCCCCTCGCGGATCAGTTCTCGTTGAATACTGGTTTGGGACGTAAGTGCTTCCAACACTCGAAGAGAAACAGGTTTTCGGCTCAAAGCATCAGCTACTACGTTCGCTTTCCCCGGATGATAGAGAATCTCCAGGTCGTAATCCTTGATCAATTCCAGCCACCTTCTCTGCCTCATGTTTAATTCTTTCTGACTGAAGATGTACTTGAGGCTCTTGTGATCTGTAAAGATCTGACAATGAGTGCCGTACAAATAATGTCGCCAAATTTTCAAGGCAAAGACCACAGCTGCTAGCTCCAGATCATGAGTCGGGTAATTAATCTCGTATGGTTTCAATTGCCGAGAAGCATAAGCAATCACTTTATCCTTCTGCATCAATACACAACCTGCACCACGATTCGAAGCGTCGCTGTATACCATAAATCCGTCAGTTCCTTCTGGCAGCGCTAATATAGGTGCTGTCGTCAGCCTCCTCTTAAGTTCGTCAAAACCAGCCTGGCACTTCTCATTCCACATGAACTTTTGAGTTTTCTGTAATAGCTGGGTGAGCGGACGAGCAATTTTGGAAAATCCCTCTACAAAGCGGCGATAATATCCACTAGTCCTAAGAAGCTTCGGACTTCCTTCACGTTCTTAGGAGCTTCCCATTCCAAGATCGCTTCGACTTTCTTCGGGTCCACCTGAACTCCATCGACTGATATCACATGCCCAAGGAAGGTCACTTCCTTAAGCCAGAACTCGCATTTTGAAAATTTTGCATATAGTCATTCTTTCCTCAAGGTGCTCAAAACCACACGCAAATGTTCGGCATGTTCCTCTGCGTCCTTCGAATATATCAAAATGTCATCAATGAACGACCACAAATTTATCCAAGTACTCCAAGAATACCCGATTCATTAATTGCATGAATACTGCAGAGCATTGGTAAGTCCAAACGGCATCACTACGAATTCATAATGCCCGCATCGATCTGAAAGCAGATTTCGGTATATCCGTTTCCTTAATTCTCAACTGGTGGTATCCTGATCGCAAGTCTATCTTCGAGAATACCCTTGCCCCCTGCAGTTGATCAAACAAGTCGTCGATCCGAGGTATAGGATACTTATTCTTGATTGTCATCTTATTGAGTTCCCTGTAATCAATAAACAGTCGGAGGGATCCGTCTTTCTTCCGGACAAAGAGAACGGGCGCTCCCCAAGGAGAAACACTCGGTTGAATATAACCCTTCTGCAACAATTCCTCCAGTTGTTTCTTGAGTTCATACATCTCGGTTGGCGCCATGCGGTATGGGGCTCGAAATAGGAGCTGCTCCGGGCTCTAGTTCGATAGTGAATTCCACTCCCCTCTGCGGAGGTAACCTGTAGTTCGTCAGAAATACATCGAGAACTCATTCACAATCGAAATGGACGAGAGCTCTACTCCTTCCTCTTTCTTCATGGCATAGCACCAAAGTCCGTGACATCCCCGCTTGATAATTTCACGGCTTTCATTGCTTTGATCAATTTTCCCGAGCTTCCCGGTCTCCATCCTCGGAATAAGTGTTCGATCCGTCATCGGCAATGATGGAAATGACTCTCTCTCGGTAATTGACATGACTCCATAATGGTTGAGCCAATCATCTCCGAGAATTAAATCGTCACCGCAGATGTCAACTACAATAAGATTCGATGGCCAATCTCTTCCTTCTATAGATCTTTGGAAATCCCTAGCTTCTAGTGATCCCACAATTTTCTCTCCGCTCGGTAATCCCACAACATAAGGTTCACAATTATACAAGCACGAGATGTTCAAACGATTAACACAGTTCGAAGATATAAAAGAATGCGTAGCTCCCGAATCGAACAAGACACTAACTGGTTGCAAAAGGATCTGAATCGTACCTGATGCAACAGCTGTGTTCTGATCATCGATTTCCTCATCTCGTGCAGCGTGGAGGAGCGGACCCGGCCTTTGGATGCCTCTCTCTTCCCAGCGTTAACTGCTGAAATCCACTTTGCTGCGTCTGGTTCACACTCGTCTCCTTCGGAATTTGGAGTACGAGTACCAAAAGATCGGGTCGCATTTCCACAAAATGTTGCGCGATGTCCTTCCCTGTCCACACTCGAAGCAGTCACCGCAGCGCGAAACAATCACGTCGAACATGTCCCGCCTTGCCACGGTTGTAACACTTCTTCCTGCGTCGAAGCTTGATCGGTCTTGCTCGGAACTTCTTTCCTCCTCGACTAGGATGCGGAGGTCTCTGGATGAGTGAAAAGAGGACCCGGCCCGGCGGGCCCGCTATTCTTATTCTCCATGAAGTTGCCGGACACCTTGTTTCTTTGCTTCCGTCGATTTCTCTCTTTGCCTCTTTCATGTCATAGGCCAACGCCTTGTCCTGAAATCTTGTCGCAAGGTGGCACATTCAAATCCGGACATATCTTTGCTGAATTTCCGGCTTCATTCGCATGTCAAAATGAAAAATCTTCTCCGCCTCGGTCCCGACTAAGTGGCGCACATAAGTCACCGGTGATTAAAAGTCTTAATCACGTCGTCACGAATACTTCCAAATTTTGTGGTGAGAAAAATTCCCGAACTCGGGCTTCTCTAATCGACGAGGACAATATTGTGCCTCCATCATCACTTTGAATTCCGTCCGATCAACATTGTGCTCCTCGGTCGAATGGCCTCCCACCGATCGAAAGCCTCCCGGTCGAAAAGATCTTGGCGGCCAGGAACCTTCCTATCGTTGGGACAGTTAATCCTGCAAAAATCTTTTCCAATTCCTTGACCAATGATCCCACGAAAGCGTCTCGCCGAACCGTCAAATTTCGGAGGATGCAATTTGACCACCTCGGTAAGCCATTTATCTCCCGATTATCCGCGTTATCTGCTGTCCCATCGCCGTCGCATGCGATCCACAACTTGAGCAAACTGGTTTATCTGGCAACCACTGTGAAGTACTCCCGGCACATTAAGGTCTGCATTATTATTTGCCGATCCCTGCTGTCCCCCGGAATGTGAATCCGTTTGGCTAGCGGCTATCTCGTGAGTAGATATCGACTCTTCTTGCCTCGCATTTCCACGTCCGCGTCCACGACCGCGTCCGCGTCCACGACCTCCTCTCAACATACGTAAACATAAATACTCAATATCCAGGCAAACGTTCTAAAAGTACATCCATCAATGTTTACAAGACATAAATTAAATAAAACAGTAGTATTCGAGATTAGGAATCTTACAACCACAATCCGGCCAGCGATCTTTGGCTCGGCTGATGTTACGAACGACCAATAATCAATAACGTAAATGCACCCAATTAACCCGACTGCCAAGATATCCATAAATCTTAGCTCCGATACCATATTCTGTAACACCCCGAGATATTCGGAATAATTACAGCGCCGTAAACCCTTTAGATAAGGATTTACAAGGCTATTTTTAGAAGAAGTGTAAAAACAATACAATCAAACAACTGAAGTTCAAATACAGATTTGGTTCAACCAATCAAATAAGTCAACTTATACAACCATATCGAATTGACTTTATTACAACAGACGTACTCGAGTACTAAACGAACCAAGAAGACCAAACACAATAACACCAATCACATCACTGAGCCATATCATCGTCCTGCCGGTCTTTGTGCCTCCCGCTCCTCGACTACCTGAACATCAAAACAATGTCCACCCCCGAAGGGGTTAGCAAAACAATGCTAGTACAAGTATCATCATACAATAAATCATCAATGCATCATAAAACATGCAAAACGGACTTCCGCCACCGGAATCCAACGATGCGAATCCTCACGATTCCATCAACACAATACATGGTAATCCAGCGATCCAGCGCCCTCAGCATAGATCCCCATGATGATCCCGTCGGACCAACGCATGGTGGAAAACCCGTCCAGCGATCCAGCGCCCTCAGCATAGATCCCCATGATGATCCCGTCGGACCAACGCATGGTGGACATTCGATCCAGCGCCCTCAGCATAGATCCTCATGACCCCCCCTCGGATCATTTATACCATAATCAAACAATTTATGCATACACATATGCATTTCAATATATTCATCAATACGAATAAACAACAACGAATATCACGAACATTCTCAGAAATACATATCATATTCAACAATATGAATAATACCACAAGCATGATAAATCGAACTCGACATATGATACTTGCCTCGAAAATGGCGAGGACGAAACACTTCAATGTTCTCGACACGCTCGAAGGCCGCCTCCTTCGATCAACGTAACAAGCTCGAACCTTAACAAAAGGAACGATATACAAATCATCTCAAGTCGAACGGTGGCCTAACAATTCGGTCTACAGCCGAAAGGCTCAAAAATAACCAATCTGCCTCGACTGCTTAGCGTGCGCTACGTACTCTACGTAACGTGCGCTAAGCGAACTTGTTAGCGACGCTATCGTGTAAGACTAGCGTCGCTAACCACGGATCTGGCGATCGACTGGCTGGTCTCATAACGTCGCTACGTGCGTTTGGGCGTTAATCGACCCCGATAGCGCACGTTAACTCACACGTGTTAGCGTGCGCTAATCTTGCATGGCGTAATCGCAATCCAAATCGGGTTGAATGGTGAAGAACTCATGAATTCTCTGGTGATAATACAAGTTATCTTCGGGCAAATCATGTTAATAAGGTTTGAGGAAGATTTATGATCGTGAAATACAAATATACGGATTGTCATCTCAATATCATATCTTTCTAAGATCTTCAAGAAATGTTCTAAGTTCCGATTTTATTCCAAGTCCCAAAACACACGATTTCAACATGTACAACGTAGCAACCGGGTAATATCCGATTACGATCATAAATTGGTTTGAAAACGCGTAGGAGTCCATTCTACTAAGATGGTTCAAAGGTTCATAAGATAAATAGTGCCGATACGTCAAAGTATCCTTCTAACATGTGATGACCGATCATAAACGAAATAACTGGCTATCTAAGCATGATCAGACGTCCTTAAGAACAATACTAACATTGGTGAAGAATCACCTACCTCAAGTAGTGAAGAACACGGAGGAAAATGAAGTAATCCGACACCGAAAGCTTGGACACCAATCTCCAATGATAACGATCTTCAATCACGAATCAGGATGTTGATATGAAATGTTTAGGATGAAGGAAGATATGTTCTAAGTGTAGGAATTCGTGTAATGGGAGAAGAGAGAACTGAAATCACGAATAGGATGTTGTCCTATTTATAATAAATGGCTATTAGCGCGCGCTAGACCCTGCTCGTAGCGTGCGCTAACGGCTCATTGGACTAAACTGTACTCGGCACTTAGCGTGCGTTACGCATACACCTGTAGCGTGCGCTAAGGCGTTGACTCGGCTTTTCCCCGAAAGCCGTCCAGGTACATCCCGACATTATCCGACAGGGGTCCCCCGGCCAGCTCTCACCTACCGCACGTCTCAATCAATTTGACCGCGCATAGCGTGCGCTAAGGACACTCAGTAGCGTGCGCTATGAACCCACGTTAGCGCACGCTAAACATAACTGGTAGCGTGCGCTACATGCGCAGATTTTCAATCCTTAAATCACAATCGCGGAATAAAACGCTCGACAATATCGGATTATGAAACACGGAAAATAATACTCAAATCAAGTACAATCATTACAATATCACACGTTCCAATTACATAGAAATCTCGGGTATTACAGTTTGACTGTTTGTTTCCGGAAAAGACATGTCTGGTTTTGGCTTTTGAAAATGATATTGGTGCATGTACTATGAAATGTGTAAGCGATTGGTTTGCCTTGATTACTTGTACTAGCGTAATTGCTAACCCCTTTGGGGACCCGTTTTGGGGAAATTCTTGTTATGGATTTCAGGTTATGATTATCCGGACGAGCGAGCACCGGGACAGTACGAGGATGTTGGCCAGGGTCGTTGACATGTGCATTTGGGTCGTCTTATTTCCTTTGTCTAATTCGATATGGTTGTTTCCTATATTTCTAAACTTATAGATTGTACTCGCGAGTACTTAGGCCTTTTCTTCCTGATTGTGTTTGGACTTCGTTGGAGTTACCATATTTGTCGGTTGATGTTTATTATGCCGGTTGTACCGGGCGTGTTGTTTTATGTTCTTGTTGTTAAAAATTGTTTCCTTGCTAACCGAGACGGTTAGTCGAGAGGTGTTCTCTTGTGTTAGCCTGGTGGATTCCATGTAGGGGTCCACGGCGCTGTAATACACCTCAAATATCTTGGGGGTGTTACAACCATAAGGGGGTGGAAAAGATCCCATCATGCCCAGCTTCTCAATCAGAAACTGGATTAGAACTCCACCAAAGTAGATCACCTACAAAATGCAAGGTAAAAGGGCTATGATGTAACACGCAGCTGACCTGCCAGAAACAGTGAACACTTTATCTGTTTAACCTGGTTTAGATGCAAACTGAAATAATTATGGACTAGAAGAATACAAAGACAAAACATATAATATTATTATCTGTTACCTAAGTGAATGACAACCAACGGACTTGATTGATAAGCTAAAGGAGAAACATGCAAGAAGCATGAAAGCGCAAAAGAAAAAGTACAAAAAGCCTCCACCTAATCCTGCCACAAGATAACCCTGCATTCAGATAGTTGTATCTGTCATAAGTATTAGCTTAAGGGATTCCCAATTACAACAGTTATCAACCATTCGAGCCAAGAAAATGCAGATGTATATATCAGAAATAAACTCAGGGAAACAATCAAACTACACACCAGTGTCATGAGCGCATACTTCCCAAAAGCTCCCCAAAACCTTGCTTCACGAGCTAATTCCTGATTGGTAAATACAAAAGAAACTAGAAATACTTGATATTGATTTACAAATAAGCTGACAAGATAGTTGAGCACATCAATGAAACATCTACGTATCACCACCAACCTTCATAGATTCATTGAAGCGTATGGCCAAACAAGGTCATAATTTTTGAAAACGTGAAATAATATAATTTACTGATATGACTAAATATAGGAAGCCTAAATATAGGAAGCATCAGCTATATGCATATAAAACCACATGTACGGATGCACACAATTTTCTGTATGCTATCTTAGTGTATGAAAAAATAAGTACTGATACAAGTTCCTTGGTAATTGACCTATGCAAATTAGCTCAGGTCTCTGTAGCTTATCCGCGATATATCTTGTCGTGTGATCGACAATGTTGCAAGAAGAGTAGCACCAGCTGCTAAAAGGTCTCCCCCATGCTTTACATCTTAAACCAATTAAAGTTTGTACTACCAACTAATGAAAGCCGTTTTAACAATCACATCAAAAAGTAGATGCTGGAATATCTATAAACTTATGTCTGAAGGAAATTTGAAGTATATGAGATGAGAGATAAACCGACTAAATGTATTAAGGAACATGGGGAAATTGGGGTATCACCAAGGCACAACATGGAAAATCCATTAGAAATGTATATATGATACAAGAGCGACAAGATATCGTATGATATTTACATTAGCATCAATCAATCCAATAATATATTTCAAAATCTCAACCACCTATTTAGCAACCAATTTCTTGGCAGCCCCTTTATTACTTTATTCATTCATATACTAAAATAAGTATAGATTGCACCAAGTTACTAATTCTTCTAGAAAAAGACAGCCAATAACTCATGCCTAGAAAAAGTCAATATTCACAACAATTACCATTGTTTCAACATAAACATTGCTACTTCAATAACTTAACAAGAATGACCAACCAGGAGATGATCTGCTATCAATCTTGTTCGACGCCATCAATCATATTCTCCTTCTCTAATGGTGGCACGCCCCACGGCTATGATCAGAACGTGTGAACATAGTTGGAGCTTCTTAAAGTATGTATCCATTACAAATTCCTCTACCCACTCAAGTCCTAGTCATATTACCTGTAAATCATTATAAAGAACATACTAACCTACATGACATGACACCAAGTGCACTGACAAGCTAAAAAACATGAAAAATAAGTATTAGTTTAATAAGATAAAATGGTTTAACTCAACCTAAATGAAAAGGTAATAAGGAAGGCGTTTACTAAATTGTATTAAAAAAAATTACAAGAAGAGAATAAGATTTAATAATTGTATTTCAATGATTTGGCTTAAAACTTCAACCATGAGCAATACGACCTTCAGTAATTGTCAACATTTGTTGTGACATATCTGGTTCATTTTGCAAGCGAATATTCTACTTCACTTGTCTTTGTCCCTTAGAACCATAACTGCACACATCAGAGTATCAATTGCATACATAATGCTCTCAACAATTCAAAACATAAAAATAAGAAAAATAGAAATTAATTAATGTATTGATCAGTTATCAGAAAAAACAGAACTTCAATGATAGCTCTCAAACCATATTTGAGACTTTATTTAATAGAAAAGTAACTTGAAACCTGTACACAATTGTCTCAAATCTCAAACTAATTAATTAATTGATTAAAAGCACTATTTCACGCTGAAGCAAAAGAAATTATATGTGATGAATTATGTAGCATAGCCTAAACCTAATTAACTAAACAGTCGACTCCATTTACCCAATGAAGACAGCATCACCTTTGTTCATTATGTGACTCCCAATATTTTAAAGAAAAATATTTGACGCGAAGACTTTGTTAACTATTAAGCTAAAGCCTGCAATCTCTTTTCTAATTAAATTATTGTAAGCCCAACATCTCCTGGAAATTGAACAATCTAATGGAAAAAGAGATAAGCCCAACATCAAAAGTTGCATCTCCTATTTACGTATCCCTCTGTTTCAGCTTGTCTTGTTCTTAAATATCTTATCTTTTTATATATTCTACTTTATTCAACAAAAACACACTCTCAAGCCGGACACAAACCAATTCACCATGGATAATCCAGAAAATTGAAAGTAAAATAACTCAAACAATCCATACAGACCAAATTTAAGTATTCAACCCATAAATAATCCAGAAAATTAAAAAAAATACAAAAACCGAACTCACACAGTGAAAATAAGGCCAAATGACAACTGCTCCTCTCCTCGCCACATGTATAAAAGATTGCAATCAATATATTGTAACTGAAATACCAAAGCAATCTCATGTAAAAGTATAGGTGAATGTAATCTACAAACCTTGTAATCGAATTGGGGGTTAGGTCTCGACGGAATAACCCACTCGTTCTAGGGTTCTTGTTTTGGGCAGAGTTCTGGGGAGAAATTAAATTGGGGTTTAGGTCTCGTTTAGGTCCCCCCAGCACAGAAAGGAGAACAAATCTGAAAAAAAAACACAAAATTAAATCCCACCGAAAAAAGAAGCTGTCGTCGGTCGAAGCACGAAATCACCGTCGTCGAGGGAAGGTGACATGAGTCATCGCCGTGAATATCCACCTCGTGCCTCAGTGCCGATGTTCTCCAACCATGGCCGATTCGGAGAGAAGTGAAAAAAAAATAGAGAGAGTAAAAAGGTCCAGCGAAGAGAGGGAAAAAGCGGCGAAGAAATGAAGGGAAAAGAGAATACAGTAGTGAAAATAAAATTTCTATGCGAGGGAGCAAAAAAAAATTATGGAGCGTCATTAAACATACTTTTTCATTAAAAGTGTCATTATAATGAGATATTGTGATGCTTATTGAAAAGTGTCATTAAAAAAGTGTTACTATAGGGGGTATTTTTTAGTAGTGATCATTCAATAACGATTTTGTCGTGAATACCAGTAAATATATAAACCCTTCTTTCAAATGTCCCGATCAAATTATAGGGTCACGGTTAGTCAAACCCTATCTGTACTTGACGCTATGCATGCGTTAATGCAAATCGAGATCATTGAGCTCTCTTGTATCCAATACAACTAGCTCCAGAAAGAATATCTTGGTATTCAGTAGGACCTGCTACTTGTCCGTTAAGATGCACGTCGAGGTTGACCCCCACCTCCCGGTTTATAGGGTCGAACTACTGTAATGAAAATCTTAACGTCACAAGCACATCCCTACTAAATCCTCAAGTCGAAGGTTCACGAATACCTATCACAACCTTTCGATTCCGTCATTGACTGTCCCGGAGTGAAATCCGTGTGGCGAATTAAGGGTGAGTCGGTTCGAGAATACTAATCCAATTAGCATACCTGTAACGTGCGCTCCCACTAACCATTAGTGTTCGACAGGCACTCTCCATGTCAAAGAACATATCATACAAGTCTTCACATAAACTTAACGCCCAGTCAAGTTTCATCGACTTGCGAAAGATTAAGTATTTGAGCTATAAACCTTTCCAGTGTCGACCCCTTATCCAATAAGGAGTGGAACATTTTGCTCTCAAATACACGGACTAGTTTCTACATGTATATTTACGAGTTAGGAATGCCAGTAACTGCCAGTAAATAAAGAAACGTCCATTGCCTTATATTAATGATTTACATAATTACAAGTACAATGCCCTTACTCAACATCCCCTGAGTGGCATTCGAGGGCATACTCCTAACAATATTCCACTTGCACTCAATGCCACACACTATGGTATCTAATACCCAAGTTCTCCAGATGACGCTCGAAGCTAGTCTGAGAAAGTGGCTTGGTCAGTGGATCAGCGACGTTTTCGGCTGAGTCTACTCTGTGCAGCACAATGTATCCCTTGCAAACAAATTCTCTTACGAGATGATACTTCCTCTCAATATTTTTGGTGCTGTTGTGAAACCTCGGCTCCTTGGCCTGCGCTACAGCTCCATCGTTGTCGCAGTACAGCGGAACAGGCAGCTCAGCACATGGTATCACTTGAAGTTCTCCCAGAAACTTCTTAATCCAGAACCCTTCCTTGGAAGCCTCTGAGGCTGCTTGATACTCAGCCTGACAGGTGGAATCAGGAGTCGCACTTTGCTTGGCGCTACGCCAAGATACTTCTCCTCCATTAAGAGTAAATTGTAGCCATAAGTAGACATCGAGGCGACCTTCAGTCCTTGGAAGTCCGAATCAGTGAATCCCACCATCAGAAACATATATCTAGTCCTTCTCAAGTACTTGAGAACGTTCTTTACGGCAGTCCAATGTTCCCTACCTGGGTTTGCCTGAAACCTACTCACCACGCTTACAACATACGCGATGTCAGGTTTTGTACACAACATAGCATACATAAGGCTACCCACGGCCGAAGCATATGGTATATTACTCATTTCCTTTCGTTGTTCCTCACTTTGAGGACACATTTTCAAGGAGAGTTTTATTCCACATCGCATCGGTAGGAACCCTCTTTTAGAATCATCCATCTTAAATCGCTTTAAGATTTTATCTATATAGAGGGCTTGGTAAAGACCTATTGTTCTCTTTGCTCTATCCCAGAAGAGCCGAATACCAAGAATATAGGTTGCTTCTCCCAAGTCTTTCATGGAGAAATTACTCGGAAGCCAAGCTTTGACAGAACTGAGCATTCCCACATCATTTCCTATTAGTAGAATGTCATCCACATATAGTACTAAGAATTCGATCTTGCTCCCACTAACCCTCTTGTATACACAAGGTTCCTCTTCATTTTGCATGAAGTCAAACTCTTTGACCACCTCGTCAAAACAAAGGTTCCAACTACGCGACACTTGCTTCAGTCCATAAATGGAATGCTGAAGCTTGCACACTTTCTGAATATCGACTTTGGACACAAAGCCTTTAGGCTGTTCCATATAGATTTCCTCCTCGAGGAATCTATTAAGGAAAGCCGTCTTTACGTCCATTTGCCATATCTCATAATCGTGGTAGGCATCTATAGCAAGCATCATGCGAATATACTTGATCATGGCTATGGGCGAGAAGTTATCGTGGTAATCGATCCCTTCTTTCTGGGTATAACCCTTTGCCACAAGCCTGGCCTTATAGGCATCAACCTTGCCATCAGTATCAGTCTTTCTCTTGTAGATCCACTTGTTCCCAATAGGTACTATGCCCTTGGGTCGGTGTACTAGAGTCCAAACCTGATTGACATGCATCGAGCCTATCTCAGCTCCCATAGCTTCACGCCATTTCGTGGAGTCTACATCCACCATTGCTTGGTCATAGGTCGTTGGGTCGGTCTCTTGGATATCACTTGGAACTTCATGGAGACCCAGCTCCTACAAGTGCACAAGCCCATACCTCTCAGGTAAATGAGACACCCTACTAGACCTATGAGGTGGTTGTACTTGTGTTTCAGAAGAATCGGTTCCAGTTTATTGCACAGGTGTCTCCCGAGGAGTTTCATTGTATTCTTCTAAAGAAATACTTCTACCTGCTCCGCCTTCCTGAATGAACTCCTCTTCCAGGAAGTGTGCTTGTAAAGCAACAACGATCTTTCAATCTTCGGGCATGTAGAATAGATATCCCATCGTCCCAAATGGGAATCCAATGAAACTTCCCTTCGCGTACCTAGCTTCCAACTTCTCCACCTTAGTCTTTTTGACATAGGCGGTACATCCCCAAATCCTAATATGATTAAGACTTGGTTTCCTGTCCTCCCACATCTCATGTGGAGTTTTAGGAACAGATTTGGAAGGACATCTGTTCAAGATGTAGGCGGCAGTCAGGAGTGCATACCCCCAGAAGTAAATCAGTCGGTCAGTATAGCCCAGCATGGAACGGACCATGTTCAACAAGGTCCGGTTCCTTCTTTCTGACACACCATTTAACTGAGGAGTACCTGGAGGTGTTAGTTGTGAAACTATTGCATGTTCCTTAAGGAACTCGTCAAACTCCATACTCATATACTCACCACCTCAGTCTGACCAAAGTTCTTTGATATGATTACCAGTTTGTTTCTCGACTAGGGCCTTGAATTCCTAGAATTTCTCAAAGGCCTCGGATTTATGTGTCATTAAGTATACATAACCATACCTAGTGCGATCATCCGTAAACGTAATGAAATATTGATATCCGTCACGTGTTGCTTCCAAAGCACCACATACGTCGGTATGGATTAATTCCAGTTTATCAGCGGCTATTTCAAAAGTCCCTGTGAAGGGGGACTTAGTCATTTTTCCTTTAAGGCAAGATTCACAATGTAACACCCCAAACTAGGCGGATATTACAGTGCCGTAGATCCCCGACTGGGACCCACCAGGCAAATGAAAATGAATGAATTACACAAGATAAATGTAGTACCGAACCACATTATATTACCAAATACTCCGATGAGGAGTTTAAGTACAACACACCAGGACAATACCGAATACTAGTGTATTTTATGTGAAGATAAAATACACCACCCTGAATAAATAAACATTTCAAACGGAATTTTGCAGCGGAAAATACAAATGACTGAAATGACTGAAACTGACTGAAATAAACGAAATGATTGGGGCCCCTACTAGTATCACTTTGGGACTCGTCGCCGTCAACATGCTCTTCCCATGCCTTTGCCTTGCCGTGACACTGAAAACAAAATCCCCAACGAAGTCGATTCGAGAACAACAATCCTCAAGGGTTGAAATTACACAATCATGAATTAGCGAAGTTATGAAATATTCTTAATTATGAATTACGCTGAAGAGGAGTACCATAGTACGCCCGTAATGTTACAGTGCAAGTGTACAACACCCGTCCAGTGTACCTAATTAGTCTCACGAGACAATATGACTCGTGTGCGGTCTAATGTATCGGTGAACCCAATACAATAACCATCGTGTGCCCGACTAAAAATTCCACACAGACACACCCGGCCACGCAATATGAACCCGAGAAGGTCACATGAGCGAGAATGACCATAATGAGCGTCAATGAATAATTAATTAGACAAGGATAAAATGACTCACCGTTATGAAAGTAATAGTGACGTGATTGATAATCCAATGAAATGATTTGGAACCGTCGTTCCTCGTGAATGAAATTATTATTCGACAATTACAAATCTCAAAATGATTATAATTATGATGAATGAATTATGATTATGAACAATCAACAACGAAAGGAATGAGTATCCTTTTAACCGAGTAAGATTTAACTTACACAACAACAATGAAGAATGTCCGTCCACGAACAACGTCCTAACCAAGATACCGGTCGCTCGAACAACCTTAATTCATTACAATTACCAACAATCCGATTAATAACGAATTAAACACGAATAAAACGAACTCAAGACGTCGATACGATTAAACCAAGTTCATCGGGGCATTATATCGATCACTTTGAGGCCAACTTTGATTGTATACAACTAAACCTCAATAATATCAATTTCAAATCCCCAAGAAGTGTTTCAAATCAACAAAACATCTCCAATACGATCAATAATCCGTTATGATTATCCGAAAATGTGATTATAACAACAATTAGTCGAAAATCCCCAATTCCAACTCGATTTCCAAAGTGTTCTTGAATAATCCCTCAATAATCCAATGAATCCTTATACAAACTCATAATCATATACATATCCCTTCATATATCATGATTATCACGTCCAAAACATCCTATTTCAACACAAAATCGAAGTCCAAAGTGTTGAAGGAATTACCTCTTGATGATCCAAGTGCTTGATCGAAGAATACGCGTTAGATTGATTATCCGGGCTTCACGATCGAAAGGAGATGAAGAAAATCAAACACCCAAATGATTTGTGAAGGATAAACCCTCCCTCAAGCCGTATCTCTCGGTTGAAGGTGTAGAAAATGCAGAAAATGGGTGAAATGATGAAAAAATGAATTTATAGGGGTTGGCGCTGCCGGACACGGCCGTGCCGATCGGCACGGTCGTGTCACGGCTGGCCGGCGATTGGCCGGCATGACTCGACCGTGTCCGGATTGACACGGTCGCGGCTGAGGGCCTTCCGAGCGACCCGCCCGGCGACTTCGGCATGACTCGACCGTGTCACGGGACACGGTCGGGCGTGTCGGCGATCGATCGAGCTTATCCGGAAGAGTACGGCACGGGCGTGTCGGACGACACGTTCGAGCACAGTCGGCGTGACTCTGCATTTTCGGACGAAATGCAGCCGCGGGCCGTGTCGGACGACACGGCCGAAGTTCGGTCGGCGATGATCGCCAAAATCAAAGCGACCATAACTCTCTCGTCCAGGACTCGATTGACTCACCGTTTGAACCATTGGAAAGCTAACTCGATGCTCTATAATATTGCAAGATTTAGAATTTTTGGAGTTACCAAAAATTAATGGTGATCTAACAAAGTCGAACTCATATGAGGAAAGTTGAAGCGATGAACAATAACGATACTCAACTCGAAGTTTATACGAGCGGTGAACACGGTGAATGAACATAATTGATGAATGATTATAATTGAGTGAAAATACACTGAGTGACAATTACGGTGATAATTACCGAATGAAAATGAATGAATTACAACCGGTATTACATACTCCCCCTTAAAAGAGTTTCGTCCCGAAACTAAGGGTCAAACAACTCGGGATAACTCTCCGCATAATCTCCTCGGTTTCCCAAGTGGCCTCTTCGACTCCATGTCGGACCACTGAATCTTGACCAAAGGAATCGACTTATTTCTCAAGCTGTTTGATTCGCCGCTCTAAAACTCGTATAGGACGCTCCTCATATGATTGATCGTCGGCGATCTCGATTTCGTCGAAGCTGCGGTATGTGACTCGGGTCGGCAACATACTTTCATGGCGAGAGACATGAAACACATTATGAATTCGGCTCGGGGCGGAGGTAAAGCCAATCGATAAGCTAACTCGCCTACTCGATCCAAAATTTCAAACGGTCCAATGAATCTCGGACTCAACTTCCCCGTTTTCGAAGCGGAAAATACCTCGACTCGGGGATACCTTGACCAAGGCGTGGTCACCGTCTCGAACTCTAGTGGTCGGCGACGATTATACGCATATGATTTTGCCGACTCGAAATTTGTCAACATACGACTCTTGATCAAAGCTACCTTCTCCCGGCGGCTATAAGCATATCGGGTTCGGTGCCGATTGATTCGACAAGTCATCCCAACACAAGGGAGATCGACAACGGCAGCCGTACAAGGCCTCGTAAGGTGCCATCTTAATGGAAGCATGCCAACTATTATTATACGTGAACTCGATCAATGGTAGTTGGGCTTCCCAATCGTCCTTCCAATCGAGGACGCATGCCCTCAACATGTCCTCTAATGTCTGTATAGTCCTCTCGATTGTCCGTCGGATTGAGGATGAAAGGCGATGCGAGATTGAGCCGAGTTCCCATAGCACGGTGAGATTTCCAAAAATGAGATACAAATCGTCCGTCACGATCGGAAACGATACTCTTAGGAGTACCGTGCGGTCTTACTATCTCCTTGATGAATAATCTGGGCGATCTCTCGGGACCCCACGTATCCTTGATCTCAAGGAAATGAGCTGATTTAGTTAAACGGTCCACAATCACCCGGATCGTATTCATGCCACGGCGACTCGTCGGCAAACTCGTGATGAAATCCATAGAAATGTCTTCCCACTTCCACTCTGGAATAGGGAGAGGTTTCAACATACCCGCCCGGTCGATGTTCAATCTTGACTTGTTGGCAAGTTAAGCATCTCGAAACAAATTCGCGACTTCTCGCTTCATATTACCCCACCGGTAATTTTGTTTCAAGTTCTTATACATCTTGCTAGACCCGGATGAGCAGAATAAGGGGTAGCATGAGCTTCTCTCAAAATCGAGTTTTTCAACTCGTCATTCGCCACGCACAACCGGTTCTTAAACCTCAAAAGTCCATCCTCGTGGACCACGAATCGAGGGCTCTCCCAGCCACATCCTCACGAATGCGCAACAATCTGAGTCCGAACCACGATTCTCCCCGATTGCATCCTCAAGAGATGATGAAATCTCTAACATACAAAGCCGTCCACCGAACTCGTTGAAGCGGACCTCGATCTCGGGTCTAAGGAATTCTGTTGGAGCTCCTTCGAATTGTTAAACGAGCAAGCATCTGCTCTGAATGGACTTACGACTCAAGGCATCGGCGACAACGTTCGCCTTGCCGAGTGGTAAAGGATCTCAATATCATAATCCTTGATTAGTTCTAACCACCGCCTCATCGCATATTTAATTCCTTCGAGTAAATATATACTTTAAACTTTTATGATCGGTGAATATCGACAAGTGACGCCATAAAGGTAATGACGCCAAATCTTCAAAGCGAACACCACGGCTGCTAGCTCAAGGTCGTGTGTCGGATAATTAACCTCGTAAGGTCTCAACCGCCGTGAAGAATAGGCAATAACCTTCCCGTTCGCATGAGTACACATCCGAGACCTGTCCGACGCATCACTATAAACCACAAATCCCTCCGTCCCCTGCGGCAAGGAAAGTACAGTCTTGACATTAACCGGCTCTTGAGTTCTTCAAAACTCCACGACACGCGTCGGACCACGTGTATTTCTTATCCTTCCGCAAAGGTTCGTCAATGGTTGAGCAATTTTGGAAAATCCTTCCACAAACCTCCGATAATAACGGCTAATCCGAAAGCTTGGATTTCCTTAACATTCTTCGGAGGTAACCAGTCTGGATAGCCTCCGTCTTCGAGGATCAACACGCACTCCATCGATGAAATTACATGTCGAGAAAGCGTCACTTGGACATCCGAACTCACATTTGGAAAACTTCCCATAAAGTTGTTCTCGTCTCAACACGTCGAGCACTTGATGAAGGTGAAACTCGTGTTCCTCTCGGTCACGAGAATAAATCAAAATGTCATCGATGAAGACAACAACAAACCGATCCGAAAGTCGATGAAGACCCGATTCATTAACTCCATGAATACCGCAGTGCATTAGTCAATCCGAGCGGCATAACCACAAACTCATAATGACCATAACGTGTTGAAACGCCGTCTAGCGATATCCGACTCTCGAATCCATGGCGATGATATCCGGATCTTAAGTCGATCTTGGAAAATCGAAGCTCCTGAAGTTGATCCAAAAGGTCATCGATACGGGGTAAGGGATACTTATTCTTGATTGTCACCTTATTCAACTCCCGATAATCGATACACAAGCGAAAAGAACCATCCTTCTTTTTGACGAACAACTGTGCTCCCCACGGGGGCACTTTTCGGTCGGATATAACCTTTCTCGAACAATTCCTCAAGTTGACTCTTCAACTCTCGCATTTCGGTCGGGGCCATTCGATGCAGTGCCTTCGATATCGGGGCGTACTGTGCTCCAACTCAATCGTGAATTCCACATCTCTCTGTGGAGGCAAACCGTAACTCGTTTGGAAATACATCGGCATATTCCCTTACTCTGGAATATCCGACAACATTCTTGATGATTCCTCGGTTTTGGTCATATAGCACCAATAACCGACACATCACGATGAGTAATCGCCTTGCTTTCATCAAATTAATGACCTTACGAGCAGTAGGATTACCTCCCTGAAATACACATTCAACCCCATAAATGCGCAATGATAGTAATCATACGCTTACGGACACTAATGATGGCATCATGACGATCCATCCAATCAATACCCAAGATGACGTCGTCTCTCGGCAAATCTACGACGATAAGGTTCGGCCATACACGACCATGAAACTGAATAGGACAATCCTGAATCTCACGATTTCCGATGATTCGTCTACCATCAGGTAGACCAATGACATAAGGCTCACAACTAGTAGCACTACCCAGACGTAGTCTACTCAAACATGATTCGGAAATGAATGAATGCGATGCACCAGTATCAAAAAGGGTACACACAAAGTTGAGATAGAATATCGAGTGTACACGAGATCATTTGGGCCTCGGGATCATCGGTCTTCTTCATCTTATAAATCAGGGGTTTGCTAGTCCCGGCACGGGACGCTCCGGTCTGGCGACTATAGGCTCCACCTTTAGTCGCTCCTGTCGTTTTAAGCAGCCGATTGAAGTGGCTTTGATTACGAGCCGACTGTTTGGGCCTGAGATGACGCCTGAGTAGGTTTGGAGTCCCTACGGCAAAAGCGGGCCTTATGCCCGGCAATCCCACAATTATGACACGTGATCGTCTGTCTCGGACACTTGATGCGAGGTGACCAAGTTCCCCACGATTATAACAGTGATGGCGAGGCGGCGCTCGAGACCGTGATTCCGCGGGTTTAGACGACACGGAGGTCGTTGAAAAGCGGAGCCCGCACGGGGTTTCTTGAAAGTTGTCGACCGCCTTGGTGATTTCGATTCTTCGATTTCTTGCTAGCAGACGAAGGTTGCTGCTTAGAAATCTCTTTAGCAGTAAGCTCATAGGTGAGAGCTTTCTCGATGAATTCGGCCAACGAGGTGCAATTATGATTAAGTAACTGAAGTCTCATACGGGGTTTCAGCCTCTTGCTGAAATCCTTGATCTTGTCCGCTTCTGAGTGAATGATAGATGAGGCGAACGGAAGAAGTTCCTGAAATTTTTCGGCAATGGCGAGAACATCATTATCCGCCGAAAGGTCGGGAGTGAGTAATTCCGACAACTTGGCCTCCCTGAGTGGGGCCGGATAGTACCTCTCCATCATGAGAGTCTTGAACTGATCCCAAGTACAAGATCCTTCGGTGGGCTTCAACGATAACCACCAAGAATGTGCGCTCTTACCCAGGTAGTAAGCTGCAACAGAAACTTTGTGTCCTTCCGAACACTCCACCATAGCAAACAACTTCTCGAAATGTTCGAGCCAATGAATAATATCTGCCGGCTCAGACGAGCCCTCGAAAGTCGGTGGCCTCTGGCGAGAGATGTCGCCGATGATATTGCTCACATTCCTCTCTTGCCTCGGAGGTGGCGGCGGAGGAGCCTGTTGATTTTGAGTAGTGGAGTTATGCATCGTCTCCATCAACTGAGCCATCTGCGTCATTTGGGCCATCATGCCCTGCATAAATGCGAGTGGATCAACCCGGACACCCTCTGACTGAGCCGTGTCCCGGGTACGACTCCCCGATAATGAATGATCGCGTCCAGGTGAATGAGTGGCAGCGTCGCTGCTCGATGAATTAGCATTATTCCTCGCGTTTGCACGTGTATTCGCACGAGTTCTCGGGATTCCGCCCGCTCCACGGCCTCGTCCTCCTCGTCCTCTGCCAGCTCTTTCCATACTGAAGTAGGAAAGTCACATGATGATTATATTTCCCGCATGAATATCATGTTATGATTATATTATGAAATGATGAAAATGAGCTTACACGCTCCAATACAGCGATTACATGAATGATTAACTGACGTGACATGATTATCTGATGAAGTTACTGAAATGATTATCTTGAATGAGTTAACAAGATTAATGATTTGATCTTTCAAATCAACAACTGAATAATGAAATGAATTGAGTGATTAATGAGTCAACTCGACCGTTACGATCAAAGTGACAATGATGATTGAGGATTGTTAATCGATGAATTATGAATGAATGATTAATGCGAAATTATACCATGGCATTAGAAATCTTACGATTCTTGATACGATTGGCTCGGCATTTGCACAGTCACACGTGACGCGAAAGTCAATGATACTAGTCCGATGACGATGATTTCAAGCGAGACATGACTTGGAGGGTAGTATTCAAAACCACGCTCCGATACCAACTCTGTAACACCCCAAACTAGGCGGATATTACGGTCGTAGATCCCCAGGACCCACCGTGCAAATGAAAATGAATGAATTACACAAGATAAATGTAGTACGAACCACATTATATTACCAAATACTCCGATGAGGAGTTTAAGTACAACACACCAGACAATACCGAATACTAGTGTATTTTATGTGAAGATAAAATACACCACCTGAATAAATAAACATTTCAAGCGGAATTTTGCGGCGGAAAATACAAATAGTGAAATGACTGATCGAAATAAGCGAAATGATTGGGGCCCCTACTAGTATCATCAGGACTCGTCGCCGTCAACATGCTCTTCCCATGCCTTTGCCTTGCCGTGACACGAAAACAAAATCCCCCAACGGGTCGATTCTGACGAACAACAATCCTCAAGGGTTGAAATTACACAATCATGAATTAGCGAAGTTATGAAATATTCTTAATTATGAATTACGGCCAAGAGGAGTACCATAGTACGCCCGTAATGTTCTCGTGCAAGTGTACAACACCCGTCCGTGTACCTAATTAGTCTCACGAGACAATATGACTCGTGTGCAGTCTAATGTATCGGTGAACCCAATACAATAACCATCGTGTGCCCGACTAAAAATTCCACACAGACACACCCGGCCACGCAATATGAACCCGAAGGTCACATGAGCGAGAATGACCATAATGAGCGTCAATGAATAATTAATTAGACAAGGATAAAATGACTCACCGTTATGAAAGTAATAGTGACGTGATTGATAATCGATGAAATGATTTGGAACCGTCGTTCCTCGTGAATGAAATTATTATTCGACAATTACAAATCTCAAAATGATTATAATTATGATGAATGAATTATGATTATGAACAATCAACAACGAAAGGAATGAGTATCCTTTTAACCGAGTAAGATTTAACTTACACAACAACAATGAAGAATGTCCGTCCACGAACAACGTCCTAACCAAGATGCCGGTCGCTCGAACAACCTTAATTCATTACAATTACCAACAATCCGATTAATAACGAATTAAACACGAATAAAACGAACTCAAGACGTCGATACGATTAAACCAAGTTCATCGGGGCATTATATCGATCACTTTGAGGCCAACTTTGATTGTATACAACTAAACCTCAATAATATCAATTTCAAATCCCCAAGAAGTGTTTCAAATCAACAAAACATCTCCAATACGATCAATAATCCGTTATGATTATCCGAAAACGTGATTATAACAACAATTAGTCGAAAATCCCCAATTCCAACTCGATTTCCAAAGTGTTCTTGAATAATCCCTCAATAATCCAATGAATCCTTATACAAACTCATAATCATATACATATCCCTTCATATATCATGATTATCACGTCAAAACATCTATTTCAACACAAAATCGAAGTCGAAGTGTTGAAGGAATTACCTCTTGATGATCCAAGTGCTTGATCGAAGAATACGCGTTAGATTGATTATCCGGGCTTCACGATCGAAAGGAGATGAAGAAAATCAAACACCCAAATGATTTGTGAAGGAAAAACCCTCCCTCAAGCCTTATCTCTCGGTTGAAGGTGAAGAAAATGCGAGAAAATGGTGAAATGATGAAAAAATGAATTTATAGGGGTTGGTGCTGCCGGACACGGCCGTGCCGTCGGCACGGTCGTGTCGCTGCAGTGGCCGGCGATTGGCCGGCATGACTTCGGCCGTGTCCGGATTGACACGGTCGCGGCGTGAGCCTTCCGGCGACCCGCGGCGGCGACTTCGGCATGACTCGGCCGTGTCACGGGACACGGTCGGGCGTGTCGGCGATCGATCGAGCTTATCCGGAAGAGTGCGGCACGGGCGTGTCGGGCGACACGGTCGAGCAGTCGGCGAACTTGCATTTTCGGACGAAATGCAGCACGGGCCGTGTCGGACGACACGGCCGAGTTCGGTCGGCGTGATCGGCCAAAAGCGAAACGACCATAACTCTCTCGTCCGGACTCCGATTGACTCACCGTTTGAACCATTGGAAAGCTAACTCGATGCTCTATAATATTGCAAAGATTTAGAATTTTTGGAGTTACCAAAAATTAATGGTGATCTAACAAAGTCGAACTCATATGAGGAAAGTTGAAACGATGAACAATAACGATACTCAACTCGAAGTTTATACGAACGGTGAACACGGTGAATGAACATGATTGATGAATGATTATAATTGAGTGAAAATACACTGAGTGACAATTACAGACTGATAATTACTGAATGAAAATGAATGAATTACAACCGGGTATTACACACAAGTAGGAAAGGGATCCGATCCTAATGGACCCATAAGTCCATCCTTTTCCATCTTGTAAACCTTGGTCTGACCAACATGACCAAGTCTAAGATGCCATTTCAAAACTTGATTGGTTTCATCCCTACCACATTTTCTAGTCATAGTATTCACAACTACTTTGTTGCTGAGATTTAGATGATACAATCCATTTAACAATGTAGCAGTACCCACTAGTTTATTTCTGAAATAAATTTTGCAGGAACCATCACCAATGAAAAATGAAAAGCTTTTTCGGTCCATGACCAGAATGGATACAATATTTTTGTGCCCCTTGGGCAAAACAAGTACATCTTCTAAAGTCAAAACAAAGCCGGATTCTAAACCCAAAAGAAATGATCCTATGTCGGTCGCCTCGACACTATGCCCGCTTCCGACTGTGCATAACTTATCCAGCTCCAAGCTTCCTACTTTGTTCCAGATCCTGATTCACGGTATAAATATGAGAACTAGCACCAGAATCCAGTATCTAGGAAGTAGAAAATATAGTAGCAGAACAATTTGTTTCCAAAACTAAAAGTTCTGTACCTGAAGTGCCATGAAGAATCGTACAGTCTCTAGCCCAGTGGCCCAACTCACCGCACTTGAGACAAGTGTCTTTCTTCTTTCCTTTTGGAACCATCGGGGCCTTGCCCTTTCCTTTAAGGTCCTTAACTTGTGGTCCAGTCTGCTTCTTGGTCTTTTTCTTCTTATTCTTAGACTTACAAAGTCCAGAAGAAATAACAAGGGCAGACTCCTTCATCCGCGGAGTCTTCATTTGAGACTGAGCGGTCACCAGTTTGTTCATTAGCCCAGCTAAGTTACATGAAATCTCATTGTAGTTGAATTTCATAACAAACTGTGAGAAGGAATCAGGGAGAAACTGAAGGATAAGGTCGGTTTGGAGACAAGTATCCATTTTAAAATCAAGAGCCTCCAATCTCTCGCTCATGGATATCATTTTGAGGACGTGGTCCCCAACCTTCTCACCTTCCTTCATCCTTGCACCGAACAGTTGCATGGATATCTCATATCTAGCAGTTCTGCTGTGCTCATCATAAAGTTCGGTTAAGTGAGATAGAATATGTCTAGCGCAAGTTTTTTGCTCATGACCTCTCTGAAGCTCATTAGACATAGAAGTCATCATGTAAGCACGGACTTTTATGTCATCCTTAATCCACTTTTTGTGGTTTTCGATCTCTTCCTGATTTGCTCTGGTCCGCACAGGAGGCGCCGAAATGTCTGTCTCCAAGACGTATCCCAGTGCCTCTATACTAAGGACAATCATCATATTGCAGAGCCAGTCCACAAAGTTAGGTCCAATCAAGGTGTTCTTCTCGAGTAGAATTGCGAGTGGATTCATTGTCATATTGAGAGTTATGTCTGCATTAAGTATAACAGATTAATTAGTGACTCATTTAATTATGTTCTGAGTATAGAATTAAGGTCTTTTCAACCCAGCTCCCAATCTTTTTATCGGAACAACACACTCCCATGTGAAATCCGGAAGTATCGTCGCACTACTTCATAGTGGTGATAGAGTTCTTTATAAATCTTAGTAGAGGGCAACCGAACAGGTTTCTAGTCTACTAATTTTCATAAAGTGGTGTCCAACACCAACCCATCTAATGGATGATTCGATCTTCTTTTTCCCCTTGTTCACTCCTCTCAACCTATATGGTTTCTATGGTTTGTGAACAAATTAAGTTTATACCATCGACGCAAATCAGTTTCACAATTGAATCTTATCCGACAACCTATCAGGTTTCTAGGGATAAAATTTGCTCCAACCGAAGGCATCCAATTCGCTTCCGGTAATTTATCCGTCCTCCCCGAACGACTACCCCGATAACTCAGAAGCATAGCACATCCAGTTTTGATATGGGGTTGACAAGTCCAAGGGAAGAAGATGAGGTGATGATCGACGAAAACAACCATGCAACTTACTTGGGCGAGAAAACGAAGACGAGACACGGAGTTAGCTTAATAACCGAACTTGGAGTAACTTAAACAATATGTAACTTGCATCATGGGGAAAAGGGTCCAAGTGGTAAAAGAATAAAAGTATTTCAGCATTTTCTTTATTATAAAGGCAGCACGATTCTTGGCAACATGCTGTATGAAAAAAGCGGCTGTCAGCTTTCAACTTGGAGACAAGGCCCAGCTTTTACTTTTGTCAACAAGTGACATGAGGAACCTTTTTATTTTCTTTTCTTATTTTAAGCCCAGCTTGTAATAATTTAAGATTATATTGTCAGGCAACTTTTGCCTATAAATAGGGCAATGAAGTTGTAATGAAATTATTGAATGTTGAAGAATTAAGAATACACTTTGTGTTTTCCCTGGTGAATGCTTTTCATAAAAACTTGTTTTTTATTCGATGCGTTTTCGAGTATTAATCTGATTGATTTTCAATAGGTCTTGAGGAGAAATCTCTTTATCGAATTATAGGTCTAATTCGATAAAACAACTGTTTCTATCCTGATTCGATATTCTTCTTATTTTCGATATAATGTTGTACTTAATCAAGATTCCGCTTCGAGTGCTGTTCGATTGTTCGAACTTGTTTCCTATTTTCATTAGCACCCGACCGAAGTTTGCTGTTTCGAGTGCCGCTGCTTGGAGGTTACCTGTTTCGAGTCATTTCCATTCGCCCAAGTTCCTGTCTTGTTGCTGTATCGAGCTGCCATCTTCATCGCTCGCGCATACTGCTCGCCAGTGTTATTGCTGTAGCGAACTGTTGTTATCAGTTCCTGACAGTTCCTTGCTGATTCGCTTCCGCTCGTCAAAACAGCTTCCTGCTGTGTCGATAGCGAATTCGCATCACAAGCGAGAATTCGTATCATAAGTGGCATTGGAGCCCAAGTTCTTGATCTTTGGCATTATGGATCTCAACGACGCTGATTTCTTGGCAAAACCTCGTGACGCATTGCGTGGCATACCAGAACAACGCGACCGGCATTGGCAACCTAGGCGTGGTGACTATAAGCGACCCTCACGCCATGTCGAAGAGTTCAAGGTGAACGAGCTTCCGGAGTTTGTTGGAGGGACAGACCCTGAAGTTTACCTGGAATGGGAACGAAAAATTGATCGTATGTTCGAGTTCAAAGACCTTGACGATGAGAAAAGGTGTAAGTATGCAATTCTCAAGTTGGGGAAAGGAGCTTCACTTTGGTACGAAGGAATTAAAACACGAAGAGCTCGTGTGGGGAAAGAAAAGATCCGTTCGTGGGATTTATTAAAAAGAAAACTTTGTAAAAGATATGTACCAACATCATACCAGTTGTCCTTGTACAGAAAGATTGGAGATCTCATGCAAGGAAAGTTGAATGTCAGTGAATACATTGAGGAGTTTGAGAATCTGACCTTAATGGGAGAAATAGAGGAGAATGAGGAGCAGAAGATGTCGCGATTCTTGCGTGGCTGGAACCGAAGCATAGCTAACTTGGTGGAACTGTATCCATACGAGGACTTCGATACATTATGTGTGCTATGTGTGAAGTTAGAAGCTCAAAACGGGATGAAGTTGTTTCCAGTCAAATTTGGAAACCCAAGCGTCGGGTCTAGTTTAACTACTAAGGCAACTATACCGACTCTGGTCCGTGTCGCGATTCCTAAGACACCCTACGTACCGAAGGAGATGAGTCTTGTTAAAGTAAGATGTTTCAAATTTCAAGGGTTCGGGCATTATCAAAATGCTTGTCCGAACAAACGAGTGGTGAGATTAAGGCAAGCTGTCACGATCCGAGACGAACTGCTGGTTGAAGACGAAAAAGAAAGACAGGGGCATGTATTTGATTTCAACATAGAGGACGAAGAAGGAGAAGAATGTGAGGCTTACGATGCTCTGAATTACGATACAGCCTTGGTCCTTCGCACTTTACAAGCCAAGTCGGTTCCGAGCGAGTCAGAACAACGGGACCAAATACTCCATACAAAGTGTCAAGTTGGAGATAAGTGGTGTAGTTTGATTATCGACGGAGGGAGTTGCACCAACGTAGCTTCGAGTGAAATGGTGACGAAGCTTAGACTAACCACCACAACTCACCCCAAGCCATATGATTTACATTGGCTTGATGACGGAAGTAAGGTGAGGGTTTCGAAGAAGTTCGGGTCGGATTGGCAATGGGTTCATATCACGATAAGATATTATGTGATGTGATTCCAATGGATGCTTGTCACGTACTTTTGGGACACCCTTGGTTATTTGATAGGGATGTTTTGCATTGGGGTAGGAGCAACAAATACGAGTTGCGAGATAAGGGAAAGAATATCGTGTTGAAACCGATGTCACCTCAAGCTATCCGGTCCATGAGTGCCAAACGAGGGGAAAACCCGAACCTCACCATGTTCGCGAGTGAGAGGGAAGTTGAACACGCTATGGAAAGTGGTGAGTGTGTTTACATGCTGGTGATAAAGGAGACTCAAGATGATTTCGTGGCGGCGAAAAACGAGGGTACAGTGGCCGACTTATTACATGAGTTCGCGGACATCTTCCCGGAATAATTGCCGTCGGGTTTGCCGCCAATTCGTGGAATTGAGCATCAAATCGACCTTATACCAGGTGCACCTCTTCCGAATAAAGCTGCCTATAGGTGTAATCCCGAGGAAAGAAGGAACTTTAGAAGCAGATTGAAGAACTAATGAGCCACGAGTATGTTCGAGAAAGTTTAAGTCCTTGTGCGGTTCCGGTCCTACTTGTTCCTAAGAAGGATGGTTCTTGGCGGATGTGTATCGATAGCCGGGCAGTAAATAACATAACGATCAAGTATCGATTCCCGAAACCAAGGCTTGATGATATGTTGGACGAGCTACATAGCTCGGTGGTCTTCTCTAAAATTGATTTGCGAATTGGCTATCACCAAATTCGTATGCGGGAGGGAGATGAATGGAAGACGGTTTTCAAAACTAAGCATGGGCTGTATGAATGGACCGTCATGCCATTTGGACTTACGAATGCCCCGAGTACTTTCATGTGTTTTATGAACGAAGTACTTAAGGCATTTTTGGGTAGATTTGTGGTTGTTTATTTGGATGATATTTTGGTTTATAGTCGGTCGGTGGAGGAGCATCTCGGACATCTACGGCAAGTATTCGAGACTCTTAGGTCTCAAAGGCTGTATGGAAAGAAAGAAAAGTGTGTGTTTCTCGTCGAGAGCATAACTTTTCTTGGCTATGTTGTTTCGAAGGATGGAGTGTCGGTTGATCAGGGGAAAATTGAAGCTATTAAGTCGTGGCCAATCCTAAAACCGTAATTGAAGTTAGATCTTTCCACGGTCTTGCCTCTCTTTATTAGAGGTTTATTCGAGATTTGAGCACCATAACGAGTCTGATAACTGAGTGTTTGAAGAAGGGTCCGTTTGTGTGGAGCAGGGCTGCGCAAGGGGTGTTTGAAAAGTTGAAGGCAAGGTTATGTGAAGCACCTATCTTGGCGTTACCCGATTTTACACAACCGTTCGAGGTGTAGTGTGATGCTAGTGGAGTTGGTATTGGGGCGGTCCTCATTCAAGGCAGGCAGCCTATTGCGTACTTTTCGGAGAAGTTGAGTGGAGCTCGACTCAACTATTGCACTTACGACAAGGAGTTCTACACTATAGTGAGAGCTCTTGATCATTGGAGTCATTACCTTCGGCCGAAACATTTTATTCTGCATTCGGACCATGAATCTTTTAAGTATATTAATGGGCAACAGAAGTTGAGTCCCAGACATGCGAAGTGGGTGGAATTCTTGCAATCATTTCACTTTTCATCGAAGTATAAGGACGGTAAGAGCAATGTGGTGGCTGATGCGCTATCCAGGCGGTATGCCTTACTCTCTACCCTTGATGTTCGATTGCTTGGATTCGATACAGTGAAATAATATTATGACAGTGATGCGGATTTTGGCGAAACCTTCGCCCTTTGCAAATCTGGGCCGATGGGAGAATTTTCGATACAGGAAGACTTCCTTTTTAAAGGAAATCGTATTTGCCTACCCAAGCACATGATTCAAGAATTACTGGTTCGGGAGGCTCACGGGGGAGGTTTGGCTGTCCACTTTGGTTCGACTAAGACATTAGATGTGCTTAAAGAACATTTTTATTGGCCAAAGATGCAGGGGATGTCAATAATATAATTAGTAAGTGTGTGACATGTCATATTGCGAAGAGTTCTTTCAAACCAGGAATATACACACCTTTACCTATTCTGGAGAGGCCATGGGAAGATGTCTCGATGGATTTCATTGTTGCTTTGCCTCGAACCCAACGAGGTAAGGATGCGATTATGGTTGTTGTCGATCGTTTTTCAAATATGGCTCATTTTGTCTCTTGTCACAAAACCTATGATGCGAGTAATGTTGTTGACTTGTATTTCCGAGAGGTGGTACGATTACATGGAGTTCCGAAAACTATTGTTTCGGACCGGGACTCGAAGTTTCTGAGCTACTTTTGGAACACATTGTGGAGAAAGGTGGGAGCCAAGCTTTTGTTTAGTACTTCGCATCATCCTCAAACAGACGGACAAACTGAAGTGACTAATCGAACACTGGGAACGCTGTTGCGAGGCTTGGTAAGCAAAACACAAAAGGATTGGGATTTGAATCTCGCACATGCAGAGTTCGCATATAATCGCTCTCATACTCATGCCACGGTCCACTCTCCATTTGAAGTAGTTTACGGGCTGAACCCTTATATACCGTTAGATCTAATCCCATTACCATGTAACGAATTGGTGCATAAGGATGCGGAGTCAAAACTGAAATCAATGATGAAATTACACGAACAGGTACGTGACCGAATCAAGGAGATAAACGAGACGTACAAAAGAAAATCAAACAAATGAAGGAAACCAGGAGTGTTCAAAGTCGGGGATTTAGATTGGGTGCATTTGAGGAAGGAAAGATTCCCGAGTAAGCATAAGAATAAGTTAATGCCACGAGCCAAGGGGCCATTTAAAATAGTTGCGAGGGTGAACGATAATGCTTACAAGTTAGAACTTCGGGGCGATTATAGAGTGCATGCTACTTTCAACATAGGTGATCTATCTCCTTATCTTGATGACGACGGGATTACTGAATTGAGGAAAATTCCTTTTAAAGGGGGAGGGGATGATACGGGGTTGACAAGTCCAAGGGAAGAAGACGAGGTGATGATCGATGTAAACAACCATGTAACTTACTTGGGAGATAAAACGAATACGAGACACGGAGTTACCTTAATAACCGGACTTGGAGTAACTTAAACAATAGGTAACTTGCATCTTGGGAAAAAGGTCCAAGTGGTAAAAGAATAAAAGTATTTCAGCATTTTCTTTATTATAAAGGCAGCACGATTCTTGGCAACATGCTATATGAAAAAGCGGCTGTCAGCTTTCAACTTGGAGACAAGGCCCAGCTTTTACTTTTGTCAACAAGTGACATGAGGAACCTTTTTATTATCTTTTCTTATTTTAAGCCCAGCTTGTAATAATTTAAGATTATCTTGTCATACTACTTTTGCCTATAAATAGGGCAATGAAGTTGTAATGAAATTATTGAATGTTGAAGAATTAAGAATACACTTTGTGTTTTCCCTGGTGAATGTTTTTCATCAAAACATGATTTTTATTCGACGTATTTTTGAGTATTAATCTGATTGATTCTCAATAGGTCTTGAGGAGAAATCTCTTTATCGAATTATAGGTCTAATTCGATAAAACAACTGTATCTATCCTGTTTCGATATTCTTCTTGTTTTCGATACAGTGTTGTACTTAATCAAAATTCCGCTTTGAGTGCTGTTCGATTGTTCGAACTTGTTTCCTGTTTTCATTAGCACCCGACCGAAGTTTGCTGTTTCGAGTGCCGCTGCTTGGAGGTTACCTGTTTCGAGTCATTTCCATTCGGCCAAGTTCCTGTCTTGTTGCTGTATCGAGCTGCTGTCTTCATCGCTCGCGCATCTTGCTGCCAGATGTTATTCTTTATGTGGCTGTTATTGCTCGATTCTGTGTTCCTTCTTGGTCGCTTCGCTCGTCAAAAGCGACTTCTGCTCTGTCGATACCGAATTCGCATCACAAGCGAGAATTCATATGAGGTTTGGATTTCAATTTCCCGAAAACTCGATGGAGGGAAGGAAAACCTTGAAACCTTATAAACTTAATAATTTATAGTGGGAGAGTTTTCGCGATTTACGTTACACTTTGCACATTAATCATTTTAGCGTGTTTGTGGAATTCATACAATATGAAAAAACCATTCACAACCTAGTTGCTACCAACATGTGGTTCATGGACAATTCCTAGAAAACAAAAACTCCGTAATCTAATTACAAGTCTTCGTCTTGAATCTTCGTCTTCTAGAAACGGATCTTCCTCCGGTATTCATCATTAAATATAAATTCTACATTGAAAATTGCATCCTAGATACAAATTTTTCTAGTAAAATAAATAGGCTCAAAACGGCCTTTACAACCCAATCGAATAAAACGAACGATTCAAAAACTAAGCCCACGAACCACATCCCCATTCAAAAGCATTCATCCAATAAATACTAAATAAATGGAAAGCATAGAGATACATTGATCCAATCAATAATACGAACCGATGTAATCGATTCACACAATCGGTAATATGAAAACATTCAAAATAATTCGGTCGATCACAAGTATTCCAATTAATCAATTTTCCATTATAAAATGAAATACCATAAATCATTTTAATCATATTAAATCCACTTTAAAATGAGGGAAATCATTTTTAGGAATACACGAAGCAAACAAGCCCAGCAGTGCAGAAATGGTGAACCGCTCAAACGCCACCGGGCGGCATGCGAGGCTGTCCGGCCCCCGATCTGGCCTTTGCCAGGCGGGCTGCAACATCCCTGGGCCGCAGCCCCCGAGCCCTGGGTTGCAGCCCTCGAGCCCTGGGCCACGGCCCCCTGCTTCCGGACCCCTCCCGGACCGTACAACGGCATTTCGGGGCTAGTTTTTCGACCGGATATCCAATATCTATATTCTCCAACATTCATATCTTCAATATAAATCATATTTCCAAGAAATTAAGACTTATATTTAGATACAAACTTACAAAAAATATAACTACAACGAACCTAAAAACATAACTGGAGTTCTGAGATCCATAGAGTGGACATTGAGGACACGATTATGACTAAAATGATTCCAAATCATTTCGTGGCCTATATATAAACCCATTTTGCACTTCATTTCTTCACAAAACTTACTTTTCTGCATTCAAAAACTCTTCCTATATAAATACACGTCTCTATATTTCCGATTTGAGTCTATATGTATGATGATAGAAGGTCGTTTTCTGGCGAGTCAGGCAAGTTTTTTCAGGAGACTGATTGGAATCTGTTCGAGGAATTTCTCCAGTGAGTTTGAGAATTCCAGACTAGGTTGCCTTCTTTGAAATCGATTATATCACAAACTGTAAGTTCTTTTGAAAATCCATCTCGACTATATTGTAAATAAAATACATGATAGTACGAGAGTAGCTTTATTTGTTGGTACTGAGTCATAATACCTGAACGAAATAAAACATTTTACACTGAGTCAACCCTGTTCGTATCAGTCATTTCCAGCAACCTGTGTTTTGAAAGTTGATCTAGTTATTTAACTTTAACACGTATATATTTAAACCTGCAAGTCTAATTTTGATAAAGTTTCAGGATATTTGTCTCTGAGATACATGTTATCATATTTTTATTTTTATTTTTATCAACTGCTAAGACTCTTGTATTTATCAATATATTACCGAGTCAGCTCTAAAATTTTCATATGTATGGAACGGGCTGAATGCCTTATATTTGTGTTAAGGCTGGAAAATTTAATAACGATGATTACTAATATTTTTCTATATGAGGATCATGAGTTTTCAAAATTGATGATTTTGAAATATCTTCCGTATTAAAATAATACGGAGTTTTAATTCGATCAAATTGGTATAAATAACGGTTATACTATAACTACGGCCAAAAAATATTGAATATTATATTTTATATTTAAAATAATATGCTAGAGTTTTAGTAAGGAAATTGTTAAAGTTCAAATCGTTATTTTTGAGAAAGAGAAAAACAAAGTAATAAAATTGGAATAGTAATTGATCGCAGAAATTGAATGCCGTAACATATTGCCATTAGTGAGTTATTGATATCGGGATATAACTACTTTATCAAGGTGTGGAGATTGAACCTCGGGAACTCTAATGGATTTGCTTTACCAACCCTGCTATTTTGAGGTAAGTTATTACTTGTTCAGTTATAGTATTTCGATAAGTAATTTCATACGTATTTCGTGTTGTATTGCATATTGATGAATGAATAAGTGAAGTTTGTAGTATATAGTTGGTGTTGATGAGATTTTGGATATACTTGGTCGATGGTATACATTTGGAAGTGATCCGGATCGAGGTACGTTTCAATAATAATTGTACATGGATATCATGTATGAGGAAGTATCGGTATTTGAGTATTGTACAGTATTGATGTGATATTGAGATAATAGTTGATATATTGATGAGAATCGAATTGTCGTTGGATTACCAAGAAGTGGTAAAATTATAGTTTCTGGATTATCAATTTCATGATGCATAATATTTGAATATTTATGTTTATGTATTTGTGGTTATTTATTGGGCATTATGGCTGATCCCGTTGTGTGTAATATCTTGATAAATTGTTGAGTATTTTCGTCTATATTTGAACCTTGTATTAGTCGAATTTGTGATATCGATAATCGAAGTACGATCTTTTCTGTATTCGTGTCCACACGCTAGCGAGTAAGCGTAACGTACGTTATGTTCTACGGATAGCATACCCTATGAATAAACATAGCGTGCGTTAGACGGCCAATAATTGATCAAGGCGGCTAGCACATGGGCCAGTTGGTTGAGGGCCCAGATAAGATTCCCGCGGCATGAACCTGGACAGTTTTGGGTCAACGGAGTTTAACATACGTATGTTGATTACGTACGTAACGGTGTTGATGTAGCGTACGTAAGAGAGAACAGGAGCGAGGAAGTAAGCTATCATAGGATGATAACGTACGCTAAGGATAGTAGATAGCGTACGCTAATTGTATAACATACGTTAAGCACTAAGGCTAACGTACGTAAAGCTTAAGACAGTATAAATGGGACAGCACCCCATTTCATTTCACCTCATTTCTTTTCACTTCCCTTTCATTTCCTTCAAGTCCAAAGAGCTCACTTTGATACTTTAACACCTATATATAATCTATACTCGATCATTGAGGATTGGAAGCACCTTGAATTGCAACTCAAGCTTCCGGTGTTGGATTTTTGTCAAGTGTTCATCATTGTCTTCTACATTAAGGTGTGTTGTACATTCCAAACTCTAATCCTTGTTCTTAAGGAATGATATGAGCATGCTTATGAGATCATTGGATTAGTGAATAACATTTTAAGTTTAACACCATGTTGTTAGAAGTTAAGATGAACTTATTTGAGACCTTCCTTGAGTAAGAAGATAATTAACTGAGCATTTTCGAGATTGAACCTTTGATATAGTTCCTGAGATTGTTACACATGTTGGATGTTGATTATGAGTCACTTGTTTACCAAGGTATTGTGAATGCCATCACCAAGGAAGATGAATTCTTAGGATTTTCACCAAGAATAATCCTTGTGTAGTATTAAGTATTCTTCTAGCTCAATTCATGACTCATAGCAATTTCTGGAGAGAAGATATTCATGTGGATGTTTTAGAAATGATCAAGACTTATTATTATTATCACCCTTGTTAATCAAACTTAGCTGGATGAACATTGAGGGTTTTGACATGTTTATCCTGGAATTCGGAACGTCAAACACTATAGGATCATTCTTGTTCGCATGAGAAATTTATTTGTGAGTATAACGTACGTTAAGCATTATGCATTACGTATGTTATATCATCAGGTAAGACAGTCGTCTGATCAAAAAAGAAAACTGTCAAATGCATGCTTAGCCTGCGTTAGGATTTGGAGCTTAAGTACGCTAACGAGCAGACTTAACGTACGTTACGTTTGGTATGTAACGTACGTTATGCAGACATCAAGCGGGATACGTTTTGTTGACAACTTTCGTACAAAGTTTAGGATGTTAGATGTTCATACATTAGTTATATGACAAAAGATGAACTCTTTATTCATTTCTATTGTTCAAGGTTCGAGCTCGCAACATGATAGATCGAGGGGGTGACCTTCGAGTGTATTGATATCCGTCGAAGTATTATCCTTATCATCAATTTGAGGCAAGTACTTTAAGTATAGTTGATCGTATTATGTCGGTTATGTTATTGTTATAATGTGCATATGTGTTGTGATTAATTGTCCACCATGCGTTGGTCCGACGGGATCATCATGTGAATCTATAGCTGTGTGCACTGGATCGTTGGACAGGTAATTCTACCATGCATTGGTCCGACGGGATCATCATGGGAATCTATAGCTGTGTGCGTTGGATTGTTGGAATAACATCAGTATTTTGAGATTTTCATGATGTGTTATGTGTTGTTATTATTTCTCGTTGGAGAAAATTGCCATGATTATGTTGTAATTATCGTACTTATACTAGCATCGTTGTGCTAACCCCTTGGGGGGTGAACATTTGTTTTATGTTCAGGAACTAGGAGAGCGGGAAAACAACCACTGGAGCTGCATGATGACGAGGGTGCAGATTGATGTTCCGGCCGAATTTATTTAACAGATGTTTGTGTTGTTTTAATTAAGTACTCGAGTACATAATCTTTTTGATGTTGGGTTTGGTTATATATTAATATTCACCATTGGATGTTTGTATTTTCAGTACTGAGTCACACTCTTTGTATTTTATTTCTGTTGCTGTCATTTGTTGGTGTTTGTTATTGTCATTTCGTTTTCTCAGCCTTGTAAATTCTTACGTAAAGGATTTACGGCGCTGTAATATTCGTGAAAATATCAAGGGTGTTACAGAATAGGGTATCGGAGCTAAGATTATGGATATCTTGGCCGTTGGGTTAAAATAGGGGTCGTATATGTATTTTGAGATAACCGGCTGTGAATAACATCACTGTACTGCATACGTCTTCGTGCGAGTGGTGGTTGTAAGTTCCTAAACTCTATCTCGTCCTTTACATGTGATACCTCTTTATACTTGAACATTAGAACGATATTGTTACCTGTATATTGAGTATTTATGCTTACAGTATGTTGAGAGGAGGATGTGGACGTAGTCGCGGTCGCGTACGCGGACGTAGGAATGCTGAGAGAGTAGCTTCACCTTCAAATCAGGCTAGCCACAGCTCAACTGAGCCACAACAATCTACTAACAATGAACTAGAACCTGCTGTTCCCGACATCCGTCGTCAGGTGGTCAACCAGACATGAGATCACTGGTTGAAGGAGCTGGAGAAAATATTCACCGGGATTAACTATACAGACAACCGGAGAGCCTCTATTGCCCAGTACTTTTTGACAGGGGAAGCGTCCGAGTGGTGGGAAGCCATCCGACCTATAGATCATGATGCCGATTGGGGAGAATTCAAATTGGTTATGGAAGCACAGTACTGCCCTCATCCAGTGAGGGATGCTAAAGTTCGAGAATTTTTCTCGGCGCAACCTTCAGATGTGCCAGTATCCCAGGCGATTAAGACGTTTAACCAGCACCTGGCGTTTATTCGACACCTGGTCAGAACCGATGCAGAAATGATGATCCATTTCTATATGAGAATGAAACTGGAGATACAGATGTACATGTCAGGTCTCGAATGCACCACTCTCCGTCAGTATCAGGACAAAGCGTTGGCGTATGAAATAAAAGAGGCAGTGATGGAAAAGTTCACAAAGTCCAAGAAACAGAAAGTCTCTGGTAATTTCATGGAGCATAAGAGTAGTGGGCCCCACAAAGCCCTGTCATCCTTTCATTCATTCAAGAAACCTCCGCATTCATCCAAGAGCAGAAAGAACTTCAGAGCGGTATCGACACCGACAGATGTGGTCAAGAACTGTTTTAATTGTGGTCGCCCAGGACACCTTTGGCATGATTGTTTCCATTCTCCAATAACATGTTATGATTGCGGACAGGAAGGGGATCGTGTGATGTTCTACAAGGATGCCACGAAGTTAAATGGAGCTCGTACTTCACAGCCAGCTCAGAAAGAAGCAAGTGTTCAGCAGACGCAGCAGAGTGTCCAGCTACCCCAGAGTTTTGGTCGAGGACGAGGCAGAGGACAATTCGACCGGAGCATCGAGTGCTGGATCCGTTCCCCCATGCCTTTATGAGATGAGGAGGGTAGATGATCAGGATGCCACTATTGCATCAGGTACTGTTCAGATCCTTTCACAACCAGTTAGTGTTTTGTTCGATACAAGGGCTACACATTCATTTATATCATTATCATGTGTAAATCGTTTGAACATTTCTGGTTTTTCTTATTGTGATGCTTATGTTGTGGGTTTACCGAGTGGGGAGAGTATCGTTGGAAACTTGGAAACTAGAGATTTTTATTTATCCATTGGAGGCAGAGAGTGGCCCTCATATCTGATTGTGATAGAAATGCAAGGAGACGGCCTGATTCTTGGAGATGATTGGCTTAATCGATATGCAGCTATTTTAAACTACTGGAAGAGGAATATCCTGATGATATCTGAAGATGGTTCCGAAATATTGTTCGAGGAATGGACACCAGGAATCTCAGGAAAGGTGATCAAAGTCATGAAAGCTGTTAAACTGCTAAAATAGGGTTGTACTGAATACTGGTGTTACGCAATGAAGAAAGAAGATGGAAAAGTAGAGCTTTCATTCATTCGTGTTGTGAACGAATTTCCGGATGTGTTCCTTGATAAATTACCTTGACTACCTCCACGACGGGATGTAGAATTCACCATAGAGCTAGAACGAGGAGCTACACCGATTTCTAAGGCACCGTATCGTATGGCACCTACTGTGATGTACGAATTGAAGAAGCAACTGGAAGAGTTACTGGACAAAGGCTATATTCGGACAAGCGTTTCGCCATGGGTGCACCAGTTCTTTTTGTCCAAAAGAAAGATGGATCGCTTCGATTGTGTGTTGACTATTGAGAGCTGAACAAGATGATGATCAAGAACAAGTACCCGTTACCATGGATTGATGATTTGTTTGACCAATTACAAGGACCAACAATATTTTCTATGATCGATATGAGATCGGGATATCATCAGTTGAGGATTAAGGAATCCGATGTTCTGAAGTCAGCATTCAGAACTCGCTACGGACACTATGAGTTTGTAGTGATGCCGTTTGGTCTCACTAATGCACCTGCCATGTTCATGCATTTGATGAATCGAGTGTTCACAGAGTATTTGAACAAATTCGTAGTTGTGTTTATTGATGATATTCTGGTTTATTCCAAGATCCCGGAAGAGCATGCGCAACACTTACGGATCGTTTTGGACCTCTTGAGAAGTGAGCAACTATATGCCGAACTTTCTAAGTGTGAATTCTGGCTAAAGGGAGTGATGTTCCTCGGTCACGTGGTATCAGTGGAAGGAGTCCGAGTAGACCCCCAGAAAGTTGAAGCAATTATGGATTGGGAACTCCTAAGAACGTGAAGGAAGTCAGAAGTTTTATAGGACTTGCTAGGTACTATCGTCGTTTCGTGGAAGGGTTTTCCAAAATTACACGCCCACTTACTCGATTACTGCATAAGACCCAAAAGTTTTGGTGGAACGAGATGTGTCAGACCAGTTTTGATGAATTGAAGACGAGATTGACAATGGCACCGATTTTAGCACTACCACAGGGAACTGGAGGATTCATAGTTTACTGTGATGCTTCAAACCAAGGTCTCGGGTGTGTAATAATGCAGAATGAGAAGGTGATCGACTATGTGTCACGACAGTTGAATCCCTATGGAGTAAATTATCCAACACATAATTTGGAATTGGCAGCCGTGGTTTTTGCCTTGAAAATTTGGAGACATTACTTATACGGGACTCACTGTCAGATCTTCACTGATCATAAGAGTCTCAAATACATATTCAGTTAGAAAGAGTTAAACATGCGGCAGAGGAGATGGATGGAACTAATTAAGGACTATGACTTGGAGATCCTTTATCATCCAGGCAAAGCAAATGTAGTGGCCGATGCACTGAGCCGCAAACCCATTTCTATTCGAATGCTGGAGACTCTCACCTCCCAGTCCAGTATTCAACGAGAATTTATTCATGAAGGAATTGAAGTATGGTTGCAAAGAGTCCAAGGACAACTATGTGTGATGGAATTAACTTCATCATTAACCGAAGAAATCAAATCTAATCAATTAGATGATCCTTTGATGATTTAGTTACGTGATGAAGTGAGCAAAGGAAAGGCCCCAGGATTCGTAATTCATGATGACGGGGTTTTGAGATTCCAGAGCCGACTTTATGTTCCCGATGTCGATGTTTTGATGCAGACAATCATGAAATAATCTCACAGCATGCCCTATTTTATCCTCCCGGGCACCAGTAAAATGTATAAGGCTCTGAAGCATAATTTCTGGTGGGGAAACATGAAGAAAGACGTAGCGGATTATGTCTCCAAATGTTTTATTTGTCAGCACGTTAAGATCGAGCATCAATGACCTATCGGAATGCTGAAGCCGCTCCCAATTCCCGAATGGAAATGGGAAGATGTGTCGATGGAATTTATCACTAGTATGCCGAGGACCAAAACATGAATGAATATGATTTTGGTGACAGTTGATCGTTTAACCAAATTAGCTCATTTTCTGGACATTAAAGACACTTGGGGACCATAGAAGTTGGCACGAGTATTTATTGCATGGTACACTGAGGACCATTATTTATGATCGAGACGGTCGCTTCATGTCACATTTGTGGAAAGCAGTTCATAAAGCCTTGGGAACCGAGCTGAACTTTAGTACAGCTTATCATCCGCAGATAGACGGACAGTCCGAGAGGACTATTCAAACAGTGGAGGACATGCTGAGATCTTGTGCCTTAGATTAGTTGACTGAGTGGGAAGTTCATATAACATTTATTGAATTCACTTATAATAATAGTTGGCATACTTCCACTAAGATGGCACATTTGGAAGCATTATATGGGAGGAGATGCATATCGCCCCTGTGTTGGGATGATTTGTCAGACTTGATCGGGACGGAATCGGAGTTGATCGTACAGACACGAGAGAAGATAGCTTTGATTCGTGAAAGACTGTTGACCGCCTAGAGTCGGCATAAATCTTATGCTGACGTATGCCGTCGCCCGTTAGAATTTGGTATTGGAGATCACGTGCTTTTAAAGATTTCTCCTACTCGCGGTATTCTTCGTTTCGGAAAGAATTGAAAGTTGAGTCCGAGATATATCGGACCGTTCGAGATTCTTGAGATAGTTGGAGAGTCGGTGTATATGTTGGCCTTGCCGCCATCGCTGAGGCATGTTCATAATGTGTTCCACGTATCTCAGTTATAGAAGTACATATCAGATCCCAGTCATGTCATTGATTTCGGCGAGATTGAAGCCGCTAAGGATGGCACGTTCGAAGAGAAACCAATCAAGATACTCAAAAGTCGAGTCAAACAATTTAGAAATAAACCAATCATTTTGGTTAAGGTTCAATGGTCACGACACGGAGTTGAAAAAGCCTCTTGGAAGACGGAAGATAGTAAGAAGTCCAGATACCCAGAATTATTTTCGTCTTGAGTTTCGGGACGAAACTCCTTTTTAGAAGGAGAGTATGTAATATCCGGATAAATTATTGAGTATTATCGTCTATATTTGAACCTTGTATTAGTCGAATTTGTGATATCGATAATCGAAGTACGATCTTTTTTGTATTCGTGTCCACATGCATGATAATATCAACTTGTAAATTTTCTCATGCAACTACGCCATAACGTACGCTAGCGAGTAAGCATAACGTACGTGATGTACTATGGATAGTGTACGCTATGAATGAAGCATAGCGTATGTAAGAGATCCAATAATTGATCAAGGCGGCTAGCACATGGGCCAATTGGTGGAGTGCCCGAATAAGATTCCCGCAGCATGAACCTGGACAGTTTTGGGTCAATGGAGATTAACGTACGCTAAGGGATGTACATACTGTACTCTAAGTATGTTGATTATGTACATAACGGTTTTGATGTAGCGTACGTAAGAGAGAACATGAGTGAGGCATTAAGCTATCATTGCACGATAACGTACGCTAAGGATAGTAGATAGCGTACGCTAAGTGTATAACGTATGTTAAGCACTAAGGCTAACTTACATAAAGCTTAAGACATTATAAATGGGATAGCACCCCGTTTCATTTCACCTCATTTCTTTTCACTTCCCTTTCATTTCTTTCAAGTCCAGAGAGATCCCTTTGATACATTAACACCTATATATCATCTATACTCGATCATTGAGGATTAGAAGCACCTTGGATTGGTACTCAAGCTTCCAGTGTTGGGCTTTCGTCAAGTGTTCATCATGGTCTTCTACATTAAGGTATGTTGATACTTTCCAAACTGTAATCCTTGTTCTTAAGGAATGATATGAGCATGCTTCTGAGATCATTGGATTAGTGAATAACATTTTAAGTTGAACACCATGTTGTTAGAAGTTAAGATGAACTTATTTGAGACCTTTCTTGAGTAAGAAGATTATTAACTGAGCATTTTCGAGATTGAACCTTTGATATAGTTTCTAAGATTGTTACACATGTTGGATGTTGATTATGAGTCACTTGTTTACCAAGGTATTGTGAATGCCATCACTTAAATGGGAATATTCAAGGAAGATGAATTCTTAGGATTTTCACCAAGAATAATCCATTTGTAGTATTAAGTATTCTTCTAGATCAATTCGTGACTCATAACGATTTCTGGAGATGAAGATATTCATGTGGATGTTTTAGAAATGATCAAGACTTGTGATTATTATCACCCTTGTTAATCGAACTTAGGTGGATGAACATTGCGGGTTTCGATATGTTTATCCTCGAATTCGAAACGTCAAACACTACAGTATCATTCTTGTTCGCATGAGAAATATATTTGTGAGTATAATGTACGTTAAGCATTATGCATTACGTACGTCATATCATCAGGTAAGACATGTTGGAATATTTATTCCACATATTAATAAATAGTGTTTTGATGATTAAGTTGCTAAATAAAGCAAAACAACATCGAGGCGAAGGAAACAACGAAGCAGACGAAGATGCAAAAAGCTGAACGAAATACACGGTTAGCGCACGCAAGAGCAGAAGGTTAGCGCACGCTAATGGGAGTTATCTGCAGATCAGACGAGTACGAAGCTACCTGAAGTGAAGTCACCTGATGAGGATAGCGCACGCTAAGCACTATAATTAACGCACGCTATCGAGCCCATATTACCGTTGTGAAGAGATTCAAACACAGAATGACGTATGCAGTGAAGTCAGCTTAGCGCACGCAACAAGTGATATTTAGCGCACGCTAAATATCAAGTTTGAATCAAGTCAATCAATCCGTTTGGAAGAATCTGATACAAAGTCAAAAAGTATAAATGGATATATGATGCATGCAATGATGCAAGATTAGCGCACGCTACAAAGAAGTATTAGCGCACGCTAACAGTCAGAGACAGTAGCCACTGGACTAAAACTGGAAGACGTTAACGTACGTACATAACATGCATTACATAACGTACGTTAAGGCAAATATGCGCGATAGCGCACGCTAATATCAACTGGCAGTAACGGCTAGTTTGTGGAAGAAGGCTATAAATACCAAGTGAGTTGGTATCAAACCACACAACAATATTGAGCAATTCATATACACTTGAGATATCATTGTAAACATTATAGTTGTTGTTTTTGAGCTTAAATTAGAGTGATTGAGTGTTATACACAATCATACACGAGTGAGAAAAAAAATACGATTGGATTCGGTGTTATTAGGATCAAGGATCCGGCATTGTTAGAATCACAATCGCTATCTTAGTGAGGTTTATCTAGTACTGATAGAAAGCTAGAGTGGTTGATTCCTTGTCCAATAGAAAAAGAAAACGGTTTAACTTGGACCGAAAAAAAGACAAGTACGAATGGTTTATCACGGACCAATAGAAGACGTGATTGTAATGGTTATCCCTCGACTGATAGAAGAGAGGTGTGGAGGTTTTGATCTTTATCCTATAGAAAAAGATACATCGAGAGAGGACATAAGCACGTTTGGCCAAACCTCTATAAATCCTTGTGTGATTTATTTTCCGCGCTTTATATTTACGTTTTCGCACAAACGGCGCAAATATCGATCTTGCTCCAATAATTAGTATCGGAGCATTACCTCTAATACACGGCTTAACATCCAATGAGTTGATCCAAATGGCGTTTCAATTTGCTTCAGTCGAAGGCCTTGCTCTTAACCAACCACCATTTTTTTATGGCACAAATTTCATGACATGGAAGAAAAAGATGTCAATATTCATCCGAGCGTATGACATCGAGATTTGGAAGATCATTTGTCTTGGCCCGAAAGTTCCAATCAAACTAATGGATCTCTTAAGAGTTTCGAAGAATATAATGACGAGGATTGGAAGAACGACCATCTAAATTGTAAGGCTACTCAACTTCTATATTGTGCCTTAAATTCGGAAGAGGTCAATCGTATCTCACCGTGTGAAAGTGCTAAAGAAATATGAGAAATTCTTGAAATCACACACGAAGGGACAACTCAAGTGAAGGAGACGAAGATCAATATACTTCTCCATGACTACGAGTTATTCATGATGAAGGGTGACGAGTCCATCACCAACATGCTCGACCGATTTTCGGTCATCACCCATGGACTAGCTTCATTCGGAAAGCCATTATCTAGTAGTGAGAAAGTCAAGAAAATTCTCCGATCTCTACCTTGAGAATGGGATGGTACGGTGATGGCTATAATGGAATCAAAAGATTTAAATACTCTTGATTTTAGTGCTCTCGTTGGTTCTCTTATCAACTACGAGATTGTCCTAAAATCTCGAAATGCCAAACCAAAACCGGAGGAGAGATCGATAGCCATGAAGGCTAAGATCTCGAGATATAAAGAAGAAATCCCAGTGGACGAAAGCGACGAAGAATCGGCATATTATGCCAAAAATATTAATAAGTTCCAACACTTATTAAACTGGAGAAAGAAAGACATCCAAGTGGGCAAATCTAAGAAATTCGACAACACTTGTCGATTATGTGGTAAACCATGCCACTTTGCAAAGAATTGTCGGGTAAACCCCAAGGAGGTTTTAATTGCACCATGGAGTGACGAAGATATTGATGATGATTTCATCAATCAAAATAATCTTGCATTTATGGCCCGGAGTTCATTCGACGATAGCGACGTCGAAAGCCAAGTAAGTAATTCTTACGACGAACTTTTTGAAGCATTCGAGTTATTACATACCGATTATCAAAATGCTTTGAATGAGATTAAATCCCATAAATCTAAATATAAATCTTTGGAAAATGAAAATTCCAAAATTCTTGAGAAGGGAAAATTTGTTGAGATCGATCATTCAAAATGCGTTGAAAACGAGAATATTTTAAAGGATGACCTTGTTAAAGTTCAAACCGAGCTCAAAAATTTAACGAAGAAATTTTCTCTCGGAAATGAAAATTTTGAAAATATGCTCTCGGTTCAAAAATACACGTTAAATAACGAGGGGTTAGGATTCAAACCACGTTTTAAAAATAAATCTGTAAATTTCAAAATACCCCGGTGTGAAAAATATTTGAAAATTAGGCACCATATTTCAAACTGTAAGAGCCCAAGATGGATGATTAAAGTTAAGAAAATTTGGGTTCCTAAAGGAATAATTGTTTCAAATATAGTCTATGTCTCAAAACAAAAACCGACTTTCGGTTGGATCCCCAAAAAATAATTGATATTTTACAAAGGGGGAGATAATATTTTCAGGGGGATTTTATTTCCTATTCACACATATTTTTTATATATATTTTATTAGTATCCTCTATATTTTTTTACAGTTTTTGCTGAAAACAAAAAGGGGGAGAAGAAGTTGAATCGAATAAAAAGCATCATGAAAGATATGACGAGAAAAATAAATAATAAAAATCGAAGAAGTCGAAAAGGAGAAAAAGCATACAAAAAGGGGGAGAAACGAAGGAGTTGAAAAATACGAAATGAAGTAGTCGAAAATGACAGAAAAATAAAAAGGATTGGTGAAACTAACGAAACGATCAAAGTCGAAAACTTTGAAACATACATATATATATATATATATATATATATATATTATATATATATATATATATATATTATTTTATAGGTTTTATCCAATTAAAAGGTTGTTTTGTAATCATCAAAAAGTGGAAGATTGTTGGAATATTTATTCCACATATTAATAAATAGTGTTTTGATGATTAAGTTGCTAAACAAAGCAAAACAACATCGAGGCGAAGCAAACAACAAACCATACAAAGACGCAAAAAGCTGAACAAAATACACGGTTAGCGCACGCAAGAGCAGAAGGTTAGCGCACGCTAACGGGAGTTATCTGCAGATCAGACGAGTACGAAGCTACCTGAAGTGAAGTCACCTGATGAGGATAGCACGCTACACACTATAACTAACGCACGCTATCGAGTCCATATTACCGTTGTGAAGAGATTCAAACACAGAATGACGTATGCAGTGAAGTCATCTTAGCACACGCAACAAGTGATATTTAGCGCACGCTAAATATCAAGTTTGAATGAAGTCAAACAATCCGCTGGGAAGAATCTGATGCAAAGTCAAAAAGTATAAACGGATATATGGCGCATGCCATGATGCAATATTAGAGCATGCTACAAGGAAGTATTAGCGCCCACTAACAGTCAGCGACAGTAGCCACTGGACTAAAACTAGAAGACGTTAACGTATGTAACATGCATTACATAGCGTACGTTAAGGCAAATATGCATGATAGCGCACGCTAAGGAAGAAGCCCGCACGCTAATATCAACTGGCAGTAACGGCTAGTTTGTGGCAGAAGGCTATAAATACCAAGTGAGTTGGTATCAAACCACACAACAACATTGAGCAATTCATATACACTTGAGATATCACTGCAGACATTATAGTTATTGTTCTTGAGATTAAATTAGAGTGATTTAGTGTTATACACAATATCATACACAAGTGAGAAAAAGAAAATATACGATTGGATTAGGTGTTATTAGGATCAAGGATCTGGCATTGCTGAATAGAAATCGCTATCTTAGTGAGGTTTATCTAGTACCGATAGAAAGCTAGAGTGGTTGATTCCTTGTCCAATAGAAAAGGAAAACGGTTTAACTTGGACCAACAAAAAGACAAGTACGAGTGGTTTATCATGGACCAATAGAAGATGTGATTGTAACAGTTATCCCTCGATCGATAGAAGAGAGGTGTAGAGGTTTTGATCTTTATCCTATAGAAAAAGATACATCGAGAGAAGACGTAGGCACGTTTGGCCGAACCTCTATAAATCCTTGTGTGATTTATTTTCCGCACTTTATATTTACGCTTCCGCACAAACGGCGCAAATACGATCTTGCTCCAACAAGACAATCTGATCGGATAAGAAAACTGTCAAATGCATGCTTAGCTTGCATTAGGCTTTGGAGATTATGTACGCTAATGAGCAGACACAACGCACGTTATGTTGGGTATGTAACATATATTAATCAGACATCAGGCAAGATACGTTTTGTTGACAACTTTCGGACATAGTTTAGAATTTTAGATGTTCGTATGTTACTTAAATGTTGAAAGATGAACTCTTTATTCATTTCTATTGTTTAAGGTTCGAGCTTGCAACGTGATAGATTGAAGGGGTGACCTTCGAGTGTATTGATATCCGTCTAAGTATTATCCTTATCCTCAATGTGAGGCAAGTACTTTAATTATAGTTGTTCGTATTATGTAGGTTATGTTATTGTTGTACTGTGCATATATGTTGGCAGGTAATTCCACCATGCGTTGGTCCGACGGTATCATCATGTGAATCTATAGCTGTGTGTGCTGGATCGTTGGAATACCATCAGTATGTTGAGATTGTCATGATGTGTTATGTGTTGTTATTATTTCTCGTAGGAGAAACTTGCCATGATTATTGTTGTATAATTATCGTACTTGTACTAGCATCATTGTGCTAACCTCTTCGGTGGTGAACATTTTATTTATGTTCAGGATCTAGGAGAGCGGGAAAACAACCACTAGAGCTGCATGACGACGAGGGTGGAGATTGATGTTTCGGTCGGATTTATTTATCAGATGTTTGTGTTGTTTTTAATTAAGTACTCGAGTACGTAATCTTTTTTATGTTGGTTTTGGTTATGTATTAATAGTCCGTTGAACGTTTTTATTTTCAGTACTGAGTCAGACTCGTTGTATTTAATTTCTGTTGCCGTTATTTATTGGTGTTTGTTATTTTCATTTCGTTTCCTCAGCCTTGTAAATTCTTACTTAAAGGATTTACGGCGCTGTAATATTCCAGAAAATATCGGGGGTGTTACATTGTGGGCCTTATTTTTAGTTACTTAGAGATCGAGCTGGCAGCGGTCGTCAAAAAGATGAACTTCCCAGATGATACTGGATATGGCATATTGTTGGGAATCTAGTATTTTGTCTAATTGTTAATTATTTTCCACTGCAATGTATTTTTAACAATGTTTATATATGCTGTGTGTCTACGTTAAAAATGGCCTTTTCTCATTTTGCAAATTTGGGTTTATCTCGTAAAACCGATTCCCTAAACTATTTTGTTGGTATATGTAAATGGTGGTTTAACGAACATTTTGAAACTGTCGAGCTATGGCATTTTAGCCTTAAAGTTTTAAATGGGATTTTTATGACGGTGTTTGGAAAATAGATTTTTGGAGATTATTTGAGTATTTCAATATATATTACCGTCTTTGTCCTCTTGGCGTGTTTGAAACAATTGTGAAAATATTTTTTAGCCTTGTGGGTTCCGGCGCAGGGCCCACGGCGCTGTAATTTCCCCAAATGGTTTTGAGGGCGTTACAACGCACTCCCCTGTGGAATCCAAAAATCATGGCTCAATTGATTTTTAGTGGTGATCGTGTTCTTTAAAAGTTTTAGTCAAGGGCAACACATACAGTGTCTAGTCTATCAATCTTTACAAAGTGGTGTCCAACACCAACCTATCTAATAGATGACTCGATCTTCTTTTACCCCTAATTCATTTCTCAACCATACTATGGCTCGTGAACTATCTAAGCTTTAAACCATCAACGCTTATCAATTTGGTGGTTGAATCTCAGTGACAACAAATACAGCTTCTAGAGGTGAAATTTTCCACAACTGAAGGCATCTAGTGCACTATATAAATATTATCGACCTTCCCCGAAAATACTAGCCCGGCATACTCGCATGCATTGTTCCTCTGTTTAGGTTTCAATTTTCCATGAGTTCGATGGAGGGTAGGAGACCTAGTAACCCTTTTAGACTTAATATTTTATTTGTGAGAGTATTTTGCGATTAATGTTATTTTTTCACATTAATTCATTTACAAGCGCGTTTGTCAGTCATACAATATGAATAATAATAATAATAATAATAATAATAGTAATAATAATAATAATAATAATAATAATAATAATAACCTAGTTGCTATCAACATGCAGTGCATGGATAGTTCCTAAGTATTGGGCCAAGCGGTGACCCAGTAAATATAAGTAATCAAATTACATATCTTGAATCTTCATCTTCTATATGGATCTTCCTCGGCCTTCTTGATCGCGAATAAATTATGACATCGTAGAAAGATTGCATCCTACAATACAAAATTTCTAGTAGAAAATAAATAGGCTCAAAATGGCCATATCACCATCACATAAGCATTTACAATAAATCTAACTAATTCTCACAACTTATAATTTTAATTTATCCCCAACGAAAATAAATATTCCATTAAATTAACTTCCTTAAAAAATATCATATTTTTATTTTATTAAAAAATCCACCTTAAATTGCAGGAAATTAATATATCGAACAAAAAAAGGAGTCGAAAAATACAATAGCCTAGGCGAAGCCCATGGCCCGGCAACCTGCTACCGTAGCCACCCGCAGCCTCCAAATGCTAATATCATTTATGATCGTATAGACCTTTTTCCGATATCACTATTGATTCTTTTCCAAATACAAAGGGGCAGCAGAAGAATTAAATTGATCCAATCCATAATCCAAACCCCTTAACAAGATTGATGAAGCATCGTATATATGAATATAAATATAAATATAAAGTATGAATTTAGAAATTACACTCTAGAAGATCTTTGGTTAAATGTTTGATGGACTCGAACCCGATTCAAAAAGCTTCTAGAAAATCAAAAGCTTGAAGCACGAAGTCTCTATGTAACACGCATCGGAAGGTAACCATAAAAACTTCTCCACCACCATATTTTCCCTTAACGCCGACGGCTTGTAGTGTGAGGGGAGGAATAACATTTTCTCTTCTTATTTTTTTGTCATTTTGCTCTCTAAGAGTCTCATGACACATAATAGAATCCACCTCTCTTAATCAGTCTATATCACATATGTTACGGTTTTTTCAAGTGGTTAGACATCAAATTCAATCATAACTATTATAACATGTGAAGGTATAACCATCTTATCTATATTGTCATTATATGAGAGGTGGGATCACACCATATACAAAAGCATGTCAACACCTAACATAAGAAAAATGACAAAAAGAGGAAGGAGAGAGGAAGGAGTGGGAGGGGCCGAAATGGAAGGGTGGAATAGGTGGTCGAGCCACTTAGTCTGTGCATCGAGCTCTTGCATGTGCATTCTGTTAAACACACATAGATTATTAATCTAATTAATTGATCATATTAAATACAGTATTAATTATTTTTCCAAGAAATAATATTTTATTTATAAAAATTAATTACCTAATAATTTATTCTAATTTATTTAGATAATATTAATATATATAATAAATTAACTCGACATCCAATTTCTTATAATTATGAAGAGATAATAAGCTCAATTCAATTTGTCGTTTATCATTATGCGCGACTTTATAGGTTCGTCTAAGTTAGCAATATGAGGATCCAAAGAGTGTGAGTAACACCTAGCCAGTCATGCAGCTCACAATGTAGCCCCAACAGAGAACGAATAGTGTGTATCGTTTCAAAACCTTTTCTATCATGAGTACAGTATATGTATAAACTGTAACACCCCCAGAATACGACCGGGAATGTCACATGTCGTAGACCCTTCTCACAAGGAGCTACCAGGCTAAACTCCAAAAGACTACTCAATGATTGACCGACCGGGGTCAAAATAATTACAAAATAGAACGACAAGTTCATAATACAATTCAAAAACCAACATAATTCACATATCAACGACAATAATCAACTTGAACACGGAAAGGAATGACGACTCACTTTAATAAATGAGATCTACACCCGTGCAAGGGTGACTACTCAACCAAATGAGAAAATACCGACCAAGATGAAACAAAAGAAATGACTCTGACTCTTGTGTGATTAGCATCGTCGTCTTCCATCTCCTTCCAAGCCAATCCAGTGACTACTCCCGAGCTGCCAAAACCTGAGCACATAACAGACACCCACCCCCAAAAACTCGGGGGTTAGCAAACTGAAATTTTGCTAGTGCAAGTACATAATATACAAGATATACGAACAATATCAACACAAAACTCAACAGTCGCGAAGCCTTAACACAAACCACGCATTCCTGTAGTCATCACAGAAATACACTCGTTTACAACAAGGTGAAAGATAATTACATATCCAAATTCTTTTTACGGATCATAACACCAACGAAACTTTAAACAAGCCCAAAGAGTCAAAAGATCTGGTTTGAAAAACCCCTTTTTAAAAGAAAATATTTTGATAAGATAGTTTGGAAACATTATTATTGACTCGGGCTGTCTTGGGGTTTTGTAAATCGAATGGGAATACTTTTGGAAAATTACTTTAAAAGCTATCGGGTCCCAGCATATGGAAAAAAATTTATAAGAAAACCATTTCAACGTTATTCAGGGTCCTCGACCTAATTTATAGAAACATTATCACTAGTGAGTCATTACAACATCTCACGGGGTTCTCGACCCAATCCAAATAATAACAACACACGATCAAATATCTCAACATCTCCAGGGGTCCTCGACCCAAGGTCACGATCAAGGTCACGATTGTTGAAAGCAGCAACGATTAGGACATAGTACAAAATCTTCATTCTCCCATGTTAGGCTATTCAGAAGGAGACATAGGGTTTCGGGACATTCTCCGGCCACTTTCTTTGCTCTCCAACAGGGTAGCATTCTTTGCCAATTCGGAAACTATCTCACAATGTTCCTCCCGATGACCTTCACACCCGCACTGGTAATAAGTCAAGAGTGGAAATGGATAGTTTGCACGAACATGCCCCTAACGGTTGCAGTTGAAGCACCTTCTCTTCTTACCGAAAGTCACCGATGTTGGCTTGGGATTCCGAGCGCTCACTCCCGACCGCGAAGACGACGCGTTCGAATGACGTGGGGATTTGGGAGTCTTAATCTCTTCACCGCCCACAAATTTTCCAGATGTCCTCGGTCTCTTTGCTTCACTCGTTGGCTCGATCACTGAGGAGATTTCATAGGATATCATTTGATCTTGATACTCCTTCACCGTAGCGTGAATCGTTGTCGTACGAATCACCTCACTGCTCCCACTTCCATCATCACGTCTACGTCCGCCAAGGCTCGTCATGCTAAAGCAGATAGTACCGTTTAGCATTATCAAATAGTCAGTCGTACAGTATACCACAATTATCAACACAAGGTTTAGTTAGTATCCTTATAATAACGGTAATATCGTAAAACACAAAGTTTTTTGAAGTCAATATCCAGTCCTTCGACTAGGACGATCATTATGTGTATGCACTTAATGAAAAAAAAATTAAAAAAGAGGGCGAGTCACGCTATGCCCAAACTTGTAAATACTGTCCTTTATTTTGGGAGAAGAAGTTTATCCTTTGAATTTAAAAATTATTTTCGAGTAATGTATAAAAGAAAATTAAAAATTGAATTGTAACTAATTTGAAATATTTCAAAAGTGTTGAGTTCCAAACATCACAAATTGAAAAATCTTTCCTCTTCTACCAAAATGTTTAATCGAAAGGATTTTTCTCCGAAATATGTGACCATTTGACATGACTACATTAAATCATGGGTTTTTACAATGTTAGGAAAATTTCAAAACACCACTTTAAATTGTTCGCACAGCAGATATGATTAACACTAAAAAAGTTTATTCTAATGAAATGTAGAAATCGATAAGTACACTTGTCTTCCGAAGCACACTACGTAACCGTTCTAACTTGGACCGTATATGCATGTTATATCCTAAAACAATAATATCACCAACAAGTTCCAACCCCTTGTTGACATTAAACATATTAGCACAATATGATTAAATACGTATGTAAGGGAACTTACGATCGGGAGACTTGCCATCACGGATTGCCTGAAGATGATGTCGGAACCACGATACTAATCACAACTCTGATGCGCGCAACTTACATAGGACATGGACTTGACCCAATGGCCTAGGTTTTTCGAAAACCTAAGCTCTGATGCCATATCTGTAACACCCCCAGAATACGACCGAGAATGTCACATGTCGTATACCCTTCTCACAAGGATCTACCATACTAAACTCCAAAAGACTACTCAATTATTGACCGATCGGGGTCAAAATAATTACAAAACAGACCGAAAAGGTCATAATATAATTCAAAAACCAACATAATTCACAGCTCAACGACAATAATCAACTTGAACACAGAAAGGAATGACGACTCAATTTAATAAATGAGATCTACACCCGTGCATGGGTGACTACTCAACCAAATGAGAAAATACCGACCAAGATGAAACAAAAGAAAAGACTCTGACTCTTATGTGATTAGCATCGTCATCTCCCATCTCCTTCCAAGCCAATCTCGTGACTGCTCCCGAGCTGCCAAAACCTGAGCGCATAACAGACACCCACCCCCCGAAAACTCGGGGGTTAGCAAACTAGAATTTTGCTAGTGCAAGTACATAATATACAAGATATACGAACAATATCATCAAAAAACTCAACAGTCGCGAAGCCTTAACACAAACCACGCATTTCCGCAGTCAACACAGAAAAACACTCGTTTAAAACAAGGTGAAAGATAATTACATAGCCAAATTCTCTTTACGGATCATAACACCAACGAAGCTTTAAACAAGCCCAAAGAGTCCAAAGATCTGGTTTGAAAAACCCTTTTTAAAAGAAAATATTTTGATAAGATAGTTTGGAAACGTTATTATTGACTCGGGCTGTCTTGGGGTTTTGAAAATCGAATGGGAATACTTTTGGAAAGTTACTTCAAAAGCTATCGGGTCCTTAACCCAGCATATGGAAACAATTTATAAGAAAACCATTTCAATGTTACTCAGGGTCCTCGACCCAATTTATAGAAACACTATCACAAGCGAGTCATTACAACATCTCATGGGGTTGTTGACCTAATCCAAAGAATAAAACCACAAGATCAAATATCTCAACATCTCCCGGGGTCCTAGACCCAATACGCAGGATATCATCACAGCACAATCAAAGACATAGCCTCTCATTCGACAAATCCTGCTCTCAAGACCCTTGATTAATTAACCCTCGGAGATCTTGCCAAATATCCTTCGTTAATTAACCTGATACCAATGTTTTAAAACCAGTTGAAAACTTTCAAAAACATGAATCGCGATCTATATTAAGACCAACATTTTAAAGCGAGTTAGAAGAACTTTGAAATATGAACATCATTTGGTAGCGGGGTCTTATCTGTCACTCGAATATCCGTTACCAATAAGCCTGCTAGGTGCATCCCTTGGACACCTGTGCACCGGCGTTCACTCCATTATGTTGGCCGCCCATTGTACATGTCACCTGTGTTGGCGTTCACTCCCCCAAGTGTAACACCCCCAAGATATTCAGGGAATATTACAGCGCTGTAAGCCCCGCCATGGGGCCCACAAGGCTAAACATACGCGGAACTGTAAACTTTGACCGAGAAGGTCTACACACAATAGAATGAAAACAATACAGAGGTATTCAAAAACATAACCAATGTATTCACAGACATCACAACACGAATCAATACTTCGGCAAACACAGGCCGGAACATCAAAGAAAATGGAAAACAATACTCGAGTATTCAATAGCCAATCCAGTACAACAACACTGAACGGAAAACTCATAACATAACTGGAAGAAAGACACAGTATCACACTTGCCCACCATCTTCATGCCGACCCGATACCTGCCTGTCCGTCCTCGTGGAACCTGAAATACATGAAACGTATTTCCCCCATAAAGGGGTTAGCCGTCGAATAGCTAGTGCAAGTATATCAATATGAAACACAATACTCCTCGACAATAAAGTAAATATAACCGTCAATTCATCAATTTGAGACTAGTATTCCGGAATAACTAAAATTTCATAGTGCCACAACAAGACGTATGTGAATGCCGTAGAAACGGTTCGTTCATATCATACGCCGATACGTATGTGAATGCCGTAGAAACGGTTCGTTCATATCATACGCCGATACATGTATGAATGTCGTAGAAACGGTTCGTTCATATCATGCCATCAATACATACATGAATGCCGTAAAAACGGTTCGTTCATAATATGCCATCAATATATCTATGAATGCCGTAAAAACGGTTCTTTCATATCATACCATCAATATTTCTTACTTTCAAAGTCGAGAACGTACAATCATAAATGTATATTTGCCTTTGAGACATCGAGAAATCGAACGGAGGAAAGGTATGAGTTCGGTAGGTCCAAGAACGCGCTTCCGGCACCTAAACGATTCGCAAGGAATATGACAATTAATTATCCATACTCAAATTACACGAAGAGACTCCCGAAACTTGTCTACGATTCAAGAAAATACACGGGTGAACAACTAAAGGTTGGGAAATCGCCCAAACTCCCACAAGTCCGAAAACGGCACAATCTAACCCGTAAAATCATAAGAAAACACGCATACAGTATAGATATATCATAATCTCAAGGTTCTAAAGCTTCAATCGGATAAATCGGACGAATCTACGAAAACCCCCAAAATCCAACACAAAATTCAAAGTGTTCTTGAATAATCTTTCAATAATCCGATGAATACTCAAACATGTCCATAATCATGCATATATCACTTCATACTCCATGATTTTAACATCCAAAACGTCAATACCCATACAAAATCGAGAATCAAGATGTTGAAGAAATTACCTCTTGAATATCCAAGCTCTATGATCCGAGGAATACGCGTTAGATCGACTATCCGGGCTTCCCAACCGAATAAAAATGGTAAAAATCCAACACACAAGTGATAGATGTGAGAAAACTCCTCCCCTCAAACTCTCTCTCTCGCAGGTGGAAGAAGAAAGTGGTGAAATGAGCTGCATCTCGCTCAAAAAACACAATTTATGCAGTTGACCGCATTGTGTGCTGCGGCTCAGCCTAGGTGTGCCGCGGCACAAGTCCAAAAATTGCTCCCAGGGCTCGGCAGTGTGCCGCGGCTTAGTCCAGGTGTGCCGCGGCACCGGGTACAGTCCGCTCGGCCAGGCTTAGGAAATGTGTGTGCCGCGGCGCACACTTCTTGTGCCGCAGCTCACACCCCCCCTTGGGTCGTAAAATGATGAAAAATGACCCGGGAAGAGAATAAAAGCAATAGGACTCAATATCTGGGCAACAATAACACGAAATAGAAGTACGGAAACCCGAAAACGGTGGTTCTAAGCAATGATTACAAGGGTTCGCCCGACAAATCACGATTCGAAGAAAATGAAGAGGTTTGAAATGACATGACTATCGACCGGGTATTACACCAAGAGCCACCCCATGCACATGCATTAGGTAACACCAGTGTTCACCAACCATATAGAGCCGCTCATTGCAGCGTACACCAGGCCGGAGTACACGCCCCGCCCTTAGAGGCTCCCAGATATGATGTCTCTCACAACAAGTATTCACATTGTTACAAATATCAAGCACACAGTCAATCGTTGCAATAATTATCAACTCGGTACACCAATTCACACAACTTATCCGTTAGTCCACAACCACATAAATGAACAATAACACGCACGTTATCAATCAAGACTCAACATGATAAGCCTTCGGCAAAACCAACCAACACTACACATATATCCTTATATCGTAACTCAACCGAATACATTAACCTTACCATGTTACCTCTATAAATATGGTTCGTACTTTAATCCAAGTTGAGTACGTCAACTAGTATCGGTATTAATCACCCGAAATTCACCGTTATATGTGTATATATATATATATATATATACATATATATTTAACATGTAAATATATTATATATATATATATATATTCGTAAAATGATTCACACACTTCAGCAACAATGATTTCACGTAGTTATAATTCGTATATCAAGGTACTTGTCTTGGTAATATCTCGCGAATACTCCGAAAATACGGTCGATTGTAAAGATCCGTAACTCCAATGAAAACGATGATCAGAAAGGCTCAACACCGGATTATCGTAGGGAATTCGTCCCTATGATCCTATCATCAAATAAACAATCAATCACACGAGCAAAAACATCGTAAAATGACCGAGTCCTGACTGTACTCATCATAACGTATGTTACACACCCACATAGCGTACGTTAAATCTGTATGTTAGCGTAGGTAAGTTCCGAAGGCTTAACGTACGCTAAGCATGTTTGTCAGTTCTCTTCTCTGATCAGATGACTAACTCGTCTGATGATATAATGTACGTAATGCATGATGCTTAACGTACGTTATACTCACAAACATATTTCTCATATGAAAAAGAATGATCCAAAGGTGTTTATGTCTTCGAATTTCAAGGATAAGCATGTCATCAAAACGCCATATTACAAACTCGATTATAAATTCCCATATGTAGTTCAGAAAAATCCATGGTTGTTATCAATATCACCAGTACATTCAAACTTTCATCATGAAGATCGGCTAAAAAATCCACCCTTACAAAATGTGACAAAACCTTCAATGTTTATCCTTCTAAGTTCATCTAACAACAAGTGATAGTGATAGCAAGTCTTGATCATATCGAAAACTCCAATTTATGCAGATTACAATCTCATAAAACTTCTCTTACTATGTTCAACATAACGAGGTTCGAACTAAAATACTCTTAATAATGGTGAACATAATCATTCTAACTTCCTTAAACATGGTGTTCAACTTCAAGGGTTACTTACTAATCCAATGATCCCAGAAGTATGCTCATATCATTCCTTAAGAACAAGGATTTGGGTTTGGAAAGTATCAACATACCTTAATGTATAAGACAATGATGAACACTTGACCAAAATCCAATACCGGAAGCATGAGTACCAATCCAAGGTCCTTCGAGTCCTCAATGATCAAGTAGAGAGGATATATAGATTTTAAAGTATCAAAGGGAGCTCTCTGGACTTGGGGGAAATGAAAGGGAAGTGAAAAGAAACGAGGTGAAATGAAATGGGGTGATGTCCCATTTATATTAGCCTTAGCGCTTTACGTATGTTATTGACTTAGCGTACGCTACCCATTGTCCTTAGCATATGCTATCGTTCAATGTTAGCTTACTGTCTCCTTTTTGTACTCTCTTAGGTACGCTACATAAGCCAGTTACGTACGTAATCTACTGTAATTAGTGTATCTATATACATAACTTGGCGTATGTTAAATTGACCCCAAAACTGTCCAGGTTCATCTGCGGAAATCTTTCTGAGCCCACCACCAGTTGTCCCATGTGCTAGCCGCCCTGATCAATTTGACTTCCTTACGTCCGCTATGCCTAGCTAATACCATATGTTATATTTATCTCGTAACATATGTTATGCTTACCTGCTAGCATACATTACGATGTAGTTGAATGTGAAGGATTACAAGCTGATATTATCATGCATGTGGATACGAATACAGAAAAGATCATACTTCGATTATCGATATGACAAATTCAAATAATACAGGGTTAAAATACAGACAAAATACTCAACAATTTATCCATATATAACATAAACCCTCCAGTCAGATTTCTTGATCAAGTTATAGGGTCACGATAAGTCAAACCCTCCCATTTACTTGATTGTATGCATGAGTTAATACAAATCGAGATCATTGAGCTATGGTGTATCAAATATAACTAGCTCATATGCTTAGGATAAAGACTTATGATCTTCTATGCTATTAATCGCATTGGACATTCACCTGATCACTTACAGGAGAGAGAATTCTTTATTGATATTCAGTAAAGATTGCTACTTGCCTATTGAGTTGCACTTTGAGGTTGACCCTGCCAACTAGTGATTAAATCGAAATACGCTAATGAATAAGTTAATGTCACAAGCACATCTCGTACTGAGCCCTCAAGTCTAATTTCCACGTATACCTATAACAACCTTTCAATTTATTCATTGACTATACTGGAGTGAAATCCATGTGAGGAATCGATATAAGTTATTCGAGAGTATTAATCTAATTAGCATACCTATAACGTGTGCTCCCACTAACTATTAGTAAATCGAGGCACTATGCATGTCAACATACACATTATACAAGTCTTGCCTAAACTCAATGCCCCAATTAAGTTTATCGACTTGCAAACTGATTAAGCATTTAAGACATTAACACTTCCACCGCTGATCCCATCATTAAGGAGTGGAATGCTCACTCTCATATGTTAAGACTACATTGCTACTTTTATGTTTACTAAGTGCGGAAAGCCATTGACATATAGTAAATAAAGAAACATACATTTGCCTTTTGATCATAAAGATCTGAGGTCATAACTACAAGTATGATGCTCTCACTCTCTCAGCCTCTGAGTGGCATCCGGTAGAATATTCCTAACAATTGTTTCATACATCATGCCTGATTGCATATGTTCAACATCTTGAGATTTATAATCTTGTGTAACTGCGCTGTTGTTCTGGGGAAAATTTGTTTTTATCGTATTTTTGGTCGATGGTGTTAGGAATATGCCCTCGAATGCCACTCAAGGGATGAGAGAGAAGGGGCATTATACTTGTAATTATGGAATTATCAATAAAAGGCAATATGATTCATTCATTGTTTATTGTATTTCAAATGCATTCTTGATTCGGTAAACATTGAAATGGAGTTCATGTAAATAAGAGCGAACATTCAATTCTCGTTATCGGATAAGATAAAATGCACTGGAAGTGTTTAAAGTTTATTTACGTACCATTTGCAAGTCGATAAACTTAATTGGGCATTAAGTTTTGAGTAAGACTTGTATAACTGATGCTAGGACGTGTACATGTCTTGATACCATAGTTATAAGTATATTATGGGACCAGTATACTCGTACACGACTCATACTTGATTCAGTCACACATTATTCACTCTCAAAGAGTCGATGACGAATCAAAAGGTTGTGATAGTATACGTGGACCTTTGACTTGAGGGTCTCGATGCTATGTCCGCTCCCGACAGTGATCATCACTTCCCCTGCTTCAAGCTGCCTACATCATTCCAGATCCTGATTCATAGTACAAATATGAGAAGTAGCACCTGAATCCAGAATCCATGAAGCAGAATATACAGTAGCGGAACATTTGGTTTCAAAAACAAAAAGTTTCGTACCTGATGCACCATTGATCTTGAGACATGTTCTACGCCAGTGGCCTAGCTCACCGCATTCAAGACATTTGTTCGTAGGTTTAGGACCACCTACCTTATGAACCTTTAGGGCCTTGCCCTTACCTTTCTACACCCCTTTCTTGGGTTTATACTGCTCGTAGGTCTTTTTCTTCTTGTTCTTGGACCTCCGAGGCCCATAAGAAATCACAAGAGCAGCCTCCCTCAGCTTAGTCTTCATGTTAGACTGTTCTGTCACCAGTTTATTCATTAGCCCAGCTAATGTGCATGAAATCTCATTACAGTTGAAATTCATTACAAACTGCACGAAGGAGCCACGTAGAGATTGAAGGATGAGATCAATCTGAAGGGATAAATCCATATGAAAGTTGAGCACCTCGAGCCTCTCAATCATAGAGATCATCTTGAGGACGTGGTCTCCCACTTTGTCCCCTTCCTTCATCCTAACACTGAATAACTGCTTCAATATCTTATATCTAGCAATCCTACTGTGATCTCCATAAAGCTAGGTCAAGTGTACGAGAATCTGCCTAGCAGAAGTCATTTTCTCGTGCGCTCTCTGCAGCTCATTAGTCATTGAGCCCATCATAAAGCCACAGACCAGCACATCAACCTTGACCCATTTTTCATGAATGTTAATTTCTTCCTGATTACACTTAGTCTGGACTGGAGTCGGTGGAATGTCCGCCTCCAAGACATATCCTAAAGACTAAACAATCATTAGGTTCCGCAACCAGTCAATGAAGTTGGGTCCAGTTAGGAGATTCTTTTCAAGTAGTATTGCAAGTGGGTTCTTTGCCATTTTTAGAGAGATATAGTTTCGTTTTTATGCATTGATTTAGACAAGATTGAATTAGTGACTTGTTTTATTATGACCGAGTATAGAATATAAGGGCTTGTATAATTCTTGTCTCACCTCCCACTAATTTTATTGCAGTTACATACTCCCATGTTATAACCCGGAAGTCATGGTTAGATCGACTTCTTAGTGGTGATCGAGTTCTTTACAAATTTTAACAGACGCAACTTGTCAGGTTTCTTGCCTATTAATTTATGTGAAGTGGTGTCCAACACCAACCCGTCCAACGGATGATTCGATCTTCTTTTACCCCTAGTCTTCATGCCCTCAACCTATCAGTTTTCTTGGCAGTCTAGACTATCTAAGTTGTTGATCATCAACGTCTATTAGTTTGACTATTGAATCTCGCCCGATAACCTATCAGGTTTCTAGGGGCGAAATTTATCACCAACCGATGGCACCTAATGCACTCAAGAATTTTTCAACCTCTACCAAATGTACTACCCCGATAACTTTGAAGCATAGCACACCGGCTCGGGTATCAATTTTCTACGAGTTTGATGGAGGGTAGGGAACCTCGTAACCTTTTTCAAACTTAGTCTGTTTGTATGTCGGGAGAATTTTCGATTAATGTTACACTTTGCACATTAATTCATTTATAAGCGCGTTTGTGTTTGTCAATCATTCAAAAATGAAAAACAATAAATAGCAACCTAGTTACTACCAGTATATAGCTCATAACTTTTTCCTAAATATTAGGCCAAGTGAATGACCCAATAAAGAAAATAAAAAAAATAGTTTTCGATTCTTCGTCTTCTCGGTCGGTTGTCTTAGGTCTTCGTCATAGCCAAATAAATAATTACATCATTGGAAATGCATCCTATACAAATTTTTCTAGTAAAAATAAATAGGCTCAAAACGATCTTTACAACCCAATCGAATCGAACAAATCAAAAACTAAGTCCACGAGCTATATCACCATCACATAAGGCATTCCATACAACATGTAACGGCAATAAAATTAAATAACTAATTTAATATATTAACCAATTAATATATGAAATTAATCTATTCAATTCCTACAAATATTAATCCAATTAATATTTAGTGGCACTAAAACTAAATAATCAATTAATATGTTAATCCAATTAATATAAAAATTAATCTATTCAATTTAACGGCATTAATCTAATTAATACACATAATCGTCAAGTTAATTCGTTCGAAGTAATTCGGCCAAAATAATATTCACGTTTAATTAATTTCCCTTAACAAAAAATATTCCAAATATAATTTAGTCAAACTAAAATCTAATTTAAATTTTGGAAAATAATTACAACGAAATATAAACTTAAGACGGAGTCCCGGACCATCCTGTATGAAGCCAGGCCCGCGGGCCGATTCAAAATCGGGCCAAAACCCGAGAGATATCAAGACTCGGCACAGCGGAGCCTTGTCCAGTAGTCTGGTCGAGACTCTCCCGGCAGCCAGGGCAGCCGGCCCTAGCAGTGCTGCCGGCAGCCCCGTCTCATTTTTTTGGCTCGTTTCCAAAACGTGATGTTATGACGAACAATTAAATATTTCCGATTATACCAATTATAATACTAAATCATAAACATCATCTAAAAGCATTCAAAATGCACATATAATCGTATATAGGGTATCATTGACCTCGCTCCGATACCACTGTTGGGATCCGGATACAAAAAAAAATATGCAGCGGAATAATAAAATTCAATATGACGAATCTCAAACAGGATCGATCAAGTAACGTATATATGAAAATAAATTGACAAAGACAAAAGGATCAAAGTCCCATACCTTTGAAACCTTTGATAATATCTTTGTAATTTTGATGATGACCACGAACCCGAATCCGAGCATGAATCCCTTCCTTGGAAACACCGAAAACATGATGTCTCTACTTCACCAGGCGATGGAACTTGACCGGAAAAATTCAACGCAACTCCGTTCGTCAAGAACATGGCTAGGAAGTTATCGCCGGAATTTTTTCTCTCAATTTTCCTACTTGCTTTTCACTTCTAAAATGATGAACAAAATGAAAAGGAAAATTCTCTCCCTCTCACTTTTGCTCTCGGACGAATGCTTCAAGGTAAGGTGTTGGTGGTGTTTTTATTTTATATGTGAAAGCGTGTTCAAAAGGAAATCATGTGAAATGATTCCATATCCTTACAATAAGGAACATGTTGAGGGTATCTTGCCACTAAAATAAAACAACACCAAGTCAAAAGGAGAGGGAGAGGGGCGGCTATGAGGAAACTTCCAAGAAACGGGCCGAGTCACTCGGTTCGTGTACCGGACGTTCGTCAAATGAATCTGTTAAATACACTCCGTTTTATTTCTAATGTATTTATACTTAATTAATTAATCCAATTAATTAATTATATCAAATACAAATATATTTCTCTATGAAATATTATTTATGAATTAAATTAATTATCCAATAACTTAATTTTAATTCATAAGACCGCTATATATGATTTATCCATTAAATCATAATTAGATATCTAATATCTAATATTAATAGACAGATGATAAATTCATATTTATCCGTCAATGATCCTGGTGCGCGACTTTGTAGGTCCGTCTCAGCCGGCATTGGGAGGAACCAATGAGTGCGGGTAGCACTTAGCCAGCTTATCAGGCCGCACTCTAAACCCCGACTGAGAATGAATGGAGGAATCATTGAACCATTATATCGTGAATACCATATACGTATAGACCCTTCATCAGATGTCCCGGTCAAGTCTTCGGTTCACAATAAAGTCAAACCCTACTGTTGACTAGACACTATACATGTGTTAATGCAAATCCAGACCGACTCATTACTAGTGTATTCAATACGACTAGATCAGAATGCTTTGGCCAAATATTTATGATCTTATTTGCCATTAACCATATAGGAAATACGGCTGCTCACTAACAGGAGATAAAATCCTTTCTTGGCGTACAGTAAAGACTGCTACCTGCCCGTATAGTCCGCACTTCGAGGTTGACCCAGCGATTAAGCAAGTGGGTCTAACTACTCTTATGACAAACTAAATATCACAGGCACAGCTCTTACTTTGGAATCTAGTTTTATTTTGACGTTAGATGAAGTACTGGTTTTGCCCAAGGAGCATAAAAATATTGTGTCCATTCCAGTCTTGGACCGGAAAGGATTTTCTTTCTTCATTGGCAATGGTAGTTGTAAAATTTATTTTCGAAATAAATTGGTTGGAACAGCTACATTGTTGAATGGTTTATATCATCTGAACTTACAAAATAAATCAGCAGTGAACACTATAACTAGGAATGTGGCAGGCATGATACTAATCAAGCTCTTAAGTGCCACCTTAGACTTTGTCACATTGGTCAGACCAAGGTTCACAAAATAGAGAAAGATGGACGTTTAAGTCCATTTGGTGTAGAACCCTATCCAACTTGTGAATCCTGCCTTAGAGGCAAGATGACTAAGTCCCCCTTCACAGGGACTTTTGAAAGGGCTGCTAAAAAACTTGGATTGGTACATACCGACATTTGTGGTGCTTTGGAAGAAGCTCGAGATGGATATCATATTTGATAACGTTCACAGATGATCATACTAGGTATGCTATTATGTACTTAATGAGACAGAAGTCCGAAGCCTTTACTAAATTCAAGGAATTTAAGGCCCTAGTTGAAAAACAGACTGGATGTCATATAAAGGCCCTTCGGTCAGACCGACGTGGCATGTATATGAGCATCGAGTTTGATGAGTTCCTTAAGGAACATGGAATAGTTTCACAATTCACGCCGCCAGGAACCCCAAAGTTAAATGGTGTTTCAGAAAGGAGAAATCGGACTTTGTTGGACATGGTTCGCTCTATGTTGAATTACACTAATTTACCAATTTACCTGTGGGGGTATGCCTTACTTCCCTCTGTCTATATCCTCAATAGATATCCTTCTATATCTATTCCTATCACTCCGCATGAGATGTGGAAAGGTATGAAACCAAGTCTTAATCACATAAGGATTTGGGGATGTCCAGCCTATGTCAAGAAGGCTAAGGTTGACAAACTGGAAGCAAGGTCCGTCAAGAGATGTTTCATTAGATACCTAGAGGACTCGATGGGTTATCTATTCTACATGACAGAAGACCATACGGTCGTTGTGGCTTTACAAGCGCACCTCCTTGAGGATGAATTCATTCAGGAGGGTGGCTTGGGTAGCAATGTCTCTTTGGAAGAGCACAAAAAAGTCCTGAGGTGACATCTGATCAGGGATCACGAACCGAACCTATTGTGACACAACCTCCACTTAAAAGGTTTGATAGAGCGTCTCACTTACCTGAGAGGTATGTCTATACACATGTCAAGGAACTGGGTCTCCACGACATACCTGATAGCCGTGAGGATGACTCTATCACCTATGACAAAGCGATAGTGGATGTGGACTCCGCTAAATGGCAAGAAGCTATGAAAGCTGAGATAGACTCGATGTATGGCAATCAGGTCTGGACTCTAGTAGATCTACCAACTGGCATAAAGCCTATTGGAAGTAAATGGATCTATAAGAGAAATACTGATGGGGATGGCAAGTTTGACGCCTATAAGGCCAGGCTTGTGGCAAAGGGTTATACCCAAAGGGAAGGGATCGATTATCATGATACCTTCTTGCCTGTAGCTATGATTAAGTTGATTCGCATGATGCTTGCCATTGCTGCCCATTATGATTATGAAATATGGCAAATGGACGTCAAAACGGCTTTTCTATATGGATACCTCGAGGAGGAAATCTATATGGGACAACCTAAGGGTTTTGTGTCCAAAGCTAATATTCATAAGGTGTGTAAGCTGCAACGAGCCATTTATGGGCTGAAGCAAGCTTCTCGGAGTTGGAACCTTCGATTTGACGAAGCAGGTAAGGACTTTGATTTCGTGCAAAATGAGGAGGATCCATATGTTTACAAAAGGGTCAGTGGGAGCAACATTGCGTTCTTAGTACTATATGTAGATGATATTCTACTTATGGGAAATAACATAGCAATACTCAAGACTATTAAAGCTTGGCTTTCTAAAACGTTCTCCATGAAAGACTTGGGAGAAGCTTCTTATATTCTAGGGATCCGTCTTTAGAGAGATAGACCACAAAGAATGATTGGACTTTCCCAAGCCCTCTATATAGATAAGATCCTGAGAAGATTCAAGATGGATGATTATAAAAGAGGGTTACTTCCCCTGCGACATGGAATTCATCTCACCAAGAAAATGTGTCGTCAAAGTGAGGAAGACAAAAGAGAGATGAGTACGGTACCCTATGTCTCGGCAGTGGGTAGCCTCATGTATGCTACGTTGTGCACGAGACCGGACTTAACCTACGCTGTGAGTGTGGTAAGTCGATTTCAAGTAAACTCGTGAAGGGAACATTGGACTGCCGTCAAGAACATTCTTAAGTACTTAAGAAGAAGTATAGATATGGTTCTTACTTGTGGTGGTGGAGAACTGAAGGTAGTTGGATTCACGATTCTAATTTTTAAGGAGACAAGGACGACTCTAAGTCAACATCTAGGTATTTGTTTACTCTCAATGGAGGAGCAGTATCTTGGAGAAGCTCCAATCAAAGCGCTACTGCATATTCCACCTTCCAATCGGAGTACCAAGATGCCTCAGAGGCTAGCAAGGAAGCATTTTGGATGCAAAAGTTTGTGCAAGAACTTCAAGTGGTGCCTAATGCGGAGCTGCCTATATCACATAGAGATAAAATATCACATCGTTCGAGATATGGTTGAAAAAGGATATGTTTCGTTGCAAAGAGTAGACTCGGAAGACAATGTCTCTGACCCGCTGACTAAGCCATTATCTCAGGATGTCTTGGAAAGACATCTGAAGAACATGGGTATTGGATACCATGATATGTGGTATTGAGTACAAGTGGGAGATTGTTAGGAATATGCCCTCGAATGCCACTGAAGGGATGAGAGAGAAGGGGCATTGTACTTGTAATTATGGAAATATCAATAAAAGGCAATATGATTCATTCACTGTTTATTGTATTTCAAATGCATTCTTGATTTGGTGAACATTAAAGTGAAGTACATGTAAATAAGAGCGAAGATTCCATTCTCGTTATCGGATAAGAGAAAATGCACTAGAAGTGTTTAAAGTTTATTTACGTAGATTGTTCGCAAGTCGATAAACTTAATTGGGCATTAAGTTTTGAGTAAGATTTGTATAACTGATGCTAGGACGTGTGCATGTCTTGATAGCATAGTTATAAGTATATTGGTGGGACCAGTATACTCGTACACGACTCATACTTGATTGAGTCACACGGTATTCACTCTCGGAGAGTCGATGATGAATCGAAAGGTTGGGAAAGTATACGTGGACCTTTGACTTGAGGGTTCAGTAAGAGATGTGCCTGTGACATTTAGTTTGTCATTAGAGTAGTTAGACCCATTTGCTCAATCGCAGGGTCACCCTCGAAGTGCGGACTATACGGGCAGGTAGCAGTCTTTACTGTATGCCAAGAAAGGATTATATCTCTTATTAGTGAGCAGGCGAATTTCCTATATGGTTAATGGCAAATAATATCAAAAGTCTTTGGCCAAAGCATTCTGATCTAGTCATATTGACTACACTAGTAATGAGTCGGTCTTGATTCGCATTAACATATGTATAGTGTCTAGTCAACAGTAGGGTTTGACTTTACCGTGACCCAAAGACTTGACCAGGACATCTGATGAAGGGTCTATACGTATATGGTACTGACGACATAATGGTTCTGGAATGATTCCTTCATTCGTTCTCAGTTGGGATTTACAGTGCGGCCCGCTAGGCTGGCTAAGTGTTGCCCGCACTTATTGGTTCCTCCTAATGCCGGCTGAGACGGACCTACAGAGTCGCCATCAGGATCGTTGACGGATAAATATGAATTTATCATCTCTCTATTAATATTAGATTTTGGATATCTAATTCTGATTTATTAGATAAATTAAATAGCGGTCTTAGGAATTAAAATTAAGTTACTGGTAATTAATTTAATTTATAAATAATATTTCTTAGAGAAATATATTTGTATTCGATATAATTAATTAATTAGATTAATTAATTAAGTATAAATACATTGGAAATAAAACAGAGCGTATTTAGCGGATTTGTTTGACGAACATCCGGTACACGAGCCAAGTGACTCGGCCCGTTTCTTGGAAGTTTCCTCATAGTCGCCCCTCTCCCTCTCCTCTTGACTTGGTGTTGTTTTATTTTAGTGGCAAGATACCCTCAACATGTTCCCTATTGTAAGGATATGGAATCATTTCACATGATTTCCTTTTGAACATGCTTTCACATATAAAATAAAAAAACCACCAACACCTTACCTTGAAGCATTCGGCCGAGAGCAAAAGTGAGAGGGGGGGGGGGATTTTCTTTTTCATCTCGTTCATCATTTTTGAAGTGAAAAACAAGTAAGAAAATTGAGAGAAAAAATTCTGGCGATAAATTCCTAGCCGTGTTCTTGATGAACGGAGTTGCGTTGAATTTTTCCGGTCAAGTTCCGTCGCGTGGTGAAGTAGAAACATCGTGTTTTTGGTGTATTCAAGGAAATGATTCGTGCTCGGGTTCGGGTTCGTGATTGTAACACCCAGAAAATGGCGACTATTATAGTGCCGTGGACCTCCACTAGGACCCACCAAGCGAAATCACAACATAAAGTTTAACATCCATAAACGCGGTACCGAACCACGTTTATTAATCAAAACCCCGATATGTAGTATAAATCATATCCGTCAACTCACAAAACCGTACACAGTATCTAAATTCGGTATAGACCATACGGAGATGGAATTACCTTACAAATTATAATACATTCATACGAAATAAAATAAAATAAAAAATCATAGTAAGACATAACCGAACATCAAAAGACTCGGGCCCCCCGAACTAGCACCCTTCAATATCCTTCGCCGCCATCATGCTCTTCCTGCGCTTTGCCCTTTCCTCATCCTGAAATATAAGTATTTCGCCTAAACGACAGGGTGAGCTATACATGATAATAATTCTCATGGCATTATACAATTCATATACATACGGATCTCAAAGGAAACAACCGACTACTGAATATACCCCTCAGGCGTATAAACAGTCAGTCCCAACTGTCGAATGTATCCAATCATGCAAACGACCAACAACATGGCTCAAGACGGACGTCACAATACGCTCGATCCGGAAATGTGTCCGTGCACATGTCCACCCCATATACGGAATCCAGAATATACATGGGATGATGTACCTAATTAGCCTCACAAACTACGTCTCGTGTGCACGATCTAATGCAGAAATATCCACGCATGACCATCAAGTGTCCAGATAAAAATCCTACACATAACTAATCGGCATGCAGATATAACTCCAGAGATGTCACGATGCAACAAGACAATGAAACTTAATGAATTACACATTTATCAAAGAATCAAACAACTTACCGAAGTGACAACAAAGCTCAAGTAGACCAACGGTAACAAGGGCGATAAACTTGGGAATACAATCCCACCACAAACGGTAACACGATCAAAGACATCACCACATCATAAATCATAGATTCATAGAGCATTACATATACACGAGACGCATAATATTCCCAAGAATTCAACCATCATTATAACTAAGCAAGGTAACTTGCCTCAATTCCGTAGATGAATAATCCTTCTTTGAATGAACAAACGAACGGTATCTTCGTCTATCAATACTCACTTGAACAAGCAACCTTGAATGAAACGTAATCCATTCAGCAACACTTTCGTACGATAATGGTATTAATTCATAGAGACAATATCCATAACTTTACTCGAATAGTTCAACTATCCTAACGAACATTCTAACATTAATTCCTATCATTTGAAGTCAAGAACTTTATCAATGTAATACTATGATGATTAATCGTACTCTCAATCTATCAACACTACCGATTAACGTTGAACATGTTAAAAGTTTGTGTTTATTAACATTCTTCGTCATATTCCAATGATTACGTTAAACCGAACTAAAAGTGAAATCATAACTTTAAGTTTTAAGCATAATAAGAACATCATCCAAATTTACGTCTCCTAATACACAAGGATCAATGTAATTGAATTCAGCCACTAATTCTACCGCATCATTAACACCCATAATCGTTATAATCGTCCTAAGAACACTATCAACATTTTAATGTAGTGATCAACACCTACTTGAGTTATCAACATAAGGATATACTTGAATATATAAAGGTTATATAAAGGTTATACTTGTGTTCTTCATAACCCATTATCATCCCTTAAAATTTGCTCAAAACATAATTATATCATTGAGGGTTTTTGAAACTCTAAAGACATCATCAAATTCTTCCTAATGAGTTGTTAAACCTTCTCCAATTTATGACTATAACATCATAGGATCCTACTAGCAATTAAGAACATATTCATAACTCTAATCTCCTGGTTTTTAACATGATTACCTAAGGGTTTTATATTGAACATGTTATTCCACAACTTCATCAATCATTCAAGGAATGGTTCTAGCAATATATCATGTTCCAAACTAAATTTGTACATAACTTCAATGTTCATCATGATCTACCAGGTTATTATAACACTACAAGAACTACTCCTTTCTAACATCAACAATCATATGAAACAACAAGTGTAAGATAACCAACCTCAAGAAAGGGATGAAGAATAGCACCAAAACTTCTAAGAACACACTCCTAGCTTATAGTTACCAAGCTATAATCCAAGTGTTGTAACTCTAACATGAGATTGGAGGACAAGAATATGATCTAAGGGGGCAGGGGATCGGTTCTGAGAGAGGGAGGATGAAATAGAGTCGTACAGAAATGAAAGGCAACCCATACTTTTATAACCCGTATTAAGCATTACGTATGCTAAGATAAAGCTTAACGTACGTTAAACACATTACTAACGTAATCTTACAAGCATTACGTACGTAACGAATTCCCAGATGTTACTGACTCAAAACACATATGCTATTATGTACGTTGTCAAAATTAACGTACGTAAGTCTCTCATACATTACGTACGCTAATGCATAGCTATTACGTACGTAATGGCCATTGACTAGGCTGTCACGATCGAATCACCGACCACTGCCCACTTCTGGTCACATCTGCCGAAAGGTGAGCTGCTGATTGATACCCCTCATTACGTACATTAACATAGGAGTGTTACGTATGTAATGCTATGTACATAGCGTACGTAAAGGTAATATGTTAGCGCACGCTAAGGGTAACAACAAGTAAAAATGAAATTCCCCACTTAACATCTAACAATCAACTATAGTGTGAACGACTAAGATCAACAATTCAATTTAACATAACTCATCAATATACTCATTACAATAAACATGGATATGGTACGAAAATGCTCGATTTAATCGAAGAATACAATAGCAAAGGCAAGGGTATTATATACTCCCACCTAAAAGGCGTTTCGTCCCTGAAACTAAGGGGTAAACAACTCGGGGTATCTCTCTCGCATACTATCCTCAGTTTCCCATGTAGCCTCCTCGATTCCATGTCTCGACCACTGCATCTTCAATAAGGGAATCATCTTGTTCCTCAACTGTTTGACCCTCCTCTCAAGTATCCGTACAGGACGTTCTTCATACGAATGGTCATCAGCTATCTCGACCTTGTCGAATCGAATAATGTAGATCGGGTCAGAAACATACTTTCTCGATTGAGATACATGAAATACATTGTGGATTCGACTTAAAGCTGTTGGTAACGCCAAACAATAGGCTAGGTCACATACACGTTCCAAAATCTCAAACAGACTAATGTACCTCAGGCTCAGCTTGCCTCTTTTCCCAAAACGGAAAACACCTCGAGTCGGGGACACTTTTACTAGTACATGATCACCAACCTCAAACTCGAGTGGTCAACGACGATTATCTGCATACGATTTCTGGTGGCTCTGAGCCGTTAATAGACGACTCTTAATCTGAGCAATCTTCTCGCGGGCTGCTAACAACATATCAGGCTCCGTACCAATGGATTAAGACAAGTCGTCCCAACACAAAGGGGACCTACAACGACGACCATACAATACCTCATAAGGTGCCATCTTGATCGAGGCGTGCCAACTGTTATTATAGGTGAATTCCACCAATGGTAGTTGGGCTTCCCAGTCGTACTTCCAATCGAGAGCACACGCCATCAACATATCCTCCAGAGTTTGAATAGTCCTCTCAGACTGACTGTCGGTCTGAGGATGAAATGCCATAATGAAGTTTAACTGTGTACCCATCGCACGATGAACCGCCTTCCAGAAATGTGACACGAACCGTCCGTCACGATCTGATACAATACTCTTGGGGGTACCATGCAGCCTCACAATCTCTTTAATGAACAACTGAGCCAACCTCTCAGGACCCCACGTATCCTTAATATCCAAGAAGTGGGCTGATTTGGTCAGTCGATCCACAATCACCCAAATCGTATTCATACCTCGATGGCTCATCGGCAAGCTAGTAATAAAATCCATCGATATGTCTTCCCACTTCCACATGGGAATCGGGAGTGGTTTCAGCACGCCCGCTGGTCGCTGATGCTCAATCTTGACCTGCTCACAGGTCAAACACCTCGAAATGAATTCTGCAACTTCCTGTTTCATATTACCCCACCAATAATACGGCTTCAAATCCTTCTACATTTTGTTCGATCCTGGGTGAATGGAATATGGGGTAGCATAAGCCTCCTTAAGAATAGTGTTCCTCAACTCTTCATTCGCCGATACACAAACACGATATTTGTAGCGTATTAGTCCGTCCTTGTGAACCATAAATCCCGGGGCTTTCCCCTGATCTACTTCTTCCCGAATTGTAGATTAGAACGGGTCCGTCATCTGTTTCATCTTGATTATCTCATCAAGGGACAATGAAATCTCAAGCGTGAAAAGTTGTCCCTGAATGCGCTGTAACCAGATCTCAATATACGGCCTCATGAACTCTAACTGCAATTCTATCTGAACAGTCAAGCGGGCAACTATCTTGATGCATAGGCAATCACTATCCCATTCTGGATTAATACGCAGCCAAGGCCCTATCTCGACGCATCACTATATACCATGAATCCTTCTGTTCCTTTTGGTAGAACCAAAATAGGTGCTGAAATCAATCGACTCTTGAGTTCATCAAAACTTTGCTGACATGCTTCCGACCGCAAATATTTCTTATCTTTCCTCAAGAGATTAGTCATCGGTTGAGCAATTTTGGAAAAACCTTCCACGAACCGTCAGTAATAGCCTGCTAGACCCAGGAAACTGCGAACTTTCTTCACGTTCTTCGGAGGTAGCCAGTCTCGGATAGCTTCTGTCTTCTGTGGGTCTACTCTTACTCCATCTGCTGATATTACATGTCCAAGAAAAACAACTTCAGGCATCCAGAATTCACATTTAGGAAATTTTCCATAGAGTTGTTCCTGCCTTAACGCATCGAGAACATGACGGAGGTGATACTCATGCTCTTCATGGTCTCGAGAGTAAGTCAGATCTCGTCAATAAAAACGACTACAAAACGGTCCAGATAATTAATAAAAACTCGATTAATCAATTCCATGAACACTGCCAGTGCATTAGTCAGTCCCCATGGCATGACAACGAACTCATAATGCCCATAACGAGTATGAAAAGCTGTCTTTGGAATGTCAGACTCTCGAATCCTCAACTGATGATACTCGGGTCTTAAGTCGATCTTGGATAATACAGCAGTGCCTTGGAGCTGATCCAGCAAATCATCAGTACGAGGTAATGGATATTTGTTCTTGATTGTTACCTTGTTCAGCTCACGGTAATCAATACACAAACGCAGAGATCCGTCTTTCTTCCGTACAAACAACACCGGCGCTCCCCAAGGAGACGCACTAGGTCGAATGTAGCCCTTTTCAGTGAACTCCTCAAGTTGGATCTTCAACTCCTGCATCTCGGTCGGTGCCATACGATACGGTGCTTTCGAAAGCGGGGACGTTCCTGGCTCCAACTCAATGATGAATTCTACCTCCCGATGTGGGGGTAATCTTGGCAAATCATCTGGAAATACATCTAGGTAGTCTCAAACTACCGGAATATCAGTCAACTCAACTGGTTGGTCGGTTGTCTTGGTCATGTAGCACCAATAACCAACACACCCCCGATTCAGCAGTTTTACTGCCTTTATTGCGCTAATGACTCTCCCGGAATGACTGGGATTATCACCCTAAAAAATACACTCAACACCATCATCAGCTGTGACGGTCACTATTCGCCTACGGACGCTAAGCACGGCATCATGACGATCCATCCAATCGATACCCAAGATCACATCATCTTTAGATAAATCGACCATAATCAAGTCTGACAACCACTCACGGTCATTCATGCGAATCAGACGGTTTTGTACTTCATTATTCCCAACAATTCTCCTACCATCGGGTAGACCAATGACATAAGGTTCACAATCGGTAACATGATCTAATTGCAAACGACTCAAACAAGAAGTAGACAAAAAGGAGTGTGAAGCACCAGTATCCAAAAGGACACAAACGGGTTGAGAGTGGATTTCGAGAGTACCTGCAATCATGCGAGCTTCGGGATCGTCAGCCTTCTTCATCTCACAGACTCTGGGTTTTGCAACTCCGGTACCAGCTGCACCAACTTGATTTCCTCGGCATATACCTTTGTTTGCCCTGGTAGTCTGATAAGAAGCGGATGGAGGTACACGGTCCTGAACAGAAGACTGTACTGGAGCAAGAGATGCTACAGGAGCATGCCCGGGTCCACCCCTGCAATAGCGAGCATGATGTCCATTCTTCCCACAAGTGTGGCAGGCGACGGTCGGCTTCGGGCATTTGGAGCTGATGTGTCCCTGGTCCCCATAGTTATAGCATATGATAGGTGAACTGATCACTCGAGAGTGCGACACGGTCGGCTTCGACGCCGTAGGTGGCCGTTCACAAGGGTTCGGTACAGACTGGGGCTTCCAAAACGTCCCTCGGTTACTGTCTGCCTAGGTCTGGTTCCTGGATCTCTTATTGGAGGACTGGGGCTGCTTCTTGGAAATCTCCTTCGCAGTTAGTTCGTATTCCAGGGATTTCTCGATGAATTCTAGTAGGGTCGTACAGTGGTGATTGAGCAACTGCATCCTCATTCGGGGTTTAAGCCTCTTGAGGAAATATTTGATCTTATCAGCTTCCGAACAGACTCCTAAAGTAGAAAAAGGAAAAAGTGCCTGGAATTTCTCGGCAATAGCTAGCACATCCTCGTTCTCAGATGGATCGGGGTTCAACAACTCTGATAATTTGGCCTCACTGAGTGGTGCGGGATAGTAACGATCTAACATAAGGTTCTTGAATTCTTCCCAAGTACTCGCATCGTCAGTAGGCCTCACAGAAAGCCACTAAGTATGGGCGCCCTTACTAAGGTAGCAAGCTACCACGGCAACTCAGTTCTCTTCTGGGCATCCCACCATTTCGAATAGCTTCTCAAAATTCTCTATCCAGTGTACTATGTCAGTAGGCTCAGAAGAGCCTTCAAAGGTCGGAGGTCGCTGTCGCGATATGTCACTAATGATCCAGCTCACGATTCCGACGTGCACCGGAGGCGGAGGCTGCTGTCCCTGCTATTGTCCATTTGTAGCATTCCTCTGCATTGCTTCCATCATCTGACCCATTTGGGTCATCTGGGCCATCATGCCCTGCATAATCACATAAGGGTCGACATGGGCACCCTCATGTCGTTCGGTGTGGTGGGACTGACTTCTATTAGGTGAATCACTCCTCGCCGAGCTTTTCCCCACATTCGAATGCGTGTTAGCACGTGACCTCGGGATTCGGCCCCTTCCGTGGCCTCGACCCCCTCTACCACGGCCCCTCAAATTACGTTCCATACTGAAAGGATCAAACAATAATCGTAAGCACAGTTCAATTTACATTCTTACGGCCAGATTTACGAATTTATGCTAAATTAGTAGCAACAATGGAACTATATATTCAAGAAAAACAATTGCGAGTATCATATAAAATATCCTATCGTCGTCAAATCAAAACAGTTTCGATTACATGCTCAATTTGGGATTTCCTCAGAAAATCAAACCGATAAATCTTACCACACATTCTCGAATGCCAAGATCGACAAAGAGATCGATTCGTCAGCAATATTATGCAGTAATCAAATCATGAATCATGAGAAACATACCGTATTCGACGAGTCAGGCGCTTGCACAGGACACATGCGGCATGAAGGTTTCTTGATGTTAGTTCGGTCTACAATGACTAAAAAAAAGACTCTGCGATACCATATTCTGTAACACCCCGAAGACGGCGGCTATTACAGTGCCATGGACCCCCATTGGGACCCACCAGGCGAAATCACAAAATAAACTTTAACATTCATAAACGCGGTACCGAACCACGTTTATTAATCAAAACCCAGATATGGAGTATAAATGATATATGTCAACTCACACAACCGTACATAGGATCCAAATTCGGTTTAGACCATATGGAGATGGAAAATACCTTACAAATTATAATACATTCATCCGAAATAAAATAAAATGAAAAATCATAGTAGGACATATCTGAACATCAAAAGACTCAGGGCCCCCAAACTAGCACTCTTCAATATCCTTCGCCGCCATCGTGATCTTCCTGTGACTTGCCCTTTCCTCGCCCTGAAATACAAGTATTTCGCCCAAACCACAGGGTCAGCTATACATGATAATAATTCTCATAGAATTATACAATTCATATACAAACGGATTTCAAAGAAAACAACCGACTACTGAATATACCCCTCAGGCGTATAAACAGTCAGTCCCAACTGTCGAACGTATCTAATCATGCGAACGACCAACAACATGGCTCAAGACGGACATCACAGTATGCTCGATCCGGAAATGTGTCCGTGCACATGTCCACCCCGTATATGGAATCTAGAATATACATGGGATGATGTACCTAATTAGCCTAACGAACTACGTCTCGTATGCACGGTCTAAAGTGGAAACATCCATGCATGACCATCAAGTGCCCGGCTAAAAATCCTACACATAACCAATCGGCACGCAGATATGACTCCAGAGATGTCACGATGAAACATGACAACGAAACTCAACGAATTACACATTTATCAAAGAATCAAACAACTCAGCGAAGTGACAACAAAGCTCAAGGAGACCAACGGTAACAAGGGCGATAAACTTGGGAATACAATCCCACCACAAACGGTAGCACGATTAAAGACATCACCACATCATGTATCATATATTCACAGAGCATTACATATACACGAAACGCATAATATTCACAAGAATTCAACCATCATTATAACCAAGCAAGATAACTTGCCTCAATTCCGTAGATGAATAATCCTTCTTTGAACCAATAAACGAACAGTATCTTCATCTAACAATACTCACTTGACAAGAAACCTTGAATGAAACGTAATCCATTCAACAACACTTTCGTACGATAATGGTATTAATTCATATAAACAATATCCATAACTTTACTCGAATAGTTCAACTATTCTAACGAACATTCAAACATTAATGCCTATCATTTGAAGTCAAGAACTTTACCAATGTAATACTATGATGATTAATCATACTCTCAATCTATCAACACTATCGATTAATGTTGAACATGTTAAAAGTTTGAGTTTATTAACATTCTTCATCATCTTCCAACGATTACGTTAAACCGAACTAGAAGTGAAATCATAACTTTAAGTTTTAAGCATAATAAGAACATCATCCAATTTACATCTCCTAATACACAAGGATCAATGTAGTTGAATTCGGCCACTACTTCTACCGCATCATTAACACCCATAATTGTTATAATCGTCCTAAGAACACTATCAACATTTTAATGTAGTGATCAACACCTACTTGAGTTATCAACACACCCGATTAACTTGAATATATAAAGGTTATACTTGTGTTCTTCATAACCCATTATCATCCCTTAAAATTTGCTCAAAACATAATTATATCATTGAGGGTTTTTGAAACTCTAAAGACATCATCAAATTCTTCCCAATGAGTTGTTAAACCTTCTCCAATTTATGGCTATAACATCATAGGATCCTACTAGCAACTAAGAACATATTCATAACTCTAATCTCCTGATTTTTAACATGATTACATAAGGGTTTTATATTGAACATGTTATTCCTCAACTTCATCAATCATTCAAGTAATGGTTCTAACAATATTATCATGTTCCAAACTAAATTTGTACATAACTTCAATGTTCATCATGATCTACCAGGTTATTCTAACACTACAAGAACTACTCCTTACTAAAATCAACAATCATATGAAACAACAAGAGTAAGATAACCAACCTCAAGAAAGGGATGAAGAATAGCACCACAACTTCCAAAAACACACTCCTAACTTCTAGTTACCAAGCTATAATCCAAGTGTTGTATCTCTAACACGAGATTGGAGGACAAGAATATGATCCAAGGGTGCATGGGATCAGTTCTGAGAGAGGGAGGATGAAATAGAGTCGTGCAGAAATGAAAGGCAACCCATACTTTTATAACCCGTATTAAGCATTACGTACGCTATAGATAAAGCTTAATGTACGCTAAACATATTACGTACGTAATCTTACAAGCATTACGTACGTAACGAATTCCCAGATGTTACTGACTCAAAACACATATGCTATTTCGTACGTTGTCAAAATTAACGTATGTAAGTCTCTCGTACATTACGTATGCAGATTCATATCCATTACGTACGTAATGGCCGTTGACTAGGTTGTCACGATCGAATCATCGACCACTGCCCACGTCTGGTCCCACCCACTGAAAGGTGAGCTGCTGATTGATACCCCTCATTACGTACGTTAACATAGGAGTGTTACGTACGTAATTCTACATACATACTATACGTAAAGGTAATATGTTAGCGCACGCTAAGGGCAACAACAAGTAAAAATGAAATTCTCCACTTAACATCTAACAATCAACTATAGTGTGAACGACTAAAATCAACAATTCAATTTAACATAACTCATCAATACACTCATTACAATAAACACGGATATGGTACGACAATGCTCGATGTAATCAAAGAATACAATATTAAAGGTTACGGTATTACAGTAATCATCATCAAAATTCTGAAGATATTATTAAAGGCTTCAAAGGTATGGGACTTTGATCCTTTTGTCTTCGTCAATTTATTTTTTGTATATATATTATCTGATCGATACTGTTTGGGATTCATTATATTGAATTTTATTATTTTGCTGCGTATTCATTTTTGTACCCGGAATCCCAACAGATGGAAGGCAAAAGCACATGAAGATCATGGTGATGGTAAAGGGTCTCAAGGATACTAGTTAAAGGACTGAGTCTTCTTGCTCATGGTTGTATTATACCTGTATTTGTTCTGCTCCATTTCAGTCCTATGTACATTGTTTTGATTTGATATTTCCATTTTCATATGGATTATACTTGTATGATGGTGATTGTGTGGACTGATTGACATTTGTAAGCCATATTATTATATGAACTCCTCGTCAAATTATTTTGTAGCATAATATAGTTCTTAAATTATGGTTAAGTTCTCTTGATTATTTATGATTATTGTATTATAATTCGCCTATTGGGGATCCACAACACTGTAATACCACCTAGTTTGGAGTGTTAATGAAGTTGGTATTAGAGCGTTGTTTTAAATACTTCAAGTGTGAATAATTCCTTTTTGGGGGTTATTGCTCACCGAACTAGTATCAAGGTACATTCACATCACATGTGACCTGTGCAAGTGTCGAGCCTTGCATACTAAATATAGTATGTCATCACTTGTGCCAGGATTTAGTTACTAGCAATAAGAATTGATTTTGTTGAGTGATCCTTATGTTGCTCTTATTAGAGTCTATCATTTGGTTGGTATTCTTCGTTTATCCTTTTGCTGATCTTATTGGAGTATATCATTTGGTTGGTACTTTTGATGGATCCTGTTTGTTGATCTTATTTTCATCCTGACTTTGCACCAATGATTTTGTAACTTTTTTGGCACTGATTGTGTAGTTGATTTATTGATGTACTGTGTTGGAGCCTATATGCGCGTTATTACATTTGTTATAGTGTAATGATTGATTGATTGTGAGGCATGATTGAGTTGTGCTCATTATTTAAATTTATGCATTCAGTATAGAAATAGGAGTCAGAGGACGTGATAGAGGGGGTAGAGGCCGTAGAGCGTGCCGGATCCCAAGACCTCGGGTGAATACACGTCCAGATGCGGCACTATAGCATAGTTCGGCGGGCACTGATGCTCCCTACTTGGCTTAAAATGTTACTATTTCACTAGTGGCTAGTGATTCACGTTTGGAAAGCCATACTCAATGAATTGAATAGAACGAGGTTATTCGAGTCGACCCCTATTTGTTTATGCATGGAATAATAGCCCACATGACATATATGGCTCGACTAATGGAGACTATGCAGGCCCCATTAGCTCATGGCTAGCAGTAGCGAGATCCCCATCCACCGCCTCGGGTAAAGTGGGAACTGTTAGTCTGATAATTGGTGATATCTCTCATCAGTGATTGTTGACTTTTGAGGGTTCGTGTGAACCCGACCATAGTTCATTGTCTCGAGCATTTCGGGAATTTCTTCAACATGGTTTTGTGTCAGAAAGAGAACCAAGTGGCTAATATCGACTTACTACCTTCGTAAGATGCTCATTCATGGTGTCTATTTATGAAACCCGACTGACGATATTTCTAATTAGGATGAGTTCAAGACTCTCATATTAGAGAGATACTATGCGACCACTTCAGGAGAAGCTATGTTGTCAGAGTTACTGAACTGAGATCCTTCCGAGGATGATAATATTTTATATGTTGTCGAGAAGTTTCAAGAACTTCTCCCATTTGCAGCCTTGGATACGCATATGCAGTTGCTTAATCACCAATGTGATATGCTGCCTGAATTTATTGAGAAAGTTCTCAAGTTTGAGCTTATTATTAAAAAGATTTTCAACAAGAAACCACTGTTTGCCAACAAGATATCGAGGAATCAGAATCAACCAGATGGTAGTCAGGCAACCTTTAAGAATCCCCTTACTGACCTGACTTATTAAGAGACCATCTACGACATCTAGACCAGTAGATCACGGTCCCGAGTGGCCACTTCGGCCATTGTTTGTTTTAACTGTGAAGCAGAGCCAGTTCAGCACCAAATGTATGAGCCATCAATCACATGTAAACATGTGGAGTTGTTGGACATTAAAATAATTTGCCACGGTGGATCAGAACATGCTTTAATAGCTTCACATACTTTGGAACAGTCTGTTGTTCAGAACCACACCATTACATTCGCCTCCCATCAAACGATAAGGGAGACTTCGGTCTGGTATATCCAATACCGGGGCTAGTAAGACCATGACTTATAATATGAAGAATGCCAGCAATCTAGAGGCCAAGGTGATTACAGGTGCACTCGAGATCATTTCTAAGAGCATGTGTAATCATTTTGATACTGTTGTTTCACATTCATTTATATTTGAGTCATGCATGAGTATACTGCATCTAGATAGTGTTATCGAATGCGAGCATGTGTGATTGGTCTACATGATGGTAGAAAGAATATTGGGAAGTTAAGAACTATTCAATTCATGTGAATGACACTGGGTGGTTGCAAACTTGATCGTGGTAGAGTATAATCTTGGGTATCGATTAGATAGATAGTCATGATGCTGTTCTTAGCTTCCATAAGCGGATGGTGACTGTCAGTTCCGATCATGGTTTTGAGTATGTTTTTAAGGGTGGCAATACCAATTGTTCTCGGAAAGACATCAGTGCAATGAAGGCAATGAGATTGCTAATCAGGTTTGTGTTGGTTATTGGTGATATATGACCAAGAACAAGGATCGACCAGTTGAGTTGGTCTATATTCAAGTAGTGCGAGAGTACTCAAATCTTTTCTTAGATGAGTTGCCTAGTTTGCCTCCACAGTGAGAGGTAGAATTCACAATTGAGTTCGAGCCAAGTACGTCCCCACTTTCAAAATTACTATACTGTATGGTACCCATTGAGATGTAGGAGCTTAAGAATCAGCTTGATAAACTGACCGACAAGGGTTGCATCCGACCAAGCACTTACCCAAGGGAGCGCCAGTTTTTTATTCATGAGGAAGAAGGACAAATCTCTTAGTTTATTGATTATTATGATCTGAAAAGGATAACAATTAAGAATAAGTATCATTTACCCAATGCCGATGATCTATTGTCAGCTTCAGGGTGTTTTCATATTTTCCAAGATTGACTTGAGACATGGTTACCATAAGTTGAAGATCTTATGGGCACGACGAGTTTGTGTTGATGTTTTTAGGGTTAACAAATTCGTCAACAGTGTTTATGGAATTAGTAAACCAAGTCTTGGTTAAATATTTAGATTTTCTTGTGGTTATTTTCATCAATGACATTTTGGTATAGTCTTTTGATCGCGAGGATCATGGGCAACATCTGCGCCAGTTCTCGACATGTTGAGGCATGAACAACTTATAGCACAAGATCTTATAGTGTGCCTAGAGTCAAATACTACAACTATGTATTCAAGATAAAACAACATGAGATGTTGGCTACAACAAATAATACTGTAGGTGTTTTACTTAGGATAAGTAAACAGAAAACCAACAAGACTGAGAAGGAACTTTAAATCGTTATGAAACAAACATTTTTTTTCATAAAGTATTCATGGTTTTAAAGTAGCATTTAATGCTAATAGGACAACATTTATTACGGTCGAAGAGACTATAGATAGAAGAGCATTTAATGCGGGTCAAAGAAAATATCTGAAGAATCAAATGTGAATCACCTTTAATTCAAACACTCTGAAGTTAAAAACCTCTACACCTCTCTTCTATCGATCAAGAGATAACCGTTACAATCAACCGCTCTAGCTTTATACCGGTACTAGATAAACCTCACTAAGATAGCAATTGCGATTCTAACAATGTCGGATCCTTGATCTTAATAACACCAAATCCAATCGTATCTTTTCTATTACCTCTCGTGTATGGGTTGAAAGTATAAACACTCAAACTAACAATATAAGCTCAATATCACAACAATAATATAATGTATATCAATCTCTAATGAATGTATCGTTTGCTTGAAGTTGTTGTTGCGAAACAATACCATATGAATGGTATTTATAGGCTTCTTCATCAAACTAGCCGTTAGCTCCCTGAATCTTCATTACGGCCGCTATCAGCTTCATATTACCGTCGTTAGCCACTTAAAGTATGTTAACACATCCTGGTTACGTACGTTAACATCTCCCAGTTTGAGTCTAGTAACATATGTCTCTTTCCTTACGTACGTTGTCAAATCTTCTTTACGTACGTTAATCTATCTTATTAGTGTACGTTAATCCTTATACATAGCGTATGTTAATCCATATAACCGTTGCTTGATTTGTCAAAGTATCCGTTCCACCTTTATGAATTTTACCAGCTTTCCCAACGTTCATCTGATTTGAACACATTATGTACGTTAACATGTCCTCTTTATGTACGTTAATCTTCCACTTTTACGTATGTTATGACGTATTTTTTACGTACGTTAAGCATGCAATTTCCAGCTTTTTGCAATCCATTTCCTTCGATGCTTTGCTTTGCCTTTTGTTGTTTTGTTTTGTGTAACAATTTTAATCATCAAAACACTATTAAGCATCTATGGAACAAAATGTCCCAACAATCTCCCCCTTTTTGATGATTACAAAACAACACTTCTTCAATGGAATTTACCTGCAAAAATATAAATATATGTGTATGTGTACAGACCAAAGTTTTCGACTTTGTCCGTTTCGTTAGTTTCTTCTCCCATTTCTTTTTCGACTCCTTCTTTCCTTTTCTTTTTCTTTCTGAATTTTCAAATTTTCATCATCTTTTCGACGTCTCCTCATTTTTCTTTTAAACTTCTCTTCGATTTTCTCCCCCTTTTAGGGTTAATCCCATTCTTTTTCTTTTCTCCTTTCTCCCCCTTTTTGTTTTCATCAAAAAATGTAATAAATGACAATAAAATGATAAATACCAAAATGATGTATAAAAAAAATATGCGATACCAAATGATGAATATAACTATATGCATGAATAGGGTATAAACTCCCCCCGACAATATTATCTCCCCTTTGAAAAATTATTACTCCCCCTGAGTAAAATACAAAATTAATTTTTGGGGATCCAACCTATAGTTGGTTTTTGTTTCGATACATGAACGATGTTTGGGATGGTGGTTCCTTTAGGAATCCAAATTTTCTTAACTTTAATCGTCGGTCTTGGGCTTTTGCAATTCAAAATATGGTGCTCGATTTTCAAACATTTTTCGCAATGGGGTATCTTTAAATTTAAGGATTCGTTTTTAGAATGAGGTTTGAATCCCAAATCCTCTTTATTTAAAATAAACTTTTCAACCGAGAGCATATTTTCAAATTTCTCGTTTCCGAGAGAAAATTTCTTCGTAAAAATTTTTAGCTCGGTTTGCAATTTAACAAGATCACCCTTTAAAATATTTTCATTCTCAATGAATTTAGAATGATCGATCTCGATAAACTTTCCCTTTTCCAGAATTTTGGAATTTTTAATTTCCAATGATTTATTTTTAGATTTAGGGGATTTAATTTCGGATAAAGCATTTTAAAAGTCGGTATGCAATAATTCAAAAGCTTCAAATAACTCATCACGAGAGGATGTACTTGGCTTTCGACATCACTATCGTCGAATGAACTTCGGGCCATGAGAGCGAGATTATTTTGATTGATAAAATCATCATCTTCGTCTTCATCGGTCCATGTTGAAAGGAGAACCTCCTTCTTGGGTTTAGCTAGGCAATTCTTTGCAAAGTGGCTTGGTTTACCACATAATCGACAATTGTTGTCGAATTTCTTAGATTCGCCCGAGATGTCTTTCTTTCTCCAGTTTAATAAGGTTTGAAACATATTAATATTCTTGGCATAATATGCCGATTCTTCGTTGCTATCATCCACCGGAATTTCTTCTGTCTTTGACATCTTGTCCTTCATGGCTATTGATCATTCCTTCAGCTTTGGCTTGACACTTCGTGATTTTAAAACTATCTCATATTTAATTAGCGAACCAACGAGGGCGCTAAAATCAAGTGCATTGAGATCTTTATATTCCATGATCCCAGTCATGGTGCCGTCCCATTCGCTAGGTAGTGATCGTAAAATTTTCTTGACTTTTTCACTACTAGATAATGGTTTTCCGAATGAAGCTAGCCCATTAGTGATGACCGAAAATCGGTCGAGCATGTTGGTGATGGACTCGTCACCATTCATCATGAATAATTCATAGTCATGGAGAAGCATATTGATCTTCGTCTCCTTGACTTGATTTGTGCCTTCGTGTGTGATTTCTAACATTTTCCAAATTTCTTTGGCACTATCACAAGACGATATCCGGTTGTGTTCCTCTGGATTTAAAGCACAATACAATAATTGCGTAGCTTTGCAATTATAATGGTCGTTTCTCCAATCCGCGTCGTCATATTCTTTGAAAGATTTAAGCGTACCGTCGGATTTGAGAGGAATTTTCAGACCAAGACATATCACTTTCCAAAGCTCGATGTCATACGCTCGGATGAATATTGACATCTTTTTCTTCCACATCATGAAGTTTGAGCCATCAAAAAATGGTGGTCGGTTAAGAGCAAGGCCTTCGACTGGAGAAATTTGGAACGCCATTTGGATCTTCTCCGCGGATGTAAAGCCGCTTATTGGAGGTACCGCTCCGATGCCAATTGTTGGAACGGAATCAGAATAATGCGCCGTTTGTGCGGAAGCGAAGTGCGGATTTAAAACACACAAGGATTTATAGAGGTTCGGTTATTAACGAAGCCTACATCCTCTCTCGGTATCTTTTTCAATAGGTTGAAGATAAAAACCTCTACACCTCTCTTCTATTGGTCGAGGGATAACCATTACAATCACGTCTTCTATTAGTCCGTGATAAACCACTCGTACTTGTCTTTGTGTCGGTCCAAGTTAAACTGTTTTCCTTTTCTATCAGACAAGGAATCAACCGCTCTAGATTTATATCGGTACTAGATAATCCTCACTAAGATAGCGATTGCGATTCTAACAATGCCGGATCCTTGATCCTAATAACACTAAATCCAATCATATCTTTTCTTTTACCTCTCGTGTATGTGTTGAATGTATAAACACTCAAACTAACGCTATAAGCTCAATATCACAACAACAATATAATGTATATCAATCTCTGATGAATGTATCATTTGCTTGAAGTTGTTGTAGAGAAACAATATCATAGGAATGGTATTTATAGGCTTCTTTATCAAACTAGTTGTTAGGTCCCTGACTCTTCATTACGGCCGCTATCAGCTTCATATTACGACCATTAGCCAGTTAACGTATGTTAACACATCCTGGTTACGTGTGTTAACATCTCCCATTTTGAGTCCAGTAGCATCTGTCTCTTTCCTTACGTACGTTGTCAAATCTTCTTTACGTACGTTAATCTATCTTATTAGCGTTCGTTAATCCTTATACATAGCGTACTTTAATCCATATAACCGTTGCTTGATGTGTCAAAGTATCCGTTCCACCTTTATGACTTTGACCGGCTTTTCCCAATGTTCATCTGATTTGAACACATTACGTACATTAACATGTCCTCTTTACGTACGTTAATCTTCCACTTTTACGTACGTTATGATGTATTTGTTAGGTATGTTAAGCATGCAATTTCCAGCTTTTTGCACTCCATTTCCTTCGATGATTTGCTTCGCCTTTTTGTTGTTTAGTTTTGTGTAACAACTTTAATCATCAAAACACTATTAAGCATGTATGGAACAAAATGTTCCAACAAAACTTTCCTTAGAGATGTGTCCTCAAAGTGAGGAAGACAGAAAAGAAATGAGCAAGGTACCCTATGTTTTGGCAGTAGGTAGCCTCATGTATGGTATGATTTTCACTAGACCGGACATTTCCTATGCTGTTAGCATAGTAAGTCAGTTTCAGTCAAATACAGGACAATAACATTGGACTGCTATAAAAAACATTCTTAAGTACCTGAAGAGGACTAAAGACTTGGTTCTAACATATGGTAGAGAACCTAAAGTGATGGATTATACGGACTCAAATTTTTCTGGAGACATGGATGCGCAGATGTCCACATCAAGATATATCTTTACTCTAAATGGTGGATCAGTATCGTGGAGAAGTACAACTACAATTTCCACATATCAAGTCGAGTATCAGGCAGCTATGAAGGCTGCTACGGAGGCAATTTGGATTAAGAAGTTCACTGAGGAGCTTCAAGTGGTTCCTGACTCAGATCGGCTCATGGCGCTGTTTTGTGACAATGACGGAGCTATTGCACAGGCTAAGGAGCCTAGGGCTCACCACAATACTAAACACATTGAGAGCAAATATCATTTTGTTACATAAATAGTTCAGAGAAGGAACATTACACTGCAGAAAATAGACACAGCAAATATCATTGTTGATGTGCTGACCAAGCCACTATCTTAGAAGGTCTTAGAGAGATATCTGGAGAGTCTGGGTATTAGTACCGTAGTTTGTGGCATTGAGTGCAAGTGGGAGATTGTTAGAAATATGCACTCGAATGCCACTTAGAGAATGAGAGAGTAAGAGCATTATATTGTAATTATGAATATTAAATTAAATAAGACATTTATTATTTCTATATTATTGTATATCACAGGCATTGTGATTTGGTATATAGAATAATATTCCTTGCATTTGATAGCAAACATTCCACTCCTTATGAAGATAAGGAGATAGGCACTGGAAGTGTTTAGGGCTCGAATGATTAACTGGTTTGCAAGTCGTAAAACTTAACTGGGAAATAAGTTTATACAAGTAGAGTGCACTTGCATAATGCGTACTTGCCATGTAGAGTGCATGTCTTCACTAAGGGTTAGTGGGAGCACACATTATAGGTATGCTAATGGGATTGGTGTCACGGCCCCCTTATCCCTAAGGACGGCTCAGTCGGGGCGTGACCCGGGGTAGGAATTAAGAAGCGGGGAAGAAAGGGGGAAACATACGTTTCATAAGGCATATGGGTGAATTACCATGAATAACCTATCGAGGCATCATGAAGGGGAGTCAGTCCCATGGGAACGACTTAGAATCCAATGTAGAATATACAGTCATAACATTAGCCTTGAAGTTTAGGAAAAGGCTTCATAGCATATTACAATCAACAAGACATAGAAAGCATAATCATAAAGAGTGTTTGCAGCGGAAAAACATGGTTGGTTACATATATGAAGATATGTAACCAGGGCTTAACATTGATCGTAAACAAAAGACTTCCACTCAACACCCTCCGTCACATCTCTTGCTCAACCTGCAGATTTAAAAAGATATATAGGGCTGAGTACAACGTACTCCGTGAACATATTGCCAAAACATAAAACATACTTTCGTATTTGTCATCATGCATATAAGCAGTAACACACGGGGGTTTTAGAAAAATGCTCATGTTTACTAAATCATTTCATTTCATAGCATATATCATCAGATTCATCATATCCATAATTTACGCCGGGGAAGGTGGCCACCTCCCGCGAATGTTACTCCCCGAGATCGGCCACTCCGAAGAGAGCTCACAATCCCGAGTACTATGTACACTAACCCTGGCCAACAGCCTTTGTCTAGCTCAGGATCCGATCATTTCATAGGTTGGCAAGCCAATAGTGATAGGTTCATAAGAATCCACATAAAAGTTTTTATGCATCATAAACATTTGAAATCATAATTTGCTTGTAAAACATTTCATCAAGATAGAGCTAAGCTCAAATCGTTTTCGTATAGAAAGCCCACATAATCATTTTCGTATAGAAAGCCCACTTGGACAAGTAATAAATGCAAGCAAAATGATTCTCGGCTCTTCCTTACGCTTTAGTCTGCTGCTCCACCTTTCATCAGAAACAACTAAGTTTAGCGGTCGATCGAGCTTAGCGAAGTCTAAAGGACAACGGACTCGATCTACATGTTTGGACTTTAGAGTTTTGCATTCGACTTAAATTTAATAATAAAAGTTATGATTCTCTTAGAGAACCTAACTGACCACATAACATATAAAGATACTAACAACGGTAACCGATACTAGATTCCGTTACACATCCCTTGGTTCAAAAAAAAACCATCATAAAACACTTAATCATAATCATAAAATAATGTGCATCAAGTCTAGAAAGAATAAGCATTCTGTTAATGCACAGTAAGAACTAGATAGTGAATCTTATACCATTGGAAAGCCACTGAAGTATAGTTTCAAATACATTTTAAAAATCTCAAAAATATGAAACTTGGATAAAGTTATGGCCATTTCCGTGAAGTGTGATGAAACTGCCAACTTCCGAGGAAAATGGGAAAAACATCATATAAACATAGAGCTCGTTTCTAGCAACGAAAACCCTAAACATGTGATACGAAACTGACTACTCCAAGCAAAGAAGACGAAGTAAGGATTGACGTAACACACCTCGACCATACTCCAACATACTTAGGCGAGAAAACGGGTACGAGACCCGGATTTACCTTAATAACCGGACTTGGAGTAACTTAAAACAAAAAGCAACTTGCACCTTGGGGGAAGAGGTCCAAGTGGTGAAGGCAAAACAATAAAACAATCATCAGCATTTTATTTATTATAAAAAAGCAGCAGGATTCTCGGCAGCATGCTTTGTGAAAGGCGGTTATCACCTTGGAGACAAAACCCAGCTTTTACTCTTGTTTGCAAGTGACGTGGGGAACCTTGTATTTTTTTTCCTTATTTTAAGTCCAGCTTGTAATAGTTTAAATTATCTTGTCAGAATACTTTTGCCTATAAATAGTGGCGATGGAGTGTAACGAAGAGAAGATTTTGAATGATAAAACAACATACCTTGTGTATTGTTTAAGTGTTGGGCGAGTTTCCTTCAAAACTTTGATTATTATTTGACGCGTTTTCGAATCTTAATCTGATTGATTCTCAATAGGTCTTGAGAAGAAATCGTTTTATCGAATTATAGGTCTAGTTCGATAAAACAACTATTTCCTGTCCTGTTTCGATATTCTTCTTGTTTTCGATACAGGGTTGTACTTGATCGGGATTTCGCATCAAGTGTTGTTCGATCGTTCGAACTTGTTTCCTGTTTTCAATTATCATCCGATCTAAACTTGATGTTTCGAGTGCCGTTGCTTGGAGGTTGCCTGTTTTGAGTCATTTCCATTCGGCCAGTTCCTGTCTTGTTGCTGTATTGAACTGCGGTCATCACTTCCTGTCGCGTGCGCGTACCGCTAGCCAGTGTTATTGTTGTACCGAACTGTTGTTACCAGTTCCTGACAGTTTCTTGCTGTTCACTTCCGCTCGTCAAAACAGCCTTCCGCTGTACCGATAGAGAATTCGCATCATAAGTGGCATCGGAGCCAAGTTCTTGATCTTTGGCATTATGGATCTCAACGACGCTGATTTCTTTGCAAAACTTCGCGACGCATTGTGCGACGTACCAGAACAACGCGACCAGCATTGGCAACCTTGGCGTGGTGAGTCTGAATGACCCTCACACCATGTCCAAGAGTTCAAGGTGAACGAACTTCCAAAGTTCGTTGGCTGGACATACCCTGAAGTTTACCTGGAATGGGAACGTAAAATTGATTGTATGTTCGAATTCAAAGACCTCGACGATGAGAAACGGTGCAAGTATGCAATTCTCAAGTTGGGGAAAGGCGCTTCGCTTTGGTATGAAGGAGTAAAAACGCGGAGAACCCGTGCGGGGAAAGATAAGATCCGTTCGTGGGATTCGTTAAAAAGAAAACTTCGCAAAAGATATGTACCAACATCACATCGGTTGTCCATGTATAGAAAGATTACAGATCTCATGCAAGGAAAGTTGAGTGTCAGTGAATACATTGAGGAATTTGAGAATCTAACCTTAATGGGAGAAATAGAGGAGAATGACATGGGCTCGCCGGTGAGGACTATTTCGTCCACTCGGTCGATGTAATCTTCATCGGGCTCGTCCTTCCCCTGCCTGATTTTCATCATGCGGTGGGGGCCTTCAGGCCGAACAACTTTGGCAGCGAAGTACGACGTGAAGTCGTTCGCCAGCTTCTCAAAACAATTGATCGAGCGAGGTGGTAGTGAGATGTACCACCTGTGGGCGAGGTCGCCCAGTGTCAATGGGAACATTCGACATTTTGTCGCATCCGATGCTCCGCATCCGGTCATGTAAATCCGGAATTTGCTCAAATAGGTCTTAGGATCCGATCTCCCCTCATATAGAGGTGTTTGTGGAGGAGCGATCTTCGGTTGAACTGGGGCGAGCTCGATCTGGACCGTGAGTGGCTCACTCGGTCCAGCGATCGATCTCCTGGCGCCTGCCCCAGTTTCTAGGAGCGCCTTCATTTCGTCGAGCTGGTGCTGCATGGCGGCCATCGCCGTAGCCTGACTGCTCGCTGATTGGCTCCCGGAGCGTGAGCCAAGGCGATCATGTACTCATACCATGGGGGGCCCCATGGTAGATGATGAGTTCTCCGCCACCGGTCTTAGTTCTTTGGCGAGTGGGGGCCCGCTGGCCGGTTTGTCTTCTGGGAGTCAGATATGCCTAACTCCTGGTGATGGATTCGGACTCCGATTCCTCCCGGCTGGGACCTGAACGCCTGGGTCTCCAAGAGGGATCACTCCCTATGCGGCTGAAGATGGAGTCGTCCTGCCTCACGAGAGCCTTTTCCTGGGGCTCGAGGCTTTCTGTCGACTTCTCAACATATATCCCCTTGAGCTTCCGTTTGCCTGCTCGGCGGATGGCTGATGGAGTAATGGTGGGCGAGTCGCATGCCCTCCGTTGCTCCCTGAGGATGGATATATCCTCCTCAATCTGTTCCGCGGTATGGAACTGATCGAGTGAGAGGCTGGGGCCGTCCCTCGAGGGCGGGAGTGAGAGTCTAGTGTCGCCGCGGTCACCTTTCGACGTAGGGTGGGATTCGGTCTGGTCCGGAATGAGATGTCCGGCAGATCGTAGGGTGGCTCTTTTGGAGGTCATGGCAGATGTCATGTTTCTGAAGGCTTTTCTTTGAAGAACAGTGAGTGTTTCTTCAAGTATATGCCTCGTAGAACAGTGAGTGTTATTCGAGACGGTTGGAGTAAAAATGAAGGTTAAGATGAGCCCTCCTTATAGCGCCAATTGTTGTTACCCAAAATATTATCTGGAGATGATATTGCTGGAATGGTTGAATAACAAACAAATGCGAGAACACTTCCGTGGGAAAATAAATAACGCAAGATTTGCCGGGGTTGTTAATCCCGGGCTTGAATGCTCTCGCGAGATGTTATTAATATAAATACTTTAGAGTACAAATATTAATGTTAGAATACTATTACAATGAGTGTAATGATTCTAGTTATCTTAGATATAGAGCGTGAAGATTGCCGGAAGAACCAGCTATGAAGCTCTGTGAGTTCTTGCTTTTGATGTTCTGTATATGAGAATGTATCTCTCTCTCTCCCTGTGCGTTTTTCGCTGTATTCTCGATCTCCTTCAGGCCACTGTTGGAAGCCTTCTATTTATAGTAGAAGAGGCTGCTAGGTCCTTCCCGGCGATCTCGGGCGACCACCGTATTCTATATTAAAATAATACGGGCGATCGTCCCAACACGTGGGACTGTTTCCTTAAAGTCCGAGGCTACAGCTGGCAGCCACCTGTGCGGGCCAATGAGGAGCTTGCACGCGTCCTGAGTCGCTGTCCGGGGAGGACCCACTTTGTACCTTTCGGTGGGCCTGTCGGTAGGTGTGAGGTAGGTGACAGGCTGGGGTCAAAGGCCTTATCTTGCGGCGCCTTTTGTGGATCTACATGTGGGTCTTCATCCAAGATTCGGTCTTCGGAGACTCTGACGGGTGTCAGATTCACATGCGGTATGGGACAATCATCTACAATCAGATATCTTTGGCGATCGCCAGATGCCTATAGACGATCGCCTTGGACGCGATCGTTAGGTGCTTGCCCAGCGTCTGCCTTCTTTGGATGGCTCCTGACTATTATGCCGATCGTCTTCGGGGTGTATAAATCGCCGCACAACAATTGCCCCCCAGCTCGCTCCGATGTTGAAATCATGGGGTGAGGTGGCACTGTTGGCGATCGCCTGTTTTAGACGATTAGCTCGTCTGCTTGTGACAAGGACGATCGTCGCCTGGACAATCTGATTTCGAATGCGGACGATCTGCTTACACGCTGGAAATAGCGGGAAATGAAGGCGGGCTCTCGAAACGTTGCAGGGACACGCGTCGCGCTATCGTTGGGGGAGTCCGACGGTTTTGTCAGTCTTTTTGCCTGGCGTGCCCTCGAAAAGACGCGTACGCGGGTTTCGAGGGCTGTATTTAATGTGTCTCCTCCCCGATGGTTGCACTTCAGCTCCCGGGATTCCGCCTATTTGCATAAAGGTCCCTGCACTCGCCTATAAAAGGACTAGGGCCGTTACCATTTCACTCTTTATGCGCCCCTGCTTTTCAGTCGAGACTTTGCTGATTTTTTTTTTTTGAAGATCCTTGCGCCGACCGTCCTTTTTAGGTAAGAACACAAATTTTCTCTCCCCCTTTACTTTTAAGAACATGTCTGGAGGAGTATCTAAAATATTCGAGGCTGGTAGCTCCTCTGCCGCCGCGGCTTCGCCTGACCGGGAGGAAACCCCGTGGGTCTTCATATGGAAACGGCAGTCGAGGCTATTCGTGCGGGGATTGCACCCGCGGAGATTGAAGAACTTTTCAATGAAGCCGACGTGGCGAGATCGGCGGCGGCGATGAGGCAGAGGGGCCCGCCGGTGGATGAGGACGACGCGGTGAGGCTGTACTGGGAGCAGAACAGCTTTTTCGGCCGGGCCTTTTTGGACTTCGCCGGCCTTATGGAGGGGATTGCCGGACCGTGTCCCGAGTTTGATTTCGAGGCCTATTCTGCCGCTCACCCCTACGAACCTGTGAAACGGACGGCGTTTCAGGCCGCTGACCCTTCTCTGTAGACTCTTGGTCAGATTCGGAGCTCGGCGACCAAGAAAGACTTGAGTCGCTGGAGGGCGAAATTCTATATCACTTCTGACATCTCGCTGCACGTGCCCTTGGAGAACGAACGTGCCGACCAACCTCCTGAGGGTCTGGAGGCCGCCTGCGGTTCCCCTTGCCGTTCGCCGTGTCATATTTGCTGGTCGCCTGGAATTTGGCGCCGCTCCAGCTGACACCGAACGCCTGGCTGCAGATCATCATCACCTTGACGATTTTTGGCGGTCATTGGTTGTTTCGTCTTCCTTCTGCGCTGGAACTGAATTATCTTTTCAAATTGACCACGCTGAAGGGGTCGATCAGCGGTTATCACATTCAAGGTCGGATGGGCAGAGTGGTCCTCGGGGTGCCAAACAAGACTCGGGGCGACCTGGCAAAAATGGTGCTGGGACGGCGGAGCGTGGAGGTCGGCGTCGAGTGGTAGGCCAGAGGAAGAGTTGGAGATCCCCACCAATTTTCGGGAGAGGAATTCGAGTAAGGGTTTTGACTCTCCCTTTGATCGGATACGTCTTTGATTGATCTAATTTCGTTTCCTTTTTGCAGGCTCTCTTGTTCCAGCGATGGTCGATCTTGCTTTCGACTTTCTGATCGTCTGGGAGCGAATTCGCGCTTTGCTGGACTCCTTCATCGACGTTCGCACAATCAACCACGAATTTCATCGGTTAGGAGTTCGACTGTTTCGCTACCCTCACCACCTAAAGGTCCCAGGTATAGATTCTTACTTCTTTATTTATGTATGATGATCGTCTGATCGAAGTAGATGTCTCACTTGTTTGAATTTTTTCTTTGACAGAGATCCATTTTCCCCGCTACGCCGAGCCACCGAGAGAGATCGCGATGTCAAACCCCGGACTCTTGGGTCGTCTTCACCAGGGAAAGAAGACGGGTTGTGCCCCTGCGACGACGTCTTACCCCGTCCCTGCGGTGAGGCCTGCTATGGTGCCGGTCACCGAGCCGGAAATTCGGGAGGAAGAACAACTCCAGCGCAACCGCAAGAGGCGGAGGCCGGAGGGGTCCCTGCCGACTGCTGAGGCGGACGTATCTATTTTGGAGCCGCCGGTTGCCGCTCCACCTATCTCTGCTGTTACGATGGTGGAGGGGTCCGGCTCCAGGCCCTCATCCGGCTTCTTCAAAACTACCGGCGATCGCCGAAGCTGAAACTCCTCGGGGCAAGCCCTTTTTTGGCCGCGACCCCGAGTTGGTCAACAGGTAAGACCAGTTTGATCTTTCTGAGTTAGGCTATTTGTGCAAGGCATATGCGGACTCCTTTGTTTCTATTTGTTTGTGTTGTAGGATCCGTCTTGCCGATCCGGACGTCTCGCCGATGGTGTTGGACTTCCTGGCGAGCAAGTCTCCACGCCAGACGCTCGACGTCCCTTCTTATGTCTCTCGGGCCATCACCTCTCGGCCTAAGGCTTGGACAACCGATCTCGACGCGATTGCTCGTCGGCGGTCTGGAGATGCCATGCAGGCAACCCACGCCATGACTCTCCAGGCGGCGGCGATGGCCGTCCAAGCCGTTAAGGATTATGAGGGGCGACCCTATAATGCTCGCCTCCATCAAGATCTTGAGGCCGCTCGGAGCCAGAATGCCGATTTCGCCAATCAGATAGCGGCCATGGAGAAGGAGCACTTAGAGACGGCCAAACGAGCCAAGCAGGACCTCGATCGGATGAAGCAGGAGGTTAGTCGGTCGAAAGAAGTGGCCGATCGGTTCCGCGACAAGATGACGGAAGCTCGCCGGATGCATGAGGCGACTGGGCTGAAGGCAAAAGTGGATCGTCTCAACGGCGAGCTGGAGAAGGCGAAGGGAGAACTGGCCGCCAAGGTGGTTGAGCTTGCGGATGCTGAGAAGACAACCGCAGATTTGAAGGGGCGGTTAAAGGCGATCGAGACCGACCCCTACCTTAACATGGCATATGTCGGTGAGTTTGCCTACTATCTGTCTTACGCCGACGCTATCCGTGCTGCCAAGAAGGTAGGTGTCGAGGTCGGCCCTATGATGGAAGCCTTCAAGGCCTATGTGTTTGAGCATCCGTTGCAGCCGGACTTCTCCCTGCCGATCCTTGATCTCACCGACTTAGGGGTTGAGCTGAGCTGGTATCCGTTCCCGGATAAACTTATTTACCATGAAGCCGATGAGGGAGGGAACGCCGATCCGCCTGCTGGGGGCGAAGGCCAGCAGGGGGTGGCCTGAGTGATGGAGTTGTTTTTCCTTGCTTGTAATTTTCTCTTTTTCCTTGTATTGCCTTCGGGCTTTGTATTGTACGAACTTCTTGACTTGAATAAAATACTCCTTTTTGTATCTGATTCTTTATGAGTACGATCGCCTCTAAATGTTTGCATGTGAATTTATACAATTGTTTGCATGATTGCACCTGATGTTTTGTTTGTTCGATCGACTGTCTGAATGTTCCGCATTACTTCGACTTTGCACAATTGTCTGAATAGATCTGAATGTACTTGTAAATTTCTTGAATAAGATCGATCGATATTTGTGTGTTAGAACGAAGCCGATCGTTTATGGTCCTTCTTCCCGATCGCATCTAGGAATAGCTCCCCTTTGCCCCTTGTTTTCGTTTACTTAGTGTAAGGGAACGAAAAGAGTATGTCTGGTGAGCTATCTCTAGTTTTGCCGTTTCTTCGAGTGAGGACGACTGTGTGCACGGTCGCTGAGTTCGATGGACCGATCTCCGTAACCATGTCCTTATGTGCGAGGGACTGTCCCGCGACTCACTTTTTTGTTAGGGTCCTCCGTTAAGATGCGCCCGCCTTGTATTTAAACGAGAGGTGAGCGATCTTGGTCTAGAGGAGTCCTTGCACGGGGTGTCGTCGGTTTATTCGACTCCACGTCCGTGGATTGTTAGCACTTTTCTACCTCGGGTTGGCATGTTAGATGGCAACCCTCGACGGTATACGTTGTGATGGGGTAGGGACGCTCCGCCTTGTCCGGGTACATCATGTTAGATGATGTACTTTGAGGGCGCGCGAACGTGTCCGCATATTAGTTTGGAGGGTCCTTCGGCTACGCCCGCCTCGTATTTAAACGAATGGCGAGCGATCGCAGCCCAAAGGAACCTTGCACGGACGAAGCTGTCGGTTCCATCGACTTCCATTTTTACCTCGGATCGCCATGTTGAATGACGATCTTCGACGGTATACGTTGTGCTTGGGGGGGAGGGGGCGATCGCTTGCATAGGTCTGTTAGGTTAGATGACGACCTCTTGTAGCGATTCGTCCTCTCTTTAGTTTGTCTTCGTCGAGGTGAATCATATAGATGGGATAGGAAAATCTCATTATACTCTTTGTACATTGGGTAACTGAATACAAAGTTTTCACTGGTAGTATTTCTTTAAATGCACGGCGTTCCAGGGATATTGGTCCGGAGTGCCGTCAGGGTGTTCAAGTTCGTAGGCTCCCCTAGTTAGCCACTTAGATATCCTAAAGGGGCCTTCCCAATTCGGGCCAAAAACTCCCGTGTGAGTCTGGACCTTTTTAAGGACAAGGTCGCCCACTTGGAACCGTCTTTCCTTGATCTTCGAATTGAAGAACTTCTCGGATCTCCTTTTGTGGATTGTGTTCTTCATTTCCGAGGTCAGTCGTCGTTCTTCGATCATGTCCAAGTGGATTCGTCGGGCCACTTCATTGTTCGTTGTCATCTCTTGTTCAGTTCGGTGGCTGAGGACGGCGATCTCCGAAGAGATCACAACTTCTGTCCCGAAGGCGAGGGCGAATGGGGTTTCAGCGGTTGAATTTCGGGTCGTCGTTCGATAAGACCACAACACGTCTGGGAGCTCGCTCGCCCATCATCCTTGCCTGGACTCGAGTCGTGCTTTGATCGTGTGTTTGAGGATTTTGTTTACGGCTTCTACCTGCCCATTCGTCTGAGGGTGATAGGGTGCCGAGAACAACTTTTTGATTCCCCACTTCTCGCAGAATTACATGACTTCTAAGCCGTCGAACTACTTTCCATTGTCGGATATTATTGCCTAGGGCAGGCCGAATCGGCATATGATGTTCTTCCAAATGAACTTAATTACTTGTTCTTGGCCGATCTTGTTGAGTTGTTCGGCCTCAGCCCATTTGGTGAAATAATCGACCCCTACGATGGCAAACTTACAGCCCCCTGGCGCCGTCGGCAAGGGACCTATGAGGTCGATGCCCCATTGAGCGAATGGCCATGGGCTGTACATTGAGGTGAGCTGCTCGGGGGAGAGCTTGATGTTTGGGCCCATCACTTGACACCTGTGACACGATCTGGCATAGGCGATTCGCATCTTTTTGTAGTGTAGGCCAGAAAAACCCTTGCCTGGTTGTTTTGTGGATGAGAGCTCGCCCGCCAGCATGGTTTCCATAGATCCCATCATGGATCTCGGCTAAAACGAGCCGGCCTTCCTCCGGCGTGATGCACTTAAGAAGAGGAAGGCGGAAAGCTCGCTTGTAAAGCCGGTCGTCCAATAGGGTGTATCTGGTCGCACGGAGCTGAAGCTGATGAGCTTTGATACGGTCGTCGGGGACCGATCCATCCTTTAAGTATTTAATGAATGGAGTCATCCAGTTCTCTTCGGCGATGGTAACTGCGGTAACCAGGTTTCTGTCGATCGCCGGCTTTGCTGATTTTATGATTTGGATGTTAGAGAAATCGGCCGCCCCATCTGATGATGCTAGTTTGGATAGGGCGTCGGCCTGTGAATTGTGCTCTCTCGGGACTTGTTCGATTAGCACTTCCCCAAATTTCGTGCACATTTCGGCGACCAATTCTTGGTATTTGACCATCTATTCGCCGCGCGCCTCATATTCTCCCTTGACTTGGTTCATGACCAAGAGGGAGTCCATGAAGATATGGAGGCGACGAACATCTAGGGCGAGAGCTAGATCGAGCCCGCCTACCAAGGCTTCGTACTCGGCTTCATTGTTGGTCGCACGAAACCCGAAACGCACAGCATTTGTGAAACTTTGTCCGTCAGGGCTGATGAGGACAATCCCTGCTCCTGCTCGCGAATTGGTCGCCGAGCCATCCACGTACAGCTTCCAGGCAGGGCGGCCGATCTGGGTCGGACTGTGAGGGAATGTTAATTCCACCACGAAGTTTGCCAGAGCCTGTCCTTTGATCGCTGTGCGATGAGCTTACGTGATACCGTATTGGGCGATCTCCAGTGACCACTTGAAGATTCGCCCGTTGGTGTCTGGTCGGTGCAGAACTTGCCTCAAAGGGAGAGTGGTCAGAACCTCCACTTGATGTTCGAAGAAGTAGGCCCTTAGCTTGCGAACACTCATGACTAGAGCGTAGTAGACCGGCAAGTGGGTTTGCCCCTCTGCTCACACTAATACAACAGTCAGCGTGACTTCCAAGGCCGCCAGGTAAAGGAATAGCTTTTCGCCTGGGATTGGTTTCGCCAAGATCTGGGGGTTAGATAGATACTCCTTGATTTTGGCGAATGCCATTTGACTCTCCTTCGTCCATGCGAACTTCTTGTTCTTTATGGTCGCGAAGAATGGCTTGCTTTTATCCCCGAGCCGAGATATGAAACGGTTGAGGGCAGCTAGACAACCTGTGAGGCGTTGCACCTACTTGACATTCTGTGGCTCCTGCATGTCAAGGATCGCCTGGATCTTGGTGGGGTTTGCCTCGATTCCCCTTTGGCTCACGATGTGCCACAGGAATTTTTCGGAGCTCACCCCGAAGTTGCATTTCTTGGGGTTCAGCTTCATGTTGAACTTCTCGAGGATGGCGAACGTCTCGGCAAGGTCATTGATGTGATCTTCCTTTTTGAAGCTTTTGACCACGATGTCGTCAATGTAGACTTCCATGGTCTTGCCAATCTGGTTGGTGAACATCCCATTGACTAGTCGCTGGTAGGTCGCCCCTGCATTCTTCAGACCGAACGACATCCGGACCCAAAAGTATATGTATTTTTCCGTGTGGAACGATGTGTGTTTTATGTCTTTCTCCGCCATGGGGATCTGATGGTATCCGGCGAAGACATCCATGAACGACATCATTTCGCATCCCGCTGTGCTATCGACCAAGTGATCAATATGAGGCATCGAAAAGTGATCTTTTGGACATGCCGCGTTGAGATCGGTGAAGTCGATGCATAACCTCCAGGAGCTGTTCGGCTTTTTGACGAGCACCGCGTTGGCGACCCACTATGGTTCGTCTGTAGCTACTCCGAGTAGTTTGTTATCGAGCAGCTTTTTGACTTCTACGTTGAGTGCTGCGTACTTCTCAGGACCGAATTTCCTACGTTTCTGGTGAACAGGCTTCCTTGCCGGGTCGATCTTTAGATAGTGGCAAGCGTGTTCAGGACTCAAGACCAACGCTTGCGCCGATCTGTACTTCCCGTTCCGGACGAGCCGGGCCTATCGTCACACTTTCTAACTCTTTAATGGGGACGGTCGCTTCTCGTTTGGAACGATTTCCGGACTCGATGCTTGGAACGATGTCGAGGCTTGGCTCGAAATCGATCCTTGGCTCGATGTCGTCCATTAATCGATGTGAGACGGCGTCCTCTGAGTCGGGTTGGTACGATGTGCTTGGCTCATCGATTACCATTAATTGATTGTCGATCGCCTCGATGTTACAAATAGCATGGGAAGTATTGAAAGAAGTTACGACATAGGAGTAATTTAAACATTTCTTAGCCATTAGCTGATCTCCTTTTACAGTACCGACCGTCCCATCGGCAGTGGGGAATTTGATATAGTAAAAGAAAGAAGAGACGACCGCCTCGAAGGTTTCTAGAAATGGACGACCTAGGAACCCATTATAGATGCTGGACCTATCTATGATTACAAAATTTAGGTTCCTAGTAATCCTAACCTTGGGATCGTAAAAGCATATTAGCTCGACAAAGAGCTTGATCCTTCCGTAGGCTTGGACTGTGCTGTCGCCGAACCCTTGGAGCACGGTGTCGAATGGCTTGATGAACTTGGTTAGGTTGCCGAGCTGGTGAAGAGCAGATTTGAATATGATATTGCAAAAGATCCCATTGTCAACCAGCACGCGATCGACCATTTTCCCAAGGATACATGCAGATATTACCAATACATCCTCTTTGGGGCACTGCACTCCCTCCATATCCTTGTTAGAGGAAGTGATGAGCGCGTCTTTGGAGATGGTCGGCTCCGGGGGTACCACGACATGGACCCCGGCGAATGCCCTCAGTTCGGCCTTTCGCTTTCTGTTCGACATGGTGGAAACTGGGGGAAGGCCCCCGAGGTTTCCACCTATCGCTTGAAGCATGTTGATCCGGCCGCCAGGGTTGATCGGAGGGATTGATTCGTCGAAATACTCCGGCTCGTTCTGCTTGATCCTGACGACCGGATTGGGAGGGATTCCATTGTTCTGTCGGCGCTCGCGCCCTCCGGTCCTCTCTGCTCGAGGTTCTGGCTTGGTAACCAAGTTATCCAACTTGCCTTCCTCAAACAGTCGCCAGAGTTGTCGGAGGAGGTCGCGGCATTGGCTGCGTTCTAGATGACCGTGGTCCCTTATCGACTTTGGTTTGTTAAGCCACTCGTGCCCCTTGACGGTGTTAAAGATGTGGGCCGGAGATAAGTTGAGGTTGCGGAGGAGGTGAATCTCCACATCCTCGAAGGCTTTGAACTCACCAGGCGGTTTCGCGACCGCCTTTCTGGGCTTGGCGACCGCCTTCTTCTGGATGTGGGATGGCGTCTTCCCTTCTCCGACAGATCCTTCGCCCAAGTGGAGGGTGAGTATCCTCTGCCTGGCCAGGAAATCAGTGGCCCTGACGCGGAAGATCGCGTAGGTCGGGGGGATGTCCTTTGTAAGGTGCCTGAACATGGGCGAGTGGTCGTAGAATCCCCCTAGGACTGAGTAGAGAGCGAGCTCGTCGCTAATGGGCTCGCCGGTGAGGACTATTTCGTCCACTCGGTCGATGTAATCTTCATCAGGCTCGTCCTTCCCCTGCCTGATTTTCATCATGCGGTGGGGGCCTTCAGGCCGAGCAACTTTGGCGGCGAAGTACGACGCAAAGTCGTTCGCCAGCTTCTCAAAACAATTGATCCAGCGAGGTGGTAGTGAGATGTACCACCTGTGGGCAAGGTCGCCCAGTATCAATGGGAACATTCGACATTTCATCGCATCCGATGCTCCGCATTCGGTCATGTAAATCCGGAATTTGCTCAAATGGGTCTCAGGATCCGATCTCCCCTCATATAGAGGTGTTTGTGGGGGAGCGACCTTCGGTTGAACTGGGGCGATCTCTATCTGGACCACGAGTGGCTCACTCGGTCCAGCAATCGATCTCCTGGCGCCTGCCCCAGTTTCTAGGAGCGCCTTCATTTCGTCGAGCTGGCGCTGCATGGCGGCCATCGCCGTAGCCTGACTGCTCGCTGATTGGCTCCCAGAGCGTGAGCCAATGCGATCATGTACTGATCCCCTGGCCCCATGGTAGATGATGAGTTCTCCGCCACCGTTGGTTTCTGGTCGGTGCAGAACTTGCCTCAAAGGGAGAGTCGTCAGAACCTCCACTTGATGTTCGAAGAAGTAGGCCCTTAGCTTGCGAACACTCATGACTAGAGCGTAGGCGATCTTCTCCAGAGGTGTATAACGTGTTTCCGCATCATGGAGCGCTTGACTAACGTAGTAGATCGGCAAGAGGGTTTGCCCCTCTGCTCGCACTAATACAGCACTCAGCGCGACTTCCGAGGCCACCAGGTAAAGGAATAGCTTTTCGCCGGAGATTGGTTTCGCCAAGATCTGGGGGTTAGATAGATACTCCTTGATTTTGGCGAACGCCATTTGACTCTCCTTCGTCCATGCGAACTTCTTGTTCTTTATGGTCGCGAAGAACGGCTTGCTTTTATCCCCGAGCCGAGATATGAAATGGTTGAGGGCAGCTAGACAACCTGTGAGGCGTTGCACCTACTTGACATTCCGTGGATCCTGCATGTCGAGGATCGCCTGGATCTTGGTGGGGTTTGCCTCGATTCCCCTTTGGCTCACGATGTGCCCCAGGAATTTTCCGGAGCTCACCCCGAAGTTGCATTTCTTGGGGTTCAGCTTCATGTTGAACTTCTCGAGGATGGCGAACGTCTCGGCAAGGTCATTGATGTGATCTTCCTTTTTGAAGCTTTTGACCTCGATGTCGTCAATGTAGACTTCCATGGTCTTGCCGATCTGGTTGGCGAACATCCCGTTGACTAGTCGCTGGTAGGTTGCCCCTGCATTCTTCAGACTGAATGGCATCCGGACCCAAAAGTATATGTCTTTTTCCGTGTGGAACAATGTGTGTTTTATGTCTTTCTCCGCCATGGGGATATGATGGTATCCGGCGAAGGCATTCATGAACGACATTATTTCGCATCCCGCTGTGCTATCGACCAAGTGATCAATATGAGGCATCAGAAAGTGATCTTTTGGACATGCCGCATTGAGTTCGGTGAAGTCGATGCATAACCTCCAGGAGTTGTTCGGCTTTTTGACGAGCACCGCATTGGCGACCCACTGTGGTTCGTCTGTAGCTACTCCGATTAGTTTGTTATCGAGCAGCTTTTTGACTTCTATGTCGAGTGCTGCGTACTTCTCAGGACCGAATTTCCTACGTTTCTGGTGAACAGGCTTCCTTGCCGGGTTGATCTTTAGATAGTGGCAAGCGTGTTTAGAACTTATGCCAACCATATCTTGATGCGACCAGGCAAAGACTCTAATTTTCTTACATAGTAAGTTGATCAGATCCTCCTTTAAGTCAAGACCAACGGTTGCGCCGATCTGTACTTCCCGTTCCGGACGAGCCGGGTCTATCGTCACACTTTCTAACTCTTCAATGGGGACGGTCGCTTCTCGTTTGGAACGATTTTCGGACTCGATCCTTGGATCGATGTTGAGGCTTGGCTCGAAACAGATCCTTGGCTTGATGTCGTTCGTTAATCGATGTGAGATGACGTCCTCTGAGTCGGGTTGGTACGATGTGCTTGGCTCATCGATTTCCATCGGTTGATTGTCGATCACCTCGATGTTACAAATAGCATGTGAAGTATTGAAAGAAGTTACGACACAGGAGTAATTCAAACATTTCTTAGCCATTAGCTGATCTCCTTTTACAGTACCGACCGTCCCATCGGCAGTGGGGAATTTGATATAGTAAAAGAAAGAAGAGGCGACCGCCTCGAAGGTTTCTAGAAATGGACAACCTAGGAACCCTTTATAGATGCTGGGCCTATCTATGATTACAAAATTTAGGTTCCTAGTAATCCTAACCTTGGGATCGTAAAAGCATATTAGCTCGACAGAGAGCTTGATCCTTCCGTAGGCTTGGACTGTGCTGTCACCGAACCCTTGGAGCACGGTGTCGAAAGGCTTGATGAACTTGGTTAGGTTGCCGAGTTGGTCAAGAGCAGATTTGAATATGATATTGCAAAAGCTCCCATTGTCAACCAGCACGCGATCGACCATTTTCCCAAGGATACATGCAGAGATCACCAATGCATCCTCTTTGGGGCACTGCACTCCCTCCCTATCCTTGTTGGAGAAAGCGATGAGCGCGTCTTTGGAGATGGTCGGCTCCGGGGGTACCATGACATGGACCCCGGAGAATGCCCTCAGTTCGGCCTTTCGCTTTCTGTTCGACATGGTGGAAACCGAGGAAAGGCCCCTGAGGTTTCCACCTCCCGCTTGAAGCATATTGATCCGGCCGCCAGGGTTGATCGGAGGGATTGATTTTTCGGAATACTCCGGCTCGTTCTGCTCGATCCTGGCGACCGAATTGGGAGGGATTCCATCGTTCTGTCGGTGCTCGCGCCCTACGGTCCTCTCTGCTCGAGGTTCTGGCTTGGTAACCAAGTTATCCAACTTGCCTTCCTCAAACAGCCGCCAGAGTTGTGGGAGGAGGTCGCAGCATTGGCTGGTTTTGTGGCCGGGACTCTTGTGGTAGGCACAGATTTTGCTGCGGTCTAGATGACCGTGGTCCCTTATCGGTTTTGGTTTGTTAAGCCACTCGCGCCCCTTGATGGTGTTAAAGATGTGGGCCGGAGATAAGTTGAGGTTGCGGAGGAGGTGAACCTCCACATCCTTGAAGGCTTTGAACTCACCAGGCGGTTTCGCGACCGCCTTTCTGGGCTTGGCGACCGCCTTCTTCTGGATGTGGGATGGCGTCTTCCCTTCTCCGGCAGATCCTTCGCCCAAGCGGAGGGTGAGCATCCTCTGCCTGGCCAGGAAATCAGCGGCCCTAACGTGGAAGATCGCGTAGGTCGGGGGGATGTCCTTTGTAAGGTGCCTGAACATGGGCGAGTGGCCGTAGAATCCCCCTAGGACTGAGTAGAGAGCGAGCTCGTCGCTAATGGGCTCGCCGATGAGGACTATTTCGTCCACTCGGTCGATGTAATCTTCATTGGGCTCGTCCTTCCCCTGCCTGATTTTCATCATGCGGTGGGGGCCTTCAGGCCGAGCAACTTTGGCGGCGAAGTACGACGTGAAGTCATTCGCCACCTTCTCAAAATAATTGATCGAGCGAGGTGGTAGTGAGATGTACCACCTGTGGGCGAGGTCGCCCAGTGTTAATGGGAACATTCAACATTTCGTCGCATCCGATGCTCCGCATCCGGTCATGTAAATCCGGAATTTGCTCAAATGGGTCTCAGGATCCGATCTCCCCTCATATAGAGGTGTTTGTGGGGGAGCGATCTTCGGTTGAACTGGGGCGAGCTCGATCTGGACCGTGAGTGGCTCACTCGGTCCAGCGATCGATCTCCTGGCGCTTGCCCCAGTTTCTAGGAGCGCCTTCATTTCGTCGAGCTGGCGCTGCATGGCGGCCATCGCCGTAGCCTGAATGCTCGTTGATTGGCTCCCGGAGCGTGAGCCAAGGCGATCATGTACTGATCCCCTGGCCCCATGGTAGATGATGAGTTCTCCGCCACCGGGCTTAGTTCTATAGCGAGTGGGGGCCCGCTAGCCGGTTTGTCTTCTGGGAGTCAAATATGCCGAACTCCTGGTGACGGATTCGGACTCCGATTCCTCCCGGCTGGGACCTGAACGCCCGGGTCGCCACGAGGGATCACTCCCTAGGCGGCTGGAGACGGAGTCGTCTTGCCTCACGAGAGCCTTTTCCTGGGGCTCGGGGCTTTCTGTCGACTTCTCAACATATATCCCCTTGAGCTTCCGTTTGCCTGCTCGGCGGATGGCTGACGGAGTAAGGGTGGGCGAGTCGCATGCCCTCCGTTGCTCCCTAGGATGGCTATAGCCTCCTCAATCTGTTCCGCGGTGTGGAACTGATCGAGTGAGAGGCTGGGGCCGTCCCTCGGGGGCGGGAGTGAGAGTCTAGCGTCGCCGCGGTCACCTTCCGCCGTAGGCTGGGATTCGGTCTGGGCCGGAATGAGATGTCCGGCAGATCGTAGGGTGGCTCTTTTGGAGGTCGTGGCAGATGTCATGTTTCTGAAGGCTTTTCTTTGAAGAACAGTGAGTGTTTCTTCAAGTATATGCCTCGTAGAACAGTGAGTGTTCTTCGAGACGGTTGGAGTAAAAATGAAGGTTAAGATGAGCCCTCCTTCTAGCGCCAATTGTTGTTACCCAAAATATTATCCGGAGATGATATTGCTGGAATGGTTGAGTAACAAACAAATGCGAGAACACTTCCGTGGGAAAATAAATAACACAAGATTTGCCGGGGTTGTTAATCTCGGGCTTGAATGCTCACGCGAGATGTTATTAATATAAATACTTTAGAGTACAAATATTAATGTTAGAATACAATTACAATGAGTGTAATGATTCTAGTTATCTTAGCTATAGAGCGTGAAGATTGCCGGAAGAACCAGATATGAAGCTCTGTGAATTCCTGCTTTTGAAGTTCTGTATATGAGAATGTATCTCTCTCTGTGTGCGTTTTTCACTGTACTCTCGATCTCCTTCAGGCCACTGTTGGAAGCCTTCTATTTATAGTAGAAGAGGCTGCTAGATCCTTCCCGGCGATCTCGGGCGACCGCCGTATTCTATATTAGAATAATGTGGGTGATCGTCCCATCACGTGGGACTGTTTCCTTAAAGTTCGAGGCTGCAGCTGGCAACCAGCTGTGCGGGCCAATGAGGAGCTTGCACGCGTCTTGAGTCGCGGTCCGGGGAGGACCCACTTTGTACCTTTCGGCGAGCCTGTCGGTAGATGTGAGGTAGGTGACAGGCTGGGGTCAAAGGCCTTATCTTGCGGCGCCTTTTGTGGATCTGCACGTGGGTCTTCATCCAAGATTCGGTCATCGGAGACTCTGACGGGACAAGTCGAGCAATAGAGTAATACGACAATGAATAAACTGCGACTCAATAGCAATAATATCCACAGACACTGAACCACGATCCACCCAATCCAGATCCTCTTCCCGGGCCCACTACCGTAATCAGAGAACCACTGCCAAGAGCCAGAAATAAATGAAGAAACATGATCATAGTTACCAACCGAGACACGCGTCTCGAGTAGAGCAATACAACAAAGATAAAACGAACAAATTACCTCCCGGACCGATATCTGATGTTCAGTCCGGTTAAGTCCGCGAACATTCCACACAGCAATAGGGATCATTTAACACCATCGATCCGGGCTGCGTCAAAATTAGGGCCCAAAGTAGAAGAACTAGAACAGAGCGACGTGCTGACAAACTCAAGAATCTCAGCCTCAATATCATCGGCAAAACCAGAAAGAGCCACAAACATGTTGTGAGACGGCTCACACCCACCAGCACCAGCCCTCGTAGGAGACACGATAGGAGAGCTGATAGTAACCAAGGAGAAGGTAGAGACGCTACTCAGCGGACTCGATCCAGCAGAACGACCATGAGTCCCCCCAGCTAACTCCACTCCTGGGCACCCAAATCTGGCAGAGGGGCCAACCTCAGCCTGAGCGATCCCCCCAGCCGAAACCGGTCCCAACGAAGACCCCGGACCACGAGCACCTGAGGGAGCAGTCTTAGCCACATAAATACGAGCCTGCTTGACCTGCATCTGAACCAAAAGCTTAGAAATGGTCGGGCAAACCTGATCACAATGCCCGAACACTCTACATACACCACACCGATGTGATAACCATTCATACTCAACATGGACCCTCCTAACACAAGGACAATCACCATCAGACGGGAGAACCATGAGAAACGAGCGAATCAGGCTAGAATTAGCGTCTAGCATGACGCAAACTCGGGCATAATCCACTTTCAGACAGTTCTTGGTGAACACGTCAGCAAAGAGTGGCTCCCCTATAGCACTAGCAGTAATACTGAGCCCTTCGTCAGTCCAATACTCAAGAGGGACATTACGAAGATTCACCCAAATAGGAACATGTTTAGGCTGAACATTCATAAGAGACATGCCAAGCTTCCACCGGGTAAGGAGGATGGACTGGCCCTGAATCAGCCAAGGACCTCCCTCTAACGCCTCGGTCAAAACTTAAAGAAATAAAATCCCCCCTCAGAGGAGAACACCTCTTTAAGACCCTTCCACGCCGACAAAAAGTAGTTCTTGATCAAAAATAGAGGAGGGGCTTTCCCCAAAAAATACCTAACTAAGGTACAATGCCACCTCTTCGCACCCTCAAGCCCAATACTAACAAACGATTTCACAATCACCTCTCCATTTTGAATTTCAAGTTTAACAAACTTAAGTCCCCTTTTCTTGCCAAAATTATTGCCATTAATTCCAAAAGGAGTCGTAGTGCCCAATGATAATGGAGTAGGAACTGAACCAAAATTCATAGAAATCAAAGATTTTCCTTTATCAATAGAATTAGCATCATTAATAATATTTTTACAAGGCATTTCCAAAAATTCCCCAATACAGCAAGAATCACTAAAAGAAGAAATAACAGTCTCAACATTATCCAAGACATTAACTGGATGCTCATGAGTAATACAGGAATCCTTAGCTGAAGTGGTGTTAGGATTCTGCACAAGGGTAGCAAGCACAGGAGAATCCAAAGAACAGGCAACCGAATTGTGCCAACTAGCAACCGGACCCGGAGCACCAGGAATACAATCCGAGACAATAATAGGACCAGCCGAGCATAACACGGCAGCCGGGTTGATAAATGGGTCTACGACCCGGTCAAGCCTTGGGTCGCGTCTGGCCCGAGAGGGAGCCCCAATTTGCAGCAGCCGAGGGACATCGCCGCCAGGAGCAATTTCCGCCGCCGTCGGAAGAGGAACCGGAGGAATTGCAGCACAAGGAACACCAAAAATTTCATCAATTTTAAGCTTCAGAATATCCGAATTGGACTTAGCAAGAACTTTCCTCCCTAGTTCACAAAAGCCTTGAACATCGAAACCCTGGGAGAGGAAGCCTTCCGCCCTAGGCGCAGACGAGCTTCCCACCGTTTGGGAGGTAGATGAGAACAGCCCACACTGAAGATGAGGGCATAATAACCACACACAAAAATCGCTAAAAACCCAAACAACGATACACGAAGAACGGAACTCAGAGAAGCACCCGACCCGAGCGACTATGGCGGCGCAAAAACGCGAAATCCACTCCGTCAAAAATTAGACAGAGAAATTCTGAAACAATTATGTGAAAGAATTATCTGAGGAAGATGCCGCCCAGCAAGAACAAGCACAATAATCGCGAAAGCCGAATCACGACGGAAGAAAACAGCCGCCCAACCTCAAACAGCAAACCTCACTCAAAAATTTGAAATAAAATATGGATAGGAAGGTACTGAGACTCCAAACAAATAACTTGAAGGCAGATTCTCTGGATAATTCAGAAGATTAAGAGAAGGAGATGAGAATCGGACGAGAGAAAGGGGATCTAAGACTAATCGGGATCGCACCTTCAGTGCGTGAAAATCGCCGGCACATTCTCTCGCTTCCTTTCGACTTAATCTAGGCCGTGATGGTTTTAATGCTACTTTTTACCAGTGCGCTTGGTCGATTGTGGGGGGTGAGATTTCGTTTGCTATTATGCATTTCTTTGATACGGGAAAGTTTGTCAGGCAGATCAATTATACGATCATTTCTCTTGTTCCGAAAGTAGTCTTACCTAAGAGCATGTCGGATTTTAGACCGATATCTTGCTGCAACTATTTATATAAGGCTATTTCTAAAATTATTGTCCATCGTATGCGTGACAGCTTGGATGCCTTGAATGACCCGGCTCAGACTGCTTTTATTCCTGGGATAAGGATTAGTGATAATATCCTTCTTGCTCAGGAACTTCTTCATGGTTATGGGCAGAGGGGGATGCCTAGACAGCGTGTGCTTAAAGTTGACGTTATGAAAGCTTATGACACTGTTGAGTGGGATTTTGTGCTGATTGCTCTGCAGTGTATGGGTTTCAATCAGTCGTTCATCGCCTGGATCATGGAGTGCATCACCACTACTGCTTTTTCGGTATCCTTGAATGGTGATGTTGAGGGGATCTTTAGAGGTCGTAGGGGGCTCCGGCGGGATGACCCCATCTCTCCTTACCTCTTTGTTATTGTTATGGAGGTGCTTCATGGTATTATTACTCGTGAGATTGCTCAGACCCCGGGGTTCTGGTACCATTGGAAGTGTGAGGCTACCCGTACTTTCATGCTCGCCTTTGCAGATGATCTCCTTCTTTTCTGTAATCCAGATGAGGTCTCTATTGGTTTTCTTAAGAGGAGTATTGATATCTTTGATTATCTTTCGGGGTTGCGAGCTAACCCTAGGAAGAGTAATTTTTTCTCTCGGCGAGTGCTTTGGAGCAGGGGGCTTAGGTTGAGCAGTTATTAGGGTTTGAGATGGGCCAGCTACCTGTGAGGTATTTGGGAGTCCCTTTATCTTCATCGAAGCTCATGGTGGCTCAGTGCTCTCCTTTGTTTGACAGGATCGATGGTCGGCTGAGTGATTGGGCTTGTAGATCTCTATCCATGGCCGGTCGTTTTCAGCTTATTCTGTCTGTGTTATCTACTCTTCACATTTATTGGGCCTGTATTTTTATCCTGCCTAAGGGCGTGCTTGCCCTTATTGAGAAGCGTTTAAGGCGTTTTCTTTGTAAAGCTTCTCGTGACTCTGGGCATGCTAAAGTGGCTTGGTCTAAGGTTGGCTTGCATGTAGTGTCTGGTGGCCTTGGTATTACTCCGTTGAGGGTTCAGAACCAGGCCCTTATGACCCGCCATATTTGGGCTCTCCTGGCTGGGTCTTCTCGTTCTGTTTGGGTTAACTGGGTTCGTTCGTATAGAGTTTAGCATAGTTCTTTTTGGGATATTCCTATCTCTGCTTCGTCTTCTTGGTATTGGAAACAGCTGCTGAAGTTGCGTCCTCTTGTCATGGGAGCGTTTCAGTATTCTGTTGGTGATGGCTCTTTCTTCCGTTTATGGTAGGATCCTTGGTACCCTATGGGTTTGATTAGGCATTCTCTGCCTAGAGCGCCTCTTTAGACTGGCATTGATGTACATGCCCGTCTTGGCTCTATTATTTCTGATGATCATTGGGTTTGGCCGGTGGCTCAGGTTCCTATTCTTCCTCGTCCGCTCTTCGGTTCCTTAGAGCGAACTCTCCTTCTGTTCCGTGGGCCCCTCTCCTTCTTGGCCCGGGGAAGATTCCTAGGCACTCCTTCATCTTATGGTTGGCTATTCAGGAGCGTCTGACGACTATGGATAAGCCTTGGCTGCAGCATGAAGATGGTATTTGTGTCATTTGTGGGATGGCGTTAGAGTCTCATTCTCACTTATTCTTCATGTGCCCTTACTCTACTAGGTGTATCTCTATTGCTAGGAGGGAGGTAAAATTTTTTTGGCCTCACTCTCAGTGGAGTACGGGTATTCTTTGGGAGGCTAGGAGGTGGAGAGGTAAGCATCTGGTTAACGTGGCATACCGTATCTTTTTAGCGGCGTTGGTCTACTTACTCTGGCAAGAGCGCAATGAGAGGAGATTCGGTCAGAGGCGTCGAGATCCACACACAGTTACTTTCCAGGGGATTGGTCTTGTTCGTTACATTATCTCTCAGCGTTGGCCGCCTCATTCCTTATCTGCAGTCGCTGTTAGGCGTATTTGTAGGGTTGCTTGGTAGTTCCATTGTAACTCTATTATTATTTTTCTATTTCGTGCTGTTGGTGCACCTTCTGTAATGGTTGCTGGGTACTAGCCTGCCTTGTTGGCCAATCTTATTTATTTAATGCAATTGACTTTTCCCCAAATAACAAAGAAAAGCTATGCTCTCGACTAGAAACGCACACTTTTCTTTCTTTTCCATAAAGTATTTGAGACATAAGAGTCTCGAATACTTGTCGTAGATGACTGAGATGCTCCTCCACCGACTGGCTATAAACCAAAATATCATCTAAATAAACCACTACAAATCGTCCCAAAAATGGCTTAAGTACCTCGTTCATCAAGCGCATGAAAGTACTCGGGGCGTTCGTAAGGCCGAAAGGCATGATGACCCATTCGTACAACCCGTGTTTGGTTTTAAACACCGTCTTCCACTCATCTCCTTCTTGCATGCGAATATGATGATAATCGCTTCGCAAGTCGGTTTTCGAAAAGACCACTGAGCCGTGTAGCTCGTCCAACATATCATCCAGTCTCATAATCAGTAACCGATACTTAACGATAATATTATTCATGGCCCGGCTATCGATACACATCCGCCAAGACCCATCCTTCTTAGGAACAAGCAAAACCGGAACCACACAAGGACTTAAACTTTCTCGAACATACCCGCAGCTCATTAATTCTTCAATCTGTTTCTGAAGTTCCTTAGTTTCCTCGGGATTACACCTATAGGCAGCCTTATTCGGAAGATGCGCACCTGGTATAAGGTCGATTTGATGCTCAATTCCACGAACTGGCCGCAAACCCGATGGCAATTCTTCGGGGAAGATGTCCGGGAACTCATGTAATAAATCGCTATCACAAAATCATCTCGAGTCTCTTTTATCACCATTATGTAAAAATGCTCACCACCCTCAATAGCGTGTTCAATTTCCCTCTCGCTAGCTAATATGGTTAGGTTCGGCTTTCCCCCTCGTTTGGCACTCATGGAACGAACGACTTGAGGTGACATCGGCTTCAACACGATCTTCTTGCCCTTATCTCGCAACTCGTATTCATTACTCCTACCCCGATGCAAAACATCCCTATCAAATAACCAAGGACGTACCAAAAGTACGTGACAAGCATCCATTAGAATCACATCACATAATATCTCATCACGATGAACCCATTGCCAACCCGATCCGAACTTGCTTCAAAACCCTCACCTTACTCCCGTCATCAAGCCAATGTAAAGCATATGGTTTAGGGTGAGCCGTGGTGGTCAGTCCAAGGTTTGTCACTATCTCACTCGAAGCTATGTTGGTGCAACTTCCTCTGTCAATAATTAAACTACACCACTTATCTCCAACTTGACACTTCATATGGAATATTTGGTCCCGTTGTTCTGACTCACTAGGAACCGACTTAGCTTGCAAAGTGCGAAGGACCAAGGTTGTATCATAATTCGGAGCATCGTAAGCCTCACAATCTTCCTCTTATTTTTTTTGGGAAAATTCAATTGCATTAAATAAATAAGTTTGGCCAACAAGGCAGGCCAGTACCCAGCAACCATTACAGAAGGTGAACCAACAACACGAAACAGAAAAAAAATAATAAAAGAGTTAAAATAAAACTACCAAGCAACCCTCCAAATACACCTAACAGCGACCGCAGATAAGGAATGAGGCGGCCAACGCTGAGAGATAATGTCACGAACTAGACCAATCCCCTAGAAAGTAACTGTGTGTGGATCTCGACGCCCCTGACCGAATCTCCTCTCATTTCGCTCCTGCCAGAGTAAGTAGACCAATGCCGCTAAAAAGACACGGTATGCCACGTTAACCACATGCTTACCTCTCCACCTCCTAGCCGCCCAAAGAATACCCGAGTTCCACTCAGAGTGAGGCCAACAAAATTTTACCTCCCTCCTAAAAATGAAGATACACCTATTAGAGTAAGGGCAAATGAAGAATAAATGAGAATGAGACTCTAATGCCATCCCACAAAGGACACAAATACCATCTTCATGCTGCAGCCAAGGCTTATCCATAGTCGACAAACGCTCCTGAATAGCCAACCGTAAGATGAAGGAGTGCCTAGGAATCTTCCCGGGGCCAACAAGGAGAGGGGCCCACAGAACAGAAGGAGAATACGCTCTAAGGAACCAAAGAGCCGACGAAGAAGAATAGGAATATGAGCTATGCGGTCTCCATGAGATGCGATCCTGGCCTCCATTGATAGGAGGGAGGCCAGAAACAACCTGCTGAAACTCGGAATGATCTACCACCGGCCAAACCCAATGACCATCAGAAATAACAGAGCCAAGACGTGCATGCACATCAATGCCAGTCCAAAGAGGCACTCTAGGCAGAGAATGCCTAATCAAAACCTGTGGGTGCCAAGGATCCGACCATAACCGGATGGAAGACCCATCACCAATAGAATACTGAAACGCTCCCATGACAAGAGGACGCAACTTCAGCAGCTGTTTCTAATACCAGGAAGACGCAGCAGAGATAGGAATATCCTAAAAGGAACACTGCTGAACTCTATGTGAACGAACCTAGCTAACCCAAACAGATCGAGAAAACCCAGGTAGGAGGGCCCAAATATGGCGGGTCATAATGGCCTGGTTCTGAACCCTCAACGGAGTAATACCAAGGCCACCACACACTACAGGCAAGCAAAACTTAGACCAAGCTACTTTAGCATGCCCAGAGTCACGAGAACCTTTCCAAAGAAAACGCCTTAAACGCTTCTCAATGAGGGCAAGCACGCCCTTAGGCAGGATAAAAATATAGGCCCAATAAATGTGAAAAGCAGATAACACAGACCGAATAAGCTGACAATGACCAGCCATGGACAGAGATCTACAAGCCCAGTCACTCAGCCGACCATCAATCCTGTCCAACAAAGGAGATCACTGAGCCACCGTGAGCTTCGATGAAGATAAAGGAACTCTCAAATACCTCACCGGGAGCTGGCCCATCTGAAACCCTAATAACTGCTCAACCTGAGCCCCCTGCTCTAAAGCACTCACCGAGAGAATAAAATTACTCTTACCAGGGATAGCGTGCAACCCCGAAAGAGAATCAAAGATATCAATACTCCTCTTAAGAACACCAATAGAGACCTCATCTGGATTATAGAAAAGAAGAAGATTATCTGCAAAGGCGATCATGAAAGTACGGGTAGCCTCACACTTCTAGTGGAAACGGAACCCCGGGGTCTGCACAATCTCACGAGTAATAATACCATGAAGAACCTCCATAACAATAACAAAGAGATAAGGAGAGATGGGGTCTCCCTGCCGAAGCCCCCTACGACCTCTAAAGATCCCCTCAGCATCACCATTCAAGGATACCGAAAAGGCAATAGTGGTGATGCACTCCCTGATCCAGGCGATGAACGACTGATGGAAACCCATACACTGCAGAGCAATCAGCACAAAATCCCACTCAACAGTGTCATAAGCTTTCATAAGGTCAACTTTAAACACACACCATCTTGGCATCCCCCTCTGCCCATAACCATGAAGAAGTTCCTGAGTAAGAAGGATATTATCACTAATCCTTCTCCCAGGAGTAAAAGCAGTCTAAGCCGGGTCAATCAAGGCATCCAAGCTATCACACATACGGTGAACAATAATTTTCGAAATAGCCTTATATAATAAGTTGCAGTAAGAGATCGGTCTAAAATCCGACAAGCTCCTAGGTAAGGATACTTTCGCCTCCCAAATCAAATACATCACCCAACCTCTCTACTTCTTCCTCGTCTAAAAATCCTCTCGGGCTGCGAGAGCCTCTCTCAACGTCACGACTCGCTTATTCGGACAAGCGTTTTGATAATGGATAAAACCTTGACATTTAAAACAGCGCACCTTCGATAGACTCGTCTCCTTATTCACGTTGGGAGCCTTAGGAACCGGATTAGGGGCTGGAGTTGGCACGGTTTTGGTAGCCGAACTAGAGCCGCTACTCGTGGTTCCGAATTTTGAGGGAAACTCGGGTTTAGCCCACCCGCTTGACTTGTTATGCTCCATATTCGAACCTCCAAACTTTGGTCTATTTTGAGCGTCAACCTTCAAACACAACCCACACAAGGTTTCAGAATCGGCGTATGGATACAACTCCACCAAATTGGCTATATTTCGATTTAAACCACGCAAAAACGTGCCATCTTTTATTCTTCATTCTCCTCCAATTCTCCCATCAAGGCGAAGTTCTCGAACTCATCGATATATTCACTAACACTCATCTTTCCTTGTATGCAATCGGCAATCTTGCGATACAAGGTCAGCCTATGTGATGTGGGTACATATCTCTTGCGAAGTTTCCGTTTCAATGAATCCCAAGAATTAATCATTTTTTTCCATCACGAGCTTTTTTTGATTTAACTCCTTCGAACCAAAGAGAAGCGTCCTTACTTAGTTTGATGATCGCATATTTGCACCTTTTCTCATTATCAAGGTCCTTGAAATCGAATATGCGATCAATTTTCCATTCCCACTCCAAGTATGTTTCTGGATCGGTACCACCAACGAACTCCGAAAGTTCGTTCACCTTGGACTCGTCGGATTGATGTGTAGGACGATCGTAATCTCCTCATCTCAGGTGCCAGTGCTGATCGCGTTGCTCCGGCAAGTCCCGTAGCGCGTCGCGCAGTTTGGCTAAAAAATCATCGTTGAACTCCATCCCTTTGAAGGATAAAAAATCTCTCTCCGATGCCACTAATTATATAAATCCTGTATCGAGACGAAGTAGAAGCAGTATTCGCGAATGACAAACGAACAGCAATCGGCCAAATGGAATCGAAACAGCAACCACCCTTCGCTACATCAACAATCCATCGCTACAGCAATATCGAACAGCAAAAATTAACAACTAACAGCAACCGGTCGGTCGTGAACAAATAGCAATGAATATTTGCAAACAACAGTAGCGAACAGCAAATTGTGATCGGATGCGGTGGAAACAGGAACCACGTTCGGACACCGGACAGTAACTTCGAATAAGTCAATCCCATCGTATGAGGACAGATATTATATGAATCACACTCAGTTGTGAATCACGATTTATACGAACAATAGCAGGCAAACTGATATGAATCTCGATCAGTTATGAGGACTGCGATTTAACGAGATGGAAGTAAGCTTCACAAACAAGAAACTGGACAACACTCCGATGAACAACACCACGAACGAATTCCAAAGATTCCGTCCAAACAAGAACAGCTTCCGATCGGACAAACAGAAACAATAAAAGATTTTAACGAGTTGGACCTATAACTCGTCAAAGATGATCTCTTCACAAGACCTATTGAGAATTGATCGGATTATAATTCGAAAACGCATCGAACAATAATCAAGAATTTGTGTTTGAGACACGTCAAACAAATTGAACTCAAAGAGAGCAAAATAAACTTGTGTATTCAATACCATTAAATCGGCCGAGCTATATGATGTATATATAGCCGCCAAACCCTCGCAACATGAATAAAGGTAACTCCCTAAAATGCCCTTGAACAAGTTTGGGCTACTATCGATTAAGGAAACTATTAAAACGAACAAAGTAAAGTAAAATAGGCATGCACATGTCGCATCCTTATGAATAATATTTCCTACTAAAAATAAATAAAATGAACAATTATGTAATCCCGAGCCCGACCACCAAAGTCACTCCAAGTTCTGAGCTCGTCTTCTCCCCTAGGTACGTGATTCGTCGTGCAAGTGCATGGTCTCCTACGTCGATCACCAAATCGTCTCCTCCACTAGCCCGTATTGTATCAAATGAAAATGTACTTTAAGCACCTCCACGGTCTTAGCCGTGCCAAAGTGGCCAGCCAAACCTCCTCCATGAGCTTCATGAATTAATAGCTCCCGAACTGCATGTTTAGGCAAGCAAAGTCGATTCCCCTTAAAGAGAAATACGTCTTGTATCATAAATTCTCAGAACGGACCAGATTTGCATAGGATAAAGATCTCTCCGAAATCATCATCTTCAGCATAACAATCCTTCAACATCTTAAATCCAAGTAAACGAACCGCAAGAGTAGACAGTAGAGCATACCGTCTAGATAACGCATCCGCAACAACATTGTTTTTACCGTCCTTGTACTTTGACAAAAAGAGAAATGATTGTAAGAACTCTACCCATTTAGCATGCCTCGGACTTAACATGTGATGTCCGTTAATATATTTCAACGATTCATGGTCCGAGTGTAGAATAAAGTGCTTCTGCCGAAGATAGTGACTCCAATGATTTAGAGCCCTAGCAATAGCAATAGAACTCCTTGTTGTAAGTAAAATAATTCAGCCAAGCACCGCTTAACTTCTCCGAAAAATATGCAATAGGATGCTTTCCAATAAGAACCGCTCTAATGCCAACTCCGCTAGCATCACACTCTACTTCGAACGGTTGTGCAAAATCAGGTAAGGCTAAGATTGGTGCTTCACACAACTTTGTTTTCAACTTTTCGAATGCCTCTTGGGCAACCCTGCTCCAATTAAACGTACCTTTCTTCAAACATTCCATTATTGGACTCGTGATGGTGCTACAATCTCGAATAAATCTCCGGTAAAATGAAGCAAGTCCGTGGAATGACCTAACTTCGGTCACGGTCATAGGAATCGGCCATGACTCAAACTTGGTTTGGTCAACCGACACTCCGTCCTTCGAAACGATATAGCCAAGAAAGACTATACTTTCGACTAAGAATGAGCATTTCTCTTTTTTTTCCATAAAGCTTTTGGTCCCTAAGAGTCTCAAAGATTTGCCTTAAGTGTCTGAAATGTTCTTGCAACGACCGGATATAAATCAAGATGTCATCCAAATACACAACTACAAATTTCCCCAAAAACGGCTTAAGTACCTCATTTATCAAACGCATGAAAGTACTCGGTGCATTTGTAAGACCGAATGGCATAACGGTCCACTCGTACAATCCATTTTTTTGTTTTGAAAGTCGTCTTCCATTCATCACCTTCTCACATACGTATTTGATGATAGCCACTTCGTAAGTCAACTTTTGAAAAGAGCACCAAACCGTGTAGTTCATCCAACATATCATGAAGTCTCGGGATTGGGAATTGATACTTTATTGTTATGTTATTCATGGCCCTACTATCAATACACATTCGCCATGATCTGTCCTTTTTCGGAACAAGTGAAACCGGAACCGCAAAAGGACTTAAACTTTCTCGAACGTATCCGTTGTTCATTAGTTCTTCGATTTGTTTTTATAATTCCTTCTTCTCCTCGGGATTACATCTATATGCGGCATTATTCGGGAGTGATGCACCTGGTAAAAGATCGATTTGATGTTCAATCACGCGAATAGGTGGTAAACCCGGCGGTAACTCTTTGGGAAAAACATCCGCAAATTCGTGTAATAAAGTATCTATTTCTCCTTCGTCTCGCACCACCATGTCATCCTCCCGAGTCTCCTTAACTATCAATAAGTACACGCATACACCATCATTAATAGTATGTTCCATCTCCCGCTCGCTAGCAAATATGCTAAGTTTCGGGTTTTCAACCCGATTAGAGCTCATAGAATGAATAACTTGAGGTGACATCGGTTTAAGCACAATTTTTTTGCCCTTATCCCGTAACTCATATTCATTGCTTCTACCTCGATGTAAAACATCTCTATCAAACAACCATGGATTCCCCCAAAGTACATGACATGCATCCATCGGGAGTACATCACACAACACATTATCATCATACGAATCCATGGTTAATCCGATCCTCACTTGTTTTGACACCTTTATTTTACTCCCATCATCGAGCCAATGTAAAGAGTATGGTTTCGGATGATTCGTAGTGGTCAGCCCGGGTTTAGTCACCATCTCACTCGAAGCTACGTTGGTGCAACTTCTTCCATCAATGATCAAACTACACCATTTGTTCCCGGCTTGACACTTCGTATTAAATATTTGGTCCCGTTGTTCCGAATCATTCGAAACGGAATTGGCTTGTAAAGTACAAAGAACCAAAGTCGTATCATAACTTGGAGCATCACAAGTTTCACATTCTTCTTCTTCTTTGTCGTCCTACACGTTGAAATTAAACACGTCACCGAGTCTTTCTTTTTCGTCCTCGACCAACAATTCATCTCGGACTGTGATAGTCTCTCTTAGCGTCACCACCCATTTGTTCGGACAAGCATTTTGATAATGACCGAACCCTTGACATTAAAAACATCATACCGTCGTCAAGCTCGTCTCTTTCGGCATGTAAGGAGTCTTAGGAAACATAGTAGGAGTAGGAGTTGGTACTGTTATTTTGGTAGTTGAACTTGAACTGATAATTGGATTCCCGAATTTGGATGGAAATTCGGGTTTATAAAACATCGTCTTGTTTTGAGCTTCTAACTTCACGCATAGTCCGCACAAAGTATCAAAGTCTTCGTATGGATATAATTCCACCGAGTTAGCTATGCTTCGGTTCAAACCACAAAAGAACAGTGACATCTTTTGTTCTTCGTTCTCTTCTAATTCTCCCATTGAAGTCAAATTTCCGAACTCCTCAATGTATTCGCCAACACTTAATTTTCCTTGCATGAGGTCGGCAATCTTCCGGTATAAGGATAACCGATGTGATGTCGGTACATACGTTTTACGAAGCTTTCTTTTTAACGAATCCCACGAATGAATTTTTCTTTCCCCACACGAGCTCTTCGTGTTTTCACTCCTTCGAACCACAGAGAAACGCCTTTCCCCAACTTGAGAATTGCATATTTACAACTTTTCTCATCGTCGAGGTCTTTAAACTCGAAAATGTGATCAATTTTACGTTCCCATTCCAAGTAAACTTCAGGATCGGTACCTCCAACAAACTTCGAAAGTTCGTTCACTTTGAACTCATCTGCATGGTGTGATGAATGTCCGCCCTCTCCTCCTCCTCCTCTTGGATGTAGATGTGGCTCCGGTAAGTTACGTAATGCTTCCCGTAGCTTCACCAAGAAATCAGCGTCGGTGAAATCCATAATGTCACAAGATCAAGACACCAAATTTGTCTCTGATACCACAAATGATGTGAATTCACGTTCAGATATAAACGTATATCGCATGCAACGCAACGAAAGTGTATTTTATGAACTAAGAACATGAATAATAATTTAAGGTATAGAATTCAACGTAAAAATTGTCCGAAAGTCGGGCAATTCGGCCGAACTAACAAGAACAATATTTTATCGAATTAAACCTATAACTCGATAAAGTGATTTCTTCCCAAGACCTATTGAGAATCGATCGGGTTATAATTCGAAAATGTTTCGAATAATAATCGAGAATTTTGATTGAAGACGTCAAACAAATATAACTCAAAAGAGTGACACAATGTATTTTATTCAAGATGTCCCAAATACATTCCAACCATGACTACTTATAGATAAGAATAGTCTTAAAAAATCAATTAAAATATTCAAATGGTAAGATCACATGATCTTTAAAAAAAAAAAAAGGACAACAAAAAGAGATGGCATCTTAGACTAGAAAAACAACAAGCATCTTAGACTAGAAAAAGAGATGGCACACTCCGTGTTGGGGGGGGGGGACGGCGGCCAATCAAGGGGGCAAAGGGTGGGAGGAGATCTTCATGATCTTATACATGATCCTGGACCCATGATATCAAGACTTTGACATAAAGAAAAACGTGATGAGAATCTTCATGATTTTGGTGAGGATCGGCCGAATCTTCAACAATTTAGACCCATTAGTATGCATGGGGAATACAACATACGCATGTTGACCAATATAAGTTATTTCGAGTCTGATCACCAAAGTTATTCCAATTCTTGTATCCGTTTTCTCGCCCAAGTAAGTAGTTGCATGTGCATGGCGGGTTGCATGGTTGTTTACATCGATTCTTACTTCGTCTTATTCATTCGGATAGTCGTTTTCGTATCAGAAAACTCAGGTTATTAATTAGATTCGAGCCTTTTGTACAGAGAATTGGTATAACAGTCCCGTTTAAGCTTTTACTTCTTAATTAAGTCTTGTTGTATAAAGGACTGGCTAAAATAGCTCCGGTTAAACCTTTACTTCTCGATTAAGTCTATTAATAGGAAATAAGTCCACATTACATGTATTCGAATCGGAACTCTATGACTACTCGGGTTTATCGAGCATTTTGAATTGAGAATTGGTTATAATAACTTAGATTAAGCCTTCCCTTCTTGATGAAGTCTTGTTAATAGGAAATAAGACCACGTTACATGTATTCGAGTTGGAACTCTATGAAAACTCGGGCTTATTGGTTAGATTTGAGCCTTTTATGCTGAGGATTGGAATAACAACTGCGATTAAGCTTTTAATTATTGATCAAGTCTTGTTGTAGCAAGAACTGGCTATAATGGCTCTGATTAAGCCTTTACTTCTTAATTAAGTCTGTTAATAGGAGATAAGACCACGTTACATGTATTCGAGTCCGAACTCTATGAAAACTCGAGTTTATTGATTAGACTAGTTCAAGACCTGTCGAACTTTGATGGGATATAGATTTCTCGTCTACTTGAATGTAAACATAAAAATAAATTTAAGTTTGAAGAACTCAAAGTCAAATATATAAAAATTAACTGATTTTCGATGGAATATAGATCTCCTTTGTATTAAGAGTCAAACACCAAAAAATTTACTCAAAACAAATTCTTCACAGGTTGTCTAAAACCTCTTTGTAAACTACATTAGTCGTCGAATTGGAAGTCTGGCCTTCTTCGTAACAAATTAGAACTTTCAGACCTTTCTTGGTAGTTACTCTCGAGACAGCCACATACAACTGACCATGAATGAATACATATTTAGGAAGGTAAAGTCCAACGTGCGAAAGAGACTGCCCCTGACTCTTATTTATAGTCATTGCAAAACACACGGATAGGGGGAACTGCCTACGTTAGACCTTGATAGGGAATTTGGTGAAATCCGAAGGGCTCAATATCATTCGAGGAATCAACACTTTCTTACCGGCATTTTTTCCAGACACCATTGAAGCCTCAATGACATGCTTATAAAGCTTTGTCACTATCATCCTTGTACCATTGCACAACTCAGCCGATTGGTCTATATTCCTAAGAAGCATCACTGGACATCCAACTTTCAACTTGATCACGTGGTTTGGCAACCCTGAACACCTAACCGTATTAAGAAACTCAACAGAAAATATATCTTCGTGACCATCCATGTCTCCATACTCCTTGCTGATGTTGTCCGATCTCATATACTCCACTGCATCGCCAGGTAATAGGGACAATATGTAGTCATTGATTTTCTCAACTATCTCATTAGTTGGAGCAAGTATAGCCCTATCTTCAAAAAATAGTAGATCATGCATATTTTGGAATATAAATGGATAAGTGGTCTCAACGATGGTTGCAAGAGGATCAATCGTATCATGTATTAGAATATCATCGGGTAATTCAACATCTGCTTCTCCGTCGTCGTTTACACCAACAGTCCTATCCCCAATATCTAATGTCCAGTTGGCGAATTCCATTACCTCGATAGCATCAGAAGTAGATGCGTCGACCTGCAATGACATAAATACTATAACATATCAAAGAATTTGAATCACATTTGAAAACAATCATAATAAAGTGCAGCAATAATAAAAATTCAGGAGTACAATCGAAGACCTTCAAGCGCATGTTTTTCGTCAACTTAAGGACCTCACATGTATCCTAATGTTTGGATGAACTGATGGAAGCATGCACAATATCCTGTCTGCTTCCTTTGGGGACGACGGGCAATATCTGTCTGAAATCACCACCTAACATGACTACCAACCCGCCGAATGGCTTATCAGAGGGCTCTTCGTCCGGCTGTCGCATAATATACTTTAAGCCGTTATCAAGTGATTCAAAGCAGAATCTACAAGTCATTGGTGCTTCCTCCCAAATTATTAGCTTTGTCCTCTTTAGGAGTTCTGCCAAGTCAATTCCTGGCTTGACCTTGCTGCAATTTGTTATCTCATCAACCAGCAATGGAATACTGAATCTCGAGTGTGCAGTTCGACCTTTAGGTAGGAGCAACGAAGCAATACCACTGGAAGCTACTAGAAGAACTATATCCCCTCTGCATCTCAGCGCCGAGCACAGTGTCCTCCAAATAGAAGTTTTTCCCGTGCCCCCTGAGCCGTATAAGAAGAACACTCCACCGGTGCCTCTATCAACCGCATCAATAATTTTTTATAAACTAAAGACTGATCCTCATTCAAACATGAATACAATCTTGAGTGCTCTGCAAGTAACTCATCCCTGTCGTAAGAAGTTTCGTCCAATATAAGTTTGTTCTGATTGTCCGAGATGATAGAGTCATTCGGTAAAGGCATAGGTGGAAAATAACGGAGACTGCTATAATTAAGCGAGAGTAATTTTTCACAATGCATAGTTCTGCACTTGTTCATTAGTGAGCACCAAATCTGTTTGTGATGAAATGAAGAAAACTAAGTGAGATAAATGCAATTGAATTGATACGATATGGGCCAGTGGAGGAGACGATTTGGCGATCGACGTAGAAGACCATGCATGCCATGCACATGCACGACGGATCATGTACCTAGGCGAGAAGACGAGCTCGGAACTTAAAGTGACTTTGGTGATCAGGCTCGGGATACGTGATTTGTTTGTTTTATTTATTTATTTTCATAGTAGGACATAAGGATGCGACATGTGCATGTCTATTTTGCTTTACTTTGTTCATTTTATTATTTTCCTTAGGCATTAGTAGCCTAAACTTGTTTAAGGGCATTTTAGGAAATAGCCTTTTATTATTATGCTTGGTACTAGGGTTTGGCGGCTATAAATACACATATAGCTCGGCCGATCTTGAGAAGAATACACACTTGATATTTTGTTCTCCTTTGAGTTCCAATTATTTGACGAGTTTTCAAGCAAATCTTTCGTTATTTTTCGACGCGTTTTCGAAGATTGACGTGATCAATTCTCAATAGGCCTTGGGAAGAGATCTTATTTATCAAATTATAGGTCTAACTTGCTAAAACCTTGTTCCTTTTGTTACTTGTGTTTGGCCGATCAGAATTATTCCGTGTTCGTCCGGACTGTATTTTGTTCGTTCGTGATTATCGATCCATCGAAATGTTGTTTGTGTTATCTTATTCGAGAAATTAATTCCGCTTTGTTCGAGACGATTCACATCAGATTTTGAACCGTATCATTTGTGGCATCGGAGCACCAGATTTTCATCCTTTAGTGGGATGGAGTTCAACGATGATTTTTTGGCCAAACTATGTGACGCGCTACGGGACTTTTCGGAGCAGCGCGATCAGCGCTGGCACCCGAGACAAGGAGATTACAATTGTCCTACACGTCAATCCGATGAACTCAAGGTGAACAAACTTTCGGAGTTCGTTGAGGGTACCGATCCAGAAGCATACTTGGAGTGGGAATGGAAAATCGATCGCATGTTCGATTTTAAGGATCTTGATGATGAGAAAAGGTGCAAATATGCGATCCTCAAACTAAGTAAAGGCGCTTCTCTTTGGTTCGAAGGAGTTAAATTGAAAAGAGCTCGTGATGGAAAAACAAAGATTAATTCGTGGGATTCATTGAAACGGAAACTTCGAAAGAGATATGTACCCACGTCACATAGGCTGACCTTGTACCGTAAGATTGCCGATTGCATGCAAGGAAAGATGAGTGTTAGTGAATATATTGATGAGTTCGAGAGTTTGGCCTTGATCGGAGAATTGGAGGAGAATGAAGAACAAAAGATGGCACCTTTCTTGCGTGGTTTGAATCGAAACATAGCTAATTTGGTGGAGTTGTATCCATACGCCGATTTTGACACCTTGTGTGGATTGTCTTTGAAGGTTGAGGCTCAAAATAGACCAAAGGTTGGAAATTCGAATATGGAGCATAACAAGTCAAGTGGGTGGGATAAACCCGAGTTTCCCGCAAAATTCGGAACCACAAGTAGCGGCTCTAGTTGGGCTACCAAAACCGTGCCAACTCCAGCCCTTAATCCGGTTCCTAAGGCTCCCAACGTGAATAAAGATATGAGTATATCGAAGGTGCGCTGTTTTAAATGTCAAGGTTTTGGCCATTATCAAAATGCTTGTCCGAATAAGCGAGTTGTGACGTTGAGAGAGACTCTCGTGGCCCGAGAGGAATTGTTAGATGAGGAAGAAGTAGAGAGGTTGGGTGATGTATTTGATTTGGGAGGCGAAGAAGAGGAAGATTGTGAGGCTTACGATGCTCCGAATTATGATACAACCTTGGTCCTTCGCACTTTTCAAGCTAAGTCGATTCCGAGTGAGTCAGAACAACTGGACCAAATATTCCATATGAAGTGTCAAGTTGGAGATAAGTGGTGTATTTTGATTATTGACGGAGGGAGTTGCACCAACGTAGCTTCGAGTGAGATGGTGACAAAGCTTGGGCTGACCACCACGGCTCACCCTAAACAGTATGCTTTACATTGGCTTGATGAGGAAGTAAGGTGAGGGTTTTGAAGCAAGTTCGGATCGGGTTGACAATGGGTTCGTATCGTGATGAGATATTATGTGATGTGATTCCAATGGATGCTTGTCACGTACTTTTGGGACGTCCTTAGTTATTTGATAGGGATGTTTTGCATCGGGGTAGTAGTAATGAATACGAGTTGTGAGATAAGGGCAAGAAGATCGTGTTGAAGCCGATGTCTCCTCAAGCCATTCGTTCCATGAGTGCCAAACGAGGGGGAAAGCTGAACCTAACCATGTTCGCTAGCGAGAGGGAAATTGAACACGCTATTGAGGGTGGTGAGCATGTTTACGTACTGGTGATAAAAGAGACTCAAGATGATTTTGTGGTAGATAAAAATGAGGTCCGATTTATTACATGAGAGCATAACTTTTCTTGGCTATGTTGTTTCGAAGGACGGAGTGTCGGTTGATCAAACCAAAATCGAAGCGGTCAAGGCATGGTCGACGCCTAAGTCCGTGACGGAGGTTAGATCATTCCATGGACTAGCCTATTTTTATCGGAGGTTTATTCGAGACTTTAGCACCATTACGAGTCTGATAACAGAGTGTTTGAAGAAGGGTCCATTTGTGTGGAGCGGGGCTGCCCAAGAGGCGTTTGAAAAGCTGAAAACAAAACTATGTGAGGCACCTATATTGGCGTTACCCGATTTTTTACAACCATTCGAGGTAGAATGTGATGCGAGTGGAGTGGGTATTGGGGCGGTTCTTGTCTAAGGGAGACGACCAATCGCATACTTCTCGGAGAAATTGAGTGGGGCTCGACTCAACTATTGTACTTATGACAAAGAGTTCTATGCCACTGTGAGAGCTCTTGATCATTGGAGTCATTACCTTCGGCCGAAACACTTTATTCTACATTCGGATCATGAGTCTTTGAAATATATTAATGGGCAACAGAAGTTGAGTCCGAGACATTCTAAGTGGGTGGAGTTCTTGCAATTGTTCCACTTTTCATCGAAGTATAAGGATGGCAAGAGCAACATTGTAGCGGATGCGTTGTCTAGATGGTATGCCTTGCTCTCTACTCTTGATGTTCATTTGCTTGGGTTCGAGACATTGAAGGAATATTATGAGGGTGATGCGGATTTTGGTGAGACTTTCACTCGTTGCAAATCTGGTCCATTTGGAGAATTTGTGATACAAGAAGGCTTCCTCTTCAAAGGAAATCGCTTTTGCTTGTCCAAACACGTGGTTCAGGAATTGCTGGTTCGGAAGCTCATGGTGGAGGCTTGGCTGGCCACTTTGGTTCGGCTAAGACATTGGAGGTATTAAGGAACATTTTTATTGGCCTAAGATGCAAGGGGATGTGAATGACATAATTAGTAAGTGTGTGACATGCCATGTTGCGAAGAGTTCGTTCAAGCCGGGAGTATACATGCCTTTGCCGATTCCGGAAAGGCCGTGGGAAGATGTCTCAATGGTTTTCATTGTTGCTTTACCTTGTACTCAACGAGGGAGGGATGCTATTATGGTTGTTATAGATCAATTTTCGAAGATGGCTCACTTTGTGGCTTGTTACAAGATGGACGACGCGAGTAACATCGCCAATTTGTATTTTCGAGAGATCGTACGGTTGCATGGGGTCCCGAAGATGATTGTTTCGGATCGGGACACAAAATTCCTTAGCTATTTTTTGAACACCTTATGGAGAAAGGTGGAAACCAAGCTTCTATTTAGCATGTCGCATCATCCGCAAATGGACGGCCAAACCGAGGTAACCAATCGAACCTTGGGCACTTTATTACGTGATCTTGTGAACAAGACACAAAAGGATTGGGATTTGAAGCTTGCACATGTGGAGTTTGCTTATAATCGTTCTCCTACTCATGCCACGGCACACTGTCCGTTTGAAGTAGTTTACGGGCTGAATCCTTACATGCCGTTAGATCTAATTCCATTGCCGAGTGACGAGTTGGTGCATAAGCATGCGGAGTCGAAGCTGAAGTCAATGATGAAATTACACGAGAAAGTACGTAACCGAATTAAGGAGATAAACGAAACTTACAAAAGAAAGTCGAGCAAGCAAAGAAAGCCGAGGTTATTCGAAGTTGGTAATTTGGTTTGGGTGCATTTGAGAAAAGAGCGATTTCCGAGTAAGCGTAAGAACAAGTTAATGCCACGAGCTGAGGGACCATTTAAAGTAGTTGAAAATGTGAACGACAATGCATACAAAACAGAACTTCCGGGAGATTATGGGGTTCATGCAACCTTTAATATTGGGGATCTTTCGTCTTATCTTGATGTTGATAGAATTTAGGAATTGAGGACAATTCCCTTAAAAGGGGGAGGAGATGATACGATATGGGCTAGTGGAGGAGATGATTTGGTGATCGACGTAAAAGACCATGCACGCCATGCACATGCACGACGAATCACGTACCTAGGCGAGAAGACGAGCTCGAAAGTTGGAGTAACTTTGGTGGTCGGGCTCGGGATTACGTAATTTGTTCGTTTTATTTATTTATTTGCGTAGTAGGACATAAGGATGCCACATGTGCATGCCTATTTTGCTTTACTTTGTTCGTTTTATTATTTTTTTGGGAAAACTCAATTGCATTAAATAAGTAATATTGGCCAACATGGCAGGCCAGTACCCAGCAACCATTGCAGAAGGTGCACCAACAACACGAAACAGAAAAATAATAAAAGAGTTACAATGGAACCGACTACCAAGCAACCCTCCAAATACGCCTAACAGCGACCGCAGATAAGGAATGAGGTGGCCAACGCTGAGAGATGATATCACGAACAAGACCAATCCCCTGAAAAGTAACTGTGTGTGGATCTCGACGCCTCTGACCGAATCTCCTCTCATTTCGCTCTTGCCATATTAAGCAGACCAATGCAGCTAGAAAGATACGGTATGCCACGTTAACCACATGCTTACCTCTCCACCTTCTAGTCGCCCAAAGAATACTGTGCTCTACTCAGAGTGACGCCAACAAAATTTTACCTCCCTCCTAGCAATAGAGATACACCTACTAGAGTAAGGGCACATGAAAAATAAGTGAGAATGAGACTCAATCACCATCCCACAAAGGACACAAATACCATCTACATGCTGCAGCCAAGGCTTATCTATAGTCGACAGATGCTCCTGAATAGCCAACCATAAGATGAATGAGTGCCTAGGAATCTTCCTGGGCCAAGAAGGAGAGGGGCCCACGGAACAGAAGGAGAATACATACTAAGGAACCAAAGAGCGGATGAGGAAGAATAGGAACCTGAGCTATGCGGTCTCCAGGAAATGTGATCCTGGCCTCCATTAATAGGAGGGAGGGCAGAAACAACCGGTTGAAACTCGAAACGATCAACCACCGGCCAAACCCAATGACCATCAGAAATAACAAAGCCAAGACGGGCATGCACACAAAACCGGTCCAAAGAGGCGCTCTAGGCACAGAATGCCTAATGAAACCCATAGGGTGCCAAGGATCCGACCATAATAGGAAGGAAGAGCCATCACCAACGGAATACTGAAACACTCCCATGATAAGAGGACGCAACTTCAGCAGCTGTTTCCAATACAAAGAAGATGCAGCAGTGATAGGAATATCCCAAAAAGAACACTGCTGAACTCTATACGAACGAACCCAGCTAACCCAAACAGAACGAGAAGACCCAACCAGGAGAGCCCAAATATGGCGGGTCATAAGTGCCTGGTTCTGAACCCTCAACGGGGTAATACCAAAGCCACCACACACTACAGGCAAGCAAACCTTAGACCAAGCCACTTTAGCTTGCCCAGAGTCACGAGAACATTTCCAAAGAAAACTGATAGGAAACCAAATAGTCAAAGCGAAGAAGACGAAGTGAGGATTGACGTAAAACACCTTGAACATACTCCTACATACTTAGGCGAGAAAACGGATACGAGACCTGGAGTAACCTTGGTGATCGGACTTGCAATAACTTAAACATGGCAAATTGCATCATGTGGGGGTCCAAGTGGTGAAGATAAAATAATAAAAATTTCATCCCTTTCTTTATAATAAAGGAGGCAGGATTCTCGGCCTGCATGTGAAGTACGGCTATCACCTTGGAGACAAGACTCATCTTTTATTACTTTTGTTTGCAAGTGGCGTGGAGTACCTTTTTATTATCTTTTCCTTTATTTTAAGATCACGTGGTCTTATCTTGTAATAGTTTAAGTAATCTTGTCAGGCTACTCTTACCTATAAGTAGTCATGTTGATTTGTAATGAAGATCATCGAATCATCAAAAAAATACATTGTATATTAGTGTGTTGGACGAGTTTCCTTCCAAAAATTTGGTTATTATTCTATGCATTTTCGAATCTTAATCTAATCGATTCTCAATAGGTCTTGAGAAGAAATCACCTTATCGAATTATAGGTTTAGTTCGATAAAACAACTGTTTCTTCTCCTATTTCGATATTCCTCTTGCTTTCGATACAGGATTGTACTTGATCGGGATTTCACATTAATTGATGTTCGATTGTATGAAGCTTGCTTCCTGTTTCCATTGGCATCCGACCGAAACCCGCTGTTTTCAAGTGCTGCTGTTTGGAGTTGCCTGTTCCGAGTCATTTCCACTCGGCCAGTTCCTGTCTTGACGCGTGCTGTTATTGTTGCTGTATCGAACTGTTGTTATCAGTTCCTGTCTCGTGCGCGTGCCGCTATCCATTATTGCTGCTGTATCGAACTGTTGCTATCAGTTCCTATCAGTTTCTAATTGCACTGTTCGATTCCTTTTAAGTAATTGATGATCGCTTCCACTCGTCAAAACAGCCTCCCGCTGTACCGATAGAGATTTCGCATCATAAGTGGCATCAGAGCCCAAGTTCTTGACCTTTGGCATTATGGATCTTAATGACGTTGATTTTTGGCAAAACTTCGCGACGCATTGCGTGACATACCAAAACCACGCAACCAGCGTTGGCAACCTAGGCGTGGTGACTATGAACGACCCTTACGCCATGTCAAAGAGTTCAAGGTTAATGACCTTCCGGAGTTCTTTGGCGGGACAAACCTTGAAGTTTACTTGGAATGGGAACGTAAAATTGACCGCATGTTCGAGTTTAAAGACCTCGACGATGAGAAACGGTGCAAGTATGCAATTCTCAAGTTGGGGAAAGGCGCTTCACTTTGGTACGAAGGAGTTCACATTAATTGCTGTTCGATTATATGAAACTTGCTTCCTGTTTCCATTGGCATCCGATTGAAACCCGCTGTTTTCAAGTGCCACTGTTTGGATTGCCTGTTCCGAGTCATTTCCACTCGGCCAGTTCCTGTCTTGACGCATGCTGTTATGGTTGTTGTATCGAACTGTTGTTATCAGTTCCTGTCTCGTGCGCGTGCCGCTATCCATTATTGTTGCTGTATCGAACTGTTGCTATCAGTTCCTATCAGTTTCTAATTGCACTGTTCGATTCCTTTTGAGTATTTGCTGATCACTTCCACTCGTCAAAACAGCCTTCCGCTGTACCGATAGAGATTTCGCATCATAAGTGGCATCAGAGCCCAAGCTCTTGACCTTTGGCATTATAGATCTCAACGACGCTGATTTCTTGCCAAAACTTCGCGATGCATTGCGTGACATACCAGAACCACGCAACCAGTGTTGGCAACCTAGGCGTGGTGACTATGAACGACCCTCACGCCATGTTGAAGAGTTCAAGGTTAACGAGCTTCCGGAGTTCGTTGGTGGGACAGACCTTGAAGTTTACTTGGAATGGGAACGTAAAATTGACCGCATGTTCGAGTTTAAAGACCTCGACGATGAGAAACGGTGCAAGTATGCAATTCTCAAGTTGGGGAAAGGCGCTTCACTTTGGTACGAAGGAGTCAAAACACGAAGAGCTCGTGCGGGGAAAGAAAAGATCCGTTCGTGGGATTCATTAAAAAGAAAACTTCATAAAAGATATGTACCAACATCACACCGGTTGTCCTTGTACCGGAAGATTGCCGACCTCATGCAAGGAAAATTGAGTGTCAGTGAATACATTGAAAAGTTTTGAGAATCTGACCTTAATGGGAGAAATAGAGGAGAATGAGGAGTAGAAGATGTCGCGTTTCTTGCGTGGCTTGAACCAAAGCATAGCTAAATCGGTGGAAATATACCCATACGAAGACTTCGATAAATTATGTGGACTATGAGTGAAGTTGGAAGCTCAAAACAAGATGAAGTTGTATAAACCTGAGTTTCCATCCAACTTTGGAAACCCAAGTATCGGTTCCGGTTCAGCTACTAAAACGACTGTACCAACTCATACCCCTATTACGGCTCCTAAGGCTTCCTACATACCCAAAGAAATGATTTTGGCGAAGGTACGATGTTTCAAGTGTCAAGGGTTCGCTCATTACCAAAATGCGTGTCCGAACAAACGGGTGGTGACACTAAGGGAGGCTCTTGAGGTCCGGGAAGAATTGGTAGTAGAGGACGAAAGAGAAAGGCTCGGTGACGTGTTTAACGTGGACGCCGAAGAAGAAGAGGAGTGCGAGGCTTACGATGCTCCAGATTATGATACGAGTCTAGTCCTTCGCACTTTGCAAGTCAAAATGGTTTCGAGGGATACAGAACAACGAGACCAAATATTCCACACCAAGTGTTAAATCAAAGACAAATGGTGTAGTTTAATAATCAATGGGGGAAGTTGTACTAATGTAGCTTCAAGAGAGATGGTGAGAAAGCTCGGACTCATCACTACTACTCATCCAAAACCATACGCGTTACATTAGCTCGATGATGGGAGTAAAGTGAAAGTTTCGAAACAAGTACGGGTCGGTTTAACTATGGGTTCATATGGTGACGACATATTATGTGATGTACTCCCGATGGATGCATGCCATATACTCTTGGGACGACCATGGCTATTTGATAGAGATGATTTACATCGAGGAAGAAGTAACGAATATGAATTACGGGATAAAGGCAAGAAGATTGTGCTTAAACCAATGGCATCTCAAGCCATTCGTTCGATGAGTTCTAACCAAATGGAAAAACCGAAACTTACTATGTTTGCTAGTGAGAAAGAGGTGAAGCACGCTATTGATGATGGCGAGTGTGTGTATTTGTTGATGATTAAAGAAACACGAGACGTGGACATGGTTGAGCAAGACAAAGGGGAAATCGATACCTTGTTACGCGAATTTGCGAATGTTTTTCCGGAAGACTTACCATTGGGTTTGCCGCCCTTACGTGGGATTGAACTCCAAGTCGATCTTATACCGGGTGCATCACTCCCTAACAAAGATTCCTATAGATGTAATCCTGAGGAGACGAAGGAGTTACAAAAAAAAATCGAGGAACTAATAAACCGCGGGTAAGTTCGAGAAAGTTTGAGTCCTTGTGCGGTTCCGGTTTTTGCTTGTCCCGAAGAAATACGGGTCATGGCGAATGTGCATAGATAGTAGAGATGTGAAAAACATAACCATCAAGTATCGATTCCCGATTCCGAGACTTGATGACATGTTGGACGAATTACACGGATTCGTGATCTTTTCAAAAGTTGACTTACGAAGTGGTTATCAACAAATCCGGATGCGAGAAGTAGATGAGTGGAAGACGGCCTTAAAAACTAAACATGGGCTGTATGAATGGACCGTTATACCGTTCGGCCTTACAAATGCGCCGAGTACTTTCATGAGTTTGATGAACGAAGTACTTAAGCTGTTTTGGGGGAAATTTGGTATTGTATACTTGGATGACATTTTGATTTATAGCCGATTGTTGCAAGAACATTTCAGACACTTAAGGCAAGTCTTCGAGACCCTTAGGGACCAAAGGCTGTATGGAAAAGGGCGAAGTGCTCATTCTTAGTCTAAAGTATAGTCTTTCTTGGCTATATCGTCTCGAAGGACGGAGTGTCGGTTGATCAAACCAAGATCGAAGCAATTAAGTCATGGCCGATTCCCGCTATAGTGATGGAAGTTAGGTCATTCCACGGACTTGCTTCATTCTAACGAAGATTCATTCGAGATTTCAGCACCATTACAAGTCCAATAATGGAATGTTTGAAGAAAGGTAAGTTTAATTGGAGCAGGGCTGCCCAGGAGTCGTTCGAAAATTTGAAAACAAAGTTATGTGAAGCACCAATCTTGGCATTACCCGATTTTTCGCAACCGTTCGAAGTAGAGTGTGATGCTAGCGGAGTTGGCATTGGAGCGGTTCTCATTCAAGGAAAGCGCCCGATTGCTTATTTTTCAGAAAAGTTAAACGGTGCACGCCTCGATTATTGTACATATGACAAGGAGTTCTATGCTATTGTGAGGGCTCTAGATCATTGAAGTCACTATCTTCGGCCGAAGCATTTCATCCTATATTCGGACCATGAGTCATTTAAGTATATTAATGGGCAACACAAGTAGAGTCTGAGGCATGCTAAGTGGGTGGAATTCTTACAATCATTTCACTTTTCATCGATGGCAAGAGCAACATTGTAGCGGATGCATTGTCTAGGCGGTAAGCCTTACTCTCTACTCTTGATGTTCGTTTCTTGGGTTCGAGAGAGTGAAGGAATATTATGACGGTGATGCGGATTTTGGTGAGACTTTCACTCTTTGTAAATCTGGTCCATTTGGAGAATTTACGATACAAGAAGGCTTCCTCTTCAAAGGAAATCGTCTTTGCTAGCCCAAACACACGGTTCGGGAATTGTTGGTTCGAGAAGCTCACGGGGGAGGCTTGGCTGGCCACTTTGGTTCGGCTAAGACATTAGAGGTACTTAAGGAACATTTTTATTGGCCAAAGATGCAGGGAGATGTGAATGACATAATTAGTAAGTGTGTGACATGCCATATTGCGAAGAGTTTGTTCAAGCCTGGAGTATACACACTTTTACCGATTCCGGAAAGGCCATAGAAGATGTCTCGATGGATTTCATTGTTGCTTTACCTCGTACTCAATGAGGGAGGGATGCTATTATGGTAGTCAAAGATCGTTCTTCGAAAATGGCACATTTTGTAGCGTGCCACAAGACAGATGATGCAAGCAATGTGGCCAACTTATATTTCCGAGAGGTGGTACGTTTACATGGAATTTCAAAGACTATTGTTTCGGATCGGGATTCAAAATTTCTTAGCTACTTTTGGAACACCCTATGGAAGAAAGTAGGAACAAAACTCTTGTTTAGAACTTCGCACCATCCTCAAACCGACGGGCAAACCGAAGTGACTAATCGAACTCTGAGAACACTATTGCGAGGTCTCGTAAGCAAGACACAAAAGGACTGGGATTTAAAACTTGCACATGCGGAGTTGGCTTATAATTGTTCTCCTACTCATGCCACAGCGCACTCTCCATTTGAAGTAGTTTACGGGCTGAATCCTTACATACTATTAGATCTAATTCCATTACCGAGTGACGAATTGGTGGATAGGGATGCGTCAAAGCTGAAGTCAATGATGAAATTACACGAACAAGTACATAACCAAATTAAGGAGATAAACGAGACGTACAAAAGGAAGTCAAACAAGCAAAGAAAATCGAGATTATTCGAGGTTGGGGATTTGGTTTGGGTGCATTTAAGGAAAGAGCGATTTCCGAGTAAGCGTAAGAACAAGTTAATGCCACGAGCTGATGGACCGTTTAAAGTAGTTGCGAAGGTGAACGACAATGCATACAAGTTAGAACTTCCAGGTGATTATGGAGTGCATGCTACTTTTAACATAGGGGATCTATCTCCTTATCTTGATGATAATGGAATTGCGAAATTGAGGACAATTTCTTTTAAAGAAGGAGGGAATGATACGAAACCAACTAGTCCAAGCGAAGAAGATGAAGTGAGGATTGACGTAAAACACCTTGAACATACTCCTACATACTTAGGCGAGAAAACGGATACGAGACCTGGAGTAACCTTGGTGAACGGACTTGGAATTACTTAAACATGGCAACTTGCATCATGTGGGGGTCCAAGTGGTGAAGATAAAATAATAAAGATTTCATCCCTTTCTTTATAATAAAGGAGGCAGGATTCTCGGCCTGCATGTGAAGTACGGCTATCACCTTGGAGACAAAATCCATCTTTTATTCCTTTTGTTGCAAGTGGCGTGGAGTACCTTTTATTATCTTTTCCTTTATTTTATGATCATGTGGTCTTATCTTGTAATAGTTTAAGTAATCTTGTCAGGCTACTCTTACCTATAAGTAGTCTTCTTGAGTTGTAATGAAGATCATCGAATCATCAAAAAAATACATTGTGTATTAGTGTGTTGGACGAGTTTCCTTCCAAAAATTTGGTTATTATTCGACGCGTTTTCGAATCTTAATCTTATCGATTCTTAATAGGTCTTGAGAAGAAATCACCTTATCGAATTATACGTCTAGTTCGATAAAACAATTGTTTCTTGTCTTGTTTCGATATTCCTCTTGCTTTCGATACAGGATTGTACTTGATTGGGAGTTCACATCAATTGTTGTTCGATTGTCCGAAGCTTGCTTCATGTTTCCATTGGCATACGACCGAAACCCGCTGTTTTCAAGTGCCGCTGTTTGGAGATGCCTATTCCGAGTCATTTCCACTCGGCCAGTTCCTGTCTTGACACGTGCTGCTATTGTTGCTGTATCGAACTGTTGTTATCAGTTCCTATCTCGTGCGCGTGCCGCTATCCATTATTGCTGCTGTATCGAACTGTTGCTCTCAGTTCCTGTCAGTTTCTAAGTGCACTGTTCGATTCCTTTTGACTAATTGCTTATCTCTTCCACTCATCAAAACAGCCTTCTGCTGTACCGATGGAGATTTCTCATCAAAAATAACTGAAACGCTTCTCAATGAGGGCAAGCACGCCCTTAGGCAGGATAAAAATACAGGCCCAATAAATGTGAAGAGTAGATAACACAGACCGAATAAGCTGGCAACGACCGGCCATGGACAGAGATGTACAAGCCAGTCTCTCAGCCGACCATCAATCCTGTCAATCAAAGTAGAGCACTTAGCCACCGTGAGCTTCGATGAAGACAAAGGGACTCCCAAATACCTCACAGGGAGATGGCCCACCTGAAACCCTAATAACTGCTCAACCTATGCCCCCTGCCCCATAGCACTCGCCGAGAGAAAAATTACTCTTCCAAGGGTTAGCGCGCAACCCCAAAAGAGAATCAAATATATCTATACTCCTCTTAAGAACACCTATAGAGACCTCATATGGATTACAGAAAAGAAGGAGATCATCTGCGAGAAAGAGCATGAAAGTACGGGTAGCCTCACACTTCCAGTGGTACCTGAACCCCGGGGTCTGAGCAATCTCACGAGCAATGATACCATGAAGCACCTCCATAACAATAACAAAGATATAAGGAGAGATGGGGTCTCCCCGCCGAAGCCCCCTACGACCTCTAAAGATCCCCTCAACATCACCATTCAAGGATACCGAAAAAGGCAGCAGTGGTGATGCACTCCCTGATCCAAGCGATGAATGACTGATAGAAACCCATACACTGCAGAGCAATCAGCATAAAATCCCACCCAACAGGGTCATAAGCTTTCATAAGGTCAACTAACACACACCGTCTAGGCATCCCCCTCTGCCCATAACCATGAAGAAGTTCCTGAGCAAGAAGGATATTATCATTGATCCCTCTCCGAGGAAAGAAAGCAGTCTTAGCCGGATCAATCAAGGCATCCAAGCTATCACGCATACGGTGAATAATAATTTTCAAAATAGCCTTTTATAATAAGTTGCAGCAAGAGATCGGTCTAAAATCCGACATGCTCCTAGGTAAGGCTACTTTCGGAACAAGAGAAATGATCGTAGAATTGATCTGCCTGACAAAATTTCCCGTAGCAAAGAGTGCGAAGGACTTGCAAAAGTGCGAAGGACTAGACTCGTGTCATAATATGGAGCATCGTAAGCCTCGCACCCCTCTTCTTCTTCGGCGTCCACGTCAAACACGTCACCGAGCCTTTCTCTTTCGTCCTCGACCAACAATTCTTCCCGGACCTCAAGAGCCTCTCTTAGTGTCACCACCCGTTTGTTCGGACATGCATTTTGGTAATGACCGAACCCTTGACACTTGAAACATCGTACCTTCGCCAAAAGCTACTTTTCCCTTTTTATGATTTTTGAGCAAGACATCTGCATTTCACAATAGTCGTCATATAGGGTCGTGCTTGAAGTTGAAGAACGTTTCATTGGCATAATTTTAGAACTGTTGCTATCACATGAATCTTGTTCATCACATGTGACAACCTGAGGAAGTTTGAGAATCACAAAACATCCCAACAGATTAACTAAAATAATTATCCATACATAAATAAAAGTCGTAACAATTATATTATCACATACAACATACTAACCTTTTCCTCCGTTCGTGTTTCTGAGTAAGTTTCATGTCCTAAAGCAGCCCGAGAGACGACTTCCTATTAATTTCATATTGCATACGTATTAATATTTTACTATTTAAAACAAAAAAATATGAGTCGGTTGAAGTTGGTTTCCTTACGGAATTTGTAATCTGAGCAAACTTATCGATTATATCTTCATCAGCCCTGATCTTATCAACAAAATACTCATTTTTCATCTGATTTATGTTGAATTCTTGATGCACCTTCACTTTACACAGATATTCACGTTTGATGATGCCATCAAACTCATCAGGAAAGCATTCCATGTAGCCCTCCTTTGTATATATCAATTAACAATTAAAACTATAATTTCAAAGTAACATATATGGGGAATCAAATAAGCACAATTCTTAAAAAAAAGGTCGTATTACTCTCTTGAGTGAGTCCAACAAATCCTCGACAGTCTTATTGATCAACTGCACGACTACGTCTTGAAACAGCAAGAATATTGAGGTGGCGGTGACATCTGAGACAACAACTTTCAACAAAAACTTGTACAGTAAAATTGTAACAAATTCAGAAAACATTTAATAAAAATAATCTAATATAAAAATCAGAAATCTAATATAAAAATCAACTCTTGCCTATACCGTGGTATTATCTTTGTAATGGCCATATTGCACTTAGAGTTTGAACAAATATCACCAAGGTTCGCGTCTAAAGTAACCTTTGTGTTGCAATTGCCGCATCCATTGTAGTACCATGTAGACCTGACATCGATGGTGCTAGCATACACCTTTACGGTGTAAAAACCAGGCTAAAAATATAAAAAAGGTTGGTTGATCAATAGAGTAGGTAGACAGTGAATATTCATTCATGCAAATATATTTAGTGTAATTATTTACGCAGAAATCATAAATACATGACTTTATGCAGATTTTTGTTTTTTGTTTATAATTATATTCCTGGGTTAGTTTTGAACATCAATCTTGTACACAATTAACCAAGAACAGTCAGTAGTACGACAATTTTGTTTCTCAAGATTGTGAAATAAATTTAAAAAGGAAACTATACAAACAGAGTTAGATAATGGAAAATTTACCTCTTCCACGTTGCGTAGTTCATCAAAGTTTCGATGTCGGTCACCATTGAACCAATCCCAATGAGAATTACTCTTTGTATCATTAGAAAGATGTGTGATGAAACGGCTAAAAGAAACAGTCCCTTTATCACGTTTTCTGTGGTATATTAGACAACATACTTTGTGACTAAACTCATTTTATAAAAAATATATTTCTTTTAAAGGTTTAGATCTGCACACACTTTTGATAGAAGTATTCGACTTCTGGGAAATCAGCATTCACGAATATTTTAGTAGCATATTTTACTGTTGCTACACGCGACTTAGCTGCAACAGTTTTGGATCATACGTTTAGTATAAAAATGAAAGTATTCATATCACAACACACAATTATACAATATATATTATTTAAAATAATTACCCAAGTATGTAGTCTTTTTGCCAAACTGTATGATAAGGATCACACGATCAGTTGACTCGCCGTTATTTTCCATAAATTGAATAATTTCCTCACCATATGCTTCCCATAGTACGCAATCAATTGGATAGTCGCTATACATAAAACATATAAGTTTCAATTTATATATTTTCTTGTAGAGAGAAATAACATTTACATTAAATTTGAAGTACAGAACAGCAGCTTACTCAACATCATGCAAAATCACATCCATTTTGCGACCTGAAAAGTTAGTCAATATAATCATCTCCATCTTTCCCCCAACTCTTAATTTCGCCAATGACATCTGTTTCAATGGAATTATTTAATTGTCAGGTGCATTCCATGAATATAAATTTATATGCCTGTATAACTTACCAACATAGTACGCATGGTCGATGGCTTGTGTTTGTAATTAATGAGCAGAAACAAAATGGAATCCGTTTTTGGAAATCTCGTTGTCTTTTGAATGTGGGTGAACTTGTGTGCAATACTCAAAACGCAGCTTGAACTTATGGTTAACCCTGGCTTGCTGCCACTTGGTTTTCTCATTTGCTCCCACTTGAAAATCTTCAATAATGAACGTCAAGCCCTCGGTCAATAATCTTTTGAATCCCATCACCAAACTTACGAGCACGCTAGCTTGAATTCTTGCTCCCTGAGAAAAACTGAATCCACGATGAGTATGTTATAGAGTTATGAACTGAAAGCAAAACACAACAATTAGAAGTTACCTCGCGATCGAGCAAAATCATTTCGATACATTGTGGCTTGCCTTTTGCTTTCATGGGAATCAACATTCTTGACACACGTACCGAAGAGATATTTTGATTTTTTCATCCGTTATCACTACTATGTCTCGAATGTTCATAGTCAAAGACATTTTCTAGAGAAGCTAATTTTGTATTTTCAGAACAGTGAATTTGCATTATGGTGAGTTATGACATCCACTACTATTGTTTTATATGCAGACAGTAAGTAAAATTCACATCTAATAAATAACAGTGAATTTGCAGGATTCAGTATTTTTGATCTGGCACTTTGTCGTATGAATGGCCAGAAAATTATTCTATATGCAGACATGATGTATTATGGTGAGTTATGCCATCCACTACTCTTTTTTGCAGAATATAAGTGGAGATTTATGTTAAGGAGAGTGAATATTCAATTATATTATGTCAGTAAGCGTTTCTCTATTCTGTGAAACTTAATCAGTAGGACAAAATTGCTTGATTTAGATCGAAAGAAAATATTTGCATATTGAAACTCCACATAGAAAAATTACCTTTTTTACGATAATTTATAAGAACTACACTACAAAAATTATAATTTTATTTGCATAAAGTAACTTTTATATAGATTTTCGTAATAAGACTATTAATAAATTCAACAACAAATTCATTTTTCTTCAAAAAGATGTCAGTCATACCAAAAATTAGTGAAAAATACTAATTTTTTAATGTTGTTTTATGTTCTTGAAATATATTTTCTGCAATAGGGTATTGGCATAACTATTTCTGCAGGCATGAGTAGCAAAATCCTTGAAACAGTAATCAAGATGATACACATGTAGTAGGTTCAGATAAGTTGTGATATCACGGGGATAAAATAAGTGAGGTTTAATTTACCTACACTCATATAATGCGAAAAAAATAAATTTTAATAATATTAAATGACATTGATAAGTGACGAAAAACTATACATTATAGGGGCTGCACATTACTGAAATAGTGTTCTGTTTAATAGTTTTACGTTTCAAAACAGTTCAATAAATGAACGGTTAAAAAAACTATGCACCTGTAAAGAAATCCTCTATCGCACGTCGGTATGAGTTTGGCCGATGGAAAATTGTTTGAGACATATTAAAATTAGTACTCATTTATACTCGGTATTTATAGGAGTTGATATATAGCAGTGAGTAAAATGCACATTTAATAAAGAACAGTGAATGGGCAGGTAATAGTACAATTGACCTGCCACTTTGTAGTATGAATGACTAAAGAAATATTATATACGCAGACATGGTGCATTATAGTGAATTTGCAGGATTCAATACTTTTGATCCGGCACTTTCTCGTATGGCCAGAAAATGTGCAGAAAATTATTCTATATGCAGACATGATGTATTGTGGTGAGTTATGTCATCCTCTACTTTTTTTTGCAGAATACAAGTGGCGATTTATATTAAGGAGAGTGGATATTCAATTATATTATGCGAGTAAGCATTTTTTATGTGAAACTAACTCCTATAGATTACTTGGATTAGATCGGAAAAAAAAATATTTGCAAATTGAAACTGCACATAGAAAAATTACTTTTTTACGAACAATTTATAAGAACCACACTACAAAAAGTATAGTTTTATCTATAAAAAATAACTTTTGTATAGATTTTCGTAATAAGACTATTAAATTCAACAACAAATTCGTTTTTCTTCAAAATAAAAAGATGTCAGTCATAAACTTAGTGAAATATATTAATTTATTTAATGTTGTTTTATGCTTCAAAACAGTTCAATAAATGAACGGTTAAAAAAATTATGCACCTGGAAAGAAACCCTCTATTGCACGTCTTTATGATTTTGGCCGATGGGGAATTGCTTGATGTCTGCTGCCATTCTGATACGAAATCGATTATTCTAGGTAAAGAAGACGAATTAAAGATCGACATAAAGCACCTTGAACACACGCCTACGTACTTAGGTGAGAAAACGGATACGAAACTTGGTTTGGCCAAATCACACCAAATCGGCCGACCCCCCCCCCCCCCCCTTCCTTTTTTCAAGTCTTCACGTCAAGTCGCTTGAGATCAAGTTGGAAGCGGCGTAAATGAGAATGTTACGTTGGTCACGTCAAGTCGCTTAATTTATATTTTGTTTTTTTAAGATTGTGTATGTAATACCCGAGATCTTTATTCCGAATTCGTTGGGTTTTCTGGGTTTTATCGGGTTGTCATGGTCCTCATCGTAGGAATTTCGTGCCATGTTTGGTTGTGACTTGTTGGGACATGTTTTTGGAGGCATTTCGGATCACTTTGTGAGTTTTTGAGTTTTTGTGGTGTAGCGCACGCTAATGCTTGAAGCATAGCGCACGCTACTGCGTGGTGTTTAGCGCACGCTACTGAATGTGTAGCGTACGCTAACTGGCAGTCCAGAGGCAGTCCAGTAGCTACTGGACTGGGACTGGAGCTTTGTTAGCGCACGCTAAGGCCGATGGCTAGCGCACGCTATCGACCGCTTAGCGCACGCTCCCTCTTCTTTCTAGCGCACGCTACTCGGTAGGCGCTTGATTACGTCGAGGCTCTTTGGGTAGTTTTTGTGACTGTTAGCGCGCTTCTGGTATTGGCTAGCGCACGCTAACTATGTTATACGCGGTTTCTCTGGAGCGTTGACCCCGTTAGCGCACGCTAATGAAGGGTGATTAGCGCACGCTAATAACTGTCCAGTATAAATACTGGACAGCAACATTAAGTCGTCATTTCCCACTTTTCTTCATCCCTTCCGACGGGAGTGAGATCCAGAGGCGAGTAGGACCGATCTTTTTCTTCTAGCTTCATCTTTGAGCGGATTTGTAGATGTTTAACAACATCTAATCGTCTTCTTGGTCCAAATCAAGGTAATCTCTTGTTAGAACCCTATTTTCTTAAATTTGGGGTTTTTCCTTGGATTTGTGATTCTTAACCGATCTCATCCGATCGGTTGTGTATTTTTGGTTGTCTTCACCGTAATCTTCAGATTTTGTTAACCGTTCATCGATTTTCATCGCCCGGATCAACGATTCTTGATTTCTTTGAGAATACTTAGATCCTTGTCCTTTTTAGGATCGTTTTGGATTTCGATTAGTGTTATTGATTCGTGGTGATGCTATTTTCGTAGTATTCGTGGGCTGTCGAAGTCTTGATCGTTTTTGGAGGTTCGAAGGTTGCCCGATCGTGCCCGTTCGTCGTTTCATCGCTCGTAATACTGAGGCAAGTATCTTGTCCATACATTTCGTGTTTCGTAGGCGTAATTATTGATAAATGATTATATACGAAACCCAATGTTTAATGAACGTAAAAAGGGATCGGTATATTCTCGATAAATGTTGCCTTTCAACGATAATTTATGTACTTCGTGAATATATGTGTTCTCGGAATATGTGTGTTGGATTTGTATGTTGTAAAGATGATATGATCACTTTGAATGAGTTTATTATACCGTAATCCTTTGGCGGGGATTACGTAATGTTATGTGTACTTGTTCGTTAAGAATGTATTACGTGGGATATTAGTTGTTACTCCTCTGAAAGGAGGTTGTGATTTTTAAGTGTTGCTTGGATTGATGTTCTACTCATTGTGATGTGATTGCTGAAAGTGATGTGCCTCCGGGTAGGATTGTTGAATCTCCGGGATCCATACTTGCTAGTATGGATCGGGCGTGACCGTAGGGTTATCCAATTCGGGTATGTCTTGCGGGGACTCCGAGGTTCGGGGCTTGCTAGCCCGATGCCGAGATAACTTGTGGAGTTATCATCGGGTATGTCTTGCGGGGACTCCGAGGTTCGTGGCTTGTTAGCCCGATGCCGGGATAACTTATGGTTGTGATTTGGAATGGTTCTGTGGTTGTTGCCACGAGGACATGTGATTTTTGGTATGGTTTCCTATTGGGTTATTCACTCGGGTATGTTCTACGGGAGCATATGATGTTCGTGGCTTGTTAGCACGGGACGCGAATAATCCTTAGGAACATGTGTTATGTTATTCGGGTCGTGGACCTGTGGCTTATGATTCGGGTCTTGGACCCCGTGTGTTGTGAATTGGGTTGTGGAACCACGTTTTATTATCGGAATCGCATTTTGGAAAGATGATTTTGGGCCGTGTCCCCAAGTGTTTTCGAAAGACTTGAGAATTCCTTATTTCCAAATGTTCTCAAACTCCCGAGACCGTAAAATATTTTGTATGAGACACATGGTTCTTTTCCTACCTTTTATAAATCAAACTGTTTTGATTAAGTGATTTATCTCGGGAAATATATTCAAGATTTTATATTCTTCAAGCACGTTGTGTATGGCTTGTACTTTTGGTTTTATACTTGCACTAGCAAAACAGTGGAGTTTTGCTAAACCCAGAGTATTCGGGGTGGATGTCAGTATTGCGTCCGGTACTTGCAGTGTAGGCCGGGAGCGAATCACAGGATCGATACGAAGGATGATGGGAAACGAAGATACTAATCACGTGAAGACCAATTATAGAGTATTTGGTGGAGTCGTGTTGGTTATTCCTCCGATGTGTTATCTTCTCGAATTATGAAAGTGTTATTGTATTCTAACCCCTGCGTGGGTATGTGTTCTGGGCAAGGATCTTGTATGTATTGCTCTGTGTGTTGTGATATAAGACCATATCGGTCTAATGGTCCTTTATGTAGCCATGTCGGCATGTGAAGTGATGCATTGTTTTGTATTTAGCCTGGTAGATCCTCGCGGAGAGGGTCTACGGCGCTGTAATATTCCCGAGTGGTTTGGGGGTGTTACAGAATATGGTATCAGAGCTTAGGTTGAGGAAACCTAGGCTGTCGGGTTGAGTTGAGTGTTGTCGGGTCTTGTCTTGTCAGATTTGGTCTGACTGAGTGGTGTCGCGACGCGTCGTCTGAGTGGTCGGTCGTGATTAGTATCGAGGTGCAACCATCATCTTCGTGCGATCTGTGGATGTAAGTCTCCCTACCTTGTTGTGTCTCGTATTATACGAGTTTACGTGATTCTATGTTATTATGTGGAGTTTAATTGTGCCTCATGAATACTTACTCCATACTTGTTTGATTCTCGTATTGTGTTGGAATAAAGAGTAGTACCGGTATGCATGTATATATATATATATATTTACATCTTTGTGTAAAATCGTTTTTACAGGAGTGATGTTTTGGATTGGTTACTCAATAAAAGTTTATCAATATGGTATTTCAATTTCAAATGTTTTGGGGAAGTCACGTAAATTCTATTTAAAAATATCCTATGAGAAGAAAAAATGATTTGATTTTCGTATGATGACCTCGAGACCAAAGATTTTGAGAATTCAAACTACACATATTATATTTTCATCTTGCATTGAAAATTTTCAAAATATTTTAAATGCTTAAACGAGGTCTACCAATAGTTTACTTGAGACGTGACTTTCGCCTTCAACTTTTCCGGTTAAACGATATGTAGTGAGAATGTAAATTGTTGGCGTTTGGATTCGTATGTTGTTGTTTATTTGTAACCTTCGACTTTCGGCATTATTTGGTATATGTTCATGAATAACAATTGTTGTGTGTGGTTATGTGTAACTTGAACTGTGTTCTTATCCGCTGCGTGTGTAAAGTCCAAAGTGACTTTTTGGGTACTTTTACCAAATAGTGTGTGTTTCAAAATGACCTTTTGGGTTTGTAAATTTGAATTATTTCATTGACCCTTTTTCTTAACTCTTTTGTTGGGTGATTTAAAATATATTTTGAAACTATTGAGTTTTCGCGTCTACGCCTTGTAATTTCAAACGGTATTTGGTGACGGTATTTGGTACTTGGAAAATGACTTTTGGGGAGTATTTGGAAAGTATTACCGTCATCGGCCTTTCTGGCATTTTGGAACGTTTTCGAAAATGGTTTTCAACTTGGTGAGTTCCGGCGCGGAAACCGTACGGGAAATGATTTTTATATAATGGATGACTTCAATTTCATTGCATTTATAAATCGCATAACAACGGCATTATAAATGAAGATTGTTGGTATAATAGTCTGTATATTGTGCTCTAGCTGGAATTAAATGGTAATATGTATATGATTTAATGATGTTGGATTAAAGAGAGACTTAAATATCTTGCTATGTGTTATGATCTTTCTTTACCTTAGGTTATTGTTTGTTAGTATGCCGAGGGGCGAGGTCGTGGTCGTAACCGTGGCGCTGATGGCCACGGGGATCAGATGCGGAATCGAGAGAATGCCGCTGGGAATGATTTTAGTTTGGGTGTTGCTACTATATTGCAACAAGTAGCGACTCAGATGACTCAGTTGACCCAGGTGGTTCAACGTAGCATTATTGAGTCGAACGTTGGTGTAAATCAATAGCTTCGCGAGGTAGTTCGTATGAATCCCCCTCGATTCGCGGTCTTTGCGGATGCGTTGGGTGAGGATGATTGGATTTTCCAGTTGGGAAAGATTTTGAGGTGTCGGATGTCTGAAGAGCGGAAGGTACCTATCGCTCAGTACCTTCTCGACAAAGATCTTTGCTAATTGGTGGGAAGTTAAATCTCGTGATCGTGATGTCACGTGGGCGGAGTTCCAAGCACTTATGGAAGCCGAGTTACGTCCGAAACCGATTAGAGAGCGAGAGGATTCACGAATTCTACTTGGCGTAACCGCAAGATATATCGGTGTCGCAGCTATCATCGATTATAGCAAACAACTCGATTATGTGCGAGATCGGGTGAGAACCGAGGAAGAGAGGATCCTTCACTTTGACAGACGGATGAAGCAGGATATTCGCGTGTATATGTCCGGATTCAATTGCACCTCGTTGAGGGACTATCAAGATAGAGCATTAGCTCGTGAACTAGCTTCATTATGGTCGGGGCGTGTGCGAGTCAAAGCAGAGGAGTTCGATGATCGCGTGGGCGGTGCGAGTCGGTGTTTCCAATTTGCAACGTAGTAGTCTTTCCATTGTAAAGCTCCATCGCTCGATGCGTGGGCCAGGAGTTCCAAGTCCTCATTACGACTCTGGTAAAGCCAGGAGATGTTTTAACTGTAATGTGGCGGGACATGTTCGTGCACATTGTCCTTCCCCACCAGTAACGTGTTACAGGTGCGGACTCGAGGGACACCGGGTTCAGTTTTGCGAGATGGTTACCGAACATTCCGAGGCAGGGACTTGAACTTTGATATCATGATCGACTCCGAGTAGTCCCGGAGGGGTGTGGTCTATCAGTTGCAAGTTGAATTATTTCCCTTGCTTTGTTGTTTCGAAATTCAGAGATTGACTTCTTTTATTTGAAGTGGATCGGATTTTGAACTTTGTACTCTCGACTCTGTCGAATCGTTTATATTCGTTGATATTGTCTGATCTTGTCCTGTCTTGTGCTTTTATTGATCGAACGAGTTGTGGTATTGTTTCAGAATAACCCGTTTGTCGTTATGACTCCAAATTGCTATTCCCTTTCCTGTGGATCTTATGTGAATGCACATCTTGTTGCCTTCACCGGACCGTATATTATCTCTAGTCGAGATGTGAACTTTGGGGTTGTTGTTTGAGTATTATTGTTCGTCGTGATTCGAACATGATTGATCGACTGTTGTTGTCTCGATCGTTGTAACTCAATCGTTTGATGGTTCAGTTTTTGCTGATCTCATTTCGTAATTGTTGAGCGTTAGGACTCCTTCGTAATTTCCTTAAGTTCAGGAAATTTGTTTTGTGTTCGATCTTCCAACCCTTGGGATGTGGAATTTCGTATTGGTTCAGCGTATAGCTCGTGTTTTGGTTGATGTACCGTTGAATTGTTCAACCGTATTGATTTTCATTCGTCGTGTTTTGTTATTTAGGCAACGGATAACGTGTGTTATCTGAGTTTGTTTTGCGTCGTTCGTTTTATGTTTCAAGTTTCGAGGACGAAACTTCTTTTAAGAGGGGTAGAATGTAATACCCGAGATCTTTATTCCGAATTCGTTGGGTTTTCTGGGTTTTATCGGGTTGTCATGGTCCTCATCGTAGGAATTTCGTGCCATGTTTGGTTGTGACTTGTTGGGACATGTTTTTGGAGGCATTTCGGATCACTTTGTGAGTTTTTGAGTTTTTGTGGTGTAGCGCATGCTAATGCTTGAAGCATAGCGCACGCTACTGCGTGGTGTTTAGCGCACGCTACTGAATGTGTAGCGTACGCTAACTGGCAGTCCAGAGGCAGTCCAGTAGCTACTGGACTGGGACTGGAGCTTTGTTAGCGCACGCTAAGGCCGATGGCTAGCGCACGCTATCGACCGCTTAGCGCACGCTCCCTCTTCTTTCTAGCGCACGCTACTCGGTAGGCGCAGATTGTCGGGGCTCTTGGGTGGTTTTGTGACCGTTAGCGCCCGCTACGGCCGTTGGCTAGCGCACGCTAACTATGTTATACGCGGTTTCTGGAGCGTTGACCGTTAGCGCACGCTAATGAAGGGTGATTAGCGCACGCTAATAATCGCCCGATATAAATACCGACAGCATTAAGTCGTCATTTCCCACTTTTCTTCATCCCTTCCGACGGGAGTGAGATCCAGAGGCGAGTAGGACCGATCTTTTTCTTCTAGCTTCATCTTTGAGCGGATTTGTAGATGTTTAACAACATCTAATCGTCTTCTTGGTCCAAATCAAGGTAATCTCTTGTTAGAACCCTATTTTCTTAAATTTGGGGGTTTTCCTTGGATTTGTGATTCTTAACCAATCTCATCCGATCGGTTGTGTATTTTTGGTTGTCTTCACCGTAATCTTCAGATTTTGTTAACCGTTCATCGATTTTCATCGCCCGGATCAACGATTCTTGATTTCTTTGAGAATACTTAGATCCTTGTCCTTTTTAGGATCGTTTTGGATTTCGATTAGTGTTATTGATTCGTGGTGATGCTATTTTCGTAGTATTCGTGGGCTGTCGAAGTCTTGATCGTTTTTGGAGGTTAGAAGGTTGCCCGATCGTGCCCGTTCGTCGTTTCGTCCCTCGTAATACTGAGGCAAGTATCTTGTCCATACATTTCATGTTTCGTAGGCGTAATTATTGATAAATGATTATATACGAAACCCAATGTTTAATGAACGTAAAAAGGGATCGGTATATTCTCGATAAATGTTGCCTTTCAACGATAATTTATGTACTTCGTGAATATATGTGTTCTCGGAATATGTGTGTTGGATTTGTATGTTGTAAAGATGATATGATCACTTTGAATGAGTTTATTATACCGTAATCCTTTGGCGGGGATTACGTAATGTTATGTGTACTTGTTCGTTAAGAATGTATTACGTGGGATATTAGTTGTTACTCCTCTGAAAGGAGGTTGTGATGTTTAAGTGTTGCTTGGCTTGATGTTCTACTCATTGTGATGTGATTGCTTTGAAAGTGATGTGCCTCGGGTAGGATTGTTGAATCTCAGGATCCATACTTGCTAGTATGGGTCGGGCGTGACCGTAGGGTTATCCAATTCGGGTATGTCTTGCGGGGACTCCGAGGTTCGGGGCTTGCTAGCCCGATGCCGAGATAACTTGTGGAGTTATCATCGGGTATGTCTTGCGGGGACTCCGAGGTTCGTGGCTTGTTAGCCCGATGCCGAGATAACTTATGGTTGTGATTTGGAATGGTTCTGTGGTTGTTGCCACGAGGACATGTGATTTTTGGTATGGTTTCCTATTGGGTTATTCACTCGGGTATGTTCTACGGGAGCATATGAGGTTCGTGGCTTGTTAGCACGGGACGCGAATAATCCTTAGGAACATGTGTTATGTTATTCGGGTCGTGGACCTGTGGCTTATGATTCGGGTCTTGGACCCCGTGTGTTGTGAATTGGGTTGTGGAACCACGTTTTATTATCGGAATCGTATTTTGGAAAGATGATTTTGGGCCGTGTCCCCAAGTGTTTTCGAAAGACTTGAGAATTCCTTATTTCTAAATGTTCTCAAACTCTCGAGACCGTAAAATATTTTGTATGAGACACATGGTTCTTTTCCTACCTTTTATAAATCAAACTGTTTTGATTAAGTGATTTATCTCGGGAAATATATTCAAGATTTTATATTCTTGAAGCACGTTGTGTATGGCTTGTACTTTTCGTTTTATACTTGCACTAGCAAAACAGTGGAGTTTTGCTAACCCCCGAGTATTCGGGGGGTGGATGTCTGTATTGCGTCCAGGTACTTGCAGGTAGCTGGGGAGGGACTCACAGGATCGATACGAAGGATGATGGGAAACGAAGATACTAATCACGTGAAGACCAATTATAGAGTATTTGGTGGAGTCATGTTGGTTATTCCTCCGATGTGTTATCTTCTCGAATTATGAAAGTGTTATTGTATTCTAACCCCTGCGTGGGTATGTGTTCTGGGCAAGGATCTTGTATGTATTGCTCTATGTGTTGTGATATAAGACCATATCGGTCTAATGGTCCTTTATGTAGCCATGTCGGCATGTGAAGTGATGCATTGTTTTGTATTTAGCCTGGTAGATCCTCGCGGAGAGGGTCTACGGCGCTGTAATATTCCCGAGTGGTTTGGGGGTGTTACAGTGTAATTCCTATTTAATGGGTAGTATTTTCGGATTGTAACATCATCTTGGAAGTAATAAAATTCAATACTCTTGTATTAATTATTGGACGAGTTCCTACGAAACATTGATTATTATTCGACGCGTCTTCGAATTTTAATCCGATTGATTCTCAATAGGTCTTGAGATGAAATCACTTTATCGAGTTATAGGTCTAATTCGATAAAAACCTTGTACTTAATTTTATTCGTCCGAATTGCCCTACTTTCGGATGATTTTTTTTTAAGTTGTATCTTTTACATCAAATAATTATTCATACCCAAAATACATAAAATACCCTTTCGTTGCGTTGCATGCGAATTACGTTTACATATGAACATTAATTCGTATAATTAGTGGCATCAGAGATTTGGTTTCTTGATCTTTTGACATTATGGATTTCACCGACGCCGATTTCTTGGTGAAGCTACGCGAATATTACGTAACTTACCGGAGCCACGTCTACAACCAAGATGAGGAGGAGAAGGCGTACATTCATCACACCATGCAGACGAAGGAGTGGGAATATAAAATTGATCGCATGTTCGAGTTTAAAGACCTCGATGATGAGAAAGGTTGCAAATATGCAATTCTCAAGTTGGGAAAAGGTGCTTCGCTTTGGTTCAAAGGAGTTAAAACACGAAGAGCTCGTACGGGAAAAGAAAAAAATCTATTCGTGGGATTCTTTAAAAAGAAAGCTTCGTAAAAGGTATGTACCGACATCACATCGGTTATCCTTATACCGGAAGATCGCCGACCTCATGCAAGGAAAAATAAGTGTTGGCGAATACATTGAGGAATTGGAAAATTTAACCTTAATGGGAGAGTTAGAAGAGAATGAAGAACAAAAAATGTCACGGTTCTTACGTGGATTAAACCGAAACATTGCTAATTCGGTGGAATTATATCCTTGCGAAGATTTTGATACTTTATGCGGACTATGCGCAAAGTTAGAAGCCCAAAAACAAGACGACATTTTTAAAACCCGAGTTTCCATCCAAATTTGGGAATCCAAGTATCGGTTCGAGTTCGACTACCAAAACAACCGCACCAACTCCTACCCCTACTACGGTTCCTAAGGCCCCCGTACGTGCTGAAGGAAATGAGCTTAACCAAAGTAAGATATTTTAAATGTCAAGGGTTCGGTCATTATCAAAATGCTTGTCTGAATAAACGGGAGGTGACGCTAATAGAATCCATCACGGTCCGAGACGAGTTGCTAGTCGAGGACAAAAGAGAGAGACTAGGTGATGTATTTAATTTCAACATAGAGGACGAAGAAGAAGAAGAATGTGAAAATTACGATGCTCCAAACTATGACACGGCTTTTGCTCTTCGTACTTTACAAGCCAAAACCATTTCGAATGACTCAGAACAACGGGATCAAATATTTCACACGAAGTGTCAAGTCGGGAACAAATGGTGTAGTTTGATCATTGATGGAGGAAGTTGCTGTAACACCCCCAGAATACGACCGGGAATGTCACACGCCGTAGACCCTTATCACAAGGATCCACCAGGCTAAACTCCAAAAGACTACTCAAAGATTGACCGGCCCGGGTCAAAATTTAATACGAAGCAGACCGACAAGGTCATAATCCAATTCAGAAACTAACGACATTCATATTACAATGACAACAATAAACTTGAACACAGAAAAGAATGACAACTCAATTTAATAAATGATAATTACACCCATGCAAGGGTGAATACTCGAACGACAGAGAAATACCGACCAAAATGATACAAAAGAAAAGACTCTGACTCTGGTGTGATTAGCATCGTCGTCTTCCATCTCCTTCCAAGCCAATCCAGTGTTGCTCCCGAGCCGAACAGCGCATAACAGGCACCCCGAAAACTCGGGGTTAGCAAGCGGAATTTTGCTAGTGCAAGTACATAATATACAAGATATACGAACAGTAACAACATAAAATTCAACCGCCTTGAATCCTTAGCACAAACCATCCATTCCTAAAATCATCACACTGTATACTCGCATACACAATGTGAAAGTCAATCACATAGTCATATTCTCTTTACGGAACATAACATCAATGAAACTTTATACGATCCCAAGGAGTCAGGAAGATCCCTTTTGTAAAAGGAAAAGTATTTTGATAAGATAGTTTGCAATCATTATTATTGACTCGGGCCGTTTAGGGGTTTTTAAAATCGAATGGGAATACTTTTGGAAATAATTTCAAAAACTCTCGGGTCCTTGACCCAACGTATGGAAAACGATTACACAAAAACCAAGTCAACTTATTTGGGGTTCTCAACCCAATTTATAGAACACCGTCACAAACGAAATCATTACAACATCTCACAGGGTTCTCAACCCATTCCAAATAACATCATCATGAAATCAATCATCTCAACATTCCCGGGGTCCTCGACCCAAACACAGAATAGCACCACCACAATACAATCAAAGGTACAAAACTCTCATTCGACATATCCTGCTCAAGACCCCGATTAATTAACCCTCGGAGATTTCGTCAAACCTCCGTGGTTAACTAACCCCGATACCAACGCTTTAAAAACAATTTGAAACAAGCTTTCAAAAACACGGATTGCAGTCGTATCAAGACAACCATTAAAAGTGAGTTGAAAGAATTTGAGATACGAACATCGTTCGTAGCAGTCTTAGCTATCACTCAAATACCCGTAACCAATAAGCACACGGGCGCCTCCACTGCACACCTATGCACCGGCGTTCACTCCACTATGTCGGCCGCTCCTTGAACATGTCACCGCACCGGCGTCACTCCCGCAAGAGCCGCCCCTTGCACGCGCATTAGGTGACACCGGCGTTCACCACCCATATGGAGCCGCACATTGCAGCGTACACCAGGCCGGAGTACACCGCCCCGCCCTCAGAGGTTCCCGGATATGACGTTTCTCACAACAAGTATCCACATTGTTCAAACATCAAGCACACGGACAATTGACACAACAATTTTCAACTCGGTACATCAAGTCACACAATTTCTCCGCCAGTCCATATCCACACAAATAAACAATAACACGCACGTTATCAATCAAACTCAATCAACACCGCACATATATCTCTATGTTGCGACTCAACCGAATATATACACCTTTATATATATAGATATATATATATATATACATATATATATATATAAATATATAACCTCACTATATTATATGAATAACTATAGTTCGCCCATCAATCCAAGTTGAGTACGTCAACTAATGTTAGAATTCAACACTCGTCGATCACCGACATAAACTTATATATTAATATACGTATATACATACATATATTTAACATGTAACTATATATATAAACACACATATATATATATATATACACATACATATATATACCTCCATATAAACTTAGACACTTCGACAACAATGATTTCACGCAGTTACAATTCGTATATCGAGGTACTTGCCTTGGTAATACGACGCGAAGGAGACGACGAAGGAATCGGTTCCGGTCCGAACAATCCTCTCAAATCCGACCCTAACACAATAATGATATACAATCAATCTCACATCATGAATACGAAGAAAATTCCTCCTAGATCTACCCGTTGGGACAATTTATCGAACACCAAGAGTGCGTAGGGAATTGAAATCGGTTAACGGCGAACTAACGGGATTTCATCCCAACCAAAAACAAGAAAACCAAGGGTCACGAGAGTACTATCAAAATCTAACAACAACATAGGTTAATTCGGATAAAAACACAAGATCACCACCAAACCCTCCCCAAAATCATTCTAGGGTTAAAGGAGTTCTCACCTCTTGAAGATTCAAGCCCTATAATCCGAAGAACACGAGCTAGATCCACAATCCGAGCTACACGATCGAAGGAAGATGAAGAAAAACACACAATCAAAAGGGTGGATGGAGAAGAAATCCCCCTCTCAACCCTCTCTCTCTCGCGCACGGTGGAAGAAAAGGAGGAAATGAGCGAAACTCGCTGAAAACACCCGATTATAGCGGCGGCCGCATTGTGTGCCGCGGCTCGGCTAATCATGCCGCGGCACGGGGGCCAAAATTGCGCCCGGTGGTGGTGACCGCTCGTTGTGCCGCGGCTCATTCGGAGTGTGCCGCGGCTCGGACTCGGCATGTGCAGCGGCCTTTGCCGGATCTTGCCGGGCACGCGGTACGAGAGGTTTTAGCCGGCGGGTGCCACGGGTGTGCCGCGGCCGGACAAGTGTGCCGCGGCTTGGCTGTTGTGTGCCGCGGCGCACAATCCTTGTGCCGCGGCTGCAGTGCACACTGCTCGGCCAACAATCGGGTAGTATGTGTGCCGCGGCGCACAATCCTTGTGCCGCGGCTCACACCCCCTCGGGTCCCAAAATGACGAAAAAGATCCTAAAGAGAATAAAAGCAATAGGAATCGATATTTGGGCAACAATAACACGAAATGGAAGTACGGAACCCCAAAACGATCTGAGGTACACAACCAAGGTCGAACAAGGAACAAATTCCCTAAATTTCTAGGAAGTTACAAAAACGGCCCAAACATCCGAAAATCACGATACAACGTCGGATTAACAATCCGAAACTCACAACATGATCTACTCAATCATACGAACTCATGGAAGTAAGAAAATGACGAAATCGAACGAGTTTAACGAGAATCAAATGCACATGAGACAAAATATAACACAAGATGAAATTACGTAAAAACATCATCGAGACCCGTCTAAGCGGAGAAACTCCAAGAACAAAATAGGTTCAGAATTCCAAAACAGTGTCAAGCGAGTTGTCGAAACGGACCTCCGCCGGAAAATGAAAATTACCGGAAATCGAATTTGCGGATATTACATTCTACCCTCCTTAAAAGAAGTTTCGTCCCGAAACTTAAAATAGAGAGCGGCGGAACAATCAAGGAAATAACTACTTGCTCAGCCCCAAATCATCACGAGCAAAGCGCGAATGCAAGGTTCCAGAAATACGATGAGTTGAGGCGAAGGGGTATGAATTTGGATACCAAAGCTCCCCGAGTTAAGAAAATCACAAAATAGTTCAGACGTCCTGAAAATCATGTTTCGAGCTCAACCAACCACAATCCAAGTTCATAACACATTCGGAAGTGTCAATTGCACGCGTGGGAATAATAGTTCCGAACAAAATTTGCAAGAATTAGGTTCAGATATGGAAAGACCACAATAATTCACGGGTTTTAACAAAACAGCTCGAAATTCGTTCGGAGGACGGCAGCTAAGTAGAACAAGATAGTTTAAAATCGTCGAGAGGATCATAATTGAGTTACCAACAATGAAAAATCATACAATGCCGAAAATACCAAGGAAAGTACGGGTAATACACTTCCCCATACTAAAAGGTATTTCGATCACAAACTTAGAACAACAAGAGTTGGAAATATAGAGCAATGAAATGAAGAACGATCAAAGTCACGATTGTTCAAAACGATACGATTAGGACATATTGCAAAATATTCATCCTCCCATGTTAGGCTCTTCAGAAGGAAACATAGGGTTTCGGGACATTCTCCAGTCGCTTGCTCTGTTCGCCAATAGGGTAGCATTCCTTGCCAGATCGGAAATTATCTCACAATGCTTCTCTCGATGACCTTCACACCCGCACCGGTAACAAGTCAAGAGTGGAAAGGGACAATTTGCACGAACATGTCCCTGACGATTACAGTTGAAGCACCCTCTCTTCTTACCGAGAGTCACCGATGCTGGCTTGGGACTCCAAGCGCTCACTCCCGATCGCGAAGACGACGCGTTCGAACGACGTGGGGGTTTGGGAGCCTTAGACTCTTCACCGCCCAAAAACTTCCCAGATGTCCTCCGTCTCTTGGCTTCGCTCGAGGGCTCGACCACTGAGGAGATTTCATAAGATATCGTTTGATCTCGATACTCCCTCACTGTAGCATGGATAGTTGTCGTACGAACCACCTTGTCGTTTCCACTTCCGTCATCACACTTACGTCCGCCAAGGCTCGACATACTAATACAGATAGTACCATTCAGCATTATCAAATAATCAGTCGTACAGTATACCACCCTTATCAACGCAAGGGTTTAGTTAACATCTATAGAATAACGGTAATATCGTAAAGCATAAAGTTTTATGAAGTCAAGTTCGAGTTCCTCGACGAGGACGATCATTATATGTATGCACTTAATGAAAACAAATTTTTGAAAAAGGGGCTAGTCACGTTGCGCCCAAGACTTGTAAACACTGTCTTTTATTTCGGAAGAGGAAGTTTACATAATGACTCTAAAAATTATTTTCGAGTGATGAATAAAAGAAAAAAAAGAAATCGAAAATTAATTCGTAACTAATTTGAAATATTTCGAAAATGTTGAGTCCCAAATATCAAAATTTTGAAAATCTTTCCTCTTCTTCAAAAATGTTTATTCGAAAGAATTCTTCACCGAGATACGTGACCATTTAACATGACGGTATTAATTCATGGCTTTACACAATGTTAGAAAATTTCAAAGCATTGCTTTAAAATATTCGAGATACTACTGTTGCCGTGGGCCGTGCAGAACCCACCGTGCAAAAATTCCTTAAAAAAATGATCTAAATGCCAAAAAGGCCGAAGTCGGTAATATTCTCAAATACTCACAAAAGTCATTTATGAAATATCAAATACTGTCATAAGAATACTATCAAAATATGCAAGACCAAAATATCAAAACTCGGTTTGCAAGATAACAAAAACCATCTTAAAATACTCATGCGGTGGATAACATTATCCTTCGTAAAGTCATTCTAATAAAGTACCAAAACAGATAAACATGCTCGACTTCCGAAGCATACTACGCAACTATTTATACTCGGATCGCATACGCATGTTATATCCTAAAACGATAATATCACCAACAAGTTCCAATTCCTAGTTCACATTAAGCATATTAGCACAATGTAATCAAATACGTATATAAGGGGACTTACGATCGGGAGGCTTACCATCACGGATTGCCGGAAGATGATGTCGGAACCACGATACTAATCACAACTCTGATGCGCGCGACTTACACAAGACATGGACTTGACCCAACGGCCTAGGTTTTTCGCAAACCTGGCTCCGATACCATAAATGTAACACCCCCAGAATACGACCGGGAATGTCACACGCCGTAGACCCTTATCACAAGGATCCACCAGGCTAAACTCCAAAAGACTACTCAAAGATTGACCGGCCGGGGTCAAAATTTATCTGACGGACCGACAAGGTCATAATCCAATTCAGAAACTAACGACATTCATATTACAATGACAACAATAAACTTGAACACAGAAAAGAATGACAACTCAATTTAATAAATGATAATTACACCCATGCAAGGGTGAATACTCGAACGACAGAGAAATACCGACCAAAATGATACAAAAGAAAAGACTCTGACTCTGGTGTGATTAGCATCGTCGTCTTCCATCTCCTTCCAAGCCAATCCCGTGACTGCTCCCGAGCTGCCAAAACCTGAGCGCATAACAGGCACCCACCCCCCGAAAACTCGGGGGTTAGCAAACTGGAATTTTGCTAGTGCAAGTACATAATATACAAGATATACGAACAGTAACAACATAAAATTCAACCGCCGTGAAGCCTTAGCACAAACCATACATTCCTATAATCAACACAGAGTACACTCGCATACACAAGGTGAAAGACAATCACATAGTCATATTCTCTTTACGGAACATAACATCAATGAAACTTTATACGATCCCAAGGAGTCAGGAAGATCCCTTTTGTAAAAGGAAAAGTATTTTGATAAGATAGTTTGCAATCATTATTATTGACTCGGGCCGTTTAGGGGTTTTTAAAATCGAATGGGAATACTTTTGGAAATAATTTCAAAAACTCTCGGGTCCTTGACCCAACGTATGGAAAATGATTATACAAAAACCAAGTCAACTTATTTGGGGTTCTCAACCCAATTTATAGAACACCGTCACAAACGAAATCATTACAACATCTCACAGGGTTCTCAACCCATTCCAAATAACATCATCATGAAATCAATCATCTCAACATTCCCCAGGGTCCTCGACCCAAAACACAGAATAGCACCACAATACAATCAAAGGTACAAAACTCTCATTCGACATATCCTGCTCAAGACCCCCGATTAATTAACCCTCGGAGATTTCGTCAAACCTCCGTGGTTAACTAACCCTGATACCAACGCTTTAAAAACAATTTGAAACAAGCTTTCAAAAACACGGATTGCGGTCTGTATCAAGACAACCATTAAAAGTGAGTTGAAAGAATTTGAGATACGAACATCGTTCGGTAACGGGGTCTTAGCTGTCACTCAAATACCCGTAACCAATAAGCCTGCCAGGCGCCTCCACTGCACACCTATGCACCGGCGTTCACTCCACTATGTCGGCCGCTCCTTGAACATGTCACCGCACCGGCGTCACTCCCGCAAGAGCCGCCCCTTGCACGCGCATTAGGTGACACCGGCGTTCACCACCCATATGGAGCCGCACATTGCAGCGTACACCAGGCCGGAGTACACCGCCCCGCCCTCAGAGGTTCCCGGATATGACGTTTCTCACAACAAGTATCCACATTGTTCAAACATCAAGCACACGGACAATTGACACAACAATTTTCAACTCGGTACATCAAGTCACACAATTTCTCCGCCAGTCCATATCCACACAAATAAACAATAACACGCACGTTATCAATCAAACTCAATCAACACCGCACATATATCTCTATGTTGCGACTCAACCGAATATATACACCTTTATATATATAGAGATATATATATATATATAAATATATAACCTCACTATATTATATGAATAACTATAGTTCGCCCATCAATCCAAGTTGAGTACGTCAACTAATGTTAGAATTCAACACTCGTCGATCACCGACATAAACTTATATATTAATATACGTATATACATACATATATTTAACATGTAACTATATATATAAACACACACACACACATATATATATATATATATATATACACATACATATATATACCTCCATATAAACTCATACACTTCGACAACAATGATTTCACGCAGTTACAATTCGTATATCGAGGTACTTGCCTTGGTAATACGACGCGAAGGAGACGACGAAGGAATCGGTTCCGGTCCGAACAATCCTCTCAAATCCGACCCTAACACAATAATGATATACAATCAATCTCACATCATGAATACGAAGAAAATTCCTCCTAGATCTACCCGTTGGGACAATTTATCGAACACCAAGAGTGCGTAGGGAATTGAAATCGGTTAACGGCGAACTAACGGGATTTCATCCCAACCAAAAACAAGAAAACCAAGGGTCACGAGAGTGCTATCAAAATCTAACAACAACATCGGTTAATTCGGATAAAAACACAAGATCACCACCAAACCCTCCCCAAAATCATTCTAGGGTTAAAGGAGTTCTCACCTCTTGAAGATTCAAGCCCTATAATCCGAAGAACACGAGCTAGATCCACAATCCGAGCTACACGATCGAAGGAAGATGAAGAAAAACACACAATCAAAAGGGTGGATGGAGAAGAAATCCCCCTCTCAACCCTCTCTCTCTCGCGCACGGTGGAAGAAAAGGAGGAAATGAGCGAAACTCGCTGAAAACACCCGATTATAGCGCGGCCGCATTGTGTGCCGCGGCTCGGCTAATACGTGCGCGGCACGGGGCCAAAATTGCGCCCGGTGGTGGTGACCGCTCGTTGTGCCGCGGCTCATTCGGAGTGTGCGCGGCTCGGACTCGGCATGTGCCGCGGCACTTCCGGGTGTCTTGGGGCACGCTTGACAGAGGTTTTAGCCGGCAGTGCCACGGGTGTGCCGCGGCCGGACAAGTGTGCCGCGGCTTGACTGTTGTGTGCCGCGGCGCACAATCCTTGTGCCGCGGCACACAGTGACTGCTCGGCCAACAATCAGGTAGTATGTGTGCCGCGGCGCACAATCCTTGTGCCGGCTCACACCCCCCCTCGGGTCCCAAAATGACGAAAAAAGATCCGGAAAGAGAATAAAAGCAATAGGAATCGATATTTGGGCAACAATAACACGAAATGGAAGTACGGAACCCCAAAACGATCTGAGGTACACAACCAAGGTCGAACAAGGAACAAATTCCCTAAATTTCTAGGAAGTTACAAAAACGGCCCAAACATCCGAAAATCACGATACAACGTCGGATTAACAATCCGAAACTCACAACATGATCTACTCAATCATACGAACTCATGGAAGTAAGAAAATGACGAAATCGAACGAGTTTAACGAGAATCAAATGCACATGAGACAAAATATAACACAAGATGAAATTACGTAAAAACATCATCGAGACCCGTCTAAGCGGAGAAACTCCAAGAACAAAATAGGTTCAGAATTCCAAAACAGTGTCAAGCGAGTTGTCGAAACGGACCTCCGCCGGAAAATGAAAATTACCGGAAATCGAATTTGCGGATATTACAGTTGCACCAACTTAGCTTCGAGTGATATGGTGAATAAACTCGGGCTGACCACTATGACTCATCCAAAACCATACTCTTTACATTGGCTCGATGATAGGAGTAAAATAAAGGTGTCAAAATAAGTGAGGATCGGATTAACCATGGGTTCGTATGATGACAACGTATTGTGAGATGTACTCCCGATGGATGCATGCCATGTACATTTGGGGTGTCCATGGATGTTTAATAGGGATGTTTTACATCGAGGAAGGAGCAATAAATATGAATTATGGGTAAGGCTAAAAAATTGTGCTTAAACCGATGTCACCGCAAGCTATTCGTTTTATGAGCTCTAATCGGGTTGAAAAACCGAAACTTACCATGTTTGCTAGGGAACGAGAAATGGGACATGCTACTGATGATGGGGAGTGCGTGTACTTGTTGATATTGAAGGAAAAACGAAATGAGAACATGTTTGGGTGAAACGAAGGAAAGATAGACGCTTTATTACACAAATTTGCGGATGTTTTTCCCGAAGAGTTTCCATCGGGATTACCACCTATTCGTGGGATCGAACATCAAATCGATCTCATACCGGGTGCATCGCTCCCTAACAAGGCTGCCTATAGGTGTAATCCCGAAGAAACGAAGGAACTACAAAAACAAATCGAGGAGTTAATGAACCGCGGATATGTTTGAGAAAGTCTAAGTCCTTGTGCGGTCTCGGTTTTGCTTGTTCCTAAGAAGGACGGATCTTGGCGAATGTGTATTGATAGTCGAGCCGTGAATAACATAACAATCAAGTATCGATTCCCGATTCCGAGACTTGATGACATGTTGGATGAACTACATGGGTCCGTGATCTTTTCAAAAGTCGATTTAGCGAGAAGGAGATGAGTGGAAAACGGTTTTCAAAACTAAACACGGGTTGTATGAATGGACCGTCATGCCGTTTGGTCTTACTAATGCTCCGAGCACTTTTATGCGTTTGATGAATGAGGTACTCAAACCATTTTTAGGACGATGTGTAGTCGTGTACTTAGACGACATTTTGGTGTATAGTCGGTCGTTGGAAGAACATTTCGGACACTTGCGACAAGTATTCGAGACTCTTAGAGCCCAAAAGCTCTATGGAAAAAAGGAAAAGTGCGCATTTCTCATCGAGAGTATAAGTTTTGTTGGCTATATTGTTTCGAAGGCTGGAGTATCGGTTGACCAAGATAAGATCGAGGCGATTAAGTCTTGGCCTACTCCTAAAACCATGACATAAGTTAGGTCATTTCACGGCCTTGCTTCATTTTATCGGAGGTTCATTCGAGAATTTAGCACAATTTCGAGTCCGATAACGGAATGTTTGAAGAAGGGACCATTTGTATGGAACGGGGCTGCCCAAGGAGCGTTTGAAAAACTGAAGGCAATGTTATGTGAGGCACCGATTTTGTCATTACCCGATTTTACAAAACCTTTCGAAGTGGAGTGCGATGCTAGCGGAGTTGGCATTGGAGCGGTTCTTACCCAAAGCAAGCGACCTATTGCTTATTTTTCGGAGAAATTGAGTGGTGCTCGGATAAATTCTTGCACTTACGACAAGGAGTTCTATGCCATTATGAGAGCTCTTGATCATTGGAGTCACTATCTTCGTCCGAAGCATTTTATTTTGCATTCGGACCACGAATCGCTAAAAGATATTAACGGGCAGCAAAAGTTAAATCCACGGCATGCTAAGTGGGTAGAGTTCTTACAATCATTCCACCTTTCATCGAAGTATAAGGATGGTAAAAGCAACATGGTGGCGGATGCGTTATCTAGGCGATACATTTTACTCTCTACACTTGATGTTTGTTTAATCGGATTTGAGATGTTGAAGGATTATTATGTTGACGATGCTGATTTCGTAGAAACCTTTATCCTATACAAATCTGGTCCGTTCGGAGAATTTATGATACAAGATGGATTTCTCTTTAAGGGGAATCGACTTTGCTTGCCCAAACATGCGGTTCGGGAACTATTGATTCGTGAAGCTCATGGAGGAGGCTTAGCCGGACACTTTGGCACGGCTAAAACCGCGGAGGTGCTTAAGGAACATTTTCATTGGCCCAAAATGCAAGGGGACATTAATGATGCCATTAGTAAGTGCGTGACGTGTCATATGGCGAAAGGCTCGTTCAAACTCGGTTTGTATATGCCTCTACCGATTCCAGAAAGGCCATGGGAGGATGTTTCGATGGATTTTATCATTGCTTTGCCACGTACTCAACGAGGTAAAGATTCTATTATGGTTGTCGTTGATCGTTTCTCAAAGATGGCTCATTTTGCAGCATGTCATAAAATCGATGATGCAAGTAACGTAGCGGACTTATATTTCCGATAAGTGGTTCGCTTGCATGGAATACCGAAAACCATTTTTTCGGATCGAGATTCCAAGTTCCTTAGCTATTTTTGGAACTCATTATGGAGAAAAGTGGGGACCAAACTTTTATTAGTACTTCACATCATCCTCAAACGGACGGACAAATCTAGGTAACAAATCGAACTTTGGGGACTTTAGTACGTGGCCTTGTCAGCAAAACGCAGAAGGATTGGGATCTAAAACTTGCACATGCGGAATTTGCCTACAACCGATCCCTTACGCATGCCATGGATCACTCACCTTTTGAAGTCGTTTATGGTTTGAATCCATATATGCCACTAGATTTAATTCCATTACCGAGCGATGAGTTAGTTCACAAAGACGCGGAGTCAAAACTTAAGTCGATGATGAAGCTACATGAGCAAATATGTAATCGGATCAAGGAAGTTAATGAGGCTTACAAACAAAAGTCTAACTAACAACGAAAGCCGAGATTATTTGAAATTAGCGACTTGGTTTGGGTATATTTATGAAAAGAACGATTTCCGGGGAAACGCAAGAATAAACTTGTGCCGCGAGCCGAGGGTCCTTCCAAAGTAGTTGCCAAAATAAAAGATAACGCATATAAAGTGGGACTTACGGGAGATTATGGAGTACATGATACTTTCAACATAGGTGATCTATCTCCATATCTCGACGACGATGGGATTGCGGAATTGAGGACAATTCCTTCTAAAGAAGGAGGGAATGATACGAAATCAATTATTCCAAGTGAAGAAGACGAATTAAAGATCGACATAAAGCACCTTGAACAAACACATACATACTTAGGTGAGAAAGCGGATACGAAACTCTGAGTAACTTTGGTGACCGGGCTCGAAATAACTTAGATTTGTCAAAGATCACAAAAAAATCCTTCACCAAAAAAAAAATCGCCCCCCTCCCCCCTTTTGTCTTTGTCAAAGTCTTCACATGTGAAGATTTGTCCCCATGTTGAGATTCCTTCCCCCCATCACACCAAATCGGCCGAACACACACACAGCCTTTCCTTTTTTCAAGTCTTCACACTTTGTCCCCATCCGTTTTGTTTATTTGTCATCCACTTTGTCCACATGTTGAAAAATTCCTTCAGACACCAACATCACATCCCCCCCTGTTTATCTGCCAAAATATTGTTTTTCTTTTCTTTATAGTTTAATAGATACCTTGTAATTTGTTTTTCATTTTTTTTAAAGATTGTGTAACTCCTATTTAATGGGGAGTATTTTCGGCTTGTAACATCATCTTGGAAGTAATAAAATTCAACAATCTTGTATTAATTGTTGGACGAGTTCCTACGAAACTTTGATTATTATTCGACGCGTATTCGAGTTTTAATCCAATTGATTCTCAATAGGTCTTGGGAAGAAATCACTTTATCGAGTTATAGGTCTAATTCGATAAAAACCTTGTACTTGTTCCAGGAATTATTATTCCCGTGATGTATCTTACCTAATACTGGTTGTAGATACATAGATGGAAGGTTCTAGATCGTTCTAGAGGTAGTAGGATCCTATTAGATGTCTTACCTTATCTAGGAATCCTATGTATGGAAGAATTCTCATTGTAATACCTATATAAAGGCCCCTCTATCAGTGTTATGAATACAATTGGTTGACTCGTATTTACAGTCTTTTACTTTCTCCTGAAATACGTTATCAGCATGTAGTCCCCAACTAAGCAAGAAATTTTTTTCCCTCTCCCATTTTTTTTTCTGAAAATTCCAAAAAAAAAAAGAAAGAAAAGTTTGAATTCTGGAGAAACCCTAACCCCCTTGTCACTATCGCCGAGCAAGAAACTCGCCGCCGGCCATCAGCAACAGAAACCCTACTCCCTCCGCCGCTGCAACCCGCCGCACAACCCTTCTTCCTCCGTGCGACCCGCGACTAGCCTGCAGCCCTTCTTCCCCCGCACAACCCAGTCATCTTATGCAAATCAGAGCCATAATCCCAGTAACCCCTGCTCGTCTTCTGCAAATCAGGCCATCTTCCCAACACACCAGACCCGCGTCGTCGCCAGTCGTCTTCACAGCCATCACACCATCCGTCGCAGGCTAGTCACCATCTTCAGACCGCCGCCGACACCATTCGGACCTGATTAGATCCAGATTCGATCCCCCAGCCCGTGCCTCTTTTCCAGCCCGGCCTGCGCTACCCAAAAGTAGATCCAGCCCGATGTTTTTTGGCCCAGTTAATAGCTGATTCGGTTGCTGTCGAGCCCGACCTGTAATATTTCAATCAATTTGTTTTACCTTAATCATGAATCAAGAAATTCAAGTTCAATGGTGGAGATTTAATTCGGAATAGTATTTCTCGATAAGACTGCACGCGAACAGAAGCAAATTTTTACACACACAAAAAAAAAACGAGAGACGAGAATTTCCGCGCGTAAATTTTTTGCACAATGCAGTTGTACCAAAATTATGTTTCCCGATTCGTTAACCGTCGGATCAGTGTAAAATTTTGACAGCAACTTCCCAACACAAATATCTGTATATTCAACGGTGAAGATTGGATTCTGAGTAATACTTAATTACTGAATCTGTCGTCGAACAGAAGCAGCTTTTACGAGGAAATTTGGAGATCCGACCTCATCCAATACCGAGCGGCTGCACCGCCGCGCTCGAGTCCTTTTTCGGCCGATTATCGATCCCGGTAGCCCATTTCGGGCATTTCACAACTCTCCGTATTTTCCTATTTTTTTTCCTATTTAATGATTCATTTGTTCATTAATTTGTACACTTATGAATCATACCATATTTATGTTTTACGTGCATATAGGAAAATATGTTGCTCATAATGATGCGCACGCTATGGAGAAAAGCCATATTTGTTATCCCGTTCAAAGATCAAAGTAAATATAGAACGGAGTACCCACGGAAATATGTTGCTCATATGGAGAGAAACCATATTTATTATCCGGTTCAAGGATCAAAGCAAATACGGAACCAAGTACCCACGTAAGATTTTACTAAAATTCCCGTTTTTCAATTTCTCTCTTTTGGGAAATTTCTTTGGGGAATTGGGTATTTGGGTTCTTTATCTCCCACACTACTTTACAGTGGATGAGACTATGAGAGGTGGTATCACTCTTGTATGTCGAAGTAAATTGTGTGACGGTCCTGGGGGAGTCACGGATAATTGTTGAAAGTCGATATTTGTGGTTGTTGCATACACCATGTTTTGGGTGCAATTTAACGTCACTGTTTTGTCGATTTTAAACCAACAATTGAAAAAAAATGAACATTGTCGGTAACGGTAAAGTTATGACTTGTTCATGATTAGTCACGAATTTGTGACGTACAAATGGGATAAACATCGATTGTGATGGATATATCGTGGTTAAAATCGATTTATGACAGATTTGTCACGTTGAATTGAGCGACAACCACGTTAGTCTTGACCCAATCCCATACATGGAAAACTCCATCTTTCATCATATTAAATATTGCATGTGGTTTAGACATGCACCGTCTCCTTGCAATATGATATATGAAAGAATGTACGAGTAATTCTTATTTTTTCAACATGTAAAGCAATGGCATATTGCGTTAAGTATATGAATTCGTTGACCTCGATTATAGTTCGTGTGACTATAGGTCCAAATACTTTTCCAAGTATTTGTAAAGGCATGTGCCTTATACATTTGACTATGTTTAGTCAATCTTATTGGATGGTCAAGAAAGGTTGATTATGGTATATTCATTATGTCTCATGGTCCAAAATGCTTAATATTGATGCATCGCGTTGCATCCATATAACATGGATATTATGAGGTATACTTGCAAATTGAGAATTAAAATTCTTGGTTGATTTGATGCACTTCGTGGATTTTGTCTACACTTTTGATCATGACTAGGCGTATCCTCTTTGGTATTTGTTTATGCATTGAAAGTTCAAACGGAATAAGTGGTTTTTAAACAGCCTTAGCTGTACCGACATTCCTACTTTCTCTGCAAGTCTACCAAGTTGGAGTTACCAAAAGGATCATTAGTCGAGATAAGAAATCGAACACACTGCTGCATTTAAACGCGCCTATGGCTGTCATTGCCATGTTTTTGCATCAACTCTTATGCCATTGGATATGGTCTCAACCTTGTTTCCTTACTAAACTTGGGAAATACTAAAGCAGCCAATTAAAACATACACTGTGATCTATGTTTAAGGATCCGTGTGGTTCCCAATATATGGATAGAAATATACGGAAGTCTAGTTTCCAGAACATCTGACTGTTAGTCCATAGCATTCCTAACAAGGGAGTTATCGCTGTTTTAGTGAACAAAGGTCAAGCTGCACGGAATTTTATTTCCAGCGATTGTGCTAACTTTTGTCCCAACCAACTTGGTTCCCATCTTGAATTTGCAAGTGGTCTTATGACACATGTTTTTCAACCTCTTTTTGTCCAAATTTGGCACAGATGATGCGATTTTTGGTATACATTGTATGCTAAAATGTATCTTTCAAATGTTGAAAAACAGTTTCCTTGGGGAAGCCCAAAATACGCACCCTTATAAGAAGTTCGAGCGTGTGCATGGTAGTTTTACACCATGCTTGTGTCTTTGCCCCTTAGGCATATAACCTTGCCATATTATGCACTCAATATGATAGATCATTTTGATCGTATCTGGTATAAAATCTCTATGCTGTTAGAGTGTTCACTATGCTCATGTTTGTAAGATTTTGCAAGTGAAATTGAGTGCGTATTAAGCTATTTTCAAGGAATACAATATTTTTGGATTTCGGTTTATAAATCCATTAATGATCACTAGGTCATCACAATCAATGAATGGTATAATGCTCAAGTTGTTGAACGCCGAATGGTGTTTTCTAGTCCCATATGTTCCGTAACAATTGAACCATGTTATGACTCGATGATACATATGCCAAAGTGTATCACTCAGCATCTCATTGTGATTTGTGAGAAATAAAATCTTATGCATCACTTGTATTGTATATGTAACAAGAAAAATATTCATGAGTCAATATGGTCCAACTTGCATCGGTTTTTGTAACCAGAAGATGTATTGGGACATTGACACATTTAGGCGTTAATAGTCCGGAGTTTGGACATTTTGATGATCCATATACCATGGTATTGCCATGGATATCATTTTTTCTTTGAACAAAGAAGCTAGCTGGATCAAAGACACCAAAGTACGTTGGTGGAGTCGTGAGCAGGGCTCATGACCGATAATGATATTTATGTCATCCGCGACTTGCTTTCACAAGTATGTGTGACGCCAAAGACCCCCAAAATGATCCTTCTTAGACATGTTCATTGATTAATGCCTATTTTTTGGCACAATTAGGAGATGACACCCTCCTATGCTAAAGAGAATAATGTAGCAACTCGCATAATCATGGTGCTGAGTCCTCCCTTTTCACCTAGTTCTTTTACATACATGATCACAAGTATTAGCCTGGGTGGCTTATGATGCTATGATTATGTTCATAAATGGTCGTACTCAAGTAATAACATTATCTGTTATGTGATTCCTTTGACAATGATTGATAAGTTGATGAAACCCGAGTTTATGATTGTCCACCTTGCGGACCAGTCATTGTAAAGGTCGGTTCACCCACTTTTAAACCAAGTCTTAAAGTGAAATTTTAACAAATACTTCCTAACATCCAAGGCTACCATCTCACAAAATTTGGTCCCATTTGGAGACTTGGAAGGAGGTGAACCACTTAAATGAAGTTTTCACATACCACCAGCCCTCCTATTAACCTGTTCGATGTCATTTCGACCGGTTTATGACCACAAAGTTGATGGTTTTGGAATCCTAAACACGCATTTATACATGCTCACGAAATTTTGAGGTATTCGGGGCTGGTGAAGGGAGTGAACTCTTCAAGAAGGCACTATAGGTTCGATAAAACCAACGGCCTATCATCGGTTCAATTGTTTCTTTATGTTCGATCCCGGTGGTGCATGGTGGTGGTTTTGTTGGATTCTTAAGACCAGTAGCGACGATTATGAAGCATAGGTCAACATGTCATATTCATCTATACCTATCATCATTCAAATACTTAGTTACAAGTGTAACCATATGCATTTTGTTAACTGGATTGTGTCAACAATGAAAACCTTTATCGTCCACATGTTCATGTGCCAAACTGCATCACCACAACGCATTATGACGGGTTATAAATGATGAATATAACATGCGCATTCACTCATAGTCCATTTAAAATATACCTTGGCAGACAATCTCGTAAGTCACTTTGATGAGTCAGTCTTCCCGTCGTTAGGGGGAGATGCGAACGATCATGTTCGAGTAGAACGACTTGGAATTGTCGTCGTTTGTCCCTACTGTGCCTCACCGAGTTCCCTAAAGTGACGAGATTAAACTGTTAGGCGTATTTTTATACGCTTATTTATCATTATTTAGTATTATTTTGGCGAGTAAAATTGCATAAATGAGCTTTTAATGTCTTATTCTTGTATGTTTGACAGGAGATTGCAGTCTGGAAGCTAAAACGAGGCAAAACGGGCGAAAACGGCGAATTTTATCCATGGGCCGCGGCACAAGGCAAGTTGGCCGCGGCACAGGAAGGCAACCAGCGGGCACCAGAGTAATCTGTACTCTGTGCCGCGGCACAATCCAGGTGAGCCGCGGCCCAGAAGAAAATCACAGCGCCCAGGTTTTAACCAGGACGCCATGTGCCGCGGCACAGATTAAGTGATCCGCGGCACACAAGGCGGTTTTGGTGTGCTCCGCGCGGATTTGGGCCGTTTTGAAGCCAGTTCTCGACCTACTAACACGGACGCGATTTGGAAGCTGTTGAGAGCTATAAATAAGGGTTTAAGACCCTAATTAATCATCTTTGAGGCTTGGGGAAAAGAAGGATCACAGAAGATTATCGCAGACGAGAGAAGCAGAAGAGATCAAGGGCGGAGGGCGGAAGCCAGAAGAACGGAGGAATCCGAGCTCTTCATCTGCGTTTGATTTTCATGCTTTCATTTATTAATTCTGTATTTTCATTATTTAACATGTCAGGCTAAAACCCTTGTTCTAGGATTTGGATGAAACCTATGTTTTGACGGATTTGCTTGAGATTATCTATTTAATTCCCTTTTTGTTGCGTTTTCCCAATCGTGTTTAATGCTTTCAATTATCTGGCCAATAGTTGTATTGTTTTAATCATTCAATTCAGATCGGGAGAGGAGAGTTGGTGAGGAACTATTGGTGAGGACCGTTTTATCTTGTGAGATAGGAATATACTCATAGGAACTACGTGGCCTTTTGGAGATTTTATGCTTCTTGCCTATTGACGAATCAATTCACCTAGGGATAGAGTGCGTTATTCGCCTTTAGAAAAATCTATTGACCTCGGGAGAGGCGGTAGAGTATATTAGCAATCTTCGCCTTCAATAAATTGGAAAAATCATTAACTTCAGATAATCGAGAGTAAATTCGGATAAACCGAGGTGGATTCACAATCCTAGACTTATTCATCATTTGATTCTCTTTCTTCAAGCGATCATTCTTACTGTTTAGTCTTTTATTAATTTTCTATAGTAATTAATTGCTATCCAAAGTTCGATTGTTCAAATAAAACTGGAATACACAAAAATCGGTAGTTAGTGATTCAGTCCTCGTGGGAACGATACTCACTCATCACTTTATTACTTGTATATGATAACGTGCACTTGCGTTCAAGAAAAATCGCAACATAAACACATGCTGCAAACATTTCTGTAAGGATTGTGTTCGGTCATGGATGTTCGTCACCTATAAATGGTGATATGGTAACACCACAAATTGTGGTAGATAGTGTTACTAGGCAGTGGATCTTATCGAGTATTGGGATGCCACTTGGTTCGATAAATAGTCTCGCTAAGAATGTATGCGAGTTTGGTACATGAAACTTGATCATATGGTCAAATGAACTCATCCGTCTCATGTGATTCTAGATTATAGTCATCATTGGGGGACGCCTCAATAAATGCCAATCCATAAAGAGTATTCTATGAATAAAGCCGGTTCATGAGGACGTGGAATGTGAGTTTAATCGAACCATACTTCGTTGAAAATCTACAACGTTGTAGCCTTGGCCTAAAAGGAAACATTTGCGACTCCAGTATAAACAAAGTGGTAGCCCTTTGTTGAAGTGGTGCGGACACTCCAAAGATAAGATCTATACGTATACTTTGTTAAAGCGAGTGAGGGAAGGAGTTAAACTCACCTCATGGTGCGAGGTTTCTCATGAATGCACTGGAATCGACTACGATTACACGAAACTTAGTTGTGCTATCGTAATGGATGTTATAGCATCCACTATCTTTTCAGTTAGATAGTTTCCCAAAAATTGACGTGCAGCTTGTGGTTAAATCTTATCTTAGTGGGGAACTAAGTTAAGTGATAAAAATGATCTCGTGGTGGATCAGACTCAAATCAAGTGGCTCCTGACCACGGAGCGCATCGACAAGTGATTGTCGGGAACGTATACTAAGTATATACTTGATTTGGAAGAGATATGAGGCTTTTGCGTGTAAAACTAAGGGTTTATAGTGATGTACTCTTGTGAGACTAAGAGATTCTGCTAAATCCAAAGTTAAGAATGAAAGAATTTTGGGGGCACTTGATGATGCGTATTTATCAATCGGTTTAAGGCAATCTAAGGGACAGTTTCCCTAAGAGACGATAAAGTAATGCCTATATGATTCCCAATGACTAGTCGAAGTCATAATAAGACTTGGCTCACTTAAGTGATGATGCGGTCTTAAGAAAAAAGTATGGTATTATGTACTCATGTTTGACTCGATGTACTCATTCGTAATAATCCGATAAAGCTATTATGATGATGGTCTAGGATGCGCTCACGCAATGTCTGTGATTGACAACAAGCTTGAAGCTCGCTCTATCACTTGAATATCGATATCCAAATTTTCCTTGAATGTATTGGTCTATCTCCCATATGACCTACAGGGTAGCTCACTTGCTGGAAAATGGTGAGATTGGTACCATTAGAAAGGTTTGTGTCTACTTTCCAAGGAAACCAACCATTTGATCACATCCATTATGTTGAGTGACGTATGACTATTGTTGCAAAGTAGGACATGATATGTCCGGTAATTTGCTGAGTCAACTTCGATAGAGCTTTGTGATCTGCTCAGGTCGATCTAGGTTACATACTGTATGTAGATGAAAAGCTATGGGTGTCTAGTTTTCATAAGTTCTTATAGTTTCGTTGATACCTATTGAATCGAAGAAGTTATGAATGATTTAGTGCATGGAAGTCAAGACTTTAGAAAACTTGATAAGTCTTTAGCGACTCTGCACCTTGGATGCATCGCGCTCTTTTTGTCCTTAGACCAAGGTTTTTTTTTCCCATTGGGTTTTCACTTGGTAAGGTTTTTAACGAGGCGATCTATGAGAACATCCATATAATGATGCATTGTAATTCTGTTCAACTTAGACCAAGAGGTATTTTTCCCACTTGGTTTTTCCTTGGTATAGTTATGAGGCAACTTGGCATCCGACTCCTATGATTTGAGGTTCTCATTAGGGGGAGTCGTTATGTATATATCAGGGGGTGTATACATGACATGTTATGTTGGTGCATTGCAATTTTTTCCTCACCAAGCCTTTATTTTTCCCATGTGGTTTTGTTTTGGCTTGGAATAAGTTTTTATGAAGGCAACATCTTCTGCACCATTGTTGTAATAGTGCTCGACAGAGGGGGAGTGTTCCAGGAATTATTATTCCCGTGATGTGTCTTACCTAATACTCGTTGTAGATACATATATGGAAGGTTCTAGATCCTTCTAGAGGTAGTAGGATCCTATTAGATGTCTTACCTTATCTAGGAATCCTATGTATGGAAGGACTCTCATTGTAATACCTATATAAAGGCCCCTCTATTAGTGTTATGAATGCAATTGATTGACTCGTATTTATAGTCTTTTACTTTCTCCTTAAAAAGTACTTAATTTTATTCGGCCGAATTGCCCTACTTTCGGGCGATTTTTTTACGTTGTATCCTTTACATCAAATAATTATTCATACCTAAAATACATAAAATACCTTTTCGTTGCGTTGCATGCGAATTACGTTTACATACAAATGTTAATTCGTATCACAATCCGTGATTTTCTTGAAATTTTATTTCTAGATGACCCTTCATACTTATTTTATGCATGAAAAAAGTTTTAATTATAGTAAATTATATTTACAAAAAAGGGAGGAATTGACTAACCTCAGAAAACACGAAGAATTTAGGAATATTATTTAAGATTTGCTACAATTACAACTTAAGTAATTATGGAGAATGCCAAATTACGTTTTAAGTTATGCGTTTCTCTTATATTGTTATTAAAAAGGCAAATAAAATCAGAATTGAAACGGAAACCCGACAATTCCTATAAACGTGGGGAATTTTTTTTCAAAATTTGCTAAAATTATGAGTGGGGAAAAAAAAGGTAAGAAACTAAATTTGGCCATTTAGACGTTAATGATAATTTCCAAATTTGACAAAAGTAATAAATGAGAAGAATTAGTCATAAATAAAAAATCTCTGTCATTAATGATAATTTCCAATTGGCTAAAATGCTCCTGGGGTCCCTTAACTTAATTTCAGATACCGATTTAGTCATTTATCTTTTTTTTTGTCCCAAGTAAGTTCTTTATCTTTCCAATTTTAAGCAAAGTTAGCCTTTTCCGTTGGTCTCCGTTAACTGTTGTCCAGGTGGCTGTTAAGTTGCTGACTATCATCTTGTTCATTTAAACCCCAGATTTCATAGTCAAAGCATCACTCTTCTTTTTGCTCCAGGCGGTCTTCTGGCGGATTGTGATGGCTCCGGGGACGAGAGAAAGACACTCTTTGCATTACTCTTTGTCCAGGTCTTTTTATTGTATTGATGTCATTTTGTTGTTTGATATAATATATTATAATATATATATATATATATATATATTATCAACTGATTCTTTGGTTCCCCATTGCAGCTTGTACCCATTATGAACCAGGGTAAAATGGTATCGGATGAGATTATTATAGTCTATAGATTTACTTTCGAAGAGGCTTGAGGCAGGACAATTCAAAGGAGAACCAGGATTTATACTTGATAGGTTTTCTCGCACAGTAAGACAAGCACTAAGCAAAAGTTTTATGTTAAAACTCGTTATTTATTTATTTCTAAAAAATGGTGCTATTAAGTATATGACAGGAGTGAGTGCCAAAAAGATAGATTACAAGATAATTATACCAACATTTATGCTCACTATTAGTTTATATTTCTTGCGCATTTTCCAGCTCCTACTATATTTTGAGATTTATGAATTGAGAGAGAATTCCAAGCCATTAACCTTGATGAAGCTAGAGCAGAAGTGGTTGTGAGTGTGAAAGTCTATAGATATATTCCTTGATTCTTACGTCTACATACGAGATGCAAAGAGTGATGCAAAGAGTGTCTTTCTCTCGTCCCCGGAGCCATCCCAATCGGCCAGAAGACCGAATGGAGCAAAAAGAAGAGTGATGCTTTGATTGTGAGATCTGGGGTTTCAATGAAGAAGATGATAGTCAGCAACCTAACAGCCACCTGGACAACAGTTAACGGAGACCAACGAAAAAGGCTAACATTGCTTAAAATTGGAAAGATAAAGGACTTAGTTGGGACAAAAAAAGATAAAGGACTAAATCGTTATCTGAAATTAAGTTAAGGGACCCCAGAAGCATTTTAGCCTTTCCAATTCCTATAAACGTTGTGAAAACTGCAAACCTAGAATGAAAAGAAAAAGTATATGCCGACTAAAAAATTCCAAAAAACTCAAAAAAATTCCAAACCTGACCAAAGTAATAAGTTAGAAGAATCATCCATAAATAAAAAAAATCTAAATCATTAAGCGAAAATTGCGAAGCCTAGAAATGAAAAGAAAAATTATATGTTGATTAAAAAATTCCAAAAAACTCAAAAAAACAACAAAATGACACGTAGGACAAAACAATATGGGGCAAGAAAAAAACTCAACTTTTATATATTATATAGATTCGAGCATTTTGTATTGAGAATTAGGTATAATAGCTCTGATTAAGCCTTTACTTATTGATTAAGTCATGTTAATAGGTGACTAGACCAACATGTATTCGAGTCAAAACTCTATGAAAACTCGGGTTTATTGATTAGATTCGAGCCTTTTGTATTTATAATTAGCTATAATAGCTCCGAGTAGGCCTTTACTTCTTGATTAAGTCGGTTAATAGGAGATAAGACCATCTGGCATGTATTCGAGTCGGAACTCTGCGCAAACTCGGGTTTATTGGTTAGGTTCGAGCCTTTTGTACTAAGAATCAGCTATAACATCTCCGATTAAGTATTTACTTCTTGATTAATTCTTGTTGTAGCAATGATAGGATATGATACGAAACCGACTACTCCAAGCGAAGACGACGAAGTGAGGATTGATGTAAAACACCTTGAACATACTCCTACATAGTTAGGCGAGAAAACGGCTATGAGACCTGGAGTAACCTTGGTGATCAGACTGGGAATAACTTAAAACATGCATCATGTTGGGTCCATGTTGATGAAGATAATATAATAAAGAATTCATCCCATTTCATTATAATAAAACAATGCAGGATTCACGGCCTGCATGTGGAGAAGAAGAGCACCTTAGAGACAAAACCCATCCTTATTCCTTTTGTTTGCAAGTAGCGTGGAGTACCTCTTTTTTATTGTCTTTATTTTAAGATCATGTGATCTTATCTTTTAATATTTTAAGTAATCTTGTTAGGCTACTCTTATCTATAAGTAGTCATGTTTGGATTGTAATAGGGCATTATGGAATGATCAAAAAAATACATTATGTATTGTTCCAAGTGTTGGACGAGTTTACTTCCAAAATTTGGTTATTATTCGACGCGTTTTGAATCTTAATCTGATCGATTCTCAATAGGTCTTGAGAAGAAATCACCTTATCGAATTATAGGTCTAGTTCAATAAACACCTGTTTCCTGTCCTGTTTCGATAGAAAACTCTCACTCTTCAGACAGTTCTTACATTTCGTTCCATACTTCAACTTATTATCCTTGTTCCATGTTCGCAAAAGACATTCCTCTTGTTTTCGATAAAGGGTTGTATATGATCGGGAGTTCACATCTATTACTGTTTGGTTGCTCGAAACTTGCTTCCTGTTTCCATTACATCCGACCGAAACCTGCTGTTTTGAGTGCCGCTGCTTGGAGTTGCCTGTTCCGAAATCATTTCCACTAGGCAAGTTCCTGTCTAGACGCGTATCATTGTTGCTATATCGAACTGTTGTTACCAGTTCCTGTCTTTTGCGCATGTCACTGTCTATTCTTGTTGCTGTAGCGAACTGTTGCTATCAGTTCCTGTTAGTTCCTAACTGTGCTGTTCGATTACTTTTGTCTAAGTGTTGTTCGCTTCCGCTCGTCAAAACAGCCTTCTGCTGTACCGATAGAGATTTCACATCATAAGTGGCATCGGAGCCCAAGTTCTTGATCTTTAGCATTATGGATCTCAACGACGCTGATTTCTTGGAAAAACTTCACGATGCATTGCGTGACATACCAGAACAACAAGACCAGCGTTGGCAACCTAGGCGTGGTGACTATGAACGACCCTAACGCCATCTCAAAGAATTCAAGGTTAACTAGCTTCCGGAGTTCGTTGGCGGGACAGACCCTGAAGTTTACTTGGAATGGGAAAGTAAAATTGATTGAATGTTCGAGTTTAAAGACCTCGACGATGAGAAACGGTGCAAGTATGTAATTATCAAGTTGCGGAAAGGCGCTTCACTTTGGTACGAAGGAGTTAAAACACGAAGAGCTCGTGTGGGGAACTAAAAGATCTGTTCATGGGATTCATTAAAAAGAAACTTGCATAAAAGATATGTACCAACATCACATCGGTTGTCTTTATACCGGAAGATTGCAGACCTCATGCAAGGAAAGTTAAGTGTCAGTGAATACATTGAGGAGTTTGAAAATCTGACCTTAATGGGAGAAATAGAGGAGAATGAGGAGCAGAAGATGTCGCGTTTCTTGCGTGGCTTGAACCGAAGCATAGCTAACTCTGTGGAATTATACCCATACGAAGACTTTGATACATTGTGTGGACTATGTATGAAGTTGGAAACTCAAAACAAGATGAAGATTTATAAACCTGAATTTCCATCCAAATTTGGGAACCCAAGTATCAGTTCCAGTTCAGCTACTAAAATGACTGTACCGACTCCTACCCCTACTGCGGTTCCTAAAGCCTCCGACGTGCCGAAGGAAACGAGTTTGGCTAAAGTACTATGTTTCAAATGTCAATGATTCGGTCACTATCAAAATGCTTGTCCATACAAACGAGTGGTGACCCTAAGAGAGGCTGTCACAATCCTAGACGAGTTGTTGGTCGAGGACGAAAAGGAAAGACTAGGTGACGTGTTTGATTTCAACATGGAGGACGAAGAAGGAGAAGAATGTGAAACCTACGATGCTCGAAACTATGACACGGCTTTAGTTCTTCGTAATTTACAAGCCAAATCTGTTTCGAATGATTCGGAACAGCGGGATCAAATATTTCACACGAAGTGTTAAATCGGGAATAAATGGTGTAGTTTGATCATTGATGGAGGAAGTTGCACCAACGTAGCTTTATGTGAAATGGTGACTAAACTCGAGCTAACCACTACGACTCATCCAAAACCTTACACTTTGCATTGGCTCGATGATGGGAGCAAAATAAAGGTGACAAAACAAGTACGGGTCGGTTTAACTATGGGTTCATACGATGACGACGTATTATGTGATGTACTCCCGATGGATGCATGCCATATACTCTTGGGACGACCATAGCTATTTGATAGAGATGTTTTACATAGAGGAATAAGTAACTAATATGAATTGCGGGATAAAGGCAAGAAGATTGTGCTTAAACCAATGTCACCTCAAGCTATTCGTTCGATGAGTTCTAGCCAGATGGAAGAACCAAAACTTACTATGTTTGCTAGTGAGAAAGAGGTTAAACACGCTATTAATGAGGGCGAGCATGTGTATTTGTTGATGATTAAATAAACACGAGATGTTGACATGGTTGCGCAAGACAAAGGGGAGATCGATACCTTGTTACGCAAATTTGCGTATGTTTTTCCGGAAGACTTACCGCCGGGTTTGCCGCCCTTACGTGGGATTGAACACCAAGTAGATCTTATACCGGGTGCATCACTCCCTAAGAAAGATGCCTATCTATGTAACCCTGAGGAGACGAAGGAGTTACAAAAACAAATTGAGGAAGTAATAAATTGCGGGTACGTTCGAGAAAGTTTAAGCCCTTGTGCGGTTCCAGTTTTGCTTGTCCCGAAGAAAGATGGATCATGGCGAATGTGTATAGATAGTAGAGCCGTGAATAACATAACCATCAAGTATCGATTCCAAATTCCGAGACTTGATGATATGTTGGATGAATTGAATGGTTCGGTGGTTTTTTCGAAGGTTGATTTGAGAAGCGGCTACCATAAAATTAATATGCGAGAAGGTGATGAATGGAAGACGGCTTTTAAAACAAAACATGGATTGTACGACTGGCTCGTCATGCCCTTTGGCCTTACAAATGCGACAAGTACTTTCATGCAATTAATGAATAAGGCACTTAAACCGTTTTTGGGAAAGTTTGTCGTCGTATACTTGGATGAAATTTTGATTTATAGTCGATCATTGCAAGAACATATCGGGAAGTTGAGGCAAATCTTCGAGATCCTTAGGGGCCAAATGCTTTATGGAAAGAAGGAGAAGTGCTCGTTTCTAGTCGAGAGTGTAGCCTTTCTTGGCTACATCGTTTCAAAGGAAGGAGTGTCGGTTGATCAATCTAATATCGAGGCGATTAAATCTTGGACTACTTCTAAAACCATCACGGAAGTCCGATCCTTTCACGAACTTGCTTCATTTTATCGGAGGTTCATCCGAGACTTTAGCACCATTTAAAGCCCTATAACAGAATGCTTGAAAAAAGGACCGCTTATGTGGAACGGGGCTGCCCAAGGGGAGTTTGAAAAGTTGAAAATAAAAATGTGTGAGGCACCTATCTTAGCGTTACCCGATTTTTCGCAACCGTTCCAGGTAGAATGTGACGCGAGTGGAGTGGGTATTGGGGCAGTTCTCGTCCAAGGGAGACGACCGATTGCATACTTCTCGGAGAAATTGGGTGGGGCTCGACTCAACTATTGTACTTATGACAAGGAGTTCTGATACAAAACCAACTACTCCAAGCGAAGAAGACGAAGTGAGGATTGACGTAAAACACCTTGAATATACTCCTACATACTTAGGCGAGAAAACGGATACGAGACCTGGAGTAATCTTGGTGATCGGACTTGGAATAACTTAAACATGGCAACTTGCATCATGTGGGGGTCCAAGTGGTGAAGATAAAATAATAAAGATTTCATCCGTTTCTTTATAATAAAGGACGCAGGATTCTCGGCCTGCATGGGAAGTACGGCTATCACCTTGGAGACAAAACCCATCTTTTATTCTTTTTGTTTGCAAGTGGCGTGGAGTACCTTTTTATTATTTTTTCCTTTATTTTAAGATCATGTGGTCTTATCTTGTAATAGTTTAAGTAATCTTGTCAGGCTACTCGTACCTATAAGTAGTCATGTTGAGTTGTAATGAAGATCATTGAATGATCAAATAAATACATTGTGTACTAGTGTGTTGGACGAGTTTCCTTCTAAAAATTTGGTTATTATTCGATGCGTTTTCGAATTTTAATCTGATCGATTCTCAATAGGTCTTGAGAAGAAATCACCTTATCGAATTATAGGTCTATTTTGATAAAACAACTGTTTCTTGTCCTATTTTGATATTCCTCTTGCTTTCGGTACAGGATTGTACTTGATCGGGAATTCACATCAATTGCTATCTGATTGTCCGAAGCTTGCTTCCGGTTTCCATTGGCATCCGACCGAAACCTGCTGTTTTCAAGTACCGCTATTTGGAGTTGCCTGTTCCGAGTTATTTCCACTCGGCCAGTTCCTATCTTGACGTGTGCTATTATTGTTGCTGTATCGAACTATTGTTATCAGTTCCTGTCTCGTGCGCGTGCCGCTATCCATAATTGCTGCTATATCAAACTGTTGCTATTAGTTCCTATCAGTTTCTAACTGCACTCTTCGATTCCTCTTGACTAATTGCTGTTTGCTTCCGCTCGTCAAAACAGCCTTCCGCTGTACCGATAGAGATTTCGCATCATAAGTGGCATCGGAGCCCAAGTTCTTGACCTTTGGCATTATGGATCTCAACGACGCTGATTTCTTGGAAAAACTTCGTGACGCATTGCGTGACATACCAGAACAACACGACCAGCGTTGGCAACCTAGGCGTGGTGACTATGAACGACCCTCACGCCATGTCGAAGAGTTCAAGGTTAACGAGCTTCCGGAGTTCGTTGGCGGGACAGACCCTGAAGTTTACTTGGAATGGGAACGTAAAATTGATTGCATGTTCGAGTTTAAAGAACTCGACGATAAGAAGCGACGCAAGTATGCAATTCTCAAGATTGGGAAAGGCGCTTCACTTTGGTACGAAGGAGTTAAAACACGAAGAGCTCGCGCGGGGAAAGAAAAAATCCGTTCGTGGGATTCATTAAAAAGAAAACTTCGTAAAAGATATGTACCAACATCGCATCGGTTGTCCTTATACCGGAAGATTGCCGACTTCATGCAAGGAAAGTTAAGTGTTAGTGAATACATTGAAGAGTTTGAAAATCTGACCTTAATGGGAGAAATAGAGGAGAATGAGGAGCAGAAGATGTCACGTTTCTTGCGTGGCTTGAACCGAAGCATAGCTAACTCGGTGGAATTATACCCATATGAAGACTTCGATACATTGTGTGGACTATGTGTCAAGTTAGAAACTCAAAACAAGATGAGGTTTTATAAACCCGAGTTTCCATCCAAATTTGGGAACCCAAGTATCGGTTCCAGTTCAGCTACTAAAACGACTGTACCGACTCCTACCCCCTATTGCGATTCCTAAAGTCCCCTACGTGCCGAAGGAGAATAGTTTGACTAAAGTAAGATGTTTCAAATGTCAAGGGTTCGGTCATTATCAAAATTCTTGTCCGAACAAACGAGTGGTAACACTAAGAGAAGCTGTCACGATCCGAGATGAATTGTTGGTTGAAGACGAAAAGGAAAGACTGGGTGATGTGTTTGATTTCAACGTGGAGGACGAAGAAGGAGAAGAATGTGAGACTTACCATGCTCCAAGCTATGACATGGCTTTAGTTCTGCGTACTTTGCAAGTCAAAATGGTTTTGAGGGATACGGAACAACGAGACCAAATATTCCACACCAAGTGTCAAATCAAAGACAAATGGTGTAGTCTGATAATCGATGGGAGAAGTTGTACTAATGTAGCTTCAAGCGAGATGGTGACAAAGGTCGGACTCATCACTACTACTCATCCAAAACCATACGCGTTACATTGGCTCGATGATGGGAGTAAAGTGAAAGTTTCGAAACACGTACGGGTCGGTTTAACTATAGGTTCATATGGTGACGATGTATTATGTGCTGTACTCCCGATGGATGCATGTCATATACTTTTGGGACGAAAAATTGTGCTTAAACCAATGTCGCCTCACGATATTCGTTCTATGAGCTCTAATCGGGTTGAAAAAACGAAACTTACCATGTTTGCTAGCGAGCGGGAGGTTCTAGGCTGAAGCTGTCAACACAGCTTGCCATACTCAGAACAGGAGTATGATAGTAGGGATACATGGCAAAACTCCCTATGAGGTTTGGAATAACAGAACACCTACTGTTGCTTACTTTCATATTTTTGGTTGTAAGTGTTTCATCCACAACAATGGTAAAACACAACTAAATGCGTTTGATGCTAAAAATGATGATGGTCTCTTTATGGGATACTCACAAAGAAGCAAGGCATATAGAGTCTTTAACAAGAGAACCTTAGTTGTGGAAGAAACACCCCATGTTGTATTTGATGAATCTACTGTTGAGTACAGGAAGCAAGTATAGCTAATTGAGAATAAGCTCAAATCCGCATCCATCGAAGAAGTCATTGTCCATGACACTGGAATGCTGGACTCATCTGCAGACCAGCCTGAAGACACAACTGTAGCTGCTGAAGACCCAACTGCGGATCAGACAGGAACACCAAACCTACCTGATCCAGTTGCCGCTGATGAAGACCCATCTGTAGCGGATAAAGACTCATCTGCAGACCAGACTAAACCTGCAGATGACAAGACAGTAGCTGATCCAGTAGCAGACCAAGGAGACTAGATCCAAGTTGATGCAGACATAGAGGAAATCCACCAGAGCAAATCTACAGGGGGAACAGACCCTAAAGAAGAAGATATCCCCAAGTGGCTCAAAGACCATCCAATCCAACAAATTATTGAGAAGCTGACTGATGGAGTTAAGACAAGACAATCTACTCTACCCACAGGAATGGTAATGTTCTCTTGCTTCATGTCTCAAATAGAACCCAAGACAACAGAACAAGCCTTGGAAGATTATTCCTGGATCAATGCCATGCAAGAGGAGTTAGAACAAATGGAAAGGAACAATGTTTGGGAACTAATAGACAGACCAGATCATAAGAAGGTTATTGGCACCAAATGGGTGTACAAAAACAAGAGCGACGAAGATGGAGCTGTTGTTAGGAATAAAGCTAGACTTGTTGCTAAAGGATATGCATAGTGTGAAGGAATAGATTTTGATGAAACCTATGCACCTGTTGCAAGATTAGAAGCCATCATACTATTCCTCGCATATGCTGCATTCAAAGATTTTGAAGTCTACCAGATGGATGTAAGAAGTGCATTCCTTAATGGAATCCTAGAAGAAGAAGTCTATGTGGAGTAACCCCCAGGATTTGTCAAAGGAGACAAAGTCTACAAGCTTCTAAAAGCTCTATATGGACTTAAGGAGGCACCAAGAGCCTGGTATGAAACATTATCTGTGTTTCTTTAGAATAACGGTTTCAGCAAAGGAAAGGTGGACAAGACCTTATTCAGAGTGGAGCACGAAGGCCACATATTGATAGTTCAGATATATGTGGATGATATTATATTTGGCTCAACCAACCTAGAGCTGTGTGAGAAATTCTCAAACCTCATGCAAGGAGAGTTTGAGATGAGTATGATGGGAAAGCTTAATTTCTTTCTTGGATTACAAGTCAAGCAGATGGAAAATGAAATTTTCATCAATCAAGCCAAATATACCCGAGACCTCATCAAGAGATTTGGAATGGAATCAGCCAAACCAGCAAGAATTCCTATGAGTACAAGTACTCACCTAGATGCAGACGAGGGAGGCATATCAGTGGATTCAACCCACTACATAAGACTTATTGGATCATTGCTATACCTCACTGCAAGGAGACTAGATATATCTTATGTCGTAGGAGTATGCACACGATTTCAATCCAAACCAAAGCAGTCGCACCAAGATGCTGCCAAGAGAATAATTAAATACCTTAAGTCTACAGTCAATGTTGGACTATGGTATCCTAAGGACGATAACTTCGAGCTATCAGGATATTCAGATGCAGACTTCGTAGGATGCAAAATTAATAGGAAAAGCACTAGTGGAACGTGCCAATTCCTAGGAACCAGACTGATATCCTGGTTCAGCAAGAAGCAGGTTTCTAAATCTATCTCCACCACAGAGTCAGAATATCTAGCTGCAGGTAGTTGTTGTGCCCAGATCTTGTGGATCAGACAACTGCTGAGGGACTACAACATCATTGCCAATGAAGTTCCTATCTGGTGTGACAACAACAGTGCTATTGCAATAACCAACAACCCGGTATTGCATTCAAGGACCAAGCACATTGATGTTAAGCATCACTTCATTAGAGATCACGTGCTTAACAAGAGAGTCAGCGTTGAAAGAGTCAGCATAGACTATCAAATTGTTGATATCTTCACCAAACCTTTGCCAGAAGAAAGGTTTTTGGAGCTGAGCAGAGAACTTGGTTTACTAGATTGGGTATCTAGTAGAGAAGAAAAAGCAAGCTGAAGCAGATCAGACGAAGGACGAACCTAGCTAATCATAGGAATCAGACCCTACCTGATGCAGACAAGAAGATGAAGGACAAAGGAACCTAGCTGATCAAAACCACAGGCGAGAAGTCAAATGAGTCAACTCACCTGATGCAGAGCAGTCAACAGTCAACGGTCAACCAGCTAAGTTTTCTAAACTGAACCGACTTCTAAATATTATATTATTATCTGCTATTTATATAAATAGTATCATATTAATTTTGGATCACAAGTGGCACAATACTATATGTTTTAAAAATACACGTGGCAATCACAAGTTCAATCGACCTCCACTGTGACAAATTAAAATCCAACGGTCCATTATCAAAATTAAAACCTGGACCACCGATTAAAATTTGAAATTTAAAAAGGAATCTCAAAAGGTGGACCACCGATTAAAATAAATGATTATTTGATTATAGCGTCGCTTCATTTTCCTTATAAGGACGGAAAACCCTTTTCACTTTACCTTCACCAAAATTTCAAAAACCCTAATTTACAGAGAAAAAACTCCTTTAAACTCTCAATACACTAAGAAATCGTCTATCTTGCAGAAATGGAATCTTATTTTGAAGGCGTAAACCTGAAGGCAGTCAAGGACCAGATCATCTTCTCCATGGTCGTTGATTTTGAAGGACTCTTAGAATCGAATCTGGAAAACAACGATGTGCTCGACCTTATCCGCTCGATGAAGATGAATGGGATCTACCCATTTTTTGATATCAGTCCCAAGCACCTATTCAAGGAGGACGTTATGGCATTTTTTCGCAAAGCCCGAGTGATTGAAGCAGGGATTAGAAGCACCGTAGGCGTAGTACAAGTGGGCATATCGCCAGAGACGATTCGGAAAGTTTTTGGAATGAAGAATCGTGGCATGGCGGTCGAAGTCCTCAGACAGAGCGCAGCCGATACTTGGCTGAAGATTAAGGCGGTCGACCAACCGGGGAAGCTAAATCTCACTGCCAAGAGGAGTGAAGTTAAAAAGGTGTATCGCTATGTGTTGGACATAACCAACAAAATAGTCATGGGCATGGCCGGCAGCTATGACCAACTGTCGTCCGCTAAATTCATAGTGCTAGGAGCACTAATCCAAGATGAGCCGATTGACTGGTTGGATTATATCTACAGGCAGTTGGTGCGCGAGGTCAACAAGGCTAAGTGGCTTGTTGAAGAGAAGAAGTTTAAATCCAAGCTGGCGTTCGGAACGCAGCTTAGTTAGTTTCTAGAGAAGCTGGGTGTGGCAAAGGGAAATACTGACCCCTTCCACATCAATAAAAGACTTGGTCATCTAGACCAAGAGACATTGAGGAGGCTAGAAAGCAGTAGAAGAGCAGCTCGGATCTTAAAAGAGTTGTCTGATTCAAGGACCTACAAGTACCCTGAATCATTAGACGAGTCCGACCAGGCTGCAGCCAGCAACCCACCTGCAGCCCTGTCGGATACGGAATCGGATAATACGCCTATTGCTGTTCATTTAAAGATAAGGGGACCAGCCCCTGGTGAGCCCTCCATCATTCATTCCTCACCAGAACCCTCTCCGAAGAGGCCCAGGCGATTGCAGTTCAATGAAGAGGAGCAGCCAGAGCAATTTTCCAGTCCTGCCCGACCAGTCACCTATTCACTGGAGGACCCGGCTGCCTGGCACTGAGACCAGATCATTCCTCTCCTCACTCCGCAATTCATCTCAGAAGAAAAGGAAGCAGGTTTAATAATTAACATACCTTAGGCAAATTATACTTTTCACGTGCTTGACAACAACATTTTTAACTTATCCTTAGAGCAACTTCAGTTGGTTAAACCGCATGCCCTAAAACATTCTTTTGTTCATATTTTTAAAGAATGGAAGCTTTTAAAGTAACTTTCTTTCACTCAACTTCAAGATTATGTTGAAGTAAGTGGTTGGGGATATCCCCAAGCCACAGAAGATGTGCTGATGCATTTTTGCAAAGTGTCAGACACAATTTTGCTACTTCAGGAAAATTGGTTCATGTCCAATTTTAAAACCAACATGGACCAATATATCCACTCTATAATGTATAGCATTTCTAACGGATCCCTTGGCAAAGAAAAAGAAGAAGAAGTTGAAGAAAAAGGAATAAGAATAGAAGAAGTGGATGAAGAAGAAATTATTATTATTAGTGAAGATGAAGAGGGGAGACAGGAAGAAAGAGAAGAAGAAAATATCTCAGTTGAAAAACAATCTGGAGAAGAAGAAGTCGAAAAAACTGAGGAATTAGTAGATAAAGAAGAAGAAGAAGGAGATGAAGTTGATCAGGAGGATGAAGGAGAAAAAGAGGATGATGATAACGATGATGATAATGAGAAAAAGGATGGTAAATATGAAGATAAAAATAATGATGATGATGATGATGATGATGATGAAGGGGGAGAAAAAGAAGCTGAGAAAGACAAGGAGAATGATGAAGAAAAGGAAGAAGGAGAGAAAGAATTTGAAAAGGAAGAAGGAGGGAAGGAATTGGAAAAGGAAGAAGGAGAAAAAGAGAAGGAGCCAGAAAAAGAGGCAGACAAGGAAGCTGCATCAGAGAAGGCTGGGCCACCTACCCGATATACCAGCCTAGATGCAGACTTGGTTGAAGACTCAAGATTGGGGACCCCAGAACAGACCCCATCTGGTATGCCAGCTGCAGACAGGAGTCTGCAGTCAGGTGGGTCATACGCACACCCACCTGCAAGTGTAGAAGGTTCAGGCGAGTACTCTCCACAGACATCACAAATTACTTATGTGATGACAGAGCTGATCCGACAGATTGTGAAAGACACTGTTGGAGAGCTGCTTGCTTCTCAGATCACTCCTGATCTACAGTCGATCAATGTAAAAATTGACACCTTGCTACAACGGAACATCCCTCAACCTCCTCCTCCTACAAACAACAGAATGCCCCTTGGCATGTCTGACTGGATGCTGAGAATGGAGCAGCAGATGACCACCCTGGTTGATGCTGGCAAAAAGGGGGAGGAAAGGTCTCAGGGGGGAAGGTAGCAAGCAAAGGGAATTTATAGGAGCTCAAGAGTTGAGGACCAAGAAGAGGCAAGATGTCCAAATGATCACTGCTGGGCATCTTCGACAAAAAGGAAGGGAGAAGCTGAAATAGAGCAGGCTGATCAGCCTGCAGTCAAAATAAGGAGGATCAGAATTGGGGACCAGCCTACACTAGAATGGGAAGGCAGAGAGTTATGGCATGTTGAAGATTTTATTCCTATCGAAGCCTTACCTATGTGGGGAACTGGAAAGAAGAAGTTTATCGGAGACTTTTATATCTGGGAGTTACTCCAGGATAATAGTTGCTCCCCACAGCAGATTTTCATTAACTTCATGGAGGAAGCACATCCAAAACTCTGGGCTGTCCTTCTAAAACATGCAAAGGAATGTAATGCATACCCAATAATCCCTCCTTTCAGGCCTAAAGATCCTCCCACCTTGGAAAATGATGATTTGGATGAATTAGCACTTCAAAGGAAAATAAAGAAACTTTGTGATGAGCACAAGTTCTCCTCACAAGAGGAACAAGACTTTGCCGCTCTCATTGTCAGAAGAAAATATGGTCTTGCCCCTATTAAGATAAGACAAATTGGAGCTAATCCTATCAGACCTGCCAAGCAGCTTATCCGCAGAGGCAGAGGCAGAGGCAGGTGATTTGTTTTATATTCATTTTTATACTTGTAAAAGTTCTGTAATTGTTTTGATTATTAAAAGACATGTATTTGTAAATCAATACATAAGTTTTTATAACAGTCTTTTGAATGACAATTCCCAGTTGTCTCAAAACTAGACTGATTTTATTTGTGTCTTGCACTCAAGTGCAGACTTGTTCATTTGAATTATTTGCTTAAGTTTTGCCATCATCAAAATAGGGGGAATTTGTTAGGAATACTTGTTAGATTTTGATGATGGCATTAATGTAATTCAAATGTTTATTACTTGGCAAGAATGTAAGGAAGAACCAAATGAGTATCTTCCATAGGCCAAATTATGTTAAGTTAGATACTTGGCAAAATGTAAAGAAGAACCAAATGAGTATCTTCTATAGGCCAAAATAAGTTAGGCTAAAATCGGCTAAGTACAAAGGTACGGCTAAGTACATCATAGAAGTACAGCCGAGTCAAGTCGGAGAAGTTCTGGTCAACAAAAAATTCATCAGAGATGTTTGACCAGACTGCAGTCAAGTGACTTCAGATAAGTCATCTGACCAGGCGAGTCCCAAACAGCCACCGACATAAGAAGTCCAAAGCCGCAGAGAAGATGACTGTGCATCAGCCAACTTGATCAGCCAAGTACTCCAAGTCTACGTCAGCATGCGTTGAAAAGTCAAATATTACGGAAAGTCACATGCAAGAGTGAAGAGACAAATTGGAGATATTCCCGCAAGGATATGAATTGTATAATTCATCCAGGCCTACCACTGAAGAATTTAAACTTATTATATTCAAAAGATTCGGCGCCCTCACATGCAAAGTCTTCACAACGGTCTAAAGATGGATTAAAATATGGGAATCCAACCTTACAACGTTCAGAAAAATAAACAAAGAAGTCTTTCTCCAATGGACGGATTTGTTACAGGATTTGCAACGGCTATGAAGAATGCTCAAGGATTAACACCTATATATATCCTAAGACTTGAATTTGAGCAAACAACGCTGCGAACAAAATCTCAAGCAATCAAAGCATTCAAGGCAATCAGAAAGCGAACTATAGCATCGTGAAAGGAGCAGTTCTCAAAAGTTCATATTTGAAAAAGCTCTTGGAGAAGACAAAAACTCGTGTCTTTAATCCTGAGTTTGGGGTACTTCACTGGTTGAAGTTTGAGACTGTAATGGCATCTAAGGATCGCGGATCAAGAGGTGCAAGGCAGTCAAAGGAGTTGCAACGGCAAGGATTTTCACTGGTTGGAAGTTGTTGTGATTTGGTTGAATCACTGTAATCTTTATCACTGGTTGAAAATTATAGTGAATTCATCTCCAAATGGTTTGGAGAAAAGTGGATTAGTATAGGATTACCCCACCTCTGAGACCACTATAACTGCCTGCGTATTTTACTATTTTATAGCATCATACTTTAACTACTGCATTCATTATTAAGTTTTTCATTAGTTGTTTTGTATTCGTCATCAGCTGACTTCTGCACGTATAGAGTACAAACGACTCTAAGTCATTTGCATATCCATCAGCTGAAGAAACTTACTCTTCGTGAAAAATAGTTTAATAGTTTCAATAAGTCTATTCACCCCCCACCCTCTAGACTTATTCCTGGACGATTTGTGACCTACATTTACTTCTTGAATAAGTCTTGTTGTAGCAAGGATCGACTATAATGGCTCTGATTAAGCCTTTACTTCTTGATCAAGTCCTCTTCATAAGACCACGTTACATGTATTCAATTTGGAGCCCTATGAAAACTCGGGTTTAGTGATTTGATTTGAGATTTTTGTATTGAGAATTAGCTATAATAGCTCTGATTAAGTCTTTACTTCTTGATTAAGTCATGTTAATAGGATATTAGACCAAGTTACGTGTATTCAAGTCAGAAAAAAAACTCGGGTTTATTGAATAGATTCGAGCTTTTTGTACTGAGCATTAGCTATAATAGCTCTGAGTAAACCTTTAATTCTTGATTAAGTCTGGTTAATAGGAGATAAGACTATCTTGTATGTATTCGAGTCGGAACTCTATGAAAACTCAGGTTTAGTGGTTAGATTCGAGCCTTTTGTACTAAGAATTGGCTATAACATCTCCGATTAAGCATTTACTTCTTGATTATTGTTCGATGCGATTTCAAATTATAATCCGATCAATTATCAATAGGTCTTGGGAAGAGATCATCTTTGACGAGTTATAGGTCTAACTCGTTAAAATATTTTATTATTTTTCTGTTCATCCGATCGGAAACTGTTCTTGTTTGGACAGAATCCGTGGAGTCATTCGTGGTGTTGTTCATCGGAGTATTATCCAGTTTCTTGTTCGTGGGACTTGCTTCCATCTCGTTGAATCGCAAAACTCATATTTGATTGAGATTCATACCAGTTCTCTTGTTGCTATTTATACAAATTGAGATCCGTAACTTAGTGTGATACATAGCATATCTATCATCATATGTTGAAATTGACTTGTTCGAAGTTGCTGTCCAGAGACCGAGCGGGATTCCTGTTTCCTCTGCATTCGATCACAATTCACTGTTCGCTACTGTAACACCCCCAATCCACTCAGGGATATTACACGCCGTAGACCCTCTCCTCGAGGATCTACCAGGCTGATAACTAAAATCAAACATCTAAATATCGCCTTTAAGGCTAAAATGACTCAGTAGACCGATTTGGTCTTTCAATAATAACATACAACTCAATTCCAAACACATACCCACGCAGGGGTCAAAATACAATAAACTCCCGTACAATGGGGAAAAGATACTGCAGCGGAAAAGAAAATACAACTAGACCAATACGACATCAACGGATCCTCGTGTGATTAGTATCGTTCATCTTTCATCATCCTTCGTGCCGACCCTGTGCTATGCTCCAAAACCTGAATGCAAAAATAGACATCCACCCCCCGAATACTCGGGGGTTAGCAAAACTCCACTGTTTTGCTAGTGCAAGTACAAGTGCAAAAATACGAGCCATACAATACAAGTTCCAAGAACAATAATCAGGAATCCTCAAAAATCCAAACGTGACGAAAAGTACTTCCCGAGGCAAGAGATTGGTAAAACATTCTAAAACCGAAAGGTCGCAAATCAAGGGAAAACTATTTATAAAACAGTTTGAATTGCCATCGAGAGTTTTAATAGGAAACAATTTAGGATTACGGAATCCTTCGCTTTCCAAAAATCAACAGGTTCATAGCCCAAAGGTTTTGTTTTCGCAAATAAAACCAACCATAATACATAAGGTTAAAAGCCCACGTCATGCATCCTCGACGGACATAAAATACACACGCACCCGTGAAGTTTCACTCGTGAATCCAGGTCGAAGCCAATGGAATTCCCTCCGTGGCCCCGTTGAACCCTCCCGAGGTGAGCAAACACATTCATAAAACATAATCAACCGCACTCGTGAATCCAGGGCTATACCATTGGACTCCCTCCGTGATCCCATCGGACCCTCCCGAGGTGAGCGAAAATAATCACAAAATATATACACGTAGCGGTGAAGTTTCACTCGTGAACCCAGGTCGAAGCCATTGGAATTCCCTCCGTGGTCCCGTCGAACCCTCCCGAGGTGAGCAAACACATTCACAAAACACAGTACTCACATCGCCTAGGACCGGGTCGAAGCCACAAATCCCACTCCGTGATCCCGTCGGACCCTCCCGAGCTGGCTAGCGAAATACTCAAGCACCACACGTCACCTAGGACCGGGACGAAGCCACGAATCCCACTCGAGGCCTCGAAGGACCCTCCCGAGCTGGCTAGCGAATCAAACTCAAGCACGAGTAACATATCACACCGAGGATATCCAAACAATTCACCCAGAGGCATCAAACACTTAGTAAAACAACACGTCAACCACAATGCACCGAAATGAAACAATATACATCCACACGCAAATACCAAGTGCATCATCAACACCAAACATGTCCATAAGATTCACATACTCGTTCGAGAAACACACCAATCACAAAACACACACGATTTTGAAAGAGGGCCTTTAACAAGGCTAACCAAATCTTTTGAAAACTCGTTTCAAACAATCAAACAAATATATAAAGACGATCACCAATTATCATATTCACAAAACAAGAATAGTATGGGCAAGGTACTTGCCTCGATATCACGAGCAATGGAAAAAATGAACGGATACGGCCGGGTAGCCCTCAAATTCCCGAACACTATCTAGAACGCGATAGCACCGAAATTTACGACGGAATAACACCACACGAATCATCAAACACCAACGAGATTCAACTCGGAATCCTCGAGCACCTATAATCCTCCGGAAGGAACAATAAAACATGATCACGACGAGAATCAAGGCCAAAACAACGGAAATCCCAACAAACTATCGAAGGGAAACTCATTCGGACATTTAATCGAACACTAAATGTTCAATAATTCCCAAGAACACTCGAATCGTCAATCGAGTTAAACAAACTCGATATATGGATATACAACCCATAGAACACGATTAATAACATCATACTACACCAACCGATGTATCAAAATTGGGCTAGAATCGAAATCAAGAACAAATTCTCCGAAAAGTCAACTTGAAGGAAAATCGAGAAATATACCTTGATTCGACGAAATACACGGATTGGATGATGATATAATCAACAAGGATCTTCCAAAACATCTTGGAATTGAGTAGGATCGACCAAGAACTCCATTTCCGTCGCACCCGTTCCAGCCGCCGAAAGAAGGAGAAAAATGAAAAAAAAAATGAAGTCTGGCCGAGCCAGGCCTATATATGGTCGGCAGGGTTACGACCGTAACCGGCAGTGCCTTACGGCCGTAACTCGGCCATTACGGCCGTACTCGGCATGCCTTACGGCCGTAACCGGGATTCGTCAAAAAATCAGTCCAGCAACTGTTGGACACTTACGGCCGTAACTGGCACACATTACGGCCGTAACCGGCCTTCGTCCGGAAGATGCCCAACGCCCGTACGGCCGTACCCGATCACGCTTACGGCCGTAACTCGCACACATTACGGCCGTAACCGGCACCTTACGGCCGTAACTCGGCCAGGCCAGGCCCTGCTCAGGCCGTGACTCGGCCGTGGCCACTCCGACGGCCCGTACGACCCCGAAACCCGAACCTGAGTAAAAATCGGAGATACGGTTACGAAGTACTCGCAAATACGAATCCAAGCGCTAAGAGAACACACGATTCCGACCACCCGAAGTGTCGGAATTCGACAACGGAAGTAATTATCCTAAACTTTAGGAAATTACAAAAATGGCCCAAAACGCCCGGAAATCACGATACGTGATCGAAACACCAAACCAAAACTCGCAACATGAATAATAACATTAAATGAACTTGCGAGAAACTCGAAACAACAGTTTCGGACGAGATTCGCAAGAATCGAGCTCAAGTGCGGAAAAATCGCCAAAAGACACGGAACTCAACAAAACAATACCGAAACAAACTCGGATGACAAAAAGTGCAGAATTAATCATTCTCGAAATGACGAAACGGTCATGCGCGAGTCGTCAAAACGGACTTCCGCCAAAAAAAGAAAATTACCGAAATTCGAAATTGCGGACATTACATTCTACCCTCCTTAAAAGAAGTTTCGTCCCGAAACTTAAAACAGGTAGGGGGAAGCAATATACCCGCCAGGAAAACTCGACGAGATACACAAAACTGAAAACTCGCGCCCAATGGCGAAACGCTGCAAGAAACGCAAAGAGACATACGGCGTGAAACCACGCTCCACGACGACCGACACAACGCCATCGTAGAGACATAATAAAATCAATAAGTGACAAATGTCATCAAATAGATAGTACAATCAGATCGGTTATCCGAACAATCACAAAACACAACGAACGAAAATCAATACGATTGACCAACCTAACGGTTCGTCAATCCAAACGCGAGTAAAACGCTGAACAAATACGGAATTCCACCGCCCAAGGGTTAGAAGATCGAAACGAGACTAATTTCCCGAACTTAAGGGAATTAGGAAGGAGCCTGAATGCTCAACAATCACGAAACGAGAACAAAAACTGAACAAGCAAACGATCGAGACAACAAAGATCGAACAATCATGTCCGAAACACGAAGGATAATAAAATTCAAACAACAACTCCCAGGATGATCTGGTGAGAACTACAAGACATGCATTCCTATTAGATCCACAGGAAAGGGAATAGCGATTGAAAAGTCACAACGACAAACGAGTTATTTCGAAACAATACCACACTCGTTCGATCAACAAAAGCAAGGGGCAGGACAAGCTCAGAAATGTCAACAAACATAATGAGTCGACAGAGTCGAAAACACAAGAGTTCCAAATCCGATCCACTTCGAATAAAAGAACTAATAGAACCAAATGATGTCACTACCGAACAAGGTTCACAAGAATCAAACCGAACTCGAAAAAAAGTCACAGCGATAAGCAGATCGACCCACAACAAGATCACAGTTCGTTAAAACGATGAAATCAAAATACAGAACAAGTTCAGAAAGTGTCAACGAACACGAACGAGTCGATAGACTGGAGAAAGAGAAAATATAGAAGCCAAAAATAATACGGGTATTATATTCGACCTCTTATAAAAGAAGGTCGTCCCCGCTACTCACAATAACGAAATCAAGGAGACGACACAACAGGCAATCGACAGAAACATCCTTCAAAGGCCTCTCAAAGCCGATTCTGATATCTGTGCTGAAGCGCGAACTCCAAAAGTCTCGGTAGCCAATTCTCAAAACTGAATTCGGTGTCCCTAGAGTCCACACTCGAAATGTGTTACTGACGAGAAGGACAAATTGCACGTACATTCCCCCGGCACATCACGGTTGAAATGCCTCGGCTCGACATACCGAAAATACAAATGCTAGATACAATGGAACATAACACCGCAAAACAACATACGCCAACTCAGCACAACAAGGAATCATAACACATATCATATACAACGATTACCATTGTAAAGTAATACACACACAAACACTACAGCGACGACGGTATCGTTCGGCGACCTTAACGGCCCGAACAATAACCAGCACATAATTACAAACCTCATGAAACAACCACATATGTACACCAACGTACAAACCCAAGCTTCAACATATCACACTCGTGTGGCACACGCAATCCACCACGAGACGACAACCATTAAATACAGTTCACACCTCTCACAGAGGGCTAGTAAAACAATTACGTGGCAACGCCTCAACGTTCATGCCACCAACTCGATCATACTCGGGAGCAAACACCATTACGACAACGCGAACATCATACATACATTCCCAAATGCAAATGGGAATTGATAGTTTTTTTAAAAATATGAAAACCACCTTTTGAAAATAATTTAGGAAAAACACCGGTTGATCTTGAGTATCACCTTTCAAAAAAGTAAAAATGTGAAACATCGTTATCGAGACTTTGGAAAACCATTTCGCATTTGATAAAAATGAGGACGCTTTCTTTTAGTGAAAAGCTTTCAGAATATTCGACCCTCGGGTCTAAGTAAAAGTGTTTATAAAACATTGAAAATATCTCAAAACATTTTGGTCCTCGAGGTAGAAGAATTTTGAAACATATTGTGGCACCTTAGAAGTACCGCGAGAAAACAATTCATTTGAAACGTACGTCTCGAAAATTATTTCTAAGATACTCAAGTTTTCGAAAATAATTCAATGCCAAAAAGGACGATGCCAAAAAGGCTAGAATGCCCAAAAATTTCAGGTAATCACACGGAACATCATAGCGCTGTGGGTCCCACGTCGGAACCCACCAGGCTAAAAACCATTTACAAAAATGCCAAAAAGGCCAATGACGGTAATATTTCAAAAACTCATAGAAGCCATTTACAAAATGCTAAATACCGTCATAAGAATTTCGCCAAAACAATCAAGGCCATAATGCCAAAAACTCGGTTAAGGGAATCGGTTTTCGAAATAAAACTCCGTCGGTAAAATACTGAAAGTCATTACAAAAGAACTCACGCAGCAGAAAAAAAAAAGTCAAACATGCACAATCCAGCAACACTACTCCTCATATGAACGAAATATGAGGGTCAAATAACCACATATCAAGAAATCAAAATCCATAAGATGATTCCATCACTTAACAAATAATCATAAAAATAGCTCGTGTCACACGAGGCACAACACAAAGAAGGGAGACTTACATCCACAGGTTGCACGAAGATGATGATCGCCCCACGATACTAATCACGACCAACAACTCAGACGATGCGTCGCGACACGACTTAGTCAGACAAAATCCGACAAGACAAAAATCAACAGACACCACTGACCCGACAGCCTAGGTTTCCACAACCTAATCTCTGATACCATTTATGTAACACCCCCAATCCACTCAGGGATATTACACGCCGTAGACCCTCTCCTCGAGGATCTACCAGGCTGATAACTAAAATCAAACATCTAAACATCGCCTTTAAGGCTAAAATGACTCAGTAGACCGATTTGGTCTTTCAATAATAACATACAACTCAATTCCAAACACATACCCACGCAGGGGTCAAAATACAATAAACTCCCGTACAACGGGGAAAAGATACTGCAGCGGAAAAGAAAATACAACTAGACCAATATGAGATCAACGGATCCTCATGTGATTAGTATCGTTCATCTTTCATCATCCTTCGTGCCGACCCTGTGCTATGCTCCAAAACCTGAATGCAAAAATAGACATCCACCCCCCGAATACTCGGGGGTTAGCAAAACTCCACTGTTTTGCTAGTGCAAGTACAAGTGCAAAAATACGAGCCATACAATACAAGTTCCAAGAACAATAATCAGGAATCCTCAAAAATCCAAACGTGACGAAAGTACTTCCCGAGGCAAGAGTTTGGTAAAACATTCTAAAACCGAAAGGTCGCAAATCAAGGGAAAACTATTTATAAAACAGTTTGAATTGCCATCGAGAGTTTTAATAGGAAACAATTTAGGATTACCGAATCCTTCGCTTTCCAAAAATCAACAGGGTCACAGCCCAAAGGTTTTGTTTTCGCAAATAAAACCAACCATAATACATAAGGTTAAAAGCCCACGTCATGCGTCCTCGACGGACATAAAATACACACGCACCCGTGAAATTTCACTCGTGAATCCAGGTCGAAGCCAATGGAATTCCCTCTGTGGCCCCGTTGAACCCTCCCGAGGTGAGCAAACACATTCACAAAACATAAGCAACCGCACTCGTGAATCCAGGGCTATACCATTGGACTCCCTCCGTGATCCCATCGGACCCTCCCGAGGTGAGCGAAAAACAATCACAAAATATATACACGTAGCGGTGAAGTTTCACTCGTGAACCCAGGTCGAAGCCATTGGAATTCCCTCCGTGGTCCCGTCGAACCCTCCCGAGGTGAGCAAACACATTCACAAAACACAGTACTCACATCGCCTAGGACCGAGTCGAAGCCACAAATCCCACTCCGTGATCCCGTCGGACCCTCCCGAGCTGGCTAGCGAAATACTCAAGCACCACACGTCACCTAGGACCGGGACGAAGCCACGAATCCCACTCGAGGCCTCGAAGGACCCTCCCGAGCTGGCTAGCAAATCAAACTCAAGCACGAGTAACATATCACACCGAGGATATCCAAACAATTCACCCAGAGGCATCAAACACTTAGTAAAACAACACGTCAACCATAATGCACCGAAATGAAACAATATACGTCCACACGCAAATACCAAGTGCATCATCAACACCAATCATGTCCATAAGATTCACATACTCGTTCGAGAAACACACCAATCACAAAACACACACGATTTTGAAAGAGGGCCTTTAACAAGGCTAACCAAATCTTTTGAAAACTCGTTTCAAACAATCAAACAAATATATAAAGACGATCACCAATTATCATATTCACAAAACAAGAATAGTATGGGCAAGGTACTTGCCTCGATATCACGAGCAATGGAAAAAATGAACGGATACGGCCGGGTAGCCCTCAAATTCCCGAACACTATCTAGAACGCGATAGCACCGAAATTTATGACGGAATAACACCACACGAATCATCAAACACCAACGAGATTCAACTCGGAATCCTCGAGCACCTATAATCCTCCAGAAGGAACAATAAAACATGATCACGACGAGAAGCAAGGCCAAAACAACGGAAATCCCAACAAACTATCGAAGGGAAACTCATTGGGACATTTAATCGAACACTAAATGTTCAATAATTCCCAAGAACACTCGAATCGTCAATCGAGTTAAACAAACTCGATATATGGATATACAACCCATAGAACACGATTAATAACATCATACTACACCAACCGATGTATCAAAATCGGGCTAAAATCGAAATCAAGAACAAATTCTCCGAAAAGTCAACTTGAAGGAAAATCGAGAAATATACCTTGATTCGACGAAATACACGGATTGGATGATGATATAATAAACAAGGATCTTCCAAAACATCTTGGAATTGAGTAGGATCGACCAAGAACTCCATTTCCGTCGCACCCGTGCCAGCCGCCGAAAGAAGGAGAAAAATGAAAAAAAATAAAACGAAGTCTGGCCGAGCCAGGCCTATATATGGTCGGCAGGGTTACGGCCGTAACCGGCAGTGCCTTACGGACGTAACTCGGCCATTACGGCCGTACTCGGCAGGCCTTACGGCCGTAACCGGCATTCGTCAAAAAATCACCAAAGAATCGCCGGACACTTACGGCCGGTAATCGCACACATTACGGCCAGAATCGCCTTCGTCCTAAGATGCCCAGCGCCCATACGGCCGTACCCGATCACGCTTACGGCCGTAACTCGCACACATTACGGCCAGAATCGCACCTTACGGCCAGTAACTCGCCAAGCCAGCCCTGCTCCGCCGTGGCCACTCCGACGGCCCAGACGACCCCGAAACCCGAACCTGAGTAAAATCGGAGATACGGTTACGTAGTACTCGCTTATACGAATGCAAGCGCTAAGAGAACACACGATTCCGACCACCCAAGTGTCGAATTGACAACTAAGTAATTATCCTAAACTTTAGGAAATTACAAAAATGGCCCAAAACGCCCGGAAATCACGATACGTGATCGAAACACCGAACCAAAACTCGCAACATGAATAATAACATTAAATGAACTTGCGAGAAACTCGAAACAACAGTTTCGGACGAGATTCGCAAGAATCGAGCTCAAGTGCGGAAAAATCGCCAAAAGACACGGAACTCAACAAAACAACACCGAAACGAACTCGGATGACAAAAAGTGCAGAATTAATCATTCTCGAAATGACGAAACGGTCATGAGCGAGTCATCAAAACGGACTTCTGCCGAAAAAAAGAAAATTACCGAAATTCGAAATTGCGGATATTACAGCTACATTTGTTGGCGATTCTTTGTTGCTGTTGTTTCCCGTTCGACCGGCCGCTGTTTTAGCTGTTGATTGTTGTTGTTCGCTACTGCTGTAGCGAAAGGGTAGTTGTTGTTTAGTCGTGATTGTTGCTGTTCGCTACTGCTGTAGCGAAGGGTGGTTGCTATTAGTAGTTGACTGTTGCGGTTCATTATTGCTGTAGCGAAGGAAGGTTACTGTTTCGAGCCCCTTTGGTAGATTGCTGTTTGTTTAGTTTTCGCAAAATTCTGCTTCCGCTTCGTCTCGATATAGGATTCGTATCATTAGTTGTATTAGAGACACACACCTGAATTTGCTAATTCAGTTGAGATCCTTGATCCTTCAGCGGGATGGAGTTCAAAGATGATTTTTTTAACAAACTGCGCGACGCGCTACAGGACTTGCCGGAGCAACGCAATCAGCACTGGCACCCGAGACGAGGAGATTACAATCGTCCTATGCGTCAGTCCGACGAGTTCAAGGTGAACGAACTTCCAGAGTTTGTTGGGGGTACCGATCCAGAAGCATACTTGGAGTGGGAACGGAAAATCGATCGCATGGTCGATTTCAAGGACCTTGATGATGATAAAAGGTGTAAATATGCGATCCTAAAACTAAGTAAAGGCGCTTCTCTTTGGTTCGAAGGGGTTAAATCAAAAAGAGCTCGTGATGGAAAAATAAAGATTAATTCGTGGGATTCATTGAAACGGAAACTTCGCAAGAGATATGTCCCCACGTCACATAGGTTGACCTTGTATCGCAAGATTGCCGACTGCATGCAAGGAAAGATGAGTGTTAGCGAATATATTGATGAGTTCGAGAATTTGACCTTGGTAGGAGAATTGGAGGAGAACGAAGAACAGAGGATGGCGCGGTTCTTGCGCGGGTTAAATCGAAACATAGCTAATTTGGTGGAGTTGTATCCATACGCCGATTTTGACACCTTTTGTCGGTTTGTGTTTGAAGGTTGAGACTCAAAATAGAACGAGGATGGGAGGTTCGAATATGGAGCATAACAAGTCAAGCGGATGGACTAAACCTGAGTTTCCCTCAAAATTGAGAACCACGAGTAGCGGCTCTAGTTCGGCTACCAAAACAGTGCTGACTTCAACCCCTAATCCAGTTCCTAAGGCTCCCAGCGCAAATAAAGAGACGAGTCTATCGAAGGTGTGCTGTTTTAAATGTCAAGGTTTTGGCCATTATCAAAACGCTTGTCCGAATAAGTGAATCGTGACGTTGAGAAAGGCTCTCGCGGCCCGAGAGGAATTGTTAGACGAGGAAGAAGTAGAGAGGTTTGGTGATGTATTTGATTTGGGAGGCGAAGAATAAGGAGATTGTGAGGCTTACGATGCTCTGAATTACAATACAGCCTTGATCCTTCACACTTTGCAAGCCAAGTCGGTTCCGATCGAGTCAGAACAACGGGACTAAATATTCCATACGAAGTGTCAAGTTGGAGATAAGTGGTGTAGTTTGATTATCGACGGAGGGAGTTGCACCAACGTTGGTTCGAGTGAAATGGTGACGAAGCTTGGGCTGGCCACCACGGTTCACCCTAAACCATATGCTTTACATTGGCTTGATGACGGAAGTAAGGTGAGGGTTTCGAAGCAAGTTCGGGTCGGATTGGCAATGGGTTCGTATCGTGATGAGATATTATGCGATGTGATTCCAATGGATGCTTGTCACGTACTTTTGAGACGTCCTTGGTTATTTGATAGGGATGTTTTTGCATTGGGGGAGTAACGAATACGAGTTGCGAGATAAGGGAAAGAAGATCGTGTTGAAGCCGATGTCACCTCAAGCTGTTCGTTACATGAGTGCCAAACGAGGGGAAAAGCCGAACCTCACCATGTTCGCTAGCGAGAGGGAAGTTAAAAACGCTATGGAGAGTGGTGAGCATGTTTACATGCTGGTGATAAAGGAGACTCGAGATGATTTCGTGGTTGCGAAAAACGAGGATACAGTGGCCGACTTATTACATGAGTTCGCGGACATCTTCCGTGAAGAACTGCCGTCGGGTTTGCCGCCAATTCGTGGAATTGAGCATCAAATCGACCTTATACCGAGTGCACCTCTTCCGAATAAGGCTGCCTATAGGTGTAATCCTGAGGAAACGAAGGAACTTCAGAAGCAGATTGAAGAACTAATGATCCGCGGGTATGATTGAGAAAGTTTAAGTCCATGTGCGGTTCTGGTTCTACTTGTTCCTAAGAAGGATGGGTCTTGGCGGATGTGTATCGATAGCCGGGCCGTGAATAATATAACGATCAAGTATCAATTCTCGATTCCAAGGCTTGATGATATGTTGGACGAGCTACATGGCTCGATGGTCTTTTCTAAAGTTGATTTGCGAAGTGGCTATCATCAGATTCGTATGCGGGAGGGAGATGAATGGAAGACGGCTTTCAAAACTAAGCATGGGCTGTATGAGTGGACCGTCATGCCATTTGAACTTACGAATGCCCCGAGTACTTTCATGCGTTTGATGAACAAAGTACTTAAGGCATTTTTGGGCAGATTTGGGGTTGTTTATTTCGATGATATTTTGGTTATAGTCGGTCGGTGGAGGAGCATCTCGGGCATCTACGGCAAGTATTCGAGACTCTTAGGCCTCAAAGGCTTTATGGAAAGAAATAAAAGTGTGCATTTCTCATCGAGAGCATAACTTTTCTTGGCCATGTTGTTTCGAATGATAGAGGGTCGGTTGATCAAGGTAAAATTGAAGCTATTAAGTCGTGGCCTACCCCTAAAACTGTAACTGAAGTTAGATCATTCCACGGTCTTGCCTCTTTTTATCGGAGGTTTATTCGAGATTTCAGCACCATAACGAGTCCGATAACGGAGTGTTTGAAGAAGGGTCCGTTTGTGTGGAGCAGGGCTGCCCAAGGGGCGTTTGAGAAGTTGAAGGCAAGGTTATGTGAGGCACCTATCTTGGCGTTACCCGATTTTGCACAACCGTTCGATGTGGAGTGTGATGCTAGTGGAGTTGGTATTGGGGCGGTCCTCATTCAAGGCAAGCAGCCTATTGCGTACTTTTTGGAGAAATTGAGTGGGGCTCGACTCAACTATTGTACTTATGACAAGGAGTTCTATGCCATAGTGAGAGCTCTTGATCATTGGAGTCATTTTCTTCGGCCGAAACATTTTATTCTGCATTCGGACCATGAATCTTTGAAGTATATTAATGGGCAGCAGAAGTTGAGTCCGAGACATGCTAAGTGGGTGGAGTTCTTACAATCGTTTCACTTTTCATCGAAGTATAAGGATGGTAAGAGCAATGTGGTGGCTGATGTGCTGTCTAGGAGGTATGCTTTAATCTCTACCCTTGATGTTCGTTTGTTGGGGTTCGAAACGTTGAAAGATTATTATGTTGACGATGCAGATTTTGGGGAGATTTTTGGCCGTTGTAAATCTGGTTCATTTTGGGAGTTTGTGATACAGGAGGGGTTTCTCTTTAAGGGGAATCGGCTTTGTTTGCCCAAACATGCCGTTCGGGAGTTGTTGGTTCGTGAAGCTCATGGAGGGGGCTTGGTTGGTCACTTTGACACGGCTAACTCCATGGGGGTGCTCCAGGAACATTTTTATTGGCCGAAGATGCAAGGGGACGTGGCTGACATCGTTGGCAAGTGTGTAACGTGTCATATGGCGAATAGGTTATTCAAACCGGGCGAGTATATGCCTCTACCGATTCCGGAAAGGCCTTGGGAAGATGTCTCAATGGATTTAATTGTTGCTTTGCCTCGAACCCAACGAAGTAAGGATGCGATTATGGTTTTTGTCGATTGTTTTTTGAAGATGGCTCATTTTGTTGCTTGTCACAAACCCGATTCTGCGAGTAATGTTGCTGACTTGTATTTCCGAGAGGTGGTACGTTTACATGGAGTTCTGAAGACTATTGTTTCGGACCGAGACTCGATGTTTCTGAACTACTTTTGGAACACATTGTGGAGAAAGGTGGGAACCAAGCTTTTGTTTAGTACTTCACATCATCCCCAAACCGACGGCCAAATAGAAGTAACCAATCGAACTTTGGGCACTTTATTACGTGGTCTTGTGAGAAAGACACAAAAGGATTGGGATTTGAAGCTCGCACATGCGGAGTTTGCGTATAATCGCTCTCCTACTCATGCCACGGCACACTCTCCATTTGAAGTAGTTTACAGACTGAATCCTTATATGCCGTTAGATCTAATTCCATTACCGAGTGACGAGTTGGTGCATAAGGATGTGGAGTCAAAGCTGAAGTCAATGACGAGATTACACGAGCAAGTACGTAACCGAATAAAGGAGATAAATGAAACTTACAAAAGAAAGTCGAGCAAGCATAGAAAACCGAAATTATTCGAAGTTGGCGATTTGGTTTGGATGCATTTGAGAAAGGAGCGATTTCCGAGTAAGCGTAAGAACAAGTTGATGCCGCGAGCTGAGGGACCATTTAAAGTAGTTGCGAAGGTGAACGGCAATGCATATAAGGTAGAACTTCCGAAGGATTATGGGGTGCATGTTACTTTTAATGTAGGAGAACTCTCTCCTTATCTTGATGACGATGGGATTGCAGAATTGGGGACAATTCCTTTTAAATGGTGAGGGGTTGATACGGGGTTGACAAGTCCAAGGGAAGAAGACGAGGTGATGATCGACGTAAGCGACCATGCTACATACTTGGGCGAGAAGATAGGCACGAGGCTTGGAGTGACTTTGGTGATCGGGCTCGGAATAACGTAGTTTATCATTATTTTGTATTATTTATTTAATAAAGGGTGCGGCATGTGCCGCCCTATGTTGGTTTGTGTGTTGTTTTCCTTAATCAGTAGTAGCCCAAACTTGTTTAAGGGCGTTTTAGGGAGTAACCTTATTTATGTTACTAGGGTTTGGCAGCTATATATATATATATATATATATATATATATATATATATATCATATAGCTCGGCCGATTTGATCATTGAATACAATTGATATTTTGCTCTCTTTGAGTTTTATTTGCTTGACGTGTCTCAAACACAAATTCTTGATTATTGTTCGACGTGATTTCGAATTATAATCCGATCAATTCTCAATAGGTCTTGGGAAGAGATCATCTTTGACGAGTTATAGGTCTAACTCGTTAAAATCTTTTATTGTTTTTCTGTTCGTCCGATCGGAAACTGCTCTTGTTTGGACAGAATCTGTGGAGTCGTTCGTGGTGTTGTTCATCGGAGTATTATCCAGTTTCTTGCGTGGGACTTGCTTCCATCTCATTAAATCGCAAAACTCATATTTGATCGAGATCCATACCAGTTCTCTTGTTGCTATTTATACAAATTGAGATCCGCAACTTAGTGTGATACATAGCATATCTATCATCATACGTTGAAATTGACTTGTTCAAAGTTGCTGTCCAGAGACCGAGTGGGATTCCTGTTTCCTCCGCATTAGATCACAATTCACTGTTTGCTACAGTTGTTGGCGATTCTTTGTTGCTGTTGTTTCCCGTTCGACCGGCCGCTGTTTTAGCTATTGATTGTTGTTGTTCGCTACTGCTGTAGCGAAAGGGTAGTCGCTGTTTAGTCGTGATTGTTGTTGTTCGCTACTGCTGTAGCGAAGGGTGGTTGCTGTTAGTAGTTGACTGTTGTAGTTCATTATTGCTGTACCGAAGGAAGGTTACTGTTTCGAGCCAATTTGGTAGATTGTTGTTTGTTTAGTTTTCACAAAATTCTGCTTCCGCTTCGTCTCGATACAAGATTCGTATCATACGCGGCCCACCATTTGAAGAAAATTCAGCCCCACCATCCTCTAATAGCCGTTGCCCTCACTTAAGTCATCATAAGTGTGATCTCATTTTGATATCATTTGTCTTAAAGTGTATCTAGCAAGAAGATTTGAAGGAGACTTTGTATGTAAGATAATTCATCCCTACCATTTACCATATAGCCGTTGCCAACAAGACCACAAGTCATGATATGTGATTTTTTTGCTTAAAGTGTATCTTACTTTGTTTGATTCTCCTTCCCCTTTAATGATTGTAGGTTTATTTTTTACTTTGCTTTAGTTGACTAGATAAGGCTCCTATTAGCTATTTAAGAACCATTTTCTAATGTGTAAGGAACAACTTTTTACCAATCATAAACATATTATTGTTTTGGAGTTTATCACTCACTTCGTGCTTGGTTTCTATTGTTACAAAGTAGCACTTCGTTCATCATCCGAACATGTTGTTTTCACACTGATTCCAAGGTTCTTCGGATGTATATTTGTCGGGTTCTAGTATCATTTCTAGAGTTCATAATTTGCTATTCGTTGGGTTAAGGACCAAACAACCTCCATCAACTCTACCTTTGTTTATTACTATTCATTTCATCTCGATAAAACGAGTCCTTTCACCTACGATATTGTGGGGGGCCCGTTTTATGCGATTTGTTGTAAGTTGGACGCCCTTAAGCCCGTTTTTCGCGCTATGAGGAAGAGGAAAGGGGATTTGGCATTGAATGTTGCTGCTGCTACTTTGTTCCTCTCTTCTTCTCAGAGTATTCTCAGGGACCATCCTATGGACGACTCGGTTTTGTTGTTGGAGAGATGTTGTTGGCCACTAAGTATACAGGATACATCTTGGAAAGTGTTTGAAACAACAAGCTGTACGGTTTTCAAATTTGAGTGCGTAGCGGAAGTCTTTAATACAGTAAGTTGCTGAGGATACATCAACTAGGTGTGCAGTGTATACCTAAATAATCAAAATTAATAAAATAATAAAGGCAGAAGGTAAATAATACAATATTTAAAGTGGTTCGAGGTAAACCCCTCTACGTCCACTGGTCCTCCACACAGGAGTAAAAAGTTTATTATAATTGCTGCGTACACAACTACGTAATTATAACCAAACCTAATTAATATATCGTTCACACAGATTGGATTGAGCTAACACGTGACTGGCTTCTTCACACATAGTTATGAGGCTACGTCTCCTTCAATGCAAGTCCGTCACACATAGTTCGGGAAGAGCAAGGATTCTCAGTCCACACAGGGCTGATGGGTTTGTTCAAGGGTTAGAACAATATTTGAACAACATCTTTGACTTTATGAGCTTATAGCTGATGATGTGTTGTTCACGGTTTGAGCACGGTATATCTCTTCTTTCAGAATAGCAGAATGCTTTGGGAGATATGTTTTGCTCTGAATATTCGTGTAAGCACTTGTTGGTTGTTGTTGCAAGTCATGTTAATGTAATATAAAAAAAACCGTTTAACATAGGTTGTTTAAAACAACCGCTGTTAAAAAAAAAAGTTTAACATCGGTTGTTTAAAACAACCGCTGTTAAAAAAAAAGAAAAAAAAACGTTTTAACATCGGTTGTTTAAAACAACCGCTGTTAAAAAAAACATTTAACATCGGTTGTTTAAAACAACCGCTGTTAACAAAAAAAAAAAAAACTTTAACATCGGTTGTTTAAAACAATTGCTGTTAATTGCATAAGTTTAACAGCGGTTGTTAACAACCGCTGTTAATGTAACATTTAATATATAATGCAATATATAATTTTAAATATTGATTTATAATAATATATATTCGTAATCAATATATATTATAAATTTTAATGTACATTATAAAATTTACATTTTCAGCATGGTTATATACAATATACATTATAAATATGTAATATAATTTTTATTACATTATATTATTATTCTATAATAATATAATATCTTAATTAATAATATAAATCATAAGATTTTAATAATCAGTTTCATTAAATTTTTATATAATATACATTATAACTTTTATATATATAATAATTCTGAAAATATTAATAAACATATATATACATATATATGATTAATTGTACACTTATATAAAATAAAGCAACAAAAGTATAAGAATTGACTTTGGCTCATTGGTTTGATACCACCTCCACAAAAGTGGAGTTCAGACGTTCGAATCCCATGTGCAGCGAAAATGCACATTAATATGCATAAATGTGCGGGTCGCGAGCGGGCGGGCGGGCGAGGCAGGCAGGGATGTGCGGGCCAGGCGGGCGGGGATCTGGGCAGAGGCAGTTTAATTAATTTTTATTTCAACAATTTTAACAGCGGTTGTAAAAGAACCGCTGTTAAAAAAATAATTTCTAAAAAAAATATTTTCAAAAAAAAAAAATTATTTAACAACGGTTTTTACTAATAACCGCCGTTAAATTTAACATCGGTTATTAGTAAAAACCGCTGTTAAATTTAACAGCGGTTTTTTAAAAAATTGCTGTTAAATTTAACATCGGCACCTTTAACAGCGGTTCCAGAACCGCTGTTAATATGGCTCCAGAACCGCTGTTAAAGCCCTGTTTTTGTAGTAGTGTAATAGCCCAACGTGTTATCCAGCTCATTGGATAAGATTCATGCTAGTGAGATCTGAATTATCACGAAGGAGAAGATATATCCATACTTTTGTTTACGTATATCCCAACTGTTGTGCATGATATTCCATAGAATACTCAACTGGAGGAGCAATCAGTTCACTATCAACATATGCATTAATGTCTCCTTTATAAAATCCATACTTTTGTTTCTGTATATCCCAACTGTTGTGATCCATCTGAACTCGATGCGACTTTTGCGTATTTTGTATCTTAAATTATATTCATTCTAACTCATGTATTTTTGAGCTATTTACTGATGTTCGCATTTGAATGTATCATTGTGAATTGATAGTTATATGTCTCGTCATGTCGTTGTTGTTAAAGCAGTCCTCTTGATTCTCGAGCGTAATGTAAGTTATGTTTATCATTTACCGCATGTTATCCCTTGATGTGGCATACATCAACCTACCAGTAGCTTAAGGCAGAAGGCTCTGGTGACATATTTCCATACGCTACCTGCAGGATGTAACAGTCCCTTACGCACATTATCTGTGATCCTCAACATACGTAAAGGTACTTGGGCATTGAGGGCAGTAAGCACTGGGCACTATATTACATACGTTAACGTGAGAACGTAGCATACACTAGTACCTTTCACGTATGCAAGCCTACCATGCAACATACGTAATGTAACTTGTGCATCTAGGCAGTGAGCTCTGTGAAGTCCGTTGCGTGCGCAATGCGGACATCCTAACATATGTTAGGAGCTTAACGCACGTAACTCTTAGATTATTGTGCATGTAATGATGTTAACTGATACAGGCGGACTTCAATTCTTATTTCGCCAATTCATCTCTTCTTTTTCTTCCTTTCGCGATCCGAGGCGAATTGGGACGGAGTTGTGTAGATTCCGACCCGATATCGTCATCCACCGATATCTTCATGTTCTTAATACGGATTTATCAACATCTAATCATCTTTCACCGTTCTAATCAAGGTAAAATTCTGAGAACCCTAGCTTTTGGGATTTTGGGGTTTTGATGTGATTTCATCTTTCTAGTTCATCGTCGCTTGAATGATTGTTAAATTATGATTGTGTAATCGTAATCCCTTGTTCCTTGAAGTTTTGTGGATTGAATTTTTAGATTTTCACCGATAATAGATTAGGATAGATTATGACCTCGTAGTGTCCGATGAATTATTGCAAAGGTAGAACTTAGGACGAATTCTTACGTTTTTGAGATGTTGTGGTTGAATATATATCGTTACGTGATAGGAGCGAATTTTTGAAGAGTATTTGGACCGAAGTCATTTTCGTTCACCATTTCATCGCGTCGTAATAATCAAGTCAAGTACATGTATTAAATTATGTTATGTACGATGCGAATTCGGCATAAATGATGATTTATGATAAACGTATGTGTATGTTGTTGTTCTTCCACCTGGGGAAGGTTCAGCGGGACCTCTGGGGGCCGATACTAATGGGTAAGGCCATTGAAGTGATTTTCCACTTGGGGACAATCCGACGTGACCTCTGGGGGTTGATACTAATAGGTACGGCCACGGGTTACGAAGTGTGGATTCCCGTGATGATGAAATATGATGATACAGTTTTCTTGATGATGATGTTGTAACGAAAATATGGTATTCCGGAATATTATTTTGCCTAATGTATACAAAATGTGATAGTTGTGTTGGATTGTATTTGTATATAATGTTGTGTACTTGTGTACTTGCACTGGCTATTCAAATGCTAACCCCTTCAATTGGGGAAGTGCATTTCATGCATTTTAGGTATTGGACAATCCGAGGAGCCAGCACGGAAGGCGCACGTAAAGGATGGTCAAACATGATATTATGAGGCTCAAGTTGGGGTGTTTATCTTTGTATGTTCTCGATGTTTGTCAAAGTCGTCTGAGTAAACATTTCATGTTTTAATGTTATTTGTTGAAGTCCCCTACATGGGCAATAGATTTAATTTATATTTTATCCTACTGTGTTAAAATTAAAATGTTTAGGCCGAGGCCACGGCCCAATTTACATTATTAATTATTGTGTCTTTATGAGATTATTGTGGTGTTGTGTTTAAGTTTTAGCCTGGTAGACCTTGATGAAGGCTCTACGGCGTGTAATGATCCTTATGAGTATTGTGGTGTTACATTTATGGTATCAGAGCTTAGGTTGTGAATACCTAGGTTGTCGGTCAATTTGGGTCTATCAGTTGAGTCATAAGAGTCACTTGTGGAGCCTAACATCATCATGCTATCATCTCTTCGTGCGACCCGTGGCTGTAAGTCTCCTAAAACTATTACGCTTATGTATTATTTTCTTTATGTGAATTTGAATCGTGAGTTGGGATACCGACAATGTAAATTATGAACTATGCTGATCTTGTCTCGTTTCATTTCTTATTCTTCAGTATGTTGAGAGGTCGTGGTGGACCAGCTCGGGGACGCGGTCGAGGCCGTGGTCGTGGTGCTGCTGATGAGAGAGTTACACCTTCCGAGTCATCCACATATTCGGTTTCGCATTCAGTGCCGAATACTCTGCCATTGAGTTCTGACGAACTTCAGGACTTACCAGTTAGCCAGGGCCAACCATCGGGTAATAACACCAATGCAGGAACTACTGCTATACTTCAGCAATGGTATCTCAATTGGCTCAGATAGCTCAAGGTGGCAACCAGAATCTGCCCCCGACTGCGAAAGACGAAGCCAGCAAATGGCTTCATAAGGTGACGAAGATGCAACCCACTCGTTTTGCTGGTTCTACTGATTCCATGGGTTGGGACAATTGGATATTTTAGGTAGGGAGAAATTTTGATGCCGTGCCTTGTCCGGACGACAGGAGGGTACTTATTGCTCAATGCCTCCTGGATAAGGAAGCTGCAGAATGGTGGGAGGCAGTGGCACACAGAGATTGAGTAGCCACCTAGGATGAGTTTAAGACCGCTATGGAGGTGTAATATTGTCTGCTGCTGGTTTGGGAGCGCAGGATTGTTGAGTTATTTACAGCTACACCGCAGGACGTACCGATATCCTAGGCCATCATTACCTATAATCAGCAGTTGGCTTATGTGAGAGATCAAGTGAGAACTGGGGCAGATAAGATACGCTATTTTAACATGTGTATGAAGCCGCATATCAGACAGAGCATGGCACCACGTATGTGCACTATGTTGAAAGAATACCAGGATCGTGCTTTGGAAATTGAGATAGCTGTTCCTGAGTCAGAGCTTGGTTCCGAGTATAAGAAACATAAAACTACTGGCAATTTCTCAGCCGGTAAGGGTGGTCAGTTTTCTAAGTCGCTTTATGCTCCCACATCAGGGAGAAGATTGTTTCATCAAGCTAGAGGCTCCTATTGTAACCGTTCAGTTCAGTCTAATCTTCATCTTAAATTCTATTCTTACCACACAGGTCGGAATACGCAAGGATCCTTAGCCCACACAGGGCTAATGATAATCTCAACGATAAGGGTAGAACACTTCTCAAACAGCAGCTTTATCACAAATGAATAATCATTGTATGATGTGCTGTTTGCGTTCAAGACTTGTATATTTCTTTGCTTGGATACTATTGTATGCTCATGAAATATACTTCTTTGTAATCGCTATAATGCAAAGTGATCTGTCAGAGCTTTCGCGATTATCAGTAGCTTCTGTGTGTTCGTGTTTCGTGTGTAAGTCCTCTGGCTAGGGGGTATTTATAACCTTGGAAATGTATCCGTTATAAATGAAGCTGTTGCTGGTTGGTGAGATGTTTACATATGACTCTTGATTGGCGACTGCTGAATGTTTGAATTAAAGCAGATTGCATTTAATGTTTCAGACATCCTTTCTGTCTTTGCATTAAATGCTCTTCAGAGCATTCAGACTTGTCACTCTCCAGCTGCATTAAATGATGACCTATCAGCAATAAATGCTGCTTTAACCATGAAAACTTTATGAATAAATAATATTTATCCCACAACAGTTTAAAGCCTTTTTATATTCAGTCTTGTTGGATGTGTTTTACTTTTCCTAAGTAAAACACCTTCAGCATGTATGTTGTATCCAACATATTAAGTCTCTTTGTTGTATGAAGAGGGCTCTCTAGGATGGACTGTCTAAGATCTCTTAGCTATATGTTGGAGTTGTATGACGAGTTCTAACAGCTTCCATACTTGACAGTATTCTGACTTGTTTGTGACTACTTGCTGTATGTTGGCAATTATCAAAACAGGAATGTTTATGTTAGTATTATGCTCTAAGTTTATTGTTTAATAATATAATGTGGAGACATTTATTATTATAATGTTGATTATACCATTGAATTAATATTCTGCGTACGATCATCAAGTATGTGACTTGATAGTAAACCTCGTTAAAGCATTGAAGAATATTTATTCTAGATATCCTTAGTAATATGTTTACTAGTATGATAATGATACGATGGCTATGTTTTACTGGTCATGAACATGAGATGTTATATCACGTCATAGATACATGTAGAGACATTGTATTGGATATGACCTAATAAAGAGAATTATATATGGATTAAGTCATTATAATTCCTATGATCGTTATATATTATTTAAGTCCTTATTACCTAAAGACAGTACAGTTTCATACATAATGAGTATCGTATTTTAACACAATACCAACATCGTCTGTAACAAGAGACCATATAGTTTGTGACTGGATACGGTATTATTTATGCAGAGGAAAGTAGTTTGTCCAGAGGGGACTTGTCCCTCCTATAAAACGGAGAAGATATCCACGGGCCCTTGATAAGTTAAATTGTTTAAATGCATGGCCATGCTCAAATTGATCAATAAAGAGTTATTGATAAATATTTTAATTAGACAATTGCAACTTGAGATCAACAATATTAATTAAGCTATATAAGGTCGACTTATCCATGCCTTATGCTTAATTAGGATATCGCGCGACGAGAGGATTAAATATTATACAGTAACGGGATTTCGTTCGTGCCGTCGAATTAATTCTTTTAATGCGGGTAGTCATAATGTGTAGCTAGAGGCCAATTCTGATTTATGAGTCGTAAAATTATTTTATACTCATTGCCATATTAATTAGAACCTACAGGGTCACACACTTAAATGAGCAGAGCAGCTATTTTGTTCCGGTTGATTATGGTTGGTGAAAGGAGTTGGTGAACCCTTAGCCATGTAGAGTTCTATATAATAGTGTCTTATGATAGCCATCACACTTGACCAAACACAAGAGTAGACATAATTAGTGTAGAGAGAATAAAAAATCTGATTTTGATATTTCTCTCTCTAAAAGTCTTGACGATAATATTCAAGAATTGAATAAACAAGGGATCAAGAAGATATATTCATATCTTTGAAGATTGATTCTTGGACCAAGAAAAATATTTAGAATACTTATCTAATCTTCATCTCATCTTGTGAGTTTGATCTTTAATAACATATTGAATAAGATTCATAGTTGTTATTTTAGATCAAATTTCAAGAACATTTGTATAAAATTCTTGGTGTTCTTGTTATTACCATAATCAAGAACGTACCTATATTCAAATTAATTTAAGTGAAATCTTTATTGTATCGTAGCTAGCAATCCATTAGATGCTCGGGACTTGTTCATTGTGTGGATACCGTAGAGGACGCTCGCTTCTTGCAACGTCTTTAGAAGGCTCGATTGAAAACACGCTACAATAGGTAACAATCTTGTTCTTCGTACTTTGTTAATATCTTTGGATCCTCTGAGGGTTTTCATATTATATCTATACTTACGCTGCACTATTTCGATATATGATAAGATCAGAAATCTTATTAGTTCAATAAAAACCCAACAGTGGTATCGGAGCGACTAGTATATTTTCATTGTTTCGATTTTCATATATGTTGATATATGACGTTCATATATGTGATGTATGATGTTTATTTATATATGATAAATAAATTTTATCTATGTATATTTATATATGTGGTGATATATATAATTTTAATAGATTTATGTTTCGAGCTATATATATATATATATATATATATATATATATGATGCCTATCTTAATATGTATATGATGATATATATTTTGATTTATATGTTTGATCTTGACATATATGGTTCTTTGATATATGGAGATTTATGTGATGATTTAGTTCTACAAATAATCCAAGAATCAACGAACATGTGATTTGATCTACTTATAATTTTATGTTAGGATTATGAATTTTAAGAGGTGCATATGAACATAAATTTGTTTATGTAAAGATTATGCTTCTTTAAAATTTTAATATGAACATAATTATATTTTGATTCCGAGGTTGTATAAATATAGATTTGATCTACTTGATATATACATTTATATTGCTCAAAAGGTATTAGTTGTTATATACATGAGATGTATACTAAAAAACTCATACCTGATGGAGTGCTGGAACAAGGCTGTCATGCGGTCCAAGGATAGGGATCGCGATCCAAGCTCTATGTGTTGGTGCGGTCTGGACCAATGGATCGTGATCCAGGCTGTTCGGATCGCGATCCAGGCCACTTCCGAGGTCGTTTCGGCCTCGTTTTCTTCGTGTATTCCTGGAAATTTATTTCCCGTTTTACCCGGTTTGATGTTTTGGCCCTCCAAACTTTATAACTTATCGATTGTCGATATTTGGATTATTTTATATATTATATAACTTATCAATGGTCGATATTTGGTACATTTTATATATTATATGTGCTTGTGAATGCTTAAATAGTTAATGCATCGTGGTTGGTATAGCCCTACTATATCAATTAGATTGATGATTATGTTTGTAATATTCATAATATGACTTGCAGGTCATGCCTTCTTATTATCTTGTTGTAATTTCTCTTCTCATATTACTCCCCTCGAATATAACTCGAGGTTTCCATTACTAAATGTAAAGATATAGTTTAGAATAGTTTTAGCTATAAGAGGAAGACGAAGGAGACGAGCTACTTACAAGGAATTCAAGAAGAAAGGCGTTTCAAAGATTACACCAAATGACCAATTGATATTAACGAATATCATAATAGGATCTATAGCTATACCACACCACACTAAGTTATTCATGTGAATGTATGAGATGCATCATATTTACATTGCATATGATTGTATGAGATGCATCATATTTAAATTAACATATGATTGTATGAGATGCATCATATTTTTTATTTGCTTAATAATCGTGATTTCTAAATAAATCAAACTCATTAAATCTTTTACATGTATGGGATACATAGTAATAATTTTGAGATAATTATTTTTTTAAAAAATAGTTTTATTAAAATCAATTGATATGAAACATAAATCTCAGGAGCCAACCATTTCAACACACTCGTCAAACTTTCGATCATTTCTAATATGGGTCTGCCAAAGCAGGGTGTATGGATTTATCTTAAAGAGGCGAGATGAATAAACAAGATTATACATATATTTTAATTGGTTAAGACTTATATAGGTTATACAAAATGGTTTTGGACCTACGGCTTATTTGGGATTAATACGATTCAAATGACATAAGATGTCATCCTAAATGATAATCTAAAGCATTTTTTAATTACAGGGGACATTCTAAAGTTGTGTCTGTGCTTATTTGATCCTTAGATTATAATTCATATATGTGTATGTGATACATAATATTTTGGACTAACATGTTGACATAAGATGTCATCTATTGATAAAAACTAAACTTCTTTTATTTGCGAGGGACATGCCATAGTTGTGCTTGCATTTACTTGATCATTAGGTTTTAAAATCAATATACCTCATGAATAACTTTGCATATTAATATTGTAGAATCAATGGCGTCAATAAATACAAAATCATTGCGATCAATTCTTGACAAAAAAAAACTTTCTGGCACTAATTACCTAGATTGTGTAACACTCCGAGATATTCGGAATAATTACATCGCCGTAAACCCTTTAGGTAAGGATTTGCAAGGCTAATTAAAGAAAATGAAAATATATTACAACAGTACCATAGAAGTTCAAAATACAAAACCGGTTTCAACTGATCCATTGAGTTCATTAATACAACCATATCGAAATAATATCATTAAAACACACGTACTCGAGTACTGAAAGTGAACCAAGAAGACAAATCACAATAACAATAAACATCACTGAGCCCCTTCATCGTCACGTCGGTACTGTGGCTGTTTTCCCGCTCCTCGGCTACCTGAACATCAAACAAGTGTCCACCCCCGAAGGGTTTATCAAAACGATGCTAGTACAAATATCATATTAAGTAAATTCAATATGCAACAACAATGCATCACAAAATACACAACACGGACTTCCGCTACCGGAATCCAACAATGCGAATCCCCAAGATTCCATTAACACAGTGTGGGTATTCCAATGATCCAGCGCCCTCAGCATAGATCCCAAGATGATCCCGTCGGACCAACACGAGGTGGAAAAACCCGTCCAATGATCCAGCGCCCTCAGCATAGATCCCAAGATGATCTCGTCGGACCAACACGAGGTGGACATCCGATCCAGTGCTGTCAGCATAGATCGTACGACATACACAAACACAAATCATGCATATACATACGCAAAATCGCTATGTCCATCAACATGAACATACAAACACTTGATAATGAATATCATGATAATACAACGAAATAAATCCCATGTTCAACAACATGAATAAACCACATGCATGTTCAAAATACCAATATTAACAAATTACGATACTTGCCTCAAAGATGGCAAGAACTAATCACCCCAATGATTTCAACACACTCGAAGGTCACCTCATTCGATCAAATGTTTGCAATGCTCGGCCCTAGAACAAGTAGGAAAAATAACGACAACTCAGGACAAGCTTAAACGTACGAACATCTAACGTCTACTATTGTCGGGTTAACACTCTAAGCTCGCCGACTCACGGCTCAACTCACTCGACGACCGCCTGATGTAGCTAGAGTCGCTCAAATCACCGTAATTACGTACTACGATTCTGGATTATCGATTCCCTCACCAAGTTTGGTTACAAAATCATGCTCCAATCCTAGTTTAAGGTTTATCAACCATATAATTCATTCTTTCCATAATTTATCTTCCTTGCCAACATTTACGTTCATAGCAATGGTTACCCATCAACTTCCTTTTGTTTGAATCATCAACATGAAGATAACCAAATCCAGAAATCACTATGAGTTATGATTTACATTGAAGGTCACCTCATACTATTCAAGGATAATACAAGACCATACTAATAATTCATCTTCATCTTCAAGAAAATATCATAAGTTCAATCCATCAATGTCCCAAAATGTATAATTCCATTATGTAAATACATAAGAACTTGATAATCTCCATAAGCTGGCCATAATCGGTTTTGTAGCTACATGAATGTGCGTAGGAGTTCAAACACTAAAAGGTTCAATGGTCTATACGATGAAGAAGTATCGAAACATCAAAAATATCCTCCTAACAACATGATGATCGATTACGTATGAATTTAACTGACTAGATAATCTCAAAACATGTTCCAAAACATCCTTAAGAATACTACTCCAGCTGGTGAAGAATCACCTACCTCAAAATAGTGAAGAGCAAGGAGGAACTTGAAGAAATCCAACACCGAGAGCCTGAACACCAATCTCCAATGATCTACAATCTTCAAACTCGTGCTAGGATGATGATATGAGAGGTTTAGGACGGAGGAAGTAACTCTCTAAGTTTTAGAAATCGAGTTTGGGAAGTGATGGAATCTGAAAAATGAAAAAGGGTGCTATCCTATATATAGAAAATGGTTATTAGCGCGCGCTAGTCCATATCCGTAGCGTGCGCTAGCGGGCCTGCAATCTACTGTTTCTGCCTGTTCTTGACTTAGCGTACGCTAACATCTCTTTACGTGCGCTAAGTACATAAATTAGCGTACGCTACCACTCATATAGCATGCTCTAACGGCCATATAAAGCTTACTGACCTCACTGTACTCAACATTTAGCGTGCGCTATCCTCATACAAGTAGCATGCGCTAAACAGCGTTGACTCGGCTTTTTCCAAAAGCCGTCCAGGTTCACCCCGACATGTCCCGACCAAGATCCGCGGATGATCTGACCTACCACCTTGTCTTAATCATGTTGGCTACGTATAGCGCGCGCTAAGGTTCATACATAGCGTGCGCTACGAAGCCCAAATTAGCGTACGCTACGCCTAGTCGATAGCATGTGCTACAAGTGCAAAACTCGCAATTTGAACACATTCATGAAATCATATGCTCAACAACACTCGATCATGAAATATGGAGAATAATACTCATATCAAAATGCAACAAATACATATCATAAGGTTCAAATACACATCAGAAATCTCGGGTATTACATCCTCTCTCCCTAAAAAGAAGTTTCGTCCCGAAACTTAAGATGAAAACAACTCTGGATACCTAATCTTCATATTGTCCTCCATTTCTCAAGTGGCCTCTTCAATTCCGTGTCGTGACTATTGTACTTTAACCAAGTGTATTGGTTTATTCCTCAATTATTTGATCCGACTCTCAAGTATCTTGATTGGTCTCTCTTCGAAGGTGCCGTCATTAGCTACCTCGATCTCGTCGAAATCAATAATATGACTGGGATCTGTTATATACTTCCGCAATTGGGATACGTGGAACACATTGTGAACGTGACTCAGCGATGGCGGTAAGGCCACCCTGTATGCTAAATCCCCAACTCTCTCGAGGATCTCAAATTGTCCGATATATCTCGGACTTAGCTTACCTTTCCTCCCAAAACTGAAAATTCCCAGAGTAGGAGACACCTTCAATAGTACGTGGTACCCAATCTCAAACTCCAGTGGGCGACGGCGCACATCAGCATAAGACTTCTGTCGACTCTGGGCAGTCAACAGTCTTTCCCGAATCAAAGTTATCTTCTCCTGAGTCTGAACTATCAATTACGGTTCCATCCTGATCAAGTCCGAAGAATCATCCCAGCATAGGGGTGATCGAAATCTCCTCCCATACAAAGCTTCAAATGGTGCCATCTTAATAGAAGCATGCCAACTATTGTTATATGTGAATTCAATCAACGACATGTGAACTTCCCAATCAGTTGACCAATCCAAGGCACAAGCTCTAAGAATGTCTTCTACTGTCTGAATAGTCCTTTCGAACTGACCGTCCGTCTGAGGATGATAAGCCATGCTAAATTTCATCTTGGTCCCCAAAGCCCTGTGAACTACCTTCCAGAAGTGCGACACGAAGTGACCAGCTCGATCTGAAATAATGGTCTTCGGCGTCCCATGTAATCGGACTATCTCTGCAATAAATACTCATGCCAATTTCTCGGGTCCCCACGTGTCTTTAATTCCTAGGAAATGAGCCGAATTGGTCAGTCGATTAACTACAACCCAAATCATGTTCATTCCCGTCTTGGTCCTTGGCATATTGGTGATGAAATCAATCGAGATATCCTCCCACTTCCACTCAGGGATCGGAAGTGGCTTCAACATTCCGGCAGGCCGCTGATGTTCAATCTTAACCTGCTGACAAGTCAAACACTTTGAAACATATTCTGCTACGTCCTTCTTCATATTTCCCCACTAGAAGTTTTGTTTTAAATCCTTATGCATCTTACTGCTGCCCGGGTCAATAGAATAGGGCACGCTGTGAGCTTCCTTCAAAATTGTCTGTCTCAAGACATCATCATCGGGAACGCAAAGCCGACTTTGAAATCTTAGAACTCCATCATCTTGTATCACGAATCCTGGGGCCTTTCCTTTCTTTACTTCGTCGTATAACCGAAGAATTAGAGAATTGTTCAACTGCTTAGATTTGATTTCCTCGACTAGTGACGAAGTTAGTTCCATTACATATAGTTGCCCTTGGATTCTTGGTGACCATACTTCAATCCCTTCGCGGATCAGTTCTCATTGAATGCTGGTTTGGGACGTAAGTGCTTCCAACACTCGAAGAGAAATAGGTTTACGGCTCAATGCATCAGCCACTACGTTTACTTTACTCGAATGATAGAGGATTTCCAAGTCGTAATCCTTGATCAATTTCAGCCACCTTATCTGCCTCATGTTTAATTCTTTTGACTGAAAATATACTTGAGACTCTTATGATCTGTAAAGATCTGACAATGAGTGGGGGCACAATTAATGTCGCCAAATTTTCAAAGCAAAGACCACAGCTGCTAACTCTAGATCACGAGTCGGGTAATTAACTTCGTACGGTTTCAACTGTCGAGAGGCATAGGCAATCACCTTATCCTTTTGCATCAACACACATCCCAGACCATGATTTGAAACATCGCTGTATACCATGAATCCATCAGTTCCATCTAGTAACGCTGATATAGGTGCTGTCGTCAGTCTCCTCTTAAGTTCATCAAAACTAGCCTGGCATTTCTCATTCCACGTGAACTTTTGAGTTTTATGTAACAGCTGAGTGAGCGGAGGAGCAATTTTAGAAAATCCCTCTACAAAACGGCGATAATATCCAGCAAGTCCTAAGAAGCTTCGGACTTCTTTCACGTTATTAGGAGGTTCCCATTCCAAGATTGCTTCGACTTTCTTCGGGTCCACCTGAACTCCATCAGCTGATATCACATGCCCAAGGAAGGTTACTTCCCTAAGCCAGAACTCGCATTTGGAAAGTTTCGCATAAAGCTGTTCATTCCTCAAGGTGCTCAAAACAACACGCAAATGCTCAACATGCTCTTCTGTGTCTTTCGAATAGATCAAGATGTCATCAATGAAAACGACCACAAACTTATCTAGGTATTCTAAGAATACCCGATTCATCAATTGCATAAACACCGCAGGAGCATTGGTAAGTCAGAATGGCATTACCACAAATTCGTAGTGTCCGTACCGGTATCTGAAGGCAGATTTCAGTATATCCAATTCCTTAATTCTCAACTGATGGTATCCTGATCGCAAGTCAATCTTCGAGAATACCCTTGCCCCTTGCAGTTGATCAAACAAGTCGTCGATCCGAGGTATAGGATACTTGTTCTTGATCGTCACCTTGTTTAGCTCCCTGCAATCAATACATAATCGGAGGGATCCATCTTTCTTCTGGACAAAAAGAACGGGCACTCCCCAAGGAGAAACGCTAGGTTGAATGTAACCCTTGTGTAATAATTCCTCCAGTTGCTTCTTTAGTTCATACATCCTGGTTGGCGCCATACGGTATGGTGCTCTGGAAATAGGAGCGGCTCCAGGCTCTAATTCGATAGTGAACTCCACTTCTCTCTACGGAGGTAACCCAGGTAGTTCTTCAGGGAATACATCTGAGAATTCATTCAAAACTGGAATAGATGAGAGCTCCACTCCTTCTTTCTTCATGGCGTAGCACCAAAATCCGTGACAACCCTGCTTCAGTAATTTCACTGCTTTCATAGCCTTGATCAATTTTTCCGAGCTTCCCGGTCTCCATACTTTGAATAAATGTTCAGATCCATCATCGGAAATGATAGAAATGACTCTCTTTCGGTAATTCAAAATAGCTCCATAACGGTTGAGCCAATCGTCTCCGAGAATTAGATCGTCACCATGGATGTCGACTACAATAAGATTCGATGGCCAATCTCTCCCTCCTATAGACACTGGAAAATCTCTAGTTTCTAGGGTTCCCACAATTCTCTCTCCGCTCGGCAAACCCACAACATAAGGCTCACAATCAAATAAACATGAGATTTTCAAACGATTAACACAGTTCAATGATATGAAAGAATGTGTAGCTCCTGAATCGAATAAGACACTAACTGGTTGCAAAAGGATCTGAATCGTACCTGATGCAACAACAGTGTTCTAATCGTCAGATTTCCTCATCTCGTACAAGCGCGGAGGAACGGACCCAGCACTGGATGTCTCTCTCTTCCCAACATTCTGCTGCTGAAACCCACTCTACTGTGTCTGGTTCACACTTATCTCTTTTGGAACTGGTGCTGGAGTGCGACTACCAAATGATCTAGTCACATTTCCGCAAAAATTCGCACGGTGTCCTTCTTGCCCACATTCAAAACAAGTCACAGAAGGAATGGGACAATCACGTCAGATATGTCCTGCTCGATCACAATTATAGCACTTCTTTGATGCGTCCGAAACTGCTGATGTCGTCCGGAACTTCTTTCCACCTCGAGAAGGATGTAGAGGTTTCCAAGATGAATAAAATGAAGACTGGCCCTTGCGAGCCCCACCACTCTTGTTTTCCGAGAAGTTGCCGGACACTTTCTGCTTCTTTGCCTCGTTCGATTTCTCCACCGCTGCCTCTTTCATGTCGTAAGCCAGCGCATTGTCCTGGTATTGTCGCAACGTAGTACACTCGAATCCGGACAAGTACTGCTGAATCTCCGGCTTTATCCGCATATCGAAATGAAAAATCTTCTCCGCCTCCGCTCTGACCAAGTGTCGCACACAAGTCAGCTGATGATTAAAGCTCTTGATTATGTCTGTCACAGATGCTTCCGAACTCTGCGGTGAGAAAAACTCTCGGATTTTTGCCTCTCTAACTGGACGAGGACAATATTGTGCTTCCATCATTAGTTTGAACTCCATCCAGTCAGCATTATGATCCTTAGGTCGAATAGCTTCCCACCAGTCAAAAGCCTCCCCAGTCAGAAAATACTGGGCAATAGGAACTTTCTGGTCCTCGGGACAGTTAATCCCCGCAAATATCTTCTCTAACTCCTTTAGCCAATGATCCCAAGTAAGTGCCTCAGCAGAACCGTCAAATTTTGGCGGGTGCAATTTGACCACCTCTGTAAGCCATCTGTCTCCCCGATTATCCTCGTTATGCTGCTGTCCCATCGCCGTCTGCATGCGATCAACTACCTGAGTGAACTGGTTTATTTGAGCCACCACCTGTTGAAGCACTCCCGGCGTGTTAGGATTTGTGTTGTCATTCGCTCATCCCTGTTGTCCTCCAGAATGGGAATCGGTTCGACTAGCCGATAATTCTGGGGTAGTCGTTGAATCCTCCTGTCTCATATTACCACATTCGCGTCCACGACCGCGTTCGCATCCACGTCCTCCCCTAAACATACTGTAAACAAAATTACTCAATATCCAGGGCAAAATTTTCAAAAATAAAGCCCGTCAATATTCACAAAACAGAAATTAAGTAAAACGGTAGTATAAGAGATTAGGAGACTTACAACCACAGTCCACATGACGACGCTGGATGAACAGTGATGTTACGAATGACCCGTAAATCAAATAACGTAAACAAACCCAACTAAAACTCGACTGCCAAGATATCCATGAATCTTAGCTCTGATACCATATTCTGTAACACCCCGAGATATTCGGAATAATTACAGCGCCGTAAGCCCTTTAAGTAAGGATTTACAAGGCTAATTAAAACAAATGAAAATATATTACAACAGTACCATAGAAGTTCAAAATACAAAACCGGTTTCAACTGATACATTGAGTTCATTAATACAATCATATCGAAATAATATTATTAAAACACACATACTCGAGTACTGAAAGTGAACCAAGAAGACAAATCACAATAACAATAAACATCACTGAGCCCCTTCGTCGTCACGTCGGTACTGTAGCTATTTTCCCGCTCCTCGGCTACCACAACATCAAACAAGTGTCCACCCCCGAAGGGGTTAGCAAAACGATGCTATTACAAGTATCATATTAAGTAAATTGAATATGCAACAACAATGCATCACAAAATACACAACACGGACTTCCGCTACCGGAATCCAACAATGCGAATCCCCAAGATTCCATTAACACAGTATGGTATTCCAATGATCCAGCGCCCTCAGCATAGATCCCAAGATGATCCCGTCAGACCAATATGAGGTGGAAAAACCCATCCAATGATCCAGCGCCATAAGCATAGATCCCAAGATGATCCCGTCGGACCAACACGAGGTGGACATCCGATCCAGCGCCCTCAGCATAGATCATACGACATACACAAACACAAATCATGCATATACATACGCAAAATCGCTATGTCCATCAACATGAACATACAAACACTTGTAATGAATATCATGACAATTCAACGAAATAAATCCCATGTGCAACAACATGAATAAACCACATGCATGTTCAAAATACCAATATTAACAAATTACGATACTTGCCTCAAAGATGGCAAGAACTAATCACTCCAATGAGTTATGATTTACATTGAAGGTCACCTCATACTATTCAAGGATAATAGAAGACCATACTAATAATTCATCTTCATCTTCAAGAAAATATCCTAAGTTCAATCCATCAATGTCCCAAAATGTATAATTCCATTATGTAAATACATAAGAACTTGATAATCTCTATAAGATGGCCATAATCGGTTTTGTAGCTACATAAATTTGCTTAGGAGTTCCAACACTAAAAGGTTCAACGGTCTATACGATGAAGAAGTATCGAAACATCGAAAATATCCTTCTAACAACATGATGATCGATTACGTATGAATTTAACTGACTAGATAATCTCAAAACATGTTCCAAAACATCCTTTAGAATACTACTCCAGTTGGTGATGTAACATACCCGCACTAACTGCCTAACTTACACTATCTTATATCATATTAGTACTTAAAAATTACGGTGAAATTTCGACAGAGTTTCCCCTAAACTAGTACCTATCCCAAACCTGTGACATAAAAACCAACACAAGTATCATACAGAGACATCTAGTCTTAATCCGAATCAAACTCATGACATCAATATCCCCGTAGCTATAACTACAAGAGATTAGTAAACCACAAAACTTCGAGCTTCCCAAATCACTTATTTATTTTACATTACGATATTTAAACAACCTCACAGGTTAAACAAACATACTAAATGAACTTAAAGTACCCATCACACCATCAACAACACTCGAACCTATGAGTACATTACTGCAATACATATTTATAAAGTAAGATTCACAAACAAGAACGAAAATATGTTAAGCCCAGGGTTAAGCCCGACAGGTCGTCATCCATGTACGTCGACCCTCAGCAACAGTGGAACTCCAACTCATCCAGCGAGGAAACATACTCAAGCATCAGAATTACCTACAATGCATAAACTACGTGAGCTAAAGCCCAATAAGTAGAAATCATGCATGTTATGTATCATGTCTGATGCAACATATGACATATGATTATCAATGAGAATCTCTCAAAATCATTTTCTTATCCTTAGGCCGTTGAACCACGTACTAAGCACCGGAATGAACTCAACATCATATCATATCATGAGGCATGCATCTACCATGCCAGACATATAAGGCTTGCATCTACCACACCAAATATATCGTGAGAACATGCATCTACCATGTCTCACACATGATATAAGCACGCATCTACCGTGCTAAACATATCGTAAAAGCATGCATCTACCATGCCTCGGTGCTCTAGCAGCGGCCACAAAACATTTTTCTTTTCTTTCTTTCCATGATCGTACCATGCATGCAGACACTAGTCAGTATCCTGTTATGCATGCATGTGAAGATGCTAATGGATGTTATGATCATGTAAGGTGCAACCAAACACTTTAAGCATAATACAGATCAATCATCCAATACAATACACTCTCAAGATATCATCAAGTTTACAAACAATACTATGTTTATGCATTGTAGTTGCAGATGGATTTCTACTTACCTTGATCGGGTAATACCCTTACGTTTATACCAATAGGGGTGGTTGTGATGATATATCTTTAGAACCTTGATTGTCAAAGGAATTGAGGTGTTGATGTTTTGGTGATTTCTTCTTGATTTTTTGGTGAATTTTCGAAATGTGAATCTTCTTGATAATGTTCAGACTGTAAATGAGGGTTGAGGGTCGGATTTATCCATCAACCAAGTGTGTTAAGTCGGTTATGAAGGTGAAATGTCCAAAATACCCTCGGATGACTACTTGAGACTAGGTTTGAAATAATTGATCGGTTCAAGTAGTTATGATCCGGTTCTTGGAGTGTTTGAACCGGTTCCTAGTAGATATTGACCTCATTTAGGGTATGGATGATCTTTAAAATGGTTTAGTAGAAGTTTAGGGTGTATTTTTATTGCTTAAACTCGATTACCCATGCGAACAATGTTGAAAATGCTAGTGAAGGACTTTATTGTCAATCTTTCTAAAACTTCACAAATGAGACACTGTAGGTAAGAATGGAAGGAATCATTTATAAAAATATAATTAATATGATAAACTAAAAGATAAGTTCAATTCCTACCGCAGTTGGAACGAATGAGGTATAGTCACATCACAGTATTTTACAGATGTTATCAGATACAATCATAAATTGTATCCTATTAGGTATTGACAAGAGTCAAAGGCACTTGACACGTGTTAGTTTATTGAATGATGGTTATCCACTTGAATCGTCAATTTAAAGTGACCCACTACACGCGCCGACTAAAATCTCGAGGTAAGCTAGTTAACCTCCGATAGACACGTCAGTGACACCTTTATAACTTCTAGGCTTACCACGTGTACTTAGAGTTTTATGAGATCTCTACATATATTTTATTTTCGTATTAGAAATACTATGAATAACATAACTTGGTCCCTTAACATATACCACGATTGTGTTTTAGACATGAGTTCAAATGTTTAGCACATTCCTATGTGTGAAATTAACTATAAGATCAACTGAACCATGAAACATCAAGTAATCCAAATAACACATAATTAACAAGTTATGCATGAATCATATTGACCAAGTGAGTAATGTTAGGCTCGGGTATCACATCCTCCCCTCCTTATAAAAATTTCGTCCCCGAAATTTAACTTACCTGAAAAGATCAGGGTATTTAGCCCTCATTTCATCTTCTCTCTCCCAAGTGGCTTCTTCTACGAGTTGATTTATCCACAACACTTTGACTAGTGGCACCTCTTTATTTCTGAGTTTCTTTACTTCTCTTAGTAAGATTTATACCGGTATCTCCTTGTAACTCAAATCTGCCTCCATCTCAATTGGTTCATTCTTGAGAACGTGGGATGGATTCGCAATGTATTTTCTTAGTAGAGAAACGTGAAATACATTATGTATCTGAGACATTGATGCTGGCAACTCTAGTCGATAAGCCACTTCACCAACCTGCTCAATAATAGGAAATGGCCCAATGTATCTTGGACTCAGTTTTCCTTTCTTACCAAATCTCATTATTCCCTTCATTGGAGAAACCTTCAGGAATACTCGATCACCCATGGCAAATTCCAGTGCTCTCCTTCTGGTATCTGCATAACTCTTTTGTCTGCTTTGAGCTGTTCTCATTCTTTCTCTGATTAGTGAAACTGCTTCTGTCATTTCTTGAATCCTATCAGGACCTAAAACTCTTCTTTCACCAACCTCATCCCAATGTACTGGTGATCGACACTTCCGGCCATACAAAGCTTCATAAGGAGCCATTCCAATTGTACTCTGATAACTGTTATTGTAGGAGAATTCAATTAGGGGTAAATGTTTGATCCACTGGCCTTGAAAGTCCATAACACAGGATCTGAGAATATCTTCAAGAGTTTGTATAGTTCTTTCTGATTGCCCATCCGACTGTGGATGATAAGAAGTGCTAAAAGACAAGTGGGTACCCAATGCTTTATGCAGGCTCTTCCAAAAAGTTGATACAAATCGTGAATCTCTGTCCGATACAATAGATAATGGAACCCCATGTAGCCTCACTATTTCCTGTATGTAGAGTTGAGCATAACGATCGATGGAGTATGTCGCACAAACTGGGAGAAAGTGAGCAGATTTTGTCAATCTATCAACTATAACCCAGGTAGAATTGTGTCCTTTAACCGTTCTTGGTAAACCTATCACAAAATCCATCGTAATGTCCTCCCACTTCCATTTTGGAACAAATAAAGGTTTCAAGGTTCCTGCTGGTCTTTGATGCTCATCTTTTACCTGTTGACATGTTAGGCATTGCTCCACATATTATGCAATATCTTCTTTCATACCTGGCCACCAATAGTGTAGTTTCAAGTCTCTGTACATTTTGGTTGCTCCTGGATGTACTGAATATGGTGTTGAGTGCGCCTCTAGTAATATTTCTTTGCAAACATCTTCAAAATTAGGCACACATAAATGATTTCTAAATCGAATAATACCATCTTCTGACAATTGAAAATCTGACGAGGTTCCTAATCTAATGTTCTTCTTTATTTTCTCTAACTCCTGATCCTCTTCCTGACCTTGCTGAATTCTATCTATTAAAGTAGGTCGAAGGGTTAGTGCTGACACTTTTGCTTCTAGCCATCCATGTTGGATAATTTCCACATCCATATTCATCAAATCGTGTAATTCTGGCTTCTGGATCAAGGTCATGGCCGCAATGGATTGTGCTGATTTTCTGCTTAGGGCATCTGCTACTACATTAGCTTTACCAGGGTGGTAGTTGATGACACAATCATAGTCTTTAACAAGTTCTAACCATCTCCGCTGTCTCGTATTTAATTCTTTCTGAGTGAAGAAATATTTCAGGCTCTTGTGATCAGTATAAATTTCACAACGTTCTCCATATAGGTAATGCCTCCATATTTTAAGTGCAAACACCACTGCAACAAGTTCTAAATCATGTGTCGGGTAGTTATTTTCATACTCCTTCAGTTGTCTAGATGCATATGCTATTACTTTACCATTCTGCATCAATACACAACCCAAACCATTCTTTGAAGCATCATTGTAGACTTTAAAACCTCCAGTTCCCATTGGAATGGTCTAGATCGGTGCCGATGTCAACCGCCTCTTCAGTTCTTGAAAGCTTTGCTCGCATGATTCTGTCCACTTGAAGGAAACATTCTTTCTAGTCAGTTGTGTTAATGGAGAGGCAATCTTGGAGAATCCCTCTACAAATCGACGGTAATATCCAGCTAGACCAAGAAAGCTGCATACTTCTGTAGAATTTATGGGTTGCGGCCAGTTATTGATTGCTTCAACTTTGCTTGGGTCTACTGAAATCCCTGCTCCGGATATAACATGCCCCAGGAATACCATTCGGTCTAACCAGAATTCACACCTTTTACACTTAGCATATAATTGTTTCTGTTTTAAGACTTCTAAAACTTTCCTTAGATGCACTGTATGGTCTTATTTGGTCTTCGAATATATGAGAATATCATCAATAAACACGATAACAAACTTATCCAGGAAGTCTTTAAACACTCTATTCATTAAATCCATAAATGCTGCTGGGGCATTTGTTAGGCCAAACGGCATCACCAAAAACTCATAGTGTCCGTACCTCGTACTGAATGCCGTTTTTGGGATGTCCTCTTCCTTTATCTTCAATTGATGGTACCCTGGTCACAGATCAATTTTGGAAAAGATAGATGTGCCTTGAAGTTGATCAAACAAGTCATCAATTCGAGGTAAAGGATACTTGTTCTTGATCGTAACTTTGTTGAGCTCTCGATAGTCTATACACATCCTCAAGGAACCATCCTTCTTACGAACAAACAATATTGGCGCTCCCCATGGTGAATAACTAGGCCTAATGAGGCCTTTATCTAACAACTCTTGCAACTGGGTCTTTAATTCCTTTAATTCAGCTGGTGCCATTCTGTATGGTGACTTTGATATTGGTGCCGTTCCTGGCTGTAAGTTAATCACAAACTCTATTTCACGATCTGGTGGTAGTCCCGGTAGATCATCAGGAAACACTTCAGGGTATTGTTTCACCACTGGTACTTCATTGACGTTCGAGAAATCTTATTTTTCAATGCTCATTACACTAACTACATAGCCTTCACAACCACTGTTTAATAAACGTTGTGCCTTCATTGCTGAGATTACTGGAAATCTTAAATTCTTACTAACCCCGACAAAATAAAAAGGTTCTTCCCCAGGTGGTTGTAGTGTCACAATCTTTCTCCGACAGTCAACAGTAGCATGATATTTTGATAACCAATCCATACCCAAGATTATGTCATAGTCATTCATAACCAACACGATTAAATCAGCATAGAGTTCCCTATTTTCGATAGGAATACTAGATGCTCGTATGATCTTATTTGTTTGTTTTGGATCTCCAGAGGGGGTAACTACATTATAACCTACCTCAATTATTTCTGGTACTCTACCCAGCCTTCTCACATACTTGGTAGATGCAAATGAATGTGTAGCACCAGGATCAAATAATACCGATGCTAAAATACCAAAGATAAGAAGGTTACCTGTGATAATAGATGGATTAGCTTCAGCATCTTCTCTGGTTATAGTGTAAACTCTAGCTGGTACCCTTTCCTGCGCTTTAGCTTTTGTCTTGTTTGGGCAAACGTTCGCCATATGTTCAGGTTGTCCACATGAAAAGCATACTTTAGAACCCAATAAGCAAACTCCACTATGTTGTTTTCCACAATTAGGGCATGCCGGTAATGGTACAAAGGGTCTACCCTCTTCAGACTTCATGCGCTTACTTGGTCCTCCTTGTTCCTGCCCCTTTTTAGATGGAAAATCAGCCTCTGGATTCTGCGATTGAGGTGGCCTCTTCTTTTCATTCTTAAACTAGCGTTGGCCTTGTCATTGGGCAAATTGCTGCCGAACCTCTTGTGCTTGTCGAATCCTCGATTACGCCTGCAGGACCAATGCTCTCTCAGCAATTATTGAATAAGTCATCCCTTGAATTCCTGCCATGCTGACATCTCTGTATACCTCTGGTCTCAAGCCTTCAAGGAACCTCTCCACTTTCAGTGCTTCCGTGCTAACCATATGCTCAACAAACCTAGACAGCATTTTGAACTTACACATGTAGTCTGAAACCGTCATGCTTCCTTGTTTCAACTGTATAAATTCGTTCATCTTCATTGCACGAACAGGAGCTGTAAAGTACTTATTTCTGAAGAGTTCCTTGAACTTAGCCCAAGTCATTGTTGCCACATTTTCAATAGCACTTATCGTATCCCACCAATGACCTGCACTGCCCCGTAACATGAAGGATGCACAAAGTACCTTGTTCTCTTCATAAACCTTACTATACTGGAACATGTTTTCTATAGTCCTTAGCCAATCTTCTGCTTCTGTAGGATCCACTGCGCTCTCAAATGTCGGTGGATTCAACTTCCTGAACCTTCCTCCATCTAATTCAACTTGTTCTACTCGAGGTGGCGGTCGATTCCTGTCGTCTCCCTACTGTCCTCGCATGTCTATTTGTTGGATGAGTTGTTGGATTTGTTGAGATTGCCTTTCTACTAGTTCAGTCAATCGACCAATGATTAGATCACGATCAGAACTTGTGGATGTCATTTCTGGGTCTTGTGTTCTACCCCCATCACTGCCTTTAGTTCTTGTTCTCGGCATTATTTTCTATTTATGACTGAGCCCTATATCATATAGTCAATATAATTCATGAAGTATGAGTGCACACAAATAAAATAACACTTACTGGATTTTTTGTGCTCCACATGCTCTGATGGACAGTCTACAGGGCACAAACCAGGCTCTCATACCACCTGTAACATACCCGCACTAACTGCCTAACTTACACTATCTTATATCATATTAGTACTTAAAAATTATGGTGAAATTTCGACGGAGTATCCCTTAAACTAGTACCTATCCCAAACCTGTGACATAAAAACCAACACAAGTATCATACAGAGACATCTAGTCTCAATCCGAATCAAACTCATGACATCAATATCCTCGTAGCTATAACTACAAGAGATTAGTAAACCACAAAACTTCGAGCTTCCCAAATCACTTATTTATTTTACATTACGATATTTAAACAACCTCACAGGTTAAACAAACATACTAAATGAACTTAAAGTACCCATCACACCATCAACGACACTCGAACCTATGAGTACATTACTGCAATACATATTTATAAAGTAAGGTTCACAAACAAGAACGAAAATATGTTAAGCCCATGGTTAAGCCCGACAGGTCGTCATCCATGTACGTTGACCCTCAGCAACAGTGGAACTCCAACTCATCCAGCGAGGGAACATACTCAAGCATCAAAATTACCTACAATGCATAAACTACGTGAGCTAAAGCCCAATAAGTAGAAATCATGCATGTTATGTATCATGTATGATGCAACATATGACATATGATTATCAATGAGAATCTCTCAAAATCAATTTCTTATCCTTGGGCCCGTTGAACCACGTACTAAGCACCGGAATGAACTCAACATCATATCATATCATGAGGGATGCATCTACCATGCCAGACATATAAGGCATGCATCTACCACACCAAATATATCATGAGAACATGCATCTACCATGTCTCAGACATGATATAAGCATGCATCTACCATGCTAAACATATCGTAAAAGCATGCATCTACCATGCCTCGGTGCTCTAGCAGCGGCCAACAAAACATTTTTCTTTTCTTTCTTTCCATGATCATACCATGCATGCAGACACTAGTGAGTATCCTGTTATGCATGCATGTGAAGATGCTAATGGATGTTATGATCATGTAAGGTGCAACCAAACACTTTAAGCATAATACAGATCAATCATCCAATACAATACACTCTCAAGATATCATCAAGTTGACAAACAATACTATGTTTATGCATTGTAGTTGCAGATGGATTTCTACTTACCTTGATCGGGTAATACCCTTACGTTTATACCAATAGGGGTGGTTGTGATGATATATCTTCAGAACCTTGATTGTCAAAGGAATTGAGGTGTTGATGTTTTGGTGATTTCTTCTTGAATTTTTGGTGAATTTTCGAAGTGTGAAGCTTCTTGATAATGTTCAAACTGTAAATGAGGGTTGAGGGTCGGATTTATCCATCAACCAAGTGTGTTAAGTCGGTTATGAAGGTGAAATGTCCAAAATACCCTCGGATGACTACTAGAGACTAGGTTTGAAATAATTGATCGGTTCAAGTAGTTATGATCCGGTTCTTGGAGTGTTTGAACCGGTTCCTAGTATATATTGACCTCATTTAGGGTATGGATGATCTTTAAAATGGTTGAGTAGAAGTTTAGGGTGTATTTTTATTGCTTAAACTCGATTACCCATGCGAACAATGTTGAAAATGCTAGTGAAGGACTTTATTGTCAAACTTTCTAAAACTTCACAAATGAGACACTGTAGGTAAGAATGGAAGGAATCATTTATAAAAATATAATTAATATGATAAACTAAAAGATAAGTTCAATTCCTACCGCAGTTGGAATGAATGAGGTATAGACAGATCACAGTATTTTACCGACGTTATCAGATACAATCATAAATTGTATCCTATTAGGTATTGACAAGAGTCAAAGGCACTTGACACGTGTTAGTTTATTGAATGATGGTTATCCACTTGAATCGTCAATTTAAAGTGACCCACTACACGCGCCGACTAAAATCTCGAGGTAAGCTAGTTAACCTCCGATAGACACGTCAGTGACACCTTTATAACTTCTAGGCTTACCACGTGTACATAGAGTTTTATGAGATCTTTACATATATTTGATTTTCGTATTAGAAATACTATGAATAACATAACTTAGTCCCGTAACATATACCACGATTGTGTATTAGACATGAGTTCGAATGTTTAGCACATTCCTATGTGTGAAATTAACTATAAAATCAACTGAACCATGAAACATCAAGTAATCCAAATAACACATAATTAACAAGTTATGCATGAATCATATTGACCAAGTGAGTAATGTTAGGCTCGGGTATCACAGGTGAAGAATCACCTACCTCAAAATAGTGAAGAGCAAGGAGGAACTTGAATAAATCCAACACCGAGAGCTTGAACACCAATCTCCAATGATCTACAATCTTCAAACTCGTGCTAGGATGATGATATGAGAGGTTTAGGATGGAGGAAGTAACTCTCTAAGTTTCAGAAATCGAGTTTGGGAAGTGATGGAATCTGAAAAATGAAAAAGAGTGTTGTCCTATATATAGAAAATGGTTATTAGCGCGCGCTAGTCCATATCCGTAGCGTGCGCTAATGGGCCTACAGTCTACTGTTTCTGCCTATTCTCGACTTAGCGTACGCTAACATCCCTTTACGTGCGCTAAGTACATAAATTAGCGTACGCTACCACTCATATAGCATGCGCTAATGGTCATACGAAGCTTACTGACCTCACTGTACTCAACATTTAGCGTGCGCTATCCTCATAGCGTTGACTCGGATTTTTCCCAAAGCCGTCCAGGTTCATCCCGACATGTCCCGACCAAGATCCGCGGCTGATCTCACCTGCCACCCTGTCTTAATCATGTTGACTACGTATAGCGCGCGCTAAGGTTCATACATAGCGTGCGGTACAAAACCCAAATTAGCGTACGCTACGCCTAGTTGATAGCGTGCGCTAAAAGTGCAAAAATAACAATTTGAACACATTCATAAAATCATATGCTCAACAACACTGGATCATGAAATATGGAGAATAATACTCAGATCAAAATGCAACAAATACATATCACAAGGTTCAAATACACATCAGAAATCTTGGGTATTACAGACTGGTCAAGGAACTTGAGAATTGTTCTCAAAGCTGAAAAGAAGTAGTACCTTATGGAAAACCCAATTCCTGATGAACCGGATTCAACCGCCACTAAAGCTCAAAAAGATGCTTATAGTAAGCATATGAGTTATTCTTTGGATGTGACATGTCTTATGCTAGCAACCATCAACACATAGTTGCATATACAGTTCGAGGACATGGAAGCTTATGAAATGATGGGTCAGCTTAAGGAAATCTTCCAAGAGCAAGCCCATCAGGAGATGTTTGCCACTTTAATACCCGCGATTTCGGATTTCAGTGATTTTCTTGTTTCTTCGGCGGGAGTCTGTTTTGATGAATCGCTCATGACCGTTTCGACATTCCGAGAGTATTTAATTCTGCACTTTTTGTCATCCGAGTTCGTTTCGGTATCGTTTTGTTGAGTTCCATGCTTTTTAGCAACTTTTCCGCACTCGAGTTCGATTCTTGTGAATCTCGTTCGAAACTACTATTTCGAGTCCGTAAGTCCGTTTAACTTTGTTAGACGTTTTGTGAACTTCGGTTTGGTTATTCGATCATGTATCGTGATTTTCGGGCATTTTGGGCCATTTTGTAATTTACCCAAAGTTGTGGGTATCCGCATTCGTAATTGTTGTCTTGACCCTTTTTCTTGGTCGCATGCGATTAATTGTTGCATGATTTTTCGTTTCGGATATATGATGTTGTCCGCGAGCATTTCGTCGTGTTCATTCCATGCATTTTCGGAAACCGGATCGTCGAGTCATGGCGGTGGCACTGCCCGACGGCGGTGCAGCACCTTCGGGAGTCTTTGGGCATCGGCTTTGTGACGCGGCAGAACCGGCGTAGCGCGCTCTGCCGTGCAGATCGCGACGCTAGTTCGGCGATTAGGGCACGTTATTAGGCCGGCCAGCGCACGCTATCGGGCTGGGCAGAGTGGTTACTGGAGTACTGGACTCGGGGAGGATCGGCAGGTAGCGCACGCTACTGTCGGTCATGGCGCGCGCTAATCGGCATGTGTAGTGCACGTTGCCGGCCGACTAGCGTACGTTTCCTGGCCGAGCAGTTTGGTCCAGAGGGTTCTGGACAGATCGGCTAGCGCGCTAAGCGTCCGTCTGGCCTGCGCTTCTCGAGCGGGCGGGCAGGAAGGTCCCGGTCGGCAGTCGGGTCATCAGTGCCTGGTCGTGCGGGCCCCGGCCGAGAGTTCTGGGCGATACTGGCCGATAGCGCACGCTACTGCCGGAAGGGTAGCGCACGCTAGTCCGGCCCAGTATAAATGTGACAGAGCTGTCCAGTTTCGGTCATTTTTCCCATTTCTCTCTTTCTCTTCCGCGGCTGGAGCCTTGTGGATCTTGAAGCCATGTTGTTGAACAACAAATCCACGAAGTTCTTGAGTTCATATCATCCTATATCATCCTTTGAACCAGCGAATCAAGGTAATCTCTTCTTAGAACCCTAGTTTCTTGAATTTTGGGGTTTTTGCGTTTTTGTCCGATTCGTTCCGTATTTTTGATTAATCCATGATGGGTATGATTAATCTTAGTAGTATTCTCGTGTTTAACATCATTTAATCCATTGTTCTTCGTCGAATCAAAGTATATTTCTTGATTTTCTTCGAATCGACTTTTTGGGGGATTTGTTCTTGATCTCGTTTTCCATCCGTTTTTGATGGATCGATTGTTGTTAAATGATGTTTTTAAACATATCCTATGGATTGAATATCCATATTTTGGTTGGGAAGTCCGTTTTCATGTTTTGTCGGGTCGATTCGTGTTCTTGGCTGTTTCGGGGGAAATCCTTGAACTTTCGTCGTTTGTTCCTTGAATTCAGAGGCTTTGGGTCGTACTTTGGAATTCATTTTCGTTGTCTTTATTGTCCTTCGTACTTTATTATTGCGAGTTGGCGTTCGGTGGAGTCGGCAGGTTCGTAGTCGGTTCGTGCCAACCTACTTCGGTCGATTCTCCGCGTTGTGGTTATTCGAGGCAAGTACCTTGTCCATACAATTCTTGTTTTGTGGATATGATAATTAGTGATCGTCTCTATGTGTTTGTTTGATCATTTGATTTGAACTTTCAAAAGATTCGGTTTAGCCTCGTTAAAGGCTTACTTTCAGAACGCGCATGCTTTGTAAATTGTGTGGGTTGTAAGCGCTACGTGAATCCTTTGGATATGTTTGGTGTTGATGTTATGCTTGGTAATGCGTGTGAACGTATATGGCTTCATTTCGGTGCATTGTGGTTTGACGTGGTGTTTCGCTTAGTGTTTGATGCCTCTGGGTGAATTGTTTGGATATCTTTGTTGCATGGTGCTATGTGTGTGATTGTGTGAATGTGGGCGGGGCCTACGATGGCACATGACATGTGATCATGTGGCCAGGATGCAACAAGCGATTGATCCAACCGTGAGAGCCTAAGAAAAACTACGGTGACACATGGCATGCAATCATGTGGTCAGGATGCAACAAGTGATTGATCCAACCATGAGCACCAAAGATAATCTACGGTGGCACATGGCATGTGATCAAGTGGCCAGGATGCAACAAGTGATTGATCCAACTATGAGATGTTGTGATTTGTTTAGCTAGACAGCTCGGGAGGGTCCTTAGAGGCCTCGAGTGGGATTTATGGCTTCGTTCCGGTCCTAGGCGATGCATGTGCGTGATTTGTTTTATGATATAGCCAGCTCGGGAGGGTCCTTAGAGGCCTCGAGTGGGATTTGTGGCTCCGTCCCGGTCCTAGGCAATACTCGTACGTGATTATGTTGTGTTGATTTTATGTCCGTTGAGGACACTTGATGCGGGTTATGGCCTTGTGAATTGTTGTTGGATTTATTTGTGAAAATGAAACCTCTGGGATGTGACCCCTGTTGATTTTGGAAAGAAAAGGATTCTGAAATCCTAAATTGTTTTCTATTAAAACTCCCGATGGCATTTTAAACTGTTTTATAAATTGTTTCCCCTGATTGGTGATCTTTCGGGAAGTACTTTTCGTTATGTTTGGATCTTTGAGGATTCCTAGTTATTGTTATTCGTGGAATGTGGATTGTATGACTCGTATTTTGCACTTTGTATTTGCACTAGCGAAACAGTGGAGTTTTGCTAACCCCTCGAGTATTCGGGGGGTGGATGTCTGTTTTGCATTCAGGTTTTGGAGCATAGCACAGGGTCGGCATGAAGGATGATGAAAGATGAATGATACTAATAACACGAGGACCCGTAAATTGTCGTATTGGTTTAGTTGTATTTTATTTCCGCTGCCGTATTCTTTCCCCGTTGTACGGGAGTGTGTTGTATTCGATCCCTGCGTGGGCATGTAATGCGTTTGAGTTGTATGTATTTATTGAAAGACCAAATCGGTCTACTGAGTCATTTTAGCCTTAAAGGCATTGTTGAGATGTTCGATGTTGTTACCAACCTGGTATATCCTTGAGGAAAGGTTCTACGGCGTGTAATATCCCTGAGCGGATTGGGGGTGTTACATAAATGGTATCGGAGCTTTGGTTGTGGAAACCTAGGTTGTCGGGTTTAGTGGTGTCTGTTGAGTTTTTGTCTCGTCATAATTTGTCTGACTGAGTCGTGTCGCGACGCGTCGTCTGAGTTTGTTGGTCATGATTAGTATCGTGGGGAGGTCATCATCTTCGTGCGACCTGTGGCTGTAAGTCTCCCTTCTTTGTGTTTGTGCCTCGTCTGATGCGAGTTAAAGGTATGATTATGAGTTAATTGACGGAATCCTCTTATGGATTTTGATTTCGTGATATGTGGTTATTTGACTCTCATATTTCGTTCATATGAGGAGTAGTGTTGCTGGATTATGCATGTTGGACTGTATTTATTTTATCCGCTGCGTGAGTTTTGTAATGGCTTTCGGCATTTTACCGACTGAGTTTTATTTTGAAAACTGATTCCCTTAACCGAGTTTTTGGCATTATGGCCTTGATCGTTTTGGCGAAATTCTTATGACGGTATTTAGTATTTTGCAAATGGATTTTGTGAGTTTTTTTTGAAATATTATCGTCATCGGCCTTTTTGGCGTTTTTGTAAATGGTTTTTAGTCTGGTACGTTCCGGCGCGGGACCCACGGTGCTATAATGTTCCGTGTAATTACCTGAAAATTTTGGGCATTCTAGCCCATTGAATTATCTTTGAAAACCTTGAGTATCTTAGAAAATAAATTTCGAGACGTACTTTTAAAATGAATTATTTTCTCGTGGTACATCCAAGGTGCCACAATATGTTTCAAAATTCTTCTACCTCGAGGACCAAAATGTTTTGAGATATTTTCAATGTTTTAGAAACACTTTTACTTAGATCCGAGGGTCGAATATTCTGAAAGTTTTTCACTAAGAGAAAGTGTCCTCATTTTTATCAAATGCGAAATGGTTCTCCAAAGTCTCGATAACGATGTTTCACGTTTGTACTTTTTTGAAAGGTGATACTGAAAATCAACCGGTGTTTTTTCTAAATTATTTTCAAAAGGAGGTTTTCGTTTTTAAAACCTATCCATTCCTGTTTGAGGGTTGGGTATGTATGTATGATGTTCGCGTTGTCGTTATGATGTTTGCTCCTGAGTATGATCGAATTGGTGGCATGAACGTCGAGGCGTTGCCACGCATTTGTTGTAATAGCCCTCAGTGAGAAGTGTGAACTGGTGTTTACTGTTTATCGCCTCGTGGTGATTTGCATGTTGTCGCACGAGTGTGAGTTGTTAAAGCTTGGATTTTTGTGCGTTTATGCACATGGGTGATTGTTTCATGATGTTTGTGATTGTGTGCTGGCTATCGTTCGGGCCGTTGTAATCGTCGAACGATGCCGTTGTTGTTGTGATTTTTGTATGCATTGATATGTTATGCTGAGTTGGCATCTCCGGTATGTTGTTTTGCTGTGTTATGTTCAATTGTATCTAGCATCTGTATTTTCGTTATGCCGAGCCGAGGCATTTTAACCGTGATGTGCCGGGGGAATGTACGTGCAATTTATCCTTCCTCGCCTGTGACGCGTTTCAAGTGCGGACTCAAGGGACATCATGTTCAGTTTTGTGAGTTGATTACTTAGCCTACTGAGGCACGGACTTGAGCATTGATATTAGGACCGGCTCCGAGGAGTCCCTGAGGGGCGTGGTCTATCAGTTGTATGTTATGTTATTTCCTCACCTTGTTGTTTCGAACTTCGGAAATTAAGTTCTTTTATTCGAAGTGGATCGGATTTGGAACTTTTGTGTTTTCGACTCTGTCGACTCGTTTATGCTCGTTAACATTTTATGAGCTTGCCCTGTCCCTTGCTTTTGTTGATCGAATGAGGGTGGTATTGTTTCGGAATTACTCGTTTGTCGTTGTGACTTTTCAATTGCTATTCCCGTTCTTGTGGATCTTATGTGAGTGCACATCTTGTTGTTTTCACCGGATCATGTTTTGTCTCGAGTCGAGATGTGAACCTCGGAGTTGTCAGTTGAACCTTATTGTTCTTCGTGATCCGAACATGATTGTTCGATTTTTGTTGTCTCGATCGTTGTGGTTCCATCATTGATTGTTCAGTTTTTGTTGACCCCATTTTGTGATTGTTGAGCGTTCAGACTCCTTCCTAATTTCCTTAAGTTCGGGAAATTAGTATCGTTTTCGATCTTCCAACCCTTGGGCGGTGGAATTCCGTATTTGTTCAGCGATTGGCTCGCGTATTGATTGATGTACCGTTAGGTTGGTCAATCGTGTTGATTTTCGTTCGTTGTGTTTTGCGATTGTTCGGATAATCGACTTGATTGTAATATCTGTCTGATGACGCTTGTCACTTGTTGGTTTTATTATGTCTCTATCGGTGGCGTTGTGTTGGTCATCTTGGAGCGTGTGTGCACACCCTATATTCTTTGCGTTGTTTGTAACGTTTCGCTGTTGGGCGTTAGTTACGCATTCTTGTGTATCTCATTGAAATATTCCTAGTGGTATATTTCTTCTCCCTCCTTGTTTTAAGTTTTGGGACGAAACTTCTTTTAAGGAGGGTAGAATGTAATACCCACAATTTCGGATTTCGGTGATTTTCTTTTTTTTTTTCAGCGGGAGTCCGTTTTATTGACTCGCTCATGACCGTTTCTGTAATACCCAGTTGTAATTCAGTAATTATCACTCAGTAATTATCATTCAGTATTTATCATTCAGTAATTGATACTCAGTAATTTCATTCATTATTGATCATTTGTCACTCAGATTCAGTCATGGTATTCATCATTCAGAGTAATTGTATCGTGTATCGATCGTCATTCATCATTAATCTGATTGGAGTTTCGTGCCGTGTTTATCATCATTGTCATTTTCGTTGCAAAGTCGTGCTTGAGGAGTAGCGCACGCTACATACTCCTTTAGCGTCGCTAATTGGGTATAGGTAGCGCACGCTACCGCTCGGCCTTTAGCGCACGCTAAGGCTACCTTGGCTGCAGTCCGTAAGGTACTGGACTGCAGGTGAGAATATTTGTAGCGCACGCTACGAGTGGTAAGTAGCGCGCGCTAACGGGTCGTAGTAGCGCACGCTATATGTGTGGAGTAGCGCGCGCTAGGGGGCGGACCAGGTTGAGTCCAGTGGCTACTGGACTGCACCGGGTTTATTCATAGCGCGCGCTATGCATTGTTGTTAGCGTACGCAACCGATATATTAGCGCACGCTAAATAATGGTTGTAGCGCACGCTATCGAGGTTAGATCAGAGGGCAGATGGTTTTCTGGACTCCAGTACTGGGCGTCAAATATTTCGCTAGCGCACGCTAACAATGGATATCAGCGCACGCTAGTAGTATGGCCGTAGCGCACGCTACAAAGAGGTACGTAGCGCGCGCTACCGTGTTCGGACAGTGGGTACTGGACTACCCAAATTACTCGTTAGCGCAAGCTATGCACAAGGGCTAGCGCACGCTAACCTGGACTGAGTATAAATTGGACAGTTTAGTCAGAGTTCGTCATTTTTCATCTCATTTCACTCCTTCGGTATTTTTGGGCGATTTCGAGCGATTCGGAGAGGATTCTTCGAGGTGTAATCATCAATCATCATCTTCAAGCTCATCTTTCGGATTGATCATCATTTCATCATCTTCATCACATCGAATCAAAGGTATTAATTTCTTGGATCTAGAATTTCGGATTTTTGGGTTTTTCCTTCCGATTTCTTCGTGTAAGCTCGGATTATCCTTGGAATATGTTAGTTATGGATTATCTACTTGGATAAATATATTCCTACGGATTTAATGGTTATTTTCGGAATTGTTTTCAAGAACCCTTGGGGTTGACTTCGGTTAATTGGGGATTTTCCGATTGATGTCGTTATAATCATGAATTATGGATTCCTAATGGATTATTGATATCATTGAAGTGTTTTGTTAGTTCGAAATACTCATTTTGGTGTGGGTTTCGACATATTCGGGATTGGATATTTCCGAAGTTGTGCGGTCGGTTATGTATTCGTTGGAATGCCTATGAGTTTGATTATCGTTGTTTCGACCTTTGGGTTAGTCGTGTTTTGTGGTTGGATACGTGTATTGAACGATTGTTGGTAATTATTGTTATTCAAGGTTGTTCGAGCGATCGGTATCTTGGTTAGGACGTTGTTCGTGGACAGACATTCTTCATCGGTATTGTGTAAGTTAACTCTTACTCGGTTAAAAGGATACTCATTCCTTTTGTTGTTGATTGCTCATAATCATAATTCATTCATCATAATATTAATCATTTTGTGACTTGTGGTTGTCGAATAATCATTTCATTCACGAGCAGCGGTTCCAAATCATTTCATTGGGTTATCAATCACGTCACTATTACTTTCATATCGGTGAGTCATCTTGGTTTTGTTTAATTATTATTCATTGGTATTCATCATGGTCATTCTCGTTCATGTGACCTTCCGGGTTCATATTGCGTGGCCGGGTGTGGCTGTGTGGAATTTTTAGTCGGGCACACGATGGTCATGTATTGGGTTCACCGATACATTGGACTGTGCACACGGTAACGCTTACCTCCGTGAGACTAATTAGGTACAAGGACGGATATGTCCGGACATTCGTCTTGTACACTTGCACAGAACATTACGGGCGTACTATGGTACTCCTCTTCAGCGTAATTCATAATTAAGAATATTTCATAACTTCAGTTAATTCATGATTGTGTAATTTCAACTCTTGAGGATTGTTGTTCTGTGTAACTGACCCCGTAGGGGGATTTTGTTTTCAGGTCACGGCAAGGCAAAGGCACGGGAAGAGCATGTCGACGGCGACGAGTCCCAGTGATACTAGTAGGGGGCCCCAGTCTTTCCGTTTGTTTCAGTCATTTAAGTCATTTCAGTTATTCTGTCATTTGTACTTTTCCGCTGCAAAATTCCGTCTGAGATGTTCATTTATTCAGGGTGGTGTATTTTATCTCCATATAAAATATACTAGTATTCTGTTTCGTCCTGGTGTAATGTACTTAAACTCCTCATCGGAGTATTTGGTAATATAATGTGGTTCGGTACTACAATTATATTATTTAATTCATCATTTTCATTCGCCTGGTGGGTCCCAGTCAGGGATCCACGGCACTGTAATATCCGCCTAGTTTGGGGTGTTACAGAGTTGGTATCAGAGCGTGGTTTTGAATACTACCCTCCAAGTCATGTCTCATTTGAAATCATCGTCATCGGACTAGTATCATTGGACTTTCGCGTCACGTGTGACCTGTGCAAATGCCGAGCCAATCAGACCAAGAACTGTAAGATTTCTAATGCCATGGTATAATTTCTGGTATTAATCATTCATTCATAATTCATCAGTTAACAATCCTCAATCATCATTGTCATTTTGACCGGGACGGTCAGGTTAACTCATTAATCAGTCAATTCATTTCATTGTTCAGTTGTTGATCATGAAGATCGGATCATTAATCTTGTTAACTCATCCAAGATAATCATTTCAGTAACTTCATCAGATAATCATGTCACGTCAATCAATCATTCATGTAATCGCTGTATTTGAGCGCGTATGCTCATTTTCATCATTTCATAATATAATCATAATGTGATACTCATGCGAGATGTATAATCATCATATGACTTTCCACTTCAGTATGGAAAGGGCTGGCAGAGGACGTGGAGGACGAGGCCGTGGAGCGGGCCGAATCCCGAGAACTCGTGCGAATACCCGTGCAAATGCCAGGAATAATGCTAATTCAGCGAGCAGCGACGCTGCCACTCATTCACCTGGACGCGATCATTCATTATCGGGGAGTCGTACCCGGGACACGGCTTAGTCAGAGTGTGTCCGGGTTGATCCACTCGCATTTATGCAGGGCATGATGGCCCAAATGACTCAGATGGCTCAGTTGATGGAGACGATGCATAACTCCGTCAATCAGAATCAGCAGGCTCCTCCGCCGCCACCTCAGAGGCAAGAGAGGAATGTGAGTAACATCATCGGCGATATCTCTCGCCAGAGGCCACCTACTTTTGAGGGCTCATCTGAGCCGGCAGATATCATTCATTGGCTCGAGCATTTCGAGAAGCTGTTTGCTATGGTAGAGTGTCCCGAGGGACACAAAGTTTCTGTTGCGGCTTACTACCTTGGTAAGAGCGCACATTCTTGGTGGTTGTCGTTGAAGCCCACCGAAGGATCTTGTACTTGGGATCAGTTCAAGACTCTCATGATGGAGAGGTATTATCCGGCCCCACTCAGAGAGGCCAAGCTATCAGAATTGCTCACCCCCGACCCCTCAACAGACGAGGATGTTCTCGCCATTGCCGAGAAATTTCAGGAACTTCTTCCTTTCGCCTCGTCCATCATTCATTCAGAGGCGGATAAAATCAAGTATTTCAGCAAGAGGCTGAAACCCCGTATGAGACTTCAGTTACTTAATCATAATTGCACCACGTTGGCCGAATTCATTGAGAAAGCTCCCACCTACGAGCTTACTGCTAAAGAAATTGCTAAGCAGCAACCTTCGTCTGCTAGCAAGAAGTCCAAGAATCGTAATCAGTATGACGGGAGTCAGGCCACTTTCAAGAAACCACGTGCGGGCTCCGCTTTTTCTGAGCGACCTCCTGTGTCGTCTAAACCCGCGGAATCTCAGTCTCGAGCGGCCAGTTCGGCCATCACCTGTTATAACTGCGGGGAACTTGGTCACCTCAGTACCAAGTGTCCGAAGCAGACTATCACATGTCATAATTGTGGAATTGCTGGGCATAAGGCCCGTTTTTGCCGTAGGGACTCCAAACCTACTCAGACGTCATCTCGTGCCCCTAAGCAGTCACCGTTCAGAATTAGGCCACTCAATCAGCGTCGTTTAAAACGACGGGAGCGACTAAAGGTGGAGCTTTTAGCCGCGGTCGGGAGCGTCGGTCTGGGACTAGCAAGCCCCGGATTTATGAGATGAAGAAGACCGATGATCCAGAGGCCCGAATGATCTCAGTACACTCGATATTCTATCTCAACCTGTGTGTACTCTTTTCGATACTGGTGCATCGCATTCATTCATTTCCGAGTCATGTTTGAGTAGACTACGTCCGGGTAGTGCTTCTAGTTGTGAGCCTTATGTCATTGGACTACCTGATGGTAGACGAATTATCGGTAATCGTGAGATTGAATTGTCGATTGATTTCATGGTCGTGTATGGCGGCGGACCTAATCGTGGTAGATTTGCCGAGGGACGACGTCATCTTGGGTATTGATTGGATGGATCGTCATGATGCCATCATTAATGTCCGTAGCGTATGGTCACTATCATTTCGACGATGGAGTTGAATGTGTGTTTGTGGAGGTAATCCCTACTGCAGTAAGGTCATTAATTCAATGAAAGCGGTAAGGTTACTCAATCGTGATGTGTCGGTTATTGGTGCTTTATTGCCAAACCCGAGATGTCATCAAGAATGTTAACGGATATTCCGGTGGTGAGGGAATATGCCGATGTTTTCAGACGAGCTACTTGGTTTGCCTCCACAGAGGGATGTGGAATTCACGATTGAGTTGGAGCACTGCACGTCCCGATATCGAAGGCGCCCGTGCGGATGGCCCCGACCGAAATGCAGGAATTAAAGAACCAACTTGAGGAGTTGTTCGAGAAAGGTTATATCCGACCGAGTGCGTCCCCGTGGGGAGCACCAGTGTTGTTTGTCAAGAAGAAGGATGGTTCATTCCGCTTATGTATTGATTATCGGGAGTTGAACAGGGTGACGATCAAGAATAAGTATCCCTTACCCCGTACTGATGATCTCTTAGATCAACTTCAGGGAGCTTCAGTATTTTCAAAGATCGACTTAAGGTCTGGATATCATCAGTTGCAGATCCGAGAGTCGGACATCGCGAGGACGGCGTTTCGAACACGCTATGGTCACTATGAGTTTGTGGTTATGCCGTTTGGATTGACTAATGCACCTGCGGTATTCATGGAATTAATGAATCGGGTTTTCATCGACTTTTTGGATCAGTTTGTTGTTGTCTTCATCGACGACATTTTGATTTATTCTCGTGACCGGGAGGAACACGAGTTCCACCTTCATCAAGTGCTAGACGTGTTGAGACGAGAACAACTTTATGGGAAGTTTTCTAAATGTGAGTTCTGGATGTCCGAAGTGACCTTTCTCGGACATGTAATTTCATCAGACGGAGTTCGTGTCGATCCTCAGAAGACGGAGGCTATTCGAGATTGGCTACCTCCGAAGAACGTTAAGGAAATCCGAAGTTTCCTCGGATTAGCGGGTTATTATCGGCGATTTGTAGAGGGATTTTCTCGAATCGCTCAACCCTTAACGAACCTTTTGCGGAAGGATAAGAAATACACGTGGTCCGACGCGTGTCAACGGAGTTTTGAGGAACTCAAGAGCCGGTTAATGTCAGCACCTGTACTTTCCTTACCGCAGGGGACGGAAGGATTTGTGGTCTATAGTGATGCGTCCGGACAGGGTCTCGGATGTGTGTTCATGCAGAACGGGAAGGTTATTGCCTATGCTTCACGGCAATTGAGACCTTACGAGGTTAATTATCCGACCCACGACCTGGAGCTAGCAGCCGTGGTGTTCGCTTTGAAAATTGGGCGTCACTATCTTTATGGCGTTACCTGTCAGATATTCACCGATCATAAGAGCTTAAAGTATATATTTACTCAGAAGGAGTTAAATATGCGTCAGAGACGGTGGTTGGAATTAATCAAAGATTATGATATTGAGATCCTCTACCACCCGGGCAAGGCGAACATTGTCGCCGACGCCTTGAGTCGTAAGTCCGTTCAGGAACAGATGCTTGCCCGTTTAACGATTCGAAGGAGCTTCGGGAATTCCTTAGACCCGAGATCGAGTGCAGCCGGCGAGTTCGGGCGGCTTTGTATGTTAGAGATTTCATCGTCACTCGAGGAGGAAATCCGAGAGAATCGGGGTTCGGACCCATCATTGTTGCGCATCCGAGAGGATGTGGCTCGAGGAAAGCCCCTGGATTTGTGGTCCACGAGGATGGACTTTTGAGGTTTAAGAATCGGTTGTGCGTATCGCGAATGACGAGTTGAAAAACTCGATTTTGACAGAAGCTCATGCTACTCCTTATTCTGTTCATCCGGGGTCTAGCAAGATGTACAAGGACTTGAAACAAAATTACTGGTGGAGTAATATGAAGCGAGAAGTCGCAGAATTTGTTTCGAGATGCTTAACCTGTCAACAAGTAAAGATTGAACATCAGCGACCGGCGGGTATGCTGAAACCCCTTCCTATTCCCGAGTGGAAGTGGGAAGACATTTCTATGGATTTCGTCACGAGTTTGCCGACGAGTCGTCGTGGCATGAACACAATCTGGGTGAACGTGGACCGCTTAACCAAATCAGCTCATTTCCTTGAAATCAAGGAAACGTGGGGTCCCGAGAGACTTGCTCAACTGTTCATCAAAGAGATAGTCAGACTGCACGGTACTCCTAAAAGTATCGTTTCCGATCGTGACGGGCGGTTTGCGTCGCATTTTTGGAAATCAGTTCATCGTGCTATGGGAACTCAGCTTAATCTCAGTACAGCTTTTCATCCTCAGTCCGACGGACAATCAGAGAGGACCATTCAGACATTAGAGGACATGTTGAGGGCATGCGTCCTCGATTGGAAAGACGATTGGGATGCCCAACTACCATTGATCGAGTTCACGTATAATAATAGTTGGCATGCTTCGATCAAGATGGCACCTTACGAGGCCTTGTATGGTCGTCGTTGTCGATCTCCGTTGTGTTGGGACGACTTATCTGAATCAATCGGCACCGAGCCCGATATGCTTATAGCCGCCCGTGAGAAGGTAGCTTTGATCAGGAGTCGTTTGTTGACCGCTCAGAGTCGACAGAAATCATATGCAGATAACCGTCGTCGACCATTAGAGTTCGAGGCTGGTGACCATGTGTTGGTCAAGGTATCCCCGAGTCGTGGTATCTTCCGTTTTGGGAAGAGGGGAAAGTTGAGTCCGAGATTCATTGGACCGTTTGAGATTTTGGATCGAGTGGGCGAGTTAGCTTATCGATTGGCTTTACCTCCGGGGTTGAGCCGAATTCATAATGTGTTTCATGTCTCTCAGTTGCGAAAGTATGTTGCCGACCCGAGTCACATACTTCAGTTCGACGAAATCGAGATCGCCGACGATCATTCATATGAGGAGCGTCCTATACGAGTTTTAGAGCGGCGAATCAAGCAGTTGAGGAATAAGACGATTCCTTTGGTTAAAATTCAGTGGTCTAGACACGGAGTCGAAGAGGCTACTTGGGAAACCGAGGATAGTATGCGGGAGAGTTATCCCGAGTTGTTTGACCCTTAGTTTCGGGGACGAAACTCTTTTAAGGGGGGGTGTATGTAATACCCAGTTGTAATTCAGTAATTATCACTCAGTAATTATCATTCAAGATTTATCATTCAAGAATTGATACTCGGTAATTTCATTCATTATTGATCATTTGTCACTCAGATTCATCATGGTATTCATCATTCGAGTAATTGTATTGTGTATCGATCGTCATTCATCATTAATCTGATTGGAGTTTCGTGCCGTGTTTATCATCATTGTCATTTTCGTTGCAAGTCGTGCTTGAGGAGTAGCGCACGCTACATACTCCTTTTAGCGTACGCTAATTGGGTATAGGTAGCGCACGCTACCGCTCAGCTTTAGCGCAAGCTATGGCTACCTTTTGCAGTCCGTAAGGTACTTGGGGCAGTGAGAATATTTGTAGCGCACGCTACGAGTGGTAAGTAGCGCGCTAACGGGTCGTAGTAGCGCACGCTATATGTGTGGAGTAGCGCGCTAGGCGGACGAGGTTGAGTCCGGTGGCTACTTTGGATCGCACCGGGTTTATTCATAGCGCGCGCTATGCATTGTTGTTAGCGTCGCAACCGATATATTAGCGCACGCTAAATAATGGTTGTAGCGCACGCTATCGAGGTTAGATCGAGAGGCGATGGTTTTACGGACTCCGATCGGGCGTCAAATATTTCGCTAGCGCACGCTAACAATGGATATCAGCGCACGCTAGTAGTATGGCCGTAGCGCACGCTACAAAGAGGTACGTAGCGCGCGCTACCGTGTTCGGACAGTGGGTACTGGACTACCCAAATTACTCGTTAGCGCACGCTATGCACAAGGGCTAGCGCACACTAACCTGGACTGAGTATAAATTGGACAGTTTAGTCAGAGTTCGTCATTTTTCATCTCATTTCACTCCTTCGGTATTTTTGGGCGATTTCGAGCGATTCTGAGAGGATTCTTCGAGGTGTAATCATCAATCATCATCTTCAAGCTCATCTTTCGGATTGATCATCATTTCATCATCTTCATCACATCGAATCAAAGGTATTAATTTCTTGGATCTAGAATTTGGATTTTGGGTTTTTCCTTCCGATTTCTTCGTAAGCTCGGATTATCCTTGGAATATGTTAGTTATGGATTATCTACTTGGATAAATATATTCCTACGGATTTAATGGTTATTTTCGGAATTGTTTTCAAGAACCCTTGGGGTTGACTTCGGTTAATTGGGGATTTTCCGATTGATGTCGTTATAATCATGAATTATGGATTCCTAATGGATTATTGATATCATTGAAGTGTTTTGTTAGTTCGAAATACTCATTTTGGTGTGGGTTTCGACATATTCGGTATTGGATATTTCCGAAGTTGTGCGGTCGGTTATGTATTCGTTGGAATGCCTATGAGTTTGATTATCGTTGTTTCGACCTTTGGGTTAGTCGTGTTTTGTGGTTGGATACGTGTATTGAACGATTGTTGGTAATTATTGTTATTCAAGGTTGTTCGAGCGATCGGTATCTTGGTTAGGACGTTGTTCGTGGACGGACATTCTTCATCGGTATTGTGTAAGTTAACTCTTACTCGGTTAAAAGGATACTCATTCCTTTTGTTGTTGATTGCTCATAATCATAATTCATTCATCATAATATTAATCATTTTGAGACTTGTGGTTGTCGAATAATCATTTCATTCACGAGGAACGACGGTTCCAAATCATTTCAATGGGTTATCAATCACGTCACTATTACTTTCATATCGGTGAGTCATCTTGGTTTTGTTTAATTATTATTCATTGGTATTCATCATGGTCATTCTCGTTCATGTGACCTTCCGGGTTCATATTGCGTGGCCGGGTGTGGCTGTGTGGAATTTTTAGTCGGGCACACGATGGTCATGTATTGGGTTCACCGATACATTGGACTGTGCACACGGTAACGCTTACCTCCGTGAGACTAATTAGGTACAAGGACGGATGTGTCCAGACATTCGTCTTGTACACTTTACCTGCACATTACGGGCGTACTATGGTACTCCTCTTGGCGTAATTCATAATTAAGAATATTTCATAACTTGATTAATTCATGATTGTGTAATTTCAACTCTTGAGGATTGTTGTTACGTATGGCCCGACCCGTAGGGGGATTTTGTTTTCAGGTCACGGCAAGGCAAAGGCACGGGAAGAGCATGTCGACGGCGACGAGTCCCAGTGATACTAGTAGGGGGCCCCAGTCTTTCCGTTTGTTTCAGTCATTTAAGTCATTTCAGTTATTCTGTCATTTGTACTTTTCCGCTGCAAAATTCCGTCTGAGATGTTCATTTATTCAGGGTGGTGTATTTTATCTCCATATAAAATATACTAGTATTCTATTTCGTCCTGGTGTAATGTACTTAAACTCCTCATCGGAGTATTTGGTAATATAATGTGGTTCGGTACTACAATTATATTATTTAATTCATCATTTTCATTCGCCTGGTGGGTCCCAGTCAGGGATCCACGGCACTGTAATATCCGCCTAGTTTGGGGTGTTACAGTTTCGACATTCCGAGAATATTTAATTCTCCACTTTTTGTCATCCAAGTTTGTTTCGGTATCGTTTTGTTGAGTTCCATGCTTTTTAGCGACTTTTCCGCACTCGAGTTCAATTCTTGTGAATCTCGTTCGAAACTACTGTTTCGAGTTTCCCGTATGTCCGTTTAAATTTGTTAGACGTGTTGTGAACTTCGGTTTGGTTATTCGATCACGTATCGTGATTTTCGGGCATTTTGGGACATTTTATAATTTACCCAAAGTTGTGGGTATCCGCATTCGTAATTGTTGTCTTGACCCTTTTTCTTGGTCGCGTGCGATTAATTGTTGCATGATATTTCGTTTCGGATCGATGATGTTGTCCGCCAGCGTTTTGTCATGTTCGTTCCGTGCGTTTTCGGAAACCGAATTGTCGAGTCATGGCGGCTGGGCACTGGCCGGACGGGTGCAGCGGGCACTGTCGGGAGTGCTGGGCACTGGCTGGGCAGACGCGGCAGGAACCGGCGTAGCGCGTGCTACTGCCGACAGACTGCGCACGCTAGTTCGGCAGTACTAGCGCACGTTATTAGGCCGGCCAGCGCACGCTATCAGGCTCGGCAGAGTGGTTACTAAATCTTGGACTCGGGAGGATCGGCGAGTGGCGCGCACGCTCTGCGCCGGTCGTGTGGCGCTAATCGACATGTGTAGCGCACGCTTCCGGCCGACTAGCGTACGTTACCTGGCCGAGCAGTTTGGTCCAGAGGGTTCTGGACAGATCGGCTAGCGCGCGCTAGCGTCCGCGCAACGCACGCTATCGGGGGCGGGCAGGCAGGTCCCGGTCGGCAGTTGGGTCATCAGTGCCGGGTCGTGTGGGGCCCGGCCGAGAGTTCTGGGCGATACTGGCCGATAGCGCACGCTACTGCCGGAAGGGTAGCGCACGCTAGTCCGGCCCAGTATAAATGCGACAGAGCAGTCCAGTTTCGGTCATTTTTCCCATTTCTCTCTTTCTCTTCTGCGGCTGGAGCCTTGGGGATCTTGAAGCCATGTTGTTGAACAACAAATCCACGAAGTTCTTGAGTTCATATCATTGATTGATCATCCTATATCGTCCTTTGATCCAGCAAATCAAGGTAATCTCTTCTTAGAACCCTAGTTTCTTGAATTTTGGGGTTTTTGCGTTTTTGTCCGATTCGTTCCGTATTGCCATGATGGGTATGATTAATCTTAGTAGTATTCTTGGGTTTAACATCATTTAATCCATTGTTCTTCGTCGAATTAAAGTATATTTCTTGATTTCCTTCGAATCGACTTTTTGGGGGATTTGTTCTTGATCTCGTTTTCCATCCATTTTTGATGGATCGATTGTGGTTAAATGATCTTTTTAAACATATCTTATGGATTGAATATCCATATTTCGGTTGGGAAGTCCATTTTCATGTTTTGTCGGGTCGATTCGTGTTCTTGGCCGTTTCTGGGGAAATCCTTGAACTTTCGTCGTTTGTTCCTTGAATTCAGCGGCTTTGGGTCGTACTTTGGAATTCATTTTCATTGTTGTTATTGTCCTTCGTAGTTTATTATCGCGAGTTGGCGTTCGGTGGAGTCGGCGGGTTCGTAGTCGGTTCGTGCCAACCTACTTCAGTCGATTCTCCGCGTTGTGGTTATTCGAGGCAAGTACCTTGTCCATACAATTCTTGTTTTATGGATATGATAATTAGTGATCGTCTCTATGTGTTTGTTTGATCATTTTATTTGAACTTTCAAAAGATTCGGTTTAGCCTCGTTAAAGGCTTACATTCAAAATGCGCGTGCTTTGTAAATTGTGTGGGTTTTAAGAGACTACATGAATCCTTTGGATATGTTTGGTGTTGATGTTATGCTTGGTAATGCGTGTGTACGTATATGGCTTCATTTCGGTGCATTGTGGTTTGACGTGGTGTTTTGCTTAGTGTTTGATGCCTCTGGGCGAATTGTTTGGATATCTTTGTTGCATGGTGCTATGTGTGTGATTGTGTGAATGTGGGCGGGGCTTACGGTGGCACATGGAATGTGATCATGTGGCCAGGATGCAACAAGCGATTGATCCAACTATGAAAGCCTAAGAAAAACTACGGTGACACATGGCATGCGATCATGTGGTCAGGATGCAACAGGTGATTGATCCAACCGTGAGCGCCAAAGATAATCTACGGTGGCACATGGCATGTGATCATGTGGCCAGGATGCAACAAATGATTGATCCAACCGTGAGATGTTGTGATTTGTTTATCTTGCCATCTCGGGAGGGTCCTTAGAGGCCTCAGGTGGGATTTGTGGCTTCGCCCCGGTCCTAGGCGATGCATGTGCGTGATTTGTTTTATGATATAGCCAGCTCGGGAGGGTCCTTAGAGGCCTCGAGTGGGATTTGTGGCTTCGTCCCGGTCCTAGGCAATACTTGTACGTGATTATGTTATGTTGATTTTATGTCCGTTGAGGACACTCGATGCGAGCTCTGGCCCTGTGAATTGTTGTTGGATTTATTTGTGAAAATGAAACCTTTGGGCTGTGACCCCTGTTGATTTTGGAAAGAGAAGGATTCTGAAATCCTAAATTGTTTTTTATTAAAACTCCCGATGGAATTTTAAACTGTTTTATAAATTGTTTCCCCTGATTGGTGATCTTTCAGTTTTGGAATGTTTTTTCCCAAACTCTTACCTCGGGAAGTACTTTTCGTTATGTTTGGATCTTTGAGGATTCCTAGTTATTGTTGTTCGTGGAATGTGGATTGTATGACTCATATTTTGCACTTTGTATTTGCACTAGCGAAACAGTGGATTTTTGCTAACCCTCGAGTATTCGGGGGGTCGATGTCTGTTTTGCATTCAGGTTTTGGAGCATAGCACAGGGTCGGCATGAAGGATGATGAAAGATGAACGATACTAATCACACGAGGACTCATACATTGTCGTATTGGTTTAGTTGTATTTTATTTCCGCTGTGGTATTCTTTCCCCGTTGTACGGGAGTGTGTTGTATTCGACCCTGCGTGGGCATGTAATGCATTTGAGTTGTATGTATTTATTGAAATACCAAATAGGTCTACTGAGTCATTTTAGCCTTAAAGGCATTGTTGAGATGTTCGATGTCGTTATGAGCCTGGTAGATCCTTGAGGAAAGGTTCTACGGCGTGTAATATCCCTGAGCGGATTGGGGGTGTTACAGCCACTACGAAGGCAGTCAATGGTTATAAAATGTCTTCAGGTACTCCTGTGAGCGCTCATTTCCTTAAGATGAAGGTCTACATTGAGCATCTTGAAAGGATAGGAGCTCCTATCAGTCAGGAACTCGCTATATATATGATCTTAGCATCACTGCCTTCATAGTACGGTCAGTTTGTCGTAAACTTCAACATGCACAACATGGAGAACACTATTACTGAGTTGTATGGGAAGCTAAAACAAACTAAGACAAACATTAAGAAAGTTGTTAGTAATGTTTTAATGGTTCAAAAGAAATGGAATAAAAGGAAAGGGAATAAGATGGCCCGAAAGATAAAGGTAAGGGTAAAATGAAAATGTTGCCTAAACCCAAACCTAAATCTTTCAAGAAGTCATCGAAACAACCCAAAGGAGGGGCTTCCTACCACTGCAATGAAACTGGTCATTGGAAAAGGAATTGCAATGCCTACCTGGAAGAAATGAGGAAACGGAAGAGCAGTGAGACTGCTGCTTCAGGTATTCTTGTTATAGAAGTCAATTTATCTACTTCTTCATAATGGGTATTAGATACTGGTAGTGAAGCTCACATTTGTGTGAATGCGCAGGGGCTGCGAAAGAGTAGGCAACTGGTAAAAAGTGAAATGGATCTACTGTTGGGATTCGGTGCCTAAAATGAAGGCTCAGCGGAAGCCGTAAAATGAAAATTAATTCGATCTGAATCCCTACGAGGATCGATCGAGCTACGTATATATGAATATATAAACGAAAAACAAGAGTTATAAGAAACTCACCCTTGAAGTCCGTTGATTAAATGGTAACCTTCTCTTGAGCTATTCCCCATGGTTTGATTGATCTCTACAAATCCAATCCGCTCCAAGCTCTTGAACGATCCAACGCCGAAAGCACCGCGTCTCTACTTGCCACGCACCGGAGAAACGACCGGAATGACAACACCCAATTAACCTCTAAGGTTACGGCCAGAATCAAGTGATGAAGCTTTGTATGTTAATATTATTACACTCTAAGTATTTTAATCTTACTCTCTCAATATCTTCTCTCAATTTTCTCCAAGAAAAACAAAGAAGAAGTGAATGAAGAAGATGAAGATGAGTGTTAAACTCAAAGTCTATCCCTCTCTCTCTTTACTCACGTTTGGAATGGCATACCCACAAGTGAAGTGAGATTCTTCTTTTTATTCTCCATAAAATCCTCCCAAATCATGACCAAACAATTAAAATGAATTAATTAAAAGATATTTTTCCCTTGACACTTCAAGTCATCCACCAATTTAGGTGGTGACAATGACCAAAGGAAAGGGGAGGGAAAGTGGGCGGCCATCTAGAAGGAGCCGGGACGAGTTTGTTCCGTTTCGGACTCCCGTGAGTCCAAACAGATAAACTCATATTCCGTTCCGATGTATTTGTGTCGATTAATTAATCTAATCAATTAATCACATTAAATACATAATAACGTAATTAATTCCTTCAAAAAATAATTATTTGTATAAATTAAATTAATCACCCAGTAATTTATTTAATTCACTAGGCCGTAAATCAATTTATCCAATAAATCAATTTAAACATCTAATGTCCCAAATTAGATATCCAATATCTAATATTCATAATGAGATAATAAGCTTGATACATTCCGTCGTCAATCCTATTGCGCGACTCGGTAGGTCCGTCTCAGTCAGCAATGGGAGGAACCAAAGAGTAGTAGCACTACCTAGCCAGCCTGGCGGCCTACACTGTACCCCAATTGAGAACGAATGATGGGATCATTCAAGAACCATTATGTCGTGAAAACCAGTATACGTATAAACCCTTCTTTCACATGTCCCGATCAAGTTATAGGGTCACAGTCAGTTAAACCCTATCTGTACTTGACGCTATGCATGTGTTAATGCAAATCGAGATCATCGAGTTGTCGTGTATCTAATACAACTAGCTCCAATGTTTTGGCCAAAGACTTATGATCTCATCTACCAATAACCGCATAGGACATATAACCCGCTGACTAACGGGAGAAAGAATTCTATCTTGGTATTCAGTAGGACCTTCTACTTGCCCGTCAAGATGCACGTCGAGGTTGACCCCCCGCCTTTCGGTTTACAGGGTCGAACTACTCTGATGAAAATCTTGACGTGACAAGCACATCCCTACTAAATCCTCAAGTTGAAGGTTCACGAATACCTATCACAACCTTTCAATTCCATCATTGATTTTCCCGGAGTGAAATCCATGTGACGAATCGGGGTGAGTCGGTTCGAGTATACTAATCCAATTAGCATACCTATAACGTGTGCTCCCACTAACCATTGGCATTCGACAGGCACTCTCCTTGTCAAAGAACATGTCATACAAGTCTTCAAATAAACTTAACGCCCAGTCAAGTTTCATCAACTTGCGAACGATTAAGTATTTGAGCTATAAACCTTTCCAGTGCTGATCCCCTTATCCAATAAGGAGTGGAACGTTTTGCTCTCAAATACACAAACTAGTTTCTATATGTATATTTATGAGTTAGGAATGCCAGTAACTACCAGTAAATAAAGAAACATCCATTGCCTTATATTGATGATTTACATAATAACAAGTACGATGCCCTCACTCAACATCCTCTGAGTGGCATTCGAGGGAATACTCCTAACAATCTCCCACTTGCACTCAATGCCACACACTATGGTATGTAATACCCATGTTCTCCAGATGACGCTCCAAGCTATTCTGAGAAAGTGGCTTGGTCAGTGGATCGGCGACGTTGTTGGTCGAGTCTACTCTGTGCAGCACAATCTATCCCTTGCGAACAAATTTTCTTACGAGATGATACTTCCTCTCAATATGTTTGGTGCTGTTGTGAAACCTCGGATCCTTGGCCTGCGCTACACCTCCGTCGTTGTCGCAGTACAGCGGAACAGGCAGCTCAGCACATGGCATCACTTGAAGTTCTCCCAGAAACTTCTTAATCCAGAACACTTCCTTGGAAGCCTCCGAGGCTGCTTGATACTCAGCCTGACAGGTGGATTCAGCAGTCGCGCTTTGCTTGGCGCTACGCCAAGATACTGCTCCTCCATTAAGAGTAAATATGTAGCCAGAAGTAGACATCGAGTTATCCTTCAGTCCTTGGAAGTCCGAATCAGTGAATCCCACCACATCCAATTCTCTACCGCCATACATCAGAACCATATCTCTAGTCCTTCTTAAGTACTTGAGAACGTTCTTTACGGCAGTCCAATGTTCCCTACCTGGGTTTGCCTGAAACCTACTCCCGACGCGTACAGCATGCGCGATGTCAGGTCTTGCACACAACATAACATACATAAGGCTACCCACGGCCGAAGCATATGGTATATTACTCATTTCCTTTCCTTGTTCCTCACTTTGAGGACACATCTTCAAGGAGAGTTTTATTCGATGTCGCATCGGTAGAAACCCTCTTTTAGAATCATCCATCTTAAATTGCTTTAAGATTTTATCTATATAGAGGGCTTGGGAAAGACCTGTTGTTCTCTTCGTTCTATCCCGGTAGAGCCGAATACCAAGAATATAGGTAGCTTCTCCCGAGTCTTTCATGGAGAAACTACTCGAAAGCTAAGCTTTCACAAAACTGAGCATTCCCACATCATTTCCTATTAGTAGAATGTCATCTACATATAGTATTAAGAATGTGATCTTGCTCCCACTAACCCTCTTGTATGCACAAGGTTCCTCTTCATTTTGCACGAAGTCAAACTCTTTGACCGCCTCGTCAAAACGAAGGTTCCAACTACGCGACGCTTGCTTCAGTCCATAAATGGAACGCTGAAGCTTGCACACTTTCTGAATATCGACTTCGGACACAAAGCCTTTAGGCTGCTCCATATTGATTTCCTCCTCGAGAAATCCATTAAGAAAAGCCGTCTTTACGTCCATTTGCCATATCTCAAAATTGTGGTAGGCAGCTATAGCAAGCATCATGCAAATAGACTTGATCATGGCTATGGGCGAGAAGGTATCGTGGTAATCGATCCCTTCTTTCTGGGTATAACCCTTTGCCACAAGCCTGGCCTTATAGACGTCAACCTTGCCATCACCATCAGTCTTTCTCTTGTAGATCCACTTGTTCCCAATAGGCACTATGCCCTTGGGGCGGTCTACTAGAGTCCAGACCTGATTGACCTGCATTGAGTCTATCTCAGCTTCCATAGCTTCACACCATTTCGCGGAGTCTACATCTGCCATCGCTTGGTCATAGGTCGTCGGGTCGGTCTCTTGGCTATCACTTGGAACCTCATGGAGACCCAGCTCCTCCAAGTGCACAAGCCCGTACCTCTCAGGTAAATGAGACACCCTACTATACCTACGAGGTGGTTGTACTTGTGTTTCAGAAGGTTCGGTTCCAGCTTTCAGACAGTGTCTCCCGAGGAGTTTCATTGTATTCTTCTAAAGAAATACTTCTACCTGCTCCGCCTTCCTGAATGAACTCATCTTCCAGGAAGTGTGCTTGTAAAGCAACAACGATCTTTCGATCTTCGGGCATGTAGAATAGATATCCCATCATTCCAGATGGGAATCCAATGAAACGTCCCTTCGCGGACCTAGCTTCCAACTTCTCCACCTTAGTCTTCTTGACATAGGCGGGACATCCCCAAATTCTAATGTGATTAAGACTTGGTTTCCTGCCCTCCCACATCTCATGTGGAGTTTTAGGAATGGATTTGGAAGGACATCTGTTCAAGATGAAAGCAGCAGTCAGGAGTGTATTGTAATAATCGTACCTTTTATCGCTTATAATTAGGAATTCAGGAACTTTGTAGATTGGTTCGTAAATTTTTTCGAACATTGGTATCATGTGTTTGATTCGAAATTGAGCCTGTATGTTGTGTTTCTTGTTAGTATCCCGTTAATATCCGTCATCGTGGTGTCGAACCGCTTGCATCGCTTCTGCAACCCAGGATTAGCGTACGCTACTTTATATGGGTAGCGTACGCAACGGAAGTTGTAGGCTAACGCGCGCTACTACAAGAGGTTACGCACGCTAACCGAAGATGGGGCGCCCAGAGAACACCGGATCGGGACTAAAATTGAGCTAGCGCACGCTAAGGCATCATAGTTGCGGACGCTAGGGGAACAGCGCACGCCACGGTTGGGTGTTAGCGCGCTAAGTGACCGGACAAGAAGTGATGTGAGGTCTGGACTTTAGCCGCACCAATGTAACGTGCGCTAAGACGGGCGTTGCGGCGCTAACTCGTCGGTCGTAGCGCACGCTATTCGGGTCAGAACGCACGCTACCGGTGGGATGGAAGGGTTTCGAACAGGCGAAGGTTACGGACTTAGATCGACACCGGATAGCGGACGCTAAGGCGGTAGCTGAGCCCGCTTCCTCGGCGATTCAGCGCTCGCTAAATCGATTGAGTAGCGCACGCTATCGGATGTGGTGCACACCACCGGCTCGGGCGTAAGGGTCTGGGTCAGAGACCTAGGCCGATAGCGCGCGCTATTCGGTAGCGTTAGCGCGCTATTCGTAAGCGTTAGCGCGCGCTAAGGCGCACTTATATAAATACATGTGTTGTGGTCAACACTTGTCATTTTTCATTTTCTCTCCTCTTCTTGAGCTTCTAGACGACTCCGGGTGGTAGGCGGGGGCTATCGGCGGAGCACGGTTGAAACTCAAATCTTTCCAACTTCAAGGAAAGATCTATCAATCTTACGTCGTCTTCACCAAGGAATCGAGGTAATCCTTTCGTAGAACCCTAACTTTGGGGAAATTTGGGGATTTTGGGGATCTCGTTTCTCCAGCCGTTTTAACTCCAAATCATGATGGATTGTAGTTGAAAATGGTTGTATAGGTATGATTTCATGATTTCCTCAAGGTTTTGTGGATTGATTCCAAATCCTCTTTTGTAAATCGAGCAAAACCCATTACGCCCTCGTAGTACTCGATTAAATGGTCCTAAGGGTAGAACTTAGGATGGATTTTCATGTCTCCAACAAATTGTAACGATTAACGCCTCAATGTTTGTTAGGAGCGGGATTCGAAGATAGTTCGGACCGTAACCTTGTTCGTCAATCTGCCTTTGAGAGTAAGAAAGTTCAGGCAAGTACTTTATTGCATTAGTTTATGGCATGCATTTCGTGATGGTTTAGAGAATGATGAGAGTTGAAAGGTTATTCTCGGGTACTCTCACTCGGGGATTGACTCGACGGGTCACACGGACCTCAGTGGCTTAGCGGCCGGACCGGTCACGAGAGATACTTTGAGTGGACATCCTCACCGGGATTGTTCGACGGGCACACAGGACTTGGTGGCTTGAGGCCGGACCGGTCGCGAGGGTTGTCGAGTGTTTTTACCGGTGATTGATATTGATATTCCGAATATCGTAAAATGAACTGTTTTGGGATCTTGAAATGATTTGGAAATGCCTGTGGATTAAAATAATTGTAATACTGTACTTGCACTAGCGGTTGTGGCTAACCCCATTGTTGGGGTGGAATGTTTTGTACATTTCAGGTAATCTCGAGGGACAGGAGCCCCCATGTGGCGCACACGGAGTTGACAAGCACACTGGACGTTAGAGAGCTCGCATCAGTCGTTGTATTGTGATGTTGAGTCAGTTTTATATACTGTATTATGGGTGGTTTTGAGTTGTACTTTGTCGTGTAATGTTTGCGTTCAGTGATGATTTGAAATATACTCTTTTGGCCGCGGCCGAGGCCTAACTTGTGTTTTGTAACCTTTGTTGGACTATTATGTCATGGTTGTTATGTATTGGATTGTGGTTAAATCTTGTGTGTCGTCAGCCTGGCGGGACCCTTGTGTGTCCTGTGGCGTGTAATATTCCCGGTTGGATCTGGGGGTGTTACATTTATGGTATCAGAGCCTAGGTTTCGGAAATACCTAGGCCTTTGGACATTCGATTGTCAAGTCGTAAGAGTCGTATAAACAGATCGAGCTAAACACCGTGTGATGCTGTCGAGCCGTGTGACCCATGGTGGTAAGACTCCTTAACTCTCTTTGTGCCTTGTCGCTTTCATAGTAAGGTAGATTTAAGTTCCTTGAATTATGAACTGTTCTGATAATTTTAATCCTTCTATATCTCAGTATGCTGAGAGGCCGTGGTGGACGTGGCGGACGTGGACGCGGCAGAGGCCGTGGTCGTGGTACCGCTAACGAATCTGGCACACATTCTAATGATGCATCTGATTCGGCATCCCATACGGAGCCGAACACCGCTTCTTTGAACCCGAGCGGTCAGCCAGATCCTACTGTAAGTCAAGAACCGTCGGCTGACACTAATGTGAATGCCGGCATAGCTGCTATACTCCAGCAGGTAGCGGCACAATTAGTCAAGTTGAATGAATCCGGACGTCATGATCAACCCACAGATGAGAGTAAATGGCTTCAGGGGGTGATGAAGATGCAACCTCCTCGTTTTACTGGTGCGTCTGATACATTGGGATGGGAAGGATGGTTGTTTCAGTTTGGCAGAATTTTTGACGCCGTTGCGTGCCCCGAAGAAAGACGGGTCCCTATTGTACAGTACTTCCTTGACAAGGAGGCTGCGGATTGGTGGGAAGCTGCGAAACCTACGGATCGTGTGGCCACTTGGGCCGAGTTTAAAGCTGCGATAGAGGAAGAGTATTGCCCTTGGCCTATTAGAGAAAAACGAATTGCAGATTTCTTTACGGCAACACCTCAGGATGTACCTGTCACCGAGGCCATTGTTACGTATAATCAGCAACTCAACCATGTTCGTGAGCAAGTAAGGACCGAAGCGGATAAAATCCGTTACTTTGATTTGAGAATGAAGCCCAGGATTCGTGAGGCTATGGCGGGTTTCAGATGCGTTACGTTGAAGGAATATCAGGATCGTGCTTTGGCTATCGAGATGGTCATTTCCGCGTCAAGGTCGGGTACCGAGATGAAGAAGCCAAAGACGACCGGTGGTTTTTCTGGAAGTAAAAGTGGTGGGTTTCACAAATCTCAAGCTTCTCACTCTGCTATCGGGAAATCTGCTCAGCAAGCCAGTAGTGCTCCGAGTTTACGACTGGGCCAGTCTTCTGCCTTTGGTAGAGGACAATGTTTCAATTGTAATCAAACAGGCCATCAGTGTCGGGAATGTCCACTTCCTCCCGTTATTTGTTTCACTTGCGGTCAAGCTGGTCATCGGGCGGCTCATTGCGAGGCTGCCACCAAAATTGTTAAACAGCAGAGCTCGGCACCAACTCCGAGTGTGAACCCGGGGACTACATCTAATCAGCCGCAACAGACTCTGGGACGTGGAAGAGGTCGAGGTCGGTGGGATCGACAAGCTGCATCGAGTGTGGGTTCGGTGCAGCCAAGAGTGTACCAGATGAGGCGTGCAGACGAAGCAGAGGCTACGGTAGCTGCAGGTATCACGCAAATACTTTCTCAACCTGTATCGGTATTATTTGATTCGGGAGCTACCCATTCGTTCATTGCTCTTGATTGTGTGAAACGTTTGGGTCTTGGGTATTTGATTGAGTGCGAACCATTCTTAGTAAGCACTCCTAGTGGAGAGCGTTTGATTGGGAATCAAGAGATTAAAAATTGTCTCGTGTATATCGGGAGTCGAGATTGGCCTTCAGACCTCATAGTGGTAGATCTGAAAGGAGAGGATGTAATTCTGGGAGATGATTGGTTAAATCGCCATGGTGCTATCATGAACTACAGGACGCGAACTATTTCTATAATAGCGGAAGATGGTGTCGAGCACACTTTCTTGGGTCGTAGACCGGGTAGTTCAGGTGGAGTGATTTCTGCCGTTAAGGCGATAAAATTGTTAAAACAAGACTGTATTGGTTATTGGTGTTACGCCATGAGCACAAATGACGGTGAAGCCGATTTATTATCCATTCCAGTCGTGAATGAATACCCAGATGTATTTCCGGATGACCTACGGGATTACCTCCATCTAGAGAAGTAGAGTTTCCTATTGACCTTGTGCCAAGCGCAACACTGCTTTCCCGAGCGCCTTATCGTATGGCCCTCCGAGATGTTAGAACAGAAGAAACAATTGGGCGAGCTTCTGGATAAAGGGTACATCCGACCTAGTGCATCACCTTGGGGTGCGCCGGTCCTTTTCGTTAAGAAGAAGGACGGATCGTTCCGTCTATGCATTGATTATCGGGAATTGAATAAGTTAACTATTAAGAACAAATATCCTTTACCTCGGATAGACGATTTGTTCGACCAACTTCAGGGTGCCACAGTATTCTCTAAAATTGATTTGCGATCGGGATATTACCAGCTGAGGATTCGGGATTTTGACATTCCGAAGACTGCCTTCCGTACTCGGTACGGCCATTACGAATTTGTGGTTATGCCATTTGGCCTGACCAACGCTCCTGCCGTGTTTATGCAGTTGATGAACAAAGTTTTCATTGACTATCTTGATAAATTTGTGGTCGTTTTCATTGATGATATTCTTGTCTACTCCCGGAATGAGGAAGATCATGCTAAACATCTCCGAATGGTGTTGAACACTTTGAGAATGGAGAAACTTTACGCTAAATTCTCAAAGTGCGAGTTCTGGCTTAAAGAGGTGACATTTCTTGGTCACGTAATTTCGATCGATGGAGTTCGAGTGGATCCCCAAAAGATAGCGGCCATTGTTGAGTGGGAACCCCCTAGGAATGTGAAGGAGACCAGGAGCTTTCTAGGGCTTGCCGGATACTATCGCAGGTTCGTCGAAGGATTTTCAAAAATCGCTCGACCACTTACTCGATTGCTCCGAAATCTCGAAATTGAGTGGACAAACGAGAGGCAAAACAGCTTTTGATGAGCTTAAACGACGATTAACTTCGGCGCCCGTGTTATCGTTACCTCAGGTACCGACGATTACGAGGTGTACGGTGATGCTTCGTGACTTGGAGTGGGTTGTGTTTTGATGCAAAGAGGTAGAGTGATTTCATATGCGTCCCGACAATTGAAACCATATGAAATGAATTACCCTACCCATGATTTAGAGTTATCGGCGGTTGTATTCGCGTTAAAAATTTGGAGGCATTATCTTTATGGTTCCCCGTGTAAAATCTACACGGATCATAAAAGTCTAAAATATATATTTAGCCAAAAGGAGCTAAATATGAGACAACGTCGATGGTTGGAGCTGATTAAGGATTACGACCTGGAAATATTATATCACCCAGGAAAAGCTAATGTGGTAGCGGACGCATTAAGTCGAAAACCCGTAGCCCTCCAAATGCTGAGTATGCTTACATCTCAACACGAGATCCGTCGAGACATAATTAGGCAAGATATAGAGATTTGGCTCCAGAAAGTTCAAGGCCAATTATGTACTTTGGAGATCACGTCGTCCTTGAACAACGAAGTCAAGTCGAAGCAATTTGAGGATCCGTTACTAGTCCAGCTAAGGAAGGATGTGATGAGAGGAAAAGCTCCAGGATTTATGATTCAGGATGATGGTGTTTTAAAGTTTAGAGGTAGACTTTGTATACCTGCAGACGTCGAACTTAAGCAGACCATATTGAGGGAAGCGCACACTACACCGTATTCTCTTCACCCCGGTACGAGCAAAATGTATAAGGATTTGAAGAATAACTATTGGTGGAGCAATATGAAGAATGATGTTGAAGAGTTCGTTTCGAAATGCTTGACGTGTCAACAAGTCAAGGTTGAACATCAACGGCCAGCGGGGTTGCTTAAATCGCTACCAATCCCAGAATGGAAATGGGAGGATATAACGATGGATTTTGTCACCAACATGCCGAGCACGCGAACAGGGATGAACATGATCTGGGTTATTGTCGATCGACTAACCAAGTCAGCCCACTTTCTGGGAATTAAGGATAATTGGGGGCCCGAAAAACTAGCTCGTGTATTCATCGCGGAAATTGTAAGGTTACACGGGACTCCTAAGAGCATTATTTCCGATCGAGACGGTAGATTTGTGTCGCACTTTTGGCAATCCGTTCATCGAGCTTTAGGGATGAAACTGAGGCTCAGTACATCGTACCATCCTCGGGATCGATGGGCGCCCGAACGGACAATTCGAGACTCTTGAGGACATGCCGCGAGCATGTGCCCTAAATGGAAGCATGACTGGAATCGCATTTGCCACTAATCGAATTTGCCTACAATAATAGTTGGCATGCGTCGATTAAGATGGCACCGTTTGAGGCTTTATATGGACGGAAATGTAAGTCACCATTGTGTTGGGATGATTCCTCCGAATCGATTGGGACGGAGCCGGATATGTTAGTGGAGACCCGGAAAAGATCTCTTTAATTCGCGAGAGGCTTTTGGCCGCCCAAAGCCGACGTAAGTCCTATGCCGATAATCGACGCGTCGACCGCTAGAGTTTGAAGTCGGCGATCATGTGTTGATAAAAGTATCGCCAACCCGGGAATTTATCGCTTTGGGAAGAAAGGTAAACTCGATCCGAGATATGTTGGGCCATTCGAGATTATAGAACGGATTGGCGAACTTGCTTACCGTGTGGGCCTTCCGCCTTCACTGGGTCATGTGCATAATGTATTTCATGTTTCGCAATTGAGGAAATACGTACCGGACCCTAAGCATATCATTGATTTTGGGGAGATTGAATTAAATTCCGATGTCACCTTTGAGGAAAAACCAATCCAGATTTTGGAGCGTCGGGTAAAACAACTTAAACGTAAAGTTATTCCCTTGGTCAAAGTACAATGGTCGAGACATGGATCGGAAGAAGCCACGTGGGAGACATAAGAGCATATGAAGTCTAGATACCCCAAATTATTCACTTCGTAAGTTTCGGGACGAAACTTATTCTTAGGGTGAGAGAATGTAATAATCGTACCTTTTATCGCTTATAATTAGGAATTCAGGAACTTTGTAGATTGGTTCGTAAATTTTTTCGAACATTGGTATCATGTGTTTGATTCGAAATTGAGCCTGTATGTTGTGTTTCTTGTTAGTATCCCGTTAATATACGTCATCGTGGTGTCGAACCGCTTGCATCGCTTCTGCAACCCAGGATTAGCGTACGCTACTTTATATGGGTAGCGTACGCAACGGAAGTTGTAGGCTAACGTGCGCTACTACAAGAGGTTACGCACGCTAACCGGCAGCATGGGGCAGTCCAGAGAACACTGGACTGGGACTAAAAATTGAGCTAGCGCACGCTAAGGCATCATAGTAGCGTACGCTAGGGGAACAGGTAGCGCACGCCACGGTTGGGTGTTAGCGCGCGCTAAGTGACCCGGACAGTAAGGACAGTGAGGTCTGGACTTTAGCCAGACCAACAGGTAACGTGCGCTAAGACGGTCGTTGCGTGCGCTAACTCGTCGGTCGTAGCGCACGCTATTCGGTCGTAACGCACGCTACCGGTGTGGACAGAAGGGTTTCTGAACAGGGCAGAAGGTTCTGGACTTAGACTGGACACCAGATAGCGCACGCTAAGGCGGAAGCTGCGCGCGCTAACTCGGCGATACAGCGCACGCTAACTCGATTGAGTAGCGCACGCTATCGGATGTGGTGCACACCACCGGCCGCGTAAGGGTCTGGGTCAGACCTAGGCCGATAGCGCGCGCTATTCGGTAAGCGTTAGCGCGCGCTAAGGCGCACTTATATAAATACATGTGTTGTGGTCAACACTTGTCATTTTTCATTTTCTCTCCTCTTCTTCGAGCTTCTAGACGACTCCAGGGCAGGGTAGGCGGGGGCTATCGGCGGAGCACGGTTGAAACTCAAATCTTTCCAACTTCAAGTAAAGATCTATCAATCTTACGTCGTCTTCACCAAGGAATCGAGGTAATCCTTTCGTAGAACCCTAACTTTGGGGAAATTTGGGGATTTTGGGGATCTCGTTTCTCCAGCCGTTTTAACTCCAAATCATGATGGATTGTAGTTGAAAATGGTTGTATAGGTATGATTTCATGATTTCCTCAAGGTTTTGTGGATTGATTCCAAATCCTCTTTTGTAAATCGAGCAAAACCCATTACGCCCTCGTAGTACTCGATTAAATGGTCCTAAGGGTAGAACTTAGGATGGATTTTCATGTCTCCAACAAATTGTAACGATTAACGCCTCAATGTTTGTTAGGAGCGGGATTCGGAAGATAGTTCGGACCGTAACCTTGTTCGTCGTCTGTTCCTTTGAGAGTAAGAAAGTTCAGGCAAGTACTTTATTGCATTAGTTTATGGCATGCATTTCTGTGATGGTTTAGAGAATGATGAGAGTTGAAAGGTTATTCTCGGGTACTCTCACTCGGGGATTGACTCGACGGGGTCACACGGGGACCTGGTGGCTTAGCGGCTGGACCGGGTCACGAGAGATACTTTGAGTGGACATCCTCACCTGGGGATTGTTCGACGGGGCACACAGGGACTTGGTGGCTTGAGGGCCGGACCGGGTCGCGAGGGTTGTCGGAGTGTTTTTACTGGTGATTGATATTGATATTCCGGAATATCGTAAAATGAACTGTTTTGGGATCTTGAAATGATTTGGAAATGCCTGTGGATTAAAATAATTGTAATACTGTACTTGCACTAGCGGTTGTGGCTAACCCCATTGTTGGGGTGGAATGTTTTGTACATTTCAGGTAATCTCGAGGGACAGGAGCCCCCATGTGGCGCACACGGAGTTGACAAGCACACTGGACGTTAGAGAGCTCGCATCAGTCGTTGTATTGTGATGTTGAGTCAGTTTTATATACTGTATTATGGGTGGTTTTGAGTTGTACTTTGTCGTGTAATGTTTGCGTTCAGTGATGATTTGAAATATACTCTTTTGGCCGCGGCCGAGGCCTAACTTGTGTTTTGTAACCTTTGTTGGACTATTATGTCATGGTTGTTATGTATTGGATTGTGGTTAAATCTTGTGTGTCGTCAGCCTGGCGGGACCCTTGTGTGTCCTGTGGCGTGTATTATACCCGGTTGGATCTGGGGGTGTTACATGTATACCCCCACAAGTAAATCGGTAAGTCAGTATAGCCCAGCATGGAACGGACCATGTTCAACAAGGTCCGGTTCCTTCTTTCTGACACACCATTTAACTCAGGAGTACCTGGAGGTGTTAGTTGTGATACTATTCCATGTTCCTTAAGGAACTCGTCAAACTCCATACTCATATACTCGCCACCTCGGTCCGACCGAAGTGCTTTGATATGATTACCAGTTTGTTTCTCGACTAGGGCCTTGAATTCCTGGAATTTCTCAAAGGCCTCGGATTTATGTTTCATTAAGTATACATAACCATACCTAGTATGATCATCTGTAAACGTAATGAAATATTGATATCCGTCACGTGCTGCTTCCAAAGAACCACATACGTCGGTATGGATTAATCCCAGTTTATCAGCGGCTCTTTCAAAAGTCCCTGTGAAGGGGGACTTAGTCATGTTGCCTTTAAGGCAAGATTCACAAGTAGGAAAGGGATCCGATCCCAATGGACCCATCAGTCCATCCTTTTCCATCTTGTAATCCTTGGTCTGACCGACATGACCAAGTCTAAGATGCCATTTCAAAACTTGATTGGTTTCATCCCTACCACATTTTCTAGTTATAGTATTCACAACTATTTTGTTGTTGAGATTTAGATGATACAATTCATTTAATAATGTAGCAGTACCCACTAGTTTATTTCTGAAATAAATTTTGCAGGAACCATCACCAATGAAAAATGAAAGGCCTTTTTGGTCCATGACCGGAATAGATACAATGTTTTTGTGCCCCTTGGGCAAAACAAGTACATCTTCTAAAGTCAAAACAAAGCCGGATTCTAAACCCAAAAGAAGTGATCCTATGTCGGTCGCCTCAACACTATGCCCGCTTCTGACTGTGATCATAACTTCTCCAGCTCCAAGCTTCCTACTTTGTTCCAGATCCTGATTCACGGTACAAATATGAGAACTAGCACCAGAATCCAGTATCCAGGAAGTAGAAAATACAGTAGCAGAACAATTTGTTTCCAAAAGTAAAAGTTTTGTACCTGAAGTGCCATGAAGAATCGGACAGTCTCTAGCCCAGTGGCCCAGCTCACCGCACTTGAGATAAGCATCCTTCTTTTTCTTGTTCTTCGGAACCATCGGGGCCTTGCCCTTTCCCTTAAGGTTCTTAACTTGTGGTCCTATTTGCTTCTTGGTCTTTTTCTTCTTATTCTTAGACCTTCGAGGTCCAGAAGAAATAACAAGAGCAGACTCCTTCGTCCGCGGAGTCTTCATCTGAGACTGAGCGGTCACAAGTTTGTTCATTAGCCCAGCTAAATTACATGCAATCTCATTGCAGTTGAAGTTCATAACAAACTGTGAGAAGGATTCAGGGAGAGACTGTAGGATAAGGTCGGTTTGGAGAGAAGTATCCATTTTAAGATCAAGAGCCTCCAATCTCTCGATCATGGATATCATTTTGAGGACATGTTCCCCAACTTTCTCACCTTCCTTCATCCTTGCACCGAACAGTTGCTTGGATATCTCATATCTAGCAGTTCTGCTATGCTAACCATAAAGCTCGGTTAACTGAGAGAGAATCTTCCTAGCAGAAGTCATTTTCTCATGCGCTCTCTGAAGCTCATTAGACATGGAAGCCATTATATAAGCACGGACTTTCACGTCATCCTTAACCCACTTTTCGTGGCTTTCAACCTCTTCCCGATTGGCTCGGGTCCGCACAGGAGGCGCCGGAATGTCCGTCTCCAAGACGCATCCCAGTTCCTCTATACTGAGGACAATCATCAGATTGCGGAGCTAATCCACAAAGTTAGGTCCAATTAAGGTGTTCTTTTCGAGTAGAATTGCGAGTGGATTCATTTTCATATTGAGATTTGAGTCTGCATTAAGTACGATAGATTAATTAGTGACTCATTCAATTATGTTCTGAGTATCGAATTAAGGTCTTTTTATTCTTGTTACCCAGCTCCCACTATTTTAATCGGAACAACACACTCCCACGTGAAATCCGGAAGTATCGTCGCTCTACTTCATAGTGGTGATCGAGTTCTTTATAAATCTTAATAGAGGGCAACCGCACAGGTTTCTAATCTATTAATTTTTATAAAGTGGTGTCCAACACCAACACATCTAATAGATGATTTGATCTTCTTTTTCCCCTTGTTCACTCCCCTCAACCTATACGATTTCTATGGTTCGTGAACAAGTTAAGTTTATACCATCGACGCAAATCAGTTTCACAATTGAATCTTATCCGGCAACCTATCAGGTTTCTAGGGATAAAATTTGCTCCAACCGAAGGCATCCAATGCACTCCCGATAATTTATCCGTCGTCCCCGAACGACTACCCCGATAACTCGGAAGCATAGCACATCCGGTTTGGATTTCAATTTCCCGAAAGCTCGATGGAGGGAAGGAAAACCTTGAAACCTTATAAACTTAATAATTTGTTGTGGGAGAATTATCGCGATTAACGTTACACTTTGCACATTAATCATTTAAGCGCGTTTGTGGCATTCATACAACATGAAACAACCATTCACAACCTAGTTGCTACCAACATGTGGTTCATGGACTGTTCCTAGAAAACAAAAACTTCGTAATCTAATTACAAGTCTTCGTCTTGAATCTTCGTCTTCTCGAAATGGATCTTCCTCCAGTCTTCGTCATTACATATAAATTTTACAACGAAAATTGCATCCTAGATACAAACATTTCTAGTAAAATAAATAGGCTCAAAACGGCCTTTACAACCCAATCGAATAAAACGAACGATTCAAAACTAAGTCCACAAACCACATCCCCGTTCAAAAGCATTCATCCAATAAATACTATATAAATGGAAAGCGTAGAGATACATTGATCCAATCAACAAAACGAACTGATCCAATCGATTTACACAATCAGTAATATGATAATGTTCAACATAATTCAGTCGACCATAAATATTCCAATTAATCAAATTTCCCTTATAAAATGAAATACCATAAATCATTTTAACCATATTAAATCCAATTTAACATGAGGGAGATTAATTTTCAAGAATACACGAAAAATCGAGCCGGGGAAAAAAAGGCCTGCCATGGCCGAGTCACTGCCGGCCGAACACGGCCCGTGCCGAATGGCACGATCGGGTCGTTCCGGTAGTGTCCTAGACCTTCCTGCCAGACTCGGCCGTGTCGCCTGACACGGTCGAGTCACTTCCGGAAGCTGCCGGCCAGACACGGCCCGTGTCGCCTGACACGGTCGGGTCTGCCTGGTAGTGGCCTGGCCAGACTGCGGGACACAACCCAGTCACCCAGGACACGGTCGAGTCACTCTCGGCCAGATTACCCTTTTTGTCTACAAAGTCGTCCGACGACGATTCAGGGCTAGATTTTCGACCGGATATCTAATATCAATATTTTCCGACTTTCATATATTCAATATAAATCATATTTCCTAGAAATTTAAGATTTATATTTAGACATAAACTTACGAAAAATACAATTATTACGAACGAAAAACATATACCATGATTATGACTAAAATGATTCCAAACCATTCACCATCTAATCGAGCATTCCAAATGCCAATATCGTATATACGATCGCAAGACCTACGCTCTGATACCACTGTTGGGATTCATGCCTAAAACGAAGGCCCAGCGGAAGCGGTAAAATGAAAATTAATTCGATCTGAATCCCTACGTGGATCGATCGAGCTACGTATATACGAATATATAAACGAAAAACAAGAGTTATAAGAAACTCACCCTTGAAGTCCGTTGATTAAATAGTAACCTTCTCTTGAGCTATTCCCCAAGGTTTGATTGATCTCTACAAATCCAATCCGCTCCAAGCTCTTGAACGATCCAACGCCGAAAGCACCGTGTCTCTACTTGTCAGGCGCCGGAGAAACAACTGGAATGACAACACCTGATTAACCTCTAAGGTTACGGCTAGAATCAAATGATGAAGCTTTCTATATTAAGATTATTACACTCTAAGTGTTTTAATCTCTCTTTCTCAATATTTTCTCTGAATTTTCCCCAAGAAAAATGAAGAAGAAGTGAATGAAGAAGATGAAGATGAGTGTTAAACTCAAAGTCTATCCCTCTCTCTCTTTACTCACGTTTGGAATGGCTTACCCACAAGTGAAGTGAGAGTCTTCATTTTATTCTCCATAAAATCCTCCCAAATCATGACCAAATAATTAAAATGAATTAATTAAAAGATCTTGTTCCCTTGACACTTCAAGTCATCCACCAATTTAGGTGGTGACAATGACCAAAGGAAAGGGGAGGGAAAGTGGGCGGCCATCTAGAAGTAGCCGGGATGAGTTCGTTCCGTTTCGGACTCCCGTGAGTCCAAATAGATAAACTCCTATTCCGTTCTGATGTATTTCTCAATTAATTAATCCAATCAATTAATCACATTAAATACATAATAACGTAATTAAAATCTGCAAGAAATAATTATTTGTATGAATTAAATTAATCACCCAATAATTTATTTAATTCACTAGGCCGTAAATCAATTTATCCAATAAATCGATTTCAACATCTAATGTCCCAAATTAGATATCCAATATCTAATATTCATAATGAGATAATAAGCTTGATACATTCCGTCGTCAATCCTATTGCATGACTCGGTAGGTCCGTCTCAGTCAGCAATGGGAGGAACCAAAGAGTAGTAGCACCACCTAGCCAGCCTGGCGGCCTACACTGTACCCTAACTGAGAATGAATGATGGGATCATTCAAGAACCATTCTGTCGAGAATACCAGTATACGTATAAACCCTTCTTTCACATGTCCCGATCAAGTTATAGGGTCACGGTCAGTCAAACCCTATCTGTACTTGACGATATGCATGTGTTAATGCAAATCGAGATCATCGAGCTGTCGTGTATCTAATACAACTAGCTCCAATGCTTTATCCAAAGACTTATGATCTCATCTGCCAATAACCGTATAGGACATATAACCCGCTCACTAACGGGAGAAAGAATTCTATCTTGGTATTCAGTAGGACCTGCTACTTGCCCATCAAGATGCACGTCGAGGTTGACCCCCGCCTTCCGGTTTACAGGGTCGAACTACTCTAATGAAAATCTTGACGTCACAAGCACATCCCTACTAAATTCTCATGTTGAAGGTTCACGAATACCTATCACAAGCTTTCGATTCCATCATTGACTGTCCCGGAATGAAATCCGTGTGACGAATCGAGGGTGAGTCGGTTCGAGTATACTAATCCAATTAGCATACCTATAACGTGTGCTCCCACTAACCATTATCGTTCGACAGGCACTCTCCTTGTAAAAGAACACGTCATACAAGTCTTCACATAAACTTAACGCCTAGTCAAGTTTCATCGACTTGCGAACGATTAAGTATTTGAGCTATAAACCTTTATAGTGCCGACCCCCTTATCTAATAAGGAGTGGAACGTTTTGCTCTTAAATACACAGACTAGTTTCTATATGTATATTTATGAGTTAGGAATGCCAGTAACTACCAGTAAATAAAGAAACATCCATTGCCTTATATTGATGATTTACATAATAACAAGTACAATGCCCTCACTCAATATCCTCTGAGTGGCATTTGAGGGAATACTCCTAACACCTACGTGTTGGAAATAAAGCAAGAGTTGCTGCTATTTCCGTAGGGACTTATGATATAAAGCTACCTAGTGGACTTGTATTGGAACTTAATAATTGTTATTGCATTTCTGCTATGGGTCGAAACATTATATAAGTTTCTTGCCTTGACTTGGAAGGTTATGACTTTACTATTAAGAATAGTGTAATGTCCATATTTAATAAAGTTACTTTTATGGAGATGCCTTGATGAGTGGGAGATTATATCCCATAAATCTTGAAAGTTCCAAATCTGTTTGTAAAATAAATGTCAAAAGCTTAAATCAATGATTTGAACCAAACATATTTCTGGCATTGTCGTTTAGGCCATATAAACGAGAAACATATAACCAAACTCCATAAATATGGAATCTTGTAGACATTTGATTTAGAATCATATGATACATGCGAATCTTGCTTATTAGGCAAAATGACCAAAGCTCCTTTCACGGGCCATACTGAGAGAGCTGCAGATTTATTGGGCTTAATACATACTGATGTATATGGATCAATGAATACAAATGCTATAAAAGGTTTCTAATACATCATAACGTTCACGGATGACTTAAGCAGATTTGGATATATCTACTTAATTAGTCATAAGTTTTAGTCGTTTACGAAATTCAAGCAATTTCAAAATGAAGTACAAAATCAGTTAGGCAAAACTATTAAAGCACTATGATCAGATCCTGGTGGTGAATATTTAAGCCATGAATTTGACGATCATCTCAAAAGTTGTGGAATTGTTTGACAGCTAACTCCACCTGGAACACCTCAACGGAATGGTGTGTCGGAACGGAGAAATCGAACCTTATTAGTCATGGTTAGATCGATGATGGGTCAAGCCGATCTTCCAATTTCTTTTTGGTTTACGCCTTAGAGACTGCTGCGTTCATTTTAAATCGAGTACCATCTAAATCAGTTAAAAGCACACCATATGAGATATGGACAAGGAAACAACCTGTTTTGTCTTTCCTTAGAGGCCGTTTGGGGTGGTTGCGAGTTTTTGGTTTTTGGTTTTAAAAGTCAATTTCAAAACCAAAACATGTTTGGGTAAAATGGTGCTGAATTGGTTTTTTCATTATTTTCGAAACGGTTTTCCATCAAAACACAAAACCAGAAAAAGAGGTTTTATAATTTCAGTTTTTGTTTTAACACCAACACGTCATCAGAAACCATCACTTCAACAACCACTGACCACCAATCTGACCACTGCCGACCACCACTCTGGCCACCGCCAACCACCACTCTGCTACCACCGACCATCACTCCGGCCACCACCGACCACTACTTTGACCACCGTCAACTACCACTTTGACCACCATTGACCGCCATTTTGACCACTGACCACCACTCTGACCACCGTTCACCACCACCAACCACCACTCCGACTACCACCGACTATCACTCCGGCCACCACCGACCACCACTCTGGCCACCGACGACCACCACTCTGTCCACCTTTAGCTACCACTTTCACCACCACTGGCCACCATTTTAGACATCACCTGACCACCACCCCGGCCACCACCGACCACTGTCAACTACCACTTTGACCAACATTTCGACCATCGATCACCACTCTGACCACCACTCTGGTCACTGACGACCACCGCTCCGACTACCGTCAACTATCACTTTGACCAAGGACCACCATTTCGACGGCCGACTTGCGACCATTGCTCCGAAAACCTCTCCGACCATCGCCTACAACCTCTATAAGCACCACTGGAGATCCCTAACCACCACTCTACCACCGTCAACCACTACTTTGATCACCACCATCCACCATCAACTTCCACTTTGATATCACTTTTATGTTCATGTTTTAAACTATAGTTTTGATTTTTAAAAATTTCTTAACTCAAAACTCAATCTGGTTTTGGTTTCTAAAATTTTTAAAACTTAAAACAGAAACTGGTTTTAGTTTTTGAAAATTTCAAAACACAAAACAGAAAACCACCCCAAACAGGACCTTAAGATTTGGGGTTGTGAAGCTTATATGAAGCGGCTTATCACTAATAAATTATCACCCAAATCAGATAAATGTCTTTTTGTGGGATATCCTAAGGAAACAAAAGGATATTACTTTTACATCCCATTAGAGAACAAAGTGTTTGTTGCTCGATCTGGAGTATTCCTTGAGAAGGAATTTATGGAACAATGTCAGCCACGACGGATACAGCTAGGAAGTGCTTTAACTGTGGTCGCCCAGGCCACCTTTGGCGTGATTGTTTGCGCACTCCAGTTACATGTTTTGAGTGCGGACAGGAAGGGCACCGTGCGATGTTTTGTAAGGACAACACTAAGTACAATGGAACCCGTTCATCACAGCCAGTTCAGAAGGAAGCTAGTATCCAACAGACGCAGCAAAGTGTTCAGATGCCTCAAAATTTTGGCCGCGGACAAGGCAGAGGACAATGGGACCGAAAGGGGACATCGAGTGCCGGATCTGTTCCCCCACATCTGTATGAGATGAGGAGGACAGACGATCAAGATGCTGCTGTCGCATCAGGTACTGTCCAAATCCTTTCCCAGCCAGTTAGTGTTTTATTCGATACAGGAGCTACACATTCTTTTATATCTTTGTCTTGTGTAAATTGTTTGAATATTTCCGGTTTTCATACTTGTGAACCTTATGTTGTTGGTTTACCGAGTGGAGAGAGGATTGTTGGGAACTTAGAGACTAGAGATTTTCCTGTATTATTTGGGGGTAGGGAGTGGCTCTCAAATCTAATTGTGATAGAAATGCAAGGAGATGACCTAATACTCGGAGACGATTGGCTTAATCGACATGGAGCAATTGTAAATTACCAAAGGAGGAATATTTCGCTGATCGCTGATGATGGATCCGAAGTACTGTTTGAAGGATGGAAACCAGGAAGCTCGGGAAATTTGATCAAAGCAATGAAAGCTGTCAGATTGTTGAAACAGGGATGTACAGGGTATTGGTGCTATGCAGTGAAGAAAGAAGATGAAATTATGAAACTTTCATCCATTCCTGTTGTGAATGAATTTCCACATGTATTTCCTGACGAATTACCTGGACTACCTCCACGACGGGATGTAGAATTCACTATTGAGCTGGAACCCGGAGCTACACCAATTTCTAAGGCGCAGTATCGTATGGCACCTACTGAAATGTACGAACTGAAGAAGCAACTGGAGGAGTTACTGGACAAAGGCTATATTCAGCCAAGTGTTTCACCCTGGGAGCGCCAGTTCTTTTTCTCCAAAAGAAGGATGGATCGCTTCGACTGTGTGTTGACTATCGAGAGCTGAACAAGATGACGATTAAGAACAAGTATCCATTGCCACGGATTGATGATCTGTTTGACCAGTTGCAAGGGGCAACAGTATTTTCTAAAATCGATCTGAGATCAGGATACCATCAGCTGAGGATTAAGGAATCTGATGTTCCAAAGTCAGCATTCAGAACTCGCTACGGACACTATGAGTTTGTAGTGATGCCATTTGGTCTCACTAATGCACCTGCTGTATTCATGCAGTTGATGAACCGAGTGTTCATCGAATATTTGATAAATTTGTAGCCGTGTTCATTGATGACATCCTGGTGTATTTTAAGAACCCGGAAGAGCATGCACAGCATTTGCGGATTGTATTAGAACTTTTGAGAAGCGAGCAACTGTACGCCCAACTCTCTAAGTGTGAATTCTGGCTAAAGGAAGTAATGTTCCTCGGTCATGTGGTATCAGCGGAAGGAGTCCGAGTAGATCCGCAGAAAATTGAAGCAATTATGGATTGGAAACCTCCACATAATGTGAAAGAAGTCCGAAGTTTCTTAGGACTCGCTGGGTATTATCGTTGGTTCGTGGAAGGGTTTTCCAAAATCTCCCGCCCACTTACTCGACTCCTGCAGAAAACTCAAAAGTTTGAGTGGAACGAGTCGTGTCAGACTAGTTTTGATGAATTGAAGAAGAGATTGACGACAGCACCAATTTTATCACTTCCACAAGGGACTGGAGGATTCATAGTTTACAGTGATGCTTCGAACCAAGGACTCGGATGTGTATTGATGCAGAATGATAAGGTGATCGATTATGCTTCACGACAGCTGAAACCTTATGAAGTGAACTACCCAACACATGATTTGGAGCTGGCAGCAGTAGTTTTTGCTTTGAAGATCTGGAGACATTACCTGTACGGGACTCATTGTCAGATCTTTACAGATCACAAGAGTCTCAAATACATCTTCAGTCAGAAAGAGTTGAACATGGGGCAAAGAAGATGGTTAGAGCTGATTAAGGACTATGACTTGGAGATTTTGTATCATCCACGCAAAGCGAATGTAGTAGCCGATGCACTCAGCCGCAAGCCTGTTTCTATTCAGATGCTAGAGACGCTGACCTCCCAACTTAGCCTTCAACGAGAGATGATTCGAGAAGGAATTGAAGTGTGGTTACAAAGAGTCCAAGGATAACTGTGCGTAATGGAATTAACTTCGTCATTAACCGAATAAATCAAATCTAGACAGGCGGATGATCCTCTGATGATTCGGTTACGTGATGAAGTAATCAAGGGAAAGGCCCCCGGATTCCTAATTCATGATGATGGAGTTTTGAGATTCCAGAACCGACTCTGCGTTCCTGATATCGATGTTCTGAAACAGACGATTATGAAGGAAGCTCACAGTTCGCCCTATTCTATCCACCCGGGGACCAGTAAGATGTATAAAGACTTGAAGCAAAATTTCGGGTGGGGCAACATTAAGAAAGATGTAGCGGACTATGTTTCGAAATGCTTGACTTGTCAGCAGGTTAAGATCGAGCATCAACGGCCTTCCAGAATGTTGAAGCCGCTCCCGATTCCTGAATGGAAGTGGGAGGACATATCGATGGACTTTATCACTAGTATGCCGAGGACCAAGACGGGAATAAACATGATTTGGGTGATAGTTGATCGTTTAACCAAATCAGCTCATTTCCTAGGCATTAAGGACACATGGGGACCAGAGAAATTGGCGCGAGTATTTATTTCAGAGATAGTTCGATTGCATGGTACGCCGAAAACCATTGTTTCTGATCGAGACGGCCGTTTTGTGTCTCGCTTTTGGAAAGCAGTTCATAAGGCCTTGGGGACCGAATTGAACTTCAGCACAACTTATCACCCACAGACTGATGGACAGACCGAGAGGACTACTCAAACAGTGGAAGATATGCTGAGGGCTTGTGCCTTAGATTGGTCAACTGATTGGGAAGTTCACCTACCGTTGATTGAATTTACCTACAATAATAGTTGGCATGCTTCCATTAAGATGGCACCATTTGAGGCATTATACGGGAGGAGATGTAGATCGCCCCTATGTTGGGATGATTCATCAGACTTGATTGTACAGACTCGAGAGAAGATAGCCTTGATTCGTGAAAGGCTGTTAACCGCCCAAAGTCGCCAGAAATCTTACGCAGACATACGCCGTCGCCCTTTGGAGTTCAGTACGGGAGACCACGTACTTTTAAAGGTTTCTCCTACTCGGGGAATCTTTCGTTTTGGAAGGAAAGGAAAGCTGAGTCCGAGATATATCGGACCATTTGAGATCCTTGAGAGAGTTGGAGAATTGGCATACAGATTAGCATTGCCGCCGTCATTGAGCCATGTTCATAACGTGTTCCATGTATCCCAGTTACGGAGGGATATACCAGATCCTAGTCATGTCATTGATTTCGGCGAGATCGAAGTTGTTCAATATGGGACGTTTGAAGAAAGACCGGTCAAGATACTCGAGAGTCGAGTTAAGCAGTAGAGGAAAAAACCAATTGTTTTGGTCAAAGTTCAATGGTCACGCCACGGAGTGGAAGAAGCCACATGGGAAACAGAAGATGGTATGAAGTCCAGATATCCCGAATTATTTTCGTCTTGAGTTTCGGGACGAAACTCCTTTTTAGTAGGAGAGTATGTAATATCCGAATTTATTACTGTGTATTTCATCTGTATTCAGACCCTGTATTATTCGGATTTGTGGTTTTGATTATTGGAGTATGATTTTTCTTGCATTGGCATCCTTATACTTGAGTATAACATCATGCAAATTTTCTCATGCAAACTCGTGATAGCGCACGCTAAGAATGTAGCTTAACGCGCGCTATCGGCTATTACTAGCGCACGCTACGTATAGGAGTTACGTGCGCTAGACACTGAATTATTGAGGTAGGTGGCTATCACATGCGCCAGCCGGGACATGGGTCCGGATAAGATTCCCGCGGACGAACCTGGACAGATTTGGAGTCAACGCTCATTAGCGCGCGCTAAGTATGTATTGTAGCGTACGCTAATTTGTTAAAATATAGAATATTATAAATGGGACAACAACCCATTTTGGCTTTCATTTCTTTCGCCCATTCTTCATTCTTGAGAGTCCAGAGAGCTTTAATCATCCCTCTAACACACTTAGAACATATATTAGTGATCCTTGAATATTGGTTATCACTTGTGAATGATCATTGAAGAGAAGTAACACCTTGGAGTGGCACATAACCAACCGGAGTCGGATTCTACCTTGTGGTTCAGTGATTTCGGCATATTAAGGTATGTTCAACCTATCACCAGTCTTAGATTTAGATTCCAAGGGATAAGATGATCATGTTAACGAGATATTGAATTTCATTAGTGAATTATTCAACAACATCATGTTTAGAAGATTGGAATGTCTACAATTCCGATATTATTGTTGGAACCTTGAAGTCGGAATCCTAGTATTTCAAATGATGAGAGAAACATTCTGAAGTTAGCTATCCGTATGAGTTATGTTATCTTTCTGATCATGAATTGGAGGTGATATTATAAGAACTTAAAGGAAGAATCATCTTAGGAAATATTCTTTCGTATAAGTTGGAATTGTTAGTTCACCTCAAGATGAAGTCTGATTATGTATAATGATAGTAGAATATAATACATCAACCGGAGATCACCAACTTCGCATGAGAATTGAAATCAAGATGGATTATGGTGTTATGATGATTATCCGTATACTTGCATCTTGAAGTTGTTATTATCCTTGAGATCATTCATAAGGGTTATGAACATAACATGAAGTCGGATAACAAACATCAAATCACTTAGGAATTCGCTTACTTCATCACCATTTGTATAATCTGCTGCCCTCCAGTGAACTGCCATGCACTCTTAGCGTGCGCTAAACTACGTGAATTAACGTGCGCTATCGAGTATGTTTAGCGTACGCCACATTTGCAACTTAGCGTGCGCTAAGTCATGAGGCGAGTCAGTTGACTGATCAGTGAGGTACTGACCATGCATGGTTAGCGTACGCTAGGCTATGTGTATTGCGTGCGCTAACGAGTAGCATTAACGTACGCTACATAGGATGCGTAGCGTGCGTTAAGCTATCCAGACAGATTGCATATTAAGGACTTCCTACCGTAATTGTTGAATTGTTAGACGTTCGTACGGCATGAAATGAATTCTGTGATATTTCTTTTGTTAAGGTTCGAGCTTAACACGTGATTGATCGAAGGGGGACGACCTTCGAGTATTTTGATATTCGTGGAAGTTTATTCTTGTCAACGAACCGAGGCAAGTACTCTAATTAGAATTGTTTATATTATGACAATTATGATGTGATTGTATCGTGTAAATATATTGTGAATATATGTACACCATGCGTTGATCCGATAGGAATCATCATGGGAATCTATAGCTGTGTGCGCTGGATCGTTGGACAGGTAGTTCCACCATGTGTTGGTCCGATGGGATCATCATGGGAATCTATAGCTGTGTGCGCTGGATCGTTGGAATACCATCAGTATGTTGAAACTGTTATGATATGATATGTGTTGTGGATATTCTCGTTGGAGAAACTTGTTATGATATAATTGTTGATTATATCACTGTTGTATGTGTTGGGATTCGATGCCTAAAACGAAGGCCCAGCGGAAGCGGTAAAATGAAAATTAATTCGATCCGAATCCCTACGAGGATCGATCGAGCTACGTATATACGAATATAAAATAAACAAAGGAAGATTCGAAATCATACCCTTGTCGTCCGTTGATTATATGGATTTCCTTCTCTTGAGCTATTCCCCAAACGATCCAAAATGCTCCAAGCCCTTGGATGATCCAATGCCGAAAAACCGCGTCTCTACTTGTCACGCGTCGGAGAAACGAACGGAATGACAACACTCGATTAACCTCTAAGGTTACGGCTAGAATCAAGTGATGAAACTTTAGTTATAACACTCTAAGTGTTTTAATTTATATCTCTCAATATATCTTTAATTTTCTCCAAGAACAATTAAGATGATATGAGAAGATGATGAAGACAATTGAGAAAATGGTTTCTCTCTCTCTCTCTCTCTCTCTCTCTCTCTATCTCACTCTCATGTAGGAATGTGTATGTTGAAATGAAAGATGTCTTCAGCCCTCTTATTCAACTCCCCACCACTAGCAACAACTCATGCATGTGGGAATCTAACCCCACCTCCACAATTATCATACATTAAAGAATGGGGACATAAGTCCAAAAGGAAGGTGGCTAGAAATGGGGGGGGGGGGGGGCCCATGGAGAAAACGGATGAGTTTGGTTCGTTTCGGACTCCCGAGAGTCCAAACAGATAAATTCCAATTCCGTTCCGATGTATTTGTATAGTTTAATTAATCCAATTAATTTCATCATATCAAATACAAAATAATATAATTATTTCTCCAAGAAATAATTATATATATGAATTAAATTAGTCACCGAGTAATTTATTTAATTCATTAGGCCATAAATCAATTTATCCAATAAATCGATTTAAACATCCAATGTTCCAAAATTAGATATCCAATATCTAATATTCATAATGAGAGAATTAGCTTTATTCATTCCGTCGTCAATCCTATTGCGCGACTCGGTAAGTCCGTCTCAGTCAGCAATGGGAGGAACCAAAGAGTAGTAGCACCACCTAGCCAGCCTGGTGGCCTACACTGTACTCCAACTGAGAACCAATGATTGGGATCATTCAAGAACCATTCTGTCGTGAATACCAGTATACGTATAAACCCTTCTTTCAAATGTCCCGATCAAGTTATAGAGTCGCGATCAGTCAAACCCTATCTGTACTTGACGCTGTAACACCCCAAACTAGGCGGATATTACAGTGCCGTGAATCCCCGACTGGGACCCACCAGGCAAATGAAAATGATGAATTAAATAATATAATTGTAGTACCGAACCACATTATATTACCAAACACTCCGATGAGGAGTTTAAGTACATTACACCAGGACAAAACAGAATACTAGTATATTTTATATGGAGATAAAATACACCACCCTGAACAAATAAGCATCTCAAACGGAATTTGCAGCGGAAAATACAAATGACGGAAATAATCAAATGATCGAAATAAACGGAATGACTGGGGCCCCCTACTAGTATCACTCGACTCGCCGCCAACATGCTCTTCCCGTGCCTTTGCCTTGCCGTGACTAAAACAAAATCTCAACGGCCGCCATACGTAACAACAATCCTCAAGGGTTGAAAATACACAAACATGATTTAATCTAGTTATGAAATATCCTTAATTATGAATTACGCTGAAGAGGAGCATCATAGTACGCCCGTAGTGTTCTGTGCAAGTGTACAAGACGGATGACCGGACACACCCGTCCTTGTACCTAATTAGTCTCACGGAGGTAATCGTTACCGTGTGCACAGTCCAATGTATCACTCCCAATACATGGCCATCATGTGCCCGACTAAAAATTCCACACATCCACACCCGGCCACGCAATATGAACCCAGAAGGTCATATGAACAAGAATGACCATAATGAATATCAATGAATAATACTAATCCGACAAAGTCAAGAATGACTCACCGATACAAAAGTGATAATGAAGTGATTGATAGTTTTCAATGAAATGATTGGAACCGCCGTTCCTCGCTAATGAAATGATTATCCGACAATTACAAGTCTCAAAATGATTAATACAATGATGAATGAGTTATGATTATGAATGATCAACAACTAAAGGAATGAATATCCTTTTAACCGAGTAAGATTTAACTTACTCAATACCGATGAAGAATGTCCGTCCACGAACAACGTCCTAACCAAGATACCGATCGCTCGAACAACCTTGAATAACAATAATTACCAACAATCGTTCAATACACGTATCAAACAACAAAACACGACTAACCCAAGGGTCGAAACAACGATAAACAAACTCATAGGCATTCCAACGAATACATAACCGACAAAGACAACTTCTAAATATCCAATCCCGAATATGTCGAAACCCACACCAAAATGAGTATTTCGAACTAACAAAACACTTCAAGGATATCAATAATCCATTAGGAATCCATAATTCATGATTACAACAACATCAATCGGAAAATCCCCAATTAACCGAAGTCAACCCCAAGGGTTCTTGAAATAATTCCGAAAATAACCATTAAATCCGTAAGAATATACTTATCCAAGGTAGATAATCCATATCTACATATTCCAATGATAATCCAAGCTTACACGAAGAAATCGGAAGGAAAACCCAAAAATCCGAAATTCTAGATCCAAGAGATTAATACCTTTGATTCGATGTGATGAAGATGATGAGATGATGATCAATCCGAAAGATGAGCTTGAAGATGATGATTGATGATTACACCTCGAAGAACCCTCTCCGAATCGCTCGAAATCGCCCAAAAATACCGAAGGAGTGAAATGAGATGAACAAATGAAGAAGTCTGACTAACTGTCCAATTTATACTCAGACCAGGTTAGCGTGCGCTAGCCCTTGTGCATAGCGTGCGCTAACGAGTAATTTGGGTAGTCCAGTACTCACTGTCCGAACACGGTAGCGCGCGCTACGTACCTCTTTGTAGCGTGCGCTACGGCCATACTACTAGCGTGCGCTAATATCCATTGTTAGCGTGCGCTAGCGAAATATTTGACGCCCGATCGGAGTCCGTAAAACCATCGCCCTCCGATCTAACCTCGATAGCGTGCGCTACAACCATTATTTAGCGTGCGCTAATATGTCGGTTGCGTACGCTAACAACAATGCATAGCGTGCGCTATGAATAAACCCGGCGATCCAAAGAGCCACCGGACTCAACCTCGATCCGCCTAGCGCGCGCTACACCACACATATAGCGTGCGCTACTACAACCCTTTAGCGCGCGCTACTTACCACTCGTAGCGTGCGCTACAATTATTCTCACCTGCAGTCCAGTACCTTCTGGACTGCAGCCAAGGTAGCCTTAGCGTGCGCTAAAGCTGAGCGGTAGCGTGCGCTACCTATACCCAATTAGCGTACGCTAAAAGGAGTATGTAGCGTGCGCTACTCCTCAAGCACAGCTTGCAACAAAAATGACAATGATGATAAACACGGCACGAAACTCCAATCAGATTAATGATGAATGACGATCGATACTCGATACAATTACTCTGAATGATGAATACCATGACTGAATATGAGTGACAAATGATCAATGATGAATGAAATTACTGAGTATCAATTACTGAATGATAAATAATGAATGATAATTACTGAGTGATAATTACTGAGTTACAACTGGGTATTACATACACCCCCCCTTAAAAGAGTTTCGTCCCCGAAACTAAGGGTCAAACAACTCGGGATAACTCTCCCGCATACTATCCTCGGTTTCCCAAGTAGCCTCTTCGACTCCGTGTCTAGACCACTGAATTTTAACCAAAGGAATCGTCTTATGCCTCAACTGCTTGATTCGCCGCTCTAAAACTCGTATAGGACGTTCCTCATATGAATGATCGTCGGCGATCTCGATTTCATCGAACTGAAGTATGTGACTCGGGTCGGCAACATACTTCCGCAACTGAGAGACATGAAACACATTATGAATTCGGCTCAACGCCGGGGGTAAAGCCAATCGATAAGCTAACTCGCCCACTCGATCCAAAATCTCAAACGGTCCAATGAATCTCGGACTCAACTTTCCCTCTTCCCAAAACGGAAGATACCACGACTGGGATACCTTGACCAACACATGGTCACCAGCCTCGAACTCTAATGGTCGATTTACGGTTATCTCGCATATGATTTACGCCGACTCGAAATCAACAAACGACTCCCGATCAAAGCTACCTTCTCACGGGCGGCTATAAGCATATCGGGCTCGGTGCCCAATGATTCTGATAGGTCGTCCCAACACAACGGAGATCGACAACGACGACCGTACAAGGCCTCGTAAGGTGCCATCTTGATCGAAGCATGCCAGCTATTATTATACGTGAACTCGATCAATGGTAGTTGGGCTTCCCAATCGTCTTTCCAATCGAGGACGCATGCCCTCAACATGTCCTCTAATGTCTGAATGGTCCTCTCTGATTGTCCGTCGGACTGAGGATGAAAAGCGGTACTGAGATTAAGCTGGGTTCCCATAGCCCGATGAACTGATTTCCTAAAATGCGACACAAACCGTCCGTCACGATCGGAAACGATACTCTTAGGAGTGCCGTGAAGTCTCACTATCTCTTCGATGAAAAGCTGGGCAAGTCTCTCGGGACCCCATGTATCCTTGATATCAAGGAAATGAGCTGATTTAGTTAAGCGCTCCACGATCACCCAGATCGTATTCATGCCACGACGACTCGTCGGCAAACTCGTGATGAAATCCATAGAAATGTCTTCCCACTTCCATTCTGGAATAGGAAGAGGTTTCAGCATACCCGCCGGTCGCTGATGTTCAATCTTAACTTGTTGACAGGTTAAGCATCTCGAAACAAATTCTGCGACTTCTCGCTTCATATTACTCCACCAGTAATTTTGTTTCAAGTCCTTGTACATCTTGCTAGACCCCGGATGAACGGAATAAGGGGTAGCATGAGCTTCTTTCAAAATCGAGTTTTTCAACTCGTCATTTGCCAGACGCACAACCGATTCTTAAACCTCAAAAGTCCATCCTCGTGGACCACAAATCCAGGGGCTTTCCACGAGCCACATCCTCTCGGATGCGCAACAATGATGGGTCCGAACCCTGATTCTCTCGAATTTCCTCCTCGAGTGACGATGAAATCTCTAACATACAAAGTTGCCCCGAACTCGAAGCCGGACCTCGTTCTCGGGTCTAAGGAATTCTCTTGAAGCTCCTTCGAATCATTAAACGGGCAAGCATCCGCTCCCGAACGGACTTACGACTCAAGGCGTCGCGGCAGCGTTCGCCTTGCCCGGTGATAGAGGATCTCGATATCATAATCTTTGATTAATTCCAACCACTGCCTCTCGACGCATATTTAACTCCTTACGAGTAAATATATACTTTAAACTCTTATGATCGGTGAATATCGATGTAACGCCATAAAGATAATGACGCCAAATTTTCAAAGCGAACACCACGGCCGCTAGCTCCGTGTCGTGGTCGGATAATTAATCTCGTAAGGTCTCAATTGCCGTGAAGCATAGGCAATAACCTTCCTGCTTCGCATGAGTACACATCCGAGACCCCGTCCGACGCATCACTATAGACCACAAATCCTTCCGTCCCTCGCGGCAAGGAAAGTACAGTGCCGACATTAACCGACTCTTGAGTTCCTCAAAACTCCGTTGACACGCGTCGGACCACGTGTATTTCTTATCCTTCCGCAAAAGGTTCGTTAAGGGTTGAGCGATTCGAGAAAATCCCTCTACAAATCGCCGATAATAACCCGCTAATCCGAGGAAACTTCGGATTTCCTTAACGTTCTTCGGTGGTAGCCAATCTCGAATAGCCTCCGTCTTCTGAGGATCGACACGAACTCCGTCTGATGAAATTACATGACCGAGAAAAGTCACTTCGGACATCCAGAACTCACATTTGGAAAACTTCCCATAAAGTTGTTCTCATCTCAACACGTCTAGCACTTGATGAAGGTGGAACTCGTGTTCCTCCCGGTCACGAGAATAAATCAAAATGTCGTCGATGAAGACAACAACAAACTGATCCAAAAAGTCGATGAAAACCCGATTCATTAACTCCATGAATACCGCAGGTGCATTAGTCAATCCAAACGGCATAACCACAAACTCATAGTGACCATAGCGTGTTCGAAACGCCGTCCTCGCGATATCCGACTCTCGAATCCGCAACTGATGATATCCAGACCTTAAGTCGATCTTGGAAAATACTGAAGCTCCCTGCAGTTGATCTAAGAGATCGTCAATACGGGGTAAGGGATACTTATTCTTGATCGTCACCCTGTTCAACTCCCGATAATCAATACATAAGCGGAATAAACCATCCTTCTTATTGACAAACAACACTGGTGCTCCCCACGGGGACGCACTCGGTCGGATATAACCTTTCTCGAACAACTCCTCAAGTTGGTTCTTTAACTCCTGCATTTCGGTCGGGGCCATCCGGTACGGTGCCTTCGATATCGGGGACGTACCAGGTTCCAACTCAATCGTGAATTCCACATCCCTCTGTGGAGGCAAACCAGGTAACTCGTCTGGAAAAACATCGGCATATTCCCTCACCACCGGAATATCCGTTAACATTACTGATGACTTCTCGGTTTTGGCCATAAAGCACCAATAACCGACACATCCCTGATTGAGTAATCTTACTGCTTTCATCAAATTAATGACCTTACTGCAGCAGTAAGGATTACCTCCTGAAACACACATTCAACCCCATCGTCAAATGATAGTGACCATACGCTTACGGACACTAATGATGGCATCATGACGATCCATCCAATCAATACCCAAGATGACGCTGCCTCTCGGCAAATCTACCACGATTAGGTCCGCTAGCCATACACGACCATGAAACCGAATCGGACAATTCTCAATCTCCCGACACGATAATTCGTCTACCATCGTAGGCCAATGACATAAGGCTCACAACTAGTAGCACTACCTGCACGTAGTCTACTCAAACATGACTTAAATGAATGAATGCGATGCACCAAAGATCGAAAAGAGTACACACAAAGTTGAGATAGAATATCGAGTGTACACGAGATCATTCGGGCCTCGGATCATCGGTCTTCTTCATCTCATAAATCCGGGCTTGCTAGTCCCGACACCGGACGCTTTCGTATCCGCTAAAAGCTCCACCTTTAGTTGCTCCCGTCGTTTTAAACGACGCCGATTGAGTGGCCTGATTCTCACGGCCGATCGCTTAGGGGCCCGAGATGACGCCGAGTAGGTTTGGAGTCCCTACGGCAAAACGGGCCTTATGTCCCACAATTCCACAGCTTATGACACGTGATGATCGTCTCGGACACTTGGTGCTGACATGACCAAGATCCCCACAGTTGTAACAGGTGATGGCCGAACTGGCCGCTCGTGACTGAGATTCCGCGGGTTTAGACGACACTGGAGGTCGCTCAGAAAAAGCAGAGCCCGCACGGGGTTTCTTGAAGGTTGCCTGACTCCCGTCAGACTGATTACGGTTCTTGGACTTCTTGCTAGCAGACGAAGGTTGCTGCTTAGCAATTTCCTTAGCCGTAAGCTCGTAAGTAAGAGCCTTCTCAATGAACTCGGCCAACGTGGTGCAATTATGATTAAGTAACTGAAGTCTCATACGGGGTTTCAGCCTCTTGCTGAAATACTTGATCTTATCCGCCTCTGAATGAATGATGGATGAGGCGAAAGGGAGAAGTTCCTGAAATTTCTCGGCAATGGCGAGAACATCCTCGTCTGTTGAGGGGTCGGGGGTGAGTAATTCTGACAGCTTGGCCTCTCTGAGTGGGGCCGGATAGTACCTCTCCATCATGAGAGTCTTGAACTGATCCCAAGTACAAGATCCTTCGGTGGGCTTCAACGACAACCACCAAGAATGTGCGCTCTTACCCAGGTAGTAAGCTGCAACAGAAACTCTGTGTCCCTCGGGACACTCTACCATAGCAAACAGCTTCTCGAAATGCTCGAGCCAATGAATGATATCTGCCGGCTCAGACGAGCCCTCAAAAGTAGGTGGCCTCTGGCGAGAGATATCGCCGATGATGTTACTCACATTCCTCTCTTGCCTCTGAGGTGGCGGCGGAGGAGCCTGCTGATTCTGATTGACGGAGTTATGCATCGTCTCCATCAACTGAGCCATCTGAGTCATTTGGGCCATCATGCCCTGCATAAATGCGAGTGGATCAACCCGGACACCCTCTGACTGAGCCGTGTCCCGGGTACGACTCCCCGATAATGAATGATCGCGTCCAGGTGAATGAGTGGCAGCGTCGCTGCTCGCTGAATTAGCATTATTCCTCGCGTTTGCACGTGTATTCACATGAGCCCTCGGGATTCGGCCCGCTCCACGGCCTCGTCCTCCACGTCCTCTTCTTGCCCTCTCCATACTGAAGTAGGAAAGTCACATGATGATTATATTCACCGCATGAAATATACGTTATGATTATGACATGAGATTATGAAAATGAGCATACGCGCTCTAACACGGTGATTACATGAATGATTAACTGAGGTGACATGATTATCTGATGAAATTATTGAAATGATTATCTTTAATGAGTTAACAAGATTAATGATTCGATCTTCCTGATCAACAACTGAACAATGAAATGAATTGACTGATTAATGAGTTAACCTGACCGTCCTGGTCAAAATGACAATGATGATTGAGGATTGTTAACTGATGAATTATGAATGAATGACTATTGCCAGAAATTATACCATGGCATTAGAAATCTTACAGTTCTTGGTCTGATTGGCTCGGCATTTGCACAGGTCACACGTGACGCGAAAGTCCAATGATACTAGTCCGATGACGATGATTTCAAATGAGACATGACTTGGAGGGTAGTATTCAAAACCACGGCTCCGATACCAACTCTGTAACACCCCAAACTAGGCGGATATTACAGTGCCGTGAATCCCCGACTGGGACCCACCAGGCAAATGAAAATGATGAATTAAATAATATAATTGTAGTACCGAACCACATTATATTACCAAACACTCCGATGAGGAGTTTAAGTACATTACACCAGGACAAAACAGAATACTAGTATATTTTATATGAAGATAAAATACACCACCCTGAACAAATAAGCATCTCAAACGGAATTTGCAGCGGAAAATACAAATGACGGAAATAACTGAAATGACTGAAATAAACGGAATGATTGGGGCCCCCTACTAGTATCACTGGGACTCGTCGCCGTCAACATGCTCTTCCCGTGCCTTTGCCTTGCCGTGACCTGAAAACAAAATCCCCAACGGGCCGCCATACGTAACAACAATCCTCAAGGGTTGAAAATACACAAACATGATTTAACTGAAGTTATGAAATATCCTTAATTATGAATTACGCTGAAGAGGAGCATCATAGTACGCCCGTAGTGTTCTGTGCAAGTGTACAAGACGGATGACCGGACACACCCGTCCTTGTACCTAATTAGTCTCACGGAGGTAATCGTTACGTGTGCACACCCAATGTATCACTCCCAATACATGGCCATCACGTGCCCGACTAAAAATTCCACACATCCGCACCCGGCCACGCAATATGAACCCAGAAGGTCATATGAACAAGAATGACCATAATGAATATCAATGAATAATACTAATCCGACAAAGTCAAGAATGACTCACCGATACAAAAGTGATAATGAAGTGATTGATAGTTTTCAATGAAATGATTGGAACCGCCGTTCCTCGCTAATGAAATGATTATCCGACAATTACAAGTCTCAAAATGATTAATACAATGATGAATGAGTTATGATTATGAATGATCAACAACAAAAGGAATGAATATCCTTTTAACCGAGTAAGATTTAACTTACTCAATACCGATGAAGAATGTCCGTCCACGAACAACGTCCTAACCAAGATACCGATCGCTCGAACAACCTTGAATAACAATAATTACCAACAATCGTTCAATACACGTATCAAACAACAAAACACGACTAACCCAAGGGTCGAAACAACGATAAACAAACTCATAGGCATTCCAACGAATACATAACCGACCGCACAACTTCGGAAATATCCAATCCCGAATATGTCGAAACCCACACCAAAATGAGTATTTCGAACTAACAAAACACTTCAAGGATATCAATAATCCATTAGGAATCCATAATTCATGATTACAACAACATCAATCGGAAAATCCCCAATTAACCGAAGTCAACCCCAAGGGTTCTTGAAATAATTCCGAAAATAACCATTAAATCCGTAAGAATATACTTATCCAAGGTAGATAATCCATATCTACATATTCCAATGATAATCCAAGCTTACACGAAGAAATCGGAAGGAAAACCCAAAAATCCGAAATTCTAGATCCAAGAGATTAATACCTTTGATTCGATGTGATGAAGATGATGAGATGATGATCAATCCGAAAGATGAGCTTGAAGATGATGATTGATGATTACACCTCGAAGAACCCTCTCCGAATCGCTCGAAATCGCCCAAAAATACCGAAGGAGTGAAATGAGATGAACAAATGAAGAAGTCGACTAATCTGTCGATTTATACTCGGACCGTGTTAGCGTGCGCTAGCCTTGTGCATAGCGTGCGCTAACGAGTAATTTGGGTAGTCCGGTACTCCTTGTCCGAACACGGTGGCGCGCTACGTACCTCTTTGTAGCGTGCGCTACGGCCATACTACTAGCGTGCGCTAATATCCATTGTTAGCGTGCGCTAGCGAAATATTTGACGCCCAGTACTGGAATCCAGAAAACCATCTGCCCTCTGATCTAACCTCGATGGCGTGCGCTACAACCATTATTTAGCGTGCGCTAATATGTCGGTTGCGTACGCTAACAACAATGCATAGCGTGCGCTATGAATAAACCCGGTGCAGTCCAGTAGCCACTGGACTCAACCTGATCCGCCCCTAGCGCGCTACTCCACACATATAGCGTGCGCTACTACGACCGTTAGCGCGCTACTTACCACTCGTAGCGTGCGCTACAATTATTCTCACTGCACCCGGTACCTTCCGGATGCGGCCCAAGGTAGCCTTAGCGTGCGCTAAAGCTGAGCGGTAGCGTGCGCTACCTATACCCAATTAGCGTACGCTAAAAGGAGTATGTAGCGTGCGCTACTCCTCAAGCACAGCTTGCAACAAAAATGACAATGATGATAAACACGGCACGAAACTCCAATCAGATTAATGATGAATGACGATCGATACTCGATACAATTACTCTGAATGATGAATACCATGACTGAATATGAGTGACAAATGATCAATGATGAATGAAATTACTGAGTATCAATTACTGAATGATAAATAATGAATGATAATTACTGAGTGATAATTACTGAGTTACAACTGGGTATTACAGACGCTATGCATTCGTTAATGCAAATCGAGATCATCGAGCTGTCGTGTATCTAATACAACTAGCTCCAATGCTTTGGCCAAAGACTTATGATCTCATCTGCCAATAACCGCATAGGACATATAACCCGCTCACTAGCGGGAGAAAGAATTCTATCTTGGTATTCAGTAGGACCTGCTACTTGCCCGTCAAGATGCACGTCGAGGTTGACCCCCGCCTTCCGGTTTACAGGGTCAAACTACTTTAATGAAAATCTTGACGTCACAAGCACATCCCTACTAAATCCTCAAGTCGAAGGTTCACGAATACCTATCACAACCTTTCGATTCCGTCATTGACTGTCCCGGAGTGAAATTCGTGTGACGAATCGAGGGTGAGTCGGTTCGAGTATACTAATCCAATTAGCATACCTATAACGTGTGCTCCCACTAACCATTAGTGTTCGACAGGCACTCTCCATGTCAAAGAACACGTCATACAAGTCTTCACATAAACCTAACGCCCAGTCAAGTTTCATCGACTTGCGAACGATTAAGTATTTGAGCTATAACCTTTCCAGTGCCGACCCCCTTATCCAATAAGGAGTGGAACGTTTTGCTCTCAAATATACAGACTAGTTTCTATATGTTTATTTACGAGTTAGGAATGCCAGTAACTACCAGTAAATAAAGAAACATTCATTTGCCTTATATAAATGGTTTACATAATTACAAGTACAATGCCCTCACTCAACAACCTCTGAGTGGCATTCGAGGGCATACTCCTAACAATCTCCCACTTGCACTCAATGCCACACACTATGGTATCTAATACCCATGTTCTCTAGATGACGCTCCAAGCTAGTCTGAGAAAGTGGCTTGGTCAGTGGATCGGCGACGTTGTCAGCCGAGTCTACTCTGTGCAGCAAAATGTATCCCTTGCGAACAAATTCTCTTACGAGATGATACTTCCTCTCAATATGTTTGGTGCTGTTGTGAAACCTCGGCTCCTTGGCCTGCGCTACAGCTCCGTCGTTGTCGCAGTACAGCGGAACAGGCAGCTCAGCACATGGTATTATTTGAAGTTCTCCCAGAAACTTCTTAATCCAGAACCCTTCCTTGGAAGCCTCCGAGGCTGCTTGATACTCAGCCTGACAGGTGGAATCAGCAGTCGCGCTTTGCTTGGCGCTTCGCCAAGATACTCCTCCATTAAGAGTAAATATGTAGCCAGAAGTAGACATCGAGTCGTCCTTCAGTCCTTGGAAGTCCGAATCAGTGAATCCCACCACATCCAAATCTCCACCGCCATACATCAGAACCATATCTCTAGTCCTTCTCAAGTACTTGAGAACGTTCTTTACGGCAGTCCAATGTTCCCTACCTGGGTTTGCCTGAAACCTACTCACCACGCTTACAGCATGCGCGATGTCAGGTCTTGTACACAACATAGCATACATAAGGCTACCCACGGCCGAAGCATATGGTATATTACTCATTTCCTTTCGTTGTTCCTCATTTTGAGGACACATCTTCAAGGTGAGTTTTATTCCATGTCGCATCGGTAGGAACCCTCTTTTAGAATCATCCATCTTAAATCGCTTTAAGATTTTATCTATATAGAGGGCTTGGGAAAGACCTATTGTTCTCTTCACTCTATCCCGGAGAGTCGAATACCAAGAATATAGGTAGCTTCTCCCAAGTCTTTCATGGAGAAATTACTCAAAGCCAAGCTTTCACGTAATCGAGCATTCCCACATCATTTCCTATTAGTAGAATGTCATCTACATATAGTACTAAGAATGCGATCTTGCTCCCACTAACCCTCTTGTATACACAAGGTTCCTCTTCATTTTGCACGAAGTCAAACTCTTTGATCGCCTCGTCAAAACGAAGGTTCCAACTACGCGTCGCTTGCTTCAGTCCATAAATAGAACGCTGAAGCTTGCACACTTTCTGAATATCGACTTCAGACACAAAGCCTTTAGGCTGCTCCATATAGATTTCCTCCTCGAGGAATCCATTAAGGAAAGCCGTCTTTACGTCCATTTGCCATATCTCATAATCATGGTAGGCAGCTATAGCAAGCATCATGCGAATAGACTTGATCATGGCTACGGGCGAGAAGGTATCGTGGTAATCGATCCCTTCCTTCTGGGTATAACCCTTTGCCAAAAGCCTGGCCTTATAGGCGTCAACCTTGCCATCACCATCGGTCTTTCTCTTATAGATCCACTTGTTCCCAATAGGCACTATGCCCTTGGGGCGGTCTACTAGAGTCCAGACCTGATTGACATGCATCGAGTCTATCTCAGCTTCCATAGCTTCACGCCATTTCTCGGAGTCTACATCCACCATCGCTTGGTCATAGGTCGTCGGGTCGGTCTCTTGGCTATCACTTGGAACCTCATGGAGACCCAGCTCCTCCAAGTGCACAAGCCCATACCTATCAGGTAAATGAGACACCCTACTAGATCTACGAGGTGGTTGTACTTGTGTTTCATAAGGTTCGGTTCCAGTCTCTTGCACAGGTGTCTCCCGAGGAGTTTAATTGTATTCTTCTAAAGAAATACTTCTACCTGCTCCGCCTTCCTGAATGAACTCATCTTCCAGGAAGTGTGCTTGTAAAGCAACAACGATCTTTCGATCTTCGGGCATGTAGAATAGATATCCCATCGTCCCAGATGGGAATCCAATGAAACGTCCCTTTGCGGACCTAGCTTCCAACTTCTCCACCTTAGTCTTCTTGACATAAGCGGGACATCCCCAAATCCTAATGTGATTAAGACTTGGTTTCCTGCCCTCCCACATCTCATGTGGAGTTTTAGGAACGGATTTGGAAGGACATCTGTTCAAGATATACGCGGCAGTCAGGAGTGCATACCCCCACAGGTAAATTGGTAAGTCAGTGTAGCCCAGCATGGAACGGACCATGTTTAACAAGGTCCGGTTCCTTCTTTCTGACACACCATTTAATTGAGGAGTACCTGAAGGTGTTAGTTGTGAAACTATTTCATGTTCCTTAAGGAACTCGTCAAAATCCGTACTCATATACTCGCCACCTCGGTCCGACCGAAGTGCTTTGATATGATTACCAGTTTGTTTATCGACTAGGGCCTTGAATTCCTAGAATTTCTCAAAAGCCTTGGATTTATGTTTCATTAAGTATACATAACCATACCTAGTATGATCATCTGTAAACGTAATGAAATATTGATATCCGTCACGTGCTGCTTCCAAAGCACCACAAACGTCAGTATGGATTAATCCCAGTTTATCAGCGGCTCTTTCAAAAGTCCCTGTGAAGGGGGACTTAGTCATTTTACCTTTAAGGCAAGATTCACAAGTAGAAAGGGATCCGATCCCAATGGACCCATAAGTCCATCCTTTTCCATCTTGTAAACCTTGGTCTGACCAACATGACCAAGTCTAAGATGCCATTTCAAAACTTGATTGGTTTCATCCCTACCACATTTTCTAGTCATAGTATTCACAACTACTTTGTTGCTGAGATTTAGATGATATAATCCATTTAACAATGTAGCAGTACCCACTAGTTTATTTCTGAAATAAATTTTGCAGGAACCATCACCAATGAAAAATGAAAAACCTTTTCGGTCCATGACCGGAATGGATACAATGTTTTTGTGCCCCTTGGGCAAAACAAGTACATCTTCTAAAGTCAAAACAAAGCTGGATTCTAAACCCAAAAGAAGTGATCCTATGTCGGTCGCCTCAACACTATGCCCGCTTTCGACTGTGATCATAACTTCTCCAGCTCCAAGCTTCCTACTTTGTTCCAGATCCTGATTCACGGTACAAATATGAGAACTAGCACCAGAATCCAGTATCCAGGAAGTAGAAAATACAAAGAGCGTAACAATTTGTTTCCAAAACTAAAAGTTCTGTACCTGAAGTGCCATGAAGAATCGGACAGTCTCTAGCCCAGTGGCCCAGCTCACCGCACTTGAGACAAGCATCCTTCTTCTTCTTCTTGTTCTTCGGAACCATCGGGGCCTTGCCCTTACCCTTAAGGTCCTTTGCTTGTGGTCAAGTCCGCTTCTTGGTCTTTTTCTTCTTATTCTTAGACATCCGAAGTCCAGAAGAAATCACAAGGGCTGACTCCTTCATCCGCGGAGTCTTCATTTGAGACTGAGCGGTCATAATTTTGTTCATTAGCCTAGCTAAATTACATGCAATCTCATTGCAGTTGAAGTTCATAACAAACTGTGAGAAGGAATCAGGGAGAGACTGTAGGATAAGGTCGGTTTAGAGAGAAGTATCCATTTTAAAATCAAGAGCCTCCAATCTCTCGATCATGGATATCATTTTGAGGACGTGTTCCCCAACCTTCTCACCTTCCTTCATCCTTGCACCGAACAATTGCTTGGATATCTCATATCTTGCAGTTCTGCTGTGCTCACCATAAAGCTCGGTTAAGTGAGATAGAATCTGCCTAGCAGAAGTCATTTTCTCATGAGCTCTCTGAAGATCATTAGACATGGAAGCCATCATATAAGCACGGACTTTCACGTCATCCTTAACCTACTTTTCGTGGTTTTCAATCTCTTCCTGATTTGCTCGGGTCCGCACAGGAGGTGCCGGAATGTCCGACTCCAAGACGTATCCCAGTGCCTCTATACTGAGGACAATCATCAGATTGCGGAGCCAATCCACAAAGTTAGGTCCCATTAAGGTGTTCTTTTCGAGTAGAATAGCGAGTGGATTCATTGTCATATTGAGATTTGTCTGCATTAAGTATAACAGATTAATTAGTGACTTGTTATATTATGATCTGAGTATAGAATTAATGTCTTTTCTATTCTTGTTACCAAGCTCCCACTATTTTTATCGGAACAACACACTCCCATGTGAAATGTAACACCCCCAAACCACTCGGGAATATTACAGCGCCGCAGACCCTCTCCGCTAGGATCTACCAGGCTAAATACAAAACAATGCATCACTTCACATGCCGACATGGCTACATAAAGGACCATTAGACCGATTTGGTCTTTTACCATAACACAATACACAACATTACGTACAAGATTCTTTCCCAAAACTCATTCCCACGCAGGGGCTGAAATACAAATACAAATCCCATAAATCGGGGTAACAACACATCGGAGGGATAACCAACACGACTCTACAATTGGTCTTCACGTGATTAGCATCTTCGTCTCCCATCATCCTTCGTATCGATCCTGTGATTCGCTCCCCAGCTACCTGCAAGTACCTGGACGGAATACAGACATCCACCCCCCGAATACTCGGGGGTTAGCAAAACTCCACTATTTTGCTAGTGCAAGTATAAAACAGAAGTACAAGCCATACACAACGTGCTTCAAGAATATAATAATCTTGAATATATTTCCCGAGATAATTCACTTAATCAAAACAGTTTGGTTTATAAAAAGGGTAGGAAATAATACCATGTATCTCTTACAAAACATTTTACGGTCTCGGGAGTTTGAAAACATTTGGAAATAAGGAATTCTCAAGTCTTTCGAAAACACTTGGGGGCACGGCCCAAAATTGTCTTTCCAAAATACGATTCCAATAATAAAACGCGGTTTCACAACCCAATTCACAACAAACGGGGTCCAAGACCCAAATCATAAGCCACAGGGTCCACGACCCGAATCACATAACACATGTTCCTAAGGATTATTCGCGTCCCATGCTAACAAGCCACGAACCTCAGATGCCCCCGTAGAACATACCCGAGTGAATAATCCAATAGGAAACCATACCAAATCACATGTCCTCGTGACAACAGTCACAGAACCATTCCAAACCACAACCATAAGTTATCCCGGCATCGGGATAACAAGCCACGAACCTCGGAGTCCCCGTAAGACATACCCGATGATAACCCCCACAAGTTATCTCGGCATCGGGCTAGCAAGCCCCGAACCTCGGAGTCCCCGCAAGACATACCCGGATTGGATAACCCTACGGTCACGCCCGACCCATACTAGCAAGTATGGATCCCGGAGATTCAACAATCCTACCCGGAGGCACATCACTTTCAGCAATCACATAACAATGAGCAGAACATCAAGCCAAGCAACACTTAAACATCACAACCTCCTTTCAAAGGAGTAACAACTAATATCCCACGTAATACATTCTTAACGAACAAGTACACATAACATTACGTAATCCCCGGCAAAGGATTACGGTCTAATAAACTCATTCAAAGTGATCATATCATCTTTTCAACATACAAAACCAACACACATATTCCTAGAACACATATATTCACGAAGTACATAAATTATCGTTGAAAGACAACATTTATCGAGAATATACCGATCCCTTTTTACGTTCATTAAACATTGGGTTTCACACGAAATCCTTACCATTAATTACGCCTACAAAACATGAAACGTATGGACAAGATACTTGCCTCGATATCACGAGCGACGAAACGACGAGCGGGCACGATCGGGCAACCTTTGAACCTCCAAAAACGATCAAGACTTCGACAGCCCACGAATACTACAAAAATAGCATCACCACGAATCAATAACACTAATCGAAATCCGAAACGATCCTAAAAACGACAAGGATCTAAGTATTCTCAAATAAATCAAGAATCGTTGATCCGGGCGATAAAAAAATCGATGAACGGTTAACAAAATCTGAAGATTACGGTGAAGACAACCAAAAATACACAACCGATCGGATGAGATCGGTTAAGAATCACAAATCCAAGGAAAAACCCCAAATTCAAGAAACTAGGGTTCTAAGAAGAGATTACCTTGATCTGGACCAAGAAGACGATTAGATGTTGTTAAACATCTACAAATCCGCTCAGAGATGAAGCTAGAAGAAAAAGATCAGTCCTAATCGCCTCTGGATCTCACTCCCGTCGGAAGGGATGGAGAAAAGTGGAAAATGACGACTTAATGCTGCTGTCCAGTATTTATACTGGACAGTTATTAGCGCGCGCTAAACACCCTGCATTAGCGTGCGCTAACGGGGTCAACGCTCCAGAGAAACCGCCTATAACACAGTTAGCGTGCGCTAGCCAAAAGCTGTAGCGTGCGCTAACGGGTCACAAAACCAGTCCAGTAGCCCCTGGACAGAACTGCACCTACCGGGTAGCGTGCGCTAGAAAGAAGAGAGAGCGTGCGCTAAGCAGTCGATAGCGTGCGCTAGCTATCGGCCTTAGCGTGCGCTAACAAAGCTCCAGTCCCAGTCCAGTAGCTACTGGACTGTCTCCGGACTGCCAGTTAGCGTGCGCTACAAATTCAGTAACGTGCGCTAAACACCACGCAGTAGCGTGCGCTATGCTTCAAGCATTAGCGTGCGCTACACCACAAAAACTCAAAAACTCACAAAGTGATCCGAAATGCCTCCAAAAACATGTCCCAACAAGTCACAACCAAACATGGCACGAAATTCCTACGATGAGGACAATGACAATCCGATAAAACCCAGAAAACCCAATGAATCCGGAATAAAGATCTCGGGTATTACATTCTACCCCTCTTAAAATAAGTTTCGTCCTCGAAACTTGAAACATGGAACGAACGACGCAAAACAAACTCAGATAACACACGATATCCGTTACCGAAATAACAAAACACGACGAACAAAAATCAATACGGTTGAACAATTCAACAGTACATCAACCAAAACACGAGCTATACGCTGAACCAATACGAAAATCCACAGCCCAAAGGTTGAAAGATCGGACACAAAACTAATTTCCTGAACTTAAGGAAATTACGATGGAGTCCTAACGCTCAACAATCACGAAACGAGATCAACAAAAACCGAACAATCAAACGATTGAATTACAATGATCGAGGCATAAAAGTCAATCAGTCATGTTCGAATCATGACGAACAATAATACTCAAAACAACAACCCCAAAGTTCGCATCTCGACTCAAAACAATATACGATCCGGTGAAGACAATAAGATGTGCATTCACATGGGATCCACAGGAAATGAAATAGCAATTGGAAGGTCACAACGACAAACGGGTTATTCTGAAACAATACCACAACTCGTTCGATGAATAAAAGCACAAGACAGGACAAGATCAGAAAATATCAACGAATATAAACGATTCGACAGAGTCGAGAGTACAGAGTTCAAAATCCGATCCACTTCAAATAAAAGAAGTCAATCTCTGAATTTCGAAACAACAAAGCAAGGGAAATAATTCAACATGCAACTGATAGACCATGCCCCTCCGGGACTACTCGGAGTCGATCCTGATATCAAAGCTCAAGTCCCTGCCTCGGAATGCTCGGTAACCATCTCGCAAAATTGAACCCCGTGTCCCTCGAGTCCGCACCTGTAACACGTTACTGGTGGGAAAGGACAATGTGCACGAACATGTCCCGCCACATTACAGTTAAAACATCTCCTGGCTTTACCAGGAGTCAGAGCAGACGACTTGGAACTCCCAGTTCCACGCATCGAGCAATGGATCTTTACAGCGGAGAGACTACTACGTTGCAAATTGAAAACACCGACTCCTGCACTGTCCACACGATCATCGAACTCCCTCTGCTTCTTCGACTCGGGCACACGCTCCGACGATAATGAAGCTAGTTCACGAGCTAAGGCTCGATCTTGATAGTCTCACAATGAAGTGCAATTGAATCCAGACATATACACACGAATATCCGGCTTCATCCGTCTATCAAAGTGAAGGATCCTCTCTTCCTCGGTTCTCACTCGATATCGCACATAACTGAGTTGTTTGCTATAATCAATGATAGCTTGCGACACCGATATATCCTTTGGTTCTGCCAAGTAGAATTCGTGAATCCTCTGCTCTCTAATCGGTTTCGGACAGAACTCAGCTTCCATAAGTGCTTGGAACTCCACCCACGTGACATCACGATCACGAGGTTTAACAGCTTCCCACCAATTAGTGGAATCTTTGTCGAGAAGGTACTGAGCGATAGGTACCTTCCGCTCTTCAGGACATCCGACAGCCTCGAAAATCTTTCCCAACTGGAAAATCCAACCATCCCAGCGCAACACATCCGCAGCACCGGCGAATCGAGGGGGATTCATACGAACTACCTCGCGAAGCCATTGATTCACACCGACGTTCTGACTCGCGTCAATGCTACGTTGAACCACCTGGGTCAACTGAGTCATCCGAGTCGCTACTTGTTGCAATATAGTAGCAACACCCAAACTAAAATCATTCTCAACGACATTCTCTCGATTCCGCATCTGATCCCCATGGCCATCAGCACCACAGTTACGACCACGACCTCTGCCCCTCGGCATACTAACAAACAACAACCTATGGTAACGAAAGATCATAACACATAGCAAGATATTCACATCTCTGTCTTTAATCCAATATCATTAAATCATATACATATTACCATTTAATTCCAGCTAGAGCACAATATACAAACTATTATACCAAAAATCTTCATTTATAATGTCGTTGTTATGAGATTTATAAATGCAATGAAATTGAAATCATCCATTATATCAAAATCATTATCTGTACGGTTTCCGCGCCGGAACTCACCAAGTTGAAAACTATTTTCAAAAACGTTCCAAAATGCCAAAAAGGCCGATGACGGTAATACTTTCCAAATACTCCCCAAAAGTCATTTTTCCAAATACCAAATACCATCATCAAAGACCATTTGAAATTACAAGGCGTAGACGCGGAAACTCAATGGTTTCAAAATATATGGTTAGTCACCCGACAAAAGAGTTAGCAAAAAGGCCCATATAATAATTCAAATTTACAACCCCGAAAGGTCATTTTGAAACACACACTATTTTGGTAAAAGTACCCAAAAAGTCATTTTGGACTTTACACACGCAGCGGACAAGAACACAGTTCAAATTACACATAATCACACACAACAATTGTTATTCCTGAACAACACACATAGAGTACGGTCTCAAACGGTCAGCCTAACAATCGCAAAAGTTAGATTTACGGCCAGAATGTAGTTTCCGAGCTTCTGCTCAGACCGATTAGGGTATGATTTAACAGAGACTTAGCGTGCGCTAGCCATGCCACGTTAGCGCGCGCCAGCTATTCTCATCCAGCAACACATTCATAAACATATACCAAATAATGCCAAAAGCCGAAGGTTACAAATAAACAACAACATACGAATCCCAACACCAACAATTTATATTCTCACTACATATCGTTTAGTCGAAAAGTTGAAGGCGAAAGTCACGTCTCAAGTAATCTATTGATAGACCTCGTTTAAGCATTTAAAAATCAAATTTTGAAAATTTTCAATGCAAGATGAAAATATAATATGTGTAGTTTGAATTCTCAAAATCTTTGGTCTCGAGGTCATCATATGAAAATCATATCATTTTTCTTTCTCGAAGGATATTTTTAAATAGAATTTACGTGACTTCCCCAAAACATTTGAAATTGAAATACCACATTGATAAACTTTTATTGAGTAACCAATCCAAAACATCACTCCTGTAAAAACGATTTTACACAAAGATGTATATATATATATATATATATATATACATACATACCGGTACTACTCTTTGTTCCAACACAATACGAGAATCAAACAAGTATGGAGTAAGTATTCACGAGGTATAATTAAACTCCACATAATAACACAAAATCACATAAACTCGTATAACACGAGACACAACAAAATAGGGAGACTTACATACACAGATCGCACGAAGATGATGGTTGCGCCTCGATACTAATCACGACCGACAACTCAGACGACGCGCCGCGACACCACTTAGTCAGACCAAATCTGACAAGACAAGACCCGACAACACACAACTCAACCCGACAGCCTAGGTTTCCTCAACCTAAGCTCCGATACCATATTCTGTAACACCCCCAAACCACTCGGGAATATTACAGCGCCGCAGACCCTCTCCGCGAGGATCTACCAGGCTAAATACAAAACAATGCATAACTTCACATGCCGACATGGCTACATAAAGGACCATTAGACCGATTTGGTCTTTTACTATAACACAATACACAACATTACGTACAAGATTCTTTCCCAAAACTCATTCCCACGCAGGGGCTGAAATACAAATACAAATCCCATAAATCGGGGTAACAACACATCGGAGGGATAACCAACACGACTCTACAATTGGTCTTCACGTGATTAGTATCTTCGTCTCCCATCATCCTTCGTATCGATCCTGTGATTCGCTCCCCAGCTACCTGCAAGTACCTGGACGCAATACAGACATCCACCCCCCGAATACTCGGGGGTTAGCAAAACTCCACTATTTTGCTAGTGCAAGTATAAAACAGAAGTACAAGCCATACACAATGTGCTTCAAGAATATAATAATCTTGAATATATTTCCCGAGATAATTCACTTAATCAAAACAGTTTGGTTTATAAAAAGAGTAGGAAATAATACCATGTATCTCTTACAAAACATTTTACGGTCTCGGGAGTTTGAAAACATTTGGAAATAAGGAATTCTCAAGTCTTTCGAAAACACTTGGGGGCACGGCCCAAAATCGTCTTTCCAAAATACGATTCCAATAATAAAACGCGGTTTCACAACCCAATTCACAACAAACGGGGTCCAAGACCCAAGTCATAAGCCACAGGGTCCACGACCCGAATCACATAACACATGTTCCTAAGGATTATTCGCGTCCCGTGCTAACAAGCCACGAACCTCAGATGCCCCCGTAGAACATACCCGAGTGAATAATCCAATAGGAAACCATACCAAATCACATGTCCTTGTGACAACAGTCACAGAACCATTCCAAACCACAACCATAAGTTATCCCGGCATCGGGCTAACAAGCCACGAACCTCGGAGTCCCCGTAAAACATACCCGATGATAACCCCCACAAGTTATCTCGGCATCGGGCTAGCAAGCCCCGAACCTCGGAGTCCCCGCAAGACATACCCGGATTGGATAACCCTACGGTCACGCCCGACCCATACTAGCAAGTATGGATCCCGGAGATTCAACAATCCTACCCGGAGGCACATCACTTTCAGCAATCACATAACAATGAGCAGAACATCAAGCCAAGCAACACTTAAACATCACAACCTCCTTTCAAATGAGTAACAACTAATATCCCATGTAATACATTCTTAACGAACAAGTACACATAACATTACGTAATCCCCGGCAAAGGATTACGGTCTAATAAACTCATTCAAAGTGATCATATCATCTTTTCAACATACAAAACCAACACACATATTCCGAGAACACATATATTCACGAAGTACATAAATTATCATTGAAAGACAACATTTATCGAGAATATACCGATCCCTTTTTACGTTCATTAAACATTGGGTTTCGCACGAAATCCTTTACCATTAATTACGCCTACGAAACATGAAACGTATGGACAAGATACTTGCCTCGATATCACGAGTGACGAAACGACGAACGGGCACGATCGAGCAACCTTCGAACCTCCAAAAACGATCAAGACTTCGACAGCCCACGAATACTACAAAAATAGCATCACCACGAATCAATAACACTATCGAAATCCGAAACGATCCTAAAAACGACAAGGATCTAAGTATTCTCAAAGAAATAAAGAATCATTGATCCGGGCGATAAAAAAATCGATGAACGGTTAACAAAATCTGAAGATTACGGTGAAGACAACCAAAAATACACAACCGATCGGATGAGATCAGTTAAGAATCACAAATCCAAGAAAAAAACCCAAATTCAAGAAACTAGGGTTCTAAGAAGAGATTACCTTGATCTGGACCAAGAAGACGATTAGATGTTGTTAAACATCTATAAATCCGCTCAGAGATGAAGCTAGAAGAAAAAGATCAGTCCTAATCGCCTCTGGATCTCACTCCCGTCGGAAGGGATGGAGAAAAGTGGAAAATGACGACATAATCTGCTTTGTCGGTATTTATCTTTGGGCCGATTATTAGCGCGCTAAACACCTCGCATTAGCGTGCGCTAACGGGTCAACGCTCTAGAGAAACCGCCTATAACACGATTAGCGTGCGCTAGCAAAGTCAGAAGCGTGCGCTAACGGGTCACAAAACCATCCGGTAGCTCCTGGGCCAGGCGCACCTACGGTAGCGTGCGCTAGAAAGAAGAGAGAGCGTGCGCTAAGCGGTCGATAGCGTGCGCTAGCTATCGGCCTTAGCGTGCGCTAACAAAGCTCGATCCCGATCCGGTAGCTCTTGGGTATCTCGGCTCGCCGATTAGCGTGCGCTACAAATTCAGTAACGTGCGCTAAACACCACGCAGTAGCGTGCGCTATGCTTCAAGCATTAGCGTGCGCTACACCACAAAAACTCAAAAACTCACAAAGTGATCCGAAATGCCTCCAAAAACATGTCCCAACAAGTCACAACCAAACATGGCACGAAATTCCTACGATGAGGACAATGACAATCCGATAAAACCCAGAAAACCCAACGAATCCGGAATAAAGATCTTGGGTATTACATGAAATCCGGAAGTATCGTCGCACTACTTCATAGTGGTGATCGAGTTCTTTATAAATCTTAATAGAGGGCAACCGAACAGGTTTCTAGTCTATTAATTTTCATAAAGTGGTGTCCAACACCAACCCATCTAATGAATGATTCGATCTTCTTTTTCCCCTTGTTCACTCCCCTCAACCTATACGGTTTCTATGGTTCGTGAACAAGTTAAGTTTATACCATCGACGCAAATCAGTTTCACAATTGAATCTTATCCGTCAACCTATCAGGTTTCTAGGGATAAAATTTGCTCCAACCAAAGGCATCCAGTGCGCTCCCGGTAATTTATCCGTCCTCCCCGAACGACTACCCCGATAACTCGGAAGCATAGCACATCCGGTTTGGATTTCAATTTCCCGAAAGCTCGATGGAGGGAAGGAAAACCTTGAAACCTTATAAACTTAATAATTTGTTGTGGGAGAATTTTCGCGATTAATGTTACACTTTGCACATTAATCATTTTAGCGCGTTTGTTGCATTCATACAATATGTAACAACCATTCACAACCTAGTTGCTACCAACATGTGGTTCATGGACCGTTCCTAGAAAACAAAAACTCCGTAATCTAATTACAATTCTTCGTCTTGAATCTTCGTCTTCTCGAAACGGATCTTCATCCGGTCTTCGTCATTACATATAAATTTTACATTGAAAAATTGCATCCTAGATACAAATATTTCTAGTAAACTAAATAGGCTCAAAACGGCCTTTACAACCCAATCGAATAAAACGAACGATTCAAACTAAGTCCATGAACCACATCCCCATTCAAAAGCATTCATCCAATAAATACTCAATAAATGGATAGCGAGAAGATTACATAAGATCCAATCAATAATCAACAATAAATAGAATTGATCCAATCAATTCAACAAAAATCGACAATTCAATTTTCGTCCGTAGTATACCCTTAAAATATTTTCTTTGAATTTTCCCTCATCAAAAATTCCAAATTAATGATTTTAAAACAGGAAAATTCAATAATCGAAAATATACTGAAAAACGAGACCCAGTGCCGACGGCTGAAAAGCGCCAGAAGACGTGCACCACGGCCGGCCTACAGCCACGCCGGCTCCAGACAGAAAGGAGCCCCGGCCATGCCGGACACGACCGGCGAGATACTGGACTACAGGCGGATACATCGAGCACTCGGCTCGTCTGACCTACGCCCGGAGACTCGGCTCGTCGGCAAGCGTCGGCCGGATCAGCGAGCACTCGGCTCGTCTGAGAACACGCCCGGCAGACTCGGCTCGATACGGCCAAGTGTCGGCGGATCCAACACTTTTCGGATCGATCTGACAGCGTCCGGCCACGGGCCGGACGTGCTCGGCCATACTCGGCAGCTGTATGGAAAAACGTCCAACGATTCGATACAGCTCGTTTTCGGGCAGATTTCTAAAATCCTGTTATTCCTGATCTGAATATTATTAATATAAATCATATTTCCAAAAAAAACCTGATTTATACCATAACATAGATTCACGGAAAAACAACACTACGACGAACAATAAAATATCTACGATTATCAAAGTGATTCTAAATCACAAAATAAGCATTCCAAATGCTCAATATCGTATATACGATCGCAAGACCTCGCTACGTTACCACTGTTGGGATTCGGTGCCTAAAACGAAGGCCCAGCGGAAGCGGTAAAACGAAAATTAATTCGATCCGAATCCCTACGAGGATCGATCGAGCTACGTATATACGAATATAAAATAAACAAAGGAAGATTCGAAATCATACCCTTGTCGTCCATTGATTATATGGATTTCCTTCTCTTGAGCTATTCCCCAAACGATCCAAAATGCTCCAAGCCCTTGGATGATCCAACGCCGAAAAACCGTGTCTCTACTTGTCACGCGTCGGAGAAACGAACGGAATGACAACACTCGATTAACCTCTAAGGTTACGGCTAGAATCAAGTGATGAAACTTTAGTTATAACACTCTAAGTGTTTTAATTTATATCTCTCAATATATCTCTAATTTTCTCCAAGAACAATTAAGATGATATGAAGAAGATGATGAAGACAATTGAGAAAATGGTTTCTCTCTCTCTCTCTCTCTCTATCTCACTCTCACGTAGGAATGTGTAGGTTGAAATGAAAGATGTCTTCATCCCTCTTATTCAACTCCCCACCACTAGCAACAACTCATGCATGTGGGAATCTAACCCCACCTCCACAATTATCATACATTAAAGAATGGGGACATAAGTCCAAAAGGAAGGTGGCTAGAAATGGGGGGGCATGGAGAAAACGGATGAGTTTGGTTCATTTCGGACTCCCGAGAGTCCAAACAGATAAATTCCAATTCCGTTCCGATGTATTTGTATAGTTTAATTAATCCAATTAATTTCATCATATCAAATACAAAATAATATAATTATTTCTCCAAGATATAATTATATATATGAATTAAATTAGTCACCCAGTAATTTATTTAAATCATTAGGCCGTAAATCAATTTATCCAATAAATCGATTTAAACATCCAATGTTCCAAAATTAGATATCCAATATCTAATATTCATAATGAGAGAATTAGCTTTATTCATTCCGTCGTCAATCCTATTGCGCGACTCGGTAGGTCCGTCTCAGTCAGCAATGGGAGGAACCAAAGAGTAGTAGCACCACCTAGCGGCTGGCCTACACTGTACCCCAACTGAGAACGAATGATTGAGATCATTCAAGAACCATTCTGTCGTGAATACCAGTATACGTATAAACCCTTCTTTCAAATGTCCCGATCAAGTTATAGAGTCACGATCAGTCAAATCCTATTTGTACTTAACGCTATGCATTCATTAATGCAAATCGAGATCATCGAGCTGTCGTGTATCTAATACAACTACCTCCAATGCTTTGGCCAAAGACTTATGATCTCATCTGCCAATAACCGCATAGGACATATAACCCGCTCACTAACGGGAGAAAGAATTCTATCTTGGTATTCAGTAGGACCTGCTACTTGCCCGTCAAGATGCACGTCGAGGTTGACCCCGCCTTAGGTTTACGTGGTCGAACTACTCTAATGAAAATCTTAACGTCACAAGCACATCCCTACTAAATCCTCAAGTCGAAGGTTCACGAATACCTATCACAACCTTTCGATTCCGTCATTGGTATCCGAGTGAAATCCGTGTGACGAATCGAGGGTGAGTCGGTTCGAGTATACTAATCCAATTAGCATACCTATAACGTGTGCTCCCACTAACCATTAGTATTCGACACGCACTCTCCATGTCAAAGAACACGTCATACAAGTCTTCACATAAACTTAACGCCCAGTCAAGTTTCATCGACTTGCGAACGATTAAGTATTTGAGCTATAACCTTTCCAGTGCCGACCCCCTTATCCAATAAGGAGTGGAACGTTTTGCTCTAAAATATACGGACTAGTTTCTATATGTTTATTTACGAGTTAGGAATGCCAGTAACTACCAGTAAATAAAGAAACATTCATTTGCCTTATATAAATGGTTTACATAATTACAAGTACAATGCCCTCACTCAACAACCTCTGAGTGGCATTCAAGGGCATACTCCTAACAGTATGATTATTGTACTTGTACTAGCATCGTTGTGCTAACCCCTTCGAGGGTGAACATTTGTGTATGTTCAGGATCCAGGAGAGCGGGGAAACAACCACTGGAGATGCATGACGACGAGGGTGCAGAGTGATGTTCCGGCTGGGTTTACTGTCTGTTATTTATTGGTTATTTCAATAAGTACTCGAGTACGTTGTCAATTTATGATGTTTGTATTTTGATGATGTATTAATAACCCTTTATTGGATATTTTGTAATCTCAGTATTGAACCAGACTGCTGTATTTTATATCAGTAATTTTATAAACTAGTATCTGTTATTGTCATTTCCTTTATTCAGCCTTGTAAATTCTTATGTAAAGGATTTACGGCGCTGTAATATTCCTGAATATATCGGGGGTGTTACATAGTCGCTATAACCTTGATTATTATACATGTAAAACCTAGGGTTATTATTATTATTCCAGTACGATTTCCATCTCGGAGGTGGAGCAAGTTTCATAGACCTTACAGCTTGCCTTCTGGGTATCCAATTGGATTCCTAGAGCTGTTGATGATACTGCACGGCGACCTACTTTCTGGATGAGTAACAGGGCTCCTGTATCCAATATCTAGGCGCACTGTACTGTTGAAAGTACTGCGGTGCTTACCTTGGATACTTAGATACAGCCTTCTTTCTGAATGGTTGTTGACGCTTTTGATATGATCGGGGAGCATGCTGTTGATCAAGCCTTACAGGTCTAAGAGGCTGAGGTTTCCGCTGTCTGTGATATGACATTGGTAGCGGAATCGCAGCCTTCGCTGTACGAGGGGCAGCTGTAGCCTTTGTAGGGCTTGGAATTTCTTCAGGTACAAGAATGGATTCCACACCTCTGACGAATACCATACTAGTTTTTCCCTTATTGGAGAATGAGTTATATCTAAAGCCACTATTATCATGAGAAAGTTGCCAGTGCTTAGAATTTCTTCCATCCGTTTAGCTGATTTCTCGAATGATTTCAGGATGGCCTCTAATTCTCCTTCTTGTTTCTCGAGAGTTTTTACTTAAAGAAAAATTATTTGTCTTGCTCTCATTATGAGACTTAACCTTATTTAGATCGTGGGAAAGTTGATGATTGCTTTCCATGAGTTTTTCAAATGTGACCTTGCTTTTTTCGCAATTAATAGACATGTTTTCGTAATTATTTTTCAGCAAATCGTTTTCATCCTTGAGCTGTAAGTTTGAAATTTGGAGCTATACGTTTTCTCGTATTAAAGTCTCATGGGCCTTTTGAATGGTTTTGAATTCATTCATCATGTTTTCAAATGTACGCGATGCATTTGCGGGAGTAATCGAATTTGAGCTTACTTCATCATCGCTATCCTCATCGTCCTGTATTTCCTTGACCATAAGGCACATATATGCTTTATCTTCGATCTCGTCATCAGACGAGTCACTGTCAGTGACAGCCTGAAGGCATTCCTCAGTTTTGTTGGAGGCAGGTGAGGCTTCTGATTCACCAATCAGGGCCTTGAGCTTGTTTTTTCAGACACGTCTTCTTTCATGCTTTTCTTGTTGCTCAGCTTATGGAAACTTTTGCACTTTTGGATGTGGACACTTATTTGAAAAATATCCGAGTTTCCTACAGTTATAGCATAAGAATCATCGGATGAGGGAGTTTCTGAGCTTACCTTGTGAAATGACTTAGGCCTGTACGGAGTCTTTCCGGAGTATTTGATGAACTTTTGAATTTGTGCATGAGCAGGGCCATTTCATCTTGTGACAGGATATCTTCATCGCGGTCAGCAGTCTTGTGTGAGGATTTGTATATGCTGGGTGTAGAGCTGTCTCTTGTCAGATACAGCGGCCAGCGCTGTAGTCTTGGAAGATGACTCTTCGGCCTTTTCTCTCCTGTCAATATCATACTCAAAATCTTTGAGGTCAGAGAAGTGGTCAAAAGTAGAAATATCGTTAAGATTACAGGAGACATGCATGGTTGTAGTCTTAATGTCCCATCGGGCTGGGAGTGATCTAAACATTTATAAAGTTTTCTCCTTTTAGGTATACACTTTACCAAATGCTTCAAGTTCACCGACAATGCCAGTGAATCTGAGGTCAAGCTCCTCAAGCATTTCGGAAGATTTCATTTTAAAAGATTCAAATTGCTGAGCATGTTTGGAAATTTTATTTTCTTTCGAGAGCTTAGTATCCTCGCAAATCCGCTTGAGTTTCTCCTAGATTTCCTTAGCTATCTAACACCTCTTTACTTTTGAGAATATGCCTTTGTCAAGAGTGACAAACAGCACATTCTTAGCTATATTATCGAGATTTGCATGCTTGCAATCGTCAGCTGCCCATTGCTCATGCTCCTTCTCAAGCATTTCAGCATAAGGTTGTCCTTCTATCCTTGCGGCAGAATTAACCTTCATTATCTTTATTCGACCCTCTTGGATGACGAATATCATCTCCTTGTGCATGGCTGCAAGATGAGCCTCCATCCTAATTCTCGAGTCATAAAACTCATTAATAGAGAACATAGGACCCTTATTTATCATAGAGGTATCCATTTGAGAAATAGGCAAGATGATGAAAATATGATATGGTTTTCAAAAACTAGTGATTTTTGTATCTGACTCGGTTAAAAATCGAGTGATTCTTTTTAGTATCAACCGCTCCGATACCACTTGTAGGCCACTAAGTGTACAATATACAACTTAGAATATAGACGCACAGTAAGTTATACGATTTTTGAAGTTAGTTTGTGTAGCGGAAGTTTGTTATGAGTTGTTGTAAATACAACAACTAGGTGTTCTCCTGTTTGCTTGGTGCATATAGGGTTTTTACAATGTATACTATCAAATCACAGTAAAATGGGAATAGTAAATACTGAGTAAATAACAAAGTTTAAAGTGGTTCGAGGTAGACCCCTCTACGTCCACTGGTCCTCCACACATGAGTAAAGAGTTTATGAAAATCACTACATACACAACTACATGACTTTAACTAAATCTGTCTCGGTATCGTTCACACAGATTGATACAGTGACTGCAACTTTGGGCCGTTCACACATATTGACTTGAGCTTTTTCTCGACTCGCTTCTTCTCACACATATCTAAGATTCATCTTCAATGCTATTCTTCCCACATAGGTCAGAATATGCAAGGATCCTTAGTCCACACAGGGCAAATGATAATCTCAACGATAGGGGTAGAACACTTCTGAAACAGCAGCTTTATCCCGGATGAACAATCGTTGTATGCTGTGCTGTTTACGTTTAGGACTTGTATATTTCTTTGCTTGGATATTGCTGTATGCTCACGAAATATACTTCTTTGTAATCGCTAGAATGTCAGAGTAATCTGTCAGAGCTTTAGCTTGTGCGTGTTCGTGTTTCGTGTGTAAGTCCTCTGGCTTGGGGGTATTTATAACCTTGGAAATGTATCCGTGGTAAATGAAGTCATTGCTGGTTGGTGAGATGTTGACATCTGACTCTTGATTGGCGGCTGCATAATGTTTGAATTAAAGCAGATTGTATTTAATGCTTCAGACATCCTTTATATCTTTGCATTAAATGCTCTTCAGAACGTTCAGACTTGTCTCTCTCCGGCTGCATTAAATGTTCTCCTATCAGCAATAAATGCTGCTTTACCCACACTTTGTGAATAAACAATATTTATCCCACAACAGTTTAAAGCCTTTTATATTCAGTCCTGTTGGATGTGCTTTACTTTTCTTCAGTAAAACACCTTCAGCCTGTATACTATATCCAATATATTACGTCTCTTTGCTGTATGAAAAGGGCTCTGTAGGATGGACTGTAGAAAATCTATTTGCTGTATGCTGGGGCTGTATGACGAGTTCTAATAGCTTCCATACTTGATAGTATTCTGACCTCTTTGAAAATACTTGTTGTATGTTGGCAATTATCAAAACAGGAATGTTTATCCCAACATAAATTTTACATTAAGTGGATTTGATGCAAGCATAAATAAACAAACTAATAAATATGCGAAAAGGTCGATTAAGCACTAAAGTAATATTGACATTTATGATTTTGGAAAAGAAGGTCTCGATTTTCACCCTATAAAGTTATGAACATGAAGGCCATTTGATAATTATATACCAGTTAGCATAGATTTTTCATATTTTCCAAAATCACCCATTGAAAGTCCCTATAAAATCCTAATTGATCCATTACTCACTTATTTTGATCGTATAGGAGGAGGAAGAAACATTCAAGCATATAGTCATCATTGAGTTCGATCCTTCTTGTAGAATTACGAGATGTCTTTTCTATGTGAAAATTAATCGACGTTAAGTGATAATTCAACTTAGTAGTCAAGGGGTCAATATTAGGATTGCTTGTGTCGTTTTTTAGAACAAAAGGTAGTTTTTTAATTTCTGGTAGACAATAAAGTACAATCAACTCAATAAAAAAGTCTCTCCAAAGAGACATCACACACAACTCACAACAAAATGCTAAACCGCAGAGAAAAACTAAGCCAAAGCTCCTAACTTATTACAAAAGTTCATTAGCTTCTCCAAGAACCTGAGTGAAGTCTGTCTGTTTATCCTGGAATGTGTGAAGGTTCCTCTCTCTTGTATCGTTGTTGATTACTCACACTATATGATCATATTTGGAGCTGAGGCAACTATTCTTTTTGAAACGCGTTTCAACGTGTTTATCCTTATTCTTTTCTTATTTTTATTATTCTGGGGGAACAATAGGTTAAGTTTGGCGAGTTTATAAACATGATTTTCACAAGTGAATTAGTGTCATTTTATTATATTTCGAAACAATTTATGTGCAAACTTTAAATTATTTATATACAGTTATTATTTTATGGAATATCACATGTTTTGATTTATTTGTCCTTCCAACGGGCAAAAATAGGTCAAAATAGAGTTGGAATGTATCCGAAGCTCGAACGGATCAAAAGGGTGGAAAAAATAGACTCTCGGAGCGTTTAGGATGAGAACATATGAGAAATACTCATCTCGTAGTAGTAGCATTCTGCATACAGAAACACACATAGTACATTGCTCAGTTCTTGTATATTTCCAATTCATTGGAGTTCCACATTTATGATGTGCTACATTTTCGGGGACGTTAGTCATTGTTTCTTTGAAGATAATACGCTAGGTTGGTCAGCATATTGTCTTGATAAAATAGTTTCTCGCCTCGACTATTCTGCATCTTAGAAGAATATTTTTCTGTATTTTTAGTTTCAATTTCCAATTTATTTTTTTTGTCATCAACTTGTAAGAACAATAACATTGTTAAAAGAGACATATTTTCTCATTTATCGTAATTTTTCAAATAAATATGAACTATAGATAATTATACTTATGTCTACTAGTTTGAGCAGATTCTGCTGTGCACTAAGCTGGGGGTCTTCACGAAAACATCCTCCCTAGCATAATAAGTAGGGACATGGTCTGCATACATCTTACCCTCCCCAGACGCTGCTCTGAGCGGGATATACTGGGTATGTTTGGTTTCGTTTGTTTTTTTCTACTAGTTTGAGCAATACCACTTATAGTTTGAGGAACATCATCACTGTTGTTGTCCCGCACTACACTAGATCTACCCATTTGTCTCTACAATGCGTTGAAGGTTTTTCACGGTCCAAATTCGTGACAAACGTGTCACTAATAAGACATGGAAAATTTACAACTTATTCTTGTGACATTGAATTGTCTCGGACCTGGACACAGACAAACTGTTTAAGTGACAAAACCTAGGGTGAAAATATTTCCCGTGTTGTGTTTCCCCTACCCCCACCCCTACCCTCCGTTCCATCACCCGTTCCCTCCCCCCTTTTTTTTTCCACCAAAATTAATTGTCCTTCTTTTTGAAAAAACACTAGCCGACGAACAACAGTGAAGATTTTGAAAAGTGTTTATTTTCCACCTTCAGTGTTCGTTTTTCACCAAAATAATCACCCCCTGTTTAAAAACCCTAGACAACAAGAGCAAGTGACGATGTGAAGGAATCGATGTATGGATATTCAGACAAGTGAAGAATTAGAGCACGAGCAAGAACAAGTGAAGATATTGCATTACCATCTTATATATCCAACGTCTTCACTACTAGAGATGCCTCACCATCTTCTTCATTTTCTTAGGTAATATTTTTGACTTAATTCGAATTTTGTAAGTTTTAATTGTAACACCCCGAGATATTCGGAGTATATTACAGCGTTGTGGACCCCTACATGGGACCCAACAGGCTACAACAAGAAAACACCACTCAACTAACCATCTCGGTTAGCGAGGACACACATTTAAATAATACAACATATAAAGATACGCCCGGAGCAACTGGCGTAATAAACATCAACCGACAATATAACAATTGGAGTTAATATAAAACAAAGTTCGAAATGAAAAACCTAAGTACTCGCGAGTACAATCTATGAGTTTATAAATGTGGGAAACAACCAAATCGAAATAGATAAAAGAAATAAGTGGACCCAAATGCACATGTCAACGACCCTGGCCAACATCATCGTACTGTCCCAGCGCCCGCTCGTCCAGCAGAACATAACCTGAAATCCATAACAAGAATTTCCCCAAAACAGGTCCCCAAAGGGGATAGCAATTACGCTAGTACAAGTAATCAAGGCAAACCAATCGCTTACACATTTCATAGTACAATGCACCAAATCGTTTCAAAACCAAAACCAGACATGTCTTTTCTGGAAACAAACAGTCAATCACATTTGCCTAGGACCGGGACGAAGCCACAAATCCCACCCGAGGCCTCTAAGGACCCTCCCGGGCTGGCTATATCATAAAACAAATCACGCACATGCATCGCCTAGGATAGGGACGAAGCCACAAATCCCACCCGAGGCCTCTAAGGACCCTCCCGGGCTGGCTAGCTAAACAAACTCGTGAATCCAGAGTGAAGTCATAGATTCCCCCGAGGCCCCGTCGGACCCTCCCGGGGTGAGCAAAATCACACACAATATACATTACCATTTCACGTTAAGCATAAAGGTTTCCAAAAATACTTGCTTTGAATAATTGATGACGCAACGAATGGAAAGGAACTCACCGACGAACGCTAAGAATCAACGGAACCGAACCTAATGATTCGAAGAACATAATCACAACCAACTCTAGACGAATACGGAAATAGAATACACCTAAAACCCGCCTACGATTCATGTATATTCGTACAAAAATAACAACGAGGACGGACCACAAGCAAACCCTCTCGATTTCGCAAAACTATGAAAATAGACCATGAATCCGTAGGAAAACTGATGATATCAATAAAATAAATCATATTCATCATGGATTAACCAACAAAACGGAACGAATCGGACAAACATCCCAAAACCCCCAATTTATCCAAAAGTAGGGTTCTAAGAGGTTTTACCTTGGATTAGGATGAAAGATTCGTGTTGATGTTGTTATTATACACCAAGAACTCAAGGAAGTCGATGGTTGAGATGATTGGAAGAAGAAATCGCCAAGAAATCGCCCAAAATCGGCAAAGGAGCTCTAAGCCGCGGGGAGGAGAAGAAATGAACATAATACGTTCATCTGGGTCAACTCCCTGGTTTATATAGCCAGGGAGTGTTAGCGCGCGCTAATCCTCAAAGTTAGCGCGTGCTAATCCTCAAAGTTAGCGTGCGCTAACGGGACAGAACTCCAGTCCATACAGTTAGCGTCCCAGTCCAGTAGCCAGATTTCTGGCCGTTAGCGTGCGCTACTCAAAACGTAGCGTGCGCTAATAACCCCTCGGTAGCCCGCGCTATCGGCCATAGCGTGCGCTACCTGGACAACAGCCGAGTCCAGGAGTGAACTACCAGTACACACCAGATCCAGTTAGCGCGCGCTATTGACCAATCGTAGCGTGTGCTAAAAGTGTATCGGTAGCGCGCGCTATCGACCATAGCGTGTGCTACCTGGTCACCTGATAGAGTCCAGTAGCAAACTGTCCAGTACTGGACAGTCACGCTAGCGCACGCTACCGGGTATCTTAGCATGCGCTAGCCCACGACATTAGCGTGCGCTAGACTACGTAGCGTACGCTAATCCGCCAGTCCAGAGGGCTGGAATCAGCACTGCCACTCCCAGGGTTAACTCGCTAGCGTGCGCTACGAAGCAGACGTAGCGTGCGCTACTAAGGGACCTCTAGCGTGCGCTATGCTGAAAAGTTAGCGCGCGCTAGGTACGAAATATAAACGGTCCAAAATACCGGAATATGAACGAAACATCAAACGGAACATCTCAAAACGCATAATAACATAGAATGGACCCACGGCAATCCCGAAACGGCGGTTCCGTATAACAATCATGATAATCAGATCAATAGATGACGGAAAAAATACACTGAAAATGAAATTACCGGGAAAAGAAAAATACGGATATTACATTAATCGTGTTTTGATTTTATACTTATTGATATGCTCGAGTTTGTATATACATGAGCCCTAATATAAAGAGTAGTCGGTTAAGGAAACATTGTAAACAAGAATGCAACATTAACTCGAGATATGCTCAATTTAGTTTTGGAACAAGTAGGCAACATTGTAAATAAAATTAAAACATGGAACTGGAGTTTCCTAGAAATACACGGCAAACTTGCAAATTCATGTTATAAAGTGTGCAGTTTGTGTGTTTGTGGTGTGTCGGTGTATGTGTTGTGTGCATTTAGTGTCCACGTTTTGTGTTGTGTGTGTGATTTAATGTAGTGTCCAGGCCGAGGCGGCACATGAGATTAGCTGATTTTGGTGTTATTAAGTTGTTACATATTTGAGTTTATCGACCGAAAATTTGACATGACCCTATAAAATCTCTGAATAGAAATTGTGTCTAAGTAGGTGTAACACGCCACAAACAAACACATATAACATCCGCTTTGGAATTATCATATTTCCTCGAGGACGATCCACATGTGTTGACAGTAGGAAACCATCTCACATGGTATTAATTTATTTGAATGTTTGAACTATAGTTTGGGTTTAGTACAATTCATTTTTTAACTTGTAAAAGAACCTTAAGCTGGATTAGTTCAAAATAATATTTTGTATTTTGATTTGCAGATTATGTCAGTTGTGGAAAGTGATGTTTGTTGCATTCACAAGTATTAGTTTTCCTTAACATAGTTGACAAATCATCTGAAAAGTATTAAGTTTGATTCAAGAAGTTAGATATTATTTTTTGTATTCAAAATTTAAAAATGTATTAGTTTTTGTTCAACATGTTGAGTATATGGTGTTTGTATCTATTTATTTATGACTAGAGAGAGGGGCAACCATATTGTTTATGGTTCGATTTTCATAGAAATTGAGAACTTTTGTTGTCTTCTTGAACTACTATTTTGTGTCCCATAGAAGTTTTAATCTCGGACATGTTTTATCATTTTAAATCATGAAGTATTATTTGACATTTTTATTGAATCTTCTTGTTAATTTTAAAAGTTACCTTCTAAATGATGTTTGAAATCTGAAAAAAGATGTTTTGTTTTATTCTCTAATGTTGCAAGACAAATCATTTGAAATGGGGATGAATGTTATATACGTCCCGACCGAGAGAAACTTAGATTTGTCAAAGGAAATATATTTCCAGACATAACTTGTGTACCATTCAGCAGCCAATAACAAAATCTGCACCAGACAAGTAGGCAAATTGTAAAGAAAACTAAACCATGAACTGGAGTCTCCTAGAAATACACGGCGATCTTGCAAATTTGTATTATAAAATGTGCAGTTTGTGTTTGTGGCGTGTCTGTTGTATGTGTGATATAATGTAGTGTCTAGCGGGGGGCGACACATCAGATAGCTGATTTTGGTGTTTAAGTTATTACATATGTGAGTTTATCGGTTGGAAATCTGAGATGGCTCCATAAAATCTCCGAATAGAGACTGAGTCTAAGTAAGTATGACAACGCCGCGAACAAAAACATATAATATCCACCTTACTAAAACTGAGAAATGGGTTGTTTTTGAAATATTCTGAAATTGATTACTAGGGTTTTTTTAAACCTAACTGGACTTTTTGTAAAAATTGATTATTTTTTAAAGATTCTGTTTATGATATGATGGTATTTTTGAAAGATTTTGTTCATTTTATTGTTCTCTCCTGCTGCTTAGAGTAATCTCTTCGCTTAGAAAATGCAAGCAGTACGTCATGGTTATTTAAGCTTCGCTAACATTATTTATTTTCTATTCTGTGTGAATGTTGGAGAAATTCGGTATCTCTTAGTATTTTAGAAATCAAGTTAAGATTGATCAAGCAACAAACTTGATACTTGTAGATTTGACAAAAATGATGAGTAAAGCAGTATCAATGATGAACCATTTGTCTGCTCTTTCCAAAATCTTATGCAAATATTTTATTCCAAGTACATCAATAACGAAGAGTGGTCTGTGGTAAACCATTCATCAAGTGTATACAAATTCAATAGATGACTTTGAGTCTCCTACTAAATTTCAATCAGCTCTGGACGACAACCTTAGCTTGCATCTATTTCTAGATAACTTAATTGAATAAACTAGTTGTAACACCTCCAAATCATTTTTAGGTTGTTATACACCGTAGACCCTTCTGTAAGGATCCACAGGCAAACGCAGTACAACTCAACCATCATTGAGCAATAAGGTCAATCTACACGAAAATTAATAAAAAATATACAATGACCATAACCGACAATATGTGTGTATTCTCAATACACAATTACTACAGGACGTCAATATACCCATACAAGGGTAAACGGAAGAAAACTACAACACGACGATAATGACATTATATAGACTCTCTTGTGATTAGAAGCATGGTCTTTCATCATCTTCTATGTTGATCCTGCAAACGCTCCCGAACTCAGAATACTTGAAGCATAAAGGCATCCAGCCCCCGGGTACTCGGGGGTTAGCAAACTGAAATTTTATTAGTGCAAGTACATAATATACAATCTATAACAATCATATTTCATGATATAGATATAATAGCCAATCATTGATAATATTCTTTTAAAGTTCCAAGAGGTATTCACTTTTATAAAAGTATTTCAAAATCCTTGAATTCGTATAATTCTCTGAAATAAAGTTTGAAAGATATTTTTGTTAGGAATATGCCCTCGAATGCCATCAGGGAGGGCATTGTACTTGTTAATATGTAAACTATTATCAGAAGGCAATTGTGTGTTTCTTTATTTACTGGAAGTCAGTGTCATTCCTCACTTGTATATATATATATATATATAGAGAGAGAGAGAGAGAGAGTGAGAGAGAGAGAGAGAAACTAGTCCATGTATTTGAGACAAAACTTTCCTCCTTATTGGATAAGGGGATATACACTGGTAAGGTTTATGACTCAAATACTTAATCATTCGCAAAGTCGATGAAACTTGACATGGCATTAAGTTTATGTGAAGATTTGTATGACGTGTTATTTGACTTGGAGAGTGCCCGTCGTCACTAATGGGTATGCTAGTTGGAGGACATGTTGTGGGTATACTAGTGGGATTAGTATACTCGAACCAACTCATCCTCGATTCGTCACACGGATTTCACTCTGGGACAGTCAATGATGGAATCAAAAGGTTGTGATAGGTATTCATGAACCTTCGACTTGAGGATTTAGTAGGGATGTGCTTGTGACGTTAAGATTTTCACTAGAGTAGTTTGACCCTGAAAATCGAGAGATTGGGGGGTCAACCTCGGCGTGCGTCTTGACTTACAAGTAGCAGGTTCTACTAAATACCAACATAGGATTCTTTCTCCTATAAGTGAATAGGTATATGTCTTATGTGGTTATTGGCAGATGAGATCCTAAGCCTTTGGCTAAAATATTGAAGCTAGTTGTATTGGATACACGAGAGCTCGGTGATCTCGATTTGCATTAACTCAAACATAGAATCAAGTACAGATAGGATTTGACTGATCGTGACCCTATAACGTGAATGGGACATTTGAAAAAAGGGTTTATACGTTAACCGGTATCCACAATAGAATGGTTCTTGAATGATCCCTATCATTCATTCTAAGTAAGGTTACAGTATAGGCCACGTGACTGGCTTGGTGCTGTTATAACTCTTTGGTTCCTCCCATTGCTTACTGAGACGGACCTACTGAGTCGCGCATTGGGGAGACGACGGAATAATATGAACTTGATCTTATTGTGAATTTTAGACATTGGATGTCTTATTTAATTTATTGGATAAATTCAATCAGTCTAGTGAAATAAATAAATTATTGGGTGATTAATTTAATTCATGAATAATTATTTCTTAGAGAAATAATATCTGAAAATTAATTGATTAGATTAATTAATTGTATATGAGACAAACCAAGGTGTACCAATCAGACTAGATACACGACGGTCCGTTTTACGAATCGAAACGAACCAAATCCTTCTCAATTATAGTGTATGCCACCCCACCTCCTTGTAGGTCCCTTGTTGGTGATCTTGTCCTCATACTTGTATGTGTTGAGGAGCTTTCCTAACACTTGAGGATGAAAGGGTGATAAGATGTGATCTTATCATGATCACCCCTTTAGGTTTGATGCTTGGAGGCATGTGTGGACTTCGTTATAAATCATAGTTCATCCTCCTCCACCATTACTAGAAAAATCGGCCATCACTAAAGGGAGAGAAGGAGTGTTCAATTTGTTCATGTTCTGACACTCTTAGAGAGAGAAATAAAATCAAGAACAAAATTTTATATCACTTAGAGTGATCACATACTTCAGAGAGCATTTCCTACTACTCATTTCTAGCAGTATCCTTAGAGGATAATTGAGTAGTTATTGTTCTGATCATCTCCCGGTGTGTGGATAGTAGAGACGTGGTGCTTTTGGCATTTCTCATGTGAATTTAAGTTGTAGAATGCAATTGTGATGGTTTATGCATTTTCTTTTATGGATTGGGCCTTATGTGATTTGTTGTGATTGTTATGTGGTTATGTGGAGTTAGTGTTGGTTGTTTCCTGTCGTAGAAAAGTGTCGGTTGAGATATGGTGTTAGTTGATAGTACACTTAGGTGGGTATTGCAGTGTTTTGAAGATCATTGTGTTATTTGGATTGATTGTAATTTTGTTTTTCCTTGGTCGTGAGTATATGTCGGATAAAGTGGCCATTTCTTGCAACTGCCTTGACTATATGTATTGTCATTAACGTTTGAGACATATGTTTTGTAAACATAAGTGTGTGTGAGTTGTTCTTCCACCTGGGGATGGTTCGACGGGACTTCTGGGGCCGATACTAATGGGGCCGATACTAATGGGTATGGCCGCGGAAGTGGTTTCCCATCTGGGGATGGTTCGACGGGACCTCTGGAGGCCGATACTAACGGGTACAGCCGCGGGTTACCAAGTGGGTTTTCATGATGATGATGATGATGATGTTTTCGCTAATTGTGATATGTCCGGAATATCACAACATTATGTTCTCGATTTTGGGATACTTTAAATATAGGATTTTGGTACTTGGCTAGAATGGCACCATAATAAGTGATGTATATAATTTATCTCTTGGTTGTGATGTTTTGGTATTGGGACGTGGATCCTGTGATTGTTTCCGTGCACTGTGGTTTGAACGGTATTGGGCTAAGACCCTAATGATTGTGTAAAGGATGTTTTACAGAAATTGATTTTGGGCCGAGACCCAATCGACTTGAAATGGTTTTATAACTAAGGATATGAGCTCCAAAAAGGTTTTCTACTTTATAAAATTCTTGTAATGTGGAACGAGATTTGGGCTGAGACCCCAATATTTCAAAAAGGCTTACAACTTTGGACTTGAAGTCCTAAAAGGCTTTTCCGTTTTCTAAAATGCCCACGGTGATGATTCATATTAAAAGACTTGGGGATGTTTCCTAAAACGTAAAACATCTTGGGAATTTCTCTTAAATGTTTGTGGCTGTTCGAGCATGATTGATAACTACATGGTATATTTTGTATGACTATGACTGATATTTACTTGGTACATTTTGTATGATTTGAATACTTGCACTAGCGAATTCGAATTTCTAACCCCTTAAATTGTAACACCCCCAAGTTATTCAGGGTATATTACAACGCCGTGAGCCCCACCATGGGACCCACAAGGCTATTTATACGCGGAACTACGAATTTTGACCGAGAAGGTCCAAGTACAATGAAATGGAAGACAATAAAAATGGTATTTAAAACCATATCCGATACATCGGAATACAATACATCACAATTCAATACCATAGCAACACAGGCCGAAACATCAAGGAAACCGAAAATAACACTCGAGTATTCAAAAACCATTCAAGTACAAGAACACTGGATGGAGGAAAAACAAAACACAACTAGAGACAAGACACAGCATCACACTTTCCCATCACCTTCATGCTGACCCGGTACATGCCTATCCGCTCTCCTGGATCCTGATATACATGAAAAGTATTTCCCCCATAAAGGGGTTAGCCATCGAATAACTAGTACAAGTATATCGAATATGATACACAATACTCCTCGATAATAAAGTAAATGTAATCATCATCACATCAACTCAAGACTAGTATTCTGGAATAACTAAATCTCACAGCATTACCTTCAATACATACATGATTAACCGCGGAACCGCACCAGAGGCTACGGAACACTCAGAGGACCCGTCGGTCCGTCCCAGAGTGGTTAACCCAAAATATCCATGGAACCGCTTCAGAGGCTACGGAACCCTCATAGGACCCGTCAGCCCATCGCAAAGTGGATATAAACCATTATACAATTCATATATCCTACTTTCAAAGTCGACAACTTACAATCATAAACATATACCTGCCTTTGAGACATCGAGAATCAGAAGGAAAAGAGTATAAGTTCGGTAGGTCAAAGAACGCATTTCCGGCACCTAAACGATTCGTAAGGAATACGATAATCAATAATCCATACTCATCACATGAAGAAACTCCAGAAACCCACCTACGATTCATGAAACTACAAGGATAAACATCTAGAGGTTTGAAAATCACCCAAACCCTCTCAAGTCCGAACAAGGTACAAAACAATCCATATAATCGCATGGGAAATGTGGGTACGGGGTAGATACATCATAATCTCAATGATCTCAAGTCCCAAAATGGATAAATCGGACGAATCTAAGAAAAACCCCAGAAATTCCCAAAACTAGGGTTCTAAGAATTTTATCTTGACTTGGGAGATAGAAATAGATTAGATGTTGTGTAATATTTGTTATCCAACCAAAAATGATGATAGGTGAAGAAAGACCGCCTCAAATCTCCCGAAATCGCCCTCTCCTGAGCTCTCCCATCAAAATGAGTGAAAAAGATGAGAAATAACAAGTACAGGGGTTGACTGCCCCTTATATACAGCGCCAGGTTAGCGCGCGCTAAAAATCGATTAGCGTGTGGTATTGGGGTCACCCGGTAGTCCAATAGCTTCTGTCCTGAGATGTTAGCGTGTGCTACCACACCTTAGCGTGTGCTAACTCGTTTTCTGCAAAAACTCCAGTTCACTGCCCAACTCCGCTAGCGTGCGTTACGATTGGGCATTAGCGCGAGCTACACAACACCTACAACGTGCGCTAGCTGCTGCCTAGCGTGCGTTACCTACTAGTCTAGAAAGTAGAAATACCTCACTGCCTCTGCCGACTCAGCTCGTTAGCATGCGCTACGGTCGATGTTAGCGCGCGCTACTGAACATGAATATCGTGCACTAGCGAACTCCTATCGTGCGCTAACTGCTAGTCCATAGGGCATAATTAGCTACTGCCTCTGCCAAGCTCGGACCTCTAGCGTGCGCTAAAGTTCAAAGCTAGCGTGCGCTACTTAAGTAGAAATAGCATGCATTAGCCTTGGCCTAGCGTGTGCTATGTGCCTGTCCTAGAACACTGCCGAAAGGTCCAGACAACACGATCAAGATCCAAAAAGGTACAAAACTCTAAATCAACATCGACAACATCTCAAAGTGTTTACAGAGCGACAAAAGAGGAAGAGAGGCAAAGTCAAACATTCAATAAAAAGTACAAGTATTACATTCTCCCCCTTTAAAAATAAGTTTTGTCCCGAAACATAAGAAATAAAAAGTTCGGGGTATTCCGATTGCATCTTCTCTTCCGTCTCCCAAGTCGCTGTAATACCCGAGATTCTAATGTGTATTTTGAACATTGTGACATTGTATATGTTGTATTTGATCTGAGTATTATCCAGCATAATTCATGATCCGAGGTTGTTGAGCATATGATTTCATGAATGTGTTCAAAATTGTAATTTTTCACTTGTAGCGCACGCTAACGACTAGGCGTAGCGTACGCTAATTGGGTTTCATAGCGCACACTGTGTATGAGTCTTAGCGCGCGCTATATATAGTCAACTTGATTAAGACAGGGTGGTAGGTGAGATTAGCCGCGGATCTTGGTCGGGACATGTCGGGATGAATCTGGACGGCTTTTGAAAAAGTCGAGTCAATGGTGCTTAGCGCACGTTAATGTTATGAGGCTAGCGCACGCTAAAGTTGAGTACAGTGAGGTCAGTCAAGCTTCGTATGGCCTTTAGCGCACGCTATATGAGTGGTAGCGTACGCTAATTTCTGTACTTAGCGTGTGTAAAGAATGTTAGCGTACGTTAAGCCGAGACCATGCAGAAACAGTAGACTGCCAGCCCGTTAGCGCACGCTATGGATATGGCCGTAGCGGGCAGTAATAACCATTTTCTATATATAGGACAGCACCCCCCCTTCATTTTTCAGACTTCCACTTCAACCCACACTCCAATTTCGCAACTTTGAGAGTTACCCTCTACATCTTCAACCTTCATTTCAGCCTCCTAACACATCATTGCACTAGTTAAAGATCTTATGAGTCCAGCACCATATTTTTGAAGATTAGAACCCGATTATACCTTGTTTTTCCCTCGTTGTTAAGAGTGTTGATCGAGCCTTGATGGATAAAAACCTTAGGGTGTAGTATCCTAAGTTTGTTTTGAATTATGAGCATGATTTTAGTAAGATTCTAAGAATTAGTGTGATGTTCCACCGATGATAATTCATGTTTTATAGAGGTGTTTGATTTGACAAGGTTCTTCATGTTCATGCTTGTAATGAATCGGCTATGTCAATGAAATCAACCTGGATCACCGTAGTACCGTTTCCTTGCGTAGTACGTTTGGTATGCTTGTATCTTGAATCACACTTGTGGTATGAATCGTAAGAGCCAAACATATGGGAGTCGGGAATTGAAACCAATATTGAAGTCTAGATTTTGATGACTTGTTTATCCTTGAATCCTTAGACATCAGTATGTCGCCTCCAATGTGATCATTCGACTCATATGAAGTGTATCACTATTTCCGGCTCAGCTTTAATCAAGCATACTAACCGCGAACCGGCCTTACGTCATTATTACGTGATTTTAATTTAGAATATTCGGTGATCATACGTTAGTTTCGAGTAGTATGTTAAGTTCCTTGTATATCTTTTTGAATAACGTTCGAGCATTGCATAGGGGTCGATCGAGGGGTGGTGGTGTACAGACGCGTGAAATTCTTTGGAGTATTTTATTCTTGTTATTTTTGATGCAAGTATCGTATTTTGAAATTTGGTTTATATTGAAATGTTGATCATGCATACGATTTATTCATGTTGTTGAACATGAGAGTAATTTCTTTGAATTCTCATGGCATTCGTTATTGATTCCTTGATTGTTCACGTCGATGAACGTATTGATTTGCATGTGTATGCATAATTGCACGGTTTATGTTGTAAATGATCCAAGGGAATCATGAGGATCTATGCTGAGGGCGCTGGATCGGATGTCCAGCATGTGTTGGTCCGACGGGATCATCATGGCGATCTATGCTGAGGGCGCTGGATCGTTGGACGGGTTTTCCACCATGCGTTGGTCCGACGGAATCATCATGGGGATCTATACTGAGGGCACTGGATCGTTGGATTACCCTGTATTGTATTGATGGAATCTTGAGGATTCGCATCGTTGGATTCCAGTGACGGAAGTCCGTTTTGTGTGTTTTATGATGCATTGTTGATTCATGTATTATGATACTTGTACTAGCATAGTTTTGCTAACCCCTTCGGGGGTGGACATTTATTTTGATGTTCAAGTAGCCGAGGAGCGGGGAAGCAACCACAGTACCGACATGACGATGAAGTGGCGCAGTGATGTAATTTTATGTTGTCTCGTTTTCCAGTTATTTTTCAGTACTCGAGTACGCGTATTTTGTTGGTGTTTGGAATGATTGTAATAATGAATTCATTGTTGAACTAGTTTTGAATTTTAATCTCATTGACAGTTTAGTATTATTTTCTGTATTTCTCAAATAAGCCTTGCAAATTCTTATATAAAGGATTTACGGCGCTGTAATTATTCCAAATATATCGGGGTGTTACAGATTATGGTATCGGAGCTAAGATTCATGGATATCTTGGCAGTCGGGTTAGTTGGGTCTGTTTACGTTATTTGATTTATGGGTCGTTTGTAACATCACTGCTGAGCCAGCATCGTCGTGTGGACCGTGGTTGTAAGTCTCTTAATCTCAAATACTACCGTTTTATTTAATTCCTGTTTTATGAATATTGATGGACTTTCTTTTAGAAAATTTTGCCCTGGATATTGAGTATTTGTGTTTACAGTATGTTGCGGGGAGGTCGTGGACACAGACGTGGTAATGCGAGACAGGAGGATTCGGCATCTACCCCAAAATTATCGGCTAGTCGAACCGATTCCCATTCTGGAAGACAGCAAGGATCAGCGAATGATAACGCAAATCCTAACATGCTGGGAGTGCTTCAACAGGTGGTTGCTCAGATAAACCAGTTTGCTCAGGTAGTTGACCGCATGCAGATGGCGATGGGACAGCAGCATAACGAGGATAATCGGGGAGACAAATGGCTTACTGAGGTGGTCAAATTGCACCCTCCAAAATTTAACGGTTCTGCTGAGACACTTTCTTGGGATCACTGGATGAAGGAGTTATAGAAGATCTTTGCAGGGATTAACTGTCCCGACGACGGAAAGGTTCCGATTGCCCAGTATCTCCTGACTGGGGAGGCTTTTGACTGGTGGGAGGCCATTCGACCTGAGGATCATAATGCTGACTGGACGGAATTCAAATTAATGATGGAAGCGCAATATTGTCCTCGTCCAGTTAGAGAGGCCCAAGTCCGGGAGTTTTTCTCACCACAAAATTTAGAGGCATCTGTGACAGATGTGATTAAGACTTTTAATCACCAGCTGACTTATGTGCATCACTTGGTCAGGACCGAGGCGGAGAGGATTTTCCATTTTGACATGCGGATGAAGCCAAAGATTCAGCAATATATGTCTGGATTTGAATGTACCACCTTGCGACAGTATCAGGACAAAGTACTGGCCTACGATATGAAAGAGGCGGCAGTAGAGAAATCAACGGAAGTAAAGAAGCAGAAAGTGTTTGGCAATTTCATGGAGAACAAGAGTAGTGGGCCCCGAAAGGGCCAGTCCTCATTTCATTCATCCAGGAGACCTCCGCATCCTTCTCGAGGTGGAAAGAAGTTCCGGGCAGCATCAAAAGCTTCAGACGCAACGAAGAAATGTTATAACTATGGCAAAACAGGGCATGTTCGACGTGATTGTTACGCACCTATTGTGACCTGCTTCGAGTGTGGACACGAAGGACATCACGCAATGTTTTGTGGAAATGCGACTCGATCTTTTGGTACTCGCACTCCTGCACCGGTTCCGAAGGATACAAGTGTGAACCAGACGCAACAGAGTGGTCTCCAGCAGCAAAATGTTGGGAAAAGAGAGGCGTCCAGTGCTGGGTCCGTTCCTCCACGCATTTATGAGATGAGGAAGTCAGACGATCAGATCACTGTTGTTGCATCAGGTACGATTCATATCCTTTTGCAAACAGTTAGTGTCTTATTCGATTCAGGAGCTACGCTTTCTTTCATATCTTCGAACTGTGTTAATCATTTGAAAATATCGTGCTTGTATGATTGTGAACCTTATGTTGTGGGATTACCGAGCGGAGAGAAAATTGTGGGAACCCTAGAAACTAGAGATTTTCCAGTGACTATAGGAGGGAGAGATTGGCCATAAAATCATATTGTAGTCGACATGCATGGTGACGATTTAATTCTCGGAGATGATTGGCTCAACCGTTATGGAGCTATTTTGAATTACCGGAAGAGAGTTATTTCTATCAATTCTGATGACGAATCTGAACATTTATTTAAAGGATGGAGACCGGGAAGCTCAGGAAAATTGATCAAGGCCATGAAAGCAGTTAAATTGCTAAAGCAGGGTTGTTACGGATTTTGGTGTTACGCCATGAAGAAAGAAGAAGGAGTAGAGCTCGCATCTATTCCAGTGGTAAATGAATTCTCAGACGTATTCCCTGATGAACTACCCGGGTTACCTCCGTGGAGAGAAGTAGAGTTCAATATCGAATTAGAGCTGGGAGCCGCACCTATTTCCAGGGAACCATACCGTATGGCGCCAACTGAGATGTATGAATTAAAGAAGCAGCTTGAATAATTATTGCAAAAGGGTTACATTCAACCTAGCGTCTCTCCTTGGGGAGCACCCGTTCTCTTTGTGCGGAAGAAAAATGGATCCCTCCGATTATGTATTGATTATAGGGAGCTAAACAAGGTGATGATCAAGAACAAGTATCATATACCTCGGATTGACGACTTATTTGATCAACTGCAAGGGGCAAGGCTATTCTCGAAGATTGACTTACAATCAGGATACCATCAGTTGAGAATTAAGGAATCGGATATACCGAAATCTGCTTTCAGATCCCGGTACGGACACTATGAATTCGTGGTGATGCCATCCGGACTCACCAATGCTCCTACGGTATTTATGCAATTGATGAATTGGGTATTCTTATAATACTTTGATAAATTTGTGGTATTCTTCATCGATGACATCTTCATCTATTCGAAAGACAGAGGAGCATGCTGAGCATTTGCGTATTGTTTTGAGCACCTTGAGGAATGAACAGCTTTATGCGAAACTTTCTAAATGCGAATTCTGGCTTAATTAGGTGACCTTCCTTGGGCATGTGATATCAGCTAATGGAGTTCAGGTAGACCCGAAGAAAGTCGAAGCAATCTTAGAATGGGAATCTCCTAATAACGTGAAAGAAGTTCGAAGTTTCTTAGGATTTGCTGGATATTATCGCCGTTTTGTAGAAGGATTTTCCAAAATTGCTCATCCGCTTACTCAGCTGTAGCAAAAGACTCAAATATTCGTGTGGAATGAGAAATGCCAGGCTAGCTTTGATGAATTTAAAAGAAGACTGACGACAACACCTATACTAGCGTTACCAGATGGAACCGAGGGATTCATGGTATACATCGACGCTTCAAATCAGGATCTGGGATGTGTTTGATGCAAAAGGATAGGGTGATTGCCTATGCCTATCAACAGTTGAAACCGTATGAAGTTAATTACCCGACTCATGATCTGGAGTTAGCAGTTGTGGTCTTTGCTTTGAAAATTTGGCGAGATTATTTATACGGCAGTCATTGTCAGATCTTTACAGATCATAAGATCCTCAAGTATATTTTCAGTCAGAAGGAATTAAACATGAGGCAGAGAAGGTGGCTGGAATTGATCAAGGATTACGATTTGGAAATCCTCTATCATCCACGCAAAGCAAACGTGGTAGCTGATGCACTGAGCCGTAAACCTATTTCTCTTCGAGTGTTGGAAGCACTTACGTCCCAAACCAGCATTCAACGAGAACTGATTCATGAAGGAATCTAAGTGTGGTCGCGGGGAGTCCAAGGGAAACTTTGTGTGATAGAACTAAGTTCGTCGTTGGTTGAAGAAATCAATTCTAAGCAGTTGGATGATTTTCTGATTCTTCGATTATGTGACGAAGTGAACAAGGGGAAGGCCCTAGGATTCGTGATACAGGATGATGGAGTTCTGATATTTCAGAGTCGACTTTGCGTTCCCGATGATGATGTTTTGAGACAGACAATTCTGAAGGAAGCTCACAGCGCGCCCTATTCTATTCACCCCGGCACAAGTAAGATGTATAAGGATCTAAAACAAAATTTCTTGTGGGGGAATATGAAAAAGGACATAGCGGAATACGTTTCGAAATGTTTAACCTGTCAGCAGGTTAAGATTATACATCAGCGACCTACCGGAATGTTGAAGCCACTTCCTATTCCTGAGTGGAAGTGGGAGGATATATCGATGGACTTTATCACCAGTATGCCGAGGACTAGGGCAGGGATGAACGTGATTTGGGTGATAGTTGATCGACTAACCAAGTCGGCTCATTTCCTGGGTATTAAAGACACTTGGTGACCTGAGAAATTGGCACGAGTGTTTATTGCGGAGATAGTCCGATTGCATGGAACATCGAAGACCATTATTTCGGATCGAGATGGTCACTTCGTGTCGCACTTTTGGAAGGCAGTTCACAAGGCTTTGGGAACCGAACTGAACTTTAGCACGGCTTATCATCCTCAGATGGACGGCCAGTCCGAACGGACTATACAGACAGTAGAGGATATGCTTAGAGCTTGTGCCTTAGATTGGTCAACCGATTTGGAGGTTCATTTGCCCTTGATTGAATTCACCTAAAATAATAGTTGGCACGTTTCCATTAAGATGGCACTGTTTGAAGTGTTGTACGGAAGAAGATGCAGATCACCCCTGTGTTGGGATGATTCTTCTGACTTGATTAGGACAGAACCAGAGTTGATAGTTCAGACCTAAGAGAAGGTAGCCCTGATTCGCGAAAGATTGTTAACTGCCCAGAGTTGACAGAAGTCTTATGCATATGTGCGCCGTCGCCCATTGGAGTTTGAGATTGGGGATCATGTACTATTGAAGGTTTCTCCTACCCGGGGAATCTTCTGTTTTGGGAGGAAAGGAAAGCTGAGTCCGAGATATATCAGGCCATTCGAGATCCTTGAGAGAATTGGGGAGTTGGCGTACAGGTTGGCCTTACTGCCATCACTGAGTCACGTTCATAATGTATTCCACGTATCCCAGTTACGGAAATATGTACCAGATCCCAGTCATATCATTGATTTTGGTGAAATTGAGATGGCTAATGACGACACCTTCGAAGAGAGACCAATCAAAATACTCGAAAGTCGGATCAAGCAATTGAGGAATAAAACAATATCCTTAGCTAAAGTGCAATGGTCACGACACAGAGTCTAAGAGGCCACATGGGAAATAGAGGATGGTATGAAGACTAGATACCCGGAGTTATTTTCATCTTAAGTTTCGGGACGAAACTTCTTTTCAGGGAGAGAGGATGTAATACCCGAGATTCTAATGTGTATTTTGAACATTGTGACATTGTATATGTTGTATTTGATCTGAGTATTATCCAGCATATTTCATGATCCAGTGTTGTTGAGCATATGATTTTATGAATGTGTTCAAAATTGTAATTTTTCACTTGTAGTGCACGGTAACGACTAGGCGTAGCGTACGCTAACTGGGTTTCGTAGCGCATGCTATGTATGAACCTTAGCGCAAGCTATACGTAGTCAACTTGATTAAGATAGGGTGGTAGGTGAGATCAGCCGTGGATCTTGGTCAGGACATGTCGGGATGAATTTGGATGGCTTTTGAAAAGGTCGACTCAACGGTGCTTAGCGCACGCTAATGTTATGAGGCTAGCGCACGCTAAAGTTGAGTACAGTGAGGTCAGTGAAGCTTCGTATGGCTATTAGCGTACGCTATATGAGTGGTAGCTTATGCTAATTTCTGTACTTAGCGCGTAAAGGATGTTAGCGTATGCTAATCCGAGACCAGGCAGAAACAACAGACTGCCAGCCCGTTAGCGCACGCTATGGATATGGCCGTAGCACGCGCTAATAACCATTTTCTATATATAGGACAGCAACCCCTTCATTTTTCAGACTTCCACTTCAACCCACACTCCAATTTCGCGACTTTAAGAGTTACCCTCTCCATCTTCAACCTTCATTTCAGCCTCCTAACACATCATTGAAGGCAAAGGGGCTTTGAGGATTGGTGTTCTAGCTTTTGGGCATAGAGTTCATCAAGTTATTCCAACTTTTCCTTCTATTTAAGGTATGTTACGATTCACCAAGCTAGAATTTATGTTCTTAGCTATGCTTTGAGCTTGCTTCGGAAATCATTGGACTAGTTAAAGATCTTATGAGTCCAGCACCCTATTTTTGAAGATTAGAACCCGATTATACCTTGTATTTCCCTCGTTGTTAAGAGTGTTGATCGAGCCTTGATGTATAAAAACCTTAGGGTGTAGTATTCTAAGTTTGTTTTGAATTATGAACATGATTTTAGTAAGATTCTAAGAATTACCGTGATGTTCCACCGATGATAATTCATGTTTTATAGAGGTGTTTGATTTGACAAGGTTCTTTATGCTCATGCTTGTAATGAATCGGCTATGTCAATAAAATCAACCCGGATCACCGTAGTACCATTTCCTTGCGTAGTACATTTGGTATGCTTGTATCTTGAGTCACACTTGTGGTATGAACCATAAGAGCCAAACATATGGGAGTCGGGAATTGAAACCAATATTGAAGTCTAGATTTTGATGGCTTGTTTATCCTTGAATCCTTAGACATCGGTATGTCGCCTCCGATGTGATCATTCAACTCATATGAAGTGTATCACTATTTTCGGCTCAGCTTTCATCAAGCATACTAACCGCGAACCGGCCTTACGTCATTATTACGTGATTTTAATTTAGAATATTTGGTGATCATACGTTAGTTTCGAGTAGTATGTTAAGTTCCTTGTTTATCTTTTTGAATAACGTTCGAGCCTTGCATAGGGGTCGATCGAGGGGCGGTGGCCTACGGACGCGTGACATTCATCGGAGTATTTTATTCTTGCTATTTTTGAGGCAAGTATCGTATTTTGAAATTTGGTTTATATTGAAATGTTGATCATGCATGCTATTTATTCATGTTGTTGAACATGAGAGTAATTTCTTTGAATTGTCATGTTATTCGTTATTGATTCCTTGATTGTTCACGTTGATGAACGTATTGATTTGCATGTGTATGCATAATTGCACGGTTTATGTTGTAAATGATCCAAGGGGATCATGAGGATCTATGCTGAGGGCGCTGGATCGGATGTCCACCATCTGTTGGTCCGACTGGATCATCATGGGGATCTATGCTGAGGGCGCTGGATCGTTGGACGGGTTTTCCACCATGCGTTGGTCCGACGGGATCATCATGGGGATCTATACTGAGGGCGCTGGATCATTGGATTACCCTGTATTGTGTTGATGGAATCCTGAGGATTCGCATCATTGGGTTCCGGTGACGGAAGTCCATTTTGTGTGTTTTATGATGCATTGTTGATTCATGTATTATGATACTTGTACTAGCATCGTTTTGCTAACCCCTTCGGGGGTGGACATTTATTTTGATGTTCAGGTAGCCGAGGAGCGTGGAAGCAACCACAGTACCAACATGATTATGAAGTGGCGCAGTGATGTAATTTGATGTTGTCTCGTTTTCCAGTTATTTTTTAGTACTCGAGTACGCGTATTTTGTTGGTGTTTGGAATGATTGTAATAATGAACTGATTGTTTAACTAGTTTTGAATTTTAATCTCATTAACGCTTTAGTATTATTTTTTGTATTTCTAAAATTAGCCTTGTAAATTCTTATATAAATGATTTATGGTGCTGTAATCATTCCGAATATATCGGGGTTTTACAGTCGCCTCCTCGACTCCATGTCTCGACCATTGCACTTTAACCAACGGAATGGTTTTGTGCCAAAGTTGCTACTCACGATGTTCAAGGATCTTCACCGGCCACTCTGGAAAGGTAACATCCTCGGCTACGTCAATCTCACTATAATCGATAACATGACTTGGACCCGGCACGTACTTTTTCAGCTGAGACACATGAAAAATGCTATGGACGTGACTCAAAGCTGGAGGCAACTGTAATACCCGAGATTTCTGTTATGTAATTGGAACTTGTGATATTGTAATGATTGTACTTTTGTCTGAGTACTATTCTCCGTATTTCATAATCCGATGTTGTCGAGCGTATAATTTCGTATATGTGATATAGAAATTGAAATTCTGTGCATGTAGCGCACGCTACAGGCTGCGTGTAGCGTACGCTAACAGGGATTCATAGCGCACGCTACAGGGGATCATTAGCGCACGCTATGAGTGGTCAAATTGATTGAGACGTGCGGTAGGTGAGATCTGGCCGGGGGACCCCTGTCGGATCGTGTCGGGATGAACCTGGACGGCTTTCGGGAAAAGCCAAGTCAATGCCTTAGCGCACGCTACAGGCATATGCGTAGCGCACGCTAAGTGCTGACTTCAGTTAAGTCAGACAGCCGTTAGCGCACGCTACGAGCAGGGACTAGCGCGCGTTAATAGCCATTTATTATAAATAGGACAGCATCCTATTCGTGATTTCAGTTCTTTCTCCTCCCATAACCCGAACTCTTACACTTAGAACATAACTCCCTTCGTCCTAAACACTTCGTATAAACCTCCTAGTTCAAGATTGAAGATCGTATATCATTGGAGATTGGTGTTCAAGCCTTCGGTGTTGGATTGCTTCATTTTCCTCCGTGTTTTTCACTACTTTGAGGTAGGTGTTTCTTCACCAATGTTAGTAATGTTCCTAAGGAAGTTTGAATCATGTTTGGATAGCAAGTATTTCGTTATAATCGGTCATCACATGTTAGAAGGATACTTTTGACGTATCGGCACTATATATCGTATGAACCTTTGAACCATCTTATTATAAGGACTCCTAAGCATGTTCAAATCGATTTATGATCTGTAATCGGATATTACCCAGTTGCTACGTTGTACACGTTGGAATCATGTGTTTTGGAACGTAAGATGATCGGAACTTAGATTATTTCTTGAAGATCGTAGATGGATTATGATATTGAGATGACTATCCGTATATTTGTATTTCATAATCATAAAACTTCCGCAAACCTTATTAGCATGATATGCCCGAGGATAACTTGTATTATCACGGTAGAATTCATGAGTTCTTCACCATTCAACCCAGCTTTGCGATTCGCCATGCAAGATTAGCGCACGCTAACATGTGTGAGTTAACGTGCGCTATCGGGTTCGGGCGATCGCACGAAACGTCACGTAGCGTACGTTATGAGACCAAATGAGCCGATCGCGATCCGGCTAGCGCACGCTAGTCTTATACGATAGCGTTAGCTAACATTCCGGCTTAGCGCACGTTACGTAGAGTACGTAGCGCGCGCTAAGCAATCCAGACAGATTGTTTATTTTGAGCTTTTCGGCCATAGGCCTAATTGTTAGGCCATTGTTCGACTTGAGATGATTTGTATATCATTCCTTTTGTTAAGGTTCAAGCTTGCTACGTTGATCGAAGGAGGCGACTTTCGAGAGTGTTGAGATCATTGAAGTATATCGTTCTTGCCATCTTCGAGGCAAGTATCGTGATATGTTAATATCGGTATTTTTTTTGGAGCATGTGTATGATTATTCATGTTGTTGAACATGATATTTACTTCGTTGTTTTGCCATGATATTCGTTATATAGTGTTTATATGTTCATGTTGATGAACATAATGATTTGGCATATGTGTATGCATGAGTTGTGTTTGTATACGTTGTACGATCTATGCTGAGGGCGCTGGATCGGATGTCCACCTCGTGTTGGTCCGACGAGATCATCTTGGGATCTAGGCTGAGGGCGCTGGATCATTGGACGGGTTATTTCCACCTAGTGTTGGTCCGACGGGATCATCTTGGGATCTATGCTGAGGGCGCTGGATCATTGGAATACCCATGCTGTGTAATGGAATCTTGTAGATTCGCATTGTCGGATTCCGGTAGCGGAAGTCCGTGTGGTGTATCTTGTTATGTATTGTTGATGCATATTCAAATTGTTTAATATGATACTTGTACTAGCATCGTTTTGCTAACCCCTTCGGGGGTGGACATTTGTTTTGATGTTCAGGTAGCCGAGGAGCAGGGAAACAGCCACAGTACCGACGTGACGACGAAGGGGTTCAGTGATGTTTATTGTTATTGGAGATTTGTTTTCATGGTTTGGTTTCTGTACTCAAGTACGTGTGTCTTATTGATATTAATTCGATATGGTTGTATTAATTACTCGTTGAACCAGTTGTACGTTTTCACAAACTTGAATTTCCGCAGTATTGATGTCTTAGATTTACTTTCTTTTTTAATTAGCCTTGTAAATCCTTACTTAAAGGGTTTACGGCGCTGTAATTATTCCGAATATCTCGGGGTGTTACAGAATATGGTATCAGAGCTAAGATTCATGGATATCTTGGCAGTCGGGTTTTAGTTGGGTCTGTTTACGTTATTTGATTTACGGGTCGTTTGTAACATCACTGTTCAGCCGAAGTCGTCATGTGGACCGTGGTTGTAAGTCTCTTAATCTCTTATACTACCGTTTTACTTAATTACTGTTTTGTGAGAATTGACGGACTTTATTTCGAAAAATTTTGTTCTGGATATTGAGAAATTGCGTTTACAGTATGTTGAGAGGAGGACGTGGACGCGGACGTGGTAACATGAGACATGAGGATTCCGCAACTACCCCCGAAATATCGGCTAGTCGAACCGATTCCCATTCTGGAGGGCAGCAAGGATCAGCGAATGATGACGCAAATCCTAACATGCCGGGAGTGCTTCAACAGGTGGTGGCGCAGATAAACCAGTTCGCTCAGGTCGTTGATCGCATGCAGACGGCGATGGGACAGCTGCACCACGAGGATAACCGGGGAGACAAATGGCTTGCTGAGGTGGTTAAATTGCACCCGCCAAAATTTGACGGATCTGCTGAGGCACTTACTTGGGATCACTGGCTCAAGGAGTTGGAGAAGATATTCACGGGTCTTAACTGTCCCGAGGACCGGAAGGTTCCCATTACCCAGTATTTTCTGACTGGGGAGGCCTTTGATTGGTGGGAAGCTATTCGACCCGAGAATCATAATGCGGATTGGACGGAATTCAAACTAATGATGGAAGCACAGTATTGTCCTCGTCCAGTTAGAGAGGCAAAGATCCGAGAGTTTTTCTCACCACAGAGTTCGGAGGCATCTGTGATGATGTAATTAAAACTTTTAATCATCACCGACTTGTGTGCGACACTTGGTCGAACGGAGGCGTAAAAGATTTTCATTTTGATATGCGGATGAAGCGGAGATTCGGCAGAAATGTCGGATTCGAGTGTACTACGTTGCGCGATATCAAGACAAAGCGCTGGCCTACGACATGAAAGAGGCGGCGGTGGAGAAATCAGTAGAGGCAAAGAAGCAGAAGGTGACCGGCAGCTTTGCAGAAAACAAGAGTGGTGGGGCCCGCAAGGGCCAGTCTTCCTTTTATTCGGCTAGGAAACCTCCACATCCTTCTAAAGGCGGAAAGAAGTTCCGGACAACATCAGCAGTTTCGGACGCAGCAAAGAAATGCTAAAATTGTGGTCGAGCAGGGAATATTCGACGTGATTGCCCCGCACCTTCTGTGACTTGTTACGATTGTGGGCAAGAAGGGCACCGTGCGGCCTTCTGTGGAGCCGCTACTAGATCTTTTGGTACCCGCACTCCAGCACCAGTTCCTAAGGAGATAAGTGTGAACCAGACACAGCAGAGTGGATTTTAGCCGCAGAACGTTGGGAAGAGAGAGACATCCAGTGCTGGGTCCGTTCCTCCGCGCCTGTACGAAATGAGGAGATCTGACGATCACAACACCGCTGTTGCATCAGGTACGATTCAGATCCTTTTGCAACCAGTTAGTGTTTTATTCGATTCCGGAGATACACATTCTTTTGTATCATTGTACTGTGTAAATCGTTTAAAAATCTCGTGCTTAATTGATTGTGAACCGTATGTTGTGGGATTGCCGAGTGGAGAGAGAATTGTGGGAACCCTAGAGGCTAGAGATTTTCCAGTATCTATAGGAGGGAAAGATTGGCCGTCGAATCTCATTGTTGTTGACATCTACGGTGACGATTTAATTCTCGGAGACGATTGGCTCAACCGTTATGGAGCTATCCTGAATTACCGAGAGAGAGTCATTTCTATCATTGCTGATGACGGGTCTGAACACTTATTCCGAGGATGGAGACCGGGAAGCTCGGGAAAATTAATCAAAGCAATGAAAGCCGTAAAATTATCAAACAGGATGTCATGGACTTTGGTGTTATGCCATGAGGAAAGAGGAAGGAGTAGAGCTCTCGTCTATTTCATTGTGAATGAGTTCTCGATGTATTTCTGACGAACTACCGTGGTTACCTCCGCAAAGAGAAGTGGAATTCACCATCGAATTAGAGCACAGAGCGGCCCCTATTTCCGTGGCACCATACCGCATGGCGCCAACCGAGATGTATGAACTCAAGAAGCAACTGGAGGAATTGTTACGGAAGGGCTATATTCAACCTAGCGTTTCTCCTTGGGGAGCGCCTGTTCTCTTTTTCCTAAGAAAGACGGATCCCTCCGATGTGTATTGATTACGAGGAACTTAACAAAATGACGATCAAGAATAAGTATCCTATACCTCGGATCGACGACTTGTTTGATCAACTGCAAGGGGCAAGGGTATTCTCGAAGATTGACTTGCGATCAGGATACCATCAGTTGAGAATTAAGGGATCGGATATACCGAAATCTGCTTTCAGATCCCGGTACGGGCATTATGAATTTATAGTGATGCCATTTGGACTTACCAATGCTCCTGCAGTATTCATGCAATTGATGAATCGGGTATTCTTGGAATATTTGGATAAATTTGTGGTCGTCTTCATTGATGACATCTTGATATATTCAAAGGACGCAGAGGAGCATGCCGAACATTTGCATGTGGTTTTGAGCACCTTGAGGAAGGAACAGCTGTATGCAAAGTTTTCAAAATGCGAGTTCTGGCTTAAGGAAGTAACCTTCCTTGGGCATGTGATATCAAGAACGGAGTTCGGTGGACCGAAGAAAGTCGAAGCAATCTTGGAGTGGGAAGCTCCTAAAAACGTGAAAGAAGTCCGAAGCTTCTTAGGACTTGCTGGATATTATCGCCGCTTTGTAGAGGGATTTTCCAAAATTGCTCGTCCGCTCACTCAACTGTTACAGAAAACTCAAAAGTTCACGTGGAATGAGAAATGTCAGGCTGGTTTTGACAAACTTAAGAGGAGACTGACGACAGCACCTATATTAGCACCCGGAGAGGGAACATGGATTCATGGTATACTGACGCTTCAAATCGGGGTTTGGGTTGTGTGTTGATGCGAAGGATAAAGTGATTGCTTATGCTTCTCGGCAATTGAAACCGCATTTAAGTTAATTATCCGACTCATGATCTAGAGCTAGCAGATGTGGTCTTTGCCTTGAAAATTTGGCGACATTATTTGTACGGCACTCATTGTCAGATCTTTACAGATCATAAGAGCCTCAAATACATTTTCAGTCAGAAAGAATTAAACATGAGACAGAGAAGGTGGCTGGAATTGATCAAAGATTACGACTTAGAGATTCTCTATCATCCGGGGAAAGCAAATGTAGTAGCCGATGCTTTGAGCCGTAAACCTGTTTCTCTTCGAGTGTTGGAAGCTCTCACGTCCCAAACCAGTATTCAACGAGAACTGATCCGCGAGGGGATTGAAGTATGGGCACCAGGAATCCAAGGCAATCGTATGTGATGGAACCGACTTCATCACTAGTCGAGAGATCAAATCTAAGCGGTTGGACGATTCTTTAATCCTTCGATTATGTGATGAAGTAAAGAAAGGAAAAGCCCTGGATTCGTGATACAAGATGATGGAGTTCGAGATTTCGATTCGACTTTGCGTTCGAGGATGATGATTTGAGGCGGACAATTTTGAAGGAAGCTCATAGCACGCCTATTCTATTCACCCAGCAGTAAGATGTATAAGGATTTAAAGCAAAACTTCCGGTGGGGAATATGAAGAAGGACGAGCGGAGTACGTTTCAAGTGTTTGACTTGTCAAGAGTTAAGATTGAACATCAGCGACCTGCCGGGATGTTAAAGCCGCTTCCGATCCCTGAATGGAAGTGGGAGGACATTTCGATGGATTTCATCACCAATATGCCAAGGACTAGAACAGGAATGAACACGATTTGGGTTGTAGTTGATCGACTAACCAAGTCGGCTCATTTCCTAGGGATCAAAGATACATGGGGACCCGAGAGATTGGCGCGAGTATTTATTGCGGAGATAGTCAGATTGCATGGGACGCCGAAGACCATTATTTCGGATCGAGATGGTCGTTTTGTGTCGCACTTCTGGAAAGCAGTCCACAAGGCTTTGGGGACTAAGCTCAACTTTAGCACAGCTTATCATCCCCAAACAGACGGTCAGTCCGAAAGGACTATTCAAACTGTAGAAGACATGCTTAGAGCCTGTGCTTTGGATTGGTCAACTGATTGGGAAGTTCATTTGCCATTAGTTGAATTCACCTACAATAATAGTTGGCATGCTTCAATTAAGATGGCACCATTTGAAGCTTTGTACGGGAGAAGATGCCGATCACCCCTGAGTTGGGATGATTCTTCGGATTTGATCGGGACGGAACCGGAATTGATTATTCAGACGCAAGAGAAGATAGCCTTGATTCGAGAGAGACTGTTGCCCGCAGTCGATGCAGTCTTATGCCGATGTACGTCGTCGCCCTCTAGAGTTCGACGCTGGGGACCACGTACTATTGAAGGTGTCTCCTACACGAGGGATTTTCCGTTTTGGGAGAAGAGGCAAGCTTAGTTCGAGATATATCGGACCATTTGAGATCCTAGAGAGAGTTGGGAATTTAGCATACAGGTTGGCCTTACCGCCATCGCTGAGTCATGTTCACAATATGTTTCACGTATCCCAACTGCAGAAGTATGTACCGGACCCCAGTCACGTCATTGATTTCGACGAGATCGAGATAGCTAATGATGGCACCTTCGAAGAGAGACCAATCAATATACTTGAGAGCCGGATCAAACAATTGAGGAATAAACCAATACATTTGGTTAAAGTACAATGGTCACGGCATGGAGTCGAAGAGGCCACTTGGGAAACGGAGGACGGTATGAAGGCTAAATATCCGGAGTTGTTTTCATCCTAAGTTTCGGGACGAAACTTCTTTTTAGGGAGGAAGGATGTAATACCCGAGATTTCTGTTATGTAATTGGAACTTGTGATATTGTAATGATTGTACTTTTGTCTGAGTACTATTCTCCGTATTTCATAATCCGATGTTGTCGAGCGTATAATTTCGTATATGTGATATAGAGATTGAAATTCTGTGCATGTAGCGCACGCTACAGGCTGCGTGTAGCGTACGCTAACAGGGATTCATAGCGCACGCTACAGGGGATCATTAGCGCACGCTATGAGTGGTCAAATTGATTGAGACGTGCGGTAGGTGAGATCTGGCCGGGGGACCCCTGTCGGATCGTGTCGGGATGAACCTGGACGGCTTTCGGGAAAAGCCAAGTCAACGATTTAGCGCACGCTACAGGCATATGCGTAGCGCACGCTAAGTGCTGACTTCAATTAAGTCAGACAGCCGTTAGCGCACGCTACGAGCAGGGACTAGCGCGCGCTAATAGCCATTTATTATAAATAGGACAGCATCCTATTAGTTATTTCAGTTCTTTCTCCTCCCATAACCCGAACTCTTACACTTAGAACATAACTCCCTTCGTCCTAAACACTTCGTATCAACCTCCTAGTTCGAGATTAAAGATCGTATATCATTGGAGATTGGTGTTCAAGTCTTCGGTGTTGGATTGCTTCATTTTCCTCCGTGTTCTTCACTACTTTGAGGTAGGTGTTTCTTCACCGATGTTAGTAATGTTCCTAAGGAAGTTTGAATCATGTTTGGATAGCAAGTATTTCGTTATAATCGGTCATCACATGTTAGAAGGATACTTTTGGCGTATCGGCACTATATATCGTATGAACCTTTGAACCATCTTATTATAAGGACTCCTAAGCATGTTCAAATCGATTTATGATCTGTAATCGGATATTACCCAGTTGCTACGTTGTACACGTTGGAATCATGTGTTTTGGAACGTAAGACGATCGGAACTTAGATTATTTCTTGAAGATCGTAGATGGATTATGATATTGAGATGACTATCCGTATATTTGTATTTCATAATCATAAAACTTCCGCAAACCTTATTAGCATGATATGCCCGAGGATAACTTGTATTATCACGGTAGAATTCATGAGTTCTTCACCATTCAACCCAGTTTTCGGTTTGCAGTATTCTGCCATGCAAGATTAGCGCACGCTAACATGTGTGAGTTAACGTGCGCTATCGGGGTTCAGTTAACGCACGAAACGTACGTAGCGTACGTTATGAGACCAGCCAAGTCAGACTGCCAGTCCGTGGCTAGCGCACGCTAGTCTTATACGATAGCGTAAGCTAACAGTCCGGCTTAGCGCACGTTACGTAGAGTACGTAGCGCGCGCTAAGCAATCCAAACAGATTGTTTATTTTGAGCTTTTCGGCTATAGGCCTAATTGTTAGGCCATTGTTCGACTTGAGATGATTTGTATATCATTCCTTTTGTTAAGGTTCAAGCTTGCTACGTTGATCGAAGGAGGCGACTTTCGAGAGTGTTGAGATCATTGAAGTATATCGTTCTTGCCATCTTCGAGGCAAGTATCGTGATATGTTAATATCGGTATTTTTTTGGAGCATGCGTATGATTATTCATGTTGTTGAACATGATATTTACTTCGTTGTTTTGCCATGATATTCGTTATATAGTGTTTATATGTTCATGTTGATGAACATAATGATTTGGCATATGTGTATGCATGAGTTGTGTTTGTATACGTTGTACGATCTATGTTGAGGGCGCTGGATCGGATGTCCACCTCGTGTTGGTCCGACGGGATCATCTTGGGATCTAGGCTGAGGGCGCTGGATCATTGGACGGGTTATTTCCACCTCGTGTTGGTCCGACGGGATCATCTTGGGATCTATGCTGAGGGCGCTGGATCATTGGAATACCCATGCTGTGTAATGGAATCTTGTAGATTCGCATTGTTGGATTCCGGTAGCGGAAGTCCGTGTGGTGTATCTTGTTATGTATTGTTGATGCATATTCGAATTGTTTAATATGATACTTGTACTAGCATCGTTTTGCTAACCCCTTCGGGGGTGGACATTTGTTTTGATGTTCAGGTAGCCGAGGAGCAGGGAAACAGCCATAGTACCGACGTGACGACGAAGGGGTTCAGTGATGTTTATTGTTATTGGAGATTTGTTTTCTTGGTTTGGTTTCTGTACTCGAGTACGCGTGTCTTATTGATATTAATTCGATATGGTTGTATTAATTACTCGTTGAACCAGTTGTACGTTTTCACAAACTTGAATTTCTGCAGTATTGATGTCTTAGATTTACTTTCTTTTTTAATTAGCCTTGTAAATCCTTACTTAAAGGGTTTACGGCGCTGTAATTATTCCGAATATCTCGGGGTGTTACAGCAACGCCAAGCAATAAGCTAAATCTCTAACCCAGTCCAAAATTTCAAAAGGTCTGATAAACCTCGGACTAAGTTTTCCCTTTTTCCCGAAGTAGAAAACTACTTTGGTCGGGACACCTTTAGTATAACATGTTATCCCACTTCAAACTCTAAAGGTCGACCATGAGTATCAGCATAAGATTTCTGACGGCTCTGGGCAGTCAGCAACTAGTCCCGGATAATAGAAATCTTTGCCTTAGTGTCCATCAACATATCCGGTTCTATTCCGAATAGCTCCGAAGCCTCGTCCCAACATAATGGCGATCTACATCGCCTACCATAAAGTGCCTCGAAAGGTGCCATTTTGATCGATGCATGCCAACTATTATTGTAGGCAAACTCGATCAACGGTAAATGAAGTTCCCAAGAGTTGCTCCTATCTAGGGTACAAGCCCGTAACATATCCTCCAACGTTTGAATCGTCCGCACAGTCTGACCATCTGACTGAGGATGAAAAGACATGCTCAATCTCAACTCGGAGCCCAAAGCCTATGAACGGCCTGCCAAAAATGCGATACGAAACAGCCATCTCGATCATAAACAATGGTCTTAGGGGCACCATACAATCTCACGATCTCAGCTATAAAAGTTCGAGCCAATCTCTCCGGTCCCCAAGTATCCTCAATACCTAGGATGTGTGCAGACTTGGTCAACCGATCGACGATTACCCAAATTATATTCATTCCGGATCTAGTTCTCGGCATCCCAGTGATGAAATCCATAGAGATATCTTACCACTTCCACTCGGGAATGAGAAGCGGCTTCAACGACCCCGCCGGCCATTAATGTTCAATCTTGACTTGTTGACACATCAAGCACCGTAGTACAAACTCTGTGACATCTTTCTTCATATTATTGCACCAAAAAGTTCGCTTCAAGTCCTTGTACATATTACTCGTTCCGGGGTGGATTAAGTAAGGCGCAACATGTGCTTCTCGGAGAATTCTCTGCCTCAACTCTAGATCATTCGGAACACAAAGCCTGCCTTGAAATCCCAGAATACTATCCTCGTGGATCATAAAACCAGGGCCTTTTCATTTAATTACGTCTTCATTCAGTTGAGATATCATCGGGTCACTCCCCTGTTTCCTTTTGATGTCGTCAACCAAGGACGAAGTAATTTCGAGAGTGCACAACTGTCCTTGCACTCTTTGAAGCCAACCTTCTATTCCTTGATCGATTAAATCCTGATGAATCTTCATCTGAGATGTAAGAACCTCGAGCATCTGAAGCGCTGCCGATTTGTGGCTCAAAGCGTCCGTGACGACATTGGCCTTTCCCGGATGGTAAAGATTTTCCAAATTGTAATCCTTTATTAATTCCAACCAACGTCTCTGCCTCATATCCAGCTCTTTCTGACTGAAAATATACTTAAAACTCTTGTGATCAGTACAAATCCGACCCGGTGAGCCATACAAATAATGCCACCAAATCTAAGTGCAAAGACAATTGCGGCCAACTCCAAATCGTGAGTATGATAGTTCATCTCATAGGACTTCAACTGTCATGATGAAAAAGCTATCGTCTTATCATGCTGCATAAGCACACATCCAATCTCTTGTCCTGAAGCGTCGCTATAAACTGCAAATCCTTCACTACCCTGGGGTAAAGCTAAAATTGGCGCTGAGGTCAAACGTCTCTTCAGCTAATCGAAGCTCTGCTGTCTCTCAGTCGTCCAAACAAACCTTTCTGTCTTTTGGAGTAATTTTGTAAGCAGCCGAGCGAGTTTCGAGAACCCCTCGACAAATCAACGGTAATACCCAGCAAGACCCAGAAAGCTACGAACTTCTTTAACATTTATAGGTGGTTCCCAATCTAGTACTGCCTCAATATTCTGCGGGTCTACACGAACCCCTTTGGCCGAAATCACATGGCCGAGAAACATAACTTCATCCAACCAGAACTCATATTTCGAGAATTTTGCATAGAGGTGCTCGACTTTCAAAACATATAGTATCAAACGCAAATGCCGGGCATGTTCCTCCTTATCCCGAGAATAAATCAAGATGTCGTCAATAAAGACGACCACACATCTGTCCAGGTATTCGATGAATACCTTGATCATTAGTTGCATGAATACTGCTGGTGCATTAGTTAATCCAAAAGTCATGACCACAAATTCATAATATCCGTACCTCGTCTGAAACGCAGTCTTCGGGACATCAGACTCTTTCATCCGGAGCTGATAGTACCCTGATCTCAAATCAATTTTTGAGAATACTATGGCTCCCTGCAACTAATTAAATAAATCATCTATACTAGGCAAAGGATACATGTTCTTGATGGTCACTTTGTTTAGTTCACGGTAAGCGCGCGCAAAAAATCGGGGTTAGCGTGTGCTAACGGGGTCACCTGGTAGTCCAGTGGCTTATGTCCTGAGACGTTAGTGCGCGCTACCACACCTTAGCGTGCGGTAACTGGTATCCTGCAAAAACTCCAGTTCACTACCCAACTCGGCTAGTGTGCGCTACGACTGGGCATTAGCGCATGCTACGCAACACCTATAGCGTGCACTAGCTGCTGCCTAGCGTGCATTACCTTCTACTCTAGAAAGTAGAAATACCTCACTGCCTCTTCCGACTCAGCTCATTAGCGTGCGCTACGGTCGATGTTAGCGCGCGCTACTGAACATGAATAGCGTGCGCTAGCGAACTCCCACCGTGCGCTAACTGCTAGTCCAGAGGGCAAAATTAGCTACTGCCTCTGCCAAGCTCGGACCTCTAGTGTGCGCTAAATGTAATACCTGGTTGTAATTTTATTTATTATCATTCAGTAATTGTCACTCAGTAATTTTTCACTCATTATTAATCATTCATCCTTCATGTTCATTCCATGTGTTCACCGTTCGTCGTTATTTAAATCGTATATTAGTTATAATTCATCAGTCAACCTTGTTTTGAGAATCGAGACGAGGATATTATCATCATCATCATATTTTAGTTGCCTGGATGTGAAGAGTAGCATACGCTACATACTCTTTTTAGCGCACGCTAATTGAGTACTGATAGTGCATGCTAACGTTCAGTATTAGCGCACACTAGTGCATTTGAGGCAGACCGTCTAGAAGGCACTGGACTGAATTTGAGTTGTAGTAGCGCACGCTATGAATGGGAAATAGCGCACGCTAGTAATTTGGATAGCGCACGCTAAATAATCAGTGTAGCGCGCGCTAAGGTTCGATCAGACAGAGTCCAGTGAGTACTGGACTGAAATGGAATAATTCATAGTGCACGCTACAAGTGGATAATAACATACGCTAATGGTGCTAGTAGCACACGCTAAGTTATTTGTGTAGCGCGCGCTAAGGCGATCAGGGCAGAAGTCAGTAGGTTCTGGACTCCAATTTTATGGACATCAATCATCAGGTAGCGCACGCTAACACAAGGTTAACGCACGCTAATAAGATACGTTAGCACACGCTACAAGGTACGTAGCGCACGCTAACGATGCAGGAAGTGGGTACTGGACTACCCGGTGAACCCGCTAGCGCACGCTAAGCATAGGATCTAGCGCGCGCTTAGCTGGGTTTACTATATATTGGATAGTTTAGCCCCATTTCGTCATTTCTTCATCTCTTTTCCTCTCACGGGCGATTTTGGGCGACTTTGGACATTTTGTGAAGTGTTCTTCGAGCTGCAATCAACTATCAACATCTTCAAGATTCTAGTTCAGATTAATCATCATTTAATCCTCTCCAACTCACCAAATCAAGGTAAACATTTCTTGAATCTAGAATTTCGGGATTTGAGTATTTCATTCCAATCTCTTCGAGTTAGCTTGGTATTATGTTAGAATATGTTAGATATGGATTATCTACCTTGGATACATGTATTCCTACGAATTTATTGGTGTATTTTTCGGATTTGTTGAGTATTTGGAGAATTATTCAAGAACACCTTAAGGGTTGACTTTGGGATTTTGGGGTTTCGACTAGATGTTGTCGTAATCTCGAATGGAGTATTTTTCTATTAGATTATTTGATTGTATTGATGATATTATGTTGTATTTGAACTACTCATTTGGAGGTTGGTTCCATGTATTTGGGGGTTGGTTGTAATCAAGATGGAATGTTTGCAACGTATTTGTTCGAATGCCCCAATGAGTTTGGATGTTGTTGTATAGACTTTTAAGTTGGTTGTGAACATGCTTGATACGTATATTAAGGGTTTGTTGGTAATTATGTTATTCAAGGTTGTTCGAGTGACCAATAATTCCATTAAGGACGTTTGTTCGAGGGAGGACATTTCATCACCGGTATTTGAGTAAGTAAATTCTTACTCGGTTAAAATGATACTCATTTCTTTCATTGTTCATTCATATTCATAATTCATTCATGGTATATTAATCATGTTGAGACTTGTAATTATCAAGCTAATCATTCAATTCACGAGGAACGATGGTTCCAATCATTTCAGTGAGCTATCATTCATTTCATTATTATTTCATCTCGGTGAGTCATTCTTGCCCCGTGTCGGATTGTTATTCATTAATATTCATCATGGTCACTTTTGTTCTCGTGACCTTCTGGGATCATATTGCGTGGTCGGGTGGTTACGTGTGGAATTTTTAGTCGTCCACACGATAGTCATGTGTTACGGGTTCACCGGCACAATGGACTGTGCACACGGTAATGTGCCTCCATGAGACTAATTAGGTACAAGTGTAGGTGTGTCCAGACACTCGTCTTGTGCACTTGCACGTCCCATTATGGGCGTACTATGGTTCCCCTCTTCAGCTTGATTCATAGCTAAGATATGTAATGATTGTGCTTGTTCAACTCTTGAGGATTGTTGTTCTGTGTAACTGACCCCGTTGGTGGATGTTGTTTTCAGGTCATGGCAAGGCAAAGGCATGGGAAGTAAACATTGATGGCGAGGAGTCCCAGTGATACTAGTAGGGGGTACCCAGTCTCTTCAATTGTTCATGTTTTCGTTGATGTGTAATTTCCGCTGCAATTCCGTTTGGATTTTTCATTCTATTCAGTGTTGTATATTTTATCTTCATATAAAATATATATGTATTCTGTATTTCCAAGGTGTGTTGTACATGAAACTCCTCATCGGAGTAATTGATTCTATAATGTGGTTCGGTACTACAATTATATTATTTAATTCGTTATTTTTGAATCGCCTGGTGGGTCCCAGTTGGGGGTCCACAGCACTGTAATATCCGCCTAGTTTGGGGTGTTACACTAAAGCTCAAAGCTAGCGTGCGCTACTCAAGTAGAAATAGCGTGCCTTATCCTTGGCCTAGCGTGCACTATCTGCCTGTCCCAGAACACTACCGAAAGGTCCAGACAACACGATCAAGATCCAAAACGGTACGAAACTCTAAATCAACATCGACAACATCTTAAAGTGTTTACAGAGCGACAAAAGAGGAAGAACGGCAAGGTCAAACATTTAATAAAAAGTACGGGTATTACATAAATGGGGGAAATGCATTTCATGCATTGCAGGTATGCTTAGTTCGTTGGAGCAATCACAGGGTCAGCATGGAAGAAGCCACGATACTAATCAAAAGTTAAGAGTTTAGTCTGATGTCATTGTATTGTTTGAGTTTATACAGCCTTCCGCTGTATTGTATTTTGACCCCTGTGAGGGTATGTATAGTAAGAAGTTTTGTTTCGGTTTGATTGAGTCGTGTGACCTTAGTGGTACATGTATTTTGAATATTTGACCTTGTCGGTCCATGTCGTTACGTAGTTTGACCCCGGCCGGTCAAACGTTTGTCGTCTTGTAGTGATTATCCTAGTAGATCCTTATCTAAAGGGGCGTGTGATATTTCCAATGGATTTCAGGGAGTGTTACATCTAGTTCATGATTTTTAATGAATGGTTTTGATTTCATTTCATTTATAATTCATATAGTACGATATTATAAATATGAATTATGGAGATAATGTGTCACGCCCTCAAACATCGGGAAAGATGAAGCCATGACGCATCAGTTGATCATTCGATTAATTGGAATAAATACACGGAATAAATAGTGGAAGCTCAATAAAGATAAGATAAAATCCAAGGCAACGATCTAATCCCGACAATTCTAAGATTCTTTAATACAAAAGGATAACATCTGAATTACAAAGTTGCAGCGAAAATAGAACAACAATTTAAAGTGTGGAATACAACTTGCTTATTACATTCAAGATAATGACAGAAGTCTAAGTCTTCCCAGTGGGATGATCTAATTAGTTTCTCCCACAAGGTATTCTTCTCCTGCGTCAATCTGCCCACCGTCTGGTTTAAAAGGAAAAATGGTGGGGTTAGACAAAAGGTCTCAGTGAGTGGGTGATTGTGTACAAGAGCGGCTTGTTTTCTTTCAAAGCTTTGAGTGATGCATATCCAACGATTTGTAAATGATAAATTAGGATTGTCTTAGTTTATCAAAATAATTTGTACAAATTTAGAAATAAGCCTTACTCATTTGCTTAATAACAATAATTATCCAACCCCTTGGATAAAATTAGCTTTCCAAATATTCAATCTTGCAAGCAATCAGACAATCAATCAATCAGATAGCCTCGGAACCCGCCAAATTAGAATAGGAACCTAGCTCTTCCTTGTGACTCCCAACGTTGGCTGTAGCCTCACTCATAGAGCTTATGCTCTTCACGTTAACCGTGCTTCCTTATCTCTTATCTGAGTAAGACATGTCCTGATCGTGGGTCTTTCTACCGGATCATGTCATAATTGCGAGTATCCTGCAGTCTACGACCCGTCCCTCAGAACACTTCGTTCCTCGGTTATGAGATATGCAACAACGGTGGCCTCACTCATGAACCACAACCATTATGCTCGATCCAAGACTCGGTCTAACCGTCCCGGCTCGATTTGGGACTCTAGAGGTGGCTCCTACAAGTTCAAGAGGTGGCCCCCGGATATTAGGTCAGGCGCTCTGTTTCGTATGGGTTCAAGAGGTGCCCCCATCCACCGACGTGGCACTTTATCCCGATACAGTTAGAGAGCGGTCCTATCCATTGCACTTTGCTTGTATAGCACTAAGTTCCCAGACAGTCACACTTATCAGTTAAACACATCACTGTGTATGCGCAAGCGTAATATTATGGTCACGTAGTCAATTAGTAGCAGCCCTCGGTATACTTTGATTATACAATGGGATTGAAAGTTTATTTGTGGCACGAGCATTATGAGATTATGGACTTGGTTGAAGACATATTGTTTGGATTAAACGTTTTCGCGAAGGAGAATCTTTCCCCTAATAATATTTTGGAGTTTTCGGAGATATTATATTGGATCGTTTCGAGTTGAGTTCGATCGGTCATGAAATTTCATGGGAAGATCAAGTATGATTATCTTATCCCAGAATCAGGAGAGTTTGCAAAATTTCAATTTCGAGACTGATATTTCTGAAATTACAATTATACCCCGAAATTTGTCAAAATTGGTTTTCATGATTATAATGTTTGGATTTCACACAGATGGTGGTGGAATTTTACGAGAAAGTTTCATATTGAACTTACAATTCCATAATTGGAAGTATTTTCCACATTTAAGTTTCAAAATAAAATTTCAGAATTTTCAATTTTGCCCCGAATTTATTTAAAATGTCATTTTAACCCCTAATATAAATTAGCACCGATTTTTATAAAATTTTACAGACATAATACTTATTGAATATGTCAATTTGGCCCGAAACTTACAGTGACTTCCGAACTTTAAGAAATTTTAAAGACATTATATTTGTTTTTAAATACATTATATGGTCGGTCCAGAAAGGTAAAATTTGTTCTGGTCCCCTAAATTTTAAAGAAATTATATTTTGACCCCAAAGTTTATCTTAAATTATGATTTTTAGTCCATAGATGTCGAAAATGAGTTTTGATTCTTACAAAATTTTCTGGACAGAGGTAAACATATAAATAAGTCCCATTTTCTATTCTAAACTGAAAATATATGAAATTTTCCTAATAGTTCCATAATTTTTAAGAAATTACACAATTTTACCATACGACAATTTTATCTTTCCGTAACTGAGACACGTGGAACACATTATTAACGTGACTCAATGATGGCGGTAAGGCCAACCTGTACGCCAATTCTCCAACTCTTTCAAGAATCTCAAACGGTCCGATATATCTCGGACTCAACTTTCATTACGAGTTTGTGGTGATGCCGTTTGGGTTAACTAATGCACCTGCTGTATTCATGGATTTGATGATCTGAGTTTTCATCGACTATTAGACCGGCTCATGGTTGTTTTCAGAGATGACATTTTGATTTATTCTCGTGACCGAGAGGAGCACGAATTTCACCTTCATCAGGTTCTCGACGTGTTGAGATGAGAGTAACTGTTTAGAAAGTTTTCCATATGTGAATTCTGGATGTCCGAGGTGATGTTTCTCAGACATATGATTTCATCAGATGGAGTACGTGTGAACCCTCAGATGACGGAGGCTATCCGAGATTGGCAACCTCCAAAGAATATTAAGGAAATCCGAAGCTTTCTCGGATTAGCAGGCTATTACCGGCGATTTGTGGAAGGATTTCCTAAAATCGCTCAACCTATGACGAACCTTTTATGGAAGGATAAGAAATACACGTAGTCTGACGCATGTCATCAGAGTTTTGAGGAGCTCAAGAGCCGTTTAATTTCAGCACCTGTTCTTTCTTTACCACAAGGGATGGAAGGATTCGTGGCTTATAGTGACGCGTCCGGAAACGGTCTCGGATGTGTACTAATGCAGAACGAGAAAGTTGTTGCCAATGCTTTGCGGCAACTGAGACCTAACGAGGTCAATTATCCGACCCACGACCTGGAGCTAGCAACTGTAGTATTCGCGTTGAAGATTTGGCGTCATTATCTTTATGGCATCACCTGTCAGATTTTCACCGATCATAAGAGTTTGACGTATATATTTACTCAGAAGGAGTTAAATATGCGACAGAGACGGTGGTTGGAACTGATTAAAGATTATGATATTGAGATACATTACCACCTGAATAAGGTGAACGTCGTTGCCGATGCCTTGAGCCGTAAGTCCGTACAGGAGCAAATGCTTGCTCGTTTAAACATTCAGAAGGAGCTTCAACAGGAGTTCCTAAAGCATGAGATCGAGGTTTCATTACAGCGAGTTCAAGGGCAACTTTGAATGTTAGAGATTTCATCGCCACTTGAGGAGGCGATCAGAGTGAATCAGGGTTCAGACCCATTTTTGTTATGCATTCGAGATGATGTGGCTCAGGGAGAAGCCCCTGGATTTTTGGTCCAACCGGTTATGCGTTTCGGCAGATGATGAGTTGAAAAACTCGATTTTGAGACAGGCCCATGCTATCCCTTATTCTATTCATCCAGTGTCTAGCAAGATGTACAAGGACTTGAAACAAAATTACTGGTGGAGTAATATGAAGCGAGAGGTCACAGAATTTGTTTCGAGATATTGGACCTGTCAGCAAGTCAAGAGAGAACATCAGCGACCGACGGGTATGTTGAAACCGCTTCCTATTCCAGAATGGAAGTGGGAGGATAGTTTAATGGACTTTATCACGAGTTTGCCGAGGAGTTGTCGTGGCATGAATAGAATTTGGGTACTTGTGGACCGTTTAACTAAGTCAGCTCATTTCCTTGAGATTAAAGATATGTGGGGTCCCGATAGACTTGCCCAGTTGTTCATAAAAGAGATTGTGAGATTGCACGGTACCCCTAAGAGTATTGTTTCTGATCGTGATGGACGATTCGTGTCACATTGTTGGAAATCCGTTCATCGTGCTATGGGAACTCAGCTCAATTTCAACATAGCTTTTCACCCTCAATCCGATGGACAATCAGAGCGAACTCTTCAGACGTTGGAGGACATATTGATGGCATACGTTCTCGAGTGGAAAGATGATTGGGAGGCCCAACTACCGTTGATCGAGTTCACATAAAATAACAGTTGGCATGCTTCGATTAATATGGCACCTTACGAGGCCTTATATGGTCATCGTTCTCGATCTCCCTTATGTTTGGATGACTTATCAGAATAAATCGGCACTGAGCCCAATATGCTAATAGCTGCTAGTGAGAAGGTTTATCAGGAGTCGTTTATTGACCACTCAGAGTCAACAAAAATCATAAGCGGATAACCGTCATCGAACATTAGAGTTTGAGGCAGGTGACCACGTTTTGGTCAAGGTATCCCCAAGTCGAGGTATTTTCCATTTCGGAAAACGGGGAAAGTTGAGTCCGAGATTCATTGGACCATTTGAGATTTTGGATCGAGTAGGCGATCTGGCTTATCGGTTGGCCTTACCTCCAGTTTTGAGCCGAATTCATAACGTGTTTCACGTCTCTCAATTGCGGAAGTATGTTTCCGACCCGAGTCACGTACTTCAGTTCGATGAAATCGAGATCGCGGATGATCATACGTATGAGGAGCATCCTGTGCGAGTCTTAGAGTGGCGAATCAAACATTTACGAAACAAGACGATTCCTTTGGTTAAGATTTAGTGGTCTAGACATGGAGTCGAAGAGGCTGCTTGGTTAAGACGAATCTCTTTTTAAGGGGGAGAGTATGTAATACCCGGTTGTAAATTCATTCATTATCATTCAGTAAATTGTCACTCAATAATTTTTCACTCATTGATAGTCATTCATCATTGTTGTTCGTTCATTGTATTCACCGTTCGGCGTATTTGGAATCTTGGATCAGTTATCATTCGTCTTTCAACCTTGTATGAGAATTGAGTCGAGCATATTATCATTATCATCGAATTTGGTAGCCTATGTGTGGGGAGTAGCGCACGCTACATACTCTTTATACCGCGCGCTATTTGGGTACTGGTATCACACGCTATCGGTCTTCATCAGCGCACGCTAGTGCAATTGGGGTAGACAGTCCACTAGGTACTAGACTGAATTGGAGAATTCGTAGCGCATGCTATGAGTGGGAAATAGCGTACGTTAGTTGTGGGTACTTATAGCGCACGCTATCGGTCTTCATCAGCGCGCGCTAGCGTATTGGAGGCAGACAGCCCAGTAGGTACTGGACAAAAATGGGAAATTCTTAGCGCACGGTAGGAGTGGATATACCGTACGCTAGTTGTATTGATAATGCACGCTAAGCAATCAGTGTAGCGCGCGCTAAGGCTCGATCGGACAATGGACAGTAGGTTTTGGACTCCGGTTACTAGGTACCAAATATCAGGTAGCGCACGCTAACTTTCGGTTAACGCATGCTAAGAGGAAGGTGTTAGTGCACGCTACCAGATACGTAGCGCACGCTAACTAGACAGGCAGAGTCCACTGGACTACCAGGTGAGCCCGCTAGTCGACTCTATCATCAGGAGCTAGCGCGCGCTAAGTTGGGTTTAGTATATATTGGACAGTTTAGACCCATTTCGTCATTTCTTCATCTCTCTTCCTCATCCGGGTGATTTTGGCGACTTTGGACATTTTGTGAAGTGTTCTTCGCGCAGCAATCAACTATCAACATCTTCAAGCTTGTAGCTTCGGATTAATCAACTTTTCATCCTCTCCACCACTCCGAATCAAGATAACTTTTCTTGAATCTAGAATTTCGGGAATTGAGGGATTTTTTCCCGGTCTCTTCGAGTTAGCTTGCTTGTGTGTTGGAATATGTTGGATATGGATTATGTACCTTGGATACATGTGTTTCCTACAGATTTGTTGGTGTATTTTTTGGAATTGTTGAGTGTTTGGGAAATTATTCAAGAACCCTTGATGGTTGACTTTGGTAATTTTGGGGGTTTCCGATTAGATATTGTCGTAATCTCGAGTTGTGCATTCCTATTGGATTATTGATGTCATTGAAGATATTTTGTTGGATTAAATCACTCTTTGGGAGGTTGGTGTTAGATATATTTGAGATTAGTCGTAAATGATTGGGGGTTGTTTATAACGTTTAGAATGCCCCCAATGAGTTTGGATAATGTTGTATCGACTTTTGAGTTGGTTGTGATCATGCTTGATTCGTATATTAAGCGGATTGTTGGTAATTGTGTTATTCAAGGTTGTTCGAGCGACCGATATTTCCACTTAGGACGTTTGTTCGAGGAAGGACTTTTCTTCACCGGTATTTGTGTAAGTTAATTCTTACCCGGTTAAAAGGATTCTCATTCCTTTCGTTGTTATTCATTCATACATATAATTGATTCATGGTATATAAATCATGTTAAGACTTCTAATTATCAAATTAATCATTCAATTCACGAGGAACAACGGTTCCAATCATTTCATTCGAAGCTATCATTCTTTGCGTCATTATTTCACCCCGGTGAGTCATTCTTGGCCCTTGTCGGATTTCTATTCATTATTCTTCATCATGGTCGCTTTTGTTCTTGTGACCTTCCGGGATTGTATTGCGTTCCAGGTGGTATATGTGTGGAATTTTTAGGAGGGCACATTAAGGCCATTGTGTTTATGTGGGGATCCGGACATATTGGACTGTGCACATGGTAACGTATCTCCATAAGACTAATTAGGCCATGTTTTGCGGGTGTTTATGTGGGACTCTGGGCACTCGGCAGGCTTATGCACTTGCACATCCTATTCGTGGCGTACTATGATACCCATCATTCAACTTGATTTCATAACTCATTCATGTGATTATTGTAAATTGTTCAACTCTTGAGGATTGTTGTTCTGTGTAACTGAACCCTTTGGGGATATTGTTTTTAGGTCATGGAAAGGCAAAAGCACGGGAAGAGAACGTTGACGGCGAGGAGTCCCAGTGATACTAGTAGGGGGACTTAGTCTCTCCATTTATTCATGTGTCTTTGATGTGTATTTTTCCGCTGCAGTTCCGTTTAGATTTTCATTTTATTCAGTGTTGTATATTTTATCTTCATATGAAATATACATGTATTCTGTATTTCCTGGGTGTATTGTACTTGAAACTCCTCATCAGAGTAATTGATGATATAATATGGTTCGGTACTACAATTATATTATTTAATTTTTTAATTTTCATTCGCCTGGTAGGTCCCAGTTTGGGGTCCACGGCACTATAATATCCGTCTAGTTTGGTGTGTTACACTCGGGGGTTAGCAAACTGGAATTTTGCTAGTACAAGTATAAAGTGCAATTACGAGCCATACAGATCATATTCCAAGAATATAACAATTTTAATAATCAATGAATCAACACAGCGAAAGAGTACCCGAGATATTTCATTTGAGCAACGTAATCCAAAACCCCAAAAGGCAGTAATAAAACAAGTAAACAACTTGTAAAGCATTTTAAAGATCTAGGGAGTTTTTAGAAGAATACATTTAGGATTTAAGAATCCTTATCTTTCCAAAAATCACTTTAGGATCACAACTAAAAGATTTGTTTTCCAAAAATAATAATCCGACAATAATTTAACGGGTCCACGACCTAGACATCCAAGTAAATCAAAACGCCCAATGAATAATGGATTACTGATATGGAAAATCATACTTCGATTAATTGTACGGAAAATCAAATACCACAGGATTCAAATACGGATGAAAATACATGACAAATATTCGATTATTACATACTCCCTCTCTAAAAAGAAGTTTCATCCCGAAACTTAAGATGAAAATAATTCCGGGTATCTCAACTTCATACTACCTTCAGTTTCCCAAGTTGCTTCTTCGAATCCATGTCATGACCATTGAACTTTAACCAAGGAGATGGGTTTATTCCTCAATTGCTTAACTCGACTCTCGAGCATCTTGATTGGCTTCTCCTCGAACGTGCCATCATTAGCTACTTCAATCTCGCCGAAATTAATGACATGACTAGGATCCGGTACATACTTCTGCAATTGGGACACATGAAACACATTATGAACGTCAGTGATGGAGGTAAGGCCAACCTGTACGCAAACTCCCCAACTTTTTTGAGAATCTCGAATGCCCCATTATATCTTGGACTCAGCTTTTCTTTCCTTCCAAAATGAAAAATTCCTCGAGTAGGATAAACTTTAAGAAGTACATGATCCCCAATTCCAAATTCTAACGGGCGACGATGCACGTTTGCATAAGACTTCTGTCGACTCTGGGCATTCAACAACCTTTCACGGATTAGAGCTACATTTTCTTGAGTCTGTATTATCAATTCTGGTTCTGTCCTAATTTAATCAGACAAATCATCCCAACATAAGGGTTATCTACACCTTCTCCCGTACAATACTTCGAAAGGTGCCATCTTAATGGAGGCATGCCAACTATTATTGTAGGTGAACTCAATCAATGGCAAATGGATTTCCCAATCAGTCGACCAATCTAAGGCACAAGCCCTCAACATGTCTTCTACTATCTGAATAGTCCTCTCGGACTGTCCATCAGTCTGAGGATGGTAAGCTATGCTAAAATTCAGCTCGGTTCCCAAGGCTCAATTCGTTTTCCAAAAATGTGATAAGAAGCGACCATCTCGATATGAAATAATAGTCTTCGGTGTACCATGCCATCGCACTATCTCCACAATAAACACTCGTGCCAACCTCTCTGGTCCCTAAGTATTCTTAATGCCCATAAAATGAGCCGATTTGGTTAGGCGATCAACTATTACCCAAATCATATTCATTCCCATCCTGTCTTTGGTATATTGGTGATAAAGTCCATTGTATATCTTCCCACTTCTATTCAGGAATCGGAAGTGGCTTCAACATTCCGGTGGGTTGCTAATGTTTGGTCTTAACCTGCTGACAGGTTAAACACTTCGAGACATATTCAGCCACAACTTTCTTCATGTTTCCCCACCAGAAATTTTGGTTCAGATCCTTATACATCTTGTTGGTGCCTGGGTGAATAGAATAGGGCATACTGTGATCTTACTTCATGATTGTCTGCTTCAAAACATCAATATCGGGAACACAAAGCCGACTTTGGAATCTCAAAACTCCATCCTCATGAAACACAAATCATGGGGCCTTTCCCTTGTCCACTTCATCACATAACTGAATCATCAGAGGGTCATCTAACTGTTTAGATTTGATTTCTTCGATCAACGATGAAGTTAATTCCATCACACATAATTGTCCTTGAACGTCTTGTAAGTATACTTCAATTCCTTCATGGATCAGTTCTTTCTGTATGCTGGACTGGGACGTGACCGTCTCCAGCATTCGAATAGAAATGGGTTTGTGGCTCAGTGCATCAGCCACTACGTTTGATTTTCCTGGATGATAAAGAATTTCCAAGTCATAGTCTTTAATCAATTCCAGCCATCTCCTCTGTTGCATGTTCAACTCTTTCTGACTGAAGATGTATTTAAGACTCTTATGATCTGTGAAGATCTGACAATGGATCTCGTACAAATAGTGTCTCCCTATCTTCAGGGCGAAAAGAACAACTGTCAATTCCAAATCGTGCATTGGATGATTAACTTCATATGGCTTCAACTGTTGTGAAGCGTAGGCGATCACCTTCTCATTTTGCATCAGTACACAACCGAGACCTTGATTTGAAGCGTCACTGTAAACTACAAATCCTTCAATTCCATGTGGTAGTATTGGAATTGGATCCGTCGTCAATCTCTTCTACAGTTCATCAAAACTGGCCTGGCACATCTCGTTCCATTCCAACATTGGGTTTTCTGCAGCAATCAAGTAAGTGGACATGTAATTTTGGAAAACCCTTACATGAACCGACAATAATACCCAGCAAGTCCTAAGAAACTTCTGACTTCCTTCACGTTCTTAGGAGACTTCCAATCCAAAATTGCCTCGACTTTCTGGGGATTTGCTCGGACCCTTTCCGCTGATACCATGTAACCAAGGAACATCACCTCCATTAGCCAGAATTCACATTTAGAAAGTTTGGCATATAATTGCTCGCTCTTCAAGATGTTCAAAACGATCCGTAAGTGCTGCATATGCTCTTTCGAACTCTTAGAGTAGACCAAGATATCATCGATAAACACAACTAAGAATTTGTCCAAGTACTCTATGAATACTCGATTCATTAACTGCATAAATATAGCAGGCGCAATAGTGAGACTAGATTACATCACTACAAACTCATATTGCCCATAGCGAGTTCTCAATGCTGACTTCGGGACATTGGATTCTTTAATCCTCAACTGATGGTATCCCGATCACAAATCGATCTTTGAAAACACTATCGATCCTTGCAACTGGTCGAACAAATCATCAATCCGTGGTAACGGGTACTTATTCTTGATCATCATCCTGTTTGGCTCTCGGTAGTTAATGCACAGTCGAAGTGATCCATCTTCCTTTGAACAAATAGAACTGGTGCTCCCCAAGGTGAAACACTTGGCTGAATATAGCCTCTGTCCATCAATTCTTCCAGTTGCTTTTTTAGTTCATACATCTCGGTAGGTGACATTCGATACGGCACCTTAGAAATCAGTATAGCTCCAGGATCTAGCTCGATGGTGAACTCTACATCTCATTGTGGAAGTAGTCCATGTAATTTGTCAGGGAACACATCGGGAAATTCGCTCGCAACAGGAATAGATGAAAGCCCTACTCTTCCTTCTTCTCTCTTCATCACATACACCAGTACCCGGTACAGCCTTGCTTTAGTAGTTTGACAGCTTTCATAGCTTTGATCACTTTTCCTAAGCTTCCTAGTCTCCATCCTTCGAATATTAATTCGAAACCATCTTCGGCTATCATCGTGATATTACTCTTACGGTAGTTCATAATAGCTCCATAATTGCTAAGCTAATCGTCTTTGAGAATCAGATCATCTCCTTGTATCTCTACTACAATCAGATTTGAGGGCCACTCTTTGCCTCCAATTGATACAGGAAAATCTCTAGTTTATAAATTCCCCACAATTCTTTCCCCACTCGGTAAACCAACAATATAAGGCTCACATTCATGAAAACAAAAATGCACAAACGATTAACACAAGACAATGATATAAACAAATGTGTAGCTCTTGTATCACTACCAATATTGGGGGTTTAGCCGACGACTTAAAGTCGTCGGCTAAAGCTCAATGTCGTTGGCTAATCCCCCCAATCGTCGGCTAAAAAACCGTCGGCCGATATTCGTCGGCCAAGGTTTAGCCGACGACTTTTTTGTTATTCGTCGTCTAAAGTTCAAAGTTTATCCGACCCCTACGACAGTGTCGTCGGCTAAAATCTATTAATTAAAAAAAAGGACACTTTAGCCGACGACTTTTTCAAAGGTCGTCGGCTAAAACCTGTTTATTAAAAAAAAAAGACACTTTAGCCGACGACCTTTGAAAAGGTCGTCGGCTAAAACCTGTTTATAAAAAAAAAGACACTTTAGCTGACGACCTTTTCAAATGTCGTCGGCTAAAACCTGTTTTAAAAAAAAAAGACACTTTAGCCGACGACGGTTTTAAATGTCGTCGGCTAAAACTTTTTTAGAAAAACAAAATAATTTACTTTAGCCGACGACCTTTGGAAAATCTTCGGCTAAAACCTAATATAAAAAAAATCTGATTTTGGGATCCCAAAACCTGTATTTTTTGCACCTGCAATTTTTATACACCAGCTCCCATTATCAACAACAATCAACGCACAACACATTCAACTAATACCATCAATAATATGCCCAACAATATATGCAACACAACGCACAACACATTCAAGAACATTAATTTCATCAACATACTAGTAGCGTCAACAAAATCACTTACACAATTCTAACACAAATATAAATATACAAGAGTACTACAACAACACAACTACAATCCACTACCAAAATCATCTAAATGTCGAAATGTAGTAGTAGAAGGATTACCACCATCCCCTAGATCCTCGTCACGAGGCTGTGAAAATGGGGTCTGTCCGAAGAGAGAAGGCGGTGGAGCAGGTGCCTGCAGTCCAGCCTGAGTAATGGTCTGAGTCAGCGTCATCATGTAGTCCATCATGGCCTGCTGCTGTCTTTGGAAACTCTCTAACCGTGACTCAGTCCTCTGCTCGCTCTCATGTAACCGCATCTGAGCCCTCCTTTCATTCTCAGCTCGGAGCTCCCTCTCCGCCTCAACTGCTCCTCGAGATAGACAGTCCGTGCATCCCATCCGCGAGGGCGCTGGAAGCTGGGGATATCTTTCAATACACGGTGACCCTCGGCTCCCATCATCTTAGGGCGGTACCGACTACCTCTAGGAGGGTAGATGGTACCCCACACCCTAGCGCAAACATAAGGATCGGCCTGATCGATCTGTCCAATGGCAGAATCGAGGTCGGTCTCCGCTAAGTCCGGATACTGCTCCCGAGCAATCTCAGCAAGCATCCTCTGAGACTCCTCCCGCACACGCTCCTACGTTAATATGAAAATAAATATTTCAACATCAATAAAAGTATGATACAAAGGCATTTATTTTATTACCAAAAAAAAAAAAGACTTACATGCTCCTCGGGACGGTTCGGATATGCTTTATGAGTCACGTAGGCAAATGCGTCCAACGAATCAGAAGAAATGGCCTCGTGCGCAACTCAAGCTACCGGTGAATCCAGATGATGGTCGATGACCGGCCACGATTGGTCGTGTTGGTCAAGCTAGTCGCCTTAAAAAAATATTATTTAGAATCGAGTTTATATTTAGAATTAAAAAAAAAACTAAAATATTATTAATTTTTATTAAATACTAGCAGTTTTTTTAATAAATAAAATACAATATTCAGATTTTTATTTTTTTATGGAAAATAATATTCTAGTTTTTCTTTTTATTAAAACAATTTATAAATAATATCCAGAGTTTATAAATTTTTTTATTTCCACTTTTAAATAAAACCGATTTTTTAATATTAATAATATTCCAGAATTTAAAAAAAGTACCTCAAGTTCCAATTTTTTCTAATTTAAAAAAATCGGAACTTCATGTATTTTTTAAATTCTGAAACATTAATTTAAAAAAATCGAGTTTATATTTAGAATTCAAAAAAAATAAAAACTGAAAAAGAAAGAATGAAATGAGGGTATTTTAGTCATACCATGAACTCCGGGTCGCGAAAATGGGCGCGTAGCCACTTCCACTCGTACTCCCGGAACTTGAATTCTTCCGGGGTAGCCTCTCGGGTATCACCCCAGGCTGTCCAGAACATGTGCATCTCATTTTTTCAAGATTTGTACCTACAACACACGTTGCACAACATATATTATTCGTAAGAAAAAAAATACGCAAACAATGTAGATACAAAATAAATTAAAATGACTTACTTGGTAGACTGCACCTTGTCACACCAAGTACAGAGAGTCGGGAATGACAAACCACACCTATGAACAGCATAAATACGCAATAATTTAAAAACATCACATATTGCATTTTGAAGAACTACGTGTTGATTGAAAAACACTTATTAAATATTTATTAATTTACCGACATAGCATTGTTCAAAGCATCCTTCACGCACTGCAGCACGTCCCCTCAATCGGGCCACAAAACGGGGACTGTGTCCCGAATGACAAAGCCAACATTATGGCTATATGACGCCGTAGCGTCAGAAGACATCACCGGCCGGCCGTATCTGTCTAGAGGAATCTCGTAACGGCCATGCTTACTTACGTACGAGTCGAGCACCACACCCTTTGCTGGGCCACGAGTCTTCTTCTTTTTCTTCTCCTCCTCGACTACATTTTTCCCATTCTCCTTCTCCCTCTATATCTCCTCGTACAATTTCATCTTCGAAACTCGACAACTCCGCCAACACATATTGTCTGGACAAGACTCGTATATGTACGCCTCGTCAAGTCTAATCAATCGAACGGGAACTCGGACTCTCGTCTCATCGACCTATGGAATAGTCGGAACCATCGGAGGCATGAATAGAGTCGGCGGCGGACCGTAGGGAACCGCGGACGAGGAACTCCATACATCTCCTGATGTGTGAGGGCTAGACGTGGGTCGGTGGATGGGAGGCATACGAGTCTCCGTCTGCGAGGGGGTCGACCGTGGTGTTTGAAAGGATAAACGCCACGCTAGTGCAGCGGGCTCATCTGTCACCCTAAAAAAATCATCAGCGTTCATGCCGGTAGCTTTTAGTATCTGGCGGGCACGAACGCTACTCTGAGATATGTATAGTGTAACGTGATCCTCCTTACTACAGGCTGCCGAACTTCCCCCCGAATCGTGAGTAGTCGACTTTGTCGACTTCTTCCCCAACGCTTTCTTTATTCTATCCATAATCTAAACAAATTCATCAAATACACAACTCAACACAACAGTAATTATCAATGCCATACCACGTTAATCTTTCGATTAACGCCGGCTATACAATTCCTTCCTCCTCAAACAAATTCATCAAATATTTCATCAAAATTCATTAAACAATTTCCCTAATTCATCAAATAATCTAAACAAATTCATCAAATTCACAACTCAACACAACAGTAATTATCAATGCCATACCACGTTAATATTTCGATTAACGCCGACTATACAATCCCTTCCTTCTCAAACAAATTTATCAAATTCACAACTCATTAAACACAAAATATTGAAAATACTAAGTTCATCAAATATTGCATCACAACTCATTAAACAATTTACCTAATTCATCACATAATCTAAACAAATTCATCAAACAAATACAATAAATTCATCAAACAAAATAAAAAAAAAAAAGCAAAAGGGTTACCTGTCGGGAGGCGGTCGGACGGCAGGCGGAGGGCGTCGGGCGGGCGGCGGGACGGGGGCTGTCGTACGGGCGACGGGACGGCGGCCGGGCGGGCGGCGGGACTGGGGCTGTAGTACAGGCGGCGGGACGGCGGCCGGGCGGGCGACGGTTGGGTGACGGGGGTTGGGGGCTGGGTGACGGGCGGCGGGACGGGGGCTAGGTGACTGGCGGCTGTCGGACGGGCGGTTGGGTGACGGGGGCTGGGGGCGATCGGGCTGCAGCTGGGTGAGGGAAGGAGAAAATAATACAAGAAAGAAGGAGAAAACGTATAAAATGTAGGGGGTTTAGCCGACGACAAGATCTACGTCGTCGGCTAAAGTGTTTTAAAAAAAATATTATACTTTACCCGATTAGTTTCCAATAGTCGTCGGCTAAACCCCAACTATGACACGGGCCGTGTAGTCTAACACGGTCGGGTCAGGCATACAGTCTGTTTTCACTTTCTGGGCAGGTGCGACACGGGCCGTGTCATTTGACACGGTCGGGTGTTTAGCCAACGACAATATCTATGTCGTTGGCTAAAGTATACCATTTTGTTTCAAAAACTTTAGCCAACGACTTAGATATTGTCGTCGGCTAAACCCCCGACCGTGTCAAATGACACGGGCCGTGTCGCACTCACCCAGATATTGAAAACAGACTGTATGCCTGACCCGACCGTGTTAGACGACACAGCCCGTGTCATTAGTTGGGGTTTAGCCGACGACTATTGGAAACTCGTCGGCTAAAGTATAATATTTTTTTAAAACACTTTAGTCGAGGACGTAGATCTTGTCGTCGGCTAAACCCCACAATTTTTTTAATAATATTATTAATATTATATTAATGTTTTGATTATTATTATTTCTTTTTTTTTATTATATTTTACATATGAAAATATACATCTAATAAATTTATGGCTCATAGTTTGAGTCATCACTACAGTCTGTCTCATTATCTGAGTTGATATCCGGAAACATATTCCTCAAGTCATCCACATTATCATCATCAGAATTTTCAAGTAATTCGTTTGTATCAATGTCAACGTACCCGCGAGCATCACCCCGGAGTCGGACGGCTCGTCCTTCAGGAACATTATTCATTGTAATTGTCATTGATGGTGGAATATTTGCTGTATTTGGCTCTTGATAAGCATCATCGTCATCAGTACCTGTTGTTTCTCCCAGTGTAGCAGCACTATAATTATTCCTCGTTGTCACAACATTCACTATCTTCCATGTGCCTTTCTTCACCAAGTCGTCCAAATAATACACCGACTTTGCTGATGTAGCAAATACAAAAGGATCACTTTCATACCATGAAGTGGAAGTGTCAACAGATAACAGCCCGTAGTCGTCTTGCATATCGGTTCCAAGACTGGTGTCGTACCATCGACACTTAAACAAGTAAATTGTCATGCCTTCCCCGTAAATTGGTTCTACCACTTCCAAAAGAACACCGTAATATCCATCATCTATCATAACTCCAGAATTTTGACATCTTCTTTTTTGGTCTTTCTCAAGGCATACGAATGTGACACCGGTGACTTTGGCCATCGAATAAATTCTTGACATAACCGGCTTCATAGAAAGAAGCATAAGTTCACGCGACCAGTTAGGGTGTCTGTCATCTTGTATGTGTGTCATCTGTCGTAAATAAACTTTTTATGTAAAAAAATATCTTACATCCAAAATCAATAACAACTGAATGTATACGTACCCATTCTCCAAAATAGTCGGCAAAAGTGTCACTGTGGAATCTAGTGTCACCTCGCACCATATCGCATGACAAGTGGATGTCTTTCCAGTACTGAACTTCTGGACAATTGATCAATATCCACCAATGTGCAATTCGTGACTCGTACGGGTCTAATTGTCTTCCTGGCAACCTCCCATAGACGTCAACCTCAGTGGATATGATAGAAAGATTGAATTGTATTTTATCTTCTGGAATATAGCGGGAAGGGGGCTCGAAGGTGCCCAAATACAACTTGATATGCATAATACACTCCAACGTAAGGTAAGATTCTGCAATGCATCCTTCCGGTGCAGACTTATTGGCCACGGTGTCTTTGTAATCACCGAGTTGCCTGTAATATTGTCATTGTGTTAGAAATCATACTTAATTTGACAATATATATATTGTTACCTTTCAACCGGGTACATCCGCGTGTAGTGCACTGGACCAGTGACCAATATCTGCCGGGGAAGGTGGATCATGAGGTGCGGCATGAGGTCAAAAAAGTTTGGAGGAAATATTCGCTCAAACTTGCACAAGATATAGATGAACTCATCTTGCATTTTACGCAAATCAGATCTCTTCACTTCTCTCGTACATAATTTCTGTAAAAATCATAACAATGCAACACACGGCTCGACCACCTGTTTTGGTAAGTACGGTCGAACAAATACCGGAAATAGGCATTGTAGTAGGATATGACAATCATGACTCTTCAATTTAGTTAACTTATTTCCAGCATACCCGGTAGGATACCTAGCAGTCTTTATCCACCAAAATATCTCAGTTCTCTGCTCGACGGTGATGGTGTAAGCTGCCTTAGGCATTTTTTGTTTTCCCTTGACAGTTTTCAACCACAAATATTTTCTTATGCTCATTTCTTCCAAACCTTTGCGTGATTTTGGCCCATCTTTGGTCTTTCCATCCCAACCTAAGGTTGTCCCAACCACACTTTCGCAAACATTCTTTTCAATGTGCATGACATCCAAGAAGTTCCTTATCAGTAACTTGGACCAGTAAGGCAATTCCCAGAATATAGTTTTGTGCGACCAATACTTATACCTGTCGGGCCTTTCAGGGGGTGCTGCAATCACATCAAGATGGTTGCTAAGCTGAACAAAATTGTACTTATTAAGAATCTATAGTATTTCATCACCTGTCCACTATCGTGGTGGCTCGCCCATTTCTACAGTGCCATCAAATGCTGCAGCATCCATATGCCACTCATGTTCCCTCTCAAGCCATATCCGATGACGCATTCGGATAACTTTCCTACAGTGGTACCTAGCACAATCTGCATTCAAACACACTGGACAACCTCTATATCCTCTAATAACAGATCCAGACAGCATTCCATATGCAGGAAAATCACTAATAGTGCCGATACACATGGCGTGCAAGTAGAACATCTCGGACGAATAACTGTCGTACGTGGGATGACCTTGCTCCCACAACAATTTCAGCTCCTCTATCAAAGGTCTCATATACACATCGATACATTTTCCTGGATATCCCGGCCCCGGGACTAACAAGGTCAACATATTATACTCCTTCCGCATACACATCCACGGAGGAAGATTGTAAGGAATTACTACAACAGGCCATATGGTATATGAAAGACTCATGTTACCAAAAGGGTTGAAACCATCAGATGCAATCCCGAGCCTCACATTTCGGATATCTGAAGAAAAATTCGGATACTCCCTATCTATATGCTTCCACGCCTCTCGACCCGAAGGGTGTATCATAGTATCCCTGTCATTAGTGTGCGGCTCGGCATGCCATCTCATTGCTTTTGCCGTGTGAGGAGACATAAAAAGCCATTCCAACCTGTCCTTCAGTGGAAAATACCAAAGTACCTTCACCGGTTTCTCTTTTCCAGAAGGAGTGATCCTATATCTCTCTGTATCACATACAGGACATCTCGTGAGGTCTTCATTAGGATGCCCCCAGAATAGAACACAATCATACATGCAGACGTGGATCTTAATGTAGGAAAGACCAAGATCTTTCAAAATTCGTCTCATTTTTGTATATGTAATAGGAAGATGATGACCCTGTGGAAGCATATTACTCGTAAGATCCAAGTAATCATCCACAGACTTGATGGATGATCTGTTTTCCACCTTTAATCTCATCGTTTCCATGACACAATCAAGAACAGTCATGTTACACACTGGGTATAGAGGGGTCTGTTGGAGTTGAATTAGCTTGTTATACTTGTCAAGCCTAGTAGTATTGCAAGGCAAAGGTCTATGGGTTCGTGGGCTTGGCTCAGTTGGTACAAACGTCTCATAAAAACCAAACACATCATCAATCAACCTCCTCTTCGGATCGGTGAACCCGTCGTTACCACTAAATTGTCCGTGATCATACGGAATAACAGAATTCGGTGCTTCACCGTGGTATATCCAACATGTATATTTACTCCAAAAACCATTCTTCTTTAGGTGTTCCCAGACCTCATCAAATGGAAAACGATACATATCACTGCGACATCTACATTTATTACACGGACAGTAGTGCAACGTATTACCACTGTCATGCTCTTTTACAAATCTCATAAACTGCTCATCCCATCCATTACACTTGGATCTCATTTTCGTAACCCAATCCAACTCTTGTCCATTCTGAAAATGTATAAATTTTCCAATATTAATCCAACTAACTAATATTGTTCAAATTATAAATGAAATCACAACAAACAATTAAGCATAATGATTATCATCATAAAACTTAATCGTTATACATAAAAGCTTTCGAATGTACAACATGAATAATACAAAGTTTCGAAATCACAATAGAAAATACAATAAAATACATACCTTAATCGAAATGGTGATTATTACAACCGGTAGAAACCTTCATCACTCCATCTAGCACAACTCAAAGTAGCAAAACATACTCAAAAAATACACAAAGGGATTTCCAAGAACCAGGTTGATCTTTTTCGCAAGGTCGCAATACTCAAAGTAGCAACTCACACGCTTTTTTTCGGGAATAACTGACATGGTCGGGAATAGAAAGGTGCTATTTAGCGGGGAGAGGGGCAAGATTGGGTTAGTGTTCCGTGAACTATATATAATTTGCACTTGGAGGTTTAGCCGACAGCATGATCTAGGTCGTCGGCTAAACCGCATTTTTTTTCGAAAGGGTTTAGCCGATGACCTAGATCTTGCCGTCGGCTAAAACTTTATTTTTTTTGGGAAAGGGTTTAGACGACGACCCAGATCCAGTCGTCGGCTAAAACTTTTTTTTCAGAAAAGGGTTTAGCCGACGACCCAGATCAAGTCATCGGCTAAAACGTTTATTTTTTTTTCGTTGGCTAAACAATCTCAAGAGTCGTCGGCTAAACCTCTTTAATATAGCCGACGACTATGTTGCACTATAGCCGACGACCTAGATCAAGTCGTCGGCTAAAACTGTTTAGCCGACGGCAACACGAGTCGTCGGCTAAAATGCAAAGTTTAGCCGATGACACTTTAAAGTCGTCGTCCGTCTTTTTACGGGTCATCAGCTAAAGTGTTAATTTTGGTAGTGTATCGAATAAAACACTTACTGGTTGTGAAAGGATCTGAACGGTACCTGATGCGACAGCTGCATTCTGATCATCTGTCCTTCTAATCTCATAAAGACGTGGAGGAGCGGACCCAGCACTCGATGCTTCTTTTCAGTCGTACTACCCTCTGCCTCTACCTCGGTCAAAATTCTGGGGTGGCAGAACACTCTGTTGCGTCTGAGAGACACTTGCTTCTTTATGAACTGGCTGCAAAGTACGACCTCCAAAAGATTTTGCAGCCTCTTCACAAAACACCGCACGATGTCCTTCTCGTCCACAATCATAACACGTCACAGAGGAAAGTGAGCAATCACGTCAATAATATCCTGTCCGACCACAGTTAAATCATTTCCGGGCTGCATCTGCCATTGCTGATACTAATCTGGAGTTCTTTCTACATTTGGATAGATACGGAGGCCTCTTGAATGAATGAAAGGATGACTGGGCTTTGCGGGGGCCACCACTCTTGTGCTCTGCAAAACCACCAGAGACTTTCTGTTTCTTGGACTCAGAGAACTTTTCCATAGCTACTTCTTTCATTTCATACGGCAGAGCTTTGTCTTGATACTGGCGGAGAGTGGTTCATTCAAAACCTGACATGTATATCTGTATCTCCGGCTTCATTCTCATATCAAAGTGAATCATCATTTCTGCATCGGTTCTGACTAGGTGTCGAACAAGCGCCGGCTGCTGATTAAATGTCTTAATCGTTTAAGTTACATATATATTCGGTGGTTGCACGGAGAAGAACTCTCGAACATTAGCTTCCCTCGCCGGACGAGGGCAGTATTAGGCTTCCATCATCAGTTCGAACTCTCCCCATTCAACATCGTGATCAATAGGTCGGATGGCTTCCCACCAGTGGGATGGTTCTCTCGTCAGGAAATATTGGGCAATGGGGCTCTCCGGTCGTCCGGGCAGTTAATCCCTGCAAATACTTTCTCCAGCTCTCTCAGCCAGTGATCCCATATCGGCGTCTTAAAAAAACCATTGAACTTCGGCGGGTGCATCTTTGCCACCTCATGTAGCCATATATCTCCTAGAATTCCCAAGTTTGGGATGCCTTGCTGTCTCTCTCCCGGCTGCAATCCTAACACCACTTGCATTATGTCCACAACTTTAGAAAATTGGGTCATTTGGTTGACCACCTGACGAAGGATGTCGGGAACAACAGGTTTTGGCATTTGCTTCCACGGTTTACTCTCGTTCATTGTTGAGGGACTCTTGCTATTCACCAGAAGCGGAGTTAGCCTGATTTGACAGCGAATCAGGAACAAAGGGTGAAGCTTCCCTCTCAGTATTTGTACGTCCGCATCCACGACCGCAACCACGTCCACGTCCTCCTCTAAACATACTGTAAGCATAAGTACTCAATATCTAGGGAACAATATCGTCCTAATGTGTAATTATAAAAAAAGGTATAACATGTAAAGGACAAGATAGAGTTTAGGAAACTTACAACCGCCGCTCACACGAAGACATAGGCAGTACTATGATGTTATTTGCGGTCGGTTACCTCAAAAGACACATATGAACCTTATTTTAACCCAACGGCCAAGATATCCATAATCTTAGCTCTGATACCATATTCTATAACACCCCGAGATATTCAGGATTATTACAGCACCGTAAATCCTTGATATAAGGATTTTCTAGTCTAAGAATTTGAAAAAACAACATTATTAAATACCAACCATAAAATTTATTATTACATCACATGTCTGAAAAGTACAAATTAGTCAACACCCGAAAGTAAACCTAAAAAGACAAACAAAACAACAGAGTACTCGAGTACTTTATTAAAATGAAACACAACTGACAAACCATCCCGTCCATAACATCACTCTGCACCCTCATCATCGTGCAGCCCTAGTGGTTGTTTCCCCGTCCTCCTGTATCCTGAACATAAAACAAATGTCCATCCCCGAAGGGGTTAGCACAACGATTCTAGTACAAGATAGATAATTATACAACAACAGATCATTCAACTCACAAAGAATAAAGACAACATCATAAACGACAACAATAACAACGAGTCTCTACTACGAGAAGACTCACAATACCGTGCACAACATGATAACCACAACATGACATGACAACATATGCATGGTAATTCCGATGATCCAGCGTTCACTGCATAGATCTCAAGATGATCCTGTCGGACCAACACGAGGTGGAAAAACCTGTCAATGATCCAGCGCACGCTAGCATAGATCACAAGATGATCCCGTCGGACCAATATGAGGTGGACATACACAACGACACATATGCACGACAACATGTATAACATCAATACATAAAACATAATTAAAGTACTTGCCTTTGAAAGATGGCAAGAATATAAATACTTCAACGACTTCAACAAACTCGAAGGTCGCCCCCTTCGATAAACCATTCACAAACCTCAAACCTTACACAAAAGGAAATAACGACAACTCAACTTACGTAATAATAGTATCATACGAACATTCTAAATGTTCAAATAGTGACCGAGTATAATCATCAATGTTTGGCCAATTCCCGGTTAACTACTCAAAGATCACTACGTCGAATGAATACCATACTACATGCGAAACGAAAGGTCATAACGGGGATAACACGTTGATGTCTACGTGTTTCCAGCATATTCAAATTGTTACAATTCACTTCCAAATATGTCCAACTATTTATAATGCATGTGTCGGTTATCTAAATGAATTCATAACAACGAAAGTACGTCCAACAGAATTCTATGTTAATCCCACTTATGATTCTCATTCTTCCGCAAGTAAATTCATCTAATCCAAGTTCTACGTTCACCACGATTGTTACAACATGACCATATCGTTCTAATCATTCATATGAAGATTATCAATCCAACAATTGTTACAAACCCTAGATTATACTCGAAGAACGATCCCTATGTTCATCATCTCGAATTCACCTAGTCTAGGTGATAACATAATCGATTCGTTCATCATATAATCATCACGAAATAATCATCAAGGCAGGTTAAAATCTTCGAAAATCACATCCTTATGATAGGCATAATCAAGGTTCAACTATTACCAATGAAAAGTCTACATTCATCCAACCCAATCTTTCTATAATGTTCATAAAAACTCCTTGATGGTTGAGTTTGGTAATTTTGGGGGTTTCTGATTAGATATTGTCGTAATCTCGAGTTGTGCATTCCTATTGGATTATTGATCTCATTGAATATATTTTGTTGGATTAAATCACTCGTTGATAGGTTGGTGTTAGATATATTTAAGATTAGTTGTAAAAAATTGGGGGTTGTTTACAACGTATTTGTTAGAATGCCCCCAATGAGTTTGGATATTGTTGTATCGACTTTTGAGTTGGTTGTGATCATGCTTGATTCGTATATTAAGCGGATTCTTAGTAATTGTGTTATTCAAGGTTGTTCGAGCGACCGATATTTCCACTTAGGATGTTTGTTCGAGGAAGGACTTTTATTCACCGGTATTTGTGTAAGTTAATTCTTGGTTAAAAGGATTCTAATTCCTTTCGTTGTTGTTCATTCATACATATAATTGATTCATGGTATATAAATCATGTTGAGACTTGTAATTATCAAACTAATCATTCAATTCACGAGGAATAACGGTTCCAATCATTTCATTTGAAGCTATCATTCTTTGCGTCATTATTTCACCTGGGTGAGTCATTCTTGGCCCTTGTCGGATTTCTATTCATTATTCTTCATCATGGTCGCTTTTGTTCTTGTGACCTTTCGATATTGTATTGCGTTTCGGGTGGTATATGTGTGGAATTTTTAGTCGGGCACATTAAGGTCATTGTGTTTATCTGGAGACCTGGACACATTGGACTATGCACACGGTAACGTGCCTCCGTGACACTAATTAGGCCAAGTTTTGCCGGTGTTTATGTGGGACACTGGGCACTCGGCAGGCTTGTGCACTTGCACATCCCATTCGTGGCATACTATGATGCCCATCATTCAACTTGATTTCATAACTCATTCGTGTGATTATTGTAAATTGTTCAACTCTTGAGGATTGTTGTTCTGTGTAACTGACCCCGTTGGGGATATTGTTTTTAGGTCATGGCAAGAAAAAAGCACGGGAACATAATGTTGACAGCGAGGAGTCCCAGTGATACTAGTAGGGGGGCCCAGTCTCTCCATTTATTCATGTGTCTTTGATGTGTATTTTTCCGCTGCAGTTCCGTTTGGATTTTCATTTTATTCAGTGTTGTATATTTTGTCTTCATATGAAATATACATGTATTATGTATTTCCTGGGTGTATTTTATTTGAAGCTCTTCATCGGAGTAATTGATGTTATAATGTGGTTCAGTACTACAATTATATTATTTAATTAATTAATTTTCATTCGCATAGTGGGTCCCAGTTGGGAGTCCACGGCACTGTAATATTTGCCTAGTTTGGGGTGTTACACTCGGGGGTTAGCAAACTAGAACTTTGCTAGTACAAGTATAAAGTGAAATTACGAACCATACAGATCATATTCCAAGAATATAAAAATTTTAATAATCAACGAATCAACACAGCGAAAGACTACCCGAGATATTTCATTTGAGCAATGTAATCCAAAACCCCGAAAGGCAGTAATAAAACAAGTTAAACAACTTGTAAAGCGTTTTAAAGATCTATGGAGTTTTTAGAAGAAGACATTTAGGATTTAAGAATCCTTATCTTTCTAAAAATCACTTTAGGGTCACAACTAAAAGATTTATTTTCCAAAAATAATAATCCAACAATAATTTAATGGGTCCACGACCCAAAGATCCACGTCAATCAATACGCCCAATGAACAATGGATTACTGATATAGAAAATCATACTTCGATTAATTGTACGGCACATCGAATACCACCGGATTCAAATACGAATGAAAATACATGACAAATATCCGATTATTACATACTCCATCTCTAAAAAGAAGTTTCGTCCCGAAACATAAGATGAAAATAATTCCGGGTATCTCGACTTCATACTATCTTCAGTTTCCCAAGTTGCTTCTTCGAATCCATGTCGTGACCATTGAACTTTAACCAAGGAGATGGGTTTATTCCTCAATTGCTTAACTTGACTCTCGAGCATCTTGATTCGCTTCTCCTCGAACGTGCCATCATTATCTACTTCAATCTCACCGAAATTAATGACATGACTGGGATCGGGTACATACTTCTGCAATTGGGACTCATGAAACACATTATGAACGTCAGTGATTGAGGTAAGGCCAACCTGTACGTAAACTCCTTAACTATTTCAAGAATCTCGAATGGCCCAATATATCTTGGACTCAGCTTTCCTTTCCTTCCAAAATGAAAAATTCCTCGAGTAGGAGAAACTTTAAGAAGTACATGATCCTAAATTCCAAATTCTAACGGGTGACAACGCACGTTTGCATAAGATTTCTATCGACTCTGGGCATTCAACTGTTGGAAAGTAAAACGCAGCGGAAGCGAAGTTTGGGAAAATATGATAACAGCGTTTTACGCATCTACGAGCATTAGATCTATTTAGGCATGCTAATTAATTAATTACTAAGACTAATAAGCAATTTAAATATTATTTATTATTTATTAATTAAATATGTTGATTAATTAAAATATCCTAATCTAGATCCAAGATCATAGGATATTACCTTTTGAAGCGGTTGGTTACTTCCTTCTTGATCGCCTTGTATTTCTACCTTCAGATCTTCTAGAGTATGATCCGCCTTGAACCGGACGTTGTGTGGGCAACGAGCTACCGGATCTTGCTTGGACACTTTATGGATCGGCCGAATTCACCTTGCCTCACAACTCTCGATTTTATTTTCTTCAAGTAATTCCGATATGTAGTAGGAATTAAAGTGTTATCTCAATTGTGGAATCAAAGACACAAGTCAAGATCCACAATTAAACACTTAGAAGAAAAATCGAAATTCCTTGTGCAAGTATATGATCAAATCGGCCAAGCCCCATAATGTCCTATTTATAGGCTCTTGGACTACTACTAGGGATCTAAAGGAGGATTATGGAAGGACTCCCAATTAATTTATCTTACCTTATTATGACTCTTCCTAATATATGATGAATCAATTAATATCAACTTACTCCACTAAAAAGTTGATATTGCACTTCCTACCAAAATCCCAAATTACGAAATTGGGCTCCTTATTAAATATATTATTTCCCGTGTTTAAGATATCGAATGTCCATTAATTAATTATAAGCTCTTGTGACTTTAATTAATTAATATCTTATCAAAGAGTTGTACCACTCGAACCTTATTATTATATCAGAATTAAATCCACCTGCAGGGTTTAATATAATAATCATTATCGAGCTCCTCAAGGGGACATCATCAACCCGCACGAGTCGGGACACGATTTCTAGTAATAATAATAATTGTCGTATAAACAATATTATTGCCCAAGATACGAGGCTTATTGAGTCGATCATTTTGACTCTCACCTATGATAAATCAAAGCAATAATTATTATAAATACACAATTAAATATTATATACTTAGAATTAAGAAATAATAATTATCCGAGATTTACGTTCTTCTTACAGTCAGTACATAAGACACTATCTCACCTCGATCCTGTTCAACGTATACAAATACGCTAATATATGCTAATAGTCAAGACCAACTATTCTCAAGCATACACTATAACGCTTTATATAATTTGTCTAATAATTATATAGGTTGTGAACTATTATATTATTTTATAAGGCACCGATAATGTGATCTTCCGTGTGACACCAACACACCACATTATCTACAATATAAAATAATTAGACTTTTCATTTGCATAACCATAACGTGAATTAATATGCAAAACATGTGATTAAATATTATTAATATCCTCATAGGTAGTAAATGGGAAATTAGGTAATACAAGCATAAAGTATGCTTTGCAGTATACAATCCTAACAATCTCCCACTTATACTCAAAGCATGCTTTTAAGTATACTACTCTATTACATAGTCTCTCATTTCTCCCACTTATACTCAAAGCAATGCTGCCATACACCGTAATCCCATTCCTTCCACATGCCTTTCAAAAACTTTTGAAGGTAGGCCTTTCGTGAAAGGGTCAGCAAGATTATCTTCCGATGCAACCCTGGCTACAACTACGTCTCCTTCCTTTACGAAGTGTCGTATTATGTGGTACTTGCGGTTGATATGTTTACTTGCCTGATGGGCTCGTGGTTCCCTCGAATTTGCGATCGCACCAGTATTATCACAATAAAGTGTAATACCCTCTGGCAAATCGGGAATCACATCTAAGTCCTGCAGAAGTACTTGAGCCACACCGCCTCCTTGGCCGCCTCGGAGGCCGCCACGTACTCGGCTTCCATGGTAGAGTCCGAGATGCATTTCGCTTCACACTCCTCCAACTAATGGCTCCACCTCCCGGTGCTAAACACATAACCCGAAGTAGACTTGGACTTTTCTTTGTCCGATGAAAAATGCAGTCGTGTAACCCACCGGAAGCAGTCGTCTGATTGATATACAAGCATGTACTCCTAGTCCTTCTCAGTACTTGAGTATGTGTGACAAAGAATCCAATGTCACAGTCACAGGTTTGGCCCGATATCTAGCAGCCATGCCCACGGCATGACAGATATCTGGTCTAGTGCAAAGCATAGCATACATGAGACTTCCCACATCAGATGCATAAGGGACCATCTTCATGTCATCTATCTCCTTTTGTGTCTTAGGACACATGTTCTTAGATAGTTGAATTCCATGTCTATAAGGTAGAAAACCTTTCTTGGAATTCTCCATGCTAAACCGCTTCAGCACTGTATCGATATAGGATGCCTGGGATAAGCACAACATCCTCTTCTTCCGATCACAAAAGATCCTGATTCCAAGGATGTGTCCTGCTTCTCCTAGATCCTTCATATCGAACTGCTCAGATAGCCATACCCGTACGTTCGACAATTCCTTCACATTGTTTCCAATCAGAAGGATATCGTCTACATACAGTACAAGAAACACCAACACGTTTCCATCGCATTTCTTATACACACAACTCTCACTCGGACATTGGACGAATCCATATGACTGGACAACTTCGTCAAAACGAGTGTTCCAAGATCTAGATGCTTGCTTAAGTCCATAAATGGATTTCTTAAGTTTTCACACCAAGTGCTCTTCTCCTTTAGCAATGAATCCCTCTGCTTGGCGCATATAGATTTCCTTGTCTAGACTCCCATTCAAGAATGCAGTCTTGACATCCATCTGCCAAATCTCTAGGTCCAAATGCGCAGCTATAGCTAAAAGAATCCGGATTGACTTAAGCATGGCTTCCGGCGAAAAGGTTTCATCATAATCGATACCCTCTTTCTGAGTGTAACCTTTTGCAACAAGCCTCGCTTTGAAGGTTTCAACCTTCCCGTCACGTCCTTTCTTTCGCTTGTAGACCCATTTACTCCCAATGGCTTGTACACCATTAGGTAGCTCTACTAGCTCCCACACTTGATTGGAATCCATAGATCCCATTTCTGATTCCATTGCTTCTTGCCAGGAGTCAGCATCTTTATCTTGGATTGCCTCCTTATAGGTCCAGGGAACTGATTCATCTTAAATGCAGGATTGAGTCCGAAGACTTTCCCACGCCTATGAATCGTTCGGGCTGACGAACAACCCTCCCACTACGACGAGGCAAATCCTGAGTTGGTGTAAAAGTTTCAGAATCGATACGTGGTCCAGTGTTAGTTAGTGCTTGTACGATTGGTATAGACGGAGTCTCACCCCTCAGCTCTTCCAGAATTATCTCGCTCATGGGCTTGTGACTAATCATATAATCCTCTTCCAGAAATCGGGCATTGGTGCTAACAATGACCTTCTGATCCTAGGGACTATAGAACAAGCCACCCTTCGTTCCCTTAGGGTATCCCACAAACACTCGTACTTCTGTACGAGATGCCAACTTATCAGCTTCCTTATTCAGCACATGTGCTGGAGTACCCCAAATCCGAACATGTCCTAGACTGGGCTTACGCCCACTCCACAGTTCTGTGGGTGTTTTTGGAACTGATTTCGAAGGCACCAGGTTTAGAATGTACGCCGCTGTTTCTAAGGCGTATCCCCAAAACGTAATAGGTAAATCTGAATAACTCATCATTGATCTAACCATTTCTAAAAGAGTCCTATTCCTTCTTTCAGCCACACCATTTTGTTGTGGAGTTCCTGGCATGGTGAGCTGGGATGAAATCCCCTCATTCGCCAAGAAATCCAAAAACTCTCCACTAAGGTATTCGCCACCACGATCAGATCGTAGCGACTTGATACTCTTCCCATGACGCTTCTCCGTTTCAGCCTTGAAGTCTCTGAACTTGTCAAAGGCTTCAGACTTACGTCGCATCAATTAGATGTATCCATATATCGAATAATCATCTATAAACGTGATGAAGTATTCGAAACCACCCCTAGCCTGGATATTCATTGGACCACATACATCCGTATGAACCAATTCTAACACATCCTGAGCACGGTTTCCCTTGGTTTTAAAAACCCTTTTGGTCATCTTACCTTCCAGATAGGATTCACAAATTAGAAATGACTCAACTTGGAGATCATCCAATAGGCCATCATCTACCAATCTTTGAATCCTTCTAAGGTTAACATGTCCTAACCGTAAATGCCACAGATATGTTTGGTTTATGCTTGAAGGTTCTTTTCTCTTTTTAGGTTTAGACAAAGAGTTAAGTGATTTATGCATAGGAGTTTGTGCAGTATTAACAACATATAGTCCATCATTAAAAGTACCTTTGCAAATATATTCACCGCTTCTTTTCTTAATAATGGCATCATCATCAAAAGAAACTGAATAACCATCGCTTTTTAATTTAGAAACCGAAATTAAATTCATTCTAAAATCTGGTACTAATAATACATTATTGAGAACTAATAATTTATCATTAATCTTCAATGCCACGACTCCCACCGCAATGACCATAAGCACGGAATAATCGCCCGATTGATGGTAATCTCGCCCGCACTAAGCCGCTTGGTTACCTGAAAACCATGCGAGTCAAAGCAAACATGATCGGTGGAGCTGAATCAACTATCCACGAAGTGGAAGAACAAGCTGCCAAACATGTTTTGACTACTAGTGCACGAGACATACCTTTCTTAAGAGCAGGGCAGTCCGCTTTAAAATGTCCTTTCTGACCGCACTTGTAGCACTTTCCCTTTGGCTTTTTGTTCGCCTCGGGATGAGGAACCTTGCTTTTCACCTTGAGGGTTGCCACTTGCTTCTGGCCAACCTGCTTTTTCTTCTTTCCCCATTTGGGTTTGGAAGAAGTAGCACCGGTTGCCGCAAGAATCTGATGATAACCTTGTTTGAAGAGACCTTCAGCAGACTGAAGCTCTGTCAGAAGATCCGCCAAACTATATGTCCTACGGTTCATATTGTAGTTAAGGCGGAACTGCTCAAAGCTTCTAGGTAAGCTGCCTAAGATAATATCGACCTGCATTTCCGCATCGATAGTAGCCCCCAGTATGCTCTGTTCGCTCAAATGAGACATCATTTTTAGAACATGATCCCTCACTGGAGTCCCTTCAAACATTTGGGTTGTCATCAATACCCTCATAGCATTTTGTCTAGCCGCCCGGTTCTGATGACCAAACATCTCGGTGAGACTTTTCATCATTTCCGTGGCTGAACCCATCGTCTGATCGATCTTTGCCAATACATTTGTCAGTGAAGCCAAAATGTAACAGCGAGCCATCTCATCAGAATTTTTCCATTTTCGGAATTCAGCCAACTCTTCGGGAGTGGCATCCGGTTCTGGTTCTAGAGGGCTCTCCTCGATTAAGACAAACTTATGCCCCTCAGCAGTCAGGACAATGTCAATATTTCTTTTCCAATCGGCAAAGTTAGTGCCATCTAGTTTATTTTCTTTGAGAATAACAGCTAGTGGATTGAAAGACATCTGAGAATAAAAATTAAAAACATCCATCACATAATGCATAGAAAAATATATCGAAAAACCTCAAAACACAATATATATGCTAGCAACCAACACCTCAAAAAATCCGCATATGCAAGCCACGATCGTGTGGACGTTTACACACACATTTTTCAAGTAGAGTTTTACGTCTTTAATTTTACTATCTAGTCAAATTACGTTATGACAAGTAAAATTAATAGTTGGTTCCTCTTGGCCATGTATTAATTAACATAGACTCCGATGGGGAGCTTATTAATTAATACACCTAAGTGAACACCATAATTTAACATCCTTAAAATATTATCTTTTAAATAATAGTCCTACAGATGGAGAGGTCATATCATAAAAAGTAATATTTACCTTATGTTATCATTTTGAAATTTAAAACTAGTGAACCTATAATTAGCACATCCGATATGGAGGAAGACTCTAATGTCAACGCGCATGCTAATTACTTCACAATTTAAATTAATTATGGAGGCCAATTTGATTTTAATTAAAATTAAATCAATGTAATCACTTAGTTATTTTAGCCTTAAGGTTTTTAATTTTCTCGTCCTAACATGCAAGGAAACATATCACGCATACATCCATACATGCCATACATCAAAACAATAAAAAGAACCAAAAATAAAGCATGGATAATTAATTATCCAATTATCATGGTCTTCTTCCTTGAGTTGAATCCGAGAAAATCTTCGACTCGATCTCTCCCACTGAATCAAGCATCTCGTCGCTCCTCCCCGGCCGGGTCGTGGATTTCCAAAATTAAAATTTCACTTTTATGCAAAATTAATTACATAAAAAAAATTTAATTTTAAATCCTGACTTTCCAGCGGACGCAACGAACGGCCAGCGAAACGGACTAAAATCGACGACCGGACCGAACTAAATAACCGGCTCGACCAGTGCCGCGGCAGCGGCCGCCGGCCGCTCGGTAGGCAACCGTGTCTTGCTCGGCGGCGCTGCCTGCCATCGGCCGCGGCTTGCCAAAGATCCGGTTACTCTATTTCTTCGCGATCCCGTCTCTTCCGAATTCGATTATAATTTTATACAAAATAAAATACATCGAAATTACATCAAGATTTACACGAAAAAATAAAACCACCTAGAACTACCCGCGGATTTTCTCACGGGAAAAACCATTACATGCCTCAAAAACGGGCCAAACAACAATTGCATAATTAATAAAAATAAATAAATACACCATTCATATAAACCATGATAATTGGATCATATGACCTGCAAGAACACATCTAGCAAAATATTCCAACATCAAAATATATGAATATTTAAATTGCTATCAATTAATCACTAAAATTAATTAAAATAGCAAAAGCCTAAAAATCCGGCTCCGATACCAATTGTTGGAAAGTAAAACGCAGCGGAAACGAAGTTTGGGAAAATATGATAACAGCATTTTACGCATCTACGAGCATTAGATCTATTTAGGCATGCTAATTAATTAATTACTAAGACTAATAAGCAATTTAAATATTATTTATTATTTATTAATTAAATATGTTGATTAATTAAAATATCCTAATCTAGATCCAAGATCATAGGATATTACCTTTTGAAGCGGTTGGTTACTTCTTTCTTGATCGCCTTGTATTTCTACATTCAGATCTTCTAGAGTATGATCCGCCTTGAACCGGACGTTGTGTGGGCAACGAGCTACCGGATCTTGCTTGGACACCTTATGGATCGGCCGAATTCACCTTGACTCACAACTCACGATTTTATTTTCTTCAAGTAATTCCGATATGTAGCAAGAATTAAAGTGTTATCTCAATTGTGGAATCAAAGACACAAGTCAAGATCCACAATTAAACACTTAGAAGAAAAATCGAAATTCCTTGTGCAAGTATATGATCAAATCGGCCAAGCCCCATAATGTCCTATTTATAGGCTCTTGGACTACTACTAGGGATCTAAAGGAGGATTATGGAAGGACTCCCAATTAATTCATCTTACCTTATTAGGACTCTTCCTAATATATGATGAATCAATTAATATCAACTTAGTCCACTAAAAAGTTGATATTGCACTTCCTACCAAAATCCCAAATTACGAAATTGGGCTCCTTATTAAATATATTATTTCCCGTGTTTAAGATATCGAATGTCCATTAATTAATTATAAGCTCTTGTGACTTTAATTAATTAATATCTTATCCAAGAGTAGTACCACTCGGACCTTATTATTATATCAGAATTAAATCCACCTGTAGGGTTTAATATAATAATCATTATCGAGCTCCTCAAGGAGACATCATCAACCCGCACGAGTCGAGACACGATTTCTAGTAATAATAATAATTGTCGTATAAACAATATTATTGCCCAAGATACGAGGCTTATTTAGTCGATCATTTTGACTCTCACCTATGATAAATCAAAGCAATAATTATTATAAATACACAATTAAATATTATATACTTAGAATTAAGAAATAATAATTATCCGAGATTTACGTTCTTCTTACAGTCAGTACATAAGACACTATCTCACCTCGATCCTGTTCAACGTATACAAATACGCTAATATATGCTAATAGTCAAGACCAACTATTCTCAAGCATACACTATAACGCTTTATATAATTTGTCTAATAATTATATAGGTTGTGAACTATTATATTATTTTATAAGGCACCGATAATGTGATCTTCCGTGTGACACCAACACACCACATTATCTACAATATAAAATAATTAGACATTTCATTTGCATAACCATAACGTGAATTAATATGCAAAACATGTGATTAAATATAATTAATATCCTCATAGGTAGTAAATGGGAAATTAGGTAATACAAGCATAAAGTATGCTTTGCAGTATACAATCCTAACATCAACAACCTTTCACAGATTAGAGCTACCTTTTCTTGAGTCTGTATTATCAATTCCGGTTCTGTCCCAATTTAATCAGACGAATCATCCTAGCATAAGGGTGATCTACACCTTCTCCCGTACAACGCTTCGAAAGGTGCCATCTAAATGGAAGCATGCCAACTATTATTGTAGGTGAACTCAATCAATGTCAGATGGATTTCCCAATCAGTCGACCAATCTAAGGCACAAGCCCTCAACATGTCTTCTACTATATGAATAATCCTCTCGGACTGTCCATCAGTCTGAGGATGGTAAGCTATGCTAAAATTCAACTCGGTTCCAAAGGCTCAATCCGTTTTCCAAAAATGTGATAATAAGCAACCATCTCGGTCTGAAATAATAGTCTTCGGTGTACCATGCAAGTGGACTATCTCCACAATAAACACTCGTGCCAACCTCTCTGGTCCCCAAGTATTCTTAATGCCCATAAAATGAGCTGATTTGGTTAGGCGATCAGCTATTACCCAAATCATATTCATTCCCATCCTGTCTTTGGTATATTGGTGACGAAGTCCATTGATATATCATGCCACTTCTATTCAGGAATCGGAAGTGGCTTCAATATTCTGGCGGTTTTATAATGTTCGATCTTAACTTGCTGATAGGTTAAACACTTCGAGACATATTCCGCCACATCTTTCTTCATGTTTCCCCACCAGAAATTTTGCTTCAGATCCTTATACATCTTGTTGGTGCCTGGGTGAATAGAATAGGGCGTCCTGTGAGCTTACTTCATGATTGTCTGCTTCAAAACATCAATATCGGGAACACAAAGCCGACTTTGGAATCTCAAAACTCCATCCTTACGAATCACAAATCCTGAGGCCTTTCCCTTGTCCGCTTCATCATGTAACTGAATCATCAGCGGGTCATCTAAGTGTTTAGATTTGATTTTTTCGATCAACGATGAAGCTAACTCCATCACACATAATTGTCCTTTAACATCTTGTAAATATACTTTAATTCCTTCATGGATCAGTTCTTGCTATATGCTGGACTGGACGTGAGCGTCTCCAGCATTTGAATAAAAACGGGTTTGTGGCTCAGTGCATCAGCCACTATGTTTGCTTTTCCTGGATGATAAAGAATTTCCAAGTCATAATCTTTAATCAATTCCAGCCATCTCCTCTGTCACATGTTCAACTCTTTCTGACTGAAGATGTATTTAAGACTCTTATGATCTGTGAAGATCTGACAATGGATCCCGTACAAATAGTGTCTCCCTATCTTCAGGGCGAAAAGAACAGCTGCCAATTCCAAATCATGCATTGGATGATTAACTTCATATCGCTTCAACTGCCGTGAAGCGTAGGCGATCACCTTCTCATTCTGCATCAGTACACAACCAAGACCTTGATTTGAAGCATCACTGTAAACTACGAATCCTTCAGTTCCTTATGGTAGTATTGGAATTGGAGCCGTCGTTAATCTCTTCTCCAGTTCATCAAAACTGGCCTGGCACATCTCGTTCCATTCAAACTTTGGGTTTTCTAGAGTAACCAAGTAAGTGGACATGTAATTTTGGAAAATCCTTACATGAACTGATGATAATACCCAGCAAGTCCTAATAAACTTTTTACTTCCTTAGGAGACTTCCATTCCAAAATATCCTCGACTTTATGGGGATCTACTCGGACCCCTTCTGCTAATACCATGTAACCAAGGAACATCACTTCCTGTAGCCAGAATTCACATTTAGAAAGTTTGGCATATAATTGTTCGCTCCTCAAGAGGTTCAAAATGATCCATAAGTGCTGCATATGCTCTTCCGGACTCTTAGAGTAGACCAAGATATCATCGATAAACACAACTAATAATTTTTCTAGGTACTCTATGAATACTCGATTCATTAACTGCATAAACATAGCCAGTGCATTAGAAAGACCAGACGGCATCACTACAAACTCATAGTGCCCGTAACGAGTTCTGAATGCTGACTTCAGGACATCGGGTTCTTTAATCCTCAAGTGATGGTATCCCGATCACAAATCGATCTTTGAAAACACTATCGCTCCTTTCAAATTGTCGAACATATCATCAATCCATGGTAACGGGTACTTATTCTTGATCGTCATCCTGTTTGGCTCTTGGTAGTCGATTCACAGTCGAAGCAATCCATCTTTCTTTGAACAAATAGAACTGGTGCTCCCCAAGGCGAAACACTTGGCTGAATATAGCCTCTGTCCATCAATTCTTCCAGTTGCTTTTTTCGTTCATACATATCGGTAGGTGACATTCGATACGGCGCCTTAGAAATCAGTGTAGCTCCCGGCTCTAGCTCGATGGTGAACTCTACATCTCATTATGGAGGTAGTCTAGGTAATTCGTCAGGGAACACGTTTGGAAATTCGCTTGGAACAGGAATAGATGAAATCCCTACTCTTCCTTCTTCTCTCTTCATCGCATTACACCAGTACCTGATATAGCCTTACTTTAGTAGTTTGACAGCATTCATAGCTTTGATCACTTTTCCTGAGCTTCCTGGTCTCCATCCTTCGAATATTAATTCGGAACCATCTTCGGCTATCATCGAGATATTACTCTTCCGGTAGTTCATAACAGCTCCATAACTGCTAAGCTAATCGTCTTTGAGAATTAGATCGTCTCCTTGTATCTCTACTACAATCAGATTTGAGGGCCACTCTTTGCCTCCAACTGATAGAGGAAAATTTCTAGTTTATAAATTCCCCACAATTCTTTTCCTACTCGGTAAACCCACAATATAAGGCTCACATTCATGAAAACAAAAATGCTCAAATGATTAACACAAGACAATGATATAAACAAATGTGTAGCTCCTGTATCGAATAAAACACATGGTTGCGAAAGGATCTGAACGGTGTCTGATGCGATAGCTGAATTCTGATCGTCTGCCCTTCTAATCTCATAAAGGCATGGAGGAGCAGACCCAACACTCGATGCTTCTTTTCAGTCGTACTGTCCTCTACCTCTACCTCGGTCGAAATTCTGGAGTGGCAGAACACTCTGTTGCGTCTGGGAGACACTCGCCTCTTTATGAACTGGTTGCGAAGTACGAGCTCCAAAACAATTTGCAGCCTCTTCACAAAACACCGCACGATGTCCTTCTCGTCCACAATCATAACACGTCACGGAGGGAAGTGAGCAATCACGTCGATAATATCCCGTCCGACCACAGTTAAACATTTCCTGGCTGCATCTGCCATTGCTGATACTAATCTGGAGTTCTTTCCACATTTGGATGGATGCGGAGACCTCTTGAATGAATGAAAGAATGACTGGGCTTTGCGGGGCCCACCACTCTTGTGCTCTGCAAAACCACTGGAGACTTTCTGTTTCTTGGACTCAGAGAACTTTTCCATAGCTACTTCTTTCATTTCATACGCCAGAGCTTTGTCTTGATACTGGCGGAGCGTGGTTCATTCAAAACCTGAGATGTACCTCTGTATCTCCGGCTTCATTCTCATATAAAAGTGAATCATCATTTCTACATCGGTTCTAACCAGGTGTCGAACAAGCGCCAGCTGCTGATTAAATGTCTTAATCGTTTAAGTTACATATACGTCCGGTGGTTGCATGGAGAAGAACTCTCGAACCTTAGATTCCCTCGCCGGACGAGGGCAGTATTGGGCTTCCATCATCAGTTTGAACTCTCCCCATTTGACATCGTGATCAATAGTTCAGATGGATTCCCACCAGTCGGATGGTTCTCCCGTCAGGAAATATTGGGCAATGGGGGCTCTCCGGTCGTCCGGGCTGTTAATCCCTACAAATACTTTCTCCAGCTCTCTCATCCAGTGATCCCATGTCGGTGTCTTAGAGAAACTATTGAACTTCGGTGGGTGCATCTTTGCCACCACATGTAGCCATCTATCTCCTAGAATTCCCAAGTGTGGGACGCCTTGCTGTCTCTCTCCCGGCTGCAATCCTACCGCCACTTGCATTCTGTCCACAACTTGAGAAAATTGGGTCATTTGGTTGACCAACTGACGAAGGATGTCGGGAATAGCAGGTTTGGCATTTGCTTCCATGGTTTGCTCTCGTTCATTGTTGAGGGACTCTTGTTGTTCGCCAGAAGCGGAGTTAGCCTAATTTGACAGCGAATCAGGAACAAAGGGTGAATCTTCCCTCTCAGCATTTGTACTTCCGCGTCCACGACCGCAACCACGTCCATGTCCTCCTCTAAACATATTGTAAGCATAAATACTCAATATATAGGGAACAATATCATCCTAATTTGTAATTATAAAAAAAGGTATAACATGTAAAGGACAAGATAGAGTTTAGGAAACTTATAACCAACGCTCACACGAAGACATAGGCAGTACAATGATGTTATTCGCGACCGGTTACCTCAAAAGACACATATGAACCGTATTTTAACCCAACGGCCAAGATATCCGTAATCTTAGCTCCGATACCATATTCTATAACACCCCGAGATATTCAAGATTATTACAGTACCTTAAATCCTTGATATAAGGATTTGCTAGGCTAAGAATTTCAAAAAACAACATTATTAAATACCAACCGTAAAATTTATTATTACATCACATGTCTGAAAAGTACAAATCAGCCAACACCCGAAAGTAAACCTCCAAAGACAAACAAAACAACTGAGTACTTGAGTACTTTATTAAAACGAAACACAACTGACAAACCATCCCAGCTGTAACATCACTCTGCACCATCGTCATCATGCAGCCCTAGTGGTTGTTTCCCCATCCTCCTGTATCCTGTACATAAAACAAATGTCTACCCCCAAAGGGGTTAGCACAACGATGCTAGTACAAGTACGATAATTATACAACAACAGATTATTCAACTCACAAAGAATAAAGACAACATCATCAACGACAACAATAACAACGAGTCTCTACTACGAGAAGACTCACAATACCGTACACAACATGATAACCACAGCATGACATCACAACATACACATGATAATTCCGATGATCCAGCGTTCACTGCATAGATCTCAAGATGATCCCGTCGGACCAACACTAGGTGGAAAAATCTGTCCAATGATCTAATGCACGCTAGCATAGATCCCAAGAGGATCCCGTCGGACCAACACGGGGTGGACATACAACAACGACACATATGCACGACAACATGTATAACATCAATAAATAAAACATAATTAAAGTACTTGCCTTTGAAAGATGGCAAGAATATAAATACTTCAACGACTTCAACGAACTCGAAGGCCGCCCCCTTCGATAAACCGTTCACAAACCACTAACCTTACACAAAAGGAAATAATGACAACTCAACTTACGTAATAATAGTATCACACGACCATTCTAAACATTCCAATAGTGACCGAGTATAATCATCAATGTTCGTCCGATTCCCGGTTAACTACTCAAAGATCACTACGTTGAATGAATACCATACTACATGCAAAACGAAGGTCATAACGGTGATAATAGATTAATCTCTATGGGTTTCCAGCATATTCAAATCGTTAAAATTTACTTCCAAATATGTCCAACTATTTCTAATGCATGTGTCGGTTATCTAAACGAATTCATAACAATGAAAGTACGTTCAACAGAATTCTATGTTAATCCCACTTATGGTTCTCATTCTTCCACAAGTAAATTCATCTAATCCAAGTTCTATGTTCACCATGATTGTTACAACATGATCATATCGTTCTAATCATTCATATAAAGATTATCAATCCAACAATCATTACATGGTGTTCCGGTGTCGATCGTTTCTGATAGAGACCCGCGATTTATGTCGAAATTTTGGAAGAGTCTTCAGAGTGCATTGGGCACTCACTACTACAAAAAGGGGCAAAGAGACCTGTTATAATAGGCCTAAGAGACCTCCTCAGAACAGGTCTCTAGCTCACAGGTCTCTTTGGCAAAGAGACCTCCTCCATAGAACAGGTCTCTTTGCAATTAATAAGAGACCACATAAGTGAGATAACATGTCTCATTGCCCATTATAAAATTACAAATTTATGAAGGCAAAGAGACATATTATCTTTCCCAACAGGTCTCTTAAGCGCATTTAAGAGACCTCTTAGGAGAGATAACAGGTCTCTTTGATTTTTCTTTTTTATTATTAATTGTGCAATTTGGTATCATTAAGAGACTTGTTATTTATGATAACAGGTCTCTTATTTCTTTTTTTTAAATAAAAAAAATCAATAGAAATTATTTATACCTATATAATATTATTTGTATTTGTTCTTTAGGGTACCTGTATTGTATTCCAGTACCTATACCTGTATTTTGCAATGCTATATAATCTACATATTTGCTCTATAACTTTATAAAGTTCATGGATTATATATTAATAATAAATCGAAGTTGATAAGCACTTTTACAAACATTCATTAATAATTCAAATGTATCTTCCAAACTACTATAAAAAAATATCTAATAATACTCTAATTTCCCCTAAAAATATAAACCAAAACCATTAAGCTATTTCCATACCACCTAACTCAACCTCTATGAATACTATACAAAAAATTCTGTAAGGCTCTTACTTTTCCCAAAAATAAGAGACAAACCAAACTCAATAATCAATGTTCATACCATCTTCAGCTCGAGAAAATACTTACCCCCAAGTCTCTAATCTCGTCAATATTTTCTGTTGAATATGTACGTGGGTCCTGGTGAAAAAACTGCAAGAACGATAAAAAACAAATAATGATTAACAAAAAAAGGCAAATTAAAGATATAATTAGCCCTAAACATGTTCAATTTTCAAATAAACACATCTTTCATATATAGCTCCTATGAAGCAACAGAGTTAAAATGATAACTCAAGAAGACATCAACATTGGATACCTTGTTGTTTGCTTTCGGCAAACAGACTGGATCCAAAGTCTGGTATTATTATTGCTCTTCATACCCCACATGAACCCCAGAAATTGAACCTCTTTTCATTATACAAATTGAAAAAAAAACCATAAAAATTTGTATCACTGGAGATCCGAATATATTACAAACCCACACCAGCCTTTACGACCAGACATGGTACTCAAAAAGAATGATGAAACTCGCAGCAAAAATCAAAACCAGAAAATTTATTTAGTAATTCCTTGTAATCTCTAAATAATTCAGCTTCCTTGCAAGAAAAATTTCTAAGATCAATTTATTATTATTATTTATGATATTATTATTATTATTTATTATATTATTATTATTATTTATTATATTATTATTATTATACTACTATTTATTTTATTTTTGGCGGGGGCGTAATTACGTTCCCTCTTCAATCAAAAGTAGATTAATTTTTTCCATGAAAAGTCTGAAGGATGGTGTCAAAATACAATAAATATGAGAAGTCAATACATCAAAGGATCGGGAATATCATTATCTATTTGATATATTTCGAAATATGCAATGGCTTTCAGGGATATAATGATGATTATGAAGAACATAACAATCAAAAGGATAACTTACAAGAACCATCCAATCCCCACACCACAACAAGGAAGTCGTTCCTCCCTAAAAAGCAGCCTTTCTTCAGAAACAGCATAACCTAGAATCAACCAAAAACAGAGGTAAAAGAAAAAAAGAGGTTAAAACCAGTAATAATTTGATGACGTTCATCCTGACATTACCGACGGTGTAAAAACTCTCAACCTTATCAATGAATCAATTTGTATATAATCACAAGATCGACCACTGGCATTTGGATTATCTAAACTACTCAATTTGGAATTACTTGTAGCAACTGTATCAAGAATATTAGAACAAGATTTGTAAACAATTAACATAACAGAAAAAAATCATATCAATACTAAAACATTGGGGCTTCTTATTCCTGTTCCCTCTATTTTCAAACCAACCAAAATATAAGAGAATGGTAGAAATTTACATTTTTAGGTTAGATTTTATACAAAGAGAGAGAAATAGTTGAAAACAATAGTATTGAAATTACCTCCAAAGCAGTAGAACACTCCTTCTCCATCCAACCGACATCCAAAATTTGTATTTAATTACAAGGATATCTTAAACCCTAATTTAAGAAATTTTAGTAACAATAATCAAATTTAAGAAAACAAATCCAAATAAACGTAAGAAAGATCTAAATCACAAATTAAAGAAACATTTCATAAATAAATTCAAACAATTACCATTTCTTAACCATCAAAATTTTAATGGAAGTGAGATCAAAAATTGGATCAATCGAAGTGAGATTGAAATTGGAGAGGTAGAGCACTTGTAAGGTTATTCAAATTCAGAAACAACAAGTAACCTAAATATAATTAATCTGAATCATCCAAACACACAACCAACTCAATATTAACAATAAAAAACCCTAAAATCAAAAATTAACAACAAGCGCACTCAAATAAAAATAAAAAAACAACTTAGAGATCGGTTGTTTATGATGACAGGTCTTTTATTTCTACCCATTGGTGTCATAGTGGACCCAAGTGTATATAAAAGACCGCTTATAAGTAATACGAGGTCTCTTCTATCAAAGAGACCAGCTGTTGAATCTAAGCGGTCTCTTTTAGGTGGTCTCTTTGACCATTTTTGTTGTAGTGACAGTTTCCACCATAAAGTGTTTTTGATTTCCTTGACATGGAACGTATGAATTAGCTAGTAATTTGTGGCAATAATCTCAATTAAGCATCAAAGACCAACTAAACAAAGAAGTGCAGTTAGTGGGCAAAAAGTATTATAATGTGTAAAGTTGGAAAAGCATATATAGGACTAGCTCTGAACATATTTCTTAAATTTGGAGTGTTTTAGCATTTGGTGAAATGAAGTATACAACAGGAAGTGAAACCAAAGGCACTCAAGAGATTTTCTACTATTAGGAAAGGACAATTACATTGTTTATCAAATACATGAATTAGGATGGATAAGTGCTTAATAGATAGATACGAGATGACTAATAAATAGCCAAGTTACCTTCCAAAGCTCCTTTTTAACTCCAAGTTCTTCTGCACAATTAAATCCGAACCATTATGCTCAAAAGCAATCTTCTGAACCAGTCTTGTCTTGCATGTGAATATGCTACTACAAAAGAGGAAAGAGATTAATATTATCATTCAATTAACAACTAATAAATGTAATCTGTAATTCTAAATTGATATATAAACATAATACGAGTAAGAATTAAACCTTGATGTTTTCTTAGGTCCTATCCCCAACACTTTTGTTTTCTTTTTCAGTAAAAAAAGAACACATTATAGTAAATTTTAAAGCTTTTACAAGAAAGGCATTTGTAGGACATACACCGAATGAACAAAAGAAATCATATATACACCTTTAATATCAAGCAACGAATGCAAACAAGCTCTTCTAATCTTCCATTGAAATAATTTTTAAACCGCAAATAAACCAATCAGATCCTGAAACCTGGCCTAACACTCTCAAAATCCAAAATAAGCTCTCCCAACTAGAAATTTTAACAGCTCATATAATTTGAAAAGTATTAATTGCATGGCAAACACTAAATTAGTAACACACTGACCAAGTCAAATCCAAAACAAGCTCTCTCGACTCGAAATTTAACAGCTCAAATAATCTGAAAAGTTTCAATTGCAAACCAAACACTAATGTACTAACACTCCAATTGATTCAAGAGCAGTTAAATTGAGCGATTATCACACAAGCTCAAAGTATAATCCTCAAATAATCTGAAAATTTTCAACTGTGTGCAAGGACAAACCCAAATTACAAGGAATAAGCTTCATTATTTGTTATCAGTTAGAGTGTTAGCAACACAACCTAGCAAATTACACAAAATTATAGCCAATAATTAACTTATTTTTTGGCATAACTTAATCTATAAAACCATCTTTAAGGCATAAAACATAATGAAAACCACAAATTGACATTGTCATAATTCAATACCTTAGCCAATGTAAAAATTATGGAAAAATAATAATTCAATTTGAATTCGAAAGAACTATGCAATGAAAGAATTTACCTAGTGATTAACGAGTCAATGAGTTAAATTTGTTAAAAAGTAATTTGAATATGCCCCAAATCCTTTCTACCCAATATTCATATTGGATGTGTGTTCACGTTAAGACCATCAAAATTCAGAACCCCTCGCTGTACCTCAACCACAACAATAACAACAAACAGCCCTAATTTAATTAACAAATTTGTGTATGAATTACTATATAGAAAGCAGATAATTCGAACCCATTTCAATTCAAGGAATTCCAACGAACTACACATGTAAGAAATTTTACAGAAAACAAATAAATCTAGTTCAAGAAATCAAAAAATCATATAAAATCTTGATTATATATAGCAAAGAAAAAAAACCGCAATTAAATTATATATAAACAACAAAAAACTAAAATATCTTGAAAAAATTCCAAACAAATCCAGAACCCTAGACATTAAGATTAAATCTAAACCCCAAAAATTAAGCGATGTTACCATGAATTATACAAAGGTTGGTATCTTCATAAATAGCAACCACTAAGCTTCAGAGCCTCTGGCGACGATGTCGTAGTTTTAGAAGTGGAACTCCAGTAATTCTGATGTCATTGCGATGGTTCAGGGGCTAAAGCAGTGACGCTTCTTGACTCTAACTATTTGCTGGGGCAGATTTCCGTGCAACTTTAGTTTCTAATTTCGTTTTTGCATAGCTTCAATGGAGGAAGAAATTGAAAAGGAGAAATCGAAAGAGGATATATCGAAGGAAGAAGAAGACCTAATTAATTAAGGGGAGGAAGAGGAGAGAGAGTAGGGAGTGAACAGGTTAAGATTATAGACGAGGATCGGTTTTCAATAGAGATGTTAAACGGGCTAGCCCTAGCGGTTTCGGGCTAGCCCTAGCGGGCTTCGGGCTAAACGGTCCGGGCCAAAAAAGCCTGGATTTAAACGGGCTAGGAAATATCGGCCCGAACCCTAACCCTAACGGGTTTCGGGCTAAACGGGCTAAACGGGCTAAATATTTAAAAAACCTATTTTTTATTTTTTTATAAGTCATAAACAAAAAAAAACAGTAACAATATATTTTATATATATAGTAACAACTATACTATAATAAATATAACACAAAATACACTTTTATGTATATACATATATATATATATACACACTATATTAACAAATACAATAATAATATATATTGTATATAATATTAATGTATATTACATATATAATATTAATATATGTTATATAAATATAGTATTACTGTAAGTTGAAATTAACAATATATATATATATCGGGCTTCGGGCTAAATGGTTCGGGCCAAAAAAGCCTGGATTTAAACGGGCTAGGAAATATCGGCCTTAACCCGGTTTTTTGGCGGGTTAAACGGGCTAGCCCTACGGGCCCGAGCCCGTTTAACATCTCTAGTTTTTAATGATAGCCTTATATAGCACACATAAAAGACCCGTTAAGTTAAATAACTGGTCTCTTATGTCTCTCCTTTAATCTTCTACGTGGGCCCTATAACACATTAGAGACCTGTTATCTCTGATATTAGATATCTTACGTCAAAGAGACCTGTTGTGTTAGCTAACAGGACTTTTATTATAGGTCTCTTTGACCATTTTTGTAGTAGTGACTAAGTTGAATTTCAGTACTGCATATCATCTGCAAACCGATGGTCAATCTGAGCGGACTATCAAGACACTTGAAGATTTGTTAAGGGCGTGAGTTCTTGATACTGGTGAGAATTGAGAGAATATTTTGCCGTTGGTAGAGTGTGCTTATAACAATAGTTACCAAGCAACTATACAAATGGCTCCGTACGAGGCTCTATACGGAAGGAAATGTCGATTGCCTCTTTATTGGAGTGAGGTTGGAGAAGGAAAGATTTTAGGTCCAGAATTGATCAAGCAGACTGTAGAGAAGATAGCCGAGATCAGAAGGAGAATTAAGACTGCCCAGGATTGGCAGAAGTCTTATGCTGATAAACGAAGGAAAGATATCCAATTTGAGATTGGAGAGAAGGTGTTCCTGAAGGTAGCGCCGATGAAAGGAGTAATACGATTCGGTAAGAAGGGAAAGCTACAGCCTCGTTATATCGGACCTTTTGAGATTTTGGGTCGTGTTGGTGATCTTGCTTATAGTTTGGCACTATTGTTGGAGTTGTCAGGAGTGCACAATGTCTTTCACGTCTACATGCTGAGAAAGTACTTACATGATCCTGATCACATATGCAATTTCAAAGAGTTGCACTTAGCCAAGAACCTGACTTATGAGGAAGTACCTACAGCTGTTTTGGAGCATAAGGTACATCAATTACGAAATAAAGAGGTTAAATTGGTAAAAGTTCAATGGAGTCGTTATGGACCAAATGAGGCAACTTGGGAACGTGAAGAGGAGATCCGTTCTAAGTATCCAACATTCATTTTTCAAGGTACGTAACTTAATTTTCGAGGACCAAAATTTGTTAAGGGGGGTAGGTTGTAATGCCCCGATTTCGCATATACATTTATTGTGAATTATAGAAAACATGTCCAATTTTATTAAATTAATGCCCGGATAATTTTATCATTTAATCCAGTTTTATTTCATGATCATGCAAATCCATTTACGTCATTTTAATTCATGTCAAGTCATGTGATTCGTTCGTTTCATTTCTCATTTTTAATTCATCGTTTTATCTCGTCATTTCTAGGCCCGAGTCAAATTTTAGATAATTTTAATTGTTGCCCAAGATATTTTACAAGTTAAATAATATTATTAATTATTATTATTACTATTACTATTATTAATATTATTATTTAATTCAGCCCGATTATAATTATTGTTTATTATTTTAAACTCAATTATTATTATTATTGGCCCAAATTCCTTTACTAGTCCAATTTAATGAGCTGGCCCAAACCCTTTTTCCAGCCCAATTGAGAGTCCTAAACCTAAGTGACACGTCTTTTGTGTAACTATCGCAAGTGCACGATATCGTATCAAGTAGTAAGTAGACTTTTTGAGTCCGGTTTATCGATCCCACGAGGAAGTTAGGTTATATATTGAATTATACACTATTTAACTATTTGTTATAGAGATTTATATGATTGAAACGCACAATTAAGAGTTTGGTTTTACAAATGCAAAGAGAATGCAATAATAATTCTAATATTCAAGGAAATGAAAGATTGCACTAATAATTGATTAATAAAAGATAAAATGAAATAGTTGGATTACAAACTTAGTTCATCATTAGTTATAGAAGATATATAGGAGATCATAAGATTAATTTTCTTATTATGTTGTGTAGATTCGATTTTCCTTAAAAAGACGGTTCCTCTTTCGAATGTCAAAACGCCCCTTGATTATTGAATCAATCCACTATATTTCTATGTTGATTGGCTTCAATACATAGCATTAGGTTTTATGAAAATAACTCAAAGAATCATCTAAGATCTAGAGGTATATTTCTATCCCTAGAACAACTTAGAGTGAAGATCATTTGATCTAATCAAACATATTTTCTTTCGAAACATATGAAGACCATAAATATCATCATTTATTGGCCAAATAAATGAAGATTGGTAAAATAATGAAAATCACACACAATAATAAGTAATTCATAATAGATCTTTATACAAACTTAAATAACATGACTAACCTTGTTTATAATCCAACTTAGGTAACTTAGCACATTAAGGATTTATTCAACATATTACAAGCTTGAGTGGTCATTAATAGTTGAAAAAGGGAAAGAATTGTTCCTAACTCCATTAGTAGATAGAGGAGAAAGAAATAATAAACTCCCTCAACAACATAAGCTAAACCACACTTACACAAATCACTCAAGAACACAAGTTTGTTCTTCACAAAAAGAAAAAGTATTACAAAGTGAGAAAATAATAAGATGAATGATCTTAATGATGGATCTAAGGGGTCTATTTATACACCTAAAGTCATCTAATAGCTCCAAAACTCCAGCATTATTACAATAGATCGGATCAATGCCAGCCATCCCCTCAATAATAGACCAAAACTATAAAAAATTAGACAATGATCACAATATGTCAAGAGTTACGGCCGTAACATTGAGGAGTTACGGTCGTAGCTATGATGACTTACGGCCGTAACATTGAGGAGTTACGATCGTAACATGTCTTCGTAAATTTGTATTTTGTGAGTTACGCCCGTACACGCCTGTATGGAGTTTCAGACTTCCTTTTCAGCCCAGAATTTCTTAGACTTTGCGTTTTTGCCCCAAATCTTCTTCGGATGATAACTTTTGATATATAACTCTAATTTTGAATCCGGAAAGACGGTCGAACTCGTCTCGTGAAAGCCCTACAACATGAATACATGAAAATTCAACAAAGAGAATATTTTATATACATGTTATTTCTTGAGTAGATCAGTAATTCAATCTGATTAAGACTAAATTTACATCTTCATCTGATAAATAATAAAATTATTAAAAGCTAATTAATTCCAAGCAAAAACGAGTAGACTATCACAATTATGGGTGAAATATATCGATACAAACATGGATAGGTGTTAGGCGTATTTTTATACGCTTATTTATCATTATTTTGTATTATTTTGGAAAGTGAATTTGCTTAAATGAGCTCTTAATGCCTTAATTATGTATGTTTGTCAGGAGATTGGAGTCCGGAAGCTAAAACGAGGCGAAAGCGGTAGCGGCAAATTTTAGGCGTGAGCCGCGGCACAAGGCAAGTGGGCCGCGGCACGGGAAGGCAACCGGCGGGCACAAAGTAGGCGTACTGTGCGCGGCACGATCAGTGAGCCGCGGCACAGATGAATTAAAAGGCGCCCAGGCGTCCAGCTGAAGACCATGTGCCGCGGCACAGATTTAGTGAGCCGCAGCACACTAGGTGGTTATGGTGAGCTCCGCGTGGATTTGGGCCGTTTTGAAGCCAGTTCTCGACCTACTCACATGGACGCGAATTGGAGACTGTGCAGAGCTATAAATAAGGGTTTAAGACCCTAATTAATGATCTTTGGATCTTTTCTTTGAATCTTGGAATCAGAGAATCTTGAGGAGACGACAGAAGAGGAAGATAAGCAGAAGACTTCAAAGCAGAGGGCGGAATCCGAAGAACGGAGGAATCCAAGCTCTTCATCTGCGTTTGATTTTAATGCTTTTATTCATTTATTCTGTATTTTCATTAATTAGGATGTCAGGCTAAAACCCTAATCTAGGATTTTGATGAAACCTACGTTCTGACGGATTTGCTTGAGATTATCTATTTAATTCCCGTTTTGTTGAGTTTTCTCAATCGTGTTTAATGCTTTCAATTATCTGGCCAATAGTTGTATTATTTTAATCATTCAATTCGAATCGGGAGAGGAGAGTTGGTGAGGAACTATTGGTGAGGACCGTTTTATTCTGTGAGATAGGAATATACTCATAGGAATTACGTGGCCTTTTGGAGATTTTATGCTTTTTGCCTATTGACGAATTAATTCACCTAGGGATAGAGTGCGTTATTCGCCTTTAGAAAAATCTATTGACGTCGGGAGAGGCGGTAGAGCATATTAGCAATCTTCGCCTTCAATATATTGGGAAAATCATTAACTTCAGATAATCGAGAGTAAATTCGGATAAACCGAGGTGGATTCAGAATCCTAGACTTACTTATCATTTGATTCTCTTTCTTCAAGCGATCATTTTTACTGTCTAGTCTTTTATTAATTTCTTTTAGTAATTAATTGCAAACCCAAAATTCGATTGTTCAAATAAAACTAGAATACATAAAAATCGGTAGTTAGTGATTCAGTCCTCGTGGGAACGATACTCACTCATCACTTTATTACTTGTATACGATAACGTACACTTGCGTTAAAGAAAAATCGCAACAATAGGTGTATAAAACTGACACTTATCACTAAGACCACACAGCTTTTCTACCCTAACCCTAATTTTGTATACAGTATAAATACTGTATTATATACACAGAATACACCATAATACACAGACATATTTTTCCGTTTCTCTCCTTCCCGCAGGGGTCAGTTTCACCCAAATTTAAAAGGTAAAATTCTACATCTTCTTTTGTTCTCCTGCAATTTCAACACAGAATCACAGTAACCTTCAAACCCCTTTTGATTTTAACCCCAGACCACCATGTCCAGTTCCGATCTCGACCCGAGTCATCCCATGTTCAAACCCAACTCAACTCAGAACACCAAATCGGACATCAAATCCCAAACGTGAAACTGGAATTCCAGCCTTCCCTACTCGGTTGCTCGATTTAAGCCATATACCTAATTTTTAGTCCTATTTCGCCACCGGATGTACTATACATCGAACACCCGATTTTCAGTTTGAGACTTTCATCCAGCCCGACCCATCACAGATCTAGAAACGCCGCCCTAATTCCACGCCAGAAACCCAAATCCCCAAACTCGGAACCTGCACCGCCGTGGCAACCCAGCTCCGCCGCTCACGCGCCACCTTCAAGTCATTCGACATCTCCAAATCACCGAACTCAGCCATAAACCACCGTTAAAATACAGCCTGAAACCCTCACCTCCTATCCATCCCGTTTTTGGCGCAGTCGACCGGACTTTCTATGACCGACCCGTGTGTGTAGGTTTGTGTGTGGTGTGTGACCTCTTCTGGTGTGCGTGTTTAAGAGATTAGACTAGAGAGAGAAGGTCGGGGAGGATTTTCAGAGAGCAATTTGTGTGTGTGAGTGTGAATTTGTGTGTGTGTGAGAGGAATTATGAGAGGTAGAGAGAGGGTGAGATGGGAAGAAATGAGAGAGAGAGAGAGTGAGAGAGAGAGAGAGAGAGAGAGAGAAGGGAGGGATTTCACGGGAGAAAGGAAATGAGGGTGAGGGTGTCGGCTGAGACATTTCCAGAAGGATTTTTATATCCAGTTAATTTTTAGGGTATTTCAATTTAGTCCCCAAGTTCCATATCTTTCTATTTGACCCCAAATCAATTTTCCAGTGTATTTAATTTCAGTTCCTGAATTTTCCAATCCTTTTTAATTCCCCCAGTCAGATTCAATATTTTAAAAATCAGTCCCTTTCAGCCAAGCTTTTAACATGTTGACTATTTCAATTGATATTATTATTCACTCATAATTTAATTCTGAGTCATATAATAATAATAATTTTCTATTATTATTAATTGTAGATAATAACAAGAAATTACGGGCCTAGAATTGTCGAGTCAAGTATTTCATCACATTCTAGTCAAGAACTGCATTTTATCCAGGTGTGGGGATTTATTACGCTTTTGTTTATTTTAATTGATTTATATATTGTCTCGTATGTGCACGTGAAATCAGTCAGAAGCACTTAAATGTGCAATCAGTGAGAAGCACTTAAATGTGCAACCAGTCAGAAGCACTTAAATGTGCAAATCAGTCAGAAGCACTTAATTGTGCATAAAGCCTTCGGGCTAGCCGACGGGCTTCAGAATTTATCAGTCATGTTGTTTATACTTTCTAATATATTTAGTAATTAATGTAGACATATTGCGTACTCTCCACACTGAGCGAGTTGGAAGCTCACCCCACTATTTTACCCCCTTTCGGGTTGAGTAGCTCGTGTGGCATGGGCTTGAGTGTGGGATGACCAAGCTTCATGAGTTGTTATTTATTTATTTACTATTATTTTCCTCAAGCTACGCTTTATGAACAATTGTTCCATTTGTTTTATTTTAACGTCAAATTATGTTTTTATTTAATGATGACTTGGGATTATTACTTGCGATTATTAAGTTTATTTTTCTTAAAAATGTATTTCCGCTGCAAAAAAATTTATTTATCCTTCGTAAAATTAGACGAATTATTATTTTAGAAAAGTGGTCGCTACAGATGTAAAATAGTGCAGTTAACTTTTCTCAGCTATAAAATTATTTTGCGGAATGACAACTGACTTTAAATGCAACAACTAATATGAATGCAATAGTTAAGTATGATGTTAAAAACAGTAAATCACATAACACTTATAGTGGTTTCAGAGGTGGGGTAATCCTCAACTAGTCCACTTCTCCCCAAACCAACTAGAGATAAATTAATTATAACTTTCAACCAGTGAACTCGTGTTACAATGAATTTAGTTACAATATCTTCCCTTGGTTACCTAACATCTCTTGATCGAAAACCCTTTGATGCCTCAACAACTCGCAAGATGCCTATCACCTTCCAATCAAGAACCCGTGGATGTATTACAACCCCTTACTCTCAAGAACCTTGTTCAAGAAAGTAACCCCGTACTCAAACTTGAACAAAAGAGTGTTTGTCTTCTCCAACTTAAGAGCTTCTCTGTATTTGCTGTAATATCCGGATAAATTGTTGAGTATTTTCATCTGTATTTGAACCCTATATTACCTGAAATGGTGCTATCAATAATCGAAGTACGACCGTTTCCGTATTCGTATCCTCATGCATGATAATATCAACCTTTAATCCTTTTCATGCAACTCGTCGTAACGCACGCTAACAGGTAAGCGTAACGTACGTTACGATCTGGAAATAGCGTACGCTACAAGCTAGACGTAGCGTACGTAAGGAGGTCAATAATTGAACAGATTGGCTAACACATGGACAGCTGGTGGTGGGGCTCGGAAATATTCCCGCGGATGAACCTGGACAGTTTTGGGGTCAACGGGTGTTAACGTACGCTAAGGCTTGTAACTAGCGTACGCTAATATGTGTAGCTTACGTACGTAATGCATAGGGTGTAACGTACGTAAGCTAGTACAAAACGAGACAGTAAGCTATCGGTGATCGATAGCGTATGCTAATATCGAATGGTAGCGTGCGCTAAGTATATTACGTACGTAAATGGCTGAGGCTAACGTCGTAAATCTCAAGATATTATATATATGGACAACACCCCATTTCATTTCTCTTCGTCCCTTTCACTTGTAATTCGTTTTCCTCCATTTCTAGAGGGTCTCCACCCTCTAAAACACATATAGAACACGTAGACTCGATCATTTAAGTTACGAAACATCTTGCATTGACATTCAAGCAATCGGAATTGGATGCTACCTCGTGTCTCTGCGTTTCTTTCATATTAAAGGTATGTTAATGCTACCTCAACCTTGATTTCGTGTTCTTAAGGATGTTTTGAACATACCACCGGGATTATTAAGCTCCATAAGATGATTTTTATCCGAACGCCATGTTTTTGGAAGTTGGAATGATTCATGCTTTAGTTAACCGAGTTAAGAACGTTATAGTCCGACTCTTGTTATGATAATCAAGTAAGGTAAAATCACGGGATTAATAAACCATATTGTATGGTGTTTCCATAATGATCATAGACTTAATGTTGGTAACAACCCGATTTTCGAACTACCTTTGAGGATCTATAATCAATATTTGGAGTGAGTCTTATGATGGGAGGATTAACCGGAATTCGTAGACATCAACACCATAGGGTTATCTGATTCACATGAGTGAGATATGTGTGAATATAACGTCGTTAAGCTCTATGCATTACGTGCGTTATACCCTCGAGCAAGCGATGTCGAATCGAGAAGAATCGTCGATGCATGCTTAGCGTGCGCTAATCCTTGTAGCTTACGTGCGCTAACGTGCGAGCGTAGCGTGCGTTACGTATGTGTGTAACGTGCGTTACGAAGAGAACGATTAGGGTTCGGCCATCTTTTTATGCTTTTCCTTGTGTGATTGGTTGTTTATTTTATGATAGGATATTAAGGACGAATTTCCTACGATAATCCAGTGTTGAGCCTCTCCGATCGTCGTTTTCGTTGGAGTTACGGATTGTTCCAATCAACTGTATTTCCGGAGTATTCGCGAGAGATTACCAAGGCAAGTACCTTGATATACGAATTATAATTACGTGAAATCATTGTTCTTTGAAGTGTATGAATCATGTTATGAATATCTGTATTTACATTATATATATATAGATATGTGTGGATAATTATGTAGTATTAATTGATAGTGTTGAAGGCCTAATGTGCTAAGTCTTGATGAATAACGTGCGAGTTATTATTTATTTTGCGTAGTTGCGTCTCGCGAATAAATTATGTGGATTGATGAATTGATTTGATAATTGTTGCAACGGTGATTGTGTGCTTGGTATTTGTAATAATGTGAATACTTGTTATGAGAGACGTCATATTCGGGTACCTCGAGGCGGGCGTGCACTCCGGCTGTTGTCTGTGCAATGAGCGGCTCCATATGATTGGTGAACACGGTGTTACTTAATGCGCGAGCAAGGGCGCTCTGTGGGAGTGAACGCCGACGCGGTGACATGTGCAATGGGCGGCCAATATAGTGGAGTGAACGCCGGTACACAGGTGTGCAAGGGAGGCGCCTGGCAGGCTTATTGGTAACGGATATTTGAGTGATAGCTAAGACCCCGTTATCAAATGATTTTCGAAATTTAAATCTTTGCAACTTGCTTTGAATGTTGGTCTTGATGTAGACCACGGATTGTGTTTCTGGAGTTTCGTTCTAATTTGTTTTAAATGTTGGTATCAGGGTTAATTAACCAAGGATATTTGACGAGATCTCCGAGGGTTAATTAATCAGGGGTCTTGAGCAGGATTTGTCGAATGAGAGGCTGTGCCTTTGATTGTACTGTGTTGATTATTCTGTGTATTGGGTCGAGGACCCCGTGAGATGTTGAGATTTGATCTCGTGATGATATTATTTGGATTGGGCCGAGAACCCCGTGAGATGTTGTAATGATTCACTTGTGATACTGCTTTATCATTTGGGTCGAGGACCCCGAATAACGTTGTGATAGTTTTCTTGCAAATTGTTTTCCACATGTTGGGTCAAGGACGAGAGCTTTTAGTGATTTCGAAAGTATTTCCATTTGATTTTCAAAACCCCTAGATGGCCCGAGTCAATATTAATGTTTTCGAACTTTCTTATCAAAATACTTTTCCTTTTATAAAAAGGGATTTCTCTGACTCCTTGGGCTCGTTTAAAGTTTTATTGGTGTTATGTTCTGTACGGAGAATATGAAAATGTGATTATCATTCACCTTGTGTATGTAATACTATTACGTGTTGACCATTTGAGTGTGTGGTTCGTGTTAAGGTTTCACGACTATTGAGTTTTGTGTTATTATTATTCGTATATCTTGTGTATTGTGTACTTGCACTAGCAAAATTCCAGTTTGCTAACCCCCGAGTTTCGGGGGGTGGGTGCCTGTTATGCGCTCAGGTTTTGGCAGCTCGGGAGCAGTCACGGGATTGGCTGGGAAGGAGATGGAGGACAATGATACTAATTACACCAGAGTTAGAGTCTTTTCTTTTGTTTCATTTTGGTCGGTATTACTTTGTCGTTCGAGTATTCACCCTTGCATTGGGTGTAGTTTTCATTTATTAAATTGAGTTGTCGTTCTTTTCTGTGTTCAAGTTTATTTTTGTCATTGAGATGTAAAGTTCATTTGTTTCCGAATTGTTTAATGACCTTGTCGGTCTGCGTTGTATTTAGATTGACCCCGGTCGGTCAATCATTTTGTAGTCTATTAGAGTTTAGCCTTGTGGATCCTTGTAAGAAGGGCCTACGGCGTGTAACATTTCCGGATGTATTCTGGGGGTGTTACAAATATGGTATCAGAGCTTAGGTTTGCGAAAAACCTAGGCCGTTGGGTCAAGTCCATGTCTTGTGTAAGTCGCGCGCGTCAGAGTTGTGATTAGTATCGTGGTTCCAACATCATCTTCAAGCAATCCGTGATGATAAGTCTCCCGAATCGTAAGTCCCCTTATATACGTATTTGATTATATTGTGCTTAACGTGAACCTATGGTTTGAACTTGTTAGAGATTATATTGTTTTACGATATCACCTGCGTATACGGTTCGAGTGAGAATGGTTATGTAGTATACTTCGGTAGTCGAACATATTTATCGGATTCTGCATTTTAGTAGGATAAATCTTTGAGTGTTAATTTTATCCGCTGCGTGAGTATTTTGAAATGACTCTTGACATTTTGGCATTTTTAGTCTTGCACATTTTAACGGTATTTAATATTTTACAAATGATTTTGTAAGTTTTGGAAAATGCTACCGTCATCGGTCATTTGGCATATTTTGAAATGATTTTTAATGGTATTTAGCTTTGGTAGGTTCCTAGAATTCCGGCATGTAATATTTAGGGCCAAATTACGAACATTTCAAAGTAGTGTTTTAAAATTTTCCTAACATTGTAAACCTTATGATTTAATGTAGTCGTGTCGAATGATCACGTATTTTGGTGAAAAGTTCTTTCGAATAAACATTTTGGTAGAAGAGGAAGGATTTTTAAAATTGTGGTATTTGGGACTCAACACTTTTGAAATATTTTAAATTAGTTACAATTCGATTTTCAATTTCCTTGTAGGCATTACTCGAAAATAAATTTTTAGAGTCATTGTATAAACTTCCTCTTCCAAAACAAAGAACAAGATTTACAAGTTACGAGCACAACGTGACTCGGCTTTTGTTTCAAATTTTTTTAAAGCATACACATAATGATCGTCCTAGACGAAGGACTTGGAAGTTGATTTCAGAAAATTTCGTGCTTTACGATATTACCGTTATTCTAAGGATGCTAATTAAACCTTATGTTGATAATCGTGGTATACCGTACAACCGACTATGTGATAACAATAAACGGTACTATCTGCATTAGCATGTCGAGCCCTGGCGGATGTAGACGTAATATAGGAAGCGGAAGCGGTGAGGTGGTTCGTACGACAACGATTCATGTTACGGTGAAGGAATATCAAGATCAGACGATAACCTATGAAACCTCCTCAGTGACCGAGCCAACGAGCGGAGAAAAGAGACCAAGGACATCGGGAAAATTTTTGGGCAGTGACGAGACTAAGGTTCTCAAACCCCCACGTCGTTCGAATGCGTCGTCTTCGCGGTCGAGAATGAGCATTGGGAATCCCCAACCAGCATCAGTGACTCCCGGTAAGAAGAGAGTGTGCTTCAACTGCAACCGTACGGGACACATCCGTGTAAACTGTCCCTCACCACTCTTGACTTGTCATCGGTGCGGGTGTGAAGGCCATCGGGAGAAACATTGTGAGATAATTTCTGAATTGGCAAGGAATGCTACTCTGTCGGTGAGCAGAGCAAGTGGTCGGAGAATGTCCCGAAACCTTATGTCTTCTGCTGAAGAGCCTATCATAGGCGAATGAAGATTTTGTGCCGTGTTCTAGTCGTTGCTGTTTCCAACAATCGTGACTTTGATTGTTTTTCATTTTAATTGCTTTTCGTTTCCAACTCCTGCTGTTTTCAGTTTTGGGGCTGACATGTCTTCTTAGTATGGAGGAACGTAATACCCATACTCTTCTTAGTATGTTCGGTGTTGGGAGACTTTCATTGTTGATGATTCATCTGTGACCCACTTGACAATTTTAAACTACCATGTTCTACTGAACCTACCGTCAGTCAAACGAAATTCAGAACCGATTTGTTAGACTCCGTGAGTTATTGTGGTCTATTCACATCTGAACTTAATCTTTGCAAAATTTTGTTCGAAACTATTTGTTCCCACTCGTGCAGTTAATATTTCCATGTGTTATGAACTTGAATATGGTGGGTCGAGCTCGACACGCGATTTTAGTACATCTGAGTCGTTTGCGAATTTCCTTAATTCCGTGAGCTTCTACTTCTCCACTCTAACTTCTCGTGTTCACGTGTAATTTATTGCCTCATTTGACGTGCCTGATACTTCCTAAGTCCAATCATTGTAATTTTTAGAACCTTGTATTCGCGCATCGCTCATGATGTTTTGGGGCTGAGCAAGTAGTACTTTTTCTTGGTTGTTCCACCACTCTACTTTAAGTTTCGGGACGAAACTTCTTTTAAGAGGGATAGTATGTAATAACCGGATAAATTGTTGAGTATTTTCATCTGTATTTGAACCCTATATTACCTGAAATGGTGCTATCAATAATCGAAGTACGACCGTTTCCGTATTCGTATCCTCATGCATGATAATATCAACCTTTAATCCTTTTCATGCAACTCGTCAGCATGCGCTAACAGTAAGCGTAACGTGCGTTACGATCTGGAAATAGCGTACGCTACAAGCTAGGCGTGGCGTCGTAAGGAGGTCAATAATTGAGCAGTTGGCTAACACATGGACAGCTGGTGGTGGGGCTCGGAAATATTCCCGCGGATGAACCTGGACAGTTTTGGGGTCAACGGGTGTTAACGTACGCTAAGGCTTGTAACTAGCGTACGCTAATATGTGTAGCTTACGTACGTAATGCATAGGGTGTAACATACGTAAGCTAGTACAAAACGAGGACGATGGCTATCAGTGATCGATAGCGTACGCTAATATCGAATGGTAGCGTGCGCTAAGTATATTACGTACGTAAATGGCTGAGGCTAACGTACGTAAATCTCAAGATATTATATATATGGACAACACCCCATTTCATTTCTCTTCGTCCCTTTCACTTGTAATTCGTTTTCCTCCATTTCTAGAGGGTCTCCAGCCCTCTAAAACACATATAGAACACGTAGACTCGATCATTTAAGTTACGAAACATCTTGCATTGACATTCAAGCAATCGGAATTGGATGCTACCTCGTGTCTCTGCGTTTCTTTCATATTAAAGGTATGTTAATGCTACCTCAACCTTGATTTCGTGTTCTTAAGGATGTTTTGAACATACCACCAGGATTATTAAGCTCCATAAGATGATTTTTATCCGAACGCCATGTTTTTGGAAGTTGGAATGATTCATGCTTTAGTTAACCGAGTTAAGAACGTTATAGTCCGACTCTTGTTATGATAATCAAGTAAGGTAAAATCCTGGGATTAATAAACCATATTGTATGGTGTTTCCATAATGATCATAGACTTAATGTTGGTAACAACCCCAGATTTTCCGAACTACCTTTGAGGATCTATAATCAATATTTGGAGTGAGTCTTATGATGGGAGGATTAACCGGGAATTCGTAGACATCAACACCATAGGGTTATCCTGATTCACATGAGTGAGATATGTGTGAATATAACGTACGTTAAGCTCTATGCATTACGTACGTTATACCCTCAGGCAAGGCAGTCGTCTGAACTGAGAAGAACTGTCCAATGCATGCTTAGCGTGCGCTAATCCTTGTAGCTTACGTGCGCTAACGTGCAGACGTAGCGTACGTTACGTATGTGTGTAACGTACGTTACGAAGAGAACAGTTAGGGTTCGGCCATCTTTTTATGCTTTTCCTTGTGTGATTGGTTGTTTATTTTATGATAGGATATTAAGGACGAATTTCCTACGATAATCCAGTGTTGAGCCTCTCCGATCGTCGTTTTCATTGGAGTTCTGGATTGTTCCAATCAACTGTATTTCCGGAGTATTCGCGAGAGATTACCAAGGCAAGTACCTTGATATACGAATTATAATTACGTGAAATCATTGTTGCTGAAGTGTATGAATCATGTTATGAATATCTGTATTTACATTATATATATATAGATATGTGTGGATAATTATGTAGTATTAATTGATAGTGTTGAAGGCCTAATGTGCTAAGTCTTGATGAATAACGTGCGAGTTATTGTTTATTTTGCGTAGTTGCGTCTTGTGGCGAATAAATTGTGTGGATTGATGAATTGATTTGATAATTGTTGCAACGGGCCGATTGTGTGCTTGGTATTTGTAATAATGTGAATACTTGTTATGAGAGACGTCATATCCGGTACCTCTGAGGCGGGCGTGCACTCCGGCTGTTGTACTGTGCAATGAGCGGCTCCATATGATTGGTGAACACCGGTGTTACTTAATGCGCGAGCAAGGCGGCTCTGTGGGAGTGAACGCCGACGCGGTGACATGTGCAATGGGCGGCCAATATAGTGGAGTGAACGCCGGTACAGTGTGCAGGAGGCGCTGGCGAGCTTATTGGTAACGGATATTTGAGTGAGAGATAAGACCCCGTTATCAAATGATTTTCTAAATTTAAATCTTAGCAACATGCTTTGAATGTAGGTCTTGATGTAGACCACGGATTGTGTTTCGGAGTTTCGTTCTAATTTGTTTTAAATGTTGGTATCGGGGTTAATTAACCAAGGATATTTGTGAGATCTCTGAGGGTTAATTAATCAGGGGTCTTGAGCAGGATTTGTCGAATGAGAGGCTGTGCCTTTGATTGTACTGTGTTGATTATTCTGTGTATTGGGTCGAGGACCCCGTGAGATGTTGAGATTTGATCTCGTGATGATATTATTTGGATTGGGCCGAGAACCCCGTGAGATGTTGTAATGATTCACTTGTGATACTGCTTTATCATTTGGGTCGAGGACCCCGAATAACGTTGTGATAGTTTTCTTGCAAATTGTTTTCCACATGTTGGGTCAAGGACCCGAGAGCTTTTGAAGTATTTTCGAAAGTATTTCCATTTGATTTTCAAAACCCCTAGATGGCCCGAGTCAATATTAATGTTTTCGAACTTTCTTATCAAAATACTTTTCCTTTTATAAAAAGGGATTTCTCTGACTCCTTGGGCTCGTTTAAAGTTTTATTGGTGTTATGTTCTGTACGGAGAATATGAAAATGTGATTATCTTTCACCTTGTGTATGTAATACTATTCTGTGTTGACCATTTGAGTGTGTGGTTCGTGTTAAGGTTTCACGACTATTGAGTTTTGTGTTATTATTATTCGTATATCTTGTGTATTGTGTACTTGCACTAGCAAAATTCCAGTTTGCTAACCCCCAAGTTTCGGGGGGTGGGTGCCTGTTATGCGCTCAGGTTTTGGCAGCTCGGGAGCAGTCACGGGATTGGCTGGGAAGGAGATGGAGGACAATGATACTAATTACACCAGAGTTAGAGTCTTTTCTTTTGTTTCATTTTGGTCGGTATTACTTTGTCGTTCGAGTATTCACCCTTGCATTGGGTGTAGTTTTCATTTATTAAATTGAGTTGTCGTTCTTTTCTGTGTTCAAGTTTATTTTTGTCATTGAGATGTAAAGTTCATTTGTTTCCAAATTGTTTAATGACCTTGTCGGTCTGCGTTGTATTTAGATTGACCCCGGTCGGTCAATCATTTTGTAGTCTATTAGAGTTTAGCCTTGTGGATCCTTGTAAGAAGGGCCTACGGCGTGTAACATTTCCGGATGTATTCTGGGGGTGTTACATTTGCTTTATGATCTTGCTCTTGACGATGCTATAGATGCATATCGCTTATGTTTGCTCTGATTGCTTCAAAAGTGTAGTTCGTGTCATACTTCTGCTCAAGTGTTCTTCAGATATTTATAGTACGATCTTTGAGCTATTCATAGTTGTTTCATCTTGGAACAAATATGTCAGTTGGAGAGTGGACTTCATTGTTTAGCTTTTCATCTCTTTGCACGGCTTTGTGTCTTTCTTCAAATTCGACCGCTTGAAGATGTAGGATTGCTATGCCGTCTTTCTTTGATTACTAAATTTGGAAAGTCTTCAGGGTGCAAATCTCGACGAATATTCTATTCCTTAAATTCTGGGAATCAATAACTTTGTCTCCTTGGATTTCACCCATGCTGTGAAAGAGTGAAATTAATAAATATCTGCTTTGCAGATGATTTGTTCTTATCTAGTCGTGGTGATGTGAAATCTGTGAAGTTAATGATGAAGAATTTTACAGAATTTTCAGAAGCAACAGGGCTTAAAGCCAATCCCAGCAAGTGCAGAATCTATTTTGGGGGTGTAAAGACACAGGAGCTGGAACTAATTCCGGGGGAAACTGGCTTTTTGAAAGGAGAGCTTCCTTTTAAATACCTTGGTGTCCCCTTAGCATCAAGAAAACTCTCTGTACACCAATGCAAACCACTAGTTGACAAGATCATAGCAAGAGTGAAGCATTGGTAATCCAAACTACTAGGTATGCAGGAAGGGTGCAACTGATCCAGAGTGTCTTATTCTCTATAACCAATTACTGGCTACATGTCTTCCCACTACCAAAGAAGGCACTTAAACAGGTTGAGGCAATTTTCGTAAGTTATCTTTGGAGTGGAAAAGAAGAAGTAGCAAAGAAGGCACTCGTGTCATGGGAAAAGATTTGTGATACTAAAGGTGAGGGTAGACTGAACATTACATCAACTGTGGAATGGAACCGCTCTACAATGACAAAATGGCCATGGGATCTCAGTGATAAAGCTGATAAATTGTGGGTGAGACGGATACATGCGTACTACATAAAGAATTCAACTGTGGAGAGCTTCATTCCTAAGAGCAATATGTCCTGGATTTTAAGATCCATCTTAAAACAAAGAGAAGGGACAGGGCTAAGCAGGGTATGGAATGAACTATGCAGTGGGGATAAATTCCCCATAAGAAAGTTCTACCAAGAGTGCAGAGGTAAAAAATAAAAAGTGGAATGGAGAGTGATACTATATAACAACAAAGCAAGGCCTAGAGATGTATTCATCTTATGGCTCTGTTTGCAGGGAAGGCTAATGACTAAAGACAGAATGCTGAAATATGGTATGAATACTGACCCAAAATGCTGTTTCTGTGATAAAATAGAATCAACACAACATCTGTTCTTTTAGTGTAATCTGCCTAAGCAAATATGGAGTATAGTACTGCAGAGCTTTAAATGTGCCAGAAATCCTGAAGGCTGGGAACTGGAAAGAAGATGGCTGTGTACTTCTACTAAGAGTAAAAATGGAAGAGCCCAGATACTTAAAATAGCAGCTGCTGAAACCATCTGAAACCATTTATGCTGTATGGGTCATGAGGAATGAAACGATCTTCCAAGAAAGACAAGCAGGAACTTACATTGTGAAGAATATTGTGCAAAATATTGTCTTAAGATGTATGATGTACAAGAAACTGATTAAAACTTGTCAAATATTGATGTTAGGGGATGAGTAGATGATTGTATATGTAATACCCGTAATTTCGATTTTTCGGTAATTTTATTTTTTTTTGCGGAAGTCTGTTTTGACGACTCGCTCATGACCGTATCGTCATTCTGAGAATGATTAATTCTGCACTTTTTGTCATCCGAGTTCGTTTCGGTATCGTTTTGTTGAGATCCGTGTTCTTAAGCGGCTTTTCCGCACTTGAGTTCGATTCTTGCGAACCTCGTCCGAAACTGTCGTTTCGAGTTTCTCATAAGTTCATTTAATGTTATTATTCATGTTGTGAGCTTTGGCTTGGTGTTTCGATCGTGTATCGTGCATTTCGGACGTTTTGGGCCATTTTCGTAATTTCCCAAAGTTTGGGGTAATTACTTTCCGTTGTCGAATTTCGAGCCTTCGGGTGGTCGGAATCGTGTGTTCTCTTAGTGCTTGGATTCGTCTTTGCGTGTACTTCGTAACCGTATCTTGATTTTACTCGAGTTCGGGTTTCGGGGTCGTCAGACGTCGGAGTAGCCACGGCGAGTCACGGCCGGAGCAGGGCTGGCTTTGGCGAGTTACGACCGTAAGGTGCAGTTACGGCCGTAAAGGCGCCGAGTTACGGCCGTAAGCGTGATCGGGTACGGCCGTACGAGCACCGGGCGGATTTTGACGAAGGCCGATTACGGCCGTAAGGTGTTCGAGTTACGGCCGTAAGTGTCCATTTAGTCTTTGGCGACTTTTTGACGAATGCGATTACGGCCGTAAGGCTGCCGAGTACGGCCGTAAGGTGTCAGATTACGGCCGTAAGGCTGCCGATTCTGGCCAGTAACCTGCCGGCTATATATAGCACTGGCTCGGCGATTTCATTTTCCACGAGTTTTTCTTCCTTTTTTGGCGTCGCGGCGGAGGCTCGGGAAATCGAGTTCTTGGCCGATTCTAACCATTTCCAAGGCGTTTTGGAAGATTCTTGTTGATTATATCATCATCCAATCCGTGTTCTTCGTCGAATCAAGGTATATTCTTGATTTTCCTCCAAGTTGACTTTTGGGGAATTTGTTCTTGATTTCGATTCTAGTCCGATTTTGATGAATCGGTTGATGTTAGTAAACATTATTAATCGTGTTCTATGGATTGTATATCCATATTTTCGATTCATTCAACCCGATTGATGATTTTTAGGCCCTTGAGGAACTTTGAACATTTAGTGTTCGATTAAATGCCTCAAAGAGTTTCTTTCGGTCGTTATGTTAATTTCGATTGATATTGTGCTATTGAACGAATTGTATTTCATTCAAGGTGGTTCGAGTACTTGTGTTTATCGGAGGACGCCATTCGTTGTTCGTGGAAGGAATTCATCGCCTTCGGTTGAGGCAAGTTTTATACTTGTACCAGTCAATGAGCTAATGTCATCATGTATGCGTATGAATGTGTTGTATCATTCCGAGACTTAGTCTCTTCATGAATTCATTGATATCCAGAGATCGTTCGATACGATACCTTCCGGCAATTTTGCCCAATGTTTATTGTTGTTCGTTAACGGCCGATTCAAGGCATTGTGATACTCATTATTAATGTCATTGTCGATAGCCGGTTCGCGGTATCGATGTATCGATTGTTGTTAATATAGATGTCAATTAAAGACATCGTTGAGATCATTGTTATTCCTGTTTGGATTGTCATTAAAACTGTACAGGTCGATTAAAGGCATTGGCTTATTCATTTCTCGCATTCGTTGTCGGTAACCGATTAAAGGTGCCGAGGCATCCTTCATATAATTGTTATCGATTGGCCTTTCTAAGGCAATCGAGGTAATCACTCATTCATCGTATCATTGTTATCGATTGGCCTTTCTAAGGCAATCGAGGTAATCACTCATTCATCGTATCATTGTTATCGATTGGCCATTCTCAGGCAAATCGAAATGTTCAATCATTCACTAAATCATTGTTATCGATTAACCTTTCTAAGGCAATCTAGGTATTCACTCATTCATGGCATTATTGTTGTCGGTTGGCCGTTCTAAGGCAATCGAGGTGTTAATTTGGGACCGTCAAGGACGGTGTCTATCCGTGTGTTACTATCATCGTGTTGGCTGACTCAAGGCAGCACACTATCATTAATTGTGATACGGCTGGATGCCGTGGCTTCGGCCCTAATTGTGATACGGCTGGATGCCGTGGCTTCGGCCCTAATTGTGATACGGCTGGATGCCGTGTGGCTTAATTGTGATACGGTGGATGCCGTGGCTTCGCCCTAATTGTGATACGGCCGATGCCGTGGCTTCGCCCTAATTGTGATACGGTGGATGCCGTGGCTTCGCCCTAATTGTGATACGGCTTTCATGCCGTGGCTTCGGCCCTAATTGTGATACGGTTTTCATGCCGTGGCTTGCCCTAATCAATATGACTTGAAATGTTTCGACTTCATGTGATTGTGATATTTGTGACTTGGCCGAGTGTCTTTAAGGCCTTTGTGATTGTCTTGGTAATTTCATTGGAGCCTTCGGGCATTGTGATTCATAATTAATTCGATCTGGTTTGGTTCATGTCGTGTAATTCATTGTGGTACTCTGTGATTATGATTCGCCGTTGGGCACTTATGTTCTAACTTGTTGAGCAATTATTAATAGTATGCCGTGGGCATAGTATTTCACGAATGCTCGGTTCTTACATTGGTTTGTGAGCATCTCGTATTATTATTATCATTATGCGTTTCATTACGCCTTTGGATGCATATCATGTTATACATGTATTTGATATTCATTATCTGGATGGCCCGACCCGTGGGGCGGAACATGTTTTCATGTTTTAGGTGCTTGCGAGGAGAGAGTTGAGACACGGGGGCATGATGATGGCGGCGAGGCATTCGAGCGATACTTGTCCGAGTTGTTCATTGTTGGTCGATCGGTTGGAGTGTACTCGGTCTTGTCGATTGTTGTCGTGTTGTATTACCGAGCGGATGTTCGTGGATCTTGTTGTATTTCATTTTGGCCATGTAGGCCACTTTTGTCGTTGAAATTCCCTATCGGAATATTGTGTTGGATATCATGGTAGGGACTATGATTTTCCCTTGTTGTTTAATTTAACGTATTTTAGTCATGTTACTTTGGTGGATCTCCTGGCGTGGGGTCCACGGCACTATAATAACCCAATAGGATTTGGGGTGTTACGAAATGGTATCGAGCGTTGGGTTGTGAAATACCCTGAGATGTGAGTTATGTGGTCCTACCGACGCGGTAGTAGTGGGATTGTCAGGTTATGACAATCTAGTCAGTCAGGTTTGTGAGTCGTAATATTAGTGCGACTGCACGAGTCATTCATTCATCGAGTCGTCGTCAGTGAAGACTAGTATCGCGAGACCTCGAAGCTTCGTATGACCTGTGTAAGGACTCGATTCTCTTTATGTTCATACATTCATCATGTCATTAATTATTCATGCTTTGTGGAAACATATATGTGATATTATTGTTATGATTGATTCATGACTAATTGTTTTGGAGCACGTGTGACCTGTATAAGTGCTAAGGATCAACTCATTCACCAGTTAATAATCCTCAATCATCATTTTGATCTTGTCGATCAAGTTAATTCATTCATCACTCAGTTACTTCATTCATCACTCAGTCAATATCATTCATCACTCAGTTAATTCGTTCATCACTCAGTCACTATCATTACTCAGTTAATATCATTCATCACTCAGTTAATATCATTCATCACTCAGTTAATTCATTCATCACTCAGTCAATATCATTCATCACTCAGTTAATTCGTTCATCACTCAGTCACTATCATTACTCAGATAATATCATTCATCACTCAGTTACTTCATTCATCACTCAGTCAATATCATTCATCACTCAGTTAATTCGTTCATCACTCAGTCACTATCATTACTCAGATAATATCATTCATCACTCAGTTACTTCATTCATCACTCAGTTAATATCATTCATCACTCAGTTAATTCATTCATCACTCAGTTAATATCATTCATCACTCAGTTAATTCATTCATCACTCAGTCAATATCATTCATCACTCAGTTAATTCGTTCATCACTCAGTCACTATCATTACTCAGATAATATCATTCATCACTCAGTTAATTCGTTCATCACTCAGTCACTATCATTACTCAGATAATATCATTCATCACTCAGTTAATTCGTTCATCACTCGGTCACTATCATTACTCGGATAATATCATTCATCACTCGGTTAATTCGTTCATCACTCGGTCACTATCATTACTCGGATAATATCATTCATCACTAGATTATTTCATTCATCACTCAGTTTATTACTTCATCACTTAGTCAATCTCATTGTTCATATTAATTCATTAAACACTCACCAATCTCATTGTTCCGTCAATTCATTCATTACTCGATCAATCTCACCGCTCGATTAATTCATTCATCACTCGATTAATCTCATTGTTCGGTTAATTCATTCATCACTCACCAATCTCATCGTTCAAGATAATTCATTCATCACTCAGTCAATCTCATCGTTCGATTAATTCATTCATCACTGAGTCAATCTCATCGTTCAGTTAATTCATTCATCACTCGGTCTATCTCATCGTTCAGTAATTCATTCATCACTCAGTCAATCTCATCGTTCGATTAATTCATTCATCACTCAGTCAATCTCATCATTCGGTTAATTCATTCATCACCCGATCGATCTCATCGTTGATTAATTCATTCATCACCCAATCAATCTCATTGTTCAGTTAATTCATTCGTCACTCAGTCAATCTCATTGCTCAGTTAATTCATTCATCACTCAGTCTATCTAATTGTTCAGTTAATTCATTAATCATCCAGTCCATCTCACGGTTCAATTGTTGATCTTGTGGATCGAATTTTCAACCTTGTTAACTTGTTCAAGGTAATCATTTCAGGAATTTCATCAGATAATAATGTTACCTCACTTGATCTTTCATGCGATCTTATCATATTCCGGCGTCATGTCGACGATCATTTCATTGCATTATTAATGCATTCATTGTGTTAGAGCGTGTATGCTCATTCTTATCATTCCGTCTCATAATCATAATGCGATCTTCATACGAGATCTGTAATTATCACGTGACTTTCCTGCCTCGGTATGGAAAGAGCTGTTAGAAGGACATCGGACTCCGACGTCCAAGAGATTGTTTTCTAGTCGTCTTCGTGCTGGGAGAGCATCTTCATCTCAGACGATGAGTTCGACTGTTGTTTGCTTTAACTGTGATCATCACCGGTTTTGAGCAAGTTAATTCTTGCTCGGTAAGAGGATAATCATTCATTTCATCGTCGTTCATTCATTCATATAATTCACTCATCATATATTAAACACGTTGAGATTTATAATTATCAAACTAATCATTCAATTCACGGGGAACTATGGTTCCAATCATTTCATTTGAGCTGTCACTCGTTTATCATTTCACAACGGTGAGTCATTCTTGATCCTTGTTGGATTTCGATTCATTATCATTCATTGTGATCATTCTTGTTCGTGTGTATCTCGTCAATTTTTCCTGGCGGGATATTGCTTCTCCCTACTTGTTTTAAGTTTCGGGACGAAACTTCTTTTAAGGGGGGTAGTATGTAATACCCGTAATTTCGATTTTTCGGTAATTTTATTTTTTTTGGCGGAAGTCTGTTTTGACGACTCGCTCATGACCGTATCGTCATTCTGAGAATGATTAATTCTGCACTTTTTGTCATCCGAGTTCGTTTCGGTATCGTTTTGTTGAGATCCGTGTTCTTAAGCGGCTTTTCCGCACTTGAGTTCGATTCTTGCGAACCTCGTCCGAAACTGTCGTTTCGAGTTTCTCGTAAGTTCATTTAATGTTATTATTCATGTTGTGAGCTTTGGCTTGGTGTTTCGATCGTGTATCGTGCATTTCGGACGTTTTGGGCCATTTTCGTAATTTCCCAAAGTTTGGGGTAATTACTTTCCGTTGTCGAATTTCGAGCCTTCGGGTGGTCGGAATCGTGTGTTCTCTTAGTGTTTGGATTCGTCTTTGCGTGTACTTCGTAACCGTATCTTCGATGTTTACTCAGGTTCGGGTTTGGGGTCGTCAGCCGTCGGAGTGGCCGAGTCACGGCCGGGCGAGGGCACTGGCTGGCGATTCTGGCCGTAAGGTGCGATTACGGCCGTAAGGCGCCGAGTTACGGCCGTAAGCGTGATCGAATACGGCCGTCTGAGCACCGGGCGGATTTTGTGAAGGCGATTACGGCCGTAAGGTGTTCGAGTTACGGCCGTAAGTGTCCATTTGGTCTTGGCGGCTTTTTGACGAATGCGATTACGGCCGTAAGGCTGCCGAGTACGGCCGTAAGGTGTCGAGTTACGGCCGTAAGGCTGCCGATTCTGATCGTAACCTGCCGGCTATATATAGCACAGCTCGGCGATTTCATTTTCCACGAGTTTTTCTTCCTTTTTCGGCGTCGCGACGGAGGCTCGGGAAATCGAGTTCTTGGCGATTCTAACCATTTCCAAGGCGTTTTGGAAGATTCTTGTTGATTATATCATCATCGATCCGTGTTCTTCGTCGAATCAAGGTATATTCTTGATTTTCCTCCAAGTTGACTTTTGGGAATTTGTTCTTGATTTCGATTCTAGTCCGATTTTGATGAATCGGTTGATGTTAGTAAACATTATTAATCGTGTTCTATGGATTGTATATCCATATTTTCGATTCATTCAACCCGATTGATGATTTTTAGGCCCTTGAGGAACTTTGAACATTTAGTGTTCGATTAAATGCCTCAAAGAGTTTCTTTCGGTCGTTATGTTAATTTCGATTGATATTGTGTTATTGAGCAATTGTATTTCATTCAAGGTGGTTCGAGTACTTGTGTTTATCGGAGGACGCCGTTCGTTGTTCGTGGAAGGAATTCATCGCCTTCGGTTGAGGCAAGTTTTATACTTGTACTAGTCAATGAGCTAATGTCATCATGTATGCGTATGAATGTGTTGTATCATTCCGAGACTTAGTCTCTTCATGAATTCATTGATATCCAGAGATCGTTCGATACGATACCTTCCGGCAATTTTGCCAAATGTTTATTGTTGTTCGTTAACGGCCGATTCAAGGCATTGTGATACTCATTATTAATGTCATTGTCGATAGCCGGTTCGCGGTATCGATGTATCGATTGTTGTTAATATAGATGTCAATTAAAGACATCGTTGAGATCATTGTTATTCCTGTTTGGATTGTCATTAAAACCGCAGTCGATTAAAGGCATTGGCTTATTCATTTCTCGCATTCGTTGTCGGTAACCGATTAAAGGTGCCGAGGCATCCTTCATATCATTGTTATCGATTGGCCTTTCTAAGGCAATCGAGGTAATCACTCATTCATCGTATCATTGTTATCGATTGGCCTTTCTAAGGCAATCGAGGTAATCACTCATTCATCGTATCATTGTTATCGATTGGCCATTCTCAGGCAAATCGAAATGTTCAATCATTCACTAAATCATTGTTATCGATTAACCTTTCTAAGGCAATCTAGGTATTCACTCATTCATGGCATTATTGTTGTCGGTTGGCCGTTCTAAGGCAATCGAGGTGTTAATTTGGGACCGTCAAGGACGGTGTCTATCCGTGTGTTACTATCATCGTGTTGGCTGACTCAAGGCGGACACTATCATTAATTGTGATACGGTGGATGCCGTGGCTTCGCCCTAATTGTGATACGGCTGGATGCCGTGGCCCTAATTGTGATACGGTGGATGCCGTGGGCTAACCCCTAATTGTGATACGGCTGGATGCCGTGGCTTCGGCCCTAATTGTGATACGGCTGGATGCCGTGGCTTCGGCCCTAATTGTGATACGGCTTTCATGCCGTGTCTTCGGCCCTAATTGTGATACTGTTTTCATGACGTGGCTTGCCCTAATCAATACTTGACTGTTTCGACTTCATGTGATTGTGATATTTGACAGCTTAATTTGAGTGTCTTTAAGGCCTTTGTGATTGTCTTGGTAATTTCATTGGAGCCTTCGGGCATTGTGATTCATAATTAATTCAGTCCTGGTTTGGTTCATGTCGTGTAATTCATTGTGGTACTCTGTGATTATGATTCGCCGTTGGGCACTTATGTTCGACCTGTTGAGCAGGTATGAATAGTATGCCGTGGGCATAGTATTTCACGAATGCTCGGTTCTTACATTGGTTTGTGAGCATCTCGTATTATTATTATCATTGTACCGTTTCATTACGCCTTTGGATGCATATCATGTTATACATGTATTTGATATTCATTATCTGGATGGCCCGGACCGTGGGGAACATGTTTTCATGTTTTAGGTGCTTGCGAGGAGAGAGTTGAGACACGGGGCATGATGATGGCGGCGAGGCATTCGAGCGATACTAGTCCGAGTTGTTCATTGTTGGTCGATCGGTTGGAGTGTACTCCGGTCTTGTCGATTGTTGTCGTGTTGTATTACGAGCAGAGATGTTCGTGGATCTTTGTTGTATTTCATTTTGGCCATGTAGGCCACTTTTGTCGTTGAAATTCCCTATCGGAATATTGTGTTGGATATCATGGTAGGGACTATGATTTTCCCTTGTTGTTTAATTTAACGTATTTTAGTCATGTTCGCCTGGTGGATCTCCTGGCGTGGGGTCCACGGCACTGTAATAACCCAATAGGATTTGGGGGTGTTACAGTATAGGTTGATGAGATGTGCCTGGACTCATGTAGTCGGCTTGTACTGATTTGGTTTTTGGTAATAAAGAAGGGCTCTTGTTTCCAAAAAAGCAGAAGTAAGGAGAGAAGAAGAAGAATGGAAAGAGGAAAGGAAATAAAGTACTTCATATTAAATTGAAAACAATTAATATAATTGCTATATTATACAAATATCGTACAATTTTTTATTACTATAATCCATCTTATATTAAAAGGATCAAAGTTCCATAAAAAAGAAGAGCTAACCCTTGTTTTGCAGGAATCCATGACTCTCTTAAATAAGTCTTTGACATAATCAAAAAGGGAAAAATTGTTAGGAACAAGTAGTATTAAGATTTTGATGATACCAAAATGTATGTTAGGATTTTAGGTACCTAGTGATATGTAATTTAATATTTTAGAAGTATAGGGTATTTTACATAAATTTTCAAACACAATAAGTCTTCTCATAGCAGTAGACTATACAAGTAATGGATTCTTAGGCAACCGGACCAAAAGACCAGAAAACCATAAGGCTTATGGAACAGACGAGCAGACCAGAAAAGGGCACTGGATAGACGATGAGACTAAAAGAGCCTCCTCTCAGGCCAGAAGCAAAGTTAGAATCTAGGAATTCTCAAGCTCAACACAATAAAAATGTTACCAGTAAAAGATAACATTCCAAAGTCGAAAGCAATATCTGAAATTCCGGCACAAGATAAGAGAGATGTTGGAAAGCTAACACATGGATTTGAGTAAACAAATAAAAAGCTTGAAAACTTGTCTCAACTTTAAACAAACCCTCCAACGGCTCTAATATTCAACTACAAAGTGAAGAAGAAGTTCGCTGACGATACTGAACAGAGAAAAAAAGCTGAATATTCTTGTTAGCGCGAAAAATTTGAGATTATTTTAAAAACAAAAATCATATTAAGGAAGTGATCAGTTAAGTCCTACTCATTATTTATGAATAGAGATTGTGGTCGTGAAATCTGGTTCTTTTAGAATCACGGTCAAGTGGTTTGGTTAGTTCAGAAAATAATTAAGGATTATAAGAAAAGCTCAATTTATGGTGTTACGTAGATCAGTGATAGGACAGTAATCAGTAACAAGGATTGATTAACCTTGTGAAAGGTAATAGCTGTAAAATCACTCACTGTGTAAAAACTGTCATAGTGAATTTGCTTTTATCCTAAAGGGGGCAATGGACTAGTGGGAGATTATATAAACTCTCAACACCATTCTAAAATTCTTCTTACTCTTTTGATTAATTGCGTTTTTTAAAATCTGAAATAGAAATCATACCGCCACTCTAAAAACTAAAGGAGGATTTAGGATTATCCAAAATTACCTTATATGATGAAGAACACCGAAGAACGACGAAGAACGTACTTGAAACCTTCAAGAATTCTCAAACAAGTTTGAGTAGTTCGAGCGCAACCAACATACACAAGCTAGGAGAGGGTTATAATCACTTAAGAATGAAGAATAAATGATTATGGAGAAAAATTGTATATGTGTTCTTCTGAAGTGAAAAAGAAAGACTCCGTTTTGTAATATGCAATCTTGATAATGTACGCTAATCATCTTTTAGTCGCGTAAGTAATCTTTGTTGCCTACATTATCCTACTCATGTCACATATGCTATGACATTCCAGAGGCTACTACATCTCTTTGAATTTCATTGCGTAAGCAACACATGCATCACAGTGTCACAACCTTAGCGTAAGAAATGGAGTGCTTGTTGCATATGTAACACCCATTGACTTGCACGGGACACGATCGTTAGGCCCCATGTGTCTTGTCTAAATTCCTTTTGTCTGATTCCTTAATTGGCATACATTGTGTATCTCTTCTAATGGGGATTATAACGGCGTGGTAACTTAGCCAATTTTACCCCTCGACAACCATGTTCCAATCACAAATCCATACATAGTCTCGATAATTTCTCTAACATGTTAGGAGTATGCCCTCGAATGCCACTCAGAGGTTGTTGAGTGAGGGCATTGTACTTGTAATTATGTAAACCATTTATATAAGGCAAATGAATGTTTCTTTATTTACTGGTAGTTACTGGCATTCCTAACTCGTAAATAAACATATAGAAACTAGTCCATGTATTTGAGAGCAAAACGTTCCACTCCTTATTGGATAAGGGGGTCGGCACTCGAAAGGTTATAGCTCAAATACTTAATCGTTCGCAAGTCGATGAAACTTGACTGGGCGTTAAGTTTATGTGAAGACTTGTATGACGTGTTCTTTGACATGGAGAGTGCCTGTCGAACACTAATGGTTAGTGGGAGCACACGTTATAGGTATGCTAATTGGATTAGTATACTCGAACCGACTCACCCTCGATTCGTCATATGGATTTCACTCCGGGACAGTCAATGACGGAATCGAAAGGTTGTGATAGGTATTCGTGAACCTTCGACTTGAGGATTTAGTAGGGATGTGCTTGTGACGTTAAGATTTTCATTAGAGTAGTTCGACCACCTAAACCGGAAGGCGGGGTCAACCTCGACGTGCATCTTGGACGGGCAAGTAGCGAGTCTACCGAATACCAAGATAGAATTCTTTCTCCGTTAGTGAGCGGGTTATATGTCCTATGCGGTTATTGAGATGAGATCATAAGTCTTTGGCAAGCATTGGAGCTAGTTGTATTAGATACCACGGCTCGATGATCTCGATTTGCATTAACGCATGCATAGCGTCAAGTACGAGATATGGTTTGGTCGACCGTGACCCTATAACTTGATCGGGACATTTGAAAGAAGGGTTTATACGTATACTGGTATTCACGACAGAATGGTTCTTGAATGATCCCAATCATTCGTTCTCAGTCGGGGTACAGTGTAGGCCACCAGGGTGGCTAGGTGGTGCTACTACTCTTTGGTTCCTCCCATTGCTGACTGAGACGGACCTACCGAGTCGCGCATTAGGATTGACAACGGAATGAATCGAGCTAATTATCTCATTATGAATATTAGATATTGGATATCTAATTTTGGAACATTGGATGTTTAAATCGATTTATTGGATAAATTGATTTACGGCCTAATGAATTAAATAAATTACTGGGTGATTAATTTAATTCATGAATATAATTATTTCTTGGAGAAATTAATTATGTTATTTTGTATTTGATATGTTTAATTAATTGGATTATTTAAACGACATAAATACATCGGAACGGAATATGAGTTTATCTGTTTGGACTCACGGGAGTCCGAAACGAACCGAACTCGACCGTTTTCTAGCATGGGCCAACCCCCCACTTATTACCATGTGTGTATATTGACTTGTCCCCATCATGGTTTTGGAATCTCATGTGATTGAGGGGACAAGTATCATATACATTATATGGGGAATCAAATCATGATATATGTATTTGTTTTCATGTGGGTTGAATAAGAATATATACAAGACTTTGATCTCTCATCCTAACAATACTTCTTGGCATTTACGTATCATTGAGTTTGAGAGAGAGAGAGAAAATTGTTTTCTCTTTAGTCATCTTCTTCTTCAACCTTGTTCTTGTTTTTCTTAGAAAAATATCAAGACATAAAGAGAGTAGGATTAAAACACTTGGAGTGTAGTAATCTTTACATATATAGCTTCATCACCTAGCTCTAGCCGTATCCTCGGAGGATAGCAAGGTGTTGTCATTCCGTTCGTTTCTCCGGCGCGTGGCAAGTAGAGACGCGGTGCTTTCGGCATTGGATCGTTCAAGAGCTTTGGGAATAGCTCAAGAGAAGGTTACCATTTAATCAACGGACTTCGAGGGTTAGTTTTTTACAACTCTTGTTTTTCGTTTATATATTCGTATATACGTAGCTCGATCGATCATCGTAGGGATTCGGATCGAATTAATTTTCGTTTTACCGCTTCCGCTGGGCCTTCGTTTTAGGCACCGAATCCCAACAGTGGTATCGGAGCGTAGGTCTTGCGATCGTATATACGATAATGGCATTTGGAATGCTTGATTAGATGGTGAATGATTTGGAATCATTTTAGTCATAATCGTGGTATATATTTTTACGTTCGTTGTAGTTATATTTTTTCGTAAGTTTATGTCTAAATATAAATCTTAATTTCTTGGAAATATGATTTATATTGAAGATATGAATGTTGAAAAATATTGATATTGGATATCCGGTCGAAAATCGGGCTCCGAATCGTCGTCGGACGACTTTTCGGACAAAGGGCGAGAAGGCTGCCGGGGTGACTCGGCCGTGTGCGTGACACGGGCCGTGTCGGCGATCCCAGCCCCTTGCCGAGCGGGGCCGACCGTGTCGAGACACGGGCCGTGCACGGCCGGTAGGCTGCCGGCGTGACTCGGCCATGCACAACGATCGGCCGGAAGAGGCTGCCGTGATGACTCGGCCATGGCAGCCATTTTCGCCCGCTCAATTTTTCGTGTATTCTTGAAAATTAATCTCCCGCATGTTAAATTGGATTTAATATGATTAAAATGATTTATGATATTTCATTTTATAAGGGAAATTTGATTAATTGGAATATTTATGGTCGGCCAATTATTTTGAGCGTTATCATATTACCGATTGTGTGAATCGATTGGATCGGTTCGTATTGTTGATTGGATCAATGTATCTCTACGCTTTCCATTTATTTAGTATTTATTGAATGGATGCTTTTGAATGGGGATGTGGTTCGTGGACTTAGTTTTGAATCGTTCGTTTTATTCGATTGGGTTGTAAAGGCCGTTTTGAGCCTATTTATTTTACTAGAAAAATTTGTATCTAGGATGCAATTTTCAATGTAAAATTTATATGTAATGACGAAGACCGGAGGAAGATCCATTTCGAGAAGACGAAGATTCAAGACGAAGACTTGTAATTAGATTACGGAGTTTTTGTTTTCTAGGAACGGTCCATGAACCACATGTTGGTAGCAACTAGGTTGTGAATGGTTTTTTCATATTGTATGAATACCACAAACGCGCTAATATGATTAATGTGCAAAGTGTAACGTTAATCGCGATAATTCTCCCACAACAAATAATTAAGTTTATAAGGTTTCAAGGTTTTCCTTCCCTCCATCGAGTTTTCGGGAAATTGAAATCCAAACGGATGTGCTATGCTTAGAGTTATCGGGGTAGTCGTTCGGGAGGACGGATAAATTACCGAGCGCATTGGATGCCTTCGGTTGGAGCAAATTTTATCCCTAGAAACGATAGGTTCTTTGGATAAGATTGATTGTGAAACCGGTTGCGTCGATGGTATAAACTTAACTTGTTCACGAACCATAGAAACCGTATAGGTTGAGGGGAGTGAACAAGGGGAAAAAGAAGATCGAATCATCCATTAGATGGGTTGGTGTTGGACACCACTTTATGAAAATTAATAGACTAGAAACACATTCGGTTGCCCTCTATTAAGATTTATAAAGAAATCGATCGCCACTATGAAGTAGAGCGACGATACTTAGGATATCACATGGGAGTGTGTTATTCCGATAAAAATAGTGGGAGTGGGTAACAAGAATAGAAAAGACCTTAATTCTACACTCGAACATAATTGAATGAGTCACTAATTAATCTGTTATACTTAATGCACAAATCTCAATATGACAATGAATCCACTCGCAATTCTACTCGAAAAGAACACCTTAATGGGACCTAACTTTGTGGATTGGCTCCGAAATCGATGATTGTCCTCGGTATAGAGCCTTTGGGATACGTCTTGGAGACGGACATTCCGGCGCCTCTGTGCGGACCCGAGCCAATCGGGAAGAGATTGAAAACCACGAAAAGTGGGTTAAGGATGACGTGAAAGTCCGTGCTTATATGATGGCTTCCATGTCTAATGAGCTTCAGAGAGCTCATGAGAAAATGACTTACGCTGGCGATTTTATCTCACTTAACCGAGCTTTATAGTGAGCATAGTAGAAGCGCTAGATATGAGATATCCAAGCAAGCTCGGTGCAAGGATGAAGGAAGGTGAGAAGGTTGGGGAACACGTCCTCAAAATGATATCCATGATCGAGAGATTGGAGGCTCTTGATTTTAAAATGGATACTTCTCTCCAAACCGACCTTATCCTACGATCTCTCCCCGATTCCTTCTCACGGTTGTTATGAACTTCAACCGCAATGAGATTGCATGTAATTTAGCCGGGCTAATGAACAAACTTGTATTGCTCGGTCTCGGATGAAGACTCCGCGGATGAAGGAGTGCTCTTGTGATTTCTTGGACTTGGAAGTCTAAGAATAAGAAGAAAAAGACCAAGAAGCGGACTGGACCACAAGCTAAGGACCTTAAGGGTAAGGGCAAGGCCCCGATGGTTCCAAAGAACAAGAAGAAGAAGGATGCTTGTCTCAAGTGCGGTGAGCTGGTCCACTGGGCTAGAGACTGTCCGATTCTTCATGGCACTTCAGGTACAGAACTTTTAGTTTTGGAAACAAATTGTTCTGCTACTGTATTTTCTACTTCTGAATCTTGGATTACGGTGCTAGTTCTCAAATTTGTACCGTGAATCATGATCTGGAACAAAGTAGGAAGCTTGGAGCTGGAGAAGTTATGATCACAGTCGGAAGCGGGCATAGTGTCGAGGCGACCGACATAGGATCACTTCTTTTGGGTTTAGAATCCGGCTTTGTTTTGACTTTAGAAGATGTATTTGTTTTGCCCAAGGGGCACAAAAACATTGTATCCATTCCGGTCATGGACCGAAAAGGCTTTTCATTTTTCATTGGTGATGGTTCCTGCAAAATTTATTTTAGAAATAAACTAGTGGGTACTGCTACATTGTTGAATGGATTGTATCATCTAAATCTCAGCAACAAAGTAGTTGTGAATACTATAACTAGAAAACGCGGTAGGGATGAAACCAATCAAGTTTTGAAATGGCATCTTAGACTTGGTCATGTTGGTCGACCAAGGTTTACAAGATGGAAAAGATGGACTTATGGGTCCATTGGGATCGGATCCCTTTCCTACTTGTGAATCTTGCCTTAAAGGCAAAATGACTAAGTCCCCTTCAAAGGGACATTTCAAAGAGCCGATAAGCGGGATTAATCCATACCGATGTATGTGGTGCTTTGGAAGCGGACGTGACGGATATCAATATTTCATTACGTTTACAGATGATCATACTAGGTATGGTTATGTATACTTAATGAAACATAAATCCGAGGCCTTTGAGAAATTCCAGGAATTCAAGGCCCTAGTCGAGAAACAAACTGGTAATCATATCAAAGCACTTCGGTCGGACCGAGGTGGTGAGTATATGAGTACGGAGTTTGACGAGTTCCTTAAGGAACATGGAATAGTTTCACAACTAACACCTCCAGGTACTCCTCAGTTAAATGGTGTGTCAGAAAGAAGGAACCGGACCCTGTTGAACATGGTCCGTTCCATGCTGGGCTATACTGACTTGCCGATTTACCTATGGGGGTATGCACTTCTGACTGCCGCGTATATCTTGAACAAATGTCCTTCTAAATCCGTTCCTAAAACTCCACATGAGATGTGGGAAGGAAGGAAACCAAGTCTTAATCATATTAGGATTTGGGGATGTCCCGCCTATGTCAAGAATACTAAGGTGGAAAAGTTGGAAGCTAGGTCTGCGAAGGGACGTTTCATTGGATTCCCGTCTGGGACGATGGGATATCTATTCTACATGCCCGAAGATCGAAGGATCATTGTTGCTTTACAAGCACACTTCCTGGAAGATGAGTTCATTCAGGAAGGCGGAGCAGGTAGAAGTATTTCTTTAGAAGAATACAATGAAACTCCTCGAGAGACACATGCAAGAAAGCTGGGCCAGAACTTTCGAAACACAAGTACAACCACCTCGTAGGTCTAGTAGGGTGTCTCATTTACGAGAGGTATGGGCTTGTGCACTTGGAGGAGGCCGGGTCTCCATGAGGTTCCAAGTGATAGCCAAGAGACCGGCCGACGACCTATGACCAAGCGATGGTGGATGTAGACTCCGCGAAATGGCGTGAAGCTATGGAAGCCGAGATAGACTCGATGCATGTCAATCAGTGCGGACTCTAGTAGACCGCCCCAAGGGCATAGTGCCTATTGGGAACAAGTGGATCTACAAGAGAAAGACTGATGGTGATGGCAAGGTTGACGCCTATAAGGCCAGGCTAGTGGCAAAGGGTTATACCCAGAAGGAAGGGATCGATTACCACGATACCTTCTCGCCCGTAGCCATGATCAAGTCTATTCGCATGATGCTTGCTATAGCTGCCTACCACGATTATGAGATATGGCAAATGGACGTAAAGACGGCTTTCCTTAATGGATTCCTCGAGGAGGAAATCTATATGGAGCAGCCTAAAGTCTTTGTATCCGAAGTCGATATTCAGAAAGTGTGCAAGCTTCAGCGTTCCATTTATGGACTGAAGCAAGCGTCGCGTAGTTGGAATCTTCGTTTTGACGAGGCAGTCAAAGAATTTGACTTTGTGCAAAATGAAGAGGAACCTTGTGTATACAAGAAGGTTAGTGGGAACAAGATCGCATTCTTAGTACTATATGTAGATGACATTCTACTAATAGGAAATGATGTGGGAATGCTCAGTTCTGTGAAAGCTTGGCTTTCGAGTAATTTCTCCATGAAAGACTTGGGAGAAGCAACCTATATTCTTGGTATTCGACTCTCTGGGATAGAGCGAAGAGAACAATAGGCCTTTCCCAAGCCCTCTATATAGATAAGATCTTAAAGCGATTTAAGATGGATGATTCTAAAGAGGGTTCCTACGATGCAACATGGAATAAAACTCACCTTGAAGATGTGTCCTCAAAGTGAGGAACAACGCAAGGAAATGAGTAATATACCATATGCTTCGGCCGTGGGTAACCTTATGTATGCTATGTTGTGTACAAGACGACATTGCGCATCTTTGTAAGCGTGGTGAGTAGGTTTCGAGCAAACCCGAGGTAGAGAAAATTGATCTTTGTAAAGAACGTTCTCAAGTACTTGAGAAGAGCAGAGATATGGTTCTTATGTATGGCGGTGGAGATTTGGATGTGGTGGGATTCACCGATTCGGACTTCCAAGGACTAAGGGCGACTCGATGTCCACTTACGGCTACATATTTACTCTTAATGGAGGAGCGGTATCTTGGCGTAGTGCCAAGCAAAGCGCGACCTTGATTCCACTGTCGGTGAGTATCAAGCGGCCTCGGAGGCTTCCAAGGAAGGGTTACGGATTAAGAAGTTTCTAGGAGAACTTCAAATGATACCATGTCTTTGTTTGCTGTTCCATTTGTCGCGACAACGACGGAGCCGTAGCACGAGCCAAGGAGCCGAGGTTTCACAACAAGACCAAACATATTGAGAGGAAGTATCATCTCGTAAGAGAATTTGTTCGCAAGGGATACATTGTCTTTGCATAGAGTAGACTCGGCCGACAACGTTGCCGATCCACCGACCAAGCCACTATCTCGGACTAGCTTGGAGCGTCATCTCGGAGAACATGGGTATTAGATACCATAGTGTGTGGCATTGAGTGCAAGTGGGAGATTGTTAGGAGTATGCCCTCGAATGCCACTCGGAGGTTGTTGAGTGAGGGCATTGTACTTGTAATTATGTAAACCATTTATATAAGGCAAATGAATGTTTCTTTATTCTTGGTAGTTCTTGGCATTCCTAACTCGTAAATAAACATATAGAAACTAGTCCATGTATTTGAGAGCAAAGCGTTCCACTCCTTATTGGATAAGGGGGTCGGCCTTTGGAAAGGTTATAGCTCAAATACTTAATCGTTCGCAAGTCGATGAAACTTGGTAGGCGTTAAGTTTATGTGAAGACTTGTATGACGTGTTCTTTGACATGGAGAGTGCACATCGAACACTAATGGTTAGTGGGAGCACACGTTATAGGTATGCTAATTGGATTAGTATACTCGAACCGACTCACCCTCGATTCGTCACATGGATTTCACTCGGGACGATCAATGACGGAATCGAAAGGTTGTGATAGGTATTCGTGAACCTTCGACTTGAGGATTTAGTAGGGATGTGCTTGTGACGTCAAGATTTTCATTAGAGTAGTTCGACCACCTTAAACGGAAGGCGGGGTCAACCTCGGCGTGCATCTTGACGGGCAAGTAGCGAGTCCTACCGAATACCAAGATAGAATTCTTTCTCCGTTAGTGAGCGGGTTATATGTCCTATGCGGTTATTGGCGGATGAGATCATAAGTCTTTGGCAAAGCATTGGAGCTAGTTGTATTAGATACGGCATTCGATGATCTCGATTTGCATTAACGCATGCATAGCGTCAAGTACGAGATATGGTTTGACCGACCGTGACCTATAACTTGATCGGGACATTTGAAAGAAGGGTTTATACGTTATCTTGGTATTCACGACAGAATGGTTCTTGAATGATCCCAATCATTCGTTCTCGATCGAGTACAGTGTAGGCCACCGGGGTGGCTAGGTGGTGCTACTACTCTTTGGTTCCTCCCATTCTTGGCGAGACGGACCTACCGAGTCGCGCATTAGGATTGACAACGGAATGAATCGAGCTAATTATCTCATTATGAATATTAGATATTGGATATCTAATTTTGGAACATTGGATGTTTAAATCGATTTATTGGATAAATTGATTTACGGCTAATGAATTAAATAAATTCTTGGGTGATTAATTTAATTCATGAATATAATTATTTCTTGGAGAAATTAATTATGTTATTTTGTATTTGATATGTTTAATTAATTGGATTATTTAAACGACATAAATACATCGGAACGGAATATGAGTTTATCTGTTTGGACTCACGGGAGTCCGAAACGAACCGAACTCGACCGTTTTCTAGCATGGGCCAACCCCCCACTTATTACCATGTGTGTATATTGACTTGTCCCCATCATGGTTTTGGAATCTCATGTGATTGAGGGGACTAGTATCATATACATTATATGGGGAATCAAATCATGATATATGTATTTGTTTTCATGTGGGTTGAATAAGAATATATACAAGACTTTGATCTCTCATCCTAACAATACTTCTTGGCATTTACGTATCATTGAGTTTGAGAGAGAGAGAGAAAATTGTTTTCTCTTTAGTCATCTTCTTCTTCAACCTTGTTCTTGTTTTTCTTAGAGAAAAATATCAAGACATAAAGAGAGAGTAAGATTAAAACACTTGGAGTGTAGTAATCTTTACATATATAGCTTCATCACCTAGCTCTAGCCGTATCCTCGGAGGATAGCAAGGTGTTGTCATTCCGTTCGTTTCTCCGGCGCGTGGCAAGTAGAGACGCGGTGCTTTCGGCGTTGGATCGTTCAAGAGCTTTGGGAATAGCTCAAGAGAAGGTTACCATTTAATCAACGGACTTCGAGGGTTAGTTTTTTACAACTCTTGTTTTTCGTTTATATATTCGTATATACGTAGCTCGATCGATCATCGTAGGGATTCGGATCGAATTAATTTTCGTTTTACCGCTTCCGCTGGGCCTTCGTTTTAGGCACCGAATCCCAACATAACCTTAGATGAATAATTCGTTAAGGAGTACTATGTTGGCAATCGTTATATTCTCACCAACAATTGTTGGACAATACCTAAAATATATTATCTGATTTCTCTGTCTCGTTTACTCAAGATCATAATCACTCTCGTGATGAGTAATATTCATATTTTATTTATTTTCTATATTTTTTTGTTTTTGCAACTCAATTATACTCGATACTGTATTTATATTGTATTCCATTATATCCGTTTCGCATTTATATGGTTTTCGTGTGAATTTTGGGATAAGCACTCACTTGCTTTTGTTTATTTTTATGGTTTTGTTTTTCGAAGTTTGGTTAGTGCTTGGGTTTATACATTGGTATTATACGTATGTGATTTGTTAGACGTTGAGTAACTGTTGTTTGCATCGGGGAACTATGTTTTAGTATCGAGCTTTTGGAGTAGTGATGATGCTGGTGCAGGAAGCATAACACATGCTATCCTATTAGGTAGTGCACATTATTATTAGTTAGCACACACTAATCTGGTAGATGGTGCACACTAATGGGCGTTCGGTGCACACTAAGACCCTTAAGCATGCTAATCTATTACATAGCATATGCTGAGCTTATATGGTGCATGCAACTGTTTTAGCACACGCTAAACTCATGTAGTCTATATTCACGGAGAGCCGTCATTTTATGTGTTTTTCTTTATTTATTTTCCTTGGACGAGGACGAGAGATTTGGGCGATTTGGAGTATGGTATTTAGTAAGTCCTCACCATCTAACATCATTTTTGAGTTCCTAGTGAATATTAAACATGCTTTGATCTTCTTTTCTATTCCAAATCAAGGTAATCTAATCAAGAACCCTAATTTGAAGAATTTGGGGATTTTTGGTAATTTCTTCCTCTAAGTCCAATTAAATCGTTTTCTATGGTGGATTTATAACTGTCTAATTCTATTCAATTGTATTCCTTGTGATTTTATGATTTGAACTTCATAGTTCATCTGATTGTCAAGTTTAGGTAAACTTATACCCTCATGGTGTTCGATTGAATGTTTCAAATGGGGGTTCTTGGTTATGCTTATTCTTTTCATTGTGTTATTGTTGAGTGAGTGATGTTACGTATTGGGTCGAGTTTTGTAGAGATCTCATATCAAAATCTTTCCCGTTCATCATCCTATTGTGTAGTATTGATCAAGGCAAGAACATAAATTACAACATGTTATGTTTCATGTTATTTTGATGTGAATGATGAATTTTGAAAATATTAAGGGTGTATGAGTGGTATGCACCAGGGGTTGGGTCCAATAGGGCCTTCTGGAATATATGCTACCGCCGATAGATCAAGGACTGGTTTGTCACTTGGGATGCTTCAATATAATCTCTATGGATTAATGCTAATGATCATGGCCATGGGTTACCATGGTGGTGTGAATCATGATGATGCTGTTTTAACAGAAATTAATATTCCAGAATATTGTTGGAAATATTTTTGAAAATGCTTTAAAATATGAGCAGATGATTTGAAACGTACACATATATAATGTTGCGTAATTTTATACTTGCAGTAGCTATTTGAATGCTAACTCCTTAAATGGAGAAAATTCCTTTATGCATTTTGGTGATGTCCAGTACAAGGAGAAGGCTCGGAAAGCGTCGGGTAGGGATGGTCAATCGTGATGTTATGACTTGAGCCTTGTGGTTCAGTCCACATCTACATTATATTGTACATTTGAGTTTGTTGAGTAAACTTTGTTGTTAAACTATCATTGAGGTCCCGTTCATGGGAAAAATGTGATTTTACATTATTATCGTATTTTTGTTAAACTAAATGTTTTGGCCGAGGACATGACCTGGCTACTGTTTGTTATGGTTATTTATGGGATTGTTATTGTTGTTAGCCTGGTAGACCTTCGTGGAAGATTCTATGGCGTGTAAAAGTCCTTATGGTATTTGGAACGTTCCATTTATCGTATCCGAGCTTAGTGTGTCAGTTCCTAGGTTGTTTGTCAAGTTGGGTATGTCTGGAGAGTCATAAAAGTTAGTTGTTAAGCATAACATCACGACACTTATGTCCCTCCGTGCGACCTGCGACGGTAAGACTCCTTTAACTTTTGTATTCACTTGTCGCTTTCTGATATGAATTAGAGTCGTGTGTTAAGGTGCTAGATGGTGTAAATTGTGAATCGTGCTGATATGTTCCCATTTATTTTTCTTATTATTCAGTATGTTGAGAGGTCATGGAAGACCAGCTCGTGTATATGGACAAAGTAGTGGTCATGGTGCGTTTGAGAAACGGAATGTGCCTTCTCAGTCAGCTACTGCTTTAGCATCACATATGGTGTCGAATACTTTGTCTTTGAGTGCGGATGGTCATCGGGACCTCTCGTTCAGTCAAGACCAACCAGCTGTAATAACACCGACATTAGAGCCTCTGCCATTCTTCAGCAGATAGTATCTCTTCTGGCCCAGATTGCTCAGGGTGGACATCAAAATCCACTCCCAATTATAGATAATGGAGCTAGTAAGTGGCTAATAGGTTATGGGGATGCATCCCTCAAGCTTTGTCAGTTCTTCTAATTTAATAGGTTGGGAAAATTTGATCTTCCATATGGGAAGAAATTTTGATGAGCTTCCCTTGATGAGATAGCACCTAGAGATAGTACGGTCACTAGGATTGACAAGACCACCATAGAGGCAGAATATTGTCCAATTTCGATCGAGAGCAAAGTATTGTCGAGTTCTTCACGGCAACGCCTCAAGATGTGTTGATGTCCGAGGCAATAGTCACTTAAAATCAGCAGTTGAGCTATGTTCGGGAACAAGTAGGAAGTAGGCAGATAAGATCTACCACTTTGACATGCACGTGAAACCTCGTACTTAACAGAGTATGGCTACCCTTAAATGTATCACCTTGAAGGAGTATCAGGCTCGTGTCTTAGCCATCGAGATGGCAATTCTAGTGATAGGCTGATTCATAGGCTAAGATGCAAAAAATGCCGGTATTTTGTTGGCAATTAAGGTGGTGGGTTTCCGAGGTCATGGTACAATTATGTTTCAGCAGGGATGTCTTCTCATCATTCCGGCAACTCTCAATACAACCATCCGATTCCAGCAAATGGAAAAACCTATTTAAATTGTACTCGACATGATCATCTCGTGTGTGACTGTCGATTCCACTGGTTACTTGTTACATGTGTGTCTAGAGCAGTCTCCAAGAAGTCTATTGTGAGACCATTTCTGGGATAGTCCAAACTCAATCCGCAGCTACGACATTTGGAGAGCTTGGTGTCAACCAGATAGCTCCAGTTCCTCAAACTCTACATAGTTTCGGGTTGCGGTGAGACACACCATAGTATGTGTATCTAATTTAGGGTCATCCCATCCTCGTCTTTATCATATGAGGGGGGCATATGAGGCAGATGCTCTTGTAGCTGCAGGTACTACTCATATTCTTTCTCATTTAGCATTCGTATTATTCGACTCATGTGTTACTAATTATTTTATTATCTTCGATTGTGTGCATCGACTAGATATGTATTGTTTGTGTTGGTCACGGTGTACTTAATAACCGCTTAGAAAGTGGGGGTTGAATAAGTTGTACTCTTTTTCAAAGTTTGTCATGCGTAGCAGAAGTCTTTATACAAGTTGTTGTAAATACAACAACTAGATGGTCTCCTGTAGAATGATGCTTATAGGGTTTTCAGAGTATGTATACAATCAATCAGATGTAGTTCTAAGATAGCAAATATAGGAAGTAACAACACAGAATTTTCATGTGGTTAGAGGTAAACCCCATACGTCCACATATCCTTCACACTGGAGTATAGTATTTATCAAAATCAAGGCATACACAACTGTATGATTTTAACTAAATCGGTCAATGTATTGTTCACACAAATTGATATAGCTGACTATAGCTTTAAGCCGTTCACACATATTGGCTGAAGGCTCCTTTGAATGACTTCATCTCGCACATATTGAAGCTTCATCTCGAACTTTCTTCATCCCACACAGGTCATAATAGTTCACGTAGTCCACACAGTTCTAATGCTCTCAACGATAAGGTTTGGAATCACAAGTACGAGACCAGCATATGTAGGCTTGAAGGTTCTTGCTATAGTGTGTTGTTCTCTGTAAAGGACTTTGTATATCTTCACTCAAAGATATGTGTTGTAGGCTTGAAGAAATAGATTGCTCTTTAAAGAAAATGAATGCTTCAGAATGTTGATCAATCAGTTCATGTGTGTATATATGCAATGTCCTCTAGATCGGGCTATTTATAATCTCAGAAAGAGATCCACTGTAAATGTAGCTTATTTCCGGCTGGTGAGATGTGGACAGATCGGACCGGCGGCTTGCAGAATATTTGAATTAATTCCGTATTTAATGCTTCAGACATTCCTTTTGGCATTCACTGAATGCTCTTTAGTCCAAAGTCTGCAGCCGCATTAAATGATGTCCTGTCAGCATTAACCATGAATACTTTGTGAATAATAAAGACTTATCTCACAACGGTTTAAAGGTATAAGTCTAAACCCAGTTGGATTTGTATTTTACTTTTCCTAAGTAAAATACCTATAGCTTATTTGCTCTAGCCAACATTCTTGTTGTTATACGATAGAATCTTCATTAACTGTAGGAATACATCTTTTTGGATGCTGTATGAAGATCACTGTAGGGATAAGTTGTAGGATGCAATTTATCAAAGCACTTAGAGTATTATTTTTCCCAATAATTTCTCCCTCTTTGATAAAACATAAGGCTGTCTTCAAGTCTTCTGTCGGATGATCTGATCTTCGAGACATAGACTAAAATTTGAACCGCTCGCAGCCAAGTTCTAAAATTTCAAATACTACAAGACTAAGTGTATTAAAACTTAACTTATGATTGGCTCGTATACACAATATTACAGTAAGTAGTCTATTTATATACAACTTAATCTATGAACTGTTTGCAGACAATTTCTTACAGCTTTAGACTTAGCAACTTTTATACTTAGTAAATAATTTCAATATATATTGCAATCAAATAGTAAATGAAGGTCAAAAGCTATAATCGATTGGGACAAATCAAATATTTTATTAACAGTACTTATTTACAGTGTTTTTCAGGAATTGAAATTACGTTGGGAGATCAAAATAAGAAAAATACAACATAAAGAATTTATCTTCTATAATGCTGCTATCTGGATGATTTCCTGATGGTATCATGTTCGTTTCCTCTCCACCAGTTAACTGGAGAGTCTTTGCCTTGATCCCTGAAGATACTTCTTTCCTATGGAGTTATGTCAAGGGCAAGAATCCAGTCTTACGGGTTAGTAATTTGATCACCCTTCAAGTGTCTTCCTTTCAGCTTGATTTGAATAGGATGTTTTCCTTCTGATAGTAGTATTAAGAACTCATTTGCTGCAGCATCCAGTGTCTTGTAGTGGTTCAAGATTGAAGACTACCTAATGAGTAGGCAAAAGTAATGTATCCGTTCATTGTTTTCCCATGCCTTGTGTTCTTTTGCTGGCAGTTGTCTATCTGTACGTAGTTGAGTATCAGTTGGCTTCTGTACTGCATCTTCCCATGGGGACTTAGGATCATGGAACTCGGAACGAGAACCAATCACTTTGTATCCCTTGGCACCTTGACCTGGCATGGGACCGACCAGTATCGCGATGGCTGCAGCAACACCTTCATCAAGAATAGCTTCCATGTCCTGTTCCCTCTCCATCTACCACTTCCTTCCAGCTTATGAGCCTCGTCATTCTTTTTGGTATTATCAAGCTCAGTGAATTTATCATGGATCTCCCAGAGAATACCTATAGACTTAGCTTGATTGTTCTGAATGTCCTTAATTGAGGGTTTAAGACTTGAGACTATTGTAGTCAGATCATCTATCTTTTGGTCGTGGATGATAAGTCTTTCCCCGGTGTATTCAAGGGCAACTATGGTTTTATCTTTTGCGACCCTTGGCTTTTATTTCTCTTGCTTGAAATTCGGCTCTTAGTATTGTTGAAGCTCATGAAGGGGTTTGTATATGGCATTGGGCAGAAGTCTGAAGGCTTCTTCGACATCCTGCATAGTCCTTCTCAGTAAAGTGAATTCATCCAATATTGTTCCTTGTATCTACTCAAGTTCTTTCCCAGCATCATATAGGGCTTTGCCAGCATCCTTCAGAAGGACGATTTGACTGCCGATGGCTTGAAAGTGAACTATTTTAGCTTTGGTCCGTAGAGAGTAAGGATGGGATATTGTAGTGGATGAGGGTTCTCTTTCATATATGATGACTAGATTGCGTGTAGGCTTCTTTGGGCTGTCATCGGAGAAGAACTCCTCATCTGGTTCAGATGGTGAACTTGTAGAGTAAGAGGGACTGAATCCTCCTCTTGGATGGCATGGGTTGCTTCCTCCTGGGTTGGAGGGAATTGTTGCTCCTGCTGCGGGGCCGATGCAGTAACATCATTGATGACATGAAGGACTGATTCCACCTGTTGCTGAGTGGTTGTGGCAACATCTTTGGTTATAGGAGGTACTGATCCCTCCTGTAAGTTGGTAGTTTGAGCAGCTTTATCCTGCTGAGTAGGAGACTTAGGCTTTTCAGATGACTGCCTTGAAGTCCCCTGGCCTAGAGTGGCCTAAATGTTAGTGAATTCCTTCTCATGAGTGTCTTCACGACTCATTCATATCCCTGTCTGTAAGGCTTCATCGTTGCTGTTAGAGTCGGGATCGGGATGGTGACTTGAGCTCTGAGTGCCGTCGTGGGAAGGTTGTTTTCCTTTGAGTTGGACCTTCCCCTTTTCCACGTAATATTATTTAATGAGTTCATGTAAGAAAGGATCATCCTACTGGATCAAGGCCTCGACGTTGTTAGTGTCCATTACCTCTAGTAGAAACAATCACTCGTCCTTCCAGTTTTCCCAATTATGCAAGGTGTCATAAAGGGCAATCTGTAACTCTTCCAAACTTTGAAGCGTTCAATTGCTGCCTCAATCTGGACCTAGAGGACAGTCTAGCTTAATATTGCCTAAGGGAGGGACTCCAAACGTTATAGGGTTCTAATGCCTGGTTGGGATCCTCTACAGGTGCGGGAGCCTGCGGAGGACATGGATTCCTGACAGGGTGAGGTGGGAGAGGGTCTCCTTATTAGGGTAGAAGCCCTATGAGGAGAAGTGACTGTCGACTCTGAAAGGGGCAGCCGATTCACCAAGTCCTTCAAGATTTCAAAAAACATGTCATCCGTCATAGTCGCAACTAACTCAGTATCTTATGTGGGAGCAGCCACTGTTTCTTCCATATGAACAGATTCTGATGGGTTAACTACTGCAGGGGAAAGTATAGTAGGCGGAACCTCATGGACCGCTGCAGTCGGCTGAGGTGCTGTAGGAATAGCTTACGACTTTGAAGACTCCTTCTTAGTCTTACGCTTCTTCTTCTTCTCGACACTGATGGTGAGTTGCTGTTGGGAATCGCCTTTTTCTTGCTTACAGGCCTCTTCTTCTTGTCGCTGTCACCAACTTTGGCCATGGAAGAGTGACCACTGACATCCCTTAGGTCACTCGACATTGGCATAGAATTTGGGTTCGTCCTGTGGGCAATAGGCGTAGACTTGTTTTACAGTGTTGGTTTGGAACCACCCAAGAACATCCCTACAAGAATCTTCTTTGTAACAGGTGATTACTGGATACCACAACTTATCAATATATAGTTCAGCATGAGATTGGAGGACTTTTTTACCGATTCTGGATTGGTAGCCTTCTCCTATAGGCGCTTCAGAACAACATGGCACCAATTCACCTTTTGACCATATATAATGGCCGTCATCATCCTAAACCTGAGATTAATGCACATCTAAAATGCACCGATTCTGTTCTACACAACTCGGCAGCAGAACTCATACAAGTAAAAATAAGGAAGAGTGATGCTCTTGTTATGGCATGAAGGATGAACATCTACAGCGTTGGGATTCCTAGTAAACAGCTTCAAATTTGCTTCAACCATTCTATCATCCCCAAATCCAGTTCCTACAGAGTGGGGCCACCAGAAGGAATCTTGTAGAGTTTGTCCAGAAGTTCCCTAGTTATTGAGATCTTATTATCATGTACAGTACTCACGATAGCAGTTAAAGGAGAGCCTTTCTTGTCAGATGCGTAGATGAAACCGGCATTCAAATAAAATTTCTCTATGATTGATTCATCATAGTTCGCTGGCTGTAGGCTGCCTAGTCTGTAAATTCCTTGTTGTTTGACACAAGAAACCACCAAGTTCATCCCTGTCAAGTCTTCTTCCTCAGAGATGCATCATTCTTGTAACACGGTTCTGGCAAAGGTTCTGCCATGAATTATGGTTTCCTTCTTCTTCAGATACATAGATGAAGTCTGGGACTGGGATGAAGTAATTTTCACACAGAGAAGAGAGGTGAAAACAGAGAGAAATTTGAACAAAAAAAAAAAAATATTCAAGTATGTAGGTTGTATGTTGTACGCTCGTACAATTTGAAAATGCAGTAAAGAGTCCTTTGATCATCATACTGGCCCTTTTATTGGTGCGTAGAGGCTAGGTTATAGTGAACGGCCAGATTTAAGGGATGAAAACCATTTTTGAATAAACATACAGGATGAATACGGACATAACTATACGTCTTATCTATAAATTTTGAATTTAATGCCTGGTACCACCTCTGACATTACACCTCCACTATCGCACGCTTAAGTAGTTTAAATTTTAAAATCATGGTAGTCAAGGCTTTAAAATCCATATGTCATTTCGATTTTGAAAGACAAATCGTTTTACATTCAGACAGTGCATGTGGACATAAAGATGTTTTAAAAATATTAAATGTATGGAATTGGATACAATTAAAATATTAATTGAAATACTTCAATGTATGTGCTATATCTTTAAAAATATAGTTGCCCCCTCAAAAGGCATATACAGGATTCAATTCTTACAGCTATTAGTGATTAATACTGTATTTATGAGTCATGCTGTGGTCCCCATTAATTAACACACACTACAGTTGTAGAAAGGTAATTGTACCCTCTTATTCCTACAATAAGGATATGACTTGTAGTACTGTGTGTACAATTAATACGTATGGACACTGTATCATGGGTCTTACAATGTTCCTCATTAATTGATAAGTACAATAAAACTTACATGGGGTTCAATCGAGCTGTAGCTCCCCAATTTCTGACGGAGCATGCAGAACCTCATTGTGCTGAGAGACTTTGTGAAGATGTTGGCAATCTGCAAGTCCATTTGCACTTTTTCAATCCGGACATCCTTGTTCTCCACATGAATTCTCATGTAAACGTGCTTAGTCCTCGAATGTAATACAGTATTATGCCTGACTGTAATTGTACTTGTGTTATCACACATGATAGGAGTTTCTTTTGCCTCGATGGCATAGTCCTGTAGTTGTTGCTGATCCACAGGATCTGCATACAACAGTTTCTTCAAGCCAAATATTTTGACTCAGCTATAGAAAGCGAGCTGGCCACTTACTTCTTACTGAACCATGACACAAGTCTAGGTCCAAGGAAGTGACAAGTTCCACTTGTACTCTTCCTATACAGCTTGCAACCTCCAAGATCCGAGTCGTTATAGCCTACCAAATCGAATCCTTCTTCCTTAAGATACCATAATTCTACAATGATTGTTCCTTTAACGTATTCGTTTGGCTGTGGTGAAGTTTGACTCCTTAGGCGCAACCTAATATCGAGCTCATACTCCTAAAGCAAATTGGATATCGGCCCTGCTGGCTGTTAGGTACATGAGTGAGCCCATAAGCTTCATGTCGAGTGGTTGGTCCACTGGTTTCCCAACTTTGTCAGCACTTATCTGTGTGGAAGTGCTTATGGGGCTCGATGATGACTTTGAGGTGTTCATCCCGAATTTCTTGAGCAGCTCCTTGTTGTATTTCTCCTGGTTGATGAATATACATGCAACATTAAGAAATAACTAGGTCATCCTATCATACTCATTTCAAATTTACTTTGCATGGGATGAGAGAACTTCTTACACAAATTAAGGTTAGTTGAACAAAAAATAATATCATCTATATAGATTTATACCATAAGAAGGTCATCACCTTCATGTACTTTGAAGAGTGTTTTGCCGACAACACCTTTCTCAAATCCGCTATTGATGAGATAAAGTGAGAAGGTTTCATACTAGGCCCTAGGTGCTTGCTTAAGTCCATACAGCGCTTTGCTTAACCTGTAGACAAGGTCACCTTCCTCCATGCTAGAAAACGATGGAGGTTATTCAACATACACTTCTTCAGCTAGAGATATGTTCCGGGAGGTCTTTTAGAGCCTCTTGAGTGAGTTGTAGAGTTTGCTATCATTTTGGTTTCGAGAGTGGGACCCACATATAAGACCCCATATTGAAAGGTATAGCAAGTGCATTGAACTAGTACTAGAGATCGCTCATCTCATACTTATTGGGAAATAATCTTGAGCATCAGAATGAATATTTGAGATCGGGATATGATATGTACTGATGATTGAATGAAGCTATTATTTAGAATATATGACTTCTTCAATCAGTCGTAAGGGGCCCAATATATCCAGGTCTGTTCGGGTCATTATCGTGACGGTTCAAGTAGAGTGATGTGCAAAAGTCGACCTTCTGAAATGTTTAAATTGCCATTCAGGAATGTGATCTTAACATCCATTGATATATGATGAAGTTCTTATGAGCAGCAAATGCTAGGAATATCATAATAGTTTCTAATCTGGCTACAGGGCAAATGTTTTATCGTAGTCTACGACTTCTTCCTATCTCTAGCCTTGGCAACCAGTATGGACTTGCTTATTATAACAAGGCCATTCTCATCCTTTTTGTTTCAAAGCACCCATTTAGTTCCAATTATCGCTTGATGGGTTGGCCTGCGAACTAAGTACCAAACATCATTTATTTCGAAATCATTTACATCTTCTTCCATATATGTAATCTAGTGTGAATTGTTAAGATCTTAAATGGCCGACACAAATTCTGATTGAGATAAGAGTATAGCTAGTGTGCACATGGAAAGTCTACAAAGTTCAGCTTTAGACTTCCATATAGGGAATTGAGAATGCTCATGTCCAGATTCAGTTTCCTCTTGTTCATAAAGTACAGTTCCTTGTGTACTCTGTACTCTTCTTCTGGTGGAAACACCAACATCAATATCACTGATAACTAACTCATGTGGGTGATCTCTTAACCACCTCATGTCGGGTTCTAAGTATGCATCCCTTGTTGTGTGCTGTTAGGCTGTATGTTCAGCTTAACATCAGCTTCAACTATATCATTTGGTCTTACAGCAGTGGGATGTATTTCTAGAGTGATGACAGGGTCTTCCTGAGGCTGTTGGATTTCCTCATGATTTAAGGTCTGGACAGCTTGGGTTAGGTTGTCTATTCCTGTAGGATCTCGATGGGGTTCATCGAAGACAACATGGACTGACTCCTCCATAATCAGTTTCTTTTTGGTGAAAATCTCGAATGCCTTGCTGATAGAGGAGTATCCAACAAATATACCCTTATTGGATTTCTCATCAAAGGTCTTGAGTTGATCCTTCCCATTATAATAACTAACACCTGTTGGGTTTTTACGTGTATCCAATACAATAAATATGAGCAAAAACGCAGCGGAATAAATTAATGAAAAACCGAGACTAGGATCTACATGCAGTAATTTAATTGATTTATTAATAGTCCATTGAATTACCTTAATTCGCAGAACAGATCTGAACACAGACTAGAAGCTGATTAAATCCTCTTCCTCTTTCGGTGATCCACACACGAACAACTGGTACAAGCCGGATTGCTAGATCTTTACGAATAATGTTGATAAACAGTACGACAATTAATTCCTTTCTAGAAGGATATGTACTCTTGATCAAAATCAACTAAGGGAAGAGGACGTAGATGGCCGAAATGAATCTCCGGACTGAAAACAGTTCGGGCGATCTGTTGGGATATGGGGGGCGATTTTTGGGTCTTGCAAAACTAGGGTTGTGCAATTTTTCTTATGACAACTCCTTGCCCTTGATCCTTATTTATACTTAATAAACCCTAGAGTCAAACTCTAGTATTTGCTTAGTTGCTCCTCAACTTATTAAATAATACAGTACATATAATATCTTATATTATATATATTACGTATTATTTAATCCTCTAATAAATATAATTTCTAATATTATATTTATCTTTTACAGTTGATTAAATAATATAATATATAATATCATATATTATTTATTACTTATTATTTTCTTTAATAAATATAATATCTAATATTATATCGATTAATTATTCTTGCTTATCTTTAGTTGTCGTGTGTGTGACCCAAAAGACTTATATTATGTTGGCCATTATTTAATGCCTTATTAAATAATAAATAATAAGCGATCTATAGCAAGACATTATGACTACCCAAATAATACAGCTTTATAGTCAACGTGTCAAATCCCTTTGTCGCGTGATATCATATTTGAACTAAGTCATGGATATTGTCATACTTATTATGTTCAAATGCTTTCTCGATCTTAAGTAGACTGATTGAATCAAAGGACTCTTCATTTGAGCATGGCCATTAATTTCCTTCAGTCCTACTTATCGAGGGGCCCAGCAGACATCTCTCTCACTAAATAGAGGACAAATCTCCATCTTGATTATTCATCTCCCTCTACATGACTCCCACTAATCCCGATCACTAACTTTATGATCACCATATTTCAGATGATGTTGGATTACGTCAAGGCATAGCAGTTATCATGTTGGACTATGATTGTTTCAGATTCAAGGATTTATTGACATACTGTTATATTGAGATTTACTTAGGACATTTCCATGCAATGGTCTCAATGCGGGTCTGTCCAGTATTAGTTCTCCAACAATACCCATAAAATTGATCTGTACCATACGTACAATCAAATTTATACGAGTATATTAATCACTTGAGACTCTATTCAACGCGACTGGACCAGGGACATTTGAATAAGCTTATTATTCTCGAATAACTATTATTCGATTATTATAATATTAAAACATGCAACATTATAATAATCAGCAAGAAATAAATGATATCAAATAACTTTATTTAAATGTGACAATTATAAATCTAGGCACATCGAATGTCCTAGGGCACTATTCCCAACAATCTCCCACTTGCACTAGGACCATTCATTCATGACTTTTAGTCATATCGATTTAGCATGCTCAACATGATTTCCTTGTGAAGAGTCTTGGTTAGTGGATCTGCAACATTATCTTCCGTTGCTACTTTGCATATTGTAATATCTCCTCGTCTGACGATCTATATGATTAGGTGATATTTTTTGAGTATATGTTTGGAATTATGATGGGACCTAGGATCTTTAACTTGTGCAATAGCACCATTATTTTCACAATAAAGGCTTATAGGACCCTGGATGGTCGGTACCACTCCTAGTTCGGTAACAAACTTCTTGATCCATATGGCTTCCTTAGCTGCATCTGATGCTGCCAAGTACTTAGCTTCTGTTGCAGAATCTGCAACCGTGCTTTGATTGGAAATCTTCCAACTCATAACACCTCCATTCAATACAAACACATAACCAGTTTATGATTTAAAATTGTCTTTATCGGTTTCGAAACTTACATCGGCGTAACCATTTACAACCAGCTTGTTTCCCACCCCTCCATAAATCAGGAAAGCGTCCTTAGTTCTTCTTAAGTACTTTAGGATGGTTTTCACTGCTGTCCAGTGACTTTCACCTGGATTTGATTGGTATCGACTTGTCATGCTAAGGGCAAACGATACATCTAGTCAAGTACAAATCATGGCATACATGATCGATCCAATGGCCGAAGAATATGGAATATTTCTCATGCGGGCTCGCTCATCAAGAGTCGAAGGACTTTGAGTCGTACTTAGATGAATTCCATGATACATTGGCAAGAGTCCTCTCTTGGGGTCTTGCATATTGAACCTCTTCAATATTTTGTTAATGTAGGTACATTGACTCAGACCAATCATTCTTTTTGATCTATCTCTATAGATATTTATCCCAAGAATGTAAGCAACTTCTCCTAAGTGTTTCATTGAGAAACAACTTTCCAACCAAGTCATGACTGTCTGCAAGGTGGGTATGTCATTTCCAATGAGTAACATATCATCTACATATAAGACTAAGAAAATAACCATGCTCCCACTAACCTTCTTGTACACACATGGTTCATCTTCATTTTGAATAGACCCAAACTATTTGACAGTTTCATCAAAATGAAGATTCCAGCTCCGAGAAGTCTACTTCAACCCATAAATGGATCTTTGAAACTTGAATACCTTTTTAGAATTTTCTGGACGAACAAAACCCTCAGGTTGTGTCATGTACACATCCTCGAGTAAATTTCCATTAAGAAATGCTGTTTTGACATCCATTTGCCATACTTAATAATCATAGTATGCGACAATGGCAAATCAAATTCTAGTTGATTTAAGGATGACTATTGGCGAAAAAGTCTCATCATAGTCAACATCATGAATCTGTCTATAACCTTTTGCCACTAGTCTAGCTTTATAGGCTTGCAGATTATGGTCGATGTTTTTTTTCTTTTTGGAGACCCATTTGCACCCAATGGTTTTAACACCCTCAGGTGGATCTATCAAGTTGCAAACTTGATTGTCATACATGGACTATATCTCTGACTTCATTGCTTCTAGCTATTCCTCGGACTCTGGTCCTGAAGCAGTTTCTGTATAGCTACTAGGCTCATCATCTATGGGCGATGCGTTATTATCCTCTGTTACGAGATACCCATCTCTCTTAGGTTGTGTCGCATCCTATCAGATTTACTAGGGACTTGTGTACTTTGAACTGGCTCTTCAACTGATTGTTGAGACTATTCAGTTTCTATCGGTGAAGCGATGTCTTCTTGTGGTTCTAGAGTTTCCTCGAGAATTACTCTTCTCACATTGTCTCTTTTGGAAATAAATTACCTTTCTAAGAATACAGCATTTCGAGCAAAAAACACTTTGTTCTCTACTGGATTATAAAAGAAATATCCTTTAGTTTCCTTAGGATATCCAATAGATAAACATCTTTCAGATCTGGCTGCCAGTTGGTCAAACACTTGGCGCCTTACGAACGCTTCGCAATCCCAGATCTTTAGAAAAGACAAGTTTGGTCTTTTACCAGTCCATTTCTCAAATGGTGTCTTTTCAACTGCTTTAGATAGAACAAGGTTAAGGGTGAATGTTGTTGTTTCTAAGGCGTGGCCCCAAAATGATAACGGATGCTCCGTTCGACTCATCATGGATCGAACCATACCTAATAAAGTTCGATTCCACCTCTCGGACACTCTGTTATGCTCAGGTGTTTCAGGAGGAGTAAGTTGTGAAACAATACCACAACCCCTAAGATGATCATCGAATTCTTGGCTCAAGTATTCGCCACCTCGATCCAATCAAAGGGCTTTAATTATCTTGCCAAGTTGATTCTGTACTTCACTCTGGAATATTTTGAACATTTCAAAAGATCATGTTTATATTTCATAAGATAAACATATCCATACCGGCTAAATCATCAGTAAATATAATGAAGTATTGGTTTCCGCCTCTGGCATGAGTGTTAAGAGGTCCGCATACATCAGTATGTACTAGGCTTAAAGATCACTAGCCATTTCTCCATGACCGGTGAAAGAATTCATCGTCATCTTGCCCGATAAGCAAAATTATCATGTACCATATGATTCATAGTTCAAAGAGTCTAAAAGTCCATCACTATGGAGTTTATAAATGCGTTTCTCATTTATGTGACCAAGTCGACAATGCCATAAGTAAGTCGGATTAGAATCATTGAGCTTAGGTTTCTTGGATGCAATGTTATAGACTTCCAAAGTGTCGGACTCATCTAGATGAATATTGTAAAGGCCAGTATATAACTTTGCGGTACGATAAAGCAAGACATCGAAGAAAATAGGAATAATATTATTCTTAATAAGAAAATTGTAACCTTCACAATCTAATGTAGAAACTAAAATAATATTCCTATTCATAGCAGGATCATAATAGCAATTGTTCAAAGCTAACAAAAGCCCATTGGGTAAAACTAGATCATAAGTTCCTACAGCTAGTGCAACAACTCTTGCTCCATTACCGGCTCTTAGATCCACTTCTCCTTTCTTCAGCTCTCTACTACTTCTCAACCCCAGCACATTTGTCCAAATGTGAGATCCACATCCTGTATCCAGTACCCAGGAGTTAGAAGTAGATAAGTTAACTTCTATAACAATTATACATGTGGCAGTCTCACTACCCTTGGTACGCTTTGCTCTTACAAGTAAACCTACAATTTCTTTTCTAGTATCCTAGTTTATTGCAATGATGGCAATTTCCATCTTTGGGAGCTTTAGCCTTGAAAATTGGCTTAGTAGAGTCTTTATATTTGGCAACTTTTGCCTTACCCTTGCCCTTGCTTGTTCTTAAAAGACTTCCCTTTGCTGACCATCAGCACGTGGCTTGATTACTTTCTTATACTCTTCTCAGCCGTTTTAAGCATCCCATGCAGCTCAGCAATGGACTTCTCCATCTCATTCAAATTATAGTTCATTATGAACTGACCGAAACTATCGGGTAATGAGTTTAGGATCATATCCGTCGAGTGCTCCTTAGAAAGTGGAAAACCAAGCCTATCAAGATGATCAATATATCCTTTCATCTTGAGTACATGAGCACTGACAGATGTCCCCTCAACCATCTTGCAAGCATACAAGGCTTGAAAGGTCTCATACCTCTCTTGCCTAACATGCTTCTAGAAAGTTTCCTTAAGGTGAGCATTAAGCCCATAAGCTTCAATTTCTTCCAGATTCTTCTGAAGTTCTGGACAAATGGTAGCCAACATAAGACAATTGATATCAATGGAATCATCACAATGTTTCTTCCCCTTGTCTTTTGTTGCTTTGTTTGCATTGTCAGTAGGCTCATCGGTAATTTCTTCCTCAAGAACATACAACTTTCTTTCTTGATTGAGAACAATTCTCAAGATCCGTATCCAATCCAGATAGTTGTTGCCGTTTTTTTTGAGCTTGTCCTTCTCAAGGACGAATCGCAGTGAAATGGTGGACGTGTTGTTTGATGCCATTATACTATCTACAAAATTCAAAATGCAAAGTATTTAGTCACATTATTTTATTTCTCGCAAAATACTCCCACTAAAATAAAGTACCCTCAATTATACAACATTTGTAATTTTAGTAGGCTAAGACCTGCACAATTCTAAACTCACTTTTGGCATGATGCCTATAATTGAGCTACGTTAGGTGGATAACTCTTTATTGATTACATCATATGTAACCCTTAGATTATATTTATGGGATTTGACATCTTATGCCCAAGCATGTTATAATCACATCTTTTGCCTTAAGGTTCAAAACTATTTTGAATCCTTAGTTCATTAAAACATATAGGTATCACCATTACCCATCCCACCTTACTAAGATAATCCTAGCACCCAGCTTTGGCATGACCTGCTTAAGATGATTGAAGTCTTGATAGGTGTTTTAATTGAACGGCATTAAAAAAATTTTGACGAAGGGTTTTATACTATGTACCATGTCTATGTTGGCTAACTGACATCTAAACATACATCGCATCACATACATGCATAAATTTAAACATACATAGCATCACATGACATAATACACATATGACCGTGTATGGAATGACCATAATCCTAACGTGATTTTCATGAGCCAGCATGAAAATACCAAAGGTCAACCTAAAGGGTATAATTGGTCTTCATTGATCTTCCAATACCTTGGAACGTCATACGCGATCAATTGGCCCCTCGAGCCTGTCCTTCGTCTCCTTCTTGTCTTCATTACATTAATGAAAAATACTACACTAGTAAAATTAAATTACAAGAGGGCAAACGACATGCAGGCCATAAATTATAACAATAAATTACAAGAAGATATGCATACCGTAAAAACAAATTAATATTAAACGACATGCAGGCCGTAAAAACAACCCAAAAATTAAATTAAAACATCCAATCACATTGGTCAATTAATGGTCATGCCATACACCAAACATATACTAAAATTAATCATCACATAATTAATTAATCATACTCTTTAAATTAATTATCAAATAATTAATTAAACACAATTTTAATCTGCCTGATAGTCAGGTATAAGACTAGTATCCGATCAAAATTAACAAACTGGATCGCTAGCCCAGATGGCCGAGCGCCCCTCACCCACACACGGCCGCGCGATTTCAAATCCCGCCAGCCGCAAAAATGCATTTTTAAAACATATATTTAATTTTACAAAACAGGAGTTAAAAGAAGTATCAATGAATTAAATTCACAAGAAGGGTGCTGGCCGAGATGGTCAGGGCGCGGTCGTGGGTTTTGATCGGCACGGGATCGAATCCCTTCAGGCGCGGTAATATTTTGCTAATTTTTCGCAACTCGCGGGTCCTGGTCTGACCTGTACCCGACCCGAGTCTTCCCGACCTTCCCGAACCTGCCCGAATCGCTGTGCTATTCCAGAACAGTTTTGGACAGCAGTTTATGCGAAAATCAATCCAGAAAATTAATTTTGAACGATGCGATTCAATCAAATTAAATCAAAAAAATATTTATAAAATCTCTATTTCATAAATATGATCAAGAACATAATTTTATATAGTCAAATCATATAAAATATGTACTACATAAAAAACTAAATCACTGCAAGCTGGCTCCGATACCACTGTTGGGCTTTTACGTGTATCTAATACAATAAATATGAGGAAAAAAACAGTGGAATAAATTAACAAAAAACCTATACTAATGTTATATTATTCCGAAAAATTGAGGGTGGACGAGTCCCTCTACACGCCCGAGCAAATGAGAAAGGGTAGCCGACCCCAATGCAAGGCTAAAGTTTTCCAAGTATCTCCCAAATTACAAGACGATTACATGTAAACTTTCCTACTCCTAATATAGGGGTAGGACATTTTATCGAGTTCAATAAGGCCACGGATTTTCCTATCAATATTGGATATATCGTGGAAATTAAAATCATGATGATCACAACCTTTGTTAGCCAAAAGGTCGGCAACGGCATTGCCCTCACGAAAAATATGTGAAAAATAAATTTCATATTTTTCCACAAGGGCCCGAATTTTAATAATGAGGCTACGGAGTTGCCAATGACACGAAGATGAATGCTCAATCAAGTGGAGTGCAACCTTCGAATCGACCTCCACCCAAATTTTATTAAAATTGTGATCGATGCAAATATCGAGCCCCCTCCAAATGGCGAATATTTCAGCAAAGTTGTTGGTTTGGGCCCCAAGAAATTCGGAGAACATGAAGAGCGGGTTGCCGAGATGATCCCGAACAATCCCCCCCGCGGCCGCATTGCCCGGGTTGCCCCTCGCAGCCCCGTCCGTATTGAGTTTCCACCATCCCATGTCCGGCTTAATCCAACGGACAGCCTTGATTTTGTACCTCGGCCCCGGGGCCGGTTTGATGCCCACATAATCGGCAATTCTGTCCGCTCCCTTCCAAAATTGCGTTTTAATTTTGCCCTGAAGTTTGAGATTGTAGATGTAGTTCCAAATACGCTTACACACAACTTTAGGCGTAAAAGGAACGTTATTAAATCTCTTATCGTTCCTGCAGCACCAAAGAAACCATAAAATAAGGATCGGGATGATGTGAAAAATGTGGATATTGCCCTTGGCTTTACCAAACCAATTGGCAATGATAAGATTGAAATTAGATGACACAAGGACTTTGATCCCCGCAATATTATGAAAATAATTCCAAACAACTTTAGCAATCGGGCCAGTAAGAAAGAGATGCGGAAGATTCTCAACACCATTACAACAATAACAATTATTGGTGGCAACAATGCCCCTCCGCAAAAGATTATCCGGCGTTGAGATCCATTTATTAAGCACCTTCACCATAAAAAGAGAAATGGTAGGTGTGATAAGTGGATTCCAACAATACCGAAGAATATTATGCGGAGGGTTTTTTTTACGAACCATCCCCCAAGCGGTTTTGAAAGTAAAAATCCCATTAGGGGAAAGAGTCCATAAAGGCTTGTTGTCGGAGGAGAAAGTAGGTAGAGAGCAAATATGGTCACAAATGCCAAGCGGGAGTTTGCGACTAATTTTTTCCCTATCCCAATCCCCGTTATTCCAATAAAAACCAATTTTATCTTTGGACTTATTATGGTAAAAATTGGTGAGAGGGCTGAATTCACACCAATTGTCATGCCAAAAGGACACATCAGCATTACCACTATGCCAAAAAATTTTATCATTCGCGATCGATCTAATACCACAAAGGTTTTTCCAAGTAGGAGAACTTTTGGGATTAAATTTAATAATCATGGGGTGGATCCGAGAACAATATTTTTGAAGTAAGAAATTGGACCAAATGTTATTAGAAGTTCTGAATCTCCACCACATTTTAACATGGGCAGCCTGAATAATGTCATTGAAATCCCGACAGCCAAGACCCCCCTCATCCTTGGGGAAACAAAGTCGATTCCAAGCCGCCCAATGCAACTTACGTTTGTTGTCATTAGTTCCCCAAAGAAATTTGTTGAAAAGCCTTTCTATGAAAAGAATGACATTCCCAGGGGGTTTAAGGACTTGTAAGTTATAAAAGGCAATGGAGTTTAAAACCGAATTAATTAATTCAAGACGCCCCCCCGTCGAAAGCAAGTGGTGGTTCCAAGTAGTGATTTTATTTTTAATTTTCGATAGGAGGGGACCGTACATATCAAAGGATTGAAAACCTTTCCAAAGGGGGACGCCAAGATACGTAAACGGTAAATCAGCTTTATTAAACCCCGAAATTCTTTGCACCCAACTAACAATTTGGGGAGTCGGATTGTTCATCACAAAATTACTTTTATGGTTGTTGATCTTATGACCAGAAACATTCTCATAGTGGAAAATGCAATTATTGAGAATGTGAAGACTTCTATTGGAAGAATTAAGAAAAATGAGAATATCATCGGCATACGCAAGATGCGTGATTTTCACTTTTTTCTTAATCTTATAATACATCGAAGGATTATTGGAAAACATTCGATCAATACTCCTAGAAAAGTAATCCGCGGCAATCACAAAAATGAGAGGGGAAAGAGGGTCCCCTTGTCGAATACCTCTCCCACTTTTGAAAAAAACCCTCGTATGAACATTCACAAGGACCGAAAACCAACAATTAAAAATGCACGATTTGATAAAACCAATCCAAACATTAGAAAAACCAAAGCTAGACATCACTTGAAAAATAAAATTCCAATTGATCCTATCATATGCTTTTTCCAAGTCGAGTTTAATAATAGTATTAGTTACCGATTGAGATATATCATGGGTAACTTCGTGAGCCATCAAAATATTGTCCGTAATATTTCTACCTTTGATGAAGCCCGATTGGGCCGGATTGATAATGGAAGGGAGGATATTGCCAAGTCTTTTACTAAGGATTTTCGCAATGATTTTATAAGAAGTATTACATAAGCTAATCGGACGAAAATCTTTCCATGATTGAGGATTATTATTTTTCGGGATGAGTGTAATGGTGGTGGAGGTGAAGGCCCGAGGCAACGAGGAACCACCAAAAAAATCCAAAACGGCATCCAAAACATCCCAACAAACAATATCCCAACATATTTGATAAAATTTAGCGTTAAACCCGTCCGGTCCGGCAATACTATCCCCATCCATATCAAAAACACAACTTCTAACTTCATCAATTGTAGGATTACTACAGAGACTATTATTAAGATCATTGGAAATTATATTAGGCACAACCCGGGGGTCGATGCTGTCTAATACAGAGTTTTGCTCCATAAAACAATTGGAGAAATATGAAACCGCGGACTCACTTATCTCCTCAGGATTCGTGATCGTGCGACCATTGTCACGAATCGAATGAATAAAGTTTTTGTGTCTTTTCTTTTTCACAATGGAGTGAAAAAATTTGCTATTCCTTTCCCCTTCGATCATCCACTTCACATTGGATTTTTGTTTCCAAAAATCCTCTTCCATGGACAGTACTAGGGTAAGGTTGGCGTTCATTTTTTTAAGCTGGATGAGATTATTGATGGATGGGTCGCGATCAAAGTCATTTTCGGCAACTTCAACCGCATAATGGGCTTGATCAATTTTAGTAAAAATATTCCCAAAAACAACCTTATTCCATTCCTTAAGGGTGTATTTTAACCTGGAGAGTTTTTCAACAAGTTTAAACATCCCTCTAGAATTGGTATAAAGTTCCCAAGATTCCTTCACAGTAGATAAGAAAAATCGGTGTTTAATCCACATATTCTGAAATCTGAAGGACGACTTGGGTTTAGATATATTATTACTAAATTGACACAACATGGAATTATGATCCGATTTGAATTTAGGGAGGTGTCTAATGGACATACAAGGAAAAGCCGAATACCACTCTGGGGAGAGAAGGATCCTATCCAATCTTTGCCAAACACCATTACTATACCAGGTGAAGGGGGTGCCCACAAATCCACCGTCAGTCAAGTTGCAGTTTAATAAAGCATCATTAAACTCCTCCATTTCTGAATGGATTGGGACAGCCCCTCCTTTTTTCTCGTCCGGTTGGAGGATAATGTTGAAATCTCCCCCAACCATCCAAGGAATCGGCTTTGGTAGCGGAGAAGATCATCCCAAAGGTCCCTTCTCTGAAGTTTGGTATTTCTACCATAAACCACGGTTAATAAAAAGGGGTTGGGAAGGGAGTCACATATAACTTCCACATGAAGCAACTGCTCCTTATTTTCTAAAATATTGATTTGAAAACCAGGTTCAGAAAAAAGCCAGATATGGTTACTAACATTGGCACAAACATTAGAAAAACCAAAGCGTTTAAGAAAAAAATTGGTGTCCAAATGCACTTTAGGTTCAATGAGAGCCAGGATGTTAAAATGGTATTTTCTTTTTAACATTCTGATTTTATTTTGGGCAGGTTTGTTCCCAATACCTCTAATATTCCAAAAAAGTGTACTAATCATTGAGTGGTTTAGCACTACTTCTAGTCCTCCTTTTTGGAACATTATTAGTTTGGGTTTTATTTTTAGAAAGCCTCTGCTTGCCAGAAATATTGGTTTTTATGTTAATATTCCCTTTAATAAACTTATTCTCATCAAAATCAGAACAAGTGTCATTGTTATCCGAGAAGGAAGGCTCTTGAACCGATTTTTTGGAATTAGTGGACCTGTCGGACCCTCCTCCTGTATCAAAATCAAAATCATCATTAGATTCAGAATCACAAAAACTGCCCGCTACACATTCCATGCTGGAGACCCTGACATCAACAAGAGTTTCACATTCAGCAATATCATGCAAGATAATATTAACAAAAAACCTATACTAGGTTCTACATGCAGTGACTTAACTGATTTATTAATAGTTGGTCGAATTACCTTAATTCTAAGAATAGATCTGAACCCGGACTAGAAGCTAATTAAATCCTATTCCTCTTTCGGTGATCCACACACGAACAACAGGTACAAGTCGGATTGCTAGATCCTTACGAATAATGTTGATAAACAGTACATAAATTAATTCCTTACTAAAATGATTTGTACTGTTGATCAAAATCAACTAAGGGAAGAGGACGGAGATGGCCGAACGAATCTCCGGACTGAAAACATTTTGGCCGATCTGTTGGGAAGGGGGGCAATTTTTGGGTCTTGCAAAACTTGGGTTGTGCAATTTTTCTTATGACAACTCCTTTGTCCTTGATCCTTTATTTATACTAAGTAAACCCTAGGTCAAACTTTAGTATTTGCTTAGTTGCCCCTCAACTTATTAAATAATACAATACATATAATATCTTATATTATATATATTACTTATCATTTAATCCTCTAATAAATATAATATCTAATATTAGATTTATCTTTCCAGTTGATTAAATAATATAATATATAATATCCTATATTATATATTACTCATTATTTATTTTCTTTAATAAATATAATATCCGGTATTATATCTATTAATTATTCTTACTTGTCTTTAGTTGTCGTATGTGTGACCCAAAAGGCTTATATTATGTCGGCAATTATTGATACCTTATTAAATAATAAATCATAAGCGGTCTCTAGACTAAGTCAAATCCATTTAACGTCTATTAAACCATTTAACGCGTCAAATACCTTTGTCGCGCGATATCATATTTGAACTAAGTCATGGATATTGTCATACTTATTATGTTCAAATGCATTCTCGATCTTAAGTAGACTGATTGAATAAAATGACTCTTCATTTGAGCATGGCCATGCATTTCCTTTAATCCTACTTATCGAGGGGCCCAGCAGATATCTCTTTCACTAAAGAGAGGGACAAATCCCCATCTTGATTATTCATTACCCTCTACATGACTCCCACTAATCCCAATTGCGAACATTTATGATCACCATGTTTCAGATGACATTGGTTGACATCAAGGCATATCAGTTATCATGTTGGACTCTATGATAATCTAAGGTTCAAGGATTTATTGACATACTGTTATATTGAGATTTACTTATGATATTTCGATACAGTGGTCTCAGTGCGGGTCTGTTCAGTATTGGTTCTCCAACCAATACCCATAATATTGATCCGTACCATAGGTATAATCATCTGAGGATTATCAATCAAACTTATTTAAATGATATTAAAACATGCACACATTATAATAATTAGCGAGAAATAAATGATATCAAATAACTTTATTTAAATGTGACAATTACAAATCTAGGCACATCGAATGTCCTAGGGCACTATTCCCAACAACACCTGCATTCAAAGATGTGAAAATATGCAACCATAGGAGTTTTATTATTCCATACCTCGTATGCAGTTTTGTAGTGGTGATTGTTTATGATATAGTAGTTTTGTGTATAGTATGATGAATTTTGTTGCTTCTCCAGGAAAACGTTGTGGCAACTTGCTTGCAGCAATCATAGTTCTAGTTGCCTCCTTCAATATCCTGTTCTTTTTCTCGGAAACACAATTTTGTTGAGGAGTCTGGGCTGCTGAATATTCATGTTGGATGCCATTGTCCGCACAGTATTGCTCTATGAAGCGGTTTTTGATTTTTGTGCCCCGTCGGACTGAATGGATACACTGCTCAGTCCTTTCTCATTCTGCATCTTCGTCAGGTGTTCTCGCAGCTTTGTGGTTATCTCCTTATTTCTCAAGAATATTGTCCATGAATACCTCGATGAATCATCAACAATAACAAGACAATATTTCTTACCTCCCAGGATGATATGGTCTACAGAGCCACAAAGATCCATATAGAGTAAATCCAGGACCCTGTAGGTTGAGAGATATGATTTGCTCTTCAGAGAGGTCCTGACTTGCTTACCTTTACGACAGGGTCCGCAGACGTTGTTCTTATAAAATGAAACATCAGGCAAGCCTTTGACCATTCCCGGTTGGCCAATTTGTTGATGGTCTTGAAGTTGATGTGAGACATCCTTTTGTGACATGCCCTGGGTGGCCTAAATGTTAGTGAATTCCAACTCATGAGTGTCTTCAGGACTCATTCATATCCTTATCTGTAAGGCCTCATTATTTCCGTTAGAGTCGAGATCGGGATGGTGACTTGAGCTTTGAGTGCCATCATGGGAAGGTTGTTTTCCTTTGAGTCGGGACTTTCCCTTTTCCACGTAATATTATGTAATGAGCTCTTGGAAAAAAGGATCATCCCCAACTCTGGTACCCTCAGGTAGTTTAACAATAAAAGATTCACAAGGTACACAAGAAAGGTTCAAACGTTTAACACATTCCACAGATATAAATGAGTGTGTCGCTCCAGTATCAAATAGTACATGAATAAGGGAATTAACAAGAAGAGTACCTGAGACAGCAGGTGCGGGTTGGTGATCAGTAGGCCTCAATTCAAACACGCAGGATGGTATTGTCCCAGAGGAGGGTGCAGTGCCTCCTCCGCACCCACGTCCTCTTCCGGCGCCGTATGATGGGGGTTGAGTTTGGTAAGGTGGAGCTTGGTAGTTGGAAACGGCGGGTGCCATAGATGACTGTACAGAACCTTGCTAACTTTGAGAAGATGAATTTGGTGCAGGATTGGCTCACAAATAATAAAGCGACATGTGCCCACTCTTTGCGCATGAAAAACATTTAGTAGCCATCTTATGACACTAGCTCATGGTATGACCAGCTATGCCACAATTGAAATAGTTCTGGCGGAGGGGCCGGTCGGATGTGTCCTTCTGTTTGTACAAAACCGCTGATTTAGAGGAGAAACCAGTTTCTGAGTTCATTCTACTGGTGCTCCCAGACTGGTTAGTGGTCTTCTGATTCTTCTAATTATGTCCGGTGTCAGAACTAACAATAGTACCGGCGTATGTTGTGACTACGTCCTCATATGCCCCCAGAGTTATGCAGTGAAATCCAGCTGCGTAACGTTGGATGTCCTCCGGCAATCATTGTGCACGGTGACAGATCCGTTGATCTTCAGATGGAGCCATTTAGGAGACATAACTTAGTTTGGTTCGATAGGCTCGAATGATTTCTGGCACCGAAAAATTCTGTGGTCCATCACTGAAGAAATTCCGTGCTCGAGCAGTTTGAGCTGACCTAGGGCAGTACTTGTCTCTCAACATTTTGGAAAACTCGGCCCACCCAAATACCCCGTCCTCCTACTTATAGGTCCTCTACCATCGGGCAACAGTGTCACGGAGCTGGTTAATTCCCAGTGGCACCTTCTGGTTCCCTGGGCAGCCGATTACCTCGAAAGCAGTCTCCATTTCGAAGATCCAGTCGTCAACATGTTTATCACCTGATCCGTCAAAGAGCGGTGGCCTAGCTTTCAGCATCTCTACCAGCCATCGGTCCTTCCCGGCATTTTCTTCAATGTTAATGACTAGTACCCGCTCCGCTCGGTTAACCTGGGCGATCCCCACTGCAATGGCCTGGGAAAGAGTCTGAATAAAGGTTGTATTAATGCCTACATTATTCTGGTTTTCTGCCTCTTGATCATGTTGATTATTGGATGGTGGCTGGTTTCCGGATGGGACGGTTTCAGCAGTGTTCCTGTCTTTATTTTGGTTCACAACGGAACCTTGAGCGTCGTTCACGATTCTCCTACCTCCACGACGTGCGATTGTGATAAATGTTTGATCTATAGAGTCAGGTCAGCGCAATTATTCTTTGAGTTCTACTGAGTTCAACATCATACCTAATTTTCAAGAAATATACGTGTTCCTCACTTTGATATTCCCCGAGGAGTTACGGTCGCTTGGAGTGTTGGACTTTGAAAGCCCTCGTACATTTTCAAAAACATTTTGGTAAAACCTTCAATGTAGATGTTTGGCTCTGATACCATTTTTTGTAATGCCCCCAAAATTTGCTAGCACGTTAGAGTGTCGTGAATCCCGTGTGGGACCCACAAGCCATATTTTAAGGATTTTAAAATCTCTCCCTTTAATAATTTTATGAAAGTAACTCCACGATGGTACAACTGCGAAGCGAAATACTTAAGAAAAATAAGTTCACAACACGGTTATTACATGAACTTGGAATTTTTTCATAATTCAGTTTAAAAGTAACGAAATAACAAGTCTTCTACCCGATACTGCTCAAGCCTGACCGGAACCTTCGGGAATGTCCTGCACATATTCAAAAAACTTGCCTGGCATGACGAATCGTGCCATCCAACCTAGTTCAGACAATACGAATAAAAATCCATCAATAGAATAAGATAAGTACACAGTACGATGTTATCTATTCGGTTTGGAAGTAGGTCATAGAATACTCAACATTGCCTTTTCTACCAACACATAAACTCCCAAGGTCGCAACCAAGGGTAACGGAAGTATCTAAACAGGAATACTCCGGACGTGGTTACCATTCAGGTTTTATCCATCAATAAAGTTCTGTACGGGTACACAGGTTTCATCTGCAACACCTCGGCCCATCAATCAATTCTTCAAGTAAAATGAAAACGTAATTTCCGCAAATAGTGACACACAATAAATTCAGGAATTAACATAACATTGTCTGAGCAAGGTACCACTTGCCTTAAGTCCGACGAGAGTAGTTTCCTTGATAACACCACGGCTCAAACGCCCATAATTGAGAGCTCAACCTATAAAACATTCGTCGATTAATACCCTACGGTGATAATAACGTATAGCGACAACTACCCAGCCCCGATTGAATTTTAAACCTAGTTCGATTCATAATGTTGAAACCCAAATTCTACACTTGATAATAATGTGAAACTAAATCATTAATTCCTCGATCATCATTTTATCACAACATTACCTTTTTATTATTCCCTCGATGCAACTACAGCTACACTCAAGTTATCAACTAACTAAATACTGGAGTTCGATATTTCTAAATCCCAGGGTCGAACGGACGAGCACTATTCTAGCAAAATCCTTGCATAGTAGATTATATCTAATTTGATAATTGATAACTAATTTATATTTAGATAATCGAACCTCTACCACAATTTATTATAAGACAAATTTCATAGCATCGGCGGTTCATAAGTTTACTCAGGAGTTTACCTTTTAACCAACAATTTTTACAACAAGGTATACGACGAGCTAACTCGAGATAGGCTTCGTTTAACGATTATGATTAATGCTAGTTTCAACAGTTCAATTATCTTCAAGATTTATAAACTACCCAGAACACCCAAAACCCAATGTGATGCAGCTAACAATACCGAAATGGATCCCAAGATTAGATAAACTTACCTCAATGAACGAAGGAAGAAGGAGAACAATGAATAAAGTTGAAGAACGGAAAGCAACACCTTCAAGATTTCCTCCGAATCTCGGACGATCCACTCTACGATGATAACACGCAGCTAGAAAGGCGATAGATCGGTAAAAGTGGCTGGAGTATGTTTTGAGAGGGGGAGGGAGTGAATTTACTTCGTGAGGAACAGGAGAGGGGTGCTTGATTTATAACAACCGACATCGCTTTACACACGTTATGCCTCAAACATTACGTACCTAAGTCTTTTAGCGTATGTTATCCTGATTGGTTTAACATACGTAAGAAGGGCCAGAAGCCGCTGTCCGAAATGACCCCTTCTATTACGTACGTAACATCTCTGTACTGTAAGTAGCAAATCATGCACAACGTACACAAGGTTGATCATTTAACGTACGTACGGTCAGTTAACTTGTTTGTCGTTATTGCGCCGAAAGTTGTCCTGACCACACGGGATCAAGATTCTCATACGACGACTAAAGATTGCATTACATACGTAAGGCCTAAGCTTTAACGTACGTAATGAGATGTGACTAGCGTACGTAATGCTTCAATAACGTACGTAAGGTTCGTTTCAATCCACTAAGTTATTTTATCACATTTAATCCTTTTAATGCGACTTCCCTTTAGACTCGTCCAGCAATTTCTCGGGGAACAACACGTTGGCCACCGTCATATTCGCACCGATAATTGCTTAACGACATCAAGGTACGTCACTGACATATCATCACCATCATACATTTTCATCACAAAACAAATAAATGCGGACACGGTTTTGTTCACAACAACACGGGTTAAACACAACATACAAAAGTACAAGCATCGCGGGATGGAGCGTAATATATAATTACTAAAATTGATGTACATATTATTTAACAGCATGAAATACCCATGATATTACATCTTTTGACCATATATAATAGCCATCATCATCCTAAACCTGAGATTAATGTACATCTCAAATGCACCGATTCTATTCTACACAACGCGGCAACAGAATTCATACAAGTAAAAATATGGAAAATTGAAGCTCTTGTTATATCATGAAGGATGAACATCTACAGTGTTGGGATTACTAGTAAACAACCTCAAATTTGCTTCAATCATACTATCATCCCCGAATGTCTCCAGTTCCTACAGAGTGGTACCATCGAAGGAAAGCTCGTAGAGTTTGTCCAGAAGTTCATTGGTTATTGAGATCTTCTTATTCTGTACAGTACTAAAGACAATATTTAAAGGAGAACCTTTCTTCTCGGATGCATAGTTGAAATCGTCATTCAAATTAAAATTTATCTATGATCGTTTCATCATAGCTCATTGGGTGTAGGCTACACAGTCTGTGAAGTCCTTGTTGTTTGACACAAGAAACCACCAAGCTCATCCCTGCCAACTCTTCCTCCTCAGAGATGATACGTTCTTGCAACACAGTTCTGGCAAAGGTTCTACCATGAATTATGGTTTCCTTCTTCTTCAAAAACATAGATGAAGTATGGGATGAAGTCATTTTCACACATAGAAAGAGAGGTGAAAACAGAGAGAAAATTGAACAAAAAAAATCTTCAAGTATGTAGGTTGTATGCTGTAGGCTCGTACAATTTGCAAATGCAGTAAAGAGTCCTTAGATCAGCGTACTGGCCCTTTTATAGGTACATACAGGCTAGGTTATAGCAAACGAACAGATTTAAGAGATGAAAACCATTTTTGAATGTACAGGATGAATCCGGACATAACTGTACATCTTATCCATATATTTTGAATTTAATGCACGGTACCACCTCTGACATTACATCCTCCACTATTGTAGGTCACAAGTCGTCAGGAATAAGTCTAGGGGGGGTGAATAGACTTATTAAAACACTATCCTGAAAGTCAGGTGAGTTTCTCAGCTGTGATAAGTACAAATGACTTATGTCGTCTTGCAGATAGATAATGCGGAAGACACAGGTGATAACGATACAGATAACATAATGACGTCTGCAGTTAACTTCTAATTGAACAGTAAATATGAAAGCAACACTTAAGTATGATGTGTAAAGCAGTAAATCACACAGGCACTTATAGTGGTTTCAGAGGTGGGGTAATCCTCTACTAGTCCACTTCTCTCCAAACCAGTTGGAGATAAATTCACTATAACTATCAACCAATGATAAATGTTACAATAAATTTTTCCCTAGTTACAACAACTTCCAACCAATGGAAAGCCGTGGTTGTTGCAACTCCCTTTGACTGCCTAGCACCTCCTGATTGAAAACCCGTGGATGCTCGAGCTGTCTACCACCTTCCAATCAACAACACGTGGATGCCTTATCAGTCGCGCAAGCTTTGAAAACCTCGTTCACAGAAGTACCCCTTACTCAGCTTTAAAGACAAGAGTTTTTGTCTTCTCTAACTAAATTGCTTCTCATAATATGACTGTGTAAGCTTTGCTCTTTCACGATGTTATAGATCTATTTGATAGATTTGTTTGCTTTGATTGCTTTGTTCGCTTGTAAGTATTGTTCGCATCGTACTTTGCTCAATTTATATCATCAGATATTTATAGTACGATCGTTGAGCTTCTTTCATAGCCGTTGCATCACTGTAACAAATCCGTTCGCTGGAGAGTGGACTTCTTTATTTATCTTATCATTCCGTTGCATGGCTTGATTCCATTTTCATTTCCGACCATTTGAAAGACTTCCTTTGTTTAGTGCCGTTATTCTTGATTAGAATAATCATAAGTCTTCAGAACGTGGATCTCAAGGAATATGTTATTCCTAGATTTCCGGGAATCTTTCCAGCTTTTTTTCTTACGTCTGAATGTGGCTTTCCGTGATTGTTGACTTTCAACGCTTGCTGACGTGGACTGAGTTACTTGGACATGGCTGATATCTAACTGAGAACCTATCTGATATCTCTTGGACACCCCTGCCTGATGTGCAGTCAACCTTCTCTGATATGAACTTCTCTGATGTATCTAGGTAGAAGTTCTCTGAGATAAGATTCTCTACTATGGACTTCTCTGAGATAAATTTCTCTGCTCTGAAGTTCTCTGATAAAGTCCTCTGATCTGAAATTCTCTGATAAAGTCCTCTGATCTGAAGTTCTCTGACCTTATGAATGTTCTCTAATCTTATGGTCAAACTTCAGCTGATATCAGTTGACCGGTTTTTCGTCTGATAACTCAACTGTAGATGGGTTTTGGTCAAACCTCTCTGATATTCTGCATTGATCAAAACTTGTCTGATGATGAACTTGCCTGATAACTTCTCTGATGAATGGCAGTTCTATACTTAGTCGATTTTCTACCGATCAACAATTGATCAAGACTACCTAAATTTAAAGGCTTATAGAAGATACTCATTTGGTTCATCTTTACAATTTACCAAGTACTTAAAACATACATTTGAATAAATCACAATACATGGATGACATCATCAAAATCTAACAAGGATTCCTAACAAATTCCCCATATTTTGATGATGGTAAAACTAAAGCATTTCAAATGTAAGAAAAGTATGCACAGAATATAGTGCAAGACACAATAAAACTCAGTCTGTTTGAGACAACTAGTGGTTGTCGTTCAAGTGACTGTTATAAATTTTTATTTGGTGTTTACATTACAGTGCTTGTTGAATGAAACAAAATACAGGAAAATTACAAGTATTACAAAAATTACAGGTAATACAAAAAATTACAATAAAATTACAAAATAGAATTACAAGGCAAGATTATCTTCCTATCCCTCTTCATATGATCTGTTGCCTTACCGGAGGGAGTGACCGGAATGGTTTGGCTCCAATTGGCTTCTTAAATACTGGGGCTAGCCCATACCTCCTTTTGACTACCAATGAAGCAAACTCTTGTTGGTCAGGAGTGGAGAAGTTGTTTTCCACGCAAAGTTCTCTGATCTCTTCCTGAAGAGCCAGATCATCAAGATCATTATTCATAAGAGTAGGAGCTTCTTCAGGTCTGAAATCAGGGATCATTAGATAGGCGTTGAATCCCTTTGCGTGTTTCTTCAAGATTGCCCAGAGTTTAGGGAACTTCATATCCATAAAATTGATGAAGGTCTGTTGTGGGGAGCATCCTTTGTCTTGCAGCATCTCCCAGAGATAATACTTCTCTATGAACTTCTTCCTTTCACTTCCCCACATGTGTTCTGCCTCTGCAAGCATGAACTCTTTAACATATTGTAGCTCCTTCCCTTCCCATTGATATCTGACCTCTGGATCATGTCTTGTACTCCTCCTCTTGGCTGCGGGTGAATCAGATGATGCCGCTACTTATTTTCTTTTGAGGTGCGAGGTACGTGCCTGTAGAAGAGGGAGGTCTTGTCTGGCTGTCACTTCTCTGCCTTCCCCCTGCCTGATGTCTCCTGCTTTGCCTTTTTCTACACCCTTATCTTCTGCCTTTTTTGCAAGCATCAAGAATAGTGGCAAGCTGCTCCTCTACCCTTGTCATGAAATCAGACATGCCAAGAGGCATTCTGTTGTTAGTGGGTGTTGGGGAAGGGTCCTTCTTGTTGATCAGGGTATCTAACTTGGCATTTAGGGACTGTAGTTCAGGCTTGACTTCAATTAAGAAAAGCTTAGCAAGTGTCTCTTCAACAATGCCTCTGATCAGCTAAGTCAGATTAGGAGGTAGTTGATACACAGGTTGCTCCGCACGAACAACATTTTCTCCTGAATCCTTCTGTGCAGTTGGTCTCTGAGCAATTAGTTTTTTAGAAGAGACCTGCCTATTAGCTGGCGCCTGATCAGATGGGGTCTTCTCAGGTGTTCCTGATTTGCCATCTGATAGGTCCTTACCTGTAGGGGACTTTTTCTCTGCAGATGGCTGTTTCTTCTCTGTAGAGGATTTCTGTTCTGCAGATGACTTTTTGCTCCTAGGGGGTTTTTGCTCAAGCTATTCCCCCTGATTATCTGCTTCAGCTCCTAGGAAATGATTAGGTTCCTGTTGATCATGATTTCTCTCATCATCATCTTTTCTTTCTTCTTATTTCTTTCCTTCATCATTCTTCTTCTCTTCTTCTTTCTCTTTTTTCTCTTTGTCTCTTTTTCTTCTTCTTTCTCCTTTTCCTCTCATATCTCCTTTTATTCTTCAGTCTTTTCTTTTTCTTTTTCTTTCTCATTTTCCTCATCCTTCTTTTCAACTTCATCTTTCTGTTCAGCTTCTATTTTTTCTTTTTTCATCTTCTTCAGTAATGATAATTTTATTCTCTTCTCTTTCTCCTTCTCTTCTTACTTCATCCTCCTCAGCAAAAATTTTTCCTTGAAATACATCTTTCATGACCTGGAGGATGAACTGGTCCATGTTTTGTTTAAAATGAGAGATGAACCAGTTTTCCTCCAGTAACTTTCCCACCTCATTCTCCTGACGGAAATATAAAAGGAGATGTTCTACAGCAATTGAGTGCTCCCAAGTACTTCTCTCCAAAAAACTTTTTAGTTGAGATAAGTTGAGAAGTTTAAGTTCTTTCCATTATTCATATATATTAATAAAATAGTAGTGTAGAACTTTCTTCCTTACCATCTGTAGTTGAGTTGTTGTTAGGTTCAGATAGTTGTTTTCTCTGAGATTGAAAGAGTATCCTGCTTGAGGTACTTTAACTATCTCCTCTGCTTCTTCTTCCTCTGGTTGGCTTGGAAGAGTTAGGATATGAACCACATTGGGCACCATCTCAGATGAATGGTGATAATGATCTACAGATTCTGCAGGTGCAGGTGTTGAGGAAGGCTACACCTCTTGTTCTTCGTCTGACGGATAGTCCACTAATCCTCTATGTTTCTTTGGGGACTGATCTGGTGAAGAAGTGATGTGGACAACTTTCTCTTCTTCAGGTAACTTTCTTTTCAATTTGGCCAGAGGAGTGTTGTGTGAGTCAGTGTCACCTACAGGAATCTTTTCATGTGCATGTGAGTTTTGAGAAGTCTTAGCTGTAGCTACATCTGACTTCTCTGATTCAGTGTCTGAAGGTCCTCTATACTCAGATGTCCCAGATGTCATTCCTTTGATTTGCTTAGATGCCTTTTAGCTCTTATCTCCGATATGATTTAGGGTTTCATGGTCCAAATGACCAAGTCTCTTGCTGAGGTGAAAGGGGTCTACCCTTCCCTTGGCCTTTCCCAGGAACTCAAAGATCCAGCTCATTTGAGTTCCATATGCCAGCTTCTACCTGAATATCTTCTCTTCCTCGTCCCAGCTCACTTTCTTTACCTCTCGGACTAACTGCCTTTATATGTAGTCAGGCCAGTAATCCTCTTCTGCTGTATAACGGATCCTATCACGACATACTTGGCAGAGGATAGTTGATCATAGCTTCCTGCCATGCCCATGACAATTTTTTTGTTTATGTCCAGGACATATTTGTATTCCTTTTAAGGTCATTTTTCTTCGCCGTGAGTTTGACTTTAGATGTCTCCTTTGGCAACTTGATCTCATACCAATTCTCAGTTTGGTTTTGCTTCATGGCTTCGATGGTGATGCCCCTGTTCTCCATCTGGAACACGTCAGCGATGGTTTGAGTTGTGAGGTTGACTTATTCTCCAAGATTAGAGCTTGAGATACAGTGCTCGATGACTTGTGCCTCCCTATAGAAGCGTATTACAACCTCCTTAAAAGCTATTTCGGAGAAATGTCCAGAAATCGATAAATGCTATTTTTCTTCATCATTCGGATCACATACGCCATTTCCCATGAGTTGTTTGTTGCTAGTAACCCTTCAAAGTCGACAAAAATGCTGAAAATGATATGTTCTTTCACCAGCTTGAGATTGACACATTCGAAGTAAGATTTAATTTCTACAAATAAAATTAGAATTCTGATTTAGTGCAATGAATATTTCGGGATTTTTCTTGCTTTTGAAAATTAGGGTTCGTAAGCTTGAAGACGATAAAGTTTTTGTGAAATGGTTTCGACAGTCTTATATAGCCATTTGAATGGACGCTTGAATTTAATAATAAAATAAGTAAGCGGCAGTCCAATTTTTGAGAAGTTAAAATGACGCCTGAATTTGATTGGACGTTGTGGAGGTAGTGTGATCATGTGTTTTTCCACGTGTAATATAATAATTAAGTCGGTCTAAGAATTAGAAACTTAGCTGGTTGACCGGTCGACTTCTTGTCTGCTCTGCATCAGGTAAGTTTCTTCGCCTGTGGTTGATGTCAGCTAATATTTCCTTATCTGATCTGATCAGATAGCTTTCTCATTTGGTCTCCAGATCAGGTAGCTTTCTGCATCAGGTAGCTTTTCGTCGTCTGGTCTAATCATCAGGTAGCTTCCTCGTCTGTACTAGATTCCCAATCTAGTAGACCAAGTTCCCTTCTTAGCTCTAGAAACCTTTCTTCTGGTAAAGGTTTTGTGAATATGTCAGCTATTTGGAATTCCGTGTTGACTCTTTCTACTAACTCTTTTATTTAGCACATGGTCTCTAATGAAATGATGTTTGACATCAATGTGCTTTGTCCTTGAGTGCAATACTAGATTGTTTGTTATTGCAATTGCACTATTGTTGTCACACCATATTAGGACTTCATTTGCAGTGATGTTGTAGTCCCTTAGCTGTTGTCTGATCCATAGGATTTGTGCACAATAGCTGCCTGCTTCTTGCTGAACCATGATATCAATCTGGTTCCTAGGAATTGGCACGTTCCACTGGTGCTTTTCCTGTCAATCTTGCACCCTTCAAAGTCTGCATCTGAGTATCCTGAGAGTTCAAAGTTGTTATCCTTGGGATACCATAAACCAACATTGATTGTGGTCTTAAGGTATCTGATTATCCTCTTAGCTGTTTCCTGGTGAGACTGCTTCGGCTTTGACTGAAATCTTGCACATACTCCCACTACATATGAAATGTCAGGTCTGCTTGCAGTGAGGTATAGAAGTGATCCAATAAGTCCTCTGTAGTGGTTTGGATCCACTGAAATGCCTCATTCATCTGCATCAAGGTGTATGGATGTGCTCATGACTTTCTTGTGATCTAGTCTGTCTGTTAGTTCCCAGACATTATTTCTCTCTATCTGATTGAGCTCTTCTTGCATTGCAATTATCCATGTGTAGTCCTCCAGTGCTTGATATATTGTCTTGGGTTCCATTTGAGACATGAAACATGAGAACATTGCCATTCATGCTGGTTCTGTGGATTATCTGGTTTTGACTCCATAGGTTAGGTTTCCAATTATCTGTTGAATGGGATGATCACTGAGCCATTTGGGGATATCTTCTTAAGGGTTTGTTCCCCCTGTTGAATTACCTTGGAGGACTTCATCCCTCTCTGCATCAACTTGGTTCTGGCCTTCTTGATCTGCAACTGGATCAGCTACGGTCTTGTCATCTGCAGATAGGGTTCTTGTCTTCTCTGCAGATGCATCTTTGTAAGCTACAGTTGGGTCTTCATCTGCTGTAGTTGGATCAGGTAGGTTTTGGGATCCTGTATGATCTGTAGTTGAGTCTTCAGGCTGATCTGCAGTTGGGTCTTCAGGCTGATCTGCAGGTGAGTCCATCATTCCTGTGTCATGAATGATAACTTCTTCTAGAGTGGCGTATTTGAGCTTTTTCTCAATCGATTCCACCTGTTTCCTGTACCCAACAGTTGACTCATCAAACACAACATGAGGTGTTTCTTCCACAACTAATGTTCTTTTGTTAAAAACTCTGTATGTCCTGCTTATTTGTGAGTATCCCATAAAGAGACCATCATCAGTTTTAACATCAAAGGCATTCAGTTGGGTTTTACCATTGTTGTGGATGAAACACTTACAACCAAATATATGAAAGTATGTAACAGTTGGTGTTCTACCATTCCAAACCTCATCAAGAGTTTTGCCATTTCTCCCTACTATCATACTCCTGTTCTGAGTATGGCATGCTATGTTGACAGCTTTATCCCAGAACCTCTTTGGCAGGTCAGCTTCAGCAATCATTGACCTGCAGCTTCCTTCAAGGTTCTGTTTCTTCTTTCAGCAACACCATTTTGCTAAGGTGTTCTTGCCGTAGATACTTCATGTTGGATTCCATTCTGATCACTGTACTCAGTGATTGCCTTGTTGAGAAATTCTCATCCTCTATCTGATCTGATCTTGATGATTGAGAGGGATTTCTCATTCTGAATCTTCTTTAGCAACTCAGGTAACATTTTTAGTGTTTCACTCTTTTTATAGAGAAAAACAACCCATGTGTACCTTGAATAGTCATCTACTACTACTAGAGCCTGCTTCCTTCTGCTCAATGTCCTTGGCTTGATGGGCCAAAGAGATCCATATGAAGTAGATCTAAAATTATGGTTGTGAGAGTGGTAGGCTGAACTGGCTTGAATGATGCACTGGTCTGCTTTCCTTTCTGGCCTGCATCATAGAGAGCTTCCTTATTGAATACTTCTTCTAGAAGTCCTCTGACCAGCTTTTGAGAGTTTATCTTATTGATGGCTTTGAAGTTTAGATGACATAATCTCTTGTGTCATAGCCATCCATTTTCAGCAATTGTCTTAGATAGAAAACAGGTGTTTGGAGTGCCTGTATTCCAATCTATCATGTAGACATCTCTTCTTCTGGATCCTTGTAGCTTCACTTCTCCAGATAGGATATCAATCACATGCATTTCCAAATGGTGAAGACTACTAGGTTCTTCTCATCAGGAATTGGCTATGCTTAGCATATTGTATTTGTGCCCTTTAACATAATAGACTTTGGATATGGTTATATTTTCTTTATGCAGCTCTCCAAATCCTTTTGTTTGACCTTTAGAGCTATCTCCAATGGTTGCATCTGGACCTCTTTATTTGGTGTAGTTTGAATGCACCTTCTTATTCCCTATCATGTGCCTGGAGCATCCAAAATCTACAAACCATTCTTCACCTCCTATTATTGGGCTTGAGAAGATGTGGTAGTAGTCCTTCCACCTTTTCTGCAATCAGACAAGTTGAGATTTAGGTACCCAAATTTATGTGGGTCCTTTGGGGTTAGTAGGCTTCCTGGAGAATTGATTTCTCCTTGGATTATAAAAATTATGTTGTCTACCCCTATATTGTGTGTGCTGTCTGGGACTATATCCTTGGTTAGGATTGTGTACTGGATATGCCTCATAAAACCTATGGTGTGGGCCATTTATAAATCTTGGCTGAGACCATTTGTTAAATCGTTGGGGCTTCCACACCTGATCATTTTGGAAATTTGGATAACCTTGAGGTTTCCATTTGCCTCTCCCATTTTGAAATCTGTTTTTAGCGAGTCTTTGGTAATAGTTGGCATAATGTCTTGGCTGATGCTTTTGCCTTGGCCATTGCCTAGTCTCCTGTCTAGGTGGCTGCCTTGTGAACCTTGGCTGATGCCTAAACATTTGATTGTGCTGCAGCCTATTTTGAAATACGGGTTTATGTGTAGGCTCAGCAGCATGGACTATTGTTTCTCCCTTGATAAAAATGGTTTTTGAATTAGATGGAGTGTTGGGGTCATATCCAAGGCCTGATCTGGAATAAAGTGGCCTCTTGTTCATACATAATTCATCCAAGGTTATAGATACCTTGAGGGATATTATTTCCTTAGATTGTGTATTACTTAGCTATGTCAGTTTGGCAAACTCAGATATAACATGAGTAAGCGCAGCTGATTTCTCACTGTTTAAAACAGTTAACCTTTTAATCTCAGGTGTAGTATTATCAGCCGGGTTTTTCAATTTGTTTTCAGCCTATTTTTCAAATTCAGATTTGATTTATGTTAACTCTAGGGTGATTTTTTTCAAAGTTATTTTTCTGCTGCCTATTCTCTTCTTGCAGCTGGGTTTTCTCGGCTGTCACAGTCAAGTGTGCAGATTTTATTTTTTCAAAGTCTTTAAGGAGCTGATTGACAGACTCATGTAAGTCAATATCTTGAGACATGTCTGAGCTGTTATTATTAGAAATTAAGGGTTTAGATGTTACCTCTTCATCAGCTAGGTTGGCCATCAGACAGTTGTATTCATCATCATCGTTAGAGAAGAATCCACCACTTGATTCTACTCTTTCTTCAATCTTATCTTCTCCAATGAGGGCTTTTCTTTTGTCTTCTTTTCTGCCCACTTCTTTCTTGGCTTCATCTCTCTTGAGATCAGGGCAGTCAAATTGTATATGCCCAGTTTTGTGCCAGTTATAATATTCCACCTTCCAGTTGCTTGCCTTATGGTTCCTCCTTGGATTGTCCTTGTAGTTCTTCTTGTATTTGGAGTAATTCTTTCTGAAATTATTGAACCTCTACATGATGAACGCCATTTCTTGTTCAGAATTTAGAGGACTGGGGGGACTGGATTCAGCTATGCTCTTTCCAGATGAATCTGTTGCAAATGCTATCCCTTTCTCTGTAGGTTCATTAGATGATGAACAGGGCAGATCGAACTCATATGCCTTCAGATCAGAAAACAGCTCCTGGATCTTTATTTTGTTGAGATTCTTTGACTCTCTCATAGCTATAGCCTTCTGTAATACCCGGTTGTAATTCATTCATTTTCATTCAGTAATTATCAGTCTGTAATTGTCACTCAGTGTATTTTCACTCAATTATAATCATTCATCAATCATGTTCATTCACCGTGTTCACCGTTCGGAAAAACTTCGAGTTGTGTATCGTTATTGTTCATTGTTGCAACTTTCCTCATATGAGTTCGACTTTGTTAGATCACCATTAATTTTTGGTAACTCCAAAAATTCTAAATCTTTGCAATATTATAGAGCATCGAGTTAGCTTTCCAATGGTTCAAACGGTGAGTATATCGGAGTCCGGACGAGAGAGTTATGGTCGTTTTAGCTCACCCGCTCATTTTTCAGCTTTTGGCCGATCACTGCCGACCGGACTCGGTCGTGTCGTCCGACACGGCCCGTGCCGTACTCGTCCGGAAATGCCGAAGTATCTGCCCACAGGACTCGACCGTGTCGTTTGGAACGACCGAGTCGAACTCTTCCGGATAAGCAGGCGATCGCCCGGCCACGCCCGGCCGTGTCCCAAGACACGGTCGAGTCATGCCGAAGTCATTGTCGGATGGGTCACTATCGGAAGGCCCTCGCGCGCGCGACCGTGTCAAGCGAGACACGGTCGAGTCCTGTCGGCAGGTATGCGGCACGGCCGTGCCGATCGGCACGGGCCGTGTCGGCAGGTAGTCAACCCCTTTAAATTCGTTTTTGTATTTCACCCATTCCTTCCATTTTCTTCACCTACAACCGAGAGAAAGCTTGAGGGAGAGTTTTCTTCATCAATTATCATTTGAGTGTGTATTTTCATCACCTTCAATCATTTGGGAAGCTTGGATACTCGATTAAACTCGTGTTCTTCGGATCGAAGTGATTGGATATTCAAGAGGTAATTTCTTCGACACCTTGGATTTCGATTCTATGTTGAGATATGATGTTTTGGACGTTATAATCATGTTATATGAAGGGATATGTATATGATTATGAGTTTGTATAAGGATTCATTGGATTATCGAAGGATTATTCAAGAACACTTTGATTATCGAGTTGAAATTGGGGGTTTTCGATTAATTGTCGTTATAATCACGTTTTCGGATATTCATTTTGGATTATTGATCATTCGGAAGATGTTTGTTGGTTTGAAACACTTCTTGGTGGAATTGATAGTGGCTTATTGAGATTTGATTGTAAACAACCGGAGTTTGGCCACAACGTATTCGATTTAATGCCCCAATGAACTTAGTTTAATCATATTGACGTTTTGAGTTCGTTATATTCGTGTTTGATTCGTATATTGAACGAGTTGTTGGATATTGTATAATTCAAGGTTGTTCGACCGATATCTCAATTAGGTCGTTGTTCGTGGAAGGATAATTGTCACCGGTATTGTGTAAGTTGATTCTTACTCAGTTATAAGGATATTCATTTCCTTTTGTTGTTGTTCATTCATAATCGTAACTCATTCATCATTGTGTTAACCGTATTAAAACTTGTCATTGTCAATTATTCACTTGATCACAAGGAACGCAGCGGTTCCAATCCTTTTGTTGAGCTATCATTCATTTCACTATCATTTTACCTCGGTGAGTCATTATTCATTTTCGATGTCACTTTTGTTATATCGTGGCATTCCGGGTCATACTGGCGTGCCGGTTGGTATGTGTAGGATTTTCATGTCGGGCACATTTATGTCGTGTGTTGGTTGCTGGCCTCACATTGGGTGTGCACGAGTCGATTGCTTCGTGAGGCGATTAGGTACAAGACCACGCGGGTATTCGATCGATACTCGTTGGTGGCTTGTGCACGGACACATTTCCATCCCGGGCGTAGTGTGGCGCCACCTTTTGAGCCGTACTGTTAGTTGATTCATACAGCATGTTTGATTGCGTATGTTTTCAACAAGATTGGGTTATAATCTAACCATTTCATTTTAATCGAACTTGTGGTTTATACTACATATTTATATGATTGTGTTTATTCAACTCTGGAGGATTGTTATTCTCAGATAATCGACCCCGTTTGGGGATATTTGTTTCTCAGGTCATGGCAAGGCAAAGGCACAGGGAGAGCACGTTGACGGCGAAGAGTCCCAATGATACTAGAAGGGGGCCCCAGTCTGTTCAGTCATTTATTCAGTCATTATGTTTCCTTTATTTATTCCGCTGCAGACATTCCGTTTGAATACTCATTTCATTCAGTGTTGTGTATTTTATCGTCACATAAAATACACATGTATTCTATTTTTTTTCCTGGGTGTGTTGTATGAAACTCCTAATCGGAGTAATTGATGTTGTAATGTGGTTCGGTACTACATTTACCCTGTGTAATTCATCCGTTTTCATTCGCCTGGTGGGTCCCAGTCGGGGGTCCACGGCACTGTAATATCCGCCTAGTTTGGGGTGTTACAGAGTTGGTATCGGAGAGTGGTTTTGAATACTACCTTCCGAGTCATGTCTCATTTGAAATCATCGTCATCGGGCTAGTATCATTGGACTTTCGCGTCACGTGTGACCTGTGCAGATGCCGAGCCAATCAGACCAAAAGAACTGTAAGACTTCTAACGCCATGGTATAATTTCTGGCAATTATCATTCATTCATAATTTATCAGTTAACAATCCTCAAACATCATTTTCATTTTGACCAGGACGGTCATTTTAACTCATTAATCACTCAATTCATTTCATTACTCGGTTGTTGATCTGGAAGATCATATAATTAATCTTGTTAATTTGTTCAAGATAATCATTTCAATAATTTCATCAGAAATCATGTCACTTCGGTTAATCGTTCATGTAATCACTGTGTTAGAGTGTATGCTCATTTTCATCACCTCATGTCATAGTCATAATGTGATATTCATGCGAGAGATATAATCATCATGTAACTTTCCACTTCAGTATGGAAAGAGCTGGCAGAGGACGAGGAGGACGAGGCCGTGGTGCGGGCCGAATCCCGAGAGCTCGTGTGAATACACGTGCGAATGCGAGAAACAATGCCAATTCATCGAGCAGCGACGCTGCCACTCATTCACCTGGGCGTGATCATTCACTATCGAGGAGTCGTACCCGGGACACGGCTCAGTCAGAAGGTGTTCGGGTGGACCCACTTGCTTTTATGCAGGGCATGATGGCCCAAATGACGCAGATGGCACAACTTATGGAGACGATGCACAATTCAGTCAATCAAAATCAACAGGCTCCTCCGCCGCCGCCTCAGAGGCAAGAGAGGGGTGTAAGCAATATCATTAGCGATATCTCTCGCCAGCGACCACCTACCTTTGAAGGCTCATCTGAGCCGGCGGACATTGTTCATTGGATCGAACACTTCGAGAAGTTATTTGCTATGGTGGATTGCCCAGAAGGGCATAAAGTTTCAGTTGCGGCTTACTATCTGGGTAATAGCGCTCATTCATGGTGGTTATCGTTGAAGCCCACAGACGGATCATGTACTTGGGATCAGTTTAAAACTCTCATGATGGAGAGGTACTATCCGGCCCCACTCAGAGAGGCCAAGCTGTCAGAGTTACTCACTCCCGACCCCTCATCGGACGCGGATGTTCTCGCCATTGCCGAGAAATTTCAGGAACTTCTTCCGTTCGCCTCATCTATCATTCACTCTGAGGCGGATAAGATCAAGTATTTCAGCAAGAGGCTGAAACCTCGTATGCGGCTACAGTTGCTTAATCATAATTGCACCACGTTGGCCGAATTCATCGAGAAAGCTCTCACTTATGAACTTACTGCTAAGGAAATTGCTAAGAAGCAACCTTCGTCTGCTAGCAAGAAATCGAAGAACCGTAATCAGTCTGGAGGCGGTCAGACAACCTTCAAGAAACCCCGTGCGGGATCTGCTTTTTCTGAGCGACCTCCTGTGTCGTCTAAACCCGCGAAATCTCAGTCACGAGCGGCCAGTTCGGCCATCACCTGTTTCAACTGTGAGGAACAGGGTCATTTCAGCACCAAATGTCCGAAGCGATGCATCACGTGCCACAATCAGGATTGCTGGGCATAGGGCCCGTTTTTGCCGAAGGGACTCTAAACCTACTCCGGCGTCATCTCAGGCCCCAGGTCATTCAGCGGTGCAGAATCAGGCCACTCAGTCAGCGTCGTTCAAGATGACAGGAGCTAAAGGCGGAGCCAAGAGCTATCAGATGGGAGCGTCCGGATCTGGGGCCGGAAAGCCCCGAATTTATGAGATGAAGAAGACCGACGATCCAGAGGCCCGGATGATCTCAGGTACACTCGATATTCTATCTCAACCTGTGTGTACCCTTTTTGACACTGGTGCATCGCATTCATTCATTTCTGAGTCATGTTTGCGTAGACTACGTCTGGGTAGTGCTACTAGTTGTGAGCCTTATGTCATTGGTCTACCTGACGGTAGACGAATTATCGGTAATCGTGAGATTCAGAATTGTCCGATTCAGTTTCATGGTCGTGTGTGGCCAGCGGACCTAATCATAGTAGATTTGCCGAGGGACGACGTCATCTTGGGTATTGACTGGATGGATCGTCATGATGCAATCATTAGTGTCCGTAAGCGTATGGTCACTATCACTTCAGACGATGGGGTTGAATGTGTTTTTCAGGGAGGTAATCCCGGTTGTTCTGGTAAAGTCATTAATTTGATGAAAGCAGTGAGATTACTCAGTCAGGGGTGTGTTGGTTATTGGTGCTATATGACCAAAACCGAGGAATCATCAGTAATGTTGTCAGATATTCCGGTAGTAAGGGAATATGCCGATGTTTTTCCAGACGAGTTACCTGGTTTGCCTCCACAGAGAGATGTGGAATTCACGATTGAGTTGGAGCCTGGTACGTCTCCGATATCAAAGGCACCGTATCGGATGGCCCCGACCGAAATGCATGAGTTGAAGAATCAACTTGAGGAATTGTTCGAGAAAGGTTATATCCGACCGAGTGCGTCCCCGTGGGGAGCACCAGTTCTATTTGTCAAGAAGAAGGATGGTTCGTTCCGGTTGTGTATTGATTACCGGGAATTGAACCGGGTGACGATCAAGAATAAGTATCCTTTACCCCGCATTGATGATCTCTTAGATCAACTACATGGAGCTTCAGTATTTTCCAAGATCGACTTAAGATCTGGATATCACCAGTTGCGGATTCGAGAGTCGGATATCGCGAGGACGGCGTTTCGAACACGCTATGGTCATTATGAGTTCGTAGTTATGCCGTTCGGGCTAACTAATGCACCTGCGGTATTCATGGAGTTAATGAATCGAGTTTTCATCGACTTTTTGGATCGGTTTGTTGTTGTCTTCATCGATGACATTTTGATTTATTCTCGTAACCGAGAGGAACACGAGGTTCATCTTCATCAGGTTCTCGACGTGTTGAGACGAGAGCAACTTTATGGAAAGTTTTCCAAATGTGAGTTTTGGATGTCCGAAGTGACTTTTCTCGGACATGTAATTTCATCGGACGGAGTTCGTGTCGACCCTCAGAAGACGGAGGCTATCCGAGACTGGTTACCTCCGAAGAATGTTAAGGAGATCCGAAGTTTTCTCGGATTAGCGGGCTATTATCGGCGATTTGTGGAGGGATTTTCTAAAATCGCTCAACCCTTGACGAACCTTTTGCGGAAGGATAAGAAATACACGTGGTCCGACGCGTGTCAACGGAGTTTTGAGGAACTCAAGAGCCGGTTAATGTCAGCACCTGTACTTTCCTTACCGCAGGGGACAGAGGGATTTGTGGTTTATAGTGATGCATCCAGACAGGGTCTCGGATGTGTACTCATGCAGAATGGGAAGGTTATTGCTTATGCTTCACGGCAATTGAGACCTTACGAGGTTAATTATCCGACCCACGACCTTGAGCTAGAAGCCGTGGTGTTCGCTTTGAAGATTTGGCGTCATTACCTTTATGGCGTCACTTGTCAGATATTCACCGATCATAAAAGTTTAAAGTATATATTTACTCAGAAGGAGTTAAATATGCGACAGAGGCGGTGGTTAGAACTAATCAAGGATTATGATATTGAGATCCTTTACCACCGGGGCAAGGCGAACGTTGTCGCCGACGCCTTGAGTCGTAAGTCCGTGCAGGAGCAGATGCTTACTCGTTTAACGATTCGAAGGAGCTTGGCGGGAATTCCTTCGACCCGAGATCGAGTGCAGCCGGCGAGTCGGGGACAACTTTGTATGTTAGAGATTTCATCGTCACTTGAGGAGGTAATCGGAGAGAATCGAGTTCGGACCCTTCATTGTTGCGCATCCGTGAGGATGTGGCTCGAGGAAAGCCCACAGATTCGTAGTCCACGAGGATGGACTTTTGAGGTTTAAGAACCGGTTGTGCGTCTGCGCGAATGACGAGTTGAAAAACTCAATTTTGAGAGAAGCTCATGCTACCCCTTATTCTGTTCACCGGGTCTAGCAAGATGTATAAAGACTTGAAACAATATTCTTGGTGGAGTAATATGAAGCGAGAAGTCGCGGAATTTGTTTCGAGATGCTTAACTTGCCAACAAGTCAAGATTGAACATCGGCCGGCGGGTATCTTTGAAACCTCTCCTATTCAGTGGAAGTGGGAAGACATTTCTATGGATTTCATCACGAGTTTGCCGGCCAGTCGTCGTGGCATGAATACGATCAGGTGATTGTGGACCGCTTAACTAAATCAGCTCATTTCCTTGAGATCAAGGATACGTGGGGTCCCGAGAGGCGCCCGATTATTCATCAAGGAGATAGTAAGATCGCACGGTACTCCTAAGAGTATCGTTTCCGATCGTGACGGATGATTTGTGTCTCATTTTTGGAAATCGTTCATCGTGCTATGGGAACTCGGCTCAATCTCGGTCGCCTTTCATCCTCGGTCAGACGGACAATCGAGAAGGACTATCTGGACATTAGAGGACATGTTGAGGGCATGCGTCCTCGATTGGAAGGACGATTGGGAAGCCCAACTACCATTGATTGAGTTCACGTATAATAATAGTTGGCATGCTTCCATTAAGATGGCACCTTACGAGGCCTTGTACGGTCGTCGTTGTCGATCTCCTTTGTGTTGGGATGACTTGTCAGAATCAATCGGCACCGAGCCCGATATGCTTATAGCCGCCCGGGAGAAGGTAGCTTTGATCAAGAGTCGTATGTTGACAGCTCAGAGTCGACAGAAATCGTATGCGGATAATCGTCGTCGACCACTAGAGTTCGAGACGGGTGACCATGTTTTGGTCAAGGTATCCCCGAGTCGAGGTATTTTCCGTTTCGGAAAACGGGGGAAGTTGAGCCCGAGATTCATTGGACCGTTTGAAATTTTGGATCGAGTAGGCGAGTTAGCTTATCGATTGGCTTTACCGCCGGCTTTGAGCAGGATTCATAATGTGTTTCACGTCTCTCAGTTGCGGAAGTATGTTGCCGACCCGAGTCACATACTTGATTCGAAATCGAGATCGCAGATGATCATTCGTACGAGGAGCGTCACTGCAGTGTTAGAGCGGCGAATCAAACAGTTGAGGAACAAGACGATCCCTTTGGTCAAGATTCAGTGGTCTAGACACGGAGTCGAAGAGGCCACTTGGGAAACCGAGGAGAATATGCGGGAGAGTTATCCCGAATTGTTTGACCCTTAGTTTCGGGACGAAACTCTTTTTAAGGGGAGTATGTAATACCCGGTTGTAATTCATTCATTTTCATTCAAGAATTATCATCTGTAATTGTCACTCGGTGTATTTTCACTCAATTAAAATCATTCATCAATCATGTTCATTCACCGTGTTCACAGATCGGAAAAACTTCGAGTTGTGTATCGTTATTGTTCATTTTTGCAACTTTCCTCATATGAGTTCGACTTTGTTAGATCACCATTAATTTTTGGTAACTCCAAAAATTCTAAATCTTTGCAATATTATAGAGCATCGAGTTAGCTTTCCAATGGTTCAAACAGTGAGTCAATCGGAGTCCGGACGAGAGAGTTATGGTCGTTTTAGCTCACCCGCTCATTTATCAGCTTTTGGCCGATCACTGCCGACCGGACTCGGTCGTGTCTTCCGACACGGCCCGTGCTGTACTCATCCGGAAATGCCGAAGTATCTGCCCACAGGACTCGACCGTGTCGTTTGGCACGGCCGAGTCGAACTCTTCCGGATAAGCCAGAACCGACTGCCCAGCACGCCCGACCGTGTCCCAGGACACGGTCGAGTCATGCCGAGTCGCTGTCGGACGGGTCACTATCGGAAGGCCCTCCGCGCCGCGACCATGTCAAGCAGGACACGGTCGAGTCCCTGTCGGCCAGCTGTGCGACACGACCGTGCCGATCGGCACGGGCCGTGTCCGGCAGGGTAGTCAACCCCTTTAAATTCGTTTTTTTTGTATTTCAGCCCATTCCTTCCATTTTTCTTCACCTACAACCGAGAGAGAAAGCTTGAGGGAGAGTTTTCTTCATCAATTATCATTTGAGTGTGTATTTTTCATCACCTTCAATCATTTGGGAAGCTTGGATACTCGATTAAACTCGTGTTCTTCGGATCGAAGTGATTGGATATTCAAGAGGTAATTTCTTCGACACCTTGGATTTCGATTCTATGTTGAGATATGATGTTTTGGACGTTATAATCATGTTATATGAAGGGATATGTATATGATTATGAGTTTGTATAAGGATTCATTGGATTATCGAAGGATTATTCAAGAACACTTTGATTATCGAGTTGAAATTGGGGGTTTTCGATTAATTGTCGTTATAATCACGTTTTCGGATATTCATTTTGGATTATTGATCATTCGGAAGATGTTTGTTGGTTTGAAACACTTCTTGGGGAATTGATAGTGGCTTATTGAGATTTGATTGTAAACAACCGGAGTTTGGCCACAACGTATTCGATTTAATGCCCCAATGAACTTAGTTTAATCATATCGACGTTTTGAGTTCATTATATTCGTGTTTGATTCGTATATTGAACGAGTTGATGGATATTGTATAATTCAAGGTTGTTCGAGCGGCCGATATCTCAATTAGGGCGTTGTTCGTGGAAGGATAATTGTCACCGTATTGTGTAAGTTGATTCTTACTCGATTATAAGGATATTCATTTCCTTTTGTTGTTGTTCATTCATAATCGTAACTCATTCATCATTGTGTTAACCGTATTAAAACTTGTCATTGTCAATTAATCACTTGATCACAAGGAGCAGCGGTTCCAATCCTTTTGTTGAGCTATCATTCATTTCACTATCATTTTACCTCGGTGAGTCATTATTCATTTTCGATGTCACTTTTGTTATATCGTGGCATTCCGGGTCATCTTGGCGTGCAGTTGGTATGTGTAGGATTTTCATGTCGGGCACATTTATGTCGTGTGTTGGTTCTTTGGCCTCACATTAGGCGTGCACACGAGTCGATTGCTTCGTGAGGCGATTAGGTACAAGACCACGCGGGTATTCGATCGATACTCGTTGGTGGCTTGTGCACGGACACATTTCCATCTCGGGCGTAGTGTGGCGCCACCCTTTGAGCATCTTGTTAGTTGATTCATACAGCATGTTTGATTGCGTATGTTTTCAACAAGATTGGGTTATAATCTAACCATTTCATTTTAATCGAACTTGTGGTTTATACTACATATTTATATGATTGTGTTTATTCAACTCTGGAGGATTGTTATTCTGTATAACTGACCCCGTTTGGGGATATTTGTTTCTCAGGTCATGGCAAGGCAAAGGCACAGGGAGAGCACGTTGACGGCGAAGAGTCCCAATGATACTAGAAGGGGGCCCCAGTCTGTTCAGTCATTTATTCAGTCATTATGTTTCCTTTATTTATTCCGCTGCAGACATTCCGTTTGAATACTCATTTCATTCAGTGTTGTGTATTTTATCGTCACATAAAATACACATGTGTTCTATTTTTTTTCCTGGGTGTGTTGTATGAAACTCTTAATCGGAGTAATTGATGTTGTAATGTGGTTCGGTACTACATTTACCCTGTGTAATTCATCCGTTTTCATTCGCCTGGTGGGTCCCAGTCGGGGGTCCACGGCACTGTAATATCCGTCTAGTTTGGGGTGTTACAGTATGCTCCATTCAGAATTGAGATATCTTAAAACTTTTAGGGCCATCTTTCTGTTACCGTATGTCTTCCAAGAGAGTTGATTTCATTTATAATTTTAGCGAATCTTATGTCAACTTGGTCAATTGATTCACCATTCTTCATCTTGAAGTTGTCAAACTTTTGGGTGGTAATTGACAACTTATTTTCTTTTATCATCTCGGTTCCCTCACACATTATAGCTAATGTATCCCAAATTTCCTTTTCATTTTTACAATTCTTGATCTTGACCATGGTTGCTTTGTTAAGGGTCTAGTACAGGATATCTCTGGCCCTGTTGTCTAGGTTGGCCAGCTTTCTCTCTTCAGGGGACATCTCAGTCCTATTCTAGGGAATCTTCTCTGGCTTCCCAGCAGCAATTTCTTCTGGAGTATTATCCTTCTCAAAGATGAAAGGACCTTCCTCAATGATACACCACATGTCATCATGAATGGATGAGAGATGAGCCTGCATTCTTATTTTCCATAAGTCATATTCATCAACAGAGAATACTGGTAATCTAGAGTGCATGTGTTTCATGTGTTCCATTCTAAATGAGAGATTAATATATATGCTCAGATATATGGATCTGGTTCTGTAAAAATTGAACCAACCTCTCTGATACCACTTGTAGGCCACAAGTCGTCAGGAATAAGTCTGGGTGGGTGAATAGACTTATTAAAACTCTTTCGTGAAAGTCAGTTGAGTTTCTCAGCTGTGATAAGTATGTATGACTTATGTCGTCTTGTAGATAGATAATGCGGAAGACACAGCCGATGACGATACATATAACTTAATGTCGTCTGCAGTTAACTTCTAATGGAACAGTAAATATGAATGCAGCAGTAAAGTATGATATGTAAAGCAGTAAATCACACAGGCACTTATAGTGGTTTCAGAGGTGGGGTAATCCTCTACTAGTCCACATATCTCCAATAGAGATAAATTCACTATAACTGTCAACCAGTGATAAAGCTTACAATAAATTTTTCCCTAGCTACAACAGCTTTCGACCAGTGGAAACCTGTGGCGGTTGCAACTCCCTTTGACTGCCTAGCACCTCCTGATTGAAAACCCGTGTATGCCTCAACAATTTCTCGAGTTGTCTATCACCTTCCAATCAAGAACCCGTGGATGCCTTATCAGTCGCACAGCTTCTGGAAGCCTCATTCACAGAAGTACCCTTTACTCATCTTTAAAGACAAGAGTTTTTGTCTTCTCCAACTAAAGAGCTTCTCAAAATATTACTGTGTAAGCTTCGCTCTTTCACGATGCTATATATCTCTTTGATAGCTTTGTTTGCTTTGATTGCTTTGTTCACTTGTAAGTATTGTTCGCATCGTACTTTTCTCAATTTATATCATCAGATACTTATAGTACGATCCTTGAGCTTCCTTCATATCCATTGCATCACTGTAACAAATACATCCGTTGGAGAGTGGACTTTTTTGTTTATCTTATCATTCTGTTGCATGTCATGATTCCCTCTTTATTTTGGACCGTTTGAAAGACTTCCTTTATTTTTCGCTGTTATTCTTGATTAGAATAATCATAAGTCTTCAGAACGTAGATCTCAAGGAATATTTTATTCCTAGCTTTCCAGGAATCTTTCGAGTTTGTCTCCTTACGTCTGCATGTGGCTTTCCGTGATTGTTGACTTTCAACACTTGCTGACGTGGACTGAGTTACTTGGACTTGGCTGATATCTGACTGAGAACCTATCTGATATCTCTTGGTCAACACTGCCTGATGTGCAGTCAACCTTCTCTGATGTGAACTTCTCTGATGTATCTAGGTAGAAGTTCTCTGAGATAAGGTTCTCTGCTCTGGACTTCTCTGAGATACAGTTCTCTGCTCTGAAGTTCTCTGATAAAGTCCTCTCGTCTGAAGTTCTCTGATAAAGTCCTCTGATGAAGTTCTCTGACCTGATGAATGTTCTCTGATCTAATGGTCAAACTTTAGCTGATATCTGTTAACCAGTTTCTCGTCTGATAATTACTCGACTGTAGATGGGTTTTGGTCAAACCTATCTGATATTCTGCGTTGACAAAAACTTGTCTGATGATGAACTTGCCTGATAATTTCTCTGATGAATGGCAGTTCTATACTTAATTGATTTTCTACTGATCAACATTTGATCAAAAATGCCTAAATTTAAAGGCCTATAGAAGATACTCATTTTGTTCATCTTTACAATTTGCCAAGTACTTAAAACATACATTTGAATAAATCACAATACACGGATGACATCATTAAAATCTAACAAGTATTCCTAACAACTATTGCATGCTTAGGCAATTTGAATTTTGAAATCGTGGTAGTCAAGGCTTTAAAATCCATATGTCGTTTCAATTTTGAAAGAAAAATCATTTTAAATTCAGACAGTGCATGTGGACTTAAAGTTGTTTTGAAAATATTAAATGTATGGAATTGGATATAATTAAAATATTAATTAAAATCCTACAGTCTATGTGCTGTATCTTTAAAAATAAAGTTGTCCCCCTCAAAAGGTACATACATGATTCAATTCTTATAGCTATTAGTGATTAATACTGTATTTATGAGTCCTACTGTGGTCCCCATTAATTAATGCACACTACAGTTGTAGGAAGGTAATTGTACCCTCTTCTTCCTACAATAAAGATATGACTTGTAGTACTGTGTGTACAATTAATAAGTATGGACACTGTATCATGGGTCTTACAATGTTCCTCCTTAATTGATGAGTACAATAAAACTTACAGGGATTTCAATCGAACTGTAGCTCCCCAATTTCTGACGACGCATACAGAACCTCATTGTGCTGAGAGACTTTGTGAAGATGTTGGCAATCTGCAAGTCTATTTGGACTTTCTCAATCCGAGCATCCTTGTTCTCCACATGAATTCTCATGTCAATGTGCTTAGTCCTCGAATGCAATACAGTAGTGTGCATGATTTCAATTGTACTTGTGCTATGACACATGATAGGAGTTTCCTTTGCCTCGATGGCGTAGTCTTGTAGTTGTTGCTAGATCCATAGGATCTGCATACAGCAGTTTTCTGACGCCAAATATTTTGACTCAGTTGTAGTAAGCGAGTTGGCCAATTACTTATTACTGAACGATGACACAATTCTAGGTCCAAGAAAGTTACAAGTTCCACTTGTACTCTTCCTATGTAGCTTGCAACCTCTAATATATGAGTCGTTATAGCCTACCAAATCGAATTCTCCTTCCTTAGGATACCACAGTCCTATAAACATGCTATTCTATTTATACAGAATGGTAAAGGGGCACTCCTAAGCACGAGGAAAAGATATGGCACCTTGTTTGGCTGTGGTGAAGTGTGACTCTTTAGGTGCAACCTGATATCGAGCATATACACCTACAGCAAATTGGATATCAGCCTTGCTGGATTTTAGGTACATCAGTGAGCCTATAAGCTTCCTGTAGAGTGATTGGTCCACTGGTTTCCCAGCTTCGATGATGACTTTGTGGTGTTCATACCGAATTTCTTGAGCAGCTCCTTGTTGTATTTCTCCTGGTTGATGAATATACATGCAACACTAAGAAATAACCAAGTTCTCCTATCATACTCATTTCAAATTTACTTTGCATGGGATGAGAGAACTTCTTACATAGAGCAAGGTTAGTTGAACCAAAAATAATATCATCTATATAGAGTTATACCATAATAAGGTCATCACCTTCCTATACTTTGAAGAGTGTTTTTCTGACAACACCTTTCTCAAATCCGCCATTGATGAGATAAAGTGACAGGGTTTCATACTAGGCCCTAGGTGCTTGCTTAAGTCCATACAGCGCTTTGCTTAGCCTATAGACAAGGTTACCTTCCACCCTGCCGGAAAACCCTGGAGGTTATTCAACATACACTTCTTCATCTAGAGATATGTTCCGGGAGGTCTTTCAGAGCCGCTTGAGTGAGTAGTAGAATTTGCTATCATTTTGGTTTTGAGAGTGGGACCCACCTATAGGACCCCCTATTGAAAGGTATAGCAAGTGCATTGAACGAGTACTAGAGATCGCTCATCTGATACTAATTGGGAAATAATCTTGAACGTCAGAATGAATATTTGAGATTGGGATATGATATGTACTCATGATTGAATGAAGATAATATTAAGGACATGTAACTGCTATTTAGAATATATGACTTCTTCAATCAGTCGTAAGGAGCCCAATATTTCCGGGTCTGTTCGAGTCATTATCGTTATGGTTCAAGTAGAGTGATGTGTAAAAGTCGACCTTCCGAAATGTTGAAATCGCCATTCAGGAATGCGCTCTTAACATCCATTGATATATGATGAAGTTCTTGTGAGCAGCAAATGCTAGGAATATCCTAATGGGTTCTAATCTGGCTACAGGGGCAAATGTTTTATAGTAGTTTATGACTTCTTCCTATCTCTAGCCTTGGGTAACCAGTATGGACTTGTTTATTATAACATGGCCGTTCTAATCCTTTTTGTTTCGAAACACCCATTTAGTTCCAATTACAGCTTGATGGGTTTTCCTGCGAACTAAGTACCAAACATCATTTCTTTCGAAACCATTTACATTTTCTTCCATAGATGTAATCTAGTGTGAACTGTTAAGAGCTTCATTGGTCGACACAGATTCTGAGTGAGAAAAGAATACAACTAGTGTGCACATGGAAAGTCTACAAAGTTCAGCTTTAGACTTCCATATAAGGAATTGGGACTGTTCAGGTCCAGATTCAATTTCCTCTTTTTCATAAAGTGCAGTTCCTTGTGTACTTTGTACTCTTCTTCGGGTGTAAACACCAGCATCAATATCACCAATAACTAACTCATGTGGGTGATCTCTTAACCACCTCATGTCGGGATCTAAGTCTGCATCCCTTGTTGTATCCTGTTAGGTTGTATGCTCAGCTTAACATCAACTTCAACAATGTCACCTGGTCTTACAGCAGCGGGATTTTTTTCTAGAGTGATGACAGGGTCTTCCTAAGGCTTTAGAATTTCCTCAAGATTTAAGGTCTGGACACCTTGGGTTAGGTTGTCTATTCCTGTAGGATCGTGCGGTTCATCAAAGACAACATGGACTGACTCCTCCATAATCAGTTTCTTTTTGGTGATAATCCTGAATGCCTTGGTGACAGAGGAGTATCCAACAAATATACCCTTATCGTATTTCTCATCAAAGGCCTTGAGTTGATCCTTCCCATTGTTGGAAAATTTTATTCCAAATATTCATTAATTGAGTTTTGATGATTGGTTGTTAAACAAAGCAAAACAACAAAGAAGCGAAGCAAATCAACGAAGGAATTGAAGATTCAAATAGCTAGAATTTGCAAGCATAACGTATGCTATGATACATGCATAACGTATGCTACCTGATAAGACGAGTAGGAAAGTTGACTGTAGATGGCAAGCTTAATGCACGCTATACGCATTGTATAGCGCACGCTATCGAAGCAACTTAACGTACGTAACACATATAGGTTAACCTACGTAATGACATTTCAAATCAGATGAACGTTTGAAAGATTCTGGTCAAATTCAAAGACTCAACGGACAATTTGACAAATTGTATGCAATGGCTATATGCGATTAACGTACGCTAAGAAGTCGGATTAATGTACGTAACGCGAGATTGACAACGTACGTAAAGGAAGAAACAAAAGTGACTAATGGCTAGATGGACGGAAATGGGTATAAATATCAAACCACTTGGTATCAAACCACACAACAACCTTGATAAAAGCATTCATACTTGAGATATCATTGTAATCATTCTAGTTGTTGTATTTGAGCTTGTATTGTTTAGTGATTGAATGTTATACACGAAATCATATAAGAGAGGAAAAAGAAAAGGATACGAATGGATTCGATGTTATTAGGATCAAGGATCCTGCATTGTTAGAATCGCAATCGATATCTCGTGAGGTTATCTAGTACCCGTAGAAAGCAAGATTGGTTGATTCCTTGTCCAATAGAAAAGGAAAACGGTTTAACTTGGACCGACATAAAGACAAGTGATTGAACGGTTTACTCGGACCGATATAAGGTGAGTTTGTAATGGTTATCCCTCGACCGATAGAAGAGAGGTGCAGAGGTTTATCTTTAGCCTATTGAAAAATATACCGAGAGAGGACGTAGGCACGTTTGGCCAAACCTCTATAAATCGTTTGTCGATTTATTTTCTGCACCGTTATTTAAATCGCTTCCTTAACGTCAAAAAGTTTTATAATTCTATCTCCAAACAGCGATACCGACAAATATTGCACCAACAATTGGTATCGGAGTGGTACCTACTATAAGTGGCTTAACATCCGAGGAGAAGATCCAAATGACGTTTCAACTTTCCCCGCTCGAAGGTCTTGCGCTAAACCGACCTCCATTTTTCGATGGATCTAACTTCATGACTTGGAAGAAGAAAATGTCTGCTTTCATCCGAACTTACGATATCGAATTATGGAAAGTCATATGTCTTGGTCCCAAAATTCCGACAAACTCAAACGGAACTCTCAAAACCTTTGAAGAGTATGATGATGCGGATTGGAAAATTGACCACTATAATTGCAAAGCCACGTAATTATTATGTTGTGCATTAAATTCAGAAGAACACAACCGGATATCCTCGTGTGATAGTGCAAAAAAAATATAGAAAATGCTTGAAGTCACACATAAAGCAATGTCTCAAGTTAAGGAGATGAAGGTCAACATGCTTCTTCACGATTACGAGCCATTCCAAATGAAAGAAGAAGAATCCATCACAATTATGCTCGACCTTTCGGTCATTACGAATGGATTGGCATGTTATGGAATACCACTTTCGAGTAGTGAAAATGTTAAGAAGATCCTATGGTCACTACCTCGAGAATGGGACGGAACGGTGACGGCAATAATGGAATCAAAAGATTTAAACAATCTTCAGGTTAGTGCTCTCGTTGGTTCACTTATAAACTACGAGATTGTCCTAAAATCTCAGAATGCCAAACCAAAGCCGAAGGAAAGAACGATAGACATGAAGGCTAAGATGTCTAGAAACAAAGAAGAAATCCCGGTGGACGAAAGCGACGAAAAATCGGCATATTATGCCAAGCATATTAATAAGTTCCAAAACTTATTAAACCGGAGAAAGAAAGACATCTGAGGCGGAATAAAGAAATTTGACAACAACTGTCGAGTCTGTGGTGAATCAGGCCACTTCGCGAAAAATTGTCGAGCAAATCCTAAAAAGGAAGTTTTAATTGCCACGTGGAGTGACGAAGACGAGGTTATCAATCAAAATAACCTCGCACGCATGGCACGAAGTTCATTCAATGATAGCGACGTCGAAAGTCAAGTAATTACATCCTCTCACGATGAATTATTTGAAGCATTCGAATTATTGCATTCCGATTTTGAAAATACTTTATCCGAAATAAAATCCCTTCAATCTAAAAATAAACTATTGTAAATAAAAATTTCCAAAACTCTCGAAAAAGGGTAATTTATCGAGATCAATCATTCTCATTGCATTGAAAATGAAAACATTTTAAAGAGTGATGTTTTAAAAGTTCAAGATGAACTTAAAATCTTGACAAAGAAATTTTCGTGTGGAAACGAACAATTTGAACAAATGCTTTGTGTTCAAAAATATACTTTGAATAAATAGGGGTTAGTATTCAAACCACATTTGAAAAACGAATCCTTAAATTTCAAAATACCCCAATGTGAAAAATGTTTAAAAGTTGGGCATCATTTTACGAGTTGCAAAATCACAAGACGAGCGATAAAAATAAAAAAGATTTGGATTCCAAAAGGAACTTTTATTTCAAATATCGTCTATGTCTCGAAAGAAAACCAACTATCGGTTGGATCCCCAAAAACTAAATTAATTTTTATCAATAAATATTTTACTCATGGGGAGTTTATATTTTCAAAGGGGAGATTTTTGTCACGGGGAGTTTAACCCGTTTATGCACATTGTATCATAAACATATTTTATCATCATTTGGTATCCTTTAATTTACACTTTTTGCTGATAGCAAAAAGGGGGACAAAAGAGTTGAATGAATAAAAAGCGTCAAGGAAGATTGACGAGCAAAATAAAAAGTAAAAAGGTGGAGAGAAAAATAAATATTTGTTCGAATCAAAAAGATCAAAAAGGGGGAGAAAAGAATAAACGGAGAAGTTGAAAAACAAAAAGAAGAAGTCGAAAAGGAAAGAAAGGAAAGCTGGGAGACGAAACTAATGAAACGGACAAAGTCTAAAACTTTGATATGTACAAGTATACATATCTTATTTTGCAGGTTTTATCCAACTCAAGTTGTTGTTTTGTAATCATCAAAAAGGGGGAGATTGTTGGAATATTTTATTCCAAATATTCAATAAGCGAGTTTTGATGATTGGTTGTTAAACAAAGCAAAACAACAAAGAAGCGAAGCAAATCAACGAAAGAATCGAAGATTCAAATAGCTGGAATTCGCAAGCATAACGTACGCTATGAGACATGCATAATGTACGCATTGTATAGCGCACGATATCGAAACAACTTAACGTATGTAACACATACAGGTTAACGTACGTAATGACATTTTAAATCAGATGAACGTTGGAAAGATTCTGGTCAAAGTCAAAGACTCAACGGACAGTTTGACAAATTGATGCAACGGCTATATCCGATTAACATATGCTAAAGCATAATATTAACATACGCTAAGAAGTCAGATTAATGTACGTAATGCGAGATTAACAACGTACGTAAAGAAAGAAACAAAAGGTACTGGACTGAAACTAAAAGTCGATAATGTAATCTAAAGGACAGTCATAAGTACGTAACGATCTTAACGCACGCTATGAAAAAGGTTAGCGCACACTCGCAAGTCAAAAGTGACTAATGGCTAGATGGACGGAAATGGGTATAAGTACCAAACCACTTGGTATCAAACCACACAACAACCTTGAGAAAAGCATTCATACTTGAGATATCATTGTAATCATTCTAGTTGTTGTATTTGAGCTTATATTGTTTAGTGGTTGAGTGTTATACACGAAATCATACAAGAGAGGAAAAAAAGGATACGATTGGATTCGGTGTTATTAGGATCAAGGATCCAAGATTGTTAGGATCGCAATCGATATCTACGTGAGGTTATCTAGTACACATAGAAAGCTAGATTGGTTGATTCCTTATCTAATAGAAAAGAAAAACGGTTTAACTTGGACCGATATAAAAACAAGTGATTGAACAGTTTACTCGGACCGATAGAAGGCGAGTTTGTAACGGTTATCCCTCGACCGATAGAAGAGAGGTGCAGAGGTTTATCTTTAGCCTATTGAAAAAGATACCGAGAGAGTACATAGGCATGTTTGGCCAAACCTCTACAAATCCTGTGTCGATTTCTTTCCTGTACCGTTATTTAAATCGCTTCTGCAACGCGAAAGAGTTTTATAACTCTATCTCCAAACGGAGATATTGACCAATATTGCACCAACACCCATTGTAAGAATGTAACACCTGCATCCAAAGATGTGAAAATATGTAACCATATGAGTTTTTTTATTCCATACCTCGTATGTGGTTTTGTTGTGGTACTTGTTTATGATACAGTGGTTTTGTGTATAACATGATGAATTTTGTTGCTTCTCCAGGAAAACGTTGCGGCAACTTGCTTGCAGAATCTAGTTCTAGTTGCCTCCTTAAACGTCCTGTTCTTTTGCTCGGAAAAACCATTTAGTTGAGGAGTCCGGGCTGCTGAATATTCATGATGGATGCCATTATCCGCACAGTATTGCTCTATGAAGCGGTTTTTGAATTTTGTGCCTCTATCAGACTGAATGGATACAATGCTCATGTTTTTCTCATTCCGTAGTGTTGCTATATTTCTTAAACGCAAGTGCACGTTATCGTATACAAGTAATAAAGTGATGAGTGAGTATCGTTCCCACGAGGACTGAATCACTAACTACCGATTTTTGTGTATTCCAATTTTATTTGAACAATCGAACTTTGGGTTTGCAATTAATTTCTAAAAGAATTAATAAAAGACTAAACAGTATAAACGGTCGCTTGAAGAAAGAGAATCAAATGATGAATAAGTTTAGGATTCTGAATCCACCTCGGTTTATCCGAATTTACTCTCGATTATCTGAAGTTAATGATTTTCCCAATTTATTGAAGGCGAAGATTGCTAATATACTCTACCACCTCTCCCGAGGTCAATAGATTTTTCTAAAGGCGAATAACGCACTCTATCCCTAGGTGAATTAATTCGTCAATAGGCAAAAAGCATAAAATCTCCAAAAGGGCCACGTAGTTCCTATGAGTATATTCATATCTCATAAGATAAAACGGTCCTCACCAACACTCCTCTCCCGATTCGAATTGACTGATTAAAACAATACAACTATTGGCCAGATAATTGAAAGCATTAAACACGATTGGGAAAACTCAACAAAAAGGAAATTAAATAGATAATCTCAAGCAAATCCGTCAAAACATAGGTTTCATCAAAATCCTAGATTAAGGGTTTTAGCCAGACATGCTAAATAATGAAAATACATAATTAATAAATAAAAGCATGAAAATCAAACGGAGATGAAGAGCTCGGATTCCTCCGTTCTTCTGGCTTCTGCCCTCCGCCTTTGATCTCTTCTGCTTCTCTCGTCTGCAATAGTCTTCTGTGATCCTCTTTTTCCCAAGCCTCCAAGATGATTAATTAAGGTCTTAAACCCTTATTTATAGCTCTCAACAGTCTCCAAATCGCGTCTGTGTGAGTAGGTCGAGAACTGGCTTCAAAACGGCCCAAATCCGCGCGGAGCACACCAAAACCGCCCTGTGTGCCGCGGCTCACTTAATCTGTGCCGCGGCACATGGCGTCCAGGTTAAAAACTGGGCGCTGTGACTTTCTTCTGGGTCGCGGCTCACTTGGACTGTGCCGCGGCACAGAGTACAAATTACTCTAGTGCCCGCTGGTTGCCTTCCTGTGCCGCGGCCCACTTGCCTTGTGCTGCGGCCCACGGCCAAAATTCGCCGTTTTCGCCCGTTTTGCCTCGTTTTAGCTTCCAGACTCCAATCTTCTATCAAACATGCGAGAATAAGACATTAAAAGCTCATTTATGCAATTTTACTCGCCAAAATAATACTAAATAATGATAAATAAGCGTATAAAAATACGCCTAACACGTAACTTTGTCAGGTGTTCCGGCATCTTTGAGGTTATCTATTTCTTTCTCAAGAACATGGTCCGTGAATACCTCCATAAATTATCAGCAATAACAAGACAATATTTCTTACCTCCGAGGCTGACAGCGTCTATAGGGCCACAATGATTAATATGGAGTAAATCCAGGATCCTGTGGGTTGAGAGATATGAGTCGCTCTTCAGGGAGGTCCTGACTTGCTTACCTTTATGACAGGGTCCGCATATGCTGTTCTTATAAAATGAAACATCAGGCAAGCATTTGACCATTCCCTCTTGGCCAATTTATTGATGGTCTTGAAGTTGATGTGAGACATCCTTTTGTGACATGCCCAACTTTGATCTGTAGTGCATGTAGCCATAAAACAAGTAATTATGGCATTAGTAGGTTTCCAACCAGAAATGTACCTGTTATCTGACCGGCTTCCTGTGAGGACAACCTAATTGGTATTTTGTCCTTCACCGAATTTAATAGGGAATTGTTTGTCATAGAACTGACTAATACTTAGAAGGCTGTAATGAAGTCCTTCTACATAGGGAGTGACTTTGAATTTTCCTACAAGCAGGGTTCCTTTCCCACTTGTTCTTCCTTTTGATTTGCCACCAAGTCGCACCTATGGACCTCGGTCTTCTACATAATATGTCAGCTTGGTGATATCTCCTGGTATGTGCTGAGAACATCTACTTTTGAAGTACTAGATATCCTCCTTCCTGATATCCTGTAACCAAGAATTAAGTAGATTTAAGTCCTCCATGATCTTTGAGTCATTGGATATTAGTGCCTTTAGGTACCCAAATTTGTCTTACAACAATAGGTTTGTTGTAGGTTTTGTTAGGCCTCTCTTGCACGATTTATGAGGGACTGTAAGCATTGTTATTATGCATGTAAAATTAAAAATTTTGGTTCTAGTAAGGTTGTTGTCTGGGAGGAGGAACCATGTTTTTCTGCCTTTTGTATTGCAACCTGGGTTTCTAGTTGGGTTGACAGAGCTGTTATTGATGAAATTGCGCGGCAGCTTGCTTACAAGTCATATGCTTGGGTTCCTGCACCTACTATTAAAGAGCTACGTACTTTTTGATAGTATTGTTGTGCAGGTTGTTGGTTGTATTGGGGTACAACCGTTTTTTTGATATTGGCGAAATTGTTGGTATGCTTGAGGAACATACTGTTGACGTTGTGCATTACGTCTAACAGGTTTATAAAGCCGTGCTATCCGCGGATTGTGACATGAGCTTGGAAGCGGAATAGCAGCCTTTGATTTTTTAGAAGGTACAGATATAGACATTCCTTTGTCTATAAAAAGAGCCTTCAGAATCTCCTCGGTCTTGGGGCTTGGGACAGGTTCCTTCCCCTTGACAACTACCATACTGGTTTTGCCACTGTTGGAGAACGAACTGTATCCTAAGCCACATTTAGCATGGACATGTTGTACACTGCTCAGGATGTATTCCATCCTACTGGATGATATCTTAAATGAATTGAGCATGGTCTCGAGTTCCCCTCTCATATGACGAGAACCTGTATCTTGGCTTCCAGTAAAGTATAATCATTTGTCATACATTGATTATGAGATTTTACCTCATTTAATTCAGTTGTAAGTTGATGACTGCTTTCTATGAGTTTTTCATGAGTTCCTTTTCTATTTTAAAAATCTGAAGACATGTTTCATATTTGATTTTTAGCAATTCATTTTCATCCTTCAACTCTAGGTTAGAAAGTGGGAGTTGTCGCTTTTCTTCTTTTAGCATCTCATTGACTTGTTGAATGGTCACAAACTCATTCATCATATTTTTAAAAGTATGCAATGCACTAACAGGGTTAACTGAGGATGAGTTTACCACATCATCATTGTCATCATCTTTTTCATATTTTGACATAAAGCACATGTAGGCTTTATCTTTAGTTTTATCATTAGAGGAGTCATTGTCGGTGACAACCCATAGACATACCTCTATTTTGGTTGTTGTGGGTGGTGCTTCTGATTCTCCGATCAGTGCCTTCAGCTTACTTCTCCATACACGTCACTTTTCATCCTTCTCCTGTTACTCAACCTCTGGTAGCTTCGGTACCTTGGGATGAGGACATCTATTTGCATAGTTTCCTGGCTTCTTGCAATTATAGCATAGATTAGAATCTCCAGAAAATGGTGACTCGAAACTTACCCTGTTGAAGGTTTTCGACTTGTAGTGGGCCTTTCCGATTTTCTTAATAAGTTTTCGAAATTTGTGCATGAGCAATGTCATTTCATCTTGTGATAGGATGTCATCATCATTGTTAATGGCTTTGGATGTGTTGGTTGTAGAGCTGTCTCCTGTCAGATGCAGCGGAAAGTATTGTAGTCTTGGCAGGGGGAACTCTTCGGTCTTTTCTCTCCTGCCAATATCATATTCAAATATTTTGAGGTCGGATAATATGTCAAAAGTAGATATATCATTAAGTTTTGGTATTAATGTCCCTTCGGTTAGGGAGTGATCTAAAGAATTTGAAGATTTTCTCCTTTTGGATTATACACTTTGTCCAGCTTCAATTTCACTGACAATGCCAGTGAATCTGAGATCAAGTTCCTCAAGGGTTTCGGTACATTTCCTTCCAAAAGATTCAAACTGTTGTAGTGAGTTTCGAAATTTTGTTTTCCTTTGAGAGCTCAGTTCTCTCACAAATAATCTTGAGTTTTTTCCACATTTTTTTGGCTATCTTACAACTCTTTACCTGGGAAATATGTCGTTGTTGTAATACCCGGTTGTAATTCAGTCATTATCATTCAGTAATTTCATTCGGTGATTGTCACTCAGTGGATTTTCACTCATTTATAATCATTCATCAATCATGTTCATTCACCCGTGTTCACCGTTCGTAAAAACTTCGAGTTGTGTATCATTATTGTTCATTGTTTCAACTTTCCTCATATGAGTTCGACTCTGTTAGATCACCATTAATTTTTGGTAACTCCAAAAATTCTAAATCTTTGCAATATTATAGAGCATCGAGTTAGCTTTCCAATGGTTCAAACGGTGAGTCAATCGGAGTCCGGCGAGAGAGTTATGGTCGTTTTAGCTCAACCGCTCATTTTTCAGTATTGGCCGATCACTGCCGAACGAACTCGGCCGTGTCGTCCGACACGGCCGTCTTGCGTACTCGTCGGAAAATGCGAAGTGTTCGCCTCGGGACCCGACCGTGTAAATGCAGCACGGCCGAGTCGAACCTTCCGGATAAGCGAGAATCAAATGCGCCCGGCCGCCGCCGTGTCGTGCAGCGCGGTCGAGTCATGCCAGTCATTGTCGGACAGTCCTTTGTCGGAAGGCCCTCGCGCGCGACCGTGTCAAGCGAGGACACGGTCGAGTCCTGTCGGCATTTGTCGGCCAATCAGGCGACACGACCGTGCCGATCGGCACGGGCCGTGTCGGCAGGTAGTCAACCCTATAAATTCATTTTTTGAGCATTTCAGCTCATTCCTTCAAGTTTTTTCCACCTTTTACGAGAGAGAGAAGCTTGAGGGAGGGTTTTTCCTTCACAAATCATTTGGGTGTTTGATTTTCTTCATCTCCTTTCGATCGTGAATCCCGGATAATCAATCTAACGCGTGTTCTTCGGATTAAAACACTTGGATCTTCAAAAGGTAATTCCTTCAACACTTTGGACTTCGATTTTGTGTTGAGATATGATGTTTTGGACGTTATAATCATGTTATATGAAGGGATATGTATATGATTATGAGTTTGTATAAGGATTCATTGGATTATTGAGGGATTATTCAAGAACACCTTGAATATCGAGTTGGAATTGGGGATTTTCGACTAATTGTTGTTATAATCACATTTTTGGATATTCATAACGGGTTATTGATCGTATTGGAGATGTTTTGTTGGTTTGAAACACTTCTTGGAGATTTTGATATTGGTATATTGAGGTTTGATTGTAAACAATCGGAGTTTGGATACAACGTGTTTGATTTAATGCCTCTATGGACTTGGTTAAATCGTATCGACGTTTTAAGTTCGTTATATTCGTGTTTGATTCGTATATTGAGCGAGTTGTTGGATATTGTATTGAATTAAGGTTGTTCGAGCGACCGATATCTCAATTAGGGCGTTGTTCGTGGAAGGATATTTGTCGGTGTTACGTAAGTTAATTCTTACTCGGTTAAAGGATATTCATCCCTTTTGTTGTTGTTCATTCATAAACATAACTCATGCATCATTATAATAACCGTAACAAAACATGTTGTTATCAATTAATCATTTCGGTCATAAGGAGCAGCGGTTCCAATCTTTTCATTAATTGTCATTTATTTCATTACCATTCCATTTCGGTGAGTCATTATTCATTTTCGATGTCACTTTTGTTATATCGTGGCATTCCGGGTCATACTGGCGTGCCGGTTGGTATGTGTTGGATTTTCATGTCGGGCACATTATAGTCGTGTGTTGGTTGGTGGCCTCACATTGGACTGTGCACACGAGTCATATTGTCTCGTGAGACTGATTAGGTACAAGACCACACGTGTATTCGATCGATACTCGTTGGTGGCTTGTGCACGGACACATTTCCATCCCGGGCGTAGTGTGGCGCCATTTCCTTTGAGCCGTACTGTTAGTTGATTCATATAGCATGTTTGATTGCGTATGTTTCGACAGGATATTTCATAACTTCAGATATAATCATGATTGTGTATTTTCAACTCTTGAGGATTGTTGTTCTGTTTAACTGACCCCGTTTGGGGATTTTGTTTTTCAGGTCTTGGCAAGGCAAAAGTACGGGGAGAATACGCTGACGTCGAGGAGTCCCAGTGATACTAGTAGAGGGCCCCGATCTTTCAGTTATTCATGTTATTGTCCTTTATTTTCCGCTGCAGACTTTCATTTGAATACTCCGTTTCATTCAGTGTTGTGTATTTTATCTTCATATAAAGTACACTAGTATTCGGTATTGTCCTGGTGTGTTGTAACTAAACTCCTCATCGGAGTAATTATTGCTGTAATGTAGTTCGGTACTACATTTATCTTGTGTAATTCATTCATTTTCATTTGCCTGGTGGGTCCCAGTTGGGGATCTACGGCACTGTAATATCCGCCTAGTTTGGGGTGTTACAGAGTTGGTATCGGAGCGTGGTTTTGAATACTACCTTCCGAGTCATGTCTCATTTGAAATCATCGTCATCGGACTAGTATCATTGGACTTTCGCGCCACGTGTGACCTGTGCAGATGCCGAGCCAATTAGACCGAAAGAACTGTAAGACTTCTAACGCCATGGTATAATTTCTGGCAATAGTCATTCATTCATCATTCATCAATTGACAATCCTCAAACATCATCATTCATTGTGATTAGGACAATCATGTTAACTCATTAATCACTTAATTCATTTCATTACTCAGTTAATAATCAGGACGATCATGTTAACTCATTAATTACTCAATTGATTTCATTACTCAGTTGTCAATCTGGATGATCATATTATCAATCTTGTTAAGTTATTCAAGATAATCATTTCAAGAATTTCATCAGATAATCATGTAACTTCAGTAAATCATTCATATAATCACTAAGTTAGAGCATGTATACTCATTTTCATCATCTCATGACATAATCATAACGTGCTAATCATGCGGGAAATATAATCATTATGCGACCTTCCTACTTCGGTATGGAGAGAGGCTGTCGAGGATGCAGGGAGAGGCGCGGTGCGGATCGAAACCCAGAAATAATCACTGGCCGGAAATCGTGCCCATGACTCGGCTCGATCGAGAAGATGTTCGGGTTGATCCACTCACTTTTATGCGAGGCCATGATGACCCATGTGCGGTTGCTCAATCATCATTGCGCCACTGACCGGATTAATCGAGAGAACTCTCCCATATGAGCAGTGCTAAGGAAAGTGCTGAACAACAACCTTCATTTGTCGGCAAGAAATCAACGGCGTAATCAATCCGAAGGCGGTCGATCAACCTTCAAGAAGCCTCGTGTGAGTCCTATCGTTTCGAGCGACCTCTACGGCGCATAATCGTGCGGGATCTCGATCACGAGCGGCGATTCAGCCATCACTGTTATAGCGTGGGGATCTTGGTCATGTCGGCACCAAGTGTCAAGGGCGATCATCACGTGCTATAATTGTGGGAATTTTGGGCATAAGGCCCGTTTTGCGAAAAGGACTCCAAGTCGGCTCGCGGCATCTCAGCCCGAAGCAACCAAACGTTTGAATCAGGCGCTTTGTCATCGTCGTTTAAGACAATGGAAGCAAATAGAGTTGGAGCTCGTATTTATCGAGACGGGAGCGTCGGTTCGGGGACCGCAAGTCCCGCATTCATATGATGAGGAGGATCGACGATCCGGTGGCGAATGATTTCGTATACTCGTAATTTTATTTCAACTTGTGTGTACCTTTTGATGCTGGTACACCGCATTCATTCATTTTCGAATCATGCTTGAATAGACTTATTTCGGGATAGTCCTATTGCTTGTGGACCTCATACCATCGGTCTACCCGACGATGGAAGAATTTTCGGAATCATACCTAAGTAAGCTTAGTAACCGCGATTGGTTGGTGGACCTAATCGTGGTGAATTTATCTTAGGACGATGTAATTTCGGTATTAGCCGGTTTAACCGCCTTAATACTATCCTCGGTGTTTGTTAGCGTTTGGTCGCTATCTTTCCGTCGTTAGTTGTCGAATGTGTGCTTGAGGAATTAATCCCGTTGTTCCAAAGAGAATTTCTATTATGGCGGAAGCGAAGAAATTCCGCAATCGAACTATTCAATCATTCCTTGTATCATTTCCATCGATTGGCTTTTCTAAGACAATCGAGTCATTCAATCATTCATTGTATCATTTTCATCGATAGGCCTTTCTAAGGCAATCGAGTTATTCAATCATTCATTGTATTATTTTCATCGATTGTCCTTTCAAAGGCAATCGAGTTATTCAAACATTCATTGTATCATCTTCATCGATTGGCCTTTCTAAGGCAATCGAGTTGTTCAATCATTATTGGTATCTCTTTTTATCGATCGACCATTCTAGGGCAATCGAAATGTTCAATCATTCGTGGTATCATTGTCATCGATTGACGATGTATTTGCCTTCACATAGAGTAGGGAATTCGGGAGTGAGTGGGAGCAGTCGTCCCATTTATCGAAGGCACCGTATCGGATGGCCCGACCGAAATGCAGGAGTTGAAGATTCAACTTGAGGAGTAGTTCGAGAAAGGTCATCTCCGACTGATTGCGTCCCGTGAGGAGCACCGGTGTGATCTGTCAAGGAGAAGGATGGCTCGTCTCGTGTGTGTATTAATTACGGGAGTTGAACAGGTGATGATCAAGAGTAGTATCCTTTACCTCGTATTGATGATCTTTTAGATCAACTTCGAGGAGCTTGATATTTTCCAAGATCGACTTAAGATCTGGATATCACCGATTGCGAATTCGAGAGTCGGATATCGCGAGACAGCGTTTCATACACGCTATGGTCATTATGAATTCGTAGTTATGCCGTTCGGGCTAACTATTGCACTGTGGTATTCATGGGGGTTAATGAATCGGGTTTTCATCGACTTTTTGGATCGGTTTGTTGTTGTCTTCATCGACGACATTTTGATTTATTCTCGTAGCCGGAAGGAACATGAGGTTCATCTTCATCGGGTTCTCGACGTGTTGAGACGAGAGCAACTTTATGGAAAGTTTTCCAAATGTGAGTTACGGAGGTCCGAAGTGATTTTCTCGGGCATGTAATTTCATCCGACAGAGTTCGTGTCGACCCTCGAAGACGGAGACTATCCGAGATTGGCAACCTCCGAAAGATATTAAGTAAATCCAAGTTTCCTCGGATTAGTTGGTCAATTATCCAACCCACGACCTGGAGCTAGCAATCGTGGTTTTCGCGTTGGGGATTTGGCGTCGTTACCTTTATGGCGTCACTTTTCGATTATTCACCAATCACAAGAGTTGAAGGATATATTTACTCACAAGGAGTTAAATATGCGGCGAGGCGGTGGTTGGAACTAATCAAAGATTTTGATATCGAGATCCTTTACCACAGGCAAGGCGAATGTTGTCGCCGATGCCTTGAGTCGTAAGTCCGTTCGGGAGCAGAGGCTTGCTCGTTTAATGATTCGAAGGAGCTTCAGCGGGAATTCCTTAGACCGAGATCGAGTGCAGCTTCAGCGAGTTCGGGGACATCTTTGTATGTTAAGAGATTTCATCGTCACTTGAGGAGGTAATCGGAGAGAATCGAGTTCGGACCCTTCATTGTTGCGCATCCGTGAAGATGTGGCTCAGGGGAAAGCCCCTGGATTCGTGGTCCATGAGGATGGACTTTTGAGGTTTAAGAACCGGTTGTGTACCGGCGAATGACGAGTTGAAAAACTCTATTTTGAGAGAAGCTCATGCTACCCCTTATTCTGTTCATCCGGGGTCCAGCAAGATGTACAAGGACTTGAAACAAAATTACTGGTGGAGTAATATGAAGCGAGAAGTCGCGGAATTTGTTTCGAGATGCTTAACTTGCCAACAAGTCAAGATTGAACATCAGCGACCGGCGGTTATGCTGAAACCTCTCCCTATTCCAGAGTGGAAGTGGGAAGACATTTCTATGGATTTCATCACGAGTTTGCCGACGAGTCGTCGTGGCATGAATACAATCTGGGTGATTGTGGACCGCTTAACTAAATCAACTCATTTTCTTGAGATTAAGGATACTTGGGGTCCCGAGAGACTTGCCCAGTTATTCATCAAAGAGATAGTGAGACTGCACGGTACTCCTAAAAGTATCGTTTCCGATCGTGACGGACGGTTTGTGTCACATTTTTGGAAATCAGTTCATCGTGCTATGGGGACTCAGCTTGATCTCAGTACTGCCTTTCATCCTCAGTCCGACGGACAATCGGAGAGGACTATTCAGACATTAGAGGACATGTTGAGAGCTTGCGTCCTCGATTGGAAGGACGATTGGGAAGCCCAACTACCGTTGATCGAGTTCACGTATAATAATAGTTGGCATGCTTCCATTAAGATGGCGCCTTACGAGGCCTTGTACGGTCGTCTTTGTCGATCTCCTTTGTGTTGGGATGACTTGTCAGAATCAATCGGCACCGAGCCCGATATGCTTATAGCCGCCCGAGAGAAGGTAGCTTTGATCAAGAGTCGTATGTTGACATTTCGTAGTCGGCGAAATCATATGCAGATAATCGTCGTCGACCACTAGAGTTCGAGACGGGTGACCATGTTTTGGTCAAGGTATCCCCGAGTCGAGGTATTTTCCGTTTCGGAAAACGGGGGAAATTGAGTCCGAGATTCATTGGACCGTTTGAAATTTTGGATCGAGTAGGCGAGTTAGCTTATCGATTGGCTTTACCTCCGGCTTTGAGCAGGATTCATAATGTGTTTCACGTCTCTCAGTTGCGGAAGTATGTTGCCGACCCGAGTCACATACTTCAGTTCGACGAAATCGAGATCGCGGATGATCATTCGTACGAGGAGCGTCCTGTACGAGTGTTGGAGCGGCGAATCAAACAGTTGAGGAACAAGACGATCCCTTTGGTCAAGATTCAGTGGTCCAGACACGGAGTCGAAGAGGCTACTTGGGAAACCGAGGATAGTATGCGAGAGAGTTATCCCGAGTTGTTTGACCCTTGGTTTCGGGGACGAAACTCTTTTAAGGGGGGGTGTATGTAATACCCGGTTGTAATTCAGTCATTATCATTCAGTAATTTCATTCGGTGATTGTCACTCAGTAGATTTTCACTCATTTATAATCATTCATCAATCATGTTCATTCACCCGTGTTCACCGTTCGTAAAAACTTCGAGTTGTGTATCATTATTGTTCATTGTTTCAACTTTCCTCATATGAGTTCGACTTTGTTAGATCACCATTAATTTTTGGTAACTCCAAAAATTCTAAATCTTTGCAATATTATAGAGCATCGAGTTAGCTTTCCAATGGTTCAAACGGTGAGTCAATCGGAGTCCGGACGAGAGAGTTATGGTCGTTTTAGCTCAACCGCTCATTTTTCAGTATTGGCGATCATCGCCGAACGAACTCGGCCGTGTCGTCCGACACGGCCCGTGCCGTACTCGTCGAGAAAATGCCGAAGTGTTCGCCTCGAGACCCGACCGTGTCGTGCAGCACGGCCGAGTCGAACCCTTCGGATAAGCGAGAATCGTCGCCCGGCACGCGGCCGTGTAAATGCAGCGCGGTCGAGTCATGCCGAAGTCATTGCTCGGACGGGTCATCGTCGGAAGGCCCTCGCGCGCGACCGTGTCAAGCGGGACACGGTCGAGTCCTGTCGGCCAGTCGGCCAATCAGTGCGACACGACCGTGCCGATCGGCACGGGCCGTGTCGGCGGTAGTCAACCTATAAATTCATTTTTGAGCATTTCACTCATTCCTTCCAGATTTTTCCACCTTTTACGAGAGAGAGAAGCTTGAGGGAGGGTTTTCCTTCACAAATCATTTGGGTGTTTGATTTTCTTCATCTCCTTTCGATCGTGAAGCTTGGATAATCAATCTAACGCGTGTTCTTCGATTAAAACACTTGGATCTTCAAGAGGTAATTCCTTCAACACTTTGGACTTCGATTTTGTGTTGAGATATGATGTTTTGGACGTTATAATCATGTTATATGAAGGGATATGTATATGATTATGAGTTTGTATAAGGATTCATTGGATTATTGAGGGATTATTCAAGAACACCTTGAATATCGAGTTGGAATTGGGGATTTTCGACTAATTGTTGTTATAATCACATTTTTGGATATTCATAACGGGTTATTGATCGTATTGGAGATGTTTTGTTGGTTTGAAACACTTCTTGGAGATTTTGATATTGGTATATTGAGGTTTGATTGTAAACAATCGGAGTTTGGATACAACGTGTTTGATTTAATGCCTCTATGGACTTGGTTAAATCGTATCGACGTTTTAAGTTCGTTATATTCATGTTTGATTCGTATATTGAACGAGTTGTTGGATATTGTATTGAATTAAGGTTGTTCGAGCGACCGATATCTCAATTAGGACGTTGTTCGTGGAAGGATATTTGTCGCCGGTGTTGTGTAAGTTAATTCTTACTCGGTTAAAAGGATATTCATCCCTTTTGTTGTTGTTCATTCATAATCATAACTCATTCATCATTATATTAACCGTATCAAAACTTGTCATTATCAATTAATCATTTCGATCATAAGGAGCAGCGGTTCCAATCTTTTCATTGAGTTGTCATTTATTTCATTACCATTCCATTTCGGTGAGTCATTATTCATTTTCGATGTCACTTTTGTTATATCGTGGCATTCCGGGTCATCTTGGCGTGCAGTTGGTATGTGTTGGATTTTCATGTCGGGCACATTATAGTCGTGTGTTGGTTGGTGGCCTCACATTGGACTGTGCACACGAGTCATATTGTCTCGTGAGACTGATTAGGTACAAGACCACACGTGTATTCGATCGATAATCGTTGGTGGCTTGTGCACGGACACATTTCCATCCCGGGCGTAGTGTGGCGCCATTTCCTTTGAGCCCGTCTTGTTAGTTGATTCATATAGCATGTTTGATTGCGTATGTTTCGGCGAGGATATTTCATAACTTCAAATATAATCATGATTGTGTATTTTCAACTCTTGAGGATTGTTGTTACATTTAATCGACCCGTTTGGGGATTTTGTTTTTGTGTCTTGGCAAGGCAAAAGTACGGGGAGAATACGCTGACGTCGAGGAGTCCCAGTGATACTAGTAGAGGGCCCCGATCTTTCAGTTATTCATGTTATTGTCCTTTATTTTCCGCTGCAGACTTTCATTTGAATACTCTGTTTCATTCAGTGTTGTGTACTTTATCTTCATATAAAGTACACTAGTATTCGGTATTGTCCTGGTGTGTTGTAACTAAACTCCTCATCGGAGTAATTATTGCTGTAATGTAGTTCGGTACTACATTTATCTTGTGTAATTCGTTCATTTTCATCTGCCTGGTGGGTCCCAGTTGGGGATCTACGGCACTGTAATATCCGCCTAGTTTGGGGTGTTACAGTTGTCAAGTGCGACACATAACATTATCTGGGTTCGCTCACTTGCGCTCGTCGTCCTTCTACCCTGGCAGCTATGTTGACCTTCATGATGGTGATAGGTCCTTCGTCTATGACAAAGAGCATCTCTTCGTGCATGGCACCCAGATGGGCTTCCCTTATTCTCCAGTCATCAAACTCATTATTAGAGAACATATGAAATTTGTTGATCATTAATGTATCCATGGAAATAAAATAGAATGAATGCTAGAGATAAGGAAATGTAGTTTTTGAAAACTAGTCATTTTAGATCTGATTCAGGTTAAAAACTGACTAATTCTTTATAGAATCAACTACTCCGATACCACTTGTTGGTCATGATATACTTAATAACAGATTAGAAGGGGCGGCGGGTTGAAGCTGTACTCTTTTTTGAAGTTTGTTATGCGTAGCGAAAGTCTTAATACAAGTTGTTGTAAATACAGCAACTAGGTGGTCTCATGTAGCTTGATGCTAACAGGGTTTTTAGAGCAAGTATAAAATAAATTCCACGCAGTCATAAGATAGTAAATACAGGAAGTAACAACACAGAGTTTTATGGTTCGAGGTAAACTCATCTACGTTCACAGGTCCTCAACACAGAAGTAAAATCTTTATTAGAATCAAGGCATACACAACTGTATGAATTTAACTAAACATGTTGGGTTTCTATTTTACTTTTCCCAAGTAAAATATAGGCAGCTTATTTACTGTATCCAACAGTCTTCTTTCGCTATACTGGAATCTTCATTAACTGTAGGAATACATCTTTTTGGTCGTTGTATGAAGATCGCTGTATTGACAAGTTGTAGGACGTATTTATCAAAACACCTAGGCTATTATTGTTTCCCAATAGTTTGCATAAGTTCGAGCAATTTGTGGTGGGTATGACTAGTGGATGTTGTATGGTGGGGAATCGTGAAGTTAGGTTTGCCAAGTGAGGATTAGAAACTAGTATTGGCCTTTGAATCTCATTGTAGTGGACTTGAACGGCATGGATTTGATCCCCGTAGATGATTGGTTAGATCTGCATGGTGCTATTATGAACAATCGAACTCATAATTCGATAGTGGCTAAGGATGGCACCTAGCCTACTTTTGCAGGCTGCAAGCAGGGTAGATCGGGAAATGTGATTAGAAAAGCAATGAAACTTCTGAACCATTGATGTGTTGGCTACTGGTGCTTCTCCATGAAGGCAAAGTACGGAGGATTCCAACTGTCGTTGATTCCATACATTAATGGATACTCTTATGTGTTTCTCGCTGATTTACTAGGATTATTGCCACATTATAAGGTTGGATTATCTATCAATTTAGAGCCGAATATGGCTTCTGTTTCTCGAGAACTATATCGTATGGTACCATATGAGGTGTTAGAGTTGAAGAAACTATTGGGATAACTTTTAGACAAAGGGTATATCCGATCGAGCATTTTGCCTCAGGGCGCATCGGCCCTGTTCGTCAAGAACAATGATGGATGACCTCGTTAATGCAACAACTATTGAGAGCTTACCAAGCTAACAACCAAGATTAAGTACCTTTTGCCTCGGATTGGTGATTTGTTTGGTCAACTTTAGGGAGTGATAGTCTTCTTGAATGTTGAGTTGTGGCTAGGTTATTATCAATCGAGGATCCGGGATTCTGATATTCCAAAAGCTACCTTTCGGATGAGGTACAATCATTATGAGTTCGTGTTTATGTCATTCGGACTAACCAATGCCCCGGACTTGGTCATACAATTAATGAATAAGGTGCCTATCTAGTATCTCGATACATTTATAGTCATCTTCATCGACAACATTCTCATCTACTCTCAGAATCAGGAGGAGTATGTTAAGTATCTCCAAATTGCTTTTGGGTATTGTGAGAGCCGAGAAGTTGTATGTGATGTTTTCAGAATACGATTTTGGACAAAGGAAGTGACGTTCCTTGGGCATGTGAGTTCAGCAGAGGGGGTCCATATTATTCCTCAAAATATAGAGGCAGTTTTAACCACCTAAGAATGTGAAGGGAGTGGGGATTTTTCTAGAACTTGCTGCGTATTACCATATATTTTTCAGTGGGTTCTCTAAGATTGCTCGACCACTTACAGAGTTCTTCTAAAGAGCCAGAAGTTCAAGTGTACACAAAAGGCACAACACTTTTGATTGATTTGAAGAAGCATTTGACTATAGTGCCGGTGTTAGCTCTACCTCTGGCGATCGATGGTTTTGTGGTGTATAATGAATCTTTCGGACTCAGACTCACTGGTGCTATGATGCAGGTGTAATGCCCGGATAAATGGTGTATTTACCTTGTATTCGACCTTGTATTATTTCGACTTCATGATGTTATAAATCATAGACTGGTTTCCCGTATTTCGTAACCTTACGTTTTTGGTATCTACAGTATTCTGCATGCATGTTTCTGCACGTGTTAACGTACGTTATCAGACGGCCATAACGTGCGCTAAGACTGCAGTATTACGTACGTTATCTTAAGTGGTTAACGTACGTAAGCTAAGTCAACTTGGGATCGGATAAGGGTCGGCGTGTGGGGGCCGAGGAAGGGGCCGGGGAAGATCCGTGTGATTTCCGAATGAACCTGGACATAGGTGTTACGTACGCTATGGTTCATGTTTAACGTACGCTAAGGGCATGGATATTACGTACGTAAAACCCTTTTCGATTACGTACGTAAGGAAATGGCGAAATCAGGCCAGTGAGTTCTGGTCAGATGACTACGTACGCTATAGTTAGGGTATAACGTACGTTAAGCTTATTACGTACGTAAGGTTTATTGCATAACGTACGTAATGTCCAGAATTCTATTTATAGACTTCGACCCTATTTCATTTCTCACCTTTCTTTTGGCCGATTTTTCGTGTTCTGGAGATCTTTCATCACCTCTTATCCTCCCTATCATCTTTTGGGACGATTCTTGGGAAGCATAGGCCTTGTAGATTGGTGTTCAAACTTCCGGTGGTTGAGTTTGTTCAAGTTCTTCCTTGTTCATCCATTTGTTGAGGTATGTGATCTTTCACCAACTAATTTTAGCATGATCTTAGTAATGCTTTGGACCTGTTTTGAGTAGGCCAAACCAGTTTTCTTTTGAGGAGCCTTTCATCTTGGTTTAGAAGATTGAATTCAATTATTTTCGATTCCTCTTGATTGTAGTAATCGTTGAGCAACCTCTATTGATTAGACTATTGATTAGTGTATCTTGAGATTTATAAACCAATCATATCTAGTTTCCAAGATTATCTTAGTCTAGGAGAATGTTTTGATCGAACATTTTCGGTGAAGGATTAATGGATTGAACTTAAGGATTAATTCGTAGAAGGAGATTTGGAACTAGTCTTTATGATAATTCATCGAAGTTCGGATATCTTGTTATTATAAAACATGATTAGAATCCTCCTAGGATGAATTCCATGTTATGTAGCAACAATCACCGAAGGAATTGTGTTAGACGAGAATAGTCCATCGCCATGATAGATGCACCATGCCTCCTTATGATTCATTTGATGATTTCAACGATTATCCGAATCGTGGGTCATACCGACGTTATTGTTTGATGAAGGTTTGCATTCGGTGAGCCGACCGAGTGAGAATTCTCCGAACGAATTGAAGACTGTTGATAGTAGAAATTCTTGTCGCCATTGTTGAGGCAAGTATCGTATTTGAAAGTTTGTGAGAAATTGATGAATTTGATCATGCATATGGTTTATTCGTATTGTTGATATGAGATTATCATTACAATTGCTATCGAGTTAACGTCGTTCACATTGATGAATATGTCGATTTTCTTGCATATGTATATGCATAGTTGTGTTTATGTGTAAGTTGTGATGATCCGATGGGATCAAGCGATCTATCTTGAGGCGCTGGATCGGATGTCCACCTCGTGTTGATCCGACGGGATCATCTTGGGATCTAGCCGAGGGCGCTGGATCATTGGACGGGTTTTCCACCTCGTGTTGGTCCGACGGATCATCTTGGGATCTATCTTTGAGGGCGCTGGATCGTTGGAATACCCATGTTGTGTTGATTGAATCTCGTGGATTCGTATTGGTGGATTCCGTAGTGGAAGTCCATATTGTGTATGATTTTATGCATAGTTGTTGCATATTTGTGTGTTCCGATACTTGTACTAGCATTGTTTTGCTAACCCCCTCGGGGGTGGACATTTGTTTTGATGTTCAGGTAGCCGAGGAGCGGGGAAGCAGCCACAGTACCATCATGACGATGAAGTTGCTCAGTGATGTTAGTCGTTTGTCGTTTTTGTGATTTGTCTTCTTGGTCTTTTTTTTTCTAGTACTCGAGTACGCGTGTCTTTTTAAGATCATTTCGATATGGTTGTAATATAACTGTTGGAATCAATTTGCTATTTGGATTTCGGTGATATTATTGGTTTATATTTACACTTCTTTTAATCAGCCTTGTAAATCCTTACTTAAAGGATTTACGGCGCTGTAATTATTCCGATTATTTCGGGGTGTTACAGAATATGGTATCGGAGCTAAGATTCATGGATATCTTGGTAGTCAGGTTAGTTGGGTCTGTTTACGTTATTTGATTTTTGGTCGTTTGTAACATCACTACTGAGCCAGCATCGTCATGTGGACCGTGGTTGTGAGTTTCCTAATCTCGAATACTACTGTTTTATTTAATTCATGTCTTGTAATCATTGACGGATGTATCTTTATAAAGTTTGCCCTGGATATTGAGTATTTATGTTTACAGTATGTTGAGAGGAGGTCGTGGACGCCGCGGGCCGGTCGTGGGCCGCGGACGTGGAAATGCGAGGCAAGAAGAGTCGGTATCTACCCCGAGAGATAACCGCTAGTCGAACGGATTCCCATTCCGGGGACAAAGAGGATCGGCAAATAATGATGCAGACCCTAACATGCCAGAGTGCTTGGCAGTGGTTGCTCAAATAAACCAGTTTGCTCAAGTTGTTGATCGCATGCAGACGGCGATGGGACAACAGCATAACATGGATAATCGGGGAGATAAATGGCTTACTGAGGTGATCAAATTGCATCCTCCGAAATTTGACGGTTCTGTGGAGACGCTTTCTTGGGATCACTGGCTGAAAGAATTAGAGAAGATTTTTGCGGGGATTAACTGTCCCAACGATAGGAAGGTTCCGATCGCCCAGTATCTTCTGACAGGGGAGGCTTTCGACTGGTGGGAGGCCATTCGACCGGAGGAGCACAATGTTGACTGGACGGAATTCAAATTGATGATGGAAGCGCAGTATTGTCCTCGCCCAGTTAGAGAGGCCCGAGTCCGGGAGTTTTTCTCACCACAAAATTCAGAAGCATCTGTGACAGACGTGATTAAGACTTTTAATCACCAGTTGACTTATGTGCGTCACTTGGTCAGGACCGAGGCAGAGAGGATTTTTCATTTTGACATGCGGATGAAGCCGGAGATTCAACAATATATGTCCGGATTTGAATGCACCACCCTACGGCAGTATCAGGACAAGGCGCTGGCCTATGATATGAAAGAGGCGGCAGTCGAGAAGTCAACAGAAGCAAAGAAGCAGAAAGTGTCTGGTAACTTCTCGGAAAACAAGAATGGTGGGCCCCGCAAGGGGCAGTCTTCATTTTATTCATCTAGGAAACCTCCACATCCTTCTCGAGGTGGCAAGAAGTTCCGGACAACATCAGTAGTTTCGGACGCATCAAAGAAATGCTATAATTGTGGTCGAGCAGGGCATGTTCGACGTGATTGCCCCGCATCTTCTGTGACTTGTTTCGATTGTGGGCAAGAAGGGCACCGTGCGGCTTTCTGTGGAGCTGCGAATAGATCTTATGGCACCCGCAATACAGCGCCAGCACCGAAGGAGGTGAGTGTGAACCAGACACAACAGAGTGGGTTTCAGCAGCAGAATGTTGGGAAGAGAGAGACATCCAGTGCTGGGTCCGTTCCTCCGCGCCTATACGAGATGAGGAAATCTGACGATCAGAACACTGCTGTTGCATCAGGTACGATTCAGATCCTTTTGCAACCAGTTAGTGTCTTATTCGATTCAGGAGCTACACATTCTTTCATATCATTAAACTGTGTTAATCGTTTGAAAATCTCGTGCTTATTTGATTGTGAACCGTATGTTGTGGGTTTGCCGAGCGGAGAGAGAATTGTGGGAACCCTAGAAACTAGAGATTTTCCAGTGTCTATAGGAGAGGCGGCCATCAAATCTTATTGTAGTCGACATCCATGGTGACGATTTAATTCTCGGAGACGATTGGCTCAACCGTTATGGAGCTATTTTGAATTACCGAAAACGAGCCATCTCTATCATTGCCGATGACGGATCTGAACATTTATTCAAAGGATGGAGACCAGGAAGCTCGGTAAAATTGATCAAAGCTATGAAGGCAGTGAAATTATCAACGGGGTTGTCACGGATTATGGTGCTATGCCATGAAGAAAGAAGAAGGAGTAGAGCTCTCATCTATTCCAGTTGTGAACGAATTCTCAGATGTATTCCCTGACGAACTACCTGGGTTACCTCCACAGAGAGAAGTAGAGTTTAACATTGAATTAGAGCCAGGAGCCACTCCTATTTCCAGAGCACCATACCGTATGGCACCAACCGAGATGTATGAACTAAAGAAGCAACTGGAGGAATTGTTACAGAAGGGTTACATTCAACCTAGCGTTTCTCCTTGGGGAGCACCCATTCTCTTTGTCCGGAAGAAAGATGGATCCCTCCGATTATGTATTGATTACAGGGAGCTAAACAAGGTGACGATCAAGAACAAGTATCCTATACCTCGGATCGATGACTTATTTGATCAACTACAGGGGGCTAGAGTATTCTCTAAGATTGACTTGCGATCCGGATATCATCAGCTGAGGATTAAGGAATCGGATATACCGAAATCTGCTTTCAGATCTCGGTACGGGCATTATGAATTTGTAGTGATGCCATTCGGACTTACCAATGCTCCTGCGGTATTTATGCAGTTGATGAATCGGGTATTCTTAGAATACTTAGATAAGTTCGTGGTCGTTTTCATTGATGACATCTTGATCTATTCGAAAGACCCCGAGGAACATGCTGAACATTTGCGTATTGTTCTGAGCACCTTGAGAAATGAACAGTTGTATGCGAAACTTTCTAAATGTGAGTTCTGGCTTAAGGAAGTGACTTTCCTTGGGCATGTGATATCATCTGACGGAGTTCAAGTAGATCCGAAGAAAGTCGAGGCAATCTTGGAGTGCGAATCTCCAAATAATGTGAAAGAAGTGCGGAGTTTCTTAGGACTTGCTGGATATTATCGCCGTTTCGTGGAGGGATTTTCCAAAATTGCTCGTCCGCTCACTCCGCTAGTACAGAAAACTCAGAAGGTCGAGTGGAATGAGAAATGCCAGGCTAGTTTTGATGATCTCAAGAGGAGACTGACGACAGCGCCTATACTAGCGTTACCAGATGGAACCGATGGATTCATGGTATACAGCGATGCTTCAAACCAAGGTCTGGGATGTGTGTTGATGCAAAAGGGTAAGGTGATCGCCTATGCTTCTCGGCAGCTGAAACCGTATGAAGTTAATTACCCGACTCATGATCTGGAGCTAGCAGCTGTGGTCTTTGCTTTAAAAATTTGGCGACATTACTTGTACGGCACTCGTTGTCAGATCTTTACCGATCACAAGAGCCTCAAATATATTTTCAGTCAGAAGGAATTAAATATGAGGCAGAGAAGGTGGCTGGAATTGATCAAGGATTACGATTTGGAGATCCTTTATCATCCAGGCAAAGCAAACGTGGTAGCTGATGCACTGAGCCGAAAACCTGTTTCTATTCGAGTGTTGGAAGCACTTACATCCCAAACCAACTTGCAACGAGAGATAATTCGTGAAGGAATTGAAGTGAGGTCGCAAGGAGTCCAGGGACAATTGTGCGTGATGGAACTAACTTCGTCGTTGGTTGAAGAAGTCAAATCTAAGCAGTTGGATGACTCTCTGATTCTTCGATTGCGTGACGAAGTAAAGAAAGGAAAAGCCCCAGGATTCGTGGTACAAGATGATGGAGTTCTGAGATTTCAGAATCGACTTTGCGTTCCGTCTTGATAATTTGAGACGGACAATTACAAGGAAGCTCATAGCGCGCCTTATTCTATTCACCCGGGAGCAGTAAGATGTATAAGGATCTAAAACAAAACTTCGGTGGGGAATATGAAAAAGGACGTAGCAGAATATGTTTCAAAATGTTTGACTTGTCGTGAGTTAAGATTGAACATCGGACCTGCCGGAATGTTAAAACCGCTTCCGATTCCTGAGTGGAAGTGGGAGGATATCTCGATGGATTTCATCACCAATATGCCTAGGACCAAGACGGGAATGAACATGATTTGGGTTATAGTTGATCGACTAACCAAATCGGCTCATTTCCTAGGAATTAAAGACACATGGGGACCCGAGAGATTGGCGCGAGTATTTATTACGGAGATAGTCAGATTGCATGGGACGCCGAAGACCATTATTTCGGATCGAGATGGCCGTTTCGTGTCGCATTTTTGGAAGGCAGTTCATAGGGCTCTGGGGAATGAGCTGAACTTTAGCACGGCTTATCATCCTCAGACGGACGGGCAGTCCGAAAGGACTATTCAGACAGTAGAAGGCATGCTTAGAGCTTGTGCCTTGGATTGGTCGACTGACTGGGAAGTTCACTTGCCGTTGATTGAATTCACATATAACAATAGTTGGCATGCTTCTATTAAGATGGCACCGTTCGAAGCTTTGTACGGAAGGAGATGTCGATCACCCCTATGCTGGGATGATTCTTCGGACTTGATTGGAACGGAACTGGAATTGATAGTCCAGACTCAAGAGAAGATAGCTTTGATTCGAGAAAGACTGTTGACTGCCCAGAGTCGACAGAAGTCTTATGCAGATGTACGTCGTCGCCCTCTAGAGTTCGACATTGGGGACCACGTACTATTGAAGGTGTCTCCTACACGAGGGATTTTCCGTTTTGGGAGGAAGGGCAAACTAAGTCCGAGATATATCGGACCATTTGAGATCCTCGAGAGAGTTGGGGATTTAGCATACAGGTTGGCCTTACCACCATCGCTGAGTCACGTTCACAGTGTGTTTCACGTATCCCAATTACGGAAGTATGTGCCAGATCCCAATCATGTTATTGATTTCGACGAGATTGAGATAGCTAATGACGGCACCTTCGAAGAGCGACCAATCAAGATACTCGAGAGACGAGTCAAGCAGTTGAGGAATAAACCGATCTCCCTGGTGAAAATTCAGTGGTCTCGACATGGAGTCGAAGAAGCCACTTGGGAGACAGAGGAGAGTATGAAGTCGAGATACCCGGAATTGTTTTCGTTTTAAGTTTCGGGCCGAAACTTCTTTTTAGAGGGGTAGTATCTAATGCCCGGATAAATGGTGTATTTACCTTGTATTCGACCTTGTATTATTTCGACTTCATGATGTTATAAATCATAGACTGGTTTCCTGTATTTCGTATCCTTACGTTTTTGGTATCTACGATGTGCATGCATGTTTTACGCGTGTTAACGTACGTTATCAGACGGCCATAACGTGCGCTAAGACTGCAGTATTACGTACGTTATCTTAAGTGGTTAACGTACGTAAGCTAAGTCAACTTGGGATCGGATAAGGGTCGCCGTGTGGGGGCCGAGGAAGGGGCCGGGGAAGATCCGTGTGATTTCCAAATGAACCTGGACATAGGTGTTACGTACGCTATGGTTCATGTTTAACGTACGCTAAGGGCATGGATATTACGTACGTAAAACCCTTTTCGATTACGTACGTAAGGAAATGGCGAAATCAGGCCAGTGAGTTCTGGTCGATGACTACGACGCTATAGTTAGGGTATAACGTCGTTAAGCTTATTACGTACGTAAGGTTTATTGCATAACGTACGTAATGTCCAGAATTCTATTTATAGACTTCGACCCTATTTCATTTCTCACCTTTCTTTTGGCCGATTTTTCGTGTTCTGGAGATCTTTCATCGCCTCTTATCCTCCCTATCATCTTTTGGGACGATTCTTGGGAAGCATAGGCCTTGTAGATTGGTGTTCAAACTTCCGGTGGTTGAGTTTGTTCAAGTTATTCCTTGTTCATCCATTTGTTGAGGTATGTGATCTTTCACCAACTAATTTTAGCATGATCTTAGTAATGCTTTGGACCTATTTTGAGTAGGCCAAACCAGTTTTCTTTTGAGGAGCCTTTCATCTTGGTTTAGAAGATTGAATTCAATTATTTTTGATTCCTCTTGATTGTAGTAATCGTTGAGCAACCTCTATTGATTAGACTATTGATTAGTGTATCTTGAGATTTATAAACCAATCATATCTAGTTTTCGAAGATTATCTTAGTCTAGGAGAATGTTTTGATCGAACATTTTCGGTGAAGGATTAATGGATTGAACTTAAGGATTAATTCGTAGAAGGAGATTTGGAACTAGTCTTTATGATAATTCATCGAAGTTCGGATATCTTGTTATTATAAAACATGATTAGAATCCTCCTAGGATGAATTCCATGTTATGTAGCAACAATCAACCGAAGGAATTGTGTTAGGACAGAATAGTCCATCGCCATGATAGATGCACCATGCCTCCTTATGATTCATTTTATGATTTCAACGATTATCCAGAACTGTGGGTCATACCGACGTTATTGTTTGATGAAGGTTTGCATTCCGGTGAGCCGACCGAGTGAGAATTCTCCGAACGAATTGAAGACTGTTGATAGTAGAAATTCTTGTCGCCATTGTTGAGGCAAGTATCGTATTTGAAAGTTTGTGAGAAATTGATGAATTTGATCATGCATATGGTTTATTCGTATTGTTGATATGAGATTATCATTACAATTGCTATCGAGTTAACGTACGTTCACATTGATGAATATGTCGATTTTCTTGCATATGTATATGCATAGTTGTGTTTATGTGTAAGTTGTGATGATCCGATGGGATCAAGCGATCTATGCTGAGGGCGCTGGATCGGATGTCCACCTCGTGTTGATCCGACGGGATCATCTTGGGATCTAGCCGAGGGCGCTGGATCATTGGACGGGTTTTTCCACCTCGTGTTGGTCCGACGGGATCATCTTGGGATCTATGCTGAGGGCGCTGGATCGTTGGAATACCCATGTTGTGTTGATTGAATCTCGTGGATTCGTATTGGTGGATTCCGGTAGTGGAAGTCCATATTGTGTATGATTTTATGCATAGTTGTTGCATATTTGTGTGTTCCGACACTTGTAGTAGCATTGTTTTGCTAACCCCCTCGGGGGTGGACATTTGTTTTGATGTTCAGGTAGCCGAGGAGCGGGGAAGCAGCCACAGTACCATCATGACGATGAAGTTGCTCAGTGATGTTAGTCGTTTGTCGTCTTTGTGATTTGTCTTCTTGGTCTTTTTTTTTTCTAGTACTCGAGTACGCGTGTCTTTTTAAGATCATTTCGATATGGTTGTAATATAACTGTTGGAATCAATTTGCTATTTGGATTTCGGTGATATTATTGGTTTATATTTACATTTCTTTTAATCAGCCTTGTAAATCCTTACTTAAAGGATTTACGGCGCTGTAATTATTCCGATTATTTTGGGGTGTTATGTAACACCCCCAAATCCGCTCAGGGATATTACACGCCGTAGACCCTCTCCTCGAGGATCTACCAGGCTGATAACTAAAATCAAACATCTAAACCTCGCCTTTAAGGCTAAAATGACTCAGTAGACCGATTTGGTCTTTCAACAAATACATACAACTCAATTCCAAACACATACCCACGCAGGGGTCAAAATACAATAAACTCCCGTACAACGGGGAAAAGATACTGCAGCGGAAAAGAAAATACAACTAGACCAAAACGACGTCAACAGATCCTCGTGTGATTAGTATCGTTCATCTTTCATCATCCTTCGTGCCGACCCTGTGTTATGCTCCAAAACCTGAATGCAAAAATAGACATCCACCCCGAATACTGGGGTTAGCAAACTCCCGTTTTGCTAGTGCAAGTACAAGTGCAAAAATACGAGCCATACAATACAAGTTCCAAGAACAATGATAATCAGAATCCTCAAAGATCCAAACGTAAAGAAAAGTACTTCCCGAGGCAAGAGTTTGGGTAAACATTTCCAAAACCGAAAGATCGCAAATAAGGGAAACAATTTACAAAACAGCTTTAAAATGCCATCGAGAGTTTTAATAGAAAACAATTTAGGATTATAAAATCCTTCTTTTTCCAAAATCAATAGGGTCACACCAAAGGTTTTGTTTTCGCAAATAGGAAATCACCAACAATTTACAGGTCGAGCCCAACATCACGTGTCCTCAACGGACGTAAAATCAACGAAACATAATCACGCACGCGCATCGCCTAGGACCGGACGATACCACCGACATCCCACTCGAGGCCTCGAAGGACCCTCCCGAGCCGGCTAGCGAAACAAATCACACACATCTCACGGTTGGATCAATCGCTTGTTGCATCCTGGCCACATGATCACATGCCATGTGCCACCGTAGATTATCTCAGGCTCTCACGGTTGGATCAATCACTTGTTGCATCCTGGCCACATGATCACATGCCATGTGCCACCGTAGATTATCTCAGGCTCTCACGGTTGGATCAATCACTTGTTGCATCCTGGCCACATGATCACATGCCATGTGTCACCGTAGACCTTCAACCATATCCACACATTCACACGAATAACATATCACATCAAGGATATTCAAACAATTCGCCCAGAGGCATCAAACACTTAGCAAAACACCACGTCAATTCACAACGCACCGAAATGAAATAATATACGCCCACACACAATACCAAGTGCAACATGAACACCAAGCATATACATAGAATTCACATAGTTATTCACGAACACACCAATCACAAAACACACACGGTTTTGAAAGGGGCCTTTAACGAGGCTAACCAAATCTTTTGAAAACTCATTTCAAACAAACAAACAAACCAAGACGATCACCAATCATCATATCCGCGAAACAAGAAATGTATGGACAAGGTACTTGCCTCGAATAATTAGATGATGACACGAACGGAACGGAAGAGTTGAACACGACCGCAAGGAACCGGCGGAAATGAACCTAACGATTCGAATAGCACAATCACAACCACTTCTAAACGATTACGGAAATGGAATACACCCGGAAACCCGCCTACGATTCATGTATATTCGCACAAAAATAACGACGAGGGCGGACCACAACCAAACCCTCTCGATTCCGTAAAAATCACGAAATATACCATGAATCCGTAGGGAAACTAAGAATACCAACAAGAATAATCATATTCATCAAGAATCCATCAACAAAACGGAAAGAATCGGACAAAACCCCAAAATCCCCAATTATCCAAAAAGGTAGGGTTAAAGGAATTCTTACCTCTTGATGAATCAAGCATTCAAATCCAAAACCACGGGTTAGATCCGCAATCCGAGCCACCCGATCGAAAAGGAATGAAGAAATTTACACAAGTAAGTGATAGATGGAGGAACTCTCCCTCTCAAGTCTCTCTCTCGCGCACGGTTGAAGAAGGGGAGGAAATGAACGATTTACGCCGAAACAACACATTTATAGTGTAACACGCCAGAACCTATCGGCCGGCCTATCGGCCGATAGGCTAACCGATAGCCATCTTGAAAGTAGGCGTAGAGTCTATCGACCCCCTATCGGCCGAAAGGCTCCTGGAAGTGCTCGGCCAAAAACTCAAACGACCATAACTCTCTCGTCCGACTCCGATTGACTCACCGTTTGAACCATTGGAAAGCTAACTCGATGTTCTATAATATTGCAAAGATTTATAATTTTTGGAGTTACCAAAAATTAATGGTGATCTAACAAAGACGAACTCATACTTAGAAAAGTCGTTTAGAAATCCCGAATTCAACAAAAGCGACACCGAAACCGAACGAATACGAACCGAAGATACGATTCTGAAGTACTCACAAAGACGAATCTAAGAGCTAGTAGGACACACAATTCCGACCACCCGAAGGCTCGAAATTCGACAACGGAAGGTAATTACCCCAAACTTTGGGAAATTACGAAAATGGCCCAAATGCCCGAAAATCACGATACGTGATCGAATAACCAAACCGAAGTTCACAACACGTCTAACAAAGTTAAACGGACTTGCGGGAAACTCGAAACAGCAGTTTAGTTCTAGATTAGCAAGAATCGATCTCAAGTGCGGAAAAGTCGCTAAAAGCACGTAACTCAACGAAACGACACGAAACGAACTCGGATGTCAAAATGTGTAGAATTAATCATTCTCAGAATGACGTATCGGTGTTGAGCGAGTCGTCTTAACAGACTTCCGCCGATATAATTGTAATTTCCGGAAATCGAAAATTGCGGATATTACATTCTTCCCTCCTTAAAAGAAGTTTCGTCCCGAAACTTAAAACAAGTAGGGAGAAGAAATATTCCGCCAGAAAACTCAACGAGATACACAAGAATGCGTAACTAACGCCCAACGGCGAAATGTTACAAACAACGCAAAGGAGTATACGGCGTGAAAACACGCTCCATGGCGACCAACACAACGTCGCCGTTAGGGATATAATAAAACCAACAAGTGACAAACGTCATCAAACGGATAATATAGCCAAGTCAATTATCCGACAATCACAAAACACAACGAACGAAAATCAATATGATTGACCAACCCAACGGTACATCAATCAAAACGCGAGTCAACCGAACAAACACGAAATCCCACCGCCTAAGGGTGGAAGATCGAAAACGAAACTAATTTCCCGAACTGAAGGGAATTACGAAGGAGCCTGAATGTTCGCCAATCACGGAACGAGGTCAATATAAACCGAACAATCAAACGATCAAACCACAACGATCGAGACAACAAAGATCGAAGAATCATGTTCGAATCACAAAGAACAATAAAGTTCAAACAACAACTCCCGTGATGATCCGGTGAGAACTACAAGACATGCATTGCCGAAGATCCGCAGAAAGGGAATAGCGATTGAAAAGTCACAACGACAACGAGTTATTCGAAATAACACCACACTCGTTCGATCAACAAAAGCAAGGAGCGGGACAAGCTCGAAATGTCAACGAACATAAATGAGTCGACCAGTCGAAAACACAAGAGTTCCAAAGCCGATCCACTTCGAATAAAAGAACTAGTAGAACCAGATGATGTCACTCCCAAACAAGGTTCACAAGAATCGAATCGAACCCGAAAAAGTAACATCGATAACCGGATCGACCCACAACAAGATCACGGCTCGTTCGGACGATGAAACCGAAATATAGAACAAGTTCATAAAGTACCAACGATCACGAGCGAATCGACAGATCGAGAAAGAGAAAATACGAAGTCTAAAAACAACACGGGTACTACATTCGACCTCTTATAAAGGAAGGTGACGACACAACAAGCAACCGATGAAACATCCTTCAAAGGCCTCTCAAAGCCGATTCGATATCTGTCCGAAGCGCGAACTCCGAAAGTCTCGGTAGCCAATTCACAAACTGAATTCGGTGTCCCTCGAGTCCACACTTGAAATGTGTCATCGACGAGAAAGACAATTTACACGTGCATGCCCCGGCACATCACGATTGAAACGTCTCGGCTCGGCATACCGAAAATATAAATGCTCGATACAATGGATCAAAACACCGCAAAACAACATACCGGAGATGCCAACTCAGCATAACATATCAACGCATACAAAAATCACAACAACAACGGCATCATTCAAGATTACAACATCCCGAACGGCACCATCACACAATCACAAACATCATGAAACAATCACCCATGTGTATAACGCATAAAAATCCAGGCTTTAACAACCCACACTAGTGCGACAATACGCAAATCGCCACGAGGCGATAAACAGTAAACACCAGTTCACACCTCTCACAGAGGGCCAACAAAACATATGCGTGGCGAACGACTCGACACTCACGCCACCAATTCAATCACAATTCGGGGTTGACACCGTAACGAAAGTTCGAAAACCATACACGCATTTCCGGTCCGCAAACAGAATGATAGGTTTTTAAAAACGAGAACCACCTTTTGAAAACAGTTTGGAAACAACAGTTGATCTTGAGTATCATTTTACAAAAAGTAGTGCAAACACCATTATCGAGACTTTGAAAATCATCTTGCGTTTGAACAAAAATGAGGACACCTTTCCTTTAGTGAAAAACTTTCAAAAATATTCGACCCTTGGGTCTAAGCAACTGCATTTGAAAATATCTCAAAAATATTTTTGGTCCTCAACCGAAATTTTTTTTGAAATGTATTGCGGCATTAGAAAACACCTTGAAAACACCGCAAGAAGATAATTCGTTTTAAAAGTACGTCTCGAATTTTAATTTTCTAAGATACTCAAGGTTTTCAAAAATAATTCAATGGGTTAGAATGCCCCAAAATTTTCAGGTAATTACAAGGAACAATATAGCGCCGTGGGTCCCGCGCCGGAACCCACCAGGCTAAAAACCAATTACAAGAATGCCCAAAAAGGTCGATGACGGTAGTACTTATCAAAACTCACAAAATCATTTGAAAACACCCAACTACCGTCAAAACGGTCAAGGCCAACAACTCGGTTAAAGGAATCGATTTTCAAAATAAAATTCAGTCGGTAAGATACCGAAAGCTATCACAAAGGAACTCACGCAGCGGAAAAAAAAAAATAGAGTCCAACATGCACAATCCAGCAACTACTCCTCACATGAATGAAATATGAGAGTCAAATAGTCACGTATCAAGAAATCAAAATCCATAAGAGGATTCCGTCACTTAGCAAATAAATCATAAAAATAGCTCGTGTCACACGAGGCACAACACAAAGAAGGGAGACTTACACCCACAGTCGCACGAAGATGATGATCGCCCCACGATACTAATCACGACCAACAAACTCGGGCGACGCGTCGCGACACGACTCGATCGAGATAAAATCCGACGAGACAAAAACTCGATAGACACCATCGACCCGGACCTAGGTTTCCACAACCTAAGCTCCGATACCATTTATGTAACACCCCCAAATCCGCTCGGGGATATTACACGCCGTAGACCCTCTCCTCGAGGATCTACCAGCCGATAACTAAAATCAAACATCTAAACCTCGCCTTTAAGGCTAAAATGACTCGAGAGACCGATTTGGTCTTTCAACAAATACATACAACTCAATTCCAAACACATACCCACGCAGGGTCAAAATACAATAAACTCCCGTACAACGGAAAAGATCTTTGCGGCGCAAAGAAAATACAACTAGACCAAAACGACGTCAACGGATCCTCGTGTGATTAGTATCGTTCATCTTTCATCATCCTTCGTGCCGACCCGTGTTATGCTCCAAAACACGAATGCAAAATAGACATCCACCCCGAATACTCGGGGTTAGCAAACTCCACCGTTTTGCTAGTGCAAGTACAAGTGCAAAAATACGAGCCATACAATACAAGTTCCAAGAACAATGATAATCGTGAATCCTCAAAGATCCAAACGTAAAGAAAAGTACTTCCCGAGGAAAGAGTTTGGGTAAACATTTCCAAAACCGAAAGATCGCAAATAAGGGAAACAATTTACAAAACAGTTTAAAATGCCATCGAGAGTTTTAATAGAAAACAATTTAGGATTATAAAATCCTTCTTTTTCCAAAAATCAATAGGGTCACAGCCCAAAGGTTTTGTTTTCGCAAATAGGAAATCACCAACAATTTACAGGGTCAGAGCCCAACATCACGTGTCCTCAACGGACGTAAAATCAACGAAACATAATCACGCACGCGCATCGCCTAGGACCGGGACGATACCACCGACATCCCACTCGAGGCCTCGAAGGACCCTCCCGAGCTGGCTAGCGAAACAAATCACACACATCTCACGGTTGGATCAATCGCTTGTTGCATCCTGGCCACATGATCACATGCCATGTGCCACCGTAGATTATCTCAGGCTCTCACGATTGGATCAATCACTTGTTGCATCCTGGCCACATGATCACATGCCATGTGCCACCGTAGATTATCTCAGGCTCTCACGGTTGGATCAATCACTTGTTGCATCCTGGCCACATGATCACATGCCATGTGCCACCGTAGACCTTCAACCATATCCACACATTCACACGAATAACATATCACATCAAGGATATTCAAACAATTCGCCCAGAGGCATCAAACACTTAGCAAAACACCACGTCAATTCACAACGCACCGAAATGAAATAATATACGCCCACACACAATACCAAGTGCAACATGAACACCAAGCATATACATAGAATTCACATAGTTATTCACGAACACACCAATCACAAAACACACACGGTTTTGAAAGGGGCCTTTAACGAGGCTAACCAAATCTTTTGAAAACTCATTTCAAACAAACAAACAAACCAAGACGATCACCAATCATCATATCCGCGAAACAAGAAATGTATGGACAAGGTACTTGCCTCGAATAATTAGACGATGACACGAACGGAACGGAAGAGTTGAACACGACCGCAAGGAACCGCGGAAATGAACCTAACGATTCGAATAGCACAATCACAACCACTTCTAAACGATTACGGAAATGGAATACACCGAAACCCGCCTACGATTCATGTATATTCGCACAAAAATAACGACGAGGGCGGACCACAACCAAACCCTCTCGATTCCGTAAAAATCACGAAATATACCATGAATCCGTAGGAAACTAAGAATACCAACAAGAATAATCATATTCATCAAGAATCCATCAACAAAACGGAAAGAATAGGACAAAACCCCAAAATCCCCAAATATCCAAAAAGGTAGGGTTAAAGGAATTCTTACCTCTTGATGAATCAAGCATTCAAATCCAAAACCACGGGTTAGATCCGCAATCCGAGCCACCCGATCGAAAAGGAATGAAGAAATTTACAAAAGTAAGTGATAGATGGAGGAACTCTCCCTCTCAAGTCTCTCTCTCTCTCGCGCACGGTTGAAGAAGGGGGAGGAAATGAACGATTTACGCTGAAACAACACATTTATAGTGTAACACAGCAGAATCTATCGGCCGGCCTATCGGCCGATAGGCTAACCGATAGCCATCGAAAGTAGGCGGTGAGTCTATCGACCCCCTATCGGCCGAAAGGCTCTGGAAGTGCTCGGCCAAAATCAAACGACCATAACTCTCTCGTCCTGACTCGATTGACTCACCGTTTGAACCATTGGAAAGCTAACTCGATGTTCTATAATATTGCAAAGATTTATAATTTTTGGAGTTACCAAAAATTAATGGTGATCTAACAAAGACGAACTCATACTTAGAAAAGTCGTTTAGAAATCCTGAATTCAACAAAACGACACCGAAACCCGAACCTGAATACGAACCGAAGATACGGTTACGAAGTACTCACAAAGACGAATCTAAGAGCTAGTAGGACACACAATTCCGACCACCCAAAGGCTCGAAATTCGACAACGGAAGGTAATTACCCCAAACTTTGGGAAATTACGAAAATGGCCCAAATGCCCGAAAATCACGATACGTGATCGAATAACCAAACCGAAGTTCACAACACGTCTAACAAAGTTAAACGGACTTGCGGGAAACTCGAAACAGCAGTTTCGGTCGAGATTCGCAAGAATCGAACTCAAGTGCGGAAAAGTCGCTAAAAAGCACAGAACTCAACGAAACGACACCGAAACGAACTCGGATGTCAAAAAGTGTAGAATTAATCATTCTCAGAATGACGAAACGGACATGAGCGAGTCGTCAAAACAGACTTCCGCCGAAAAAAAAGAAATTACCGGAAATCGAAAATTGCGGATATTACATGTTACAGCAGGGAGTTCGGGAGATAAACTATACATCTCGACAATCGAATTCGTATGAGGTGAATTATACTACTCATATGTTGGAGTTGTCAGCAGTCACTTTCGCTTGGAAGATTTGGAGACACTATTTTTGCGGCTCTTCGTGTAGAATTTATATTGAGCATAAGAGCCTAAAGTACATTTTCAGCTGGAAGGAGCTGAATATGAGAAAGCGCGAATGGTTGGAATTGATAAAGGATTATGATCTTGAGATTCTGTACCATCAAGGTAAATCAAATGTTGTAGATGACGTGTTGAGTCATAAGATGGTATTGCTTTAGATATTGGAGGTAATTAAGCCTCACTCGACGATTTGTTAGTACTTGAGTGGGCAAGGTATCGAGTATTGGGTTCAGAGGATTCAGAGACAGTTATACGCGTTAGAGATTACTTCGTCCTTGATTGAAACTATATATGTGAAGTAATTTGATGACCCATTTTTGGTTCACTTGAGGGAGGATGTGACTACGGGTAAAGCCCCCGGGATTGTGTCTCAGACAATGGAGTCTTGAGATTTCGGGGTAGGCTATGTGTACCCTGTGATACTAAGTTGAGGCAGAGATTTGAAAAGAAGCTCACACTGTACCTTACTCCATTCAGCATGGTACAAGTAAAATGCACAAAAATGTGAAGCCTAATGTTCGACATAAATACACCTTGTAAAAGTTTAGTATCACTCGCAAGAGTACAAGGTCAATTGTAAATGCTATAAGTTGACCCAATTCATATTACAATGAAGACTTAGTCGGAAAAATAATTATGTGCACATGGAAATAGAAATAAGAAAACTTGAACACTCTAATCAATTTGTAGGAAATTTTAGGAAAATAGAACAAAATAAAATAAAATAAAAGTGAATTTTTTTATTAGAATGATTTATCCCGAACCAACTAGTCTGCACATCAAGCTTCATAATATGGTCACTTTGACTGAGTGACGAGCCAGACACCCACTTCTATTATTCATGTTTCTTCCAAGTGAGCTCGGCTCACTTTTCTTCATGGTACTGAGTGTCGGCTTACTTTACATCCAGTCGCCTCGCTCACTTTGAGCGAGCGACAATCCACACGTACTTGGTCTCTCGGTGGGATATCTACAAAACATAGTAAGCGCCGGGACAAGTGAGCACCGACAAACTTGTCTTCTTCAGCATTTTTTTGATTTTTTTAACCCTCAGTCTATTCGCTCCATTTCAACCACTTTAATTGAATATTTGTCACTTATATAATTGCCGCCGATTTTTTATTGCCATCTTTTGATAGCACTTAACAAAATTTTCATCTCCGTCTTGTTCTACATAAAGTGACTTATGATTCTCATTAACTAATGTTATTCAGGTCGCTGGGTTTCATTATTTGACGGGCTTATTCAGATAACACCTTATTCAACTTAAGTGGCCTTGTCGCGGCGTAATACTTGGCGGTAGTTTAACATACTCATATTATTTCGTATCATAACTATGACAATTCAACAGAAACATTATAAGAAGCTTATTTGACAATTTTACTCAAATGGCCAGGACTCATTAACTAGTACCAATATAAAAAACCTAAATTCATGCTTCATGCCCCACGACTATGATCATCTCCTAGCTAAATATATGTAGATAATTGCTATAACTGAGTCACAAGTCGGAGCTAGGACCCTAAAGTTCAATTCAACACATGACTTCACAACTGGGCACAAAATTTTCAAACCTTTGAAGTCGTCTACGCGGTGCAATTGACCAAGTAAATTCCAAGAACACAAAAGGAAAATAAAAACAAGATAAAAATAAACAAAGCTTTGAACAATTGACAAAAGTGACTGTTAAATCCATAAAGTTATGTAGTTGGAAATTTTAATTTTCCCCTACCCCACACTTAAAACAGGCAATTCCTCACCGAACGTAAATATATAGCGATAAAGAGAAAAAGAGAACTTCCCTAAAACTTACTAAATCCGACAACAAGATCCATCCATGTTCAAATTAACAAACAAGAAAACCTACACGAGCTAAAAACAAAACCAACATTCCACGAAAAACAAGATCAAGAAGTACAATGAAACAAATAAGAATATACTAACACCACCAAGAACACCAAACAAACAAATTAAACAATCCTATTCCAACAAACCTATCCAAAACACATATACGACACACGAATGACAAGAGTATAAAGAGTAGAAACTAAACAATAATGAGTTGATCACTATCGGTCCGAGGATGGTTGCTGTGATGGCTCCGGGAATATCCTCGTACAATGCTCCTGAAAGACGATCATTAGACTATCTATGAAATTTAAATGAGCCTTCATTTGGCCCTACAACTCATCAAATCTCCTATCGATATGATCAAGTATATGGTCAAAAACCGTTGGAGGGGCCTGAAGTTGTAGCATTTCCTGCTTGCTTGTGGTACCCATAGTAGCCTCTGGTGAGGCTGGGTCTTCGTCGCGTGCTCAGATGTGGCCTGATAGTCTAGATCTGCTTGAATCATGCCCCGCCATGGGGTTATCCAAATAGATTCTCATGCAGCACCAATTTTCAAAAATGTTTCAACGTGCCCCTATTGCACGTTATTTCAGCCTCCGCCTACATCGATCGGGTTAGGGCGTAACTTTGTCCACTCATTCGTCAACATATGTAAAAACCCAAAATCCGCTCCCAAAGCCATAGTTGTGTACCAGCCCTGGTAGCAATCTGTGACGGGTCGGGCGAAAGCGACCCGGATGACCCTAACATGAGTCTCTATGTGTCGGAAGGTTCCGGAAGGTTCTAGAATGATCAAGAAAGACCCAGAGATCTCTACATACTTGTAAATTCGTAGATGACTCTAGAAGCATGTAGAAATGTACTTCTTACACACTTTGTAGAATGCTCATGTAAAATGCCCATGTAAATGTACTACAAGTATCTAGAGTGTTCTATCTAGAAAGTTCTATCTAGAGAGTTCCACTCCAGAACTCTCCTAGGTTGGTATAAAAGGAGGAGGAGCCTCATTTGCTCACTCCATCCAGAAATCCTCAAGCAATCAAGCATTGTAAAAGCTCTCTTGTACTCAAGCATTCATACTTAATAAAATCCTTTTGTGCCATTGCCCCTTTTCTCGTTACTTTCAGGCTTACTTAGCAACTCGACTCAGCTTAGTTGTTTAAGTGCCGCACGGGTTAGCTGCGCAAAACTCCCATCCCGTGACAAGTGGTATCAGAGCCGTGCTCGTCCCCTCTCACGATGGCCCTTCCGCATCGCTCTCCATGCACCCCAATGCCGCACCACGCGGGTCCCCACCCTTTGGCGCGCAAGGGTTTGGCTGTGACGAACAGGGGGGAGATCACACATCCCATCCTAAGCGTTCGCACCTCACTATGGTGTCTGCATGCGGGTCCTCTACCCTTCGAGGACGGGTTTGCTGGGAGCTGGGTCTGAGATGCTGTGGATGAGGCGGTCCTTTGTGCTTTCGCGGCGGGATAGGCACCTTTTCGGGGCGTACTCAGAATGCACGAGGACGTGCATGATTATGGCGGTGGGAGGATGTCACGGACCGCAGATTTGCCCCTATGTCACGCTGGTTGTGCATAACGTATCGGAGGATCGTGCTTCAGTGGTTGTCCCTTCAGTGTTGTACCAAGAAACCCCTGGAGTTCAGGTATGCCGACCCGGTTCAATTCGGGGAGCTTACCGCTAGTCTTGGACTTAACCTAGAAGGGGGATTCGACCGTCCCTACACAAACTGGTCGGGCCAACTGGTCGGGAACTGGAGCCGTTCTCCTGATGAGCCCATGGCAGGGCGAAACCAGTGACATTGTGCCGATTCCCTAAGGCTTACCCCTGTGCTCCACTCACATATGATCGCATGGGGGTGCCGCACGGGCTTGTCAACTCCCATCCCGTGACAAGTGGTATCGGAGCCAGGTTTGCACACAACCGACTCATATCACAAGAGAACAATGGCCAACACTCAGGATGTCCCTATTGATGCTACTCAAGAGCAGCAACGCGGTCGTGAGGAGCAACGAGGTAACAAGGTCCGAGGCAAGTCCAAGGGACCCTCTGCCGACACCTTCGAACCTCGGATTGCCACTCTAGAAGCCTCGATGGCTAGCTTGGAGGAGAACCTTGATCAAGTCCATGACAGGTTCGACACTCTGGAGACGGAATACGCCGACATCGCTGGCGTGCTGAAGAAACTTATGATGGACCAGTCGGATATGTTGCGTGGGCAACTTATTGAATTCCAGAAGGAGATTCATTGTCTCCGTGGCTTTGTCCAAGAAGAGCTACGCTCTATTCGCTCGGAAGTGGAAGAAGTCCGGTCGGAATGGGCTAAACACAAGCGAGCCGCATCACTTAATTCCGCTGCCCCGTTCGCTTTTGATGCGCGCCGCTTGGATGTGCCGAAGCCCGAAACCTATGATGGCACTCGGAATGCCACTGTGGTCGATAACTTCTTATTCGGCCTGGAACGATACTTTGACGCTATGGGCGTAAAAGATGAGGAACATAAGGTCAGCGGCGCACCAAATTATCTGCGTGGTGCCGCACAACTCTGGTGGCGCCGAAAGTATGGCGACATGGGCAAAGGGATCTGCACCATTGACACTTGGGCAGACTTCTAAAGAGAACTCCGAAAACAATTTGCCCCAAGCAATGCTGAACGAGATGCGAGAGCTCGCCTCCGAAGACTCAAGCACACAGGTACGATTCGTGACTATATCAATGAATTTACAACTCTCATGCTTGAAGTTGAAATGTCCGATAGAGATGCACTTTTCTATTTCACCGACGGCCTTAACAATTGGGCCAAAACCGAGCTGGATAGACATGGTGTTCAGACCCTTGACGAAGCTATCGCCAAGGCTGAATCACTCACCACTACTCGGGCAAGGTAAAGATAAACGCCCATTCATGGCAAAGGTGGGGAGAAAGTCGCAAGGAAGGATATGGCGGTAATCGCAAGAATTGGGAACTAACCGACCCCAAGCGGCAAGATCGGGCAACAAAAATTCCCGGAAAGAAGGAGCAATCAAAGCCCAAAAGCCCTTGCTTCATATGCAACGGCAATCATTGGATACGTGATCGTCAGGAGAAAAGACTTTAAACGCCCTTGCGCCCACTTAAAAATCAATGCCGATGATACCTCGGCCACTCCATTAGAGGAACCCGACCACGGCATGGGTTCTCTTGAGACATGTCCGCTCTTAAGGGACAAGCCCCGACGCCGTTACTCGAAGAAAGGGCTAATGTTTGCTCGCACCACTATTAACGGTCAAACCGTTAGCGCATTACTCGACACTGGAGCATCTCATAACTTCATGTCCGAGGAAGAAGCCAAACGCCTAGGGCTCAAGACAGTTTATCGCGGAGGTGCGATGAAGGCAGTAAACTCACCTGCCAAGCCTATAGCCGGAATTGCTCATGACGTCCCACTCTCTCTTGGGACATGGTCCGGAAAGCTCGACTTCTCAGTCGTCCCCATAGACGACTTCAAGATGGTTCTAGGCATGGAATTCTTCGACAGATTCCAAGCCTTCCCTATGCCGACCACAAACACACTCGCCATCTACGACGGGGACAAGGCATGCATGGTCCCTATTGAACGAGCCCATGTTGAGAAGAAACTAATCTCGGCCATGAAATTTAAGAAGGGGATGCGGAAGTACCCCAACTACTTGGTAACAATTCGGCAGCTCAATGACGAAGAAAAACTCGACTCATCGCGGACTGACCACCCGCAAATCTCGAAGAATATTCTTGAAGAATACAAGGATGTGATGCCTAAAGAGTTGCCTAAGAAACTTCCACCCAGGCGAGAGGTAGATCATTGTATCGAGTTGGAACCCGGTGCCAAACCCCCAGCTGCTGCTCCCTACCGCATGGCACCGCCCGAACTCGCGGAACTACGAAGGCAAATCAAGGACCTTCTAGAAACAGGATACATACGTCCCTCCAAGTCTCCCTACGGTGCACCCGTACTGTTCCAGAAGAAGAAGGATGGCACCCTTCGAATGTGCATCGACTACAGGGCACTCAATCGGATCACTATCAAGAACAAATACCCAATACCATTGATAGCCGATCTATTCGATCAACTTGGCAAGGCGCGGTACTTCACCAAACTTGACCTGCGCTCGGGGTACTATCAAGTGCGAATTGCTGAAGGAGATGAGGCCAAGACCACATGTGTGACTCGATACGGTGCTTTTGAGTTCCTTGTCATGCCCTTTGGTCTCACGAACGCACCTGCAACCTTTTGCACCCTCATGAACAAGGTACTTCACCCTTTCCTTGACCAATTTGTTGTTGTTTACTTGGATGATATTGTGGTGTACAGCTCGACTCTTGAAGAACATATTCAACACCTTAAACAAGTCTTCCAAGTACTACGCGAGAACGAGCTCTATGTTAAGAAGGAAAAATGTTCATTTGCCCAAGAAGAAGTCGAATTCCTCGGTCACAAGGTTAAAGGAGGCAAAATCATGATGGAAAATGCAAAGGTGAAAGCTATTCGGGATTGGCAACCCCCGACCAAGGTCCCAGAACTTCGGTCATTTCTCCGCTTGGTGAACTACTACCGCCGCTTTATAAGAGGATACTCGGCCAAAGCAGCCCCACTGACCGATCTACTTAAGAAAAACCAAGTATGGCATTGGTCCAGCAAGTGTCAGCAGGCTTTTGAAGAACTCAAACAAGCGGTGTCCGAAGAACCCGTACTGGCCTTGCCGGATCACACGAAAGCTTTTGAGGTACAAACTGACGCTTCTGATTTCGCTATTGGGGGAGTGCTCATGCAAGATGGACACCCCATTGCCTTTGAGAGCCGGAAACTCAACGAGACGGAAAGACGGTATACGGTGCAAGAAAAGGAAATGACTGCGGTCATACACTGCCTGCGAACATGGCGACACTACCTGCTTGGCTCACACTTTGTCATTATGACGGATAATGTTGCTACGAGTTATTTTCAGACGCAAAAGAAGATAAGTCCCAAGCAAGCTCGATGGCAAGACTTCTTGGCAGAATTCGACTACCGACTCGAGTACAAGCCGGGGAAGGCTAATGTAGTCGCGGATGCCCTAAGCAGGAAGGCAGAACTGGCCACTATGAGTTCAAGTATGCCAAAGTCCGACCTCATCCAACGGATTAAGGAAGGAGTCCAACAAGACGCCCAACTGAAAGATCTTTTGGACAAAATAAGGCAAGGCAAAACAAGACGATTTTGGGAAGAAGATGGTATCATACGCACCATCGGCGATCGGATATTTGTGCCTAAGTGGGGAAAGCTTTGGAAGGAAATCATAAAGGAGTGCCATGATACTAAGTGGGCTGGTCACCCAGGAATCGAACGCACCACTGCACTCGTGCAGGCCTCATACTATTGGCCGCAAATGAGGGACGAAATTGAAGCCTATGTGAAGACTTGTCTTGTGTGCCAGCAAGACAAGAATGAGCAGAATCTGCCGGCAGGATTATTGGAGCCCCTGCCCATTGCATCAAGGCCCTGGGAGAGTGTGTCTATGGACTTCATCACAACTCTCCCGAAATCAGAAGGATTCGGAAGCATCATGGTGGTGGTGGACCGATACAGTAAGTATGCTACTTTCATTGCCACATCACCCGATTGCAATGCTAATGAAGTTGCCCGTCTATTCTTCAAACATATCATCAAACTTTGGGGGATTCCTTTAAGCATTGTGAGTGATCGAGACCCTCGATTCACTGGACGATTTTGGAGAGAACTATTCGAGCTATTGGGAACCGACCTCAAGTTCTCGACAAGTTTCCATCCCCAAACAGACGGACAGACCGAACGAATCAATGCTCACTGGAACTATATCTAAGGCACTATGTAAGCGCCCATCGAAGGACTAGCCAAGATTACTTGATGTGGCCCAGTTCTCTTACAATCTGCGAAAGCGAGGCAACAGTAAGTCCCTTTCAAATCATTATGGGTTTTCAGCCACTAACCCCAAATGATGTAGCCTCGACACATGAAGGAAAAAGTCCCGCAGCTCACCGCATTGCCCGAGAATGGCATGAGGAATCAGACATTACGCGCCCCTACCTTGACAAGGCCGCCCGGAAGATGAAAAAGTGGGCTGATCCTAAAAGAAGAGACATTAAATTCCAAGAAGGTGATCAGGTCATGGTCAAACTTTCTACCAACCAATTCAAGGCATTGCGCAAAGTACACAAAGGATTGGTGAGGAGGTACGAAGGACCATTTACAATAATCAAACGTGTTGGAAATGTCTCTTATATGTTGCAACTCCCTCCGAAACTTAAAATACATCTGGTCTTCCACGCGAGCCAATTGAAACTCTACCATGCTGACTCGAAAGACCCGTACCGAGGAGAGTCAAATCGTGCACCTACTGCCGTAATCACCTCATTCGACAAGGAGGTAGACTATATTGTGACCGAACGAGTCACTCGGAAGAGAGGCGTGCCTCCCGGCATGGAATACTTGGTAAAATGGAAAAACCTCCCTGATAGCGAAGCAACATGGGAACGAGAAGACGAACTCTGGCAATTTCAAGATCACATTAAGAGGTTCAAACAAGAGAACGCGCCGAGGACGTCGCTGAAATAGGTGGGGGAGGATGTGACGGGTCGGGCGAAAGCGACCCGGATGACCCTAACATGAGTCTCTATGTGTCGGAAGGTTCCGGAAGGTTCTAGAATGATCAAGAAAGACCCAGAGATCTCTACATACTTGTAAATTCGTAGATGACTCTAGAAGCATGTAGAAATGTACTTCTTACACACTTTGTAGAATGCTCATGTAAAATGCCCATGTAAATGTACTACAAGTATCTAGAGTGTTCTATCTAGAAAGTTCTATCTAGAGAGTTCCACCGTAACTCTCCTAGGTTGGTATAAAAGGAGGAGGAGCCTCATTTGCTCACTCCATCCAGAAATCCTCAAGCAATCAAGCATTGTAAAAGCTCTCTTGTACTCAAGCATTCATACTTAATAAAATCCTTTTGTGCCATTGCCCCTTTTCTCGTTACTTTCAGACTTACTTAGCAACTCGACTCAGCTTAGTTGTTTAAGTGCTGCACGGGTTAGCTGCGCAAAACTCCCATCCCGTGACAAATCGCTCTTGATGACTAAGATTTTTCGGTGTCAAGAAGATGAAGCTCATTGCCCAAATTTTGTGTTTTGCACGTAAACACCATAAATAGAAAGCCTCAGACCAAACAACTTTGTTCCCTTGCTTTCCTGAAAATACTATAGGTGATAAACTCGTGTAGGATCACCAAGGCCAGGTCTTTGACAAAATTGTTTGAAATTTTATTTATCTTCCAATTTTCGAACCCCTGACAACTCCCTTTAGAAAACCCCAGGATAGAAATCCTCTGGCACCTTCCATGCACCCAAAGTGGAAAAAATAAAAACCTATTATTTTATAATATGCAGGAACCTCATGCCCATTCAAATGACACGTAAAAGCTTTCAGAATTCTTCACACTGAATAGTCGTCAACATCTCCAAGGTTAATTACTGATACGACACAAAAAATTAAATAGCATATTTCTTCAAACTCAATTTGTCTAACATCCTCTCAATCCGTTCCCCGATTCTCAACCATCCGCTATCTTTAGAGAAGTTAGAAAGAAAGTACAGTGAGAAGTAAGAAAAAAAATGCCCTGTTGAGCAAGCAGCTTGTCACGCACTTAGATTTTCCTCGACTAAGTGGTACGGCCTTAGTGTGATCCGTCCGACACTAAGTCAGTCTAACTCGATCTGATGTCTTACGAAGAAGGATAGTGAGGATGAAATACTATGGTTTGGGGAAAGGACTCAAGAAAGTGCTAAGTAAAGAAGGGTATATAGTACAAAAGTGCTCTCTTTAAACAATGCTAGTTTATTGCTCAAAGTTGCTGGATGGTTTACAAATGAATCCCCCTTGGGATATTTATACAAGTCCTTGACTAGTTCTAGAGAGTTCTCAAAGTCTCTAAGGTTCTAGAGAATTCTAGCAATATACAATTATTTTTTTATCTGGAATCTTCTACAATATCCCTGAGCTAGGCCCTCTTGGGTGACACAGGTCTAGGCCTGCCTAAAAGGTTAAGGATCGCTGGTGATCTAGAATGTTCTGGAACACTTGTGATCTTGATCACTGGTGCTTGTTCTAGAACCTTCGGTCCTTTTCAGCATATGCAGGCGGCGCATTACACTCTCCACCGCCTAATTCGGCGACATCCTCGACGCCGTGTAGTCTTTGAGCTTTTCTTCAAATTGCCATAAGTCTGACTCATTCTCCCGTGTGGCCTCGGTTTCGGATAAGCCTTTCCATTTGATGAAGTACTGTTTGAATGGGGATACTCCTCGGCGTGTGACAATGCGATGTGCAAGTACCTCCCTAATCTCTTTGTCAAAGGACTTAGTCATGATCGTTGCTCCTGGACTCCTTTCTTCGGCAGGGGGGTTGTCAAAGGTATGCGGGGCTAAGGGTTTTCGTCCCATCACGATTTCGAAAGAGATTTGCCCAGTGTATTCATTTTGCTGCATGTTGAATGAGAATTGTGCAATGTCCAGTAATTTAGCCCAGTCCTGCTGGTTGGCACTGACAAAGTGCCGCAAGTAGCACTCGAGCAAGTTGTTCACCCGTTCAGTTTATCTATCAGATTGAGGGTGAAAGCTTGATGAGAAGTGCAGTTCCATCCCCAAATGCTTAAACAACTCGGTCCACAAACCATCCTGTGAATTGGGGGTCCCTATCGCTGATAATGCTATGGGGCAGTCCCCAATACTTGACCACGTTTTTGAAAAATAGGCGTGCAGCTTCTTCAGCTGTGCAATCCTTTGGCGCCGGAATAAAGGTAGCGTACCTTGAAAATCAGTCCGCCACCATGAGGATGGTGCTGAACCCCTCGTATTTGGTTAAGGCTAAGATGAAGTCGAGTGAGATGGAGTCCCAAGGTCCCTTCGGTATCGGTAAATGTTCTAGGAAACCGGCTGGGCTCTGTCTCGGTTTTATCCTATTGGCAAACAAGGAAAGTACGAACATATTGCTCAACTTCAAGTTTCATACCTGGCCAGAAATATGCACGCTCCATAAGAGCCGTGGTGCACTTTTGCCCCGAATGTCCTGCCCACTTTGTATCATGGTATTCCTTTATTAGGTCCCTTTGGATATTTTCGTACGTCGGGACGTACGCTCGGCGCCCCTTAGTATAGATTATCCCGTCCTCAATCCAAAACATCCTGGTTTGTCCTCCCTTCCAGACAGCCTGAACGATGGCCTTAGCAATTGGATCGTGTTCGAGCCCTTATTTTAGAAAGCCTCGTACAGTTCCTTCTGCTTGGGCGATTGCCGTCAACTCGGCTTTCCAGCTTAAGGCATCGTCCACCACATTGGCCTTGCCTGGTTTGTATTCCAAATCATAATCAAATTTTGCTAGAAAGTCTTGCCATTGCGTCTGGAAGTAGCTAGTGGCAATATTGTCCATCTTGATTATGAATTTTGATCCCAACAGATAGTGCCACCAGACACGCAAGCAGTGTATGATGGTCGTCATCTCCTTTTTTGTACAATGTATCTCCGTTCCGTGTCGTTGAGTTTCCGGCTCTCGTACACGATCGGAAGTCCATCCTGCATTAAGACTCCGCTATGGCAAAGTCGGAAGCGTCAGTGTGTAACTAGAATGTCTTGGTGAGATCAAGTAGCACCAAGACGGGCTCCTCCGTGATCTAGGCCTTCAAGTACTCGAAATCCTGTTGACACTGATCCGTCTAGTCCCACATGAGTCCCTTATTGAGTAAGTCCATTAGGGGTTAGCGGAGTATGCTTTAATGAACCGCCAGTAGTAATTGACCAGCACAAGGAATGACTGCAACTCTGAGACCTTGATTGGTGGCTCCCACTCCTTAATTTCCCGAATTTTGGCTTCGTCCATTCGGATCTGTCCGTGTCCAATGATATGCCCCAAAAATTGGACCTCTTCTTTTGCAAAGGATCACTTAGACTTCTTCACATATAGCTCGTTGACCCACAATACTTTGAACACCGTTCGAAGATGGTCGCCATGTTCCTTTAAACTGTGACTATAGATGACTATGTCGTCGAGATAGACCACCATGAACTTGTCCAAATATGGATGAAATATCTAGTTCATAAGCGTGCAAAATGTGTCAGGGGCATTTGCTAGTCCAAAAGGCATGACTAACCATTCAAATGAACCATACCTGGTAATGCATGCGGTCTTTGGTTTGTTCCCTTGGGTAATCTGGACTTGGTAATAGTCTTATACAAGTCCATTTTGGTGTAGAACTTGGCTCCTCCAAGTCGATCGAACAGATTGGCTATCAGTGGGATGGGGTCCTTATTATTGGTGGTGATCTTGTTGGGCGCCCGATAGTCCATGCACATCCTTAACGTCCTATCATGTTTTCATTGGAACAATACCGATGCGCCGTAGGGTGCTTTTGACGGAAATATGCGACCCGTGTCCAGGAGTTCCTTCAATTGCTTTCTCATATCTTCGAGTTCCAAGAGAGCCATCCAGTGCGGAGCCATGGCCGGCAGTTTGGCCCCGTGCTCTAACTCAATCTTGTGATCCATTTGCCGCTGAGGTGGCAACTTGGTAGGTAGTTCCTTTGGCATAATGTCCTTGTTTTCTTCAAGGACTTCTTGTATTATCTTCGGTATTGGCTCCACTCCACCTTCGGGTGGGTCATCAGTTTCCCGGATGACCGTGAGATAAGTTGGTTCGCCCCGCCTAAGTCCCTTAACTAGCTGCATAGCCGACAGCTGCATGGCCGAAAACTTGCCTTCCCCGTTTTCACCAATTGGTGCGGCTGGCACCAGACACTCGGCTCCCTCATTGAGTACTAACAACGAACAGGCATGCGGCATGATGCACGCGATGGCCTGTCCCAGGAATTCCATTCCTAATACCAAATTAAAATCATCAATCTTTCCAACTGAGAAGTCGACCTTACCTTTCCACCTTCCCAGGTGAAGGTATGCCCCTAGGATTCCTCTAAGGAGTGGCTCCGGATATTTATTGGCCATCTTAATTATTCCGCTGCTCTGAATCAGTTTGAGTCCCAATCGTTTGGCTTCTTCCTTCATCATGAAGTTGTGAGTAGCCCCCGAGTCGACCATAGCTCTGGCCAGTCGATCGTAAGCGTAATATCCACATACATGAGTTGTCGAATCTTTGGCGTTATGTTCGTCTTCACACCAAGAGAGTTGAGTATTTGGAGAGGGCCCATGTGTGCTGCCTCTTGGTCAGATGGAGTGTCGCATTCCTCCGCAATGGCTGATAGCTACCCAAGCTTCGGATAGTTACGCATAGGGTGCGGCCCTTGAAATAGGTAACAACCACTCGGGCGGGAAGATGATGCCCGAGTGCGGTCGTCGTTGGCTCGATTTCCACCTCGATAGGGCTGGTGGCCCCTGTCTCTTCGGTCTCCCCCGCTTTTAGGTGGATGCCCCTTGGAGCTCTCCGGATTACCTTTCGGTGTGTCATTGCTCCTTTGGTAGTCATTTAGTGATTCGGCTGCTGCACTGGCTTCATCGACGGTTTACACGTCCCGACGTTGCACCTCCTGCTTAGCCCAATTTTGCAACCCATCTATAAAGCAGAACGAGGACTCCACCTTGGTTAAGTTGGGGATCTGTAGAGTGATAGATGTGAATACCTTGACATACTCTCAGATATTCATCTTGTGCTTCAGATCTCGCTGCTTCTTCCGGGCTTCAAAAAACACATTGTCCGGATAAAAGGTCCTATTGATCTCCTTGGTGAAGTCGCCCCATGTATCAATCTGACACTCGCCTTTACTCATGACTGTGTGCCTGCGGCACCACCATAATGCCGCCATCATCAGCAAGTTACATTGTCACGTGCCGGATTTTGTCTTTGTCTTCGACAATGCCCAATCCCTCGAAATAAAGTTCCATTTGCCACAGGAAATTCTCAAGCAGCTTGGCATCTCATTGTCCCTTGAATTCCTTTGGCTTTGGGATATCTACTTTTAGACCACCACCAATCACGATCACGACCGGACTGCCCTTCAAGGCAGCCGCCTGATACTTCTCCATGTCTGTGCTCATCATATCGCATAGCTTGACGACTTGGTCGCGGACCTCTGCGATTGAAGTCATAAATCGATTTTCGATGGCTGCGATATCCCCGTGTAGCGCACCCTACTCCTACCTTAGGGTCTCGATCTCACTCAAAGTGTGTTGCTCCAGCATATTGACAGTGCTTTCAATGGAGTCAATATTCTCCCCCATATTGAACAGTACTGTCTGAAGTCCCTCATCAGAAAGCACATTAGTTGGTGCTTTGCCATCATCCACAAGAGTCCCTGCACGGGCCTTACTCTTGTTTCTCTTAAACTTCCCGTTGCCTCTCACAACCTCTCGGCCCCTTTCATACACGACATTGGGTTCCTCCGAGCGAACCCCGGTAACACCTGATTCCTCCGCTTGGTTTGCCATCGAGCTGTCTCCGATACCAATTGTCACGTACTTAGATTTTCCTCGACTAAGTGGTGCGGCCTTAGTGTGATCCGTCTGACACTAACTCAGCCTGACTCGCTCTTATGTCTTATGAAGAAGGATAGTGAGGGTGAAATACCATGGTTTTGGGAAAGGACTCGAGAAAGTGCTAAGTAAAGAAGGTTATATAGTACACGAGTGCTCTCTTTAGACAATACTAGTTTATTGCTCAAAGTTGTTGGATGGTATACAAATGAATCCCCCTAGGGGTATTTATACAAGTCCTAGACTAGTTCTAGAGAGTTCTCAAAGTCTCTAAGGTTCTAGAGAATTTTAGCAATATACAATTATTATCTTGTCTAGAATCTTCTACAATGTCCCTAAGCTATGCCCTCTTGGGGGAGACAGGTCCAGTCCTGTCTAGAATGTTCTGGATTGCTGGTGATCTAGAAGGTTTTGGAAAGCTCGTGATCTTGATCCCTGGTGCTTGTTCTAGAACCTCCGGTCCTTTTCGACATATGCAGGCGGTGCGTTACAATCCGCTCACTTTGGGCGCTCATTAGTGAGCATTGGAACTCGGGCTAAAGTGGGGCCCGACTCACACTCAGTGGTCGCTCACTATCCCTTTGTATTCTGACCAACAGTCATATTTTGTCGCTCTGTAGTGAGCGAAAAAATTAGGAATCCGTGAGAGCCGGCTCACAGTGAGCGCGTGTTCACCCGGCTCCAATGAGAATATATATTTTTTTACTTTTTCCAATATTTTATTTTCTTAGTTTTTCTAAAAAATTGAAAAGCAGAAAATAATAAAATAAACTATATGTGGGTTGCCTCACACGAAGAGTGCTTGTTTAACGTCATTGGCTTGATGTGTTGTCCAGATTTAGCCAGGGCGCCAAGTGGTTCCAAACTGTTGGAGTTTCCTATCTTGACCTGATCTCACTTGCTCGTCATATCAATCAATTATTCTTTTATTGTTCAATTCTGCACTGGCCTGTACCTAGAAATGTCCTTTATCATCCAAGGCTGTAGCTTAAAAAGAAAAAAATTAGGAACAAGAGACTCGGATGGGGATATGTGTATCTTGAATAGAAAATAAGTAGATCATCCTAAAACCCTCATAATCACCTGCCCCGCCGTACCCGAGTGTAAGTATCCGTCGTGGCCATAAAAGACCGTCCTAACAAAACAACAAATTTATCACCTAAATTTTTATCTTCTTCCATATCAACCACAAAATTCTTGGAAACCACTCAACCTCCTACTTTAACTATAACATTCTCAACTATGCCTTTTGGATATCAAAGAGACCAAACAACGAGTTTTAAAATCATGCAAATTTGTTTCAACATCCCAAGCCCTAATTGTCTAAATGTAGCATATGACATCATACTAATAGCAATACCTAAATCTAGCATGCGAAAAACTTGTCTAACATGAGCTAGGCCAACCACAGGAATAAAGTTACCTGGATTATCTTGCTTTTGTGGCATCTCATGCTGATTGACCAGTGATATGGCCATAGCTAAGATAACAACTTCCTGTTGCTTATTGGTCTTCTTCCAATCATCATGGTTATCCTTGGGCTGCTGAACCTCGTATCTTAACTGGTTATGTTCATCAAGTAGCCGTCTCGGAAATGGAATAGGCGTTTAAATTATCATATTGAATTCCCAAATAAAATTTAAAGCATCCTCGTTGGTCATCCCATAGAATGACAGGAATTGGTTAAAATGGACCATTTTCAGCTCATAATTCTGGTGGGGGGGGGTCTCTCCCAAAGTGATGCAAGACTTAGAATTTCCCATATCTGCCCTTGCAAATTTGTGCATGGGGATTGCTGCAACTGTTGTGGATTATTTGCCATTGGTGTTTTATCTGGTCTGTCCTCGGTTTCTTCTTTCGGTTCACTTCGGAATTTACTCCTAGGTGTCCAATGAACTCGATTGATGTTGTCTTCGTATGGAATTATATCCAAACCGAGACCCCTGCATCCTTGCATAAACAACACCAAACAAACAATCAAACGCACCTGAGGGAAATAAGTAAAATTGAATACTAGTGAAATGTAAAAATCCGAAAAATAATCATAGTAAAATTTTATTCGACCTAAATGCACTTTGTAAAATTTAATATCATTTGCAGGAGTACGAGTTTAATTTTAAATGTGATAGGTCCAAAGATGCCACAATGAGGACCCAAGTCATATCACAAGGAGACATAGCCGGAAAAATTATTATATGAACACGAAAATAGAAGTTAGAAAACCTAAACACTATAATCAATTTGTAGGAAATTTTAGGAAAATAGAAAAAAAATTAAAGTGAAGAATTTCGATTAGAACAGATTATCCCAAACCAACTAGCAAGCACTAATTTCAACTTCAAATTATTGAAAAAAGCATCTAAGTATTCAACTTCGTTCGTTTGAATATTAAATCCGTGCAAAATTAATCAAATCTCACATACAATAAGTTATTCCATGAAGGCATTCTAGTAAAAATCATCTAGTTGCATATTCATGATTTTTATTATATGATTGCAAAAATTTGAAAAATTCAATCACTTTCGTATTCATGTTTTTTTCTACATTAAGAAAATTAAACAATAAATTATGCGATGGATATACGTTTCCACTCAATCTACTCTTAATTGGACTTTCTTCTAGTAATAAAATTAACTCTCGACATCTTCTATTACCTAAGATTTAGTTAAAAGGTGACCAATCAATCAATTGATGATTAAAATTAATTTCACCCAAAGAATTTGAATAACAATTAATTATCTTTCATGCTAATTTAAATAAACTTTGCAATTTTTCGGGGTGTGATGGGATTGGGCAGGTGGCTACAATGTTAAAATATTTATTTAAATATTTTTTCTTGTAATATACGGTGCGAGCTGGGTCAACATGGGGCAATGCAGGGAGGATGTAAAATAAAAATGCACTCACCTCGCGAATTTACTATGGAGTAATTGAAGTTGATATTTTAAACCACCTCGTCCAGCTATTTTACGGTACGGTAGTTGATGTTAATTGAACAGTAAATCCATAAAAATTGATATGAAAATATATTTATTTGGGAGGAATAATTTTAGAAAAATAAATATCAAATCTTTAGACTAAGTCTTAATAATTTGTACCTTTCATATAAAATTTAAATTTCACTTCATAAAAATTGATATGAAAAAAGTTTATTTAGAAAGAATTTATTCAATGTAAAAAATGAAAAATCTTCCTAGATAAATCTTAATAATTTACACCTCTTTCAATTCATAAAAATTGATATGAAAAATATTTATTTGCAAGGAATTATTCAATTGAAAATAAAAATATTAGTTGGAGTGTGAAACGATATTGATTGAATTATAAATGCAGATATTGACACATAAAAATATTTATTTAGAAGGAATGAATTAATTTTAAAAAAGACATGTAGGATATTCATCAGAGTGAGAAATTATTTTAATTGAATAACAAATTATTTATAGTCTAATTGATTGATATATTTTAAATAATTTAATTTGAAAAAAAAAAGACATGTAACATATTAAATGGAGTATGAAATAATTTGAATCGTATATAAATTATTAATGACCTAATTGATTGATATGTGTTATGTTAGACCTCCCAACAACTTAAGTCTCACAAACAATATATACCTCATGTCTTAGGAAATGTTTTTATATTTTATTTAAAACTGGATGGACTACGACAATTTGAATAAATTAATCCTACCAATAGAAGGTCTAATTTGATATTACTTTGACTTAAAAAATTGCCGCCACAACAGATTTGATGTGTATTTAAACATGGGAAATGCTACATCGACAAAAAAACATCAACAAAATCATCCACAAAATGAGGTGTCAAGAAGTAATTGGCTTAATCAAAGAGAAGAGAGAGACAAACTATAAAAAAAATACACCAATCACCCCTTGAGAGCTCATTTTGTGGATGGGTTTGTGGATATTTTTTTGTGGTTCTAGTATTTCCCTTTAAGCATACCACAATGAATTGAAGCGCAGTAGATCAACGAGGAGTGAGAAGAACGCACGAGTTCGAAAGAAATCACCAAAATTTATTAAAATATATGGACAAAGTGAAAAATTATATACACAACAGAAGCCAACTTGTTGAATACTTGAACGGTGATATGGTAGCACAATTTTTAATTGCTGCATTTGCCGGCCTCACGAGTAAACATCACGAACCAAGAACTTCATGGTGCGGGTACCGAGATATTATAATTTCTCGATACACTCATGCAAGTCCGAATCAGTTACCAGCAGCACCCAATCCTCTTCATCATCGAGATACTTAAGTAGGAATTGCCCATTCTGAAGTTTAAATCTCTTTGCCACTTCTGCATACAGTTCCAAACACCCAGATGTTGGCTCGAATTTGAATCGGATCGTATCTTCTCCGTGAATAGCTTTCACATTAAGTTTAGTTCCACTGTCTCCACGACTTGTCTCATTCCTCATCTGCATTTTTCCGGACATAGATATGTTGGAGGGCCTGCAATGTCCGAGGATGTGAATTGATTATGTTCAATAACTCCATCATGAATCAAGGAAATCGAACACCCAGAAACATGAGATTCGCTTGTCCCAAAATTCATACTACTATCACCTAGTTTCCAACTATGATTTCCTTGGTAAATATCTAGAGACCTAGGCAAAACATTTAGTCTGGATGGCCCTGCAACTAATGGACCCAATGGAGACTTGGCACTGTTGGAAAAATAGCTTAATTAATACCATAATTAATTATGGTAATTAATGACATTAAATGGTATATTTGGAAACTATATTTTGTGTAGATTAATTTAGTGTATTTACTTGTTCAATTTCATTAAGAAATGAATGAGTAATTAATGCACAAAGTTAAGCCATTTAATATTTGGGAATGTGGAGTGGAATCCCATCCCACATTGGAAAAACAAGAAAAAGTTGAGCTTTTTATAAAGGACTTTCCATCATAAAGGAGCAATCAAGTGTGCTCCATTATGGTGCACCCTAGTTGGCTTTAATTAATTTTTAAGGCTAAAATCCGAATCCTACGAGGAAGGTGCAAAGTTCCTTCCGAGTCTGAGTCCGAGTCCGAGCACGTGCACGTCACACTTGTCGCAACGGGTGCTTCGTAGGCACACTTCGCTCGAACGCCTCAGAGCGAGGAGCTGTGAGGAGCCTTTCATTTGGACAACTGAGATAGTGGCTCGGATGACATGGAGGGTGACTTGGATGACACATGGCAGTGACATGTCAAATACATGATTTGGCGGGTGTGGGACACGAGCGGCGGTTCACGACCGAACCAGTGCAATGGTTCGGACCATTCTGTCTAATCTGAACCAGCACAATGGTTTGGTTCGCCTGAACCAATGCGGCCCTTCCCACCAGACCACAAGGTGTCTGTCCAGCCGGAAAGTCACACTGATTCGGACAGGGTGCTTTACAGGCAATAAATAAGCCCCTGCAGATGATGATCATACACACAACATTAATTAAGATAATAAGACATCCATACTAGACTAGAATTCATACTACAAGTCCCGAGTATTCAGTAGTTCGTCCGGAATTCGATTCCTAGTACAATGCATCGAGTTCATAGAAAATCGTTGTATCTTGGGGACGTTTGTCGTTGAATCGTGTGTACTGTGCGGGGCACTTTCGTCTTACGGGGAGATAGTCCAACTCTTGCCTCGGTTTTACATCGTTTGTCATTTTCTACAGCATCTACAACAACAATCGTAAGACGAAATTTTCTATAGAAGATGGTGTTTGTTGAGATTCAGTGCCTAAAACGAAGGCCCAGCGGAAGCGGTAAAACGAAAATTAATTCAATCCGAATCCCTACGAGGATCGATCGAGCTACGTATATACGAATATTAAATGAAAAAACAAGAGAAATAGAAACTCACCCTTGTAGTCCGTTGATTAAATGGATTCCTTCTCTTGAACTATTCCCCAAGCTTTAGATTGATCTCTACGAATCCAATCCGCTCCAAGCCCTTGGATGATCCAACGTCGAAAACAAAACGCCTCTACTTGCCACGCGCCGGAGAAACGAACGGAACGATAATCACCTTGCTATCCTCGAAGGATACGGCTAGAGCTAGGTGATGAAGCTTTCTTATCAAGATTACAACACTCTAAGTGTTTAATCTTTATCTCTCTATCTCACAAATATTTTCTCCAAGAAAATATATGAATGTATGATGAAGAATATGATGAATATTATGAAGCCTTTTGGAAACTATTTCCTCTCTCCTTTCTTTTCTCAAAAACGTGAGATCATGTGTAGGCAAAAGAGATTTGGTCTTCACATATATTCTCATCATATCTCTCCATTCCACCCACCTTTTGACAAAATCACCAAGGTGATATTTTGTCCCCTTGATTGGTCACAAGGCTTGAACCCCACCAAGTGAAGACCAAGACCAATTGAGGGGTAGGTGATTGGGGTGGCCATCTAGAAGGTGTCGGACGAGTTCGGTCCGTTTTGGACTCCCGTGAGTCCAAACAGATAAATTCTGATTCCGTTCCGATATATTTATATCAATTAATTAATCCAATTTATTAATCATATCAAATACATAATAACAAAATTAATTTCTCCAAGAAATAATTATATTCATGAATTGAATTAATCAACCAGTAACATATTTAATTCATGAGGCCGTAAATCAATTTATCCAATAAATCGATTTAGACATCCAATGTCCCAAAATCAATTAGACATCTAATGTCCAATAAATTAGATATCTAATATCTAATATTAATAATGAGAGAATAAGCTCGATTCATTCCATCGTCAATCCTATTGCGCGACTCGGTAGGTTCGTTTCAGTCAGCAATGGGAGGAACCGAAGAGTAGTAGCACCACCTAGCCAGCCTGGCGGTCTACACTGTACCCCAAATGAGAACGAACGATGGGATCATTCAAGAACCATTCTATCGTGAATACCAGTATACGTATAAACCCTTCTTTCGAATGTCCCGATCAAGTTATAAGGTCACGGTCAGTCAAACCCTATTTCTACTTGACTCTATGCATGCGTTAATGCAAATCGAGATCATCGAGCTCTCGTGTATCCAATACAACTAGCTCCAATACTTTGGCCAAAGACTTATGATCCCATCTGCCAGTAACTGCATAGGACATATAACCCGCTCACTAACGGGAGAAAGAATTCTATTTTGGTATTCTGTAGAACCTGCTACATGCCCGTCAAGATGCACGTTGAGGTTGACCCCCACCTTCCGGTTTATAGGGTCGAACTACTCTAATGAAAATCTTGACGTCACAAGCACATCCCTACTAAACCTCAAGTCGAAGGTTCACAAATACCTATCAAAACCTTTCGAGGGTGAGTCGGTTCGAGTATACTAATCCAATTAGCATACCTATAACTTGTGCTCCCACTAACCATTAGTGTTCGACAGGCACTCTCCAAGTCAAAGAACACGTCATACAAGTCTTCACATAAACTTAACGTCCAGTCAAGTTTCATCTACTTGCGAACGATTAAGTATTTGAGCTATAAACCTTTACAATGCCGACCCCCTAATCCAATAAGGAGTGGAACATTTTGCTCTCAAATACACGGACTAGTTTCTATATATATTTATGAGTTAGGAATGCCAGTAACTACCAATAAATAAAGAAACATTCATTGCCTTATATTAGTGATTTACATAATTACAAGTACAATGCCCTCACTCAATCATCCTCTGAGTGGCATTCGAGGGCATACTCCCAACAATCTCCCACTTGCACTCAATGCCACACACTATGGTATCTAATATCTATGTTCTCCAGATGACGCTCTAAGCTAATCTGAGAAAGTGGCTTGGTCAGTGGATCAGCGACGTAGTCGGCTGATTCTACTCTATGCAGCATAATGTATCTCTTTGCGAATAAATTCTCTTACGAGATGATACTCTCTCACAATATGTTTGGTACTGTTGTGAAACCTCGGCTCCTAGGCCTGTGCTACCGCTCTGGCAGCGCAGCACAAGATGTCACGTGAAGTTTTCCCAGTAACTTCTAAATTCTTCCTTTGGAGGCCTCCGAGGCCGCTTTATACTCAGCCTAACAGGTGGAACCGGCAGCCGCGCTATACTTGGCACTATGCCAAGATACTAATCCTCTATTAAGAGTAAATGTAGCTAGAAGTAGACATATAATTGTCTTTCTCTGCTTTGAAGTCCAATACATTGAATCCCGCCACATTCTGTTCTCCACCACCATATATAAGAACTAGATCTCTTAGTACTTCTAAAGTAGTTTAGAACATTCTTTACGGCGGTCTAATGTTCCCTAATTGGGTTAGCCCGAAACCTACTTACCATGCTTCCAACATGCGCAATGTCAGGTCTTGTACACAATAAAGTATATATAAGGCTACCCAAATTTCGAAGCATATGGCATATTACTCATTTCTTTTCATTGTTCCTCACTATGAGGACACATCTTCAAGGTGAGTTTTATTCCATGTCGCATCGGAAGGAACCCTTTTTAAGATCTAATCTATATAGAAGGCTTAGGAAAAATTTATCATTCTCTTCGATCTATCCCATTAGAGTCGAATCCAAGAATATAGGTTTCTTCTCCCAAGACTTTCATGGAGAAATTACTCGAAAGCCAAGCTTTCACAGAACTGAGCATTCCCACATCATTTCCTATTAGTAGAATGTCATCTACACATAGTACTAAGAATGCGATCTTGCTCACTAACCCTCTTGTATACACAAGATTCCTCTTCATTTTGCACGAAGTCAAACTCTTTGACTGCCTCGTCAAAAGAAGGTCCCAACTACATGAAGACTGTTACAGTCTATATCATGGAGTCTAGATCCACCATTGCTAGGTCATTGGTCGTGGGTCGATCTCTTGTTTATCACTTAGAACCTCGTAGAAACCCAGTTCCTCCAAGTGCATAAAACTATACCACTCAGGTAAATGAGATACCCTACTAGACCTATGAGATGGTTGTACTTATGTTATAGAAGGTTTGGTTCCATTTTTCTTGCACAGGTGTCTCCTGAGGAGTTTCATTGTATTCTTCCAAAGAAATATTTCTACGTGCTCCACCTTCCTGAATGAACTCTTTTTCCAGGAAGTGTGCATGCAAATAAACAACGATCTTTCGATCTTTTGACATGTATAATAGATGTCCCATCGTCCCAGATGAGAATCCAATGAAACGTCCCTTCGCGGACCTAGCTTCCAACTTTTCCACCTTAGTCTTCTTGACATAGGCGGGACATCCCCAAATCCTAATATGATTAAGACTTGGTTTCCTGTCCTCCCGCATCTCATGTGGAGTTCTAGGAACGGATTTGGAAGGACATCTGTTCAAGATGTAAGCGGCAGTCAGGAGTGCATACCCCCACAGGTAAATCGGTAAGTCAGTATAACCAGCATGGAACGGACCATGTTCAACAAGGTCTGGTTCCTTCTTTCTGACACACCATTTAACTGAGGAGTACCTGGAGGTGTTAGTTGTGAAACTATTCCATGTTCCTTAAGTAACTCGTCAAACTACATACTCATATAATCGCCACCTCGGTTCGACCGAAGTGCTTTGATATGATTACCAGTTTGTTTCTTGACTAGGGCCTTGAATTCCTGGAATTTCTCAAAGGACTCGGATTTATGTTTCATTAAGTATACATAACCATACCTAGTATGATCATCTGTAAACGTAATGAAATATCGATATCCGTCATGTGGTGCTTCTAAAGCACCACATACGTCGGTATGGATTAATCCAAATTTATCAGCAGCTCTTTCAAAAGTCCCTGTGAAGGGGGACTTAGTCATTTTGCCTTTAAGGAAAGATTCACAAGTAGGAAAGGGATCCGATCTCAATGGACCCATAAGTCCATCTTTTTCCATCTTGTAAACCTTGGTCTGACCAACATGACCAAGTCTAAGATGCCATTTCAAAACTTGATTGGTTTCATCCCTACCACATTTTCTAGTCATAGTATTCACAACTACTTTGTTGCTGAGATTTAGATGATACAATCCATTTAACAATGTAGCAGTACCCACTAGTTTATTTCTGAAATAAATTTTGCAGAAACCATCACCAATGAAAAATGAAAAGCCTTTTCGGTCCATGACCAGAATGAATACAATATTTTTGTGCCCCTTGGGCAAAACAAGTACATCTTCTAAAGTCAAAACAAAGCCGGATTCTAAACCCAAAAGAAGTGATCCTATATCGGTCGCCTCGACACTATGCCCGCTTCCGACTGTGCATAACTTCTCCAGCTCCAAGCTTCCTACTTTGTTCCAGATCCTGATTCACGGTATAAATATGAGAACTAGCACCAGAATCCAGTATCCAGAAAGTAGAAAATACAGTAGCAGAACAATTTGTTTCCAAAACTAAAAGTTCTGTACCTGAAGTGCCATGAAGAATAGGACACTCTCTAGCCCAGTGGCCCAGCTCACCACACTTAAGACAAGCATCTTTCTTATTGATCTTTGGAACCGTTGGGGCCTTGCCCTTGCCCTTGAAGTCCTTAACATGTGGTTCAGTCTGCTTTTTGGTCTTTTTCTTCTTGTTTTTAGACCTCCGAGGTCCAGGAGAAATCACAAGAGAAGACTCCATCCGTGGAGTCTTCATCTGAGACTGAGCAGTCACAAGTTTGCTCATTAGCCCAGCTAAATTACATGCAATCTCATTGCAGTTGAAGTTCATAACAAACTGTGAGAAGGAATCAGGGAGAGACTGTAGGATGAGGTCAGTTTGGAGAGAAGTATCCATTTTAAAATCAAGAGCCTCTAATCTCTCAATCATGGACATCATTTTGAGGACGTGTTCCCCAACCTTCTCACCTTCCTTCATCCTTGCACCGAACAGTTGCTTGGATATCTCATATCTAGCAGTTCTGTTGTGCTCACCATAAAGTCATTTTCTCATGAGCTCTCTGAAGCTCATTAGACATAGAAGTCATTATGTAAGCACGGACTTTTATGTCATCCTTAACCCACTTTTCATGGTTTTCGATCTCTTCCTGATTGGATCTGGTCCGCACAGGAGGCGGCGGAATGTCCGTCTCCAAGACGTATCCCAGTGCCTCTATAATGGACCTCATCCTACAGTCTCTCCCTAAAATGGATACTTTCGGACCACTCCCGGACCGTCCAACGGCCGGTAAAATGGTCCGAAAGTATGGGGCCGAAAGTATGGGGCCGCGGAGAGAAGTTTGGAGAGAAGTATCCAAGTTAAGAACGAACGATCCAACACCAACCCATCTAATGGATGAACGATTCAAAAACTAAGTCCACGAACCACATCTCCATTCAAAAGCATTCATCCAATAAATACTAAATAAATGGAAAGCGTAGAGATACATTGATCCAATCAACAATACGAACCGATCCAATCGATTCACACAATCGGTAATATGAAAACGTTCAAAATAATTCCGACGATCACAAGTATTCCAATTAATCAATTTTCCCTTATAAAATGAAATACCATAAATTATTTTAATCATATTAAATCCAATTTAAAATGTGGGAAATTATTTTTAGGAATACACGAAGAAAACATGCCCGAAACGGGTCCGAAAAGGGGCTGGACCGCGCTCGAAACGAGCAGCAAGAAGGCCGCCAGCAGCCCGGGCCGCGGCCCTCATCCAGCTTCCTTCCTGTGCAGCCGCACTGGGCTGCAGCCCCAGAGCCCTGGGCCGCGGCCCCATACTTTCGGACCACTCCCGGACCGTCCAACGGCGATTCGGGGCTAGTTTTTCGACCGGATATCCAATATCTATATTTTTCAACATTCATATCTTCAATATAAATCATATTTCCAAAAAATTAAGATTTGTATTTAGACATAAACTTACAAAACATACAACTATAACGAACGAAAAAATATATACCACGATTATGACTAAAATGATTCCAAATCATTCACCATCTAATCGAGCATTCCAAATGCCAATATCGTATATACGATCGCAAGACCTACGCTCTGATACCACTATTGGGATTCGGTGCCTAAAACGAAGGCGAGCGGAAGCGGTAAAATGAAAATTAATTCGATCTGAATCCCTACGAGGATCGATCGAACTACGTATATACGAATATTAAACGAAAACACAAGAGAAATAGAAACTCACCCTTGTAGTCTGTTGATTAAATGGATTCCTTCTCTTGAGCTATTCCCCAAGCTTTTAGATTGATCTCTTCGAATTCAATCCGCTCCAAGCCCTTGGATGATCCAACATCGAAAACACAACGCCTCTACTTGCCACGCGCCGAAGAAATGAATGGAACGAGAATCACCTTGATATCCTCCAAGGATACGTCTAGAGCAAGGTGATGAAACTTTCTTATCAAGATTACAATAAGTGTTTAATCTTTATCTCTCTATCTCACAAATATTTTCTCCAAAAAAATATATGAATGTATGATGAAGAAGATGATGAATATTATGAAGCCTTTTGGAAACTATTTCCTCTCTCCTTTCTTCTCTCAAAAACGTGAGATCATGTGTAGGCAAAAGAGATTTGGTCTTCTTATATATTCTCATCATATCTCTCCATTCCACCTACCTTTTGACAAAATAACCCAAGGTGATATTTTGTCCCCTTGATTGGTCACAAGGCTTGAACCCCCACCAAGTGAAGACCAAGACCAATTGAGGGGTAGGTGATTGGGGCGGCCATCTAGAAGGTGTCAGACGAGTTCGGTCCGTTTCGGACTCCCGTGAGTCCAAACAGATAAATTCCGAGTCTGTTCCGATATATTTATATCGATTAATTAATCCAATAAATTAATCATATCAAATACATAATAACATAATTAATTTCTCCAAGAAATAATTATATTCATAAATTAAATTAATCACCCAGTAATGTATTTAATTCATTAGACCGTAAATCAATTTATCCAATAAATCGATTTAGACATCCAATGTCCCAAAATCAATTAGACATCTAATGTCCAATAAATTAGATATCTAATATATAATATTAATAATGAGAGAATAAGCTCGATTCATTCCATCGTCAATCCTATTGCGCGACTCGGTAGTTCCGTCTCAGTCAGTAATGGGAGGAACCGAAGAGTAGTAGCACCACCTAGCCAGTCTGGCGGCCTACACTGTACCCGAAATGAGAACGAACGATGGGATCATTCAAGAACCATTCTGTCGTGAATACCAGTATACGTATAAACCTTTATTTCGAATGTCCCGATCAAGTTATAGGGTCACGGTCAGTCAAACCCTATCTGTACTTGACGATATGCATGCGTTAATGCAAATCGAGATCATCGAGCTCTTGTGTATCCAATACAACTAGCTCCAATACTTTGGCCAAAGACTTATGATCTCATCTGCCAGTAACTGCATAGGACATATAACCCGCTCACTAACGGGAGAAAGAATTCTATCTTGGTATTCAGTAGAACCTGCTACTTGCCCGTCAAGATGCACGTTGAGGTTGACCCCTACCTTCCAATTTACAGGGTCGAACTACTATAATAAAAATCTTGACGTCACAAGCACATCCCTACTAAATCCTCAAGTCGAAGGTTCACGAATACCTATCACAACCTTTCGATTCCGTCATTGACTGTACCGGAGTGAAATCCATGTGACGAATCGAGGGTGAGTCAGTTCGAGTATACTAATCCAATTAACATACCTATAACGTGTGCTCCCACTAACCATTAGTGTTCGACAGGCACTCTCCAAGTTAAAGAACATGTCATACAAGTCTTCACATAAACTTAACATACAGTCAAGTTTCATCGACTTGTGAACGATTAAGTATTTGAGCTATAAACCTTTCCAGTGCCGACCCCCTTATCCAATAAGGAGTGGAACGTTTTGCTCTCAAATACACAGACTAGTTTCTATATATATATTTACAAGTTAGGAATTCCAGTAACTACCTGTAAATAAAGAAACATCCATTGCCTTATATTAGTGATTTACATAATTACAAGTACAATGCCCTCACTCAACCATCCTCTGAGTGGCATTCGAGGGCATACTCCCAACAACGTCGTCAAGCAATAATGTTCATGCTCCTGCCCATGCCGAGAAACCCGAGAAATTTTCAGATACTGATTTCAAGCATTGGCAATCAAAAATGTTGTTCTACCTTACTACTCTCAACCTCTGTCGCTTTCTTTCCGAATCTCCTTCTGTTGTGGGGGATGATGAAACTGACACCCAGAAAGGCACGACATTAGATGCATGGCATCATAGCGACTTCTTATGTCGAAACTATATTTTGAATGGGCTGGATGACACACTTTACAGTGTTTATTCCACAATCAAAATATCCAAAGACTTGTGGGACTCATTGAAGACAAAATATAAAACATAAGATGCCGGTTTGAAGAAGTTCATCGTGGGTCGTTTTCTCGACTTCAAGATGGTGGACAACAAAACTGTTCTTGGGCAAATGCAGGAAATACAGTTGATCCTGCACGACATTTTGGCAGAAGGAATGAGCCTATCTGAATCCTTTCAAGTTGCTGCCATAATCGAGAAGTTGCCCCCGATGTGGAAGGATTTTAAAAACTACCTCAAGCACAAGCGTAAGGAAATGGGCCTTGAAGATCTTATTGTGCGACTGAGGATCGAAGAAGATAATCGGAAGACTGATGTCAAGATGAACAAGTCATCTATGGAGGCAAAAGCAAATCTCGTCGGTCAAGCTACAACAAAAAGCAAAAATTTAACGGGAAGAGGCAAGACTCGAAGAATCAAAAGAAGATCAAAGGTGAATGCTACAACTGCGGTAAAATCGGGCATATGGCGAAAAATTGCCGCAAACCAAAGAAGGATAAGAAGAGATATCAAGGTAATGTTGTAGAAAATAAGTATGTGCCCGTCGATTTGTCTAGTCTTGATCTATGTGCAGTTGTAGATGAAGTCAACATGGTCGGTATTCCAGTTGGATGGTGGGTGGACACCGGTGCTACCAAACACATTTTTGCCGACAATGCTATGTTCTCGTCCTACGAGCCCGTCACTGAGGAAAGAAAGTTGTGCATGGGAAATTCCGCTGCCTCAAATTTTGTTGGAACTGGAGAGCTTATACTCAAGATGACGTCGGGATTGAAAATGATGCTCAAGAATGTGCTACATGTTCCGGACATCCGTAAGAATCTTGTGTGTGGCTCAGCATTGAGAAAAGCCTAGGCTAGTGTTTGAAGGGGATAAAGTTGTAATAACTAAGAATGGTCACTTTATCGGAAAATGATATATAGATAATGGCCTTTTCAAACTGAATGCTATCAATGTACGTGGTGAAAATAAAATAAACGATAAAGTTGTTTATTTGGTTGAGTCTCCTAATTTATGGCTTGATAGATTAGGACATGCAAATCTAAATATATTACGTCGTTTAGTAAATTTAGATTTATTGCCAAAAATGACTTTCGATCGACACAAAAGGTGTGAAATCTGTGTTGAAGTGAAAATGGCAAAATCTCCTTTTCATTCAGTGGAAAGATCGACAAAACCTCTTGAATTGATTAAGACCGATCTGTGCGATTTAAAACTTGTGCAAACAAGAGGTGGAAAGAATTATTTTATAACTTTTATAGACGATTGCACAAGATTTTGTTATGTGTATCTTTTGAGAACCAAAGACGAAGCATTCGAAGCTTTCAAAACATACAAAACAGAAGCTGAAAATCAACTCAACACCAAAATCAAAATGATTTGAAGTGATCGAGGTTGTGAATATGTTGCACCTTTTGAAGAATATTATCGTGAAAATGGCATTATTCACCAAACGACTACACCTTATGCACCCCAATCGAATGGTGTTGCAGAACAAAAGAATAGAACATTGAAGGAAATGATGAATGCTATGTTGATAAGCTCGGGCCTATCACTTAACATGTGGGGAGAAGCTATTCTTTCGGCTAATAAAATTTTGAATAAATTACCCAAAAAGAAGCTAGATAAAACTCCATATGAATTTTGGAATGGAAGGAAGCCGTCCTATAAATACTTAAAAGTGTGGGGGTGTTTAGCAAAATTTGAAGTACCAAAACTCAAGCAAGTAAAAATAGGACCAAAAACGGTTGATTACATTTTCATAGGATATGTAAATAATAGTACTGCGTACCGATTTTTGGTACTCAGATCGGAAGTACCCGATATAAATGAGGGAATGATCATAGAATCAAGAAATGCAATATTTTTTGAAACTATATTCCCTAATAAAGAAAAGAAAGAATGAAGTTCGAAAAAGAGGACTTATGATGAAATCTCGCCAAATAGTAATGGACCAACACCGGAACCAAGGCAAGGAAATAGAATAAAAACTACAAAAACCTTTGGTATGGATTTTGTAGTTTACTATTTAGAAGACGAACTGAAGACAATCAAGGAAGCATTGTCTGGTTCCGATGCCGATTTATGGCAAGAAGCTATTAATAGTGAAATCGAGTCAATCTTGAACAATCACACTTGGCATATTGTTGATCTTCCTCCGGGAAATAAACCTTTAGGTTGCAAGTGGATTCTCAAGAAGAAATACAAAGGCGATAAATCTATTGACAAATACAAAGCACGTTTGGTAGCCAAAGGATACAAACAAAAGTAAGGGTATGATTACTTTGATACATACTCACGAGTTACTCGGATTACATCCATTAGAGTGCTACTTGCAATAGCAGCATTATACAATCTTTAGATACACCAAATGGATGTAAAAATTGCCTTTCTAAATGGAGATTTAGAAGATGAAATTTATATGGAACAACCCAAAGGGTTCGTGGTTCTCGGCCAAGAAAACAAAGTTTGTAAACTTGTTAAGTCTTTATATGGACTTAAACAAGCACCCAAATAATGGCATGAGAAATTTGACCAAGTAATGATATCAAATGGTTTCAAAATCAATGAATGTGATAAATGTGTGTACATCAAAGGTACATCTGACAATTTTGTCATTGTGTGTCTATACGTTGATGATATGCTAATTATGGGTAGCAATAATAAAATCATCATAGGCACTAAGGAAATGTTAAAGAAAAACTTCCACATGAAGGATATGGGATTATCCGATGTGATTCTAGGAATCAAGATCTCCAAAACACCCGATGGAATGGTCTTATCACAATCTCACTATGTTGAGAGTGTGCTTAAGAAATTCAAGGCATACCATCTACCTCCGGCTAAGACACCTGTTGACTTAAGTTTACCCTTAGCCAAAAATCAAGGAGAACCCATATCACAAACAGAATATGCTAGGATAATGTACTTAGCAAATTGTACAAGGCCAGACATAGCATGTTATATTAGTAAACAGAGTCGGTTTACGAGTAATCCCGGAAAGGATAATTGGACCGCATTGACAAGAGTGTTGAGAGACTTAAAACACACCATCAATCATGGTATACAGTATTCGAGATATCCAGCTGTTTTGGAAGGATATTGTGATGCCAATTGGATATCCGATACTAAAGACTAAATCCACAAGCGGTTATGTATTTACCATTGGTGGAGGAGCAATATCATTGAAATATTCTAAGCAAATATGCATAGCCCGATCTACAATAGAATCGGAGTTTATTGCTTTAGACAAAGCCGGCGAAGAAGCCAAATGGTTAAGAAACTTCTTAGAAGATATTCCCTGTTGGGAAAAACCTTTGCCTCCCATTATGATACATTGTGATAGCATGGCAGCCATAGGGAGGGCAAAGAACAGTATATATAATGGTAAGTCTTGACATATTCGTCGAAGACATAATACCATTAGACAATTGATCACTACAGGAATAATGTGTATTGACTATGTAAAGTCAAAAGACAATATAGCGGATCCGTTTACGAAAGGTATTAACCGTGATCAATTATATAATGCAGCAAGGGGAATGGGATTGAAATCCACATATTGAGAATTTTCATAATGGTAACTCAACCAAGATGATTGGAGATCCCATGAACTTGGTTCAATGATACAACTAAGTTGTGAAAGTTCAAGATAAGCACTTGAAAATCCATTCTCGTAGCTGTTCAAGTGCAAGACTGCAGTTTGTGGTAAAGGGTAAGCTTTTTAAAGCTTTTAATGATTCCTATAGCCTTTTATAGATGGAGTATGGCAGGATACTCTTTATAGGAGATCACCTATATAAGTGAAGAAGTAAGGCCGCTTCATAAAATTATTAACACTTATGAATCCAAGAAATGGTCCAAGGCCAAAATGGATACAACGTGAGAATGAAAGATATTAGATCTATTATTGTGTGTATGTTGTTGTCTTGGTTTACATAAAAGTTGACCGGTTCAAGACATCACGTTCACCGAGCAATGAGTAAATCCAATAGAATTACACTAAGGAAGGTTCAAGGCTAACTACAACCTATCCTGAAGTAATAATAGGTCGCCGGGAGTTGGTGCATATTGCATTTGCATTAATCATCATTCATGTGGGGAATTGTTGGAAAAATAGCTTAATTAATAACATAATTAATTATGGTAATTAATGACATTAAATGGTATATTTGGAATCTACATTTTGTGTAGATTAATTTAGTGTATTTACTTGTTCAATTTCATTAAGAAATGAATGAGTAATTAATGCACAAAGTTAAGCCATTTAATATTTGGGAATGTGGAGTGGAATCCCATCCCACATTGGAAAAACAAGGAAAAGTTGAGCTATTTATAAAGGACTTTCCATCATAAAGGAGCAATCAAGTGTGCTCCATTATGGTGCACCCTGGTTGGCTTTAATTAATTTTTAAGGCTAAAATCTGAATCCTACGAGGAAGGTGCAAAGCACCTTCCGAGTCCGAGTTCGAGTCCAAGTCCAAGCACGTGCACGTCGCACTTGTCGCAACGGGCGCTTCGCAGGCACAATTTGCACTTCACTCGAACGCCTCGAAGCGAGGGGCTGTGAGGAGCCTTTCATTTTGACAACTGGGATAGTGGCTCGGATGACGTGGAGGGTGACTTGGCTGACACGTGGCAGTGACATGTCAAATACATGATTTGGCGGGTTTGGGACACGAGCGGCGGTTCACGACCGAACCAGTGCAATGGTTCGGACCATTTTGTGCAATCTGAACCATCACAATGGTTTGGTTTGCCTGAACCAATGCGGCCCTTCCCACAGACCACAAGGTGTCTGTCCAGCCGGAAAGTCACACTGATTCGGACAGGGTGCTTTACAGGCTATAAATAAGCCCCTGCAGATGATGATCATACACACAAAATTAATCAAGATAATAAGACATCCATACTAGCCTAGAATTCATACTACAAGTCCCGAGTATTCAGTAGTTCGTCCGGAATTCGATTCCTAGTACAAGGTATCGAGTTCATAGAAAACCATTGTATCTAGGGGACGTTTGCCATTGAACCGTGTGTACTGTGCGGGGCAATTTCATCTTATGGAGAGAGAGTCCAACTCTTGCCTCGGTTTTGCATCATTTGTCATTTTCTACAGCATCTACAATAACAGGCACCACCTATAAACGTAAAATTATGTCCCCGGGCACGGTTTACATCTAAGAGATACTCTTCCAGTTTCACATTGGTAATCTTACCGTCAAGACAAGAAGTTGGAGAAGCTAATGTTGAATTTTGGATCACTGAATGTGAATGTTTATCCGAATGATTTCCATTATTGAAGGGAATGTTGGGAAAAATTACACTTCCTTAGAAAATGGTGTCAAAATAAATGACACTTGCACCGCGAACTTAGGATAAATATTTTCCCACTGTCTGGAATTAAAATTGGGATATTAAAAATAATTAAGACACAAGAATTTTGTTGGAGCAAAATCGGTATTTGCGCCGTTGTGCGGAAGCATAAATATAAAGTGTGGAAATTTAAACAACACATGGATTTATAGAGGTTCGGCTATTAACGAAGCCTACGTCCTCTCTCTGGGTATCTTTTTCTATAGGATAAAGATCAAAACCTTGCACCTCTCTTCTATCGGTCGAGGGATAATCGTTACAATCACGTCTTCAATTGGTCCGTGATAAACCACTCGTTTGTCTTTGTGTCGGTCCAAGTTAAACCCTTTTCCTTTTCTATTGGACAAGTAATCAACCACTCTAGTTTTCTATCGGTACTAGATAAATCTCACTAAGATAGCGATTCCGATTCTAACAATGCTGGATCCTTGATCCTAATAACACCCAATCCAATCGTATCTTTTCTTTTACCTCTCGTGTATATGTTGATTGTATAAACACACAAACTAACAATATAAGCTCAATATCACAACAACAATAATATCAATATGAATATCTGATCAATGAGTGGTTTGCTTTGCGTTGTTGTGTCTTCAATACCATAAGAAGTGGTATTTATAGGCATTTCTATTCCAACTAGCTGTTAGCTTTCTGTGCCTTCATTACGTACGCTAAAGCTTTTCCTTTACGTGTGTTAGACAGTTTACATACGTTGTACCTTCTGACTTACGTACGTTAGCTTAGTCCAGTGTCAGTTCAGTGACATTCGTTTCCTCCTTTATGTACGTTAATCAAACATCTATTACGTACGTTATATGTAGTCAATATGTCCATTGCTTGCTGACCAATGCCATGATGTCATCTCCAACATTCATCTCATTTGAACTCAGAACCATCACATTACGTACGCTATCAACTTATCATTACGTTCGTTATTGTTACAATTTTACGTACGCTAAGTTATCAATGTTACGTACGGTAAGCATGCATTTTGGACAGCTTTTTGCGTCTTCGTCTGGTTCGCTTCTTTGTTGTTTTGCTTTGTTTAGCAACTTTAATCATCAAAACACTATTAATGAATGTATGGAATAAATTATTCCAATAATCTCCCCCTTTTAGATGATTACAAAACAACACGTCGTCAATGGGATTTACCTGCAAAAATATGAATATATGTATATGTGTACAGACCAAAGTTTTCGACTTTGTCCGTGTCGTTAGACTCTTCTCCCATTTCTTTTTCGACTCCTTCTTTCCTTTTCTTTTTCTTTTCAAATTTTCATCATCTTTTCGACGTCTCCTCATTTTTCTTATCAACTTCTCTTTTTTTTCGACTTTTCTTCAATTTTTCCCCCTTTCAGGGTTAATCCCATTCTTCTCCTTTTTATCCTTTTGTCCCCCTTTTTCTATTCATCAAAAAGTGTAATAAAAACGAATAATACATACCAAATTGATGAAAAGAACAGTATGCGATATCAACTAATGAATATAACTATATGGATGAATAGGGTAAAACTCCCCCTGATAAAAATATTCATAAAAAAATTATACTCCCCCTGAGTAAAATACAAATTAATTTTTGGGGATCCAACCTATAGTTGGTTTTTGTTTCAAGACGTGAAAGATGTTTGGGATGGTGGTTCCTTTAGGAATCCAAATTTTCTTAATTATAATCGTCCGTCTTGGGCTTTTATAGTTTGAAATATGGTGCTAAATTTTCATACATTTGTCACATCGGGGTATATTGAAATTTAAGGATTCGGTTTAAGAATGATGTTTGAATCCCAACCCCTATTTATTCAAAGTATATTTTTATACCGAGAGAATTTGTTCATATTTTTCGTTTCCACACGAGAATTTCTTTGTTAAATTTTTCAGCTCGGTTTGAATTTTCAAAAGATCATTCTTTAAAATACTTTCGTTTTCAATGCATTTTGAATGATTGATCTCAATGAATTTTCCCTTTTCAAGAATTTTGGAATTTTTAATTTCCAATGTTTTATTTTTAGATTTAAGGGAGTTAATCTCGGATAAAGCATTTTGACAATCGGTATGCAATAATTCAAAAGCTTCAAATAACTCGTCGTGAGAGGATGTACTTACTTGACTTTCGATGTCGCTATCGTCGAATGAACTTCGGGTCATGAGAGCGAGATTATTTTGATTGATAAAATCATCATCTTCATCTTCATCGCTCCATGTTGCAAGGAGAACCTCATTTTTGGGTTTAGCTCGGCAATTCTTTGCAAAGTGGCCTGGTTTACCACATAATCAACAATTGTTGTCGAATTTCTTAGATTCGCTCGAGATGCCTTTCTTTCTATGGTTTAATAAGGTTTGAAACTTATTAATATTTTTGGCATAATATGCCGATTCTTCGTCGCTTTCATCAACCGGGATTTCTTCTCTTTTAGACATCTTAGCCTTCAAGGCTATCGATCTTTCCTTCGGCTTTGGTTTAGCGTTCCGAGATTTTAGGACTATCTCGTAGTTTATAAGTGAACCAACGAGAGCACTAAAATCAAGATTGTTTAGATCTTTAGATTCCATTATCACCGTAACCATTCAACAGGTAGTGATCTTAAGATTTTCTTGACTTTCTCACTACTTGATAATGGTTTACCGAACGAAGAAAGTCCATTTGGGATGACCGAAAATCAGTCGAGCATGTTGGTGATGGACTCGTCACCCTTCATCATGAATAACTCGTAGTCATGGAGAAGCATATTGATCTTCATCCCATTGACTTGAGTTGTCCCTTCGTGTGTGATTTCAAGAATTTTCCATATCTCTTTAGCACTTTCACATGATGAGATACGATTGACCTTTTTCGGATTTAAGGCACAAAATAGAAATTGAGTAGCCTTACAATTTAGATGGTCGTTCTTCCAATCCGCGTCATCATATTCTTCGAAAGATTTAAGCGTACCGTTGGAGTTGAGAAGAATTTTCGGACCAAGACATTGTAACACCCCCAAATCCTATTGGGTTATTACAGTGCCGTGGACCCCACACCAGGAGATCCACCAGACAAACATGACTATAATACATTAAATTAAACAACAAGGGAAAATCATAGTCCCAACCATGATATCCGACACAATATTCCGATAAGGAATTTCAACGACAAAAGTGGCCTACATGGCCAAAATGAAATACAACAGCATCCACGAACATCTGTTCGGGTAATACAACACGACAACAACTGACAAGACCGGAGTACACTCCAACTGACTGACCAACAATGAACAACTCGGACTAGTATCGCTCGAATGCCTCGTCGCCAACGTCATGCCCCTGTGTCTCAACTCTCTCCTCGCAAGCACCTAAAACATGAAAACATGTTCCGCCCCCACGGGGTCAGTCATCCAGATAATGAACATCAAATACATGTATAACATGATATGCATCCAAAGGCAGAATGAAACGGTACAATGATAATAATAGTACGAGATGCTCACAAACCAATGTAATAACCGAGCATTCGTGAAATACTATGCCCACGGCATACTATTAATACCTGTTCGACAGGTTAGAACATAAATGCCCAACGGCGAATCAAAATCTCAGAATATCGCAATGAATTACACAACATGAATCCATCAAGAACTGAATTAAACATGAATCACAATGCCCGAAGGCCCCAATGAAATTATCAAGACAATCACAAAGGCCTGAAAGCCACTCAGCCGAAGCTGTCAAATATCACATTCACATGAAACCGGAATAGCCCGAAGCTATAATTAATGAGGGCTAATAAGGTCGTAACCACGACCGTGACCTACTGAGTTGTAGGTGTTGGGAAGCCAACCGCGGAGGTCCAAGCCCCAAACTTACCCATAAGGTCATAAACGCGACCGTGACCTACTAAGTTGTAGGTGTTGGGAAGCCAACCGCGAAGGTTCAAGCCCCAAGCTTACCCATAAGGTCATAAACGCGACCGTGACCTACTAAGTTGTAGGTGTTGGGAAACCAACCGCGAAGGTTCAAGCCCCAAGCTTACCCATAAGATCATAAACACGACCGTGACCTACTGAGTTGTAGGTGTTGGGAAGCCAACCGCGAAGGTTCAAGCCCCAAACTTACCCATGATAAGCATTAGCCGAGACTAGCCTCCAAAAATATAATAAATCACAAATGACAACGATTCGTAGATTACCGAATTCGTGAGAATGATAGTGTGCTACCTTGAGTCGGCCAACAAGATAACAATGATGCAGCGGATGATTCCATGAATGATTGAGTGTTTCGATTACCTTAGAACGGCAAATCGATAAGAGTAATATGATGAATGATTGAATATCTCGATTTGCCTTAGAAAGGTCAATTGATAATAATGATATAATGAATGATTGAACATTTCGATTTGCCTGAGAACGGCCAATCGATAACAATGATATGAAGGATACCTCGGCACCTTTAATCGGTTACCGACGTCGAAGATGAAAAATGAATACGCTAATGCCTTTAATCGGCCAATACAGTTTTAATGACAATTCCAACAGGAATAACAATGATTTCAACGATGTTTTAGATTGACATCTATATGAACAACAATCGATACATCGATACCGCGAACCGGCTATCGACAATGACATTAATAATGAGTATTACAATGCCTTGAATCGGCCGTTAACGAACAACAATGACGTTTGGCAAAATTTCCGGAAGGTATCGTATCGAACGATCTCTTGATATCAATGAATTCATGAAGAGACTAAGTCTCGGAATGATACAACACATCTATACACATACATGATGACATTAGCTCAATGACTAGTACAAGTATAAAACTTGCCTCAAACCGAAGGCGAGGAAGTCCTTCCACGAACAACGTCCTTAATAGGGAATACCGCCACTCGAACAACCTTGAATTACACAAGCACCAACAAGCTTAATATATGAATCAAACACGAATATAACGAACTCAAAGCGTCGATACGATTAAACTAAGTCCATAGAGGCATTAAATCAAACACGTTGTATCCAAACTCCGATTGTTTACAATCAAACCTTAATATACCAATATCAAATCCCCAAGAAGTGTTTCAAACCAACAAAACATCTCCAAAAGCGATCAATAATCCGTTATGAATATCCAAAACGTGATTATAACAACAATTAGTCGAAAATCCCCAATTCCAACTCGATTTTCAAGGTGTTCTCGAATAATTCCTCAATAATCCAATGAATCCTTATACAAACTCATAATCATATACATATCCCTTCATATATCATGATTATAACGTCCAAAACATCCTATTTCAACACAAAATCGAAGTCCAAAGTGTTGAAGGAATTACCTCTTGATGATCCAAGTGCTTTAACCCGAAGAATACGCGTTAGATTGATTATCCGGCTTCACGATCGAAAGGAGATGAAGAAAATCAAACACCCAAATGATTTGTGAAGGAAAAACCCTCCCTCAAGCCTTATCTCTCGGTTGAAGGTGAAGAAAATGCGTAAAAATGGGCTGAAATGATGAAAAAATGAATTTATAGGGGTTGGTGCTGCCGGACACGGCCCGTGCGATCGGCCGCGGTCGTGTCGCCGAGTGGCGGCGATTGGCAGCGATGACTCGGCCGTGTCCGGATTGACACGGTCGCGGCTGAGGCCTTCCGATAGCGACGGCCGGCGGCGACTTCGGCATGACTTCGGCCGTGTCACGGGACACGGTGAAGCGTGTCGGCGATCGTTCGAGCCTATCCGGAAGAAATGCGGCGCAGCGTGCGGCGACACGGTCGAGCTCGGTCGGCAGAAACTTGCATTCGGACGAACGCAGCGCAGGCCGTGTCGGACGACACGGCCGAGTTCGGTCGGCGTGATCGGCCAAAAGCCAAACGACCAAAACTCTCTCGTCGGACTCGATTGACTCACCGTTTGAACCATTGGAAAGCTAAATCGATGCTCTATAATATTGCAAAGATTTAGAATTTTTGGAGTTACCAAAAATTAATGGTGATTTAACAAAGTCGAACTCATATGAGGAAAGTTGAAACTATGAACAATAACGATACACAACTCGAAGTTTTACGAGCGGTGAACACGGTGAATGAACATGATTGATGAATGATTATAGTTGAGTGAAAATACACTGAGTGACAAATACGGATCGATAATTCTTGAATGAAAATGAATGAATTACAACCGGTATTACATACACCCCCTTAAAAGAGTTTCGTCCCCGAAACTAAGGGTCAAACAACTCGGGATAACTCTCTCGCATACTATCCTCGGTTCCCAAGTAGCCTTTTTGACTCCGAGTCTAGACCACCGAATCTTGACCAAAGGAATCGACTTATTTCTCCACCGTTTGATTCGCCGCTCCAACACTCGTCTGGACGCTTCTCGTACGAATGATCATCCGCGATTTCGATTTTGTCGAATCAAGTATGTGACTGGTCGGCAACATACTTCCGCAATCGAGAGACGTGAAGCACATTATGAATTCGGCTCAATGCCGGAGGCAAAGCCAATCGATAAGCTAACTCGCCTACTCGATCCAAATTTTCAAGCGGTCGATGAATCTCGACTCGACTTCCCCGTCTTCCAAAGCGGAAAATACCTCGACTTGGTACCTCAACGATTAGAGGTATATCCGACGATGAACTCGCCGCTAACTATGATCTCGAAGGTCACGAGAATGAAAGTGACTAAAATGAATGATGAATGATAATTGACTATAAATCCGACCAGGATTAAGAATGGCTCACCACGGTGAATTAATAACGTCATGAGTGATAGCTCAAGTGAAATTATTGGAACCGTTGTTCCTCGTGAATTAAATGATTAATTTCATGATGACAAGTCTCAACATGATTGATATATGATGAATGACTTAAGTGAATGAATGAACGACAATGAAATGAATGATTATCCTATTACTGAACAAGAATTAACTTGCTCGAAATCGGAGATGAATGTCCTTACCTCGGGCTCTCGAAGCCTGATAGGACCCCTTGAATGAAGCACGAGCTGGAGTAACAAGGTCCCTCGAGGCCCTTGAGCTCTCTCGAGATCTACCGGCACTAGAACTCCTGCAGTATTTCTGAAGGTGTCCCTGCCGCCCACACCGAAAACAAATAACGGCCTGCATTGAACACCGGGTGCTGCGATGTCCTATTACATCACAGTTAAAGCAAACAACGGTCGAACTCGTGGCCTTAGAAGAGGACGCTCCCTCCGCACGAAGACGACTAGAAAATGACTTCTTGGATGACGGGGTCCGATGTCCCTCTGAACGAGCCGGCATTCTAGTCCTCTCACCCGAAGAAACTGAAGGATGCTTCTGAGTAAGCTCCTTGATCAAAAGCTCTGCTCCAAGAGCCTTCCCAATGAACTCACTAAGTGAATTACAATTGTGATTGAACAGCTGCATCCTCAACTGCGGATTTAGCCTCTTGCTAAAATATTTGATCTTATCCGCCTCAGTACGGATAACTGACGAAGCAAACTGAAGTAGTCCCTGAAACTTCTCAGCAATGGCAATAACACCCTCGTCCTCGACGGGTTCGGGGTTCAAAACCTCTGACAACTTGGCTTCACGAAGTGGAGCCGGATAATATCTCTCTAACATGAGGGTCTTGAACTCACTCCAACCACAATCGCGATCGGTGGGTTTCACAGAAAGCCACCAAGAATAAGCACCCTTACTCAAGTAGTAAGCCGCTACCGCCACTTTACTCTCCTCCGGACACTGAACCATGTCGAAGAGTTTATCAAAATGCTCGAGCCAATGAACAATATCAGCTGGTTCCGACGAACCCTCAAAAGTAGGCGGCATCTGACGAGAGATATCGTTAACAATCTGATTCACTCCTCCAGTCTGTCCATGAAATGGCACCTGGCATCCCTGTTGCGGTGGACCACGAACCATCGAGGTCTGCATGGTCTCCACTATCCGCGTCATCTGAGTCATCTGGGCCATCATGCCCTGCATAAATATGAATGGATCAACCCGGACACCTTCCGAGTGAGATGCCTCTCGGGTACGACTCCCTGACAGTGAATGGTTATCCGCTGATGAATGGGTAGCCTCGCTATTTGATGAATTAATGATATCCCTCGCGTTCGTGTGGGCATGCATACGAGATCCCGGGTTCCGGCCCGCACCGCGGCCTCTTCCCCTGCGTCCTCTGACAGCTCTATCCATACTGAAGTAGGAAAGTCACATGATGATTATAGATTCCGCATGAATATCGCATTATGATTACGTTACAGAGTGACAATAATGAGCATACACGCTCTAACACAATGAATGCATTAATGATTTAATGAAATGATCATCGACATTATGTCAGAGTATGATAAGACCGTATGAAACATTAAATGAGGTAACATGATTGCCTGATGAAATTCCTGAAATGATTACCTTGAACAAGTTAACAAGGTTGAAAATTCGATCCTCAAGATCAACAATCAACCGTGAGATGGGCTGAATGATTAATGAAGTAATCGAACAATGAGATTGATGAATGAGGAATGATTTAACCGAGCAATGAGATTGGTGAGCGACGAGTGAATTAGCTAAACGATGAGATTAATTGAGTGATGAATGAATTAGTCAAGCGGTGAGGTTAATTGAGTGATGAACGAAGCAACCGAGTAATTGATATTGATGAATGATGAATGAATTAATCGAGTGATGAATTGGTGAGTAATGATATTGATCGAGTAATGAATGAATTATCGAGTGATGAATTGACTGAGTAATGATATTGATTGAGTAATGAATGAATTAACATATTCGACAAGATCAGCATGACGATTGAGGATTATTAACCGATGAATGAGTTGATCCTTAATGCTTACATAAGCCACACGTGTCCCAAAACAATTAGTCATGAATCAATCATAACACTAATATCACATATAGGTTTCAACAAGGCACGAACAATTAATGACATGATGAATGTATGAACATAAAGAGAATCGAGTCCTTACACGGGTCATACGAAGCTTCGAGGTCTCGCGATACTAGTCTTCACCGACGACGACTCGGCGAATGAATGACTCGTGCGTCGCACTAATATTACGACTCACAAAACTCGATCGACTAGATTGTCATAACTCGACAATCCCACTACTACCGCGACGGTAGGAACACATAACTCACATCTCGTGGTATTACACAACCCAAATCTGATACCATTTCTCGTAACACCCCAAATCCTATGGGTTATTACGGTGCCGTGGACCCCACACCAGAGATCCACCGGACAAACATGACTATAATACATTAAATTAAACAACAAGGGAAAATCATAGTCCCAACCATGATATCCGACACAATATTCCGATAAGGAATTTCAACGACAAAAGTGGCCTACATGGCCAAAATGAAATACAACAAAGATCCACGAACATCTGCTCGGTAATACAACACGACAACAATCGACAAGACCGAGTACACTCCAACCGATCGACCAACAATGAACAACTCGGACTAGTATCGCTCGAATGCCTCGCCGCCAACGTCATGCCCCCGTGTCTCAACTCTCCTCGCAAGCACCTAAAACATGAAAACATGTTCCGCCCCCACGGGGTCAGTCATCCAGATAATGAACATCAAATACATGTATAACATGATATGCATCCAAAGGCGTAATGAAACGGTACAATGATAATAATAGTACGAGATGCTCACAAACCAATGTAATAACCGAGCATTCGTGAAATACTATGCCCACGGCATACTATTAATACATTCGACGAGTTAGAACATAAATGCCCAACGGCGAATCAAAATCTCGAATATCGCAATGAATTACACAACATGAATCCATCAAGAACTGAATTAAACATGAATCACAATGCCCGAAGGCCCCAATGAAATTATCAAGACAATCACAAAGGCCTGAAAGCCACTCACCAAGTGTCAAATATCACATTCACATGAAACCGAATAGCCGAAGCTATAATTAATGAGGGCTAATAAGGTCGTAACCACGACCGTGACCTCTTGAGTTGTAGGTGTTGGGAAGCCAACCGCGGAGGTCCAAGCCCCAAACTTACCCATAAGGTCATAAACGCGACCGTGACCTACTAAGTTGTAGGTGTTGGGAAGCCAACCGCGAAGGTTCAAGCCCCAAGCTTACCCATAAGGTCATAAACGCGACCGTGACCTACTAAGTTGTAGGTGTTGGGAAACCAACCGCGAAGGTTCAAGCCCCAAGCTTACCCATAAGATCATAAACACGACCGTGACCTACAGAGTTGTAGGTGTTGGGAAGCCACCCGCGAAGGTTCAAGCCCCAAACTTACCCATGATAAGCATTAGCCGAGACTAGCCTCCAAAAATATAATAAATCACAAATGACAACGATTCGTAGATTACCGAATTCGTGAGAATGATAGTGTGCTACCTTGAGTCGCCAACAAGATAACAATGATGCATGGATGATTCCATTAATGATTGAGTGTTTCGATTACATTAGAACGGCAATTCGATAAGATTTATATGATGAATGATTTAATATCTCGATTTTCCTTATAAAGGTCATTTGATTATAATTATTTAATGAATTATTGATCATTTCGATTTGCACGAGAACGCCAATCGATAACAATGATATGAAGGATACCTCGGCACCTTTAATCGGTTACCGACGTCGAAGATGAAAAATGAATACGCTAATGCCTTTAATCGGCCAATACAGTTTTAATGACAATTCCAACAGAAATAACAATGATTTCAACGATGTTTTAGATTGACATCTATATGAACAACAATCGATACATCGATACCGCGAACCGGCTATCGACAATGACATTAATAATGAGTATTACAATGCCTTGAATCGGCCGTTAACGAACAACAATGACGTTTGGCAAAATTTCCTAAGGTATCGTATCGAACGATCTCTTGATATCAATGAATTCATGAAGAGACTAAGTCTCGGAATGATACAACACATCTATACACATACATGATGACATTAGCTCAATGACTAGTACAAGTATAAAACTTGCCTCAAACCGAAGGCGAGGAAGTCCTTCCACGAACAACGTCCTTAATAGGGAATACCGCCACTCGAACAACCTTGAATTACACAAGCACCAACAATTCGCTTAATATATGAATCAAACACGAATATAACGAACTCAAACGTCGATACGATTAAACTAAGTCCATAGAGGCATTAAATCAAACACGTTGTATCCAAACTCCGATTGTTTACAATCAAACCTTAATATACCAATATCAAATCCCCCAAGAAGTGTTTCAAACCAACAAAACATCTCCAAAACGATCAATAATCCGTTATGAATATCCAAAACGTGATTATAACAACAATTAGTCGAAAATCCCCAATTCCAACTCCATTTTCAAGGTGTTCTCGAATAATTCCTCAATAATCCAATGAATCCTTATACAAACTCATAATCATATACATATCCCTTCATATATCATGATTATAACGTCCAAAACATCCTATTTCAACACAAAATCGAAGTCCAAAGTGTTGAAGGAATTACCTCTTGATGATCCAAGTGCTTTAACCCGAAGAATACGCGTTAGATTGATTATCCGGGCTTCACGATCGAAAGGAGATGAAGAAAATCAAACACCCAAATGATTTGTGAAGGAAAACCCTCCTCAAGCCTTATCTCTCGGTTGAAGGTGAAGAAAATGCGTAAAAATGGGCTGAAATGATGAAAAAATGAATTTATAGGGGTTGATCGTCACGGACACGGCCGTGCCGATCGGCACGGTCGTGTCGCATACCGCCGACATTGGTTGGCAGCAGTGACTTCGACCGTGTCCGGATTGACACGGTCGCGGCTGAGGCCTTCCGATAGCGACGGCGGCGGCGACTTCGGCATGACTCGGCCGTGTCCGGGACACGGTCGGCGTGTCGGCGATCGTTCGTGCCTATCCGGAAGAGTACGCGGGCCGTGCGGGACGACACTGGTCGAGCCAGTCGGCGAAACTTCGCATTTCGGACGAGCACGGCACGGCCGTGTCGACGACACGGCCGAGTTCGGTCGGCGTGATCGCCAAAATCAAACGACCAAAACTCTCTCGTCCGGACTCCGATTGACTCACCGTTTGAACCATTGGAAAGCTAAATCGATGCTCTATAATATTGCAAAGATTTAGAATTTTTGGAGTTACCAAAAATTAATGGTGATTTAACAAAGTCGAACTCATATGAGGAAAGTTGAAACTATGAACAATAACGATACACAACTCGAAGTTTTACGAACGGTGAACACGGTGAATGAACATGATTGATGAATGATTATAGTTGAGTGAAAATACACTGAGTGACAAATACAGACTGATAATTACTGAATGAAAATGAATGAATTACAACCGGGTATTACAGACATATTACATTCCAAAGCTCGATGTCATATACTCGGATGAATATTGACATCTTTTTCTTCCATGTCATAAAGTTCGAGCCATCAAAAAATGGTGGTCGGTTAAGAGCAAGGCCTTCGACTGGAGCAAATTGGAACGCCATTTGAATCTTCTCCTCGAATGTTAAGCTGCTTATTGGAGTACTGCTCTGATACCAATTGTTGGAGCAAAATCGGTATTTGCGCCATTGTGCAGAAGCGTAAATATAAAGTGCGGAAATTTAAATGACACACGGATTTATTGTAACACCCCCAAATCCTATTGGGTTATTACAGTGTCGTGGACCCCACGCTAGGAGATCCACCAGGCGAAACATGACTAAAATACATTAAATTAAACAACAAGGGAAAATCATAGTCTCTACTATGATATCCGACACAATATTCCGATAAGGAATTTCAACGACAACGATGGGCCTACATGGCCAAAAATAAAATACAATAACATTCACGAGCATCTGCTCGGGTAATACATAATGACAATGACTGACAGACTAAAGAACACCCCAAAAGACTGACCAACATGAACAACTCGGACTAGTATCGCTCGAATGCCTCGTCGCCATCATCATGCCCCTATGTCTCAACTCTCTCCTCGGAAGCACCTAAAACATGAAAACATGTTCCGCCCCCACAGGGTCAGTCATCCAGATAATGAAGATCAAATACATGTATAACATGATATGCATCCAAAGGCAGAATGAAACGGTACAATGATAATAATAATACAAGATGCTCACAAACCAATGTAAGAACCGAGCATTCGTGAAATACTATGCCCACGGCATACTATTAATACATGTTCGATAGGTTAGAACGTAAATACCCAACGGCGAATCATAATTATAGAGTACCACAATAAATTACACGACATGAACCAAACCAGGACTGAATTAATTATGAATCACAATGCCCGAAGGCTCCAATGAAATTACCAGGACAATAATAAAGGCTTGAAAGCCACTCAGCCGAAGCTGTCAAATATCACAATCACATGAAGCCAAAACAGCCCGAAGCTGTGACGATTAGGGACGAAGCCACGGCACGAAGCCGTATCACCATTAGGGCCGAAGCCACGGCATGAAGCCGTATCACAATTAGGGCCGAAGCCACGGCACGAAGCCGTATCACAATTAGGGCCGAAGCCAGGGCACGAAGTCGTATCACAATTAGGGCCGAAGCCACGGCACGAAGACGTATCACAATTAGGGCCAAAGCCATGGCACGAAGCCGTATCACAATTAGGGCCGAAGCCACGGAACGAAGCCGTATCACAATTAATGATAGTGTGCTGCCTTGAGTCGGCCAACACGATGACAGTAACACACGGATAGGCACCGTCCTTGACAGTCCCAATTCAACAACTCGATTGCCTTAGAATGGCCAACCGATAACAATGATGCAGCGGATGATTCCATGAATGATTGAGCGCTTCGATTGGCTTAGAATGGCCAATCGATACAAATGATATGATGAATGATTGAATACCTCGATTGCCTTACAACGGTCAATCGATAACAATGATATAGTGAATGATTGAACATTTCGATTTGCCTGAGAACGGCCAATCGATAACAATGATACGAAGGATGCCTCGGCAACTTTAATCGGTGACCGACGACGAAGATGAGAAATGAATATGCCAATGCCTTTAATCGGCCAATACAATTTTAATGACAACCCCAACCGGAATAACAATGATCTCAATGATGTATTAGATTGACATCAATATTAACAACAATCGATACATCATTACCGCGAACCGGCTATCGACAATGACATTAATAACGAGTATCACAATGCCTTCAATCGGCCATTAACGAACAATAATAAACATTTGGCATAGTTGCCGAAAGGTATTGTATCGAACGATCTCTTAATATCAATGAATTCATGAAGAGACTAAGTCTCGGAATGATACAACACATTCATACACATATATGATGACATTAATCTCATTGACTAGTACAAGTATAAAACTTGCCTCAAACTGAAGGCGAGAAGGTACTTCCACGATCAACGTCCTTAATGAAATTATCGGCCGCTCGAACAACCTTGAACAACACAAATACCAATAAATCTCTTAATACACGAATCAAGCATGATCACAAGCAACTCAAAAGTCGACACAACAATACCCGAAACTCATTGGGGCATTTAAACAAACGTATTGTAAACAATCTCCAATTGTTTACAACCAAAACTCAATTACATCCGAAACCAACTTCCAATGAATGATTCAATCCAACAAAACCTCATGAATATTATCAATAATCCAACAGGAATACTTAGATCGGGATTTTAACAACATCTAGTCGAAACCCCCAAACATTCCAAAGTCAACACCAAGGGTTTCTTGAAAAATTCCTCAATGAATCACAAATTCCAAAAATTACTCCAATGAATCCGTAGAAATACATGTATCCAAGATAGATAATTCATATCTAACATAATCCAACATGAAAGCAAGCTAACTCGAAGAGATCGGTGATAAAACCTTCAAATCCCGAAATTCAAGATTAAAAGAAAAATTACCTAGATTTGGAAAGATGAAACTGATTAGATGATGATTAAACCAACTTAGGAGCTTGAAGATGATGCTAGATGATTGCTGCTCGAAAATACCTTTCCGAATCGCGCAAGCTCGTCCGAAATGGTTGAGGAATGAGGAAATGACGAAGGTTGGACTAAACTGTCTTATTTATACTGTCCCAGCTTAGCGCACGCTATGACCTGATATCTAGCGTGCACTAGCGGTTTACTGGGCAGTCCAGTGAGCTCTGAAATGCCTCGTTAGCGTGCGCTATGACTTGGTAGCGTGCGCTAACACCTTACCGATAGCGTGCGTTCTCCCAAATTGTTAGTGTGCGCTAACTGATGTCTGATACTCAAAGACTGAAGTCCATAACCTACTGTCATATGTCTTGCACGCGTTAGCGTGCGCTACTAATGTGACTTAGCGTGCGTTACCAGCACAGTTAGCATACGCTACTTACCACTCGTAGCGTGCGCTACGAATTTCCCAAATCAGCCCAGTACCTTCTGGACTGTCTGCCTCACTTGCGCTAGCGTGCGCTAATACTGAATCATAGCGTGCGTTACCTGCACCCCATTAGCGCGCACTAACCAGAATGTGTAGCGTGCGCTACCTCTCAAACTGAAACTTAAAACATGATGATGATGATGACAATAATCTCGGCTCGATCTCAAACAGTGATGATCCCAAAATACGCCGAATGGTGAACATAGTTGACTGAATATGAATGATGAACGATTATTACTGAGTGAAAAAAAATTCTGAGTGACAATTACTAAATGATAATAAATGAATTCACAACCGGGTATTACATACTCCCCCCCTTAAAAAGAGTTTCGTCCTCGAAACTAAGGGTAAATAACTTGGCATATGACCTATCCATCATGATCTGAAAACAATAATGCCCAAATAGTCCTCGAGACCAAATCAATTGCACGCCCAAGTCCCCAAGACTTGACGTCTCGAATCACAATGAACGATTTTCCAAATTATCACGAAATCTTGAGTACAACGCCAAGGGACGAATTCTCAACAAATGACCCAAATCTCAAGATTCTCGAATATGATCATCATAAAATAGATCAACAATAAATGATCCACAGTCACGATACATTATTACGGATAGATATACACAGTCATCCAAAAAACAAGGTTACATCTCAAATTTACCCGACATCGATATCCTTCTATATCATCGATCTCCTCTATCTCAACGATTTAAGGTATAACCGAAGATGAACTCGCCGCTAAATATGATCTCAGAAGGTCACGAGAATGAAAGTGACTAAAATGAATGATGAATGATAAATGACTATAAATCCGACAAGGATTAAGAATGACTCACCAAGGTGAATTAATAACGTCATGAGTGATAGTTCAAGTGAAATTATTGGAACCGTTGTTCCTCGTGAATTAAATGATTAGTTTCATGATGACAAGTCTCAACACGATTGATGTATGATGAATGAATTATATGAATGAATGAGCAGCCAATGAAATGAATGATTATACTATTAACGAACAAGAATTAACTTGTTCAAACCAGTGATGAATGTCCTTACCTCTGGCCCTCGAGGCCTGATAGGGTCCCTTGGATGATGCACGGGATGGAGTAACGAAGTCTCTCGAGGCCCTTGAGCTCTCTTGAGATTTACTAGCACTAGAACTCCTGCAGTATTTATACCGGTGTCCCTGCCTCCTACACAGAAAACAAACAATAGCTGGCACCGTACACCGGGTACTAACGTGACCTGTTGAATCACAGTTAAAAAAAACAACAGTCGAACTCGTCGCCTGAGAGGAAGATGCTATCCCAGCACGAAGACGACTAGAAAACGACCCCTTAAACGTCGGAGCCCGATGTCCCTGCGAGCAGTCGGCATTCTAGTCCTCTCACCCTTGGCGAAGGATGCTTCTGAGTAAGCTCCTTGATCAAAAGCTCTGCTCCAAGAGCCTTCCCGATGAATTCACTAAGTGAACTACAATTGTGATTGAACAACTGCATCCTCAACTGCGGATTTAGCCTCTTGCTAAAATATTTGATCTTATCCGCCTCAGTACGGATAACGGACGAAGCAAACTGAAGTAGTCCCTAAAACTTCTCGGCAATGACAATAACACCTTCGTCCTCGACGGATTCGGGGTTCAAAACCTCTGACAACTTGGCTTCATGAAGTGGAGCCGGATAATACCTCTCTAACATGAGGGTTTTGAACTCATTCCAACCACAATCGCGATCGGTGGGTTTCACAGAAAGCCACCACGAATAAGCACCCTTAATCAAGTAATAAGCCGCTACTGCTACTTTACTCTCTTCCGGACACTGAACCATGTCGAAGAGTTTATCAAAATGCTCAAGCCAATGAACAATATCGGCTGGTTCTGACGAACCTTCAAAAGTAGGCGGCCTCTGACGAGAGATATCGCCAACAATATGATTCACTCCTCCAGTTTGTCCATGAAACGGCACCTGGAATCCCTGTTGCGGTGGACCACGAAACATCGAGGTCTGCATGGTCTCTACCATCCGCGTCATCTGGAGTCATCTGGGCCATCATGCCCTGCATAAGTATGAATGGGTCAACCCGAACACCTTTCGAGTGAGTTGTATCTCGGGCACGACTCCCTGACAGTGAATGATTATCTGCTGATGAATGAGTAATCTCGCTATTTGATGAATTAATGATATCCCTCGCGTTCGCGTGGGTATGCACACGAGATCCCGGGTTCCGGCCCGCACCGCGGCCTCTTCCCCTGCGCCCTTTGACCGCTCTATCCATACTGAAGCAGGAAAGTCACATGATGATTATAGATCCCGCATGAATATAGCATTATGATTAAGTTACAGAATGATAATAATGAGCATACACACTCTAACACGATGAATGCATTAATGATGCAATGAAATGATCGTCGGCATGACGCCGGAATATGATAAGATCGCATGAAAGATCAAGTGAGGTGACAAAACTATCTGATGAAATTCTTGAAATGATTACCTTGAACAAGTTAACAAGGTTGAAAATTTGCTTCACAAGATCAACAACTGAACCGTGAGATGGACTGGATGATTAATGAATTAATTGAACAATGAGATTGATTGAGTGATAATGAATTAACTGAGCGATGAGATTGACTGAGTGATGAATGAATCAACTGAGCGATCAGATTAACTGAGTGATGAATGAATTGACTGAGCAATGAGATTGACTGAGTGATGAATGAATTGACTGAACAATGAGATTAACTGAGTGATGAATGAATTGACTGAACAATGAGATTGACTGAGTGATGAACGAATTAACTGAGTGATGAATGATATTGACTGAGTGATGAATGAATTAACTGAGTGATGAATGATATTGACTGAGTGATGAATGAATTAACTGAGTGATGAATGATATTGACTCAGTGATGAATGAATTAACTGAGTGAGGAATGATATTGACTGAGTGATGAATGAATTAAGTGAGTGATGAATTCAAAATGATTATTGAGGATTATTAAATGATGAATGAGTTGATCCTTAACGCTTACACAAGTCACACGTGCTCCAAACCAATTAGTCATGAATCAATCATAACACTAATATCACGTAGACATTTCAACAGAGCATGAATAATTAATGACATGATGAATGTATGAACATAAAGAGGATCGAGTCCTTACACAGGTCATACGAAGCTTCGAGGTCTCGCGATACTAGTCTTCACTGACGACGACTCGATGAATGAATGACTCGTGAAGTCGTACAAATTTCACGACTCACAAAATCCGACTGTCCAGATTGTCATAACCTGACAGTCCCACTACTACCGCATCGGTAGAGCCACATAATTCACATATCAGGGTATCTCACAACCCAAAATCTCTGATACCATCTTCTGTAACACCCCCAAATCCTATGGGGTTATTACAGTGCCGTGGACCCCACGCCAGGAGATCCACCAGGCGAAACATGACTAAAATACATTAAATTAAACAACAAGGGAAAATCATAGTCTCTACTATGATATCCGACACAATATTCCGATAAGAAATTTCAACGACAACGATGGGCCTAAATGGCCAAAAATAAAATACAATAACATCCACGAGAATCTGCTCGGGTAATACATAATGACAATGACTGACAGACTGAAGAACACCCCAAAAGACTGACCAACATGAACAACTCGGACTAGTATCGCTCGAATGCCTCGTCGCCATCATCATGCCCCTGTGTCTGAACTCTCTCCTCGCAAGCACCTAAAACATGAAAACGTGTTCCGCCCCCATGGGTTCAGTCATCCAGATAATGAAGATCAAATACATGTATAACATGATATGCATCCAAAGGCAGAATGAAACGGTACAATGATAATAATAATACGAGATGCTCACAAACCAATGTAAGAACCGAGCATTCGTGAAATACTATGCCCATGGCATACTATTAATACTTGTTCGACATGTTAGAACGTAAATACCCAACGGCGAATCATAATTATAGAGTACCACAATGAATTACACGACATGAAACAAACCAGGACTGAATTAATTATGAATCACAATGCCCGAAGGCTCCAATGAAATTACCAGGACAATAATAAAGGCTTGAAAGCCACTCAGCCGAAGCTGTCAAATATCACAATCACATGAAGCCAAAACAGCCCGAAGCTGTATCGATTAGGGCCAAAGCCACGGCACGAAGCCGTATCACCATTAGGGCCGAAGCCACGGCATGAAGCCGTATCACAATTAGGGCCGAAGCCACGGCACGAAGCCGTATCACAATTAGGGCCGAAGCCACGGCACGAAGCCGTATCACAATTAGGGCTGAAGCCACGGCACGAAGCCGTATCACAATTAGGGCCGAAGCCACGGCACGAAGCCGTATCACAATTAGGGCCGAAGCCACGGCACGAAGCCGTATCACAATTAATGATAGTGTGCTGCCTTGAGTCGGCCAACATGATGACAGTAACACACGGATAGGCACCGTCCTTGACAGTCCCAATTCAACACCTCGATTGCCTTAGAATGGCCAACCGATAACAATGATGCAGCGGATGATTCCATGAATGATTGAGCGCTTCAATTGGCTTAGAATGGCCAATCGATACGAATGATATGATGAATGATTGAATACCTCGATTGCCTTAGAACGGTCAATCGATAACAATGATATAGTGAATGATTGAAAATTTCGATTTGCCTGAGAACGGCCAATCGATAACAATGATACGAAGGATGCCTCGGCACCTTTAATCGGTAACCGGCGACGAAGATGAGAAATGAATACGCCAATGCCTTTAATCGGCCAATACAGTTTTAATGACAACCCCAACCGGAATAACAATGATCTCAACGATGTCTTAGATTGACATCAATATTAACAACAATCGATACATCGTTACCGCGAACCGGCTATCGACAATGACATTAATAACGAGTATCACAATGCCTTGAATCGGCCATTAACAAACAATAATAAACATTTGGCATAGATGCTGAAAGGTATCGTATCGAACGATCTCTTAATATCAATGAATTCATGAAGAGACTAAGTCTCGGAATGATACAACACATTCATACACATATATGATGACATTAATCTCATTGACTAGTACAAGTATAAAACTTGCCTCAAACCGGAGGCGAGAAGGTACTTCCACGATCAACGTCCTTAATGAAATTATCGGCCGCTCGAAAAACCCTCAACAACACAAATACCAACAAATCTCTTAATACACGAATCAAGCATGATCACAACCAACTCAAAAGTCGATACAACAATACCCGAAACTCATTGGGGCATTTAAACAAACGCGTTGTAAACAATCTCCAATTGTTTACAACCAAAACTCAATTACATCCGAAACCAATTTCCAATGAATGATTCAATCCAACAAAACCTCATGAATATTATCAACAATCCAATAGGAATACTTAGATCGGGATTTCAACAACATCTAGTCGAAGCCCCCAAACATTCCAAAGTCAACACCAAGGGTTTCTTGAAAAATTCCTCAATGAATCACAAATTCCGAAAATTACTCCAATGAATCCGTAGCAATACATGTATCCAAGATAGATAATCCATATCTAACATAATCCAACATGAAAGCAAGCTAACTCGAAGAGATCGGGGATAAAACCTTCAAATCCCGAAATTCAAGATTAAAAGAAAAATTACCTAGATTTGGAAAGATGAAACTGATTAGATGATGATTAATCCAACATAGGAGCTTGAAGATGATGCTAGATGATTGCAGCTCGAAAAGACCTTTCCGAATTGCCTAAGCTCGTCCGAAATGGTTGAGGAATGAGGAAATGACGAAGGTTGGACTAAACTGTCTTATTTATACTGTCCCAGCTTAGCGCACGCGATGACCTGATATCTAGCGTGCGCTAGCGGTTTACTGGGCAGTCCAGTGAGCTTTGAAATGCCTTGTTAGCGTGCGCTACGACTTGGTAGCGTGCGCTAACACCTTACCGATAGCGTGCGTTCTCCCAAATTGTTAGCGTACGCTAACTGATGTCTGATACTCAAAGACTGAAGTCCATAACCTACTGTCCTCTGTCTTGCACGCGTTAGCGTGCGCTACTAATGTGACTTAGCGTGCGTTACCAGCACAGTTAGCGTACGCTACTTACCACTCGTAGCGTGCGCTACGAATTTCCCAAATCAGCCCAGTACCTTCTGGACTGTCTGCCTCACTTGCGCTAGCGTGCGGTAATACTGAATCATAGCGTGCGTTACCTGCACCCCATTAGCGCGCGCTAACCGGAATGTGTAGCGTGCGCTACCTCTCAAACTGAAAATTAAAACATGATGATGATGATGACAATAATCTCGGATCGATCTCAAACAGTGATGATCCTAAAATATGCCGAATGTTGAACATAGTTGATTGAATATGAATGATGAACGATTATTACTGAGTGAAAAAAAATTCTGAGTGACAATTACTGAATGATAATAAAAGAATTCACAACCGGGTATTACATTTATAGATGTTCGGCTATTAACAAAGCCTACGTCCTCTCTTTAGGTATCTTTTTCTATAGGATAAAGATCAAAACCTCCTCACCTCTCTTCTATCGGTCGAGGGATAACCGTTACAATCACGTCTTTAATTGGTCCATGATAAACCACTCGTTCTTGTCTTTGTGTCGGTCCAAGTAATACCGTTTTCCCTTTCTATTGGACAAAGAATCAACCACTCTAGCTTTATATCGGTACTAGATAAACCTCACTAAGATATCGATTGCGATAATGCCGGATCCTTGATCCTAATAACACCGAATCCAATCGTATCTTTTCTTTTACCTCTCGTGTATATGTTGAATGTATAAACACTCAAACTAACAATATAAGCTCAATATCACAACAACAATAATATCAATATGAATATATGATCAATGAGTCATTTGCTTTGCGTTGTTGTGTCTTCAATACCATAGGAAGTGGTATTTATAGGCATTGCTCTTCCAACGAGCCGTTAGCTCCCTGTGCCTTCATTACATACGCTAAAGCTTTTCCTCTACGTTAGACAGTTTACGTACGTTATACCTTCTGACTTACGTATGTTAGCTTAGTCCAGTTTCAGTCCAGTGACATTTGTTTCCTCCTTTACGTATGTTAATCAAACATCCATTACGTACGTTATATGTAGTCAATATGTCCGTTGCTCGCTGACCTATGCCATGACGTCATCTCAACGTTCATCTCGTATGAACTCAGAACCATCACATTACGTACGCTATCAACTTATCATTACATACATTATTGTTACACTTTTACGTACGCTAAGTTATAAATGTTATGTACGGTAAGCATGCATTTTGGACAGCTTTTTGTGTCTTCGTCTGCTTCGATTCTTTGCTTCGCTTCTTTGTTCTTTTGCATTGTTTAGCAACTTTAATCATCAAAACACTATTAATGAATGTATGGAATAAAATATTCCAACAAATTTTATGTGGAAAACCCAAATAGGGAAAAAAAACCACGGGAGGACCTTAGTCCGAAAAACTTCCACTATGACTATGGTAGGCTTACAGAATTCTCCCAAAATAAATTATGGGATACACAATCTCTCAAGAGGATATCTCTCGGAATACAGAAATATCTCAAGTGTTTAACTTGGAATAAACACTATTTTTGAGGGAGATAGAAAAATATTCTATATTTTTCTTTCGTTTTCTTCTCTCAATACTCTCTATTTTCTCTCTCTATTATGTTGCACTCTTCTGCAACATTTCTCTTTTTTCTTATGCCCTTTCTTCGCCAGAATTGATCTCTATTTATAGAGCCATTTGACTGCAAATGGATTCAAAAAAGACGTTGGAATGGGATGGCAATTACCTTTCCCGAATTGTTGAAGAAGGTAAAAGGAATGTGTGTTGATGTAGTTTGCTCGCAACATTGACAAAGGAGAAGGCAACATGCCAATTTCTGCAAATATGGTGGCTTGTAGGTTCCACATCCACATGGTTTGGAAAGTCAACAATTCTCCCCCTCCACCTCATGTGGGGATTCAACCAAACCTGCTTCATATTTGCATATCTCAAACTTATTTCGGGGTAAGGACTTGGTAAGCATATCGGCACCGTTCTCATCGGTGTGGACTTTCTCGAGCTGCATCAGTTTCCTTTCTAGTGCATCTCGGATCCAATGGTATCTCACATCAATATGCTTCGATCTTGAATGAAAACTCGAATTCTTACTCAGGTGAATCGCGCTTTGACTATCACAGTAAAGCACGTACTTCTCTTGCTTCAAGCCAAACTCCAGTAGAAATTTCTTTAACCACAACACTTCTTTGCACGCTTACATTATAGATATGTACTCGGATTCTGTTGTGGATAATGCCATGCAGTTTTGAAGTTTCGACTGCCATGATATAGGTCCCCCTGCAAGTCTCATCAGGTACACTGATGTGGATTTTCTGGAATCAATATCACCAGCCATATCTGCATCCGTATATCCTTCTAGTAGGACATAGTTTTCGCCAAACTTCAAACAAGATCTCCATGTGCCTCTAAGATATCATAATATCCATTTCACTGCTTCCCAGTGTTCCTTTCCTGGATTGGAAATAAAACAACTAACAACACCAACTGCATGGGCTATATCTGGTCTAGTGCATACCATAGCATACATTATACTACCTACTGCAGAAGCATATGGTATCTTTTGTATTTCATTCTTCTCTGTCTCACTTGTGGGGCATTGTGCTGAACTAAGTTTCATGTGTCCTTCAAATGGAGTACTGACTGGCTTCGACTTGCTCATATTGAATCTTTCAAGAACTTTCTCAATGTATTGTTCTTGAGATAACTAGAGCTTCTTGGTTTTCCTATCCCTGAATATCTTCATTACAAGGATTTGCTTAGCTGCGCCTAAGTCTTTCATCGCAAAAGACTTACTTAGATCTTTCTTCAGTTTACCAATTTTGCTGGCATCATGGCCTACAATCAGCATATCATCAACGTAGACTAACAGTATGATAAATTCACCTCCGGTGAACTTTTTGATGAAAAAACAATGATCTGAGGTGGTTCTGTTGTAGCCATGGTTAGTCATGAAGGACTCAAACATCATGTACCACTGTCTAGGAGCTTGCTCCAAGCCATACAAGCTCTTCTTTATTCTACATACAAGGTTCTCTTTTCCTTTAATTTTGAAACCTTCTGATTGGTCCATGTAGATTTCTTTGTCTAAATCTCCATGCAGAAGTGCGGTCTTCAAATAAAGTTGTTCAATCTCCATATCTAAACTGGAAGCAATTGCGAGAACAACTCTGATTGAGGACATCTTCATCGCTAGTGAGAAAATCTCTTCAAAATCGACACCCTTCTTTTGACTGAAACCCTTCACAACTAGCCTCGCTTTGTACCTTGGTTGTGAGCTATATTCTTCAGTCTTCAACTTGTAAACCCATTTGTTTCTTAGTGATATCTTTCCATCTGGTAACTCAATTAGGTCGTAGGTGTGATTATCTTCCAAGTATTGCATTTCTTATTCCATGGCTTCTAACCATTTTTTATTTTTATCATTTTCCATGGCCTCTCTAAAATTTTGTGGCTCTCCTCCATCAGTGAGCATCACATACTCATGTGGGCTATATCTGGTTGAAGGTTGTCTTTCCCAAGTTGACCTTATAACTGGAGGGACATCATCTTGAATATGTGGATTTTGATTGTCACCTGCTTCATCATCAACCGTATCATTATTCTCTGGTTGGGTATCTCCCCCGTAATTCTGAACCGTCATTGAAGGAACTGGATCAAAGTTGACAGGAACTTCTAAATTAGATTCAGGTTTTTCTTTGACTTCATCAAGAACTTGATCTTTAAGAAATACAACATCCCTGCTTCTGAAAACCTTCATGTCAACTGGATCCCATAGTCTGTAACCAAACTCTTCATGGCCATATCCTATGAAGATACATGGTTTGGTTTTATCATCAAGCTTGGATCTTTCGTCTTTTGGAACATGTACAAAAGCTCTACAACCAAACAATCTTAAGTGTTTGTAAGAAACATCTATCCCTGACCACACTCTATCTGGAACATCACCACTTAGAGGAGTTGATGGAGAAAGGTTGATTAAGTCGACTGCAGTCCTCATAGCTTCACCCCAAAATGACACTACGCCATAAATAGCCTTCAGCAACACCAAACATGTGAGCTCAAAGGGGTAAAAAGTGTTGCTGAAAGCAAAAAAACATGCTACGGTAGCACTTTTCCGAAATTTGGTGGTGTCACAAAAACGGCCGCTACCATAGGGTCTATGCCAACACTTTTTTAACTTTATGGTAACACAGGGAAAATGTGTTGCTACAGACCCCAATGCCAAAACTTTTTACATCTATAGCAACACCAATAGAAGTGTTACTGTTGACCAATGGCAACACCAATATCTCTATAGAAACACCCATAAACGTGTTACTGTAGACCAATGGTAACACCACTAATTCCTACCGTAACACCAACTGCTGAAACACATTTTTGTTTTGGCAACACCCTTTTCCATTATTGTAACATTTATTTTGTGAACACTTTTTTATGTTGTAATAGTTTAAACCATAATCAAATAACTTGTCAAAGTTTTACATAAACAAAGATTTTCAAGCCATCCAAATAAACCACAAACATTATCATCATTCGACATAAATAAACCAGTCAAAAAGCTAACTTAAGTACCATAGAATAACTAACTTAGTACCATCCAAAAACTAACTTCAGTACCACTGCATTAATACCATCACAATCCGAAAAAAATCCAAAAGATAATGTTAATACTAAGAAAGACTTAAATCTGGATTCTGGCCAGCCAATTTTTTCATCATCTCTCGAACTTTTTGGTCAAGTTTCTCAAGTTGAGCCCGAATCTTTGCAGTTAAGTCTGACATGCACTGATCTGGAACGGACGTTGCACATGATGTTGAATAAGACTTTAATCATATTCCGCACCTTTTTGGTTATCTTGTCAACTTCATCGATATACACAATCCCTCGTTGAGCTGCTTCAACATCGAAGTCAGCAGCCTGGTATGGACATGACAAGAAAATATTTTATACTAAAACCTGGAGGAAGGGAAGAAAGAATGTAATCAAATATGCCTGATGTGAATTGTGAATTCTACACCAAGTCGTCCCTCATGTATATCAATTTCGATTCATATGCGAGTCTTGAAGACAGATGTAAGCAAGCAAAATTTTGGGTGATCTTTTTTGTCTGGATTTTTGTTATGCTCTTGCTTTTATCCGTCGCATAGATAATCATTAATTCAAACAAGGTAAAAGAAAGAAAAAGAAAGTGATATTAGAACTTTAACTTTGTGTAAACACACATTTGAGGTACAACGAGAAAGAGGAGAAAACTGAAAGAAACAACTCCAAAAATTTTCCTTTTCCTCTCTTCTCTGGTTTCCGAGAAAATGTACAAAAATGTTTCCATTCCTTCCCATCCCTGATCTAAATCGAAATGGAGAGACAACTTTACCTTTTATGAATCAGATTTTGTAAGAAAACATGAACATTGAGATCTTAAATCACTGCTAGATAAGAAATTCTAACAATATCAACAAAAAACACTAAAGTGAAATTACTTGGATTTGTTTTTTCTTTGCCCCCTTCTCTAAACCATTATGATCCAAGTCATCCATACACAAAGGTTTAAAAATGCTCCAGAATTATCAATCCATGGAATATCCACATATGTTGTGCATGGGCATAGTTTTTACACAACAGAAGGCCCAAACGAATTAGACTTGTGAACCTCAAACTGTATACAATTACCTTTTCATATGAAAAATATAGTTTCCCTTCCATCACAGCTCCCCCCCCCCCAACCCAAACAAATCTCGATTAAATAAACATATAAACCAAAATACTTGAACTTCTATACACAAATCTCAATTGATTCTAACCCGATTACATTGAAATGTATGCAAAACCCCAAATTTAATATACCGTGAGTAACTTGTAGAGTATAGATTCCACATCTTCCCCAACATAACCGGCCTAGAATGTGGAGATACGCCCGGGGGTGGGGGGTGGGGTGTAAGTTAGTAATAAAAATGGGAAATTTATATCATGCACCCTGGTCCAGATGCATCATGGACCCAAATGAATATGAAATTAACGGGTGATAAATATGAAAGTGAATATCATCTCATATTCATCATGCATCACTTGCATATATATATATATATATATATATATATATATATATATTGTATGTGATGAATCTGAAAGTGACAGGTGGTGAATATGAAAGTGATGGATGGTGAATAGATCTGAATATCATCATTCATTACTTTCATATTCATCACACGGTTCGTATTACATCATGCACCTCCGCGCATGATATACCAATTGATAAAAATGGGTATCAATAGCAAGTGCTACATCAGCATAATAACAAGTACCTCAGAACAAGTTAAATTACTAAACTATATCAAACCTGCCTGTGTTAGTGTTGTGACATCAGCAATGACAGTAATTTTCCTTTCAAAAAAAAAATAGACAAAATGTTAGTATTTTCAGTCTTTGTATCCTTTCAAGGTCTAAACAAGCAGCTTTTAGATGCTCCTTCCCAGAACTAGAGCTTGATACATGCAGGTCCTGAAGCAGTTCTTCAAGCCATAGAAGAGCTTCTTCAACATTCTCGAGTGCCTAATGTAAATTCGAGCATAAAGTGCATTAACAATATTTCTCGATGTTTTAGCAGATTATGTGGACTGGTTGAATTTTATGAATCTATACCTCCATTTTGTTACTAATCAATATTAAACTGATAAAAGTACCAAAGCTACAACAGAGTTGAAGGACTCAAAACAACTCAACTCTGCAATCTACAAACAATCAAATTTTATTAAACTAAACAGTCTAGAAATGCTTGTAGAAAACAGAATAATAAAATCAATCTTTCACTACAATCACCTAGCGATTGCCTCTGCCGGATGGAGAGGGGAGCACCTGCTGCATACAATAGTTTATTCCAATAAATCATTTCAAACCGAAAGGAAATGTGAGATTTCAATTCCAAATGCATGCATGGATGCAAAGCTTAAAGCGTTTACTGCACTTGATATAATTTCCAAAATACCTTATCAAAAGATTGTGCCTCTTTATCAACTGCTGAATGATTCCTGTCCACAAGTATACGAGCATTAATAAATAACACATAGCTATAAACTACAACAAGGGTATGTAGAAAGTCCTAGTTGATTCCGGATTAGGGTTCTGCATTTATGCCTGAGGATGCAGTGGTGAAAAATTACCTCTGAGGTGAACTGATTCGTGTGGTACCATGATTTGTGTAGATCCTCCGGAAAGATGCGGCGGAGCTCGGTTGAGGCGACGCCGTAGCCTTGGTTGGAAATGATCCTGCATTCCCAGTTCTACAGATATAGGTCTGCGCAATTGGTAGAGACCAGGTCTCTATTCAGAACGGAAGGAAGATAGCGGATGGGTACGGTGGAGGAGACAGTGGCGGTGCAGTCGGGAAACACGGCAGCGGAGCACGGGCGATGGAGATGATTAGGGCTTGGGCCCATAGGAAAGCGATGAAGAGCCAGAAATTTGTGTGTGAGGAGACGTGGATTTTGACTGTGTTGAGTGTGTGTTTGAGGAGACCAGCCTTTAATACCAATAAAAAAAATAAAAATTGGTCTTTATTTCTTACACATTAGAGACCCGTTGGATTTAACAATGAGTCTCTTATTTCTTACACATTAGAGACTCGTTACCTTAACTAACTGGTCTTTAATTTATCTCAAAAAAATAATAGACCCCTTCAACACATTAAAGACCTGTTATTTTTAATATTGGATCTCTTATACTAAAGACACCCGTTGTCTTAACTAACAGGTCAGTTATCAAGGTTATATTATCAACGGTAACACTGAATTTGCTGTTACCATAGATACTATGGCAACACTGGTTACCATCAACTGTAACGCTAAAAAAAAGTGTTAGCGTAGATCAATTTTAAGGCATCTATGCTAACACTTTAGCTTGTAACATCGAAATAAACGTTGCTGAAGGCCATTTGTTGCGTAGTGTGATTTTAGCAATTTTGAATGGGATAACATACATATAATTCTTTCACAAATTGTCCTGTTCATACTTTCGGAAATGCCATTATGCTGAGGGGTCTTTGGGACGCTTTTCTCAAGCTTGATACCATGGTTCTTACAGTGTTGTTCAAACGGGCCTTGGTGTTCACCACCATTGTCTGCAAGAACACATTTTAGTGTCCTTCCCATTTCTCTCTCAACTTTTGTTTGAAAATGCTTAAAGACCTCTAATGTTTGGTCTTTTGTTTTCAAAGAAAAGCACCACACCTTTCTCGAGAAATCGTCAATGAAAGTGACGAAGTACAATGCACCACCAAGAGTCCTGTCTTTCATATAGCACAGGTTTGTGTGCACAAAATCAAGAGTCTGAGCTCTTATTGAGGGAGAGAAGCTTTTGAATGCAACTCTGTGTTGTTTTCCGGCCAAACAATCAACACATGTTTCGAAGTGCACGCCTTTTACTTCAGGGAGGAGGTTCCTTCTTGCCAAAATTTCTAAACCTTTCTGGCTCAAATGTCCGAGCCTCTTATGCCATAACTCAATGGAGGAATTTTTGACGACTGTATTCACCTCTATTGGACATATTCGCATGCATTAAGTAGAGAGAATTTTATTTTCTACCTCTTGCTGCAATAAGGGAGCCTTTGATGAGTTTCCATTTTCCTTCGCCGAAGTGATTGATGTAACCATCATCATCGAGCTTGCCAACGGAAATAATATTGAGTCTGATATCAGGAACATGTCGTACATCTTTTAAGATAAGCTTACATCCAGTATCAGTAAGAAGAATAATATCTCCAATACCAGCCACTTCAGTCACACCATGATTGGACATTCTGACTTTGCCAAAGCTGCCACCAGTATAGGATACAAACATATCACGATATGGTGTAATGAGATAAGATGCACCAGAATATAAGATCCAATCGGTTTGTTGGCATGACATACTCATAAGAGTATCATCACAGACCATGATGATATCGCCATCAGCTGCAACTGCTGTCATGTCTTGATGTGTATTTCCATTATTTCCGTGCTTTTGTTCCCTTTTCTTCTTTCGACAATCTTTCTCATAGTGGTTCAAACCACCACAATAATGGCATTTGAAATCTTTTTCTAGGCTTAGACTTGCCCCTGGATTTATCTCTTGTAAATTTAGAGCTTTTATTTTTGCTTCTCCCTCGATCAATATTTTCAGCAACCATCGCCTTATGTCTCAAAAGGGCGATCTTGTTCTTTTCTTCTGGATTCTTCATTAAGAAGACAATCTTTGACCATCTGCAAGGTCAGAGCCCCGTTTGGAGCCGAGTTGCTGGTTGAGACCACAAGACTGTCCCAACTATCCAGCAACGAACTCAATAGCAATAAAGCTACAACTTCATCATCAATGGAAATCTTCATATTGAGGGATTGATTGATAAGACCTTGATATGCATTTAGGTGCTCCGTCATGTTGCACCCTCCGCATATCGCAATCAAACAATTCTTCTGATTATTGAAGCTTTGCTTAAGGAACTTTTCCTCTCAAACATAGATTCGATTTTCTTCCAAAGATCGTCGGCTTTTTCCTCATTAGAAAAATGATGGAAAATACTGTGTTCAATGAAGCGCCGATGTAGCCAACAGTTTTTCTATGCATGATCTTCCATTCAGCATCACTTGTATCTTTCGGTTTGGCATCATCACCATGTAAGGGTAAATAGAGATCCTTACAGTAGAGAAGATCCAACATGCTTGGTTCCAAATTGAGTAATTGATCCATTCAATTTGAACATGCCGCCAAGGGACGACGATTCCTCCATTTTTAATCCGCTTCCTTAACCAAATGGCTCTGATACCACTTGTTGGGAAAATTACACTTTTTTAGAAAATGGTGTCAAAGTAAATGACACTTGCACCGCAAAATTAGGATAAATATTTTTCCACTATCTGGAATTAAAAATGGGATATTAAATAATTAAGACACAAGAATTTTACGTGGAAAACTCAAATCGGAAAAAACAACACGGGAGGACCTTAGTCCGAAAAACTTCCACTATGACTATAGTAGGCTTATATAATTCTCCCTAAATAAATTAGGGGATATACAATCTCTCAAGAGGATATCTCTCGAAATACATAAATATCTCAAGTGTTTAACTTGGAATGACAAGAAAAATAGGAAGCACTATTTTTTAGGGAAACAAAAAAATAGTCTATATTTTTCTCTGGTTTTCTTCTCTCAATACTCTCTATTTTCTCTCTCTCTATTATACTGTGCAATATTTCTCTTTTTTCATCTGCCCTTTCTTCGTCAAAATTGAGCTCTATTTATAGAGCCATTTAGCAACATGCCAATTTATGCAAATATGGTGGCTTGTGGGTTCCACATCGACATGGTGTGGAAAGTCAACAGGGAAAACTTCTATCCAAGTCCAGCTCTTGAATTATTGAACCATCAGCCACGAGCCCTCCTCCTGTGGTTTGATTTAATCTTCATTCAAACCCTTGAACAGAATCGAGCACACTTTGTATTTTCTTCAAAGAACGGTTAACCTTATTTACCATGCGAGAAGGCCATCTAGAGATTCCGTGTTGCCTGCATATCCTTTTCAGTGTGGTTGGACAGGCTACAAAATTCAGAAACACAAAATGTACATCAGACACGACTATTACATTTGATTTTGTATAGGCATATATGATAGAACATAGACCCTCTGTACCATAATAAGAAGATATTGTACAACATGTCAATTGCCAAGGATTTGGTTCACTTTCTAATGATTTAATATGCCATCACTTTTCAATTTCAATACCTAGTGTAAACACCAATAGATAAATCAATGAAAAAGAAAAAAAGAAACCATAAAAGAATGAACATATGCCCTTAAAAAATCACCAACTTTAAAGTAATTAATAGCATTTTTCCCATAGTGATTATGATGAGCAGTTAATTTCAAATTCTCGATTGGGGAAGGGGAATGGAATGGAACAACAAATTCCCAAAATGAAGGCAAAAGAACTGAAAAATGCTTTGCCTACCACCAAGGCTTTTTGCAGCATGCTCAAGACTTCCACAGAAATACTGTTGAAGAACATTTAAGCCGATCTGCTTCTCGACTGTGCTTCTTTTCCTCTCCATTTGTCGTCTTGATCCAACCTTTGTCTACACGAAGTGTAAGAAGTACTTACACCAATTATATTAATGGTATGACGTAACAAAGAAGTATAAGAAATGAACTCAATAGTACCAATCTGATATTTTTACTTCTTCAATCATCCCATGAAAATATCAAATTCCAAGTACAACATAAAAGTGTTCAATCATAGACCAAGCCATAACTTTGTTGAGAATTTATTAGCTATAATAAAAGAAAAGTTTGGAAGGTTATCCCACATTGGTGGAATAATGAAAGGTGGAAGGGACTTCAAGCCTATAAAAAGAGGTCCAAGACTAAGGATTAAAATGCACCAATTAAATACACTTTAAGTATTTAATTCTTCTTTCTTTCTTTCTCTTGTCTTAGAGTGTGAAAGGTGTGAGTTAAATCTTTGGAGAGTGTGTGTGTAATGGGGGGGTTGGCTTGAGAGATTATAGTTGTGTGATTGTAATAATTTTTCACATAGTGGAGTTTTCTCTCTGGAGGCCCGTGGTTTTTCTCCGGTTTTGGAGTTTTCCACGTATATTATTGTGTTATTTATTTTTCTCTATTTTCGTTCTTTGGGATGCTTGTTGGGAATTTTGAGGCTGTTTCCCAACAACTGGTATCGGAGCCCCAGGTTCGGGGAGGTCTCGGTTTTAGAGGTTTGGAGTATGCTCTGTGGTTGCAGCTTTGCCTGATCTTCCACATCAGAAATAAATTTCTATTGGTCGTATTAGAGGGTGTCTTGGTATTTCATAGGTTCGGAGTATGCTCTGTGGTTACAGCTTTGTCTGATCTTCCACATCAGAAATGAGGATTCTGTTGGGTCTGAGACACGGATATGATGCCAAGGTTCAGTCCCATGAGGTTCGATGTAGAGAAGTTTGACGGAAGGATCAATTTTGGCTTCTGGCAAGTTCAAGTCAAGGATGTGCTGATTCAGTCCGGATTACACAAGGCGTTGAGGGGGAAACCAACCCCTGTTTCCAGCGATGATAAAAGCGGGACCAGTAAATGCGATGATGAAGAATGGGATGATATGGATTTGAGAGCGGCAAGTGCTATTCGTTTGTGTCTGGCAAAGAATGTGCTTGCTAATGTGCATGGGTTGTCAACAGCAAAGGAGCTTTGGGAGAAGCTTGAACAGTTGTACCAAGACAAGGGCATCTCGAATCGGTTGTATCTCAAGGAGCAGTTTCATACTCTACGTATGGATAGAGGTACAAAAATTCCAGATCATCTAAGTGTTCTTAATGGTATCGTCTCGGAACTGGAGGCTATCGGAGTGAAGGTTGAAGATAAGGATAAAGCGTTGAGGCTCATATTATCTTTGCCATCTTCCTATGAACATATGAAGCCAATTCTGATGTACGGGAAAGATACCCTGAAGTATGAAGATGTTACTAGCAAACTCCTATCCGAGGAGAAAAGACTGGAAGGTAGCAGCAATACTTCATCAGAAGGTGCGGTTTTGATTTGTAGGAATGGGAAGAAGAAAAACTCTTCGGAGTATCCAACGTGCTGGAAGTGTGGACAGTCTGGGCATGTCAAGAAAAATTGTCCAAGTGGAGCGGATTGGGCAAAAAGCTCCAATTCTGCTAACAATGTCTCCGTCGTTACTAACGGTGAAGAATTCTTTTGAGAAGTTGGCATCCCATGGTATGCCCGTTACCATGGAATGGGATGTGTCCTTTTGTTAGCGGGTTCACGGATTTACACATGGGCATTGGGTTGGCATTGATGCAAGATGTGTGGTGAAGATTGATGTCGAGGGCTGATGAACTTCCAGGTGGCCAACAGGGAAGTTGTACCATAAACCTTTCAGCAAGTTTTTCGACATGTGCCGAGGTAAAATTCTTAGAATGGATTATTCTAAGTGGTGATACTCTTTTATGGTGGAGTATGATAGTTCTCTGATATGAGAATTATGATTGTTGGTTCAAACAATGGTTGTCGGTGTGACAGTGGAGACTTTCTTTTAGTTAGCCAAGGTGGAGTTTGTTGAGAATTTGTTGGCTATAATAAAAGAAAAGTTTGGAACGTTATCCCACATCGGTGGAATAATGAAAGGTGGAAGGGACTTCAAGCCTATAAAAAGAGGTCAAAGGCTAAGGATTAAAATGCACCAATTAAATACATTTTAAGTATTTAATTATTCTTTCTTTTTTTCTCTTGTCTTAGAGTGTGAAAGGTGTGAGTTAAATCTTTGGAGAGTGTGGGTGTAATTGGGGGGTTGGATTGAGATATTATAGCTGTGTGATTGTAATAATTTTTCACATAGTGGAGTTTTCTCTCTGGAGGCCTGTGGTTCTTCTCCAGTTTTGGAGTTTTCCACGTATGATGTAACCGAGCTGATCGGTCACCAAGAACCGGGTTAATCTTAGAAGTTTAGCTAAGAAAACCCAAAATATTTGAAGTACTCTCTTTTCTTTCTCTCTCTAAAATATGCTGTATTCTCAGAGTGTCCCTTTTTTGAGGAACCCCCTCTCTCCCTTTTATAGGAGGAGGATGCCTTGTTATCTGAGATTTTTCCTGATTCCTAGAGAGAATCCCGGATATCCAGGGATTCAAGCTGCGATTTTCCATCCCTGGATTTCCGGGATTGCGAGGTATGGGCTCTCAATCTCGGATCTCCGGGATGGCAAGGTATGGGCTCTCAACCCCGGATCTTAGGGATTCTGTCAGGTGAGTCAGGATCTTCTTTCTCAAGAGTTCGACCTTCCTGAGTTCGGTGGTTTTTAGGTCGGCTCATCCCTATTCAAATCAGTAGTTTTAGAGACCTTTGAGGTCGGCGACCTGTTATCGGATATCATAGGTCGGCGGGGACCTTCGAGGTCGGCGTCCTTCATCAGATATCCTAGGTCAACGGGGCCTCCGAGGTCGGCGCCCTTCTAACAGATGTTACAGCTAAGTGGGGCCTCCGAGGTCGGCGCCCTTCAAAAGGACCTTGGGGTTGTCATCTCCTTATCTAAGAACCTAGGTGGGACCTTTATTGGTCCATATTTTAAACCGGGTTTTCTGGGAGCGTACATTCGACGTCCTATCAACCAGTCCCCCCTACTCTAGTCGAGATTTGTTTACAACCGGACGACCTTGACGCAATTATCCTTGGGACTCCCGTTCCCAGATAACGAGGCTCTTCGGACTTTGTGCGCTATAATTAACCTGTCTTTTCCTTTCCCTGCCTCCCAAACATCGCGTCGATGGCCGAAGCCAGGTGTCGACCTGCCATAGGTCGGCTAAGACGGTGCCAAATCCCAGCCGTTCCTTCGAATAGGGCATCGGACGCTCCAGATCGTCCCTATCCTCCTCGGTTTTTGCCCCTCCCTCCTATAAAAGGTCGTCTTCTTCCCCCTTTACCACTTCCGCGATTTTATACCCTCAACCTCTGGTGCGAAAATTCTCAAGCGACACTAGCGATCACAGCTATCTGTCCCCGGCGACGCGCTTGCTCTACTTTTCTCCGGCGAACTTCCACCCAATCCCATGGGTATGTTCATCTAAACATCTCTTTAGCTTTTTGATTTGTTTTACAGATATTTTCATTTTCTTCTTCCTCCCCTTTTCTTCCTTTAGTTATGTCGTCTGCTTCGGATTCCCAAAATATTTCCGGCGAATCGGCCGTGAACTCTTTTTTGGAGGGTCTTTCCTCTTCGATGGGGATTCGGGGTAGGTCGGGCGAGCACGGGTTCCTCTCTCCGTCTTAGGGATGAACCTTTAGGTGACGTGAGACTGTCCGAGCTAGGTGACATCCCTCCCTCTCGCATCCCCCTAATCATTGTAGATCCTCCTTCCTCCCCCTATGGACGAGGTAATCGTGACCGGCCTTTTAGCCGAGCCATATCAGACGGTTGTAGGGCGACTCGAGTTCTCCCTCCTCATCCTCTATCGAGGACTAGCCCGGCCCGCTGCTAGTTTTATAAGATTTCTCGGCTTCCCTGGGTGGGAATTTGTCACACCTCGGGCTAGCGATACCCCCGATCATCCTCCTCCGGTCATATTACTCGGTTTGTGGATCGTGTGAGCAAGTGGTCTTCGCTTTCCACCCCATCCCTTCCTTGTCTCTCTCTCCGTTAAATACAATCTTCCTCAACCAGTTCTCTCCTAACTCTTTTTGCTACATGGTGGGTTTTCTCGTGCTGTGTCATTACATACATGAGGAACCCGACCTGGGCTTTTTCTATTTTTGCTTTGGGCTAAAGAGTTTTAAAGGCTCTTTTTACTTGACCTCCCGAAACAACGCCCATTTCTTCACCCACCTCCTTCCAATGTGAAGGACCTGAGGTCCCGCTTCTTTTCCTTCGGCTCCCACATCCGATTCTTGGGGCTTTCTACGCAATGGACGCAGCTACTCCGAGCCGTGATCCTATTCCTAGGCGTAGTTCCATCCGGCCGCGTGGGTCGAGAAAGTTCGGAATGGAATGCCATTCCCTATAATGCTTTCCATTGACGCAATTCCATGATCTTCTGCTCCATTGTGGTGAGCTCGAATCCCTACCCGGCTATCCCCGACATCGGTAGGCTTTATCTATATATATTTTTTTAGATCTTTGTTATTTTGCTTTTTAGCTATTTCCTTGACCGTTTGTATTGTTTTTGTAGATCGGTTCATGTGGACTCACGATGGATGCCTCCAAGCCACCAACCAAATAAAGAGTAGGTCACTAAGCCGACGTTTCCTCGTAAGGAGAGGGCAGAGGGCTCTTCCAAAGCTTAACGGATGGTTCTGCCGCCCCAAGTCTGGGGTAACTCTCCCATCCGACCTGGCTCCTACCTTGACCACTGACGAGGCTCTGCGAGCTCGCTTCGTAGCTTCAGTCACTCGAGGGCCTCTTCTCCTAGCTCCCCGCTTCCAAACGGCCGAAGACCGCGGGTCCTCCAGGTCCGGCTATGGAGACTCTTCTCCGTTGCAAGGAGTTTGAGAAATTTCTCCCTTATTTTAGCTCCATGGTCCCGGCTAAGGATAAGCTGGGGTTACGAGACGCCGAGGAGGACCCTAAATTTGATGCTATGATGATGTACTTTGGGAAGGTATTCCCCTTTTCGCCTTCATACCCCTTTTGGTTATTTTTATGTTTATTATTACCCTCTGCCGACCTGATATAACTTCTTATGCAGTTCTTCGCCACCTTCGTGACCTTCGCCGAGGATCATAAGCTCGGCGCTACTTCTTCTTCGCAGCTCACCCAGATGCAAGCCGACCTGGAGGCCGCCCTGTCGGCTAATTATGATCTTTTGGCCCGGCTTCAGGAGAGGGAGTATCGCTTATATGTTGCCCTTAAGAAAGATTCTGAGTGGGAGGCGGTTTTAGAGCGGGCCCAGATGGCCAATGTTCAGCTAAACCAAGAGCTGAAATTTTGGAAGACCATGTCTTCGGCTGAAACGGAGAAGATGGGCCAGCTCGAGGCTCAGTTGTCGGAAGCTAGGGCCGAATCCGAAAGGATAGCTCAACTTGAGGCACGGGGTAAGGCTGAGTTGGAGAAGGTCGCCGAACTCGAAGCTCAAGCTAGAGCGGCATCGGAAAAAGTGACCCTGCTGGAGACTCAACTAGCCGAGGCTAGATCCGAGGGATCGTCTTATGAGCGCGGGGCGATGGATGGCCGACGTCGATTCCTGACTAGTGACGTTGGTCACTCCTGGCCCGGTATCATAATTCCACCGCATTCCTGGTTAAGCTAGCCCCAGCTGCGACACAATATTTTGATTTTGCTCTGACTCGTGCTCGTGAGCAGCTAGCTTCATTGGGCTTTTCGGGCGAGCTGGACCGATGCCGATTGACGGGCTCTGCTCCTTCGGGTTGGTCCGGACGTGGAAGAATCTCCGAGGCGGCCCGTGGAAGGACGCCCATGAGGAGTCCATAAAGCACCGCTTAGACTTGGAGCTGCCTTCTGATCCTCCCAGTTCACCTGTTAAGGCCAGCACTCCTAGTCCCGAGGTGGTTGGGACCGATCGTGATGCTTCTCCTCCGTTGCCTCCTCCGTCTTCAGAGCCTGTAGCTTAGTGTAGACAATGTATATTTTTCTTCTGTTGTTTTTTTTTTCTACTTTATTTGTACTGGCACAGCTATTTTGAATGACAACCTTTTGAGTTGAATATACTTTGGGTTTGTGTGCTTTTTGAGTTGAATGACAACAAAGTTGATATAGCTCGGTGTTGCTTGTAACCTTGATGTATCTTGTGCCTGTTTGTTTTGATACAACAAAGTTGATATAGCTCGGAGTTACTTGTAACCTTGATGTATCTTGTGCCTGTTTGATTTGATACAACAAAGTTGATATAGCTCGGAGGCCCCACTTTTAAATTTCGAAAAATCCTAAATGTAATCCGACCAGTTTGACTTAATCTTTTCACCGATATTTAGTGTAGGTTGGGTATTTCCCTTAGTCATAGCTTCATAGGTCGGTTCGCCCTTACTCGGATCTGGAGGCGTTTCGCCTATTCAGATGTCAGAGGGCGGTTCACCCTTACTCGGATCTGGAGGCGTTTCGCCTATTCAGATGTCCGAGGGCGGTTCTCCCTTACTCGGATCTGGAGGTGTTTCGCCTATTCAGATGTCAGAGGGCGGTTCACCCTTACTCGGATCTCGAGGCGTTTCGCCTATTCAGATGTCAGAGGGCGGTTCACCTTTACTCGGATCTGGAGGCGTTTCGCCTATTCAGATGTCAGAGGGCGGTTCACCCTTACTCGGATCTGGAGGCGTTTCGCCTATTCAGATGTCAGAGGGCGGTTCACCCTTACTCGGATCTGGAGGCGTTTCGCCTATTCAGATGTCAGAGGGCGGTTCACCCTTACTCGGATCTGGAGGCGTTTCGCCTATTCAGATGTCAGAGGGCGGTTCACCCTTACTCGGATCTGGAGGCGTTTCGCCTATTCAGATGTCAGAGGGCGGTTCACCCTTACTCGGATCTGGAGGCGTTTCGCCTATTCAGATGTCAGAGGGCGGTTCACCCTTACTCGGATCTGGAGGCGTTTCTCCTATTCAGATGTCATTTCTAGTTTTACTTGATCAACACATTTAGAGATATATTTTTGTAATAGACTTTCATTAAAACAACATAAGCTTTTTTCCACATCTCTTCACACAAAATACTTTTTCAAGTGACATATGTTCCAAGGTCTTTTGATGAGGTGCCCCTCCATATCCTCAAGCTCGTAAGCTCCTCCCGCATAAATTCGGATTACCTTGTAAGGGCCTTCCCAGTTCGGCTCCAGCTTTCCTGTTTTTCTGAGGGCATCAGCTCGCCTAAGCACCAAATCACCGACCTTGAATTGTCTCTTCCTGACTCTTTTGTCATGAGCTGCTTTTGTCAGGCTTTTGTATCTTTCGATTCGTCCGCCGCCGCTTCTCTCCTTTCTTCTATGGTATCTAACGCCTCCTTCATTATTTCCTCGTTCTCCACCTCGTTGAACCATCGAACCCGATGGGACATTTCTCCGACTTCTGCGGGGATGACGGCCTCGGACCCGTAGACCATACTGAAGGGTGTTTCTCCTGTTGACGATCTAGGTGTGGTCCTGTACGACCATAGTACCGAGCTAAGTTCATCCACCCATCCTCCTCCCACTTTGTCTAAGCGGGTTTTTATCCCCTGCAAGATTGTCCTGTTAGTTACCTCTACTTGCCCATTAGCTTGCGGGTGAGCAACCGCAGCGAACCTTTGCTTGATATGCATACTCTCGCACTAGGACTGGGATCTCTTCCCATTGAATTGGGTTCCATTATCTGAGATGAGTATCTGGGGCGCTCCGTACCTGCAGCAAATGTTGTTAAACAGGAAACTTATGATTCTTTGCTCGGTTATGGTGGCCACAGGCTCGGCTTCTACCCATTTGCTGAAGTAGTCTATGGCTACTATTAAGAACTTTCTTCCTCCCGAGCCAGGTGTAAACTGCCCCATGATATCAATTCCCCATTTGGCGAATGGACAGGGCGCTCCCATGGTGATCATATCCTCGGCTGGGATATGAATTAAGGGTGCGTGCACTTGACATTTTTGGCATCGCTTAACCATTTCCACTGCTTTCTTGCTCATGGTCGGCCAAAAGAAACCAGCCCTTAGCGTTTTGCTAATCAGCGCTCTTCCTTTGGTATGGTCTCCGCAGCACCCTTCATGGATTTCTTCCAATACACTTCACCCTTCTTCTTCCGAGATGCATCGTAGGTATGGCCCGAGGTAGGACCTCTTATATAGCTCATCATTAATGCAACAGAACCTTGATGCTCTTCGCACAATTTTCATTCTTTCTTGTCTCTCCTTGGGTAATTCTGCCCTTCTTAGGTATGCCAACAAAGGAGTTCGCCAATCTGCCATCTCATTCACCTCCATCACCTGTTTCATGATGCTACTGGCCGCTCCTTAATCATCGTTTCGCGAGCGGCAATCCACTAAGGAGCTTCCCATCTTTGCTAGGTAGTCAGCTTTTGCATTCTCCGACCTAGGGATATGGATTAACTTCCATTCCCCTAGTTTTTTGGCAGCCTCTTTTACTTCCTCCACATACTTCTTCATCCGATCTTCATTTATCTCAAATTTTCCTTCTACCTGTTGTGTGACCAGTTGGGAATCAGAGTAAGCGATGAGTCGTCGTGCGCCCAAGTCTATTCCCAGCTGCATTCCCTTAACCAGGGCTTCATATTCGGCCTCGTTGTTAGATGCCCTGAAATCGAATTTTATGGCATACTCTAATTGCTCACCTTCCGGGGTAGTGAGGATTATTCCTGCCCCAGAACCACTGGTTGTCGCCGATCCATCCACATGCAACAGCCACTGTCCTTCTGGTGGCGATGGCATGGCCCCCTCTTGGATAAAGTCTGCTAGGGCCTGAGCTTTAATCGCCGTTCTCGGCTCATATTCCATGTCGTACTCCCCCATTTCTACCGCCCACTTCACCAGACGACCTGACACATTAGGTCGCCCTAATATCTCTCTCAAGGGCAAGTTGGTTCGCAATTTTATCCGGTGGGCTAGGAAATAGGGCCTCAATCGCCTGGCCGTAACCACTAATGCCAGCGCCCCTTTTTCTAACTCGGAGTAGTTCCGTTCTGCTCCTTGCAAGATTCGGCTCGTATAATAAATGGGCTTTTGTTTATTCATTTCTTCTCTTAGCAAGACCGAGCTCACCGCTCCTTCTCCCACGGATAAGTAGAATACAAGATCCTCTCCTGGTACCGGTTTGGTGAGTAGGGGCAGCTCGGCCAAATACTCTTTCAATTTTCCGAATGTCGTTTGCGCTTCCGGGGTCCATTCGAACTTGTTCCCTTTTCTTAAGAGTTTAAAAAATGGGAACCCCTTCTCGGCCGAGCGTGATATGAAACGGCTCAGCCCTGCTATTCTTCCCGTTAGTATCTGGATATCCTTTATATTTTTTGGAGGATTCATTTGCAGTACTGCCTTGACCTTCTCCGGGTTGACCTCGATTCCTTGTTCTGTGACCACATACCCCAGGAATTTTCCCGATTTGACTCCAAAAGAACATTTTGATGGGTTGAGCTTCATTCCGTACGTGCGCAGGTTCTCGAACGTCTCTTCTAGGTCCCTGATATGTTCTTCTGCCTTCACACTTTTCACTAGCATGTCATCCACGTATACCTCCATGTTTCTGCCGATTTGGGATTTAAAGATTCTGTCGACCATCCTCTGATATGTAGCTCCTGCATTTTTCAATCCAAAAGGCATGCGTACATAACAAAAAGTTCCCTTTGAAACCACAAAACTAACCCTCTTTCTGTCCTCGGGTGCGAGAGGAATTTGATGATATCCTTGGGAAGCGTCCATCATACTGAGTAACTCGCACCCTGAGGTTGAATCCACCAGCTGATCTATGCGGGGTAGCGGGTAGTGATCTTTGGGACATGCTTTATTTAGGTCCCGGAAGTCCATGCACATCCTCCACCCTCAGCCCTTCCCTACCATCACAGCATTGGATAGCCACTCTGGAAACTGGATCTCCCTTATGTGCCTAGCTCGGAGGAGCTTATCAACCTCTTCCCCAATGACCCCATCCATCTCTGGCCCGAAATGCCTCCTCTTCTGTTTTACTGGTCTTATGGTGGGGTCGATGTTCAACCTGTGTTCGGCAACTGTTGGGCTGATTCCCACCAGATCCTCAGCTGCGAACGCAAAAATGTCCACGAATCTTCTTAGCAGGCTGATGAGGCTTTCCTTTATTCCATCGTCCAACCGAATCCCCATGCGAGTCTTTGTTTCCGGCTTTCCTGGAACCAATTCTATTTCCAGTAACTCCTCGTTGGGCTTGACACCTTCTTCCTCAGCTTCCTCGGGTGTCTTCGATTGCTTATTCCTCTTAGACTCCGGATCCGACCCCGAGCTCAGTGTCCTCTTCCGCTTGTACTCCAGCTTTACGGTTGTTTGATAACAAGAACGGCGACAAAATGATCTCCTGCTACTTCTCCCACCTCACCTCCTACGGGAATTTTACTTTCATGTGCGCGGTAGAGGCTACCTTCAATTTGTTGAGCCACAGTCGTCCTAAATGGCGTTATAGGCCGATTTGGTGTCCACCACTAAAAATCGAGTGTCTTGACCTTCCGATGGGGCATCCGACCTAGTGCCACCGAAGCACCACTTCTCCCACCGGTTGCACCTCGGCCATACGTAACCCATAGAGCGCGGTATCTACCTTTCTCAATTCCACTTCCGTTCATCTGTTTGAAACAGTCATAGAATAAGATGTCTACCGAGCTTCCGTATCGATAAACACCCTTTGCACATCGTAATCGGCGATTTCATTGTGATGACCAACGCGTCATTGTGGGGCGTATGTATCCCATTATAATTCATGGGGCTGAACTGAATGATAGGCCCACTGCCTACAGAGGCGACCTCCTTGAGTTGATGACACCTAGCCTTTCGTGCGTGGGCTTTTCTAGCCTGATTAGAACTTCCGTCGGTTGGTCCCCCTGATATCATGTGGATCACTCCTTTTTTAGCTGGGGGAGCAGCGGGTCCCCGAGGATCTTCTCTTTTCACCCCCGCCCCTCCTTGGGGCATGGGTGGTTGCCTCCGACCTCCATTTATCTATTGATATGTGAACTCCATCATATGTCCCGCTCGGACCAGCCTCTCGATCTCATCCTTAAGGTGCTTGCATTCGTCTGTTTTATGCCCGTAATCATTGTGGAATCGACAATAAAGCTCTGATTTCGGCTGGGTGGGCCTATTAGGGCGAGATGCAGGCCACTCGATGACCCTGCTCATCTTACCCTCAACTGCTTCCAAAACCTGGGCTCTCCTCATTGTTAGTGGGCTGTATTGGTCAAATCTTGGTCGCCTTAGAACGATATCTTTCTTCTTCCGATCTGTTTTTCCCCGTGACATTTCTTCCCGAGGCAAATTTCCTTGAAAGGTGTACTCCTCCCGTCGTATCAATCTGCTGGACCCCCTTTCCCCATCCTCGGGCTTTTCATGCAACTCCTCCATATCCTTCTCAGTTTCCTCAACGTTGATGTCATTCGAGCATCGGGCTAAGACCTCATCGTATGTTCTGGCTGGTTTTTTAGCTAATGAGGTGCGTAACAACCCCGCCTCGATCCCGTGTGTCAAGGCACCGGTTTTTACTTCTTCCGACGACGAGGGTACCTCTGCACACGCCTTCGTGAATCGGGTCACATAAGCTCTCGCGCTTCTCCGAATATTGCTTGATACCGAACAAGGACATGAAGGTCTTTTGGTGCGCCTGGCGCTGCAAAGTGCGTCAAGAACGCGGAGTGAAAGTTTTGAAGCCGGTGATTGACCTGTGGGTATCCGTGGAACTAATCCCGAGTGACTCACTGCAGGGCCAAGAATGCCCCGCAACTCACGGCATCCGAGTATCTATGTAGTACCGCCATGTTCTCGAATCGGTATAAATGTCGGGTAGGATCTCGAGAGTCCATCATAGGTGAAGGTAACACTCTAAACCCATACGGAGCTCGGCCTGTAGTATGCCTTCCGAGAAGGGATGGCACGGATGACTTTCCATGTCCCTCCCCGCAACCCTCTGTCTCAACTCTTCCAGCTCGTCCCGCATCTTTGGATATCAAGGGATCCTGCGTTTTTTCCCGCCTAGATCGCTCCCATATTTTTGGATAACTCTCCCCATGTTCTTCCTGCCGATCAATTTCTTCCGCCCATCCGATAGGATGGGTATTATTTTTCGTGGTACCCTTTGCTTCTCGACCTCCCGGCTCTTCCGGATTGCACCGCGATTATGTCGGCTAAGGCTTCCTTCGCGATGTAATTGTGCTTGGTGCGACTTCTTCTATAGGGGTGACGGGTGTTTTCTCCAGAGTCGCTTCTCCACCCGCCGCTGCTAGTTCCTCTTCTAGATTTCTGGGTATTAACTCCCTTGTTCTCTTCTGGTTCATTTCTTCTGCCATTACTAACCTCACGTCTCAACTCAAAGTGACTCGATGTCACACTTCCCACAGACGGCGCCACTTGATGTAACCGAGCTGATCGGTCACCAAGAACCGGGTTAATCTTAGAAGTTTAGCTAAGAAAACCCAAAATATTTGAAGTACTCTCTTTTCTTTCTCTCTCTAAAATATGCTGTATTCTCAGAGTGTCCCTTTTTTGAGGAACCCCCTCTCTCCCTTTTATAGGAGGAGGATGCCTTGTTATCTGAGATTTTTCCTGATTCCTAGAGAGAATCCCGGATATCCAGGGATTCAAGCTGCGATTTTCCATCCCTGGATTTCCGGGATTGCGAGGTATGGGCTCTCAATCCCTGGATCTCCGGGATGGCAAGGTATGGGCTCTCAACCCCTGGATCTTAGGGATTCTGTCAGGTGAGTCAGGATCTTCTTTCTCAAGAGTTCGACCTTCCTGAGTTCGGTGGTTTTTAGGTCGGCTCATCCCTATTCAAATCAGTAGTTTTAGAGACCTTTGAGGTCGGCGACCTGTTATCGGATATCATAGGTCGGCGGGGACCTTCGAGGTCGGCGTCCTTCATCAGATATCCTAGGTCAACGGGGCCTCCGAGGTCGGCGCCCTTCTAACAGATGTTACAGCTAAGTGGGGCCTCCGAGGTCGGCGCCCTTCAAAAGGACCTTGGGGTTGTCATCTCCTTATCTAAGAACCTAGGTCGGACCTTTATTGGTCCATATTTTAAACCGGGTTTTCTGGGAGCGTACATTCGACGTCCTATCAACGTATATTATTTATTTTTCCCAACAAACTTTTTTATACATTTTTTCTAGGTAAGGCAAGTCCCTTGGCATACCAGGTTTAGTCGTACTAAAATATTATGCATCAGATTAAGATGCATCTTTAGCTTTTAACATTAATATGCTTTTAACATTTTTACTTTTTTTTTTTTACCGCTTAACTGCAACACAAGGCTTCTCAAAGATAGCATCGTTAGCAGAACGACACACAATAGGAATCTAGCTATAACCAAGTACATATTTGGAAATACCTGGACAAGAGGACCATTATCCTTTATTTCAGTAATAATCGTCAAGCCATTTGAGTAATTATCGGTTGCACAGTCACTAGGTTTCAAATAATCCTTTATAACCACCAACTGTTGAGAACTTCTCATGGACAATGCAATTAGTAGTGCGTCTTCTATTACTTCTCCATCCAATTATCTATCGGACACTTTTCGCAAACTGATGCATAACCTCTGTGTGGAATCGATATGTTATTAAGCAACAGTTGTTGCTGCCCGATATCACCTTTCATACATACAAGAAGAAAGAACTCCACTATATAGTCATGATCTGTAAAAATTGGTAATCAGATCCATTTCATTTATTTTGGCATATGCCTTTTTGTTAATAATGTTGATACAAGAATGAAAAGCCTTTTAATAGGCATTACAAAACAATGAGAAAAAAGGAAACTAATAAAAGTGAATCACAATGCTTGGCTGGAAAGGTGAGGGACCATCTTTGATAGGGAGTGGATCAAGGAGAAAATAATGCAGAGGTCAAAAGTTTCCAATACTCCCCCTCAAGTTGGAGCATGTAGATTTCGAATGCCCAACTTGCTCAGAAGAGAGTTGAGGTGCTGAGCTCCAAGGGCCTTGGTTAACAGGTCTGCAATTTGATTTTTGGAGCTAATGTAAACGGGTTCAACTTCTCTGCTTTCAACTCTTTCACGAACAAAGTAACAATCCATCTCTACGTGCTTTGTGTTGTGTCAAGATTTAACACCTTCCGACCGGCGATCGCCTCCGAGGCCGAGCGACCGACTTACTGCCGAGCGACCAAGGCAAGTCTGCCGACCAGCGACCAGGCGACCGATCCTTAGCCCAGCGGACATGCTAGACTGGCCAACCGAAGGTCCCAGGAGGAATCCCGGTGCCGAGCGATCGACACCAAGACGATCGCCTCTCGGTACTCGGCGACCGACCCTTGGCGACCGACCGTCTCTCGGCACCTGGCGATCTACCCTTGGTGACCGACCACTGGCGATCTCCATCCACTGGCCGATGGCGACCTCGGATGATCACCTAGAGACGACCGCTCATGTCGATCACCACCGACGGACACCCAGTCGGCGAAGGCCGAGCCTCAAGACTGGCACCACGTGCAAGGGCCGAGACAAGATCCGCGAATCTCGGGCCATTGACCAAAGCCTGATAGATTCCCTCCACCAGCCGACAGGCCGCCGAAAGCTTGTCAGTAGGGCCACATGTTGGCCCGACTCGGACACGTGATGGCTCCTTATTGACCGCCTGGCGCCCGGCGCCAAACATCGCATTGACTTTATTCGGACAGCAAGATCTTCTCGACTTTAGCTTTGACCCTGTGGATCGCCCCATTAAAGTATTGGCCGGCAGCGATCGCGTAATATTAAAATGGCCGGCAGGCGATCGGCAGCTAAAGGACAGGACCCGGCTGTCCCTATATAAGCATGGCTCCCAGCACTTGTAAAAAGGATCGAACCTTTACCCTAAAAAAAGGCTTCAGCTTCCTTCAACTCCCTACGGATTTCATACAATACAGAAGCAAACATCAAGCACTTGGCTAATCTCCAACTCTTGGCAACAGCTTTCTTTCGGTCTTACTTCTCCCGGCCTTTTCTCCTCGAGCAGATTATCGGCGGGACGAAGAACACCAAGCTTCGCTCAAGAGCCGGATTAACAGAGTCTTTTTACACTCATTGTATTTAGATTTCTCTCATTAATACTTGTATCCACGAATATTTGTATTAATAACATCTCGCGAGAGCATTCAAGCCCGGGCCTAACAAACCTGGCAAATCTTGTATTATTTATCTTCTCTCGGAAGTGCTCCCGCAATTGTTGTTTGTTGTCCGTCTTCCAGCAGTATTAATCTTCGGATAAATATTTTGGGCAACAACAATTGGCGCTAGAGGAAGGGGATCCAACCCTCGATTTTATATACCTACCGTCCCGAAGAACACTCACTGTTCTCTGTGCAGATAATTGAAGTGACACTCAATGCACTTCAAAAGAAATCCTTCGAAAACATGTCTTAGCATCCGCGTCGAAGAAAGCCGCTGACCAGCCGGCCAAACCCCCTGTTCCGTCCCAGTCCGAGCCGCAGCCGATGGTGGAAGGTAGCCGCCGCGGTCAGAGACGCTCGATCCCGTCCCTGGACGGCGGCCCAAGCCTCTCGCTCGATCGGTTCAACCAAGGAACAGATCAAGGGGCCCTGCCGTCCTACAGAGCGACGGAGTGCTCTCGACGCGCCTCCGGCTACCGCCCGGCTCTCGCCAAGATCAAGCGGAAGCTCAAGGCACTACTGGCCGAGCAATCGCCAGGAGGCTTTCGCCCGCAAGAAGAGGCGCTCGGCAGCCGGGGCACCTCTGTCTTCGATCGCCTGGGCAGTGACCCGACCTGGCGACCGGGGCAGTCCGGCCCCAGCTACGAGACGACGGAGTTGGTGTCCGTCACCAGGAGCTCGGCCTACCCGGCTCCCACAAGACGATCCAGCCGCCTGGCTCCCGCTCGCCAAATTCCCGAGGTCGGCAGCAGCGGGGTCCGGAGATCGGTACACGATCGCCTCGGCCCCCGCTCCCAAAGCCGATCCGCAAGCAGCCGAGCCGCGGCGATCGCCGCAATGCAACGTCAACTCAACGACATGAAGGCGCTCCTGCAATCCGGGGCAGGCGCCACCAAGACGATCGCCGCGCCGAGCGAGCCGCTCGCGATCGACATCGAGCTCGCCCCGGTGCAGCACAAGATCGCCCCTCCTCAGACACCCGTGTACCAAGGGCTATCGGACCCCCAAGCACACCTGCACAAGTTCAACATCTACATGACCGGGTGTGGGGCATCGGACGCGACCAGGTGCCGAATGTTCCCTCTGACACTGGACGACCTCGCCCACCGGTGGTACACCTCATTGCCACCTCGGTCCATTGGCTCCTTTAACGAGCTGGCGCACGTCTTCACAGAATACTTCGCCACCAGGGCCGCTCGGCCAGAAGGACCCCATCACATGTGGCGGATCAGGCAAGAGGAACAGGAGTCCGACTCGGACTACATCGACCGGGTAGACATGATCATCCTCAATGGCGAGCCCGTGAGCGATGAGACCGCCCTCTACGCGGTTCTAGGAGGTTTTCAGGGCTTCTCGCCTATGTTCAGGCATCTCACGAAGACCCTACCGACGACCTACGCAGCATTCCGGGCTAGAGCCGCTGATTTCCTGTCCAGGCAAAGGCTTCTTCTCAGCCTAGGAGTAGACCGATCGGCGCCCGTACGACGACCTCCAGTCTCCCGGCCCGATCGCTACTACCCAGCAGAGCCGGAGGACTCGATCCCCGCCTACAGTCCATTCTAACATGAGGGACTAGCCGCCGCCCGATCGCCAATATCGACCTACGAATAAAGCGATCGGCCGCCGAGCGACGATCGCCAGTCTTCCGGCCAGATCGCAACATCATCAGCAACCCGGTGGACACGATCGCCATCTACAGTCCAGCATATAACATGACGGACTAAGGCATAAGATCGCCTCCACCGCACATCATAAAGCCATGGCCCTGGCAGTCGATGGAACCGGCTGCTTCGGTCATGCAAGGTCCCTTTCGGCCGAGATCGCCTGCCCTTCGTTTAAATACGAGGCCGGCGTAGTCGGAGGGCTCTCCAACATTAATCAATGGACACACGCCACAAACCCGTCTCAACGTACACCGTCGAGGTCGGCCATCTCCATGGCTGGCCGAGGTGGAAGCAGAGCTAACAAGCCGCGGGCGTGGAGTTGATTCATCCGACGCTGCCCCACGCAAGGACTCCTCTAGACCGAGACCGCACGCCCTTCGTTTAAATACGAGGCGAGGCGCAGCCTAACAGAGGACCCTCATAATAAAGTGAGTCACGAGGCACTCATTGTCTTCGCGCACCAAGACACCGTCATGGAGTCGGTCCATCGATCTCCGCGACTGTGCACGATTCCTCAAACAAAGCGAAACCACCAAGTTTCCATGGGGGATCGGCCAATGTTGTTTTTTGCAGGTACAAGACCGAAAGATAGCTAAGCCAATCGACCATGATAGCCCAAGTCCGAGTCCTAAGTCAGCTCAGATCGCCCGTCCTCATCCATACACGATCACCAGCAAGAACCACCTCGCCCCATGTCTTCAACATAGGAGCAAGCTGGGGGGCAATTGTTGTGTCAAGATTTAACACCTTCCGACCGGCGATCGCCTCCGAGGCCGAGCGACCGACTTACTGCCGAGCGACCAAGGCAAGTCTGCCGACCAGCGACCAGGCGACCGAGCCTTAGCCCAGCGGACATGCTAGATCAAGCAACCGAAGGTCCCAGGAGGAATCCCGGTGCCGAGCGATCGACACCAAGACGATCGCCTCTCGGTACTCGGCGACCGACCCTTGGCGACCGACCGTCTCTCGGCACCTGGCGATCTACCCTTGGTGACCGACCACTGGCGATCTCCATCCACTGGCCGATGGCGACCTCGGATGATCAGCTAGAGACGACCGCTCATGTCGATCACCACCGACGGACACCCAGTCGGCGAAGGCCGAGCCTCAAGACTGGCACCACGTGCAAGGGCCGAGACAAGATCCGCGAATCTCGGGCCATTGACCAAAGCCTGATAGATTCCCTCCACCAGCCGACAGGCCGCCGAAAGCTTGTCAGTAGGGCCAACATTTCAGATGCGCTATCACTTTCGGAGATTTGTACCTTAAACCACCTCAAGAAAGTCTTATTATGTTCAATCAACAACCATTTCTCGCTCATTCGGTGATTCTTTGTCTTCAAAATCTTGTGAGCGGACAAGTACGGAAGAACCTCATCAGTGTTATTCAAAACGTACAACTGAGCTTGAAGCACCTTATCGCGATTCTTGGTTAATATTTTAACACCCCGTGTACCCTTTTCATTAAGTTTCCCATTATGTAGAGGCTTTGTAAGCCCGACAGATGGTGTTTGTGACATGTAATCTGTGCAAAACTCGATTGGTTCTTCTGCAATATACCTCTCAACAATAGATGCTTTTGGACGAAATGGGTTTTTAGTATACCCTTTAAAAATCTTTATGTATCGCTCAATTGGAAACATCCATTGCAAATAAACGGGGCCACACTCTTCAATATCTCTAACCACATGGACAAGTAAGTGAACCATAATATCAAAAAAAAAGGAGGAGGAAAATACATCTCCAATTGGCATAAGATAACAACAGCCTCATTTTTTCACTCATCCAAAACCAAAGGATCAATCACTTTGCTACATATAGAATTGAAGAAAAACACAAGCGAGTTGTGGCATTTCTCACTTTTTTAGGCAAGACGTCACGTATGTCCACAGCTAGAAGCTGTTGCATCAAGACATGACAGTCGTGAGACTTTAAGCCTACCAATGCTAGATTTTACATTGATACAAGACTCTTAATATTTGATGAATAACCTTGTGGCACTTTAATGCCTTGTAAATAATTACAAAAGCCGATTTTCTCTCTTTTGGATAAAGTATAAGAGGCCGGGGGAAGATAAGTTCGTTTATCGACTACTTGCAGATACAACTAAGGATGTATACCCATTTCCTCTAAGTCTTGACGATCCTGGACACCATCCTTTTTTCGTGTTTATCATTGAGAAGTGTGCCGATCACACTATCTCATACATTTTTTTCGACATGCATAACATCTATGCAATGTCTAACATCTAGATGTCTCCAGTAAGGAAGATACAAAAATATTGACCTCTTCTTCCAAATGTTTGTCGTAGCAGCCTTCTTTTTAGTTTTTCCAAATATAGTATTTATGTTCTTCACATGACCGTATACTTGCTCACTTGTTAAGGGCATCGGCGCAAGTCCATTTTCTGGGAATCCATTGAAAGCTTTTCGCAATCTACGATACGAGTGATGGCGATTGAGAAACCTCCGATGTTGAGCTTAAACTGTTTTATTTCCATATTTCAACTGGATGTATCTTGTGTTTTTTTCACATATAGGACATGCATGATGTCCCTTCACACTATATCCACTCAAGTTTCCATATGCAGGAAAGTCATTAATCGTACAAAATAACATTGCACGTAGCTTGAAACTTTGCTGGCAGTAACCATCAAACACATAAATCCCTTCATCCCACATCATTCTCAAGTCATCAATCAACGAACTTAGATAAACATCTATGTCATTTCCTGGTTATTTTGGTCCTGAAACCATCATTGACAACATAACGTACTTCCGTTTCATACATAAGCAATGAGGTAGATTATATATCACAAGTAGAATCTATAGCTGTGTGGGCTGGATCGCTGGACCGGTAATGCCACCATGCGTTGGTCCGACGGGATCATCATGGGAATCTATAGTTGTGTGCGCTGGATCGTTGGATTACCATGTGTTGTTGTTGTGTATATGTATATTATGGGCTTGCCATAAGTATACATTGTCGTTTTTGTTGTGATCATATTGACGTTGTCATATGAGTATGCATTTGTAGGTCTTATGTTAGGACCATGTCCGTATGTTGTATTGATCTGATCTCGGATTAGACTGACGTGATGGTAATGGTATTTCGTATCTTGAGGTATGTTCCGTATTTCCTTGATACTTGTCTTTGATGGACAATCGATTATCGTATTGGAATTGTTGACGTTATCCGATGGATTGAATTGGCCAGAGTTGGTATAATTTCCGTATCGCGAGTTATGATAATGTTTTGAGAACCTTGGGTATTGTTGAGATACCGTACAGATATTTCGGTATTATCTTATTGTGTTGTTAAGGATACGAATCGTGGATTTTCGTAAAGTTACGATGGTAAGATCACATTGGTCGTATTCTTACTTAGTATTTCCATTGATATGTAATTATTGACGTGATGTGATGGTTATCATTGTTGGATATTATGGGTGACCCCGTCGTGGGCTTTCTTTTTAGGTTCTTGGATTATCAAGCTTGTAGCGGTCGTGAAGAGATGAGCTTCCCGAAGGATACTGGCTAGGACATGTATTTGTGTATTGAGTTTCTGATCAGTTGTTGTATTCCGCTGCTAGGGTATTTTAATTGTTTATCTTTATCCACTGCGTGAGTATTTTTAAATGGCCATTTGGTATCTGGTAACTTAGGTTACTTTGGCAATAGTTTTCTAAATTTGTTCTGTCGGTGCGTGTAAGCGATAACTTTACGTATGTTTTTAAACTGTTGAGTTTTGGCATTTCGGGCCTTGTGGTTTCAAATGAGATTTTTACGACGGTTTTGTTAAACACGTTTTGTAAAATTTTCGAATGTTTTTAAAGGATGTACCATCGTTAGCCTCTTGGGCGTTTGTTAACGTTTGCGAAAATATCCTTCAGCCTTGTGGGTTCCATCTCGGGGCCCACGGCGCTGTAATATTTCCGGTCGGATCTGGGGGTGTTACAATACATTTCCTAAGTGTACCTATGAGGCGAAGAAGGTTTTTTGTCCGATGGGTATGGAGTATAAAAAAATACATGCTTGTCCCAATGATTGCATACTGTACAGAAAAGAGTTTGAAGAATTGCATAGGTGTCCTAGGTGTGGGGTATCACGATACAAAGTAAAGAATGATGGAGAAAACACACAACAAGGACCTCCCTCGAAGGTGTTATGGTATCTTCCCATTGTTCCATGGTTCAAGCGATTGTTTGCTAATACAGATAATGCAAAGAATCTCACATGGCATGCAAATGAGAGAAAATGCGATAGGCTAATTCGTCATCCAGCTGATGCTGCACAATGGAAGAAAATAGATCATTTATTTCCAGACTTCGGGAGTGAGGCAAGAAACCTTAGGCTTGGACTTTTCACAGATGGAATGAATCCGTTTGGTAACTTAAGCACCAAGCATAGCTCTTGGCCTATTCCCATGATGATCCCGTCGGACCAACGCATGGTGGACATACGACAACAATGCACGACTGCACAAGACAATAGTACACAATGCACGACAACAAAGATACACGAATGTATCACAACATGATCGACACAAATGACAGAAATGATTAAAATACTTGCTCTGAGTCTTTCGAGAGCAATCTCGATATCTAAACCATCACCAACCATTATTCTGAATATTCACCGATCCAAAACATCACGGATGGTAGATAATTCACGTTTTCATCAATACCATGATGTATCCTCGATAACAAGTATACCAACGACAATTGTAAATCATATACATTATGATTTAAATTCCCAAAACTCGAATACAACCTATAATCCCAATTCTCCTGTGATTACGATTTTTAAACATTGCTATACGAATTATAAACGAATGAAACTGAAACGATTCATTAAATATTATAAACTGAGCAAGTAATAACTTACCTCGATACCGATGAAGCTGTTACCAATTCCATTGCCGTCATCTACAAGTCCCTTGTCCCTGATCAATGCAATTCACGAACATTCTCGAACACGACCGCAAAGCATGGTTCTAATCACCAATCAATAATCTCAACCTATTATAATAATCGATAGACAACAAGTTCGACAACAATCAACAATCGATAAAACCAATTCACAAACCCAATGGCTCAACAATATCTCGGTTAACCACAAGTCTGATCAAACCAACTTAAACGATCACGAATTCATAACCGAAACAGAATATACTATCTTGCCTGATGACTTAGTGCACATTAATTACTTAACGTAGCGTGCGCTAAGTTGCTCCCGTTAGCATGCGCTAGGCAGTAGGCTTAGCATGCGCTAATGACACGCAGTTACATGTATTTCGGATACCGATAAACATATGGCGATTATGAAGAACACTAAGTGATTCTGAACCATGTTCAAAGCTATCAAAACAACGAAGTCCGATATCCTTTAACATACGAACAATCATTCAACTTATAATCCAACTCCTATATCCATATATCATCTTCCTCAATATCAACATCATGAAACATTAAGAATGTAACAACACTTCCATAATCTATCATTACAGGGAGTAATTATCAACAATAACATCAACATTTGAAACTGAGGAGAAGAATTAACCAACTAATCTCAAGAAGATGAATCAATACGATTCAAACCATACGAATCACACTAATATCATCATACTCCAGTAATCCATCTCATAATCATGCTTATCAACTTGTTTATGTAATAATCATCAACTCAAGAACATCAACATTCAATCCAAAATGAAATCCAAAGATGAAGAGTGATTACCTTTTTGAATGAATGGACTAATTCCCAAGGTTGAATCCATTTCCAAGAATCGCCAATGATTTGAAGAACAAAGCTTTAATCCATGATTCCATCTTTAATCTTGTTAAAGAGGATCATCCCTCAGTGTTTAGGAACTCCAAATGTCCTCCCAAGGTTCTCTCTATCGGTTACAATAAGGGAATGGACGAAATGAGGAATGACAGCCAACTACTCATATATATACACTGTACATTATTAACGTACGCTAACCTCTTCATTTAACGTACGTTACCAGTTTAGCGTGCACTAACATTCTTTGTTAGCGTGCGCTATTGAAGTCCAGAGGCTACTGCCTTACTGCATGAAATGATTTGCGTACGCAATGCCCATGCAATAGCGTACATAAAGGCCTGTATTTAGCGTACACAAACCTTCCATCATAGCGTGCGCTATTCATAGTTGACTTGCTACAGTCTGCACCTACCCCCGTGTCCCCACATGCCGAAAGTAACCTGACAAAGCCAAGATTCCTTTGGTCCGATCTGATTAGCGTGCGCTATAAATGTACATTAGCGTGCGCTAACCCTTCACAACAAACATCCGTTGACCTTGTCGGCACATGCGCCGAAAGTGACCGGGTCCAGACGTAGATTCCTTCTGATCTGGTCTGTACTAGCGTGCGTTATCTTTTGCCTCTAGCATGCGCTAAACCAGAACGATAGCGTGCGCTAGGCATGTATATTAGCGTGCGCTAATAATGTTACACTTAGCTATTTTCAGCTACTCTTGTCCAACGTCTCAACATACAAAATACGAATATACGGCATACTGAATACATACTCCTTCCAATAATATTCTCATACGATACACAATATCCTCAACTGCAATTGTCGACCAAGTATAGTAATTATACCAATACAGATGTCTTAGTCCTTCATTTATTTTATCCATACTGTACAGATTCCACGCTGTACAACATAACTCGGATAAAATAATATTAAATCACAGTAGTAGAAATTCCGGATATTACATGTTATACCACTTAAAATAAGTTTCGTCTTCGAAACTTGCAAGCCATTATATAAAAACCAACAAACCGTTCTACCAAAATATTCCGAAACCATCACAACAACGATCAATCATCATCATTAACGAATAACCAAAACAGTACACTTATATATGTGCCAACTCGACGATCTCCTGAGGTACTAGCAAGTGACTTCACTGTAAAGTCTCAATACATTTACAATAACAATTCCATGAGTCTCAACAAAATATATCATCTTCGGATGAAATAATCTATCCGTGTCAAATCCTGTCTGCCTGATTACACAATCAAGTCCCAATATGCTAAAAACCAATAATGCACGATACATCTGTGAAACAACTGCTCAACACAATGGCAACGAATCCCGAAACATCGACAGACAATCTGAACGCTCAGATGATCACCAGCAATAATCAACCAATAAATTAACCGAGAATATCATCGACATGATAAACTCTAATACGACCAATCCAAAGGTCAAAACACAGCCGAGAATATCATCATCATGATAAAATCCAATATTACCAAAGAACAATCAATGAAAATCGAGAATACCTTCACACGGTAAACTCCAACACGATCAACACAGAACCACAAAAACCGATATATGAGCGAATAAAGTTCACAAAACGACACACCAATCACATACAATGATCTCAATAAACATACCCGACTGGTGAACATACTCCTCGGCATACGAACAACCAATCACAAACCGACGAACATATCCAATCATATGTGGAGTGGGAATGACCACTCAATATCCAAAGCAACCAGCATGGGGTCACCATCCCCAATTCTACACTTATAAAGAAATCATTCAAAAATTATTATGGTAAAATCGCGCTACTACCATACCAATGGAATCACATAGTACATATGTTCCGATTTCACAAAATCCCAAGTTTCCAAAATAATATTATGTGCATGAATCTACAACATGCAACATATTTCTCTTATCTGATAATTCAACCGATCATCCCTGGATAACCAAACTACTATACTGAAGTTCGAATCTCTTTTACTCGTACCATACTGATGTCTTATCCAGTTCGTGAGTCACACTCAGAACTTCACCATGATATGCATTATGCACTAAATGCGTATGTATATCGATCATATTTTCAAAACCTGTTGGGAAAACAAAGACCCTGTATCGAAACAGCCGGGATATCCGATCCCTGTATCGAATGGTATTTGATAAAGAGGTTTTGACATATATGCCAATCCGAATACAGTAAAGGAAACTGTATCGAAGCTTTGAGGCTTTATCCTGTATCGAAGACCTGCATCGAATCAGCATATAGTGAAGCCCTTCAGTACAGCAAGAAGTCTTGTAAAAAGACCAAGTATGGAAACTGTCTCGAATCTCCAATACAGTTATCTTCCATACAGCTCACAACAGGACAAAGAAGGAATATCCAGAAGTCAAGTCCCGTTGAATAAAGAAGTATTTAAATACTCAAGGATAAAGTATTTAAATACGCGGTCTTGAATCTTGAATCCCGCGAAATCCGGATCGTGTCATAATCCCGTTGGAACGAAATCTCATTCAAACGGATACATGTCAACGGATATATGCTTCAGAGACTATATATATCTTATGAAGGCATTGAAGATCAGTAACCAGCAACCTAACACTCAAGCTATCAAAAGTTATCATCAGAGCAAAACATATCTCCAAAGCTTACTGCAATTAAGATCTAAAGAGATATACAATGCTCATCATCCTGAACAACACTTTATCAGCTGAAAGCTCTTAAAGTCAAAGTTGTTGTTCACCATCTGTTCTATACATTGAACAAACTCAAGATCAGCCCTGTGTGGACTGAACAATCTGTGCTTCTCCGGAACTGTGTGTGAAGGATTTTCATTGAAGAAGACGAAGCTTCAGAACTGTGTGTGAAGAAGCAAGTCAACACATTAGCTCAAAACCAATCTGTGTGAACGGTTTAAGCTAAGATCTTTATATCAATCGGTGTGAACGATATATTGATTGTGTGTGTTGTTATAATTACGTAGTTGTGTACGTAGTAATTATAATAAACTTTTTACTCCTGTGTGGAGGACCAGTGGACGTACAGGGGTTTACCTCGAACCACTTTAATTACTGTGTTATTTACCTTCAGCTTTTACTGTTTTAAAACACTGTGATATATTAAGTATACACTATACACTTAGTTGCTGTATCCACAGCAACCTACTGTATCCAAGACTTCCGCTACGCACTCAGATTTAAAATCCATACAGTTTGTTGTTTAAACTATTTTCCAAACTGTATCCAGTATACTTAGTGGCCAACAAGTGGTATCGGAGCGGTTGATTCTAAAAAGAATCAGTCATATTTCTTTTTAACCGAATCAGATTCAAATCACTTATTTTCAAAACAGTCTCTTTCATTCCTATATTATCAGTATGGATACTTCTATGATTAACAAACTCCCTATGTTCTCTATTAACGAATTTGACGACTGGAGAATTAGGATGGAAGCTCATCTTGCAGCAATGCACGAAGAGATGATTTTTGTTATACTGGATGGTCCTATCAAGATCATGAAGGTAAATCCGGCCGCAAGGATTGAGGTCCAAGCCCATGCTGAAATGCTCGAGAAGGAACGCGAGCAATGGACAACATATGAAAGGAAGCGAGCCAATCTCGACAATGTGGCTAAGAACGCGCTATTTGTCACTCTTGACAAAGGCACATTCTCAAAGGTAAAGAGCTGCAAAACAGCCAAAGAAATCTGGGATAAACTCAAGTTAATTTGTGAGGGAACTGAGCTCTCAAAAGAAAACAAGATTTCAAAACTAACTCAGCAATTTGAATCTTTTGAAATGAAACCAACTGAAACACTTGAGGAACTTGACCTCAGATTCACTGGTATTGTTGGTGAACTTGAAGCGTTGGGCAAAATTTACACCCAAAAGGAGAAGAACTTAAAAATTTTCAGATCTCTCCCAGCCCGATGGGACATTAAGACCACAGCTATGCGTGTATCCTGTAATCTTAATGAAATATCTACCTTTGATCTCTTCTCTGACCTCAAAGCTTTTGAGTATGATATTGACAGAAGAGAGAAAGCTGAAGAATCTCCTTCAAAGGCCACAGCTCTCGCCGCTGTATCGAACCGTCGACACAGCATGCCTAGCTCGTCGAAGCCCAGTCACAAGAATGCTGACAGTGACGACGACATCCTGTCCCAAGATGAAATGGCGCTTCTCATGCATAAATTCAAAAAGTTCATCAAACAGTCTGGAAAGACTCCCTACAGGCCCAAACCTGTCCACAAGGTAAGTACCGAAACATCATCTGGTGATGCTAACCTGTGCTATAACTGCAGGAAACCAGGCCACTATGCAAATAAATGTCCTCATCCCAAAGTCCAAAGATTGCCTGAGGCCGAGCAACAAAAGAGAGATGAAAGAAGACGTGCTTGGAAATACAAGCTCAAGGCCCTGATTGGAGAATCAGAAGCCTCCCCCACACCATCCAAATCAGCAGAATGTCTTCAGGTGGTCACTGAAAGTGATTCATCTGACGATGAGTTGGATGATAAAGCATATATGTGCTTTATGGCCAAAGATGTTCCAGAAGGTGAAGACAGCGACGATGAGGTAAGTTCAACCTCAGCTATTCCGTCAAATGCATCTCATACTTTCGAAAATATGATGAATGAATTTAAAAACATTCAAAAGGCCCATGAGACTCTAAAAACTGAGAATATACAGCTTCAATTAACAAATTTAGAGCTGAAAGATGAAAATGAGTTGCTGAAAATAAACTATGAAAATATGTCTCTTGATTGCGAAACCAGCAAGGTCGATTTTGAAAAACTCATGGAGAGCAATCATCAACTTGCTCATGAACTAAATGAGGTTAAAACCCACAATGAGAGCAAGACAAATGATTTGGTTCTACTACAAGCCAAAATCACAACTCTCTAAAAGCGAGAAACTGAACTTGAGACCATTCTCAAGTCGTTTGAAAAATCGTCCAAAAGAATGGAAGAAATTGAGCAACGGGCAACATGCTCATGATAAAAGTGGCTTAGGATACGGCTCATGTTCAAACAAAGGGAAAACTAGTACGGTGTTCGTCAAGAGTGTGGAACACATTCCGAATCGGAAGATACCCCTAGTCCCGTGAAGGAACTCTCAGTACCGAGAAAACCGAAGGCCGCAATTCCGCCCCGCAATCCTATACCAGACAGCGGAATCATAAGTCATTCCAACCTGTGAGGCGCACTCAACGGCATGCTCCCGAGCATATCAACGGCGTCAATGGCCGTTCGGAAGGAAGGTCAGATTCAACCACCAAAGGCCGCGGTACTATCGGTGCGGCTCGCGAGGTATTGAATACGAGCCCCGTTATCCCTCAAGACAAGAGATGCCGATTCGGTATCAACAACGGCATTGGGAATCCAAGTGGAGACCCGAGAAGACAAGGCTGTTAGGCCTAAGAAAATGGCTCCACCTCCTAGACGGCACTCGTCTTTGAATAATAATAATAACCACGAATTTTACATGCATAATAATTATCATGATTATAACGACTACGGATATGCCCCGCAGATATCGCAACACTTGCAGTATGTCCTACAAGAAACCAATTGCTGCCAGAAAGCTTGGGTACCTAAAGGAACTAACATACATGGACCCAAAATCAAAGGGGACCTAAATCTACCTAATTTCTTTGCTACAGACATTCTAGAGGAGGATACCTGGTACTTTGATAGTGGATGCTCGTCACATGACCGGAGATAGGAGCAAGCTATCTCGATTTTGTAGAAGGTCGCACTCAAAAGTTCGCTTGGTGATAAGTCTAAAGGAAGAACAAGAGGGAAAGGAAACCTACTTGTCGGGAAATTCAAGGTCACCGATGTTGCATATGTTGAAGGCTTACAGTATAATCTACTTAGTATTAGCGATTACGTGATAAACGGTTCTCGGTGAAGTTCTATATAGATCGTTGTAGAGTCAAGAACACCCAAACCAAGGAAGTTGTGCTTACGAGAAGCGGATCGGGTAATATGTACATTCTTGATCGAAGCCTATGAGCTCCTCAATTCCATGTTTTGTTGCCAAAGGCGCTGCAGATATTAGCTGGTTATGGCACAAGAGGATGTCTCACGTCAACTTCAAGACGATCAACAAGCTTTCAAGACAGGGAATGGTTAGAGGTTTGCCAAATGTGTCATTCAAGAAAGACAGCGTCTGCGGACCATGTCAGAAAGGCAAGCAAATCAAGTCAACCCTGAAAAGCAAATCCTACCTTTCAACCCAAAGAGTGTTGGAAATGCTACACATGGATCTCTACGGTCCTGTAGACCCAGTAAGTTTGGGAGGTAAGAAATACTGCATGGTTGTTGTTGATGATTATTCCAGGTATGCTTGGACGATCTTTCTTAGCAAGAAGAAGGAAACAACATCAAGGCTACCCGAGCTCCTGAGAAAGTTGCAAAATGAAAAAGCATCGACTATCGTGTGCATTCGTTCCGACAGAGGTACAGAATTCACTAACCGCTTTATAGAGCAATACTGTTCGGAGAATGGAATACAGCACGAATACTCAGCTGCCCGTACACCTCAACAAAATGGTGTTGCCGAGCGAAAGAATAGGACGTTGAAAGAAGCAACAAGGACAATGATTGCCGCAAGCAAATTGCCACAGCGTTTCTGGGGTGAAGCAACCAATACAGCGTGCTACACTCAAAACCGCTGTATCGTCAACAAGCACCACAACAAAACAGCATATGAGGTATGGAATAACAAAACTCCGTTAGTTTCGTATTTCCACATTTTTGGATGCAGGTGTTATATATTGAACAATGGGAAGGACCAACTTAGAACCTTTGATGAAAAATCAGATGAAGGAATATTCGTAGGATACTCCTCCGTCAGCAAAGCTTTCAGAATCTTCAATAAAAGGAAGCTGACGATCGAGGAATCAGTTCATGTAGTGTTCGACGAACCACACCATGACCCTACAGGAGTAGATGATATCACTCAGAACATTCACCATCTATCTATCTTGGATCCACCTACACCCATAGAACCTGTCGTTGATTTAGAAATCAACCACGCAGCTGTAAGAATCGATGTGGATGAAGCCGACTGCATGTCAAGTCAGTATCAGAATCTTTCGATATAGTACGGGAACCTGAATTAGAACCCGACCGAAGATGGTTGAGAGATCACCCGCAAGAGCTAATCATTGGAAACATTAATGCCGGTGTTTCTACTCGTAGAAGAATACAGAGTACACAAGGAAATGTACTTTGTGCACAAGAAGAATCTAATGCTGAAGTCTCACAGTTTCCTGAATGGAAATCTCAATCCGAACTTAGAAGACTTAATATGTGCACTATCGCTGTATTCTTAGCCGATCGAACTGTTTCGACCATAGACGCTCTTAACAACTCTCATTGGATAACATCTATGGAAGAAGAGCTTAACGGTTTCGAAAGAAACAATGTATGGTATCTTGTACCCAGACCAACACACCAATCGGTTATAGGAACCAAATGGGTATTTCGAAACAAGATGGATCGAAATGAACTTATCATAAGGAACAAATCCAGACTAGTAGCACAAGGCTATTGTCAGGAAAAAGGAATCGACTATGATGAAACCTTCGCCCCTGTAGCGAGACTAGAAGCCATTAGGATATTTTTAGACTTTGCCGCCCATAAGAGTTTTATCATATACCAAATGGACGTCAAAAGTGCTTTCCTGAATGGAGATCTTGCAGAAGAAGTTTATGTTGAACAACCACCAGGGTTTGCCAACACAGACGGTATCGATCTAGTTTACAGGCTAAGGAAAGCGCTGTATGGACTTAAATAAGCCCCTAGAGCCTGGTACGAAACCCTGTCCCAGTATCTAACCAACAACGGATTTGAGAAAGGTGCTGTGGACAAAACCTTGTTCAAGATACAGGAAGGTGATGACCTTCTAATGGTACAAATCTATGTGGATGATATTATTTTTGGTTCAACTAACCTTGCTCTATGTCAAAGGTTCTCTCATCTCATGCAAAGTAAATTTGAAATGAGTATGATGGGGGAACTTAGCTATTTCCTAGGTTTGCAGGTAAAGCAGTTGCCTACAGGTATATTTATCAACCAGGAGAAATACAGCAAGGAGCTTCTCAACAAATTTGGAATGAACACTTCCAAATCCTCGCCAACCCCTATGAGCACTTCCGTGCAAATTAGTGCTGATGAAGCCGGAAAACCGTTTGACCAATCACTCTACAGGAAGCTCATTGGTTCGCTCCTGTACCTAACGGCTAGCAGGCCCAATATCCAGTTTGCTGTTGGAGTGTGTGCGAGATACCAAGTTGCACCTAAGGAATCACACTTCAATACAGCTAAACGAATCCTGAAGTACATTAAAGGAACAGTCGATGCAGGACTATGGTATCCTAAGGAAGGCGGATTCGATTTAGTTAGATACAGCGACTCGGATCTCGGAGGCTGCAAGCTAGATAAGAAGAGTACAAGTGGAACTTGTCACTTTCTCGGACCTAGACTCGTTTCTTGGTTCAGTAAGAAGCAATTGGCTAACTCTCTTTCCACGGCTGAATCAGAGTACTATGCTGCTGGTAGCTGCTGTATGCAGATCCTTTGGATGCAGCAACAACTGTCAGACTATGGAATCAATGCTAGAGAGACTCCAATCATGTGTGATAGCACGAGTGCAATTGCAATCACGCACAATCCTGTTCTGCACTCGCGCACTAAGCATATCAACATAAAGCATCATTTTATAAGGAATCACGTCGAGAACAAGGATGTTCGCCTGGAAAAAGTTCATACAGACGTTCAGCTGGCCGACATTTTCACCAAACCGCTCGACACAGCAAGATTCAACATGCTCAGACAAGAATTGGGAATGCTACAGCAAGACTCCCTGTAAGTAATTTACTGTTTTTACTCAACAATTGAGGGGGAATGCTGTAAGACCCAAGAATACAGTATCCAACATTAATTATTTTTACACTCAGAATCGTCAATACAGCACTGTAGCGAGCGAAGACATATGAATCCTACAGCTGGTGTGTGCAATAATTAAGGGGGAATACTGTAGGACCCATGAATACAGCATTAATCCAAATATTGCTGTATGGAATTCAAAACCCATGAATGCATGTTACGGCCGTAAGGCATGATTAGTTACGGCCGTAACTCCTTGCTGGAAGTGACGAAAAACCGACCACTCCGTCTACTCGCTACAATCGGTGAATGATCCAACATACAATACTTGTACGAATGTAATTAAGTCCAATAACACGCGATAGATAATACTTCCAACACAAGACTACCATTCACGATGATTATGATAATACTCTCGTCTCGATCCTCAAACGGAGATGAATGACGATCGATAACTAATACACAGTTACAATATGCCAACGATGAATACAAATGAATGAATCATGAATGATGAGTGATTATTAATGAGTGAAAAATTACTGAGTGACAATTACTGACTGATAATTACTGAATGATAATGAATGAATTACAACCGGGTATTACATACTCCCCCCTTAAAAGGAGTTTCGTCCTCGAAAGTAAGGGTCAAACAACTCGGGATAACTCTCCCGCATATTATCCTCGGTTTTCCAAGTAGCCTCTTCGACTTCGTGTCTAGACCACTAAATCTTGACCAAAGGAATCGTCTTGTTCCTCAACTGTTTGATTCGCCGCTCTAAAACTCTTATAGGACGCTCCTCATACGAATGATCATCCGCGATCTCGATTTCGTCGAACTGAAGTATGTCACTCGGGTCGGAAACATACTTCCGCAACTGAGAGACGTGAAACACATTATGAATTCGTCTCAACGCCGGAGGTAATGCCAATCAATAAGCCAGACTGCCTACTCGATCCAAAATCTCAAACAGTCCGATGGATCTCGGACTCAACTTTCCCCGCTTCCCGAAATGGAAGATACCTCGACTTGGGGATACCTTGAACAAAACGTGGCCACCTGCCTCGAACTCTAGTGGTCGGCGACGATTATCTGCATATCATTTCTGTCGATTCTGAGCGTTCAACAAATGACTCCTGATCAAAGCTACCTTCTCATGAGCGGCTATAAGCATATCAGTCTCGATGCCGATTGATTCTGATAAGTCATCCAAACACAAAGAAGATCGACAACGAAGATCGTACTAGGCCTCGTAAGGTGCCATCTTAATCGAAGCATGCCAACTGTTATTGTACGTGAACTCAATCAACGGTAGTTGGCTTCCCAATCGTCTTTCCAATCGAGGGCGCATGCCCTCAACATGTCCTTCAATGTCTGAATAGTTCTCTCTGATTGTCCGTCGGACTGAGGATGAAAGGCTGTGCTGAAATTAAGTTGAGTTCCCATGGCACGATGAACTGATTTACAAAAATGTGACACGAATCGCCCGTCGCGATCCGAAACGATACTCTTAGAAGTACCATGCAATCTCACTATATATTTGATGAACTACTGGGCAAGTCTCTCGGGACCCCAGGTATCCTTAATCTCAAGGAAATGAGCTGACTTAATTAAACGGTCCACAACTACCCAAATTGTATTCATGCCGCGAAGACTCGTCGGCAAACTCATGATGAAGTCCATAGAAATATCTTCCCACTTCCACTCTGGAATAGGGAGCGGTTTCAGCATACCTGCCGGTCGCTGATGTTCTATCTTGACTTGCTGACAGGTTAAGCATCTCGAAACAAATTCCGCAACTTCTCGCTTCATATTACTCCACCAGTAATTCTGTTTCAAGTCTTTATACATCTTGCTAGACCCCGGATGAATGGAATAAAGGGTAGCATGATCTTCTCTAAAAATCGAGTTTTTCAACTCGTCATTCGCCGGTACACATAACCGATTCTTAAATCGCAATAGTCCATCCTCGTGGACCACAAATCCAGGGGCCTTCCCTTGAGCCACATCCTCTAGGATGCGCAAAAAAAATGTGTCTGAACCATGATTCTCCCTGATTGTCTCCTCAAGTGGCGATGATATCTCCAATATGCAAAGTTGCCATTGGACTCGCTGTAACTAGACCTCGATCTCGGGTCTAAGAAATTCCTGCTGAAGCTCCTTCTGAACTGTTAGACGAGCAAGCATTTGCTCCTGAATGGACTTGCGACTCAAGGCATCGGCGACCACGTTCGCCTTGCCCGGGTAGTACAGGATCTCAATATCATAATCATTGATTAGTTCCAACCACCGCCTCTGTCACATATTTAACTCCTTCTGAGTAAATATAAACTTCAAACTCTTATGATCAGTGAATATTTGATAGGTAACGCCATAAAGATAATGGCGCCAAATCTTCAATGCGAACACCACGGCTGCTAGCTCCAGGTCGTGGCTCGGATAATTAACCTCGTAAGGTCTCAATTGCCGTGATGCATAGGCAATAACCTTCCCATTCTGCATTAATACACATCCAAGACAGTGTCCGGACGCGTCACTATAAACCACAAATCCTTCCGTCCCTTGTGGCAAGGAAAGGACAGGTGCTGAAATTAACCGGCTCTTGAGTTCTTCAAAACTCCGCTGACATGCGTCAGACCACGTGTATTTCTTATCCTTTTGCAAAAGGTTCGTCATTAGTTGAGCGATTTTAGAAAATCCTTCCACAAACTGCCAATAATAACCGGATAATCCGAGAAAGCTTCGTATTTCCTTAACATTCTTCGGAGGTAGCCAATCTCGGATAGCCTCTGTCTTCTGAGGATCAACACGTACACCGTCTGATGAAATTACATGTCCGAAAAACGTCACTTCAGACATCCAGAACTCACATTTGGAAAACCTTCCATAGAGTTGCTCCCATCTTAACACGTCGAGAACCTGATGAAGGTGAACCTCGTGCTCCTCTCGGTCATGAGAATAAATCAAAATGTCATCAATGAAGACAACCACGAACTGATCCAAATTGTTAATGAAAACTCAATTCATTAATTCCATGAATACCGCATGTGCATTAGTTAACCCAAACGGCATTACCACGAACTCATAATGACCATAGCATGTTCGAAACGCCGTCCTCGCGATATCCGACTCTCGAATTCGCAACTGATGATATCCAGATCTTAAGTCGATATTGGAAAATACTAAAGCTCCCTGAAGTTGATCTAAGAGATCATCAATATGGGGTAGAGAATACTTATTCTTGATCGTCACCCTGTTCAACTCCCGAGAATCAATATACAAACGAAATGAACCGTCCTTCTTATTGACAAATAACACTGGTGCTCCCCACAAGGACGCACTCGGTTGGACTTTTTCGAACAATTCCTCCAGTTGATTCTTCAACCTCTACATTTCCGTCGGGGCCATCCGATACAGTGCCTTCGATATTGGAGACGTACCAGGCTCTAACTCAATCGTTAATTCCACATCTCTCTGTGGGGGTAAACCAGGTAACTCGTCTGGAAATACATCGACATATTCTCTCACTACCGGAATATCTGCCAACAATATTGATGATTTCTCGGTCTTGGCCATATAGCACCAATAACCAACACACCCCTAACTGAGTAATTTCACTGCTTTCATCAAGTTGATGACTCTCCCGGAACAACTGAGATTACCTCCCTGAAAAACACATTCTACCCCATCGTCCGAAATGATAGTGACCATACGCTTACGGACACTAATGATGGCATCGTGACGATCCATCCAATCAATACCCAAGATGACATCGTTTCTCAGTAAATCTACCACGATTAGATCTGCTAACCAATCACGGCCACGAAGTTGAATCGAACAATTCTTAATCTCACGATTCCTAATAATTCGTCTACCATCAGGTAGACCAATGACATACGGCTCACAACTAGTAGCACTACCCATACGTAGTCAACTCAAACATGGTTCGGAAATGAATGAACGCGATGCACCAGTATCAAAAAGGGTACACACAGGTTGAGATAGAATATCGAGTGTACTTGAGATCATCCAGGCCTCCGGATCATCGGTCTTCTGCATCTCATAAATTCGGGGCTTGCCAGCGCCCGAACCGGACACTCCCGTCTGATAGCTTTTGGCTCCGCCTTTGTTTGCTCCTGTCAGAAAAAACGGGCCTTATGCCCAGCAATCCCACAGTTATGGCATGTGATAGTCTGCCTCGGACACTTGGTGCTGACATGACCAGGTTCTCCACAATTGAAACAGGTGATGGCCGAATTGGCTGCTCGGGACTGCGATTCCGCAGGTCTGGGCGCCACAGGAGGTCGCTCAGAGAAAGTAGAGTCCGCACGAGGCTTCTTGAAGGTTGTCTGACCGCCTTCAGACTGATTACGATTCTTTGACTTCTTGTTAGCAGATGAAGGTTGCTGCTTAGCAATCTCCTTGGTCGTAAGCTCATAAGTAAGAGCTTTCGCGATGAATTCGGCCAGAGTGGTGCAATTGTGATTAAGTAACTGCATCCTCATACGAGGTTTCAACCTCTTGCTGAAATACTTAATCTGATCCATCTTGGAGTGAATAATAGATGAGGCGAAAGGAAGAAGTTCCTGAAATTTCTCAGCGATGGCGAGAAAATCCTCGTCTGCTGAAGGGTCGGGAGTGAGTAATTCTGATAAATTGGCCTCTCTGAGTGGGCCCGGATAATATCTCTCCATCATGAGAGTCTTGAATCGATCCCAAGTACATGATCCGTCGGTGGGCTTCAACGATAACCACCATGAATGAGCGCTCTTACCCAGGTAGTAATCCGCAACTTAAACTTTGTGTCCTTCGGGACACTCTACCATAGCAAATAACTTTTCAAAATGCTCGAGCCAGTGAACACTATCTGCCGGTTCATATGAACCCTCATTTCTATTACAAGGCTGAAGAATTGAACTGACCTTAACAGGTACAAATAAATGGAAGTAACTGAATTAAGATACAACAGTTATGACAATACTGAAAATACAATTGTTCAACAGTAACTTATTAATACATCACCAAATTCAAATTCATCATAAACGACTACGTACTCGAGTACTTATTGAAATAATCAACAAACAATAGTCAAATACACCCGACCGGAACATCACTCTGCACCCTCGTCGTCATGCAGCTCCAGTGGTTGTTTTCCCGTTCTCCTGGATCCTGAACATAAACAAAATTTTCACCCCCGAAGGGGTTAGCACAACGATGCTAGTACAAGTACCACAACATATTATTCATATCTCACGAAGAATAAAAACGTAAACGACAAAAAAATACCAACGAGTCTTCTCCTACGAGAAATTCATAAATGACATACACAACTGATAATCACAACATGATATCATAACATACACATGGTAATTCCGACGATCCAGTGTTCACTGTCTAGAACCCACGATGATCCCGTCAGACCAACCCGTGGTGGAAAAACCCATTCGATGATCCAGTGCATGCTAGCATAGATCCCCCGATGATCCCGTCGGACCAACGCGAGGTGGACATACAACAACGACATACAAGCACGACAATATGTATAACATCAATACATAAAACAAATAAGGTGCTTGCCTCGATTCGAAGACAAGAACAATACTTCCATGAAAACAAACACTCGAAGGTCGCCCCCTTCAATCAATCACGTAACGAGCTCAAACCTTAACAAAAGAAATAATATAGAATTTATCTCACATCGTACGAATGTCTAACAATTCGATTTACGGCCAAAAGCTCATAACATGCAATCTGCCTGAACTTCTTAGCGCACGCTATGTACTCTGTGTAGCGTGCGTTAAGTTTGCTCGATAGCGCACGCAAACAACAAAGCCTAGCGTACGCTAACTATGCATGGTGAGTACTTCACTGATCAGCCGACTGACTCATCTGATGGCCTAACGTATGTTACGTACCAAACGTAGCGTACATTAACTCATGCTCGATAGCGCACGTTAATCTACATAGCTTCGCGTGGGCTAACTGTGCATGGCAGTTTACTACTGGGTAGTAGACGGATCTCAACATGATCAAACCAAATGAAATCCTTAGTGTTAGCTCATGTTACCTCCATGAATATCATGTTCATACGGTTATGAATGATCTTAAGGATAACAACAACTTCGGATTCAAGAATATGTATACTATTATGAAACTATATTCCATTTCAAATACCAGTCTTCATGCGATGATTCGGAAGGCTTGACGGTTGATATTAACACCTTTATCTCAATCAAAAGCTATCATTCTATAGTTTGATTAACATTCCATCTTAACAAGATAAATACTTCCATGATAAATCCTTGATATCCGTCTAACAATAGTGATGCTAAAGTCAAGTCCATGATTGTTACGAAGACACCTACTAAATTCGGATTTACCAATGATAGAAACTTCTTCTACTTGTTCAATGAAATAAGATTCAAATCATGAGATTTATAATCAAGGTACTAAGGCATATTCATCTCAATATTCCCAACATGATGTGCTTTGGATAATTCATCCAAGAAGATCGATACTTGATAACATGATCATCTTCTTCTCCATAACACGAATCTAGAGTTGAAGATAGAATCAACATACCTTAATATGACGAAATCACTAAACCACAAGGTAGAATCCGACTCCGGTTGGTTATATGCCACTTCAAGGTGTTACTTCTCTTCAATGATCACTCACAAGTGATAACCAATATTCAAGGATTAATAAGATGTGTTCTAAGTGTGTTAGAAGGATGATTATAGCTCTCTGGCCTCTCAAGAATGAAGAATGGATGAAGGAAATGTAAGCCAAAACGGGTTGTTGTCTCATTTATAATATTCTGCACTTTAGCTAACTAGCGCACGCTACAATACATACTTAGCGCGCGCTAATAAGCGTTGACTCCAAATCTGTCCAGGTTCGTCCGCGGGAATCTTATCCGGACCCATGTCCCGGCTGGCGCATGTGCTAGCCGCCTACCTCAATAATTCAGTGTCTAGCACACACAACTCCTACATACGTAGCGTGCGCTAGTAATAGCCGATAGCGCGCGTTAAGCTACATTCTTAGCGTGCGCTATCACGAGTTTGCATGAGAATATTTGCATGATGTTATACTTAAGTACAAGGATGCCAATGCAAGAAATATCATACTCCAATAATCAAAACCACAAATCCGAATAATACAGGGTTTGAATACAGATGAAATACACAGTAATAAATCCGGATATTAAATACTCTCCTACTAAAAAGGAGATTCGTCCCGAAACTCAAGACGAAAATAACTCGGGATATCTGGATTTCATACCATCTTCCATTTCCCATGTGACTTCTTCCACTCCGTGGCGTGACCATTGAACTTTGACCAAAACGATTGGTTTGTTCCTCAACTGCTTAACTCGACTCTCGAGTATCTTGACCGGTCTTTCTTCAAACGTCCCATCTTGAGCAACTTCGATCTCGCCGAAATCAATGATATGACTAGGATCTGGTATATACCTCCGTAACTGGGATACGTAGAACACGTTATGAACATGGCTCAACGACGGCGGCAATGCTAATCTGTATGCTAACTCTCCAACTCTCTCAAGGATCTCAAATGGTCCGATATATCTCGGACTCAGCTTTCCTTTCCTTCCGAAACGAAGTATTCCCCGAGTAGAAGAAACCTTTAAAAGTACGTGGTCTCCCGTACTGAACTCCAAGGGGCGACGGCGTACGTCTGCATAATATTTCTGGCGACTATGGGCGGTCAACAGTCTATCACGAATTAAAGCTATCTTCTCTCGAGTCTGCACGATCAACTCTGGTTCTATTCCGATCAAGTCTGATGAATCGTCCCAGCATAGGGGCGATCTGCATCTCCTCTCGTATAATGCCTCGAATGGTGCCATCTTAATGGAAGCATGCCAACTATTGTTGTAGGTAAATTTAATCAACGGTAGATGAACTTCCCAATCAGTTGACCAATCTAAGGCACAAGCCCTCAGCATATCTTCCACCGTTTGAATAGTCCTCTCCGATTGTCCATCAGTTTGTGGGTGATAAGCTGTGCTGAAATTCAATTCGGTTCCCAAGGCCTTATGAACTGCTTTCTAAAAGTGAGATACAAAATGACCGTCTCGATCAGAAATAATGGTCTTCGGCGTACCATGCAATCGAACTATCTCCGAAATAAATACTCGTGCCAACCTCTCTGGTCCCCACGTGTCCTTAATGCCTAGAAAATGAGCTGATTTGGTTAAACGATCAACTATCACCCAAATCATGTTCATTCCGGTCTTGGTTTTTGGCATACTAGTGATAAAGTCCATCGATATGTCCTCCCACTTCCACTCAGGAATCGGGAGCAGCTTCAACATCCCGGCAGGCCGTTGATGTTCGATTTTAACCGGCTGACAAGTCAAGCATTTCGAAACATAGTCCGCTACATCTTTCTTCATGTTGCCCCACCAGAAATTCTGCTTCAAGTCCTTATACATCTTACTGGTGCCCAGGTGGATAGAATAGGGCGAACTGTGAGCTTCCTTTATAATTGTCTGTTTCAGAACATCGACATCGGATACGCAGAGTTGGTTCTGAAATCTCAAAACTCCATCATCATGGATTACGAATCCGGGGGCCTTCCCCTTGATCACTTCATCACGTAACCGAATCATCAGAGGATCATCTTCCTGTCTAGATTTGATTTCTTCGGTTAATGACGAAGTTATTTCCATCATGCACAGTTGTCCTTGGACTCTTTGTAACCACACCTCAATTCCTTCTCGAATCTTCTCTTGTTGAAGGCTAAGTTGGGAGGTCAGCGTCTCCAGCATCTGAATAGAAATAGGCTTGCCGCTGAGTGCATCGACCACTACATTCGCTTTGCCTGGATGATACAAAATCTCCAAGTCATAGTCCTTAATCAGTTCTAACCATCTTCTTTGCCGCATGTTCAACTCTTTCTGACTGAAAATGTATTTGAGACTCTTGTGATCCGTAAAGATCTGACAGTGAGTGCCGTACAGATAATGCCTCCAGATTTTCGAAGCAAAAACTACTGCTGCTAGCTCCAAATCATGTGTTGGGTAATTCACTTCATAAGGTTTCAGCTGTCGCGACGCATAAGCAATCATCTTGGCATTCTGCATCAATACGCACCCGAGTCCTTGGTTCGAAGCATCACTGTAAACTATAAATCCTCCAGTTCCCTGTGGAAGTGATAGAATCGGTGCCATCATCAATCTCTTCTTCAATTCATCAAAACTAGTCTGACACGACTCATTCCACTCAAACTTTTGAGTTTTCTGCAGGAGTCGAGTAAGTGGGCGGGAAATTTTGGAACATCCTTCCACGAACCGACGATAATACCCAGCAAGTCCTAAGAAACTTCGGACTTCTTTCACATTCTTTGGAGGCTTCCAATCCAAAACCGCTTCGATCTTCTGCAGATCTACTCAGACTCCTTCAGCTGATACCACATGACCGAGGAACATTACTTCCTTTAGCCAGAATTCACACTTAGAGAGTTTGACGTATTGTTGTTCACTTCTCAAAAGTCCTAATACAATCCGCAAATGTTGTGCATGCTCTTCCGGGTTCTTAGAATACACCAGAATGTCATCAATGAACACGACCACAAATTTATCTAAATATTCGATGAACACTCGATTCATCAACTGCATGAATACAGTAGGTGCATTAGTGAGACCAAACGGCATCACTACAAACTCATAGTGTCCGTAGCGAGTTCTGAACGCTGATTTCGGAACATCAGATTCTTTAATCCTCAGTTGATGATACCCTGATCTCAGATCGATTTTAGAAAATACTGTTTCCCCTTGCAACTGGTCAAAAAGATCATCAATCCGTGGCAACGGATACTTGTTCTTAATCGTCATCTTGTTTAGCTCTCGATAGTCAATACACAGTCGAAGCGATCCATACTTCTTTCGGACAAAAAGGACTGGCGCTCCCCAGGGTGAAACACTTGGCTGAATATAGCCTTTATCCAGTAACTTCTCTAGCTGCTTCTTCAGTTCATACATTTCAGTAGGTGCCATACGATACGGCACCTTAGAAATTGGTGTAGCTCCGGGTTCCAGCTCAATGGTAAATTCTACATCCCTTCGTGGAGGTAGTCCAGGTAACTCGTCAGGAAATACATCTGGAAATTTGTTAACAACAGGAATGGATGAAAGTTCCACAGTTTCGTCTTCTTTCTTCATTGCATAACACCAGTACCCGGTACAGCCGTGTTTCAACAATTTGACAGCTTTCATCGCCTTAATCAACTTTCCTGAGCTTCCTGGTTTCCATCCCTCAAACAGTACTTCGGAACCATCATCAGCGATCAGTGAGATATTCCTCCTTCGGTAGTTTACAATTGCTTCATATCGATTAAGCCAATCTTCTTAGTGCACGCTAAGTACTCTGTGTAGCGTGCGTTAAGTTTGCTCGATAGCGCACGCAAACAACAAAGCCTAGCGTATGCTAACTATGCATGGTCAGTACTTCACTGATCAGCCGACTGACTCGTCTGATGGCCTAACGTACGTTACGTACCAAACGTAGCGTACATTAAATCATGCTTGATAGCGCACGTTAATCTACATAGCTTAGCATGCGCTAACTGTGCATGGCAGTTTACTACTGGGCAGTAGACGGATCTCAACATGATCAAACCAAATGAAATCCTTAGTGTTAATTCATGTTACCTCCATGAATATCATGTTCATACGGTTATGAATGATCTTACGGATAACAACAACTTCGGATTCAAGAATATGTATACTATTATGAAACTATATTCAATTTCAAATACAATTCTTCATGCGATGATTCGGAAGGCTTGACGGTTGATATTAACACCTTTATCTCAATCAAAAACTATCATTCTGTAGTTTGATTAATCCTTCCATCTTAACTAAGGCATATTCATCTCAATATTCCCAATATGATGTGCTTTGGATAACTCATCCAAGAAGATCGATACTTGATAACATGATCATCTTCTTCTCCATAACACGAATCTAGAGTTGAAGATAGAATCAACATACCTTAATATGACGAAATCAATGAACCACAAGGTAGAATCCGACTCCGGTTGGTTATATGCCACTTCAAGGTGTTACTTCTCTTCAATGATCACTCACAAGTGATAACCAATATTCAAGGATTAATAAGATGTGTTCTAAGTGTGTTAGAAGGATGATTATAGCTCTCTGGCCTCTCAAGAATGAAGAATGGACGAAGGAAATGTAAGCCAAAACGGGTTGTTGTCTCATTTATAATATTCTGCACTTTAGCTAATTAGCGCACGCTACAATACATACTTAGCACGCGCTAATAAGCGTTGACTCCAAATCTGTCCAGGTTCATCCGTGGGAATCTTATCCGGACCCATGTCCCGGCTGGCGCATGTGCTAGTCGCCTACCTCAATAATTCAGTGTCTAGCGCACGCAACTCCTACATACGTAGCGTGCGCTAGTAATACCCGATAGCGCGCGTTAAGCTACATTCTTAGCGTGCGCTATCACGAGTTTGCATGAGAAAATTTGCGTGATGTTATACTTAAGTACAAGGATGCCAATGCAAGAAATATCATACTCCAATAATCAAAACCACAAATACGAATAATACAGGGTTTGAATACAGATGAAATACACAGTAATAAATCCGGATATTACATGCCATCTATGTCATCTGGACCATCATGCCCTGCATAAAAGCGAGTGGGTCAACCGGAACACCTTCTGACTGAGCTGTGTCCCGGGTACGACTCCCTGACAGTGAATGATCATTTCTGGGTGAATGAGTGGCAGCGTCGCTGCTCGATGAATTAGCATTGTTCCTCGTGTTCGCGCGTGTATTCACACGAGCTCTCGGGTTTCGGCCCACACCGCATCCTCGTCCCCCGCGTCCTCTGCCTGCTCTCTCCATACTGAAGTAGGAAAGTCACATGATAATTATAGCTCTCGTATGAATATAACATTATGATTACGTCATGAAATGATGAAAATGAGCATACGCGCTCTAACACAGTGATTATATGAATGATTAACTGAGGTGACATGATTATCTGAAGAAATTCTTGAAATTATTATCTTCGACAAGTTAACAAGATTAATGATATGATCCTCAAGATCAAAAACTGAACAGTGAAATGAACTGAGTGATTAATAAGTTAACATGATCGACATGATCAAAATGAATGATGATGAGGATTGTTGACTGTTGAATGATGAATGAGTGATTCTTATTGCCAGAAATTATACCATGCCTTAGAAATCTTACAGTTCTCTCAGTCTGAGGGGCTCGGCATTTGCATAGGTCACACGTGACGCGAAAGTCCAATGATACTAGTCTGATGATGATGATTTCAAATGAGACATGACTCGGAAGGTAGTATTGAAAACCACGCTCTAATACCAACTCTGTAACACCCCAAACTAGGCGACTATTACAGTGTCGTGGACCCACGTCTGGGACCCACCAGGCGAATGAAGTTTAATGACTTAAATAATATAATCATAGTACCGAACCACATTATATCATCCATTACTCCGATGAGGAGTTTCATTATAATACACCCAAGATAATACAAAATACATGTATACTTTATATGGAGATAAAATATACAACACTGAATAAAAATGAGTATTCAAACGGAAGTCTGCAGCGGAAATAAAATGAAGAACACGAATGACTGAAAAGGACTGGGGCCCCCTACTAGTATCACTGGGACTCCTCGCTGTCAATGTTCTCTTCCCGTGCTTTTGCCTTGACAGGACCTGAAAACAATTTCTCCCAACGGGGTCAGTTACACAGAACAACAATCCTCAAGAGTTGAATATACACAATCATGATATATCTTAATTATGAAATTAAGCTAAAGAGCGGCATCGTAGTACGCCCGTAATGGTATGTGCATGTGCATAAGACGAGTGACCGGACACACCCGTCCTTGTACCTAATTAGTCTTATTGAGGTACGTTACCGTGTGCACAGTCAAGTGTGTCGGTGAACCCGAACACATGACCATCATATGCCCAACTAAAAATCCCACACATCACCACCCGGCCACGCAATACGAACCCAAAAGGTCACATGAACGAGAATGACCATGATGAATATTAATGAATAACAATCCGACAAAGTCAAGAATGACTCACCGAGATGAAATAATAGTGAACTGAATGATAGCTCAATGAAATAATCGGAACCGTCATTTCTTGTGAATGAAATGATTATTCGACAATTACAAGTCTCAATACAGTTAATACATTATGAATGAATTATGATTATGACTGAACAACAACGAAAGGAATGAATACCCTTTTAACCGAGTAAGAATTAACTTACACAACACCGGTGAAGAATGTCCTTCCACGAAAAAACGTCCTAAATAAGGTGTCGGTCGCTCGAACAACCTTGAATAACACAATTACCAACAATCCGTTCAACATAAAAATCAAACACGATTATAACTAACTCAAGACATCGATACGACTAAACCAAGTTCATTGGGGCATTATATCAAACACGTTGTAACCAATCTTCGATTGTTTACAACCAATCCTTAATTATACCCATATCAAATCCCCAAGGAGTGTTTCAAACCAACAAAACATCTTCAATACAATCAATAATCCAATATGAATATCTAATTTGTGATTTCAACAACAACTAATCGAAAACCCCCAAATCCAACTCATTATTCAAAGTGTTCTTGAATAATCTTTCAATAATCCAATGAATATTCATACACACTGATAATCGTATGTATATCTCTTCATACAACATGATTATAATGTCCAAAACATCATATCTCAATACAAAATCGAAATCCAAGATGCTGAAGAATTTACCTCTTGAAGATCCAAATACTTTGATCCGATGAACACGTGTTAAATCGACTATCCAAGCTTCACAAATGAATGAAGATGATGAAAACCGAACACCCAAGTGATTGATGATGAAAAACCTCTCCCTCAAGCTCTCTCTCTTGGAAACAATGTGAAGAAATGATAAAAATGAGCTCAAAGTCCCGTGTAAGTCCTTAAGTACTGCCATGGTTACGGCCGTAACTCGGCCTACTTACGGCCGTAACATCCCAAGTCAACGGCCTTACGGACGTAACCAGCTATGTCATATGGGCGTAACTCAACTTTGTCCAACCATCTGCCGACAAACATACGGCCGTACTCGGCAAGACTTATGGGCGTATGGCACCTTCGTCGAAACTGACTGGGCACCCTGCTCGAAACGTATGGCTGTAACTAGCCAAGCCTTATGGCCGTACCTGCCTTATCTTACGGCCGTATGCCACAACCCTTACGGCCGTATGCCCTCTTCGTCCGTCATGACCTGAAAACCACGAACGCATGTTACGGCCGTAGCCTACCCATCCTTACGACCGTATCTCACCTTCGTCCAAATCAACCTTAAACCAACGAATGCGTGTTATGGCCGTAATGCATGATTAGTTACGGCCGTAACTCCTTGCTGGAAGTGACAAAAATCCGACCACTCCGTCTACTCACTACAACCGGTGAATGATCCGACATACAATACTTGTATGAATGTAATTAAGTCCAATAACACACGATAGATAATACTTCCAACACAAGACTACCATTCACGATGATTATGATAATACTCTCGTCTCGATCCTCAAACGGAGATGAATGACGATTGGTAACTGATACACGGTTACAATATGCCAACGATGAATACAAATGAATGAATAATGAATGATGAGTGATTATTAATGAGTAAAAAATTACTGAGTGACAATTACTGACTGATAATTGCTGAATGATAATGAATGAATTACAACCGGGTATTACAGATTAGGCACGAGACCAGACGTGTATCTGATCAATACTCGTGGTTGGCTCGTACACGTACATATTTCCAGATCAGGCGTATCGTGACGTCCATCTTGAGTCTTATTGATTGGTCGTTCACAGTCCATGTATAATCGGATCTGTTCGATATTCGGGTTTGTCTTCGAGATCCCATATATGTGATTTGTATATGGTTGACGATTTTATTTCCTCGTGTATCTGTCCCTGTTGATCCTTTATTGTTCTTGTTGGAGTTACCATATCGAAGGTCAACTTGTTTGCTATTAACCCTTTATTAATCTCACTTGGAGTTACCATATCGATGGTCAACTCATTTGCTATTAACCCTTTATTAATCTCGTTTGGAGTTCACCCTATCATTGGTAATCTCGTTCGTTATCGATACTTATTGATTCCGTTTGGGAGTTTGCCTTACCGTCAGTAGTCGCAGTTGTTGATCCCTTATTGCTCTTATTGGAGTTTACAATATCGTTGGTATTCTCGTTTGTTGGTCCTTGATTGATCTTATTGGAGTTTACCGTATCGTCAGTATTCTCGCTCGTTGATCCCTTATTGCTCTTATTGGAGTTTACCATATCGTTGGTATTCTTGGTTGTTGGTCCTTGATTGATCTTGTTGGAGTTTACTGTATCGACGGTATTCTCGGTTGTTGAACCTTTATGCATCTTATTGAAGTTTATCGTCTCGTCGGTATTCTCGGTTGTCGATCCTTTATTGATCGTGTTGGGGTTTACCGTATTGTTGGTATTCCTGGTTGTTGGTCCTTCATTGATCTTGTTGGAGTTACCACATCATGGTATTCTCATTCGTGGTTGATCCTTTGTCGATCTTGTGTGGAGTTATCATGTCATTGATATTCTCGTTTTGATGCATTGGTTGTTTATTATTATTGATTGTGTGAGCATTCATACTTTGTATGAGTATACTGGGCTTGTCATTGTTTCGCGGCAGTTGATCTACAGATGCATCGTATGTTATCGGTTTTATCAGAATTGGGATTCAATTGTGCGATCCAGTGAACAGGATTGGTCATGGATAGATTACTCCGTATTTGAGATATATTTATGTCTTCGAGAATCTTGGCATTGTTTGAATACCGTATAGATGGTTATTTCAAATTCATTCATTACTTGAGAATACGAGGTGTGAATTGAGGTAAGGGTTGATTTGATATAAGTTACCACGAATTGGTAAGGTTATTACGGTAAATTAAATTAGAAACATTCTTACTCTGTAATTACATTGATATGTAATTGTTTATATTGATGTGATCGTTATCATTGTTGAGTATTGTGGCTGACCCCGTCATAGGCTTTATCTTTTAGGTACTCAGAGTTCGAGCTAGTAGCGGTCATGAAGAGATGAGCTTTCCGGTGATACTAGCTATGGCATGGTTATTGGAATTTGGGTATTCTTTTCTGGTTGTTATAATTCCGCTGCAAATGTATTTAATCATGTCTCTATCCGCTGCGTGTGTAATTTTTTAATGGCTTTCAGAATTTTCCTAACTCGTGTATACTATCTAAATGCCCTTTTGGCGTATTTGCCCTTTACTTTCAAATGGTATTTTATGATGGTAATTGGGAACTATGTTTTGCTAAATATTTGAGTATTTAAAACATTACCGTGTTAGGCCTCTTTGGCGTATTTGAAACGTTTGTGAAAATGATTTTAGCCGTGTGGGTTGCAATGTGGGGCCCACGGCGCTGTAATATTCGCGGTTGGCTTTGGGGGTGTTACAGAAGATGGTATCGGAGCTTGGGTTTCGTAAAACCCGGGCGTGTCTGTTATGTGGCTCTACCGGTGCGGTAGTAGCGTGACTTTTGAAAATGATTTTCTGACTTTCGAGTCAAACCAATTTTTGGAGGTTCCAGAAATTTTGAAATATTTTCAAATTGCGATATTTGCGATGCCGGTGTTTTGTTATTGTGTTGAGACATTGTATGGGAGTCGTATGCTAGTATCACGGGAGACCATCGACTTCACGGACCTGTAAGTATGTCCTTTCAGTTATTTGGTTTTGATGATGATTATTTGAGCATGGTGACATGGTTTTGAGATATTTCGGGATTGAGATATCGATTATGACAGGATTTTAAGTTTCGAGGACGAAACTTATTTAAGTGGGAAGATATGTAATATCCTAGAATTTCGCTACGATTTTTCGCATTATTTCATCTGAGTTTTACTGTACAGAGTGGGACGGACACAGTATGGGTGGATAATTTTGCGAACTGTGACAGCCATGCCAGTATGTCTATCGAGGTTATTTTAATTCTAGGATATTACATGCTTGATATGTTTTTTCGATGTCGGATATACTATATGAGTATTTGTACAATTGTCGTACTTGGTCGACAGTTGTATTTGAGGTATCGTGCATCAGAAGTATCGTATGATAATGATATTGGGACGAGCATATGTATTCAGTATGTGCGTATACGTAGTCAGTATGTCGAGACAGACAGGAACAGTTGGATTTTGGCCAAGTATAGAAGGACATTACGTACGCTAGCGTTAAGGACTTACGTACATTAATTTACATGTTTTATGTACATTATGCCTAATGCATTACGTACGTAACAAAGGGAATCGGATAGGACCGAGCTGTGGTCGGCAGGTGGGGCCGGTGTCGGTAGCTTTCGGCACGGATGTGGACAGGCGAGTCAACCTCGAGCATTACGTATGCTATGCATGGTGTATTACGTACGTTAAGAGGGTAAGTTACTGTAGCAAGTCAACGGCTATATTACGTACGCTACGGAGAAAGGATTACGTACGTAAGGCTTTGTACGAAATGAGTCAGTTGCCTCTGGGTCAGCATTACGTACGTTATCATGGATATATAACGTACGTAAAGCCTGTTACGTACGTTAACTTTGGCATATTACGTACGTAACGAGCTGGAAATTTATATAAGTGAGATGCCCGTCACTTCGTTTTTCCGGAACTTCATTTCATTTTTCTTCGCCCCTCAACACTCAAAGTTAGATTTTGGATTTCCTAAGTCGATTGTGAGCCTATGAACATTGATTTGGAGCTTGAGATGTGGAGTTATCATCGGTTCTTGAGGTGGTTACTTGTGTATTTCATTTTCTAAGAGGTATGTTGGATAATCCTCTCTTTGGATTCGGATTTTTGATGTTGTTGTTGATGATTAATTCGTATGATGATAGTTTATGGAGTTGTTGTGATAATTCTTGGTATTCATGGGAATTTTGTTAAGGAGGATCATGATATGATGATTTATACCTTTGATTATGTTAGTTATGACGATGGAATCATAGTGTTCTTGATGTTCTTGGTAGTGTTGTTACGATTCATGATGTTATGAGAAGTGTATGTTGATGAACATAATGAAATTCATCTTGAATTATGAATGAGGATTGTTTAAATGTTAGAACACGTCGGATTATGTTGTTTTGTTGGTTACAAACATGATTATGGATCGATTCATGTTCTTGAAGAACTCTTGAGTTATATGTCGTGATTTTACGGAAATTTGAAAGATTACGATCAATTTCGGCATATGGTTATTTGTGATGAAAACCAGTAATTGAATTTCTATGAATTTACAAAGATGAGCCGTGTTAATCCGAAATTAAGATTTAAGTCGGAACCAAGAATGTTGAAGACATTGTTAGAATTATTGATTATCGAATTTCGGCTTGTATTCATATTGTTAAAAGTTGATATGGTTTGGTTTCGTATGATCGAGATATCGTTGAACCATTGAGTTTGATTGGTTGGTTATATCGGTTGTTGATTGTTGTTGAACGTATCGTCAATCGATCATTGCATTAGGATGCGTTAAGTGATCGTTGATGATTAATCGTTGTGCTGCGATTGGAATTGGAGAATGCATGGATCGCCTTGGTCGGGGCTGCGGAGCTTGTAGATGAAGACGAAGGGATTGGTAGCAACTTCATCGTATCGGTATCGAGGCAAGTTATGCTTGTTCAGTTCATAATATTTCATAAATGGTTTCACTTTCATTTCATTTATGATTCATATAGCAATGGTATCATGGAATATGAATTGTCGGGATGATGGTATCTATATTGTGCTTGGACTAAGATAAGTCATAATGTATATGATTTTAAAGATGTCTAGTGGAAACGGAGACGTGAATTATATTTCGTCTATTGTATGAGAAGTTAGATATCAAGGTTAGTTATCATGCCGAGATTGAACTCGAGATGGTGGGTTGGTATTAGTAACGCACTGTAATTCATTTTGGATTATTCGTATAACCGTGTATTCGTTCAGGGATGTTGGTTGTGGAAAGGTTAGCGTCTCCAGCTTGAGGTAAATTAATATTGGTAGATTATGATAATCATCCTGTTGCATTGTTGTATATTTATGTATTGATGCTTCATGTGATGAGTGTGCATCGTTGTTGGTATATTTTGTGATAATGTCCGGAGTATTCCTGTGTAGATGCTTCCGTGACCCTTGGTTGCGGCGTTGGGAGTTTATGTGTTGATATATCTTATGGAACTGTGTTGCGGGGTAAAACCTGAATGGTACCCACGTCCAGAGTATTCCTGAGTAGATGCTTCCGTGACCCTTGGTTGCGCCCTTGGGAGTTTATGTGCTAATATTATATGCATTGTTGAGCATGCTGTGAACTATTGTCTGACGGAAGTATGACATTGTGGTCGTGTCGGTCTTTCATGATCGAGTTATCGTTGCTCACTTGGAAAGTCTTCTGACCCTTGTTGGATAGGCGTTTCTTCGAGTTTCATTGTCATGTTGTATCGTGGTATATCTGGAGTCAAATACGTTATGATCGGTCTTGTGTAAGATTTTCCGGGCAGGCACGTGTAGCATGTGTTGGTCTCGACCTCACATTGAACCGTGCACACGAGACATACTTTGTGAGACTGATTAGGCACGAGACCAGACGTGTATCTGATCAATACCCGTGGTTGGTGTAACACCCCGAGATATTCGGAATAATTACAGCGACGTAAACCCTTTAAGTAAGGATTTACAAGGCTAATTTTAAAAAGAGTGTAAATATAAACCAATCGTACAACTGAAGCTCAAATACAGATTTGGTTCAACCGATCAAATAAGTTAACTTATACAACCATATCGAAAGGACATTATTAAATCAGACGTACTCGAGTACTAAAATAGACCAAGGAAACACATCACAATAACAATAAACATCAACCACATCATTGGGCCATTCCATCGTCCTGTCGGTACTGTGGTTGCCTCCCCGCTCCTCGGCTACCTGAACATCAAAACAATGTCCACCTCCGAAGGGGTTAGCAAAACAATGCTAGTACAAGTATCATCATACAATAAATCATTAATGCATCAGGAAACATGCAAAACGGACTTCCGCCACCGGAATCCAACGATGCGAATCCTCACGATTCCATCAACACTATACAAGGTAATCCAGTGATCCAGCGCCCTCAGCATAGATCCCCATGATGATCCCGTCGGACCAACGCATGGTGGAAAACCCGTCCAACGATCCAGGCGCCTCAAGATAGATCCCCATGATGATCCCGTCGGACCAACGCATGGTGGACATTCGATCCAGCGCCCTCGGCATAGATCCTCATGATCCCTCGGATCATTTAAACCATAAATCCATCAAGTATGCATACACATATGCATTTCAATACGCTCATCAATACGAACAAATAACAACTAATATCACGAGAATTTTCAAATACGTCTCATATTCAACAATATGAACAAAACCACAAGCATGATCAAAGTTTCAATATAAGTCGAACTCGACATATGATACTTGCCTCGGAGATGGCAAGAATGTAATACTCCGACAAACGTCACGCGTCCGTATGTCACCGCCCCATGATCGACCCCTATGCAAGGCTCGCACCTTGTTCAAAAAGAAATACAAGGAACTTAACATACCACTCGATACTAACATACGCTCACCGAATACTAATATCAAGATCGTAAAGTAGTGACACTAGGTTGGTTCACGGTTAGAACACTAAGTAAGAACTGAACCGGGAACGATAAGGCACTCTATAAGGGCTGAACGATCATTTCGAATATGAAGTACCGTTGTTTAAAAGTTCATTGTTTCACAAGGTGTTGAGGGTTTCGTGTTAAATAAGGAAATGAATGTCAAATCCCCATATGATCGGCCAAGATGATTCGACCCCCAAAATTACTCAAGACGACAAGCATGCTTAAATATTTCGCAAGGAAAACGACACTACGGTGATTCGGTTTAAGTTCAAGGACCTAGTCGATATATATATATGTATTACCTCAAGAACATGGAGGACATTGTCATAACAATTTCTTCTAACATATATGAATTTCTCCAATGGAACACAAAAAGGAATCGGAGAATAGAACTGAAATCATGCTTATTACTCCCACGAATTAAGGATGCTACAAGTTAAGGTTTCATCCACCGAGGCTAAATCAAGACTCTACGTAATGAAAGAAAGATAAGGTATAATCGGGTTCTAAACTACAAAACATGGTGCTGGACTCAAAAGATCATTATCTAGTCCAAAAATTTCCAAAACAAGCTCAAAGTATAGTTTAAGAATGTAAACTCTAGCTTGGTGAATCGTAACATACCTTAAGAGATGAAAGAATAAGAAAATCTCCAATAAACTCTTCACCGGAAGCTTGATCACCAACTCACCCGGTCTAAGCTTCCCAAATTCGGAGGTAATTGATGATATGAGGGATATGAGGTGAAGGATAGTCTCAAGAACACAAAAATCGGCCAAGGCAAAAGTGGGAAATGAAGTGAGGGTCATGTTCTATAAATAGATTTCTAAGCATTACGTACGTTATGCAATAGCCCCTTACGTACGTAACAAGCTTAACGTACGTTATACCCTAGCCTTTAGCGTACGTAATCGCCTGACCAGAGTTCCCTGGACTGATTTCGCCATTCCTTTACGTACGTAAAACCCGCGTGACTACGTACGTAATACTCATGTCTATAGCGTACGTAACACATGTACCATAGCGTACGTAACGCCTATGTCCAGGTTCATGCGGGAATCATACGAATCTTCCCCGGCCCTCTCTTCGGCCCCCACAAGCCGACCCTTATCCGAACCCAAGTTGACTTAGGTTACGTACGTTAAGAACATCAGATAACATACGTAACACTGCATCCCTAGCGTACGTTATGAACGCCTGTTAACGTACGTTAGTACGTGCGAAATCATGCATGCAATGCTTAAAGTTATAGAAACATAAGGGCACAAATACGGGAAACCAATCTACGATTTATAACATCACGAAGTCGAAATAATACAAGGTAAATACACCATTTATTCGGGCATTACATACTACCCCTCTAAAAAGAAGTTTCGGCCCGAAACTTAAGACGAAAATAATTCCGGGTATCTCGACTTCATACTCTCCTCCGTCTCCCAAGTTGCTTCTTCGACTCCATGTCGAGACCACTGAACTTTTACCAAGGAGATCGGTTTATTCCTCAACTGCTTGACTCGACTCTCGAGTATCTTTATTGGTCTCTCTTCGAAGGTGCCGTCATTAGCTATCTCGATCTCGTCGAAATCAATAATATGACTGGGATCTGGTACATACTTCCGCAATTGGGATACGTGAAACACGTTGTGAACGTGACTCAGCAATGGCAGTAAGGCCAACCTGTATGCTAAATCCCCATCTCTCTCGAGGATCTCAAACGGTCCGATATATCTCGGACTTAGCTTGCCTTTCCTCCCAAAATGGAAAATTCCCCGTGTAGGAGACACCTTCAATAGTACGTGATCCCCAATGTCGAACTCCAGAGGGCGACGACGTACGTCCGCATAAGACTTCTGTCGACTCTGGGCAGTCAACAGTCTTTCTCTAATCAAAGCTATTTTCTCTTGAGTCTGAACTATCAATTCCGGTTCTGTCCCGATCAAATCCGAAGAATCATCCCATCACAGGGGTGATCGACATCTCCTCCCGTACAAAGCTTCAAACGGTGCCATCTTAATAGAAGCATGCCAACTGTTATTGTAGGTGAATTCAATCTATGGCAAATGGACTTCCCAATCAGTTGACTAATCCAAAGCACAAGCTCTAAGCATGTCTTCTACTATTTGTATAGTCCTTTCGGACTGACCGTCCGTCTGAGGATGATAAGCCGTGCTAAAGTTTAGCTCGGTCCCCAAAGCCCTGTGAACTGCCTTCCAGAAGTGCGACACGAAGCGACCATCTCGATCCGAAATAATGGTCTTCGGCATCCCATGTAATCTGACTATCTCCGCAATAAATACTCGCGCCAACCTCTCGGGTCCCCATGTATCTTTAATTCCTAGGAAATGAGCCGACTTGGTTAGTCGATCAACTATAACCCAAATCATGTTCATTCCCGATTTTGTCCTTAGCATACTGGTCATGAAGTCCATCGAGATATCCTCCCACTTACACTCAGGGATCGGAAGCGGCTTTAACATTCCGGCAGGTCGCTGATGTTCAATCTTGACCTGCTGACACGTCAAACACTTCGAAACGTACTCTGCTACGTCCTTCTTCATATTCCCCCACCAGAAGTTTTGTTTAAGATCCTTATACATCTTACTCCGCACAGGTGAATGGAATATGGCGCGCTGTGAGCTTCCTTCAGAATAGTCCGTCTTAAATCACCATCATTGGGAACGCAAAGTCGATTCTGAAATCTCAGAACTCCATCGTCTTGTACCACGAATCCGGGGGCTTTTCCCTTCTTTACTTCATCACATAATCGAAGGATCAGAGAATCGTTCAGTTGTTTATACTTGATTTCCTCGACTAGTGATGAAGTCAGTTCCATCACATAAAGTTGCCCTTGGATTCCTGGTGCCCATACTTCAATCCTTTCTCGGATCAGTTCTCGTTGAATGCTGGTTTGGGACGTAAGTGCTTCCAACACTCGAAGAGAAACAGGTTTTCGGCTCAAGGCATCGGCTACTACGTTTGCTTTCCCCGGATGATAAAGAATCTCCAAGTCGTAATCCTTGATCAATTCCAACCACCTTTTCTGCCTCATGTTTAATTGTTTCTGACTGAAAATGTACTTGAGGCTCTTATGATCGGTAAAGATCTGACAATGAGTGCCGTACAAATAATGTCTCCAAATTTTCAGTGCAAAGACTACAGCTGCTAACTCCAGATCATGAGTCGGGTAATTAACCTCATACGGCTTCAATTGCCGAGAAGCATAAGCAATCACTTTATCCTTCTGCATCAATACACAACCTGGACCACGATTCAAGCGTCGCCGTATACCATGAATCCATCGGTCCCCTGCAGCGGCGCTAATATAGGTCTTTGTCGTCAGCCTCCTCTTAAGTTCGTCAAAACCACTGCACTTTGCTCATTCCACATGAATTTTTTAGTTTTCTGTAACAGCTGAGTGAGTGGACGAGCAATTTTGGAAAATCCTTCTACAAAGCGGCGATAATATCCAGCAAGTCCTAAGAAGCTACGGACCTCTTTCATGTTTTTAGGAGCTTCCCAATCCAAGATTGCTTCGACTTTCTTCGGGTCCACCTGAACTCCGTCGGCTGATATCACATGCCCAAGGAAGGTTACTTCCTTAAGCCAGAACTCGCATTTTGAAAATTTTGCATACAGCTGTTCCTTCCTCAAGGTGCTCAAAACCACACGCAAATGCTCGGCATGCTCCTCTGCGTTCTTCGAATATATCAGGATGTCATCAATGAAGACGACCACAAATTTATCCAAGTATTCCAAGAATACCCGATTCATCAATTGCATGAATACTGCAGGAGCATTGGTAAGTCCAAACGGCATCACTACGAATTCATAATGCCCGTACCGGGATCTGAAAGCAGATTTCGGTATATCCGATTCCTTAATCCTCAACTGGTAGTATCCTGATTGCAAGTCAATCTTCGAGAATAGCCTTGCCCCTTGCAGTTGATCAAACAAGTCGTCGATCCGAGGTATAGGATACTTATTCTTGATCGTCATCTTGTTGAGCTCCCTGTAATCAATACACAGTCGGAGGGATCCGTCTTTCTTCCGGACAAAGAGAACGGGCACTCCCCAAGGAGAAACGCTAGGTTGGATATAGCCCTTCTGTAACAATTCCTCCAGTTGCTTCTTGAGTTCATACATCTCGGTTGGCGCCATGCGGTATGGTGCTCTGGAAATAGGAGCTGCTCCAGGCTCTAATTCGATAGTGAATTCCACTCCCCTCTGCGGAGGTAACCCAGGTAGTTCGTCAGGAAATACATCTGAGAACTCATTCACAACTGAAATAGACGAGAGCTCTACTCCTTCCTCTTTCCTCATGGCATAGCACCAAAGTCTGTGACATCCCTGCTTCAGTAATTTCCCAGCTTTCATTGCCTTGATCAATTTTCCCGAGCTTCCCAGTCTCCATCCTCGGAATAAGTGTTCAGATCCGTCATCAGCAATGATGGAAATGACTCTCTCTCGGTAATTCAGCACAGCTCCATAACGGTTGAGCCAATCATCCCCGAGAATTAAATCGTCACCGTAGATGTCAACTACAATAAGATTCGATGGCCAATCTCTTCCTTCTATAGATGCTGGGAAATCCCTAGCTTCTAGGGTTCCCACAATTTTCTCTCCGCTCGGTAATCCCACAACATAAGGTTCACAGTTATACAAGCACGAGATTTTCAAACGATTAACACAGTTCAAAGATATAAAAGAATGCGTGGCTCCTGAATCGATCAAGACACTAACTGGTTGCAAAAGGATCTGAATCGTGCACATGCAACGGTGTGTTCGATCTCGGATTTCCTCATTTCGTGCAGACGGAGGAACGGACCCGGATGGATGCCTCTCTCTTCCCGGCGTTACTGCTGCTGAAATCCACTCTGCGTATGCTGGTTCACACTCGTCTCCCTCGGGAGTACGATGCAGTACCAAAAGATCGGGTCGCATTCCCACAAAATGTTGCACGATGTCCTTCTGTCCACACTCGAAGCAGTCACGGCAGCGCGAAACAATCACGTCGAACATGTCCCGCTTTGCCACGGTTATAGCACTTCTTCCACAATATGCAAGCTTGATTGGTGCTGCCGGAACTTCTTTCCACCTCGAGAAGGATGCGGAGGTCTCTGGATGAATGAAAAGAGGGCCCGGCCCTGCGAGGCCCGCTGCTCTTATCCTCCGTGAAGTTGCGGACACCTTGTTTCTTTGCTTCCGTCGATTTCTCTACTGCTGCCTCTTTCATATCATAGGCTAACGCCTTGTCCTGATACTGTCGCAAGGTGGTACATTCAAATCCGGACATATACTGCTGAATTTTCGGCTTCATTCGCATGTCAAAATGAAAAATCTTCTCCGCCTCGGTCCTGACCAAGTGGCGCACATAAGTCAGCTGGTGATTAAAAGTCTTAATCACGTCCGTCACAGATGCTCCTGAATCTTGTGGTGAGAAAAACTCCCGAACTCGGGCTTCTCTAACTGGGCGAGGACAATACTGCGCCTCCATCATCAACTTGAATTCCGTCCAGTCAACATTGTGCTCCTCCGGTCGAATGGCCTCCCACCAGTCGAAAGCCTCCCCTGTCAGAAGGTACTGGGCGACCGGAACCTTCCTATCGTTGGGACAGTTAATACCTGCAAAAATCTTCTCTAATTCCTTCAGCCAGTGATCCCAAGAAAGCGTCTCAGCAGAACCGTCAAATTTCGGGGGATGCAATTTGACCAGCTCGGTAAGCCATTTATCTCCCCGATTTTCCACGTTATGCTGCTGTCCCATCGCCGTCTGCATGCGATCCACAACTTGAGAAAACTGGTTTATCTGGGCAACCACCTGCTGAAGCACTCCCGGCACGTTAGGATCTGCATTATTATTTGCCGATCCCTGCTGTCCCCCGGAATGTGAATCCGTTTGACTAGCGGCTATCTCTGGGGTAGATACCAACTCTTCTTGCCTCGCATTACCACGACCGCGTCCGCGTCCACGACCTCCTCTCAACATACTGTAAACATAAATACTCAATATCCAGGGCAAACTTTTCTAAAAATACATCCATCAATGCTCACAAAACATGAATTAAATACAACGGTAGTATTCGAGATTAGGAAACTTACAACCACAGTCCACACGACGATGCTGGCTCAGCAGTGATGTTACGAACGACCAATAATCAAATAACGTAAACAGACCCAACTAACCCGACTGCCAAGATATCCATGAATCTTATCTCCGATACCATATTCTGTAACTGTAACACCCCAAACTAGGAGGATAATACAGTGCCGTAGATCCCCAACTGGGACCCACCAAGCAATTGAAAATGAATGAATTATACAGGATAAATGTAGTACCGAACTACATTACAACAATAATTACTCCGATGAGGAGTTTAGTTACAACACACCAGGACAATACCGAATACTAGTGTATTTTATATGAAGATAAAATACACCACACTGGATGAAACGGAGTATTCAAATGAAAGTCTGCAGCGGAAAATAAAGGACAATAACATGAATAAAAGAAAGTTCGGGGGCCCCAAGTAGTATCACTGACTCCTCGACATCAACTCGCTATTCCGTGCGTTTGCCTTGCCACGACACGAAAAACAAAATCCCGGCCGAGTCGATTAAACAGAACAACAATCCTCAAGGGTTGAAAATACACAATTATGAATTAATCAAGTTATGAAATATTCTTAATTATGAATTTATTTGAAGAGGAGTATCATAGTACGCCCGTAATGTTCTGTGCAAGTGTACAACATCCGTCCGTGTACCTAATTAGTCTCACGAGACAATATGACCCGTGTGCACGGTCTAATGTATCGGTGAACCCAATACAATAACCATCGTGTGCCCGACTAAAAATTCCACACAGCCACACCCGGCCACGCAATATGAACCCAGAAGGTCATATGAACGAGAATGACCATAATGAATATCAATGAATAATAATTAGACAAGGCCAAGAATGACTCACCGAGATGAGAGTAATAATGAAATGAATGATAGCTCAACGAAAAGATTGGAACCGTCGTTCCTTATGACTGAAGTGATTAATTGACAATAACAAGTTTTAATATGATTAATACAATGATGAATGAGTTATGATTATGAATGATCAACAACAAAAGGTATGAATATCCTTTTAACCGAGTAAGAATTAACTTACTCAACACCGGTGAAAATTATCCTTCCACGAACAATGTCCTAATTGAGATATCGGTCGCTCGAACAACCTTGAACAATTCAATAACCAACAATCCGATTAATATACGTACAAACATGAATATAACGAACTCAACATGTCGATACGACTAAACCAAGTCCATTGAGGCATTAAATCAAACACGTTCGTCCAAACTCCGATTGTTTACAATCAAACCTCAATATACCAATACCAAATCCCCCAAGAAGTGTTTCAAACCAACAAAACATCTTCAATACGATTAATTATCCACAACGAATATCCAAAAACGTGATTATAACAACAATTAGTCGAAAATCTCCAAATCCAACTCGATATTCAAAGTGTTCTTGAATAATCCCTCAATAATCCAATGAATCCTTATACAAACTCATAATCATACACATATCCCTTCATATAACATGATTATAACGTCCAAAACATCATATCTCAACATAAAATCGAAATCCAAGATGTTGAAGAAATTACCTCTAGAAGATCCAACCACTTCGATCCGAAGAACACGAGTTAAAACGAGTATCCGAGCTATATGATCGAATGGAAATGAAGAAACTCAAGTACACAAGTGTTTGATGAAGGAAGAATCCCTTTCCCCAAGCTCACTCTCGGACAAAAAGGAAGAAGAAAGTGAAAATGAAGAAAATGAGGAAAAAGTGTCCCGGCCAAACTATAAATCTGCCGGAGATTCTGGCGTAACTCGGCCCTCTTACGGCCGTAACTTTCCAAGTCAACGGCCTTACGGCGTAACTTTCCAAGTCAACGGCCTTACGGCCGTAGCCAACTCATACGGCCGTAACTCGGCTCGTCAGAAAGCACTGGCGCAGACTTACGGCCGTAACCGCTCACGAGTTACGGCGTAACCCGCCTTCGTCAAAAACACCCGTTGTGACCTTACGGCCGTACCGCACACCTTACGGCCGTAACTCGGATGATACGGCCGTATCCGGCCAACCTTACGGCGTAACCCGCCTTCGTCAAAAATGGCGGACATCCTTCCTGCAGCGTACGGCCGTATCCGGCCAAGTCTTACGGCCGTACACCTCGACTTACGGCCGTATGCCGCAACCCTTACGGCCGTAAGTCACCCTTGGTCGACAACACCCGAAATATACGAACACCACTTACGGCCGTATCTCATCTTCCTTACGGCCGTAACTCACCTTCGGCCAAAATGCAGGTAGCTCTTTGGATCACTTACGGCCGTGCGGCCCGCCTTACGGCCGTACCGTGACTTACGGCCGTAGCCCGAACCTTACGGCCGTAACTCGATCTTTGGCCAAGGTGAATCAATCCGCAATTCCGATTCCTCGCTACGGTGATGAATGATCCGACATATCATACGAATGTGGAAGTGAACAAGTCTAACACGATCCAAAGATGATACTCCCGACAAGGCTATCAATCACAATGAAAATGATCATACTCCGTCTCGATCTAAAAGCGGAGATAAAATGACGATCGGTAATCGATATACGATTACAACATGCCAACATTGAGCCAAAGAGTGATTCATGAATGATGAGTGATTATTAATGAGTGAAAATTCTTGAGTGATAATTACGGTGATAATTCTTGAGTGGTACAGAATGAATTATAGCCGGGTATTACATACTCCCCCCCTTAAAAAGAGTTTCGTCCCCGAAACTAAGGGTCAAACAACTCGGGATAACTCCCCCGCATACTCTCCTCGGTTTCCCAAGTGGCCTCTTCGACTCCGTGTCTAGACCACTGAAACTTAACCAAAGGAATCGCCTTATTCCTCAACTGTTTGATTTGCCGCTCCAACACTCGTATGGGGCTCTTCTCATACGAATGATCATCTGCGATCTCGATTCCGTCGAACTGAAGTATGTGCGAGACGTGAAACAAATTAAGAATTCGGCCCAACAACAGAGATAGGGCCAAACGATAAGTTAACTCGCTTACTCGATTCAAAATCTCACACGGTCCAATGAATCTCGAACTCAACTTTCCCCGTTTTCCGAAATGGAGAATACCTCGACTCGGGGATACCTTGACCAAAACAGGATCACCCGTCTCGAACTCTAGTGGTCGATGACGATTACCTGCATATGATTTACCATCGACTGCGGCGGTTAATGAGGCGTCTCTGATCAAAGCTACCTTCTCACGGGCGGCTAATAAGCATATCGGGCTCGGTCTTTGATTGATTCGATGGGCCGTCCCAACACAAGGGAGATCGACAACGGCAGCCGTGCGAGGCCTCGTAAGGTGCTACCTTCATCGCAGCATGCTAACTAAACTGTACGTGGACACAAACAGTAATTGGGCTTCCCAATCCTCTACTAATCGAGGACGCATGCCCTCAACATGTCCTCCAATGTCTGAAAAGTCCTCTCTGATTGTCCGTCGGACTGACGATGAAAAACGGTAATGAGATTCAGCTGAGTTCCCATAGCACGATGAACTGATTTCCAAAATGAGACACAAATCGTCTGTCACGATCGAAACGATCTTTGTTAGGGGTACCGTGAAGTCTCATTATTTCCTTGATGAACAATGGCCATCTCTCGGGACCCCACATATTCTTGATTTCAAGGAAATGAGCTAATTAGTAAAGTAGTCGCGATCGCTCGGATCGTATTCATGCCACGACGACTCGTCGGCAACTCGTGATGAATTCCATAGAAATGTCTTCCCACTTCCATTCTGGAATAGGGAGCGGTATCAACATACTCGCGTCGCCGATGTTCCATATTGACTTGCCGATAGGCTAAACATCTCGAAACAAATTCCGCGACTTCTCGCTTCATATTACTCCACCGTAAATTTCGTTTCAAGTCCTTGTACATCTTACTAGACCCCGGATGAACCGGATATGGGGTAGCATGAGCTTCTCTCAAGATCGAGTTTTTCAACTCATCATTCACCGTACGCACAACCGATTCTCAAATCTCAAGAGTCCATCTTCGTGGACCACAAATCCAGGGCTTTCCCCTGTACCACATCCTCGCGGATGATCAACAAAATGAATCGAACCCTGATTCTCCCCGATTTCCTTCTCAAGAGATGATGAAATCTCTAACATACAAAGCTGTTCTGAACTCGCTGAAGCCGGACCTCGATCTCGGGTCTAAGGAATTCTTGAAGTTCTTTACGAATCTGTTAAGCGAGCAAGCATCTGCTCTAGAACGGACTTACGACTCAAGGCGTCGGCGACAACATTCGCCTTGCCGGTGGCAAAGGACCTCGATATCATAATCTTTGATTAGTTCCAACCACCGCCTCTGTCACATATTTAACTCCTTGTGAGTAAATATATACTTCATCTCTTGTGATTGGTGAATAAGCGGCGGTGACGCCATAAAGGTAATGACGCCAAATTTCCAACGCGAAAACCACGGTTGCTAGCTACGGTCGTGGGTTGAATAATTAATCAACTAATCAGGAAACTTGGATTTACTTAACATCTTTCGGAGGTTGCCAATCTCGGACAGCCTCCGTCTCCCGAGTCGACACGAACTCATCGGATGAAATTACATGCCCGAGAAAGTCATTTCGGACCTCGTAACTCACACTTGGAAAACTTTCCATAAAGTTGCTCTCGTCTCATCACGTCGAGAACACAGTGAAGATGAACCTCGTGTTCCTCTCGGCTACGAGAATAAATCCAAATGTCGTCGATGAAGACAACAACAAACTGATCCAAAAAGTCGATGAAAACCCGATTCATTAACTCCATGAATAACGCAGGTGCATTAGTTAGCCCGAACGACATAACTACGAACCCATAATGACCATAGCGTGTTCGAAACGCCGTCCTCGCGATATCCGGCTCTCGAATCCATGGCTGGTGATATTCAGATCTTAAGTCGATCCTGGAAGATACTGAAGCTCCCTGAAGTTGATCTAAAAGATTATCATTACGGGTAAGGGTACTAATCTTGATCATCACCCTGTTCAACTCTTGATAATTTATACACACACGAGACAAGCCATCCTTCTCCTTGACAGATCACACTGGTGCTCCTCACGGGGACGCAAACGGTCGGCGATAACCTTTCTCGAACTACTCCTCAAGTTGAGTCTTCCACTCCTGCGTGCAGTGGGGCCATCCGATACGGTGCCTTCGATTAAGGGGACGTACCGGCTCCAACTCACTCCTGAACTCCACTACTCTATGTGAAGACAACCAAATAACTCGTCTGGAAATACGTCGTCAATCGATGACAATGATACCACAAATGATCGAACATTTCGATTTTCCTAGAATGGTCAATCGATAAAAAGTGATACAATGAATGTTTGAATAATTCGATTGCCTTAGAAGGCCAATCGATGAAAATGACACAATGAATGATTGAATAGCTCGATTGCCTTAGAAAGGTCAATCGATGAAAATGACGCAAATGAATGATTGAATAACTCGATTGCCTTAGAAAGGTCAATCGATGAAAATGATACAATGAATGATTGAATGACTCGATTGCCTTAGAAAGGCCAATCGATGAAAATGATATAATGAATGATTGAATAGATCGATTGGGGAATCTCTCTACTTCCGCCCTAATAATAATTCTACTGGAACAACGGGGATTACTCCCCTGAAGTACACATTCGACAACCAACGACGGAAAGATAGCGACCAAACGCTAACAAACATAAAGGATAGTATCAAAACGATCAACCCAACTAACACCGAAAATTACATCGTCCTAAGATAAAATTCACCACGATTAGGTCCATCAATCAATCGCGGTCACTAAGCTTACTTCGGTATGATTCCGAAAATTCTTCCATCGCCAGGTAGACCGATGGTATGAGGTCCACAAGCAATAGGACTATCCCAAAATAAGTCTATTACAACATGATTCGAAAATGAATGAATGCGGTGTACCAGAATCAAAAGGTACACACAATTTGAAATAAAATTACGAGTATACCTGAAATCATTCGGTCCACCGGATCGTCGATCCTCCCCATCATATGAATCAGGACTTGCCGGGCCCCGAACCGGACGCTCCCGTCGATAAATACGAGCTCCAACTCTATTTGCTTCCATTGTCTTAAACAGCGTTGACAAAGTAGTCGATTCTCAACGCCGATTGCTTGGGGCTGAGATGCGGCTGGGGCGACTTGGAGTCCTTTCGGCAAAACGGGCCTTATGCCCGAAATTCCCACAATTATGACATGTGATAGACGGCGTCGTGCACCTAATCTTGAAATGGCCGGCGCCCCACGGTTAAAGCAGATGATGGCCGGCCACTTCGGGGATCGAGATCCGCGGGATTAGGTGCCGTAGGAGGTCGCTCGAAATGATAGGACCCGCACGAGGTTTCTTGGAGGTTGACCGACCGCTCTAGGACCGATTACGCCGTTGATTTCCTGTGACAAATGAAGGTTGTTGTTCGGCACTTTCCTTAGCGGTGGCTCATACGGAGAGTTCTCTCGATTAATCCGGCAGTGGCGCAATGATGATTGAGCATGCACATGGGTCATCATGGCTGCATAAAAGTGAGTGGATCAACCCGAACATCTTGATCGAGCCGAGTCACAGGCACGATTTCCCGGCAGTGATTATTCCTCGGGTTTCGGCCCGCGGCCTCTTCCGTGCATCCACACGGACTCTGTCCATCTTGAAGTAGGAAGGTCGCAAAATGATTATATTTCCGCATGATTATCATGTTATGATTACGTCATGAGATGATGAAAATGAGTATACATGCTCTAACTTAGTGATTATATGAATGATTTCTTGAAGTGACATGATTATACGAGGAAATTCTTGAAATGATTATCTGAATAACTTAACAAGATTAAAAATATGATCATCCGGATCGACAACCGAGTAATGAAATGAATTGAGTAATAAATGAATTAACAAGATCGTCACGATCATTAAGCGAGTAATGAAATGAATTAAGTGATTAATGAGTTAACATGATCGCCTAATCACAATGAATGATGATGTTTGAGGATTGTTAAATGATGAATGATGAATGAATAACTATTGCGAAATTATACCATGGCGTTAGAAATCTTACAGTTCTTAGTCGATTGGCTCGGCATTTGCACAGTCACACGTGACGCGAAAGTCAATGATACTAGTCGATGACGATGATTTCAAATGAGACATGACTCGGAAGGTAGTATTCAAAACCACGCTCCGATACCAACTCTGTAACACCCCAAACTAGGAGGATAATACGGTCGTAGATCCCCAGTAGGACCCACCGGGCAATTGAAAATGAATGAATTATACGGGATAAATGTAGTACCGAACTACATTACAACAATAATTACTCCGATGAGGAGTTTAGTTACAACACACCAGACAATATCGAATACTAGTGTATTTTATATGAAGATAAAATACACCACCTTTCGATGAAACGGAGTATTCAAATGAAAGTCTGCGGCGGAAAATAAAGGACAATAACATGAATAAGCTGAAAGATCGGGGCCCCTACTAGTATCACTGACTCCTCGACATCAACCTGCTATTCCGTGCGTTTGCCTTGCCATGACACGAAAAACAAAATCCCAGGGGTCGATTCATGTAACAACAATCCTCAAGGGTTGAAAATACACAATTATGAATTAAGCAAGTTATGAAATATTCTTAATTATGAATTACGTGAAGAGGAGTATCATAGTAATCCCGTAATGTTCTGTGAAAGTTTACAAAATCCGTCAGTGTACCTAATTAGTATCACTAGACAATATTACCCGTGTGCAAGGTCTAATTTATCTGTTAACCAAATAAAATAACCATCGTGTGCCCGACTAAAAATTCCACCACGGCCACACCCGGCCACGCAATATGAACCCGAGAAGGTCATATGAGAGAATGACCATAATGAATATCAATGAATAATAATTAGACAAGGCAAGAATGACTCACCGAGATGAGAGTAATAATGAAATGAATGATAGCTCAACGAAAAGATTGGAACCGTCGTTCCTTATGATCAAGTGATTAATTGACAATAACAAGTTTTAATATGATTAATACAATGATGAATGAGTTATGATTATGAATGATCAACAACAAAAGGTATGAATATCCTTTTAACCGAGTAAGAATTAACTTACTCAACACCGTTGACAATTATCCTTCCACGAACAATGTCCTAATTGAGATATCGGTCGCTCGAACAACCTTGAACAATTCAATAACCAACAATCCGATTAATATACGTACAAACATGAATATAACGAACTCAACACGTCGATACGACTAAACCAAGTCCATTGAGGCATTAAATCTAACACGTTGCTTCATAACCTAGATTGTTTACAATCAAAACTCAATATACCAATACCAAATCCCCAAAGAAGTGTTTCAAACCAACAAAACATCTTCAATACGATTAATTATCCACAACGAATATCCAAAAACGTGATTATAACAACAATTAGTCGAAAATCTCCAAATCCAACTCGATATTCAAAGTGTTCTTGAATAATCCCTCAATAATCAATGAATCCTTATACAAACTCATAATCATACACATATCCCTTCATATAACATGATTATAACGTCCAAAACATCATATCTCAACACAAAATCGAAATCCAAGATGTTGAAGAAATTACCTCTAGAAGATCCAACCACTTCGATCCGAAGAACACGAGTTAAAAGCAGTATCCGAGCTATATGATCGAATGGAAATGAAGAAACTCAAGTACACAAGTGTTTGATGAAGGAAGAATCCCTTTCCCCAAGCTCTCTCACGGACAAAAAGGAAGAAGAAAGTGAAAATGAAGAAAATGAGGAAAAAGTGTCGGCCAAACTATAAATCTGCCGGAAGTTACGGCCGTAACTCGGCCCTCTTACGGCCGTAACTTTCCAAGTCAACGGCCTTACGGCCGTAATCGCCAACTCATACGGCCGTAACTCAAACCGTCAGAAAGCACGCCGACTTACGGCCAGTAACCGCTCTGAGTTACGGCGTAACCCGCCGTCAAAAACACCCGTCAGCGACCTTACGGCCGTACGCACACCTTACGGCCGTAACTCGGATGATACGGCCGTATCCGGCCAACCTTACGGCGTAACCCGCCTTCGTCAAAAATGGCCGGACATCCTTCACGCAGCGTGCGTGTATCGGCCAAGTCTTACGGCCGTACCTGCCTCGACTTACGGCCGTATGCCGCAACCCTTAGGGCCGTAAGTCACCCTTGGTCGACAACACCCCAAATATACGAACACCACTTACGGCCGTATCTCATCTTCCTTACGGCCGTAACTCACCTTCGGCCAAAATGCAGGTAGCTCTTTGGATCACTTACGGCCGTAACCGGCCAGCCTTACGGCCGTACCCGCTGACTTACGGCCGTAGCCCAGAACCTTACGGCCGTAACTCGATGTTGGCCAAGGTGAATCAATCCGACAATTCCAATTCCTCGCTACGACTGATGAATGATCCGACATATCATACGAATGTGGAAGTGAACAAGTCTAACACGATCCAAAGATGATACTCCCAGTACAAGGCTATCAATCACAATGAAAATGATCATACTCCCGTCTCGATCTAAAAGCGGAGATAAAATGACGATCGGTAACTGATATACGATTACAACATGCCAACATTGAACGCAAAAGAGTGATTCATGAATGATGAGTGATTATTAATGAGTGAAAATTACTGAGTGATAATTACAGACTGATAATTACTGAGTGGTACAGAATGAATTATAGCCGGGTATTACAGTAACACCCCGAGATATTCGGAATAATTACAGCGCCGTAAACCCTTTAAGTAAGGATTTACGAGGCTAATTTTAAAAAGAGTGTAAATATAAACCAATCGTACAACTGAAGCTCAAATACAGATTTGGTTCAACCGATCAAATAAGTTAACTTATACAACCATATCGAAAGGACATTATTAAAACAGACGTACTCGAGTACTAAAATAGACCAAGGAAACACATCACAATAACAATAAACATCAACCACATCACTGAGCCATTCCATCGTCCTGTCGGTACTGTGGTTGCCTCCCCGCTCCTCGGCTACCTGAACATCAAAACAATGTCCACCCCCGAAGGGGTTAGCAAAACAATGCTAGTACAAGTATCATCATACAATAAATCATTAATGCATCAGGAAACATGCAAAACGGACTTCCGCCACCGGAATCCAACGATGCGAATCCTCACGATTCCATCAACACTATACAAGGTAATCCAGTGATCCAGCGCCCTCAGCATAGATCCCCATGATGATCCCGTCGGACCAACGCATGGTGGAAAACCCATCCAACGATCCAGCGCCCTCAGCATAGATCCCCATGATGATCCCGTCGGACCAACGCATGGTGGACATTCGATCCAGCGCCCTCAGCATAGATCCTCATGATCCCCTCGGATCATTTAAACCATAAATCCATCAAGTATGCATACACATATGCATTTCAATACGTTCATTAATACGAACAAATAACAACTAATATCACGAGAATTTTCAGAAATACGTCTCATATTCAACAATATGAACAAAACCACAAGCATGATCAAAGTTTCAATATAAGTCGAACTCGACATATGATACTTGCCTCGGAGATGGCAAGAATGTAATACTCCGACAAACGTCACGCGTCCGTATGTCACCGCCCCACGATCGACCCCTATGCAAGGCTCGCACCTTGTTCAAAAAGAAATACAAGGAACTTAACATACCACTCGATACTAACATACGCTCACCGAATACTAATATCAAGATCGTAAAGTAGTGACACTAGGTTGGTTCACGGTTAGAACACTAAGTAAGAACTGAACCGGGAACGATAAGGCACTCTATAAGGGCTGAACGATCATTTCGAATATGAAGTACCGTTGTTTAAAAGTTCATTGTTTCACAAGGTGTTGAGGGTTTCGTGTTAAATAAGGAAATGAATGTCAAATCCCCATATGATTGGCCAAGATGATTCGACCCCCAAAATTACTCAAGACGACAAGCAGGCTTAAATATTTCGCAAGGAAAACGACACTACGGTGATTCGGTTTAAGTTCAAGGACCTAGTCGATATATATATATATGTATTACCTCAAGAACATGGAGGACATTGTCATAACAATTTCTTCTAACATATATGAATTTCTCCAATGGAACATAAAAAGGAATCGGAGAATAGAACTGAAATCATGCTTATTACTCCCACGAATTAAGGATGCTACAAGTTAAGGTTTCATCCACTGAGGCTAAATCAAGACTCTACGTAATGAAAGAAAGATAAGGTATAATCGGGTTCTAAACTACAAAACATGGTGCTGGACTCAAAAGATCATTATCTAGTCCAAATATTTCCAAAAGAAGCTCAAAGTATAGTTTAAGAATGTAAACTCTAGCTTGGTGAATCGTAACATACCTTAAGAGATGAAAGAATAAGAAAATCTTCAATAAACTTTTCACCGAAAGCTTGATCACCATCTCACCCGGTCTAAGCTTCCCAAATTCGGAGGTAATTGATGATATGAGGGATATGAGGTGAAGGATAATCTCAAGAACACAAAAATCGGCCAAGGCAAAAGTGGGAAATGAAGTGAGGGTCATGTTCTATAAATAGATTTCTAAGCATTACGTACGTTATGCAATAGCCCCTTACGTACGTAACAAGCTTAACGTACGTTATACCCTAGCCTTTAGCGTACGTAATCGCCTGACCAGAGTTCCCTGGACTGATTTCGCCATTCCTTTACGTACGTAGTCACGCGGGTTTTACGTACGTAATACTCATGTCTATAGCGTACGTAACACATGTACCATAGCGTACGTAACGCCTATGTCCAGGTTCATGCGGGAATCATACGAATCTTCCCCGGCCCTCTCTTCGGCCCCCACAAGCCGACCCTTATCCGAACCCAAGTTGACTTAGGTTACGTACGTTAAGAACATCAGATAACGTACGTAACACTGCATCCCTAGCGTACGTTATGAACGCCTGTTAACGTACGTTAGTACGTGCAAAATCATGCATGCAATGCTTAAAGTTATAGAAACATAAGGGCACAAATACGGGAAACCAATCTACGATTTATAACATCACGAAGTCCAAATAATACAAGGTAAATACACCATTTATTCGGGCATTACAGTTGGCTCGTGCACGGACACATTTTCGGATCAGGCGTATCGTGACGTCCATCTTGAGTCTTATTGATTGGTCTTTCACAGTCCATGTATAATCGGATTTGTTCGATAGTCGGGTTTGTCTTCGAGATCCCATATATGTGATTTGTATATGGATAATGATTTTATTTCCTCGTGTATCTGTCCCCGTTGATCCTTTATTGATCTCGTTGGAGTTACCATATCGATGGTCAACCCATTTGCTATTAACCCTTTATTAATCTCGCTTGGAGTTACCATATCGATGGTCAACTCGTTTGCAATTAACCCTTTATTAATCTCATTTGGAGTTCACCCTATCATTGGTAATCTCGTTCATTATCGATCCTTATTGATTCCGTTTGGGAGTTTGCCTTATCGTCGGTATTCGCGGTTGTTGATCCCTTATTGCTCTTGTTGGAGTTTACCATATCGTTGGTATTCTCGTTTGTTGGTCCTTTATTGATCTTATTGGAGTTTACCGTATCGTCAGTATTCTCGGTCGTTGATCCCTTATTGCTCTTGTTGGAGTTTACCATATCGTTGGTATTCTTGGTTGTTGGTCCTTGATTGATCTTGTTGGATTTTACTGTATCGACGGTATTCTCGGTTGTTGAACTTTTATTCATCTTATTGAAGTTTATCGTGTCGTCGGTATTCTCGGTTGTCGATCCTTTATTGATCGTGTTGGGGTTTACCGTATTGTTGGTATTCCCGGTTGTTGGTCCTTCATTGATCTTTTTAGAGTTACCACATCATGGTATTCTCGTTCGTGGGTGATCCTTTGTCGATCTTGTGTGCAGTTATCATGTCATTGATATTCTCATTTTGATGCATTGGTTGTTTATTATTATTTATTGTGTGAGCATTCATACTTTGTATGGGTATACTGGGCTTGTCATTGTTTCGCGGCAGTTGATCTATAGATGCATCGTGTGTTAGCGGTTTTATCAGAATTGGGATTCGATTGTGCGATCCAGTGAACAGGATTGGTCATGGACAGATTACTCCGTATTTGAGATATATTTATATCTTCGAGAATCTTGGTATTGTTTGAATACCGTATAGATGGTTATTTCAAAATCATTCATCACTTGAGAATACGAGGTGTGAATTGAGGTAAGGGTTGATTTGATATAAGTTACCACGAATTGGTAAGGTTATTACGGTAAGATTACATTGGAAACACTCTTACTCTGTAATTACATTGATATGTAATTGTTTATGTGGATGTGATCGTTATTATTATTGAGTATTGTGGCTGACCCTGTCGTGGTCTTTATCTTTTAGGTACTCGGAGTTCGAGCTAGTAGCGGTCGTGAAGAGATGAGCTTTCCGGTGATACTGGCTTCGGCATGGTTATTGGAATTTGAGTATTCTTTTTTGGTTATTATGATTCCGCTGCAAATGTATTTAATCATGTCTCTATCCGCTGCGTGTGTAATTTTTTAATGGCTTTCAGTATTTTCCTAACTCGTGTATACTTTCTAAATGCCCTTTTGGCATCTTTGCCCTCTGCTTTCAAATGGTATTTTCTAACGGTAATTGGGAACTATTTTTTGACAAATATTTGAGTATTTAAAACATTACCATCTTCGCCTCTTTGGCGTATTTGAAATATTTGCGAAAATGATTTTAGCCTTGTGGGTTCCAATGTGGGGCCCACGGTGGTGTAATATTCTCGGTTAGATTTGGGGGTGTTACATTGATGGATACCACAGACCTAAACCAGTAATACCTTTTAAATATCGAAAAATGCATTTGCAAGCAATAAGATGAGACTCTTTCTGATTGGCTTGAAATCTAGCACAGAGACAAGTAGCGACCATAATGTCTGGTCTAGAAGTAGTTAAATAAAGTAAAGACCCAATCATACCTCGATACTGTTTCTGGTCAACAGACTTACCTTTCTCATCTTTGTCGAGTTTAAGAGTGGAAGACATAGGAGTAGAAATTTCTTTGTATCCTTCCATCTTAAATTTCTTTAGAAGCTGATTGATGTACTTGGATTGGTGAATGAATATTCCGTCTTTGAGTTGCTTAATTTGGAGTCCGAGAAAGTATTTTAACTTTCCCATCATACTCATTTCGAATTCTCCCTTCATAAAATTTGAAAATTCTAGGGAGAGAGATTCGTTAGTTGCACCAAAAACAATATCGTCAACATAAATCTGACATATTAGCATATTATCACCATAGTTTTTGATAAATATGGTATTATCAACATTACCTCTTTTATACCCATTAGAAATAAGAAAAGAGCTTAGACGTTCATACTATACTCTCAGAGCTTGTTTTAATCCATATAGAGCTTTATGGAGCTTGTATACATGATCTGAATGATCATAGTCTTCAAATCCCGGTGGTTGCTTGCAATACACTTCCTCCTGGATGACACCATTTAGAAATGCGCTTTTTATATCCATTTGATGGAGTTTGATCTTCTTATAGGAAGCAAAAGCACACAGAAGGCGAATAGCCGCAAGACGGGCAACAGGTGCGAAGGTTTCTTCATAATTCAACCATTTCTCTTGACTGTATCCTTGAGCAACTAATCTTGATTTATTCTTCACTGGGAGACCATTATCGTCGATTTTTTATTTTGTGAATCCATTTTGTTCCGATGATTGTTTTGTCTGCAGGAGCCGGAACCAATTCCCATACTTTGTTTCTCTCGAATTGATTGAGATCCTCTTGCATAGGAATATCCCAATTTTTGTCATTTATAGCTTCGACGATGTTCTTTGGTTCTATAAGAGAAATGGATGTAATATTGTTTAGGCAATCATTCACATTTCTCCTTGTTCGCACACCATCATCGATTTCCCCAAGAATTTGCTCCATAGGATGATCTTTCACATTAGCCCATTCCTTAGGAAGGTTGAAAGAATTATCCTCCTGTTTGTCCGATCTTTAGTGAAGCTTATCTAATTCCTTCGTTGCTTCTGACACTTCATTAGCTGGGACCATACCTGCATCATCATCAAAAACAACCTTTCTCAGGGGTAAAACTGTATCATCGAATTTGATGTGACTCGACTCTTCTACTGAGCCTTTTCTACAATTAAAAACACGATAAACTTTACTATTAGTAGAATATCCAAGAAATATACCAATATCTGATTTAGAATCAAATATTCCCATATTATCTTTACCATTATTATGAATAAAGACTTTACAACCAAACGGATGAAAGTACGATAAATTGGGATTTTTACCTTTGAATATCTCATATGGAGTCATCATCTTGTTTCTCCGAAGATTGACTCGATTAATAACATAACAGGCGGTGTTAACAGCTTCAACCCAGAAATATTTGGTAGCCCGTATTCGTTGAGCATTGTTCAGCTCATTTCTTCTAAAAAGCGATTCTTCCTCTCGACAACTCCATTTTGTTGAGGTGTCCGAGGTGCCATAAAGTTGTGCCCAATACCATATTTATCGCACCAATCTTCAAAATCGTTAGACTCGAATTCTCCACCATGATCGGATCTGATGGCGATAATTGGTAATTCTTTTTCTTTCTGGTACTACTACAAAAATAGGTAAAGAGACCCGTCCAAATAAACCTAAGAGACCGCCTCTGGACAGGTCTCTATCTCAGGGGTCTCTTTGATAAAGAGATCGCCTCATGAGAGGGGGTCTATTTTGAGACATAAGAGACGTGTTATTAGATACATGGGGTTTGTTATGCAAGTGATCGGAGAAATAATTTAGAAGGGGAAGAGACCCATTACTAGAGATATAGGGTCTGTTTGCTAAATAAGTTCAAACCCGCTATTAGAGATATGCGGTCTCTTTGAGTTTCTTAATATATTTTATTGTTAAACTTGAGAGAGCCGTTTTTACACCTAACGGGTCTCTTATCATTTTTTTTTAAAAAATCAGCATATAAAACCTGCTTGAAAATTCCATAAATATTCGTACTATTACAAGTACAATATAATCTCCAAAAACATAAAAACAACAAAATAGTTCTCCAAATTGTAATCTCCGACAACGTAAATAGTTTACATCAATTGTAATCTCCAATGTACGTAAAAACAACAAAATAATGCTCCAAGGTCTAATCATTCTCAACAATAATTGGAACAAAATTTCATTGAGCAATTTCCATACCATCATCTTTATTTTCTTCATGTGCTTCATTCTCTTGGTTGAGCAAATATTCAACCCAAATGTCTCTAATCTCGTCAATTTTTTCCAATTGATAGGTTTCTTCAGCAAAGAACTATAAGATAAGTAACATATTCAATAATTAAATTGCAATGGTGGAGACCTTAAATCCAAATATATGTAGTAAAAGAAGCTCATGTACTGGCTGATGGGAATAAGGGACGACGCAAAGAAGGCAAAAATAGTAAAAATGAAAGGCATGACAAGCATATGCATAAAAAAGGCATTACAAGTATATGCATAAGCAGAAGAATGCTAACAATATATTGAGAAAGCATTATACCCCTTAAGATAGAGGTTTTGCTTCTCAATCCTCGTGGAAATTTAAATATGTTCTTGAGTTCACTATCTGCAAGCGGAGGCAAAAATCCCAAACTAAATGGTTGATACATAAATAACATACACAAATATATATATATGGACCTCATAGTAGCACACCTAGAAAAAAATAAAGGTTGGTGAGAAGAGTGAAAATAGTAAGATCACTCATGTACTTAAAGATAAAATTCATCATAGATAAGCTGTGGTCTAACAGTTTTTTGATTCGGCATGGGATAGTAGGTCATCAAATTAAAAGTGTGGTTGCATGGATAACGGAAAAATCTGTCCAGAATTAAGTCCATTCACAAATAGACACTTAAATCACTCAACTAGCTATGTACAAGTTAGTGACTCAACAACAGACAATAATGCATCAACTAAAGATAAATCAAAGCTGAGAACTTACATTTCAATTTGTAAAAACTTTTGACATAATAAAATAATAATACTAATACTACTAATAATAATAATGATGAATTTAGATAAGCAATGTCAGGATTACCTGAATCTTGATGAGCAGTTTAGACTTGAGAAGCAGTTCCGCCAATCTCAATTGTCATCTCTCCAAGAACTCCTTTTGTTTCTTCTCTAGTAATTGTAGCACCACTAACACGCCAGATGTAGCTTATATCTGCACATTGTGTACCAATCACAACATCTGCCTAAGATAGTGTGTTGTGTCAAGATTTAGCACCTTTCGACCGGCGATCGCCTCCGAGGCCGAGCGGCCAGGCTTATCGCGAGCGGCCAAGGCAGTCTGCGAGCCGACGGCGGCGACCGAGCCTCAACCCAGCGGACCAGCTAAATCGACCAGCCGAAGGTCCCAGGACAAGTCCCGGTGTCGAGCGATCGACATCCAATACGATCATCGCTCGGCGCTGGCGGCCGGCCAGCGACCGACTTATGGACGATCATCTCTCAGCGCTTTGCCGACCGACCCTTGGCGACCGACCATTGCCGACCTTCAGTAGCGGGCCGAGAACGATCCTCGGTGTCCAGCTAGAGGCGACCGCATCATGACGATCTGGGCCGATGGCCATCCAGTCGGCCAAGGCCAAGTCTCAAAACTGACCCCACGTGCAGACCCACGAAAGGCGCTGACAAACTTGTCACCTACCTCACCTACCAGCATGGCCCAGACCTGCGAAAGGAGTTGGCGGACAAGACATGTGACTACAGCCTGGCGCCTACTGCACCTACTGACAAAGTCCGCCGAAAGTAACAAGGTGGGACCTCCTGTGACAGTACTTCCGGACGCGTGCTGGATCCTCATTGGACCGCAGTGGCCACCACCAGAACTTTGGACTTTTGGCAGGCAGCCCACGTGCCCTTTAGGACGATCGCCCCGTTACATTAAATGCTGAAAGGCGATCGCCCACTAGGGGACAGGGCCCCTCAGCCTCTATATATACAAGGCAGCCTTCACTTGTAAAAGGGACCGAGATTCTGACTCTCTAAACATTCAGCAACATCGCGATTCAAGCACAATATACAGCACTTGGCTAACATCCAACTCTTGGCAACAGCTTTCTTTCGGTCTTACTTCTCCCGGCCTTTTCTCCTCGAGCAGATTACCGGCGGGACGAAGAACACCTAGCTTCGCTCAAGAGCCGGATTAACAGAGTCTTTTTACACTCATTGTATTTAGATTTCTCTCATTAATACTTGTATCCACGAATATTTGTATTAATAACATCTCGCGAGAGCATTCAAGCCCGGGCCTAACAAACCCGGCAAATCTTGTATTATTTATCATCTCTCGGAAGTGCTCCCGCAATTGTTGTTTGTTGTCCGTCTTCCAGCAGTATTAATCTTCGGATAAATATTTTGGGCAACAACAATTGGCGCTAGAAGGAGGGCATCCAACCCTCAATTTTTTATACCTACCGTCCCGAAGAACACTCACTGTTCTCGGGGCAGATACTTGAAGTGACACTCACTGCACTTCAAAGAAATCCTTCAGAAATCATGTCTTCCGCATCCGCGTCGAAAGCCGGCCGGCCAAACCCCCTGTTCCGTCCCGTCGAGCGCGGCCGATGGTGGAAGGTAGCCGCTGATCGAGACGCTCGATCCGTCCACGGGCGACGGCCTGCCTCTCGCTCGATCGGTTCGAACCAAGGAACGGTCGAAGGGCCTCAGCCGTCTACGGGAGCGACGGAGTGCTCTCGGCGCGCCTCGGCTACGCCCCCGGTCTCTCGCCGGAAGATCAAGCGGAAGCTCAAGGCACTCTTGGCCGAACAAGCGCCGGGAGGCTCTCGCCCGCAAGAAGAGGCGCTCGCGGCGGGCACGTCTGTCTTCGATCGCACTGGCGCGGCCGACACAGCGGCCAAGGCGGTCGGCCCGGCTACGAGGCAGCGGAGTTGGTGTCCGTCACCAAGAGCTCGGCCTACCCGGCTCCCACAAGGCGATCCAACCGCCTGGCTCCAGCTCGCCAAATTCCCGAGGTCGGCAGCAGCGGGGTCCGGAGGTCGGTACACGATCGCCTCGGCCCCCGCTCCCAAAGCCAATCCGCCAGCAGCCGAGCCGCGACGATTGCCGCAATGCAACGTCAACTCAACGACATGAGGGCGCTCCTGCAATCTGGGGCAGGCGCCACCAAGACGATCGCCGCGCCGAGCGAGCCGCTCGCGATCGACATCGAGCTCGCCCCGGCGCAGCACAGGATTGCTCCTCCTCAGACACCCGTGTACCAGGGGCGATCGGACCCCCAAACACACCTTCACAAGTTCAACATCTACATGACCGGGTGTGGGGCATCGGACGCGACCCGTTGCCGAATGTTCCCTCTGACACTAGACGACCTCGCCCACCGGTGGTACACCTCATTGCCACCTCGGTCCATAGGCTCCTTTAACGAGCTGGCGCACGTCTTCACGGAATACTTCGCCACCAGGGCCGCTCGGCCAGAAGGTCCCCATCGCATGTGGCGGATCAGGCAAGGAGAACAGGAGTCCGACTCGGACTACATCGACCGGGTTGACATGATCATCCTCGGCGAGCCCGTAGCGATGAGACCGCCCTCTACGCGGTCCTAAGAGGTTTTCGGGGCTTCGCCTATGTTCGGGCATCTCACGAAGACCCTACCGACGACCTACGCAGCCTTAGGGCGAGCCGCGATTTCTGTCCGTGCAAAGGCTTCTTCTTGGCCTAGGAGTAGAACGATCGGCACCGCGCGGCGACCTCCGTCTCGGCCGATCGCTACTACCCGGAGCCGAGCGGAGGACTCGATCCCTCTGATCCATTCTAACATGAGTGACTAGCCGCCGCCCGATCGCCAATTTCGACCTACGAATAAAGCGATCGCCGCGGCGACGATCGCCGATCTTCCGGCGGTCGCAACATCATCAAGAACCCGGTGGACACGATCGCCATCTGATCCCAAAGATATAACATGACGGACTAAGGCATAAGATCGCCTCCACGCGCATCATAAAGCCATGGCCTGGCGATCGATGGAACCGCCCGGTGTCATGCAAGGTCCCTTTCGGCCGAGATCGCCCGCCTTCGTTTAAATACGAGGCCGGCGTAGTCGGAGGGCCCTCCAACATTAATCAGTGGACTCATTCCACAACCCCGTCTCAACGTACACCGTCGAGGTCGGCCATCTCCATGGCTGGCCGAGGTGGAAGCAGAGCTAACAAGCCGCGGGCGTGGAGTTGATTCATCCGACGCTGCCCCGCGCAAGGACTCCTCTAGACCGAGACCGCACGCCTTTCGTTTAAAAACAAGGCGAGGCGCAGCCTAACAGAGGACCCTCATAATAAAGTGAGTCACGAGACACTCATTGTCTTCGCGCACCAAGACACGGTCATGGGGTCGGTCCATCGATCTCCGCGACTGTGCACGATTCCTCAAACAAAGCGACACCACCAAGTTTCCATGGGGGATCGGCCAATGTTGTTTTTGCAGGTACAAGACCGAAAGATAGCTAAGCCAATCGACTATGATAGCCCAAGTCCGAGTCCTAAGTCGGCTCAGATCGCCCGTCCTCATCCAGACGCGATCACCAGCAAGATCCACCTCGCCCCATGTCTTCATCATAGGAGCAAGCTGGGGGGCAATTGTTGTGTCAAGATTTAGCACCTTCCGACCGGCGATCGCCTCCGAGGCCGAGCGACCGACTTACTGCCGAGCGGCCAAGGCAGGTCTGCCGAGCAGCGACCAGGCGACCGAGCCTCAACCCGGGACATTCTAAATCGACGGCCGAAGGTCCCAGACAAGTCCGGTGTCGGCGATCGACATCCAATACGATCATCGCTCGGCGCTGGCGGCCAAGCCACGGCGACCGACTTATGGGCGATCATCTCTCGGCGCTTTGCCGACCGACCCTTGGCGACCGACCATTGCCGACCTTGATGGCGGGCGAGAACGATCCTCGGTGTCCGGCTAGAGGCGACCGCATCATGACGATCTGGCCGATGGCCATCGGTCGGCAAGGCCAAGTCTCAAAACTGACCCCACGTGCAGACCCACGAAAGGCGCTGACAAACTTGTCACCTACCTCACCTACCAGCATGGCCCAGACCTGCGAAAGGAGTTGGCGGACAAGACATGTGACTACAGCCTGGCGCCTACTGCACCTACTGACAAAGTCCGCCGAAAGTAACAAGGTGGGACCTCCTGTGACAGTACTTCCGGACGCGTGCTGGATCCTCATTGGACCGCACGGCTGGCCACCAGCTGTAGCTTTGGACTTTTGGCAGGCAGCCCACGTGCCCTTTAGGACGATCGCCCCGTTACATTAAATGCTGAAAGGCGATCGCCCACTAGGGGACAGGGCCCCTCAGCCTCTATATATACAAGGCAGCCTTCACTTGTAAAAGGGACCGAGATTCTGACTCTCTAAACATTCAGCAACATCGCGATTCAAGCACAATATACAGCACTTGGCTAACATCCAACTCTTGGCAACAGCTTTCTTTCGGTCTTACTTCTCCCGGCCTTTTCTCCTCGAGCAGATTACCGGCGGGACGAAGAACACCTAGCTTCGCTCAAGAGCCGGATTAACAGAGTCTTTTTACACTCATTGTATTTAGATTTCTCTCATTAATACTTGTATCCACGAATATTTGTATTAATAACATCTCGCGAGAGCATTCAAGCCCGGGCCTAACAAACCCGGCAAATCTTGTATTATTTATCATCTCTCGGAAGTGCTCCCGCAATTGTTGTTTGTTGTCCGTCTTCCAGCAGTATTAATCTTCGGATAAATATTTTGGGCAACAACATAGTGGAAGTTGCATTTTTCTGAGATCTGCAAGCATATCAAGTGCCAATCATATAAACCTATTCATGCTACACAACTTCCTCAAAACTATGTCCTAAATTCCAATTGTTTCCTAGCTAGACCTACAACAGCACTTGGATGGCTTAGGAATATCATCTGAACAAAAATTAGAAAAAAGACCTCAAAACATTATATACCGCAGCAGAAAAAAGAACGAAGTAAGCACTCAACTACATATCAGTACTTTAATATACTCTAACAGTCTTAAATACATATCTAGCCTCACTCAAAGCAAAACAAGCATAAGGAGGAAAAAATATCCATAAGAAATCTTTCAATTATAACCAAGTGTTTATGCAACAAAAACGAATCCTGGTCTTCCTTCCTACATGTTGACATAGGATCATTCCACGGCTGCAGTGGTTGTACCAATCTAAGGCAACTGTCAAACATATGACATGCAAGAAGTCCCTTAAGAAACTTGCAAGTATGTATGATCAACACTCGCAAGTATTCACAAAGAAACTAGGAGAAATACGAACATAGACGAAAGAAGTAAAATACACTTCAAACATAGAATAATTCCATTTCCAACTAAACGCTCTCTATTATAGAAATCTGAAATCCACATTCCATGCAACAAGGCTCATTTGATTCACATAATTTTACATAAAACCTATCACTGGCAGGATCTTCTGAGGAATTTTTGATTTCTGTACTTTATACAATTTGTCATCTACTTTGAACATGATTCTAAAAACCATAGAATTACAAATTATTATTGTAGAATTTCAGAACTGAGAAAATCTGAAATGACACCAACTCAAGATCAAACACAATATTCATACAAATAACACTTCAAACCAGGTTCTTGTTGCGAGTGCAGTCCGAAATCAGATTATCCAGAATCCATGACTAAACGACGAGCTCCCACTTAGGGGTGGCAAATCGTGCGGGTCGGGTCGTTATCGGATTGACCTGATAACAAACCGACCTGTTAAGGTCAAACCAGAACACGACCTGATAAGGATTCCCTAAACCCGAACACGAACACGACTTGATAAGGTCAAACCCGAACACGACCCGTACATGACACGAACACGATAAAAACACGATTGGATTCGTGTTAACCCAACATGATAGCAACACGATAACGACACGACACGTTAAAAACCTGTTTCAACACGATAAGAACCTGATAACCTATAAATACCACTACCAAAAAAATACTTTAGCCGACGACCCGAAAAAAAACGGCCGACTACTATAAAGTGTCGTCGGCTAAACTTCACACTTTAGCCGACGACTCAAAATACCGTCGGCTAAAGGGTTTTAGCCGACGACTTGGTGGAGGTCGTCGGCTAAAGCTCGAAATAGTCGTCGGCTATATTAAAGAGATTTAGCCGACGACCGTCATAACGTTTAGCCGACCGAAAGAAAAAAAAATAATATACTTTAGCCGACGACCTAGATCTAGGTCGCTTCTAAACTCCTTCCAAAAAAATAATAATGTAATGGTTTAGGCAATGACCTAGATCTAGGTCGGCCAAACTCCTTTTTAAAAAAATAATTTACTTTAGCCGACGACCTAGATCTAGGTCGTCACAAACTCCTTCCGAAAAAATAATATTGTAAGGGTTTAGCCGACGATCTAGATCTAGATCGTCGACTAAAACTTTTTAAAAAAATAATATACTTTTGCCGACGACCTATATCGACGTCGCGGCTAAACTCTTTCCGAAAAAAATAATAATGTAATGGTTTAGCCGACGACCTAGATCTAGGTTGTCGGCTAAACCACAAAAAAATAATATACTTTAGCCGACGACCTAGATCTAGGTCGTCGGCTAAACCTCCAAGTGAAAATTATTTATAGTTCGGGAACACCAACCCGATCTTGCACCTCTCCCGCTAAAGAGCACATTTCTATTCCCGATTCTTTCAATTATTCCCAAAAAGCATGCGTTGCTACTTTGAGTTGTGCTAATTGGAGTGCGAAGGTTTCTATCGGTTGTTATAATCACCATTTCGATTAAGGTATGTATTTTATTGTATTTTTTATTGTGATTTCGAAACTTTGTATTATTCATGTTACATTCGATAGCTTTTATGTAAATCGATTAAGTTTTATGATGATAATCATTATGATTAATTGTTTGTTGTGATTTCATTTATAATTTGAACAATATTAGTTAGTTGGATTAATATTGGAAAATGTATACATTTTAAGGATGGATAAGAGTTGGATTGGGTTACGAAAATGGGATCCAAGTGTAATGGATGGGATGAAGCAGTTTATGAGATTTGTAAAAGAGCACGACCGTGGTAATACGTTGCACTACTGTCCATGTAATAAATGTAGATGTCGCAGTGATATGTTTCGTTTTCCATTTGATGAGGTCTAGGAACACCTAAAGAAGAATGGTTTTTGGAGTAAATATACATGTTGGATATACCACGGTGAAGCACCGAATTCTGTTATTCCGTATGATCACGGACAATTTAGTGGTAACGGCGGGTTGACCGATCCGAAGAGGAGGTTGATTGATGATGTGTTTGGTTTTTTCGAGACGTTTGTACCAACTGAGCAAATCCCACGACCCCGTAGACCGTTGCCTTGCAATACTGCTGGGCTTGACAGGTACAATAAGCTAATTCAACTCCAACAGACCCCTCTATACCCAGGGTGTAACATGACTGTTCTTGATTGTGTCATGGAAACGATGAGATTAAAGGTGGAAAACAAATCATCAATCAAGTCTGTAGATGATTACTTGGAGCTTACGAGTAATATGCTTCCACAGGGTAATCATCTTCCTAATACATATTCAAAAATGAGACGAATTTTGAAAGATCTTGGTCTTTCCTACATTAAGATCCACGTCTGCATGTATGATTGTGTTCTATGCAGGGGCATCCTAATGAAGACCTCACGAGATGTCTGTATGTGATACTGAGAGATATAGGATCACTCCTTCGGAAAAGAGAAACCGGTGAAGGTACTTTGGTATTTTCCATGAAGGACGGGTTGGAACGGCTTTTTATGTCTCCTCACACGGCAAAAGCAATGAGATGGCATGCCGAGCCGCGCACTAATGACAGGGATACTATGATACACCCTTGAGATGGAGAAGCGTGGAAGCATATAGATAGGGAGTATCCGAATTTTTCTTCGTATATCCGAAATGTGAGGCTTGGGATTGCATCTGATGGTTTCAACCCTTTTGGTAACATGAGTCTTTCATATACCATATGGCCTGTTGTAGTGATTCCTTACAATCTTCCTCCGTGGATGTGTATGCGGAAGGAGTATAATATGTTGACCTTGTTAGTCCCGGGGCCGGGATATCCGGGAAAGTGTATCGATGTGTATATGAGACCTTTGATAGAGGAGCTGAAATTGTTGTGGGAGCAAGGTCATCCCACGTCTGACGATTATTCATCCGAGACGTTCTACTTGCACGCCATGTGTATCGGCACTATTAGTGATTTTCCTGCATATGGAATGTTGTCTGGATCTGTTATTAGCGGATATAGAGGTTGTCCAGTGTGTTTGAATGCAGATTGTGCTAGGTACCACTGTAGGAAAGTTATCCGAATGCGTCATCGGATATGGCTTGACAGGAACATGAGTGGCGTATGGATCTTTGCGGCATTTGATGGCACTGTAGAAATGGGCGAGCCACCACGACAGTGGACAGGTGATGAAATACTATCAATTCTTAATGAGTACGATTTTGGTCAGCTTAGCAACCATCCTGATGTGCTTGCAGCAACCCCTGAAAGGCCCGACAGGTATAAGTATTGGTCGCACAAAAGTATATTCTGGGAATTGCCTTATTGGTCCAAGTTACTGATAAGGAACTTCTTGGATGTCATGCACATTGAAAAGAATGTTTGCGAAAGTGTGGTTGGGACAACCTTAGGTTGGGATGGAAAGACCAAAGATGGGCCAAAAGCACGCAAAGGTTTGGAAGAAATGAGCATAAGAAAACATTTGTGGTTGAAAGCATCAAGGGAAAACAAAAATGCCTAAGGCGGCTTACACCATCAACTGTAAGCGGAATCGAGATATTTCTTTGGATAAAGGCGCTAGGTATCCTCTTTGGGTATCTTTGGAAATATAGGAAGATGTGTTAATTTCAGGGAGAACAAGTTAACTGGTTTGAAGAGTCATGATTGTCATATCCTACTCCAACGCCTATTTTCGGTATTTATTCGACCGTACTTACCAAAACAGGTGGTCGATCCGTGTGTTGCATTGTCAAGATTTTTCCAGAAACTATGTACGAGAGAAATCAAGAGATCTGATTTGCGTAAAATGTAAGATGAGATCATCTCTATCTTGTACAAGTTTTAGCGAATATTTCCTCCAAACTTTTTTGACCTCATGCCTCACCTCATGATCCACCTTCCCAGGCAGTTATTGGTCACTGGTCCAGTGCACTACACGTGGATGTACCCGGTTGAAAGGCAACTCGGGGATTACAAAGACTCCGTGGCCAATAAGTCTGCACCAGAAGGACGCATATCAAGTTGTATTTGGGCAACTTCGATCCCCCTTCCCGCTCTATTCCAGCAGATAAAATATAATTCAATCTTTCTATCATATCCACTGAGGTTGACGTCTATGGGAGGTTGCCAGGAAGACAATTAGACCCGTACGAGTCACGAATTGCACATTGGTGGATATTGCTCAATTGTCCAGAAGTTCAGTACTGGAAAGACATCCACTTGTCATGCGATATGGTGCAAGGTGACACTAGATTCCACAATGACACTTTTGCCGGCTATTTTGGAGAATGGGTACGTATACATTCAATTGCTATTGCATTTTGGACTTAAGATATTTTTTTACATAAAAAGTTTATTTACGACAGATGACACACATACAAGATGACGGACACCCTAACTGGTCGCGTGAACTTATGCTTCTTTCTATGAAGCCGGTTATGTCAAGAATTTATTCGATGGCCAAAGTCAACGGTGTCACATTCGTATGCCTTGGAGAGACCAAAAAAGAAGATGTCAAAATTCTGGGGTTATGATAGATGGTGGATATTACGGTGTTCTTTTGGAAGTGGTAGAACTAATTTACGGGGAAGGCATGACAATTTACTTGTTTAAGTGTCGATGGTACGACACCAGTCTTAGAACCGATATGCAAGACGACTACGGGCTGTTATCTGTTGACACTTCCACTTCATGGTATGAAAGTGATCCTTTTGTATTTGCTACATCAGCAAAGTCGGTGTATTATTTGGACGACTTGGTGAAGAAAGGCACATGGAAGGTAGTGAATGTTGTGACAACGAGGAATATTTTTAGTCTTTGCTACTTTGGGAGAAACAACGAGTGCGATGACGATGATGCTTATCAAGAGCCAAATGCAGCAAATATTCCACCATCAACGACAATTACAATGAATAATATTCCTGAAGGACGAGTCGTCCGACTCCGTGGTGATGCTCGCGGGTACGTTGACGTTGATACAAACGAATTACTTGAAAATTCTGATGATGATAATGTGGACCACTTGAGGCATATTTTGCCGGATATCAACTCAGATAATGAGACAGACTGTAGTGATGACTCAAACTATGAGCCATAAATTTAGTAGATGTATATTTTTATTTGTTAAATATAATTAAAAAAAATAGTAATAATAATAATCATAATCATAACATTAATATAATATCATTAATATTATTAAAAAAAAACCTGGGGGTTTAGCCGACGACAACATCTACGTCGTCGGCTAAAGTTTTTTTTAAAAAAAAAAATTATACTTTAGCCGACGACATATATGACGGTCGTCGGCTAAACCCGGAAATGACCCGACCGTGTTAGACAACACGGTCGGGTTAGTCATACAGTGTGTTTTCCCATTCTGGGCAGGTGCGACACGGCCCGTGTCCCCTGACACGATCGACTAATGTTTTTTAAAAAAAAAAATTGAACTTTAGCCGACGACTTATAAGAAGGTCGTCGGCTAAACCCCCGACCGTGTCCATCAACACGACCCGTGTCGCACCCGCCCAGAAATTGAAAACAAACTGTTTGCCTGCCCGACCGTGTTGTCTAACACGGTCGTGTCACTTCCGGGTTTAGCCGACGACCGTCATATGTGTCGTCGGCTAAAGTATAATTTTTTTTTTAAAAAAACTTTAGCCGACGACGTAGATCTTGTCGTCGGCTAAACCCCTACCGTATATACGTTTCTCGTACCTCCCTTTTCTTATTTTCTTCTTCTGCCCCCAAAGCCATTCGCCCGCCGATCGTCACCCCAACCCCAATCGCGCCGATCGTCACCCGGCCCCCAACGGTCACCTAGCCGCCCGTCACCTAGCCCCCGGCCCGTCGATCCTCCCGTCGCCCCGTCTACTGGTTTAGCCGATCGTCCAGCCATGACCCTCCATCCCTTGACCTCCGCCCGCTTGCCCGGTCCGTCGCCCGACGCCCTCCGCCCATCGCCCTCGGCCGTCGCCCTCCGCCTCGCCTCGCTCGCCTGTCGCCCTCCCGGCCGCGGTAACCCTTGTCCTTTTTTTTTTATTTTGTTTGTTGAATTTATTGTATTTATTTGATGAATTTGTTTAGATTATGTGATGAATTAGATAAAATATTTAATGAGTTGTGATGCAATATTTGATGAATTTAGTATTTTCAATTTTTTGTGTTTAATGAGTTGCGAATTTGATGAATTTGTTTGAGGAGGAAGGGATTGTATAGCCGGCGTTAATCGAAAGATTAACGTGGTATGGCATTGATAATTACTGTTGTGTTGAATTGTTTAGTTGATGAATTTGTTTAGATTATTTGATGAATTTGTTTAGAAATATTTGATGAATTTGTTTGAGGAGGAAGGAATTTTATAGCCGGCGTTAATCGAAAGATTAACGTGGTATGGCATTGATAATTACTGTTGTGTTGAGTTGTGAATTTGATTTATTTGTTTAGATTATGGATAGAATAAAGAAAGCGTTGGGGAAGAAGTCGACAAAGTCGACCACTCCCGATTCGGGGGGGAGTTCCGCAGCCTCTAGTAAGGCGGATCCCGGTACACTATACATATCTTAGAGCAGCGTTCATGCCCGCCAGATACTAGAAGCTACCGGCATGAACGCTGACGATTTTTATAGGGCGACAGATGAGCCCGCTGCACTAGTGCGGCGTTTATCCTTTCAGACACCACGGCCGACCCCCTCGCAGCCGGAGACTCGTATGCCTCCCATCCACCGACCCACGTCTAGCCCTCACACATCAGGAGATGTACGGAGTTCCTCGTCCGCGGTGCCCCACGGTCCGCCGCCGACTCTATTCATGCCTCCGATGGTTCCGACTATTCCAGAGGTCGATGAGTCGGGAGCCCGAGTTCCCGTTCGATTGATTAGCCCTGACGAGGCATACGTCTATGAGTCTTGGCCAGACAACATGTTTTGGCGCAGTTGTCGGGTTTCGAAGACGAAACTGTATGAGGAGATAGAGAGGGAGAAGGAGAAGGGAAAAAATATAGTCGAGGAGGAGAAGAAAAAGAAGAAGACTCGTGGCCCAAAGAAAGGGTCTCGGCGCTCGACTCGTACGTAAGTAAGCATGGCCGTTATGAGATTCCTCTAGAGACACGGCCGGGTGATGTCTTCGACGCCGCGCGTCATATAGCCGTAATGTTGGCTTTGTCATTCGGGACGAGTCCCCGCTTTATGGCCCGATTGGGGGACGTGCAGATGCGTGAAGGATGCTTTGAATAATGCTATGTCGGTAAGTTAATAAATATTTAATAAGTGTTTTTCAATCAACACGTAGTTCTTGAAAATGCAATATGTGATGTTTTTAAATTATTGCGTATTTATGCTGTTCATAGGTGTGGTTTGTCATTCCCGCTCTCTACTACGTACTTGGTGTGACGAGGTGCAGTCTACCAAGTAAGTCATTTTAATTTATTTTGTATCTATATTGTTTGCGTAATTTTTTTTCTTACGAATGATATATGTTGTGCAACGTGTGTTGTAGGTACAAATCTTGGAAAAATGAGATGCACATGTTCTGGACAGCCTGGGATGATACCCGAGAGGCTACCCTGGAAGAATTCAAGTTCCGGGAGTACGAGTGGAAGTGGCTACGCGCCCATTTTCGCGACCCAGAGTTCATGGTATGACTAAAATACCCTCATTTCATTCTTCCTCTTTCAGATTTTATTTTTTTGAATTCTAAATATAAACTCCATTTTTTTAAATTAATGTTTCAGAATATAAAATACTTGAAGTTCCGGTTTTTAAATTAGAAAAATCGGAACTTCATGTATTTTTAAAATTCTGGAATATTATTAATATTAAAAAATCGGAATTTTTATTCAAAAGTGGAAATAAATTGTTTTAATAAAAATAAAAACTAGAATATTATTTTCCATAAAAATAAAAATCAATATTGTATTTTATTTATTAAAAAAATGCTAGTACTTAATAAAAATAATAATATTTCGATTTTATTTTTTTAATTCTAAATATAAACTCGATTCTAAGTAATATTTTTTGAAGGCGACTAGCTTGACCAACACGACCAATCGTCTTTGGTCCGACTGACCATCACAGTCTGGGTTCCCGGTCGTTAGCCAGAGTTGCACACGAGACCATTTCTTCTGATTCGTTGGATGCATTTGCCTACGTGACTCAGAAAGCATTTCCGAACCGTCCCGAGGAGCATGTAAGTCTTTTTTTATTTTATTTTAGTAATAAAATAAATGCCTTTGTATCATACTTTTATTGATATTCAAATATTTATTTTCATATTAACTTAGGAGCGTGTGCGGGAGTAGTCTCAGAGGATGCTTGCTGAGATTGCTCGGGAGCAGTATCCGGACTTAGCGGAGACCGACCTCGATTCGCCATCGACGGATCGATCGTGCCGATCCTTATGTTCGCGCTAGGGTGTGGGTACCGTCTACCCTCCTAGAGGTAGTCGGTACCGCACTAAGATGATGGGAGCCGAGGGTCACCATGTATTGAAAGATACCCCCGGCTTCCAGCGCCCTCGCGGACGGGATGCACGGACTGCCTATCTCGAGGAGCAGTTGAGGGCGGAGAGGGAGCTCCGGGCTGAGAATGAAAGGAGGACTCAGACGCGGTTACATGAGAGCGAGCAGAGGACTGAGTCGCGGTTAGAGAGTTTCCAGAGACACCATCAGGCCATGATGGACTATATGATGACGCTGACTCAGACCATTACTGAGGCTGGACTGCAGGCACCTGCTCCACCGCCTTCTCTCTTCGGACAGACCCCATCTTCACAGCCTCGTGACGAGGATCTAGGGGATGGTGGTAATCCTTCTACTACTACATTTCGACATTTAGATGATTTTGGCAGTGGATTCTAGTTGTGTTGTAGTACTCTTGTATATTTATATTTGTGTTACAATTGTGTAAGTGATTTTATTGACGCTACTAGTATGTTGATGAAATTAATGTTCTTGAATATGTTGTGCGTTGATTGTTGTTGATAATGAGAGCTGGTGTATAAAAATTGCAGGTGCAAAAAATACAGGTTTTGGGATCCCAAAATCTGAATTAATTTTTTTTAAAAAAGGGTTTTAGCCGGCGACATATAAGACGGTCGTCGGCTAAAGTAATTTATTTTTTTTTAAAAATGGTTTTAGCCTACGACAAATAAAACGGTCGTCGGCTAAAGTAATTTTTTTTAAAAAATAGGGTTTTAGCCGACGACCCGTAAGACGGTCGTCGGCTAAAATAATTTAATTCGTTTTTTTTTTAAAAATGTTTTTAGCCGCCGACATATAAGACGGTCGTCGGCTAAACTATATTTTTTTTTTAAAAAAAAAAATGGTTTTAGCCGACCGTCTCGTTAAGGTCGTCGGCTAATTTTTTTTTTTTTCCAACAGGTTTAGCCGACGACCGTGTAGTAGTGGTCGGCTAATGGTTGAACTTTAGCCGACGACTGCACAAAGGTCGTCGGCTAAATCTTGGCCGACGAATATCGGCCGACGGTTTTTTAGCCGACGGCTGGCATGATTAGCCGACGACTTTGGGGTTTATCCGACCACTTTAAGTCGTCGGCTAAAGTCTGATTTTTGGTAGTGTACTAACAAAAAAATGATAAAAACAATAAGAATTATAAACCTTAACTAAAAGTCTAAAAGAAATAAATTATTAAAAAAATATTTATTAAATATTTATTTTTTTAATAAATATTTATTAAAAAATAAATTATAACGGGTTACCTGAACTCGACCCGAACCCAACCCGAACCCGGCCCGAAATTATCGTGTCCTTACCGGATCAACCTGATAAGAACCCAGACCCAATAAGGCTTGACACTAACCCATTAATTTCATGTCGGTCCGTGTCGTGCCGAAAATTGGCAGCCCTAAGGTGGAGGGGGTGAACGGTCGAGGGAGAAGTCGCAGAGAGTAAATAAGACAGAAAATGAAAGCGGCCTCGAGATGAAGAGAGAAGCGAAGGAAAAAAATGGAGAGAAACACGCTTTCGATCAAAACAGCCTTCACACTTTTAAAGTAGTAGAAAAACACCCTTCACACATTTAGAGTAGTGGGATAGGAAATATCCAAGCGATAGTTGTGGAAAAGTAATCCTAATATAACTAGGATTGGAAAAGATAACTTAAAAGGAAAAGATAATAAAAAAGAATTAAAAAAAAATGCACATGAATCATTTCATATGGAATGAAATAGGGGTTATCGTGGTATTGCATGGATATGGTCAACACTTAGAAAGTTGGTCAACATTGTATTGGTGATTTTAGTGTCACCATTCATTTTGTGTAATTGAAACTAATATGTGAGCTAAGGGGTTTATAATTCGTATTCTAATATATGATCGGGGATGTGCGGAGTGCACACATGTATAAGATCGAATTATAAGCCGGTACAGACTAATGTCGGAGGTCCGGGGGCAGCGCCCCCGGTGACGGGGTCTAGGGGCAGCGCCCGTAGCGGGGTCCAGAGGATTTAGTGATATTTCCGAATTTTAGAGGGAGACTATGGTAAAGTTGATTAATTTCGTCAATTTTGTTAAGCCACCCGTCAACCCTAATTTCGGACCACTAATGACGGCGCCGCTCTCAAAACCCTAAAATCGACCTAATTGTAATCCTAATCCGACATGTATAAATAGGACTCTACTCATGAGTCTGAGATACACCCTATTTTCCGAGCTCTCTATCTTTCTGATAAACACAGAATTTCTCTAGCAATTTGGCTTACGTTTCTGTGCCTGGATTCGTAAGTGTTCCATTGGATTATCCTAGGCTGAATTTCTTGTAACCCGGGCATAGGGTAGAAATATCAGTTCGAAAAGTGTTTACACGATCCATTGGAAAATCCGGATCTCCATAAAAACCCTTATACCCAACACATTGGAGGCTTGTTTTTTATGTACGGGCGGCATGAACCCGCTTGAAGAATTAACCATCTTGAAACCTGCTTCCTCCTTTGTTGCTGTTTCTGTTCCGTTACTTGTCTTTCGATTTCCGTCGCAACCTTCTCTATATCAGTCTCCTCCACTTCTGAAGAACTCGACACAGAGTTCTCTTCTAAAGAAACTGACTCATCTTTGTGATACTCGTGTATGTCGTCTATATTGAAGGTTTTTGATATATGTAAAGAATCGGGAAGTGTGACGACATATGCATTATCATTAATCTTCTTCGTGATCTTGAGCGGCCCGTATTTTCTGGGTTGGAGTTTAACGTAGGTACCGACCGAAAATCGTTCCTTCTGAAGAAACACTATTACTTCGTCTCCCTCATGAAAGACTTTCACTCGTCGGTGTTTATCGGCCACTGCCTTATCAAGCTAGTTGCTTCAAGATGTGCCTTGACGTTTTCTTTGACCGCTTGGACTTCTTTCGCCATGTTTTCCGCTGCCATGCTTGATCCTCGGAGTCGTGGTAGTTTTACTAAGTCGACCACATGTTTGGGAATAGAAGTGTAAACTAACGAAAAAGGGGAACCGGTTGCCTAATGGGTTGCACTATTATAGGCGAACTCAATTTGCGGCAAAGCGAGATCCCACTGCTTGGGCATGTCACCACAAACACTTATGAGCATGTTACGTAACGCTAGATTTGTTACCTCGATTTGACCATCAGATTGTCGATAAGCCGTGTTACTTTTGTTGAGTGCGGTTCCGAACAGTCTCCATGAAGTGATCCAAAAGTGACTTAAGAATTTTGTGTCACGATCGGAGGTGATAGTCTTGGGAACTCCGTGAAGGCGAACGACCTCCTTAAAGAACAATTTAGCAATATTGCTTGCATCGGCGTTCTTTTTACGAGCTATGAAGTGAGTCATCTTCGTAGAACAGTCAACGACTACAGAGATGGAATAAACCCCTCTTTTTGTGCGGGGTAGTCCAAGAACAAAATCCATAGATAAATCTTGCCAAATATCTTCAGAATTTGGGTAGCGGTAGGTAGAGACCCGTGTTTTGGGAATGACCTTTAGCGACTTGGAACGTGTAGCACTTTTTAACGATCGCTCCTACATCCCGTTTTAGGTGCGGCCAATGGTACTGTAATACCACCAGTATTACATGCTGTTTCATGTTGAGTACCTCATTTCTTTTTCTATTATATGATTGAATAAATGTACTCCATCGCGAGAAATATATTCTTTATATGTTATGTTTGGACCATATTATCACAAATAAAGCTTGTCCGCACCTATTATTTTTGTGATGTGATTGTATGATGATTGATGATATGTCGGTGACATACCTTGATGTCGTTGGGAAATTATCGGTGCGAATACGACGGTGGCCAACGTCTTGTTCCTCGAGAAATTGCTCGACGAGTCTAAAAGGGAGTCGCGTTATAAAAAATTATTGTGATAATAACTTAGTGAGCAACTAAACCTTATGTATGTTATAGCTAAGTATTACGTACGCTAAGGGGTAGGCCTTACGTACATAACGCAGTCTTCGATCTTCGGACGGGAATATTCGTCGGATGGTCTGCGCGGTCAGGACAACTTTCGGCGCGACAGCGACAGGCAAGTCAATGGGTGCTACGTACGTTATCTGAGCCATCGTTACGTACATAATTATGTTGGGATTCGGTGCTTAAAAGGAAGGCCCATCGGAAGCGGTAAAATAAAAATTAATTCGATCTGAATCCCTACGAGGATCGATCGAGCTACGTATATACGAATATCAAAAGCGAATTCACAAGAGATATAGAAACTCACCCTTGTAGTCCGTTGATTAGATGGATTCCTTCTTTTGAGCTATTCCCCAAGCTTTAGTTTGATCTCTATGAATTCAATCCGCTCCAAGCCCTTGAACGATCCAACGCCGAAAGCACCGCGTCTCTACTTGCCACGTGCCGGAGAAACGACCGGAACGACAATCACCTTGCTATCCTCCAAGGATACGGCTAGAGCTAAGTGATGAAGCTTCCAATATGAAATTATAACACTCTAAGTATACAACTCACAATCTCTCTTTTATTTCTCAATTTTCCTCCAAGAAAAATCAAGAACTTGTGAAGAAAATGGAAGAAGACTTGGAGAAGATGATGAAGACTTTGAGAAAAGTTTTCTCTCTCTATATTAACCAATCTCACGTATGAAATCATGTAGGAGAGATAAGAAGTCTTCCTCCTTTTATTCTTATTCCACCCTCATGTAAACAACTCATGTCACATGAGATCAAACCCCACAAAGTAATCTTTTTCATATAAAATGAAAACAACAAGACAAGAGGAAAGTGGGTGGAACTAAGGGGCGGCGGCTACCATGTAGAAACGGATGAGTTCGGTTTGTTTCGGACTCTTGTGAGTCCAAACAGATAAACTATGATTCCGTTCCGATGTATTTGTATCGATTAATTAATCCAATTAATTAAACATATCAAATACAAAATAACATAATTAATTTCTCCAAGAAATAATTATATTCATGAATTAAATTAATCACTTCAGTGATATATTTAATTCATTAAGCCATAAATCAATTTATCTGATAAGTCAATTTAAACATCCAATGTCCCAAATTTAGATATCCAATATCTAATATTCAAAATGAGAGAATTAGCTTGATTCATTCCGTCGTCAATCCTATTGCGCGACTCGGTAGGTTCGTCTGAGCCAGCAATGGGAGGAACCAAAGAGTAGTAGCACCACCTAGCCAGCCTTGGCGGCCTACACTATACCCAAACTGAGAACGAATGATTGTGATCATTCAATAACCATTCTTTCGTGAATACCACTAAACGTATAAACCCTTCTTTCAAATGTCCCGATCAAGTTATAAGGTCACGGTCAGTCAAACCCTATCTGTACTTGACGCTATGCATGCATTAATGCAAATTGAGATCATCGAGCTCTCGTGTATCCAATACAACTAGCTCCAATGCTTTGGCCAAAGACTTATGATCTCTTCTGCCAATGACCGCATAGGACATATAACCCATTCACTAACAGGAGAAAGAATTCTATCTTGGTATTCAGTAGGACCTGCTACTTGCCCATCAAGATGCACGTCGAGGTTGACCCCCGCCTTCCAATTTACAGGGTTGAACTACTCTAATCAAAATATTGACGTCACAAGCACGTCCCTACTAAATCCTCAAGTCGAAGATTCACGAATACATATCACAGCCTTTCAATTCCGTCATTGACTGTCCCGGAGTGAAATACGTGTGACGAATCGAGGGTGAGTCGGTTCGAGTATACTAATCCAATTAACATACCTATAACGTGTACTCCCACTAACCATTAGCATTCGACAGGCACTCTCCATGTCAAAGAACACGTCATACAAGTCTTCACATAAACTTAACGCCCAGTGAAGTTTCATCGACTTGCGAACAATTAAGTATTTGAGCAATAAACCTTTCCAGTGCCGACCCCCTTATCCAATAAACAGTGGAACGTTTTGCTCTCAAATACACAGACTAGTTTCTATATGTATATTTACGAGTTAGGAATGCCAGTAACTGCCAGTAAATAAAGAAACATTCATTGCCTTATATAAATGATTTACATAATAACAAGTGCAATGCCCTCACTCAACATCCTCTGAGTGGCATTCAAGGGCATACTCCTAACAATCTCCCACTTGCACTCAATGCCACACACTGTGGTATGTAATACCCATGTTCTCCAGATGACGCTCCAAGCTAGTCTGAGAAAGTGGCTTGGTCAGTGGATCGGCGAGGTTGTCGGCCGAATCTACTCTGTGCAGCACAATGTATCCCTTGCGGACAAATTCTCTTACGAGATGATACTTCCTCTCAATATGTTTGGTACTGTTGTGAAACCTCGGCTCCTAGGCCTGTGCTACCACTCTAGCAGCACAGCAAAAGATGTCACGAGAAGTTTACCTAGTAATTTCTTAACCCTTCCTTTGGAGGCCTCCGAGGCCGCTTTATACTCAGCCTAACCGGTGGAATCAGCAGTCTCGCTGTACTTGGCACTATGCCAAGATACTGCTCTTCCATTAAGAGTAAATGTATCCATAAGTAGACATATAATCGTCTTTTTGTCCTTGGAAGTCCAAAACAGTGAATCCCACCACATACTGTTCTCCACCACCATATATAAAAATCAGATCTCTTACTACTTCTAAAGTACCTGAGAACATTCTTTACGGCAGTCTAATGTTCCCTGACTGGGTTAGCCCGAAACCTACTTACCACGCTTCCAGCAAGCACAATGTCAGGTCTTGTACACAATAAAGTATATGTAAGGCTACCCACTGCCGAAGCATATGGTATATAACTCATTTCCTTTCATTGTTCCTCACTATGAGGACACATCATCAAGGTGAGTTTTATTCTATGTCGCATCGGAAGGAACCCTCTTTAAGATCTAATCTATATAGAGGGCTTGGGAAAAACTTATCATTCTCTTCGATCTATCCCAGTAGAGTCAAATCCCAAGAATATAGGTTTCTTATCCCAAGTCTTTCATAGATAAATTACTCGAAAGCCAAGCTTTCATAGAACTGAGCATTCCCACATCATTTCCTATTAGTAGAATCTCATCTACATATAGTACTAAGAATGCGATCTTGCTCCCACTAACCCTCTTGTATACACAAGGTTCCTCTTCATTTTGCACAAAGTCAAACTCTTTGACTGCCTCGTCAAAACGAAGGTCCCAACTACATGAAGACTGCTACAGTCTATTTCATGGAGTCTACATCCACCATTGATATGTCATTAGTCGCGGGTCGGTCTCTTGTTTATCACCTGGAACCTCGTGGAAACCCAGTTCCTCCAAGTGCATAAAATTATACCTCTAAGGTAAATGAGAAACCCTACTAGACCTACGAGGTGGTTGTACTTGTGTTTCAGAAGGTTTGGTTCCATTTTCTTACACAGGTGTCTCCTAAGGAGTTTCATTGTATTCTTCCAAAGAAATATTTCTACCTGCTCTGACTTCCTGAATGAATCTCTTCTTCCAAGAAGTGTGCATGCAAAGAAATAACGATCTTTCGATCTTAGGGCATGTAGAATAGATAACCCATCGACTCAGATGGGAATCCAATGAAACATTTCCTCACGGACCTCGCTTCCATTTTGTCCACCTCAATCTTCTTGACATAGACGGGACATCCCCAAATCATATTGTGATTAAGACTTAGTTTCCTACCCTCCCACATCTCATGTGGAGTTTTAGGAACGGATTTGGAAGGACATCTGTTCAAGATATATCCAGTAGTCAGAAGTGTATACCCCCACATGTAAATCGGTAAGTCAGAATAGCCTAGCAAGGAAAGGACCATGTCCAACAAGGTTTGGTTCCTTCTTTCTAACACACCATTTAACTAGGAAGTGCATGGAGGTGTTTAGTTGTGATACTATTCCATGTTCCTTAAGGAACTCGTCAAACTCCGTACTCATATACTCGCCACCTCGGTCTGACCGAAGTGCTTTTGATATGATTACCAGTTTGTTTCTAGACTAGGGCCTTGAATTCCTGGAATTTCTCAAAGGCCTCGGATTTATGTTTCATTAAGTATACATAACCATACCTAGTATGATCATCTGTAAACGTAATGAAATATTGATATCCGTCACGTGCTGCTTTCAAAGCACCACATATATCGGTATGGATTAATCCCAATTTGTCAGTTGCTCTTTCAAAAGTCCCTGTCAAGGGGGACTTAGTCATTTTACCTTTAAGGTAAGATTCACAAGTAGGAAATGGATCCGATCCCAATGGACCCATAAGTCCATCTTTTTCCATCTTGTAGACCTTGGTCTGACCAACATGACCAAGTCTAAGATGCCATTTCAAAACTTGATTGGTTTCATACCTACCACGTTTTCTAGTCATAGTATTCACAACTACTTTGTTGCTGAGATTTAGATGATACAATCCATTTAACAATGTAGCAGTACCCACTAGTTTATTTCTGAAATAAATTTTGCAGGAACCAACACCAATAAAAAATGAAAAGCCTTTTCGGTCCATGACCGGAATGGATACAATGTTTTTGTTCCCCTTGGGCAAAACAAGTACATCTTCTAAAGTCAAAACAAAGCCGGATTCTAAACCCAAAAGAAGTGATCCTATATCGGTCGCCTCGACACTATGCCCGCTTCTGACCGTGATCATAACTTCTCCAGCTCCAAGCTTACTACTTTGTTCCAAATCCTGATTCACGGTACAAATATGAGAACTAACACCAGAATCCAATATCCAGGAAGTAGAAAATACAGTAGCAGAACAATTTGTTTCCAAAACTAAAAGTTATGTACCTGAAGTGACATGCAGAATCATACAGTCTCTAGCCCAGTGGCCCAACTCACCGCACTTGAGACAAGCATCCTTCTTCTTCTTGTTCTTTGGAATCATCGGGGCCTTGCCCTTTCCCTTAAGGTCCTTAGCTTGTGGTCCAGTACGCTTCTTGGTCTTTTTCTTCTTATTCTTAGACTTCCGAAGTCCAGAAGAAATCACAAGGGCAGACTCCTTCATTCGCGGAGTCTTCATATGAGACTGAGCGGTTACCAGTTTGTTCATTAGCCCAGCTAAGTTACATGCAATCTCATTGCAGTTAAAGTTCATAACAAACTGTAAGAAGGAATCAGGAAGAGACTGTAGGATAAGGTCGGTTTGGAGAGAAGTATCCATTTTAAAATAAAGAGCCTCCAATCTCTCGATCATGGATATCATTTTGAGGACATGTTCCCCAAATTTCTCACCTTCCTTCATCCTTGAACCGAACAGTTGCTTGGATATCTCATATCTAGCAGTTATGCTGTGCTCACCATAAAGTTCGGTTAAGTGAGATAGAATTTGCCTAGCAGAAGTCATTTTCTCATGAGCTCTCTGAAGCTCATTAGACATAGAAGCCATCATGTATGCACCGACTTTTATGTCATCCTTAACCCATTTTTCGTGTTTTTCGATCTCTTCCTGATTGGCTCTAGTCCGCACAGGAGGCGCTGGAATGTCCGTCTCCAAGACGTATCCCAGTGCCTCTATACTGAGGACTATCATCAGATTTCGGAGCCAGTCCACAAAGTTAGGTCCAATTAGGGTGTTCTTCTCGAGTAGAATTGCGAGTGGATTCATTGTCATATTGAGATTTGTCTGCATTAAGTATAATAGATTAATTAGTGACTTGTTATATTATGATCTGAGTATAGAATTAAGGTCTTTTCTATTCTTGTTACCCAGCTCCCACTATTTTTATCGGAATAACACACTCCCATGTGAAATCCGGAAGTATCGTCGCCCTACTTCATTGTGGTGATCGAGTTCTTTATAAATCTTAATAGAGGGCAACCGAACAGGTTTCTAGTCTATTAATTTTCATAAAGTGGTGTCCAACAACAACCCATCTAATGGATGATTCGATCTTCTTTTTCCCCTTGTTCACTCCCCTCAACCTATACGGTTTCTATGGTTCGTGAACAAGTTAAGTTTATACCATCGACGCAAATCAGTTTCACAATTGAATCTTATCCCGCAACCTATCAGGTTTCTAGGGATAAAATTTGCTCCAACCGAAGGCATCCAATGCGCTCCCGGTAATTTATCCGTCCTCCCCGAACGACTACCCCGATAACTCGGAAGCATAGCACATCCGGTTTGGATTTCAATTTCCCGAAAGCTCGATGGAGGGAAGGAAAACCTTGAAACCTTATAAACTTAATAATTTGTCGTGGGAGAATTTTCGCGATTAACGTTACACTTTGCACATTAATCAGTTAAGCGCGTTTGTGGCATTGATACAATATGAAACAACCATTCACAACCTAGTTGCTACCAACATGTGGTTCATGGACCGTTCCTAGAAAACAAAAACTTCGTAATCTAATTACAAGTCTTCGTCTTGAATCTTCATCTTCTCAAAATGGATCTTCCTCCGGTCTTCGTCATTACATATAAATTTTACATTGAAATTTGCATCCTAGATACAAATATTTCTAGTAAAATAAATAGGAACTGGCTGCAGTAATCTTACAAAATGACACGGGGTTACTTGTAAGATTTTTACGGACCACAAGAGTTTAAAATATATTTTCACCCAAAGAGAGTTACACATGTGACAGAGACGTTGGCTGGAGCTAATCAAAGATTACGATGTAGAGATTTTATATCACCCGGGGAAGGCCAACGTCGTAGCAGATGCACTTAGTCAAAACACTATGCAAGAATTGACACAATCCGGTTTAACGATACAGCCAGAATTGCAGCAGGACCTCAGAAGAAACGGTATTGAAGTATGGATACAACACCGTCAGGGACAGTTGTGCTCGATTAAAATCCATTCCTCCTTGTTGGATGAGATACGTCTAGCGCAAATGGATGACCCTGAACTGCGAGCTATCGGCCCTATAGCTGGGGGGATTATTTCAGACTATAGGATCCAAGGGGGCTTGGTGAGATTTAAGAACATGATCTGTATTCCGCCAAATGATGAGCTAAAGCAAATGATACTGAAGGAAGCTCATTCCACTCCCTATTCGGTGCATCCCGGGACGAGAAAAATGTATAAAGATCTGAGGAAGAGCTTTTGGTGGAAGAACATGAAATGGGAAGTGGCAAGATACATTGCTCGATGTATGACATGCCAACAGGTAAATATCGAACACCGAAGACCGGTCCGAATCATTAAGCCCCTACCCATTTCGGAATGGAAGTGGGAGAGCATATCAATGGATTTTGTCACCAAGTTACCAGTTACAACGGGAGGAAAGGACATGATATGGGTCATCGTAGACCGACTGATGAAATCGGTACATTTCATTCCAATTTAATAGACTATCGATACAGAGCAGTTGGCTACCATCTTTATACGGGAGGTCGTGAGACTACATGGCGTATCCTAGACGATCATATCAGATAGAGACACCGAGTACGTGTCCCACTTCTGGAAGGCTGTCCACAAGGCTATGGTTTCTCAACTACATTTCAGCACCGCCTATCACCCTCAAACAGGCGGACAGACAGAGCGTACGATATAGATCCTGTAGGATATGTTGAGAGCATGTGTGCTTGACTGGGGTAAAGACTGGGTTAAGCACCTCTATCTTGTGGAGTTTTCATACAACAACAGCTGGTATGCAAGCATAGGCTTGTCACCCTTCGAGGCCTTATACGGTAGGAGGTACAAGTCTCCCCTATGTTGGGATGATGCTTCTGATGTCATCGCTACCGAGTTAGATCTGATTCAGGAATCTATTAAGAATATTTCCATTGTTCGAAAACACATGTTAGTAGCGCAGAGCCGCCAAAAATCATATGCTACGGACCGCCAGTGACCGTTGGAATTTATAGTCGTGGACTACATTTGGGTCAAAGTATCGCCAATATGGGTTATTCGACGCTTCGTCCAGAAAGGCAAATGGAGCCTGAGATTTATTGGCCCGCTTTAAATATTAGACGGAGTTCGTAGACTCGCTTATCGACTAGCGTTGCCACCATCGTTAGATGGAGTACATAATGTCTTCCACGTCTCCAAATTTAGAAAGTACGTGTACGACCTGAGTCACAAGATTAATTTCTAGGAGGTATAGATTTCTAATGATGCTACCTTTAGATAAATCCAAACCGTGATTTTGGATCGACACATAAAGAAACTAAGGAATAAGGCCATACCTTTTGTAAAATTTCAGTGGTCGTACCATGGCATGGAAGAAGCAACTTGGGAGACCGAGACGAGCATGGGGAGAATCATCCCGAGTTATTTTCTTAGTTTCGGGACGAAACTATTTTAAGGAAGGTGGTATGTAATACCACCAGTATTACATGCTGTTTCACGTTGAGTACCTCATTTATTTTTCGATTATATGATTGAATAAATGTATCCCATCGTGATAAATGTATTCTTATATGTTATGTTTGGACCGTATTATCACGAATAAAGCTTGTCCGCACCAATTATTTTTGTGATGTGATTGTATGATGAGTGATGATATGTCGGTGACATACCTTGATGTCGTTGGGCAATTATCGATGTGAATATGACGGTGGCTAATGTCTTGTTCCCCGAGAAATTGCTCGATGAGTCTAAAAGGGAGTCACGTTATAAGGAATTAATGTGATAATAACTTAGTGAGCAACTAAACCTTACGTACGTTATTCGCTAAGTATTACGTACGCTAAGTGTTGTGACATTACGTATGCTAAGGGGTAGGCATTACGTACGTAACACAGTCTTCGATCTTCGGACGAGAATATTCGTCGGATGGTCCGCGCGGTCAGGACAACTTTCGGCGTGACAGCGACAGGCAAGTCAACAGGTGCTACGTACATTAAGTGAGCCATCATTACGTACATAATGATAGGTGATATTTCGGACAGTTAGATCTGGGTTTTCTTTACATACGTTAACCATTCTATATAAGATACGTAACAGGGCTTACGTACGTAAAGCTTTAGGCCTAACGTACGTAAAGCCATCCTGATTTTATAAAATGACACCTTCTCTTTCATTTCTTCCGACCCAAAAATCATCCCTTCCTCTCGTATACTATCCTCCACCTCCCCTAAACCGATTTTAGCCTCCCTAATCAAGTGCTATCCTAGAAAAGTGGGTTGATCAAGCTCTGGAGAAGGCTTTTAGGGTGTTATCCTTCCGTTCTTTGTCGTTCTTTGGTGTTCTTCCTCGTTCCTCGAAAAGTACGGTGAGTTATCTAACTTTTGAATCTTTTTCAGTGTTGATAGCTATGATTTCGGGTGTTTGGGTAGTCTAGAACTCTTGATGATAATCAAACCATTAAAAACTAACATTAATCATAAACGTTAACTATAAGACTATCTCGGACGAGCAATTCGTATGCATACCGTTGTGAAAATTGTATGTCGGATGGTAGCCTTAGGAGTGAATTTATGATGACGATTTTATTGTGTTAGCCATGTAATTGAGTATGCTGAATTGGTCCGATTATCATTTTTAAACTCATTGAAATTGCCAAAGTGAATTAGTTTTCAATTACCGTATCAAACGAACAATCATAAATGGCGATCATGCTAGAATTATGCTCGATTATTCCACCCTGAAATTGAAAGATAATTCTGAACTAGTAGTTGGTAATTGGATGATTTTGGTTGTAGTATAATCACCTTGGATGAATAATGCAAGTATAATTTTGATTGTAATGTTGTGATAAAATGATAATCTCAAAAATTGAGGATTTCGAGTAGCTCACCTTAGTGTAAATCGTAGGAGCGTGGCCCAAATGTTAGGGAGTTGTAGTTGGATAAGAACTCCATTAGGAAGGGGGAAACATTGTTATTCGTCGTCTTACGAGGCATTAATCGCGAAAATGTAATTAGGTTGAGCTCTCGATCTCTAGTGGCCGTTCGACCTATCGTTGCTTGAAGGGAGTTACCTCGTCGGACTTGAGGCAAGTGAGTCTTGCTCGGACTATGTTATATTAAAATTCCAGAATTTTATGTGTGTCACTATCTGTGAAACTGTGCTCGTTTTATTTATCTTGTCCAGAATATTCCTGAGTAGATACTTTCGTGACCCTTGGTTGCGACCTTGGGAGTTTATATGTTGATATTCCTTATGGAACTGTGTTGCGGGATAAAACCTGAATGGTACCCACGTCCGGAGTATTCCTGTGTAGATGCTTCTGTGACCCTTGCAACCTTGGGAGTTTATGTGCTGATAAAAGAGATAACGTTGAATATTCGATGATAACATTGTTCTACGGATTTATCTGATTCTATCAATGAATTTGGTTCGTTTTTGTCTGACCGAGGTTGACTGGCACGATGCGTCGTGTCATGCAAATTTTTTGAATATGTGCAGGACGTTCTCGAAGGTTCCGGTCAGGCTTGAGCAGTGTTGGGAAGAAGCCCTGTTATTTTCTTAAATTGAATTTTGGAAACATTCCAGGATATGTAATAACCATATGTACGGACATTATTTTTCTTTTGTATTTCAATTCGTACGAATGCTATCATGAGAATACTTCCGCAAACCACTTGTTAAATAAATTGTTTTTAAAACTCTTTTAAAGACTTGCCTTGTGGGTCTCACACGGGATTCACGGCAATGTGGCGTCCCAATTAATTTTGGGGGCATTACAGGTACCCTTAGAACACTCGCGACGGTTTTGTCTCGGCCAAGATGTCTGCTCAATCCTCTTCCATGAGGATCTCGAATTAGCTTTTCGCGAAGAGAGGAGTTGGGTATGCACAATTGATTACCTTTGAAAAGATAACCGTCTTGAACATAGTAGTCGTTTGTGGGTGTGCCGCTTTTGCATTTGAACCAAATTTCCTTAAAGTCATCATCTTCTTCGTATTGTTCTTTTAGAACCTCGAATCCAACGATCTCTTGTGCTAGGGTGATCATTAAAATTGCTCGTCTACTTAGCACGTCATCTACTCGGTTAAGAACTCCGGACTCGTGTTTGCTGACGAACGAAAACTTTTGTAAATAACTCATACACCGTGCATCCATCTTGCTTACCATCTTTTGGCTATTGATGAACTTTAGTGCCTGGTGATTGGTGAAAAGTACGAACTCTTTTTGTACCAGGCTAGCCATTCATATAGTTTGAACGGCGTTTTGAAAGCTGTTTTCCGCCCATCATCATGTGGAATCCGGATTTGGTGGTAACCGCTTCGTAGGTCAATTTTTGAGAATATTCTCGCGCCGACTAGTTCATCAAGCATGTCTTACAAGCGCGTAATGGGAAAATGGTACTTGATAGTTATTTTGTTGATGGCGCGACTATCAATACACATTCTCCACTGGTTGCCTTTCTTTGGTACGATGAAAATGGGAACAGCACACGGAATTAGGCTTTACCGGATGAACCCTTTCCTCAATAGGTATCCAACTTGCTCTCTTAAGATTTCATTCTCTTTGGGGCTCATGTAATAATGAGGGAGGTTCGGAAGATTAGTGCCCAAAACTAGGTCTATATGAGGTTAAATATCCGTCATAGGCAGTAGCTCGGGCGATAGGTCATTTGAGACCAAATCTTGAAAGTGATTGAGTATATCACCAACTTCTATTGGGATTTCAGGATCGACCTTCTCGACGTTCATCAGCCCTTTAACGACAGTCGGGCAAAATACATGGGATTCTTTGAAGGCGTCTTCAAGATCTAGCTCATTAGATGTTATAATAAAAAAGTTCTCACCCCTCTTTTCCGTAACTTTGTTGAAGTGCGGTACAAGTGCCAAAGCGATCTTGCAGTCTCCCCATCGAAAGATCATCACGTTGTCTTTTCCCTTATTAGTAACGTTATTGTCAAATTCCCACGGTCGGCCGAGTAATATGTGACATGCATTCATGTCCAAAATGTCACAAAGGACTTCTTCTTTGTAATGCTTGCCGATCGACAAAGGAACTTTGCAAGCCTGAGTCACACGTACTTGAGGCCCCTTTTTGCCCCATCCAAATGAGTATGGTGCCTCGTGAGGTTGATTCGGTATATCCAAATAATCCACAAGCTTTTGGGAGACTATATTTTCACAACTCCCATTGTCGACGATCAAATTACAAACTATTTTGTTGACGGAGCAATCACTACGTCATAAGTGCTCATAGGTAATGCCTGTTTATTGTTGCAGAAGACACAAAAAATGTTGCCTTAGGTCAAAGGCAACACCAAACTCTTGTTGCCAATACGGCCGTTGCCTTTGACACCTAAAGCAACACTTTTAGTCTCTATTGAAACAACGAAAAAGTATTACATTACGCCTCTAATGCAACAACATAACTAAGAAAGGCAACAACAAACGATGTTGCCTAAGATTTCAAAAAAAAAAAATCATAGCGTCCACATGTGCCAAGTCATCAGTGGGTCCCACATTTGTGCCACGTGAGCAATGAGTCTCATCTTGATGCCACGTCAGCAGCAGGGCCACATTTATGCCATGTCAACAGTGACTCTACATTTGCGCCACGTCAGCAATGGGCCCACATCTATGCCACATCATCATTTTTTGTAATACTACTTTTATAAAATACAACAGCAACTAAAATAAAAGGCAACACTTCATACAAATATTTTGAAATAACCATTTTATTCTTACACTAACCCATCCAAAATAAACCAAGGCAGCCAAAAACGAACAAGGATGCCAATACAAAATACAAAATCCTAAATTCATACAACGCAACAAACCACCAATTTAACTTCAAAAGTACCAAAACCAAGTAACACCACCAATCTAACTTAAAAGTACAAAATTACGAAGTCTAAATATAAGTGATAACAAGTTACATATTAAAATAACTGATAAGTGGTGCCCCCTTGAGTCATAGGAGTACAATTATCATCTTGATCACTTGATATCGTTGCACAAAATTCTCCAATATCCAAGTGGAGGCTGGGATTAGCTTCTCCCACTTTACCAAATGCTGTCCAAAAAATGCACATTAGGATGATTGATTGAAAAAAATATGCATATTTGGAAGATTTCTTGTTATATGCATCTGGTTTTAGTAGAAAGTCCTGAAAGATATTAGTAGGACTTTGATCAAGAAGGTCGTAAAAGATAGAATAAACTAACAATTCGGGCCTGAAATTAAATAACTACAACCTTTATTTCTCAAACAACCGGTGCTTTAGACATATATGTTTGGAGTAGGTTCCATTTTGAGAGAGTCCATTTCCTAAAACAAACATTAATGAATGATTGATGAGTTGCAGCAGCACATGACTACATGGTTAACTAGTGAACACAGTCTAACGTATAGCTACTTAAAAGAACAGTACATTATGGGGGTCTAAATAGCTTGAGTAAAAAAGCCACATATGCATACGGAAAAAAACATTACCACAAAAGCCTCACCATTAACGTTTACCGTATTACAGTATCTGAGTTGATTTTAGCAAATTGTTGGCTGGAGATGATTTTCCCAAGATATTCAGTGCTTTCATCCTTTGCATCTCATTGCCTGTAAGTAATAAACAGACAGGCATATTAACAAAGTGTCGTTAGTTAGGCAACTGACAAAATCTGATTGCTCAAGAAACACAACATCTTATAAAGGAGCAACCATCTATTAGCGTTCCTACTTTGAGAGATGAAATAGTTGATAAATTAGGCTACAATCCATCGTATATGAAGGTTTGGGCAGTGAAACAAAAGGCAATTGAACATATATTTGGAAATTGGGAAGAATCTTATAATTTTTACGCAAATTTCTAGCCGCAGTTTAAAATACATTAAAAGACATACCTGTTTGTTGTTGCGGCAGGGCATCGCGGAGGGGAGGGCGTCGCCGGTGGGGAGGGAAGGGTCGCGTCGCGGAAGGGAGGAGAGGGCATTGTGTCGCGTACGGGAGGGGAACGCGTCTCGTCGCAGACGGAATGGGAGGGTGTCGCGGTGGCTGAATTGAGGGGATGGGAGGGCATCGCGTCGCGGAGGGAATGGGAGGGTGTCGCGGCGGCTGAACTGAGGGGAGGGGAGGGTGTCGATTCGCGGGGGGAAGGGGAGGGCGTCGCGGCGGCTGAACCGAGGGGAGGGGAGGACTCACGGAGACTGAGTGAGTGACATAACAATGAGGGGAGAGAGGAGAAGAAGAACGAGAAGAGGAGAGAATGAGGGAGGCGGTGAGAAGAGGGAGTAGGGTTAGGGGTTATAAGGGGGGATCGGACGATGGTGATGAAGGGGAGATTAATAATCTCAAACAGATGGCTCCCACTAAAAAAGGCTGTCATGGGCTTTGTGCCGGATTCGGGCTGGGATAATAAAAATGTTATAACGGGTCGGATTGGGCCAAAATATTATAACAAAACAGATAACATAATATAACCACACCAGCAAAATACACTTAGCAATCAATCAAATAGGGAAAAAAATTAGGAAATCATTGAGCAATCATTCAGATCTAAACAAAAAATGAATTTAATCCTTCAAATCAAATTCAAAATAAAAAGTTCAAAATACCTTTTTAATTGACGGATCGAGAATTAAAGAAATATTACTTAAAATACGGAACCTACCACAACGTTTTCTAAAAATGCTATGTAAGTGTACTGTTACATAGCGCTTCCTAATTAAATGCTATATAAGTATTTTTAAAAGGGATTGTATTATGTTTTATAATTCAAAATTTTGAAATTTTATTATTAAAATTTATAATGTGTATTTATATTAAATAATTTATATATATATATATAAGCTATAATTTATATTATATTATATATCAAACTTTGAAAATAAAACATATATCGTAATTTAAATTTCATTATATATATTGATAATATATTAAACATTAAAATTATAAAAAAATATTTATAATTTTTAATTACAATATTAAAAATATAATAAGTATTTATATTAAATATAAATAATTTAAATCAAATTTATCATATGTTATATATCAAACTTTAAGAGTAAAAACTTATCAAAATTTAAATTTCATTTCATTGTGCTTGTTTTTGACAATAACTTGAAAAAATTATTAAAATATTTGATATAATGCAACACCATCAGAGGTGTTACACGTCGTGCAACACCATTTTTATCTTGTAACATAAAATGTATATCTAGTGCAATACTGTTTCAGTAGTATTTCAAAATATCAAAAATCAGCAATCTATTGAAACGCTTTGGTGGCAACACTTGCTAAAAGCATTGCCTATGAGCACTTATGGCGTAGTGAATATGATTGGAAAAGATTCTTTCTTTGGCCTTCCTCTTTTGGGAAAAGGACTCTTTGAAGCACAATGTTAACCTTTTCTTACGGCTCTTTTTCGGCAAACTCAGCTCCTTCATAACCATCTTCTTCACCACTTTCTTCACCGTCTATTATCCCAACGGTCCGTGAGTTTTTAGACTCATTGGAGCGGTAAACCGGTTGTCTACAACGATAACATCTAAGTTTCGTGGGCTTGGCGTACGGATTGGTTGCTTTGGGATAGTGATTTTGCTTTGGGAGATAGTGTTAGCTATAGGTGGTTGGTTCAAATATCGAGAACCTACGCTAGGTGTCACACTTTTGCCTTTATCAAGTACTGGACCAGAGTTTTCGGTGGAGGTTTGAGAAGAATACTTACGGTAGGATGACGTTCGTGAGGATTTTATCATTAAGTCGGCTTTCATGGCCAAACTCAATCCTTCAATTATGGTCCATACCATTTGGAGTCCGATATTCTCTTGAATGGGGACTCTTAATCCACTGATATATCGAGAAACTTTCTGACCTTCCATCTCACCGATTTCGTTTCGTTTAGAGAGGCGTAGGAATTCACTTGTATACTCGGTTAATGACCGGGCGCCTTGGGAACAATTGAGATACATCTTGTAGAGAATCTGCTCGAAATCTTGAGGTAGAAAGCTCTCCATCATCAATTGCTTCATTCGCCGCCATGATCTGATGGGACCTTTTTGTTGCCTTTGACGTTGAGCCATTAGCTTGTCCCATCATACAGCTGTGGTGCTTTTGAGATGAAAAAGACCATCTTGATTTGTCTGTGCTCCGGGATCTCCATGATGCCAATCGAGATATTCCTCTGCCCACATAGTTCCATAGAAAAGGGAAGTCGGCCTTCATTCTGTAATCGGGGTTTTTACGAGGTGGTTCTGCTTCCTTCTAAGGTTTTGATTCGGAACTAGAACTGACGGCTGGGTTTGGTCGGCCACCACGAGGCGGTCGATTACGATCTCCTTGCCTATCTCTTTTTCGTCGCTCATTATTGTTGGCATTGATCTGGTTTTCGAAGGTTGTGGTTGAAGTGGTGAGGGTTGCGGTAAAAGCCCCTGATCCCATCAAGATCCACTCTAGTAAAGGGTGGTGGTGGTGGCGGTTGATCTGCCATCTCGAAGTTGAAGGGACAGGAAAGTCTGTTCTCCGATACCAACTAACGCAGTAGCAAAACATGGACGGATCGACAAGTGTCTAATCCGAACGAACTAGAACTTTCAAGAGCTAAGGAAAATTGGTAAAACTCGAAACACCCTCAAAGAGAAGAACTATATTAATTGAAAACTTAATTACATCTGAAAATAATAAAACGTATTTATAGACTAAACCTAGAAGCGATAGCTATGGAAAAGTAATCCTAATATAACTGGGATTGGAAAAGATAACTTAAAAGGAAAAGATAATAAAAAGAATTAAAAACAAATTGACATGAATGATATGGAATGAAATAGGAGTTCTCGTGGTATTGCATGGATATGGTCTAACACTTGGAAAGTTTAGAGAGCAGCGTAAGGACCTCCATATGGTGTTCATAGATCTAGAGAAGGCGTATGATAGCATTCCGCGAGATGTTATTTGGAGGAGCCTAGTAGAGAGGAGGGTGTCGTCGCCGTTCGTTAGGGCGATCCAAGACATGTACTTCCTAGCTAGGACGTGCGTTAGGACCCCATTTGGTGACACCCAGTATTTTCCGATTGAGATAGGGCTACACCAGGGGTCGGCGCTAAGTCCTCTTCTCTTCGCTCTAATCCTTGTCGTCATTTCGCGAGGGATTCAAGATGGCATCCCGTGGTGCATGCTTTTTGCTGACGACATTGTGTTAGTGGCGGAGTCGAGGAGGGAGGTGAACTCGAAGTTGGAGCTTTGGAGGGCTAAGTTAGAATCTCAAGGCATGCGTGTGAGCCGGTCTAAGACCGAGTATCTATGGTGTAACTTTAGTAGTGAGGCCAACGAGGAAGATGTTGAGGTAATGATTGTGGATCAGATCGTACCCCGTACGGATTAGTTCAAGTATTTGGGTTCGATCATTCATAAGGAAGGTGAGTGTGAAGATGATGTCACACATCGCATCAAGGCGGGGTGGCTAAGGTGGAGAGCAGCGACAGGGGTCATGTGCGACAAGAAAGTCCCTCTAAAGTTGAAGGGTAAATTCTATAGAGCGGCAATCCGACCTGCAATGTTGTATGGCTCCGAATGTTGGGCGATGAAGAAGTCGCTTGAGATTAAGTTGGAAGTGGCTGAAATGAGAATGTTACGTTGGTCGTGTTGTCACACAATGTTAGACAGAATTGCGAACGGGGTTTTCAGGAACGCGCTGGAAGTGGGGGCCATTTCAGCGAAAGTTAGGGAAGGGAGATTGAGATGGTTTGGCCACGTCCGCAGGAGGCAGGCATCTGCTCCAGTGAGGAGGGTCGAGAGTTTAATGGTTGTCGGGGAGAGGAGGAGGCGAGGCCAGGAGGACGTGGGAGGAGCAACTGAGATTAGATTTGAAGGCCTTAAACCTTTCCGAGACCATGACTGTTGATAGGTGCGCTTGGAGGCGCCAGATCAGAGTTGTGGATTCTTTTATAGGGAGCGGTGCAGTAGTTGAGAGTCTCAGGGTTGGGTTGTCTCGGTTAATTTTGACCTAGAGCATTGCATTTTTACTTTTATTGTATATTTTATCTTATTGTCTTTTCGTGTGGTGTGTTTTTGACAGGGAGCTGTGCGCAGAACCAACCTCTCTTTTGTTAGAGCAGCGTTCATCGGGAGTGAAGTAACCAAATCCCGCTTAGGTAAGTCCCATGTGGATCAAGCCATGGGCTCAGGTATGGTCTCGAGCTTTTTCGAATCATATGTTTTCCTTGGTATTTATCACACAAGATTCTGCGGTGCACTAAGCTGGGGGTCTTCACGGAAACAGTCTCCCTACCATAATAAGTAGGGACATGGTCTGCGTACATCTTACCCTCTCCAGATCCTGCTCTGAGCGAGATATACTGGGTATGTTTGGTTTGATTTGGTTTATTTGAAAAGTTGGTCAACATTGGAGGCTTGGTTTTTATGTACGGGCGGCTTTGCATGTGATAATACATGCATGGAAGTCGCGTGAAGAATTAACCCGCTTGAAACCCGCTTCCTCCTCTGTTTGTTTTTGTTCCGTTACTTGTCTTTGGATTTCCGTCGCAACCTTCTCTATATCATTTGTAGATGGACTATTTACCATATTTTTCTTCCATTTAATCTCTTTTATTTTATTTATGTAACCGGCCATTGAGTGTTTCAAAAGATACCCAAATTATTCTAGGATTTAGGCTTTTGAATGTTACAAACTACGATGCCATGGATAAGAAAATTTTCTAACTCTTAGATGTTGACATTTCCAGGCTGTGGATTTAAGCAGCAATCCGTCTCCTCTGTTATGTCCCCAGGTTTTTATCTAGGTTTATCTGTAATTATATTGATAATTATTTGTCCGCTGTTAGGTTTAATAACGACTTTCTAAGATATACGCTATCTTTTTTTTTCAGGGTCACTCAAAAAATCAAAAGGCGGTTTTAGCTGAGATAAAAGAAGTTTTGTATGTCATATGCCGCACTCATCAACTCCCACTCGCACTAACATGGACGCGGTGTACTTACATATAGAGTCTTGTGTCACGCCCCGAGAGAAATGACCGACAGAGTGCTCGGACAGACCCGCACAGAGGGGTGCGAGGTTCAGTAGATCAACGTGCACGGGGCACGTTCGGGACAACTAGGCCGTGTGGATCGGCACAACCGACTGAGGGACTTAGCCGTATGGCGCGGCATGCGTGGATGTATGGCCGAGCAAGCAGGCCAACCGGGCAACAGAGTGACCGACCGAGGGACAAGGCCATCAGGCCTGATGCGGGACTACCTGGGCGGCGAGACAAGGCACGCCGGGAACCAAACGGACGAGTGCAGCGGACAGGCACACCGCTTCGGGACAATGCGGGACAAGATGACGAGACGAGGCACATCCAAGGGCCGAGACTCGGACACGGGCGACGGACACCCGCGAGGGGTGCGCGCGAGGCGCTGGGCGCGCGCGCGGGCGGCGCGCGAGGGATGCACGGAGCACCCTCCCCCTATAATAGGCTTAGCGGGATAATGCCTTGTGATGGCAGTGGACATTGGAAAGTTGAGGAGTCCACTGTACGGAAATTATACTCGGAACATTCCAGAAACGGACCGGGAAGATCCAGAAACATGTGGAAGGTGCTAGAGACTCTTGGATGAGTCAAGACTTGTAATCTAGTAGATGATTCTAGACATTGTATAAAGACTTGTAATGTATAGAATACTCTAGAATTTGTAATATTGTAGGAGGATCTAGAAGCCTCCAAATGAGGAGGTGGAGGAAGGTTCTAGTGATAGGAGGTAGTATAAATAGGGATGTTGGGGCTCCTTTGCAGCCATCCTTGGGAATTCATTTGTAAGAGACACTTTGTAATCTCTTTGTAACTTAGTGGAAGAAAACTTTCCATTAACCCATTGCCTCTCTTTCGTTGTGCCTACTTTCATACTTAGCCAAATTCAGAGTGTTTAAGGCTGACTAGCAAGAGGGTTGCTAGGCCGCACGACGCTTAGGAGCATAGCAAACTCTAAGCCCGTGACAAGTGGTATCGGAGCCATCGCTAGCCACACAAGGAGATGTGCAAGACTGCGGGAGTCGACGCTAACGATCAGCAGGCATCATGGCCGACGGACAGATCGAGGCAGGCATCAATGTGGAGGACGGACGAGTCACAGAGGCTGACAAGGTCCGGGGACGTGGAGAAGTCCCAGCTGAAGGGAAAGCCAAGCGTGGCAAGAGCAAGGCGCGCGGTGTGGTGCCGCCGCAACCTGAGGAGAACCCGGCACGAAGCCGACTTCTTGAGGATGAAGACATCCGAAAGATCATACTCACCTTAGCACACCGCCTACCCGACATCGAGGACGACATCGAAGCTCTTGGGCAGCGCATCACTAACGCCCAATTGAGCACGGAGGAACGCGTAGGTACTCTCGAGAAAGCTGTTGGCCAGCTGGAAGGGCACACGTTGGGCCAGCTTGAGACCTTCAAGAGGGAACAACTCTCGTTGCGCAAGGAGCTAGCAACGATCGAGGATCATGTGGCAGCCAGCATCACGGAGATACGCAAGCAGTATGCCGAGTTTTGCGAGGTAAGTGCCAAACGATTTGAAGATTTTTGTGATAAAATCTGTCGGGCAACCAACTCGGGCACCAACTCGAATGGTGGGCCGAGCTGGAACAGCACATTTGGCGGGGCGAGGTTCGAGGGACCAAGGGTTGAGGTCCCCAAACCCAAGGAGTTCATTGGCAAGAGGGATGCCAAGTCAATCGAGGAGTTCCTGTGGCGAATGGAACTTTACTTTGATGGTCTGGGACTGACGGACGAGAAGGCCAAAGTACGGCAGGCTACACTATATCTTGCCGACGATGCAGCGCTGTGGTGGCGTCATCGACAGGACGGTGTTGCGAAAGAAACTTGCCAACCGATCGGGACTTGGGACGAGTTCGTGTCGGAACTCAAGGCACAATTCTATCCCGAGAACACATGCTATGAGGCAAGGAAGAAACTCCGTGACCTCAAGCATAAGACTACCATTCGGGACTATGTTCGGGACTTTACATCGATCATGCTTCAGATTCCGGACATGACCGAGGATGATCGACTATTCTTCTTCCTGGATAGACTACCGAGTTGGGTCAGGGACAGAGTACAAAGCCGCGAGGTGAAGTCTGTCAATGAAGCAATCAAAGTGGACGAGTCCCTAGCCGAATTCGAGAAGAGGAAGGAGCCGCGAGCTGAGGGTCAAGCCAAAGGCGGGGGAGACACCCGCACGTCAGTACAGCAACCAGCCCAACCATCACGCGGAAGATTCGGGACAAGACCGCAACATGACGCGGACAAGCCATACAACTCGGGTGAACGCAGGGGCGCTCCCGACCAACGAGGATGCTTTATGTGCGGCGGAGCTCATCGGATGAAGGACTGTCCGAAGATGGGGAAGCTCAACGCCATGGCCGAATGTGAGGGGCCAACGATTGATCACGACGTGCAGCAGGTAAGCACGATTCAACAACTTAATTGCAGCCGTCGGTGCGGCGAGGACCGCGAGGAAGCAAGTTGATGTTCGTGGAAGGAACCATCAACCACCAACCCATCAAGGCCTTGGTCGACACGGGAGCCGACTACAACTATATCACTGAGGCCGAAGCGAGAAGATTGGGACTACTTGTGCAGCCATGCAAAGGCTGGATGAAGTCCAACAACGGACAGCGATGCAGGTCACGGGGCGGCGACAAATGGAGTGCGAATCGTGCTCGGAAACTGGGAAGGCCGAGTGCACTTCAGGGTCACCACAATAGATGATCGGGATCTCATTTTGGGAATGGACTTTCTGGAGAAGAACAATTTTGCCTTTTTCCCAAAAGCAAAGACACTATGGCGACAGTCGTAACAAACCCATCATTATCCCCTTGGTGTGGAACAAGTCCCGTGCGCGATGATGACGACACTTCGATTTGAAGAAGTTGGTGAAGAGGAAATGCCGATGTATTATGCAGGATCAATGCGGTACATCAAGGCACCGAGTGGCGGCAGCGTCGGCGGGGGCGTCGGCCAAAGGCGGGGGAGAGTGTCACGCCCCGAGAGAAATGACCGACAGAGTGCTCGGACACACCCGCACAGAGGGGTGCGAGGTTCAGTAGATCAACGTGCACGGGGCACGTTCGGGACAACTAGGCCGTGTGGATCGGCACAACCGACTGAGGGACTTAGCCGTATGGCGCGGCATGCGTGGATGTATGGCCGAGCAAGCAGGCCAACCGGGCAACAGAGTGCCCGACCGAGGGACAAGGCCATCAGGCCTGATGCGGGACTACCTGGGCGGCGAGACAAGGCACGCCGGGAACCAAACGGACGAGTGCAGCGGACAGGCACACCGCTTCGGGACAATGCGGGACAAGATGACGAGACGAGGCACATCCGAGGGCCGAGACTCGGACACGGGCGACGGACACCCGCGAGGGGTGCGCGCGAGGCGCTGGGCGCGCGCGCGGGCGGCGCGCGAGGGATGCACGGAGCACCCTCCCCCTATAATAGGCTTAGCGGGATAATGCCTTGTGATGGCAGTGGACATTGGAAAGCTGAGGAGTCCACTGTACGGAAATTATACTCGGAACATTCCAGAAACGGACCGGGATGGTCCAGAACATCAAAGATTAATCCGGAGGCATATGTGGAAGGCCGCGGATCGGGTCGGGTTACATGGAGACGGGCCGAGTCGGGCCGAGCGGGCCGGGTCGGGCCGAACGAACCGGGAAGATCCAGAAACATGTGGAAGGTGCTAGAGACTCTTGGATGAGTCAAGACTTGTAATCTAGTAGATGATTCTAGACATTGTATAAAGACTTGTAATGTATAGAATACTCTAGAATTTGTAATATTGTAGGAGGATCTAGAAGCCTCCAAATGAGGAGGTGGAGGAAGGTTCTAGTGATAGGAGGTAGTATAAATAGGGATGTTGGGGCTCCTTTGCAGCCATCCTTGGGAATTCATTTGTAAGAGACACTTTGTAATCTCTTTGTAACTTAGTGGAAGAAAACTTTCCATTAACCCATTGCCTCTCTTTCGTTGTGCCTACTTTCATACTTAGCCAAATTCGGAGTGTTTAAGGCTGACTAGCAAGAGGGTTGCTAGGCCGCACGACGCTTAGGAGCATAGCAAACTCTAAGCCCGTGACACTTGAATATGAACAAGTACACGCTAGGGGATCAGAAATCAGTCCGAATGAACAATCTGTAGTGTGCATTGAGGAAAACGCGTGTTATTGGAAGGATAAACACATGCAGGGATTTGTGCATGCATGCGCGCGCCATTTTCTTGAACAAGGACAAGGTATAGTTTGAAAAGCTCTTCAATCAAATGAACCCTTCTTCTTCAACTATGATGTGAAGGAATACCATGCAAGTGAATATCCACTTGTTCATCACGCTCGGAAATTCGGTCTAAATGCTGCTGTTGCCGCCAGGCTGAGAAGCGCATATGGTGATGATCATGACTATATAGTGGAGTTCTTTCTTCTTGTATGTATGAAAGGTGATATCGGGCAGCAACAACTGTTGCTTAATAACATATCGATTCCACGCAGAGGTTATCCATCAGTTTGCGAAAAGTGTCCGATAGATAATTGGATGGAGAAGTAATAGAAGACGCACCACTAATTGCATTGTCCATGAGAAGTTCTCAACAGTTGGTGGTTATAAAGGATTATTTGAAACCTACTGACTGTGCAACCGATAATTACTCAAATGGCTTGACGATTATTACTGAAATAAAGGATAATGGTCCTCTTGTCCAGGTATTTCCAAATATGTACTTGGTTATAGCTAGATTCCTATTGTGTGTCGTTCTACTAACGATGCTATCTTTGAGAAGCCTTGTGTTGCAGTTAAGCGGTAAAAAAAAAAAGTAAAAATGTTAAAAGCATATTAATGTTAAAAGCTAAAGATGCATCTTAATCTGATGCATAATATTTTAGTACGACTAAACCTGGTATGCCAAGGGACTTGCCTTACCTAGAAAAAATGTATAAAAAAGTTTGTTGGGAAAAATAAATAATATACGTGGAAAACTCCAAAACCGGAGAAGAACCACGGGCCTCCAGAGAGAAAACTCAACTATGTGAAAAATTATTACAATCACACATCTATAATATCTCAAGCCAACCCCCCAATTACACCCACACTCTCCAAAGATTTAACTCACACCTTTCACACTCTAAGACAAGAGAAAGAAAGAAAGAAGAATTAAATACTTAAAATATATTTAATTGGTGCATTTTAATCCTTAGCCTTCGACCTCTTTTTATAGGCTTGAAGTCCCTTCCACCTTTCATTATTCCACCGATGTGGGATAACCTTCCAAACTTTTCTTTTATTATAGCCAACAAATTCTCAACAAACTCCACCTTGGCTAACTAAAAGAAAGTCTCCACTGTCACACCGACAACCATTGTTTGAACAAACAATCATAATTCTCAAATCAGAGAACTATCATACTCCACCATAAAAGAGTATCACCACTTAGAATAATCCATTCTAAGAATTTTACCTCGGCACATGTCGAAAAACTTGCTGAAAGGTTTATGGTATATTGTGTCGAGAATTAAACTCTCCGACCGGCGATCGCCTCGGAGATCGGGCGACCTAGCCACTGCCGAGCGGCAAGCGAAGCTGACTGGCCGACTGTGTGGCCAAGCCTTAGCCCAGCAGACAAGATAAATCGGCCAACCGAAGGTCCCAGGACAAGTCCCGGTGCCGAGCGATCGACACCAAATACGATCGTCTCTCGGTACTCGGCGACCGACTCCTGGCGACCGACATGCGGACGATCATCTCTCGGCACCTGCCGACCGACCCTTGGTGACCGACCGATGCCGACCCTCAGCGACTGGCCGATGACGACCCTCAATGACCAGCTAGAGACGACCTCATCATGCCGATAGCCATCCAGTCGGCAAAGGCCGAGCTTCAGGATAGACACCACGTGCAGAGCCGAGACAAGATCCGCATATCACGGATCGTTGACCACAGCCTGTCAGCTTCCATCCACCAGCCGACAAGCCCACCGAAAGTTGTCAGTAGGGCCGCATGTGACAGTGACTCCAGACGCGTGCTGGCTCCTCATTGGACCGCCCAGCTGGCTGCCAGCCACGACCTTGGACTTTAGGAAGACTGCCAGCATCTACTTTGGACTTTACCCCGACAGCCCGTGTGATCGCCCCATTATAATATTGGCCGGCAGACGATCGCCCCATTATTATAATGGCCGGAAGGCGATCGCCCGCAAGAAGACAAGACTCGGCTGCCCTAGCTATATATAGCAGGCAGCCTGCACTTGTCCAAAGGATCCGAAATTCTTGAGAATACACGGAAATACTTCAATTCCCACGAGATTTCATACAGCACTTGGCTATCTCCAACTCTTGGCAACAGCTATCATTCGGTACTTACTTCTCCCGGCCTCTCTCATCAAGAAGACGATCGGCAGGGACGAAGAACACCGAGCTTCGCTCAAGAGCCGGATTAACAGAGTCTTTTAGATTACTCTCATTAATACTTGTATCCACGAATATTTGTATTAATAACATCTCGCGAGAGCATTCAAGCCCGGGCCTAACAAACCCGGCAAATCTAGTGTTCATTCACTTTCTCTCGGAAGTGCTCCCGCAAATTGTTGTTTGTTGTCCGTCTTCCAGCAGTATTAATCTTCGGATAAATATTTCGGGCAACAACAATTGGCACTAGAAGAAGGGGATCTAACCCTCAAATTTTTATTCCTACCGTCTCGAAGAACACTCACTGTTCTCGGGGCATATACTTGAAGTGACACTCACTGCGCTTCAAAGAAATCTTTCTGAAATCATGTCTTCCGCCTCCGCGTCGAAGAAAGCCGCTGGCCAGCCGGCCAGACGCCCCGTTCCGTCCCAGTCCGAGCCACAGCCGATGGTGGAAGGCAGCCGCCGCAGTCAGAAACGCTCGATCCCGTCCCTGGACGGCGGCCCAAGCCTCTCGCTCGATCAGCTCCGAACCAAGGAACAGATCGACGAGGTCATGGCCGTCCTACAGGAGCGACGGAGTGCTCTCGACGCGCCTCCTGCTATCACCCCATCGGCCGTCCGCCGGAAGTCCAAGCGTAAGCTCAAGGCGTTACTGGTCGAGCGATCGCCAGGAGGCTCTCGTCCGCAAGAAGAGGCGCTCGCCAGCCGGGGCACCTATGTCTTCGATCGCCTGGGCAGTGACCCGTCTTGGCGACCGGGGCAGTCCGGCCCCAGATACGAGACGACGGAGTTTGAGTCCGTCACCAGGAGCTCGGCCTACCCGACTCCCAGAAGGCAGCCCAGCTATCTGGCTCCCCCTCGCCAAATAGCCGAGGTCGGCAGCAGTGGAGTCCGGAGATCGGTACACGGTCGCCTCGGCTCCCACTCCCAAAGCCGATCAGCAAGCGACCAAGCCACGGCGATAGCTGCGATGCAACGTCAGCTCGACGACATGAAGGCGCTCCTGGAATCCAGGGCAGGCGCCATGAAGACGATCGCCGAGCCAAGCGAGCCGCTCGCGATCGACATCGAGCTCGCCCCTGTGCAGCACAAGATCGCTCCTCCGCAAACACCTTTATACGAGGGGCGATCGGACCCCCAAACACACATGAGCAAGTTCAACATCTACATGACCGGGTGTGGGGCATCAGACGCGACCAGGTGCCGAATGTTCCCTTTGACGCTGGACGACCTCACCCACCGGTGGTACACCTCATTGCCACCTCGGTCCATTGGCTCCTTTAACCAGCTGGCGCACGTATTCACAGAGTACTTCGCCACCAGGGTCGCTCGACCAGAAGGTCCCCTTCGCATGATGCAAATCAAGCAAGGAGGAGAAGAGTCCGACTCGGACTACATCGACCGGGTAGACGTGATCATCCTCAACGGCGAGCCCGTAAGCGATGAGACCACCCTCTATGCGGTCCTAGGAGGATTTCAGGGTTTTTCGCCTATGTTCAGGCATCTCACGAAGAACCAACCTACGACCTACGCAGCCTTCCGGGCTAGAGCCGCAGATTTTCTGGCCAGGCAAAGGTTCCTTCTTAGCCTGTGAGCAGCGCGATCGGCGCCCGGACGACGATCTCCCTCCCGATCGCCGATATAGACCTACGAATAAAGCGATCGGCAACCGAGCGACGATCGCCAGTCTTCCAGCCCGATCGCCGATCATCACGCTACACCACCAAAACCCGGAGGACACGATCGCCATCGACAGTCCACCATTTAACATGACGGACTAAGGCATAAAGATCGCCTCCACCGCACATCATAAAGCCATGGTCCTGGTAGTCGATGGAACCGGCTGCTTCGGCCATGCAAGGTCCCTTTCGGCCGAGATCGCCCGCCCTTCGTTTAAATACGAGGTCGGCGTAGTCTGAGGGCTCTTCAAAATTAATTAGTGGACACGATCGCCCGCCCTCAAGGATCATCATCTAACTTGGTGAACCCGGACAAAGCGACACGTGCCACAACCCCCGTCTCAACGTACACCATCGAGGTTCGCCATTTTCATGGTGGGCCGAGGTGGAAGCAGAGCCAAACAAGCCGCGGAGGTGGAGTTGATTCATCCGACGCTGCCCCGCGCAAGGACTCCTCTAGACCGTGACCACACGCCCTTCGTTTAAATACGAGGCGAGGAGAAGCCTAACAGAGGACCCTCATAATAAAGTGAGTCACAGGGCACTCAATGTCTTCGCGCATCAAGACACGGTCATGGAGCCGGTCCATCGATTTCTGCGACTGTGCACGATTCCTCAAACAAGCGAAACCATCAAGTTTCCGAGGGGGATTGGCCAATGTTGTTTTTTGCAGGTACAAGACCGAAAGATAGCTAGCCAATCGACCATGATAGCCCAAGTCCGAATCCTATGTCGGCTCAACAGTTCGCCCGTCCTCATCTTACACGATCGCCAGCAAGAACCACCTCGCCCCATGTCTTCAACATAGGAGCAAGATGGGGGGCAATTGTTGTGTCGAGAATTACACTCTCCGACCGGCGATCGCCTCGGAGATCGGGCGACCTAGCCACTACCGAACAGCCAAGGCAGAACTGCCGACCAGCGACCAGGCGGCCAAGCCTTAGCCCAGCAGACAAGATAAATCGGCCAACCGAAGGTCCCAGGACAAGTCCCGGTGCCGAGCGATCGACACCAAATACGATCGTCTCTCGGTACTCGGCGACCGACTCCTGGCGACCGACATGCGGACGATCATCTCTCGGCACCTGCCGACCGACCCTTGGTGACCGACCGATGCCGACCCTCAGCGACTGGCCGATGACGACCCTCAGTGACCAGCTAGAGACGACCGCATCATGCCGATAGCCATCCAATCGGCAAAGGCCGAGCTTCAGGACAGACACCACGTGCAGAGCCGAGACAAGATCCGCATATCACGGATCGTTGACCACAGCCAGTCAGCATCCGTCCACCAGCCGACAAGCCCACCGAAAGTTGTCAGTAGGGCCGCATGTGACAGTGACTCCAAACGCGTGCTGGCTCCTCATTGGACCGCCCAGCTGCCTGCCAGCCACGGCCTTGGACTTTAGGCAGACTGCCAGCATCTACTTTGGACTTTAGCACGACAGCCCGTGTGATTGCCCCATTATAATATTGGCTGGCAGACGATCGCCCCATTATTATAATGGCCGGAAGGCGATCGCCCGCCAGAAGACAAGACTCGGCTGCCCCTATATATAGCAGGCAGCCTGCACTTGTCCAAAGGATCCGAAATTCTTGAGAATACACGGAAATACTTCAATTCCGACGAGATTTCATACAGCACTTGGCTATCTCCAACTCTTGGCAACAGCTATCATTGGGTACTTCTTCTCTCGGCCTCCCTCATCAAGAAGACGATCGGCAGGGACGAAGAACACCGAGCTTCGCTCAAGAGCCGGATTAACAGAGTCTTTTTACACTCATTGTATCTAGATTTCTCACATTAATACTTGTATCCACGAATATTTGTATTAATAACATCTCGCGAGAGCATTCAAGCTCGGGCCTAACAAACCCGGCAAACCTCGTGTTTATTCATTTTCTCTCGGAAGTGCTCCCGCAAATTGTTGTTTGTTGTCCGTCTTCCAGTAGTATTAATCTTCGGATAAATATTTTGGGCAACAACATGGTACAACTTCCCTGTTGGCCACCCGGAAGTTCATCATCCCTCGACATCAATCTTCACCACACATCTTGCATCAATTCCAACCCAATGCCCATGTGTAAATCCGTGAACCCGCTAACAAAAGGACACACCCCATTCCATGGTAACGGGCATACCATGGGGATGCCAACTTCTCAAAAGAATTCTTCACCGTTAGTAACGACGGAGACATTGTTAGCAGAATTGGAGATTTTTGCCCAATCCGCTCCACTTAGACAATTTCTCTTGACATGCCCAGACTGTCCACAGTTCTAGCACGTTGGATACTCCGAAGAGTTTTTCTTCTTCCCATTCCTACAAATCAAAACCGCACCTTCTGATGAAGTATTGCTGCTACCTTCCAGTCTTTTCTCCTCGGACAGGAGTTTGCTAGTAACATCTTCATACTTCAGGGTCGCTTTCCCGTACATCAGAATAGGCTTCATATGTTCATAGGAAGATGGCAAAGATAATATGAGCCTCAACGCTTTATCCTTATCTTCAACCTTCACTCCGATAGCCTCCCGTTTCGAGACGATACCATTAAGAACACTCAAATGATCTGGAATTTTTGTACCTCCATGCATACGTAGAGTATGAAACTGCTCCTTGAGATACAACCGATTCGAGATGCCCTTGCCTTGGTACAACTGTTCAAGCTTCTCCCAAAGCTCCTTTGCTATTGACAACCCATGCACATTAGCAAGCACATTCTTTGCCAGACACAAACGAATAGCACTTGCCGCTCTCAAATCCATATCATCCCATTCTTCATCATCGCCTTTACTGGTCCCGCTTTTATCATCGCTGGAAACAGGGGTTGGTTTCCCCCTCAACGCCTTGTGTAATCCGGACTGAATCAGCACATCCTTGACTTGAACTTGCCAGAAGCCAAAATTGATCCTTCCGTCAAACTTCTCTACATCGAACCTCATGGGACTGAACCTCGGCATCATATTCGTGTCTCAAACCCAACAGAATCCTCATTTCTGATGTGGAAGATCAGACAAAGCTGCAACCACAGAGCATACTCCGAACCTCTGAAATACCAAGACACCCTCTAATACGACCAATAGAAATTTGTTTCTGATGTGGAAGATCAGGCAAAGCTGCAACCACAGAGCATACTCCAAACCTCTAAAACCGAGACCTCCCCGAACCCGGGGCTCCGATACCAGTTTTTGGGAAAACAGCCTCAAAATTCCCAACAAGTCTCCCAAAGAACGAAAATAGAGAAAAATAAATAACACAATAATATACGTGGAAAACTCCAAAACCGGAGAAAAACCACGGGCCTCCAGAGAGAAAACTCAACTATGTGAAAAATTATTACAATCACACAGCTATAATCTCTCAAGCCAACCCCCCAATTACACACACACTCTCCAAAGATTTAACTCACACCTTTCACACTCTAAGACAAGAGAAAGAAAGAAAGAAGAATTAAATACTTAAATTGTATTTAATTGGTGCATTTTAATCCTTAGCCTTGGACCTCTTTTTATAGGCTTGAAGTCCCTTCCACCTTTCATTATTCCACCGATGTGGGATAACCTTCCGAACTTTTCTTTTATTATAGCCAACAAATTCTCAACAAAGTTATGGCTTGGTCTATGATTGAACACTTTTATGTTGTACTTGGAATTTGATATTTTCATGGGATGATTGAAGAAGTAAAAATATCAGATTGGTACTATTGAGTTCATTTCTTATACTTCTTTGTTACGTCATACCATTAATATAATTGGTGTAAGTACTTCTTACACTTCGTGTAGACAAAGGTTGGATCAAGACGACAAATGGAGAGGAAAAGAAGCGCAGCCGAGAAGCAGATAAGCTTAAATGTTCTTCAACAGTATTTTTGTGGAAGTCTTGAGCATGCTGCAAAAAGCCTTGGTGGTAGGCAGAGCATTTTTCAGTTCTTTTGCCTTCATTTTGGGAATTTGTTGTTCCATTCCATTCCCCTTCCCCAATCGAGAATTTGAAATTAACTGCTCATCATAATCACTATGGGAAAAATGCTATTAATTACTTTAAAGTTGGTGATTTTTTAAGGGCATATGTTCATTCTTTTATATGGTTTCTTTTTTTCTTTTTCATTGATTTATCTATTGGTGTTTACACTAGGTATTGAAATTGAAAAGTGATGTAATATTAAATCATTAGAAAGTGAACCAAATCCTTGGCAATTGACAGGTTGTTCTATCATATATTCCTATACAAAATCAAATGTAATAGTCGTGTTTGATGTATATTTTGTGTTTCTGAATTTTGTAGCCTGTCCAACCACACTGAAAAGGATATGCAGGCAACACGGAATCTCTAGATGGCCTTCTCGCATGGTAAATAAGGTTAACCGTTCTTTGAAGAAAATACAAAGTGTGCTCGATTATGTTCAAGCGTTTGAAAGAAGATTAAATCAAACCACAGGAGGAGGGCTCGTGGCTGATAGTTCAATAATTCAAGAGTTGGACTTGGATAGAAGTTTTCCCTGTTGACTTTCCACACCATGTCGATGTAGAACCCACAAGCCACCATATTTGCATAAATTGGCATGTTGCTAAATGGCGCTATAAATAGAGCTCAATTTTGACGAAGAAAGGGAAAATGAAAAAAGAGAAATATTGTACAGTATAATAGAGAGAGAGAGAGAGAAAATAGAGAGTATTGAGAGAAGAAAACCCAAGAAAAATATAGACTATTTTTTTGTTTCCCTAAAAAATAGTGCTTCTTATTTTTCTTGTCATTCCAAGTTAAACACTTGAGATATTTATGTATTTCGAGAGATGTCCTCTTGAGAGATTGTGTATCCCCTAATTTATTCAGGGAGAATTATATAAGCGTACTATAGTCATAGTGGACGTTTTCCGGACTAAGGTCCTCCCGTGTTTTTTTTCCCGATTTGAGTTTTCCACATAAATTCTTGTGTCTTAATTATTTTTAATATCCTATTTTTAATTCCAGATAGTGGAAAAGTATTTATCCTAATTTTGCGGTGCAAGTGTCATTTACTTTGACACCATTTTCTAAAAAAGTGTAATTTTTCCCAACAAGTGGTATCAGAGCCATTTGGTTAAGGAAGCGGATTAAAAATGGAGGAATCGTCGTCCCTTGGCGGCATGTTCAAATTGAATGGATCAAATTACTCAATTTGGAACCAAGCATGTTGGATCTTCTCTACTGTAAGGATCTCTATTTACCCTTACATGGTGATGATGCCAAACCGAAAGATACAAGTGATGCTGAATGGAAGATCATGCACAGAAAAACTGTTGGCTACATCGGCGCTTCATTGAACACAGTATTTTCCATCATTTTTCTAATGAGGAAAAAGCCGACGATCTTTGGAAGAAAATCGAATCTATTTTTGAGAGAAAAAATTCCTTAAACAAAGCTTCAATAATCAGAAGAATTGTTTGATTGCGATATGCGGAGGGTGCAACATGACGTAGCACCTAAATGCATATCAAGGTCTTATCAATCAATCCCTCAATATGAAGATTTCCATTGATGATGAAGTTGTAGCTTTATTGCTATTGAGTTCGTTGCCGGATAGTTGGGACAGTCTTGTGGTCTCAACCAGCAACTCGGCTCCAAACGGGGCTCTGACCTTGCAGATGGTCAAAGATTGTCTTCTTAATGAAGAATCCAGAAGAAAAGAACAAGATCGCCCTTTTGAGACATAAGGCGATGGCTGCTGAAAATATTGATCGAGGGAGAAGCAAAAATAAAAGCTCTAAATTTACAAGAGATAAATCCAGGGGCAAGTCTAAGCCTAGAAAAAGATTTCAAATGCCATTATTGTTGTGGTTTGAACCACTATGAGAAAGATTGTAGAAATAAGAAAAGGGAACAAAAGCACGGAAATAATGGAAATACACATCAAGACATGACAGCAGTTGCAGCTGATGGCGATATCATCATGGTCTGTGATGATACTCTTATGAGTATGTCATGCCAACAAACCGATTGGATCTTATATTCTAGTGCATCTTATCTCATTACACCATATCGTGATATGTTTGTATCCTATACTGGTGGCAGCTTTGGCAAAGTCAGAATGGCCAATCATGGTGTGACTGAAGTGGCTGGTATTGGAGATATTATTCTTCTTACTGATACTGAATGTAAGCTTATCTTAAAAGATGTACGACATGTTCCTGATATCAGACTCAATATTATTTCCGTTGGCAAGCTCGATGATGATGGTTACATCAATCACTTCGGCGAAGGAAAATGGAAACTCATCAAAGGCTCCCTTATTGCAGCAAGAGGTAGAAAATAAAATTCTCTCTACTTAATGCATGTGAATATGTCCAATAGAGGTGAATACAGTCATCAAAAATTCCTCCATTGAGTTATGGCATAAGAGGCTCGGACATTTGAGCCAGAAAGGTTTAGAAATTTTGGCAAGAAGGAACCTCCTCCCTGAAGTAAAAGGCGTGCACTTGGAAACATGTGTTGATTGTTTGGCCGGGAAACAACACAGAGTTGCATTCAAAAGCTTCTCTCCCTCAATAAGAGCTCAGACTCTTGATTTGGTGCACACAAACCTGTGCTATATGAAAGACAGGACTCTTGGTGGTGCATTGTACTTCGTCACTTTCATTGACGATTTCTCGAGAAAAGTGTGGTGCTTTTCTTTGAAAACAAAAGACCAAACATTAGAGGTCTTTAAGAATTTTCAAACAAAAGTTGAGAGAGAAATGGGAAGGACACTAAAATGTGTTCTTGCAGACAATGGTGGTGAACACCAAGGCCCGTTTGAACAACACTGTAAGAACCATGGTATCAAGCTTGAGAAAAGCGTCCCAAAGACCCCTCAGCATAATGGCGTTTCCGAAAGTATGAACAGGACAATTTGTGAAAGAATTATATGTATGTTATCCCATTCAAAATTGCCAAAATCACACTACGAAACAAATGGCCTTCAGCAACGTTTATTTCGATGTTACAAGCTAAAGTGTTAGCATAGATGCCTTAAAATTGATCTACGCTAACACTTTTTTTTAGCGTTACAGTTGATGGTAACCAGTGTTGCCATAGTATCTATGGTAACACCAAATTCAGTGTTACCGTTGATAATATAACCTTGATAACTGACCTGTTAGTTAAGACAACGGGTGTCTTTAGTATAAGAGATCCAATATTAAAAATAACAGGTCTTTAATGTGTTAAAGGGGTCTACTATTTTTTTGAGATAAATTAAAGACCAGTTAGTTAAGGTAACGAGTCTCTAATGTGTAAGAAATAAGAGACTCATTGTTAAATCTAACGGGTCTCTAATGTGTAAGAAATAAAGACCAATTTTTTTTTTTTGTTGTTGGTATTAAAGGCCGGTCTCCTCAAACACACACTCAACACAGTCAAAATCCATGTCTCCTCACACCCTCATTTCTGGCTCTTCATCGCTTTCCTCTGGGCCCAAGCCCTAATCATCTCCATCGCCCGTGCTCCGCTGCCGTGTTTCCCGACTACACCGCCACTGTCTCCTCCGCCGTACCCATCCGCTATCTTCCTTCCATTCTGAATAGAGACCTGGTCTCTACCAATTGCATAGACCTATATCTGTAGAACTGGGAATGTAGGATCATTTCCAACCACGGCTACGGCGTCGCCTCAACCGAGCTCCGCCGCATCTTTCCGGAGGATCTACATAAATCATGGTACCACACGAATCAGTTCACCTCAGATGTAATTTTTCACCACTGCATCCTCAGGCATAAATGCAGAACCCTAATCCGGAATTAACTAGGCCTTTATACATACCCTTGTTGTAGTTTATAGCTATGTGTTATTTATTAATGCTCATATACTTGTGGACAGGAATCATTTAGCAGTTGATAAAGAGGCACAATCTTTTGATAAGGTATTTTGGAAATTATATCAAGTGCAGTAAACGCTTTAAGCTTTGCATCCATGCATGCATTTGGAATTGAAATCTCACATTTCCTTTCAGTTTGAAATGATTTATTGGAATAAACTATTGTATGCAGCAGGTGCTCCCCTCTCCATCCGGCATAGGCAATCGCTAGGTGATTGTAGTGAAAGATTGATTTTATTATTCTGTTTTATACAAGCATTTCCAGACTGTTTAGTTTAATAAAATTTGATTGTTTGTAGATTGCAGAGTTGAGTTGTTTTGAGTCCTTCAACTCTGCTGTAGCTTTGGTACTTTTATCAATTTAATATTGATTAGTAACAAAATGGAGGTATAGATTCATAAAATTCAACCAGTCCACATAATCTGCTAAAACATCGAGAAATATTATTAATGCACTTTATGCTCGAATTCCCATTCGGCACTGGAGAATGTTGAAGAAGCTCTTCTACGGCTTGAAGAACTGCTTCAGGACCTGCATGTATCAAGCTCTAGTTCTGGGAAGGAGCATCTAAAAGCTGCTTGTTCAGACCTTGAAAGGATACAAAGACTGAAAATACTAACATTTTGTCTATTTTTTTTTTGAATGGAAAATTACTGTCATTGCTTATGTCACAACACTAACACAGGCAGGTTTGATATAGTTTAGTAATTTAACTTGTTCTCACGTACTTGTTATTATGCTGATGTAGCACTTGCTATTGATACCCATTTTTATCAATTGGTATATCATGCGCGCAGGTGCATGATGTAATACGAACCGTGTGATGAATATGAAAGTAATGAATGATGATATTCAGATGTATTCACCATCCATCACTTTCATATTCACCACCTGTCACTTTCAGATTCATCACATACAATATATATATATATATATATATATATATGCAAGTGATGCACGATGAATATGAGATGATATTCACTTTCATATTTATCACCCGTTAATTTCATATTCATTTGGGTCCATGATGCATCTGGACTAGGGTGCATTATATAAATTTCCCATTTTTATTACTAACTTACACCCCACCCCCACCCCCGGGAGTGTCTCCACATTCTAGGCCGGTTATGTTGGGGAAGATGTGGAATCTATACTCTACAAGTTACTCACGGTATATTAAATTTGGGGTTTTGCATACATTTCAATGTAATCGGGTTAGAATCAATTGAGATTTGTGTATAGAAGTTCAAGCATTTTGGTTTGTATGTTTATTTAATCGAGATTTGTTTGGGTTGGGGGGGGGGGGGGGCGAGCTGTGATGGAAGGGAAACTATATTTTTCATATGAAAAGGTAATTATATACAGTTTGAGGTTCACAAGTCTAATTCGTTTGGGCCTTCTGTTGTGTAATGTAATACCCGGTTCTAATTCAGTCATTATCATTCAGTAATTTCATTCGGTGATTGTCACTCAGTGGATTTTCACTCATTTATAATCATTCATTAATCATGTTCATTCACCCGCGTTCACCGTTCGTTGAAACTTCGAGTTGTGTATCGTTATTGTTCATTGTTTCAACTTTCCACATATGAGTTCGACTTTGTTAGATCACCATTAATTTTTGGTAACTCCAAAAATTCTGAATCTTTGCAATATTATAGAGCATCGAGTTAGCTTTCCAATGGTTCAAACGGTGAGTCAATCGGAGTCCGGACGAGAGAGTTATGGTCGTTTTAGCTCACCCGCTCATTTTTTTCAGTTAATGGTCGATCACTGCCGACCGAACTCGGCCGTGTCGTCCGACACGGCCCGTGCCGTACTCGTCCGGAAATGCCGAAGTTTCTGTCTCAGGACCCGACCGTGTCGTCTGGCACGGCCGAGTCGAACTCTTCCGGATAAGCCAGAGCCGACTGCCGACACGCCCGACCGTGTTCCAGGACACGGTCGAGTCATGCCGAGTCGCTGTCGGACGGGTCACTATCGGAAGGCCCTCCGCGCCACGACCGTGTCAAGCAGGACACGGTCGAGTCCCTGTCGGCCAGTTGTGCGACACGACCGTGCCGATCGGCACGGGCCGTGTCCGGCAGGGCAGTCAACTCCTTTAAATTCGTTTTTTCAACACTTCAGCCCATTTCTCTCCATTTTCTTCATCTACAACTGAGAGAGAGAGCTTGAGGGAGGGTTTTTCATTCACAAATCATTTGAGTGTTTGATTTTCTTCATCTCCTTTCGATCGTGAAGCCCGGATAATCGATCTAACGCGTGTTCTTCGGATTAAAGTACTTGGATCTTCAAGAGGTAATTCCTTCAACACTTTGGACTTCGATTTGTGTTGAGATATGATGTTTTGGACGTTATAATCATGTTATATGAAGGGATATGTATATGATTATGAGTTTGTATAAGGATTCATTGGATTATTGAGGGATTATTCAAGAACACTTTGACTATCGAGTTGAAATTGGGGATTTTCGATTAATTGTCGTTGTAATCACGTTTTTGGATATTCATAACGGATTATTGATCGTATTGGAGATGTTTTGTTGGTTTGAAACACTTATTGGGGGATTTGATATTGGTATATTGAAGTTTGATTGTAAACAATCGGAGTTTGGACGCAACGTGTTTGTTTTAATGCCTCAATGGACTTAGTTTAATCGTATCGACGTTTTGAGTTCGATATATTCGTGTTTGATTCGTATGTTGAACGGATTGTTGGATATTGTATAATTCAAGGTTGTTCGAGCGACCGATATCTCAATTAGGACGTTGTTCGTGGAAGGATAATTGTCACCGGTATTGAGTAAGTTAATTCTTACTCGGTTAAAAGGATATTCATCCCTTTTGTTGTTGTTCATTCATAATCATAACTCATTCATCATTGTATTAACCGTATCAAAACTTGTTATTGTCAATTAATCACTTGATCATAAGGAGCGACGGTTCCAATCATTTCATTGAGCTGTCATTTACTTCACTATTATTTTCATCTCGGTGAGTCATTCTTGGCCTTGTCGAATTATTATTCATTGATATTCGGTGTGGTCATTCTCGTTCATATGACCTTCAGGTTCATATTGCGTGGCCGGGTGTGGGTGTGTGGAATTTTTAGTCGGGCACACGATGGTTATGTATTGGGTTCACCGATACATTAGGCCGTGCACACGGGAAAGCGTTACACCGTGAGACTAATTAGGTACACGGACGGGTGTTGTACACTTGCACGAGAACATTACGGGCATACTATGATACTCCTCTTCAGCGTAATTCATAACTAAGAATATTTCATAACTTGATTAATAATGATTGTGTATTTTCAACCCTTGAGGATTGTTGTTCTTTATGGCCCGACCGTCTGGGGATTTTGTTTTTCAGGTCATGGCAAGGCAACGCATGCGGGAATAGCATGTTGATGTCGAGAGTCAGTGATACTAGTAGGGGCCCCGATCTTTCGATTATTCATGTTATTGTCCTTTATTTTCCATATGAGACTTTCATTTGAATACTCGTTTCATTCGGTGTTGTGTATTTTATCTTCATATAAAATACACTAGTATTGATATTGTCTGGAGTGTTGTAACTAAACTCCTCATCGGAGTAATTATTGTTGTAATGTAGTTCGGTACTACATTTATCTTGTGTAATTCATTCATTTTCATTTGCCTGGTGGGTCCTAGTTGGGGATCTACGGCACTGTAATATCCGCCTAGTTTGGGGTGTTACAGAGTTGGTATCGGAGAGTGGTTTTGAATACTACCTTCCGAGTCTAGTGTCATTTGAAATCATCGTCATCAAACTAGTATCATTGGACTTTCGCGTCACGTGTGACCTGTGCACATGCCGAGCCAATCAGACCGAAAGAACTGTAAGATTTCTAACGCCATGGTATAATTTCTGGCAATAGTCATTCATTCATCATTCATCAATTAACAATCCTCAAACATCATCATTCATTGTGATTAGGACGATCATGTTAACTCATTAATCACTTAATCCATTTCATTACTCAGTTAATAATCAGGACGATCATGTTAACTCATTAATTACTCAATTCATTTCATTACTCGGTTAATGTCACGGATGATCATATTATCAATCTTGTTAAGTTATTCAAGATAATCATTTCAAGAATTTCATCAAATAATCATGTAACTTGATAAATCATTCATATAATCACTAAGTTAGAGCATGTATACTCATTTTCATCATCTCATGACGTAATCATAACGTGATAATCATGCGGGAAATATAATCATTATGCGACCTTCCTACTTCCGTATGGAGAGAGCATCGAGGATGCACGGGGAGAGGCGCGGTGCGGGACAGAGCAGAAATAATCACTCATTGCGGGAAATCGTGCCAGACTCGGCTCGATCGAAGATGTCGGGTTGATCCACTCACTTTTATGCGAGCCATGATGACCCATGTGCGGTTGCACAATCATCATTGCGGCACTTTGGCCGGATTAATCGAGAGAACTCTCCGTATGAGCATTTGCTAAGGAAAAATCTTGAACAACAACCTTCATCATCGGAAGAAATCAACGGCGTAATCAATCCGAAGGCGGTCAATCAACCTTCTAGAAGCCTCGTGTGAGTCCTATCGTTTACGGCGACCTCTACGGCGCATAATCGTGCGGGATCTCGGTCCCAGTGGCGATTCGGCCATCACTGTTTCGATTGTGGGCAAGGTCATTTCAGCGAGTGTCTAAACCGTCTATCACGTGCTATAATTGTGGGAATTTTGGGCATAAGGCCCGTTTTGCGAAAGGACTCCAAGTCGGCTCGCGGCATCTCAAGCCCCGAAGCAACCAGCGTTTCAGAATCAGACTGCTTTGTCATCGTCGTTTAAGGCAATGGAAGCAAATAGAGTTGGAGCTCGTATTTATCAGACGAGAGCGTCCGGTTCGGGGACCGGCAAGTCCCAGATTCATATGATGAGGAGGATCGACGATCCGGTGGTCCGAATGATTTCAGGTATACTCGTAATTTTATTTCAACTTGTGTGTACCTTTTGATGCTGGTACACCGCATTCATTCATTTTCGAATCATGCTTGAATAGACTTATTTCGGGATAGTCCTACTTAATGACCGCGATTGGTTGATGGATCTAATCGTGGTGAATTTATCTTAGGACGATTTAATTTTCGGTATTAGTTGGTTTGATCGTCTTGATACTATCCTCAGTGTTTGTTAGCGTTTGGTCGCTATCTTTCCGTCGTTAGTTGTCGAATGTGTGCTTCAAGGAAGTAATCCCCGTTGTTCCAGTAGAAATTTTATTATGGCGGAAGCAGAGAAATTCCGCAATCGAACTATTCAATCATTCATTGTATCATTCTCATCGATTGGCCTTTCTAAGGCAATCGAGTTATTCAATCATTCTTTATATCATTTTCTTCGATTGGCCTTTCTAGGGCAATCGAGTTATTCAATCATTCATTGTATCATTTTCATCGGTTGGCCTTTCTAGGGCAATCGAGTTATTCAATCATTCATTGTATCATTCTCATCGATTGGCCTTTCTAAGGCAATCGAGTTATTCAATCATTCTTTGTATCATTTTCATCGATTGGCCTTTCTAGGGCAATCGAGTTATTCAATCATTCATTGCATCATCTTCATCGATTGGCCTTTCAAAGGCAATCGAGTTATTCAAACACTCCTTGTATCATCTTCATCGATGGGCCTTTCTAAGGCAATCGAGTTGTTCAATCATTATTGGTATCTCTTTTTATCGATTGACCATTCTTGGGCAATCGAAATGTTCAATCATTCGTGGTATCATTGTCATCGATTGACGATGTATTTCCAGACGAGTTATCTGGTTGCTTTCACCTAGAGTAGGGGAATTCAGGAGTGAGTTAGAGCCGGTACGTCCCCTTTATCGAAGGCACCGTATCGGATGGCCCCGACCAGAATGCAGGAGTTGAAGATTAAACTTGAGGAATAGTTCGAGGAAGGTTATCTTCGACCGATTGCGTCCCCGTGAGGAGCACCAGTGTGACCTGTCAAGGAGAAGGATGGCTCGTCTCGTGTGTGTATTAATTACCAGGAGTTGAACAGGGTGATGATCAAGAGTAGTATCCTTTACCTCGTATTGATGATCTTTTAGATCAACTTCAGGGAGCTTCAGTATTTTCCAAGATCGACTTAAGATCTGGATATCACCAGTTGCGGATTCGAGAATCGGATATCGCGAGGACAGCGTTTCGTACACGCTATGGTCATTATTAGTTCGTAGTTATGCCGTTCGGACTAACTATTACACCTGCGGTATTCATGGAGTTAATGAATCGGGTTTTCATCGACTTTTTGGATCAGTTTGTTGTTGTCTCCATCGATGACATTTTGATTTAGTCTCGTGATCGAGAGGAACACGAGGTACGTCTTCATCAGGTTCTCGACGTGTTGAGATGAGAACAACTTTATGGAAAGTTTTCTTAATGTGAGTTCTGGAGGTCCGAAGTGATTTTGTCGGGCACGTAATTTCATCTTCCAGAGTTCGTGTCGACCCTCAGAAGACGGAGGCTATCCGAGATTGGCTACCTCCGAAAGATGTTAAGGAAATTCGATGTTTCCTCGGATTAGCTGGTTAATTATCCAACCCACGGCCGGAGCTAGCAACCGTGGTTTTCGCGTTGGAAATTTGGCTTCATTATCTTTATAGCGTTACCTGCCAGATATTCACCGATCATAAGAGTTTAAAGTATATATTTACTCAGAAGGAGTTAAATATGCGACAGAGGCGGTGGTTAGAACTAATCAAAGATTATGATATCGAGATCCTTTACCACCCGGGGAAGGCGAACGTTGTCGCCGACGCCTTGAGTCGTAAGTCCGTTCAGGAGCAGATGCTTGCTCGTTTAACAATTCAGAAGGAACTCCAACAGGAATTCCTTAGACCCGAGATCGAGGTCAGCCGGCGAGTTCGGGGGACGACTTTGTATGTTAGAGATTTCATCATCTCTTGAGGATGCAATCAGGGAGAATCAGAGTTCGGACCCTTCATTGTTGCGCATCCGTGAAGATGTGGCTCAGGGGAAAGCCCCTGGATTCGTGGTCCACGAGGATGGACTTTTGAGTTTTAAGAACCGATTGTGGGTACCGGCGAATGTTGAGTTGAAAAACTCGATTTTGAGAGAAGCTCACGCTACCCCTTATTCTGTTCATCCGGGGTCTAGCAAGATGTATAAGGACTTGAAACAAAATTACTGGTGGAGTAATATGAAGCGAGAAGTCGCAAAATTTGTTTCGAGATGCTTAACCTGTCAACAAGTCAAGATGGAACATCAGCGACCGGCGAGTATGCTGATACCGCTCCCTATTCCAGAATGGAAGTGGGAAGACATTTCTATTGATTTCACCACGAGTTTGCCGATGAGTCGTCGTGGCATGAATACGATCTGGGTGATTGTGGACCGCTTAACTAAATCAGCTCATTTCCTTGAGATCAAGGATACGTGGGGTCCCGAGAGACTGGCCCAGTTATTCATCAAGGAGATAGTAAGACTGCACGGTACTCCTAAGAGTATCGTTTCCGATCGTGACGGACGATTTGTATCTCATTTTTGGAAATCAGTTCATCGTGCTATGGGAACTCAGCTTAATCTCAGTACTGCCTTTCATCCTCAGTCCGACGGACAATCAGAGAGAACTATTCAGACATTAGAGGACATGTTGGGAGCTTGCGTCCTCGATTGGAAGGACGATTGGGAAGCCCAATTACTGTTGTTTGAATCCACGTACAGTTTAGTTGGCATGCTGCGATGAAGATGGCACCTTACGAAGCCTTGTACGGTCGTCGTTGTCGATCTCCTTTGTGTTGGGATGACTTGTCAGAATCAATCGGCACCGAGCCCGATATACTTATAGCCGCTCGTGAGAAGGTAACTTTGATCAAGAGTCGTATGTTGACAGCTCAGAGTCGACAGAAATCATATGCAGATAATCGTCGTCGACCACTAGAGTTCGAGACGGGTGAACACGTTTTGGTCAAGATATCCCCAAGTCGAGGTATTTTCCATTTCGGAAAACGGGGGAAGTTGAGTCCGAGATTCATTGGACCGTTTGAAATTTTGGATCGAGTAGGCGAGTTAGCTTATCGATTGGCTTTACCTCCGGCTTTGAGCCGAATTCATAATATGTTTCATGTCTCTCAGTTGCGAAAGTATGTTGCCGACGCGAGTCACATACTGGAGTTCGATGAAATCGAGATCGCCGACGACCATTCATATGAGGAGCGTCCTATACGAGTCTTAGAGCGGCGAATCAAACAGTTGAGAAATAAGTCGATTCCTTTAGTCAAGATTCAGTGGTCCAGACATGGAGTCGAAGAGGCTACTTGGGAAACCGAGGATAGTATGCGGGAGAGTTATCCCAAGTTGTTTGACCCTTAGTTTTGGGGACGAAACTCTTTTAAGGGGGGGTGTATGTAATACCCGGTTCTAATTCAGTCATTATCATTCAGTAATTTCATTCGGTGATTGTCACTCAGTGGATTTTCACTCATTTATAATCATTCATTAATCATGTTCATTCACCCGTGTTCACCGTTCGTAGAAACTTCGAGTTGTGTATCGTTATTGTTCATTGTTTCAACTTTCCACATATGAGTTCGACTTTGTTAGATCACCATTAATTTTTGGTAACTCCAAAAATTCTGAATCTTTGCAATATTATAGAGCATCGAGTTAGCTTTCCAATGGTTCAAACGGTGAGTCAATCGGAGTCCGGACGAGAGAGTTATGGTCGTTTTAGCTCACCCGCTCATTTTTTGATTAATGGCGATCACTGCCGGCCGAACTCGGCCGTGTCGTCCGACGGCCCGTGCCGTACTCGTCCGGAAATGCGAAGTTTCTGTCTCGGGACCCGACCGTGTAAATGCAGCGCGGCCGAGTCGAACTCTTCCGGATAAGCGAGAAGCCGTGCTGACACGCCCGACCGTGTTCCAGGACACGGTCGAGTCATGCCGAGTCGCTGTCGGACGGGTCACTATCGGAAGGCCCTCCGCGCCGCGACCGTGTCAAGCAGGACACGGTCGAGTCCCTGTCGGCCAGTTGTGCGACACGACCGTGCCGATCGGCATGGGCCGTGTCCGGCAGGGCAGTCAACTCCTTTAAATTCGTTTTTTCAGCACTTCAGCCCATTTCTCTACATTTTATTCATCTACAACCGAGAGAGAGAGCTTGAGGGAGGGTTTTTCATTCACAAATCATTTGAGTGTTTGATTTTCTTCATCTCCTTTCGATCGTGAAGCCCGGATAATCGATCTAACGCGTGTTCTTCGGATTAAAGTACTTGGATCTTCAAGAGGTAATTCCTTCAACACTTTGGACTTCGATTTGTGTTGAGATATGATGTTTTGGACGTTATAATCATGTTATATGAAGGGATATGTATATGATTATGAGTTTGTATAAGGATTCATTGGATTATTGAGGGATTATTCAAGAACACTTTGACTATCGAGTTGAAATTGGGGATTTTCGATTAATTGTCGTTGTAATCACGTTTTTGGATATTCATAACGGATTATTGATCGTATTGGAGATGTTTTGTTGGTTTGAAACACTTCTTGGGGGATTTGATATTGGTATATTGAAGTTTGATTGTAAACAATCGGAGTTTGGACGCAACGTGTTTGTTTTAATGCCTCAATGGACTTAGTTTAATCGTATCGACGTTTTGAGTTCGTTATATTCGTGTTTGATTCGTATATTGAACGGATTGTTGGATATTGTATAATTCAAGGTTGTTCGAGTGACCGATATCTCAATTAGGACGTTGTTCGTGGAAGGATAATTGTCACCGGTATTGAGTAAGTTAATTCTTACTCGGTTAAAAGGATATTCATCCATTTTGTTGTTGTTCATTCATAATCATAACTCATTCATCATTGTATTAACCGTATCAAAACTTGTTATTGTCAATTAATCACTTGATCATAAGAGCAGCGGTTCCAATCATTTCATTGAGCTGTCATTTACTTCACTATTATTTTCATATCGGTGAGTCATTCTTGGCCTTGTCGAATTATTATTCATTGATATTCAATGTGGTCATTCTCATTCATATGACCTTCTGGGTTCATATTGCGTGGCCGGGTGTGGCTGTGTGGAATTTTTAGTCGGGCACACGATGGTTATGTATTGGGTTCACCGATACATTAGACCGTGCACACGGGAAAGCGTTACACCGTGAGACTAATTAGGTACACGGACGGGTGTTGTACACTTGCACAGAACATTACGGGCGTACTATGATACTCCTCTTCAGCGTAATTCATAACTAAGAATATTTCATAACTTCAGTTAATAATGATTGTGTATTTTCAACCCTTGAGGATTGTTGTTCTTTGTAACTGACCCCGTCTGGGGATTTTGTTTTTCAGGTCATGGCAAGGCAAACGCACGGGAATAGCATGTTGATGTCGAGGAGTCCCAGTGATACTAGTAGGGGGCCCGATCTTTCAGTTATTCATGTTATTGTCCTTTATTTTCCGCTGCAGACTTTCATTTGAATACTCCGTTTCATTCAGTGTTGTGTATTTTATCTTCATATAAAATACACTAGTATCAGTATTGTCTGGTGTGTTGTAACTAAACTCCTCATCGGAGTAATTATTGTTGTAATGTAGTTCGGTACTACATTTATCTTGTGTAATTCATTCATTTTCATTTGCCTGGTGGGTCCCAGTTGGGGATCTACGGCACTGTAATATCCGCCTAGTTTGGGGTGTTACATGTAAAAACTATGCCCATGCACAACATATGTGGATATTCCATGGATTGATAATTCTGGAGCATTTTTAAACCTTTGTGTATGGATGACTTGGATCATAATGGTTTAGAGAAGGGGGCAAAGAAAAAACAAATCCAAGTAATTTCACTTTAGTGTTTTTTGTTGATATTGTTATAATTTCTTATCTAGCAGTGATTTAAGATCTCAATGTTCATGTTTTCTTACAAAATCTGATTCATAAAAGGTAAAGTTGTCTCTCCATTTCGATTTAGATCAGGGATGGGAAGGAATGGAAACATTTTTATACATTTTCTCGGAAACCAGAGAAGAGAGGAAAAGGAAAAATTTTGGAGTTGTTTCCTTCAGTTTTCTCCTCTTTCTCGTTGTACCTCAAACGTGTATTTACACAAAGTTAAAGTTCTAATATCACTTTCTTTTTCTTTCTTTTACCTTGTTTGAATTAATGATTATCTATGCGACGGATAAAAGCAACAGCATAACAAAAATCCAGACAAAAAAGATCACCCAAAATTTTGCTTGCTTACATCTGTCTTCAAGACTCGCATATCAATCGAAATTGATATACATGAGGGATGACTTGGTGTAGAATTCACAATTCACATCAGGCATATTTGATTACATTCTTTCTTCCCTTCCTCCAGGTTTTAGTATAAAATATTTTCTTGTCATGTCCATACCAGGCTGCTGACTTCGATGTTGAAGCAGCTCAACGAGGGATTGTGTATATCGATGAAGTTGACAAGATAACCAAAAAGGTATGGAAGATGTTTAAAGTCTTCTTCAACATCATGTGCAACGTCCGTTCCAGATCAGTGCATGTCACACTTAACTGCAAAGATTCGGGCTCAACTTGAGAAACTTGACCAAAAAGTTCGAGAGATGATGAAAAAATTGGCTGGACAGAATCCAGATTTAAGTCTTTCTTAGTATTAACATTATCTTTTGGATTTTTTTCGGATTGTGATGGTATTAATGCAGTGGTACTGAAGTTAGCTTTTGGATGGTACTAAGTTAGTTATTCTATGGTACTTAAGTTAGCTTTTTGACTGGTTTATTTATGTCGAATGATGATAATGTCTGTGGTTTATTTGGATGGCTTGAAAATCTTTGTTTATCTAAAACTTTGACAGGTTATTTGATTATGGTTTAAACTATTACAACATAAAAAATTGTTCACAAAATAAATGTTATAATAATGGAAAAGGGTGTTGCCAAAACAAAAATGTGTTTCAGCAGTTGGTGTTACGGTAGGGATTAGTGGTGTTACCATTGGTCTACAATAACACATTTACTGGTGTTGCTATAGAGATATTGGTGTTGCCATTGGTCAACAGTAACACTTCTATTGGTGTTGCTATAGAGGTAAAAAGTTTTGGCATTGGGGTCTGTAGCAACACATTTTCCCTGTGTTACCATAAAGTTAAACAAGTGTTGGCATAGACCCTATGGTAGCGGCCGTTTTTGTGACACCACCAAATTTCGGAAAAGTGCTACCGTAGCATCTTTTTTTTCTTTCAGCAACACTTTTTACCCCTTTGAGCTCACATGTTTGAGTGTTGCTGAAGGCCATTTATGGCGTAGTGTCATTTTGGGGTGAAGCTATGAGGACTGCAGTCGACTTAATCAACCTTTCTCCATCAACTCCTCTAAGTGGTGATGTTCCAGATAGAGTGTGGTCAGGGATAGATGTTTCTTACAAAGACTTAAGATTATTTGGTTGTAGAGCTTTTGTACATATTCCAAAAGACGAAAGATCCAAGCTTGATGATAAAACCAAACCATGTATCTTCATAGGATATGGCCATGAAGAGTTTGGTTACAGACTATGGGATCCAGTTGACATGAAGGTTTTCAGAAGCAGGGATGTTTTATTCCTTAAAGATCAAGTTCTTAATGAAGTCAAAGAAAAAACTGAATCTAATTTAGAAGTTCCTGTCAACTTTGATCCAGTTCCTTCAATGACGGTTCAGAATTACGGGGGAGATACCCAACCAGAGAATGATGATACGGTTGATGATGAAGCAGGTGACAATCAAAATCCACCTATTCAAGATGATGTCCCTCCAGTTATAAGGTCAACTTGGGAAAGACAACCTTCTACCAGATATAGCCCACATGAGTATGTGATGCTCACTGATGGAGGAGAGCCACAGAATTTTAGAGAGGCCATGGAAAATGATAAAAATAAAAAATGGTCAGAAGCCATGGAATAAGAAATGAAATCCTTGGAAGATAATCACACCTACGACCTAATTGAGTTACCAGTTGGAAAGAGATCACTAAGAAACAAATGGGTTTACAAGTTGAAGACTGAAGAATATAGCTCACAACCAAGGTACAAAGCGAGGCTAGTTGTGAAGGGTTTCAGTCAAAAGAAGGGTGTCGATTTTGAAGATATTTTCTCACTAGTGATGAAGATGTCCTCAATCAGAGTTGTTCTCGCAATTGCTTCCAGTTTAGATATGGAGATTGAACAACTTTATGTGAAGACCGCACTTCTGCATGGAGATTTAGACAAAGAAATCTACATGGACCAATCAGAAGGTTTCAAAATTAAAGGAAAAGAGAACCTTGTATGTAGAATAAAGAAGAGCTTGTATGGCTTGAAGCAAGCTCCTAGACAGTGGTACATGATGTTTGAGTCCTTCATGACTAACCATGGCTACAACAGAACCACCTCAGATCATTGTTTTTTCATCAAAAAGTTCACAGGAGGTGAATTTATCATACTGTTATTCTACATTGATGATATGCTGATTGTAGGCCATGATGCCAGCAAAATTGGTAAACTGAAGAAAGAGCTAAGTAAGTCTTTTGCGATGAAAGACTTAGGCGCAGCTAAGCAAATCCTTGGAATGAAGATATTCAGGGATAGGAAAAACAAGAAGCTCTAGTTATCTCAAGAACAATACATTGAGAAAGTTCTTGAAAGATTCAATATGAGCAAGTCGAAGCCAGTCAGTACTCCATTTGCAGGACACATGAAACTTAGTTCAGCACAATGCCCCACAAGTGAGACAGAGAAGAATGAAATACAAAAGATACCATATGCTTCTGCAGTAGGGAGTATAATGTATGCTATGGTATGCACTAGACCAGATATAGCCCATGCAGTTGGTGTTGTTAGTTGTTTTCTTTCCAATCTAGGAAAGGAACACTGGGAAGCAGTGAAATGGATATTATGATATCTTAGAGTCACATGGAGATCTTGTCTGAAGTTTGGCGAAAACTATGTCCTACTAGAAGGATATACGGATGCAGATATGGCTGGTGATATTGATTCCAGGAAATCCACATCAGTGTACCTGATGAGACTTGCAGGGGGAGCTATCTCATGGCAATCGAAACTTCAAAAATACATGGAATTATCCATAACAGAATCCGAGTACATAGCTATAATGTAAGCGTGCAAAGAAGTGTTGTGGTTAAAGAAATTTCTACTGGAGTTTGGCTTGAAGCAAGAGAAGTACGTGCTTTACTGTGATAGTCAAAGCGCGATTCACCTGAGTAAGAATTCGAGTTTTCATTCAATATCGAAGCATATTGATGTGAGATACCATTGGATCCGAGATGCACTAGAAAGGAAACTGATGCAGCTCGAGAAAGTCCACACCGATGAGAACGGTGCCGATATGCTTACCAAGTCCTTACCCCGAAATAAGCTTGAGATATGCAAATATGAAGCAGGTTTGGTTGAATCCCCACATGAGGTGGAGGGGGAGAATTGTTGAATTTCCAAACCATGTGGATGTGGAACCCACAAGCCACCATATTTGCAGAAATTGGCATGTTGCCTTTTCCTTTGTCAATGTTGCCAGCAAACTCCATCAACACGCATTCCTTTTACCTTCTTCTACAATTCGGGAAAGGTAATTGCCATCCCATTCCAACCTCTTTTTTTAATCCATTTGCAGTCAAATGGCTCTATAAATAGAGCTCAATTCTGGTGAAGAAAGGGCATAAGAAAAAAGAGAAATGTTGCAGAAGAGTGCAGCATAATAGAGAGAGAAAATAGAGAGTATTGAGAGAAGAAAACGAAAGAAAAATATAGAATATTTTTCTATCTCCTTCAAAAATAGTGTTTATTCCAAGTTAAACACTTGAGATATTTCTGTATTCCGAGAGATATCCTCTTGAGAGACTGTGTATCCCATAATTTATTTTGGGAGAATTCTGTAAGCTACCATAGTCATAGTGGAAATTTTTCGGACTAAGGTCCTCCCGTGGTTTTTTTCCCGATTTGGGTTTTCCACATAAAATTTGTTGGAATATTTTATTCCATACATTCATTAATAGTGTTTTGATGATTAAAGTTGCTAAACAATGCAAAAAAACAAAGAAGCGAAGCAAAGAATCGAAGCAGACGAAGACGCAAAAAGCTGTCCAAAATGCATGCTTACCGTACATAACATTTATAACTTAGCGTACGTAAAAGTGTAACAATAATGTATGTAATGATAAGTTGATAGCGTACGTAATGTGATGGTTCTGAGTTCAAACGAGATGAACGTTGGAGATGACGTCATGGCATAGGTCAGCAAGCAACGGACATATTGACTACATATAATGTACGTAATGGATGTTTGATTAACGTACGTAAAGGAGGAAACAAATGTCACTGGACTGAAACTGGACTAAGCTAACGTACGTAAGTCAGAAGGTATAACGTACGTAAACTGTCTAATGTAAAGGAAAATCTTTAGCGTACGTAATGAAGGCACAGGGAGCTAACGGCTCGTTGGAAGAGAAATGCCTATAAATACCACTTCCTATGGTATTGAAGACACAACAACGCAAAGCAAACGACTCATTCATCATATATTCATATTGATATTATTGTTGTTGTGATATTGAGCTTATATTGTTAGTTTGAGTGTTTATACATTCAACATATACACGAGAGGTAAAAGAAAAGATACGATTGGATTCGGTGTTATTAGGATCAAGGATCCGGCATTATCGCAATTGCTATCTTAGTGAGGTTTATCTAGTACCGATATAAAGCTAGATTGGTTGATTCCTTGTCCAATAGAAAGGGAAAATGGTTTTACTTGGACCGACACAAAGACAAGAACGAGTGGTTTATCACGGACCAATTGAAGACGTGATTGTAACGGTTATCCCTCGACCGATAGAAGAGAGGTGCGGAGGTTTTGATCTTTATCCTATAGAAAAAGATACCTAAAAAGAGGACGTAAGCTTTGTTAATAGCTGAACCTCTATAAATGTAATACCCAGTTGTGAATTCATTTATTATCATTCAGTAATTGTCACTCAGAATTTTTTTTCACTCAGTAATAATCGTTCATCATTCATATTCAGTCAACTATGTTCACCATTCGGCGTATTTTGGGATCATCACTGTTTGAGATCGAGACGAGATTATTGTCATCATCATCATCATGTTTTAATTTTCAGTTTGAGGGGTAGCGCACGCTACACATTCTCGTTAGCGCGCGCTAATGAGGTGCAGGTAACGCACGCTATTATTCAGTATTAGCGCACGCTAGCACAAGTGAGGCAGACAGTCCAGAAGGTACTGGGCTGATTTGGGAAATTCGTAGCGCACGCTTCGAGTGGTAAGTAGCGTACGCTAACTGTGCTGGTAACGCACGCTAAGTCACATTAGTAGCGCACGCTAACGCGTGCAAGACAGAGGACAGTAGGTTATGGACTTCAGTCTTTGAGTATCAGACATCAGTTAGCACACGCTAACAATTTGGGAGAACGCACGCTATCGGTAAGGTGTTAGCGCACACTACCAAGTCATAGCGCACGCTAACGAGGCATTTCAGAGCTCACTGGACTGCCCAGTAAACCGCTAGCGCACGCTAGATATCAGGTCATAGCGTGCGCTAAGCTGGGACAGTATAAATAAGACAGTTTAGTCCAACCTTCGTCATTTCCTCATTCCTCAACCATTTCGGACGAGCTTGGGCGATTCGGAAGGGTCTTTTCGAGTTGCAATAATCTAGCATCATCTTCAAGCTCCTAAGTTGGATTAATCATCATCTAATCAGTTTCATCTTTCCAAATCTAGGTAATTTTTCTTTTAATCTTGAATTTCGGGATTTGAAGGTTTTATCCCCGATCTCTTCGAGTTAGCTTGCTTTCATGTTGGATTATGTTAGATATGGATTATCTATCTTGGATACATGTCTTGCTACGGATTCATTGGAGTAATTTCCGGAATTTGTGATTCATTGAGGATTTTTTCAAGAAACCCTTGGTGTTGACTTTGGAATGTTTGGGGGTTTCGACTAGATGTTGTTGAAATCCCGATCTAAGTATTCCTGTTGGATTATTGATAATATTCATGAGGTTTTGTTGGATTGAATCATTCATTGGAAGTTGGTTTCGGATGTAATTGAGTTTTGGTTGTAAACAATTGGAGATTGTTTACAACGCGTTTATTTAAATGCCCCAATGAGTTTCGGGTATTGTTGTATCGACTTTTGAGTTGGTTGTGATCATGCTTGATTCGTGTATTAAGAGATTTGTTGGTATTTGTGTTGTTCAAGGTTGTTCGAGCGGCCGATAATTTCATTAAGGACGTTGATCGTGGAAGTACCTTCTCGCCTCCCGTTTGAGGCAAGTTTTATACTTGTACTAGTCAATGAGATTAATGTCATTATATATGTGTATGAATGTGTTGTATAATTCCGAGACTTAGTCTCTTCATGAATTCATTGATATTAAGAGATCATTCGATACGATACCTTTCGGCAACTATGCCAAATGTTTATTATTGTTCGTTAATGGCCGATTCAAGGCATTGTCATACTCGTTATTAATGTCATTGTTGATAGCCGGTTCGTGGTAACGATGTATCGATTGTTGTTAATATTGATGTCAATCTAAGACATCGTTGAGATCATTGTTATTCCGGTTAGGGTTGTCATTAAAACTGTATTGGCCGATTAAAGGCATTGGCGTATTCATTTCTCATCTTCGTCGTCGGTCACCGATTAAAGGTGTCGAGGCATCCTTCGTATCATTGTTATCGATTGGCCGTTCTCAGGCAAATCGAAATGTTAAATCATTCACTATATCATTGTTATCGATTGACCGTTCTAAGGCAATCGAGGTATTCAATCATTCATCATATCATTCGTATCGATTGGCCATTCTAAGCCAATTGAAGCGCTCAATCATTCATGGAATCATCCGCTGCATTATTGTTATCGGTTGGCCATTCTAAGGCAATCGAGGTGTTGAATTAGGACTGTCAAGGACGGTGCCTATCCGTGTGTTACTGTCATCGTGTTGGCCGGCTCAAGGCAGCACATTATCATTAATTGTGATACGGCTTCGTGCCGTGGCTTCGGCCCTAATTGTGATACGGTTTCGTGCCGTGGCTTCGGCCCTAATTGTGATACGGCTTCATGCCGTGGCTTCGGCCCTAATTGTGATACGGCTTCGTGCCGTGGCTTCGGCCCTAATTGTGATACGGCTTCGTGCCGTGGCTTCGGACCTAATTGTGATACGGCTTCGTGTCGTGGCTTCGGCCCTAATTGTGATACGGTTTCGTGTCGTGGCTTCGGCCCTAATGGTGATACGGCTTCGTGTCGTGGCTTTGGACCTAATCGATACAGCTTCGGGCTGTTTTGGCTTCATGTGATTGTGATATTTGACAGCTTCGGCTGAGTGGCTTTCAAGCCTTTATTATTGTCCTGGTGATTTCATTGGAGCCTTCGGGCATTGTGATTCATAATTAATTCAGTCCTGATTTGGTTCATGTCGTGTAATTGATTGTGGTACTCTATAATTATGATTCGTCGTTGGGTATTTACGTTCTAACCTGTCGAACAGGTATTAATAGTATGCCGTGGGCATAGTATTTCACGAATGCTCGGTTCTTACATTGGTTTGTGAGCATCTCGTATTATTATTATCATTGTACCATTTCATTCTGCCTTTGGATGCATATCATGTTATACATGTATTTGATCTTCATTATCTGGATGACTGACCCCGTGGGGGCGGAACATGTTTTCATATTTTAGGTGCTTGCGAGGAGAGAGTTGAGACACAGGGGCATGATGATGGCGACGAGGCATTCGAGCGATACTAGTCCGAGTTTTTCATGTTGGTCAGTCTTTTGGGGTGTTCTTCAGTCTGTCAGTCATTGTCATTATGTATTACCCGAGCAGATGCTCGTGGATGTTTTTGTATGTAGGCCCATCGTTGTCGTTGAAATTCCTTATCGGAATATTGTGTCGGATATCATAGTAGAGACTATGATTTTCCTTTATTGTTTAATTTAATGTATTTTAGTCATGTTTCGCCTGGTGGATCTCCTGGCGTGGGGTCCACGGCACTGTAATAACCCAATAGGATTTGGGGGTGTTACAGAAGATGGTATCAGAGATTTTGGGTTGTGAGATACCCTGATATGTGAATTATGTGGCTCTACCGATGCGTTAGTAGTGGGACTGTCAGGTTATGACGATCTGGACAGTTGGGTTTTGTGAGTCGTGAAATTTGTACGACTGCACGAGTCATTCATTCATCGAGTCGTCGTCAGTGAAGACTAGTATTGCGAGACCTCGAAGCTTCGTATGACCTGTGTAAGGACTCGATCCTCTTTATGTTCATACATTCATCATGTAATTAATTATTCATGCTCTGTTGAAATCTATATGTGATATTAGTGTTATGATTGATTCATGACTAATTGGTTTGGAGCACGTGTGACTTGTGTAAGCGTTAAGGATCAACTCATTCATCAGTTAATAACCCTCAATAATCATTTTGAATTCATCACTCAGTTAATTCATTCATCACTCAGTCAATATCATTCATCACTCAGTTAATTCATTTATCACTCAGTCAATATCATTCATCACTCAGTTAATTCATTCATCACTCAGTCAATATCATTCATCACTCAGTTAATTCATTCATCACTCAGTCAATATCATTCATCACTCAGTTAATTCGTTCATCACTCAGTCAATCTCATTGTTCAGTCAATTCATTCATCACTCAGTTAATCTCATTGTTCAGTCAATTCATTCATCACTCAGTCAATCTCATTGCTCAGTCAATTCATTCATCACTCAGTTAATCTCATCGCTCAGTTGATTCATTCATCACCCAGTCAATCTCATCGCTCAGTTAATTCATTATCACTCAATCAATCTCATTGTTCAATTAATTCATTAATCATCCAGTCCATCTCACGGTTCAGTTGTTGATCTTGTGAAGAAAATTTTCAACCTTGTTAACTTGTTCAAGGTAATCATTTCAAGAATTTCATCAGATAGTTTTGTCACCTCACTTGATCTTTCATGCGATCTTATCATATTCCGGCGTCATGCCGACGATCATTTCATTGCATCATTAATGCATTCATCGTGTTAGAGCGTGTATGCTCATTATTATCATTCTGTAACTTAATCATAATGCTATATTCATGCGGGATCTATAATCATCATGTGACTTTCCTACTTCAGTATGGATAGAGCGGTCAGAGGGTGCAGGGGAAGAGGCCGCGGTGCGGGCCGGAACCCGGGATCTCGTGTGCATACCCATGCGAATGCGAGGGATATCATTAATTCATCAAATATAGAGGTTACTCATTCTTCAGCAGATAATCATTCACTGTCAGGGAGTCGTGCCCGAGATACAGCTCACTCGGAAGGTGTTCGGGTTGACCCATTCATACTTATGCAGGGCATGATGGCCCAGATGACTCCAGATGACGCGGATGGCAGAGACCATGCAGACCTCGATGTTTCGTGGTCCACCGCAACATGGATTCCAGGTGCCGTTTCATGGACAAACTGGAGGAGTGAATCATATTGTTGGCGATATCTCTCGTCAGAGGCTGCCTACTTTTAAAGGTTCGTCAGAACTAGCCGATATTGTTCATTGGCTTGAGCATTTTGATAAACTCTTCGACATGGTTCAGTGTACGGAAGAGAGTAAAGTAGCAGTAGCGGCTTATTACTTGATTAAGGGTGCTTATTCGTGGTGGCTTTCTGTGAAACCCACCGATCGCGATTGTGGTTGGAATGAGTTCAAGACCCTCATGTTAGAGAGGTATTATCCGGCTCCACTTCGTGAAGCCAAGTTGTCAGAGGTTTTGAACCCCGAATCCATCGAGGACGAAGGTGTTATTGTCATTGCTGAGAAGTTTCAGGGACTACTTCAGTTTTCTTCGTCAGTTATCCGTACTGAGGCAGATAAGATCAAATATTTTAGCAAGAGGCTAAATCCGCAGTTGAGGATGCAGTTGTTCAATAACAATTGTAGTTCACTTAGTGAATTCATCGGGAAGGCTCTTGGAGCAGAGCTTTTGATCAAGGAGCTTACTCAGAAGCATCCTTCAGTTTCTGCGGGTGAGAGGACTAGAATGCCGACTCGTTCAGAGGGACATCGGGCTCCGACGTTTAAGGGGTCGTTTTCTAGTCGTCTTCGTGCTGGGATAGCATCTTCCTCTCAGGCGACGAGTTCGACTGTTGTTTTTTTTAACTGTGATTCAACAGGTCACGTTAGTACCCGGTGTACGGTGCCAGCTATTGTTTGTTTTCTGTGTGGGAGGCAGGGACACCGGTATAAATACTGCAGGAGTTCTAGTGCTAGTAAATCTCAAGAGAGCTCAAGGGCCTCGAGAGACTTCGTTACTCCATCCCGTGCATCATCCAAGGGACCCTATCAGGCCTCGAGGGCTAGAGGTAAGGACATTCATCACTGGTTTGAACAAGTTAATTCTTGTTCGTTAATAGTATAATCATTCATTTCGCTGTCGTTCATTCATTCATATAATTCATTCATCATACATCAATCGTGTTGAGACTTGTCATCATGAAACTAATCATTTAATTCACGAGGAACAACGGTTCCAATAATTTCACTTGAACTATCACTCATGACGTTATTAATTCACCTTGGTGAGTCATTCTTAATCCTTGTCGGATTTATAGTCATTTATCATTCATCATTCATTTTAGTCACTTTCATTCTCGTGACCTTCTGAGATCATATTTAGCGGCGAGTTCATCTTCGGTTATACCTTAAATCATTGAGATAGAGGAGATCGATGATATGGAAGGATATCGATGTCGGGTACATTTGAGATGTAACCTTGTTTTTTGGATGACTGTGTATATCTATCCGTAATAATGTATCGTGACTGTGGATCATTTATTGTTGATCTATTTTATGATGATCATATTCGAGAATATTGAGATTTGGGTCATTTGTTGAGAATTCATCCCTTGGAGTTGTACTCAAGATTTCGTGATAATTTGGAAAATCGTTCACTGTGATTCGAGACGTCAAGTCTTGGGGACTTGGGCGTGCAATTGATTTGGTCTCTAGGACTATTTGGGCATTATTGTTTTCAGATCATGATGGATAGTTCATATGCCAAGTTGTTTACCCTTAGTTTCGAGGACGAAACTCTTTTTAAGGGGGGGAGTATGTAATACCCGGTTGTGAATTCATTTATTATCATTTAGTAATTGTCACTCAGAATTTTTTTTCACTCAGTAATAATCGTTCATCATTTATATTCAGTCAACTATGTTCACCATTCGGCGTATTTTGGGATCATCACTGTTTGAGATCGAGCCGAGATTATTGTCATCATCATCATCATGTTTTAATTTTCAGTTTGAGAGGTAGCGCACGCTACACATTCTGGCTAGTGCGCGCTAATGGGGTGCAGGTAACGCACGCTATGATTCAGTATTAGCGCACGCTAGCGCAAGTGAGGCAGACAGTCCAGAAGGTACTGGGCTGATTTGGGAAATTCGTAGTGCACGCTACAAGTGGTAAGTAGCGTACGCTAACTGTGCTGGTAACGCACGCTAAGTCACATTAGTAGCGCACGCTAACGCGTGCAAGACATAGGACAGTAGGTTATGGACTTCAGTCTTTGAGTATCAGACATCAGTTAGCGCACGCTAACAATTTGGGAGAACGCACGCTATCGGTAAGGTGTTAGCGCACGCTACCAAGTCATAGCGCACGCTAACGAGGCATTTCAGAGCTCACTGGACTGCCCAGTAAACCGCTAGTGCACGCTAGATATCAGGTCATAGCGTGCGCTAAGCTGGGACAGTATAAATAAGACAGTTTAGTCCAACCTTCGTCATTTCCTCATTCCTCAACCATTTCGGACGAGCTTGCGCGATTCGGAAAGGTATTTTCAAGCTGCAATCATCTAGCATCATCTTCAAGCTCCTAAGTTGGATTAATCATCATCTAATCAGTTTCATCTTTCCAAATCTAGGTAATTTTTCTTTTAATCTTGAATTTCGAGATTTGAAGGTTTTATCCCCGATCTCTTCGAGTTAGCTTGCTTTCATGTTGGATTATGTTAGATATGAATTATCTATCTTGGATACATGTATTGCTATGGATTCATTGGAGTAATTTTCGGAATTTGTGATTCATTGAGGAATTTTTCAAGAAACCCTTGGTGTTGACTTTGGAATGTTTGGGGGTTTCGACTAGATGTTGTTAAAATCCCGATCTAAGTATTACTGTTGGATTATTGATAATATTCATGAGGTTTTGTTGGATTGAATCATTCATTGGAAGTTGGTTTCGGATGTAATTGAGTTTTGGTTGTAAACAATTGGAGATTGTTTACAAAACGTTTGTTTAAATGCCCCAATGAGTTTCGGGTATTGTTGTATCGACTTTTGAGTTGGTTGTGATCATGCTTGATTCGTGTATTAAGAGATTTGTTGGTATTTGTGTTGTTCAAGGTTGTTCGAGCGGCCGATAATTTCATTAAGGACGTTGATCGTGGAAGTACCTTCTCGCCTTCAGTTTGAGGCAAGTTTTATACTTGTACTAGTCAATGAGATTAATGTCATCATATATGTGTATGAATGTGTTGTATCATTCCGAGACTTAGTCCCTTCATGAATTCATTGATATTAAGAGATCGTTCGATACAATACCTTTCGGCAACTATGCCAAATGTTTATTATTGTTCGTTAATGGCCGATTGAAGGCATTGTGATACTCGTTATTAATGTCATTGTCGATAGCCAGTTCGCGGTAATGATGTATCGATTGTTGTTAATATTGATGTCAATCTAATTCATCGTTGAGATCATTGTTATTCCGGTTGGGGTTGTCATTAAAACTGTATTGGCCGATTAAAGGCATTGGCATATTCATTTCTCATCTTCGTCGTCGGTCACCGATTAAAGTTGCCGAGGCATCCTTCGTATCATTGTTATCGATTGGCCGTTCTCAGGCAAATCGAAATGTTCAATCATTCACTATATCATTGTTATCGATTGACCGTTGTAAGGCAATCGAGGTATTCAATCATTCATCATATCATTCGTATCGATTGGCCATTCTAAGCCAATCGAAGCGCTCAATCATTCATGGAATCATCCGCTGCATCATTGTTATCGGTTGGCCATTCTAAGGCAATCGAGTTGTTGAATTGGGACTGTCAAGGACGGTGCCTATCCGTGTGTTACTGTCATTGTGTTGGCCGACTCAAGGCAGCACACTATCATTAATTGTGATACGGCTTCGTTCCGTGGCTTCGGCCCTAATTGTGATACGGCTTCGTGCCATGGCTTTGGCCCTAATTGTGATACGGCTTCGTGCCGTGGCTTCGGCCCTAATTGTGATACGGCTTCATGCCGTGGCTTCGGCCCTAATTGTGATACGGCTTCGTGCCGTGGCTTCGGCCCTAATTGTGATACGGCTTCATGCCGTGGCTTCGGCCCTAATGGTGATACGGCTTCGTGCCGTGGCTTCGGCCCTAATCGATACAGCTTCGGGCTGTTTTGGCTTCATGTGATTGTGATATTTGACAGCTTCGGCTGAGTGGCTTTCAAGCCTTTATTATTGTCCTGGTAATTTCATTGGAGCCTTCGGGCATTGTGATTCATAATTAATTCAGTCCTGGTTTGGTTCATGTCGTGTAATTCATTGTGGTACTCTATAATTATGATTCGCCATTGGGTATTTACGTTCTAACCTATCGAACATGTATTAATAGTATGCCGTGGGCATAGTATTTCACGAATGCTCGGTTCTTACATTGGTTTGTGAGCATCTTGTATTATTATTATCATTGTACCGTTTCATTCTGCCTTCGGATGCATATCATGTTATACATGTATTTGATCTTCATTATCTGGATGACTGACCCCGTGGGGGCGGAACATGTTTTCATGTTTTAGGTGCTTCCGAGGAGAGAGTTGAGACACAGGGGCATGATGATGGCGACGAGGCATTCGAGCGATACTAGTCCGAGTTGTTCATGTTGGTCAGTCTTTTGGGGTGTTCTTTAGTCTGTCAGTCATTGTCATTATGTATTACCCGAGCAGATGCTCGTGGATGTTATTGTATTTTATTTTTGGCCATGTAGGCCCATCGTTGTCGTTGAAATTCCTTATCGGAATATTGTGTCGGATATCATAGTAGAGACTATGATTTTCCCTTGTTGTTTAATTTAATATATTTTAGTCATGTTTCGCCTGGTGGATCTCCTAGCGTGGGGTCCACGACACTGTAATAACCCAATAGGATTTGGGGGTGTTACAATAAATTCGTGTGTCATTTAAATTTCCGCACTTTATATTTACGCTTCTGCACAATGGCGCAAATACCGATTTTGCTCCAACAATTGGTATCAGAGCAGTACTCCAATAAGCAGCTTAACATTCGAGGAGAAGATTCAAATGGCGTTCCAATTTGCTCCAGTCGAAGGCCTTGCTCTTAACCGACCACCATTTTTTGATGGCTCGAACTTTATGACATGGAAGAAAAAGATGTCAATATTCATCCGAGTATATGACATCGAGCTTTGGAATGTAATATGTCTTGGTCCGAAAATTCTTCTCAACTCTAACGGTACGCTTAAATCTTTCGAAGAATATGATGACGCGGATTGGAAGAACGACCATCTAAATTGTAAGGCTACTCAATTTCTATTTTGTGCCTTAAATCCGAAAAAGGTCAATCGTATCTCATCATGTGAAAGTGCTAAAGAGATATGGAAAATTCTTGAAATCACACACGAAGGGACAACTCAAGTCAATGGGATGAAGATCAATATGCTTCTCCATGACTACGAGTTATTCATGATGAAGGGTGACGAGTCCATCACCAACATGCTCGACTGATTTTCGGTCATCCCAAATGGACTTTCTTCATTCGGTAAACCATTATCAAGTAGTGAGAAAGTCAAGAAAATCTTAAGATCACTACCTGTTGAATGGTTACGGTGATAATGGAATCTAAAGATCTAAACAATCTTGATTTTAGTGCTCTCGTTGGTTCACTTATAAACTACGAGATAGTCCTAAAATATCGGAACGCTAAACCAAAGCCGAAGGAAAGATCGATAGCCTTGAAGGCTAAGATGTCTAAAAGAGCAGAAATCCCGGTTGATGAAAGCGACGAAGAATCGGCATATTATGCCAAAAATATTAATAAGTTTCAAACCTTATTAAACCGTAGAAAGAAAGACATCTCGAGCGAATCTAAGAAATTCGACAACAATTGTTGATTATGTGGTAAACCAGGCCACTTTGCAAAGAATTGCCGAGCTAAACCCAAAAATGAGGTTCTCCTTGCAACATGGAGCGATGAAGATGAAGATGATGATTTTATCAATCAAAATAATCTCGCTCTCATGACCCGAAGTTCATTCGACGATAGCGACATCGAAAGTCAAGTAAGTACATCCTCTCACGACGAGTTATTTGAAGCTTTTGAATTATTGCATACCGATTGTCAAAATGCTTTATCCGAGATTAACTCCCTTAAATCTAAAAATAAAACATCGGAAATTAAAAATTCCAAAATTCTTGAAAAGGGAAAATTCATTGAGATCAATCATTCAAAATGCATTGAAAACGAAAGTATTTTAAAGAATGATCTTTTGAAAATTCAAACCGAGCTGAAAAATTTAACAAAGAAATTCTCGTGTGGAAACGAAAAATATGAACAAATTCTCTCGGTATAAAAATATACTTTGAATAAATAGGGGTTGGGATTCAAACATCATTCTAAAACCGAATCCTTAAATTTCAATATACCCCGATATTTCAAACTATAAAAGCCCAAGACGGACGATTATAATTAAGAAAATTTGGATTCCTAAAGGAACCACCATCCCAAACATCTTTCACGTCTTGAAACAAAAACCAACTATAGGTTGGATCCCCAAAAATTAATTTGTATTTTACTGAGGGGGAGTATAATTTTTTTATGAATATTTTTATCAGGGGGAGTTTTACCCTATTCATCCATATAGTTATATTCATTAATTGATATCGCATACTGTTCTTTTCATCAATTTGGTATGTATTATTCGTTTTTATTACACTTTTTGATGAATACAAAAAGGGGGACAAAAGGATAAAAAGGAGAAGAATGGGATTAACCCTGAAAGGGGGAAAAATTGAAGAAAAGTCGAAAAAAAAAGAGAAGTTGATAAGAAAAATGAGGAGACGTCGAAAAGATGATGAGAATTTGAAATATTTGAAAATTTGAAAAGAAAAAGAAAAGGAAAGAAGGAGTCGAAAAAGAAATGGGAGAAGAGTCTAACGACACGGACAAAGTCGAAAACTTTGGTCTGTACACATATACATATATTCATATTTTTGCAGGTAAATCCCATTGACGACGTGTTGTTTTGTAATCATCAAAAAGGGGGAGATTATTGGAATAATTTATTCCATACATTCATTAATAGTGTTTTGATGATTAAAGTTGCTAAACAAAGCAAAACAACAAAGAAGCGAACCAGACGAAGACGCAAAAAGCTGTCCAAAATGCATGCTTACCGTACGTAACATTGATAACTTAGCGTACGTAAAATTGTAACAATAACGAACGTAATGATAAGTTGATAGCGTACGTAATGTGATGGTTCTGAGTTCAAATGAGATAAATGTTGGAGATGACATCATGGCATTGGTCAGCAAGCAATGGACATATTGACTACATATAACGTACGTAATAGATGTTTGATTAACGTACGTAAAGGAGGAAACGAATGTCACTGAACTGACACTGGACTAAGCTAACGTACGTAAGTCAGAAGGTATAACGTATGTAAACTGTCTAACACACGTAAAGGAAAAGCTTTAGCGTACGTAATGAAGGCACAGAAAGCTAACAGCTAGTTGGAATAGAAATGCCTATAAATACCACTTCTTATGGTATTGAAGACACAACAACGCAAAGCAAACGACTCATTGATCAGATATTCATATTGATATTATTGTTGTTGTGATATTGAGCTTATATTGTTAGTTTGTGTGTTTATACATTCAACATATACACGAGAGGTAAAAGAAAAGATACGATTGGATTCGGTGTTATTAGGATCAAGGATCCGGCATTGTTAGAATCGCAATCGCTATCTTAGTGAGATTTATCTAGTACCGATAGAAAACTAGAGTGGTTGATTACTTGTCCAATAGAAAAGGAAAAGGGTTTAACTTGGACCGACACAAAGACAAACGAGTGGTTTATCACGGACCAATTGAAGACGTGATTGTAACGATTATCCCTCGACCAATAGAAGAGAGGTGCAAGGTTTTGATCTTTATCCTATAGAAAAAGATACCCAGAGAGAGGACGTAGGCTTCGTTAATAGCCGAACCTCTATAAATCCATGTGTTGTTTAAATTTCCACACTCTATATTTATGCTTCCGCACAACGGCGCAAATACCGATTTTGCTCCAACAAAATTCTTGTGTCTTAATTATTTTTAATATCCCAATTTTAATTCCAGACAGTGGGAAAATATTTATCCTAAGTTCGCGGTGCAAGTGTCATTTATTTTGACACCATTTTCTAAGGAAGTGTAATTTTTCCCAACATTCCCTTCAATAATGGAAATCATTCGGATAAACATTCACATTCAGTGATCCAAAATTCAACATTAGCTTCTCCAACTTCTTGTCTTGAAGGTAAGATTACCAATGTGAAACTGGAAGAGTATCTCTTAGATGTAAACCGTGCCCGGGGACATAATTTTACGTTTATAGGTGGTGCCTGTTATTGTAGATGCTGTAGAAAATAACAAATGATGCAAAACCGAGGCAAGAGTTGGACTATCTCTCCATAAGACAAAATTGCCCCGCACAGTACACACGGTTCAATGGCAAATGTCCCCTAGATACAATGTTTTTCTATGAACTCGATACCTTGTACTAGGAATCGAATTCCGGACGAACTACTGAATACTCGGGACTTGTAGTATGAATTCTAGGCTAGTATGGGTGTCTTATTATCTTGATTAATTTTGTGTGTATGATCATCATCTGCAGGGGCTTATTTATAGCATGTAAAGCACCCTGTCCGAATCAGTGTGACTTTCCGGCTGGACAGACACCTTGTGGTCTGGTGGGAAGGGCCGCATTGGTTCAGGCAAACCAAACCATTGTGATGGTTCAGATTGCACAGAATGGTCTGAACCATTGCACTGGTTCGGTCGTGAACTACTGCTCGTGTCCCACACCCGCCAAATCATGTATTTGACATGTCACTGCCACGTGTCAGCCAAGTCACCCTCCACCTCATCCGAGCCACTATCCCAGTTGTCAAAATGAAAGGATCCTCACAGCCCCTCGCTTCGAGGCATTCGAGTGAAGTGCAAATTGTGCCTACAAAGCACCCGTTGCGACAAGTGCGACGTGCACGTGCTCGGACATGGACTCGGACTCGGAAGGTGCTTTGCACCTTACTCGTAGGGTTCAGATTTTAGCCTTAAAAATTAATTAAAGCCAACCAGGGTGCACCATAATGGAGCACACTTGATTGCTCCTTTATGATGGAAAGTCCTTTATAAATAGCTCAACTTTTCCTTGTTTTTCCATTGTGGGATGGGATTCCACACCACATTCCCAAATATTAAATGGCTTAACGTTGTGCATTAATTACTAATTCATTTCTTAATGAAATTGAACAAGTAAATACATTAAATTAATCTACATAAAATGTAGATTCCAAATATACCATTTAATGTCAATAAGTGCCATAATTAATTATGTTATTAATTAAGCTATTTTTCCAACAATCCCCCACATGAATGATGATTAATGCAAATGCAATATGCACCAACTCCCGGCGACCTATTATTGCTTCAGGATAGGTGGTAGTTAGCCTTGAACCTTCCTTAGTGTAATGCTATTGGATTTACTCGTTGCTCGATGAACGTGATGTCTTGAACCGGTCAACTTTTATGTAAACCAAGACAACAACATACACACAATAATAGATCTAATATCATTCATTCTCACGTTGTGTCCATTTTGTCCTTGGACCATTTCTTGGATTCATAAGTGTTAATAATTTTATGAAGCGGCCTTACTTGTTCACTTATATAGGTGATCTCCTATAAAGAGTATCCTGCCATACTCCATCTATAAAAGGCTATAGGAATCATTAAAAGTTTTAAAAAGCTTACCCTTTACCACAAACCGCAGGCTTGCACTTGAACAGCTACGAGAATGGATTTTCAAGTGCTTATCTTGAACTTTCACAACTTAGTTGTATCATTGAACCAAGTTCATGGGATCTCCAATCATCCTGGTTGAGTTACCATTATGAAAATTCTCAATGTGTGGATTTCAATCCCATTCCCCTTGCTGCATTATATAATTGATCACGGTTAATACCTTTCGTAAACGGATCCGCTATATTGTCTTTTGACTTTACATAGTCAATACACATTATTACTGTAATACCCGTAATTTCGATTTTTCGGTAATTTTATTTTTTTGGCGGAAGTCTGTTTTGACGACTCGCTCATGACCGTATCGTCATTCTGAGAATGATTAATTCTGCACTTTTTGTCATCCGAGTTCGTTTCGGTATCGTTTTGTTGAGATCCGTGTTCTTAAGCGGCTTTTCCGCACTTGAGTTCGATTCTTGCGAACCTCGTCCGAAACTGTCGTTTCGAGTTTCTCGTAAGTTCATTTAATGTTATTATTCATGTTGTGAGCTTTGGCTTGGTGTTTCGATCGTGTATCGTGCATTTCGGACGTTTTGGGCCATTTTCGTAATTTCCCAAAGTTTGGGGTAATTACTTTCCGTTGTCGAATTTCGAGCCTTCGGGTGGTCGGAATCGTGTGTTCTCTTAGTGCTTGGATTCGTCTTTGCGTGTACTTCGTAACCGTATCTTCGATTTTTACTCGTGTTCGGGTTTGGGTCGTCAGGCCGTCGGAGTGGCCACGGCCAGTCACGGCCGGGCGGGGCTGGCTTTGGCGAGTTACGGCCGTAAGGTGCCGATTACGGCCGTAAGGCGCCCGAGTTACGGCCGTAAGCGTGATCGGTACGGCCGTCTGGCCGGGCGGATTTGTGAAGGCCGGTTACGGCCGTAAGGTGTTCGAGTTACGGCCGTAAGTGTCATTTGGTCTTTGGCGACTTTTGACGAATGCGGTTACGGCCGTAAGGCTGCCAGTACGGCCGTAAGGTGTCGAGTTACGGCCGTAAGGCTGCGGTTCTGGCCGTAACCTGCCCGGCTATATATAGCCTGGCTCGGCCAGATTTCATTTTCCACGAGTTTTTTCTTCCTTTTTCGGCGTCTGGCGACGGGAGGCTCGGGAAATCGAGGTCTTGGCCGATTCTAACCATTTCCAAGGCGTTTGGGAAGATTCTTGTTGATTATATCATCATCCAATCCGTGTTCTTCGTCGAATCAAGGTATATTCTTGATTTTCCTCCAAGTTGACTTTTGGGGAATTTGTTCTTGATTTCGATTCTAGTCCGATTTTGATGAATCGGTTGATGTTAGTAAACATTATTAATCGTGTTCTATGGATTGTATATCCATATTTTCGATTCATTCAACCCGATTGATGATTTTTAGGCTCTTGAGGAACTTTGAACATTTAGTGTTCGATTAAATGCCTCAAAGAGTTTCTTTCGGTCGTTATGTTGATTTCGATTGATATTGTGTTATTGAACGAATTGTATTTCATTCAAGGTGGTTCGAGTACTTGTGTTTATCGGAGGACGCCGTTCGTTGTTCGTGGAAGGAATTCATCGCCTTCGGTTGAGGCAAGTTTTATACTTGTACTAGTCAATGAGCTAATGTCATCATGTATGCGTATGAATGTGTTGTATCATTCCGAGACTTAGTCTCTTCATGAATTCATTGATATCCAGAGATCGTTCGATACGATACCTTCCGGCAATTTTGCCAAATGTTTATTGTTGTTCGTTAACGGCCGATTCAAGGCATTGTGATACTCATTATTAATGTCATTGTCGATAGCCGGTTCGCGGTATCGATGTATCGATTGTTGTTAATATAGATGTCAATTAAAGACATCGTTGAGATCATTGTTATTCCTGTTTGGATTGTCATTAAAACTGTACAGGTCGATTAAAGGCATTGGCTTATTCATTTCTCGCCTTCGTCGTCGGTAACCGATTAAAGGTGCCGAGGCATCCTTCATATCATTGTTATCGATTGGCCTTTCTAAGGCAATCGAGGTAATCACTCATTCATCGTATCATTGTTATCGATTGGCCTTTCTAAGGCAATCGAGGTAATCACTCATTCATCGTATCATTGTTATCGATTGGCCATTCTCAGGCAAATCGAAATGTTCAATCATTCACTAAATCATTGTTATCGATTAACCTTTCTAAGGCAATCTAGGTATTCACTCATTCATGGTATCATTGTTGTCTATTGACCGTTTTAGGCAATCGAGGTATTGAATCATCCGCTGCATTATTGTTGTCGGTTGGCCGTTCTAAGGCAATCGAGGTGTTAATTTGGGACCTTCAAGGACGGTGTCTATCCGTGTGTTACTATCATCGTGTTGGCCGACTCAAGGCAGCACACTATCATTAATTGTGATACGGCTTTCATGCCGTGGCTTCGGCCCTAATTGTGATACGGCTGGATGCCGTGGCTTCGGCCCTAATTGTGATACGGCCGATGCCGTGGCTTCGGCCCTAATTGTGATACGGTGGATGCCGTGGCTTCGCCCTAATTGTGATACGGCCGATGTCGTGGCTTCGCCCTAATTGTGATACGGCTTTCATGCCGTGGCTTCGGCCCTAATTGTGATACGGTTTTCATGCCGTGGCTTGCCCTAATCAATAACGGACTTGGTGTTTAGACTTCATGTGATTGTGGTATTTGACGACTTCGTGAGTGTCTTTATGGCCTTTGTGATTGTCTTGGTAATTTCATTGGAGCCTTCGGGCATTGTGATTCATAATTAATTCAGTCCTGGTTTGGTTCATGTCGTGTAATTCATTGTGGTACTCTGTGATTATGATTCGCCGTTGGGCACTTATGTTCTAACCTGTTGAGCAATTATTAATAGTATGCCGTGGGCATAGTATTTCACGAATGCTCGGTTCTTACATTGGTTTGTGAGCATCTCGTATTATTATTATCATTGTACCGTTTCATTCTGCCTTTGGATGCATATCATGTTATACATGTATTTGATATTCATTATCTGGATGACTGACCCCCTGGTTGCGGAACATGTATTCATGTTTTAGGTGCTAGCGAGGAGAGAGTTGAGACACGGGGGCATGATGATGGCGAGGCATTCGAGCGATACTAGTCCGAGTTGTTCATTGTTGGTCGATCAGTTGGAGTGTACTCCGGTCTTGTCAGTTGTTGTCGTGTTGTATTACCCGAACAGATGTTCGTGGATGCTGTTGTATTTCATTTTGGCCATGTAGGCCACTTTTGTCGTTGAAATTCCCTATCGGAATATTGTGTTGGATATCATGGTAGGGACTATGATTTTCCCTTGTTGTTTAATTTAACGTATTTTAGTCATGTTCGCCTGGTGGATCTCCTGGCGTGGGGTCCACGGACCGTAATAACCCAATAGGATTTGGGGTGTTACGAAATGGTATCGAGCGTTGGGTTGTGAAATACCCGAGATGTGAGTTATGTGGTCCTACCGACGCGGTAGTAGTGGGATTGTCGGTTATGACAATCTAGTCGATCGAGTTTTGTGAGTCGTAATATTAGTGCGACTGCACGAGTCATTCATTCATCGAGTCGTCGTCAGTGAAGACTAGTATCGCGAGACCTCGAAGCTTCGTATGACCTGTGTAAGGACTCGATTCTCTTTATGTTCATACATTCATCATGTCATTAATTATTCATGCTTTGTGGAAACATATATGTGATATTATTGTTATGATTGATTCATGACTAATTGTTTTGGAGCACGTGTGACCTGTATAAGTGCTAAGGATCAACTCATTCACCAGTTAATAATCCTCAATCATCATTTTGATCTTGTCGATCAAGTTAATTCATTCATCACTCAGTTAATATCATTCATCACTCAGTTAATTCATTCATCACTCAGTTAATATCATTCATCACTCAGTTAATTCATTCATCACTCAGTCAATATCATTCATCACTCAGTTAATTCGTTCATCACTCAGTCACTATCATTACTCAGATAATATCATTCATCACTCAGTTAATTCATTCATCACTCAGTTACTTCATTCATCACTCAGTTAATATCATTCATCACTCAGTTAATTCATTCATCACTCAGTTAATATCATTCATCACTCAGTTAATTCATTCATCACTCAGTCAATATCATTCATCACTCAGTTAATTCGTTCATCACTCAGTCACTATCATTACTCAGATAATATCATTCATCACTCAGTTACTTCATTCATCACTCAGTTAATATCATTCATCACTCAGTTAATTCATTCATCACTCAGTTAATATCATTCATCACTCAGTTAATTCGTTCATCACTCAGTCACTATCATTACTCAGATAATATCATTCATCACTCAGTTAATTCGTTCATCACTCAGTCACTATCATTACTCAGATAATATCATTCATCACTCAGTTAATTCGTTCATCACTCAGTCACTATCATTACTCAGATAATATCATTCATCACTTAGTTAATTCGTTCATCACTCAGTTAATTCCTTCATCACTTAGTCAATCTCATTGTTCATATTAATTCATTAATCACTCGATCGATCTCATTGTTCCGTCAATTCATTCATTACTCGATCAATCTCCTTTGCTCGGTTAATTCATTCATCACTCGATTAATCTCATTGTTCGATTAATTCATTCATCACTCACCGATCTCATCGTTCAAGAATTCATTCATCACTCGACCAATCTCATCGTTCGATTAATTCATTCATCACTCGATCAATCTCATCGTTCGATTAATTCATTCATCACTCGGTCAATCTCATCGTTCAAGAATTCATTCATCACTCGATCAATCTCATCGTTCGATTAATTCATTCATCACTCGATCAATCTCATCATTCATTAATTCATTCATCACCCGATCGATCTCATCGTTGATTAATTCATTCATCACTCACCAATCTCATTGTTCGATTAATTCATTCGTCACTCATCAATCTCATTGCTCGGTTAATTCATTCATCACTCATCTATCTAATTGTTCGATTAATTCATTAATCATCCGATCCATCTCACGGTTCAATTGTTGATCTTGTGGATCGAATTTTCAACCTTGTTAACTTGTTCAAGGTAATCATTTCAGAATTTCATCGTATAATCATGTTACCTCACTTGATCTTTCATGCGATCTTATCATATTCCGGCGTCATGTCGATTTATCATTTCATTGCATTATTAATGCATTCATTGTGTTAGAGCGTGTATGCTCATTCTTATCATTCCGTCTCATAATCATAATGCGATCTTCATACGAGATCTGTAATTATCACGTGACTTTCCTGCCTCGGTATGGAAAGAGCTGTTAGAAGGACATCGGACTCCGACGTCCAAGAGATTGTTTTCTAGTCGTCTTCGTGCTGGGAGAGCATCTTCATCTCAGACGATGAGTTCGACTGTTGTTTGCTTTAACTGTGATCATCACCGGTTTTGAGCAAGTTAATTCTTGCTCGGTAAGAGGATAATCATTCATTTCATCGTCGTTCATTCATTCATATAATTCACTCATCATATATTAAACACATTGAGATTTATAATTATCAAACTAATCATTTAATTCACGGGGAACTATGGTTCCAATCATTTCATTCGAGCTGTCACTCGTTTATCATTTCACAACGGTGAGTCATTCTTGATCCTTGTTGGATTTCGATTCATTATCATTCATTGTGATCATTCTTGTTCGTGTGTATCTCGTCAATTTTTCCTGGCGGGATATTACTTCTCCCTACTTGTTTTAAGTTTCGGGACGAAACTTCTTTTAAGGGGGGTAGTATGTAATACCCGTAATTTCGATTTTTCGGTAATTTTATTTTTTTGGCGGAAGTCTGTTTTGACGACTCGCTCATGACCGTATCGTCATTCTGAGAATGATTAATTCTGCACTTTTTGTCATCCGAGTTCGTTTCGGTATCGTTTTGTTGAGATCCGTGTTCTTAAGCGGCTTTTCCGCACTTGAGTTCGATTCTTGCGAACCTCGTCAAAGCTGTCGTTCGAGTTTCTCGTAAGTTCATTTAATGTTATTATTCATGTTGTGAGCTTTGGCTTGGTGTTTCGATCGTGTATCGTGCATTTCGGACGTTTTGGGCCATTTTCGTAATTTCCCAAAGTTTGGGGTAATTACTTTCCGTTGTCGAATTTCGAGCCTTCGGGTGGTCGGAATCGTGTGTTCTCTTAGTGTTTGGATTCGTCTTTGCGTGTACTTCGTAACCGTATCTTCGATTTTTACTCAGGTTCGGGTTTCGGGGTCGTCCGGGCCGTCGGAGTGGCCACGGCCGAGTCACGGCCGGAGCAGGGCCTGGCCTGGCCGAGTTACGGCCGTAAGGTGCCGGTTACGGCCGTAAGGCGCCCGAGTTACGGCCGTAAGCGTGATCGGGTACGGCCGTACGAGCGCTGGGCGGATTTTGACGAAGGCCGGTTACGGCCGTAAGGTGTTCGAGTTACGGCCGTAAGTGTCCGGCTGGTGCTGGGCAGCTTTTTGACGAATGCCGGTTACGGCCGTAAGGCCTGCCGAGTACGGCCGTAAGGTGTCCGAGTTACGGCCGTAAGGCCTGCCGGTTACGGCCGTAACCCTGCCGGCTATATATAGCCTGGCTCGGCCAGATTTCATTTTCCACGAGTTTTTTCTTCCTTTTTCGGCGTCTGGCGACGGGAGGCTCGGGAAATCGAGTTCTTGGCCGATTCTAACCATTTCCAAGGCGTTTTGGAAGATTCTTGTTGATTATATCATCATCCAATCCGTGTTCTTCGTCGAATCAAGGTATATTCTTGATTTTCCTCCAAGTTGACTTTTGGGGAATTTGTTCTTGATTTTGATTCTAGTCCGATTTTGATGAATCGGTTGATGTTAGTAAACATTATTAATCGTGTTCTATGGATTGTATATCCATATTTTCGATTCATTCAACCCGATTGATGATTTTTAGGCTCTTGAGGAACTTTGAACATTTAGTGTTCGATTAAATGCCTCAAAGAGTCTCTTTCGGTCGTTATGTTGATTTCGATTGATATTGTGTTATTGAACGAATTGTATTTCATTCAAGGTGGTTCGAGTACTTGTGTTTATCGGAGGACGCCGTTCGTTGTTCGTGGAAGGAATTCATCGCCTTCGGTTGAGGCAAGTTTTATACTTGTACTAGTCAATGAGCTAATGTCATCATGTATGCGTATGAATGTGTTGTATCATTCCGAGACTTAGTCTCTTCATGAATTCATTGATATCCAGAGATCGTTCGATACGATAACTTCCGGCAATTTTGCCAAATGTTTATTGTTGTTCGTTAACGGCCGATTCAAGGCATTGTGATACTCATTATTAATGTCATTGTCGATAGCCGGTTCGCGGTATCGATGTATCGATTGTTGTTAATATAGATGTCAATTAAAGACATCGTTGAGATCATTGTTATTCCTGTTTGGATTGTCATTAAAACTGTACAGGTCGATTAAAGGCATTGGCTTATTCATTTCTCGCCTTCGCCGCTTGCAGAATCGATTAAAGGTGCCGAGGCATCCTTCATATCATTGTTATCGATTGGCCTTTCTAAGGCAATCGAGGTAATCACTCATTCATCGTATCATTGTTATCGATTGGCCTTTCTAAGGCAATCGAGGTAATCACTCATTCATCGTATCATTGTTATCGATTGGCCATTCTCAGGCAAATCAAAATGTTCAATCATTCACTAAATCATTGTTATCGATTAACCTTTCTAAGGCAATCTAGGTATTCACTCATTCATGGTATCATTGTTGTCTATTGACCGTTTTAGGCAATCGAGGTATTGAATCATCCGCTGCATTATTGTTGTCGGTTGGCCGTTCTAAGGCAATCGAGGTGTTAATTTGGGACCGTCAAGGACGGTGTCTATCCGTGTGTTACTATCATCGTGTTGGCCGACTCAAGGCAGCACACTATCATTAATTGTGATACGGCTTTCATGCCGTGGCTTCGGCCCTAATTGTGATACGGCTGGATGCCGTGGCTTCGGCCCTAATTGTGATACGGCCGATGCCGTGGCTTCGGCCCTAATTGTGATACGGCTGGATGCCGTGGCTTCGGCCCTAATTGTGATACGGCTGGATGTCGTGGCTTCGGCCCTAATTGTGATACGGCTTTCATGCCGTGGCTTCGGCCCTAATTGTGATACGGTTTTCATGCCGTGGCTTCGGCCCTAATCAATAACAGCTTCGGGCTGTTTCGACTTCATGTGATTGTGGTATTTGACAGCTTCGGCTGAGTGTCTTTAAGGCCTTTGTGATTGTCTTGGTAATTTCATTGGAGCCTTCGGGCATTGTGATTCATAATTAATTCAGTCCTGGTTTGGTTCATGTCGTGTAATTCATTGTGGTACTCTGTGATTATGATTCGCCGTTGGGCACTTATGTTCTAACTTTGTTGAATGTATTAATAGTACGCCGTGGGCATAGTATTTCACGAATGCTCGGTTCTTACATTGGTTTGTGAGCATCTCGTATTATTATTATCATTGTACCGTTTCATTCTGCCTTTGGATGCATATCATGTTATACATGTATTTGATATTCATTATCTGGATGATCGACCGTGGGGCGGAACATGTTTTCATGTTTTAGGTGCTTGCGAGGAGAGAGTTGAGACACGGGGCATGATGATGGCGGCGAGGCATTCGAGCGATACTAGTCCGAGTTGTTCATTGTTGGTCGATCGGTTGGAGTGTACTCCGGTCTTGTCGATTGTTGTCGTGTTGTATTACGACAGATGTTCGTGGATGCTGTTGTATTTCATTTTGGCCATGTAGGCCACTTTTGTCGTTGAAATTCCCTATCGGAATATTGTGTTGGATATCATGGTAGGGACTATGATTTTCCCTTGTTGTTTAATTTAACGTATTTTAGTCATGTTCGCCTGGTGGATCTCCTGGCGTGGGGTCCACGGCACTGTAATAACCCAATAGGATTTGGGGGTGTTACAATTACTGTAGTGATCAATTGTCTAATGGTATTATGTCTTCGACGAATATGTCAAGACTTACCATTATATATATTGTTCTTTGCCCTCCCTCTGGCTGCCATGCTATCACAATGTATCATAATGGGAGGCAAAGGTTTTCCCAACAGGGAATATCTTCTAAGAAGTTTCTTAACCATTTGGCTTCTTCGCCGGCTTTGTCTAAAGCAATAAACTCCTATTCTATTGTACATCGGGCTATGCATGTTTGCTTAGAAGATTTCCATGATATTGCTCCTCCACCAATGGTAAATACATAAACGCTTGTGGATTTAGTCTTTAGTATCGGATATCCAATTGGCATCACAATATCCTTCCAAAACAGCTGGATATCTCGAATATTGTATACCATGATTGACGGTGTGTTTTAAGTCTCTCAACACTGTTGTCAATGCGGTCTAATTATCCTTTCCGGGATTACTCGTAAACCGACTCTGTTTACTAATATAATATGCTATGTCTGGCCTTGTACAATTTGCTAAGTACATTGTTCCTAGCATATTCTGTTTGTGATATGGGTTCTCCTCGATTTTTGGCTAAGGGTAAACTTAAGTCAACAGGTGTATTAGCCGGAGGTAGATGGTATGCCTTGAATTTCTTAAGCACACTCTCAACATAGTGAGATTGTGATAAGACCATTCCATCGGGTGTTCTGGAGATCTTGATTCCTAGAATCACATCGGATAATCCCATATCCTTCATGTGGAGGTTTTTCTTTAACATTTCCTTAGTGCCTATGATGATTTTATTATTGCTACCCATAATTAGCATATCATCAACGTATAGACACACAATGACAAAATTGTCAGATGTACCTTTGATGTACACACATTTATCACATTCATTGATTTTGAAACCATTTGATATCATTACTTGGTCAAATTTCTCATGCCATTATTTGGGTGCTTGTTTAAGTCCATATAAAGACTTAACAAGTTTACAAACTTTGTTTTCTTGGCCGAGAACCACGAACCCTTCGGGTTGTTCCATATAAATTTCATCTTCTAAATCTCCATTTAGAAAGGCAATTTTTACATCCATTTGGTGTATCTAAAGATTGTATAATGCTGCTATTGCAAGTAGCATTCTAATGGATGTAATCCGAGTAACTCGTGAGTATGTATCAAAGTAATCATACCCTTCATTTTGTTTCTATCCTTTGGCTACCAAACGTGCTTTGTATTTGTCAATAGATTTATCGCCTTTGTATTTCTTGTTGAGAATCCACTTGCAACCTCAAGGTTTATTTCCCGGAGGAAGATCAACAATATGCCAAGTGTGATTGTTCAAGATTGACTCGATTTCACTATTAGTAGCTTCTTGCCATAAATCGGCATCGGAACCAGACAATGCTTCCTTCATTGTCTTCGGTTCGTCTTCTAAATAGTAAACTACAAAATCCATACCAAAGGTTTTTGTAGTTTTTATTCTATTTCCTTGCCTTGGTTCCGGTGTTGGTCCATTACTATTTGGCGAGATTTCATCATAAGTCCTCTTTTTCGAACTTCATTCTTTCTTTTCTTTATTAGGAAATATAGTTTCAAAAAATATTGCATTTCTTGATTCTATGATCATTCCCTCATTTATATCGGGTACTTCCGATCTGAGTACCAAAAACGGTACGCAGTACTATTATTTGCATATCCTATGAAAATGCAATCAACCGTTTTTGGTCCTATTTTTACTTGCTTGGGTTTCGGTACTTCAAATTTTGCTAAACACCCCCACACTCTTAAGTATTTATAGGACGGCTTCCTTCCATTCCAAAATTCATATGGCGTTTTATCTAGCTTCTTTTTGGGTAATTTTTTCAAAATTTTATTAGCCGAAAGAATAGCTTCTCCCCACATGTTAAGTGATAGGCCCGAGCTTATCAACATAGCATTCCTCATTTCCTTAAATGTTCTATTCTTTTGTTCTGCAACACCATTCGATTGGGGTGCATAAGGTGCAGTCGTTTGGTGAATAATGCCATTTTCATGACAATATTCTTCAAAAGGTGCAACATATTCATAACCTCGATCACTTCAAATCATTTTGATTTTGGTGTTGAGTTGATTTTCAACTTCTGTTTTGTATGTTTTGAAAGCTTCGAATGCTTCGTCTTTGCTTCTCAAAAGATACACATAACAAAATCTTGTGCAATCGTCTATAAAAGTTATAAAATAATTCTTTCCACCTCTTGTTTGCACAAGTTTTAAATCGCACAGAACGGTGTGAATCAATTCAAGAGGTTTTGTCGATCTTTCCACTGAATGAAAAGGAGATTTTGCCATTTTCGCTTCAACACAGATTTCACACCTTTTGTGTCGATCGAAAGTCATTTTTGGCAATAAATCTAAATTTACTAAACGACGTAGTATATTTAGATTTGCATGTCCTAATCTATCATGCCATAAATTAGGAGACTCAACCAAATAAACAGCTTTATCGTTTATTTTATTTTCACCACGTACATTGATAGCATTCAGTTTGAAAAGGCTGTTATCTATATATCAGTTTCCGATAAAGTGACCATTCTTAGTTATTACAACTTTATCCGCTTCAAACACTAGCCTAAATCCGGCTTTTCTCAATGCTGAGCCAGACACAAGATTCTTACGGATGTCCGGAATATGTAGCACATTCTTGAGCGTCATTTTCAATCCCGACGTCATCTTGAGTATAACCTCTCCAGTTCCAACAACATTTGAGGCAGCGGAGTTTCCCATGTACAACTTTCTTTCCTCGGTGACGGGCTCGTAGGACGAGAACATAGCATTATCGGCAAAAAAGTGTTTGGTAGCACCGGTGTCCACCCACCATCCGACTGGAATACCGACCATGTTGACTTCATCTACAACTGCAGATAGATCAAGACTAGACAAATCGACGGGCACATACTTATTTTCGACAACATTACCTTGATCTCTCTTCTTATCCTTCTTTGGTTTGCGGCAATTTTTCGCCATATGCCCGATTTTACTGCAGTTGTAGCATTCACCTTTGATCTTCTTTTGATTCTTCGAGTCTTACCTCTTCCCGTTAAATTTTTGCTTTTTGTTGTAGCTTGACTCGACGAGATTTGCTTTTGCCTCCATAGATGACTTGTTCATCTTGACATCAGTCTTCCGATTGTCTTCTTCGATCCTCAGTCGCACAATAAGATCTTCAAGGCCCATTTCCTTACGCTTGTGCTTGAGGTAGTTTTTGAAATCCTTCCACATCGGGGGCAACTTCTCGATTATGGCAGCAACTTGAAAGGATTCAGATAGGCTCATTCCTTCTGCCAAAATGTCGTGCAGGATCAACTGTATTTCCTGCATTTGCCCAAGAACAGTTTTGTTGTCCACCATCTTGAAGTCGAGAAAATGACCCACGATGAACTTCTTCAAACCGGCATCTTATGTTTTATATTTTGTCTCCAATGAGTCCCACAAGTCTTTGGATGTTTTGATTGTGCAATAAACACTGTAAAGTGTGTCATCCAGCCCATTCAAAATATAGTTTCGACATAGGAAGTCGCTATGATGCCATGCATCCAATGTCGTGCGTTTCTGGGTGTCAGTTTCATCATCCCCCACAACAGGAGGAGATTCGGAAAGAAAGCGATAGAGGTTGAGAGTAGTAAGGTAGAACAACATTTTTGATTGCCAATGCTTGAAATCAGTATCTGAAAATTTCTCGGGTTTCTCGGCATGGGCAGGAGCATGAACATTGTTGCTTGACGACGCTGTTGGGAGTATTCCCTTGAATGCCACTCAGAGGATGATTGAGTGAGGGCATTGTACTTGTAATTATGTAAATCACTAATATAAGGCAATTGATGTTTCTTTATTTACTGGTAGTTACTGGAATTCCTAACTTGTAAATATATATATAGAAACTAGTCTGTGTATTTGAGAGCAAAACGTTCCACTCCTTATTGGATAAGGGGGTCGGCACTGGAAAGGTTTATAGCTCAAATACTTAATCGTTCGCAAGTTGATGAAACTTGACTGGATGTTAAGTTTATGTGAAGACTTGTATGACATGTTCTTTAACTTGGAGAGTGACTGTCGAACACTAATGGTTAGTGGGAGCACACGTTATAGGTATGCTAATTGGATTAGTATACTCGAACTGACTCACCCTCGATTCGTCACATAGATTTCACTCCGGTACAGTCAATGACGGAATCGAAAGGTTGTGATAGGTATTCGTGAACCTTCGACTTGAGGATTTAGTAGGGATGTGCTTGTGACGTCAAGATTTTCATTAGAGTAGTTCAACCCTGTAAACTGGAAGGTGGGGGTCAACCTCAACGTGCATCTTGACGGGCAAGTAGCAGGTTCTACTGAATACCAAGATAGAATTCTTTCTCCCGTTAGTGAGCGGGTTATATGTCCTATGCAGTTACTCGCAGATGAGATCATAAGTCTTTGGCCAGAGTATTGGAGCTAGTTGTATTGGATACACGAGAGCTCGATGATCTCGATTTGCATTAACGCATGCACAGCGTCAAGTACAGATAGGGTTTGACTGACCGTGACCCTATAACTTGATCGGGACATTCGAAAGAAGGGTTTATACGTATACTGGTATTCACGACAGAATGGTTCTTGAATGATCCCATCGTTCGTTCTCATTTGGGGTACAGTGTAGGCCGCCAGGCTAGCTAGGTGGTGCTACTACTCTTCGGTTCCTCCCATTGCTGACTGAGACGAACCTACCGAGTCGTGCAATAGGATTGACGATGGAATGAATCGAGATTATTCTATCATTATTAATATTAGATATTAGATATCTAATTTATTGGACATTAGATGTCTAATTGATTTTAGGACATTGGATGTCTAAATCGATTTATTGGATAAATTGATTTATGGTTTAATGAATTAAATATATTACTGGGTGATTAATTTAATTTATGAATATAATTATTTCTTGGAGAAATTAATTATGTTATTATGTATTTGATATGATTAATTAATTAGATTAATTAATCGATATAAATATATCGGAATGCACTTAATTTATCTGTTTGGACTCACGGGAGTCCGAAACGGACCGAACTCGTCTGACACCTTCTAGATGGCCACCCCAATCACCTACCCCTCAATTGGTCTTGGTCTTCACTTGGTGGGGTTCAAGCCTTGTGACCAATCAAGGGGACAAAATATCACCTTGGGTTATTTTGTCAAAAGGTAGGTGGAATGGAGAGATATGATGAGAATATATAAGAAGACCAAATCTCTTTTGCCTACACATGATCTCACGTTTTTGAGAGAAGAAAGGAGAGAGGAAATAGTTTCCAAAAGGCTTCATAATATTCATCATCTTCTTCATCATACATTCATATATTTTCTGGGAGAAAATATTTGTGAGATAGAGAGATAAAGATTAAACACTTAGAGTGTTGTAATCTTGATAAGAAAGTTTCATCACCTTGCTCTAGCCGTATCCTTGGAGGATAGCAAGGTGATTCTCGTTCCATTCGTTTCTCCGGCGCGTGGCAAGTAGAGGCATTGTGTTTTCGATGTTGGATCATCCAAGGGCTTGGAGCGGATTGAATTCGTAGAGATCAATCTAAAGCTTGGGGAATAGCTCAAGAGAAGGAATCCATTTAATCAACGGACTACAAGGGTGAGTTTCTATTTCTCTTGTGTTTTCGTTTAATATTCGTATATACGTAGTTCGATCGATCCTCGTAGGGATTCAGATCGAATTAATTTTCATTTTACTGCTTCCGCTGGCCTTCATTTTAGGCACCGAATCCCAATAGTGGTATCAGAGCGTAGGTCTTGTGATCGTATATACGATATTGGCATTTGGAATGCTCGATTAGATGGTGAATGATTTGGAATCATTTTAGTCATAATCGTGGTATATGTTTTTTCGTTCGTTATAGTTGTATATTTCGTAAGTTTGTCTAAATACAAATCTTAATTTTTTGGAAATATGATTTATATTGAAGATATGAATGTTGAAAAATATAGATATTGGATATCCGGTCGAAAAACTAGCCCCGAATCGCCGTTGGACGGTCCGGGAGTGGTCCGGAAGTAGGGGGCCGCGGCCCGGGGCTCGAGGCTGCGGCCCGTGGCTCGAGGCTGTGGCCTGTGGCTGTTGCAACTGCTGGGAAGGGATCGGGTGGGGGCGCGGCCCGGGCTCAAGGGCGCGGCCCGGAGCTGTGGCGGCCACCGCTGCCAGCTCATTTCGGGCGGTCGGCCCCTTTTCGGACCCGTTTCGGGCTTGTTTTCTTCGTGTATTCCTAAAAATAATTTCCCACATTTTAAATTGGATTTAATATGATTAAAATAATTTATGGTATTTCATTTTATAAGGGAAAATTGATTAATTGGAATACTTGTGATCGTCGGAATTATTTTGAACGTTTTCATATTACCGATTGTGTGAATCGATTGGATCGGTTCGTATTGTTGATTGGATCAATGTATCTCTACGCTTTCCATTTATTTAGTATTTATTTGATGAATGCTTTTGAATGGAGATGTGGTTCGTGGACTTAGTTTTTGAATCGTTCGTTTTATTCAATTGGGTTGTAAAGGCCGTTTTGAGCCTATTTATTTTACTAGAAATATTTGTATCCAGGATGCAATTTTCAATGTAAAATTTATATGTAATGATGAAAACCGGAGGAAGATCCATTCCGAGAAGACGAAGATTCAACGCAAATACCGATTTTGCTCCAACAAAATTCTTGTGTCTTAATTATTTTTAATATCCCAATTTTAATTCCAGACAGTGGGAAAATATTTATCCTAAGTTCGCAGTGCAAGTGTCATTTATTTTGACACCATTTTCTAAGGAAGTGTAATTTTTCCCAACATTCCCTTCAATAATGGAAATCATTCGGATAAACATTCACATTCAGTGATCCAAAATTCAACATTAGCTTCTCCAACTTCTTGTCTTGACGGTAAGATTACCAATGTGAAACTGGAAGAGTATCTCTTAGATGTAAACCGTGCTCGGGGACATAATTTTACGTTTATAGGTGGTGGCTGTTATTGTAGATGCTGTAGAAAATGACAAATGATGCAAAATCGAGGCAAGAGTTGGACTCTCTCTCCATAAGACGAAATTGCCCCGCACAGTACACACGGTTCAATGGCAAACGTCCCCTAGATACAATGGTTTTCTATGAACTCGATACCTTGTACTAGGAATCGAATTCCAGACGAACTACCGAATACTCGGGACTTGTAGTATGAATTCTAGGCTAGTATGGATGTCTTATTATCTTGATTAATTTTGTGTGTATGATCATCTTCTGCAGGGGCTTATTTATAGCATGTAAAGCACCCTGTCCGAATCAGTGTGACTTTCCGGCTGGACAGACACCTTGTGGTCTGGTGGGAAGGGCCGCATTGGTTCAGGCAAACCAAACCATTGTGATGGTTCAGATTGCACAGAATGGTCCGAACCATTGCACTGGTTCGGTCGTGAACCGCCGCTCGTGTCCCACACCCCCCAAATCATGTATTTGACATGTCACTGCCACGTGTCAGCCAAGTCACCCTCCACGTCATCCGAGCCACTATCCCAGTTGTCAAAATGAAAGGCTCCTCACAGCCCCTCGCTTCGAGGCATTCGAGTGAAGTGCAAATTGTGCCTACAAAGCGCCCGTTGCGACAAGTGCGACGTGCACGTGCTCGGACATGGACTCGGACTCGGAAGGTGCTTTGCATCTTCCTCGTAGGATTCAGATTTTAGCCTTCAAAATTAATTAAAGCCAACCAGGGTGCACCATAATGGAGCACACTTGATTGCTCCTTTATGATGGAAAGTCCTTTATAAATAGCTCAACTTTTCCTTGTTTTTCCAATGTGGGATGGGATTCCACACCACATTCCCAAATATTAAATGGCTTAACTTTGTGCATTAATTACTCATTCATTTCTTAATGAAATTGAACAAGTAAATACACTAAATTAATCTACATAAAATGTAGATTCCAAATATACCATTTAATGTCATTAAGTGCCATAATTAATTATGTTATTAATTAAGCTATTTTTCCAACAATCCCCCACATGAATGATGATTAATGCAAATGCAATATGCACCAACTCCCGGCGACCTATTATTGCTTCACGATAGGTGGTAGTTAGCCTTGAACCTTCCTTAGTGTAATGCTATTGGATTTACTCGTTGCTCAGTGAATGTGATGTCTTGAACCGGTCAACTTTTATGTAAACCAAGACAACAACATACACACAATAATAGAACTAATATCTTTCATTCTCACGTTGTGTCCATTTTGGCCTTGGACCATTTCTTGGATTCATAAGTGTTAATAATTTTATGAAGCGGCCTTACTTATTCACTTATATAGGTGATCTCCTATAAAGAGTATCCTGCCATACTCCATCTATAAAAGGCTATAGCAATCATTAAAAGCTTTAAAAAGCTTACCCTTTACCACAAACCGCAGGCTTGCACTTGAACAGCTACGAGAATGGATTTTCAAGTGCTTATCTTGAACTTTCACAACTTAGTTGTATCATTGAACCAAGTTCATGGGATCTCCAATCATCCTGGTTGAGTTACCATTATCAAAATTCTCAATGTGTGGATTTCAATCCCATTCCCCTTGCTGCATTATATAATTGATCACGGTTAATACCTTTCGTAAACGGATCCGCTATATTGTCTTTTAACTTTACATAGTCAATACACATTATTCCTGTAGTGATCAATTGTCTAATGGTATTATGTCTTCGACGAATATGTCAAGACTTACCATTATATATACTATTCTTTGCCCTCCCTATGGCTGCCATGCTATCACAATGTATCATAATGGGAGGCAAAGGTTTTCCCAACAGGGAATATCTTCTAAGAAGTTTCTTAACCATTTGGCTTCTTCGCCGGCTTTGTCTAAAGCAATAAACTCCGATTCTATTGTAGACCGGGCTATACATGTTTGCTTAGAAGATTTCCATGATATTGCTCCTCCACCAATGGTAAATACATAAATGCTTGTGGATTTAGTCTTTAGTATCGGATATCCAATTGGCATCACAATATCCTTCCAAAACAGCTGGATATCTCGAATAATGTATACCATGATTGACGGTGTGTTTTAAGTCTCTCAACACTCTTGTCAATGTGGTCCAATTATCCTTTCCGAGATTACTCATAAACCGACTCTGTTTACTAATATAATATGCTATGTGTGGCCTTGTACAATTTGCTAAGTACATTATCCTAGCATATTCTGTTTGTGATATGGGTTCTCCTCGATTTTTGGCTAAGGGTAAACTTAAGTCAACAGGTGTCTTAGCCGGAGGTAGATGGTATGCCTTGAATTTCTTAAGCACACTCTCAACATAGTGAGATTGTGATAAGACCATTCCATCGGGTGTTCTGGAGATCTTGATTCCTAGAATCACATCGGATAATCCCATATCCTTCATGTGGAAGTTTTTCTTTAACATTTCCTTAGTGCCTATGATGATTTTATTATTGCTACCCATAATTAGCATATCATCAACGTATAGACACACAATGACAAAATTGTCAGATGTACATTTGATGTACACACATTTATCACATTCATTGATTTTGAAATCATTTGATATCATTACTTGGTCAAATTTCTCATGCCATTATTTGGGTGCTTGTTTAAGTCCATATAAAGACTTAACAAGTTTACAAACTTTGTTTTCTTCGCCGAGAACCACGAACCCTTCGGGTTGTTCCATATAAATTTCATCTTCTAAATCTCTATTTAGAAAGGCAATTTTTATATTCATTTGGTGTATCTCAAGATTGTATAATGTTGCTATTGCAAGTAGCATTCTAATGGATGTAATCCGAGTAACTCGTGAGTATGTATCAAAGTAATCATACCCTTCCTTTTGTTTGTATCCTTTGGCTACCAAACGTGCTTTGTATTTGTCAATAGATTTATCGCCTTTGTATTTCTTGTTGAGAATCCACTTGCAACCTAAAGGTTTATTTCCCGGAGGAAGATCAACAATATGCCAAGTGTGATTGTTCAAGATTGACTCGATTTCACTATTAATAGCTTCTTGCCATAAATCGGCATCAGAACCAGAGAATGTTTCCTTAATTGTCTTCGGTTCGTCTTCTAAATAGTAAACTACAAAATCCATACCAAAGGTTTTTGTAGTTTTTATTCTATTTCCTTGCCTTGGTTCCGGTATTGGTCCATTACTATATGGCGAGATTTCATCATAAGTCCTCTTTTTCGAACTTCATTCTTTCTTTTCTTTATTAGGGAATATAGTTTCAAAAAATATTGCATTTCTTGATTCTATGATCATTCCCTCATTTATATCGGGTACTTCCGATCTGAGTACCAAAAATCGGTACGCAGTACTATTATTTGCATATCCTATGAAAATGCAATCAACCGTTTTTGATCCTATTTTTACTTGCTTGGGTTTCAGTACTTCAAATTTTGCTAAACACCCCCACACTTTTAAGTATTTATAGGACGGCTTCCTTCCATTCCAAAATTCATATGGAGTTTTATCTAGCATCTTTTTGGGTAATTTTTTCAAAATTTTATTAGCCGAAAGAATAGCTTCTCCCCACATGTTAAGTGATAGGCCCGATCTTATCAACATAGCATTCATCATTTCCTTAAATGTTCTATTCTTTTGTTCTGCAACACCATTCGATTAGGGTGCATAAGGTGCAGTCGTCTGGTGAATAATGCCATTTTCACGACAATATTCTTCAAAAGGTGCAACATATTCACAACCTCGATCACTTCAAATCATTTTGATTTTGGTGTTGAGTTGATTTTCAACTTCTGTTTTGTATGTTTTGAAAGCTCGAATGCTTCGTCTTTGCTTCTCAAAAGATACACATAACAAAATCTTGTGCAATCGTCTATAAAAGTTATAAAATAATTCTTTCCACCTCTTGTTTGCATAAGTTTTAAATCGCACAGATCGGTGTGAATCAATTCAAGAGGTTTTGTCGATCTTTCCACTGAATGAAAAGGAGATTTTGCCATTTTCGCTTCAACACAGATTTCACACCTTTTGTCAATCGAAAGTCATTTTTGGCAATAAATCTAAGTTTACCAAACGACGTAGTATATTTAGATTTGCATGTCCTAATCTATCATGCCATAAATTAGGAGACTCAACCAAATAAACAGATTTATCGTTTATTTTATTTTCACCACGTACATTGATAGCATTCAGTTTGAAAAGGCCGTTATCTATATATCATTTTCCGATAAAGTGACCATTCTTAGTTATTACAACTTTATCCGCTTCAAACACTAGCCTAAATCCGGCTTTTCTCAATGCTGAGCCAGACACAAGATTCTTACGGATGTCCGGAATATGTAGGACATTCTTGAGCGTCATTTTCAATCCCGACATCATCTTGAGTATAACTTCTCCAGTTCCAACAACATTTGAGGCAGCGGAGTTTCCCATGTACAACTTTCTTTCCTCGGTGACGGGCTCGTAGGACGAGAACATAGCATTATCGGCAAAAATGTGTTTGGTAGCACCGGTGTCCACCCACCATCCGACTGGAATAGCGACCATGTTGACTTCATCTACAACTGCACATAGATCAAGACTGGACAAATCGACGGGCACATACTTATTTTCGACAACATTACCTTGATCTCTCTTCTTATCCTTCTTTGGTTTGCGGCAATTTTTTGCCATATGCCCGATTTTACCGCAGTTGTAGCATTCAACTTTGATCATCTTTTGATTCTTCGAGTCTTGCCTCTTCCCGTTAAATTTTTGCTTTTTTTTGTAGCTTGACTCGACGAGATTTGCTTTTGCCTCCATAGATGACTTGTTCATCTTGACATCAGTCTTCCGATTGTCTTCTTCGATCCTCAGTCGCACAATAAGATCTTCAAGGCCCATTTCCTTACGCTTGTGCTTGAGGTAGTTTTTGAAATCCTTCCACATCGGGGGCAACTTCTCGATTATGGCAGCAACTTGAAAGGATTCAGATAGGCTCATTCCTTCTGCCAAAATGTCGTGCAGGATCAACTGTATTTCCTGCATTTGCCCAAGAACAGTTTTGTTGTCCACCATCTTGAAGTCGAGAAAACGACCCACGATGAACTTCTTCAAACCGGCATCTTATGTTTTATATTTTGTCTCCAATGAGTCCCACAAGTCTTTGGATGTTTTGATTGTGGAATAAACACTGTAAAGTGTGTCATCCAGCCCATTCAAAATATAGTTTCGACATAGGAAGTCGCTATGATGCCATGCATCCAATGCCGTGCGTTTCTGGGTGTCAGTTTCATCATCCCCCACAACAGGAGGAGATTCGGAAAGAAAGCGACAGATGTTGAGAGTAGTAAGGTAGAACAACATTTTTGATTGCCAATGCTTGAAATCAGTATCTGAAAATTTCTCGGGTTTCTCGGCATGGGCAGGAGCATGAACATTGTTGCTTGACGACGCTGTTGGGAGTATGCCCTTGAATGCCACTCAGAGGATGATTGAGTGAGGGCATTGTACTTGTAATTATGTAAATCACTAATATAAGGCAATGGATGTTTCTTTATTTACTGGTAGTTACTGGAATTCCTAACTTGTAAATATATATATATATATAAATAGTCTGTGTATTTGAGAGAAAAACGTTCCACTCCTTATTGGATAAGGGGGTCGGCACTGGAAAGGTTTATAGCTCAAATACTTAATCGTTCGCAAGTCGATGAAACTTGACTGGATGTTAAGTTTATGTGAAGACTTGTATGACATGTTCTTTAACTTGGAGAGTGCCTGTCGAACACTAATGGTTAGTGGGAGCACACGTTATAGGTATGCTAATTGGATTAGTATACTCGAACTGACTCACCCTCGATTCGTCACATGGATTTCACTCCGGTACAGTCAATGACGGAATCGAAAGGTTGTGATAGGTATTCGTGAACCTTCGACTTGAGGATTTAGTAGGGATGTGCTTGTGACGTCAAGATTTTCATTAGAGTAGTTCGACCCTGTAAACTGGAAGGTGGGGGTCAACCTCAACGTGCATCTTGACGGGCAAGTAGCAGGTTCTACTGAATACCAAGATAGAATTCTTTCTCCCGTTGGTGAGCAGGTTATATGTCCTATGCAGTTACTCGCAGATGAGATCATAAGTCTTTGGCCAGAGTATTGGAGCTAGTTGTATTGGATAAACGAGAGCTCGATGATCTCGATTTGCATTAACGCATGCACATCGTCAAGTACAGATAGGGTTTGACTGACCGTGACCCTATAACTTGATCGGGACATTCGAAAGAAGGGTTTATACGTATACTGGTATTCACGACAGAATGGTTCTTGAATGATCCCATCATTCGTTCTCATTTGGGGTACAGTGTAGGCCGCCAGGCTGGCTAGGTGGTGCTACTACTCTTCGGTTCCTCCCATTGCTGACTGAGACGAACCTACCGAGTCGCGCAATAGGATTGACGATGGAATGAATCGAGCTTATTCTATCATTATTAATATTAAATATTAGATATCTAATTTATTGGACATTAGATGTCTAATTGATTTTAGGACATTGGATGTCTAAATCAATTTATTGGATAAATTGATTTACGGTTTAATGAATTAAATATATTACTGGGTGATTAATTTAATTTATGAATATAATTATTTCTTGGAGAAATTAATTATGTTATTATGTATTTGATATGATTAATTAATTAGATTAATTAATCGATATAAATATATCGGAACAGACTCGGAATTTATCTGTTTGGACTCACGGGAGTCCGAAACGGACCGAACTCGTCTGACACCTTCTAGATGGCCGCCCCAATCACCTATCCCTCAATTGGTCTTGGTCTTCACTTGGTGGGGTTCAAGCCTTGTGACCAATCAAGGGGACAAAATATCACCTTGGGTTATTTTGTCAAAAGGTAGGTGGAATGGAGAGATATGATGAGAATATATAAGAAGACCAAATCTCTTTTGCCTACACATGATCTCACGTTTTTGAGAGAAGAAAGGAGAGAGGAAATAGTTTCCAAAGGCTTCATAATATTCATCATCTTCTTCATCATACATTCGTATATTTTCTTGGAGAAAATATTTGTGAGATAGAGAGATAAAGATTAAACACTTAGAGTGTTGTAATCTTGATAAGAAAGTTTCATCACCTTTCTCTAGCCGTATCCTTGGAGGATAGCAAGGTGATTCTCGTTCCATTCGTTTCTCCGGCGCGTGGCAAGTAGAGGCGTTGTGTTTTCGATGTTGGATCATCCAAGGGCTTGGAGCCGATTGAATTCGTAGAGATCAATCTAAAGCTTGGGGAATAGCTCAAGAGAAGGAATCCATTTAATCAACGGACTACAAGGGTGAGTTTCTATTTCTCTTGTGTTTTCGTTTAATATTCGTATATACGTAGTTCGATCGATCCTCATAGGGATTCAGATCGAATTAATTTTCATTTTACCGCTTCCGCTGGCCTTCGTTTTAGGCACCGAATCCCAATAGTGGTATCAGAGCGTAGGTCTTGCGATCGTATATACGATATTGGCATTTGGAATGCTCGATTAGATGGTGAATGATTTGGAATCATTTTAGTCATAATCGTGGTATATGTTTTTTTGTTCGTTATAGTTGTATATTTCGTAAGTTTATGTCTAAATACAAATCTTAATTTTTTGGAAATATGATTTATATTGAAGATATGAATGTTGAAAAATATAGATATTGGATATCCGGTCGAAAAACTAGCCCCAAATCGACGTTGGACGGTCCGGGAGTGGTCCGAAAGTAGGGGGCCGCGGCCCAGGGCTCGGGGCTGCGGCCGAGGTCATTGCGGCTGCACTGGAAGGAGGCGGGTGGGGCCGCGGCCCGAGCTCAAGGGGCCGCGGCCCGAGCTGTGGCGGCCACCTTCTTACTGGCTCGTTTGGCGCGGTCCGGCCTTTTCGCACTCCGTTTCGGGCTTGTTCTCTTCGTGTATTCCTAAAAATAATTTCCCACATTTTAAATTGGATTTAGTATGATTAAAATAATTTATGGTATTTCATTTTATAAGGGAAAATTGATTAATTGGAATACTTGTGATCGTCGGAATTATTTTGAACGTTTTCATATTACCGATTGTGTGAATCGATTGGATCGGTTCGTATTGTTGATTGGATCAATGTATCTCTACGCTTTCTATTTATTTAGTATTTATTGGATGAATGCTTTTGAATGGAGATGTGGTTCGTGGACTTAGTTTTTGAATCGTTCGTTTTATTCAATTCGGTTGTAAAGGCCGTTTGGAGCCTATTTATTTTACTAGAAATATTTGTATCGAGGATGCAATTTTCAATGTAAAATTTATATGTAATGATGAAAACCGGAGGAAGATCTGTTTCGAGAAGACGAAGATTCAAGACGAAGACTTGTAATTAGATTACGGAGTTTTTGTTTTCTATGAACGGTCCATGAACCAACTAGGTTGTGAATGGTTGGTTGTTTCATATTGTATGAATGCCACAAACACGCTAAAATGATTAATGTGCAAAGTGTAACGTTAATCGCGAAAATTCTCCCACAACAAATTATTAAGTTTATAAGGTTTCAAGGTTTTCCTTCCCTCCATCGAGTTTTTGGGAAATTGAAATCCAAACCGGATGTGCTATGCTTCCGAGTTATCGGGGTAGTCGTTCGGGGAGGACGGATAAATTACCAGAAGCGCATTGGATGCCTTCGACTGGAGCATATTTTATCCCTAGAAACCTGATAGGTTGCCGGATAAAATTCAATTGTGAAACTGATTTGCGTCGATGGTATAAACTTAACTTGTTCACAAATCATAGAAACCGTATAGGTTGAGGGGAGTGAACAAGGGGAAAAAGAAGATCGAATCACCCATTAGATGGGTTGGTGTTGGATACCACTTTATGAAAATTAATATACTAGAAACCTGTTCGGTTGCCCTCTATTAAGATTTATAAAGAACTCGATCACCACTATGAAGTAGTGCGACGATACTTCCGGATTTCACATGGGATTGTGTTGTTCCGATAAAAATAGTGGGAGCTGGGTAACAAGAATAGAAAAGACATTAATTCTATACTCAGTACATAATTAAAACGAGTCACTAATTAATCTGTTATACTTAATGCAGACATAACTCTCAATATGACAATGAATCCACTCGCAATTCTACTCGAGAAGAGCACCTTGATTGGACCTAACTTTGTGGACTGGCTCCGCAATCTGATGACTGTCATCAGTATAGAGGCACTCGGATACGTCTTGGAGACGGACATTCCGGCCCCTCCTGTGCGGACCAGATCCAATCAGGAAGAGATCGAAAACCATGAAAAGTGGGTTAAGGATGACATAAAAGTCCGTGCTTACATGATGACTTCTATGTCTAATGAGCTTCAGAGAGCTCATGAGAAAATGACTTCTGCTAGGCAAATTCTATATCACTTAACCGAACTTTATGGTGAGCACAACAGAACTGCTAGATATGAGATATCCAAGCAACTGTTCGGTGCAAGGATAAAGGAATGTGAGAAGGTTGGGGAACACGTCCTCAAAATGATATCCATGATCGAGAGATTAGAGGCTCTTGATTTTAAAATGGATACTTCTCTCCAAACCGACCTCATCCTACAGTCTCTCCCTGATTCCTTCTCACAGTTTGTTATGATCTTCAACTGCAATGAGATTGCATGTAATTTAGCTGGGCTAATGAGCAAACTTGTGACCGCTCAGTCTCAGATGAAGACTCCACGGATGAAGGAGTCTGCTCTTGTGATTTCTTCTGGACCTCGGAGGTCTAAAAACAAGAAGAAAAAGACCAAAAAGCAGACTGAACCACATGTTAAGGACTTCAAGGGCAAGGGCAAGGCCCCAACGGTTCCAAAGATCAAGAAGAAAGACGCTTGTCTTAAGTGTGGTGAGCTGGGCCACTGGGCTAGAGAGTGTCCTATTCTTCATGGCACTTCAGGTACAGAACTTTTAGTTTTGGAAACAAATTGTTCTGCTACTGTATTTTCTACTTCCTGGATACTGGATTCTGGTGCTAGTTCTCATATTTGTACCGTTAATCAGGATCTGGAACAAAGTAGGAAACTTGGAGCTGGAGAAGTTATGATCACAGTCGGAAGCGGGCATAGTGTCGAGGCGACCGAGCTAGGATCACTTCTTTTGGGTTTAGAATCTGGCTTTGTTTTGACTTTAGTAGATGTACTTGTTTTGCCCAAGCGGCATAAAAACATTGTATCCATTCTGGTCATGGACCGAAAAGGCTTTTCATTTTTCATTGGTGATGGTTCCTGCAAAATTTATTTCAGAAATAAACTAGTGGGTACTGCTACATTGCTAAATGGATTGTATCATCTAAATCTCAGCAACAAAGTAGTTGTGAATACTATGACTTGAAAATGTGGTAGTGATGAAACAAATCAAGTTTTGAAATGGTATCTTAGACTTGGTCATGTTGGTCAGACCAAGGTTTACAAGATGGAAAAAGATGGACTTATGGGTCCATTGAGATCGGATCCCTTTCCTACTTGTGAATCTTGCCTTAAAGGCAAAATGACTAAGTCCTCCTTCACAGGGACTTTTGAAAGAGCTGCTGATAAATTGGGATTAATCCATACCGACGTATGTGGTGCTTTAGAAGAAGAACGTGACGGATATCAATATTTCATTACGTTTACAGATGATCATACTAGGTATGGTTATGTATACTTAATGAAACATAAATTCGAGTCCTTTGAGAAATTCCAGGAATTCATGGCCCTAGTCGAGAAACAAACTGGTAATCATATCAAAGAACTTCGGTCGAACCGAGGTGGCGATTATATGAGTATGTAGTTTGACGAGTTCCTTAAGGAACATGGAATAGTTTCAAAACTAACACCTCCAGGTACTCCTCAGTTAAATGGTGTGTCAGAAAGTAGGAACCAGGCCTTGTTGAACATGGTCCGTTCCATGCTGGTTATACTGACTTACCGATTTACCTGTGGGGGTATGCACTCCTGACTGCCGCATACATCTTGAACAGATGTCCTTCCAAATCCGTTCCTAGAACTCCACATGATATGTGGGAGGGCAGGAAACCAAGTCTTAATCATATTAGGATTTGGGGATGTCCCGCATATGTCAAGAAGACTAAGGTGGAAAAGTTGGAAGCTAGGTCCGCGAAGGGACGTTTCATTGGATTCTCGTCTGGGACGATGGGACATCTATTATACATGTCCAAAGATCGAAAGATCGTTGTTGATTTGCATGCACACTTCCTGGAAGAAGAGTTCATTCAGGAAGGCGGAGCACGTAGAAATATTTCTTTGGAAGAATACAATGAAACTCCTTAGGAGACACCTGTGCAAGAAAAATGGAACCAAACCTTCTATAACACAAGTACAACCACCTCATAGGTCTAGTAGGGTATCTCATTTACCTGAGTGGTATAGTTTTATACACTTGGAGGAACTGGCTTTCTACGAGGTTCCAGGTGATAAACAGGAGATCGACCCACGACCAATGACCTAGCAATGGTGGATGTAGACCCCATGATATAGACTGTAACAGTCTTCATGTACTTGGGACCTTCGTTTTGACGAGGCAGTCAAAGAGTTTGACTTCGTGCAAAATGAAGAGGAATCTTGTGTATACAAGAGGGTTAGTGGGAGCAAGATCGCATTCTTAGTACTATGTGTAGATGACATTCTACTAATAGGAAATGATGTGGGAATGCTCAGTTCTGTGAAAGCTTGGCTTTCGAGTAATTTCTCCATGAAAGTCTTGGGAGAAGAAACCTATATTCTTGGATTCGACTCTACTGGGATAGATCGAAGAGAATGATAAGTTTTTTCCAAGCCCTCTATATAGATTAGATCTTAAAAAGGGTTCCTTCCGATGCGACATGGAATAAAACTCACCTTGAAGATGTGTCCTCATAGTGAGGAACAATGAAAGGAAATGAGTAATATGCCATATGTTTCGAAATTTGGGTAGCCTTATATATACTTTATTGTGTACAAGACCTGACATTGCGCATGTTGGAAGCGTGGTAAGTAGGTTCGGGCTAACCCAATTAGGGAACATTAGACCGCCGTAAAGAATGTTCTAAACTACTTTAGAAGTACTAAGAGATCTAGTTCTTATATATGGTGGTGGAGAACAGAATGTGGCGGGATTCAATGTATTAGACTTCCAAGGATAGAAAGACAATTATATGTCTACTTCTGGCTACATTTACTCTTAATGGAGGATTAGTATCTTGGCATAGTGCCAAGTATAGCGCGACTGCTGGTTCCACCTGTTAGGCTGAGTATAAAGCGGCCTCGGAGGCCTCCAAAGGAAGAATTTAGAAGTTACTGGGAAAACTTCACGTGACATCTTGTGTTGCGCTGCCAGAGCGGTAGCACAGGCCTAGGAGCCGAGGTTTCATAGCAGTACCAAACATATTGTGAGAGAGTATCATCTCGTAAGAGAATTTATTCGTAAAGAGATACATTATGCTGCATAGAGTAGAGTCAGCTGACTACGTCGCTGCTCCACTGACCAAGCCACTTTCTCAGATTAGCTTAGAGCGTCATCTGGAGAACATGTGTATTAGATACCATAGTGTGTGGCATTGAGTGCAAGTGGGAGATTGTTGGGAGTATGCCCTCGAATGCCACTCAGAGGATGATTGAGTGAGGGCATTGTACTTGTAATTATGTAAATCACTATTATAAGGCAATGAATGTTTCTTTATTTACTGGTAGTTACTGGCATTCCTAACTCATAAATATATATAGAAACTAGTCCGTGTATTTGAGAGCAAAATGTTCCACTCCTTATTGGATTAGGGGGTCGGCATTGTAAAGGTTTATAGCTCAAATACTTAATCGTTCGCAAGTAGATGAAACTTGATTGGACGTTAAGTTTATGTGAAGACTTGCATGACGTGTTCTTTGACTTGGAGAGTGCCTATCGAACACTAATGGTTAGTGGGAGCACAAGTTATAGGTATGCTAATTGGATTAGTATACTCGAACCGACTCACCCTCGATTCGTCACATGGATTTCACTCCGGGACAGTCAATGACGGAATCGAAAGGTTGTGATAGGTATTTGTGAACCTTCGACTTGAGGATTTAGTAGGGATGTGCTTGTGACGTCAAGATTTTCATTAGAGTAGTTCGACCCTATAAATCGGAAGGTGGGGGTCAACCTCAACGTGCATCTTGACGGGCATGTAGCAGGTTCTACAGAACACCAAAATAGAATTCTTTCTCCCATTAGTGAGCGGGTTATATGTCCTATGCAGTTACTGGCAGATGAGATCATAAGTCTTTGGCCAAAGTATTGGAGCTAGTTGTATTGGATACACGAGAGCTCGATGATCTCGATTTGCATTAATGCATGCATAACGTCAAGTACAGATAGGGTTTGACTGACCGTGACCTTATAACTTGATCGGGACATTCGAAAGAAGGGTTTATACGTATACTGGTATTCACGACAGAATGGTTCTTGAATGATCCCATCGTTCGTTCTCATTTGGGGTACAGTGTAGGCCGCCAGGCTGGCTAGGTGGTGGTACTACTCTTCGGTTCCTCCCATTGCTGACTGAGACGAACCTACCGAGTCGCGCAATAGGATTAACGATGGAATGAATCGAGCTTATTCTCTCATTATTAATATTAGATATCTAATTTATTGGACATTAGATGTCTAATTGATTTTGGGACATTGGATGTCTAAATCGATTTATTGGATAAATTGATTTACGGCCTGATGAATTAAATATATTACTGGGTGATTAATTCAATTCATGAATATAATTATTTCTTGGAGAAATTAATTTTGTTATTATGTATTTGATATGATTAATAAATTGGATTAATTAATTGATATAAATATATCGGAACGGAATCAGAATTTATCTGTTTGGACTTACGGGAGTCCAAAACGGACCGAACTCGTCCGACACCTTCTAGATGGCCGCCCCAATCACCTACCCCTCAATTGGTCTTGGTCTTCACTTGGTGGGGTTCAAGCCTTGTGACCAATCAAGGGGACAAAATATCACCTTGGGTGATTTTGTCAAAAGGTGGGTGGAATGGAGAGATATGATGAGAATATATGTGAAGAACAAATCTCTTTTGCCTACACATGATCTCACGTTTTTGAGAAAAGAAAGGAGAGAGGAAATAGTTTCCAAAAGGCTTCATAATATTCATCATATTCTTCATCATACATTCATATATTTTCTTGGAGAAAATATTTGTGAGATAAAGAGATAAAGATTAAACACTTGGAGTGTTGTAATCTTGATAAGAAAGCTTCATCACCTAGCTCTAGCCGTATCCTTGGAGGATAGAAAGGTGATTATCGTTCCGTTCGTTTCTCCGGCGCGTGGCAAGTAGAGGCGTTTTGTTTTCGACGTTGGATCATCCAAGGGCTTGGAGCGGATTGGATTCGTAGAGATCAATCTAAAGCTTGGGGAATAGCTCAAGAGAAGGAATCCATTTAATCAACGGACTATAAGGGTGAGTTTCTATTTCTCTTGTTTTTTCATTTTATATTCGTATATACGTAGCTCGATCGATCCTCGTAGGGATTCGGATTGAATTAATTTTCGTTTTACCGCTTCCGCTGGGCCTTCGTTTTAGGCACCGAATCTCAACAAACGCCATCTTCTACAGAAAATTTCGTCTTACGATTGTTGTTGTAGATGCTGTAGAAAATGACAAATGATGTAAAACCGAGGCAAGAGTTGGACTCTCTCCCCGTAAGACGAAAGTGTCCCGCACAGTACACACGTTTCAACGGCAAATGTCCCCAAGATACAACGATTTTCTATGAACTCGATACCTTGTACTAGGAATCGAATTCCGGACAAACTACTGAATACTCGGGACTTGTAGTATGAATTCTAGTCTAGTATGGATGTCTTATTATCTTAATTAATGTTGTGTGTATGATCATCATCTGCAGGGGCTTATTTATTGCCTGTAAAGCACCCTGTCCGAATCAGTGTGACTTTCCGGCTGGACAGACACCTTGTGGTCTTGTGGGAAGGGCCGCATTGGTTCAGGCGAACCAAACCATTGTGCTGGTTCAGATTACACGGAATGGTCCGAACCATTGCACTGGTTCGGTCGTGAACCGCCGCTCGTGTCCCACACCCGCCAAATCATGTATTTGACATGTCACTGCCATGTGTCATCCAAGTCACCCTCCACGTCATCCGAGCCACTACCTCACAGCTCCTCGCTCTGAGGCGTTCGAGCGAAGTGTGCCTACGAAGCGCCCGTTGCGACAAGTGCGACATGCACGTGCTCGGACTCGGACTCGGACTCGGACTCGGAAGGTGCTTTGCACCTTCCTCGTAGGATTCAGATTTTAGCCTTAAAAATTAATTAAAGCCAACTAGGGTGCACCATAATGGAGCACACTTGATTGCTCCTTTATGATGGAAAGTCCTTTATAAATAGCTCAACTCTTCCTTGTTTTTCCAATGTGGGATGGGATTCCACTCCACATTCCCAAATATTAAATGGCTTAACTTTGTGTATTAATTACTCATTCATTTCTTAATGAAATTGAACAAGTAAATATACTAAATTAATCTACACAAAATGTAGATTCCAAATATACCATTTAATGTCATTAATTATCATAATTAATTATGGTATTAATTAAGCTATTTTTCCAACAATGCCAAGTCTCCATTGGGTCCATTAGATGCAGGGCCATCCAGTCTAAATGTTTTGCCTAGGTCTCTAGATATTTACCAAGGAAATCATAGTTGGAAACTAGGTGATAGTAGTATGAATTTTGGGACAAGCGAATCTCATGTTTCTGGGTGTTCGATTTCCTTGATTCATGATGGAGTTATTGAACATAATCAATTCACATCCTCGGACATTGCAGGCCCTCCAACATATCTATGTCCGGAAAAATGCAAATGAGGAATGAGAGAAGTCGTGGAGACAGTTGAACTAAACTTAATGTGAAAGCTATTCACGGAGAAGATACGATCCGATTCAAATTCGAGCCAACATCTGGGTGTTTGGAATTGTATGCAGAAGTGGCAAAGAGATTTAAACTTCAGAATGGGCAATTCCTACTTAAGTATCTCGATGATGAAGAGGATTGGGTGATGCTGGTAACTGATTCGGACTTGCATGAGTGTATCGAGATATTATAATATCTCGGTACCCGCACCATGAAGTTCTTGGTTCGTGATGTTTACTCGTGAGGCCGGCAAATGCAGCAATTAAAAATTGTGCTACCATATAACCGTTCAAGTATTCAACAAGTTGGCTTCTGCTGTGTATATAATTCATTATGGTATGCTTAATTCATTATGCATACTCGTGCATTCTTCTCACTCCTCGTTGATCTGCTGCGCTTTAATTCATTATGGTATGCTTAAAGGGAAATACTAGAACCACAAAAAAATATCCACAAACCCATCCACAAAATGAGCTCTCAAGGCACTACCAAAAAAAGTACTTTAGCCGACGACCCGAAAAAAAACGGCCGACGACTATAAAGTGTCATCGGCTAAACTTCGCACTTTAGCCGACGACTCAGTTTGCCGTCGGGTAAAGGGTTTTAGCCGACGACTTGGCGGAAGTCGTCGGATAAATGTCGAAATAGTCATCGGCTATATTGAAGAGGTTTAGACGACGACCGAGATAACATTTAGCCGACCGAAAAAAAAATAATATACTTTAGCCGACGACCTAGATCTAGGTCATCGGCTAAACCTCCAAGTGAAAATTATTTATAGTTCAGGGAACACCAACCCAATCTTGCCCCTCTCCCCGCTAAAGAGCACATTTCTATTCCCGATTCTGTCAGTTATTCCCGAAAAAAGCTCGTGAGTTGCTACTTTGAGTTGTGCTAGCTAAAGTGACGAAGGTTTCTACCGGTTGTTATAATCACCATTTCGATTAAGGTATGTATTTTATTGTATTTTTTATTGTGATTTCGAAACTTTGTATTATTCATGTTACATTCGATAGCTTTTATGTAAAACGATTAAGTTTTATGATGATAATCATTATGATTAATTGTTTGTTGTGATTTCATTTATAATTTGAACAATATTAGTTAGTTGGATTAATATTGGAAAATGTATACATTTTCAGGATGGACAAGAGTTGGATTGGTTTACGAAAATGGGATCCAAGTGTAATGGATGGGATGAAGCAGTTTATGAGATTTGTAAAAGAGCACGACAGTGGTAATACGTTGCACTACTGTCCATGTAATAAGTGTAGATGTCGCAGTGATATGTTTCGTTTTCCATTTGATGAGGTCTGGTAACACCTAAAGAAGAATGGTTTTTGGAGTAAATATACATATTGGATATACCACGGTGTAGAACCGAATTCTGTTATTCCGTATGATCACGGACAATTTAGTGGTAACGACGGGTTCACCGATCCGAATAGGAGGTTGATTGATGATGTGTTTGGTTTTTCCGAGACGTTTGTACCAACTGAGCAAATCCCACTACCCCGTAGACCGTTGCCTTGCAATACTGGTGGGCTTGACAGGTACAATAAGCTAATTCAACTCCAACAGACCCCTCTATACCCAGGGTGTAACATGACTGTTCTTGATTGTGTCATGGAAACGATGAGATTAAAGGTGGAAAACAAATCATCCATCAAGTCTGTAGATGATTACTTGGATCTTACGAGTAATATTCTTCCACATGGTCATCATCTTCCTAATACATATTAAAAAATGAGACGAATTTTGAAAGATCTTGGTCTTTCCTACATTAAGATCCACGTCTGCATGTATGATTGTGTTCTATTCTGGGGGCATCCTAATGAAGACCTCACGAGATGTCCTGTATGTGATATAGAGAGATATAGGATCACTCCTTCTGGAAAAGAGAAACCGGTGAAGGTACTTTGGTATTTTCCACTGAAGGACAGGTTGGAACGGCTTTTTATGTCTCCACACATGGAAAAAGCAATGAGATGGTATGCCGAGCCACGCACTAATGATAGGGATACTATGATACACCCTTCAGATGGAGAAGTGTGGAAGCATATAGATAGGGAGTATCCGAATTTTTCTTCAGAAATCTGAAATGTGATGCTCGGGATTGCATCTGATGGTTTCAACCCTTTTGGTAACATGAGTCTTTCATATACCATATGGCCTGTTGTAGTGATTCCTTACAATCTTCCTCCGTGGATGTGTATGCGGAAGGAGTATAATATGTTGACCTTGTTAGTCCCGGGGCTGGGATATCCGGGAAAGTGTATCGATGTGTATATGAGACCTTTGATAGAGGAGCTGAAATTGTTGTGGGAGCAAGGTCATCCCACGTACGACAGTTATTCGTCCGAGACGTTCTACTTGCACGCTATGTGTATCGGCACTATTAGTGATTTTCCTGCATATGGAATGCTGTCTGGATCTGTTATTAGCGGATATAGAGGTTGTCCAGTGTGTTTGAATGCAGATTGTGCTAGGTACCACTGTAGGAAAGTTATCCGAATGCGTAATCGGATATGGCTTGAGAGGGAACATGAGTGGCGTATGGATGCTGCGTCATTTGATGGCACTGTAGAAATGGGCTAGCCACCACGACAGTTGACAGGTGATGAAATACTATCAATTCTTAATGAGTACGATTTTGGTCAGCTTAGCAACCATCCTGATGTGATTGCAGCAACCCCTGAAAGGCCCGACAGGTATAAGTATTGGTCGCACAAAAGTATATTCTGGGAATTGCCTTACTGGTCCAAGTTACTGATAAGGAACTTCTTGGATGTCATGCACATTGAAAAGAATGTTTGCGAAAGTGTGGTTGGGACAACCTTAGGTTGGGATGGAAAGACCAAAGACGGGCCAAAAGCACGCAAAGGTTTGGAAGAAATGAGCATAAGAAAACATTTGTGGTTGAAAACTGTCAAGGGAAAACAAAAAATGCTTAAGGCAGCTTACACCATCACTGCCGAGCAGAGAACTGAGATATTTTGCTGGATAAAGATCGCTAGGTATCCTACCGGGTATCTTTGGAAATATAAGAAGATGTGTTAATTTCGGGAGAACAAGTTAAGCTGGTTTGAAGAGTCATGATTGTCATATCCTACTCCAACGCCTATTTAGGTATTTATTCGACCGTACTTACCAAAACATTGGTCGAGCCGTGTGTTGCATTGTCAAGATTTTTCCAGAAATTATGTACGAGAGAAGTCAAGAGATCTGATTTGCATAAAATGCAAGATGAGATCATCTATATCTTGTGCAAGTTTGAGCGAATATTTCCTCCAAACTTTTTTGACCTCATGCCTCACATCATGATCCACCTTCCCGTGCGATTATTGGTCAATGTCCGATGCACTACACGTGGATGTACCCGGTTGAAAGGTAACATAATTTTGTATGATATATATATATATTGTCAAATTAAGTATGATTTTTAACACAATGACAATATTACAGGCAACTCGGTGATTACAAAGACTCCGTGGCCAATAAGTCTGCACCAGAAGGATGCATTGCAGAATCTTACCTTGCGTCGGAGTGTATTACGCATATCAAGTTGTATTTGGGCACCTTCGAACCCCCTTCCCGCTCTATTCCAGCAGATAAAATACAATTCAATCTTCCTATCATATCCACTGAGGTTGACGTCTATGGGAGGTTGCCAGGAAGACAATTAGACCCGTACGAATCACGAATTGCACATTGGTGGATATTGCTCAATTGTCCAGAAGTTCAATACTAGAAAGACATCCACTTGTCATGCGATATGGTGCGAGGTGACACTAGATTCCATAATGACACTTTTGCCGACTATTTTGGAGAATGGGTACGTATACATTCAATTGCTATTGCATTTTGGACTTAATATATTTTTCTACATAAAAAGTTTATTTACGACAGATGACACACATACAAGATGACGGACACCCTAACTGGTCGCGTGAACTTATGCTTCTTTCTATGAAGCCGGTTATGTCAAGAATTTATTTGATGGCCAAAGTCAACGGTGTCACATTCGTATGCCTTGAGAGAGACCAAAAAAGAAGATGTCAAAATTCTGGGGTTATGATAGATGGTGGATATTACGGTGTTCTTTTGAAAGTGGTAGAACTAATTTACGGGGAAGGCATGACAATTTACTTGTTTAAGTGTCCATGGTACGACACCAGTCTTGGAACCGATATGCAAGACGACTACGGGCTGTTATCTGTTGACACTTCCACTTCATGGTATGAAAGTGATCCTTTTGTATTTGCTACATCAGCAAAGTCGGTGTATTATTTGGACGACTTGGTGAAAAAGGGCACATGGAAGGTAGTGAACGTTGTGACAACGAGGAATATTTTTAGTGCTGCTACACTAGGAGAAACAACAGGTACTGATGACGATGATGCTTATCAAGAGCCAAATGCAGCAAATATTCCACCATCAACGACAATTACAATGAATAATGTTCCTGAAGGACGAGTCGTCCGACTCCGTGGTGATGCTCGCGGGTACATTGACGTTGATACAAATGAATTACTTGAAAATTCTGATGACGATAATGTGGACGACTTGAGGCATATGTTGCCGGATATCAACTCAGATAATGAGACAGACTGTAGTGATGACTCAAACTATGAGCCATAAATTTAGTAGATGTATATTTTCATTTGTTAAATATAATTAAAAAAAATAGTAATAATAATAATAATAATCATAACATTAATATAATATCAATAATATTATTAAAAAAAAACCGGGGGGTTTCGCCGACGACACGATCTACGTCGTTGGCTAAAGTTTTTTTAAAAAAAAAATTATACATTAGCCGACGACATATAAAACGGTCGTCGGCTAAACCCCAGCAATGACCCGACCGTGTTAGACAACACGGCCGGGTCAGTCATACAGTGTGTTTTCCCATTCTGGACAGGTGCAACACGGCCCGTGTCCCCTGACACGATCGACCAATATTTTTTAAAAAAAATAAACTTTAGCCGACGACTTATAAGAAGGTCGTCGGCTAAACTCCCGACCGTGTCCATCGACACGGCCCGTGTCGCACCCACCCAGAAATTTAAAACACACTGTTTGCCTGCCCGACCGTGTTGTCTAACACGGTCAGGTCATTGCTGGGTTTAGCCAACGACGGTCTTATATGTCGTCGGCTAAAGTGTAATTTTTTTTTTTACAAAACTTTAGCCGACGACGTAGATCTTGTCGTCGGCTAAACCCCCACCTTTTATACGTTTCTAGTACCTCCCTTTTGTTATTTTCTTCTTCTGGTTTAGTCCTCGCCCGCCGATCGTCACCCAGCCCCAACCGCCCGTCACCTAGCCACACGTCACCTAGCCCCCGTCCCGCCGATCGTCACCCAGCCGATCGTCCCGCCCGCGCGCCCGACGCCCTCCGCCCCGGTCCCATCGCCCGCGACGCCTCGCCCGGTCCCCAATCGTTCCGCCGCGGCCGGTCCCATCGCCCGCCCGCCGCCGACGCCCGCCTGCGCGCCCGCCAGTAACCCTTGTCTTTATTTTATTTTATTTTGTTTATTGAATTTATTGTATTTGTTTGATGAATATGTTTAGATTATGTGATGAATTAGATAAATTGTTTAATGAGTTGTGATGCTTTTTTTGATGAATTTAGTATTTTCAATATTTTGTGTTTAATGAGTTGTGAATTTGATGAATTTGTTTGAGGAGGAAGGGATTGTATAGCCTGCGTTAATCGAAAGATTAACGTGGTATGGCATTGATAATTACTGTTGTGTTGAATTGTGAATTTGATGAATTTGTTTAGATTATTTGATGAATTTGTTTAGAAATATTTGATGAATTTATTTGAGGAGGAAGGAATTTTATAGCTGGCGTTAATCGAAAGATTAACGTGGTATGGCATTGATAATTACTGTTGTGTTGAGTTGTGAATTTGATTTATTTATTTAGATTATGGATAGAATAAAGAAAGCGTTGGGGAAGAAGTCGACAAAGTCGACCACTCCCGATTCGGGGGGAGTTCCGCACCCTCTAGTAAGGCGGATCCCGGTACACTATACATATCTCAGAGCAGCGTTCTTGCCCGCCAGATACTAGAAGCTACCGGCATGAACGCTGACGATTTTTATAGGCCGACAGATGAGCCCGCTACACTAGCGCGACGTTTATCCTTTCAGACACCACGGCCGACCCCCTCGCAGTCGGAGACTCGTATGCCTCCCATCCACCGACCCACGTCTAGCCCTCACACATCAGGAGATGTACGGAGTTCCTCGTCCGCCGTGCCCCACGGTCCGCCGCCGACTCTATTCATGCCTCCGATGGTTCCGACTTCCAAAGGTCGATGAGACGGGAGCCCGAGTTCCCGTTTGATTGATTAGCCCTGACGAGGCGTACGTCTACGAGTCTTGGCCAGACAACATGTTTTGGCGGAGTTATCGGGTTTCGAAGACGAAACTGTACGAGGAGATAGAGAGGGAGAAGGAGAAGGGGAAAAATGTAGTCGAGGAGGAGAAGAAAAAGAAGAAGACTCGTGGACCAGCAAAGGGTCTGGCGCTCGACTCGTACGTAAGTAAGCATGGCCGTTATGAGATTCCTCTAGACAGACACGGCCGGCCGGTGATGTCTTCTGACGCTGCGGCGTCATATAGCCGTAATGTTGGCTTTGTCATTCGGGACAGAGTCCCCGTTTTGTGGCTCGATTGGGGGGACGTGCCGCAGTGCGTGAAGGATGCTTTGAATAATGCTATGTCGGTAAGTTAATAAATATTTAATAAGTGTTTTTCAATCAACACGTAGTTCTTGAAAATGCAATATGTGATGTTTTTAAATTATTGCGTGTTTATGTTGTTCATAGGTGTGGTTTGTCATTCCCGACTCTCTACTACGTACTTGGTGTATCTACATTATTTGCGTAATTTTTTTTCTTACGAATGATATATGTTGTGCAACGTGTGTTGTAGGTACAAATCTTGGAAAAATGAGATGCACATGTTCTGGACAGCCTGGAGTGATACCCGAGAGGCTACCCCGGAAGAATTCAAGTTCCGGGAGTACGAGTGGAAGTGGCTACGCACCCATTTTCGCGACCCAGAGTTCATGGTATGACTAAAATACCCTCATTTCATTCTTCCTCTTTCAGATTTTATTTTTTTGAATTCTAAATATAAACTCTATTTTTTTAAATTAATGTTTGAATATAAAAATACTTGAAGTTCCGGTTTTTTTAAATTAGAAAAAATCGGAACTTCATGTATTTTTTTAAAATTCTGGAATATTATTAATATTAAAAAATCGGAATTTTTTTATTCAAAAGTGGAAATAAATTATTTTAATAAAAATAAAAATATGAATATTGTATTTTATTTATTAAAAAAAATGCTAGTATTTAATAAAAAATAATAATATTTCAGTTTTTATTTTTTTGGAATTCTAAATATAAACTCGATTCTAAATAATATGTTTTTGAAGGCGACTAGCTTGACCAACACGACCAATCGTGCTAGTCTGACTGACCATCACAGTCTGGGTTCCCGGTCGTTAGCCAGAGTTGCGCATGAGGCCATTTCTTCTGATTCGTTGGACGCATTTGCCTACGTGACTCAGAAAGCATTTCCGAACCATCCCGAGGAGCATGTAAGTCTTTTTTTATTTTATTTTAGTAATAAAATAAATGCCTTTGTATCATACTTTTATTGATATTCAAATATGTATTTTCATATTAACTTAGGAGCGTGTGCGGGAGGAGTCTCAGAGGATGCTTGCTGAGATTGCTCGGGAGCAGTATCCGGACTTAGCGGAGACTGACCTCGATTCTGTCATTGGACAGATCGATCAGGCCATTCCTTATGTTCGCGCTAGGGTGTGGGGTAGCGTCTACCCTCCTAGAGGTAGTCGGTACCACACTAAGATGATGGGAGCCGAGGGTCACCATGTATTAAAAGATACCCCCGGCTTCGAGCGCCCTCGCGGACGGGATGCACGGACTGCCTATCTCGAGGAGCAGTTGAGGGCGGAGAGGGAGCTCCGAGCTGAGAATGAAAGGAGGACTTAGACGCGGTTACATGAGAGCGAGCAGAGGACTGAGTCGCGGTTAGAGAGTTTCCAGAGACAGCAGCAGGCCATGATGGACTATATGATGGCGGCTCGAGACCATTACTCAGCCGGATCTGAGCACCTGCTCCACCGCCTTCTCTCTTCGGACAGACCCCATCTTCACAGCCTCGTGACGAGCATCTAGGGGATGGTGGTAATCTTTCTACTACTACATTTCGGCATTTAGATGATTTTGGCAGTGGATTGTAGTTGTGTTGTTGTAGTACTCTTGTATATTTATATTTGTGTTACAATTGTGTAAGTGATTTTATTGACGCTACTAGTATGTTGATGAAATTAATGTTCTTGAATGTGTTATGCGTTGTTATGCATATAATGTTGGGCATATTATTAATTGTATTAGTTGAATGTGTTGCGCGTTGATTGTTGTTGATAATGAGAGATGGTGTATAAAAATTGCAGGTGCAAAAAATACAGGTTTTGGGATCCCAAAATCGGAATTAAATTTTTTTTTTTAAAAAAAAGGGTTTTAGCCGACGACATATAAGACGGTCGTCGGCTAAAGTATATTATTTTTTTTTAAAAAAAGGGTTTTAGCCGACGACATATAAGACGGTCGTCGGCTAAAATAATTCAATTTTTTTTTTAAAAAATGGTTTTCGCCGACGACCGTCTTATAAGACGGTCGTCGGCTAAACTCTATTTTTTTTTAAAAAAACGATTTTAGCCGACCGTCTCGTTAAAGTCGTCGGCTAATTTTTTTTTTTTCCAACAGGTTTAGCCGACGACCGTGTAGTAGTGGTCGGCTAATTTTGGAACTTTAGCCGACGACTGCACAAAAGTCGTCGGCTAAACCTTGGCCGACGAATATTGGCCGACGGTTTTTTAGCCGACGGCTGGCATGATTAGCCGACGACTTTGGGGTTTAGCCGACCACTTTAAGTCGTCGGCTAAAGTCTGATTTTTGGTAGTGAGTGGTGATTGGTGTATTTTTTTATAGTTTGTCTCTCTCTTCTCTTTGATTAATCCAATTACTCTTGACACCTCATTTTGTGGATGGTTTTGTTGATGTTTTTTTGTCGATGTAGCATTTTCCATGTTTAAATACACATCAAATCTGTTGTGGCGGCAATTTTTTAAGTCAAAGTAATATCAAATTAGACCTTCTATTGGTAGGATTAATTTATTCAAATTGTCGTAGTCCATCCAGTTTTAAATAAAATATAAAAACATTTCCTAAGACATGAGGTATATATTGTTTGTGAGACTTAAGTTGTTGGGAGGTCTAATATAACACATATCAATCAATTAGGTGATTAATAATTTATATACGATTCAAATTATTTCATACTCCATTTAATATCTTACATGTCTTTTTTTTTCAAATTAAATTATTTAAAATATATCAATCAATTAGACTATAAATAATTTGTTATTCAATTAAAATAATTTCTCACTCTGATGAATATCCTACATGTCTTTTTTAAAATTAATTCATTCGTTCTAAATAAATATTTTTATGTGTCAATATCTGCATTTATAATTCAATCAATATCGTTTAACACTCCAACTAATATTTTTCTTTTCAATTGAATAATTCCTTGGAAATAAATATTTTTCATATCAATTTTTATGAATTGAAAGAGGTGTAAATTATTAAGATTTATCTAGGAAGATTTTTCATTTTTTAGATTGAATAAATTCTTTCTAAATAAACTTTTTTCATACCAATTTTTATGAAGTGAAATTTAAATTTTATATGAAAGGTACAAATTATTAAGACTTAGTCTAGAGATTTGATATTTATTTTTCTAAAATTATTCCTCCCAAATAAGTATCTTTTCATATCAATTTTTATGGATTTATTGTTCAATTAACATCAAATACCGTACTGTGAAATAGCTAGACGAGGTGGTTTAAAATATCAACTTCAATTACTCCATAGTAAATTCGCGGGGTGAGTGCATTTTTATTTTACATCCTCCCTGCATTGCCCCATGTTGACCCGGCTCGCACCGTATATTACAAGAAAAAATATTTAAATAAATATTTTAACATTGTAGCCACCTGCCCAACCCATCACACCCGGAAAAATTGCAAAGTTTATTAAAATTAGCATGAAAGATAATTAATTGTTATTCAAATTCTTTGGGTGAAATTAATTTTAATCATCAATTGATTGATTGGTCACCTTTTAACTAAATCTTAGGTAATAGAAGATGTCGAGAGTTAATTTTATTACTAGAAGAAAGTCCAATTAAGAGTAGATTGAGTGGGAACGTATATCCATCGCATAATTTATTGTTTAATTTTCTTAATGTAGAAAAAAACATGAATACAAAAGTGATTGAATTTTTCAAATTTTTGCAATCACATAATAAAAATCATGAATATGCAAGTAGATGATTTTTACTAGAATGCCTTCATGGAATATCTTATTGTATGTGAGATTTGATTAATTTTGCACGGATTTAATATTCAAACGAACGGAGTTGAATACTTAGATGTTTTTTTCAATAATTTGAAGTTGAAATTAGTGCTTGCTAGTTGGTTTGGGATAATCTGTTCTAATCGAAATTCTTCACTTTAATTTTTTTTCTATTTTCCTAAAATTTCCTACAAATTGATTATAGTGTTTAGGTTTTCTAACTTCTATTTTCGTGTTCATATAATTATTTTTCCGGCTATGTCGCCTTGTGATATGACTTGGGTCCTCATTGTGGCATCTTTGGACCTATCACAATTAAAATTAAACTCGTACTCCTGCAAATGATATTAAATTTTACAAGGTGCATTTAGGTCGAATAAAATTTTGGTGTCGTTGTTGGGGAAGGCTCTAGACGAAATAATTACTAGGGGTGAGCATGGATCGGTTTGGGTCGGTTTACCGAACCCAAACCGACAAGTTTCAGTTTCCAAAAAATCAAACCCAAACCGAAACCAACCCAATGGGTTCGGTTTCTTGGTTTTTCGGTTTTTACGGGTCGGTTTCGGGTTTAAATCCAACCAAACCGCTTTTTGAATTTAACAAGCAAAAAAAACTTAAAATGTGCATTGGATAAGAATCGAACCTGGGACCAATGCGCAGACTACCAACATCATAACCACCAGACCAGGATACTGTTTTGTCTATTATTCATAATGCATATAAACATATAAAATTTACGAAATATATTTATATATATATATATTAAATGATATCGGTTCGGTTCGGTTTTAATGGTTCGGTTTCTAGTGTATAAACCAAAACCGAAACCGAGTTTTCGGTTTCTAAAAATTCTAAACCCAAACCGATGGTTTTGATTTGGTTTCGGTTTTTTGGTTTCGGTTTCGTCGGTTTTTTCCGGTTTCTCGATTTCCCGGTTCGGTTTTGCTCACCCCTAATAATTACTATGATTATTTTTCGGATTTTTACATTTCACTAGTATTCAATTTTACTTATTTCCCTCAGGTGCGTTTGATTGTTTGTTTGGTGTTGTTTATGCAAGGATGCAGGGGTCTCGGTTTGGATATAATTCCATACGAAGACAACATCAATCGAGTTCATTGGACACCTAGGAGTAAATTCTGAAGTGAACCGAAAGAAGAAGCCGAGGACATACCAGATAAAACACCAATGGCAAATAATCCACAATAGTTGCAGCAATCCCCATGCGCAAATTTGCAAGGGCAGATATGGGAAATTCTAAGTCTTGCATCACTTTGGGAGAGACCCCCCCCCACCAGAATTATGAGCTGAAAATGGTCCATTTCAACCAATTCCTGTCATTCTATGGGATGACCAACGAGGATGCTTTAAATTTTATTTGGGAATTCAATATGATAATTTAAACGCCTATTCCATTTCCGAGACGGCTACTTGATGAACATAACCAGTTAAGATACGAGGTTCAGCAGCCCAAGGATAACCATGATGATTGGAAGAAGACGAATAAGCAACAGGAAGTTGTTATCTTAGCTATGGCCATATCACTGGTCAATCAACATGAGATGCCACAAAAGCAAGATAATCCAGGTAAATTTATTCCTGTGGTGGGCCTAGCTCATGTTAGACAAGTTTTTCGCATGCTAGATTTAGGTATTGCTATTAGTATGATGTCATATGCTACATTTAGACAATTAGGGCTTGGGATGTTGAAACAAATTTGCATGATTTTAAAACTCGTTGTTTGGTCTCTTTGATATCCAAAAGGCATAGTTGAGAATGTTATAGTTAAAGTAGGAGGTTTAGTGGTTTCCAAGAATTTTGTGGTTGATATGGAAGAAGATAAAAATTTAGGTGATAAATTTGTTGTTTTGTTAGGACGGTCTTTTATGGCCACGATGGATACTTACACTCGGGTACGGCGGGGCAGGTGATTATGAGGGTTTTAGGATGATCTACTTATTTTCTATTCAAGATACACATATCCCCATCCGAGTCTGTTGTTCCTAATTTTTTCTTTTTAAGCTACACTTATGCCTTGGATGATAAAGGACATTTCTAGGTACAGGCCAGTGCAGAATTGAACAATAAAAGAATAATTGATTGATATGACGAGCAAGTGAGTGTAATATCCGCATTTTTCTTCCCCCTTGTATTTTCTTTTTCGGCATATTTCACGATAGTAGTGACCCTCGTGTATCTTTCAGCGTATCTTTCCTACTATCTATTGATTTGATTCCCGTTATTGTTGTGCGGAACCGCCGTTTCGAGGTTGCCGTGGATCCATTCTATGTTATGATGCATGTTGAGACGTTCCGTTTAACGTTTCGTTCATATTCCGGTGTTTTGGACCGTCTATATCTCGTACCTAGCGCACGCTATATTTTCGGCATAGCGCGCGCTAGGGGTCGCTTGGTAGCGCACGCTACGACCGTTTCGTAGCGCGCGCTAGAGGGCAAGCCCTGGGAGTGGCAGTGCTATTCTCCAGCCTTCTGGACTGGCGTATTAGCGTACGCTACGTAGACTAGCGCACGCTAATGTCGGGAGGCTAGCGCACGCTGATGATACCTGGTAGCGTGCGCTAGCGTGAGTGTCCAGTACTGGACAGTTTTCTACTGAACTCGGTCAGGTGCCAGGTAGCGCACGCTACGCTCGTGCGTTAGCGCACGCTATTGGATCAGGTGAGTTACGGGCGGTTTGTCACGGACTCGGCCCGATGCCAGTAGCGCACGCTAGTGGTCGATAGCGCGCGCTACCGATAGGTTATTAGCGCACGCTACGCTTGGAGTAAGCGCGCCTAACGGCGTAAGTCGCTCTTTGGGTAGACGCTAACTATTTTGGCCTGTAACTTTATCCCGTTAGCGCACGCTAACCTTGAGGATTAGCGCGCGCTAACACTCCCTGGCTATATAAACCAGGGAGTTGACCCAGATGAGCAGATTAGTTCATTTCGTTTCCTCTCCGTGACGCAGAGCTCCTCCGGGCGATTTCCGAGCGATTCTTCCCTTCGATTATTTCAGGCATCCTCTACTTTGAGTTTTTGAAGTAGATTAATAACACCTACTTGTGTTCTTCATCATCAATCCAAGGTAAATCTCTTAGAACCCTACTTTTCGATAAATTGGGGGTTTTGGGATTTTCTTCCGATCCGTTCCGTTTTGTTGATGGATTCTTGATGCATATGATTAATCTTGTTGGTATTCTTGGTTTTCCTACGGATTCATGGTATATTTCGTGGTTTTTACGGAATCGAGAGGGTTTGGTTGTGGTCCGCCCTCGTTGTTGTTTATATACAAATATACATGAATCGTAGGCGGGTTTTCGGGTGTATTCCAATTCCGTATTCATTTAGAAATGGTGGTGATTATATTCTTCGAATCGTTAGGTTCGGTTTCATTGGTTCCTAACGTTCGTCGGTGACTCTCCTTCCCGTTCATTGCGTCGTCAATAATTCAAGGCAAGTATTTTTGGAAACCTTTATGCTTAACGTGGAATGGTAATGTATTTTGTGTGTGATTTGCTCACCTCGTGTTGGTCCGACGGGATCAAGGAGGGAATCCAAAGGTTTGCGTCCCGGATTCATGAGTTTGTTTAGCTAGCCAGTGCGGGAGGGTCCATAGAGGCCTCGTGCGGGAATTTATGATATGACTCTATTCCCAAGGCGATGCATGTGCGTGTTTTGCTTTATAATATAGCCAATGCGGGAGGGTCCTTAGAGGCCTCGTGCGGGAATTTATGATATGACTCTGTTCCCAAGGCAAATTGTTTGACTGTTTATTTCCGGAAAAGACATGTCTAGTTTTGGTTTTTGAAATGATATTGGTGCATGTACTATGAAACGTGTAAGCGATTGGTTTGCCTTGATTACTTGTACTAGCGTAATTGCTAACCCCTTTGGGGACCCGTTTCGGGGAAATTCTTGTTATGGATTTCAGGTTATGATTATCCGGACGAGCGAGCACCGGGACAGTACGAGGATGTCGGCCAGGGTCGTTGACATGTGCAGTTAGGTCGTTTCATTTCCTTTGTCTAATTCGATATGATTGTAATCGCGAGTACTTAGGCTTTTCCTTTCGGTTTGTGTTTGGACTTCGTTGGAGTTACTGTATTTGTCGGTTGATGTTATTGTGCCGGTTGTACCGGACGTGTTGTTTTATGTTCTTGTTGTTAACAATTGTTTCCTTGCTAACCGAGACGGTTAGTCGAGAGGTGTCTTTGTTGTGTTAGCCTGGTGGATCCCATGTAGGGGTCCACAGCGCTGTAATACACCTCGAATATCTTGGGGGTGTTACAGAAAATGGTATCGGAGAACTAGGTTTATGGATACCTAGGCTTGTCGGTTATTTGGGTCTAGTCGTGTTTTGTTTTGCACATTGTCACACCGCTGCCGGCATCTCAGTACTTCCAGTGTTCGTAAGTTCCCTTACTCGATTCTTTATTTTTTTTTGTACTGTATTCCGTTTCCTGAACTATGGTTATTCTCCCCCCTTTTTTCTTATCATCGTGGTTGCTTTTTCCTTCCTTACTCATCCTTGATATACTTCTGTTACCTCTTAACACCAGTATGGATGCCGGAGGAAACCGTGGTCGTGGTCGTGGCCGTGGACGCGGCCGAGGACGTGCGGCAGCCGGTGGGGCGGCCATATCGCACTCTTCAGGAGCCGGCAGTACCGGCGACCGTCACAGTCATGCTTCTTCTCAGGAGCGCGCCGATCTTGGTATTGCGGCTGTTATGCAACAAATGGTTAACCAAATGGCGGCTATAGCTCAGGTGGTCCAGAACCCCGATCAGGCCCATGCTAATCGGGGCGGAGCGGATCGGCAGCTTCGAGGATGTCATCAAGATGCATCCTCCTCGGTTCGGGAGCTTCGGACCCAATCGGGTGGGAAGGGTGGATCAAGGAGATATCAAAGTTTTCACTGCTACCAATCGCCCAGGGACCGTAAGGTCCCTATTGCTCAATACTTTCTCACGGGAGATGCTGATTGGTGGGAGGCCGTTGGTCCCAAAGATCATGTTGCTTCGTGGGCCGAATTTCAAGAATTGATGGAGACCGAATATTGTCCGTGGCCGGTCAGACAGGCTCGAGTGCATGCTTTCTATGATGCTCAACCACGGGATATTCCCGTATCCCAAGCTATTGCTGAATTTAACAAGGAGTTGGGTTATGTGAAGACCCAAGTTGTCGCTGAGAGCGACAAAATTTTCCATTTTTCCAGGAGGATGAAACTGTCCATTCGGGACTACATGTCTGGACTCGTCTGCACAACCTTGAAGGATTATCAGAGTAGGGCCCTCGCTTATGATATGTCAGTGACGGCTAGTGATTTGGCTCGTGAAAGCAAGAAACAGAAGTCGGTCGGAAATTTTTCTGGTCCCAAGAGTGAAGGCCAGCAGAAATCTCAAGCTGCAAACATTTCTACGGGCGGTTCGGCTCGTTTCTCTGGGAGCTTTCGGGGTGCCGCCGGAACCTCCGCTCGTGAACCCACATGTTTTAACTGTGGTGTGCAGGGCCATAGGAGCCGGCAGTGTTCTCGTCCGAAGTTTACTTGTCATACTTGTGGACAGCTGGGCCACAAGGCCCCTTTTTGTGAGCAGGTCAAACAGCTTCGCGGCGCCCGTTCCTCTCAACCAGTACCGTTGGAGCCGAGTGTGAACCATGGCTCATTTGCTCCGCCGCCTCCACTGAGTGCCGGCCGAGGTAGGGGTCGGGGTCAGCCCGCTAGGGGAGGAGCTTCCAGTGTTGGCTCTGCCCAACCGCGTATCTATGAGATGAGGAGGGCCGATGACCCAGCAGCCACTGTGGCGACAGGTACCGTTCATATCCATTCTCATCCTTTCGGTGTGCTTTTCGATTCGGGTGCTACGCATTCATTCATTTCTCTAGAGTGTGTACGCCGTCTGAGTCTCGACTGCTTGTCACCTTGCGAGCCTTTCATTGTTAAACTTCCTAGCGGTGACAGAATTGTCGGTGATCGAGAAGTCTGAGACTGCTCTGTGTTTATTTGTGAGAGAGCTTGGCTCTCTAATCTTATTGTCGTTAATATTGTGGGTGAGGATTTGATTCTAGGGGATGATTGGCTTGAGCGGCATGGCGCAATCATGAACTACCGCACGAGAATCATCACTATGTTAGCCGAGGACGGCATCGAACACTCTTTCGCAGGGCGAAAGAGGGGAAACCAGAAGTTCGTTATTAATGCCTTGAAGGCGATGAGCCTCCTGCGAAAGGGGTGTACTGGTTATTGGTGCTATGCCTTGAAGGCGGAAAATGGTGGAGTCGAGCTTTCGTCGATTCCAGTCATTAGTGAGTTTCCTGATGTTTTTCCTGACGAGTTACCGCGATTGCCACCTGATCGTGAGGTTGAGTTTGCTATAGAGTTAGAGCCGGGTGCGGCTCCGATTTCGAAGGCGCCGTATCGCATGGCACCTTCAGAGATGTCTGAGTTGAAGAAGCAGTTGAGCGAGCTTCTTGAGTCGGGGTACGTTCGACCGAGCGCCTCGCCTTGGGGCGCACCGGTCCTGTTTGTGCGGAAGAAGGATGGTTCACTACGTTTGTGTATCGACTATCGCGAACTAAACAAGGTGACCATCAAGAACAAGTATCCTTTGCCGAGAATCGATGACTTGTTTAACCAGTTGCAGGGAGCTGCGGTATTCTCGAATATTGATTTGAAATCGGGGTACTATCAGCTTCGGGTGAGAGAGTCCGACGTGCCGAAAACAGCTTTTCGGACGAGATACGGACATTACGAGTTTGTAGTTATGCCTTTCGGGTTAACTAATGCGCCGGCGGTGTTCATGCAATTGATGAACAAAGTCTTTATCGAGTATTTGGATAAGTGTGTCGTCGTCTTCATTGACGATATTCTTATCTATTCGAGGAATGAGGAAGAGAATGCCCATCATCTGCGGATAGTGTTAGACATTTTGAGGACCGAGCAACTCTATGCGAAGTTCTCGAAATGTGAGTTCTGGCTGAAGGAAGTGATGTTTTTGGGTCACGTGATTTCAGCCGAGGAAGTCCGTGTGGATCCGCAGAAAATTGAGGCAGTGTTGGATTGGGCACCGCCCACAAATGTAAAGGAGGTCCGTAGTTTCTTGGGTTTGGCTGGCTACTACCGTAGGTTCGTGAGGTTTCTCAAAACTAGCTCGGCCACTTACCACGATTGCTCCGAAATCGAGAAGTTAAATGCGGAATGACGAGAGACAGTCGAGTTTTGAGGAACTGAAGAAGCGTTTAACTTCAGCCCCGGTTTTGGCGTTGCCATGTGGCAACGATGGATTCGCCGTTTATAGCGATGCTTCGGGTCAGGATCTTGGGTGCGTATTGATGCAGCACGGAAAGACCATTGCCTTTGCGTCAAGACAGTTGAGGCCGTATGAGCTTAACTACCCTACTCATGATTTGGAGTTAGCGGCAGTCGTTTTTGCGCTCAATATTTGGCATCACTATCTTTTCGGCTCTGCATGTCAGATTTTTACCGATCATAAAAGTCTGAAATACATATTTACTCAGCGGGAGTTGAATATGAGGCAGAGGAGGTGGTTAGAACTAATTAAGGATTATGACCTCGAAATCCTTTATCATCCGGGCAAGGCGAACGTCGTGGCCAACGCCTTGAGTTGGAAACCGAACGCATTGCGAACGCTTGAGATCCTTACGCCTCAGTCTGAGCTTCGGCGGGCTTTGATCGAGTTAGATGTTGAGGTTTTGTTGCCTGGAGCTGTCGGGCAACTTTGTGCTTTAGAGATTTCGTCGTCTTTGATCGATGAAATTAAGCTGAAGCAATTAGAGGATCAGATGATTACTCAAATCCGAGAGAACGTTTTTAAGGGAAAGTCTCCTGGGTTTGTGATTCACGAGGATGGTATTTTGAGATTCTAGAGTCGGCTTTGTGTGCCGAACGATCCAGAGTTGCGACAGAGTATTTTGCGTGAGGCCCATTCTACACCCTATTCCATTCATCCTGGTTCGAGTAAGATGTACAAGGACCTGAGGAGGAACTTCTGGTGGAATGATATGAAGGAGGGGGTCGCACAGTTTGTAGCGAGATGTTTGACTTGCCAGCAGGTCAAAATCGAGCACCAGCGACCGGCTGGGTTATTGCAGTCATTTCCCGTTCCGGAATGGAAATGGGAAGATATATCGACGGATTACGTTACGAGTTTGCCAAGATCGAGGTCGGGCATGAATATGGTATGGGTGGTTGTTGATCGTCTGACCAAGTCGGCACATTTTCTGGGCATCAAGGACACTTGGGGCCCGGAGAAGTTGGCTCGTGTGTTTATCGCGCAGATTGTGAGACTTCACGGTACCCCGAAGTCTATTGTTTTGGATCGTGATGGCCGTTTTGTATCGCACTTTTGGCAAGCGGTGCATAAGGCGTTGGGTACCCATTTGCATTTGAGTACCTCTTTTCATCCCCAGTCAGATGGACAGTCGGAACGCACTATCCAGACATTCGAGGACATGTTGCGTGCTTGTGCTCTCGACTGGAGTAGTGACTGGGAGGAGCATTTGCCATTGATCGAATTCACGTACAACAATAGTTGGCATGCGTCGATTCGGATGGCACCGTATGAGGCACTTTATGGGTGGCGATGTCGATCACCGATTTATTGGAATGAGGCGTTCGATTTAGTCGGGACCGAGCCGGATGTCGTTTTAGAGACGATGCGGAAGATAGAATTAATTCGGGAGCGAATGTTGACTGCCCAGAGTCGACAGAAGTCATATGCCGATGTCCGTCGTCGACCTTTAGAATTCGAGGTGGGAGACCACGTTTTGCTGAAGGTGTCGCCGACGAGAGGAGTTTTCCGTTTCGGAAAGAAGGGGAAGTTGAGTCCGAGATTTATCGGACCCTTCGAGATTCTCAAGCGAGTCGGTGGGTTAGCATACCGTTTGGCGTTACCCCCGGCCTTGAGTCATGTTCATAGCGTTTTTCATGTTTCTCAGCTGAGGAAATATGTCCCAGATCCTAGTCACGTCATCGATTATAGGGAGATCGATGTCGCCGAGGATATTACTTTTGAGGAGCGTCCTTTGAATATTTTAGAGCATCGGGAGAAACGACTGAGGCATAAGACCATCCCTTTGGTCAAGGTGCAGTGGTCGAGACACGGTGTCGAGGAGGCAACTTGGGAAACTGAGGATAGCATGCGTGCTAGGTACCCTGAGTTGTTTGTTTCTTAAGTTTCGGGATGAAACTTGTTTTTAGAGGGGTAGAATGTAATATCCGCATTTTTCTTCCCCCTTGTATTTTCTTTTTCGGCATATTTCATGATAGTAGTGACTCTCGTGTATCTTTCAGCGTATCTTTCCTACTATCTATTGATTTGATTCCCGTTATTGTTGTGCGGAACCGCCGTTTCGAGGTTGCCGTGGATCCATTCTACATTATGATGCATGTTGAGATGTTCCGTTTAACGTTTCATTCATATTCCGGTGTTTTGGACCGTCTATATCTCGTACCTAGCGCACGCTATATTTTCGGCATAGCGCGCGCTAGGGGTCGCTTGGTAGCGCACGCTACGACCGTTTCGCAGCGCGCGCTAGAGGGCAAGCCCTGAGAGTGGCAGTGCTATTCTCCAGCCTTCTGGACTGGCGTATTAGCGTATGCTACGTAGACTAGCGCACGCTAATGTCGGGAGGCTAGCGCACGCTGATGATACCTGGTAGCGTGCGCTAGCGTGAGTGTCCAGTACTGGACAGTTTTCCACTGAACTCGGTCAGGTGCCAGGTAGCGCACGCTATCGGATCAGGTGAGTTCTGGACAGTTTGTCACTGGACTCGACTGATGCCCAGGTAGCGCACGCTAGTGGTCGATAGCGCGCGCTACCGATAGGTTATTAGCGCACGCTACGCTTGGAGTAGCGCACGCTAACGGCCAGAAGTCTGGCTACTGGACTGGACGCTAACAACACCTACTTGTGTTCTTCATCATCAATCCAAGGTAAATCTCTTAGAACCCTACTTTTCGATAAATTGGGGGTTTTGGGATTTTCTGTAATACCCGGTTGTAAGTCAGTAATTATCATTCAGTATTTATCATTCAGTAATTGATACTCAGTAATTTTCACTCATTCTTAATCATTTGTCACTCAGATTCAGTCATGGTATTCATCATTCAGAGTAATTGTATCGTGTATCAATCGTCATTCATCACTAATCGGATTGGAGTTTCGTGCCGCGTTTATCATCATTGTCATTTCGTTGCGAGCTGTGCGTGAGGAGTAGCGCACGCTACATAATCCTTTTAGCGTACGCTAATTGGGTATAGGTAGCGCACGCTACCACTCAGCTTTAGCGCACGCTAAGGTTGTCCTGGCTGCAGTCCAGAAGGTACTGGACTGCAGGTGAGATTATTTGTAGCGCACGCTACGAGTGGTAAGTAGCGCGCGCTAATGGGTTGTAGTAGCGCACGCTATATGTGTGGAGTAGCGCGCGCTAGGGACGGATCAGGTTGAGTCCAGTGGCTACTGGACTGCACTGGATTATTTCATAGCGCACGCTATGTGTTGTTGTTAGCATACGCAACCGATATATTAGCGCACGCTAAACTATGGTTGTAGCGCACGCTATCGAGGTCGAATCGAGGGCGACAGTTTTACGGACTCGATCTTCGGGCATCAATATTTCGTTAGCGCACGCTAATAATGGATCTTAGCGCACGCTAGTAGTATGGTCGTAGCGCACGCTACAAAAGGTACGTAGCGCGCTCTACCGTGTTCGGACAGTGGGTACTGGAATACCCAAATTTCCCGTTAGCGCACGCTACGCACAAGGGCTAGCGCATGCTAACCTGGACTGACTATAAATTGGACAGTTTAGTCAGAGTTCGTCATTATTCATCTCATTTCATTCCTTTGGTAGTTTTGGGCGATTTCGAGCGATTCAGAGAGGATTCTTCAAGGTGTAATCATCAATCATCATCTTCAAGACTTTGAGTTGGATTAATCATCACTTCATCATCTCCTATTCATCGAATCAAAGGTATTAAATTCTTGGATCTAGAATTTCGGATTTTGTTGGGTTTTCCTTCCGATTTCTTCGTGTAAGCTTGGATTACCATTGGAATATGTTAGTTATGGATTATCTACCTTGGATAAATATATTCCTACGGATTTAATGGTTATTTTCGGAACTATTTCAAGAACCCTTGGGGTTGACATTGGTTAATTGGGGATTTTCCGATTGATGTTGTTGTAACCATGAATTATGGATTCCTAATGGATTATTGATGTCATTGAAGTGTTTTGTTAGTTCGAAATACTCATTTTGGTTTGGTTTTGACATATTCGGGATTGGATAATTCCGAAGTTGTGTGGTTGGTTATGTATTCGTTGGAATGCCTTATGAGTTTGTTTATCGTTGTTTCGACCGTTGGGTTAGTCGTGTTTTGTTACTTGATGCGTGTATTGAACGATTGTTGGTAATTATTGTTATTCAAGGTTGTTCGAACGATCGGTATCTTGGTTAGGACGTTGTTCGTGGACGGACATTCTTCATCGGTATTGTGTAAGTTAATTCTTACTCGGTTAAAAGGATATTCATTCCTTTTGTCGTTGTTCATTCATAATCATAACTCATTCATCATTGTATTAATCGTATCAAAACTCGTCATTGTCAAATAATCACCTCAGTCATAAGGAACGACGGTTCCGATCATTTCATTGAGCTATCATTCATGTCACTACCATTCAATCTCGGTGAGTCATTATTCATTTTCATTGTCACTTTTGTCATATTGTGGCATTCCGGGTCATACTGGCGTGCCGGTTGGTATGTGTAGGATTTTCATGTCGGGCACATTATAGTCGTGTGTTGGTTGGTGGCCTCACATTGGACTGTGCACACGAGTCGATTGCTCGTGAGACTGATTAGGTACAAGACCACGCGTGTTTGATCGTTGGTGGCTTGTGCACGGACACATTTCCATCCCGGACGTAGTGTGGCGCCATTCCTTTGAGCCGTACTGATAGTTGATTCATATAGCATGTTTGATTGCGTATGTTTCAACGAGAATAATTCATAAATTCGGATATATCATGATTGTGTATTTTTCAACCCTTGAGGATTGTTGTTCTTTGTAATCGACCCGTTTGGGGATTTTGTTTTTCGTGTCATGGCAAGGCAAATGCACGGGATAGCATGTTGATGTCGAGGAGTCCTAGTGATACTAGTAGGGGCCCCGATCTTTCGATTATTCATGTTATTGTCCTTTATTTTCAGCTGAGACTTTCATTTGAATACTCCGTTTCATTCAGTGTTGTGTATTTTATCTTCATATAAAATACACTAGTATTCAGTGTTGTCCTGGTGTGTTGTAACTAAACTCCTCATCGGAGTAATTATTGTTGTAATGTAGTTCGGTACTACATTTATCTTGTGTAATTCATTCATTTTCATTTGCCTGGTGGGTCCCAGTTGGGGATCTACGGCACTGTAATATCCGCCTAGTTTGGGGTGTTACAGAGTTGGTATCGGAGCGTGGTTTTGAATACTACCCTCCAAGTCATGTCTCATTTGAAATCATCGTCATCGGACTAGTATCATTGGACTTTCGCGTCATGTGTGACCTGTGCAAATGCCGAGCCAATCAGACCAAGAACTGTAAGATTTCTGATGCCATGGTATAATTTCTGGCAATAATCATTCATTCATAATTCATTAGTTAACAATCCTCATTCATCAATTTCAATTGTGATCAAGTCGATAATGTTAACTCATTAATCACTAAATTTATTTCATTACTCAGTTGTTGATCTTGAAGATCATATCATCAGTCTTGTTAAATTGTTCAAGATAATCATTTCAGAATTTCATCAGATAATCATGTCACTTCAGTAAATCATTCATATAATCACTAAGTTAGAACATGTATACTCATTTTCATCATCTCATGACATCATCATAACGTGATAATCATGCGGAAATATAATCATTATGCGACCTTCCTACTTCAAGATGGAGAGGGCTATCGGGGATGCACGGGAGAGAAGCGGTGCGGACCGAAACCCGAGAAATAATCACTCGGCCGGAAATCGTGCCTGGACTCGGCTCGATCGAGAAGATGTTCGGGTTGATCCACTCACTTTTATGTGCCATGATGACCCATGTGCGGTTGCTCAATCATCATTGCGCCACTCTGACCGGATTAATCGAGAGAACTCTCCCGTATGAGCCAGTGCTAAGGAAAGTCTTGAACAACAACCTTCATTTGTCGAAGAAATCAACGAAGCGTAATCAATCCGAAGGCGGTCAGTCAACCTTCAAGAAGCCTCGTGTGAGTCCTATCGGTTCTGAGCGACCTCCTACGGCGCATAATCGTGCGGAATCTCATTCCCGAGCGGCCAATTCTGCCATCACCTGTTATAACTGCGGGGACCTTGGTCATGTCAGTACCAAGTGTCCGAGACAGTCTGTCACGTGCTATAATTGTGGGAATTTTGGGCATAAGGCCCGTTTTTGCCGAAAGGACTCCAGGTCGGCTCCGGCGACATCTCAGGCCCCGAAGCAACCAGCGTTTCAGAATCAGACTGCTTTGTCATCGTCGTTTAAGACAATGGAAGCAAGTAGAGTTAGAGCTCGTATTTATCAGACGGGAGCGTCCGGTTCGGGGGCCGACAAGTCCCAGATTCATATGATGAGGAAGATCGACGATCCGGTGGCCCGAATGATTTCAGGTATACTCGTAATGTTATTTCAACTTGTGTGTACCTTTTGATGCTGGTACACCGCATTCATTCATTTTCGAATCATGCTTGAATAGACCTATTTCGGGATAGTCCTATTGCTTGTGGACCTCATACCATCGGTCTACCTGACGATGGAAGAATTTTCGGAATCATACCAAGGTAAGCTTAATGACCGCAATTGGTTAGTGGACCTAATCGTGGTGAATTTATCTAATGACGATGTAATATTGAGTGTTAATTAGATGGATTGTCATGATGCCGTTCTCAATGTTCGTAAGCGCATGGTCACTATCATTTTCGTCGTTGGTCGTCGAATGTGTACTTCAGGGAGGTAATCCCCGTTGTCCCAGAAGGACTACTATTATGATGGAAGCAGAGAAATTCCGCAAGCAAGTTGTTCAGTCATTCATTGTATCATTTTCATCGATTGGCCTTTCTAAGGCAATCGAGTTATTCAATCATTCATTGTATCATTTTCATCGATTGGCCTTTCTAAGGCAATCGAGCTATTTAATCATTCATTGTATCATTTTCATCGATTGGCCTTTCTAAGGCAATCGAGTTATTCAGTCATTCATTGTATCATTTTCATCGATTGGCCTTTCTAAGGCAATCGAGTTATTCAATCATTCATTGTATCATTTTCATCGATTGGCCTTTCTAAGGCAATCGAGCTATTTAATCATTCATTGTATCATTTTCATCGATTGGCCTTTCTAAGGCAATCGAGTTATTCAATCATACATTGCATCATTTTCATCGATTGGCATTTCTAAGGCAATCGAGATGTTCAATCATTCGTTGTATCACTTTTTATCGATTGACCATTCTCGGGCAATCGAAATGTTCAATCATTCGTGGTATCATTGTCATCGTTTGACGATGTATTCCAGACGAGTTATCTGGTTGCTTTCCCATAGAGTAGTGGAATTCAGGAGTGAGTTGGAGCCAGACGTCCCATTATCGAAGACACCGTATCGGATGGCCCGACCAAATGCGGAGTTGAAGAATCAACTTGAGGAATTGTTCGGGAAGGGTTATATCCGACCGAAAAGTGCCCCCGTAGGGAGCACCAAAGGTCGCTTGTCAAGAAGAAGGATGGTTCTTTTCGCTTGTGTATCGATTATCGGGAGTTGAACAGGGTGATGATCTAGAGTAGTATCCCTTACCCCGTATTGATAATCTTTTAGATCAACTTCAGGGAGCTTCAGTATTTTCCAAGATCGACTTAAGATCTGGATATCATCAGTTGCGGATTCAAGAGTCGGGTATCATGAGGACGGCTTTTCGAACACGCTATGGTCGTTATGAGTTTGCGGTTATGCCGGTTGGGTTGATTATTGCACCTGCGGTATTCATGGAGTTAATGAATCAGGTTTTCATCGACTTTTGGATCAGTTTTGTTGTTGTCTTCATCGATGACATTTTGATTATTCTCGTGACCGGGAGGAACACGAGGTTCATTTTCATCAGGTTTCCGACGTGTTAAGACGAGAGCAACTTTATGGGAAGTTTTCCAAAGGTGAGTGCTGGATGTCCGAAGTGACTTTTCTCGGACCTGTAATTTCATCAGATGGAGTGCGTGTTGATCCTCAGAAGACGAAGGCTATCCAAGATTGGTCACCTCCGAAGAATGTTAAGCAAATCCGAAGCCTTCTCGGATTAGCCTGCTATTATCGGCGGTTTGTGGTAGGATTTTTTAAGAATTGCTCAGTCAATCTCATTGTTCAGTCAATTCATTCATCACTCAGTTAACCTCATTGTTCAATTAATTCGTTCATCACTCAGTCAATCTCATTGTTCAGTCAATTCATTCATCACTCAGTTAACCTCATTGTTCAATTAATTCATTCATCACTCAGTCAATCTCATTGTTCAGTCAATTCATTCATCACTCAGTTAACCTCATTGTTCAATTAATTCATTCATCACTCAGTCAATCTCATTGTTCATCAATTCATTCATCACTCGATTAACCTCATTGTTCAATTAATTCATTCATCACTCGATCGATCTCACTGCTCACCAATTCATTCATCACTCACCAATCTCATTGTTCACCAATTCATTCATCACTCGATTAACCTCATTGTTCAATTAATTCATTCATCACTCATCAATCTCATTGTTCACCAATTCATTCATCACTCGCTTAATCTCATTGTTCAATTAGTTCATTCATCACGAGTCAATCTCATTGTTCGATTAATTCATTAACCATCCAGTCCATCTCACGGTTCAGTTGTTGATCTTGTGAATCAAATTTTTCAATCTTGTGAACTTGTTCAAGGTAATCATTTCAGGAATTTCATCAGATAGGCTTGTCACCTCACTTGATTTTTTCATGCGATATTCTCATATTACGGCGTCATGTCGACGATCGTTTTACTGCATTATTAATGCATTCATTTTGTTAGAGCATGTATGCTCATTGTTATCATTCCATCTCGTAATCATAATGCAATCTTCATACGAGATCTGTTATTATCACGTGAATTTACTGCCTCGGTATGGAAAGAGTTCAGAGGGACATCGGACTCCGACGTCCAAGAGATCGTTTCTAGTCGTATTCATGCTGGGAGAGCATCTTCATCTCAGACGATGAGTTCGACTGTTGTTTGCTTAAACAGTGATACATCAGGGCATTCATCACCGGTGTTGAGTAAGTTAATTCTTGCTCGGTAATAGGATAATCATTCATTTCATCGCCGTTCAATTATTCGCATAGGTCATTCATCATATATCAATCACGTTAAGACTTATATTTATCAACCAATCATTCACTTCACGGGGAACAATGGTTCCAATAATTTCATTTGAGTTATCACTCATTTCGTTATTAGTTCACCTCGGCGAGTTATTCTTGATCCTTGTCGGATATCTAATCATTTATCATTCATCTTAGTCACTCTCGTTTTGGTAACCTTTCGGGGTCATATTAAGCGGTGAGTTCAGGTTTGGGTCTTCGTCGAATCGTTGGGATCGAGGAGATCGATGGTATGGAGAATATCGATGTTGGGTACATTTGATATATAGCCTTGTCTTTCAGATGATTATATAACTCAATCCGTATTAATGTGTCATGGTTGTGGATCATTTATTGTTGATCTATCTTATAATGATCGTATTTGTGAATCTTGAGATTTTGAGATCGTTTGATGCATTCCTTTTGGTGTCATACCGAGACTTCGTGATATTTTTTGGGAAATCGTTCATTGTGATCCGAGACGTCAAGACTTGGGGACTTGGGCGTGCATTTGAATTGGTCCCGAGAACTTTTGGACTTTATTGTTTGCATATCGTGAGGTAAAGTACATATCCCGAGTAGTTTACCCTTAGTTTCGGGGACGAAACTCTTTTAAGGGGGGGTGTATGTAATACCCGGTTGTAAGTCAGTAATTATCATTCAGTATTTATCATTCAGTAATTGATACTCAGTAATTTTCACTCATTATTAATCATTTGTCACTCAGATTCAGTCATGGTATTCATCATTCAGAGTAATTGTATTGTGTATCAATCGTCATTCATCACTAATCGGATTGGAGTTTCGTGCCGCGTTTATCATCATTGTCATTTCGTTGCGGTATGCGTGAGGAGTAGCGCACGCTACATAATCCTTTTAGCGTACGCTAATTGGGTATAGGTAGCGCACGCTACCACTCAGCTTTAGCGCACGCTAAGGTTGTCATGGCTGCAGTCCAGAAGGTACTGGACTGCAGGTGAGATTATTTGTAGCGCACGCTACGAGTGGTAAGTAGCGCGCGCTAACGGGTTGTAGTAGCGCACGCTATATGTGTGGAGTAGCGCGCGCTAGGGACGAATCAGGTTGAGTCCAGTGGCTACTGGACTGCACTGGATTATTTCATAGCGCACGCTATGTGTTGTTGTTAGCGTACGCAACCGATATATTAGCGCACGCTAAACTATGGTTGTAGCGCACGCTATCGAGGTCAGATCAGAGGGCAGACAGTTTTCTGGACTCCAGTACTGGGCATCAATATTTCGTTAGCGCACGCTAATAATGGATCTTAGCGCACGCTAGTAGTATGGTCGTAGCGCACGCTACAAAAGGTACGTAGCGCGCTCTACCGTGTTCGGACAGTGGGTACTGGAATACCCAAATTTCCCGTTAGCGCACGCTACGCACAAGGGCTAGCGCACGCTAACCTGGACTGACTATAAATTGGACAGTTTAGTCAGAGTTCGTCATTATTCATCTCATTTCATTCCTTTGGTAGTTTTGGGCGATTTCGAGCGATTCAGAGAGGATTCTTCAAGGTGTAATCATCAATCATCATCTTCAAGACTTTGAGTTGGATTAATCATCACTTCATAATCTACTATTCATCGAATCAAAGGTATTAAATTCTTGGATCTAGAATTTCGGATTTTGTTGGGTTTTCCTTCCGATTTCTTCGTGTAAGCTTGGATTATCATTGGAATATGTTAGTTATGGATTATCTACCTTGGATAAATATATTCCTACGGATTTAACGGTTATTTTCGGAACTATTTCAAGAACCCTTGGGGTTGACTTTGGTTAATTGGGGATTTTCCGATTGATGTTGTTGTAACCATGAATTATGGATTCCTAATGGATTATTGATGTCATTGAAGTGTTTTGTTAGTTCGAAATACTCATTTTGGTTTGGTTTCGACATATTCGGGATTGGATAATTCCGAAGTTGTGTGGTTGGTTATGTATTCGTTGGAATGCCTTATGAGTTTGTTTATCGTTGTTTCGACCGTTGGGTTAGTCGTGTTTTGTTACTTGATGCGTGTATTGAACGATTGTTGGTAATTATTGTTATTCAAGGTTGTTCGAGCGATCGGTATCTTGGTTAGGACGTTGTTCGTGGACGGACATTCTTCATCGGTATTGTGTAAGTTAATTCTTACTCGGTTAAAAGGATATTCATTCCTTTTGTCGTTGTTCATTCATAATCATAACTCATTCATCATTGTATTAATCGTATCAAAACTCGTCATTGTCAATTAATCACCTCAGTCATAAGGAACGACGGTTCCGATCATTTCATTGAGCTATCATTCATGTCACTACCATTCAATCTCGGTGAGTCATTATTCATTTTCATTGTCACTTTTGTCATATTGTGGCATTCCGGGTCATACTGGCGTGCCAGTTGGTATGTGTAGGATTTTCATGTCGGGCACATTATAGTCGTGTGTTGGTTGGTGGCCTCACATTGGACTGTGCACACGAGTCGATTGCTCGTGAGACTGATTAGGTACAAGACCACGCGTGTTTGATCGTTGGTGGCTTGTGCACGGACACATTTCCATCCCGGACGTAGTGTGGCGCCATTCCTTTGAGCCGTACTGATAGTTGATTCATATAGCATGTTTGATTGCGTATGTTTCAACAGAATAATTCATAAATTCAGATATATCATGATTGTGTATTTTTCAACCCTTGAGGATTGTTGTTCTTTGTAACTGACCCCGTTTGGGGATTTTGTTTTTCAGGTCATGGCAAGGCAAACGCACGGGGATAACATGTTGATGTCGAGGAGTCCTAGTGATACTAGTAGGGGGCCCCGATCTTTCAGTTATTCATGTTATTGTCCTTTATTTTCCGCTGCAGACTTTCATTTGAATACTCCGTTTCATTCAGTGTTGTGTATTTTATCTTCATATAAAATACACTAGTATTCAGTGTTGTCCTGGTGTGTTGTAACTAAACTCCTCATCGGAGTAATTATTGTTGTAATGTAGTTCGGTACTACATTTATCTTGTGTAATTCATTCATTTTCATTTGCCTGGTGGGTCCCAGTTGGGGATCTACGGCACTGTAATATCCGCCTAGTTTGGGGTGTTACATTTTCTTCCGATCCGTTCCGTTTTGTTGATGGATTCTTGATGCATATGATTAATCTTGTTGGTATTCTTGGTTTTCCTACGGATTCATGGTATATTTCGTGGTTTTTACGGAATCGAGAGGGTTTGGTTGTGGTCCGCCCTCGTTGTTGTTTATATACAAATATACATGAATCGTAGGTGGGTTTTCGGGTGTATTCCAATTCTGTATTCATTTAGAAATGGTGGTGATTGTATTCTTCGAATCGTTAGGTTCGGTTTCATTGGTTCCTAACGTTCGTCGGTGACTCTCCTTCCCGTTCATTGCGTCGTCAATAATTCAAGGCAAGTATTTTTGGAAACCTTTATGCTTAACGTGGAATGGTAATGTATTTTGTGTGTGATTTGCTCACCTCGTGTTGGTCCGATGGGATCAAGGAGGGAATCCAAAGGTTTGCGTCCCGGATTCATGAGTTTGTTTAGCTAGCCAGTGCGGGAGGGTCCTTAGAGGCCTCGTGCGGGAATTTATGATATGACTCTGTTCCCAAGGCGATGCATGTGCGTGTTTTGCTTTATAATATAGCCAGTGCGGGAGGGTCCTTAGAGGCCTCGTGCGGGAATTTATGATATGACTCTGTTCCCAAGGCAAATTGTTTGACTGTTTATTTCCGGAAAAGACATATCTAGTTTTGGTTTTTGAAATGATATTGGTGCATGTACTATGAAACGTGTAAGCGATTGGTTTGCCTTGATTACTTGTACTAGCGTAATTGCTAACCCCTTTGGGGACCCGTTTCGGGGAAATTCTTGTTATGGATTTCAGGTTATGATTATCCGGACGAGCGAGTACCGGGACAGTACGAGGATGTCGGCCAGGGTCGTTGACATGTGCAGTTGGGTCGTCTCATTTCCTTTGTCTAATTCGATATGGTTGTTTCCTATATTTATAAACTTATAGATTGTACTCGCGAGTACTTAGGCTTTTCCTTTCGGTTTGTGTTTGGACTTCGTTGGAGTTACTGTATTTGTCGGTTGATGTTATTGTGCCGGTTGTACCGGACGTATTGTTTTATGTTCTTGTTGTTAACAATTGTTTCCTTGCTAACCGAGACGGTTAGTCGAGAGGTGTCTTTCTTGTGTTAGCCTGGTGGATCCCATGTAGGGGTCCACGACGCTGTAATACACCTCGAATATCTTGGGGGTGTTACAGTGAGATCAGGTCAAGATAGAAAACTCCAACAGTTGGGAACCACTTGGCGCCCTGGCTAAATCTGGACAACACATCAAGCAAATGACGTTAAACAAGCACTTTTCGTGTGAGGCAACCCACGTATAGTTTATTTTACTATTTTCTTCTTTTCAATTTTTTAGAAAAACTAAGAAAATAAAATATTGAAAAAAGTAAAAAAAATATATATTCTCATTGGGTCGGGTCGGGTTGACCTGATAACAATCCGACCTGTTAAGGTCAAACCCGAACACGACCTGATAAGGATTCCCTAAACCCGAACACGAACACGACTTGATAAGGTCAAACCCGAACACGACCCGGACATGATACGAACACGATAAAAACACGATTGGATTCGTGTTAACCCAACACGATAGCAACACGACACGTTAAAAACCTGTTTCAACACGATAAGAACCTGATAACCTATAAATACTAACAAAAAAATGATAAAAACAATAAGAATTATAAACCTTAACTAAAAGTCTAAAAGAAATAAATTATTAAAAAAATATTTATTAAATATTTATTAAATATTTATTTATTTAATAAATATTTATTAAAAAATAAATTATAACGGGTTACCTGAACTCGACCCGAACCCAACCCGAACCCGGCCCGAAATTATCGTGTCCTTACCGGATCAACCTGATAAGAACCCAGACCCAATAAGGCTTTACACTAACCTATTAATTTCGTGTCGGTCCGTGTCGTGCGGAAAATTGGCAGCCCTAAGGTGGAGGGGGTGAACGGTCGAGGGAGAAGTCGCAGAGAGTAAATAAGACAGAAAATGAAAGCGGCCTCGAGATGAAGAGAGAAGCGAAGGAAAAAAATGGAGAGAAACACGCTTTCGACCAAAACACTCTTCACACTTTTAAAGTAGTAGGAAAACACCCTTCACACATTTAGAGTAGTAAGATAGGAAATATAGAAGCGATAGTTGTGGAAAAGTAATCCTAATATAACTAGAATTGGAAAAGATAACTTAAAAGGAAAAGATAATAAAAAAGAATTAAAAACAAATGCACATGAATCATTTCATATGGAATGAAATAGGGGTTATCGTGGTATTGCATGGATATGGTCAACACTTAGAAAGTTGGTCAACATTGGAGGCTTGTTTTTTATGTACGGGCGGCTTGAACCCGCTTGAAGAATTAACCATCTTGAAACCTGATTCCTCCTTTGTTGCTGTTTCTGTTCCGTTACTTGTCTTTCGATTTCCGTCGCAACCTTCTCCATATCAGTCTCCTCCACTTTTGAAGAACTCGACACAGAGTGTTGGTGATTTTAGTGTCACCATTCATTTTGTGTAATTGGAACTAATATGTGAGCTAAGGGGTTTATAATTCGTATTCTAATATATGCTCGGGTATGTGCGGAGTGCACACATATATAAGATCGAATTATAAGCCGGTACGATTATGTCGGGGTTCCGGGGGCAGAGCCCCCGGCAGTGGAAATTTAGATTTGGGATTTAGTGATATTTCCGAATTTTAGAGGAAGACTGTGGTAAAATTGATTAATTTCGTCAATTTTGTTAAGCCACCCGTCAACCCTAATTTCGGACCACTAATGACGGCGCCGCTCTCAAAACCCTAAAATCGACCTACTTGTAACCCTAATCCGACATGTATAAATAAGGCTCTCCTCATGAGTCTGAAACACACCCTTTTCTGAGCTCTCTATCTTTCTGATAAACACAGAATTTCTCTAGCAATTTGGCTTACGTTTCTGTGCCTGGATTCGTAAGTGTTCCATTGGATTATCCTAGGCTGAATTTCTTGTAACCCGGGCATAGGGTAGAAATATCAGTTCGAAAAGTGTTTACACGATCCATTGGAAAATCCGGATCTCCATAAAAACCCTTATACCCCAACACAGAGTTCTCTTCTAAAGAAACCGACTCATCTTTGTGATACTCGTGTATGTCGGCTATATTGAAGGTTTTTGATATATGTAACGAATCGGGAAGTGTGACGACATATGCATTATCGTTAATCTTCTTCGTGATCTTGAGCGGCCCGTATTTTCTGGGTTGGAGTTTAACGTAGGTACCGACCGGAAATCGTTCCTTCTGAAGAAACACTATTACTTCGTCTCCCTCATGAAAGACTTTCACTCGTCGGTGTTTATCGGCCACCGCCTTATCAAGCTAGTTGCTTCAAGATGTGCCTTGACGTTTTCTTTGACCGCTTGGACTTCTTTCGCCATGTTTTCCGCCGCCATGCTTGATCCTGGGAGTCGTCGTATTTTTACTAAGTCGACCACATGTTTGGGAATAGAAGTGTAAACTAACGAAAAAGGGGAACCGGTTGCCGAATAGGTTGCACTATTATAGGCGAACTCAATTTGCGGCAAAGCGAGATCCCACTGCTTGGGCTTGTCACCACAAACACTTATGAGCATATTACGTAATGCTAGATTTGTTACCACGATTTGACCATCAGATTGTCGATAAGCCGTGTTACTTTTGTTGAGTGCGGTTCCGAACAGTCTCCATAAAGTGATCCAAAAGTGACTTAAGAATTTTGTGTCACGATCGGAGGTGATGGTCTTGGGAACTCCGTGAAGGCGAACGACCTCCTTAAAGAACAATTTAGCAATATTGCTTGCATCGGCGTTCTTTTTACGAGCTATGAAGTGAGTCATCTTCGTAGAACAGTCAATGACTACAGAGATGGAATCAACCCCTCTTTTTGTGCGGGGTAGTCCAAGAACAAAATCCATAGATAAATCTTGCCAAATATCTTCAGAATTTGGGTAGCGGTAGGTAGAGACCGGTGTTCTGGGAATGACCTTTAGCGACTTGGAACGTGTAGCACTTTTTAACGATCGCTCCTACATCCCGTTTTAGGTGCGACCAATGGTACTGTAATACCACCAGTATTACATGCTGTTTCATGTTGAGTACCTCATTTCTTTTTCTATTATATGATTGAATAAATGTACTCCATCGCGATAAATATATTCTTATATGTTATGTTTGGACCATATTATCACAAATAAAGCTTGTCCGCACCTATTATTTTTGTGATGTGATTGTATGATGATTGATGATATGTCGGTGACATACCTTGATGTCGTTGGGCAATTATCGGTGCGAATACGACGGTGGCCAACGTCTTGTTCCCCGAGAAATTGCTCGACGAGTCTAAAAGGGAGTCGCGTTATAAAGAATTATTGTGATAATAACTTAGTGAGCAACTAAACCTTATGTATGTTATAGCTAAGTATTACGTACGCTAAGGGGTAGGCCTTACGTACGTAACGCAGTCTTCGATCTTCGGACGAGAATATTCGTCGGATGGTCTGCGCGGTCAGGACAACTTTCGGCGCGACAGCGACAGGCAAGTCAACGGGTGCTACGTACGTTATCTGAGCCATCGTTACGTACATAATTATGTTGGGATTCGGTGCTTAAACGAAGGCCCATCGGAAGCGGTAAAATGAAAATTAATTCGATCTGAATCCCTACGAGGATCGATCGAGCTACGTATATACGAATATCAAAAGCGAATTCACAAGAGATATAGAAACTCATCCTTGTAGTCCGTTGATTAGATGGATTTCTTATTTTGAGCTATTCCCCAAGCTTTAGTTTGATCTCTATGAATTCAATCCGCTCCAAGCCCTTGAACGATCCAACGCTGAAAGCACCGCGTCTCTACTTGCCACGCGCCGGAGAAACGACCGGAACGACAATCACCTTGCTATCCTCCAAGGATACGGCTAGAGCTAAGTGATGAAGCTTCCAATATGAAATTATAACACTCTAAGTATATAACTCACAATCTCTCTTTTATTTCTCAATTTTCCTCCAAGAAAAATCAAGAACTTGTGAAGAAAATGGAAGAAGACTTGGAGAAGATGATGAAGACTTTGAGAAAAGTTTTCTCTCTCTATATTAACCTATCTCAAGTATGAAATCATGTAGGAGTGTTGGGATAAATAATATTATTTTGATAATTACCAAACAACAAAAGCTTGATACAGCAAACCCTGTATCGAAAGCCGGTTGAAGTTGCAATCCTGTATCGAAGACCTTATCATAGCGCCAGCATACAGCAAGCTTTCACGCTACTAAGATACAGTAACAAAGTCTTAGTTAAAAGCCAAGTATGGAAGCTGCCTCGAAACCTCAATACAGCACCCTTCCATACAGCGCCGGACTACTCCAAAATGCCTACAGCACAAGTGGATACAGCATTCACATCGGAACAGGACTGAAGACCGTCTAAAAAGGAATCTCCAGAAGTCAAGTCCCGTTGAATAAAGAAGTATTTAAATACTCAAAAGATAAAGTATTTAAATACTGTCAGTCAACAGATCTTTAAAATCCCGCAATATCCGTATCGTGCTATAATCCCGTTGGAACGAAATCTCATTCAAACGGATACATCTCAACGGATATATTTCAGAGACTATATATATCTTTTGAAGACATTGAAGATTATAGACCAGTAATCTAACACTCAAGCTATCAAAAGTAATAATCAGAGCAAAACATATCTCAGAAGCTTTCTGCAAATCAGATCTAAAGAGATATACAGTGCTCAACATCAAGAACAGTCATCATCAGCTCAAGAACTTCATATTCAAAGCTGCTGTTCTTACCTGGTTACCTACCTTTTACCTTGTGTAAGAACTGAGCTCTGTGTGAACTCAACAAGTTATTCTGACCTGTGTGGGACGAATAAGAGGACGAAGCTTTGGAACTGTGTGTGAAGAAGCAAGTCAAGAAGGAAGCTTCAACCAATCTGTGTGAACGGTTGAAAGCGACATTCTTTGTATCAATCTGTATGAACGATACAAGGATAGGTTTGATTATAAATACATAGTTGTGTACGCAGTATTTATAATAAACGTTTTACTCCTGTGTGGAGGACCAGTGGACGTAGAGGGGTTTACCTCGAACCACTTTAATTACTGTGTTATTTACCTTTCGCCTTTACTGTTTTCATAACCGTGATCTATACAAGTATACACTGCAAAACCCTATACGCACCAAGCTAACAGGAGATTAGACCGAGTTGCTGTATCGACAGCAAATCTACTATTTTAAGACTTCCGCTTCGCACTCCGAATTAGAAAATTATACAGCCTGTTGCTTAAATATTTTCCAAGCTGTACCGAGTATACTTGAAAAGGGGACCAACAATTGGTATCGGAGCGGTTGATTCTAAAAAGAATCAGTCGTATTTTTAACTGAATTAGATCCTTAAAAACACTTATTTTCGAAAACAGTCTTTGTAATTCCCATCTTCTAATATGGATACCTTTATGTCTAATAAGATATCTATGTTTCACATTAACGAGTTTGATGACTGGAGAAACAGGATGAAGAACAAACTCAAAGCCTTCATTGGAGAATCAAAAGCTCCGCCCGCATCAACAAAGACCGAAGAATATCTTCAGGTGATCACTGATAGTGACTCGTCTGATGATGAGCTAGAGGATAGAGCCTATGTGTGCTCTATGGCCGAAGTTAAAGAAGAAAATGAAGACGGCGATGATGATGAGGTAAGCTCTACCTCAACTATTCCTATAAATGCATCTCATACCTTTGAAAATATGCTGAATGAATTTAATAACATTCAAACGGCCCATGAGATATTGAAAGGAGAAAACATACAGCTTGAAATTTCTAACTTAGAGCTGAAAGAAGAAAATAACTTGCTGAAGAATAATTACGAAAATATGTCAGTTGATTGCGAAAACAGCAAAGTCAATTTAGAAAAACTCATGGAGAGCAATCATCAACTTGCTCATAATCTAAATGAGACTAAGTCTCATCTTGAAAGCAAGACAAATGATTTGGCTCTACTCGAAGCCAAAGTAAAATCTCTCGAGAAACGTGAAGGAGAATTAGAGACAATCTTGAAATCTTTCGAGAAATCCTCTAAAAGAATGGAAGAGATCCTAAGCACTGGGCAACATGCTCATGATAAACGTGGCTTAGGGTACAACTCGTTCTCCAACAAAGAAAAATCTAGTACAGTATTCGTCAGGAGTGAGGAATCCATTCCTGTATCGAAAGAAGTCCCGAGTCCTGTGAAGGAACCTGTTGCACCGCGAACAGCAAAAGCTGCCATTCCGCCCCCGCAATTCTACTATTCGAGACAGTGGAACCAACAGCCACTCACAAGGCGTACTCAACAGCATGCTCCACAAGCATATCATAAACGCCAGCAGTCATTCAAGAAGAAGGTCAGATCCAACCACCAAAGGCCCAGACAAAGAAGACTCTCGACATAGCCGTGCCTAGACATCGATACAAGAGCCCCGCTATTCCTCGACACAAAGCAGTGTCCGCACAAGATCAACAATGACTGGGAATCCAACTGGAGACCCAGGAGGCAATATGCAAGATCTATGAAAATGGCTCCACCTCCGAGACGACAATCGTACTGGAATAACAACTATAATTCTCGATTTTTCATGCATTATAATTATCATGATTACAACGACTACGTGCCTGCCCCACGTAGATATCGATATAATAGACCAAAAGTAGCCTACAACAAACAAATTGTTGCCCGGCAAATTTGGGTACCGAAGGGCAATATCACTCCAGGACCCAAAGTTACTTGATATCCATGCGTCGACATGAATCGAGAACGCTACAGCCAGAAATCCCTGTAAGTTTTTATGCTCTTACGCATTAAGTGAGGGGGAATACTGTAAGACCCAAGAATACAGTGTTAATCCGAACATTAATTGAATCCTGTATGTACCTTTAAGGGGGAACACTATATTATTCGCGGATACAGTATTTTCACCACATAACATCAATTATGATTTATCTACGAACAGTTCATAGGTTCAGTTGTACTCAACTAGATCACAAATGTAAGATTGTGCCTGCGCGCCAATCATAAGTTTAAGATGTAATAAACTTTCCTATCATGTTAGAAATTGCCTGCGAGCAGTTCACATTTCTTTTAAACTAAGTGCTGAAGACCAGATCATTTGACAGAAGATCAAGAAGCCTGCTCAAGAAATTATCAAAAAAAAGAGGGAAATTGTTTTTAGCCTGAAGAGGTTTTGATATCAAGACCTTGGCATGATCAAGATGTTTTTGAGTCATCAAAGAAGTTTTGGAAATTATCAAAAAGGGGGAAATTGTTGGGATAAATAATATTGTTTTGATAATTGCCAAACAACAAAAGCTTGATACAGCAAACCCTGTATCGAAAGCCATGAAGTTGCAACTCAGATCGAAGACCTTATCATAGCGCCAGCATACAGCAAGCTTTCACGCTACTAAGATACAGTAACAAAGTCTTAGTTAAAAGCCAAGTATGGAAGCTGCCTCGAAACCTCAATACAGCACCCTTCCATACAGCGCCGGACTACTCCAAAATGCCTACAGCACAAGTGGATACAGCATTCACATCGGAACAGGACTGAAGACCGTCTAAAAAGGAATCTCCAGAAGTCAAGTCCCGTTAAATAAAGAAGTATTTAAATACTCAAAAGATAAAGTATTTAAATACTGTCAGTCAACAGATCTTCAAAATCCCGCAATATCCGGATCGTGCTATAATCCCGTTGGAACGGAATCTCATTCAAACGGATACATCTCAACGGATATATTTCAGAGACTATATATATCTTTTGAAGACATTGAAGATTATAGACCAGTAATATAACACTCAAGCTATCAAAAGTAATAATCAGAGCAAAACATATCTCAGAAGCATTCTCCAAATTAGATCTAAAGAGATATACAGTGCTCAACATCAAGAACAGTCATCATCAGCTCAAGAACTTCATATTCAAAGCTGCTGTTCTTACCTGGTTACCTACCTTTTACCTTGTGTAAAAACTGAGCTCTGTGTGAACTCAACAAGTTATTCTGACCTGTGTGGGACGAATAAGAGGACGAAGCTTTGGAACTGTGTGTGAAGAAGCAAGTCAAGAAGGAAGCTTCAACCAATCTGTGTGAACGGTTGAAAGCGACATTCGTTGTATCAATCTGTATGAACGATACAAGGATAGGTTTGATTATAAATACATAGTTGTGTACGCAGTATTTATAATAAACGTTTTACTCCTGTGTGGAGGACCAATGGACGTAGAGGGGTTTACCTCGAACCACTTTAATTACTGTGTTATTTATCTTTCGCCTTTACTGTTTTCATAACCGTGATCTATACAAGTATACACTGCAATACCCTATACGCACCAAGCTAACAGGAGATTAGACCGAGTTGCTGTATCGACATCAAATCTACTATTTTAAGACTTCCGCTTCGCACTCCGAATTAGAAAATTATACAGCCTGTTACTTAAATATTTTCCAAGCTGTACCGAGTATACTTGAAAAGGGGACCAACAAGGAGAGATAAGAAGTCTTCCTCCTTTTATTCTTATTCCACCCTCATGTGAACAACTCATGTCACAAGAGATCAAACCCCACAAATTCATCTTTTTCATATAAAATGAAAACAACAAGACAAGAGGAAAGTGGGTGGAACTAAGGGGCGGTGGCTACCATGCAGAAACGGATGAGTTCGGTTCGTTTCGGACTCTCGTGAGTCCAAATAGATAAACTACGATTCCGTTCCGATGTATCTGTATCGATTAATTAATTCATTTAATTAAATATATCAAATACAAAATAACATAATTAATTTCTCCAAGAAATAATTATATTCATGAATTAAATTAATCACTTCAGTGATATATTTAATTCATTAAGCCATAAATCAATTTATCTGATAAGTCAATTTAAACATCCAATGTCGCAAATTTAGATATCCAATATCTAATATTCAAAATGAGAGAATTAACTTGATTCATTCCGTCGTCAATCCTATTGCGCGACTCGGTAGGTTCGTCTGAGCCAGCAATAGGAGGAACCAAAGAGTAGTAGCACCACCTAGACAGCCTTGGCGGCCTACACTATACCCAAACTGAGAACGAATGATTGGGATCATTCAAGAACCATTCTGTCGTGAATACCAGTAAACCTATAAACCCTTCTTTCAAATGTCCCGATCAAGTTATAAGGTCACGGTCAGTCAAACCCTATCTGTACTTGACGCTATGCATGCATTAATGCAAATTGAGATCATCGAGCTCTCGTGTATCTAATACAACTAGCTCCAATGCTTTGGCCAAAGACTTATGATCTCTTCTGCCAATAACCGCATAGGACATATAACCCGTTCACTAACAGGAGAAAGAATTCTATCTTGGTATTCAGTAGGACCTGCTACTTGCCCATCAAGATGCACGTCGAGGTTGACCCCCGCCTTCCAGTTTACAGGGTTGAACTACTCTAATCAAAATCTTGACGTCACAAGCACATCCCTACTAAATCCTCAAGTCGAAGATTCACGAATACATATCACAGCCTTTCAATTCCATCATTGACTGTCCCGGAGTGAAATCCGTGTGACGAATCGAGGGTGAGTCGGTTCGAGTATACTAATCCAATTAGCATACCTATAACGTGTGCTCCCACTAACCATTAGCATTCGACAGGAACTCTCCATGTCAAAGAACACATCATACAAGTCTTCACATAAACTTAACGCCCAGTCAAGTTTCATCGACTTGCGAACAATTAAGTATTTGAGCAATAAACCTTTCCAGTGCCGATCCCCTTATCCAATAAACAGTGGAACGTTTTGCTCTCAAATACACAGATTAGTTTCTATATGTATATTTACCAGTTAGGAATGCCAGTAACTGCCAGTAAATAAAGAAACATTCATTGCCTTATATAAATGATTTACATAATAACAAGTGCAATGCCCTCACTCAACATCCTCTGAGTGGCATTCGAGGGCATACTCCTAACAATCTCCCACTTGCACTCAATGCCACACACTGTGGTATGTAATACCCATGTTCTCCAGATGACGCTCCAAGCTAGTCTGAGAAAGTGGCTTGGTTAGTGGATCGGCGACGTTGTCGGCCGAGTCTACTCTGTGCAGCACAATGTATCCCTTGCGAACAAATTCTCTTACGAGATGATACTTCCTCTCAATATGTTTGGTACTGTTGTGAAACCTCGGCTCCTAGGCCTGTGCTACCACTCTAGCAGCACAGCAAAAGATATCACGAGAAGTTTACCTAGTAATTTCTTAACCCTTCCTTTGGAGGCCTCCGAGGCCGCTTTATACTCAGCCTAACCAGTGGAATCAGCAGTCTCGCTGTGCTTGGCACTATTCCAAGATACTGCTCTTCCATTAAGAGTAAATGTATCCAGAAGTAGACATATAATCGTCTTTCTGTCCTTAGAAGTCCAAAACAGTGAATCCCACCGCATTCTGTTCTCCACCACCATATATAAAAATCAGATCTCTTACTACTTCTAAAGTACCTGAGAACATTCTTTACGGCAGTCTAATGTTCCCTGACTGGGTTAGCCCGAAACCTACTTACCACGCTTCCAGCAAGCGCAATGTCAGGTCTTGTACACAATAAAGTATATATAAGGCTACCCACTGCCGAAGCATATGCTATATAACTCATTTCCTTTCATTGTTCCTCACTATGAGGACACATCTTCAAGGTGAGTTTTATTCTATGTTGCATCAGAAGGAACCCTCTTTAAGATCTAATCTATATAGAGGGCTTGGGAAAAACTTATCATTCTCTTCGATCTATCCCAGTAGAGTCGAATCCCAAGAATATAGGTTTCTTCTCCCAAGTCTTTCATGGAGAAATTACTCGAAAGCCAAACTTTCACAGAACTGAGCATTCCCACATCATTTCCTATTAGTAGAATCTCATCTACATATAGTACTAAGAATGCGATCTTGCTCCTACTAACCCTCTTGTATACACAAGGTTCCTCTTCATTTTGCACGAAGTCAAACTCTTTGACTGCCTCGTCAAAACGAAGGTCCCAACTACATGAAGATCAAGCATGTCTATTTCATGGAGTCTACATCCACCATTGCTAGGTCATTAGTCGCGGGTCGGTCTCTTGTTTATCACCTGGAACCTCATGGAAACCCAGTTCCTCCAAGTGCATAAAATTATACCTCTAAGGTAAATGAGACACCCTACTAGACCTACAAGGTGGTTGTACTTGTGTTTGAGAAGGTTTGGTTCCATTTTCTCACACAGGTGTCTCCTAAGGAGTTTCATTGTATTCTTCCAAAGAAATATTTCTACCTGCTCTGCCTTCCTGAATGAATCTCTTCTTCCAAGAAGTGTGCATGCAAAGAAATAAAGATCTTTCGATCTTATCATTAGGCCGTAAATCAATTTATCCAATAAATCGATTTAGACATCTAATGTCCCAAATTTAGATATCCAATATCTAATACACATAATGAGATAATTAGCTTGATTCATTCCTTCTTCAATCCTAATGCGCGACTCGGTAGGTCCGAAGAAGGAATGAATCAAGCTAATTATCTCATTATGTGTATTAGATATTGGATATCTAAATTTGGGACATTAGATGTCTAAATCGATTTATTGGATAAATTGATTTACGGCCTAATGAATTTATATATATATATATATATAGTCACATAGTCCTAGGAATATATCTATACACATATGTGCAGTCAAAGATGCGACATAAGAGACTTCTTTGACTGCACATATGTGTATAGATATATTCCTAGGACTATGTGACTATATATATATATATATATATATATATATATATATATATATATATACAACCCCAAAATAAGAATTTGGACCCAAGCGTAATTGTTGATCTACGTCTCTATCAGGGGTAGGGGTGGTGGATGAAATAAACCCTTCGAATTATTGTGGTTATTATAAAGCAGTTATAATGAAATATAGGTGTAGAAGGAATGAATCAAGCTAATTATCTCATTATGTGTATTAGATATTGGATATCTAAATTTGGGACATTAGATGTCTAAATCGATTTATTGGATAAATTGATTTACGGCCTAATGAATTTATATATATATATATATATATATATATATATATATATATATATATATATATATATATATATATAGTCACATAGTCTTGGGTCCAAATTCTTATTTTGGGGTTGTATATATATATATATATATATATATATAGTCACATAGTCCTAGGAATATATCTATACACATATGTGCAGTCAAAGAAGTCTCTTATATATATAAGAGACTTCATTGACTGCACAAATGTGTATAGATATATTCCTAGGACTATGTGACTATATATATATATATATATATATATATATATAAACAACCCCAAAATAATAATTTGGACCCAAGACTATGTGACTATATATATATATATATATATATATAAATTCATTAGGCCGTAAATCAATTTATCCAATAAATCGATTTAGACATCTAATGTCCCAAATTTAGATATCCAATATCTAATACACATAATGAGATAATTAGCTTGATTCATTCCTTCTTCAATCCTAATGCGCGACTCGGTAGGCATGTAGAATAGATAACCCATCGACTCAGATGGGAATCCAATGAAACATTTCCTCACGGACCTCGCTTCCATTTTGTCCACCTCAGTCTTCTTGACATAGACGGGACATCCCCAAATCCTATTGTGATTAAGACTTAGTTTCCTGCCCTCCCACATCTCATGTGGAGTTTTAGAAACGGATTTGGAAGGACATCTGTTCAAGATATATCCAGCAGTCAGGAGTGTATACCCCCACAGGTAAATCGGTAAGTCAGAATAGCCTAGCAAGGAAAGGACCATGTCCAACAAGGTTTGGTTCCTTCTTTCTAACACACCATTTAACTGAGAAGTGCCTGGAGGTGTTTAGTTGTGATACTATTCCATGTTTCTTAAGGAACTCGTCAAAATCCGTACTCATATACTCGCCACCTCGGTCTGACCGAAGTGCTTTTGATATGATTACCAGTTTGTTTCTAGACTAGGGCCTTGAATTCCAGGAATTTCTCAAAGGCCTCAGATTTATGTTTCATTAAGTATACATAACCATACCTAGTATGATCATCTGTAAACGTAATGAAATATTGATATCCGTCACGTGCTGCTTTCAAAGCACCACATACATCGGTATGGATTAATCCCAATTTGTCAGTGGCTCTTTCAAAAGTCCCTGTCAAGGGGGACTTAGTCATTTTACCTTTAAGGAAAGATTCACAAGTAGGAAATGGATCCGATCCCAATGGACCCATAAGTCCATCTTTTTCCATCTTGTAAACCTTGGTCTGACCAACATGACCAAGTCTAAGATGCCATTTCAAAACTTGATTGGTTTCATCCCTACCACGTTTTCTAGTCATAGTATTCACAACTACTTTGTTGCTGAGATTTAGATGATACAATCCATTTAACTATGTAGCAGTACCCACTAGTTTATTTCTGAAATAAATTTTGCAGGAACCAACACCAATAAAAAATGAAAAGCCTTTTCGGTCCATGACCGGAATGGATACAATGTTTTCGTTCCCCTTGGGCGAAACAAGTACATCTTCTAAAGTCAAAACAAAGCCGGATTCTAAACCCAAAAGAAGTGATCCTATATCGGTCGCCTCGACACTATGCCCGCTTCTGACTGTGATCATAACTTCTCCAGCTCCAAGCTTCCTACTTTGTTCCAAATCCTGATTCACGGTACAAATATGAGAGAATCCAGTATCCAAGAAGTAGAAAATACAGTAGCAGAACAATTTGTTTCCAAAACTAAAAGTTATGTACCTGAAGTGACATGAAGAATCAGACAGTCTCTAGCCCAGTGGCCCAACTCACCGCACTTGAGACAAGCATCCTTCTTCTTCTTGTTCTTTGGAATCATCGGGGCCTTGCCCTTTCCCTTAAGGTCCTTAGCTTGTGGTCCAGTCCGCTTCTTGGTCTTTTTCTTCTTATTCTTAGACTTCCGAAGTCCAGAAGAAATCACAAGGGCAGACTCCTTCATTCGCGGAGTCTTTCATCTGAGACTGAGCGGTCACCAGTTTGTTCATTAGCCCAGCTAAGTTACATGCAATCTCATTGCAGTTAAAGTTCATAACAAACTGTAAGAAGGAATCAGTAAGAGACTGTAGGATAAGGTCGGTTTGGATAGAAGTATCCATTTTAAAATAAAGAGCCTCCAATCTCTCGATCATGGATATCATTTTGAGGACATGTTCCCCAACTTTCTCACTTTCCTTCATCCTTGCACGAACAGTTGCTTAGATATCTCATATCTAGCAGTTATGCTGTGCTCACCATAAAGTTCGGTTAAGTGAGATAGAATCTGCCTAGCAGAAGTCATTTTCTCATGAGCTCTCTGAAGCTCATTAGACATAGAAGCCATCATGTATGCACGGACTTTTATGTCATCCTTAACCCACTTTTCGTGTTTTTCGATCTCTTCCTGATTGGCTCTGGTCCGCACAAGAGGCGCTGGAATGTCCGTCTCCAAGACGTATCCCAGTGCCTCTATACTGAGGACTATCATCAGATTTCGAAGCCAGTCCACAAATTTAGGTCCAATTAGGGTGTTCTTCTCGAGTAGAATTGCGAGTGGATTCATTGTCATATTGAGATTTGTCTGCATTAAGTATAACAGATTAATTAGTGACTTGTTATATTATGATCTGAGTATAGAATTAAGGTCTTTTCTATTCTTGTTACCCAGCTCCCACTATTTTTATCGGAATAACACACTCCCATGTGAAATCCGGAAGTATCGTCGCCCTACTTCATAGTGGTGATCGAGTTCTTTATAAATATTAATAGAGGGCAACCGAACACGTTTCTAGTCTATTAATTTTCATAAAGTGGTGTCCAACACCAACCCATCTAATGGATGATTCGATCTTCTTTTTCCTCTTGTTCACTCCCCTCAACCTATACGGTTTCTATGGTTCGTGAACAAGTTAAGTTTATACCATCGACGCAAATCAGTTTCACAATTGAATCTTATCCCGCAACCTATCAGGTTTCTAGGGATAAAATTTGCTCCAACCGAAGGCATCCAATGCGCTCCCGGTAATTTATCCGTCCTCCCGGAACGACTACCCCGATAACTCGGAAGCATAGCACATCCGGTTTGGATTTCAATTTCCCGAAAGCTCGATGGAGGGAAGGAAAACCTTGAAACCTTATAAACTTAATAATTTGTCGTGGGAGAATTTTCGCGATTAACGTTACACTTTGCACATTAATCAGTTAAGCGCGTTTGTGGCATTCATACAATATGAAAGAACCATTCACAACCTAGTTGCTACCAACATGTGGTTCATGGACCGTTCCTAGAAAACAAAAACTTCGTAATCTAATTACAAGTATTCGTCTTGAATCTTCATCTTCTCAAAATGGATCTTCCTCCGGTCTTCGTCATTACATATAAATTTTACATTGAAAATTGCATCCTAGATATAAATATTTCTAGTAAAATAAATAGGCTCAAAACGGCCTTTACAACCCAATCGAATAAACAAACGATTCAAAACTAAGTCCACGAACCACATCCCCATTCAAAAGCATTCATCCAATAAATACTATATAAATGGAAAGCGTAGAGATACATTGATCCAATCAACAAAACGAACCGATCCAATCAATTCACACAATCGGTAATATGATAACGTTCAAAATAATTTGGTTGACCATAATTATTCCAATTAATCAAATTTCCCTTATAAAATGAAATACCATAATCATTTTAATCATATTAAATCCAATTTAACATGTGGGAGATTAAATTTTAAGAATACACGAAAAAATCGAGCCGGGGCGAAAATGGCCTGCCAGGGCCGAGTCACTGCCGGCATAGGTGATATTTCGAGGAGTTAGCTCTGGGTTTTCTTTACATATGTTAACCATTCTACATAATGTACGTAACAGGGCTTACGTACGTAAAGCTTAGGCCTAACGTACATAAAGCCATCCTGATTTTATAAAAGGACACATTCCCTTTCATTTCTTCCGACCCAAAAATCATCCATTCCCCTCGTAAACTGTCCTCCACCTCCCCTAAACTGATTTTAGCCTCCCTAATCAAGTGCTATCCTAGTAGATTGGGTTGATCAAGCTCCGGAGAAGGCTTTTAGGGTGTTATCCTTCCGTTCTTCGTCGTTCTTCGGTGTTCTTCCTCGTTCCTTGATAATTACGGTGAGTTATCTAACTTTTGAATCTTTTTCAATGTTGATAGTTATGATTTCAGGTGTTTGGGTAGTCTAGAACTCTTGATGATAATCAAACCGTTAAAAACTAACATTAATCATAAACGTTTACCGTAAAACTATCTCGGACGAGCAATTCGTATGCTTACCGTTGTGAAAATTGTATGTCGGATGGTAGCCTTAGGAGTGAATCTATGATGACAATTTTATTGTGTTAGTCATGTAATTGAGTATGCTGAATTGATCCGATTATCGTTTTTAAACTTATTGAAATTGCTAAAGTGAATTAGTTATCAATTACCGTATCAAACGAACATTCGTAAATGGCGATCATGCTAGAATTATGCTCGATTATTCCATCCTAAAATTGAAAGAGAATTCTGAACTAGTAGTTGGTAATTGGTTGATTTTGGTTATAGTATAATCACCTTGGATGAATAATGCAAGTAGTATTGTGATTGTAATGTTGTGATAAAATGATAATCTCAAAAATTGAGGATTTCGAGTAGCTCACCTTATCGTCAATCGTAGGAGCGTGGCCTAAATGTTAGGGAGTTGTAGTTGGATAAGAACTCCATCAGGAAGGGGGGAAACGTTGTTATTCTTCGTCTTACGAGGCATTAATCGCGAAAATGTAATTAGGTTGAGCTCTAGATCTATAGTGGTCGTTCGACCTATAGTTTCTTGAAGGGAGTTACCTAGTCGGACTTGAGGCAAGTGAATCTTGCTCGAACTATGTTATATTAAAATTCCAGAATTTTATGTGTGCCACTATCTGTGGAACTGTGCTTGATTTATTTATCTTGGCCGGAGTATTCCTGAGTAGATACTTCCGTGACCCTTGGTTACGACCTTGGGAGTTTATATGTTGATATACCTTATGGAACTGTGTTGCGGGATAAAACCTGAATGGTACCCACATCCGGAGTATTCCTGTGTAGATGCTTCCGTGACCCTTGGTTGCGACCTTGGGAGTTTATGTGCTGATAAAAGAGATAACGTTGAATATTCGGTGATAACATTGTTCTACGAATTTATCTGATTCTATCAATGAATTTGGTTCGTTTTTGTCTGACCTAGTTTGAGTGACACGATGCGTCGTGTCAGGAAAATTTGTTGAATATGTGAAGGGCGTTCCTGAAGGTTCCGGTCAGGCTTGAGCAATGTTGGGAAGAAGCCCTGTTATTTTCTTAAATTGAATTTTGGAAACATTCCACGTTATGTAATGACCGTATGTATGGAAATTATTTTTCTTTTGTATTTCAACTCGTACGAATGCTATCACGAGAATACTTCCGCAAACCACTTGTTAAATAAATTATTTTTAAAAATCTTTTAAGAATTTGCCTTGTGGGACCCACACGGGATTCACGACACTATGGCGTCCCGGTTAATTTTGGAGGCGTTACAGAAAATGGTATCAGAGACGAACACTCACGTGGAAAGTTTTTTCAGAACATTTTGAAAATGTTTTACCTTCAAAAGTCCAACACTCCTAGCGACCGTAACTCCTCGAGGAATGTCGAGGTGAAATACACGTAAGTTCTTGAGAATCAGGTATAATGTTTGAATTCTATAGAACTCAAAGAATGTTCGTACTAAATCATTCGAGCTTACAGGGCCATAGAACTTGCCGGTACCAGAAATCATTCGAGCTTACAAGGCCGAACTAAGCTATGTCGCACAGATGGTTCCATCCGAAGATCAACGAATTTGTCACCTTGGTCAACGATTACCGGAAGATGTTCAACGTTACGCAGCTGGATTTCACTGCACCACTCTGAGGGCATATGAGGACGTAGTCACAGCATACGCCGGTACTGTTATTAGTTTGGATACCGGACATAACTAAAATAAGCAGAAGACGTCTAATTAGTCTGGGAGAACCAGTAGAATGAACTCGAGGATTGGGTTCTCCTCTAAATCAGCAGTTTCGTTCCAACAGAAAGGGACATCTGACGGGTCCCCTCGCGGGAACTGTTTCAATTGTGGCATAGCGGGGCATACCATGAGTTAGTGTCGTAAGGTGGCTACAATGTGTTTTTCATGCGAAAGAGGTGGGCACATGTCTCGCTACTGTTCGTGGGTCAATTCTACACTAAATTCAGCCCCTCAGAGTCAGAGTTACAGGAATTAAAGTTATAACTCGGAGAATTAAAGTTACAACTCGAAGAATTGTTAAGGAAGGGACTCATTCGTCCGAGTACTTCACATGGGGTGCACCAGTCCTTTTTGTGAAGAAAGAGGACAATTCCGTGCGCCTGTGTATTGATTACAGAGAGCTAAACAAAGTCACTATCAAGAATCGTTACCCACTTCCGAGGATTGATGATTTACTGGATCAACTTCAGGAGCAACTGTGTTCTCGAAAATTGATTTACGGTATAGATATCACCAATTGAGAATTGGAGAGGAGGATATTCCCAAGACTGCATTTCGATCAAGATATGGACACTATGAGTACATGGTGGTGTCGTTCGGCTTGACCAATGCCCCAGCCGTCTTTATGGAATAACTGAACAAGGTTCTGACAAACTTTCTTGATAAGTGTGTGTTGGTTTTTATCGACAATATTCTGATCTATTCCCCGAGCCGACAGGAGCATGAGGAACACTTGAGGCAGGTGTTGAGTGTATTAAGAAAGCACCAACTTTATGCGAAACTTTCTAAATGCGAGTTATGGATGCCGGAGGTAACCTTTCTGGGACATGTTATTTCAGCATAAGGCGTCAAGGTAGATCCTCAAAAGATCGGAACAGTAATGATTTGGGAACCACCTAAGAGTGTCAAGGAAGTAAAAGGTTTCCTCGGACTGGCAGAGTATTATCGAATGTTCGTCGAGGCTTTTTCTCGCATCTCTCGGACATTAACGAACCTAGTAAAGAAGAGTGCTAAGTTTGTTTGGACAACAGATTGTCATAAGAGCTTCGACGAGCTAAAAAGGAGACTGACTACCGCTCCAGTGCTAGTATTACTGTAGGGCACGGAAGGATTCATTATTTATACAGATGCATCTAAACATGGACTAGGATGTGTCTTCATGCAAAATGACGGGTTATCACTTACGCCTCCCGACAACTCAAACCGTACGAGGTGAACTATCCGTCACATGACTTGGAACTGGCTGCAGTGGTCCATGCCCTCAAGATCTGGAGACATTACCTTTACGGGGTTACTTGTAAGATTTTTATGGACCACCAAGAGTTGAAAATATATTTTCACCCAAAGAGAGTTAAACATGAGACAGAGACATTGGTTGGAGCTAATAAAAGATTACCACGTAGAGATTTTAAATCACACGGGGAAGGCCAACGTCATAGCAGATGCACTTAGTCAAAAGACTACGCAAGAATTGACACTATCCGGTTTAACGATACAACCAGAATTGCAGCAGGAACTCAGAAGAAACGGTATTGAAGTATGGATACAACACCGCCAGGGACAGTTGTGCTCGATTAACATCCATTCCTCCTCATTGGATGAGATACCTCTAGCGCAAATAGAAGACCCTGAACTGCGAGCTATCGGCGCTAGAGCCGAGGGGGGGATTATTTCAGACTACAGGATCCAAGGGGGCTTGGTGAGATTTAAGAACAGGTCTATATTCCGCCAAATAACGAGCTAAGGCAAACAATACTGAAGAAAGCTCATTCCACTCCCTATTCAGTGTATTCCGGGACGAGCAAAATGTATAAGGATCTGAGGAAGAGCTTTTGGTTGAAGAACATCAAATGGGAAGTGGCAAGATACATTGCTCGTTGTATGACGTGCCAACAGGTAAAGATCGAACACCGCAGACTGGCCGGAATCATTAAGCCCCTACCCATTCCGGAATGGAAGTGGGAGAGCATATCAATGGATTTTGTCACCAAGTTACAGTGACGACGGGAGGAAAGGACACGATATGGGTCATCGTAGACCGACTGATGAAATCGGCACATTTCATCCCAATTCAAGAGACTACCGATAGAGAGCAGTTGGCTACCGTCTTTATCCGAGAGGTCGTGAGACTACATGGCATACCCTCGACGCTCATATCAGCTAGACACACCGGGTACGTGTCCCACTTCTGGAAGGCTGCCCACAAGAGAACGCCGGGAAGGACCATTGGGTGGGAGAGATGCTGAAGGCTAGACCACCATTATTCGATGGATCGAGAGATAAGCACGTAGATGACTGGATCTCCAAGATGAAGACTGCCTTCGAGGTAATCGGTTGCCCGGGGAACCAAAAAGTATAGCTCAGAATCAACCAGCTCCGCGACACTGTAGCCCGATGGTGGAGGACCTATAAGCCGGAGGACAGAGTAGTCGTATGGACCGAGTTTTCCAAACTATTATGAGACGAGTACTGCCCCCGGTCAGCTCAGACTGCTCGTGCGCAGAGTTTCTTAAGTGCAGGACCACAGAACTTGCCGGTACCAGAAATCATTCGAGCTTACAGTGTAATACCCAGTTGTAATTCAGTAATTATCATTCAGTATTTATCATTCAGTAATTGATACTCAGTAATTTCATTCATTATTGATCATTTGTCACTCATATTCAGTCATGGTATTCATCATTCAGAGTAATCGTATCGTGTATCAATCGTCATTAATCACTAATCTGATTGGAGTTTTGTGCCGTGTTTATCATCATTGTCATTTTCGTTGCGAGCTGTGCATGAGGAGTAGCGCACGCTACATACTCCTTTTAGCGTACGTTATTTGGGTATAGGTAGCGCACGCTACCACTCAGCTTTAGCGCACGCTAAGGTTACCTCATTGCGATCCGTAAGGTACCGACCGCAGTGAGTTATAGGTAGCGCACGCTACGAGTGGTAAGTAGCGCGCGCTAATGGGTTGTAGTAGCGCACGCTATATGTGTGGAGTAGCGCGCTAGGGATGGATCGAGTTGAGTCCAAAGGGCTACCGGATCGCACCGAGTTATTCATAGCGCACGCTATGTATTGTTGTTAGCGTCGCAACCGAGTATATTAGCGCACGCTAAACAATGGTTGTAGCGCACGCTATCGGGCCGACGAGGTCGACGCTTTTACGTACTCGATCAGCATCGGGCATCAATATTTCGACAGCCGCACGCTAATAATGGATCTTAGCGCACGCTAGTAGTATGGCCGTAGCGCACGCTACAAGAAGGTACGTAGCGCGCTACCGTGTTCGGACAGTGGGTACCGGACTACCCAAATTACTCGTTAGCGCACGCTACGCATGCGGCTAGCGCACGCTAACCTCGACCGACTATAAATCGACAGTTTAGTCGAGTTCGTCATTTATTCATCTCATTTCATTCCTTCGGTAATTTTGGGCGATTTCGAGCGATTCGGAGAGGATTCTTCGAGGCGTAATCATCAATCATCATCTTCAAGCTCATCTTTCGGATTGATCATCATTTCATCATCTTCATCACATCGAATCAAAGGTATTAATCTCTTGGATCTAGAATTTCGGATTTTGGGTTTTCCTTCCGATTTCTTCGTAAGCTTGGATTATCATTGGAATATGTTAGTTATGGATTATCTAACTTGGATAAATATATTCCTACGGATTTAATGGTTATTTTCGGAATTATTCCAAGAACCCTTGGGGTTGACTTCGGTTATTTTGGGGATTTCCGATTGTCGTTATTATAAACTTGGATTGTGGATTTCTATGAGATTATTGATATCATTGATAATGTTTTGCTGGTTTGAATCAATCATGTTGGAGTTGGTTCGATTATTTGGGTTTGGTTTTAACCAACGGGTATCTCAACGCTTTCGTTAGAGTACATCTACGAGTTTGGATATTGTTGTATCGACGTTTGGGTCGGTTATGATCGTATTTGAGTCGTGTATTGATCGGTTGTTGGTAACTATTGATGTTCAAGGTTGTTCGAGCGACCGACTTTTCATTTAGGACGTTGTTCGTGGAAGGACATTCTTCATCGGTATTGTGTAAGTAAATTCTTACTCGGTTAAAAGGATATTCATTCCTTTTGTTGTTGTTCATTCATAATCGTAACTCATTCATCATTGTATTAACCGTATCAAAACTTGTCATTGTCAATTAATCACCTCAGTCATAAGGAACGACGGTTCCGATCATTCCATTGAGCTATCATTCATTTCACCATCATTTAACCTTGGTGAGTCATTATTCATTTTCGTTGTCACTTTTGCCATATTGTGACATTCCGGGTCATCTTGGCGTGCGGTTGGAATGTGTAGGATTTTCATGTCGGGCACAATTATGTCGTGTGGTGGTTGTTGGCCTCACATTGATCGTGCACACGAGTCGATTGCTTCGTGAGATCGATTAGGCACAAGACCACGTGTGATGGTGGCTTGTGTACGGACACATTTCCATCCCGGACGTTGTGTGGCGCCATTCCTTTGAGCCGTCTCGATAGTCGATTTATATAGCATGTTTGATTGCGTATGTTTCGACAGGATAATTCATAATTCCGCATATATCATGATTGTGTATTTTCAACCCTTGAGGATTGTTGTTCTGTATGGCGGCCGCTGGGGATGCTGCTGTGTCATGGCAAGGCTAAGGCACGGGGAGAGCACGGTGACGGCGAGGAGTCCCAGTGATACTAGTAGGGGGCCCCAGTCTTTTCAGTCATTATGTTTCTTTTATTTTATTCCGCTGCAGACATTCCGTTTGAATATTCATCTCACTCATTGTTGTATATTTTATCTCCATATAAAATATAATGGTATTGATATCATCCAGGTGTGTTGTATAAAACTCCTCATCGGAGTAATTGATGTTGTAATGTGGTTCGGTACTACATTTACCTGTATAATTCATTCATTTTCATTGGCCTGGTGGGTCCCAGTCGGGGGTCCACGGCACTGTAATATCCGCCTAGTTTGGGGTGTTACAGAGTTGGTATCGGAGCGTGGTTTTGAATACTACCCTCCAAGTCATGTCTCATTTGAAATCATCGTCATCGGACTAGTATCATTGGACTTTCGCGTCACGTGTGACCTGTGCAAATGCCGAGCCAATCAGACCAAGAACTGTAGATTTCTAATGCCATGGTATAATTTCTGGCATTAATCATTCATTCATAATTCATCAGTTAACAATCCTCAATCATCATTGTCATTTTGACCGGGACGGTCAGGTTAACTCATTAATCACCAATTCATTTCATTGTTCGATTGTTGATCGTGAAGATCGAATCATTAATCTTGTTAACTCATTCAAGATAATCATTTCAGTAACTTCATCAGATAATCATGTCACGTCAACTAATCATTCATGCAATCGCTGTATTTGAGCGCGTATGCTCATTTTCATCATTTCATAATATAATCATAATGTGATACTCATGCGAGATATATAATCATCATATGACTTTCCACTTCAGTATGGAAAGGGCTGGCAGAGGACGTGGAGGACAAGGCCGTGGAGCGGGCCGAATCCCGAGAACTCATGCGAATACACGTGCAAATGCCAGGAATAATGCTAACTCATCGAGCAGTGATGCTGCCACTCACTCACCTGGACGCGATCATTCACTATCGGGGAGTCGTACCCGGGACACAGCTCAGTCATAGGGTGTCCGGGTTGACCCACTCGCATTTATGCAGGGCATGATGGCCCAAATGACTTAGATGGCACAACTAATGGAGGCGATGCATAACTCCACTACTCAAAATCAACAGGCTCCTCCGCCGCCGCCTTAGAGGCCAGAGAGGGGTGTAAGCAATATCATTAGCGATATCTCTCGCCAGCGACCACCTACCTTTGAGGGCTCATCTGAGCCGGAGGATATTGTTCATTGGCTTGAGCATTTTGAGAAGTTATTTGCTATGGTAGATTGCCCTGAAGGGCATAAAGTTACTATCTCGGTAAGAGCGCTCATTCATGGTGGTTATCATTGAAGCCCACAGACGGATCATGTACTTGGGATAAGTTCAAGACTCTCATGATGGAGAGGTATTATCCGGCCCCACTCAGAGAGGCCAAGCTGTCATAGTTACTCACTCCCGACCCTTCGTCAGACGCGGATGTTCTCGCCAGTGCCGAGAAATTTCAGGAACTTCTTCCGTTCGCCTCATCTATCATTCACTCAGAAGCGGACAAGATCAAGTATTTCAGCAAGAGGCTGAAACCCCGTATGAGACTTCAGTTGCTTAATCATAACTGTACCACTCTGGCCGAGTTCATTGAGAAAGCTCTCACTTACGAGCCATCAAGGAGATTTCTAAGCAGCAACCTTCATCTGCTGGCAAGAAGTCTAAGAACCGTGATCAGTCTGACGGAAGTCAGGCCACCTTCAAGAAACCGCGAGCGGGCTCTACTTTTTCTGAGCGACCTCCCCTGGCGTCTAAACCCGCGTAATCTCAATCTCGAGCGGCCAGTTCAGCCACTGCTTTAACCGTGAAGAACAGGTCATTTCAGACAAAATGTCCGGCTGCATCGTCACGTGCCATAATCAGGATTGCCGGGCATAGGGCCCGCTTTTGCCGTAGGGACTCTAAACCCACTCCGCGTCATCTCAAGCCCCTGTGTCATTCGGTGCGTAATCAAAGCCACTCGGGCTGCTCAAGACGACAGAGCTAAAGGCGGAGCTAAGAGCTATCGACGGAGCGTCCGGTTCGGGGCCTAAAGCCCCGAATTTATGAGATGAAGAAGACCGACGATCCGGAGGCCCGGATGATCTCATGTACACTCGATATCCTATCTCAACCTGTGTGTACCCTTTTTGATACTGGTGCATCTCATTCATTCATTTCCGAGTCATGTTTGAGTAGACTACGTCTGGGTAGTGCTACTAGTTGCGAGCCTTATGTCATTGGCCTACCTGATGGTAGACGAATTATCGGTAACCGTGAGATTCAGAATTGTCCGATTCAGTTTCATGGTCGTGTATGGCCAGCGGACCTAATCGTAGTAGATTTGCCGAGGGACGACGTCATCTTGGGTATTGATTGGATGGATCGTCATGATGCCATCATTAGTGTCCGAAAGCGTTTGGTCACTATCATTTCAGTCGATGGAGTCGAATGTGTGTTTCAGGGAGGTAATCCCGGCTGTTCTGGTAAAGTCATTAATTTGATGAAAGCAGTAAGATTACTCAATCAGTGATGTGTCGGTTATTGGTGCTATATGGCCAAAACCGAGAAATCATCAGTAATGATCTCAGGTACACTCGATATCCTATCTCAACCTGTGTGTACCCTTTTTGATACTGGTGCATCTCATTCATTCATTTCCGAGTCATGTTTGAGTAGACTACGTCTGGGTAGTGCTACTAGTTGCGAGCCTTATGTCATTGGCCTACCTGATGGTAGACGAATTATCGGTAACCGTGAGATTCAGAATTGTCCGATTCAGTTTCATGGTCGTGTATGGCCAGCGGACCTAATCGTAGTAGATTTGCCGAGGGACGACGTCATCTTGGGTATTGATTGGATGGATCGTCATGATGCCATCATTAGTGTCCGAAAGCGTTTGGTCACTATCATTTCAGTCGATGGAGTCGAATGTGTGTTTCAGGGAGGTAATCCCTACTGCTCGTAAAGTCATTAATTTGATGAAAGCAGTAAGATTACTCAATCAGTGATGTGTCGGTTATTGGTGCTATATGGCCAAAACCGAGAAATCATCAGTAATGTTAACGGATATTCCGGTGGTGAGGGAATATGCCGATGTTTTTCCAGACTAGTTACCTGGTTTGCCTCCACAGAGGGATGTGGAATTCACGATTGAGTTGGAGCCTGGTATGTCCCCGATATCGAAGGCACCGTACCGGATGGCCCCGACTGAAATGCAGGAATTAAAGAACCAACTTGAGGAGTTGTTCGAGAAAGGTTATATCCGACCGAGTGCATCCCCGTGGGGAGCACCAGTGTTGTTTGTCAAGAAGAAGGATGGTTCATTCCGCTTATGTATTGATTATCGGGAGTTGAACAGGGTGACGATCAAGAATAAGTATCCCTTACCTCGTATTGATGATCTCTTAGATCAACTTCAGGGAGCTTCAGTATTTTCCAAGATCGACTTAAGATCTGGATATCATCAGTTGTGGATTCGAGAGTCGGATATCGCGAGGACGGCGTTTCGAACACGCTATGGTCATTATGAGTTTGTGGTTATGCCGTTCGGATTGACTAATGCACCTGCGGTATTCATGGAGTTAATGAATCGGGTCTTCATCGACTTTTTGGATCGGTTTGTTGTTGTCTTCATCGATGACATTTTGATTTATTCTCGTGACCGGGAGGAACACGAGTCTCACCTTCATCAAGTGCTCGACGTGTTGAGGCGAGAACAACTTTTTGGGAAGTTTTCCAAATGTGAGTTCTGGATGTCCGAAGTGACTTTTCTCGGACATGTAATTTCATCAGACGGAGTTCGTGTCGATCCTCAGAAGACGGAGGCTATTCGGGATTGGCTACCTCCGAAGAACGTTAAGGAAATCCGAAGTTTTCTCGGATTAGCGGGTTATTATCGGCGGTTTGTGGAAGGATTTTCTAGAATCGCTCAACCCTTAACGAACCTTTTGCGGAAGGATAAGAGATACACGTGGTCTGACGCGTGTCAACGGAGTTTTGAGGAACTCAAGAGCCGGTTAATGTCAGCACCTGTACTCTCCTTGCCGCAGGGGATGGAAGGATTTGTGGTCTATAGTGATGCGTCCGGACAGGGTCTCGGATGTGTACTCATGCAGAACGGGAAGGTTATTGCCTATGCTTCACGGCAATTGAGACCTTACGAGGTTAATTACCCGACCCACGACCTGGAGCTAGCAGCCGTGGTGTTCGCTTTGAAAATTTGGCGTCATTACCTTTATGGCGTTACCTGTCAGATATTCACCGATCATAAGAGCTTAAAGTATATATTTACTCAGAAGGAGTTAAATATGCGTCAGAGACGGTGGTTGGAATTAATCAAAGATTATGATATCGAGATCCTCTACCACCCGGGCAAGGCGAACGTTGTCGCCGACGCCTTGAGTCGTAAGTCCGTTCAGGAGCATATGCTTGCCCGTTTAACAGTTCAGAAGGAGCTTCAGCAGGAATTCCTTAGATCCGAGATCGAGGTCTGGCTTCAGCGAGTTCAGGGGCAGCTTTGTATGTTAGAGATTTCATCGTCACTCGAGGAGGAAATCCGAGAGAATCAGGGTTCGGACCCATCATTGTTGCGCATCCGAGAGGATGTGGCTCAGTGGAAAGCCCCTGGATTTGTGGTCCACGAGGATGGACTTTTGAGGTTTAAGAATCGGTTGTGCGTACCGGCGAATGACGAGTTGAAAGACTCGATTTTGAAAGAAGCTCATGCTACCCCTTATTCTGTGCATCCGGGGTCTAGCAAGATGTACAAGGACTTGAAACAAAATTACTGGTGGAGTAATATGAAGCGAGAAGTCGCAATTTGTTTCGAGATGCTTAACTGTCAACAAGTTAAGATTGAACATCACGATCGGCGGTATGTCAAAACCCCTTCCTATTCCCGAGTGGAAGTGGGAAGACATTTCTATGGATTTCATCACGAGTTTGCCGACGAGTCGTCGTGGCATGAATACGATCCGGGTGATCGTGGACCGCTTAACTAAATCAGCTCATTTCCTTGAGATCAAGGAAACGTGGGGTCCCGAGAGACTTGCTCAACTGCTCATCAAAGAGATAGTCGACCGCACGCAGACTCTAAAAGTATCGCTTCCGATCGTGACGATGTTTGTGTCGCATTTTTGGAAATCACCATCGTGCTATGGGAACTCACTTAATCTCGACTGCTTATCATCCTCAGTCCGACGGACAATCAGAGAGGACTATTCAGACCTTAGAGGACATGTTGAGGGCATGCGTCCTCGATTGGAAAGACGATTGGGAAGCCCAACTACAATTAATCGAGTTCACGTATAATAACAGTTGGCATGCTTCGATCAAGATGGCACCTTACGAGGCCTTGTATGGTCGTCATTGTCGATCTTCGTTGTGTTGGGACGACCTATCAGAATCATTGGACACCGAGCCCGATATGCTTATAGCCACCCGTGAGAAGGTAGCTTTGATCAGGAGTCGTTTGTTGACAGCTCAGAGTCGACAGAAATCGTATGCGGATAACCGTCGTCGACCATTAGAGTTCGAGGCAGGTGACCACGTGTTGGTCAAGGTATCCCCGAGTCGTGGTATCTTCCGTTTAGGGAAGAGGGGAAAGTTGAGTCCGAGATTCATTGGGTCATTTGAGATTTTGGATCGAGTAGGCGAGTTAGCCTATCGATTGGCTTTACCTCCGGCGTTGAGCCGAATTCATAATGTATTTCACGTCTCTCAGTTGCGGAAGTATGTTGCCGACCCGAGTCACATACTTCAGTTCGACGAAATCGAGATCGCCGACGATCATTCATATGAGGAACGTCCTATACGAGTTTTAGAGCGGCGGATCAAACAGTTGAGGAATAAGACGATTCCTTTGGTTAAAATTCAGTGGTCTAGACACGGAGTCGAAGAGGCTACTTGGGAAACCGAGGATAGTATGCGGGAGAGTTATCCCGAGTTGTTTGACCCTTAGTTTCGGGGACGAAACTCTTTTAAGGGGGGGTGTATGTAATACCCAGTTGTAATTCAGTAATTATCATTCAAGATTTATCATTCAAGAATTGATACTCGTAATTTCATTCATTATTGATCATTTGTCACTCATATTCAACATGGTATTCATCATTCGAGTAATCGTATCGTATCAATCGTCATTCATCACTAATCCGATTGGAGTTTCGCCGTGTTTATCATCATTGTCATTTTCGCTATGAAATGTGCATGAGGAGTAGCGCACGCTACATACTCCTTTTAGCGTACGTTATTTGGGTATAGGTAGCGCACGCTACCACTCGGCTTTAGCGCACGCTAAGGTTACCTTACTGGCCGCAAATCGTAAGGTACTGGACTGCAGGTGAGTTATAGGTAGCGCACGCTACGAGTGGTAAGTAGCGCGCGCTAATGGGTTGTAGTAGAGCACGCTATATGTGTGGAGTAGCGCGCGCTAGGGACGGATCAGGTTGAGTCCAGTGGCTATTGGACTGCACTGGAGTTATTCATAGCGCACGCTATGTATTGTTGTTAGCGTACGCAACCGATATATTAGCGCACGCTAAACAATGGTTGTAGCACACGCTATCGGGGTCAGATCAGAGGTTAGACAGTTTTCTGGACTCCAGTACTGGGCATCAATATTTCGATAGCGCACGCTAATAATGGATCTTAGCGCACGCTAGTAGTATGGCCGTAGCGCACGCTACAAGAAGGTACGTAGCGCGCGCTACCGTGTTCGGACAGTGGGTACTGGACTACCCAAATTACTCGTTAGCGCACGCTACGCACAAGGGCTAGCGCACGCTAACCTGGACTGACTATAAATTGGACAGTTTAGTCAGAGTTCGTCATTTATTCATCTCATTTCATTCCTTCGGTAATTTTGGGCGATTTCGAGCGATTCGGAGAGGATTCTTCGAGGCGTAATCATCAATCATCATCTTCAAGCTCATCTTTCGGATTGATCATCATTTCATCATCTTCATCACATCGAATCAAAGGTATTAATCTCTTGGATCTAGAATTTCGGATTTTTGGGTTTTCCTTCCGATTTCTTCGTGTAAGCTTAGATTATCATTGGAATATGTTAGTTATGGATTATCTAACTTGGATAAATATATTCCTACGGATTTAATGGTTATTTTCGGAATTATTCCAAGAACCGTTGGGGTTGACTTCGGTTATTTTGGGGATTTCCGATTGTCGTTATTATAAACTTGGATTGTGGATTTCTATGAGATTATTGATATCATTGATAATGTTTTGCTGGTTTGAATCAATCATGTTGGAGTTGGTTCGATTATTTGGGTTTGGTTTTAACCAACGGGTATCTCAACGTTTTCGTTAGAGTACATCTACGAGTTCGGATATTGTTATATCGACGTTTGGGTCGGTTATGATCGTATTTGAGTCGTGTATTGATCGGTTGTTGGTAACTATTGATGTTCAAGGTTGTTCGAGCGACCGACTTTTCATTTAGGACGTTGTTCGTGGAAGGACATTCTTCATCGGTATTGTGTAAGTAAATTCTTACTCGGTTAAAAGGATATTCATTCCTTTTGTTGTTCATTCATAATCGTAACTCATTCATCATTGTATTAACCGTATCAAAACTTGTCATTGTCAATTAATCATCTCAGTCATAAGGAACGACGGTTCCGATCATTCCATTGAGCTATCATTCATTTCACCATCATTTAACCTTGGTGAGTCATTATTCATTTTCGTTGTCACTTTTGCCATATTGTGACATTCCGGGTCATATCAAGGCGTGCATTGGAATGTGTAGGATTTTCATGTCGGGCACAATTATGTCGTGTGGTGGTTGTTGGCCTCACATTGGACTGTGCACACGAGTCGATTGCTTCGTGAGACTGATTAGGCACAAGACCACGTGTGATGGTGGCTTGTGTACGGACACATTTCCATCCCGGACGTTGTGTGGCGCCATTCCTTTGAGACGTACTGATAGTCGATTTATATAGCATGTTTGATTGCGTATGTTTCGACAGGATAATTCATAATTCCAGACATATCATGATTGTGTATTTTCAACCCTTGAGGATTGTTGTTCTGTGTAACTGACCCCGTTGGGGGATGCTGTTTTTCAGGTCATGGCAAGGCTAAGGCACGGGGAGAGCACGGTGACGGCGAGGAGTCCCAGTGATACTAGTAGGGGGCCCCAGTCTTTTCAGTCATTATGTTTCTTTTATTTTATTCCGCTGCAGACATTCCGTTTGAATATTCATCTCACTCATTGTTGTATATTTTATCTCCATATAAAATATACTGGTATTCAGTATCATCCTGGGTGTGTTGTATAAAACTCCTCATCGGAGTAATTGATGTTGTAATGTGGTTCGGTACTACATTTACCTGTATAATTCATTCATTTTCATTCGCCTGGTGGGTCCCAGTCGGGGGTCCACGGCACTGTAATATCCGCCTAGTTTGGGGTGTTACATACAGGACCGAACTAAGCTATTTCGCACAGATGGTTCCATTCGAAGATCAACAAATTTGTCACCTTTGCTCAACGATTGCCGAAAGATGTTCAACGTTATGCGGCTGGATTTCACTGCACCACTTTGAGGGCATATGAGGGCGTAGTCACAGCATACGCCGGTACTATTGTTAGTTTGGATATCGGACATAACCAAAATAAGCAGAAGACGTCTAATCAGTCTGGCAGCACCAGTAGAATGAACTCGTGGATTGGGTTCTCTTCTAAATCAGCAGTTTCATTCCAATAGAAAGGGACATCTGACGGGTCCCCTCACGGGAACTGTTTCAATTGTGGCATAGCAGGGTATACCATGAGTCAGTGTCGTAAGGTGGCTACAAAGTGTTTTTCATGCGGAATAGGTGGGTACATGTCTCGCTACTATTCGGGGGTCAATTCTACACCAATTCAGCCCCTCAGAGTCAGCAAGGTTCGGTACAGACGTCCAGAGCATCCACCGTGTCTTATTATCGAACTCCACCTTACCAAACTCCTCCATACGGTGCTGGGAGAGGACGTGGGTGCGGGGGAGGTACTGCACCCTCCTTGGGAACACTGCCATCCCGCGTGTTTGAATTGAGGGCTACTGATGACCAGACTACACCTGCTGTCTCAGGTACACTTTTTATTAATTCCCAGTCTGTTCATGTACTGTTTGATACTGGAGCAACGCACTCATTTATATCTATGGAATGTGTTAACCGTTTGAACCTTCCTTGTGTACCTTGTGAATTTTTTACTGTTAAGCTACCCGAGGGTAGCAGGGTAGGGGGTAATTTGGAAGTTCGAAACTACCCGATCCGCATCGATGATCAGGAATGGACAGCGAATCTCATGGTTTTTCCACTCCAAAACGAAGATGTTATTTTTGGTATGGACTAGATGACAATGCACAGGGCGATATTAGACACCTATCACCTGACCGTTTCCATTATGACTCGTGACGGTGCCACTCACAAAATCAGAGGTCGAGAACACTTTAGTACTAAGGGGTCCCTCAGTCTCCTTACATCAGGAGTATCGTGTGACAATCGATGAATGTATTATTGGTGTTATATTCTTCAGGAGGACACATCACAGCTGTCGGTTGATAACATTCCCATGGTGAGCGAATTTCCAGATGTTTTTCCCAATGAATTACCAGGGTTGCCACCACGATGGGAGGTCGATCTCTCGATTGAACTTGAGGCGGGAACGACGCCTATGTCCAAGACACCATACAAGATGGCACTAGTCGAGATGAAGGAATTAAAGTTACAACTCGAAGAATTGTTAAGGAAGGGACTCATTCGTCCGAGTACTTCACCATGGGGTGCGCCGGTCCTTTTTGTGATGAAAAAAGACAATTCCCTGCGCCTGTGTATCAATTACAGAGAGCTAAACAAAGTCACTATCAATAATCGTTACCCACTTCTGAGGATTGATGATTTACTCGATCAACTACAGGGGGCGACTGTGTTCTCAAAAATTAAATTATGGTCCGGATATCACTAATTGAGAATTGGAGAGGAGGATATTCCGAAGACCGCATTTCGATCAAGATATGGACACTATGAGTACATGGTGGTGTCGTTCGGCTTGACCAATGCCCCAGCCGACTTTATGGAATTAATGAACAAGGTTATGACAGATTTTCTCGATAAGTGTGTGGTGGTTTTTATCGATGATATTCTGATCTATTCCCGGGGCCGACAGGAGCATGAGGAACACTTGAGGTAGGTGTTGAGTGTATTAAGAAAGCACCAACTTTATGCGAAACTTTCTAAATGCGAGTTATGGATTCCAGAGGTAACCTTTCTGGGACATGTAATTTCAGCATAAGGCGTCAAGGTAGATCCTCAAAAGATTGGAACAGTAATGAGTTGGGAACCACCTAAGAGTGTCAAGGAAGTAAGAAGTTTCCTCAGACTGGCAGAGTATTATCGAAGGTTCGTCGAGGCTTTTTCTCGTATCGCTCGGCCATTAACGAACCAACTAAGGAAGTGTGCCAAGTTTGTCTGGACAACAGATTGTCAGAAGAGCTTCGACGAGCTAAAAAGGAGACTGACTACCGCTCTAGTGCTAGTATTATCACAGGGCACGGAAGGATTCGTTATTTATACTAATGAATCTAAACATGGACTAGGATGTCTCTTCATGCAAAATGACAGGACTATCGCTTACGCCTCTCGACAACTCAAACCGTACGAGGTAAACTATCCGATGCATGACTTGGAACTGGCTGCAGTGGTCCACGCCCTCAAGATCTGGAGAAATTACCTTTACGGGGTTACTTGTAAGATTTTTACGGACCACAAGAGTTTAAAATATATTTTCACCCAAAGAGAGTTACACATGAGACAGAGACGTTGGCTGGAGCTAATCAAAGATTACGATGTAGAGATTTAATATCACCTGGGGAAGGCCAACGTCGTAGCAGATGCACTTAGTCAAAAGACTACGGAAGAATTGACACTATCCGGTTTAACGATACATCCAGAATTGCAGCAGGACCTCAGAAGAAAGGGTATTAAAGTATGGATACAACAGCGTCAGGGACAGTTGTGCTCGATTAAAATCCATTCCTCCTTGTTGGATGAGATACGTCTAGCGCAAATGGATGACCCTGAACTGCGAGCTATCGGCCCTATAGCCGGGGGGATTATTTCAGACTATAGGATCCAAGGGGGCTTGGTGAGATTTAAGAACATGATCTGTATTCCGCCAAATGATGAGCTAAAGCAAATGATACTGAAGGAAGCTCATTCCACTCCCTATTCGGTGCATCCCGGGACGAGAAAAATGTATAAAGATCTGAGGAAGAGTTTTTGGTGGAAGAACATGAAATGGGAAGTGGCAAGATACATTGCTCGATGTATGACATGCCAACAGGTAAAGATCGAACACCGAAGACCGGTCGGAATCATTAAGCCCCTACCCATTCCGGAATGGAAGTGGGAGAGCATATCAATGGATTTTGTCACCAAGTTACCAGTGACAACGGGAGGAAATGACATGATATGGGTCATCGTAGACCGACTGATGAAATCGGCACATTTCATTCCAATTTAATCGACTACCGATACAGAGCAGTTGGCTACCATCTTTATCCGGGAGGTCATGAGACTACATGGCGTACCCTTGGCGATCATATCAGATAGAGACACCGGGTACGTGTCCCACTTCTGGAAGGCTGTCCACAAGGCTATGGGTTCTCAACTACATTTCAGCACCGCCTATCACCCTCAAACAGGCGGACAGATAGAGCGTACGATATAGATCCTCTAGGATATGTTGAGAGCATGTGTGCTTGACTGGGGTAAAGACTGGGTTAAGCACCTCTATCTAGTGGAGTTTTCATACAACAACAGCTGGTATGCAAGCATAGGCTTGTCACCCTTCGAGGCCTTGTACGGTAGGAGGTGCAAGTCTCCCCTATGTTGGGATGATGCTTCCGATGTCGTCGCTACCAAGTTAGATCTGATTCAGGAATCTATTAGGAAGATTTCCATTGTTCGAAAACACATGTTAGTAGCACAGAGCCGCCAAAAATCATATGCTACGGACCGCCAGTGACCGTTGGAATTTATAGTCGGGGACTACATTTGGGTCAAAGTATCGCCAATACGGGTTATTCGACGCTTCGTCCAGAAAGGCAAATGGAGCCCGAGATTTATTGGCCCGCTTTAAATATTGGACCGAGTTGGTAGACTCGCTTATCGACTAGCGTTGCCACCATCGTTAGACGGAGTACATAATGTCTTCCATGTCTCCCAACTTAGAAAGTACGTGTACGACCTGAGTCACAATATTAATTTCTAGGAGGTAGAGATTTCTAATGATGCTACCTTTAGATAAATCCAAACCGTGATTTTGGATCGACGCATAAAGACACTAAGGAATAAGTCCATACATTTTGTAAAATTTCAGTGGTCGTACCATGGCATGGAAGAAGCAACTTGGGAGACCGAGACGAGCATGGGGAGAATCATCCCGAGTTATTTTCTTAGTTTCGGGATGAAACTATTTTAAGGAAGGTGGTATGTAATACCACCAGTATTACATGCTGTTTCACGTTGAGTACCTCATTTCTTTTTCGATTATATGATTGAATAAATGTATCCCATCGTGATAAATGTATTCTTATATGTTATGTTTGGACCATATTATCACGAATAAAGCTTGTCCGCACCTATTATTTTTGTGATGTGATTGTATGATGAGTGATGATATGTCGGTGACATACCTTGATGTCGTTGGGCAATTATCGATGTGAATATGATGGTGGCCAATGTCTTGTTCCCCGAGAAATTGCTCGATGAGTCTAAAAGGGAGTCGCATTATAAGGAATTAATGTGATAATAACTTAGTGAGCAACTAAACCTTACGTACGTTATTCGCTAAGTATTACGTACGATAAGTGTTGTGACATTACGTATGCTAAGGGGTAGGCATTACGTACGTAACGCAGTCTTCGATCTTCGGACGAGAATATTCATCGGATGGTCCGCGCGGTCAGGACAACTTTCGGCGCGACAGCGACATGCAAGTCAACGGGTGCTACGTACATTAAGTGAGCCATCATTACGTACATAATGATAGGTGATATTTCGGGCAGTTAGATCTGGGTTTTCTTAAAGTACGTTAACCATTCTATATAAGATACGTAACAGGGCTTACGTACGTAAAGCTTTAGGCCTAACGTACGTAAAGCCATCCTGATTTTATAAAATGACACCTTCCCTTTCATTTCTTCCGACCCAAAAATCGTCCCTTCCCCTCGTATACTATCCTCCACCTCCCCTAAACCGATTTTAGCCTCCCTAATCAAGTGCTATCCTAGAAAAGTGGGTTGATCAAGCTCCGGAGAAGGCTTTTACGGTGTTATCCTTCCGTTCTTCGTCGTTCTTTGGTGTTCTTCCTCGTTCCTCGAAAAGTACGGTGAGTTATCTAACTTTTGAATCTTTTTCAGTGTTGATAGCTATGATTTCGGGTGTTTGGGTAGTCTAGAACTCTTGATGATAATCAAACCATTAAAAACTAACATTAATCATAAACGTTAACTGTAAGACTATCTCGGACGAGCAATTCGTATGCATACCGTTGTGAAAATTGTATGTCGGATGGTAGCCTTAGGAGTGAATTTATGATGACGATTTTATTGTGTTATCCATGTAATTGAGTATGCTGAATTGGTCCGATTATCGTTTTTAAACTCATTGAAATTGCCAAAGTGAATTAGTTTTCAATTACCGTATCAAACAAACAATCATAAATGGCGATCATGCTAGAATTATGCTCGATTATTCCACCCTGAAATTGAAAGAGAATTCTGAACTAGTAGTTGGTAATTGGACAATTTTGGTTGTAGTATAATCACCTTGGATGAATAATGTAAGTATAATTGTGATTGTAATGTTGTGATAAAATGATAATCTCAAAAATTGAGGATTTAGAGTAGCTCACCTTATTGTCAATCGTAGGAGTGTGGCCCAAATGTTAGGGAGTTGTAGTTGGATAAGAACTCCATTAGGAAGGGGGAAACATTGTTATTCGTCGTCTTACGAGGCATTAATCGCGAAAATGTAATTAGGTTGAGCTCTCGATCTCTAGTGGTCGTTCGACCTATCGTTGCTTGAAGGGAGTTACCTCGTCGGACTTGAGGCAAGTGAGTCTTGCTCGGACTATGTTATATTAAAATTCCAGAATTTTATGTGTGTCACTATCTGTTAAACTGTGCTCGTTTTATTTATCTTGTCCAGAATATTCCTGAGTAGATACTTCCGTGACCCTTGGTTGCGACCTTGGGAGTTTATATGTTGATATTCCTTATGGAACTGTGTTGCGGGATAAAACCTGAATGGTACCCACGTCCGGAGTATTCCTGTGTAGATGCTTCCGTGACCCTTGCAACCTTGGGAGTTTATGTGCTGATAAAAGAGATAACGTTGAATATTCGATGATTACATTGTTCTATGGATTTATCTGATTCTATCAATGAATTTGGTTCGTTTTTGTCTGACCTAGGTTGACTGACACGATGCGTCGTGTCATGCAAATATTTTGAATATGTGCAGGACGTTCTCGAAGGTTTCGGTCAGGCTTGAGCAGTGTTGGGAAGAAGCCCTGTTATTTTCTTAAATTGAATTTTGGAAACATTCCACGATATGTAATAACCGTATGTACGGACATTATTTTTCTTTTGTATTTCAATTCGTACGAATGCTATCATGAGAATACTTCCGCAAACCACTTGTTAAATAAATTGTTTTTAAAACTCTTTTAAAAACTTACCTTGTGGGTCTCACACGGGATTCACGGCAATGTGGCGTCCCAGTTAATTTTGGGGGCATTACAGGTACCGTTAGATGACACTCGCGACGGTTTTGTCTCGGCCAAGATGTCTGCTCAATCCTCCTCCATGAAGATCTCGAATTAGCTTTTCGCGAAGAGAGGAGTTGGGTATGCACAATTGATTACCTTTGAAAAGATAACCGTCTTGAACATAGTAGTCGTTTGTGGGTGTGCCGCTTTTGCATTTGAACCAAATTTCCTTAAAGTCATCATCTTCTTCGTATTGTTCTTTTACAACCTCGAATCCAATGATCTCTTGTGCTAGGGTGATCATTAAAATTGCTCGTCTACTTAGCACGTCAGCTACTCGGTTAAGAACTCCGGACTTGTGTTTGCTGACGAACGAAAACGTTTGTAAATAACTCATACACCGTGCATGCATCTTGCTTACCATCTTTTGGCTATTGATGAACTTTAGTGCCTGGTGATTGGTGAAAAGTACGAACTCTTTTTGTACCAGGCTAGCCATTCATATAGTCCGAACGGCATTTTGAAAGCTGTTTCCCGCCCATCATCCGGTGGAATCCGGATTTGGTGGTAACCGCTTCGTAGGTCAATTTTTGAGAATATTCTCGTGCCGACTAGTTCATCAAGCATGTCTTACAAGCGCGTAATGGAAAAATGATACTTGATAGTTATTTTGTTGATGGCGCGACTATCAATACACATTCTCCACTGGTTGCCTTTCTTTGGTACGATGAAAATGGGAACAGCACACGGACTTAGGCTTTACCGGATGAACCCTTTCCTCAATAGGTCTCTAACTTGCTCTCTTAAGATTTCATTCTCTTTGGGGCTCATGCAATAATGAGGGAGGTTCGGAAGATTAGCGCCCAAAACTAGGTCTATATGAGGTTAAATATCCGTCATAGGCGGTAGCTCGGGCGATAGGTCATTGGAGACCAAATCTTGAAAGTGATTGAGTATATCGCCAACTTCTATTGGGATTTCAGGATCGACCTTCTCGATGTTCATCAGCCCTTTAATGACAGTCGGGCAAAAGACATGTGATTCTTTGAAGGCGTCTTCAAGATCTAGCTCATTAGATGTTATAATAAAAAATTTCTCACCCCTCTTTTCCGTAACTTTGTTGAAGTGCGGTACAAGTGCAATAGCGATCTTGCGGTCGCCCCATCGAAAGATCATCACGTTGTCTTTTCCCTTATTAGTAACGTTATTGTCAAATTGCCACGGTCGGCCGAGTAATATGTGACATGCATTCATGTCCAAAATGTCACAAAGGACTTCTTGTTTGTAATGCTTGCCGATCGACAAAGGAACTTTGCAAGCCTGAGTCACACGTACTTGAGGCCCCTTTTTGACCCATCCAAATGAGTATGGTGCCTCGTGAGGTTGATTCGGTATATCCAAATAATCCACAAGCTTTTGGGAGACTATATTTTCACAACTACCATTGTCGACGATCAAATTACAAACTATTTTGTTGACGGAGCAATCACTACGTCATAAGTGCTCATAGGCAATGCCTGTTTATTGTTGTAGAAGACACAAAAAATGTTGCCTTAGGTCAAAGGCAACACCAAACTCTTGTTGCCAATACGGCCGTTGCCTTTGACACCTAAAGCAATACTTTTAGTCTCTATTGCAACAACGAAAAAGTATTGCATTACGCCTCTAATGCAACAATATAACTAAGAAAGGCAACAACAAACGATGTTGCCTAAGATTTCAAAAAAAAAAAAATCATAGGGTCCACATGTGCCAAGTCATCAGTGGGTCCCACATTTGTGCCACGTCAGCAATGAGTCTCATCTTGATGCCACATCAGCAGTAGGGCCACATTTATGCCACGTCAACAGTGACTCTACATTTGCGCCACGTCAGCAATGGGCCCACATCTATGCCACATCATCATTTTTTGTAATACTACTTTTATAAAATACAACAACAACTAAAGTAAAAGGCAATACTTCATACAAATATTTTGTAATAACCATTTTATTCTTACATCATCCCATCCAAAATAAACCAAGGCAGCCAAAAACCAACAAGGATGCCAATACAAAATACAAAATCCTAAATTCATACAACGCAACAAACCACCAATTTAACTTCAAAAGTACCAAAACTAAGTAACATCACCAATCTAACTTAAAAGTACAAAATTACGAAGTCTAAATATAAGTGATAACAAGTTACATATTAAAATAACTGATAAGTGGTGCCCCCTTGAGTCATAGGAGTACAATTATCATCTTGATCACTTGATATCGTTGCACAAAATTCTCCAATATCCAAGTTGAGGCTGGGATTAGCTTCTCCCACTTTGCCAAATGCTGTCCAAAAAATGCACATTAGGATGATTGATTGAAAAAAATATGCATATTTGGAAGATTTTTTGTTATATGCATCTGGTTGTAGTAGAAAGTCCTGAAAGATATTAGTAGGACTTTGATCAAGAAGGTCGTAAAAGATAGAATAAACTAACAATTCGGGCCTGAAATTAAATAACTACAACCTTTATTTCTCAAACAACCGGTGTTTTAGACATATATGTTTGGAGTAGGTTCCATTTTGAGGGAGTCCATTTCCTAAAACAAACATTAATGAATGATTGATGAGTTGCAGCAGCACATGACTACATGGTTAACTAGTGAACACAGTCTCACGTATAGCTACTTAAAAGAACAGTACATTATGGGGGTCTAAATAGCTTGAGTAAAAAAGCCACATATGCATACGGAAAAAAACATTACCACAAAAGCCTCACCATTAACGTTTACCGTATTACAGTATCTGAGTTGATTTTAGCAAATTGTTGGCTGGAGATGATTTTCCCAAGATATTCAGTGCTTTCATCCTTTGCATCTCATTGCCTGTAAGTAATAAACAGACAGGCATATTAACAAAGTGTCGTTAGTTAGGCAACTGACAAAATCTGATTGCTCAAGAAACACAACATCTTATAAAGGAGCAACCATCTATTAGCGTTCCTACTTTGAGAGATGAAATAGTTGATAAATTAGGCTACAATCCATCGTATATGAAGGTTTGGGCAGTGAAACAAAAGGCAATTGAACATATATTTGGAAATTGGGAAGAATCTTATAATTTTTACGCAAATTTCTAGCCGCAGTTTAAAATACATTAAAAGACATACCTGTTTGTTGTTGCGGCAGGGCATCGCGGAGGGGAGGGCGTCGCCGGCGGGGAGGGAAGGGTCGCGTCGCGGAAGGGAGGAGAGGGCATTGTGTCGCGTACGGGAGGGGAACGCGTCTCGTCGCAGACGGAATGGGAGGGTGTCGCGGTGGCTGAATTGAGGGGAGGGGAGGGCATCGCGTCGCGGAGGGAATGGGAGGGTGTCGCGGCGGCTGAACTGAGGGGAGGGGAGGGCATCGCATCGCGGAGGGAATGGGAGGGTGTCGCGGCGGCTGAACTGAGGGGAGGGGAGGACTCACGGCGACTGAGTGAGTGACATAACAATGAGGGGAGAGAGGAGAAGAAGAACGAGAAGAGGAGAGAATGAGGGAGGCGGTGAGAAGAGGGAGTAGGGTTAGGGGTTATAAGGGGGGATCGGACGATGGTGATGAAGGGGAGATTAATAATCTCAATCAGACGGCTCCCACTAAAAAAGGCTGTCATGGGCTTTGTGCCGGATTCGGGTTGGGATAATAAAAATGTTATAACGGGTCGGATTGGGCCAAAATATTATAACAAAACAGATAACATAATATAACCACACCAGCAAAATACACTTAGCAATCAATCAAATAGGGAAAAAAATTAGGAAATCATTGAGCAATCATTCAGATCTAAACAAAAAATGAATTTAATCCTTCAAATCAAATTCAAAATAAAAAGTTCAAAATACCTTTTTAATTGACGGATCGAGAATTAAAGAAATATTACTTAAAATACGGAACCTACCACAACGTTTTCTAAAAATACTATGTAAGTGTATTGTTACATAGCGCTTCCTAATTAAATGCTATATAAGAATTTTTAAAAGGGATTGTATTATTTTTTATAATTCAAAATTTTGAAATTTTATTATTAAAATTTATAATGTGTATTTATATTAAATAATTTAAATATATATATAAGTTATAATTTATATTATATTATATATCAAACTTTGAAAATAAAACATATATCGTAATTTAAATTTCATTATATATATTGATAATATATTAAACATTAAAATTATAAAAAATATTTATAATTTTTAATTAAAATATTAAAAATATAATAAGTATTTATATTAAATATAAATAATTTAAATCAAATTTATCATATGTTATATATCAAACTTTAAGAGTAAAAACTTATCAAAATTTAAATTTCATTTCATTGTGCTTGTTTTTGACAATAACTTGAAAAAATTATTAAAAAATTAGATATAATGCAACACCATCAGAGGTGTTGCACGTCGTGCAACACCATTTTTATCTTGCAACACAAAATGTATATCTAGTGCAATATTGTTTCAGTAGTGCTTCAAAATATCAAAAATCAACAATCTATTGAAACGCTTTGATGGCAACACTAGCTAAAAGCATTGCCTATGAGCACTTATGGCGTAGTGAATATGATTGGAAAAGGTTCTTTCTTTGGCCTTCCTCTTTTGGGAAAAGGACTCTTTGAAGCACAATGTTAACCTTTTCTTACGGCTCTTTTTCGGCAAACTCGACTCCTTCATAACCATCTTCTTCACCACTTTCTTCACCGTCTATTATCCCAACGGTCCGTCAGTTTTTAGATTCATTGGTGCGGTAACCCGGTTGTCCACAACGATAACATCTAAGTTTCGTGGGCTTGGCGTACGGATTGGTTGCTTTGGGATAGTGATTTTGCTTTGGGAGATAGTGTTAGCTATAGGTGGTTGGTTCAAATATCGAGAAGCTACGCTAGGTGTCACACTTTTGCCTTTATCAAGTACCGGACCAGAGTTTTCGGTGGAGGTTTGATAAGAATACTTACGGTAGGATGACGTTCGTGAGGATTTTTTCATTAGTTCGGCTTTCATGTCCAAACTCAATCCTTCAATTATGGTCCATACCATTTGGAGTCCGATATTCTCTTGAATGGGGACTCTTAATCCACTGATATATCGAGAAACTTTCTAACCTTCCATCTCACCGATTTCGTTTCGTTGAGAGAGGCGTAGGAATTCAGTTGTATACTCGGTTAATAATGACCTCGCGCCTTGGGAACAATTGAGATACATCTTGTAGAGAATTTGCTCGAAATCTTGAGGTAGAAAGCTCTCCATCATCAATTGCTTCATTCGCCGCCATGATCTGATGGGACCTTTTCGTTGCCTTTGACGTTGAGCCGTTAGCTTGTCCCATCATACAGCTGCGGTGCTTTTGAGATGAAAACGACCATCTTGATTTGTTTGTGCTCCGGGATCTCCATGATGCCAATCGAGATATTCCTCTACCCCCATAGTTCCATAGAAAAGGGAAGTCGGCCTTCATTCTGTAATCGGGGTTTTTACGAGGTGGTTCTGCTTCCTTCTAAGGTTTTGATACGGAACTAGAACTGACGGCTGGGTTTGGTCGGCCACCACGAGGCGGTCGATTACGATCTCCTTGCCTATCTCTTTTTCGTCGCTCATTATTGTTGGCATTGATCTGGTTTGCGAAGGTTGTGGTTGAAGTGGTGAGGGCTGCGGTAAAAGCCGCTGATCCCATCAAGATCCACTCTAGTAAGGGGTGGTGGTGGTGGCGGTTGATCTGCCATCTCGAAGTTAAAAAGACAGGAAAGTCTGTTCTCCGATACCAACTAACGCAGTAGCAAAACATGGACGGATCGACAAGCGTCTAATCCGAACGAACTAGAACTTTCAAGAGCTAAGGAAAATTGGTAAAACTCGAAACACTCTCAAAGAGAAGAACTATATTAATTGAAAACTTAATTACATCTGAAAATAATAAAATGTATTTATAGACTAAACCTATAAGCGATAGCTATGGAAAAGTGATCCTAATATAACTAGGATTGGAAAAGATAACTTAAAAGGAAAAGATAATAAAAAGAATTAAAAACAAATTGACATGAATGATATGGAATGAAATAGGAGTTCTCGTGGTATTGCATGGATATGGTTTAACACTTGGAAAGTTTAGAGAGCAGCGTAAGGACCTCTATGTGGTGTTCATAGATCTAGACAAGGCTTATGATAGCATTCTGCGCGATGTTATTTGGAGGAGCCTAGTAGAGAGGAGGGTGTCGTCGCCGTTCGTTAGGGCGATCCAAGACATGTACTCCCTAGCTAGGACGTGCGTTAGGACCCCAGTTGGTGACACCCAGTATTTTCCGGTTGAGATAGGGCTACACCAGGGGTCGGCGCTAAGTCCTCTTCTCTTCGCTCTAATCCTTGTCGTCATTTCGCGAGGGATTCAAGATGGCATCCCGTGGTGCATGCTTTTTGCTGACGACATTGTGTTAGTGGCGGAGTCGAGGAGGGAGGTGAACTCGATGTTGGAGCTTTGGAGGGCTAAGTTAGAATCTCAGGGCTTGCGTGTGAGCCGGTTTAAGACCGAGTATCTATGGTGTAACTTTAGTAGTGAGGCCAACGAGGAAGATGTTGAGGTAATGATTACGGATCAGATCATACCCCGTACGGATTAGTTCAAGTATTTGGGTTCGATCATTCATAAGGAAGGTGAGTGTGAAGATGATGTCACACATCGCATAAAGGCGGGGTGGCTAAGGTGGAGAGCAGCGACAGGGGTCATGTACGACAAGAAAGTCCCTCTAAAGTTGAAGGGTAAATTCTATAGAGCGGCAATCCGACCTGCAATGTTGTATGGATCCGAATGTTGGGCGATGAAGAAGTCGCTTGAGAGCAAGTTGGAAGTGGCTGAAATGAGAATGTTACGTTGGTCGTGTGGTCGCACAATGTTAGATAGAATTGCGAACGGGGTTTTCAGGAACGCGCTGGAAGTGGCGCCCATTTCGGCGAAAGTTAGGGAAGGGAGATTGAGATGGTTTGGCCACGTCCGCAGGAGGCAGGCATCTGCTCTAGTGAGGAGGGTCGAGAGTTTAATGTTTGTCGGGGAGAGGAGGAGAGGCAGACCGAGGAGGACGTGGGAGGAGCAACTCAGATTAGATTTGAAGGCCTTAAACCTTTCCGAGACCATGACTGTTGATAGGTGCGCTTGGAGGCGCCAGATCAGAGTTGTGGATTCTTTTATAAGGAGCGGTGCTGTAGTTGAGAGTCTCAGGGTTGGGTTGTCTCGGTTAGTTTTGACCTAGAGCATTGCATTTTTACTTTTATTGTATATTTTATCTTATTGTCTTTTCGTGTGGTGTATTTCTGACAGGGAGCTGTGCGCAGAGCCAACCTCTCTTTTGTTAGAGCAGCGTTCATCGGGAGTGAAGTAACCAAATCCCGCTTAGGTAAGTCTCATGTGGATCAAGCCATGGGCTCAGGTATGGTCTCGAGCTTTTTCGAATCATATGTTTTCCTTGGTATTTATCACACAAGATTCTGCTGTGCACTAAGCTGGGGGTCTTCACGGAAACAGTCTCCCTATCATAATAAGTAGGGACATGGTCTGCGTACATCTTACCCTCCCCAGACCCTGCTCTGAGCGAGATATACTGGGTATGTTTGATTTGATTTGGTATACTTGAAAAGTTGGTCAACATTGGAGGCTTGGTTTTTATGTACGGGCGGCTTTGCATGTGATAATACATGCATGGAAGTCGTGTGAAGAATTAACCCGCTTGAAACCCGCTTCCTCCTCTGTTTGTTTTTGTTCCGTTACTTGTCTTTGGATTTCCGTCGCAACCTTCTCTATATCATTTGTAGATGGACTATTTACCATATTTTTCTTCCATTTAATCTCTTTTATTTTATTTATGTAACCGGCCATTGAGTGTTTCAAAAGATGCCCAAATTATTCTAGGATTTAGGCTTTTGAATGTTACAAACTACGATGCCATGGATAAGAAAATTTTCTAACTCTTAGATGTTGACATTTCTAGGCTGTGGATTTAAGCAGCACTCTGTCTCCTCTGTTATGTCCCCAGGTTTTTATCTAGGTTTATCTGTAATTATATTGATAATTATTTGTCCGCTGTTATGTTTAATAACGACTTTCTAAGATATACGCTATCTTTTTTTTTTCAGGGTCACTCAAAAAATCAAAAGGCGGTTTTAGCTGAGATAAAAGAAGTTTTGTATGTCATATGCCGCACTCATCAACTCCCACTCGCACTAACATGGACGCGGTGTACTTACATAGAGAGTCTTGAATATGAACAAGTACACGCTAGGGGATCAGAAATCAGTCCGAATGAACAATCTGTAGTGTGCATTGAGGAAAACGCGTGTTATTGGAAGGATAAACACATGCAGGGATTTGTGCATGCATGCGCGCGCCATTTTCTTGAACAAGGACAAGGTATAGTTTGAAAAGCTCTTCAATCAAATCAACCCTTCTTCTTCAACTATGATGTGAAGGAATACCATGCAAGTGAATATCCACTTGTTCATCACGCTCGGAAATTCGGTCTAAATGCTGCTGTTGCCGCCAGGATGAGAAGCGCATATGGTGATGATCATATTGGAAACTTTTGACCTCTGCATTATTTTCTCCTTGATCCACTCCCTATCAAAGATGGTCCCTCACCTTTCCAGCCAAGCATTGTGATTCACTTTTATTAGTTTCCTTTTTTTCTCATTGTTTTGTAATGCCTATTAAAAGGCCTTTCATTCTTGTATCAAGATTATTAACAAAAAGGCATATGCCAAAATAAATGAAATGGATCTGATTACCAATTTTTACATGGTATCGGAGCAAGTTCATGAACCCTAAAAAAAAAAAAGTACGCTTCAGCTTTTTCTTCAATCGGCTCCTGCTCACCACCATGGCCAGTGATGACCAGAACCGAACTGAATTCAATCCCGCTGCCGACAACCTAAATCAATCGAGTCCAATCCCAGGATTAAACCGTGAAAAGTACAAGCAATTCATCAGCCTGTTCACTAATGACGATATAATCCAGTTGATGGCAAACATGGGGGCTAGATTAGGCGACGATGGCAACTGGATTGTTGATTCAGGATGTACTGAACACATAACCTACCTTCTCAATCTGTTTCATGGCAACTTAAAAACAACACATGGACTACCAGTAAAGATCCCAAATGGAGACTCTATACCTGTTAAATGGAAATGGTCGTCCACCTTACCAAATGGAACTAAAATCCGAGATGTTCTATACGTTCCAGATTTTACTTGCAACCTATTGTCGGTTAGTCGGCTGACTCGAGACCTTCATTGCACTGTAACTTTCTTTTCGTACTTCTTCGTATTGAAATACTTGAATTCGAAGAAACTGATCGGAACGGGTAAATGTCGACATGGCTTATACCGGATGAAGATGGGCGAACGAGAAAGGAAGGCTATGTCGGCATCGGTGGAGGTATGGCATAAAAGACTTGGTCATGCTTCTAGCGGTAAACTTTCTCATTTTGACTTTGTCAAAAATGCATCTTTTAAAACTATTGATTGTGATTCGTGTGCTAAAGCCAAGCACACCCGGTTACCTTTTCCCATAAGTTCTATTAAAACTAAAGAATGTTTTGAATTGTTGCATTGTGATCTTTGGGGAAGGTATAGAACTCCATCGCTTTTAAGAGCAAACTATTTTCTAACAATCGTGGATGACTACAGTCGATCTGTTTGGGATTTCCTTCTAAAACACAAATTTGATGCGGGTGACCATCTGATGTTTTTCCACAAAATGGTCAAAACGCAATTTGGAAAATCAATTAAAAGGATTCGTTGTGATAACGGGGGGGAGTTTCTTTCAAATCGAATGCATAACTTTTATGCTCATGAGGGCATAATTGTTGAGACCACTTGCCCACACACACCACAGCAGAATGGTGTTGTAGAACGTAAGCACAGACATTTGCTCGAGACTGCATGAGCACTTAGATTTGAGGCAAATTTGCCAAAGAAGTTTTGGGCCGAGTGTGTCATGACAGCGGCCTACATAATCAATCGTCTCCCATCAAACACCATTAACAACAAAACCCCATTTTAAATTTTACATGAAGAAGAACCTGATTATGAACATATGAATATTTTTGGTTGCCTCGCTTACTTTCGAAATACCGACACAGATGGAGACAAATTTGAATGGAAAGGGAAACCCGGGGTATTTTTAGGTTATCCACCGGGAACAAAAGGGTACAAAATATATGACGTTACTGACAGCAAAATGGTGGTGTCAAGAGATGTGAAATTTGTTGAAAATGTTTTTCCTTTCAAGAGCATGGATCGTATCGACAAAAATGAAAATGAGAAACTTTTTGATTTTCCGCCCTGGTACTACAATGAGACAAATGAAGGCGAACCCTTAGGCACCCCTCATATTAATGGGAACGAAGAAAATCAGAATGGAGACAATGCCCACGGTCAAGAGGATGATGCCGAGACCATCAGCCATGAGGAGGCATCATTGAACACCTCAAACATCAATGATCAAGATCTTAACGATGTACAAACTACGGAACATGAAATGCAAAACACTGCTGGTCCTCTTGAGCAAAACACTTCAGTTCGAGAAGAAGAGAATGCCCAAGATTGACCGTCCAGAATTCGAACCCAACCAGCACGCTTCAACGATTACAATGTCAAGCTTCCTCCATCGATAGACCATACTCGACCCACGGCTAATCAAAGTTCATCCACGGTACATCCTCTAGCTTGTTACATCTCTTATGATAATTTTTCTCCCACCCATAAGGCTTTTCTGTCAGCTATAGACTCATGCGATGAGCCTAAGACTTTTCGTCAAGCATCACAGAACCAAGAATGGCGAGAAGCCATGAAAAAAGAAATTAAGGCTCTTGAACAAAATGGTACTTGGACTCTTGAGGCATTGCCTAAAAACAAAATGGTGATTGACTCAAAGTGGGTTTACAAAATCAAGTACAAACCAAACGGAGAGGTGGATAGATATAAGGCGAGATTAGTGGCAAAGGGTTTCACTCAACTTGAAGGGGTTGACTATCATGATACATTTGCACCAGTTGCAAAGTTGGTTACCATTCGTACCCTGTTGGTCGTGGCTGTAAAAATAAATTGGGTGATTCACCAACTTGACGTGAATAACGCCTTCTTACATGGGGATTTAGAGGAAGAAGTCTACATGAAGATTCTAGAGGGTTTTGCTAAACAGGGGGAGGCTCGTGTTTGTAGATTAATAAAATCGATCTATGGTTTGAAACAGGCATCGCGTAATTGGTATCAAAAATTCACAAAAGCTCTCATTGAGCTCGGGTTCAAACAGTCAAAGGCTGATTATTCTCTGTTCATTTATAAGTCAGAAAGGTCTTATGTAGCTGCGCTTATATATGTTGATGATGTTGTCATAGTTGAAAACGACCTTGTAAAAATACAACACACTAAAGAATAGCTCGACAAAATGTTCAGCATCAAAGACATGGGTCCGTTGAAATATTTTCTTGGAATCGAAGTCTCTCGCATTAAGGAAGGTTTGGTTTTGAGTCAAAGAAAATACACGCTAGATATCCTGAAGGATAGCGGCCTGGAAGGGTGTAAACCTAATTCCTTTCCCATGGAACAAAACCTTAAGCTTGGGAAGGGAGAAGGAGAAGACAAGGTGGATAGCAGTCAATATAGGAGGTTAGTTGGTCGTCTCCTTTACCTGCAGGCTACCAGACCGGACATCACCTATGCAGTGAATGTCCTCAGCCAGTTCGTTGCAGACCCTCGCTAGAGCCACATGAATGCAGCAACTAGAGTCCTGCGGTACTTGAAATCGACTCCAGGACAAGGTATATTGTTACCAAAAGAAGGTGGCATGAACTTATTGTCATATTGTGATGCGGATTGGTTAGGATGTCCTTTGTCAAGAAAGTCTCGAACTGGTTACTTATTGTCTCTTGGAGGAGCACCCATATCATGGAAGTCAAAGAAGCAATCAGTAGTTTCAAGATCAACTGCACAGGCAGAGTACATAGCCATGGCTACTAATGTCAGCGAGGTGATTTGGGCAAGGTGGTTGTTGAGTGAATTAGATGCCAAACAAGGAAAACCAACCGTTTTGTTTTGTGATAACCAGGCGGCTAGGCATATAGCAAATAATCCAGTCTTCCATGAGAGAACAAAGTGTTGTTGCCCAAAATATTTATCCGAAGATTAATACTGCTGGAAGACGGACAACAAACAACAATTGCGGGAGCACTTCCGAGAGAAGATAAATAATATAAGATTTGCCGGGTTTGTTAGGCCCGGGCTTGAATGCTCTCGCGAGATGTTATTAATACAAATATTCGTGGATACAAGTATTAATGAGAGAAATCTAAATACAATGAGTGTAAAAAGACTCTGTTAATCCGGCTCTTGAGCGAAGCTTGGTGTTCTTCGTCCCGCCGATAATCTGCTCGAGGAGAAAAGGCCGGGAGAAGTAAGACCGAAAGAAAGCTGTTGCCAAGAGTTGGAGATTAGCCAAGTGCTTGATGTTTGCTTCTGTATTGTATGAAATCCGTAGGGAGTTGAAGGAAGCTGAAGCCTTTTTTTAGGGTAAAGGTTCGATCTCCTTTTTACAAGTGCTGGGAGCCATGCTTATATAGGGACAGCCGGGTCCTGTCCTTTAGCTGCCGATCGCCTGCCGGCCATTTTAATATTCTGCCGATCGCCTGCCGGCCAATACTTTAATGGGGCGATCCCCTGGGCTGTCAGGCTAAAGTCCAAGGAAGATGCTGGCTGTCCGAATAAAGTCCAATGCAGTGGCTGGCGCCAGCTGGGCGGTCCAATAAGGAGCCATCACGTGTTCGGAGTCAGACTACTACCGCACCGGTAGAGCCACATAACTCACATATCAGGGTATCTCACAACCCAACTCTCTGATACCATCTTCTGTAACACCCCCAAAACCCATTTGGGTTATTACATTGTCGTGGACCCCACACCCAGAGATCCACCAGGCAAACATGACTAAAATACATTAATTTAACCAACAAGGGTGATCACAGTCCCTACCATGATATCCGACACAATATTCCGATAAGGAATTTCAACGACAACGATGGGCCTACATGGCCAAAATAAAAATACAACAACATCCACGAGCATCTGCTCGGGTAATACATAATGACAATGACTGACAAACTCGAGAACACTCCAACTGACTGACCAACATGAACAACTCGGACTAGTATCGCTCGAATGCCTCTTCGCCATCATCATGCCCCCGTGTCTCAACTCTCTCCTCGAAAACACCTAAAACATGAAAACATGTTCCGCCCCCACGGGGTCATTCATCCAGATAATGAACATCAAATACATGTATAACATGATATGCATCCAAAGGCAGAATGAAACGGTACAATGATAATAATAATACGAGATGCTCACAAACCAAGGTAAGAACCAAGCATTCGTGAAACACTATGCCCACGGCATACTATTTATACCTGCTCAACATGTTAGAACATAAGCGCCCAATGGCGAATCATCGATATAGAACACCACAATGAATTACATGAAGATGAAACAAACCAGAATTGAATTAAATATGAATCACAATGCCCGAAGGCTCCAACAAAAATATCAAGACATCACAAGGGCCTGAAAATCACTCAGCCGAAGCTGTCAATCAACACAATCACCTGAACCAAAATAGCCCGAAGTTGTATTAATGAGGGCTAAAGCCACGACACGAAGCCATATCGCAATGAGACCATCTAATGGCCGTGACCTACTGAGATGTAGGTGTTGGGAAACCAACCGCGAAGGTTCAAGCCCCAATCTTACCCATAATGAGATCATAAACATGACTGTGACCTACTGAGTTGTAGGTGTTGGGAAACCAACCGCGGAGGTTCAAGCCCCAAGCTTACCCATAATGAGTTCACCCAGTGACCGTAACCTGCTGAAGTGCAGGTGCTGGGAAACCAACCGCGAAGGTTCAAGCCCCAGACTTACCCATAATTAGATCATAACCATGACCATGACCTACTGAGTTGTAGGTGTTGGGAAACCAACCGCGAAGGTTCAAGCCCCAAGCTTACCCAACGAGCACTAGCCGAGACTAGCCTCCAAAATACAATTAACCACAAACGGCAACGATTCGAAGATTACCGAATTCACAAGAATGGTAGTATGCTGCCTTGAGTTGGCCAACAAAACGACAGTTATTCACGGATGGGCACCGTCCTCGACAGTCCCAATTCAATACCTCGATTGCCTTAGAATGGCCAACCGATAACAATGATGCAGTGGATGATTCAACACTTCGATTGCCTTAGAATGGCCAACCGATAAAAATGATACAATGAATGATTGAACACTTCGATTGCCTTAGAACGGCCAATCGATAACAATGATACGAAGAATGCCTCGGCACCTTTAATCGGTTCCCGACGACAAGGATGAGAAATGAATTACGCCCATGCCTTCAATCGGCCAATACAACATCAATGACAAAACACCAACATCAATAACAATGATTACAATGATGTCCTAGATCGACATCAATATCAACAACAACAATCGATACATCCATACCGCAAACCGGCTATCGACAATAACATTAACAACGAGTATCCCAATGCCTTGAACCGGCCATTAGTGAAAGATAATAAACATTTGGCATAATTGTCGAAGAGTATCGTATCGAACAATCCCTCAATTACAATAAATTCATGAAGAGACTATGTCCCAGAATGTTACAACACATTCATACACATATATGATAACATTAATCTCATTAACTAGTAGAAGTATAAAACTTGGCTCAAACCGACGGCGAGAAAGTCCTTCCACGAGCAACATCCTTGAAGTGATTATCGGTCCTCGAAACAACGTTGAATAACACAATTACCAATGATTCGCTTAATATACGAATCAAGCATGATCACAACCAACTCAAAAGTCGATACAACAATACCCAAACTCATTGAAGCAATTCAACAAACACATTGTAGACAACCTCCAATTGTTTACAACCAATCTCGATTATATTGATACCAAATCTCCAATGAATGATTCAATCTAACAAAACATCTTATATACAGTCAATATTCTCATAGGAATACACAATTCGAGATTCCAACAACATCTAATCGAAACCCCCAATTCCAAAATTAACATCCAACATATTCTTGAATAATCCTCCAACAATCCAATGATAATTTATAAAAACTCATAATCATATGTATATCCCTTCACATATCATGATTACAACATCCAAATCATCATATTCCCATTGAAAAATCGAAATCTAGGGTTTGAAGAAATTACCTTAGATTTAGGATGAAGAATCCAAAAGGATGTTGTTAATCTACACCAAGAATTCAAGGAGGATGAAATATCTGAGATTGATTATCATAAATGCCCAAAAATCGCCCACAAGATCGCCCAAGGAGAGTAGAAGGAAGGAGAATGATGAAATGAGCATTCATCTCACAAAATCCGCTGAAATAAGCTAAACTGCACTGTGTGCCGCGGCACAGGCTGAGTGTGCCGCGGCCCATGGCCAAAAAAAGCCCAGCAATCAGCTTAGTGCCGCTGCCCATCCATCAGGGTCCATGGCCCGCGGTACAGCCCGCTCCAGTACCAAAAGGCACATGGTGCAGTTTTAGCTATTTCGACAATAACTCTTTCGTCTGGACTCCGATTGACTCACCGTTTGAACCATTGGAAAGCTAACTTTATGCTCTATAATATTGAAATGATTCAGAATTTTTGGAGTTTCCAAGAATTAATGGTGATTTTATAAAGTCGAACTCATACGTGGAAAAGTCGCTTAAGAACACAGAACTCAACAAAACGACACTGAGACGAACTCGGATGACAAAAATTGTAGAATTAATCATTCTCGGAATGACGAAACGGTCATAAAAGAGTCACTAATATGGACTTCCGCCAAAAAAAGAAAATTACTGGAAATCAAAATTGCGGATATTACACGAGGGGAGTAAGATGAGAAAAGAATTTACAACAAGATAGTAGGAAGGCACAACATACAAGTCGTATTATGAATATTACAACCATAATTGAATCATCAATCGATATAGTACGGCTATACCACCAACCATTTAAGCATTCATAAGCACACATAATATATAAAATGTACTAACTATCGACTATCGATAAGTTATATAATATATATAATATGCCAAATATCGACAATCGATAAGTAATAAAGTTCTGAGGGCCAAAACATCGAACCAGGTAAAATGGGAAATTAATTTCCAGGAATACACGAAGAGAACGAGCCCGAAATGGATCCGAAAGTGGCTTGGACCGCGGTCCGAATAGCCTGGACCGCGGTCCCTTGGTCCATACTGCACGGCACACAGGCCAGGACACAGGCCAGCACACAGGCCAGGACCGCGGTCCCTTCCCCAGACCGCTCGGCAGCCAGTTTCAACACTCCATCAGGTATATTTTTTGAGTTTTTAAGTATACATCTTATGTATACATCTTATTTATATAACAACTAATACCTTTTGAGCAATATAAATGTATAAATCAAGTAGATCAAATATATATTCATACAAACTCGGGATCAAAATATTATTATGTTCATATGAAAATTTGAAAGAAGCATAATCTATACATAAACAAATTTATGTTCATATGCACCTCTTAAAATTCATAATCCTAACATAAAATTTATATGTAGATCAAATCATATGTTCTTTGATTCTTGGATTATTAGTAGAACTAAATCATCACATGAATCTCCATATATCAAAGAACCATATATGTCAAGATCAAACATATAAATCAAAATATATATATCACCATATACATATTAAGATAGGCATCACACACACACACACACACACACACACACACACACACACATATATATATATATATATATATATATATATTTATATATATATATATATATATATCGAAACATAAATCTATTAAAATTATATATATCACCATATATATAAATATACATCGATATAATTTATTTATCATATATATAAACATCATACGTCACATATATGAACTTCATATATCAACATATATGAAAATCGAAACAATGAAAATATACTAGTCGCTCTGATACCACTGTTGGATTTTTATAGAACTAATAAGATTTATGATCTCATCATATATCGAAATTGTGCAGCGGAAGTATAAATATAATATGTAAAACCCTCCGAGGATCCAAGTATATTATCAAAGTACGAAGAACAAGATTGTTTCCTCTTGTAGCGTGTTTTTTATTGAGCCTTCTAGAGACGTTGCATGAAGCGAGCGTCCTCTACGGTATCCACACAACGAACAAGTCCCGAGCATCTAACGGATTACTAGCTCCAATCCAATAAAGATTTGACTTAAATCAATTTGAATATAGATATGTTCTTGATTATGGTAAGAACAAGAACACCAAGAATTTTATTCAAATGTTCTTGAACTTTGATCTAAAATAACAACTATGAATCTTATTCAATATATTATTAAAGATCAAACTAACAAGATAACATGAAGATAAGATGAGTATTCTAAATACTTTTCTTGATCAAAGAATCAATCTTCAAAGATATGAAGATATATGCCTGATCATTTTGATTATTTAACTCTTGAATATTATCTTCAATACTTTTTGAGAGAGAAATATCAAAATCAGATTTTTGATTCTCTCTACACAAAGTATGTCTTCTCTTGTGTTTGTTCAAGTGTGAGGGCTATCACAAGACACTATTATATATCCCTCTACATGGCTAAGGGTTCACCAACCCTTTCACCAACCATAATCAACCGGAACAAATTAGCTGCTCTGCTCGTTTAAGTGTGTGACCCTGTAGGTTCTAATTAATACGGCAATGAGTAAAAAACAATTTTACGACTCATAAATCATAAGCGGACTCTAGCTACACATTATGACTACCCGCGTTAAAAGAATTAATTCGACGGCACTAACGAAATTCCGTTACTGTATAATATTTAATCCTCTCATCGCACGATATCCCAATTAACCATAAGGCATGGAAAAGTAGACCTTATATAGCTTAATTAATTTTCTTGATCTCAAGTTACGATTGTCCAATTCAAATATTTATCAATAACTCTTTATTGATCAATTTGAGCATGGCCATGCATTTAAACAATTTAACATATCAAGGGCCCATGTATATATTCTCCATTTTATAGGAGGGACAAGTCCCATCTTGTAACACCCCCAGAATACATCCATAAATGTTACACGCCGCAGGCCCTTCTTACAAGGATCTACAAGGCTAAACTCTACTAGACTACAAAATAATTGACCGACCGGGGTCAATCTAAATACAACGCAGACCGACAAGGTCATTAAACAATTCAGAAAAAAATGAACTTTACATCTCAATGACAAAAATAAACTTGAACACAGGAAAGAACGACAACTCAATTTAATAAATAAAAACTACACCCATGCAAGGGTGAATACTCGAACGACAGAGAATTACCGACCAAATGAAACAAAAGAAAAGACTCTGACTCTGGTGTGATTAGTATCATTGTCCTTCATCTCCTTTCCACTAATCCGTGATCGCTCCCGAGTGCCAAAACTCGAGCGTAATGCACCCCCCGAAAACTCGGGGGTTAGCAAACTTGAGTTTTGCTAGTGCAAGTACATAATATACAAGATATACGAATAATAACAACACAAAACTCAACAGTCGTGAAACCTTAACACAAACCACACATTTAAATGGTCAACACAGAATAGCATTACATACACAAGGTGAAAGATAATCACATTGTCATATTCTCCTTACAGAACATAATACCAATGAAACTTTAAACGAGCCCAAGGAGTCATAAAAATCCCTTTATAGAAAAGGAAAAGTATTTTGATAAGAAAGTTCGAAAACATTAATATTGACTCGGGCCATCTTGGGGTTTTGAAAATCAAATGGAAATACTTTAGAAAATACTTCAAAAGCTCTCGGGTCCTTGACCCAACGTGTGGAAAACAATTTGCAAGAAAAACCATTACAACGTTATTTGGGGTCCTCGACCCAAATGGTAAAGCACTATCATAAGCGAATCATTACAACATCTCACGGGGTTCTCGGCCCAATCCAAATGATATCAACACGATATCAAATCTCAACATCTCACGGGGTCCTCGACCCAATACACAGAATAATCGACACAGTACAATCAAAGGCACAACCTCTCATTCGATAAAACCTGCTCAAGACCCCTGATTAATTAACCCTCGGAGATCTCGTCAAATATCCTTGGTTAATTAACCCTGATACCAACATTTAAAACAAGTTGCAAAGATTTAAATTTCGAAAAAATCATTTGGTAACGGGGTCTTAGCTATCACTCATAATCTATTCGCCAATACGCAACTATGCAAAATAAACAATAACTCGCACGTTATTCATCAAGACTTAGCACATTAGGCCTTCAACACTATCAATCAATACTATATAAATATCCTTATATCGTAACTCAGCCGAAAATACAAACATTACCATATTACCTCTATAAACATCATTCGTACTTTAGTCTAAGTTGAGTACGTCGACTAATATTGGTATGAATCACCCAACATTTATCTCCATATGTATATTTATATACATATACATATATCTATACATATATCCACTCATATCTATATATATATATATATATATATATATAACATAAATGCAGATATTCATAACATGATTCATATACTTCAGCAACAATGATTTTACGTAATTATAATTCGTATATCAAGGTACTTGCCTTGGTAATCTCTCTCGAATATTCCGGAAATACAGCTGATTGGAACAATCCGGAACTCCAACGGAAACGACGATCGGAAAGGCTCAACACTGGATTATCGTAGGAATTTCATCCTTAATACCCTATCATTAAATAAACAATCAATCAAATGAGGAAAAGCATAAAGAGATGGCCGAACCCTAACTGTTCTCTTCGTAACGTACGTTACACACATACGTAACGTACGTTACGTCTGCACGTTAGCGCACGTAAGCTACAAGGATTAGCGCACGCTAAGCATGCATTGACGATTCTACCTGATTGGGCATTGCCTTGCCTGAGGGTATAACGTACGTAATGCATAGAGCTTAACGTACGTTATATTCACACATATCATACTGATGTGAATCAGAATGACCCTATGGTGTTAATGTCTACGAATTCCCGGTTAATCCTCCCATCATAAGACTTACTCCAAATCTCGATTATAGATCCTCAAAGGTAGTTCGGAAAATCTGAGGTTGTTATCAACATTAAGTCTATGATCATTATGGAAACACCATACAATATGGTTTATTAATCTCAGAAAACTTACCTTACTTGATCATCATAACAAGAATCGAACTATAATGTTCTTAACTCGGGTAACTAAAGCATGAACATTACAACTTCCAAAAACATGATGTTCGTATAAAAATCATCTATGGAGCTTAATAATCCCGGTGGTATGTTCATAACATCCTTAAGAACACGAATTCAAGGTTGAGGTAGCATTAACATACCTTAATATGAAAGAAACGCAAAGACAATAGGTAGCATCCAACTCCGATTGTTTGAATATCAATCCAAGATGTTTCGTAACTTAAATGATCGAGTTAATGTGATCTATATGTGTTTTAGAGGGCTGGAGACTCTCTAGAAATGAATGAAAACGAAGTACAAGTGAAAGGGACGAAGTGAAATGAAATGGGGTGTTGTCCATATATATAATATCTTGAGCTTTACGTACGTTAGCCTTAGCCATTTACGTACGTAATCGACTTAGCGCACGCTACCATTCGATGTTAGCGTACGCTATCGTTCACTGATAGCTTACTCTCTCATTCTGTACTAGCTTACGTACGTTACTCCCTATGTATTACGTACTTAAGCTACACACATTAGCTTACGCTAGTTACAAACCTTAGCGTACGTTAACACCCGTTGACCCCAAAACTGTCCAGGTTCATCCGCGGGAATCTTTCCGAGCCCCACCACCAGTCGTCCATGTGCTAACCAGTCTGTTCAATTATTGACCTCCTTACGTACGCTACGTCAAGCTCGTAGCGTACGCTATCTCCAGTTCGTAACGTACGTTATGCTTACCGGTTAGCGTGCGTTACGACGTAGTTGCATGCGAAGTATTAAAAGTTGATATTATCATGCATGAGGATATGAATACGGAAACGATCGTACTTCGATTATTGATAACACCAATTCAGGTAATACAGGGTTCAACTATGGATGAAAATACCCAACAATTTATCCGGATATTACATACTATCCCTCTTAAAAGAAGTTTCGTCCCGAAACTTAAAGTAGAGTGGTGGAACAACCAAGGAAAAATAACTGCTTGTTCAGCCCCAAAACATCACGAGCGATGCGTGAAAGCAAGGTTCTAAAAATACAATGATTGGACCTAGGAAGTATCAGGCATGTCAATTGAGGCGATAAATTACACGTGAACATGAGAAGTTAGAGTGGAGAAGTAGAAGCTCACGGAATTAAGGAAATTCACAAACGGCTCAGACGTACTAAAATCGCGTGTCGAGCTCGACCCACCGTATTCAAGTTCATAACACATTGGAAATATTAATCGCACGAATGGGAACAAATAGTTTCGAACAAAATTCTGCAAAGATTAAGTTCAGATGTGAATAGACCACAATAATTCACGGAGTCTAACAAATCGGTTCTGAAATTCGTTCGAATGATGGTAGGTTCAGTAGAACATGGTAGTTTGAAATTGTCAAGAGGATCACAAATGAATCATCAATAATGAAAGTCTCCCAACATCGAAAATACTAAGAAGAGCACGGGTACTACGTGTCCCCGTACTAAGAAGACATGTCAGCCCCGAAACTTAAAACAGCAGGAGTTGGAAACGAAAAGCAATAAAAATGAAAAACAATCAAAGTCACGATTGTTGGAAACAGCAACGACTAGAACACATCACAAAATCTTCATTCGCCTATGATAGGCTCTTCAGCAGAAGACATAAGGTTTCGGGACATTCTCCGGCCACTTGCTCTGCTCACCGACAGAGTAGCATTCTTTGCCAATTCAGAAATTATCTCACAATGTTTCTCACGATGGCCTTCACACCCGCACCGATGACAAGTCAAGAGTGGGGAGGGACAGTTTACACGGATGTGTCCCGTACGGTTGCAGTTGAAGCACACTCTCTTCTTACCGGGAGTCACCGATGCTGGTTGGGGATTCCCAATGCTCATTCTCGACCGCGAAGACGACGCATTCGAACGACGTGGGGGTTTGAGAACCTTAGTCTCGTCACCGCCCAAAAATTCTCCAGATGTCCTCGGTCTCTTTTCTCCGCTCGTTGGCTCGGTCACCGAGGAGGTTTCATAGGTTATCGTCTGATCTTGATATTCCTTCACCGTAACATGAATCGTTGTCGTACGAACCACCTCACCGCTTCCGCTTCCTATATTACGTCTACATCCGCCAGGGATCGTCATGCTAATACAGATAGTACCGTTTATTGTTATCACATAGTTGGTTGTACGATATACCACAATTATCAACATAAGGTTTAATTAGCATCCTTAGAATAACGGTAATATCGTAAAGCATGAATTTTTTCTGAAATCAACTTCCAATCCTTCGTCTAGGATGATCATTATGCGTATGATTTTAATGAAAAAAAAATTTTTGAAACAAAAGCCAAGTCACGTTGTGCTCAAAACTTGTAAATACTGTCCTTTGTTGTAAGAGGAAGTTTATACAATGACTCTAAAAAAAATTTTATTTTCGAGTAATGCCTACAAGAAAATTGAAAATCAAATTATAACTAGTTTGAAATATTTCAAAAATGTTGAGTCCCAAATACCACAATTTTGAAAATCCTTCTTCTTTTACCAAAATATTTATTCGAAAGAATTTTTCACCAAAATACGTGACCATTCGACACGACTACATTAAATCATGAGGTTCACAATGTTAGAAAAATTTTAAAACACTACTTTGAAATCTTCGTAATTCGGCCCGGAAATATTACATGCCGGGGATTCTGCGCCGGAACCTACAGGCTAAAAACCATTTAAAAATCATTTCAAAATATGCCAAAAAGCTGATGACGGTAGCATTTTCCAAAACTTACAAAATCATTTGTAAAATATTAAATACCGTCATAAAAATACCGATAAAATGTGCAAGACTAAAATGCCAAAATGTCAAGAGTCATTTCAAAATACTCACGCAACGGATAAAATTAACACTCAAAGATTTATCCTGCTGAAATGCAGAAATCGATAAATATGTTCGACTACCGAAGTATACTACATAACCATTCTCACTCGAACCGTATACGCAGGTGATATCGTAAAACAATATAATCTCTAACAAGTTCAAACCCTAGGTTCACGTTAAGCACAATATAATCAAATACGTATATAAGGGGACTTACGATTCGGGAGGCTTACCATCACGGATTGCTTGAAGATGATGTTGGAACCACGATACTAATCACAACTCTGACGTACGCGACTTATACAAGACATGGACTTGACCCAACGGCCTAGGTTTTTCGCAAACCTAAGCTCTGATACCATATTTGTAACACCCCCAGAATACATCCGTAAATGTTACACGCCGTAGGCCCTTCTTACAAGGATCTACAAGGCTAAACTCTACTAGACTACAAAATGATTGACCGACCGGGGTCAATCTAAATACAACGCAGACCGACAAGGTCATTAAACAATTCAGAAACAAATGAACTTTACATCTCAATGACAAAAATAAACTTGAACACAGAAAAGAACGACAACTCAATTTAATAAATAAAAACTACACCCATGCAAGGGTGAATACTCGAACGACAGAGAATTACCGACCAAATGAAACAAAAGAAAAGACTCTGACTCTGGTGTGATTAGTATCATTGTCCTTCATCTCCTTTCCAGCCAATCCGGTGACTGCTCCCGAGCTGCCAAAACCTGAGCGCGTAACAGGCACCCACCCCCCGAAAACTCGGGGGTTAGCAAACTAGAGTTTTGCTAGTGCAAGTACATAATATACAAGATATACGAATAATAACAACACAAAACTCAACAGTCGTGAAACCTTAACACAAACCACACATTTAAATGGTCAACACAGAATAGCATTACATACACAAGGTGAAAGATAATCACATTGTCATATTCTCCTTACAGAACATAACACCAATGAAACTTTAAACGAGCCCAAGGAGTCAGAAAAATCCCTTTATATAAAAGGAAAAGTATTTTCATAAGAAAGTTCGAAAACATTAATATTGACTCGGGCCATCTTGGGGTTTTGAAAATCAAATGGAAACACTTTAGAAAATACTTCAAAAGATCTTGGGTCATTGACCCAACGTGTGGAAAACAATTTGCAAGAAAACCATTACAACGTTACTTGGGGTCCTCGACCCAAATGGTAAAGCACTATCATAAGCGAATCATTACAACATCTCACGGGGTTCTCAGCCCAATCCAAATGATATCATCACGAGATCAAATCTCAACATCTCACGGGGGTCCCAATACACAGAATAATCGACACAGTACAATCAAAGGCACAACCTCTCATTCGATAAAACCTGCTCAAGACCCCTGATTAATTAACCCTCGGAGATCTCGTCAAATATCCTTGGTTAATTAACCCTGATACCAACATTTAAAACAAGTTGCAAAGATTTAAATTTCGAAAAAATCATTTGGTAACGGGGTCTTAGCTATCACTCAAATATCCGTTACCAATAAGCATGCCAGGCACCTCCCTTGCACACCTGTGTACCGGCGTTCACTCCACTATATTGGCCGCCCATTGCACATGTCACCGCGCCGGCGTTCACTCCCACAGGAGCCGCCCCTTGCTCGTGCATTAAGTAACACCGGTGTTCACCAATCATATGGAGCCGCTCATTGCAGTGTACATCAGGCCGGAGTGCACGCCCCGCCCTCAGAGGTACCGGATATGACGTCTCTCATAACAAGTATTCACATTATTACAAACACCAAGCACACAGTCAACCGTTACAACAATTATCAAATCAGTTCCTCAATTCTCATAATCTATTCGCCAATACGCAACTACGCAAAATAAACAATAACTCGCACGTTATTCATCAAGACTTAGCACATTAGGCCTTCAACACTATCAATAAATACTACATAAATATCCTTATATCGTAACTCAACCGAAAATACAAACATTACCATATTACCTCTATAAACATCATTCGTACTTTAGTCTAAGTTGAGTACGTCGACTAATATTGGTATGAATCACCCAACATTTATCTCCATATGTATATTTATATACATATACATATATCTATACATATATCCACTCATATCTATATATATATAACATAAATGCAGATATTCATAACATGATTCATATACTTCAGCAACAATGATTTTACGTAATTATAATTCGTATATCAAGGTACTTGCCTTGGTAATCTCTCGCGAATATTCCGGAAATGCAGTTGATTGGAACAATCCGGAACTCCAACGGAAACGACGATCGGAAAGGCTCAACACTGGATTATCGTAGGAATTTCATCCTTAATATCCTATCATTAAATAAACAATCAATCAAACGAGGAAAAGCATAAAGAGATGGCCGAACCCTAACTGTTCTCTTCGTAACGTACGTTACACACATACGTAACGTACGTTACGTCTGCACGTTAGTGCACGTAAGCTACAAGGATTAGCGCACGCTAAGCATGCATTGGACAGTTCTACCCAGTTCAGACGACTGCCTTGCCTGAGGGTATAACGTACGTAATGCATAGAGCTTAACGTACGTTATATTCACACATATCATACTCATGTGAATCAGAATGACCCTATGGTTTTGATGTCTACGAATTCCCGGTTAATCCTCCCATCATAAGACTTACTCCAAATCTCGATTATAGATCCTCAAAGGTAGTTCGGAAAATCTGAGGTTGTTATCAACATTAAGTCTATGATCATTATGGAAACACCATACAATATGGTTTATTAATCTCAGAAAACTTACCTTACTTTATCATCATAACAAGAAACGAACTATAATGTTCTTAACTCGGGTAACTAAAGCATGAACATTACAACTTCCAAAAACATGATGTTCCGATAAAAATCATCTATGGAGCTTAATAATCCCGGTGGTATGTTCATAACATCCTTAAGAACAAGAATTCAAGGTTGAGGTAGCATTAACATACCTTAATATGAAAGAAACGCAGAGAAAAGAGGTAGCATCCAACTCCGATTGTTTGAATATCAATCCAAGATGTTTCGTAACTTAAATGTTCGAGTTAATGTGATCTATAGGTGTTTTAGAGGGCTGGAGACTCTCTAGAAATGAAGGAAAACGAAGTACAAGTGAAAGGGATGAAGTGAAATGAAATGGGGTGTTGTCCATATATATAATATCTTGAGCTTTACGTACGTTAGCCTTAGCCATTTACGTACGTAATCAACTTAGCGCACGCTACCATTCGATCATAGCGTACGCTATCGTTCACTGATAGCTTACTGTCTCATTCTGTACTAACTTACGTACGTTACTCCCTATGCATTACGTACGTAAGCTACACACATTAGCGTACGCTAGTTACAAACCTTAGCGTACGTTAACACCCGTTGACCCCAAAACTATCCAGGTTCATCCGCGGGAATCTTTCCGTGCCCCACCACCAGCCGTCCATGTGCTAGCCAGTCTGTTCAATTATTGACCTCCTTACGTACGCTACGTCTAGCTCGTAGCATACGCTATATCCAGTTCGTAACGTACGTTATGCTTACCGGTTAGCGTGCGTTACGACGTAGTTGCATGCGAAGTATTAAAAGTTGATATTATCATGCATGAGGATATGAATACGGAAACGATCGTACTTCGATTATTGATAACACCAATTCATGTAATACAGGGTTCAACTACGGATGAAAATACCCAACAATTTATCCGGATATTACCTACTATCCCTCTTAAAAGAAGTTTCGTCCCGAAACATAAAGTAGAGTGGTGGAACAACCAAGGAAAAATAACTGCTTGTTCAGCCCCAAAACATCACGAGCGATGCGCGAAAGCAAGGTTCTAAAAATACAATGATTGGACCTAGGAAGTATCAGGCATGTCAATTGAGGCGATAAATTACACGTGAACATGAGAAGTTAGAGTGGAGAAGTAGAAGCTCACGGAATTAAGGAAATTCACAAACGGCTCAGACGTACTAAAATCGCGTGTCGAGCTCGACCCACCGTATTCAAGTTCATAACACATTGGAAATATTAATCGCACGAATGGGAACAAATAGTTTCGAACAAAATTCTGCAAAGATTAAGTTCAGATGTGAATAGACCACAATAATTCATGGAGTCTAACAAATCGGTTCTGAAATTCGTTCGAATGATGGTAGGTTCAGTAGAACATGGTAGTTTGAAATTGTCAAGAGGATCACAGATGAATCATCAACAATGAAAGTCTCCCAACATCGAAAATACTAAGAATAGCACGGGTACTACGTGTCCCCGTACTAAGAAGACATGTCAGCCCCGAAACTTAAAACAGCAGGAGTTGGAAACGAAAAGCAATTAAAATAAAAAACAATCAAAGTCACGATTGTTGGAAACAGCAACGACTAGAACACAGCACAAAATCTTCATTCGCCTATGATAGGCTCTTCAGCAGAAGACATAAGGTTTCGGGACATTCTCCGGCCACTTGCTCTGCTCACCGACCGAGTAGCTTTCGTTTCCTATTCGTAAATTATTTCACTATGTGTCTCCCGATGGCCTTCACACCCGCACCGATGACAAGTCAAGAGTGGGGAGGGACAGTTTACACGGATGTGTCGTCTGATTGCAGTTGAAGCACACTCTCTTCTTACCGGGAGTCACCGATGCTGGTTGGGGATTCCCAATGCTCATTCTCGACCGCGAAGACGACGCATTCGAACGACGTGGGGGTTTGAGAACCTTAGTCTCGTCACCGCCCAAAAATTCTCCAGATGTCCTCGGTCTCTTTTCTCCGCTCGTTGGCTCGGTCACCGAGGAGGTTTCATAGGTTATCGTCTGATCTTGATATTCCTTCACCGTAACATGAATCGTTGTCGTACGAACCACCTCACCGCTTCCGCTTCCTATATTACGTCTACATCCGCCAGGGCTCGTCATGCTAATACAGATAGTACCGTTTATTGTTATCACATAGTCGGTTGTACGATATACCACAATTATCAACATAAGGTTTAATTAGCATCCTTAGAATAACGGTAATATCGTAAAGCATGAAATTTTTCTGAAATCAATTTCCAATCCTTCGTCTAGGATGATCATTATGCGTATGATTTTAATGGAAAAAAAATTTTTGAAACAAAAGCCAAGTCACGTTGTGCTCAAAACTTGTAAATACTGTCCTTTGTTGTAAGAGGAAGTTTATACAATGACTCTAAAAAAAAATTTTATTTTCGAGTAATGCCTACAAGAAAATTGAAAATCAAATTATAACTAGTCTGAAATATTTCAAAAATGTTGAGTCCCAAATACCACAATTTTGAAAATCCTTCTTCTTCTACCAAAATATTTATTCGAAAGAATTTTTCACCAAAATACGTGACCATTCGACATGACTACATTAAATCATGAGGTTCACAATGTTAGGAAAATTTTAAAACACTACTTTGAAATGTTCGTAATTCGGCCCGGAAATATTACATGCCGGGGATTCTGCGCCGGAACCTACCAGGCTAAAAACCATTTAAAAATCATTTCAAAATATGCCAAAAAGCCGAACGGTAGCATTTTCCAAAACTTATAAAATCATTTGTAAAATATTAAATACCGTCATAAAAATACCGTTAAAATGTGCAAGACTAAAATGCCAAAATGTCAAGAGTCATTTCAAAATACTCACGCAGCGGATAAAATTAACACTCAAAGATTTATCCTGCAGAAATGCAGAAATCGATAAATATGTTCGACTACCGAAGTATACTACATAACCATTCTCACTCGAACCGTATACGCAGGTGATATCGTAAAACAATATAATCTCTAACAAGTTCATACCCTAGGTTCACGTTAAGCACAATATAATCATATACGTATATAAGGGGACTTACGATTCGGGAGGCTTACCATCACGGATTGCTTGAAGATGATGTTGGAACCACGATACTAATCACAACTCTGACGCGCGCGACTTACACAAGACATGGACTTGACCCAACGGCCTAGGTTTTTCGCAAACCTAAGCTCTGATACCATATTTGTAACCACCCCAGAATACATCCGTAAATGTTAGACGCCGTAGGCCCTTCTTACAAGGATCTACAAGGCTAAACTCTACTAGACTACAAAATGATTGACCGACCGGGGTCAATCTAAATACAACGCAGACCGACAAGGTCATTAAACAATTCAGAAACAAATGAACTTTACATCTCAATGACAAAAATAAACTTGAACACAGAAAAGAACGATAACTCAATTTAATAAATAAAAACTACACCCATGCAAGGGTGAATACTCGAACGACAGAGAATTACCGACCAAATGAAACAAAAGAAAAGACTCTGACTCTGGTGTGATTAGTATCATTGTCCTTCATCTCCTTTCCAGCCAATCCGGTGACTGCTCCCGAGCTGCCAAAACCTGAGCGCGTAATAGCACCCACCCCCGAAAACTCGGGGGTTAGCAAACTAGAGTTTTGCTAGTGCAAGTACATAATATACAAGATATACGAATAATAACAACACAAAACTCAACAGTCGTGAAACCTTAACACAAACCACACATTTAAATGGTCAACACAGAATAGCATTACATACACAAGGTGAAAGATAATCGCATTGTCATATTCTCCTTACAGAACATAACACCAATGAAACTTTAAACGAGCCCAAGGAGTCAGAAAAATCCCTTTATATAAAAGGAAAAGTATTTTCATAAGAAAGTTCGAAAACATTAATACTGACTCGGGCCATCTTGGGGTTTTGAAAATCAAATGGAAATACTTTAGAAAATACTTCAAAAGCTCTCGGGTCCTTGACCCAACGTGTGGAAAACAATTTGTAAGAAAACCATTACAACGTTATTTGGGGTCCTCAACCCAAATGGTAAAGCACTATCATAAGCGAATCATTACAACATCTCACGGGGTTCTCAGCCCAATCCAAATGATATCATCACGAGATCAAATCTCAACATCTCACGGGGTCCTCGACCCAATACACAGAATAATCGACACAGTACAATCAAAGGCACAACCTCTCATTCGATAAAACCTGCTCAAGACCCCTGATTAATTAACCCTCGGAGATCTCGTCAAATATCCTTGGTTAATTAACCCTGATACCAACATTTAAAACAAGTTGCAAAGATTTAAATTTTGAAAAAATCATTTGGTAACGGGGTCTTAGCTATCACTCAAATATCCGTTACCAATAAGCCTGCCAGGCGCCTCCCTTGCACACCTGTGTACCGGCGTTCACTCCACTATATTGGCCGCCCATTGCACATGTCACCGCGCCGGCGTTCACTCCCACAGAGCGCCTGCTCGCGCATTAAGTAACACCTGTTCACCAATCATATGGAGCCGCTCATTGCAGTACATCGTGCCGGAGTGCACGCCCCGCCCTCAGAGGTACCCGGATATGACGTCTCTCATAACAAGTATTCACATTATTACAAACACCAAGCACACAGTCAACCGTTACAACAATTATCAAATCAGTTCCTCAATTCTCATAATATATTCGCCAATACGCAACTACGCAAAATAAACAATAACTCGCACGTTATTCATCAAGACTTAGCACATTAGGCCTTCAACACTATCAATCAATACTACATAAATATCCTTATATCATAACTCAACCGAAAATACAAACATTACCATATTACCTCTATAAACATCATTCGTACTTTAGTCTAAGTTGAGTACGTCGACTAATATTGGTATGAATCACCCAACATTTATCTCCATATGTATATTTATATACATATACATATATCTATACATATATCCACTCATATTTATATATATATAACATAAATGCAGATATACATAACATGATTCATATACTTCAGCAACAATGATTTTACGTAATTATAATTCGTATATCAAGGTACTTGCCTTGGTAATCTCTCGCGAATATTCCGGAAATACAGTTGATTGGAACAATCCGGAACTCCAACGGAAACGACGATCGGAAAGGCTCAACACTGGATTATCGTAGGAATTTCATCCTTAATATCCTATCATTAAATAAACAATCAATCAAACGAGGAAAAGCATAAAGATATGGCCGAACCCTAACTGTTCTCTTCGTAACGTACGTTACACACATACGTAACGTACGTTACGTCTGCACGTTAGCGCAGGTAAGCTACAAGGATTAGCGCACGCTAAGCATGCATTGGACAGTTCTACCCGATTGAGACGATCGCCTTGCACGAGGTATAACGTACGTAATGCATAGAGCTTAACGTACGTTATATTCACACATATCATACTCATGTGAATCAGAATGACCCTATGGTGTTGATGTCTACGAATTCCCGGTTAATCCTCCCATCATAAGACTTACTCCAAATCTCGATTATAGATCCTCAAAGGTAGTTCGGAAAATCTGAGGTTGTTATCAACATTAAGTCTATGATCATTAAGGAAACACCATACAATATGGTTTATTAATCTCAGAAAACTTACCTTACTTGATTATCATAACAAGAATCGAAATATAATGTTCTTAACTCGGGTAACTAAAGCATGAACATTACAACTTCCAAAAACATGATGTTCGGATAAAAATCATCTATGGAGCTTAATAATCCCAGTGGTATGTTCATAACATCCTTAAGAACACGAATTCAAGGTTTAGGTAGCATTAACATACCTTAATATGAAAGAAACGCAGAGACAAGAGGTAGCATCCAACTCCGATTGTTTGAATATCAATCCAAGATGTTTCGTAACTTAAATGATCGAGTTAATGTGATCTATAGGTGTTTTAGAGGGCTGGAGACTCTCTAGAAATGAAGGAAAACGAAGTACAAGTGAAAGGGATGAAGTGAAATGAAATGGGGTGTTGTCCATATATATAATATCTTGAGATTTACGTACGTTAGCCTTAGCCATTTACGTACGTAATCGACTTAGCGCACGCTACCATTCGATCTTAGCGTACGCCATCGTTCACTAATAGCTTACTGTCTCATTCTGTACTAACTTACGTACGTTACTCCCTATGCATTACGTACGTAAGCTACACACATTAGCGTACGCTAGTTACAAACCTTAGCGTACGTTAACACCCGTTGACCCAAAAACTGTCCAGGTTCATCCGCGGGAATCTTTCCGAGGCCCACCACCAGCCGTCCATGTGCTAGCCAGTCTGTTCAATTATTGACCTCCTTACGTACGCTACGTCTAGCTCGTAGCGTACGCTATCTCCAGTTCGTAACGTACCTTATGTGTACCGGTTAGCGTGCGTTATGACGTAGTTGCATGCGAAGTATTAAAATTTGATATTATCATGCATGAGGATATGAATACGAAAACGATCGTACTTCGATTATTGATAACACCAATTCATGTAATACAGGGTTCAACTACGGACGAAAATACCCAACAATTTATCCGGATATTACATACTATCCCTCTTAAAAGAAGTTTCATCCCGAAACATAAAGTAGAGTGGTGGAACAACCAAGGAAAAATAACTGCTTGTTCAGCCCCAAAACATCACGAGCGATGCGCGAAAGCAAGGTTCTAAAAATACAATGATTGGACCTAGGAAGTATCAGGCATGTCAATTGAGGCGACAAATTACACGTGAACATGAGAAGTTAGAGTGGAGAAGTAGAAGCTCACGGAATTAAGGAAATTCACAAACGGCTCAGACATACTAAAATCGCGTGTCGAGCTCGACCCACCGTATTCAAGTTCATAACACATTGGAAATATTAATCGCACGAATGGGAACAAATAGTTTCGAACAAAATTCTGCAAAGATTAAGTTCAGATGTGAATAGACCACAATAATTCACGGAGTCTAACAAATCGGTTCTGAAATTCGTTCGAATGATGGTAGGTTCAGTAGAACATGGTAGTTTGAAATTGTCAAGAGGATCACAGATGAATCATCAACAATGAAAGTCTCCCAACATCGAAAATACTAAGAAGAGCACGGGTACTACGTGTCCCCGTACTAAGAAGACATGTCAGCCCCGAAACTTAAAACAGCAGGAGTTGGAAACGAAAAGCAATTAAAATGAAAAACAATCAAAGTCACGATTGTTGGAAACAGCAACGACTAGAACACATCACAAAATCTTCATTCGCCTATGATAGGCTCTTCAGCAGAAGACATAAGGTTTCGGGACATTCTCCGTCCACTTGCTCTGCTCACCGACAGAGTAGCATTCTTTGCCAATTCAGAAATTATCTCACAATGTTTCTCCCGATGGCCTTCACACCCGCACCGATGACAAGTCAAGAGTGGGGAGGGACAGTTTACACGGATGTGTCCCGTACGGTTGCAGTTGAAGCACACTCTCTTCTTACCGGGAGTCACCGATGCTGGTTGGGGATTCCCAATGCTCATTCTCGACGGCGAAGACGACGCATTCGAACGACGTGGGGGTTTGAGAACCTTAGTCTCGTCACCGCCCAAAAATTCTCAAGATGTCCTCGGTCTCTTTTCTCCGCTCGTTGGCTCGGTCACCGAGGAGGTTTCATAGGTTATCGTCTGATCTTGATATTCCTTCACCGTAACATGAATCGTTGTCGCATTTAACCACCTCACCGCTTCCGCTTCCTATATTACGTCTACATCCGCCAGGGCTCGTCATGCTAATACAGATAGTACCGTTTATTGTTATCACATAGTCGGTTGTACGATATACCACAATTATCAACATAAGGTTTAATTAGCATCCTTAGAATAACGGTAATATCGTAAAGCATGAAATTTTTCTGAAATCAACTTCCAATCCTTCGTCTAGGATGATCATTATGCGTATGATTTTAATGAAAAAAAAAATTTTGAAACAAAAGCCAAGTCACGTTGTGCTCAAAACTTGTAAATACTGTCCTTTGTTGTAAGAGGAAGTTTATACAATGACTCTAAAAAAATTTTTATTTTCGAGTAATGCCTACAAGAAAATTGAAAATCAAATTATAACTAGTTTGAAATATTTCAAAAATGTTGAGTCCCAAATACCACAATTTTGAAAATTCTTCTTCTTCTACCAAAATATTTATTCGAAAGAATTTTTCACCAAAATACGTGACCATTCGACACGACTACATTAAATCATGAGGTTCACAATGTTAGGAAAATTTTAAAACACTACTTTGAAATGTTCGTAATTCGGCCCGGAAATATTACATGCCGGGGATTCTGCGCCGGAACCTACCAAGCTAAAAACCATTTAAAAATCATTTCAAAATATGCCAAAAAGCCGATGACGGTAGCATTTTCCAAAACTTACAAAATCATTTGTAAAATATTAAATACCGTCATAAAAATACCGTTAAAATGTGCAAGACTAAAATGCCAAAATGTCAAGAGTCATTTCAAAATACTCACGCAGCGGATAAAATTAACACTCAAAGATTTATCCTGCTGAAATGCAGAAATCGATAAATATGTTCGACTACCGAAGTATACTACATAACCATTCTCACTCGAACCGTATACGCAGGTGATATGGTAAAACAATATAATCTCTAACAAGTTCAAACCCTAGGTTCACGTTAAGCACAATATAATCAAATACGTATATAAGGGGACTTACGATTCGGGAGGCTTACCATCACGGATTGCTTGAAGATGATGTTGGAACCACGATACTAATCACAACTCTGACACGCGCGACTTACACAAGACATGGACTTGACCCAACGGCCTAGGTTTTTCGCAAACCTAAGCTCTGATACCATATTTGTAACACCCCCAGAATACATTCGTAAATGTTACACGCCGTAGGCCCTTCTTACAAGGATCTACAAGGCTAAACTCTATTAGACTACAAAATGATTGACCGATCGGGGTCAATCTAAATACAACGCAGACCGACAAGGTCATTAAACAATTCAAGAAAAATGAACTTTACATCTCAATGACAAAAATAAACTTGAACACAGAAAAGAACGACAACTCAATTTAATAAGTAAAAACTACACCCATGCAAGGGTGAATACTCGAACGACAGAGAATTACCGACCAAATGAAACAAAAGAAAAGACTCTGACTCTGGTGTGATTAGTATCATTGTCCTTCATCTCCTTTCCAGCCAATCCGGTGACTGCTCCCGAGCTGCCAAAACCTGAGCGTAATAGCACCCACCCCCGAAAACTCGGGGTTAGCAACTAGAGTTTTGCTAGTGCAAGTACATAATATACAAGATATACGAATAATAACAACACAAAACTCAACAAATGTGAAACCTTAACACAAACCACACATTTAAATGGTCAACACAGAATAGCATTACATACACAAGGTGAAAGATAATCACATTGTCATATTCTCCTTACAGAACATAACACCAATGAAACTTTAAACGAGCCCAAGGAGTCAGAAAAATCCCTTTATATAAAAGGAAAAGTATTTTGATAAGAAAGTTCGAAAACATTAATATTGACTCGGGCCATCTTGGGGTTTTGAAAATCAAATGGAAATACTTTAGAAAATACTTCAAAAGCTCTCGGGTCCTTGACCCAACGTGTGGAAAACAATTTGCAAGAAAACCATTACAACGTTATTTGGGGTCCTCGACCCAAATGGTAAAGCACTATCATAAGCGAATCATTACAACATCTCACGGGGTTCTCGGCCCAATCCAAATGATATCATCACGAGATCAAATCTCAACATCTCACGGGGTCCTCGACCCAATACACAGAATAATCGACACAGTACAATCAAAGGCACAACCTCTCATTCGATAAAACCTGCTCAAGACCCCTGATTAATTAACCCTCGGAGATCTCGTCAAATATCCTTGGTTAATTAACCCTGATACCAACATTTAAAACAAGTTGCAAAGATTTAAATTTCGAAAAAATCATTTGGTAACGGGGTCTTAGCTATCACTCAAATATCCGTTACCAATAAGCTCGCACAGCGCCCTTGCACACCTGTGTACCGGCGTTCACTCCACTATATTGGCCGCCCATTGCACATGTCACCGCGCCGGCGTTCACTCCCACAGGAGCCGCCCCTTGCTCGCGCATTAAGTAACACCGGTGTTCACCAATTATATGGAGCCGCTCATTGCAGCGTACATCAGGCTGGAGTGCACGCCCCGCCCTCAGAGGTACCCGGATATGACATCTCTCATAACAAGTATTCACATTATTACAAACACCAAGCCCACAGTCAACCGTTACAATAATTATCAAATCAGTTCCTCAATTCTCATAATCTATTCGCCAATACGCAACTACGCAAAATAAACAATAACTCGCACGTTATTCATCAAGACTTAGCACATTAGGCCTTCAACACTATCAATCAATACTACATAAATATCCTTATATCGTAACTCAACCGAAAATACAAACATTACCATATTACCTCTATAAACATCATTCGTACTTTAGTCTAAGTTGAGTACGTCGACTAATATTGGTATGAATCACCCAACATTTATCTCCATATGTATATTTATATACATATACATATATCTATACATATATCCACTCATATCTATATATATATATAACATAAATGCAGATATTCATAACATGATTCATATACTTCAGCAACAATGATTTTACGTAATTATAATTCGTATATCAAGGTACTTGCCTTGGTAATATCTCGTGAATATTCCGGAAATACAGTTGATTGGAACAATCCGGAACTCCAACGGAAACGACGATCAGAAAGGCTCAACACTGGATTATCGTAGGCATTTCATCCTTAATATCCTATCATTAAATAAACCATCAATCAAACGAGGAAAAGCATAAAGAGATGGCCGAACCCTAACTGTTCTCTTCGTAACGTACGTTACACACATACGTAACGTACGTTACGTTTGCACGTTAGCGCACGTAAGCTACAAGGATTAGCGCACGCTAAACATGCATTGGACAGTTCTACCCAGTTCAGACGACTGCCTTGCCTGAGGGTATAACGTACGTAATGCATAGAGCTTAACGTACATCATATTCACACATATCATACTCATGTGAATCAGAATGACCCTATGGTGTTGATGTCTACGAATTCCCGGTTAATCCTCCCATCATAAGACTTACTCCAAATCTCGATTATAGATCCTCAAAGGTAGTTCGGAAAATCTGAGGTTGTTATCAACATTAAGTCTATGATCATTATGGAAACATCATACAATATGGTTTATTAATCTCAGAAAACTTACCTTACTTGATCATCATAACAAGAATCGAACTATAATGTTCTTAACTCGGGTAACTAAAGCATGAACATTACAACTTCCAAAAACATGATGTTCGGATAAAAATCATCTATGGAGCTTAATAATCCCGGTGGTATGTTCATAACATCCTTAAGAACACGAATTCAAGGTTGAGGTAGCATTAACATACCTTAATATGAAAGAAACGCAGAGACAAGAGGTAGCATCCAACTCCGATTGTTTAAATATCAATCCAAGATGTTTCGTAACTTAAATGATCGAGTTAATGTGATCTATATGTGTTTTAGAGGGCTGGAGACTCTCTAGAAATGAAAGAAAACGAAGTACAAGTGAAAGGGACGAAGTGAAATGAAATGGGGTGTTGTCCATATATATAATATCTTGAGCTTTACGTACGTTAGCCTTAGCCATTTACGTATGTAATCGACTTAGCGCACGCTACCATTCGATCTTAGCGTACGCTATCGTTCACTGATAGCTTACTGTCTCATTCTGTACTAGCTTACGTACGTTACTCCCTATGCATTACGTACGTAAGCTACACACATTAGCGTACGCTAGTTACAAACCTTAGCGTACGTTAACACCCGTTGACCCCAAAACTATCCAGGTTCATCCGCGGGAATCTTTCCGAGCCCCACCACCATCCGTCCATGTGCTAGCCAGTCTGTTCAATTATTGACCTCCTTACGTACTCTACGTCTAGCTCGTAGCGTACGCTATATCCAGTTCGTAACGTACGTTATGCTTACCGGTTAGCGTGCGTTACGACGTAGTTGCATGCGAAGTATTAAAAGTTAATATTATCATGCATGAGGATATGAATACGGAAAAGATCGTACTTCGATTATTGATAACACCAATTCAGGTAATATAGGGTTCAACTACGGACGAAAATACCCAACAATTTATCCGGATATTACACCTCTGGACAAACTAATTCCCTCTACATAAATCGTACCGTATCTAATCAGAAACTATATGGTCTCTTGTTACATAAGACGTTGGTATTGTGTTAAAATATGATACTCGTTATGTAGGAAACTGTAGTGTCTTTAGGTAATAAGGACTTAAATAATATATAACAATCAGAGGAATTATAATGACTTAATCCATATATAATTCTCTTTGTTAGGTCATATCTAATACGATGTCTCTACATGTATGATCTGGAGTATTCCATGAAAAGGAATTTATTTCCAAGAAAAATAATGGGAGTAAAATAACTCTTCATGAGATGAGAGAGCCACAAATAGATACTGAACCTTTAGATAAAACTGATTTAAACTCACATAGAGATGTTGAGACCACTTCTTCTATACCAGCTCCACGTAGGTCTATACGTAATCATCGTGAAACTGATAGATATGAATTTCTCATCACAAATGACAACAATGTGGAACTCATGGATTTAGATGAGCCCACAATCTACAATGAAGCAACTACTAGCATTAAATGTGAAAGTTGGCTTGAATGGATGGAATCCGAAATGCAATCCATGTATGATTATCAAGGATGGACTTTAATTGATCTTCCTGAAGGTTCCAAAGCAATTGGTTGCAAATGAATCTTTACAAAGAAAAAGGACATGGATGATACTGTACAAATATACAAATCACGACTCGTGGAGAAAGGATACAGATAGACTCATGGTATTGACTATGATGAAACTTTTTCACCAATCGTAATGATGAAATCAATTAGAATTATACTTGCCATAACAGCATATTATGACTATGAGATATGGCAAATGGATGTCAAAACCGCTTTTCTTAATGGGAAGTTAGATGAGGATGTGTATATGATACAGCAGGAAGGTTTTGTCGGTCCTAATAATCCTAAGCATATCCATGGGACTTGTCCAGAGGGGACTTGTCTTTCCTGTAAAACAGAGAAGATATCCACGGGCCCTTGATAAGTTAAATTATTTAAATGCATGGCCATATGCTCAAATTGATCAATAAAGAGTTATTGATAAATATTTGAATTGGACAATTGTAACTTGAGATCAAGCATATTAATTAAGCTATATAAGGTCGACTTTTCCATTCGTTATGCTTAATTAGGATATCACGCGAAGAGAGGATTAAATATTATACAGTAACGGGATTTCGTTTATGCCGTCGAATTAATTCTTTTAATGTGGGTAGTCATAATGTCTAGCTAGAGGTCGCTTATGATTTATGAGTCGTAAAATTGTACTTATCCTCATTGCCATATTAATTAGAACCTACATGGTCACACACTTAAATCAGCAGAGCAGCTATTTTGTTCCGGTTGATTATGGTTGGTGAAGGGGTTGGTGAACCCTTAGCCATGTATAGGGCTATATAATAGTGTCTTGTGATATCCCTCACACTTGCCCAAACACAAGAGAAGACATAATTTGTGTAGAGAATCAAAAATATGATTTTGATATATCTCTCTCAAAAAGTCTTGAAGATAATATTCAAGAGTTGAATAATCAAAAGGATCATGCATATATCTTCATATCTTTGAAGATTGATCCTCTGATCAAGAAAAGTATTTAGAATACTCATCTTATCTTGTGAGTGTTGGGATTCGGTGCCTAAATCAAAGGCCCAGCAGAATCGGTAAAATGAAAATTAATTCGATCCGAACCCCTACGAGGATCGATCGAGCTACGTATATACGAATATTAAATGAACAAAGGAAGATTCGAAATCATACCCTTGTAGTCCGTCGATTAAATGGTGTCCTCTTGAGAGATTCCCCAAACTTTAGTTGTTCTCCATGAATCCAATCCGCTCCAAGCTCTTGAATGATCCAACGCCGAAAGTACCGCATCTCTACTTGCCACGCGCCGGAGAAACGAACGGAATGACGATCACCCAATTAACCTCCAAGGTTACGGCTAGAATCAGATGACGAATCTATGTATATTAAGATTATTACACTCTATGTGTTTTAATCTTACTCTCTCTATTTTCTCCAAGAAAATTTCAAGGACTAGATGAAGAAGAAGAAGAACAAGAAGACATGGAAAAACTATTTTTCCTTTCTCTCTCTCTAAAACTCACGGATGTATTGCCAAGAGTGGTGTGAGGGATTGTCTTCTCTTCTTTTTATTCTTATTTTCTAATCGCCTTGGGGTCAAACTGCTGAGAAATACGATATTCACCTGGTTGAAGACTTTTACCTCAACGCCGCCATTCGCTTTTTGTCGTTGGCCCAGGGAGGTCACGTTGCTGACATTACCGCTACCATTCAAGGAGTAGAGATCTGTATCGATCGAAATCTTCTCCAGAATATTTACAGGCTACATGCTGATGGCCTGACCATGGAAGAACTTGAGACTTTTGCATCTCAAGAGCTGATAACGAAGTATTATGGGCTGTTCACTGGCTCAACTGTTGTTGACATGGTTCACACCACATGTCACAAGAAGAATTTTTGCCGGCCATACGTGTATTTACATGATTTTTGTTGCAGGATCATCGAGAATCGAACTGGTGCATTCGAAATGTGCACTAATCTGAGATTCAGGATGATGGTTGCAATTTTGACCTGTGAAAAGGTCAACTGGTGCCAGATAATCTTGAAATGCTTGCAGGAGGAAATATCCAAGCCTGCCACCCAAAAGAAGTCATTTGGTTTAATTTTAAACCATATTTTGACGAAATGCGGACTTTCGCAATCCGCTGATGCAAAGAAAAATAGCTCCCGGATATACTTAGGAGGCGTCAAGCCTTCGGCGTATAACCCGAGCACTCTGGTCTGCAACCACCCTAAAATCCAAAGTATGCCCGTGTCTGAAGATCCAAGGGATATTTCTTTGAAGTCCCAGGATGTGGAGACTTCAAGGAAGAGGAAAAGATCTCACAGCAAGACACCCATTGCTGGTGAGAAGCCGAAAAGGAAGCTAAAGAGGCTTTCTAAAGCTAAATCCACCAAAACCTCCGAAGAAGTTTCTACCGTGGCGCAACCCACTGAAAAACTGCCCCAGGGCCCAACCCCTGTGGAAGAGGTGCTCTCTACTGTATCGATAGTAGATCCTGAGCCTTTGGCGGCTAAGACGGATGAACGGACATCTGCCAACTTAGAAGACTCTAGCGAGTCGGCTGCCCCTTTGGAGCCAAAAGCTACTTCTCCTATGCGGGATTCCACACCCGTACAGGATCAATCTTCCTTCAGGGCACCATCCCCTGTAAGGAATCCCACTTCCCTACAGGATCCCACACCTGTAGAGGAACCCCTCGCTACAGCGGATTCAGACGTTGTATGCAGTCCTTCCCCGGACACAATTATCAACAAAACCCTTCTCTCTGTGCAGATTGATCATGCGTATGAAAGATTCCTTAAATGGAAAAGCTACAGGCTAGCTCCGTATGACACCTTATACAACTGGAGCGAATGGAGCCATGAAGAGAAATTTGTATTGGAAGTGACGGACTCAACACAGGTTGAAGCCCTGATCCAATAGGACAATCTCTACTGCAAGGAACTGATTGAAAGCCATTTATTGCAAAAATCTGACGCAAGAAGAAAAGGAAAAGATAAGTCCGAGGACTCTCCCCAAAATCCAAAAGATGACGATGACTCAGACGACGATGATGATGCTTTACAAGCTGGTCTGAGAATGAGTCGTGAGGAGGCTCAAGACAGAGATGCCTCTCAACCCAAGGATGACGAAGGGCCATCAAATCGAAGTGAGCCCCCTTTGCCACAGCAAGAGAACATTCCTGGCAATGAGGAATCAGTCCCTCAAGTTGAGGAAGAAGAAATAGTTTTGGAACAGGCACCCGAGCCTGCCGCCGCTCAAGAAGAAGAAGTTGTTACTGAGAGACAACAGGAGGAATCAGTCCCTCCTGTATCCATGTCTACAGACGCACCTTCGCAATAGGAGGACACAACACCCCCTGCCGCCGAACCCTCAAATGCTGCTCCCGCCCCATAAACCATGGAATCCGAGGACGGTAATATACCTGAGGATGTCCAACTCAATTCACGCCCAAATGTGAATCTGAGGAGGTTGAATGGATCCGAAGATTTTTCCAAACCGGATTCTCCCAGCACAGCTGCTAGGAAAGAGCGCCTGCGTGCTCTTGGTCTTCAAACTGTCTTCATCCAGGATGCAGTCAATGCCCTATACTCAGTTGAAAAAGCTCTTAATTGGATGCACACCTCTGTTGTCGAAGAGATGACTACATTACAGCATGAAGTCTCTCGCGTAGTAGAAGCCTTCGCTGTATTTCCAGAAGTATTCAAGCAAGCCCTGAAGATCATGCAAGAGAAGCAAGAGCAACTCCTAAGGGAAGAGGCATCCAAAATGCGCATTTCTGAGGCCAAGACCACAGCTGCTATGATCGAAACCACTTCTCACTTGAGAGCCCACGACAAAAGTATCAAGGATATGTCGGAGGTGCTTTCCACCCTTGTAGAAAGAATGTCAAACATTGAGACGAAATAAGATGCCGCACTGGAGATCCTAGGATGTCTTGATGACGCCAAAAAGGGGGAAGAAATGAGAGAAGCTGCTAGGAGAATAAGGTTACAACATGAAAGGGAATTTAATGCTGCTCAAGACAGCATTACCGCTGAATTGAACAAGCTAGCCCCTCCCTCTCAAAGTTTTAAGATTTCAGGCTCCCGACCTGAATTTCATGATCCAAATGTCCCGTGGCAAAGCTTAATCCAAAGACCTTCTGAAATTCATCTGCCAACCAGCCGCCATCCAACTGCCGAAGAGGTGAAGCAATGGAGGAAGAATGAACTGATGAGGTACTTTGTTAAACTCGTCAGGGAATCCGCCATCTTCAAAAGTTATAAGACTTTAGCGGAGGCTGCAGACAAATTCTCGAAGATGTTAGAAGAAGGAAAACTCCCTCTCCAGCTAGATATGAAATCCAAGCATAAAAGACGAGATCAGATCACCCATCCAGAAGACTGGATTCTTGCCTTTGACAGATCCTATGAAGGTAGAGCTATATACCTAGATCGAGGCAACGATTCCCTACAGCACTGGTGGCGTGGAACCGAGAATGATCCAGGGAAAAAGCCATGGAGACATGCGAACTATAGGAGCTGAAATCATTGTAATATTGTTTCTTTTTATAATTTTTCCTTCAAAACAGCAAACCATGTACTCTATTTTTTTTTTTGGAATATCAATAAAAGTGTTTGTTTGTCTTGAAAGATTACAACTCGTAATCTACTGTGTTGATACATGATTACATAACTTAAATTGTTGAGATAACAATCACAAGTATAGAAACTTGTTTGAAAATTAAGTTGTACGAACTTGTCTACGAACAGTTCATAATTTCAGTTGTATACATTTAGAATACATTGTAAGATTGTGCCTGCGCGCCAATCATAAGCTTAAGTTGTAAAAATTCTTAGCTGTATCGAACTCGCCTGCGAGCAGTTCATAGATTAGACTAAGTTGCTGAAAGACAGACCTTTTGACAGAAGACCAAGAAATCTGCCTGAAATCATCGAGAAAGTCATAAGCTTCATGAAGAAGGTTTTGGCATCATCAAGAAGACTTGAAAGTTTTAAAGTCTTGGCAAATTGTCAAAAAGGGGGAAATTGTTGGGAAAACAAAAACCCTGTATCGAAACAGCCGGGATATTCAATCCCTATATCGAATGGTGTTGATAAGAGGTTTTGACATATATGCCAATCCTCAATACAGTAAGGAAAATGTATCGATAAAGTTGAAATGTCAACCTGTATCGAAGACTTGTCTCGAATCCAGCATATAGTGGAACATTTCAGTACAGCAAAGAAGTCTTATAAAGACCAAGTATGGAAACTGTCTCGAATCACCAATACAGTGATCTTCCATACAGCTCTCAACAGGACAAAGAAGGAATCTTCAGAAGTCAAGTCCCGTTGATGAAGAAGTATTTAAATACTCAAGGATAAAGTATTTAAATACTGTCAGTCAACAGATCTTCAAAATCCCGCAAATTCCAGATCGTGCTTTTCATCCCGTTGGAATGGAATCTTGCTCAACGGATTTATCTCAACGGATATATTTTCCAGAAGACTATATATATCTCATCAAGGCGTTGAAGATCAGTTACCCAAGTTACGAAGTTATCAAGCTATCAAAGTTATTATCAGAGCAAAACATATCTCCAAGAAACTTACTGCAATTCAGATCTAAGAGATATACAGTGCTCATCATCTTGAACAACACTTCATCAGCTAGAAGCTCTTAAAGTCAAAGCCGTTGTTCATATCCTGTTCTATACTTTGAACAAACCTAGATCAGCCCTGTGTGGACTGAGTAATCGTTGCTACTCCAGAACTGTGTGTGAAGGAATTGCATCGAAGAAGACGAAGCTTCATAACTGTGTGTGAAGAAGCAAGTCAAAGTATTAGCTCAAACCAATCTGTGTGAACGGTTGAAGCTAAGATATTTATATCAATCTGTGTGAACGATATATTGATTGTGTGTTGTTATAATTACGTAGTTGTGTACGTAGTAATTATAATAAACTTTTTACTCCTGTGTGGAGGACCAGTGGACGTAGAGGGGTTTACCTCGAACCACTTTAAATATTGTGTTATTTACCTTCTGCCTTACCTGTTTTAATTACTGTGATTATTTAAGTATACACTGCACATCGAGTTGCTGTATCCACAGCAACTTACTGTATCTAAGACTTCCGCTACGCACTCAGATTTAAAATCAGTACAGCTTGTTGTTTAAACTACTTCCCAAGCTGTATCCAGTATACTTAGTGGCCAACAAGTGGTATCGGAGCGGTTGATTCTAAAAAGAATCAGTCGTATTTTTAAACCGAATCAGATCCAAAATCACTTACTCTTTAAAATAGTCTCTTTCATTTCTTTATTTTCACATGGATACATCTATGATTAACAAAGTGCCTATGTTCTCTATTAACAAATTTGATGATTGGAGAATTAGGATGGAGGCTCATCTTGCAGCAATGCACGAAGAGATGATTTTTGTTATACAGGATGGCCCTATCAAGATCATGAAGGTAAACACGGCCGCAAGGATTGAAGGCCAAGCCCATGCTGAGATGCTCGAGAAGGAACGCGAGCAATGGACCACAGATGAAAGAAAGCGAGCCAACCTCGACAATGTAGCTAAGAACGCGTTATTTGTCACTCTTGACAAAGGCACATTCTCGAAGGTAAAGAGCTGTAAATTAGCCAAGGAAATCTGGGATAAACTCAAGATGATTTGTGAGGAAACTGAGCTCTCAAAAGAAAACAAAATTTCAAAACTGACTCAGCAATTTGAATCTTTTGAAATGAAACCTACTGAGACACTTGAGGAACTTGACCTCAGATTCACTGGTATTGTTGGTGAACTTGAAGCTTTGGGCAAAATTTATACCCAAAAGGAGAAGAATTTATAAATTTTCAGATCTCTCCCTGCCCGATGGGACATTAAGACCACAGCTATGCGTGTATCTTGCAATCTTAATGAAATATCTAGTTTTGATCTCTTCTCTGACCTCAAAGCTTTTGAGTATGATATTGACAGAAGAGAGAAAGATGAAGAATCTCCTTCAAAGGTCACAGCACTAGCCGTTGTATCGAATCGTCGACACAGCATGCCCAGCTCGTCGAAGCCTAGTCACAAGAATGCTCACAGTGACGACGACATCCTGTCTCAAGATGAAATGGCGCTTCTCGTGCACAAATTCAAAAAGTTCATCAAGCAGTCTGGAAAGACTCCCTACAGGCCCAAACCTGTCCACAAGGTAAGTACCGAAACTTCATCCGGTGATGCTAACCTATGCTATAATTGCAGGAAACTAGGGCATTATGCAAATAAATGTCCTTATCCCAAAGTTCAAAGGTTGCCGGAAGCCAAGCAACAAGAGAGAGATGAAAGAAGACGTGCATGGAAAAACAAGCTCAAGGCCCTAATTGGAGAATCAGAAGCCTCCCCCACACCATCCAAATTAGAAGAATGTCTTCAGGTGGTCACTGAAAGTGATTCATCTGACGATGAGTTCGATGATAAAGCATATATGTGCTTTATGGCCAAGGACATTCCGGAAGGTGAAGATAGCGATGATGAGGTAAGTTCAACCTCAGCTATTCCATCAAATGCATCTCATACCTTTGAAAACATGATGAATGAATTTAAAAACATTCAAAAGGCCCATGAGACATTGAAAAATGAGAATATACAGCTCCAACTGTCCAACCTAGAGCTGAAAGATGAAAATGACTTGCTGAAGATAAATTATGAAAATATGTCTCTTGATTGTGAAACCAGCAAAGTCGATTTGGAAAATCTCATGGAGAGCAATCATCAACTTGCTCATGAACTAAGTGAGGTTAAAACTCACAACGAGAGCAAGACAAATGATTTGGTTCTACTTCAAGCCAAAGTCACGACTCTCGAAAAACGAGAAATTGAACTTGAGACCACTCTGAAATCGTTCGAGAAATCGTCCAAAAGAATGGAAGAAATTCTGAGCACTGGGCAACATGCTCATGATAAAAGTGGCTTAGGATACAGCTCATGTTCAAACAAAGGGAAAACTAGTACAATGTTCGTCAAGAGTGTGGAACACATTCCTGTTTCGAAAGAAATTTCGAGTCCCGTGAAGGAACTTGTTACACAGCGAAAACCGAAGGCTGCCATTCTGCCACCGCAATCCTATTCCAAACAGCGGAATCATCAGCCATTCAGACCTGAAAGGCGCACTCAACAGCATGCTCCCCGAGCATATCAACAGCGCCAACAGCCGTTCAGAAGGAAGGCTGTATCCAAATATCAAAGGCCCGCACGGCAGTACTATCAGTACAGCACGCCGAGGTATTGGATACAGGAGCCCCATTATTCCTCGAGACAGCAGGTGTCCGCTCAGTATCAACAACAGCGTTGGGAATCCAACTGGAGACCCAAAAGGCAAGTTGTTAGGCTAAAGAAAATGGCTCCACCTCCAACACGGCACTCGTACTGGATTAATAATAATAACCCTGAATTTTACATGCATAATAATTATCAAGGTTATAGCGACTACGGATATGTCCCACGTAGATATCACAACACTGTACCGAGTATGACCTACAGTAAACCAATTGCTGCCAGGAAAACTTGGGTACCTAGAGGAACTAACATTTATGGACCCAAAAATCAAGAGGGACCTAAATCTACTTAATCTCTTTGCATACAGGACATCCTAGAGGAGGACACCTGGTACTTCGATAGTGGATGCTCTCGGCACATGACTGGAGATAGAAGCAAGCTATCAAATTTTGTAGAAGGTCGCGGTCCAAAAGTTCGTTTCAGTGATAAATCTAAAGGAAGAACAAGAGGAAAAGGAAACCTACTTGTCGGAAAATTCAAAGTCACCGATGTTGCATATGTTGAAGGCTTACAGTACAATCTACTTAGTATTAGCTAGTTCTGTGATAAGCAGTTCTCGGTGAAATTCTATATAGATCGCTCTAGAGTCAAGAACATCCAGACCAAAGAAGTTGTGCTTACAGGAAGCAGATCAGGTAACATGTATATTGCTGACTGGAAGCCTATGAGCTCCTCAATTCCATGCTTTGTTGCCAAAGGCACTGCAAATCTTAGCTGGTTATGGCACAAGAGGATGTCTCATATCAACTTCAAGACGATCAAAAAGCTCTCAAGACAGGGAATGGTAAGAGGATTGCCAAATGTATCATTCAAAAGAGACAGTGTCTGCGGACCATGTCAGAAAGGCAAGCAAATCAAGTCAACCCTGAAGAGCAAATCCTACCTTTCGACCCAAAGAGTGTTGGAAATGCTACATATGGATCTCTACGGTCCTGTAGACCCAGTAAGTTTGGGAGGTAAGAAATACTGTCCTGTTGTTGTTGATGATTACTCCAGGTATGCTTGGACAATTTTTCTAAGCAAGAAGAAGGAAACAACATCAAAGCTGCCCGAGCTCCTGAGAAAGTTGCAAAATGAAAAGGCATTGAGTATCGTGTCCATTCGTTCCGACAGAGGTACAGAATTTACTAACCGCTTTATAGAGTAATACTGTTTAGAAAATGGGATACAACACGAATACTCAGTTGCCTATACATCTCAACAAAATGGTGTTGCCGAGCGAAAGAATAGGATGCTAAAAGAAGCAACAAGGACAATGATCGCCGCAAGCAAGTTGCCACAGCGTTTCTGGGATGAAGCAACCAATACAGCATGCTACACTCAAAACCATTGTATCGTCAACAAGCACCACAACAAAACAGCATACGAGGTATGGAACAACAAAACTCCGTTAGTTTCATATTTTCACATTTTTGGATGCAGGTATTATGTGTTGAATAATGGGAAGGATCAGCTTAGAACCTTTGATGAGAAATCAGATGAAGGAATATTTGTATGATACTTTTCCGTCAGCAAAGCTTACAGGATCTTTAATAAAAGGAAGCTGACGATCGAGGAATTAGTTCATGTAGTGTTCGATGAACCTCATCATGACCCTACAGGAGTATATGATATTACTCAGAACATCCAACATCTCTCTATCTTAGATCCTCCAACTCCCATAGAACCTGTCGTTGATCTATAAATCAACCCCGCGGCTGTAAGAATCGACGTAGATGAAGCCGATGCTGTACAAGCTGAAGCTGTATCTATAGAAACTCTCGATATAGTACGGGACCCTGAATTAGAACCCGACCAAAGATGGTTGAGAGATCACCCGCAAGAGCTTATCATTGGAAACATAGATGCTGGTGTTTCTACTCGTAGGAGAATACAGAGTACACAAGGAAATGTACTTTGTGCACAAGAAGAACTAGATACTGAGATATCACCGTTTCCTGAATAGAAATCTCAATCCGAGCTTAGAAGACTCAATATGTGCACTATTGCTGTATTCTTAGCCCAGTCCGAACCTGTTTCGACCATACACGCTCTTAATAATTCTCATTGGATAATATCTATGGAAGAATAGCTTAACAGTTTTGAAAGAAATAATGTATGGTATCTTGTACCCATACCTACACATCAATCGGTTATAGGAACCAAATGGGTGTTTCAAAACAAAAAGGATCGAAATGGACTTATTATAAGGAACAGATTCAGACTAGTCGCACAAGGCTATAGTCAGGAAGAAGGCATAGACTATGATGAAACCTTTGCCCCTGTAGCCAGACTAGAAGCCATTAGGATATCCTTAGCCTTTGCCGCCCATAAGAGCTTTATTGTATACCAAATGGACGTCAAGAGTGCATTCCTGAATGGAGACCTTGCCGAAGAAGTTTATGTTGAACAACCACCAGGGTTTGCCGACACAGACGGTATCGACCTAGTATACAAGCTAAGGAAAGCACTGTATGGACTTAAACAAGCCCCTAGAGCCTGGTATGAGACCTTGTCCCAGTATCTAACTGACATTGGATTTGAGAAAGGTGCTGTGGACAAGACCTTGTTCAAAATACAGGAAGGTGATGACCTTCTAATGGTGCAAATCTATGTAGATGATATAATTTTTGGTTCAACTAACCTTGCTTTGTGTCAAAGGTTCTCTCATCTCATGCAAAGTAAATTTGAAATGAGTATGATGGGAGAACTTAGTTATTTCCTAGGTTTGAAGGTAAAGCAGTTGCCTACAGCTATTTTCATCAACCAGGAAAAATACAGCAAGGAGCTTCTCAATAAATTTGGAATGAACACTTCCAAATCATCGTCAACCCCCATGAGCACTTCCGTGCAAATTAGTGCTGATGAATCCGGAAAGCCGTTTCACCAATCACTCTACAGGAAGCTCATTGGTTCGCCCCTGCACCTAACGGCTAGCAGACCCGATATCCAGTTTGCTGTTGGAGTGTGTGCGAGATATCAAGTAGCACCTAAGATATCGAGGTTGACCCCCACCTTTCGGTTTATAGGGTCGAACTACTCTAATGAAATTCTTAATGTTTCAAGCACATTCCTACTAAATCCTCAAGTCGATGGTTCACGAATACCTATCACAACCTTTTGATTCCGTGATTGACTGTCCAGGAGTGAAATACGTGTGATGAATCGAGGGTGAGTCGGTTCGAGTATACTAACCCAATTAGCGTACCTATAACGTGTGCTCCCACTAACCATTAGTGTTCGACAGGCACTCTCCATGTCAAAGAACACGTCATACAAGTCTTCACATAAACTTAACGCCCAGTCAAGTTTCATCGACTTGCGAACGATTAAGTATTTGAGCTATAAACCTTTCCAGTGCTTATCCCCTTATCCAATAAGGAGTGGAATGTTTTGCTCTCAAATACACGGACTAGTTTCTATATATATATATATATATATATATATATATATATTTACGAGTTAGGAATGCCAGTAACTACCAGTAAATAAAGAAACATCCATTTGCCTTATGATAATGATTTACATAATAACAATTACAATGCCCTCACTCAACATCCTCTGAGTGGCATTTGAGGGCATACTCTTAACAATCTCCCACTTGCACTCAATGCCATACACTATGGTATCTAATACCCATGTTCTCCAGATGACGCTTCAAGCTAGTCTGAGAAAGTAGCTTGGTCAGTGGATCAGTGACGTTGTCGGCTGAGTCTACTCTATGCAGCACAATGTATCCTTTGCGAACAAATTCTCTTACGAGATGATACTTCCTCTCAATGTGTTTGGTAATGTTGGGAAACCTCGGCTCCTTGGCCTACACTACAGCTCCGTCGTTATCGCAGTAAAGCAGAACAGGTAGCTCTGCACATGGTATCACTTGAAGTTCTCCCAGAAACTTCTTAATCCGGAACCCTTCCTTGGAAGCCTCCGAGGCTGCTTGATACTCAGCCTGACTGGTGGAATCAGCATTCGTGCTTTTCTTGGCGCTACGCCAAGATACTACTCCTCCATTAAGATATATATATATATATATATATATATTGTTAGGAGTATGCCCTCGAATGCCACTCACAGGTTGTTGAGTGAGGGCATTGTACTTGTAATTATGTAAACCATTTATATAAGGCAAATGAATGTTTCTTTATTTACTGGTAGTTACTGGCATTCCTAACTCGTAAATAAACATATAGAAACTAGTCCGTGTAATTGAGAGCAAAATGTTCCACTCCTTATTGGATAAGGGGGTCGGCACTGAAAAAGTTAAAGCTCAAATACTTAATCGTTCGCAAGTCGATGAAACTTGACTGGGCGTTAAGTTTATGTGAAGACTTGTATGACGTGTTCTTTGACATGGAGAGTGCCTGTCGAACACTAATGGTTAATGGGAGCACATGTTATAGGTATGCTAATTGGATTAGTATACTCGAACTGACTCACCCTCGATTCGTCACACGGATTTCACTCCGGGACAGTCAATGACGGAATCGAAAGGTTGTGATAGGTATTCGTGAACCTTCGACTTGAGGATTTAGTAGGGATGTGCTTGTGACGTCAAGATTTTCATTAGAGTAGTTCGACCTCGTAAACCTAAGGCGGGGGTCAATCTCGACGTGCATCTTGACGGCAAGTAGCGAGTCCTACCAATACCAAGATAGAATTCTTTCTCCCGTTAGTGAGCGGGTTATATGTCCTATGCGGTTATTGGCAGATGAGATCATAAGTCTTTGGCCAAAGCATTGGAGCTAGTTGTATTAGATACACGACAGCTCGATGATCTCGATTTGCATTAAGGCATGCATAGCGTCAAGTACAGATAGGGTTTGACTGACCGTGACTCTATAACTTGAACGGGACATTTGAAAGAAGGGTTTATACGTATGCTGGTATTCACAACAGAATGGTTCTTGAATGATCCCAATCATTCATTCTCAGTTGGGGTACAGTGTAGGCCGCCAGGCTGGCTAGGTGGTGCTACTACTCTTTGGTTCCTCCCATTGCTGACTGATACAGACCTACCGAGTCGCGCATTAGGATTGACGACGGAATGAATTAAGCTAATTCTCTCATTATGAATATTAGATATTGGATATCTAATTCGGGACATTGGATGTCTAAATCGATTTATTGGATAAATTGATTTACGGCCTAATGAATTAAATATTTCACTGGGTGATTAATTTAATTCATGAATATAATTATTTCTTGGAGAAATTAATTATGTTATTTTGTATTTGATATGTTTAATTAATTAGATTAATTAAACGACACAAATACATCGGAACGGAATCGGAGTTTATCTGTTTGGACTCGCGGGAGTCCAAAACGAACCGAACTTGTCCGATTTCTACATGGGCCAACCCCCACATTTCCACCCACTTTCATATGGACCCTTGTTCCATTCTTTAATGTTTTGATCATTGAGGTGGTGGGGCTTTGATTCTCATAATAATGAGATGTAACATGTGAAGAGTTGAATAAAGGAAGAAGAAGACATCTCTCATTTATTCATTCGAAGCTTCCTACGTGAGAGTGTAGAGAGAGAGAGAAAAGACTTCTCCAAGTCTTCTTCATCTTTGTTCATCAACTTCTTCTTCATTTTTCTTGGAGGAAAAATTGAGAGAAATTATTGAGAGATAAATTATACACTTAGAGTGTAATAATAAATAGCTTCATCACTTAGCTCTAGCCGTATCCTCGGAGGATAGCAAGGTGATCGTCGTTCCGGTCGTTTCTCCGGCGCGTGGCAAGGAGAGACGCGGTGCTTTCGGCGTTGGATCGTTGAAGAGATTGGGGAATAGCTCAAGAGAAGGTTATCCATCTAATCAACGTACTACAAGGGTGAGTTTCTATATCTCTTGTGAATTCGTTTTGATATTCGTATATACGTAGCTCGATCGATCCTCGTAGGGATTCGGATCGAATTAATTTTCGTTTTACCGCTTCTGCTGGGCCTTCGTTTTAGGCACCGAATCCCAACAGTGGTATCAGAGCGTAGGTCTTGCGATCGTATATACGATATTAGCATTTGGAATGCTTGATTAGATGGTGAATGATTTGGAATCATTTTAGTCATAATCGTGATATATGTTTTTCGTTCGTAATAATTGTATTTTTCGTAAGTTTATGTCTAAATATAAATCTTAAATTTCTGGGAAATGTGATTTATATTGAAGATATGAAAGTCTAAAAATATAGATATTGGATATCCGGTCGAAAATCTAGCTCCGAATCGTCGTCGGACGACTTTTCGGACAAAGGCGAGAAGTCTGCCCGTGGTGACTCGGCCGTGTCACGGTGACACGGGCCGTGTCAGCGATCCCAGGAGCCCGCCAGGCAGACCCGACCGTGTCGGAGACACGGGCCGTGCACCGGCAGTGCCGAGCGTGACTCGGCCATGCCGCCAAGATATCTGGAAAAGCTGAGGGTGACTCGGCGAGCAAATTTTTCGCCCACTCGATTTTTTCGTGTATTCTTGAAAATTAATCTCCCTCATGTTAAATTGGATTTAATATGATTAAAATGATTTATGGTATTTCATTTTATAAGGGAAATTTGATTAATTGGAATATTTTGATCGACCGAATTATTTTGAACGTTATCATATTACCAATTGTGTGAATCGATTGGATCGGTTCGTATTGTTGATTGGATCAATGTATCTCTACGCTTTCCATTTATATAGTATTTATTGGATGAATGCTTTTTGAATGGCGATGTGGTTCGTGGACTTAGTTTTGAATCGTTCGTTTTATTTGATTGGGTTGTAAAGGCCGTTTTGAGCCTATTTATTTTACTAGAAATATTTGTATCTAGGATGCAATTTTCAATGTAAAATTTATATGTAATGACGAAGACCAGAGGAAGATCCATTTCGAGAAGACGAAGATTCAAGACGAAGACTTGTAATTAGATTACGGAGTTTTTTTTGTTTTCTAGGAACGGTCCATGAACCACATGTTGGTAGCAACTAGGTTGTGAATGGTTGTTTCATATTGTATGAATGCCACAAACGCGCTTAAATGATTAATGTGCAAAGTGTAACGCTAATCGCGAAAATTCTCCCACGATAAATTATTAAGTTTATAAGGTTTCAAGGTTTTCCTTTCCTCCATCGAGTTTTCGGGAAATTGAAATCCAAACCGGATGTGCTATGCTTCCGAGTTATCGGGGTAGTCGTTCGGGGAGGACGGATAAATTACCGGGAGCGCATTGGATGCCTTCGGTTGGAGCAAATTTTATCCCTAGAAACCTGATAGGTTTCCGGATAAGATTCAATTGTGAAACTGATTTGCGTCGATGGTATAAACTTAACTTGTTCACGAACCATAGAAACCGTATAGGTTGAGGGGAGTGAACAAGGGGAAAAAGAAGATCGAATCATCCATTATATGGGTTGGTGTTGGACACCACTTTATGAAAATTAATAGACTAGAAACCTGTTCGGTTGCCCTCTATTAAGATTTATAAAGAACTCAATCACCACTATGATGTAGAGCGACGATACTTCCAGATTTTACATGGGAGTGTCTTATTCCGATAAAAATAGTGGGAGCTGGGTAACAAGAATAGAAAAGACCTTAATTCTATACTCAGAACATAATTGAATGAGTCACTAATTAATCTGTTATACTTAATGCAGACAAATCTCAATATGACAATGAATCCACTCGCAATTCTACTCGAAAAGAACACCTTAATAGGACCTAACTTTGTGGATTGGATCCGCAATCTGATGATTGTCCTCAGTATAGAGGCACTGGGATACGTCTTGGAGACGGACATTCCGGCGCCTCCTGTGTGGACCCGAGCCAATCAGGAAGAGATTGAAAACCACGAAAAGTGGGTTAAGGATGACGTGAAAGTCCGTGATTATATGATGGCTTCCATGTCTAATGAGCTTCAGAGAGCTCATGAGAAAATGACTTCGCTAGGCGATTCTATCTCACTTAACCGAACTTTATGGTGAGCACAGTGAATCGCTAGATACGAGATATCCAAGCAAGCTGGTGCAAGGATGAAGGAAGGTGAGAAGGTTGGGGAACACGTCCTTAAAATGATATCCATGATCGAGAGATTGGAGGCTCTTGATTTTAAAATGGATACTTCTCTCCAAACCGACCTTATCCTACAGTCTCTCCCGATTCCTTCTCACGGTTTGTTATGAACTTCAACCGCAATGAGATTGCATGTAATTTAGTGGGCTAATGAACAAACTTGTGACCGCTCGGTCTCGGATGAAGACTCGCGAATGAAGGAGTCTGCTCTTGTGATTTCTTCGGACTTGGAAGTCTAAGAGTAAGAAGAAAAAGACCAAGAAGCGGATGGACCACAAGCTAAGGACCTTAAGGGAAAGGGCAAGGCCCCGATGGTTCCAAAGAACAAGAAGAAGAAGGATGCTTGTCTCAAGTGCGGTGAGTGGGCCTTTGGGCTAGAGACTGTCCGATTCTTCATGGCACTTCAGTCTGAGAACTTTTAGTTTTGGAAACAAATTGTTCGCTCGTATTTTCTACTTCACTGAATCTTTGGATTACGGTGCTAGTTCTCATATTTGTACCGTGAATCGGGATGCGGAATAAAGTAGGAAGCTTGGAGCTGGAGAAGTTATGATCACAGTCGGAAGCGGGCATAGTGTCGAGGCGACCGACATAGGATCACTTCTTTTGGGTTTAGAATCCGGTTTTGTTTTGACTTTAGAAGATGTACTTGTTTTGCCCAAGGGGCACAAAAACATTGTATCCATTCCGGTCATGGACCGAAAAGGTTTTTCATTTTTCATTGGTGATGGTTCCTGCAAAATTTATTTTAGAAATAAACTAGTGGGTACTGCTACATTGTAAAATGGATTGTATCATCTAAATCTCAGCAACAAAGTAGTTGTGAATACTATGACTAGAAAACGTGGTAGGGATGAAACCAATCAAGTTTTGAAATGGCATCTAAGACTTGGTCATGTTGGTCAGACCAAGGTTTACAAGATGGAAAAGGATGGACTTATGGGTCCATTGGGATCGGATCCATTTCCTACTTGTGAATCTTGCTTTAAAGGCAAAATGACTAAGTCCCCCTTCACAGGGACTTTTGAAAGAGCCGCTGATAAACTGGGATTAATCCATACTGACATTTGTGGTGCTTTGGAAGCAGCCCGTGACGGATATCAATATTTCATTACGTTTACAGATGATCATACTAGGTATGGTTATGTATACTTAATGAAACATAAATCCGAGGCCTTTGAGAAATTCCAGGAATTCAAGGCCCTAGTCGAGAAACAAACTGGTAATCATATCAAAGCACTTCGGTCGGACTGAGGTGGCGAGTATATGAGTACGGAGTTTGACGAGTTCCTTGAGGAACATGGAATAGTTTTACAACTAACACCTCCAGGTACTCCTCAGTTAAATGGTGTGTCAGAAAGAAGGAACCGGACCTTGTTGAACATGGTCCGTTCCATGCTGGGCTATACTGACTTGCCGATTTACCTGTGGGGGTATGCACTTCTGACTGCCGCGTATATATTGAACAGATGTCATTCCAAATCCGTTCCTAAAACTCCATATGAGATGTGGGAGGGAAGGAAACCAAGTCTTAATCATATTAGGATTTGGGGATGTCCCGCCTATGTCAAGAAGACTAAGGTGGAAAAGTTGGAAGCTAGGTCTGCGAAGGGACGTTTCATTGGATTCCCATCTGGGACGATGAGATATCTATTCTACATGCCCGAAGATCGAAGGATCATTGTTGCTTTACAAGCACACTTCCTGGAAGATGAGTTCATTCAGGAAGGCGGAGCAGGTAGAAGAATATAATGAAACTCCTCAGGAGAGACCTGTGCAAGAAACTGGAACGAACCTTCTGAAACATAAGTACAACCACCTCGTAGGTCTAGTAGGGTGTCTTATTTACCTGAGAGGTATGGGCTTGTGCACTTGGAGGAGCTAGGTCTCCATGAGGTTCCAAGTGATAGCTAAGAGACCGACCCGACGACCTATGACCAAGCGATGGTGGATGTAGACTCCGCGAAATGGCGTGAAGCTATGGAAGCTGAGATAGAATCGATGCATGTTAATCAGGTCTAGACTCTAGTAGACCGCCCAAGGGTATAGTGCCTATTGGGAATAAGTGGATCTACAAGAGAAAGACTGATGGTGATGGCAAGGTTGACGCCTATAAGGCCAGGCTTGTGGCAAAGGGTTATACCCAGAAGGAAGGGATCGATTACCACGATACCTTCTCGCCCGTAGCCATGATCAAGTCTATTCGCATGATGCTTGCTATAGCTGCCTACCACGATTATGAGATATGGCAAATGGACGTAAAGACGGCTTTCCTTAATGGATTCCTCGAGGAGGAAATCTATATGGAGCAGCCTAAAGGTTTTGTGTCCGAAGTCGATATTCAGAAAGTGTGCAAGCTTCAGCGTTCCATTTACGGACTGAAGCAAGCATCGCGTAGTTGGAACCTTCGTTTTGACGAGGCAATCAAAGAGTTTGATTTCTGCAAAATGAAGAGGAACCTTGTGTATACAAGAGGGTTAGTGGGAGCAAGATCGCATTCTTAGTACTACATGTAGATGACATTCTACTAATAGGAAATGATGTGGGAATGCTCAGTTCTGTGAAATCTTGGCTTTCGAGTAATTTCTCCATGAAAGACTTGGGAGAAGCAATCTATATTCTTGGTATTAGGCTCTACCGGGATAGAGCGAAGAGAACAATAGGCCTTTCCCAAGCCCTCTATATAGATAAAATCTTAAAGCGATTTAAGATGGATGATTCTAAAAGAGGGTTCCTACCGATGCAACATGGAATAAAACTCACCTTGAAGATGTGTCCTCAAAGTGAGGAACAACGCAAGGAAATGAGTAATATACCATATGCTTCGGCCGTGGGTAGCCTTATGTATGCTATGTTGTGTACAAGACCTCACATCGCGCATGCTGTAAGCGTGGTGAGTAGGTTTCAGGCAAACCCAGGTAGGGAACATTGGACTGTTGTAAAGAACGTTCTCAAGTACTTAAGAAGAACTAGAGATATGGTTCTTATGTATGGCGGTGGAGAATTGGATGTGGTGGGATTCACTGATTCGGACTTCCAAGGACTGAAGGACGACTCGATGTCCACTTCTGGCAACATATTTACTCTTAATGGAGGAGCAGTATCTTGGCGTAGTGCCAAGCAAAGCGCGACTGTTGATTCCACCTGTCAGGCTGAGTATCAAGCAGCCTCGGAGGCTTCCAAGGAAGGGTTCTGGATTAAGAAGTTTCTGGGAGAACTTCAAGTGATACCATGTCTTTGAGTTTGTTCATTGCATCTGCGACAACGACGGAGCTGTAGCGCAGGCCAAGGAGCCGAGGTTTCACAACAGCACCAAACATATTGAGAGGAAGTATAATCTCGTAAGGGAATTTGTTCGCAAGGGATACATTGTGCTGCACAGAGTAGACTCGGCCGACAACGTCGCCGATCTACTGACCAAGCCACTTTCTCAGACTAGCTTGGAGCATCATCTGGAGAACATGGGTATTAGATACCATAGTGTGTGGCATTAAGTGCAAGTGGGAGATTTTTAGGAGTATGCCCTCGAATGCCACTCAGAGGTTGTTGAGTGAGGGCATTGTACTTGTAATTATGTAAACCATTTATATAAGGCAAATGAATGTTTCTTTATTTACTGGTAGTTACTGGCATTCCTAACTCGTAAATAAACATATAGAAACTAGTCCGTGTAATTGAGAGCAAAATGTTCCACTCCTTATTGGATAAGGGGGTCAGCACTGGAAAAGTTATAGCTCAAATACTTAATCGTTCGCAAGTCGATGAAACTTGATTGGGCGTTAAGTTTATGTGAAGACTTGTATGACGTGTTCTTTGACATGGAGAGTGCCTGTCGAACACTAATGGTTAATGGGAGCACACGTTATAGGTATGCTAATTGGATTAGTATACTCGAACCGACTCACCCTCGATTCGTCACACGGATTTCACTCCGGGGCAGTCAATGACGGAATCGAAAGGTTGTGATAGGTATTTGTGAACCTTCGACTTGAGGATTTAGTAGGGATGTGCTTGTGACGTCAAGATTTTCATTAGAGTAGTTCGACCACAGAAACCGGAAGGCGGGGTCAACCTCGACGTGCATCTTGACGGGCAAGTAGCGAGGTCCTCAATACCAAGATAGAATTCTTTCTCCCTTTAGTGAGCAGGATATATGTCATATGAGGTTATTGGCGAGATGAGATCATAAGTCTTTGGCCAAAGCATTGGAGCTAGTTGTATTAGATACACGGCTTGACTCGATGATCTCGATTTGCATTAAGGCATGCATAGCGTCAATCTGATTAGGTTTGGTAATAGTGACTCTATAACTTGATCGGGACATTTGAAAGAAGGGTTTATACGTATACTAGTATTCACGACAGAATGGTTCTTGAATGATCCCAATCATTCATTCTCAGTTGGGGTACAGTGTAGGCCGCCAGGCTGGATAGGTGGTGCTACTACTCTTTGGTTCCTCCCATTGCTGACTGAGACGGACCTACCGAGTCGCGCATTAGGATTGACGACGGAATGAATTAAGCTAATTCTCTCATTATGAATATTAGATATTGGATATCTAATTCGGGACATTGGATGTCTAAATCGATTTATTGGATAAATTGATTTACGGCCTAATGAATTAAATATTTCACTGGGTGATTAATTTAATTCATGAATATAATTATTTCTTGGAGAAATTAATTATGTTATTTTGTATTTGATATGCTTAATTAATTGGATTAATTAAACGACAAAAATACATCGGAACGGAATCGGAGTTTATCTATTTGGACTCGCGGGAGTCCGAAACGAACCGAACTTGTCCCATTTCTACATGGGCCAACCCCCACATTTCCACCCACTTTCATATGGACCCTTGTTCCATTCTTTAATGTTTTGATCATTGAGGTGGTGGGGCTTTGATTCTCATAATAATGAGATGTAACATGTGAAGAGTTGAATAAAGGAAGAAGAAGACATCTCTCACTTATTCATTCCAAGCTTCCTACGTGAGAGTGTAGAGAGAGAGAAAAGACTTCTCCAAGTCTTCTTCATCTTTGTTCATCAACTTCTTCTTCATTTTTCTTGGAGGAAAAATTGAGAGAAATTATTGAGAGATAAATTATACACTTAGAGTGTAATAATAAATAGCTTCATCACTTAGCTCTAGCCGTATCCTCGGAGGATAGCAAGGTGATCGTCGTTCCGGTCGTTTCTCTGGCGCGTGGCAAGTAGAGACGCGGTGCTTTCGGCGTTGGATCGTTCAAGAGCTTGGGGAATAGCTCAAGAGAAGGTTATCCATCTAATCAACGTACTACAAGGGTGAGTTTCTATATCTCTTGTGAATTCGTTTTGATATTCGTATATACGTAGCTCGATCGATCCTCGTAGGGATTCGGATCGAATTAATTTTCGTTTTACCGCTTCCGCTGGGCCTTCGTTTTAGGCACCGAATCCCAACATATATATATATATATATGTAGCCAGAAGTAGACATTGAATCGTCCTTCTATCCTTGGAAGTCCGAATCAGTGAAGCCCGTCACATTTAGTTCTCCACCGCCATACATCAGAACCATATCTCTAGTCCTTCTTAAGTACTTGAGAATGTTTTTTATGGCAGTCCAATGTGTAACACCCCCAATCCGCTCAGGGATATTACACGTTGTAGAACCTTTCCTCAAGGATCTACCAGGCTGGTAACAACATCGAACATCACAACAATGCCTTTAAGGCTAAAATGACTCACCGATTTGGTCTTTCAACAAATACATACAACTCAAACATATTACATGCCCATGCAGGGGTCGAATACAACACATTCCCGTACAACGGGAAAGAATACTGCAGCATAAATAAAATACAACTAAACCAATAACATCATATGGATCCTCGTGTGATTAGTATCGTTCATCTTTCATCCTCCTTCATGCCGACCCTGTGCTATGCTCCAAAACCTGAATGCAATACAGACATCCACCCCCCGATTACTCGGGGGTTAGCAAAACTCCACTGTTTTGCTAGTGCAAGAACAAGTGCAAAAATACGAGCCATACAATACAAGTTCCAAGAACAATAATAATCAGGAATCCTCAAAGATTTAAACATAACGAAAATACTTCCCGAGGCAAGAGTTTAGGTAAAGCTTTCCAAATCCGAAAGATCACAAGTAACGAGAACGGTTTGCAAAATGGTTTAAAATACTCTCGGGAGTTTTAATAGAAAAAAATTTAGGATTAACAAATTTTTCTCTTTCCAAAATCAATAGGGTCACAGCCTAAAGGTTTTTGTTTTCGCACATAGAAAACCACGAACAATTCATAGGGTCAGAACCCATATCACGTGTCCTCGACGGACATAACATCAACACAATGTAATCACGCACAAGAATCGCCTAGGACCGGGATGAAGCCACAAATCCCACTCGAGGCCTCTAAGGACCCTCTCGAGCTGGCCACAATCATAAAACAAATCACGCACATGCATCGCCTAGGACCAGGACGAAGCCACAAATCCCACTCGAGGCCTCTAAAGACCCTCCCGAGCTGGCCAAAATCATAAAACAAATCACGCACATGCATCGCCTAGGACCAGGACGAAGCCACAAATCCCACTCGAGGGCTCTAAGGACCCTCCCGAGCTGGCCACAATCATAAAACAAATCACGCACATGCATCGCCTAGGACCGGGACGAAGCCACAAATCCTACTCGAGGCCTCTAAGGACCCTCCCGAGCTGGCCACAATCATAAAGCAAATCACGCACATGCATCGCCTAGGACCGAGACGAAGCCACAAATCCCACTCGAGGCCTCTAAGGACCCTCCCGAGCTGGCTAGCTAGACAAATCACACACCATATCTCACAGTTGGATTAATCACTTATTGCATCCTGACCACATGATCACAAGCCATGTGTTACCGTAGATTATCTCAGGCTCTCACGGTTGGATCAATCGCTTGTTGCATCCTGATCACATGATCACATGCCATGTGTCACCGTAGACCTTCAACCATATCCACACATTCACACAAATAACATTTCACATCAATAATATCCAAGTAATTTACTCAATGGCAACAAACACAATGCACGACGCAAAGGTCAAATCACAACGCACCAATATGAGATAATATATATACATATATATTATCAACGCACAACGACAACACCAAGTGTATTCATAGTAATTCACGTAACCATCCACGAACACAATATCCACAAAACTCACGCGTTTTGAAAGAAGGCCTTTAACAAGGCTAGCCGAGTCTTTGAAAGTGAAAATCAAACGATCAAATAAACACAAGGAGACAATCACTAATTATCATATACATAAAACAAGAATTGTATGGACAAGGTACTTGCCTCGAATAACCACAACGTGGAGAATCGATCGAAGTAGGTTGGCACGAACCGACTACGAACTTGCCGACTCCACCGAACGACAACCCGCAACAATAAACTACGGACGACAACAATAACAACGAAAATGAATTCCAAAGTACGACTCAAAGCCGCTGAACTCAAGGAACAAACGACGAAAGTTCAAGGGTTTCCCCCAAAACAGCCAAGAACACGAATTGACCCGACAAAACATGAAAATGGACTTCCTAACCGAAATATGGATATTCAATCCATATGATATGTTTAAAAACATCATTTTAGAGCAATCGGTTCATCAAAAATAGCTGGAAAACGAAATCAAGAACAAATCCCCCCAAAAAGTCAACTCGAAGGAAATCAAGAAATATACCTTGATTCGACGAAGAACAATGGATTAAATGATGTTGAACACAAGAATACTACTAAGATTAATCATACCCATCATGTATTAATCAATAATACAGAACGAATCGGACAAAAACGCAAAAACCCTAAAATTTCTCAAAATAGGGTTCTAGGAAATCTCACCTTGATTCGCTGGATCAAAGGATGATATAGGATGATCAATCAATGATATGAACTCAAGAACTTCATGGATTTGTTGTTCAACAACATGGCTTCCCTCCTACGAAATTCCATCCGTGGACAGAAAAGAAAGGAAATGAAAAACGAGTGAAAATGTGACTGCTCTGTCACATTTATACAGGTGCAGCCTAGCGTGCACTAGGCTGCCGAGCTAGCGTGCGCTATCGGCCCGGGCTGCAATCCATAAACTTCATGGACTAGACTGCTCAGCCAGGTAGCACGTGTAGCTAACCGACCGTAGCGTGCGCTACCTGCCGATCCACCCGAGTCCAGAACCTCACTGCCCCCACTATCTCGGCCGACTAGCGCGGGCAGCTAACCGACCGTAGCGTGCGCTACCTCCCGGCCGTAGCGTGCGCTACCTTTCGGTCGTAGCGTGCGCTACGCCGGTTCCTGCCGCACCCATCCGGACAGTGCCCGCAAACGTCCGGCCAGTACCCGCAACCGTTCGGCCAGTGCCCGACCACCAGGACTCGACGACTCGATTATCCGAAATCGCACGGAACGAACACGACAAAACGCTCGTGGGCAACATCATCGACCCGAAATGAAATACCATGCAACAATTAATCACACGCGACCAAGAAAAGGGTCAAGACAACAAATATGAATGCGGATACCCACAACTTTGGGTAAATTACAAAATGGCCCAAAACGCCCGAAAATCACGATACGTGATCGAATAACCAAACCGAAGTTCATAACACGTCTAACAAAGTTAAACGGACTTACGGGAAACTCAAAACAGCAGTTTCGAACGAGATTCGCAAGAATCGAACTCAAGTGCGGAAAAGTCACTAAAAAGCACGGAACTCAACAAAACGACACCGAAACGAACTCGGATGTCGAAAATGCAGAATTAAACATTCTCAGAATGACGAAACGGTCACAAGAGAGCCGTTAAAACAGACTCTCGCCAAAAAAAAAGAAAATTACCGGAAATCGAATTTGCGGATATTACATACTACCCTCCTTAAAAGAAGTTTCGTCCCGAAAATTGAAACAAGTAGGGAGAAGCAATATCCCGCCAGGAAAACTCAACGAGATACACAAGAAACGCGTAACTTACGCCCAACGGCGAAACGTTACAAGCAACGCAAAGGAATATACGGCGTGAAAACACGCTCCACGACGACCAACACAATGCCACCGGTAGAAACATAATAAAACCAACAAGTGACAAGCGTCATCAAACAGATAATACAATCAAGTCGATTATCCAAACAATCCCAAAACACAAAGCACCTATCACAAGGAAACACGCACAGTCAAGAAAACACAAATAAACACAAAACAATCCACAAGAACAATCACAAACAATTCGGACTACACCGAAATCCTCAAAACCACAATAGGCATCTACGTGTCCTTTCGGAGTAGGGACGCAACCTCGATCCCCCAAATATCTCAGTTACCGTCTCGCATTGTACGGCTCGGTGACCCATCTGGCCACACCCAAAACAACAAACTAACGGTGAACGATGATTCTTCGTGGTACGAGATCAGGCAACAATAGTCAGACAACCCTGATCGAACAACAACGATCGATCAACAACGACTGAACAACAACGATAGAACAACAACGATCAGATAACAATGATCGAACAACAACAGTCGAAAAATAACTCCGAAGTTCACAATTCAACTCAAGACATTAAAAGAGCTAATAGAAACTGGAAAATGTTACTTCCGAACAAGGTTCACAAGAATCGAACCGAACTCGGAAAAGTCACAGCAGTAACCAGATCGACCCAAAACAAGATCACGGCTCGTTTGAACGATGAAACCAAAATACAGAACAAGTTCAGAAAGTATCAACGAACACGAGCGAGTCGATAGACCTGAGAAAGAGGAAATGCAGAAGTCCAAAAACAATACGGGTATTACAATCGACCTCTTATAAAAGAAGGTCGTCCCCGCAACTCACAATAACGGAAACAAGGCAACAACACAAAAGCAGTCGATGAAAACATTTCCCATGGGCCTCTTAGAGCCGATCCTGATATCTGTACTGAAGTTCGTGCCCCGAAAGACTCAGAACGCAACTCGCAAAACTGGATCCTGTGTCTCTTGGGTCCACACTTGAAACGCGTTACTGACGAGAAGGGCAATTGGTACGTGCATGCCCCCAGCACACCAGGGTTGAAACACCTAGGCTCGGCATACCGAAAATACAAATGCTAGATACAATGGGACGTAACATCACAAAGCAACAAACCAGAGATGCCAACTTGGCATAACATATCAACACATACTAAAATCACAACAACCACGGCATCGTTCGACGATTACAACGGCCCGAATGATAACCAGCACACAAATACAAAACATCATGAAACAATCACAGATGTACACAATCATACAATCCCAAGCTCTAACAGATCGCACAGGTGCGATAGCACGCAAATAACCACGAAACGACAACATTGAAGATCAACAACACACCTCTCACAGAGGGCTAACGTAAAAAATGCGTGGCAACAACTCAACGCTCACGCCACCAATTCAATCACAATTTGGAGGGCTAACACCCTAACGACAATACCAACATCATACACACCTTCTCCGACCACAAGCAGGAAATGATGGGTTTTAAAAATGAAAACCATCTTTTGAAAACAATTTGGAAACATCAGTTGATCCTGAGTATCACATTTTCAAAAAGTTGTATAAACACCATTATCGAGACTTTGAAAACCATCTTGCGTTGAACAAAAATGAGGACACTCTTCTTTTAAATCGGAACTTTCAGAAGCAAAGCATTTCTAAATAATTGAAAATATCTCAAAATATTTTGGTCCCCAATTGGAATAATTTGAAATATATTGCGGCACTAGAAAGCACTTTGAAAGTACCGCGAGAAAATAATTCATTTTAAAGGTACATCTCGAAATTTATTTTCTAAGATACTCAAGGTTTTTGAAAATGTATTAGGCTAGAATGCCTAAAAACTCACATGATCATTTATCAAACCGTCATAAAAAATTCAAGACCAAAATGCCAAAACTCGATTTAGGGAGTCGATTTTACGAAGTAAAACTCAGTTTGCAAAATACTGAAAGTCATTTTGAAAGAACTCACGCAGCGGATAAAATACAGTTCGAAAATACATTAGCAGCGACACCGCTCCTCATATAGACGAAATATGAGAGTCACATAAATGCAATCATGAGACTAAAAATCTGCATAAAGATCCCGTCACTTAACACATAATCATACCAGTAACTCGCATCATACGAGGCACAAACACAAAGAAGGGAAACTTACAACCACAGGTCACACAAAGATGATGATCGCCCCATGATACTAATCACGACAAACCAACTCAGACGACGCGTCGCGACACGACTCCATTAGACAAATTCTGACGAGACAAAAACTCAACAGACACCACTAAACCCGACAGCCTAGGTTTCCACAACCTAAGCTCTGATAACATTTATGTAACACTCCCAATCCGCTCAGGGATATTACACGTCGTAGAACCTTTCCTCAAGGATCTACCAGACTGGTAACAACATCGAACATCTCAACAATGCCTTTAAGGCAAAAATGACTCAGTAGACCGATTTGGTCTTTCAATAAATACATACAACTCAAACATATTACATGCCCATGCAGGGGTTGAATACAACACATTCCCGTACAATGGGAAAGAATACTGCAGCGAAAATAAAATAAAACTAAACCAATGACATCATACGGATCCTCGTGTGATTAGTATCGTTCATCTTTCATCATCCTTCATGCCGACCCTGTGCTATGCTCCAAAACCTAAATACAATACAGACATCCACCCCCCGATTACTCAGGGGTTAGCAAAACTCCACTGTTTTGCTAGTGCAAGAACAAGTGCAAAAATACGAGCCATACAATACAAGTTCCAAGAACAATAATAATCAGGAATCCTGAAAGATTAAACATAACGAAAATACTTCCCGAGGCAAGAGTTTAGGTAAAGCTTTCCAAATACGAAAGATCACAAGTAACGAGAACGGTTTGCAAAATGGTTTAAAATACCCTCGGGAGTTTTAATAGAAAACAATTTATGATTATCAAATCCCTCTCTTTCCAAAATCAACAGGGTCACAGCCCAAAGGTTTTTGTTTTCGCAAATAGAAAACCACTAACAATTAACAGGGTCAGAACCCATATCACGTGTCCTCGACGGCCATAACATCAACACAACGTAATCACGCACAAGCATCGCCTAGGCCCGGGACGAAGCCATAAATCCCACTCGAGGCCTCTAAGGACCCTCCCGAGCTGGCCACAATCATAAAACAAATCACGCACATGCATCGCCTAGGACTGGGATGAAGCCACAAATCCTACTCGAGGCCTCTAAGGACCCTCCCGAGCTAGCCACAATCATAAAACAAATCACGCACATGCATCGCCTAGGACCGGGACGAAGCCACGAATCCCACTCGAGGCCTCTAAGGACCCTCCCGAGCTAGCCACAATCATAAAACAAATCACGCACATGCATCGCCTAGGACCGGGACGAAGCCACAAATCCCACTCGAGGCCTCTAAGGACCCTCCCGAGCTGGCCACAATCATAAAACAAATCACGCACATGCATCGCCTAGGACCGGGACGAAGCCACAAATCCCACTCGAGGCCTCTAAGGACCCTCCCGAGCTGGCCACAATCATAAAACAAATCACGCACATGCATCTCCTATGACCGGGACGAAGCCACAAATCCCATTCGAGGCCTCTAAGGACCCTCCCGAGCTGGCTGGCTAAACAAATCACACACCATATCTCACGGTTGGATCAATCACTTGTTGCATCCTGGCCACATGATCACAAGCCATGTGTCACCGTAGATTATCTCAGGCTCTCACAGTTGGATCAATCGCTTGTTGCAACCTGACCACATGATCACATGCCATGTGTCACCGTAGACCTTCAACCATATCCACGCATTCACACAAATAACATATCACATCAATAATATCCAAGTAATTCACTCAATGGCAACAAACACAATGCACGACGCAAACGTCAAATCACAACGCACCAATATGAGATAATATATACATATATATTATCAAAGCACAACGACAACACCAAGTGTATTCATAGTAATTAACGTAACCATCCACGAACACAATGTTTTGAAAGAGGGCCTTTAACAAGGCTAACCGAGTCTTTGAAAGTGAAATTCAAACTATCAAATAAAAACAAGGAGACGATCACTAATTATCATATCCATAAAACAAGAATTATATGGACAAGGTACTTGCAACGAATAACCACAACGCGGAGAATCGATCGAAGTAGGTTGGCACGAACCGACTACGAACTCATCGAATCCACCGAACGACAACCCGCAATAATAAACTACGAACGAAAACAATAACAACGAAAATGAATTCCAAAGTACGACTCAAAGCCACTGAATTCAAGGAACAAACGACGAAAGTTCAAGGGCTTCCCCCAAAATGGCCAAGAACACGAATCGACCCGACAAAACATGAAAATGGACTTCCCAACCGAAATATGGATATTTAATCCATAGTATATGTTTAAAAACATCATTTTACAGTAATCGGTTCATCAAAAATGGATGGAAAATGAAATCAAGAACAAATCCCCCCAAAAAGTCAACTCGAAGGAAATCAAGAAATATACCTTGATTCGATGAAGAACAATGGATTAAATGATGTTCAACACAAGAATACTACTAAGATTAATCATACCCATCATAGATTAATCTATAATACGGAACGAATCGGACAAAAACGCAAAAACCCCAAAATTTCTCAAAATAGGGTTCTAGGAAATCTCACCTTGATTCGCTGGATCAAAGGATGATATAAGATGATCAATCAATGATATGTACTCAAGAACTTCATGGATTTGTTGTTCAACAACATGGCTTCACCTCCTCCGAAACTCCAGCCGCAGACAGAAAATAAAGGAAATGAAAAACGAGTGAAAATGTGACTGCTCTGTCACATTTATACAGGTGCAGCCTAGTGTGCACTAGGCTGCCGAGCTAGCGTGCGCTATCGGCCCTTGCCGCAATCCAGAAACTTCATAGACTAGACTGATCAGCTAGGTAGCGCGCACAGCCTTCCGGCCGTAGCGTGCGCTACCTGCCGGTCGTAGCGTGCGCAGTGTCCGGCAGTAGCGTGCGCTACCTGCCGATCCACCCGAGTCCAGAACCTCACTGCCCCCACTGTCTCGGCCGACTAGCGCGCGCAGCTAACCGACTGTAGTGTGCGCTGCCTCCTGGCCATAGCCTGCGCTACCTTCCGGCCGTAGCGTGTGCTACGCCGGTTCCTGCTGCACCCGTCCGGACAGTGCCCGCAACCGTCCGGCCAGTGCCCGACCACTAGGACTCGACGACTCGATTATCCAAAATTACACGGAATGAAAATGACAAAATGCTCGTGGGCAACATCATCGACCCGAAATGAAATACCATGCAACAATTAATCACACGCGACCAAGAAAAGGGTCAAGACAACAAATACGAATGCGGATACCCACAACTTTGGGTAAATTACAAAATGGCCCAAAATGCCCGAAAATCGCGATACGTGATCGAATAACCAAACCGAAGTTCATAACACATCTAACAAAGTTAAACGGACTTACGGGAAACTTGAAACAGCAGTTTCGAATGAGATTCGCAAGAATCGAACTCAAGTGCGGAAAAGTCGCTAAAAAGCACGGAACTCAACAAAACGACACCGAAACGAACTCGGATGTCGAAAAGTGCAGAATTAAACATTCTCATAATGACGAATCGGTCACAAGAAATCCGTTAAAACAGACTCTCACCAAAAAAAGAAAATTACCGAAAATCGAATTTGCGGATATTACACAATGTTCCCTACCTGGGTCTGCCTGAAACCTACTTACCACGCTAACAGCATGCGCAATGTCAGGTCTCGTACATAACGTGGGATACATAAGGCTACCCACGGCCAAAGCATATGGTATATTACTCATTTCCTTTCCTTGTTCTTAACTTTGAGGACACATCTTCGAGGAGAGTTTTATTCCATGTCGCATCGGAAGGAACCCTCTTTTAGAATCATCCATCTTAAATCGCTTTAAGATCTTATCTATATATAGGGCTTGGGAAAGACCTATTGTTCTCTTCGCTCTATCCCAGTAGAACCGAATACCAAGAATATAGGTTACTTCTCCCAAGTCTTTCATGGAGAAATTACTCAAAAGCCAAGCTCTCACAGAACTGAGCATTCCCACATCATTTCCTATTAATAGAATGTCATATAAATATAGTACTAAGAGTGCGATCTTCCTCCCACTAACCCTCTTGTATACACAAGGTTCCTCTTCATTTTGCACGAAGTCAAACTCTTTGAATTCCTCGTCAAAACGAAGGTTCCAACTACGTGAAGCTTGCTTCAGTCCATAAATGGAATGCTGAAGCTTGCACACTTTCTGAATATCGACTTCGGACACAAATCCTTTAGGCTGCTCCATATAGATTTCCTCCTCGAGGAATCCATTAAGGAAAGCCGTCTTTACGTCCATTTGCCATATCTCATAATCGTGGTAGACAGCTGTAGCAAGCATCATGCGAATAGACTTGATCATAGCTACGGGCGAGAAGGTATCGTGGTAATTGATCCCTTCCTTTTAGGTATAACCCTTTGCCACAAGTCTGGCCTTATATGCATCGACCTTGCCATCACCATCAGTCTTTCTCTTGTAGATCCACTTGTTCCCAATAGGCACTATGCCCTTAGGGCGGTCTACTAGAGTCCAGACCTGATTGACATGCATCGAGTCTATCTCAGCTTCCATAGCTTCACGCCATTTCGCAGAGTCTACATCCATCATCGCCTGGTTATAGGTTGTTGTGTTGGTCTCTTCGCTGTCACTTGGAACCTCATGGAGACCCAGCTCCTCCAAGTGCACAAGGCCATACCTCTTAGGTAAATGAAACACCCTACTAGACCTACGAGGTAACTGTACTTGTGTTTCAGAAGGTTCGGCTCCAATTTCTTGCACAGGTGTCTCCTGAGGAGTTTCATGGTATTCTTCCAAAGAAATACTTCTACCTGTTCTGCCTTCCTCAATGAACTCATCTTCCAGGAAGTGTGCTTGCAAAGCAACAACGATCTTTCGATCTTCAGGCATGTAGAATAAATAACCCATCGTCCCAGACGGGAATCCAATGAAACGTCCCTTCGCAGACCTCACTTCCAACTTTTCCACCTTAGTCTTCTTGACATAGGCGGGACATCCCCAAATCCTAATGTGATTAAGACTTGGTTTCCTGTCCTCCCACATCTCATGTGGAGTTTTAGGAATGGATTTGGAAGGACATCTATTCAAGATATATGCAGCAGTCAGGAGTGCATACCCCTACAGGTAAATCGGTAAGTCAGTATAGCACATCATGGAACGGACCATGTTCAACAAGGCACTACACCATATATGACTTATTGCAAGCCCATCATATGGTTGTGTTGCATAAAATGTTGCTATAGACAAGAAACCTGCATATCTATTGTAATACTTTCGGAATGTGTTACTTTAAATGGGAAAGTGTTGCAATCCTAAGAAACATTTTGACAGTTTTAGATCTATAGCAATACTTCAGAAAAGTGTTACAATAACATGATACACTTTTGGTCGATTTGACCAAAATATGTAGGCGGGAGTTTATTTTTTTCATTGGGGGGGCATTTTTAGTACCAAATATTCGGTACCAAAATTTTTATTACCCAAAAATAAGTTTATTACACAAAAATTATTACTCACCCCTAGGGGTGAAATTCGGGCGGATATTTCCCTCTCGGTCCGGAGCCGGATCCGGTCGGATTCGAATTCGGGAAGATAATTTAGTATCCAGTCGGATACGGGATTGGATTCGGATAGTGAAAATTGGATACAAGATCGGATTAGGATTCCTCAAATGGCCTAAGGAACTTATAAAATGGCTCAAGAACTTCATCTCCATCTGGTTTTTGTCCTTAAATTCTTCAAATACCACCTTTTAAGAAAGGCCAGAAGTTGAAGAGTGAAGACAAACGGTAGTCCATTTTCTTGAAAAAAATTTAAGAAAATTTTTTAACACGATACATTATAACATCAATTAGTACTCTCATGATGAGGTGATAATTTTTAAGACTTTGCTTCTCAGTCATTCTCTTGAAAAAAACAGAAACAACCTAAAAATGGTTACATGTGGCAAAATACTACCTTTCAATCCCAAACACCCTCTCGTATAAACGAGGAATTTGAATCTCCTTGTAAAGACTCTATGGTCGGGTTATTTAAGTCATGATGAGGTCTATTATTAACATTATTCTTTTTTGAAATCCAGTCTCCGGATATTACATTCTTTCGCTAGAATGTTATTCTTGTTAAAAAAAATGTGTAAAAAGACAAACGTTTTATATATTAAAAAATGGAAGAATTGTATAAAAAGATTTTTACGATCCATACATTAGGCTTAAAGGATGGACGAACTCGCTCTTTTAAAAGAAAGGACAAGATTATAAAATGAGATGTAAGTTATTGGTCCTGTCCAATAAGATAGACTTGTTTAGGCCTGTATACAATACATAAAACACCAGAGACATCCATTTCTAACCCTAAGTCTAGCGAAATCGAGAGTGTAATATCCGTAACTTTCCATTTTTAGCAGTTTCCATTTTCGGTGTATGTCTATTTTTATCGACTCGCTTATAATCGTTTCGACATTGTAAATCTACTTTATTCTTGGAGTTTTTCCATTTGGACGAGTTTTGATGATGTTTTCACGTGATTTCATTTTATGATATGTTCTGTCGTATGATCATTCGATTCTCGTAAAACTCGTTCGTATTCGTTGTTTCTTGGTTTGTGCAAGTTCGTATGATTGAGTTGGTCGTGTGGAGACTTTTGGTTTATAAATCCGATGTCGTTTCGTGATTTTCGGGCACTTGGGCCATTTTCGTAATTTCCTATAAATTTAGGGAAATTCTTCTCCTTGCCGTATTTCGGATTCCTCGGTAGTTGGAAGTGCATTTACTGCCGAACATTCAACTTCGTTGTTATGTATACCTTGTATTTACACTTTTGATTCTATCCTCGTGTTGTGGTTCGTCTTTGGATCGACTGTGCAGAATTGGTGTTCAGAACTGGGGTCTGCTACGTGCATAGCTTACGTTATGCATAATCCATAACGTACGTTAGGACTCTTCCCAAATCAGTGCAGGCATTTTGTTACGTATGTTAACCAGTATTGGGTTACATACGTAACCATCATAACGTACCTTAACAACTTGTGTTAACGTACGTAACGCACTGTCAGCTTTTTTAAACCTGACTTAACCTCAGTCAGTTTCTTTTCATTTTTCTTGGCCCCTTCTCGCGACGTGAGCGTTCTTGAGTACCTTTGGAGCGATTTGTCCAGAGCAATCCGTGGATTTCCTCTAGAGATTGACTATTGTGTACCAAGGGAGATTAATCTACAACATTATCATCATCCATCCGTCGAATCCAAGGTATTTCCTCAGGAACCTTAACTTTGACGAATTTGGGGGATTTTCGGGATTCTAGGGATTAGTTCCGAATTGTTCAATTATGTTATGATATTCCTTACCGATTGTGGTTTTTGGGTGATTCCAAATACATTTTTCTTGGTTTTAATCCGTGAATTATCAATACGGGGATATTTTGCGTAAGCCCTCGCCCGTATCGATTGATCGTTCATTGTCGTAGCATGTAATCGGGGTTATGGGAGTATTCCTTTCGGTTATTGATGTCCGTTGGGACTGAGTTATGCTAATTCTTCATTTAGGAACCGCCGTTTTCCATTCGGATCGTCCGTAGTCGATTTTCACTTCCGATTCTTCAAGAATGTCTCAAAGGCAAGTACTTTACATTTGTTTACATATTCTAGTATTGGAATTATGGCTATACGTGGTTGTTGTGGGAGGATATGTGTATGTTCACCTAGGGACGGTCCGACGGGGACTCTAGGGATACGTATTTCCGTGTGTGTGCGTATCACGAACTGTGGTTAACCATCCATGGATGTGACGGGGCTCTGCGGGGTACGGTGGCCGTGAGTCACGTACCAAGGTTAACTTTGAATTGTTTTGGTTGGAGAAAATGTGTTTTGTGCTTGTGCATCGTAAATATTCCGGAATATAAAATGTTTTCTAAAATGACTTTTTGGCGCATATATTCATCTGATTAGAATGTAGTTCAAATGGATTGTACTTGCACTATCAGTTGTCGCTAACCCCTTAAATGGGGGAAATACTTTTTGTATTCCAGGTATCGATCGTGGGGACAAGCGAGCACTCGAGCCATATGAGGATGATGGGCAAGCATGATACTGTCCAGTAGTCAATTATCGGTGTTTTGTTCTGTCGGTTATTGTTGATGTATTGTTTTGGGATTTCTGTATTATAAAATTGGTTTAAGTACTCGAGTACTTCCTGTTTGAATTGGTTAATGTTGTGTTCCCGTTTTGGGAAATGGATTTGATGTCAGATTTTAATTGTCGGTTCGTATTCTTATTATGAATTGTCGTCTTATTGATGATTGTTTGTCGTTGTCGAACGTCTTATTGGTACGTTAGCCTGGTGGACTTCACAGTGTGGGGTCCACGGCGCTGTAATATGCCCTGAATGTCTTGGGGGTGTTACATAAAATGGTATCGGAGCCGAAACCTCTCTCAGTACGGCATGGTTCGGGTGTGGTCAAGTTCTGCCGAAACCGATGAGGGCGGGGAGTGAACGCCGGTGCAAAGAGGGCACGGTCAAAGTGCGGCTCCTGACAAGGCTTCTAGGAGGAGAAAATGAACCGATTCTATGCTGGAATGAGAGGTGGTCCTAGGCTTGTGAGATCAGACAGTCCGGAATGTGGACACACTTGTATTGCGCACTTTTGGTAGCTCCACCTTTCGGTGACCGGGGTGTAAGAGCGTGGATCATCGTGGGCCATTGTGGGAACCTCGACATGCGGGAAAAATGCAGCGGCTGAGGGAATGCCATTCAACCGAGGTACTAACGCCAAGAAGCGCGTAGGGTGAAGGTTGATGTCGATCGGTGATGTGGTATGTGCGTGGCGCACTGCGGGCTAGCGCGAGGCGCGCAAGTGAAGAGCCTATCCATCAAGGGTATGGTGCCATATGTGTATGGCCACGATCGTTTTATGTGCGTGGGACAATACAGTGTGCGGAAAGAGACATTCTTCCCCAGCACGAGGACGTGCTGCGATTTGAGTGGGGGAGGATGTCACGACCCGATATGTCGTGTCTATGTTGACCGTACAAATGAGGCGTGCCTTCTGGTTAGATTGCCACAGGAGGGGTAAAAGGGGGATACTGCCGTCTCCCTGATGAGCCCATGGCAGGGCGAAACCAGTTGGCATGCTATGTGGGATAGGCTGGTCCCGGGGTGTGAGGGCCCCTGGGACGCCGCACGGGCTTTGGAACTCCCATCCCGTGACAAATGGTATCGGAGATTAGGTTTATGGATACCTAGGTTGTCGGTTATTTGGGTCTAGTCAAGTGTCGTTTTTGGGACAGTATCACTGCTATGCTATCATCTCAGTACGCCGGTGCTCGTAAGTTTTTCCTAACTTGACTCGTTTCACCATTCTGTTCTATTCCTGTCTTAGTATCTTGTTGCGTTTTGCGTTTGAATTGTACTCACCCGTTACTTTTTCAGAATTCCTGCTGGTAGAGGACGCGGAGGCGGTAGGGGACGTGGCGCAGCCGGTGGGGCAACCATGTCCGATCACTCGAGAACTGATTCGGTGATGCCATCTTTGTCGAACAGTGTTCCCCCTAGTTCCGGAGGTCAGCAGGACCAATCTGCTAGCTCCGGTAATGCTAATGAGAATGTTGGAGTGGCTAATATTTTGCAACAAGTAGCGAACCAGATGACGCTACTGACTCAGGCCATTCTGGTCGGCCAAGCTAATGCCAACCCGGTTCCGCCTACTGGATCCGGCAATGACAAGTTACTTCAAGACGTGATTCGTATGCGTCCTCCGCAGTTTGATGGTGCTTCCGACCCTTGCAGTTGGGAGAATTGGCTATTCGAGATGGAGAAAGTATTTGAGGCTGCTAATTGTTCTGAGGAGAGGAAAGTACCCATTGCTCAGTACTTCCTCACCAAGAAGGCAGCAACGTGGTGGCAAACGGTGAAACCGCGTGACCGGGCAGCTACGTGGGCAGAGTTTCGGGATCTGATGGAAGATGAATTCTGTCCATGGCCAGTGAAAGAGGGGAGGATCCGAGCCTTCTTTGAGGCTAAGCCCCAAGATGTTCATATTTCTCAAGCTATCAAAGACTACAATCAATGGCTGTATTTGTGAGAAACCAAGTCCGAGATGAGCTTGATAAGATCCGCCACTTTGATATGCGGATGAAACCGAGGGTGCGCCACTACATGTCTGGTCTGGGGTGCACGACCTTGAAAGAGTATCAGAATAAAGCGATAGCTTATGAGATGTCGTTTTCTGCGACAGAGACGGCAACCGAAGGAAAGAAGCAGAAGACCTCCGGTCAGTTTTCGGGAGGCATGTCAGGAGGGTATCCGAAGGCTCAGTCTGGTTCGCGAGTCTTCGGGAGTCAGTCTCCATTAGTTGGGCAAGGAAACGATTCTAGGTCTGCTCCTACCGGTTCCGTTCGTGGTCCTACGTGCTTCAACTGTAGTCGTCCGGGCCACATGATGAGTGAGTGTGATAGACCTCCGATTCAGTGTCTTGCGTGTGGTCGGATGGGTCATCGTGCTAAGTTTTGTACGGAGGCAGCTCGGGCTCCAGTTACTCAGATATCAGCCCCAGCTGCGGGAGAGCCGAGTGTGAATCAGGCACCGACAGTTCCTCAGCCGCAGCAGAGTTTTGGTAGAGGTCGAGGACGTGGGCGGCCTTCTAGAGGGGGAGCTTCTAGTGCGAGGTCTGTTCCACCCCGAGTGTATGAGATGAGACGAGCAGGAGATCCTAACGCGACGGTGGCTATAGGTACCGTCCACATCCTTGATCATCCCATTTCCGTATTGTTCGATTGTTGTGTTACGCATTCTTTTATCTCTATGGATTGTGTGCGTCGTCTGCATGTTGATTGCCTAGTTGCTTGTGAGCCTTTTGTTGTTAAACTTCCTAGTGGGAATAGCATCGTGGGGGATCATGAGATTAGAGATTTTCTGTGAGTATCGCAGGGAGGGATTGGCCTTCTAATTTGATCGTGGTAGATATTAAAGATGAGGATTTGATTCTTGGGGAGGATTGGCTGGACCGTCATGGGGCGATCATGAATTATAGAATGAGGACTGTTTCGATGTTAGCCTCTGACGGTACCGAGCATTCTTTTGTGGGGCGTAAGCGGAGTAGCCAGAGACTCCTGATCAGCGCCTTGAGGACGGTGAGACTTCTTCGAGGAGGTTGCACGGGCTATTGGTGTTACACTTTGAGATCGGAAGAAGGGGGAGTCGCGCTCTCGTCTATTCCAGTAGTGTGTGAGTATCCTGACGTCTTTCCAGATGAGTTGCTGGGTTTGCCGCCGGACCGAGAGGTCGAGTTTACCGTCGATTTAGAGCCGGGTGCAGCACCAATTTCTAAGACGCCATACCGTATGGCGCCTGTCGAGATGCTTGAGTTGAAGAAACAGTTGGGAGAGTTGCTAGACATGGGGTATATTCGACCGAGCGCTTCACCTTGGGGCGCACCGGTCCTATTTGTGAAGAAGAAGGATGGGTCACTTCGTTTGTGTATCGACTACCGAGAATTAAACAAAGTGACCATAAAAAACAAGTATCCGCTCCTGAGGATTGATGACTTGTTTGATCAGTTGCAAGGGGCAACCGTGTTTTCAAAGATTGAGTTGAGATCTGGGTATTATCAGCTCCGAGTGAAGGATACCGATATTCCGAAGACGGCCTTTCGGACGAGATATGGTCACTACGAGTTCGTGGTTATGCCTTTTGGGCTAACCAACGCCCCAGCCGTGTTCATGCAACTTATGAACAAAGTCTTTATCGAGTACCTCGATAAGTGTGTAGTTGTTTTTATTGATGACATCCTGATTTACTCGAGGGGCGAGGAGGAGCACGCCCATCATTTGCATATCGTGTTAGATATTTTGAGAACTCAGCATCTTTTTGCGAAGTTCTCAAAGTGTGAGTTTTGGTTACGGGAGGTTATGTTTCTCGGCCATGTGATCTCGTCCGAGGGTGTTCGTATGGACCCACATAAGGTAGAGGCCGTGTTAGATTGGGTGCCGCCCAAGAACGTGAAAGAGGTCCGCAGTTTTCTGGGTTTGGCCGGGTATTACCGTTGATTCGTCGAGGGGTTCTCTAAGCTCGCTCTACCGCTGACTCAGTTGTTACAGAAGTCAGAGAAGTTTGTGTGGACCGATGAGAGACATAATAGTTTTGAGGAGTTGAAGAAGCGGTTGACAGCCGCTCTTGTTTTGGCTTTACCGAGTGGTAATGAGGGTTTCTCAGTTTTCAGTGATGCTTCGGGCCAAGGGCTCGGATGTGTACTTATGCAGCACGGGAGGACGATTGCATATGCTTCCCGTCAGCTTAAACCGTACGAGTTGATTTACCCTACGCACGATCTTGAGTTGGCCGCAGTTGTATTTGCGTTGAAGATCTGGCCTCATTACTTGTATGGCTCGTCGTGTCAGATTTTCACCGATCACAAGAGCTTAAAGTACATTTTTACGCAGAAAGAGCTTAATATGAGACAGAGGAGATGGTTGGAGTTGATTAAGGACTACGACCTCGAGATTCTATATCATCCGGGTAAGGCAAATGTGGTGGCAGATGCCTTGAGCCGGAAATCGGTAGCACTTCGGGCGCTTGAGTTGCTTACGGACCAGTCAGGACTTCAGCGAGAGTTTATGAGGTTGAGCATTGCGGTTGTACTACCAGAGAGTTCCGGGCAGTTGCATACTCTTGAGATTTCTTCATCTCTGGTCGATGACATTAAATCGGGACAGTTGGAGGACCCGATGTTTATTCAGCTTCGAGAGAGTGTAGGGAAGGGGAAAGCCCCGGGATTCGTTATTCATGAGGATGGTGTATTGAGATTCTGAGGTCAGTTGTCTGTTCCGAATGACTCGGGATTGAGACAGAGTATTATGCGAGAGGCTCATGCGTCACCTTACTCAGTGCATCCGGGCTCAAGTAAAATGAATAAAGATTTGAGGAAAAATTTCTGGTGGAACAACATGAAGAATGAGGTAGTTCAGTTTGTGGCTAAGTGTTTGATTTGCCAGCAAGTCAAGATTGAGCATCAGCGGCCAGCCGGGTTGTTGAAACCACTTCCCGTCCCGGAGTGGAAGTGGGAGGATATCTCTATGGATTTTATCACTGGTTTGCCGAGAACGAAGACTGGTATGAATATGGTGTGGGTGATTGTAGACCGACTGACTAAGTCGGCGCATTTTCTGGGCATCAAGGATACTTGGGATCCAGAAAAATTGGCTCGTATTTTTATCGCGTAGATAGTGAGACTTCATGGTATGCCGAAGACCATTATTTCGGACAGAGATGGCCGATTTGTATCGCATTTTTGGCAGGCGGTACATAAAGCATTGGGGACACAGTTACGTTTGAGCACTTCTTTCCACCCCCAGACCGATGGGCAGTCTGAGCGTACTATTCAGATGTTCGAGGATATATTGCGCGCGTGTGCGTTATATTGGAGTAGTGACTGGGAGGAACATCTGGCCTTAATTGAGTTTACTTATAATAATAGCTGGCACGCGTCGATTAAGATGGCACCGTATGAGGCACTTTATGGCCGATGTTGCCGATCACCAATATGTTGGGATGAGCCGTCCGATTTAGTTGGCACCGAGCCAGACCTCGTGTTAGAGACGAGGGAGAAAGTTGAGTTGATTAGAAAGAGAATGTTGGCTTCTCAGAGTCGACAAAAGTCTTATGCGGATGTTAGGCGTCGACCTTTGGAGTTTGAGGTGGGAGATCATGTTCTGTTGAGAGTGTCTCCGACGAAGGGAGTTTTCCGTTTGGGGAAAAAGGGGAAGCTCAGCCCGAGATATATTGGGCCTTTCGAGATATTGGAGAGAGTCGGCGAGTTGGCATACCATTTGGCCTTTCCTCCGTCGCTAAGTCATGTTCATAGCGTATTTCACGTTTCCCAGTTGAGGAAGCACGTTCCGGGCCCGTCCCACATTATTGATTTTGGAGACGTGGAGATCGAGAAAGATGTTACGTTTGAGGAGAGGCCCGTCAGGATTTTGGAGCGTCGAGACAAGCATGTTGTGTTGAGAATTATACTCTTCGACCGGCGATCGCCTCAGATATCGGGCGACCTAGCCATTGCCGAGCAGCCGAGGCAGAACTGCCGACCAGAGATCGGGCGACCTAGTCTTAGCCCCGCAGACAAGGCAGAACTGCCGACCAGCGACCAGGCGACCTAGCCTTAGCCCGGCAGCCAAGATAGATCGGCCGACCGAAGGTCCCAGGACAAGTCCCGGTGACGAGTGATCGAAATCTAAGACGATCGTCTCTCAGTACTTGGCGATCGACTCCTGGCGACCGACTAGCATACGATCATCTCTCGGCACTTGCCGACCGACCCTCAGTGACTGGCCGATGCCGACCTCTGGTGACCGGCTAATGACGACCGCCTCATGCCGCTCGAAGCCGATGGTCATCCAGTCGGCAAAGGCTGAACCTCAGGACAGTCCCCACGTGCAGGGCCGAGACAAGATCCGCATTTCACGGATCATTGACCACAGCCTGTCAGCATCTTCCCACCAGCCGACAGGCCCGCCGAAAGGTGTCAGTAGGACCGCATGTGACAGTGACTCCGGACGCGTGCTGGCTCCTCATTGGACCGCACAGCTGGCTTCCAGCAGCAGCCTTGAACTTTAGGCAGACAGCCCATGTGTCCTGAAGATGATCGCCCCATTATTATATCGGACGAAAGGTGATCGCCCGCCAGGAAACAAGGCTCCTCAGCCCCTATAAATAGAAGGCTGCCTGCTCTAGGTCCAGGGACGGAAATTCTTCAGCACCCATGGGATTTTACATACAACTTGGCTCTCCTGCTCTTGGAAACAGTAATCTTTCGGTTCATTCTTCTCTCTCAGCCTCTCTCACACAGAAGACGACCGGCCGAGAGCAAGAACACCAAGGCTTCGCTCAAGCGCTGGATTAACAGGATCTTTTTACACTCATTGTACTTAGATTCTCACATTAATACTTGTATCCACGAATATTTGTATTAATAACATCTCGCGAGAGCATTCAAGCTCGGTCCTAACAAACCCGGCAAATCTAGTGTTATTTACACCCCCTCGGAAGTGCTCCCGCAACCTTGTTTGTTGTCCGTCCATTCCAGCAGTATTTCATCTTCGGATAAATATTTTGGGCAACAACAATTGGCGCTAGAAGGAGGGGATCTAACCCTCAGTTTTATTCCTCCCGTCTCGAAGAACACTCACTATTCTCCGGGGCATATACCTGAAGAAACACTCACTGTTCTTCAGAGAAAGCTTTCAGAATCATGTCTTCTGCCTCCGCGTCGAAGAAAGCCGCTGGCCAGCCCGCCAGACGCCTCGTTCCGTCTCGGTCCGAGCCACAGCTGATGGCGGAGGGTAGCCGCCGCGGTCCGAGACGCTCGATCCCGCCCCTGGGGGTCGGCCCAAGTCTCTCGCTCGATCGGTTCCGAACCGCGGAACAGATCGAGGAGGCCATGGCCGTCCTACAGGAGCGACGGAGTGCTCTCGACGCGCCTCCCGCTATCACCCCCTCGGCCATCCGCCGGAGGACCAAATGGAAGCTCAAGGCGTTGCTGACCGAGCGATCGCCAGGAGGCCCCCGTTCGCAGGAAGAGGCGCTCGCCGGCCGGGGCACCTCGGTTTTCGATCGCCTCGGCAGCGACCCATCCTGGCGATCGGGGCAGTCCGGCCCCAGCCGCGAGTCGATGGAGTTCGAGTCCGTCACCAGGAGCTCGGCCTATCCGACTCCCAGAAGGCAGCCCACCCGTCTGGCTCCCCCTCGCCAAATAGCCGAGGTCGGCAGCAGCGGAGTCAGGAGATCGGTACATGATCCCCTCGGCTCCCGCTCCAAAATCCGACCCACGAGCGACCATGCCACGGCGATGGCCGCGATGCAACGTCAGATCGATGACATGAAGGCGCTCATGGAATCCGGGGCAGGTCGCCAAGAACAAGATCGTCGGGCCGAGCGAGCCGCTCGCGGTCCACATCGAGCTCGCCCCCGTGCAGCACAAGATCGCCCTCCGCAAACACCTTTGTACGGAGGGAGATCAAACCCCGAAACACACCTGAGCAAGTTCAACATCTACATGACCGGGTGTGGGGCATCAGACGCGACTAGGTGCCGAATGTTCCCTCTGACGCTGGACGACCTCGCCCATAGATGGTACACCTCATTGCCGCCTCGGTCCATCGGCTCCTTTAACCAACTGGCGACCGACTTCACAGCGTACTTCGCCACCAGGGTCGCTCGGCCAGAAGGTCCCCATCGCATGCTGCGAATCAAGCTAGGGGAAGAAGAGTCCGACTCGGACTACATCGACCGGGTAGACGAGATCATCCTCAATGGCAAACCCATAAGCGATGAGATCACCCTCTACACGGTCCTAGGAGGATTCCATGGTCTTTCGCCTATGTTCAGGCATCTTACGAAGGACCAACCCTCGACCTACGCGATCTTCCGAGCTAAGGCCGCAGACTTTCTGGCCAGGCAAAGGTTTCTTCTTAGCCTATGAGCAGCGCGATCGGCGCTCAAGTGACGATCTCCAGCCCGCCAGCCCGATCGCTGATATCAACTTATAACGTGATCGGCAGCCGGACGACGATCACCAGTCTCCCAGCCCGATCGCCATCATCAAGCTACATCACCAAACCCGGAGGACTCATTCACCATCGACAGTTCACCATCTAACATGATAGACTAAGGCACGAGATCGCCTCCACCGCCAGCATACAGCCATGGTCCTGGTAGTCGATGGAACCAGCTGCTTCGGCCATGCAAGGTCCCTTTGGGCCAAGATCGCCCGCCCTTCATTTAAATACGAGGCCGGCATAGTCTGAGGGCCCTCCAAAACTAATAAGTGGACACGATCGCCCACCCTCAAGGTCCATCATCTAACATGGTGAACCCGGACAATGCGACGCATCACTACCCCCGTCTCAACGTACACCATCGAGGTTCGCCATCTTTATGGCAGGCCGAGGTGGAAGTAGAGCTAACAAGCCGCGGAAGTGGAGTTGATTAATCTAATGACGCCCCGCGCAAGGACTCCTATAGACCGAGACCGCACGCCCTTCGTTTAAATACGAGGCGAGGCGCAGCCTAACAGAGGATCCTCACAATAAAATGAGTCACGAGACAGTTAATGTCGTTCGCGCACAAGACACGGTCATGGAGTCGGTCCATCGAACTCCGCGACTGTGCATGATTCCTCAAGAGACGAAACCATCAAGTTTCTAAGGGGGATCGGCCAATGTTGTTTTTTGCAGGTACAAGACCGAAAGATAGCTAGCCATTCGACCAGATCGCCCAAGTCCGAATCCAAAGTCAGCTCAACGGATCGCCCGTCTTCATCTTACACGATCGCCAGCAAGAACCACCTCGCCCCATGTCTTCAACATCGGAGCAAGCTGGGGGGCAATTGTTGTGTCGAGAATTATACTCTTCGACCGGCGATCGCCTCATAGATCGGGCGACCTAGCCATTGCCGAGCAGTCGAGGCAGAACTGCCGACCAGAGATGGGGCGACCTAGTCTTAGCCCCGCAGACAAGGCAGAACTGCCGACCAGCAACCAGGCGACCTAGCCTTAGCCCGGCAGCCAAGATAGATCGGCCGACCGAAGGTCCCAGGACAAGTCCCGGTGCCGAGCGATCGACATCTAAGACGATCGTCTCTCGGTACTTGGCGATCGACTCCTGGCGACCGACTAGCAGACGATCATCTCTCGGCACTTGCCGACCGACCCTCAGTGACTGGCCGATGCCGACCTCTGGTGACCGGCTAATGACGACCGCCTCATGCCGCTCGAAGCCGATGGTCATCCAGTCAGCAAAGGCCGAACCTCAGGACAGACCCCACGTGCAGGGCCGAGACAAGATCCGCATTTCATGGATCATTGACCACAGCCTGTCAGCATCTTCCCACCAGCCAACAGGCCCGCCGAAAGGTGTCAGTAGGACCGCATGTGACAGTGACTCCGGACGCGTGCTAGCTCCTCATTTGACCGCACAGCTGGCTGCCAGCAGCATCCTTGAACTTTAGGCAGACAGCCCATGTGACCTGAAGACGATCGCCCCATTATTATATCGGACGAAAGGTGATCGCCCGCCAGGAAACAAGGCTCCCCAGCCCCTATAAATAGAAGGCTGCCTGCTCTAGGTCCACGGACAGAAATTCTTCAGCACCCACGGGATTTTACACACAACTTGGCTCTCCTGCTCTTGGCAACAGCAATCTTTCGGTTCATTCTTCTCTCTCAGCCTCTCTCACACAGAAGACGATCGGCCGAGAGCAAGAACACCAAGGCTTCGCTCAAGCGCTGGATTAACAGGATCTTTTTACACTCATTGTACTTAGATTCTCACATTAATACTTGTATCCACGAATATTTGTATTAATAACATCTCGCGAGAGCATTCATGCCTGGGCCTAACAAACCCGACAAATCTAGTGTTATTTACACCCCCTCGGAAGTGCTCCCGCAACCTTGTTTGTTGTCCGTCCATTCCAGCAGTATTTCATCTTCGGATAAATATTTTGGGCAACAACAAAGCAGTTAATGTAATACCCTGATTTTTCGGATATATTTTTCTTTTATATGTTGGATATCGTTGATGGATAATTGTGCTTGTGGATGTTGTGAACGTATGATAATGTTATTGAAATGCGTATATGTATTCATTGTGCCGTATGATCTTTTGGTATGTCGAGATGTTGGTCGAGGATAGCTGAATATGGCTAAGCACAGCCACGATAGCGCACGCTATGAGATATGCTTAGCGCACGCTACGAGGCACGAGTGGCGCACGCTACGTTGTGTAGTTAGCGTATGCTAATAGGTTCGCATTATGTACGCTGAGGAGGCTCCTTAACGTACGTAAGACTTTCTGGGAAAGATTAGGAAGGCGGCCAACATGTAGGCCCGGGTTGATGTTTATCGGCATTTAGCGCACGCTATTAAGGATGGTTAGCGCACGCTAATATCAGATCGTCCGACAAGGAATCTTGGCTTTCTGCGAGTGGACCAAGCCACTTGCGACGCGTGTCCAGATAAGGTTAGCGGGTGTTTGTCATGTAGGGCTAGCGCACGCTAAACCCTATGATTAGCGCATGCTAATTCCAGATCGGGCAGAGGGAATCTTGTCCTTGTCAGATGCTGTTGGCATGTGGGGGCACGAGTGGTAGGTGTGCACTGTAGCAAGTCAACTTCGGATAGCGCACGCTAAGGTCAATGACTTGCGTACGCTAGGCATGATGTTTTACGTACGTTAATGTATGGGCATTACGTATGTAAGCTAGTTTACGAAGCGAGGCAGTAGCCTCTGGGCTGCGTTAGCGCACGCTAACAAAGTCAGTTAGCGCACGCTAAGGCTGTAGCGCACGCTAAACATGAGATGTTAGCGCACGATAATAATGAATATTATAAAAGGGGACAGACGGGTGCCGAGAGGCATTTCGTCCATTTTTCTTCCTTCAGTCGGGAGAGAGAGAGAGTTGGGATGTATTTGAGGTTCCCAAACACTGTATAATGATAATCTTTAACAACATTAGATTGAGAGCATGAATTCAAGCCTTGTTCCTCAAGTTATTCATGATTCTTGGAATGGAGTTCAAGTGTTCTTCTTTTTGGTTCGTCTAATCCAGGTAAATTTGGTATCCCTTTTGTTTATGGTTTGTTTTTAAGGACGATTACATGTGAGGAACATGTTGGATAATCATATAATGATATTATATGAGATTCAATGGAATTTTGATAAGACTTTCGTATGTTTCTTCATATTATAAAGATGATGGTTCGTTTAAACCGTTTTGAGATATATTTCTGGATCATGATAATTTCAGTGATCGATTTAGAGAAGTTAAATCATGATACGAGGTTGAATTCCAGATTGAATATGTTATGATCATTGTTACCAAGTTGGTTTGATTATTGATATGATTATTGTTCTAGGTTGATTAACCAATAGGTATAGCCGATGTGCCATGTTGAAGGCCGTAGATTCCATCCAGTCGGGGTTGTAGAGCTCGTAGACGAGGACGATGAGTTCGGTGTTGGTTTTGTCGTATTGATATCCAGGCAAGTGTTTACTTGTTCGGTTGTAATGTTTTGATGAGTAATTCCATTTACATTTCATAAGTATTTTATGTTGTATTGCATATTGACGAATGTTCAGTGATGTTTTAAAAGGAATAGAATGAACAGTTGATGATTGTTGAGATACTTGGACAATCTTGGGAAGATTGTAGTATTCGGATATTGTTGATGTCATTCTGGATATTCTGGGTCTGTGGTATGCATTCCGGAAGGAAGTCCGGATAGAGGTATGTTTTATGGTAATCGTACATAGATGATTATGTACGAGAAAGTATTAGGTATTGAGGTATTATACGGTATTGTTGTGATACTGGGATTTTTATGGTATTATCGTGATAATGGAATTTTGACGAGAATCGTTGGATTACCGGAAGTGGTAAGGTTATCGTTGAGGTTATTATTCTCATGATGCATGGCATGTGAATATTTATGTTTATGTACTTGCGGTTATTTGTCGGGAATTATTGCTGACCCCGTTGTGGGACTTGTTTTTCAGGTATTGAGGACTTTGATGGTAGCGGTCGTGAGGCGAGGATTCCGGACGATACTGGCTATGGCATATTGTTGGGGAATCATGTATTTTATTTGTGTATATCATTATTGATGTATATGTATCTTGGACTGTATTTCTATCCGCAGCGTGAGTTCTTTCAAATGGCTTTCGGCTTTATGCCAACTGAGTTTGATTTCGAAAATCGATTCCCTTAACCAAGTTTTTGGCCTTGTTTGTCTTGACGGTAGTTGGTGTTTTCAAATGATCTTGTGAGTTTTGATATAAAATACTACCGCCATCGGCCTTTTTGTCGTTCTTGTAATTGGTTTTTAGCCTGGTGGGTTCCGGCGCGGGGTCCACGGCGTGTAATACTCCCGGTCGGTTTTGGGGGTGTTACAAATATGGTATCGGAGCCCAAGGTTTTGTGATAACCGGGCATGTGTGTTATGTGGCTCTACCGGTGTGGTAGTAGCGTGATGTTTGTGATGTTTTGGAATTGTGTGATTTTTGAGTACTGTCGTGGTGATGTGTGGGTTTGGGGATTGTTGGTGTTCCCGAGACCGACGAGGCAGGGAGTGAACGCCGGTGCCGTGGTCATGTGAAATGTGCGACTCCAATCGGGAAGTGAATGCCGGTGCGAGGCACGTGCAATGTGCGGCTTTCGATGTGGAGTGGAAGGCCGGTGATACGTGTATGTGACAAGGAGCGGCTCATGTGCTTTAGGGGAGGAGACACAGCGTCACAGATCCCACAAAACTCGACAGTGCTCTAAACTTGTTGTGGTCTTGGCGGAGACCAATCATTTTCAAATTGTGATTATTCCTGTTTTGGCATTCTTGTTGTGTCGAGATTTTTGAAATGGTGTCATATGCTAGTATCACGGGAGATCTTCATCTTCACTGACCTGTAAGTATGTTGTTCGGATTATTCGATAATTCTTGGTTATCTTGGTAATTTTGGATTTTCTGTTGTATTGTTGTTTGTGCGAGTAACTACAAGTTTCGAGGACGAAACTTATTTTTAAGGGGGGTAGAGTGTAATACCCCGATTTTTCGGATATATTTTTCTTTTATATGTTGGATATCGTTGATGGATAATTGTGCTTGTGGATGTTGTGAACGTATGATAATGTTATTGAAATGCGTATATGTATTCATTGTGCCGTATGATCGTTTGGTATGTCGAGATGTTGGTCGAGGATAGCTGAATATGGCTAAGCACAGCCACGATAGCGCACGCTATGAGATATGCTTAGCGCACGCTATGAGGCACGAATAGCGCATGCTACGTTGTGTAGTTAGCGTACGCTAATAGGTTCGCATTATGTACTCTGAGGAGGGTCCTTAACGTACGTAAGACTTTCTGGGAAAGATTCGGAAGGCGGCCAACATGTAGGCCTAGGTTGATGTTTATCGGCATTTAGCGCACGCTATTAAGGATGTTTAGCGCACGCTAATATCAGATCGTCCGACAAGGAATCTTGGCTTTCGGCGAGTGGACCCGGCCACTTGCGATGCGTGTCCAGATAAGGTCAGCGGGTGTTTGTCATGTAGGGCTAGCACACGCTAAACCCTATGATTAGCGCACGCTAATTCCAGATCGGGCAGAGGGAATCTTGTCATTGTCAGATGCTGTCGGCATGTGGGGGCACGAGTGGTAGGTGTGTACTGTAGCAAGTCAACTTCGGATAGCGCACGCTAAGGTCAATGACTTGCGTACGCTAGGCATGATGTTTTACGTACGTTAATGCATGGGCATTACGTACGTAAGCTAGTTTACGAAGCGAGGCAGTAGCCTCTGGGCTGCGATAGCGCACGCTAACAAAGTCAGTTAGTGCACGCTAAGGCTGTAGCGCACGCTAATAATGAATATTATAAAAGGGGACAGACGGGTGCCAAGAGGCATTTTGTCCATTTTTCTTCCTTCAGTAGGGAGAGAGAGAGTTGGGATGTATTTGAGGTTCCCAAACACTATATAATGATAATCTTTAACAACATTAGATTGAGAGCATGAAATTAATCCTTGTTCTTCAAGTTATTCATGATTCTTGGAATGGAGTTCAAGTGTTCTTCTTTTTGGTTCGTCTAATCCAGGTAAATTTGGTATCCCTTTTGTTTATGGTTTGTTTTTAAGGATGATTACATGTGAGGAACATGATGGATAATCATATAACGATATTATATGAGATTCAATGGAATTTTGATAAGACTTTCGGATGTTTCTTCATATTATAAAGATGATGGTTCGTTTAAACCGTTTTGAGATAGATTTCTGGATCATGATAATTTCAGTGATCGATTTAGAGGAGTTAAATCATGATACGAGGTTGAATTCCAGATTGAATATGTTATGATCATTGTTACCAAGTTGGTTTGATTATTGATATGATTATTGTTCTAGGTTGATTAACCAATAGGTATAACCGATGTGCCACGTTGAAGGCCATAGATTCCGTCCAGTCGGGGCTGTAGAGCTCGTAGACGAGGACGATCAGTTCGGTGTTGGTTTTGTCGTATTGATATCCATGCAAGTGTTTACTTGTTCGGTTGTAATGTTTTGATGAGTAATTCCATTTACATTTCATAAGTATTTTATGTTGTATTGCATACTGACGAATGTTCAGTGATGTTCTAAAAGGATTAGAATGCACAGTTGATGATTGTTGAGATACTTGGACAATCTTGGGAAGATTGTAGTATTCGGATATTGTTGATGTCATTCTGGATATTCTTGGTCTGTGGTATGCATTCCGGAAGGAAGTCCGGATAGAGGTATGTTTTATGGTAATCGTACATAGAAGATTATGTACGAGAAAGTATTCGGTATTGAGGTATTATACGGTATTGTTGTGATACTGGGATTTTTATGGTATTATCGTGATAATGGAATTTTGACGAGAATCGTTGGATTATCGAAAGTGGTAAGGTTATCGTTGAGGTTATTATTCTCATGATGCATGGCATGTGAATATTTATATTTATGTACTTGCGGTTATTTGTCGGGCATTATTGCTGACCCCGTTGTGGGACTTGTTTTTCAGGTATTGAGGACTTTGATGGTAGCGGTCGTGAGGCGAGGATTCCGGACGATACTGGCTATGGCATATTGTTGGGGAATCGTGTATTTTGTTTGTGTATATCATTATTGATGTATATGTATCTTGGACTGTATTTATATCCGCTGCGTGAGTTCTTTCAAATGGCTTTCGGCTTTATGCCAACTGAGTTTGATTTCGAAAATCGATTCCCTTAACCGAGTTTTTGGCCTTGTTTGTCTTGACGGTAGTTGGTGTTTTCAAATGATTTTGTGAGTTTTGATATAAAATACTACCGTCATCGGCCTTTTTGTCGTTCCTGTAATTGGTTTTTAGCCTGGTGGGTTCCAGCGTGGGGCCCACGGCGTGTAATACTCCCAGTCGGTTTTTGGGGTGTTACAGTTAAGGCACAAAACCATTCCTTTGGTTAAGGGGCAATGGTCGAGGCACGGAGTAGAAGAAGCAACGTGGGAGTTGGAGGAGGATATGCGTTCGAGGCACCCCGAGCCTTTTGATTCTTAAGTTTCGGGACGAAACTTTATTTTAGAGGGGGAGAATGTAATATCCGTAACTTTCCATTTTTAGCAGTTTCCATTTTCGGTGTATGTCTATTTTTATCGACTCGCTTATAACCGTTTCGGCATTGTGAATCTACATTATTCTTGGAGTTTTTCCATTTGGACGAGTTTTGATGATGTTTTCACGTGATTTCATTTTATGATATGTTCTGCCGTATGATCATTCGATTCTCATAAAACTCGTTCATATTCATTGTTTCTTGGTTTGTGCAAGTTCGTATGATTGAGTTGGTCGTGTGGAGACTTTCGGTTTATAAATCCGACGTCGTTTCGTGATTTTCGGGCACTTGGGCCATTTTCGTAATTTCCTATAAATTTAGGGAAATTCTTCTCCTTGCCGTATTTCGGATTCCTCGGTAGTTGGAAGTGCATTTACTGCCGAACATTCAACTTCGTTGTTATGTATACCTTGTATTTACACTTTTGATTCTATCCTCGTGTTGTGGTTCGTCTTTGGATCGATTGTGCAGAATTGGTGTTCAGAACTGGGGTCTGCTACGTGCATAGCGTACGTTATGCATAATCCATAACGTACGTTAGGACTCTTCCCAAATCAGTGCAGGCATTTTGTTACGTACGTTAACCAGTATTGGGTTACGTACGTAACCATCATAACGTACGTTAACAGCTTGTGTTAACGTACGTAACGCACTGTCAGCGTTTTTAAACCTGACTTAACCTCAGTCAGTTTCTTTTCATTTTTCTTCGCCCCTTCTCGCGACGTGAGCATTCTTGAGCACCTTTAGAGCGATTTGTCCAGAGCAATCCGTGGTTTTCCTCTAGAGATTGACTATTGTGTACCAAGGGAGATTAATCTACAACATTATCATCATCCATCCGTCGAATCCAAGGTATTTCCTCAGGAACCCTAACTTTGACGAATTTGGGTGATTTTCGGGATTCTAGGGATTAGTTCCAAATTGTTCAATTAGGTTATGATATTCCTTACCGATTGTGGTTTTTGGGTGATTCCAAATCCATTTTTCTTGGTTTTTATCCGTGAATTATCAATACGGGGAGATTTTGCATAAGCCCTCGCCCGTATCGATTGATCGTTCATTGTCGTAGCATGTAATCGGGGTTATGGGAGTATTCCTTTCGGTTATTGATGTCCGTTGGGATTGAGTTATGCTAATTCTTCGTTTAGGAACCGCCGTTTTCCATTCGGATCGTCCGTAGTCGATTTTCACTTCCAATTGTTCAAGAATGTCTCAAAGGCAAGTACTTTACATTTGTTTACATGTTCTAGTATTTGAATTATGGCTATACGTGGTTGTTGTGGGAGGATATGTGTATGTTCACCTAGGGACGGTCCGACGGGGCTCTAGGGATACGTATTGCCATGTGTGTGCGTATCACGAACTGTGGTTAACCACCAAGGGATATCCGACGGGGCTCTGCGGGGTATGGTGGCCGTGAGTCACGTACCAAGGTTAACTTTGAATTGTTTTGGTTGGAGAAAATGTGTTTGGTTCTTGTGCATCGTAAATATTCCGGAATATAAAATATTTTCTAAAATGACTTTTTGGCACATATATTCATCTGATTAGAATGTAGTTCAAATGGATTGTACTTGCACTAGCAGTTGTCGCTAACTCCTTAAATGGGGGAAATATTTTTTGTATTTCAGGTATCGATCGTGGGGACAAGCGAGCACTCGAGCCGTATGAGAATGATGGGCAAGCATGATACTGTCCAGTAGTCGATTATCGGTGTTTTGTTCTGTCGGTTATTGTTGATGTATTGTTTTGGGATTTCTGTATTATAAAATTGGTTTAAGTACTCGAGTACTTCCCATTTGAATTGGTTAATGTTGTGTTCCCGTTTTGGGAAATAGATTTGATGTCAGATTTTAATTGTCGGTTCGTATTCTTATTATGAATTGTCGTCTTATTGATGATTGTTTGTCGTTGTCGAACGTCTTGTTGGTACGTTAGCGCAGTGGGCCTCAGCGGTGTAGACTTGCGGCTATAATATACCCTGAATGTCTTGGGGGTGTTACAGAGAGAGAGAGACATCGAGAGAGAGAATCAGAGAGAGAGAGATGGGATTTTTGATTCGTATGCTTCGTGTGGGTGAGGTAATTAATTATTGTTTGATTTTATGTGTGTAAGTAAATATGATGTTATATGAAACTAACGAGCTGATTCATATATTAGTTTCTTGCAAGGAATCCGGCACCCGGTTTCGCAGGAGGCCTTGTAATAATCTCAGCAATGGTCACGCCGCTTTGGATCGTAACTACTCCTAAACCCAAGAAGCCCCTCGTTGAAGATAGCGAGTGATTTATGTTTAGGTTATATAATCAAATTCTAATACGTATATGCTCTTATTAAATTTAATATCTTTCTTTTGTTTCTAAACTGGAAATTGTTAAACTTTAATTTCGATGAAAATTTGGATTTCTTTTTGCTTTGATAACGCAAATCTTCACTTTGATTTACCTTGATGATATTCATCATTTTCTTTTGTTCCCGTCTCGTGGTTCTGTTCATATGTTTTTTTTTGTTTATGTTTTCATGTGGATATTGGATGCTTCGTATATATGTTATTTTCAATTCTATTATCTATGATGGTTTATTGTCTTGGAAATTAACTGGAATGCAGCTCCTTTGGGCTTGGGGAGGTTGTTTCAAATATGGTGATTGTGGGTGTTTATATATGCACTGGTGTTTAAGGGTTACATATATGTATGAACACCCAGCTATTTGCATTCTAAAAATATAATGTGAAATATGGTTTTTTGTTTTCATATCAATTGTTTTTAACACTTATTTTATGTGTGTTACCTTTTTCTAAGTTGTATAATTCTAATTTTTTTGGCAAACTCATATTGTTTTGAACTTTAGATTTAGACTAGTATAACACCCGTGTAATTATACGGGAACACAAAAAATATTTTTTATGTAAATATATAATATGTAAATCATTCATTATAAATTTCATAATACTTATTTATAAACTACACTATTTGTTCTGTTTATGATTACACCATTCTTATCGCAAGAAAAGATTTCTAGTCTTTCCTGATCTTCACTCTTGATATGGCTATATAAAGCTAACCATGACCGAATACAGGTCGATATGAGAAAGCGTTTGGCCTTGACTCTTAAATATAGTCATGGTAAAGCTCATAATAAGTGGGAACTGGCGTATTTGAAATTTAAATTGTAATCTGATATCTAAGGGGCTTAATATCAATTGTGGAATAAATATTTTACTCTCAGAATTATTCCCCGAATTTTTTTGTTCCATGATATGGTTATGGGTTTGGATAATTATTAATGATGTGATATTGCATAATTATGATGACTGATCCATATTTTGAATTAGCATAATTGAAACTCTAACTTACGATTTTAAGATGTGATTTGAAATTCGAGAACACTTGATACTATTCAAAAATATTCATTGAATATACTTGATTTTGACTTTTAGATGATAGAAATTTTGCATATACTATCAGAACTGCGATATATCCGCTAGTCTTTTGAAATTATAGACATCACGTAATCATTTACTATCTCCACGACGTGATATGCCCGCTTGTCTTTTGAAATTATAGACATCACGTAATCATTTACTATCTCCACAATGTCGTTTGTTGGCGCCATGGTTGCTCTATCTTCAAAAAATTACTTTATGGAAAGTTACTTTTAAGTGAATAATATGTAACACCCCCAAATCCGCTCAGGGATATTACACGCCGTAGACCCTCTCCTCGAGGATCTACCAGGCTGATAACTAAAATCAAACATCTAAACCTCGCCTTTAAGGCTAAAATGACTCAGTAGACCGATTTGGTCTTACAACAAATACATACAGCTCATGCCCACGCAGGGGTCAAAATACAACCACACCCGTACAACGGGAAACAAATATTGCAGCGGAAAAGAAAATACAACTAGACCAATACGACAGCAACGGATCCTCGTGTGATTAGTATCGTTCATCATTCATCATCCTTCGTGCCGACCCTGTGCTATGCTCCAAAACCTGAATGCAAAAATAGACATCCACCCCGAATACTGGGTTAGCAAACTCCACTGTTTTGCTAGTGCAAGTACAAGTGCAAAAATACGAGCCATACAATACAAGTTCCAAGAACAATAATAATCAGGAATCCTCAAAGATCCAAACGTAAAGAAAAGTACTTCCCGAGGCAAGAGTTTGAGTAAACATTTTCAAAACCGAAAGATCGCAAATAAGGGAAACAATTTACAAAACAGTTTAAAATGCCATCGAGAGTTTTAATAGAAAACAATTTAGGATTATAAAATCCATCTCTTTCCAAAAATCAATAGGGTCACGGCCCAAATGTTTAGTTTTCGCAAATAGGAAACCACCAACAATTTACAGGGTCAAAGCCCAACATCACGTGTCCTCAACGGACGTAAAATCAATGAAACATAATCACGCACGCGCATCGCCAGACCGGACGCTACCACCGACATCCCACTCGAGGCCTCGAAGGACCCTCCCGAGCTGGCTAGCGAAACAAATCACACACATCTCACGGTTGGATCAATCGCTTGTTGCATCCTGGCCACATGATCACATGCCATGTGCCACCGTAGATTATCTCAGGCTCTCACGGTTGGATCAATCACTTGTTGCATCCTGGCCACATGATCACATGCCATGTGCCACCGTAGACCTTCAGCCATATCCACACATTCCCACAAATAACATATCACATCAAGGATATTCAAACAATTCGCCCAGAGGCATCAAACACTTAGCAAAACACCACGTCAATCCACAACGCACCGAAATGAAATAATATACGCCCACACACAATACCAAGTGCAACATGAACACCAAGCATATACATAGAATTCACATAGTATTCACGAACCACACCAATCACAAAACACACACGGTTTTGAAAGGGGCCTTTAACGAGGCTAACCAAATCTTTTGAAAACTCATTTCAAACAAACAAACAAATCAAGACGATCACCAATCATCATATCCACGAAACAAGAAAAGTATGGACAAGGTACTTGCCTCGAATGACCACAACGCGGAGAATCGGCCGAAGTAGGTTGGCACGAACCGACTACGAACTCGCCGACTCCACCGAACGACAATCCACAACAATGAACTACGAATGAAAACAATAACAACGAAAATGAATTCCAAAGTACGACCCAAAGCCGCTGAATTCAAAGAACAAATGACGAAGGTTCAAGGATTTCCCCCAAAACGGTCAAGAACACGATTCGTCCCGTCAAAACCCGAAAACGGAATTCCAAGTTGAAATATGGATATACAATCCATAGAATATGTTTAACAACATCATTTAACCATAATCGATCCATCGAAAACGGATGAAAAAGCGAGATCGGGACAAATCCCCAAAAGTCAACTCAAGGAAATCAAGAATTATACTTCGATTCGACGAAGAACAATGGATTAAATGATGTTAAACACAAGAATACTATCAAGATTAATCATACCCATCATGAATTAATCAACAACACGGAACGAATCGGACGAAATTGCAAAAATCCCCAAATTCACGAAATTAGGGTTCTAAGGAAGATTACCTTGATTCGCTGGATCAAAGGATGATAACGGACGATTGATTGATGTTATGGACTCGAACTTCATGGTTTTGTTGTTAAACAACATGGCTTCGTCGCCCATGAATCGCCATTCGCGGACGGAGAAGGAAGGAAATGAAAACGGCGAAATGTGATCGCCACCATATTTATATCGCCGACTAGCGTCGCTAGCCTTTCCCGACTAGCGTGCGCTTATCGGCCGCAGACGGCCGAGCACCCTCGGCCGCGGCCCACACGACCCGGCATCACCGACCAACCCAGCCGTCCAAACTCGCCGACTCGACTCCGCTAGCGTGCGCTACGGCCGAAGCTCGCGACGCTAGCCGACTCCCGGAGCCATCGGATCAATCGCCGGCTGTAACGACGCTAGCCGGCCGACAAGGCGCTACGCCCGCCGACTAGCGCGCTACGCTCGGCGTAGCGTGCGCTACCCGCCGATCATGACCGAGTCCGTAACCTCGAAACCCCATCGCCAGCCCGAGCACAGACGCTAGGCCACTCCGGCACAGACGCTACACCTGCCGGTTAGCGCGCGCAGCCTTCCGGCCGTAGCGTGCGCTACGCCGGTTCCTGCCGCACCCGTCCGGCCGGTGCCCGCAATCGTCCGGCCAGTCCCGCAACCGTCCGGCCAGTCCCGCAACCGTCAGGGCTCGACGACGACATCAAAACGCACGGAACGAACACGACGAAAAGTTCCCGGACGACATCAACGACCCGAAATGAAAACATAATACCATATTCAATCATACGCGACCAAGAAACGGGTCGAGACGACAATTACAGATACGGATACCCGTAACTTTCAAGAAATTACAAAACGGCCCAAAACGCCCGGAAATCACGATACGTGATCGAATAACCAAACGGAAGTTCACAACACGTCTAACAAAGTTAAACGGACTTACGGGAAACTCGAAAGCAGCTTTCGAACGAGATTCGCAAGAACCGAACTCAAGTGCGGAAAAGTCGTTAAAAAGCACGGAACTCAACAAAACGACTCCGAAACGAACTCGGATGTCAAAAAGTGTAGAATTAATCATTCTCAGAATGATGAAACGGACATGAGCGAGTCGTCAAAACAGACTACCGCCGAAAAAAAGAAATTACCGGAAATCGAAAATTGCGGATATTATATTCTACCCTCCTTAAAAGAAGTTTCGTCCCGAAACTTAAAACAAGTAGGGAGAAGAAATATTCCGCCAGGAAAAACTCAACGAGATACACAAGAATGCGTAACTAACGCCCAACGGCGAAATGTTACAAACAACGCAAAGGAGTATACGGCGTGAAAACACGCTCCACGGCGACCAACACAACGTCGCCGTTAGGGATATAATAAAAACCAACAAGTGACAAACGTCATCAAACGGATAATATAGCCAAGTCAATTATCCGACAATCACAAAACACAACGAACGAAAATCAATATGATTGACCAACCCAACGGTACATCAATCAAAACGCGAGTCAATCACCGAACAAACACGAAATCCCACCGCCTAAGGGTGGAAGATCGAAAACGAAACTAATTTCCCGAATCAAGGGAATTACGAAGGAGCCCGAATGTTCGCCAATCACGAACGAGGTCAATATAAACCGAACAATCAAACGATCTAACCACATCGTTCGAGACAACAAAGATCGAAGTATCATGTTCGAATCACAAAGAACAATAAAGTTCAAACAACAACTCCCGTGATGATCCGTGAGAACTACAAGACATGCATTGCCGAAGATCCACAGAAAGGGAATAGCGATTGAAAAGTCACAACGACAACGAGTTATTCCGAAATAGCACCACACTCGTTCGATCAACAAAAGCAAGGAGCAGGACAAGCTCGAAATGTCAACGAACATAAACGAGTCGACAGAGTCGAAAATGTAAAAGTTCAAGATCCACCACTTCAATAAAAGAACTAGTAGAACCAAAGATGTTACTTCCGAGCAAGGTTCACAAGAATCGAACCGAATTCGGAAAGTGACAAATGATAACAGATTGACCCAAAACAAGATCACACTGCTCGAATGATGAACCCGAAATACAAAACAAGTTCGATAAGATCAATGAACACGAGCGAATCGATAGACTGGAGAAAGAGAAAATACAGAAGTCTAAAAACAACACGGGTACTACATTCGACCTCTTATAAAAGAAGGTCGCCCCCGCAACTCACAACAGCAAAATCAAGGTGACGACACAACAAGCAACCGACAGAAACATCCTTCAAAGGCCTCTCAAAGCCGATTCTGATATCTGTGCTGAAGCGCGAACTCCGAAAGTCTCGGTAGCCAAATCACAAAACTGAATTCGGTGTCCCTCGAGTCCACACTTGAAATGTGTTATCGACGAGAAGGACAATTTACACGTGCATGCCCCGGCACATCACGATTGAAACGCCTCGGCTCGGCATACCGAAAATATAAATGCTCGATACAATGGATTAAAACACCGCAAAACAACATACCGGAGATGCCAACTCAGCATAACATATCAACGCATACAAAAATCACAACAACAACGGCATCATTCGAAGATTACAACATCCCGAACGACAGCCATCACACAATCACAAACATCATGAAACAATCACCCATGTGTATAACGCATAAAAATCCAGGCTTTAACAACCCACACTAGTGCGACAATACGCAAATCGCCACGAGGCGATAAACAGTAAACACCAGTTCACACCTCTCACAGAGGGCCAACAAAACATATGCGTGGCGAACGACTCGATGCTCACGCCACCAATTCAATCACAATTCGGGGTTGACACCGTAACGAAAGTTCGAAAACCATACACGCATTTCCGGTCCGCAAACAGGAATGATAGGTTTTAAAAACGAGAACCACCTTTTGAAAACAGTTTGGAAACAACGGCTTGATCTTGGGTATCATTTTACAAAATGTAGTGCAAACTGCATTATCGAGACTTTGATAATCTTCTTGCGTTTTAAGTAAAATGAGGAGTGCTTTCCTTTAGTGAAAAACTTTCAAAAAATATTCGACCCTTGGGTCTAAGCAACTGCATTTGAAAATATCTCAAAAATATTTTTGGTCCTCAACCAGAAAATTTTTGAAATGCATTGCGGCATTAAAAAAACACCTTGAAAACACCGCAAGAAAATAATTCGTTTTAAAAGTACGTCTCGAATTTTAATTTTCTAGGATACTCAAGGTTTTCAAAAATAATTCAATGGGTTAGAATGCCCCAAAATTTTCAGGTAATTACAAGGAACAATATAGCGCCGTGGGTCCCGCTAGGAACCCACCAGTCTAAAAACCAATTACAAGAATGCCCAAAAAGGTCGATGACGGTAGTACTTATCAAAACTCACAAAATCATTTGAAAACACCCAACTACCGTCAAAACGGTCAAGGCCAACAACTCGGTTAAAGGAATCGATTTTCGAAATAAAATTCAGTCGGTAAGATACCGAAAGCTATTACAAAGGAACTCACGCAGCGGAAAAAAGAAATAGAGTCCAACATGCACAATCCAGCAACTACTCCTCACGTGAAAGAAATATGAGAGTCAAATAGTCACGTATCAAGAAATCAAAATCCATAAGAGGATTCCGTCACTTAGCAAATAAATCATAAAAATAGCTCGTGTCACACGAGGCACAACACAAAGAAGGGAGACTTACAGCCACAGGTCGCACGAAGATGATGATCGCCCCACGATACTAATCACGACCAACAAACTCAGACGACGCGTCGCGACACGACTCAGTCAGATAAAATCCGACGAGACAAAAACTCGATAGACACCACTGACCCGACAGCCTAGGTTTCCACAACCTAATCTCCGATACCATTTATGTAACACCCCCAAATCCGCTCAGGGATATTACACGCCGTAGACCCTCTCCTCGAGGATCTACCAGGCTGATAACTAAAATCAAACATCTAAACCTCGCCTTTAAGGCTAAAATGACTCAGTAGACCGATTTGGTCTTACAACAAATACATACAGCTCATGCCCACGCAGGGGTCAAAATACAACCACACCCGTACAACGGAAACAAATCTGCAGCGGAAAAGAAAATACAACTAGACCAATACGACAGAACGGATCCTCGTGTGATTAGTATCGTTCATCATTCATCATCCTTCGTGCCGACCCCGTGCTATGCTCCAAAACCCGAATGCAAAATAGACATCCACCCCGAATACTGGGTTAGCAAACTCCACCGTTTTGCTAGTGCAAGTACAAGTGCAAAAATACGAGCCATACAATACAAGTTCCAAGAACAATAATAATCGGGAATCCTCAAAGATCCAAACGTAAAGAAAAGTACTTCCCGAGGCAAGAGTTTGAGTAAACATTTCCAAAACCGAAAGATCGCAAATAAGGGAAACAATTTACAAAACAGTTTAAAATGCCATCGAGAGTTTTAATAGAAAACAATTTAGGATTATAAAATCCATCTCTTTCCAAAAATCAATAGGGTCACGGCCCAAATGTTTAGTTTTCGCAAATAGGAAACCACCAACAATTTACAGGGTCAAAGCCCAACATCACGTGTCCTCAACGGACGTAAAATCAACGAAACATAATCACGCACGCGCATCGCCTAGGACCGGGACGCTACCACCGACATCCCACTCGAGGCCTCGAAGGACCCTCTCGAGCTGGCTAGCGAAACAAATCACACACATCTCACGGTTGGATCAATCGCTTGTTGCATCCTGGCCACATGATCACATGCCATGTGCCACCGTAGACCTTCAGCCATATCCACACATTCCCACAAATAACATATCACATCAAGGATATTCAAACAATTCGCCCAGAGGCATCAAACACTTAGCAAAACACCACGTCAATCCACAACGCACCGAAATGAAATAATATACGCCCACACACAATACCAAGTGCAACATGAACACCAAGCATATACATAGAATTCACATAGTATTCACGAACCACACCAATCACAAAACACACACGGTTTTGAAAGGGGCCTTTAACGAGGCTAACCAAATCTTTTGAAAACTCATTTCAAACAAACAAACAAATCAAGACGATCACCAATCATCATATCCACGAAACAAGAAAAGTATGGACAAGGTACTTGCCTCGAATGACCACAACGCGGAGAATCGGCCGAAGTAGGTTGGCACGAACCGACTACGAACTCGCCGACTCCACCGAACGACAATCCACAACAATGAACTACGAATGAAAACAATAACAACGAAAATGAATTCCAAAGTACGACCCAAAGCCGCTGAATTCAAAGAACAAATGACGAAGGTTCAAGGATTTCCCCCAAAACGGTCAAGAACACGATTCGTCCCGTCAAAACCCGAAAACGGAATTCCAAGTTGAAATATGGATATACAATCCATAGAATATGTTTAACAACATCATTTAACCATAATCGATCCATCGAAAACGGATGAAAAACGAGATCGGGGACAAATCCCCCCAAAAGTCAACTCGAAGGAAATCAAGAATTATACTTCGATTCGACGAAGAACAATGGATTAAATGATGTTAAACACAAGAATACTATCAAGATTAATCATACCCATCATGAATTAATCAACAACACGGAACGAATCGGACGAAATTGCAAAAATCCCCAAATTCACGAAATTAGGGTTCTAAGGAAGATTACCTTGATTCGCTGGATCAAAGGATGATAACGGACGATTGATTGATGTTATGGACTCCAGAACTTCATGGTTTTGTTGTTAAACAACATGGCTTCGTCGCCCATGAATCGCCATTCGCGGACGGAGAAGGAAGGAAATGAAAACGAAGTGAAATGTGATCGCCACCATATTTATATCAAGCTGACTAGCGTGCGCTAGCCTTCCCGGACTAGCGTGCGCTTATCGCCAGATCGGCCGAGCACCCTCGGCCAGTGGCCCACACGACCGGCATCACCGACCAACCCCGCCGACCAAACTGCGACCGACTCCCGCTAGCGTGCGCTACGGCCGAAGCTCGCGCACGCTAGCCGACTGGCCCAGAGCCACCGGATCGAATCGCCCGGCCAGTAACGACGCTAGCCGGCCGACGGCGGCGCTACGCCGCCGACTAGCGCGCTACGCCGGCGTAGCGTGCGCTACTCGCCGATCATGACCGAGTCCGTAACCTCGAAACCCCATCGCTCAGTGCCCGAGAACAGACGCAGTTACTGGCACAGACGCTTACACTGCTGTTAGCGCGAGGCAGCCTTCCGGCCAGAAGCGTGCGCTACGCCGGTCTCGCGCACCGTCCGGCCGGTGCCCGCAATCGTCCGGCCGCCCCGCAACCGTCCGGCCGCCCCGCAACCGCCGTGGCTCGGCGACCCGATTAAAAACGCACGAACGAACACGATTTAAAAGTTCCTGACGACATCAACGAATTCGAAATGAAAACATAATACCATATTCAATCATACGCGACCAAGAAACGGGTCGAGACGACAATTACAGATACGGATACCCGTAACTTTCAAGAAATTACAAACGGCCCAAAACGCCTAAATCACGATACGTGATCGAATAACCAAACGGAAGTTCACAACACGTCTAACAAAGTTAAACGGACTTACGGGAAACTCAAACAATAGCCGAACGAGATTCGCAAGAACCGAACTCAAGTGCGGAAAAGTCGTTAAAAGCACGGAACTCAACAAAACGACCAAACGAACTCGGATGTCAAAAGTGTAGAATTAATCATTCTCGGAATGATGAAACGGACATGAGCGAGTCACAAAACAGACTACCGCCAAAAAAGAAATTACCTGAATCGAAAATTGCGGATATTACATTCTACCCTCCTTAAAAGAAGTTTCGTCCAAACTTAAAACAAGTAGGAGAAGAAATATTCCGCCAGAAAACTCAACGAGATACACAAGAATGCGTAACTAACGCCCAACGGCGAAATGTTACAAACAACGCAAAGGAGTATACGGCGTGAAAACACGCTCCACGGCGACCAACACAACGCCGCCGTTAGGGATATAATAAAAACCAACAAGTGACAACGTCATCAAACGGATAATATAGCCAAGTCAATTATCCGACAATCACAAAACACAACGAACGAAAATCAATATGATTGACCAACCCAACGGTACATCAATCAAAACGCGAGTCAATCACGAACAAACACGAAATCCCACCGCCTAAGGGCTGGAAGATCAAAACGAAACTAATTTCCCGAATCAAGGGAATTACGAAGGAGCCCGAATGTTCGCCAATCACGGAACGAGGTCAATATAAACCGAACAATCAAACGATCAAACCACAACGATCGAGACAACAAAGATCGAAGAATCATGTTCGAATCACAAAGAACAATAAAGTTCAAACAACAACTCCCGTGATGATCCGTGAGAACTACAAGACATGCATTGCCGAAGATCCACAGAAAGGGAATAGCGATTGAAAAGTCACAACGACAACGAGTTATTCAAATAGCACCACACTCGTTCGATCAACAAAAGCAAGGAGCAGGACAAGCTCAAATGTCAACGAACATAAACGAGTCGACAGAGTCGAAAATGTAAAAGTTCAAGATCCACCACTTCGAATAAAAGAACTAGTAGAACCAAAGATGTTACTTCCGAGCAAGGTTCACAAGAATCGAACCGAATTCGGAAAGTGACAATGATAACCAGATTGACCCAAAACAAGATCACGGCTCGTTCAATGATGAACCCAAATACAAAACAAGTTCTGATAAGATCAATGAACACGAGCGAATCGATAGATCGGAGAAAGAGAAAATACGAAGTCTAAAAACAACACGGGTACTACATTCGACCTCTTATAAAAGAAGGTCGCCCGCAACTCACAACAAAGAAAATCAAGGTGACGACACAACAAGCAACCGGCGAAACATCCTTCAAAGGCCTCTCAAAGCCGATTCTCGATATCTGTCCAAGCGCGAACTCCGAAAGTCTCGGTAGCCACATCACAAAATCAATTCGGTGTCCTCGAGTCCACACTTGAAATGTGTTATCGACGAGAAGGACAATTTACACGTGCATGCCCGGCACATCACGATTGAAACGCCTCGGCTCGGCATACCGAAAATATAAATGCTCGATACAATGGATTAAAACACCGCAAAACAACATACCGGAGATGCCAACTCAAAGATAACATATCAACGCATACAAAAATCACAACAACAACGGCATCATTCGAAGATTACAACATCCCGAACGATACCCATCACACAATCACAAACATCATGAAACAATCACCCATGTGTATAACGCATAAAAATCCGTGCTTTAACAACCCACACTAGTGCGACAATACGCAAATCGCCACGAGGCGATAAACAAGAAACACCGGTTCACACCTCTCACAGAGGGCCAACAAAACATATGCGTGGCGACCCACTCGATGCTCACGCCACCAATTCAATCACAATTCGGGTTGACACCGTAACGAAAGTTCGAAAACCATACACGCATTTCCGGTCCGCAAACAGAATGATAGGTTTTAAAACGAGAACCACCTTTTGAAAACAGTTTGGAAACAACAGTTGATCTTGGGTATCATTTTACAAAAAGTAGTGCAAACACCATTATCGAGACTTTGAAAATCATCTTGCGTTTGAACAAAAATGAGGACACCTTTCCTTTAGTGAAAAACTTTCAAAAATATTCGACCCTTGGGTCTAAGCAATCGCATTTGAAAATATCTCAAAATATTTTTGGTCCTCAACTAAAATTTTTGAAATGCATCATGCATTAAAAAACACCTTGAAAACACCGCAAGAAAATAATTCGTTTTAAAAGTACGTCTCGAATTTTAATTTTCTAGGATACTCAAGGTTTTCAAAAATAATTCAATGGGTTAGAATGCCCCAAAATTTTCTTGTAATTACAAGGAACAATATAGCGCCGTGGGTCCCGCACGAACCCACCGTGCTAAAAACCAATTACAAGAATGCCCAAAAGGTCGATGACGGTAGTACTTATCAAAACTCACAAAATCATTTGAAAACACCCAACTACCGTCAAAACGGTCAAGGCCAACAACTCGGTTAAAGGAATCGATTTTCGAAATAAAATTCATCGGTAAGATACCGAAAGCTATTACAAAGGAACTCACGCAATGGAAAAAGAAATAGAGTCCAACATGCACAATCCAAAGAACTACTCCTCACGTGAAAGAAATATGAGAGTCAAATAGTCACGTATCAAGAAATCAAAATCCATAAGAGGATTCCGTCACTTAGCAAATAAATCATAAAAATAGCTCGTGTCACACGAGGCACAACACAAAGAAGGGAGACTTACGCCCACAGTCGCACGAAGATGATGATCGCCCCACGATACTAATCACGACCAACAAACTCGGACGACGCGTCGCGACACGACTCCGGATAAAATCCGACGAGACAAAAACTCGATAGACACCATCGACCCGACAAACTAGGTTTCCACAACCTAATCTCCGATACCATTTATGTAACACCCCAAATCCGCTCGGGATATTACACGCCGTAGACCCTCTCCTCGAGGATCTACCAGCCGATAACTAAAATCAAACATCTAAACCTCGCCTTTAAGGCTAAATGACTCAAGAGACCGATTTGGTCTTACAACAAATACATACGACTCATGCCCACGCAGGGTCAAAATACAACCACACCTGCATAACGGAAACAAATCTTGCAATGGAAAAGAAAATACAACTAGACCAATACGACAAAGAACGGATCCTCGTGTGATTAGTATCGCTCATCATTCATCATCCTTCGTGCCGACCCCGTGCTATGCTCCAAAACCCGAATGCAAAATAGACATCCACCCCGAATACTGGGGTTAGCAAAACTCCACCGTTTTGCTAGTGCAAGTACAAGTGCAAAAATACGAGCCATACAATACAAGTTCCAAGAACAATAATAATCAGAATCCTCAAAGATCCAAACGTAAAGAAAAGTACTTCCCGAGGCAAGAGTTTGAGTAAACATTTCCAAAACCGAAAGATCGCAAATAAGGGAAACAATTTACAAAACAGTTTAAAATGCCATCGAGAGTTTTAATAGAAAACAATTTAGGATTATAAAATCCATCTCTTTCCAAAAATCAATAGGGTCACGGCCCAAATGTTTAGTTTTCGCAAATAGAAACCACCAACAATTTACAGGTCAAAGCCCAACATCACGTGTCCTCAACGGACGTAAAATCAACGAAACATAATCACGCACGCGCATCGCCTAGACCGGACGCTACCACCGACATCCCACTCGAGGCCTCGAAGGACCCTCCCGAGCCGGCTAGCGAAACAAATCACACACATCTCACGGTTGGATCAATCGCTTGTTGCATCCTCGGCCACATGATCACATGCCATGTGCCACCGTAGATTATCTCGAGCTCTCACGGTTGGATCAATCACTTGTTGCATCCTCGCCACATGATCACATGCCATGTGCCACCGTAGACCTTCACCATATCCACACATTCCCACAAATAACATATCACATCAAGGATATTCAAACAATTCGCCTGAGAGGCATCAAACACTTAGCAAAACACCACGTCAATCCACAACGCACCGAAATGAAATAATATACGCCCACACACAATACCAAGTGCAACATGAACACCAAGCATATACATAGAATTCACATAGTATTCACGAACCACACCAATCACAAAACACACACGGTTTTGAAAGGGGCCTTTAACGAGGCTAACCAAATCTTTTGAAAACTCATTTCAAACAAACAAACAAATCAAGACGATCACCAATCATCATATCCACGAAACAAGAAAAGTATGGACAAGGTACTTGCCTCGAATGACCACAACGCGGAGAATCGGCCGAAGTAGGTTGGCACGAACCGACTACGAACTCACCGACTCCACCGAACGACAATCCACAACAATGAACTACGAATGAAAACAATAACAACGAAAATGAATTCCAAAGTACGACCCAAAGCCGCTGAATTCAAAGAACAAATGACGAAGGTTCAAGGATTTCCCCCAAAACGGTCAAGAACACGATTCGTCCCGTCAAAACCCGAAAACGGAATTCCAAGTTGAAATATGGATATACAATCCATAGAATATGTTTAACAACATCATTTAACCATAATCGATCCATCGAAAACGGATGAAAACGAGATCGGGGACAAATCCCGAAAAGTCAACTCAAGGAAATCAAGAATTATACTTGATTCGACGAAGAACAATGGATTAAATGATGTTAAACACAAGAATACTATCAAGATTAATCATACCCATCATGAATTAATCAACAACACGGAACGAATCGGACGAAATTGCAAAAATCCCCAAATTCACGAAATTAGGGTTCTAAGGAAGATTACCTTGATTCGCTGGATCAAAGGATGATAACGGATTGATTGATGTTATGGACTCAGAACTTCATGGTTTTGTTTTTATACAACTTGTCTTCGTGTCCCATGAATCGCCATTCGCGGACGGAGAAGGAAGGAAATGAAAACGAAGTGAAGTGTGATCGTCGGCCATATTTATATCGCGACTAGCGTGCGCTAGCCTTCCCGGACTAGCGTGCGCGCTATCGGCCAGATCGGCCGAGCACCCTCGGCCAGGGCCCACACGACCCGGCATCACCGACCAACCCCGCCGACCAAACCCGCCGACCCGACTCCCGAAGCGTGCGCTACGGCGAAGCTCGCGACGCTAGCCGACTGGCCCGCAGCCACCGGATCAATCGCCCGGCCAGTAACGTACGCTAGCCGGCCAGCCGCGGCGCTACGCCGCCGACTAGCGCGCTGCTACGCCGGCGTAGCGTGCGCTACTCGCCGATCATGACCGAGTCCGTAACCTCGAAACCCCATCGCCCAGTGCCCGAGCACAGACGCTAGGCCACCCGGCAGCGTACGCTACACCTGCCGGTTAGCGCGCGCAGCCTTCCGGCCGTAGCGTGCGCTACGCCGGTTCCTGCCGCACCCGTCCGGCCGGTGCCCGCAATCGTCCGGCCAGTCCCGCAACCGTCCGGCCAGTCCCGCAACCGTCAGGGCTCGACGACCCGATTACCGAAAACGCACGGAACGAACACGACGAAAAGTTCCCGGACGACATCAACGACCCGAAATGAAAACATAATACCATATTCAATCATACGCGACCAAGAAACGGGTCGAGACGACAATTACAGATACGGATACCCGTAACTTTCAAGAAATTACAAAACGGCCCAAAACGCCCGGAAATCACGATACGTGATCGAATAACCAAACGGAAGTTCACAACACGTCTAACAAAGTTAAACGGACTTACGGGAAACTCGAAACAGCAGTTTCGAACGAGATTCGCAAGAACCGAACTCAAGTGCGGAAAAGTCGTTAAAAAGCACGGAACTCAACAAAACGACTCCGAAACGAACTCGGATGTCAAAAAGTGTAGAATTAATCATTCTCAGAATGATGAAACGGACATGAGCGAGTCGTCAAAACAGACTACCGCCGAAAAAAAGAAATTACCGGAAATCGAAAATTGCGGATATTACATAATAGTGCTTTCAACAATGGTTGCAATATGATCTTCGGCATTCCGGATTAGTAAATATCAAGAATATCAATCAAGGTTTCTCTATCGACTTCTTCACTTAGCACACCATTTACAATTTCGAGGATTCATTCGGAGAAGTCCTTAATTTCTTGTAGATGATGAGATGACATTGTTTGTCCAACAATTAATCTCATAATTATGTGTTTGCAATGATGCTCAAATGAAGAAGAGCTTATACTTGAATAACCAATATATGCATTGTCCTTTGGTACAACTTCATATGTACAATTATACTAAATAATTATGGCAAGGATAATTCTAGTGATATTTAAAATAAAAAAAAATCTTTTGGAAATGCATAAGAGATTTTGACTTATAACTTAAAACTAAGCACTTCTCAAATTACAATAAAAAAAATAGAATAGTAGTATATATAATTTAATTACTTGTATGACCTATTATAAATATACCTGTTAATTTAGAAATCTACATCCAAGTCATAGCCTTAAAATTATCCAGAAATTTAACAATTATAATATAAGAATAGCTTGGATAAGTTAAAAATATACATCAAAATTTTGTCCTAATTAAAAATGACCTTAAAATTTTAAAAAATTACAAAATAAAAAACTCAGTTGATTTGATTGAAGTGAAACGGCATATTTATTCTTATATGATATTTTTTCAAATATTTAGCTTTATATTTAAGAGTATTAAAGTATACCCATTTTACATTAAAAAATAGAAAAAGAGTTGAAGTACTTTTATTAATTTCTGAAACTTGTAATACAAAAAATCTCGTTTGATTGAAGTGAAACTATATGTATATTTATTTTAAAATAGATTTTGGAATTACAAAGTAAGGAGAATATAACTTATAACTTAAAATTAAGTACTTCCCAATTTGCCAAAAAACAAAAAAGAAGCAGCAGCATCGTAGTATATATATAAGTGAATTACTTGTATGACTTATTGTAAATATACTAATCGCGGGATTAACTAAGAAAACTACATCCAAATCATGGCCTAATTAAAATTATCCCCATTTTTTTAAAGTAAAAAAATGCCCAATTTTGTTTTGTAATATAAAATGAGCCGGAAAAAGTTATAGGGTACTTTTCAGGCATTGAACTTCATAATGAAGAGTACTAAATTCAAGAAATTTTACATTCAAAAGAAGAGAAAAATAATTAGAGTATTTTTAGATTTGTGAAACTTGTATTACAAAAAATCTAAGTGACATTTGGTTCACTTGAAACTTTATATCATTTTTATATGATATTATTTTCAAATATTTAACCTAATATATATAGAAGTATTAAAGTTGGCAAAATTTGCATTCAAGAGAAGCACTTTTAATAATTTCAGAAACTCGTATTAGAAAAAACATCAACTCATATCTGATTGTGTTAACTGTATTTGAAGAAATTTTAGTTCCATATTTTTCTTGGTCCTTTTTTGCCAAAATGAACTAAATCGTTAAGTATTTAACGGTTTATGTATATGGCCAAAAAAGAGATACTTTAATCCTTATATTTGAAAAAAAATTACATAAATTATTTGGAATTTAAAATACAAAAGCAAATCCAAAACTTTCAAAAATATATAGTTGATTTTAAAAGTGGATAAATTTAAAACAAAAAATTACAAAATCAATTAAAACGATCAATTTTTATTTTTTAAAATTCTCTTTGTACAAAGATCTACGAATTAGTATACTATTAAATTTAATTTCTTATATATTTTGAAATATCTCTTTAAAAATTCTTAAAATCAGTAATTATATAATTTATTAAATATAAGTTTTTTCATTTATTTTGTTATTTTATATTAATTAAATAAAATTTAAAACTAAAATAGATTAATTGATTTATTCCATAGTTTCTTTGATTTATTTATAAATAATAATTAAAATCATTGTTTCTACACTTTTAATAATATTTTTAATAAGATTATTTCGATTTATTTAATTGATTAGGACTTCAAGTACCTTATAAATTATATATATTCAATACTTCTTTTGCAATACTCCCAAACATCTTTCATTTCAGTTGATAATTTTTTTATTAATATACCTAATTATAGTGACTAACTAATATAAACTAATTAATTAGTGGAATATATAATAGTTCCGCGAGATTTTAGATTTAAGTTTTTAATATATATTGCACACTACTATATTAAATTTCTCTTTGTTTGGGATATATATTTTTAATTAATGAAAATATGAAATATTTTTGTAAATATAATGAATTCTTATTTATTCATAATTTATATTCCTTAATTCGTAAAAATTAATAAGGTAGGTAGGAGTTATTTGAGGTATAATTATAATGTAATTAATGCAATGATGATTAGGCCAGTAATTGATTATGTGTCAGCTGAAGCATGAGAAGCTGACACATAAGCACCTGAAGCACCAGCAAAAGACATGTGGCAGCCGAAGCATGAGAAGCTGCCACTTAAGCTCAGCGTATTCTGCATTAGTATATAGGGGAGATTATGGAGGTTGAAAGTGGCCAAACATTAAATGTAAGAAGCTCATTTTAATTTTAGCATTTTGATTATTTTCCAGGCATTTGTTGTAATTGCTGCTTCTCGGCTACAACTAAACCTATCATGTGTCCTTGAACAAATTATTTTCCCGGTCTAAAGTTTTTCCACAAGTTATAACTTTAGTAAGAAGCTCATTGCCCCAAGAACAAATTCTCATGGTATAACCTCACTGACAGAATTGTGGATATTTGACATAAAGCGTTTGTATTTTTTGTACAAGTAAATTTTTCTACTTTTGCTGCAGGCATTGCAAAGCTTTCTTGTTGTGCTGATTCCTTTTGCAGATACCGGCTTTGATGATCTCCTAGGCCTGCTTATATCAATTGATATACCATCTTCTAAGTCTGGGGGTAATTTTTTCAAAACAAGCTCTATTGTCTTCTGCACAATGTGTGGCTGTTCTTTGCCTTGCTGCATGTGATCAGAAATGTTCATCCACAGTAAAACTACTAGCAGCCATGCTGACAGAAGATAGCGCATAGTACTACATAGTCAGTAAGATCAACATTTTTGTAATTATTAATTGTAAAAAATAAAGAGAATAAAGTTAGGAACACTACTACAAAACAGACATTTAACATCGCTTTTTTGGACATTTAACATCGGTTTTGGAACCGATGTTGAATGTCGCGATGTTAAAATTAACATCGGTTTTTAATAACCGATGTTAAACTTCGATTTTAACATCGGTTGTTATAACAACCGATGTTAATTTTAATATCGCGATATTTAACATCGTTTCTGGACAACCGATGTTAAATTTCGTGATTTTAAAATTTTATCGGACCGCGGCTAACCCAGCTAGCCCAACCCAACCCAGGACATTCGCCCCAACCACCCGCACTTTTGACCCCATGACCCACCAACCTACAACAAATACTATTAAATTTCGTTGTTGGTGGGTTTCGAACTCACCACCTCTTGCTTATGGAAGTGTGGTATTACCACTTCGCCAGATGAACTTCTTGTCTATTTTTTGCTATGTGATATATTTATATACTATATACATTTATAAATTTATATAAATATAGATAATTTAATATATATATATATATATATTAACAAATCAAAAATTTATATTTTAAAAAACATCTAGAATATTAATATTAAAAGTCGGATGTTTTTATTTAAAGCTCGAAAATTAAAAAAAAATTAAAAAATATGGATCTAATTTATAATTAATATTTAATCTATTTTTTTTTATTTTTAGATTTTTTGTAAAACTATAAAATAGTTTTTTATGAAAATCAAAAAAATTACAAAAACAAAAACTAGTAGGTTTTTAAAAATATATATAATAATTCAGTTTTTATTTATTTATGAAAAATAATATTCCACTTTTTTTTCAAAACTTTAAATAAAAACATCCGATTTTTATTTTCTATTTTCGAACTTTAAATAAAAACATCCGATTTTTATTTTTTATTTTCGAACTAATGTTTATTTTTTATTTTCAAACTTTAAATAAAAACTTCCAATTTTTACCTTTTATTTTTGAACAATAAATATAAACATCCAATTTTTAATATTAATATTCCGGATTTCTTTTTAAAAAATAAAGTTTCGATTTTTTTAAAAAAGGTTCCAGATTTTTTAAAAATTTTAACATCGGTTATACTACAACCGATGTTAAATTACAATTTAACATCGGTTTTTAGAAAAACCGATGTTAAATTAAAAATTAACATTGTTTAACATCGGTTTTTTTAAAAACCGATGTTAATTTGTAATTTAACATCGGTTATACTAAAACCGATGTTAAATTTTTTAAAAAATCTGGAACTTTTTTTAAAAAAATGGAAACTTTATTTAAAAATTAACATCGGTTTTTCTAAACCGATGTGAAATGGATTAATTTAATTTAACATCGGTTTTTTGAAAAATAATTAGAGTATTTTTAGATTTGTGAAACTTGTATTACAAAAAATCTAAGTGACATTTGGTTCACTTGAAACTTTATATCATTTTTATATGATATTATTTTCAAATATTTAACCTAATATATATAGAAGTATTAAAGTTGGCACAATTTGCATTCAAGAGAAGCACTTTTAATAATTTCAGAAACTCGTATTAGAAAAAACATCAATTCATATCTGATTGTGTTAACTGTATTTGAAGAAATTTTAGTTCCATATTTTTCTTGGTCCTTTTTTTGCCAAAATGAACTAAATCGTTAAGTATTTAACGGTTTATGTATATGGCCAAAAAAGAGATACTTTAATCCTTATATTTGAAAAAAAATTACATAAATTATTTGGAATTTAAAATACAAAAGCAAATCCAAAACTTTCAAAAATATATAGTTTATTTTAAAAGCGGATAAATTTAAAACAAAAAATTACAAAATCAATTAAAACGATCAATTTTTATTTTTTAAAATTCTCTTTGTACAAAGATCTACGAATTAGTATACTATTAAATTTAATTTCTTATATATTTTGAAATATCTCTTTAAAAATTCTTAAAATCAGTAATTATATAATTTATTAAATATAAGTTTTTTCATTTATTTTGTTATTTTATATTAATTAAATAAAATTTAAAACTAAAATAGATTAATTGATTTATTCCATAGTTTCTTTGATTTATTTATAAATAATAATTAAAATCATTGTTTCTACACTTTTAATAATATTTTTTAATAAGATTATTTCGATTTATTTAATTGATTAGGACTTCAAGTACCTTATAAATTATATATATTCAATACTTCTTTTGCAATACTCCCAAACATCTTTCATTTCAGTTGATAATTTTTTTATTAATATACCTAATTATAGTGACTAACTAATATAAACTAATTAATTAGTGGAATATATAATAGTTCCGCGAGATTTTAGATTTAAGTTTTTAATATATATTGCACACTACTATATTAAATTTCTCTTTGTTTGGGATATATATTTTTAATTAATGAAAATATGAAATATTTTTGTAAATATAATGAATTCTTATTTATTCATAATTTATATTCCTTAATTCGTAAAAATTAATAAGGTAGGTAGGAGTTATTTGAGGTATAATTATAATGTAATTAATGCAATGATGATTAGGCCAGTAATTGATTATGTGTCAGCTGAAGCATGAGAAGCTGACACATAAGCACCAAGCACCGAGAAAGACATGTGGCGTAGAAGCATGAGAAGCTGCCACTTAAGCTCAGCGTATTCTGCATTAGTATATAGGGGAGATTATGGAGGTTGAAAGTGGCCAAACATTAAATGTAAGAAGCTCATTTTAATTTTAGCATTTTGATTATTTTCCAGGCATTTGTTGTAATTGCTGCTTCTCGGCTACAACTAAACCTATCATGTGTCCTTGAACAAATTATTTTCCTGGTCTAAAGTTTTTCCACAAGTTATAACTTTAGTAAGAAGCTCATTGCCCCAAGAACAAATTCTCATGGTATAACCTCACTGACAGAATTGTGGATATTTGACATAAAGCGTTTGTATTTTTTGTACAAGTAAATTTTTCTACTTTTGCTGCAGGCATTGCAAAGCTTTCTTGTTGTGCTGATTCCTTTTGCAGATACCGGCTTTGATGATCTCCTAGGCCTGCTTATATCAATTGATATACCATCTTCTAAGTCTGGGGGTAATTTTTTCAAAACAAGCTCTATTGTCTTCTGCACAATGTGTGGTCATTCTTTGCCTTCTTGCATGTGATCGAAATGTTCATCCACAAGAAACTACTAGCGACCATGCCTTTGTAAGATAGCGCATAGTACTACATAGTCAGTAAGATCAACATTTTTGTAATTATTAATTGTAAAAAATAAAGAGAATAAATTTAGGAATACTTTATCTTTCTAATATATATATATATATATGTATATATATTTTCTTTTCTTTTTTTTTCTAATTATCTGAGCATTCTCATCGAAATTCGAATATGCATTTCTTTTCATTTCTATTTAAAAATGGCCTAAGCCATTCTCATATCACTAAAGGTATCATCTAGAATGGTGAATAGGTTTCATACTTATATTGATATTTATGTTTCAGCAGAGAAAAGTTAACTAATAATTTTATATATATTTTGTAGGTTAGATTAACTAGTCCGACAGCTTTTACAAGAGCGACAGTAGTAAGTGCTGTAAAATATTCTATAACTGGTTGTTCAGAGAAGATTGATGAGATTATATACCCCGAGATTTCTTCTTTTGTGGTGCTTATCGATGATCAGGATTGGGAAAGAATTCAATTCAGATTTCAATCTAAAATTAGGAGAAATCAATGCAGATTTCAAATACCTCTATGTTGAAGAGTTGTGTGTTGGTACTACTACTGGTGACGAAAGTGAGGATAGTGATCAGGAGGACGATGATTGCGAGGATGACGATTTGCGAGGATGACAATGTTCACCAGGATGACGAAAGTGATGATTGATGATCAGTACTTAACTACTTATATTTTCTATGTGCATACTTTTGGTAGTAGGTTGGCATTTTGACATGAAAGACTATGTTTAATGTAGAATTGTGGTGTAAGTTGACATGTACGTTTCGAGTTTAGACTTAAGTACTAGATGTAAGATGATATTGTGATAAAAACTGACTATGTTTGGGCTTTATTGACATATGTTTTGTTGGATATGCCATTTGGGAAATTTGAAATGTGATTTCTGGTTTGGTATGTTTTTGTGCATGGTATATTGAAATTTCAAAAAGGACCTTGCAATTTGGATTAATAAAAAGTGTTGCAAATAAGTGTTGCCAATAAAGTCTAAATATATTACAATAGGGATAAAAATATTGCAGATAAATATTGCTAAAAAGCCAAAAAGCATTGCAACAAGCATCAAAATGTTGCAATAAATTGACTTTGTAACATTTTAACTCAATAAATATTGCAAACAAGTGTTGGATTAGTCTATTGCAACACCTTAAAAGTGTTATTGAAACAGACAAAATTGTTGCAATAAAGGCGCTATTGTAATACTTCTAAAATGTTGCAATAAGTACATAAAATGTTGCTATATAGGTCATAGGCAACGGCCGAAAATGCAACGCCGAATTTTGGCTAAAATGTTACATAAAACTCTAATATAACATATATGAGGTCTACCAATACACTTTTTTGGGCTTGCAATAGGCCATATATGGTGTAGTGAGGTCCGGTTCCTTCTTTCTGACACACCATTTAACTGAGGAGTACCTGGAGGTGTTAGTTGTGTAACAACCCCAATCCGCTCAGGCATATTACACGTCGTAGAACCTTTCCTCAAGGATCTACCAGGCTGGTAACAACATATAACAACTCAACCATGCCTTTAAGGCTAAAATGACTCAGTAGACCGATTTGGTCTGTCAATAAATACATACAACTCAAATACAACTCATGCCCACGCAGGGGTCAAAACACAACCACACCTGCATAACGGAAAAATATAGCAATGGAAAATAAAGTACAACCGAACCAATAAACAATATACTGTTCCTCTTGTGATTAGTATCGATCATCTTTCATCATCCTTCGTGCCGACCCTGTGTTATGCTCCAAAACCTGAATGCAAAAATAGACATCCACCCCCGAATACTCGGGGGTTAGCAAAACTCCACTGTTTTGCTAGTACAAGTACAAGTGCAAAAATACGAGTCATACAATTCACATTCCACGAACGATAATAATCCGGAATCCTCATAGATTCAAATACAACAAGATGAGCACTTCCCGGGGCGAGAGTTTGAGTAAAGACTTCCCAAAATTTCAAGATCAAAATATCAAGGGAAAACAATTTATAAAATGATTTGAAATACCATCGGGAGTTTTAATAGAAAACGATTTAGCCCCAAATCTCATCAACTCACAGTACACAAGAACGACCACAAGGTTTGTCTCCCAACATCAAAATCTACAAATAAATGATTTAACACAAACAACAAAATATTCTAGTGCCATCCTAGCCAAGTAAGCCAAACGAACAACTTATCTCTTACACACTTAGTCGATGCATGCAATCATGAAAACCGTTCAAAAGCACTCATTTCCGAAAATGCCAATATCGAAACAAATTTGCAAAATGCACCACAATTAACCGTGGATCCACCCCTCCGTGGACCCCTACCGAGACCCCGTCAGATCTAACCCATAGTGGTTAAAAGCAAGCTCGCGGATCCTCGTCTCTGTGGACCCCTACCGAGACCCCGTCGGATCTAACCCATAGTGATCATACACACACACACGTTACTCATGCAATACTAATATGCTAAGAATGTAAGTTCATCAAGAATACTTACTAGAGATGGCCACTAATCCGACACCATTATCAAACTCTTCAAAAACATAATAACAAGATTAAATACGGAATACATGATTCCATAACTTTAAACAATAGGGATATCATCAAAGCCTTCAACGTTCAAAATGATCAAATCATAATCAATTCCCAAACACACCATTCACAAAACACACACGCGTTTTGAAAGAGAGCCTTTAACGAGGCCAAACCGAAATCCTTTGAAACTTCATTTCAAACAACCAACAAACACACCAAGACGATCACCGATAATCATATCCAAAAAATAAGAAAAGTATGGGCAAGGTACTTGCCTCGAATAAGAACAACGCGGAGAATCGACCGAAGTAGGTTGACACGAACCGACTACGATGCCGACTACACCGAACGAAAATCCGCAACAATGAGCTACGAATGAAGATAGTAACAACGAAAATGAATTCCAAAGTACGACCCAAAGCCGCTGAATTCAAAGAACAAATGATGAAAGTTCAAGGATTTCCCCCAAAACGGCCAAGAACACGATTCGTCCCGACAAAACACGAAAACGGAATTCCAAGTTGAAATATGGATATAAAATCCATAGAATGTGTTTAACAACATCATTTAACCATAATCGATCCATCAAAAACGGATGAAAAACGAGATCGAGAACAAATCCCCCAAAAAGTCAATTTGAAGGAAATCAAGAAATATACTTCGATTCGATGAAGAACAATGGATTAAATGATGTTAAACACAAGAATACTACCAAGATTAATCATACCCATCATGAACTAATCATGAATACGGAACGAATCGGACAAAAACGCAAAAACCCCAAAATTCAAGAAACTAGGGTTCTAAGAAAGACTACCTTGATTCGCTGGATCAAAGGACGATATAGGATGATTGATTAATGTTATGAACTCAAGAACTTCGTGTATTTATTGTTAAACAACATGGCTCCATGATAAGCACACCCTCAGCCGCGGAAGAGAAGGAGAAGAAGGAGAAAATTGGCCAAAAACCCATCTGCAGGGCCTTAAATAGGCTGCACAGTGTGCCGCGGCCCAGCGGGAGTGTGCCGCGGCACAGGGCTAAATCTGCCGGCAGTGACTCGGCAGTGTGCCGCGGCCCTGCCGGCATGTGCCACGGCACAAGGTATAGAGTGCTCGGCCAAAAACTGGGAATGAGAGTGACTTAGCTATTTCGACCATAACTCCCTCGTCCGGACTCCGATTGACGCACCGTTTGAACCATTGGAAAGCTAACTCGATGATTTATAATATTGCAAAGATTCAGAATTTTTGGAGTTTCCCAAAATTAATGGCGATCTAACAAAGTCGAACTATACGTGGAAAAGTCGCTAAAGAACACGGAATTCAACAGAACGACACCGAAACGAACTCGGACGACAAAAAGTGTAGAATTAATCATTATCAGAATGACAAAATGGTCATGAGAGAGTCATCAAAACAGACTTCCGCCGAAAAAAAGAAATTACCGGAAATCGAAATTACGGGTATTACATTCTACCCTCCTTAAAAGAAGTTTCGTCCCGAAACTTAAAATAAGTAGGGAGAAGCAATATCCCCTGCCAGGAATGTAACACCCCCAAACCATTCGGGAATATTACAGCGCCGCAGACCCTTTCCGTGAGGATCTACCAGGCTAAATACAGAAAACACATTAACACTATACATGCCGACATGGCTAACTGACGAACCATTAGACCGATTTGGTCTTTTACCACAACATACACATCGACCATACATTACTCTTTCTCGTAACTCATACCCATGCAGGGGTTAACATAAATCAACAATCCCGCATAGGGGAAAGTAAACACAACGGAAAGATAAAACAAGACATCACCAAATACTCAACACCGGTCTTCATGTGATTAGTATCGCCGTCTTCCATCATCCTTCGTAACGATCCTGTGAATTGCTCCCAAAGAACTGCAAATACACGGGACGCAATACAGATATCCACCCCCCGAATACTCGGGGGTTAGCAAAACTCCACTGTTTTGCTAGTGCAAGTATAAATACAAAGACAAGCCATACATATCATACTCCAAGAACATAGAAATCATGAATATACTTCCCGAGATAATTCGCTTGATCAAACAGTTTGAATTATGAAAGATAGGAAATAAAACCATTTTACATCTTACAAAACATTGTACGATCTCGGGAGTTTTGAAAGCATTTGGTGTTTAAGAATTTTCAAGCCTTTCGAAACACTTAGGGACATAGCCCAACAATCGTTTATTTCAAAATACAATTCTGTTAGCAGATAACAGGGTCCACGACCCAATCATAACATTCCAATCACAACACAGGGGTCCACGACCCAAATCATCCACATCACATACTCGCAAGAATAACCCGATGGAAACTACACCGTGTCAAACATTACCATGACAACAATCTCACTCAACATACCACAAAGCTACAATGCACAGAGCAACCACAGGACTCACGTACCCATACCAAATTATCACAACCAAGAGACGAATCATACACAACACATTTATTGGTACCATTCCAGCCAAGTACGATACCATTTGAACTGCCATTCTAATCAGACGAAATATGCGCCAAAGATCACAGTTCTCCAACAAAACATTTCAAAGTTAACCTTGGTACGAGACTCACGGCCACCGTACCCCGCAGAGCCCCGTCGGACATCCTTGGGTGGTTAACCATAGTTCGCGATACGAAACTCACGGCAACGTATCCCTAGAGGCCTCGTCAGACCGTCCTTAGGTGAACATACACATATCATCCACAACGCCACGGGAAGCCATAATTCGAATACTAGAATATGCATACAAATGCTAGGTACTTCGCTAGAATGGCCACTTTAACCGACATATACTCACAATCAACGTCACACAACGACAAGCAAATAACAATGCCAAACAACACCAAGTGTCCCAACCTCCTTACGAAGGAGTAACAACTAATATCACACAACGTCACATTTTCACCGTATAATTACACATCTCAATACACAATCTACGGCAACTATTTACGGTCTACTAAATTCACTAAAATATGTTCAATATCTTCCATCACACGACAATGATACACATAATCAGAAAACACATTTGTTCACAAAGCCTACGAGTTATCTTCGAAGGAAAACCTTTATCAAAAACATACCGATCCTTTTAAAACTTCATTAAAACATTCGGATTTGCACATAAAATCATTTATCAATGATTCCGTCTACGAAACATGAAAAGTATGGGCAAGATACTTGCCTCGGTACCGCGAGCAATGAAACAACGAACGAACACGGTCGGATAGCTCTCAAACTTCCGAAAACGACCAAGAATTCGACAACCTCACGATCGCTACGAAAATAACATCACCACGGATAAATAACGTTAAATGGAATCCGAATCAACCGGAGAAACAACAAGGATCCGAGGGTTCCTTCGAAGAAATCGGAAATCAAGTCCCGGGTGATAAAATCGATATATGAGTTACAAAATCCGAAGATCATGGCCAAGACAACAAGAATACCATAATAAATTCATCAAAATCGGACAAATCGGTGAATCACGAAGAAAACCCCCAAAAATTATACAAGTAGGATTTTAAGCAAGGAAATACCTTGATTCGGACGAAGAACACGGATTAAATGATGATTTAATCAAAAAGGATCTTCCAAAAAGCCTTGGAATTGAGTAGAATCGACCAAGAACCCTATTTCCCGTCGCACCTGTCCGATAGCCGCAAGAAAAGTGAAGAAATGAGTAAAACGGCCGCCTGTGCCTTATATAGTCTGGCCATCACGGACACTTACGGCCAGAATCGCGGGCCTTACGGCCGTAACTCGACTTACGGCCGCACTGCAGCCCTTACGGCCGCATTCTGGCAGCCCTTACGGCCAGAATCGCATTCGTCCTAAGCCGCCGCACTGCACCGTCAGTAACTCTCGACTCTTACGGCCAGAACCGCATTCGTCCGGAGCCGCCTGCACCCGTACGCCCGTAACTCTCGACTCTTACGGCCAGAACCGCATTCGCCGTGCCATGCTCGCCGATCACTTACGGCCAGAATCGCACCTTACGGCCGTAACTCGGCCAAAGCAAGACTGGCCGCGCTGCCTCGGTCGTGGCCACTCCGACGGTCCGAACGATCCCGAAACCCGAACCTGAGTAAAAACCGGAGATACGGTTACGAAGTACTAGCAAAGACGAATCCAAGCGCTAAGAGAACACACGATTCCGACCACCCGAAGTGTCGGAATTCGACGACGGAAGTAATTACCCCAAACTTTGGGAAATTACAAAAATGGCCCAAAACGTCCGAAAATCACGATACGTGATTGAATAACCAAACCGAAGTTCACAACACGTCTAAAAAAGTTAAACGGACTTATGTGAAACTCGAAACAGCAGTTTCCAACGAGATTCGCAAGAGTCGAACTCAAGTGCGGAAAAGTCGCCAAAAAGCACGGAACTCAACAAAACGACACCGAAACGAACTCGTATGACAAAAAGTGCAGAATTAATCATTCTCGGAATGACGAAAAGGTCATGAGCGAGTCGTCAAAATGGACTTCCGCCGAAAAACAGAAAATTACCGAAATTCGAAATTGCGGATATTACATTCTACCCTCCTTAAAAGAAGTTTCGTCCCGAAACTTAAAACAAGTAGGGAGAAGCAATATCCCCACCAGGAAAACTCGACGAGATACACAAAAACCGAGAACTCGTGCCCAACGGCGAAATGCTGCAAGAAACGCAAAGACACATACGGCGTGGAAACATGCTCCACGACGACCAACATAATGCTACCGATAGAGACATAATAAAACCAACAAGTGACAAGCGTCATCAAACTGATAATATGGTCAAGTCAATTATCCGAACAATCATAAAACACAACGAACGAAAATCGATATGATTGACCCATCCAACGGTACATCAATCAAAACGCGAGCCAGTCGCTGAACAAATAGAGAATTCCACCACCCAAGGGTTGGAAGATTGTAAACGAGACTAATTTCCCGAACTTAAGGGAATTACGACGGAGTCTGAACATTCAACAATCACGGAACAAGATCAACAGAAACCGAACAATCAAACAATTGAATTGCAACGATCGAGACAATGACAGTCGATCAATCATGTATGAATCATAACGAATAACGAAAAATCGAATAGCATCCCCATAGTTCACAGCTCGACTCAAGACAATATATACGATCCGTTGAAAACGACAAGATATGAATTCATATAAAATTCACAAGAGCGGAACCGAATTTGGAAAAAGTCACAACGACAATCAAGTTAACCTAACAACACCGCAACTTGTTCAAACAACAAAAAGTGAAGAGTAGAAAAAGTCCGTAAAATACCGACGAACGCAAACGAGTCAATAGAGTCGAATAAAACGAAGCGAAAAATATGGGTATTACACCATATCACCTTTAAAAGAGGTTTCGTCTCGAAACCTAAACAACGAGAACGAAGTGCTAGAATAGCAACCTTCCCGAAAATCTTCTCTTGGTCCCGCATCTAATCTCCATGACTGCCTGTACCGTGATCACGACCGCGCCCTTTGCCCCTCGGCATATTAAGTGGATACTTTCTCAATACAATGGTATAACATCGCAAAATAATGTACCAAATTCCCAACTCGGCTTGATATATCACATAAGACAACTAATAGCAACTCGATAAGAAGATCCACGAGGTATCCTTTTAAATGACGTCATTTGGAAATCTTTGGATTTGCATGATTATTCAAAATAAAATTTTGAGAGTGTTTTTGGTACCTCGGTTTGAAATTAACTTTGTCAAAACTTTATGAATTTTAATTTTCCACAAATCGTTCAAGTTTATAAAATTTTCAGAAAAGCATTTTCGAATGTACACACAAATGTATATAATTTACCACTATATCAAAATACGATCCATTACCATCAAATCCAATCACACTTCCACATCATCTGTCCACGTAATTACAGTATCACACAAGCGACCGTCATAAGATAATTAACATCTAAAACTGAAATCCTACCTCTCACTAATGAGGACTCTCACAACAAGTGCATTTAGGACGACTTAACGTTCACACCACCAATTTAATCACAATTTTGAGCATTATTGACCAAATAATAATGCCGACATCACTACATACCCCCGAACCGACGATCATGAAATCAAAAAGTCGAAAGCAAGAGCCACGTTTCGAGTAAATTTTTTGTAGACCTCATTTGAGTTTTTAAAATCATATTTTGAAAACTTGCAATGCAAGATGAAAATAAAATATAAGTAGTTAAGTTCTAAAAAAAAAATTCCGGTCTCGAGGTCATCATACGAAATCAAAAATTTTCCTTTCTTGAAGGATGTTTAAAAATAATATTTACGTGACTCTTCAAAATAATTAAATTTTGAAATATCACATTGACAAACTTTCCTTGCGGGGTCACACCAAACCATTACTTCAATAAAACGATTCACACAATATATACACACATTTATACACCGGTATCACTTTTCATTCTAGCACAATACGAGAATCAAACAAGCTTGGAGTACGTATTCACCAGACACATTTAAACTCCACATAATAACATATAATCACACAAGCTCGTATATCACGAGATGCAACAAAGTAGGGAGACTTACATCCACAGATCGCACGAAGATGATGGCTGCACCTCGATACTAATCACGACCGACACCTCAGACGACGCATCGCGACACGACTCAATCAAACAAAATCTGACAAGACAAGACAAGACAAGACCCAACAACACACAACCTGACCCGACAGCCTAGGTTTCCGCAACCTAAGCTCTGATACCATATTCTGTAACACCCCCAAACCATTCGGGAATATTACAGCGCCGCAGACCCTCTCCGTGAGGATCTACCAAAGCAAATACGTAAAACACATTAACACTATACATGCCGACATGGCTAACTAACGAACCATTAGACCGATTTGGTCTTTTACCACAACATACACATCGACCATACATTACTCTTTCGTAACTCATACCCACGCAGGGTTAACATAAATCAACAATCCCGCATAGGGAAAGTAAACACAACGGAAAGACAAAACAAGACATCACCAAATACTCAACACCGTCTTCATGTGATTAGTATCGCCGTCTTCCATCATCCTTCGTAACGATCCTGTGAATTGCTCCTCAAAGAACTCGCAAATACCGGACGCAATACAGACATCCACCCCGAATACTGGGGTTAGCAAACTCCACTGTTTTGCTAGTGCAAGTATAAATACAAAGACAAGCCATACATATCATACTCCAAGAACATAGAAATCATGAATATACTTCCCGAGATAATTCGCTTGATCAAACAGTTTGAATTATGAAAGATAGGAAATAAAACCATTTTACATCTTACAAAACATTGTACGATCTCGAGTTTTGAAAGCATTTGGGGTTTAAGAATTTTCAAGCCTTTCAAACACTTAGGGACATAGCCCAACAATCGTTTATTTCAAAATACAATTCGATAGCAGATAACAGGTCCACGAACCAAGCATAACATTCCAATCACAACACAGGTGTCCACGACCAAAATCATACACATCACATACTCTCAAGAAAAACCATAAGGAAACTACACCGTGTCAAACATTACCATGACAACAATCTCACTCAACATACCACAGAGCTACAATGCACAGAGCAACCACAGGACTCACGTACCCATACCAAATTATCACAACCAAGAGACGAATCATACACAACACATTTATTGGTACCATTCCAGCCAAGTACGATACCATTTGAACTGCCATTCTAATCAGACGAAATATGCGCCAAAGATCACAGTTCTCCAACAAAACATTTCAAAGTTAATCTTGGTACGAGACTCACAGCCACCGTACCCCGCAGAGCCCCGTCGGACATCCCTGGGTGGTTAACCATTGTTCGCGATACGAAACTCACGGCAACGTATCCCTAGAGGCCTCGTCAGACCGTCCCTAGGTGAACATACACATATCATCCACAACGCCACGGGAAGCCATAATTCGAATACTAGAATATGCATACAAATGCTAGGTACTTCGCTAGAATGGCCACTTTAACCGACATATACTCACAATCAACGTCACACAACGACAAGCAAATAACAATGCCAAACAACACCAAGTGTCCCAACCTCCTTACGAAGGAGTAACAACTAATATCACACAACGTCACATTTTCACCATATAATTACACATCTCAATACACAATCTACGGCAACTATTTACGGTCTACTAAATTCACTAAAATATGTTCAATATCTTCCATCACACGACAATGATACACATAATCAGAAAACACATTTGTTCACAAAGCCTACGAGTTATCTTCGAAGGAAAACCTTTATCAAAAACATACCGATCCTTTTAAAACTTCATTAAAACATTCGGATTTGCACATAAAATCATTTATCAATGATTCCGTCTACGAAACATGAAAAGTATGGGCAAGATACTTGCCTCGGTACCGCGAGCAACGAAACAACGAACGAACACGGTCGGATAGCTCTCGAACTTCCGAAAACGACCAACAATTCGACAACCTCACGATCGCTACGAAAATAACATCACCACGGATAAATAACGTTAAATGGAATCCGAATCAACCGGAGAAACAACAAGGATCCGAGGGTTCCTTCGAAGAAATCGGAAATCAAGTCCCGGGTGATAAAATCGATATATGAGTTACAAAATCCGAAGATCATGGCCAAGACAACAAGAATACCATAATAAATTCATCAAAATCGGACAAATCGGTGAATCACGAAGAAAACCCCCAAAAATCATACAAGTAGGGTTTTAAGCAAGGAAATACCTTGATTCGGACGAAGAACACGGATTAAATGATGATTTAATCAAAAGGATCTTCCAAAAGCCTTGGAATTGAGTAGAATCGACCAAGAACCCTATTTCCGTCGCACCCGTCCGATAGCCGCAAGAAAAGTGAAGAAATGAGTAAAAACGGCCGCCTGTGCCTTATATAGCTTGCCATCGCCGGACACTTACGGCCAGAATCGGCGGGCCTTACGGCCGTAACTCGGCACTTACGGCCGTATTCGCAGCCGTCTGGCCGTAACCGGCATTCGTCCGGAAGCTGCCTGGCACCCGTACGGCCGTAACTCTCGACTCTTACGGCCGTAACCGGCATTCGTCCGGAAGCTGCCTGGCACCCGTACGGCCATAACTCTCGACTCTTACGGCCGTAACCGGCATTCGTCAGGCCATGCCTGCCGATCACTTACGGCCGTAACCGGCACCTTACGGCCGTAACTCGGCCACGCCAGTACCTGCTGCGGCCGTCTCGGTCGTGGCCACTCCGACGGTACGAACGATCCCGAAACCCGAACCTGAGTTAAAACCGGAGATACGGTTATGAAGTACTCGCAAAGACGAATCCAAGCGCTAAGAGAACACGCGATTCCGACCACCCGAAGTGTCGGAATTCGACGACGGAAGTAATTACCCCAAACTTTGGGAAATTACAAAAATGGCCCAAAACGTCCGAAAATCACGATACGTGATTGAATAACCAAACCGAAGTTCACAACACGTCTAACAAAGTTAAACGGACTTACGTGAAACTCAAACAATAGCTTCCAACGAGATTCGCAAGAATCGAACTCAAGTGCGGAAAAGTCGCCAAAAAGCACGGAACTCAACAAAACGACACCGAAACGAACTCGGATGACAAAAAGTGCAGAATTAATCATTCTCGGAATGACGAAACGGTCATGAGCGAGTCGTCAAAATGGACTTCCGCCGAAAAAAAGAAAATTACCGAAATTCGAAATTGCGGATATTACAAGGAAAACTCGACGAGATACGCAAAAATCGAAAACTCGCGCCCGACGGCGAAACGCTGCAAGAAACGCAACGAGACACACGGCTTGAAAACACGCTCCACGACGACCAACACAACATCGCCGTTAGGAATATAATAAAACCAACAAATGACAAGCATCATCAAACGGATAATATAGTCAAGTCAATTATCCGAACAATCACAAAACACAACGAACGAAAATCAATATGATTGACCGACCCAACGGTACATCAATCAAAACGCGAGCCAAACGCTGAACAAATACGGAATTCCATTGCCCAAGGGTTGGAAGATCGAAAACGAGACTAATTTCCCGAACTTAAGGAAATTAGGAAGGAGCCTGAACGCTCAACAATCACAAAACGAGAACAAAAACTCAACAAACAAACGATCGAGACAACAAAAATCGAACAATCATGTCCGAAACACGAAGGATAATAAAACTCAAACAACAACTCCCAGGATGATCTGGTGAGAACTACAAGACATGCATTCCCATAAGATCCACAGGAAAGGGAATAGTGATTGAAAAGTCACAACGGCAAACGAGTTATTCCAAAATAATACCACACTTGTTCGATCAACAAAAGCAAGGGGAAGGACAAGCTCAAAAATGTCAACGAACATAAATGAGTCGACGAAGTCGAAAACACAAGAGTTCCAAATCCGATCTACTTCGAATAAAAGAACTAATAGAACCAGATGATGTCACTCCTGAACAAGGTTCACAAGAATAGAACCGAACTCGAAAAAGTCATAGTGATAACCAGGTCGACCCACAACAAGATCACAGTTTGTTCGGACGATGAAACCGAAATACAGAACAAGTTCATAAAGTGTCAATGAACATGAGCGAATCGATGGACTGGAGAAAGAGAAAATACAGAAGTCAAAATAGTACGGTATTACCTCCGACCTCGTCCACGAAATTCACAAAAACGGGAGCAAGGTAACAAGACATTAAACAACCGACACATAACGGAACCATCACCGATGCACACGGTCATACCAAACCAAGCTCTAACAGCTCGCACATGCGCGACAACACAGAAATCACTGCGAGGCGACAATATTCAATACCAACATCCCACCTCTCACGGAGGGCTAACACAACAATTGTGTGGAAAATGACTCAACGCTCACACCGCCAATTCGATCATACTCGGGAGCAAACATCAAAATGACAATGCGAACATCATACATACATACCCAGCCTTCAAACGGAAATGGATAGGTTTTAAAAAAAAACGAAAACCTCATTTTGAAAATAATTTAGAAGAACACCGGTTGATCTTGAGTATCACCTTTTAAAAAGTACAAACGTGAAACATCGTTATCGAGACTTTGGAGAACCATTTTGCATTTGATAAAAATGAGGACACTTTCTCTTAGTGAAAACTTTCAGAATATTCGACCCTCGAGTCTAAATAAAAGTGTTTCTAAAACATTGAAAATATCTCAAAGCATTTTGGTCCTCGAAGTAGAAATTTTTTTGAAATATATTGTGGCACCTTGGATGTACCACAAGAAAATAACTCATTTGAAAAGCATGTCTCGAAATTTATTTTTCTAAGATACTCAAGGTTTTCAAAAATCCAATAGGCCAGAATGCCCAAAACTCACACATATCGACGTCCACTAAAACAACTCCTAGTACACGCATCAAACGTTTAAAATCAAGACAATACATGTCTTTAAACGGAAATAAACGATAAAATACCACAGTTGAAGACCGCCTAGGATTCAGAACAAAACCACTGACCCCATTCAAGGCCTCTAAGGACCCTCCCGCACTGGCTAGTGAACAAGTCGAACGCGTATAAGCACAAAGCCTCCACAAGAGAACTTGTAAAACGTGCAAATCGATTCGAAAATCATCAGCAACGGACAAAAACAACAATAAAAAGACATCACAAGCGACGACACTCCTCGTATAAATCAAATACGAGAGTCGACTAAATACATATTGTGAAATCAAAATTCACATAAGGATTCCATTACTTAACAAATAATCATAAAAATAGCTCGTGTCACACGAGGCACAACACAAAGAAGGGAGACTTACTTCCAGAGGTCGCACGAAGATGATGATCGCCCCACGATACTAATCACGACCAACAAACTCAAACGACGCATCGCCACACGACTCAGTCAGATAAAATCCGACGAAACAAGACTCAAACAACACGACTTGACCCGACAGCCTAGGTTTCCTCAACCTAAGCTCTGATACCATTTATGTAACACCCCCAATCCTCTCAGGGATATTACACGCCGTAGAACCTTTCCTCAAGGATCTACCAGGCTGGTAACAACATATAACAACTCAACCATGCCTTTAAGGCTAAAATGACTCAGTAGACCGATTTGGTCTGTCAATAAATACATACAACTCAAATACAACTCATGCCCACGCAGGGGTCAAAACACAACCACACCCGCATAACGGAAAAATATAGCAATGAAAATAAAGTACAACCGAACCAATAAACAATATACGGTTCCTCATGTGATTAGTATCGATCATCTTTCATCATCCTTCGTGTCGACCCTGTGTTATGCTCCAAAACCTGAATGCAAAAATAGACATCCACCCCCGAATACTCGGGGGTTAGCAAAACTCCACTGTTTTGATAGTACAAGTATAAGTGCAAAAATACGAGTCATACAATTCACATTCCACGAACGATAATAATCCGGAATCCTCAAAGATTCAAATACAACAAGATGAACACTTTCCGGGGCGAGAGTTTGAGTAAAGACTTCCCAAAATTTCAAGATCAAAATATCAAGGGAAAACAATTTATAAAATGATTTGAAATACCATCGGGAGTTTTAATAGAAAACGATTTAGGATTATCAAATCCTACTTTTCAAAACCCAAAATACGAAAGGGGTCACCGCCCCAAAGGTTTACTTTCCGAAAAATGACCTTTACCAAACCGTTTGGATTTTAGCCCCAAATCTCATCAACTCACAGTACACAAGAACGACCACAAGGTTCGTCTCCCAACATCAAAATCCACAAATAAAGGATTTAATACAAACAACAAAATATTCTAGTGCCATCCTAGCCAAGTAAGCCAAACGAACAACTTAGCTCTTACACACTTAGTCGATGCATGCAATCATGAAAACCGTTCAAAAGCACTCATTTCCGGAAATGCCAATATCGAAACAAATTTGCAAAATGCACCACAATTAACCGTGGATCCACCCCTCTGTTGTGGGAAAATCCCTCACAATATGCCGCAAGTGCATGGTGTCAACAAGTAATAAAGTGATAAGTAAAGTATCGTTCCCTCGAGGACTGATTCCACTAAGTACCAAAATATAGTCAACTCACAATTTTATTTGAAGAACAATTAAATAGAGTTTATATCTAAACTAATTGCAGAAAGTAAATAATAGTACTACTACTAATAATAATAATAATACTAATAAGGGGTAGGATTATGATTTTCACCTCAAACAATCGGGAATGATATTTATTCGATTCAATTCACTGTTATTCAATTGATTGTAAGCCAGGAATTCCTAAATTATTCTAAAGCCTTTCCCAAGGACGATAGAAAATACTACGAATTACTAACTCGATATATCCCTATTCGAATCAGATAATTAATAGCTAAAATAGTTCAAGAATTCCCACAATAACCGGCTTCACAATTCGCATGAGTATATCCTTATCTCACGAAAATTATGATTCGTCTAATAAGAACTATGCCTAAATTTCATCTCCCGAATCCATAAAGACATTCAAAACAAATTAATTGTTGGCCAGACAATTAAAAAGCATTAAGAACAGTAAGAAGAATCCAATTCAATAGAATAACGAGTAAATCGAAATAATAATAAATAATCAAACCGTCATGAAATTGGCTACAATCAAAATCCTACTCGAGTAGATCTAAAAACTAAGATGCAGAAAAACCGTAGGGATCTGTGGTCTTGTTGTTGCCCACAAATCTCCTCCTTGTGTTCTCCTTTATTTCTTTTTCGCCGACCCACTCTCGTTCCCCCCGTCTGTTCTCATCCCTGTGCCTTTTTATATTATTTCTTTTTCAATTCCCCTCCTTCAGTAGGTGTCCCCCCAAAAAGTCATCCAATCTCCTCCCCTCAAAGTGCTCCTCACGGCACACAAAAACCAAAAGCCCAAGCGGCCCAATTATCAAATTCAGCCCACTTCTTTTCTCCCACAAACCAACAAAGAAATATGGCAGTGGCGTCTTTTTGCGCTTTCTGTGCCGCGGCTCACTTGGTGTGTGCCGCGGCACACAGTACAGTGTGCACATCATTCGCTGGTTGTCTTCGTGTGCCGCGGTTCACTTGGTGTGTGCCGCGGCTCATGACTAAAAACTGCTATTTTCGCCCGTTTTTCATCGTTTTGGCTTCCGGACTCCGATTTCCTGAAAAACATATAAAAATAATACATTAAAAGCTCATTTATGGTGATTTAGGCTCAAGATGGATATAAAATAATGATATAAAAGCGCATAAAAATACGCCTAACAAATACCCCCAAACTTGAGCCTTTGCTTGTCCTCAAGCAAACAATTTCAATTTTAAACAAAATGTATCATGAATAATCATGCAAATCCATAGTGCTCAACTTAATCAATACTACCCTGAAAATCTCAAAGAATAATACAAGTATCGTAATAGTGAGTCACGTTCCGGACACTAATTCCACTAAGTAACCAATTTCAGTCCTAATCAATCGTTCATGGAGAAAATCAAGCTCAAAGATTAACAAGCGTGAATTTAACCGACCGTCAATATGAAGGGTTGAAAAAAACAAGCTAATTCGCCCAGTCCCACAGTCTAGTGGCAAAAATTTCAAGAGTTTCATTATCAAAATTAATCCTTGGATAGTATTCCCTTATGTATGCTCAATAATATGATTCGAGTTAACCACTAGGTTTCGGCTCTCGGGATATTTCATCGGGATGATCCTAGGGTGGATTTCCATTCTCATGTATCGGGGAACCGTTTGACGTAAAAGGCACTCATGGGGCACATGGATGCTTCTAGTTACTAAGCCCCCTCTACAATGGAGAAAAACTCGAATAGCAATTCCCGCATGTCAAGGTTGCCGCTTTACGCGAGTAGACAACGGTCACGTGAATACCCCGGTTACTAGGCTTCCCATCATCGGTAATGCGATATTTCTAAATTATTAATCTATTCAGGGTCGTCGTTTTACGCGAGAGTAAACAACGGGTCACGTGAATACCCCCGGTTACTAGACTTCCCATCATAGAACAAATAATATCTCGACTTTTTCTTGGGAAAAACTGTCCGACTCTAAACTCAATTTAAATACCAACAAGACTCATGGTACTGGACGACGAGCTACGCAAAAAGTTTAACCAAACGTATAAACGGTGATTTGAAAACACGTATGTCTCTTTTCTTATCTGCTAAAATTTCTACAAAAACGATAAAATTTTGGACCTAGTTGAATACTCAACAGAAACAGATATCTCTGACTGCAACTCGACCAAAAGTCAACCGTTTCTTCCAAGAGAAATCAGTATCGTAACATCAGTTTTACACATGGAAGCACGAAAAATTCACGAAAAGTAAAACAATGATGAAATCGCAATTTATAACCAAGAAAATCAATTCCACTACACATAAAATCATCCATAATAAAACTCATGTGAAAATAAAAGAGATAAGGAAAAGTGAAACTTATTCCAAATGTCTTCTTGAAAGCCAGCACATGTCCGAGTGAAATCGACTGTCCATACGTCCAATAACGCTCAACATCACGAGGGACCCCCAAACTTAGTCTCTAGTCATGAAATAACAATAGACATTAAATCAAGCAAGACTAGAATATGAAGACTAATAACTCATTGGGGTTATAAAAAGATTAGAGAAATAAGGGCCACAAGAATACACGAATCCAAACAAAATATAAAACAAAGAAAAGAAAATTACTAACGAAAAATCAAATAAAAACAACTAACTAGAAAGCAAGTAAAATGATGGGTTGCCTCCCATCAAGCGCTCTATTTTACGTCTTGAGCACGACGTGGCGAACAAAAATTCAACGTGGCTTCTTTCTAGGGAGATTGCCAAATGCCCCCTTCTTGCAATCAATAAGCCTCTTATTCCATAAGGGAGGCTTCAGCTCATGCCCGGTTGCCGAGAATAAAGAGTAAGAATAATTATGCAGACAACCAAAAAATGATGGAAGAATATAATAATGATAAGGCATGAAAACATAAGCAGAGTTCGAATGGGCAAATAATAAAGGATTATCATGCACAACCTCATTAGAACTCGAAAAATCAGCCTCAACAAAATCATGAGTAATTGGGTCAATCTCTCCCGTTATGTATTTAGGAAAAATTATGCGTGGCACCGTTAATAAAATTTTTGGCACAAAAGTGTTCACCTTATTAGTCGAAGTTTGATGACAATTTAATGGAATTACTTTGGAAATATCATCAATGGTAACTTCTTCTACAGGATCATCACACTTTATGTTATCATTAGGTGCTGGGGGATCGACCCTAAAACTCAACATGTCATTCTTCTCAACCTCCCCCTCAACTTCACTACTAAATATATGAGATGGAAAATAACCGTAGTGAACTTCAAGACCACGACGTGCACATTCTAGCTCAAAAAGGGTACCATCAGGATTTTTAAGAGTGTCTACACATTGTTCAAGCATGGTCTTTTGTTTCGGGGGAGGGGGCTGACTGACCCTATTTGGCAAATTATTAAGAACATCGAAATTTATGACATGCCAAGGGCCACGATACTCATAGGAAAACATAATGAAGAAATAAAAATATAGAGACTAAAAAACAGAAAAACTTCAAATTAAAATTAGAGTCGCTTGGTATTGATATTAGCGAAAAATCAGTCCCCGGCAACGGCGCCAAAAACTTGTTGTGGGAAAATCCCTCACAATATGCCGCAAGTGCAAGGTGTCAACAAGTAATAAAGTGATAAGTAAAGTATCGTTCCCTCGAGGACTGATTTCACTAAGTACCAAAATATAGTCAACTCACAATTTTATTTGAAGAACAATTAAATAGAGTTTATATCTAAACTAATTGCAGAAAGTAAATAATAGTACTACTACTACTAATAATAATAATACTAATAAGGGGTAGGATTATGATTTTCACCTCAAACAATCGGGAATGATATTTATTCGATTCAATTCACTGTTATTCAATTGATTGTAAGCTAGGAATTCCTAAATTATTCTAAAGCCTTTCCCAAGGACGATAGAAAATACTACGAATTACTAACTCGATATATCCCTATTCGAATCAGATAATTAATAGCTAAAATAGTTCAAGAATTCCCCACACAAATACTTCACAATTCGCATGAGTATATCCCTATCTCACAAAAATTATGATTCGTCTAACAAGAACTATGCCTAAATTTCATCTCCCGAATCCATAAAGACATTCAAAACAAATTAACTGTTGGCCAGACAATTAAAAAGCATTAAGAACAGTAAGAAGAATCCAATTCAATAGAATAACGAGTAAATCGAAATAATAATAAATAATCAAACCGTCATGAAATTGGCTACAATCAAAATCCTACTCGAGTAGATCTAAAAACTAAGATGTAGAAAAACCGTAGGGATCCGTGGTCTTGTCGTCGCCCACAAATCTCCTCCTTGTGTTCTCCTTTATTTCTTTTTCGCCGACCCACTCTCGTTCCCCCGTCTGTTCTCATCCCTGTGCCTTTTTATATTATTTCTTTTTCAATTCCCCTCCTTTAGTAGGTGTCCCCCCAAAAAGTCATCCAATCTCCTCCCCTCAAAGTGCTCCTCACGGCACACAAAAACCAAAAGCCCAAGCGGCCCAATTATCAAATTCAGCCCACTTCTTTTCTCCCACACACCAACAAAGAAATATGGCAGTGGCGTCTTTTTGCGCTTTCTGTGTCGGCCACTTGGTGTGTCACAAGACACAAGACTGATGTGAACATCATTCATTTGGTTGTCTTCGTGTCCGCGGCTCACTTGGTGTGTCATGGCCATGACTAAAACCGCTATTTTCGCCGTTTTTCATCAAGTTTTGACTCCGATTTCCTGCAAAACATATAAAAATAATGCATTAAAAGCTCATTTATGCTGATTTAGGCTCAAGATGGATATAAAATAATGATATAAAAGCGCATAAAAATACGCCTAACAGAAACTTACTGACTTGCTTCGAACAATCACTAAACCTAGAGTTTTTCTCGCTGTGAAGTTGCTGGTGGACTAATTCACCTCCTGAAACAATATAATCTTTAAATCCCCTGCCGTAAAAATAAACAAATTTTGAAGCGAAATCGAAATGCTAGCAAATTAAGGCATATCCAATTATGATTTAGTAGTCAGAGCAAATACCTGACCTCTGGCTACACTAAAATCAGGAGAAAACCAAAATTTACTACAATATATGACTATAAGTTAGAAGAATCACGAAAAAGGAAAATAGGCGAATTCGGAATAGTTGTAGAAACATGTCCAATTCCAATTTAGAAGTTGCAGATCAAATACTGACTTTTGGCTACACTAAATCATGAAAAATTACATCTATCAGACCTAGCACCGAAAAATTGAGTTACCGAACCATTAACATGAATCAAGAACGAATACTTCAAATCTTTAACACATGAATACCAAAATAATAACAACCTATATAATAACACATGAATACCCAATCATACTTCAAATCTTTTCAACTCAAAATCCTTGAAGAAATTTATTTGATAATATCCTACAAATTTATAATAGAAAGCTTTCAAGCAAGTACTCAAAAAAACTAAAATTCTAAAGAAGAAAGTTCGTAATGTTCAAATCATGCAGAAGAACAACCTATTTAACGACATCTGAATACTCGATTAAAAAAATTCCAGCAAATATAGAAAAAGAAAAATTGTACTGAGGTCATAGAACTGCGGCAACAATAATTTCTTTGTAGACAATATTTTTGGTAAGGTTGTCTGACATGGTGTCGAAAATGGGTGGTCGAATTATAACCCTAATGTCATCTGCCTTCCTAGCTCAAGAGAGAGCAACATGAAGCTGTTCGTGAGAGAAAACTGGTTCAGATAAGTAAAGGTACACCTTGTACAATGTTTCTCCTTGGGATTTATTAAAGGTCATTGTAAAATAAAGTCGAACAGGGAATTGGTGTCTCTTAAATGGGACTGAGCATTTTTGTTTGTCAGAAGGTTCTAAAGTTTGGAAAAATTCCAGAGAGCAACTCGTCAAGAGGATTGTCATTCTACTTGTAGGGGAGACACATATTTAAAGGCAGTTTAATATTATCTTTCTAAATACAAGGCTGAGTTCCATCACCGACTGTAAGTAAGAAATTTTGGAAAATGAGATCATCTTTTGCACGCATATTTTGGAGTAAACGGATTTTGCGTATAGCGTGCCATGGGTGATAATTGATTAGGCATGCATATATATATCATTCGAGCTAGTGCCACCAATAACTATAGGAATTGTTTGTCTGAAGTGACCGCCGAAAATAATGGTCTTGCCCCCAAAAGGTATGTCGATCTCCATGAGGTCCGCAGTAAAGTATCTACTGCATCAATACTTTTGCGGTGCACCCTAGAAGACTCGTCCCAAATAATAAGTTTAGCAGCAATAATGACGTGGGCATGAACACTTTGTTTGCTAATTGTGCAGGCCTCATCCTCTACAATGATAGGAAACCAGAATCTTGAGTGAGCTGTACGGCCGCCAAGGAGTAAGGATGTAGCAACCCTAGATAAGCGACTGCAAGAGCAATAAAATGCTTTGAATGAACAGCTTCTAGAAGAACTCGATAGATAAATATTTTTCCAGATCCAGCCGGTCCATCAACGAGGAAGGCACTCAAATTATTACTATAAAGAGTATGCATGATTTCATCAAATGCCTGTCGCTGTCTGGAATTCATCATGGATACCGAGTGTAAATCTAAATCCGAGACAATATAATTTTGTTCTTGTTCGAAATACCGACTTTCCATTTGTTCTTTTGATGCTCCAATAATAAAGTCAACCAGGCTAAACTCGTCAATTGTCGGGCTCGCAGATTGCAAAAAGACGTCGATCGACTGAACTGTCCTGAGGAAAGCATCTGCTGCGGTATATTTTTTCAGTTATATAATCATCTACTAGAAAGAACTTAAATGTATCCCATAATAGTCGAGGACTGGATGGAGTATTATATATTAGAATTGTTGTAAACCAATGACATAGTGAGTAGGGCATCTGATGGGAACAAGCCTCAGCTAAAGAACTTTTAACATCTGTATCTAATTCCAATAGGCCGCGCGCCAAAGCGACTGCTCAAAATGTCTCGTATAAAATGTTGTTGTATGTTCTCAAATGTTCAAAAGATTTCGGTGCATGAATATGGTTAAGTTGTAGTCGTAAATAGTATATTTCTCCATCGAGTGGGCTGACGCTGACCAGATGACCAATGTAGATTCCTTTGACTCTTTGATGCCATGTTTTCTTGGTTACATCCCACACAAAGAAACGTGGAAAATCTCTATAAATTAATTCCATTTTTGCAACTGTAGGTGAGTGGGCATTCATTGTAAAAAATTCGGTCAGTTGCGTTTTCGAAGCGTTTGGATTGGCCACCGTCTCAGGGAGATATCGTGATGAAGAAAATGAAACATGTTTTTGTTTGGTAAATGAACATGAAGCTGCATGACAGCTGGATGTATTTCGCTTAATATAAAAGCGTAAATTCTCCACATAGCCTCAAGGGTTCACAACTACCGAGCTGACTGGAGATCTGTGATTTCATCCACTTTTGGAATGTCTGACTGTTAAACAATGTTGAATGCGATCCTGTTGGTGCCTTTGCAAACATACTTGTACAGGTATTTAATGAGCCTGAGGTTGATGCATATTTCAACGTTAATACAACAATCGAATTTAGCCAATAGGTAGGGGTTATATGGTACCACCCATCTATTGTCAAGATTTTGACCACAAACATGTACCGTGTTTCCATCGTTTCTTCTTCTGTATGATAGATAACTGTCCTCACGCTGCGAGCTATTCTCTTCATAATCCTTATGATATTTATTTTTGTATTTTTATCCCGAATGCATATATTTGAAGGATTTAGCAATCCACATGGGCCGTGCATAATATGTCTTAAAACACATGCATGAAGATGTCGATGTAGGTTGATATTAGGTAACTCTGCACTTACGTAGCGATCATATGCAGTAGAGGAGGCTATCTTATATTTTGGATGCAAAATAATGATCCAATGAGTGGAAGGCCTCTTTTTTGAAATTCTATGACATAAAGGTAGGCAACAACCACCCCAAATTTTTTTCTTTAACAATTTCATTTTTGAATTCCTCGTTGCGGCCCCTGAAGACTCTTGCTATGAGGTCAGATCTATTCTGAGCCTCTTCGCCAGGTAGCAGACCTTCGCGTATCTCCGGCCAGTTGGGATTGCATGTCATTGTGATGAAAAAATCCGACTTCCCATATTCGCTCACCAAAGCTAATGCGTTCAGATAGTGCTGTCGCATGTCTCGGGGGCTGCCAAAATATAATGCCGGAAGCACAAACGTTTGGCCAATCTTGGAGCCGCTGAGATTGATCTCGCAGGCCATGCTTTCAATAATCCCCTCCAATGACTTGAGCATCAGGTCTTGATGAATTTGCTCACTTCTTAGATAATCTAAACGTTGTGTTCAATCTTCAAGTAATAATCAATTTGGTATTGTTTCGCTAGCCTCCATGTTCTCAATATATTAATTGCATCGCTGGTTCGGCTTTGAAATATATAGCAGTAGAATTCTCTAGCAGCAACATTGTTCCGCTTCCATTGATTTGAAGTCAAATCAATTCCAGGTAGACAAATAAAGTGTTATGTATATCAGAAACTTTGTTAAGATAAAATAATGCAGCAGTAATCTCTCCAGGCAGTACAATCCTGGCAGAAGTTTGTTAAATTAGAGGAGGCAGTATGTTGCGAAGTAAAATAGGACCTATGCAAACGTACTTGCGAGTTCATCAGCAAGAAGACTTTCTCCAGAGTGTTGGCCATCAAGATAAATAGCAGTCGGACCGCTGCAGCGCGTTCGAGATCGGGCATGAGCAGTGGCATTAACAGGTGGTAAGCGTTGGATTCCTGTATGCCACCCACTTTCGCCATAAGGAAATAATAATGGATACTGTAGCGGATCATAACAGCTGTAATAATAGTGGACACAGTGTGTTTTGACCGATGAACTATAAATGAGGATATCATGCGGCTGCTCTATAGGAGCATCAGTCAATTCATTCCAAATTGCAGCAACCTAAGTAACTGTAGGCAGACTATAAATTCTCAGATCCAAAGACGGGTCAGCACGAAGAATGATGTTGTACTCTTGAAAATTAGTTAAATCTCGAAGGCTTCGGAAAATAATTGCGTACGGATTAAGTTTCATCAATTGAACAATGTCCTGCAGAATATATGGATCAAGATCGCCCGATTGAGATAGTCTGTTTTGCAGTTCATTTTCAGTTTCATAGAAATATAGCTGCAGCTGACATCCGTGACCATCCTCGGGTATTACATCTCTCATAAAATAATAAACAGCCACCTGAACTCTGAGACTGTAGACGTCCTTATTGGATTTAGCCAAAGTTTGATTGTAGGTAATACCAAGGGAACTAAAAGCGGTAGTGTTGTCATACATTCGACAGTGTTTTTGGAAATGAAGCGCATATCGCAGCGGTAATGAAGTGTATAATTCCCAAAGTCCTGGAGGCATTGTAGGTAAAACTAATGAGATCTGGCCACTGAGACAACAAAATCCTTTTGGTTCCCTCGAGTAACGCAGGGCCTTGCAGTAATGACATGCGGCAGCAAAGGGCAAAAAACAGGCATGTGTGGGGATGTTCTCCATTCTTCTAAGCAAATCATGTTGGGTATGAGATTTATCTCTTGCTCGTTTCAACCGCGAATTTGAAGTTCCAATGTTAGTGGAGGCAGGTGTTTCGTCAGGAACGAAGACTATAAAGAGAAACACGCAACACACATTCATTAAATAAAGCAGAGTTTGTAGATCTATAGATGGCAAAATACTTTAGTAGAATAAGATGTGATCTATTTTAGTTTACTTTGGGAATGTATAATAAAATTGAGCATGGGGAAGTATATAATCACATAAAAGCAAACATTCACAGAGTAATATACCTTGTTGTTTGTACGCCAATCTTCTCTTATATAGCTAGGAGGCTTTCTTTTGAGTGTTCATTGATGCGTAAGTGACTCGTTTCCTGGCATTTTTTTCTATGCCAACTACATTTTGGCCTAATGTTGAAAAAAATAGATTGAGGTTCTCCAGAGCATCAGTATTAGTAAATGATGAAAAAAAAGTTAATAGCGTACCAGAATACAGTGGTTGTGCATCCAACAAACGGGCAGACTCAGGATTTCTACTAAATAGGAGAGAAACAAAATATGCGGTCATCTGATAGGTATAATGTCAGAGAACAGAAAAGAGGGAAAATTCAGGTTTGCAAGAATCGCACCCGAGGTCCCGATGAGGACGTTGTTGAGAGGTACTTTCCATTCAATATAAGATGTCGAAATATCTGAGTAGATATTTAAAATTTTTGTGTTTTTGGAAAAAAAAATATAGGCGAGAAAAGAGTTTGGATAAACTGTTCAGCAAGTTTGTAGTGGAAAGAAATACGAAATTTGAAATCTGCAGCTGGAACAGAAGAGGCTGCCTGAAATAAAGGGGACAAATGAGGAAGGATTTGTCTGTGGAGAAACTGAAATAACATAGGGAAAGAATTCATGCAGGAACATGGTTCTTATGCAGGAACATGGTCAGGATGATCATGATTTTGATTCCATTGGCTGCCAGTATAATACATAAATATCTGTGCTCCGATGTTCAAATAGAATTTGGTACAGAGGCACCTGATTTGCATCGTTGGTTTACAAATGTTGATCTAATTCATCGCAGACCCCAATAGAAGTGTTTTGAAGACATTAGATGGCAGTTCGAATTCCTCATCCTCAATGAATGAAGTGAATGCGTCATATTTATCTCATTTTTACGCAGCACCTTTCTCGCAACAAATAACATTTCTCAGTAGCAGCTCTCGTGTATATGGTGAGTTAAATTATTGATAAATGCCAATGGGGAGAAAATTAATGAATGTACACATTGCTGTTTAGAAGACAGTATATAATTGGGGAGGCACTGTATGTTTTTGTTCATTACATTGTTATATCTACGTAGACCGAAGCTCTATTAAGAGATTTTTATGGGGACAAATCAGGTTTACGCCTGAGAAACCTTTACACATAACACCATTGCCAAGATCTTTGTGACATCAATAAACTATTTTGTACAGGAGTTTCACTATCTGACACAAAATGCAATAGAACCAGGAAAATAGAAATAACTTTAAAAGGGTAAATGAAAACCCTAGCAAGTTATATAATAGCATGTGCTCTATTATAGTATAATTACTAATGAGATTGGATCAATGAGACTGCACACACACAGTGGATATGCGACATTCTCACAATCACATAGAGCAGGCTCTACTAAGAATGTTTGTGAGAGCAAAAAGGTAGGTGCCACAAATATGCATTCAAATATCATTGATAAACTATTAAACGGAACATTAAATGGAGATCATATGTTTTTGTTCGTGGCATTGTTACAACTACTTAGACCCAGACACTATTCAGAGATTTTGTGGGGTTATGTCCAGCCGATAAACTCAAACATATAACGCCATTATAATGTCTAATTTTCAATGAAATCTATCTATTGATATAACAAAGACACAATGGAGAAATTACACGAAGAACCTCAACTGGGATGTGGAAACGATCAAGGCATATAATGAAAATCTAGATAGAGAATGCAAGCATCAACATAATGGAACGAGACGAGCTAAGTACGAACATGCAGTCACCTTGCAAGAGATACATAGATATTAAATACAAATATGAATAAGTTAATATAGTTGAATCATTTCCTTAGGCAATATAATATATTGCTCCATCGTAATAAAGTTGCAGTAATTGATTATATATTGAGAATAAAAAAATGGACAGACGGTTAGTATAAATTTCCAACCAAATTGAGATAAAGCCTAAATTTAAATGCAGATGTAAAAAAAATAACAGAACACAGACAATGCAGTTTGGGGCGTACGTCAAAACAGGGGCGACAATTTTAAGCTCAAATGGAGAAAATATATGGATTATTAAATAAAAGGTTGAAGGGACGAAGAATGTTTGGCTGCAAGTTTTAGTTGGCCATATTGTCAGAATGACATAGAGCACTACTAAGAGTGTTTGTGGGAGCGAAAAGGTAAGTGCTACATATATGCACTCAAATGTCATTCATAAAATATAGAACATCAAATGGAGATCATGTGTTTTTATTCGTGGCATTGTTACATCTACTTAGATCCAGGCTCTATTCAGAGATTTTGTGGGGCCATGTCAGCTTTCCAGCCGATAAACTCAAACATATAACACCATTATAATGTTAAATATTCAATGAAATATATCTATTGATATAACAAAGACACAATGGAGAAATTGTAGGCAGGACCTCAAATTGATTGCCAAAAACGTTTCAAATATATTACACAGAATATTGCAGAATAATATTACAACAAATCTGGGACCGAGACGGGACAAAATTAAATATATATATATAAGTAGATAGTATATAGAGAATAGCAAGGAATTGAGAGAAAGGTAGAGGTCGAATATCCGAGAGTAGGAGGCGAAAAGTCAATGAACACATGTAGAGTAGTAAAGGCCAGAAATGTTCACAATCAGCACAACCAGTAAGTAATCGACACAATAAATATTCTACAGAGCTGTAAACAATCATCAAGCCTGCAGATGCAGTGAATTATAACTGAACGACCGATCAATAGCTGAGAACTCCATCATATAACACGGGCCATAATATAAACAAAATACAGAGATATTGATATTAGGAATTCTCATCTGAAGAAAGGACACAGTTATCAACTATAAAAGAATGTTGATCATGTTTGTACGAGAGAGAAGCATAAGCAAGAAACTGACCAAGTTTAACAGAAAGTCTTCCAGCAGAGCAGGTAGCAGACAGAGGTGCAAATGTGCTGCAGAGGTTAACCGACAAGGAAATAACAAAAATACATGAAACTAAACATTGCAGAAATGAGAATACAAAGTCAAAGAATGTAACTGTATGAATTGCAAACTGATGGTAAAATAGCACAGCCAAGTATTGAATACAAAAGTACACATAAACAAATGCACACAACATCGACAACATACTACAAAACAGGAAAGAGAGTAAGTGCAGTTTTCCCGTATTTATTTTGGTAAAAAAAACAGATTTTTTTAGGCGTATGTCAAAACACGGTCGACAAATTTTGAACTCCACTGGAGAAAAAATATGCCATATTGTCACAATCACATAGAACAGGCTCTACTAAAAATGTATGTGGGAGCCAAAAGGTAATTGCTACATATATGCAATCAAATGTCATTGATAAAATATTAAACGGAAGAGCAAATGGAGATCATGTATTTTTGTTCGTGGCATTGTTACACATACTTAGACCTAGGCTCCATTCGGAGATTTTGTGGGTCCATGTCAGGTTTCCAGCCGATAAACTCAAACACATAACACCATTACAATGTCCAATCTTCAATGAAATTTATCTATTGATATAATAAAGACACAATGGAGAAATTGTAGGCAGAACCTCAAATGGAATGAAAAAACATTCCACACATATTATACGCAGAATACTGCAGAATAATATTACAAAACATATCTGGAACCGAGATGGGACAAAATTAAATATATAAGCAGATAGTGTATAGAGAATAGTAAGGAACTGAGAGAAAGGTAGGGGTCGAAATATCCGAGAATGGGAGGTGAAAAGTTAATGAACACAGGTAGAGTAGCAAAGCACAACAATTTTCATAATTAGCACAACCAGTAAGTACCTGCCACAATAATTATTCTACAGAGCTCTAAACAATCAACAAGGCTGCAGATACAGTGAAATATAACCGAACGACCGATCAATAGCTAAAAACACCATCATATAATACGGACCATAATAGTTGTAAGTTCGAAAAACAAAATACAGAGATATTGATATTAAGGAATTCTCATCTGAAAAAATGACATAGTTCTCAACCATAAAAGAATATTGATCATGTTTGTACGAGAGAAAAGCAGAAGCGAGAAACTAACCAAGTTTAACAGAAAGTATCCCAGCACAGCAGACAACATAAAGAGGTGCTAACGTGCTGCAGAGGTTAACCGAGGAGGAAATAAAAAAACATGAAACTAAACATTGCATAAATGAGAATAAAAACACGAATACATAATAAAAGAATGTAACTGTATGAATTGCAAACTGAAGGTAAAATACTACAGGCAAGTATTGTACGCAAGAGCATACATAAACAAATGCACACAACATCAACAAAATACTACAAAACAGGAAAGAGATTAAACATAGCTAAAACAATAGAAGACCCAAAAACGCAAGAGAGCAAGGAACTGTATAGCTGGGCCACCAAACCAACCGCACTTCCAATTTAGCCATCCTCATGAGCTCTCACTTTAGGAAATCTCAACCCAATCTCTCTTTTCAAAACATATTCAGTTAGATTGGGAACACGATAAATGTCGGCAATGGAACGTTGAAGCTGGCGACGGCAGTAGATCGTATCATAATCCTCTAATAAGGGTTTATACAAAGGCGACTCATCAAGATATCCGAGCGGTTGATCCCATTAGCTGCCATTATAATACATAACTTTCCATGCCCTGATACTCGAATATAATTTGCTACAAAGACGCCTAATCTGCACTCTCGGAGAATAAATTCTGAGCCGAAGTTCATCGGAGGCCCGGACAGGAGAGTTTGGAGGACAATGAGATGGCAAGGCATACTCCTCAGAATCAATTAATAAAGTAAGTGTGTCATATTCATCCCTTTTTTGTTGAGTGCTTTTCTCATAACGAAAAATATTTCTCAATTCAGGAATTTATAAGCCTATCTCAGTGGTAGCTTGCTGTTCCAAATCCTCAACTGAATCTGGTTGATATTTTCCAAATCTCTAATGCACTCAGCAATATCAGTAGCAGATCCATCCCAGATCAGAGGATTCGATAGTTGGTTCATTTTCCTAAGCAGTTTTTCGACATGTGGTTCCATCACGGTAAAGTTATAGTAATTGGTAAAAGACTGAAACACCTAACAAACTGGACAGATGATTAGTAAAGATTTCCAAATCATAATAAAATATGATTTAAAGTACATTACAAATAAACTCCAATGGAGAAAAAATATAGACCATTAAATAAACGTTGAAAGGACAACACATGTTCAGCCATAAATTTTAGCTGGAGACATTGTCACAATCACATAGAGCAGGCTCTACTGAGAATCTTTGTAGGAGCCCAAAGGTGTGTGTTACATATATGAAATCAGACGTCATTGATAAAATAGTAAATAGAACTTCAAATGGGGATAATATTGTTAGGAATACTTGTTTGATTTTGATGATGTCATCATTGTATTTGTCTATTCAAATGTATGTTTATTACTTGGCAAAATGTAAGGAAGAACCAAATGAGTATATTCCATAGGCCACACTGAGTTAAGTCAAATACTTGGCAAAATGTAAAGAAGAACCAAAATGAGCATATTCTATAGGCCAGATAAGTTAGGCTTAAAATCGGCTAAGTACAAAGTACACATAAGTAAATCAGACAAGTTCTGGTCAACAAATTTTATCAGAGAAGTTTGACCAGAATGCAGTCAAGTGATCAGAAGGAGCCCAAGTCATCTGAAGTTTGACCTTCAGATCAGACAAGTCATCGAATCAGAGAAGTCTCGTCAGGACATCAGAGAAGTCATCATCAGAGAAGTCCGACGACCGCGAAGTTTGACTGCACATCAGATAGATGACTTAAAGAGATCAGATAAGTCATGTCTGAGTAATCAGCCAAGTAAACCTGTCCACGTCAGCATGCATTGAAAAGTCAATAATTACGGAAAGTCACATGCGGGCGATAAGGGATAGATTGGAGAGATTCCTGGAAAGATATGAATTAAATAAGTCATCCAGACCCACCTCTGAAGAATTCAGTCATATTAAAATCAAAAGATTCGGTGCCATCACGTGAAAGTCTTCACAACGGTCGGAAATGGATTAAAATTAGGGAATCCAGCCTTGCAACGTTTAGAAAGAACAAAGAACTCTATTTCTCCAACGGACGGATTTGTTACAGATTTGCAATGACTATGAAGGAAGCTCAAAGATCTACATCTATAAATATCTGAAGATTTGAAGTTGAGCAGTACAATGCGAACTATACTCTTAATCAATTAAAGCAATCAAGTGATCAAGAAATCTATCTCATCGTGAAGAGCAGTATTCTCAGTTCATATACGAAGTAAGCTCTTAGTTGGAGAAGACAAAACACTCTTGTCTTAAAACCTGAGTATGGGGTACTTTATTGGTTTAAGTTACGCGACTGATAGGCATCCAAAGATTTTGAGATCGAGTGGTGCTAGGCAGTCAGAAATGAGTTGCAACGATAGGATTTTCATTAGTTGGAAGTTGTTGTAGTTAAGTTGTAGAATCACTGTAATATTTATCACTGGTTGAAAATTATAGTGGATTCATCTCCAACTGGTTTGGAGAAAGTGGATTAGTAGAGGATTACCCCACCCCTGAGACCACTATAAATTGCCTGCATACTTTACTATTTTCGCATCATACTTAACTGCTGAATTCATACTTTGTGTTTCATTGTTTGTATTTCTGTATTCGTCATCAGCTGACTTCCGCACCTATATTGTCTACAGACGACTCTAAGTCATCTGTACCATCAGTTGAGAAACTCCTTAATTCCTACTTGGAAAAAGAGTTTAAATAAGTCTATTCACCCCTCCTGTAGACTTATTTGTGATGACTTGTGACCTACAAGTGGTATCAGAGAGGTTGATTCATTTATTTCCAGAACCAGATCCATATATCTTGCATATATTTATATCTCTCATTTAGAATGGAACACATGCACTCTAGACTACCCGTCTTTTCAGTTGACGAGTATGATCTTTGGAAGATAAGGATGCAGACACACTTATTTTCTATCCATGACGACATGTGGTGCATTATCAAAGATGGTCCTTTTATATTCGAGAAGGACAACACTCCCGAGGAGATAGCAGCAGGGAAACCAACAAAGATTCCCAAGAAAAGAATAGCGATGAGCCCAGAAGAAAGAAAGCTGGCCAACCTTGACAACCGGGCCAGAGATGTGCTATATCAAACTCTTGACAAATCAACCATGGTCAAGATCAAGAACTTCCGGAATGCCAAGGAGATTTGGGACACTCTTACTGTGATGTGTGAAGGTACAAAGCTGATAAAAGAAAACATGTTGTCAATCGCTACCCAGAAGTTTGACAATTTCAAGATGAAGACTGGAGAATCCATAGACCAGGTGGACACAAGGTTCACAGAAATCATCAATGAAATCAACTTCCTTGGAACAGGGAGATGGCCTTGAAGGCGTTAAGATCTCTTAGCCCCAAATGGAGTATGAAGGCGGTGGACATGAGGGAATCCAAAGACCTCAATAAAATAAAAATTCAAGAACTATTCTCTGACCTGAAGGCTTACGAATTCAAACTCCCAAGTTCATCATCAAACGAGCCTGCAGAGAAGGGAATAGCATTTTCAGCCGAGTACCCCGCCAAGAACATGTCTGATGTCAAACCTCCAAACCCACTCGATTTGGAGGAAGAGATGGCATTTATAATGCAAAGATTCAGCAATTTCTGAAAGAATTACTCCAAATATAAGAGGAATTATAAGGAGAATCTAAGGAGAAATCAAAAATCCGGAAGCTGGAAGGTGGAATGCTATAACTGTCATAAGACAGGACACATTCAAATCGACTGTCCTGATCTTAAGAAGGACGAGAGAAAGAAGGAGGTGAGCAGAAAAGAAGACCGAAGGAAATCCCTCATTAGATAAAACCAAGAGAAAGTATAATCAAGCAGCGAATTCTTCTCTGATGATGATGAGGAATATGACTGTCTGATGGCCAACCTAGCTGATGAAGAGGTAACATCTAAACCCTCTAATTCAAATAATAGTTCAGACATGTCACAAGACATGGACTTGCACAAATCTGTAAATCAGCTTCTCAAAGATTTTGAGAAATTAAAATCTGCACACCAATCTGTATCAACCGAGAAGACTCAGCTGCAAGATGAGAATAGGAAGCTGAAAAATGATTTTGAAAAACTCAGCCTAGAGTTGAATAAAACCAAATCTGATATTGAAAAACCGGCTGCAGACAACTTTAAAAACCAGGCTGATGTCACTACAGCTGAGATAAAACGATTAACTATTTTGAATAGTGAAAAATCACCTGCACTTGCTCATGTCTAGAGCTGTTATCGGACCGGTTCGGACCGGTTTTCTCCAGATCCGGATCCGGTCCGATAGGTTACCGGGTAGATTCGGTCCGGACCGATAAGGGTTCCGGTTCAATGTTTAGAACTCGAATCCGAACTCGTTAGTTTTCGGGTGAGTTTCGGTCCCGGATATTTCGGTCCGGTTCATGACCGGGTTTCAGGTTCACTCGGACCGCTAACAGCCATATGTGGGATGGATCTTTACTAGGAAAATGAAGGAAGGGCAGCAAAATAAATCACATAAATGGGGGTTACATGATTCGAACTCCAGACCTTTTGTTCAAAGGTACACCGTCTTAACTACTTGACCAGCATGCTATTTGTGTTAAAACACGCAAAATGTATTAATAATATATGTATAAAATATATAAATTATAAAGTACATATAAATATTTTTTTAATTTATTACCGGGTTTCTTTTCGGTTTTATCGGCCCGGGTCTTATCGGTCTCGGTTCAATGTTTAGAACTCGAATCCGAACTCGTTAGTTTTCGGGTGAGTTTCGGTCCCGGGTATTTCGGTCCGGTTCATGACCGGGTTTCGGGTTCACTCGGACCGCTAACAGCCCTACTCATGTCAAAGCTGAGTTTACTAAACTGACTCAGCTAAGTAAAACTCGGGCGAAGGAAATAACCTCCCTGAAGGCGTCTCTAAATTTGGACGAATTGTGTATGAACAAAAGGCCACTATATTCCAGATCAGGCCTTGGATATGACCCTAACACTCCCTCTAGTTCTAAAACTACTTTCATCAAGGGAGAAATACTTGTCCCGTCTGCTGAGCCTAATTACAAACCAGTGTTTCAAAAACAGGCAGCAGCCAAGTCACAAGTCTAGGCTGCAGCCAAGGTATACAAGGCAGCCACCTAGACATGAGACTAGGCAATGGCCAAGGCAGAAGCAGCAGCCCAGACAACATGCCCATTATTATCAAAGACTCCCCAAAAACAGATTTCAAAATGGGAGGGGCAAATGGAAACCTCAAGGTTATCCAAATTTTTAAAATGAACAGATGTGGAGACCCCAAAGATTTTATAAATGGTCTCAGCCTAGATTTGGAAATGGCCCACATAAATTTTATGAGGCATATCCAATACACAATCCTAACAGAGGATACAGGCCCAGACAACACACACCATTTAGGGGCAACAATAACAACTTTTACAATCCCAGGAGAAATCAGTTCTCCAGGAAACCAACTAGCCCCCGAGGACCCACACAGATTTGGGTACCTAAATATCTACTTGTTTGATTGCAGAAAAGGTGGAAGGACTACTACCACATCTCCATAAATTCAATTATTGGAGGAGAAGAATGGTTTGTAGATTTTGGATGCTCAAGGCACATGACCGGGAACAAAAAGGTGCTGGCAAATTATATTAAAGAAAGAGGTCCAGACGTAACCTTTGGAGATAGCTCTAGAGGTCAGACTAAAGGCTTTGGAGAGATACACAGAGGAAACATCACTATATCAAAAGTTCATTATGTCAAAGGGCTCAAATACAACCTTTTGAGCATAAGCCAATTTTGTGATGAGAAGAATCTAGTAGTCTTCACCATTTGGAAATGCATGGTGATAGATATTCTATCTGGAAAAGTGAAGCTACAAGGATTCGGAAGGAGAGATATCTATATGATAGATTGGAAAACAGGAACTCCCAACACTTGCTTTCTATCCAAGACAATAGCAGAAAATGGATGGCTGTGGTACAAGAGACTATGTCACCTAAATTTCAAAGCCATCAACAAGATTAGTTCTCAGAAGCTGGTCAGAGGACTTCCAGAAGAAGTTTTCATAAAGGAAGCTCTTTGTGATGCATGTCAGAAAGGGAAGCAAACCAGAGCATCATTCAAGCCAGTTCAACGTACCACTCAAGCCAGTTCAACGTACCACTCTTACTACAAGGATCTTAGATCTACTTCACATGGATCTATTTGGCCCTATCAAGCCAAGGGATCCTAAGTGGAAGAAAGCATGCTCTAGTAGTAGTAGATGACTACTCAAAATTACACATGGATTATCTTTCTATATAAGAAGAGTGAAACCTTGACAAAGCTGCCTGAGCTGCTGAGAAGGGTCCAGAATGAGAAATATCTCTCAATCATCAAGATCAGATCAGATAGAAGAGGAGAATTTCTCAACAGAGCAATCACTGAGTACAGTGATCAGAATGGGATCCAGCAAGATCTCTCTGTAGCCAAGACTCCACAGCAGAATTATGTTGCCGAAAGAAGAAACAGAACCTTGAAGGAAGCAGCCAGGTCCATGATTGTAGAAGTAGACCTGCCCCATAGGTTCTGGGCGGAAGCTATCAACACAGCGTGTCACACCCAAAACAGGAGTATGATAGTAGAGAGACATGGCAAAACTCCCTATGAGGTTTGGAATGGCAGAACACCTACAGTTACTTATTTCCATATTTTTGGTTGTAAGTGTTCCATCCACAACAATAGTAAAATCTAACTAAATGCCTTTGATGCTAAAACTGATGATGGTCTCTTTATGGGATATTCATAAAGAAGCAAGGCATATAGAGTCTTTAACAAAAGAACCTTAGTTGTGGAGGAAATACCTCATGTGGTATTTGATGAATCTACTGCTGAGTACAGGAAACAGGTGGAACTGATTGAGGCTAAGCTCAAAACCACCACCCTGGAAGAAGTCATTGTTCATGATACAAGAATGATGGACTCATCTGCAGATCATCCTGAAGACCTAACTGCAGATCAGATAGGACCTCAAAACCTACCTGATCCAGATGCTGCTGATGAAGACCCATCTGTAGCTGATAAAGATCCATCTGCAGACCAGACCAGATCCCCACCTGCATATGAGAAGACTGTGGCTGATCCAGTTGCAGACCAAGGAGATCAGAACCAAGCTGAAGCAGAAAAAGAAGTAGTCTACCAGAGCATTTCTACAGGGGGAACAGACCCTGAAGAAGAAGACATTCCTAAGTGGATTAGAGATCACCCCATTCAGCAGATTATTGGAAACCTAACTGATGGAATCAAGACCAAACAGTCCACTCTACCAGTAGGAATGGCAATGTTTTCATGCTTTATGTCTCAAATGGAACCCAAGAATACAGAACAAGCATTGGAGGACTGCTCATGGATCAATGAAATGCAAGAAGAGCTCAATCAGATGGAAAGGAACAATGTTTGGGAACTAACAAACAGACCAGATCACAAGAAGGTTATTGGCACCAAATGGGTGTACAAGAACAACTGCAATGAAGATGGAGCTGTTGTTAGGAATAAAGCCAGACTAGTTGCTAATGGTGATGCACAATGTGAAGGAATAGATTTTGATGAAACCTATACACCTGTTGCAAGATTAGAAGCCATCAGACTATTCATTGCATATGTAGCATTCAAAGATTTTGAAGTCTACCAAATGGATGTGAAGAGTGCCTTTCTTAATGGAATTCTAGAAGAAGAAGTCTATGTGGAGCAACCCCCTAGATTGTCAAATGAGACAAAGTCTACAAGCTTCTAAAATCTCTATATGGACTCAAGCAGGTACCAAGAGCATGGTATGAAACATTATTTGTGTTTCTTCAGAAGAACGGTTTCAGCAAAGGAAAGGTGGGCAAGACCTTATTTAGAGTGGATCATGAAGACCACATATTATTAGTTCAAATATATGTAGATGATATCATATTTGGCTCAACCAATCGAGAGCTATGTGAGAAATTCTCAAATCTCATGCAAGGAGAGTTTGAGATGAGTATGATGGGCAAACTGAATTTCTTTCTAGGTTTGCAAGTTAAACAGATGGAAAATGGAATTTTCATCAACCAAGCCAAATATACCAGAGATTTAATCAAGAGCTTTGGAATGGAATCAGCCAAGCCAAAAAGAATCCCTATGAGCACAAGCACTCATCTACATACAGATGAAGGAGGCATATCAGTGGATCCAACCCACTACAGAGGACTTATTGGATCACTCCTTTATCTGATAGCAAGCAGACCAGACATATCTTATGTCGTAGGAGTATGTGCTAGATTTCAATCCAAGCCTAAGCAGTCTCACCATGATGCAGCTAAGAGGATAATCAGATATCTTAAGTCTACAGTCAATGTTGGACTATGGTATCCTAAGGATGATAATTTTTAGCTATCAGGATACTCAGATGCAGACTTCACATGATGCAAAATTAATAGGAAAAGCACCAGTGGAACGTGCCAATTCCTAGGAACAAGACTCATATCTTGGTTTAGCAAGAAGCAGGTATCTAACTCTATATCAACAACAGAGTCAGAATACCTAGTTGCAGGTATCTGTTGTGCCCAGATTCTATGGATCAGATAACAGCTAAGGGACTACAACATCATTGCAAATGAAGTCCCAATTTGGTGTGACAACAATAGTGCAATTGCAATAACCAACAATCCAGTATTGCACTCCAGGACGAAGCACATTGATGTTAAACATCATTTCATAAGAGACCATATGCTTAACAAGAGAGTCGGAGTAGAAAGAGTCAGCATAGAATACCAGATTGCTGACATATTCACCAAACCTTTACCAGAAGAAAGGTTTTTGGAGCTGAGCAGAGAACTTGAATTACTAGATTGGGAATCTAGTACAGATGAGAAAGCTACCTGAAGACCAGATCAGACGAGCGAATAAAGTTACCTGATCAGACTAGACGAAAAGACAAAGGACAGGCAAAGCTGACAACAGGCATCATATCCTACCTGAAGCAGACAAGGAGACCTACCTGATGCAGATCAGTCAAACAAATCAACGGTCAACCAGCTAAGTTCTCCATCACTGACCGACTCTTAAATTTAAAATTATTATCTACACGTGGCAGTCGCACGTCCACACGATCACACGTTAGCACGCCCGCATGATTACACATTCACACGACCTCACAATTTCAAATTTGAACCAACATACGTTTTTTTTTAATTGAACCGACTCAAAATTAAATTAATATTAAACTCAAACGTCGTTTCATTTTCTATTTAAAGAAGGGGACATCATTTCACAACCTTACCGTCTTCGATCTTTCAAACCCTAGTTTTCAAAAGCAGAAATCCTTTCGAACTTTCAATACACTCAGAAAATTTTTCTTGCGCAGAAATGGAATCGTACTTCAACGGAGTAAATCTGAAGGCTGTGAAGGACCAGATTATTTTCAGTCTAGCGGTCGATTTCAAGGGGCTGCTCGAAACAAATCTGGACAACGAAGTGTATAACATTATCAGATCCATGAAGACGAATGGGATCTACCCATTCCTGAGCATCAGCCCCAAATTTCTCTACAAGGAGGCCGTTATCGCGTTTTACACGGAAGCTAAAGTTCTGGAATCGGGCATCAGGAGTTCAGTCTTTGGAGAAGAAGTGGAAATCACTCTGCAGACTATCGAAAAGTCCTTCATGATGAAATCTTATGGCATAGCCGTAGAAGCTTTGAAGCAGAACGTAACCGACCTCTGGCTGAAGATCAAGGCTGTTGACCAGCCAGCAAAATTGAAGCTGACTGCGAAGAGAAGCGAGCTGAGAAAAGAATATCGCTATGCGTTGGATATTACCAACAAAATAGTGATGGGTATGGCTGGCAGCTACGATCAGTTGTCGTCAGCCAAGTTTATGGTAATGGGGGCTCTAATTCAAGATGAGCCAATTGACTGGGTTGATTATATCTTCAGACAATTGGTGCGAGAAGTGAATAAAGTTCAATGGATAGATGATGAGAAGAGGTTCAAAACCAAGCTGGCTTTTCGGGGATAGATTAGTTGGATTCTGGAGCATTTGGGCATGGCGAAGGGAAATGCAGATCCCTTCCACGTCAACAAGAGGCTTGGTCACCTAGACCAAGAGACTCTAAGAAGATTGTGGAGTGTAAGAAGGGTAGCAAAAATTCTGGAGGAAATGCCCATAAAACCTACACCTTATAGATACCCCTCTAGCTCAGATGATTCTGATGAAGACCAAGCTGCAAGCCGCGACCAACCTGCAGATTAGTCTGATTCGTATTCAGACGACACCCCAATAGCCCTTCATTTCAGAAGAAGGGGACCAGCCCCAGGAGAGCCAGTTCTGATCCACTCCTCACCGGAACCCTCCCACAAGAGGCCCAAGCGTCTAATCTTTGAAGAGGAAGAGCAATCAGATCACCAATCTGCACCTGAACCTGCCCCTACAGATCAGATGTAGATCATCCTTTCACCCGTTCTTATTCCTGACCAATCAAACTTATTGCTGAAGAGATCCCTCGGATAACCTTGTCAGACATGTCTGAAGAAGAATCAGGTTTAATTATCCACATCCCTGAAACAGATTACTCATTCAACCTGCTAGAGAACAATTCCCTGAACCTATCTGTAGAGCAGCTTCAAATGGTAAAACATCATGCTCTTAAAATTTCATATATCAATGCTTTCGAGGAATGGAAGACTTTAAAATCCTATCCATTTACTCAACTGCAATCTTTTGTTGAAATGAGTAGCTGGGACTTTGCCCAGGCTACGGATCAAGTGCTCATGGGCTTTTGCCATGAGACAGATGAAATTTTAATGCTCCAGGAGAACTGGTTCATGAATAATTTCAAAACCAACATCGACCAGTTCATCCATCTTGTTATGGAAGGTGTTTTGGAAGGGATTGTAGGTGAGGATGGGGAAGTTGAAAAAGATAAGGAAATAAGAATAGAAGAGATAGTGTAGGAAGAGAAGATAGAAGTTGAAAAATAAGTATCTGAGAAGAAAGAGAAGAAAGAAGAAAAAGAAAAAGAGGAAGAAAATATTGAAGTTGAAAAATAATATGCTGAAGAAGAACAAGAAAAGACAGAAGAATTAGATGAAGAAGAAGATGATGAAGGAGAAGAAGTTCAGAAGGAAGAAAAAGATGATGAAGATGATGATGATGATAAGGAGGAAAAGAAGGATGAAGAAAAGAAAGAAGAAGAAGAAGAAGAAGAAGAAGAGGAGGAAAAGGAGAAGGAAGAAGAAGAGGCAGAAGAAAAAGAAGATAGAGCAGATGGGGCTGGGGCACCTGCCAAAAAACCCAACTTAGATGAGCCAAAAGACATAGCGGGGACTCCAGACAATACCCCATCTGATAAGCCACCTGCATACAGGAGTCTGCAGACAGGTAGGTCAACTGCACACCTACCTGCAGGCACAGAAAGCTCAGGCGAGCACTCTCTTCAGGCATCACCCATCTCATCTGTGATGGCTGACCTGATCCGCAAAATTGTCAAAGAAACTGTTGGGGAGCTCCTTGCCACAGAAGTCAAGCCTGACCTGCAGATTGTTCACACCCTGAATTCCAAGCTGGACACCATAATACAGAGAGGTGTACCTTCCCCTACCACAAACTCCAGGATGCCCCTTGGCTTGTCAGACTGGATGCACAAAGTTGAGCAGCAGTTAACTATACTAGTTGATGCTGGAAAAAAGGGGAAGGAAGTAAGCAAGGGGAAGGAACAGGTCAAGTACAGGCTGAGGAAACTAGAAAGGAGCTCAGAACGAATAACAGGCAGGATATTACTTTACTTGAAGCTGGACCATCAAGCCTAAAGAGGAAGGAGAAAATATCTGCTCCTAATCTAACTGAAGATCAGCCTGCAGTAAAGAAGAGGAGAACCAGATTTGGGGAAGAGCTAAGATTTGAATGGGAAGGCAAAGAGCTTTGGTATGTTGAGGAATTCCTACCTGCTGAAGCTGGTCCAATGTGGGGAGATACGAGGAAACATTTCATTGACAAATACTATATCTGGGAGTTACTCCAGGATAAAGACTGCTCCCCACAGTAGACATTTATCAACTTCATGGAATCAACATGGCCAACTCTCTGGGCCATCTTAGTAAAACATGCAAAGGAATGGAATGCTTACCCCATGATTCCCCTCTTCAGGTCTGAAGATCCTCCCACTTTAGTAAATGCTGAATTGGATGAGCTAGCATTGCAGAGAGCACAAATTCTCATCCTAAGAAGAACAAGAGTTTACCTCTCTTGTTATCAGAAGGAAGTATGGCCTAGTACCTGTCAAGAAGAGACCAATTGGTGCAAAGCCTTTTAGGTCTTCCAAGCAGCCTATCAGAAGAGGCAGAGGGAGAGGTAGATAGATTTTTGTAATTTACTGTTTCTGTAACTTACCTGTAAAATTCTTATTTTGTAGAATTTCTCTGTATTTTGTTTGATCATTTAAAGCTTATGTACTTGTAAACAATTCAGAGAACTATATAAAAGTCATTTTAATGACAACCACTAGTTTTCTCAAAACAAAGACTAAATTTTAGTTTGTGTCTTGCACTTGACTATGTGTAGACCTGTTATTCATTTGAATAATTGCTTAAGTTTTGCCATAATCAAAATAGGGGGAATTTGTTAGGGATACTTGTTAGATTTTGATGATGTCATCATTGTACTTGTTTATTCAAATGTACGTTTATTACTTGGCAAATGTAAGGAAGAACCAATTGAGTATCTTCCATAGGCCAAATCGAGTTAAGTCAAATACTTGGCAAAAGAAGAACCAAAATGAGTATCTTCTATAAGCCATATGAGTTCGGCTTAAAATTGGCTAAGTACAAAGTACAGATAAGTAAATCAGAGAAGTTTTGGTCAACAAATTTTTTTAGAGAAGTTTGACCAGACTGCAGTCAAGTGATTAGACGGAGCCCAAGTCATCTGAAGTTTGACCATCAGATCAGACAAGTCATCGGATCAGAGAAGTCTCATCAGGACATCAGAGAAGTCATCATCAGAGAAGTCCGACGATAGAGAAGTTTGACTGCACATCAGACAGATTGAATTAAAGATATCAGATAAGTCACGTCTGAGTAATCATCCAAGTAAACCTGTCCACGTCAGCATGCGTTGAAAAGTCAATAATTATGGAAAGTCACATGCGGGCGATAAGGGACAGATTGGAGAGATTCCCAGAAAGATATGAATTAAATAAGGCATCCAGACCCACCTCTGAAGACTTCAGTCATATTAAAATCAAAAGATTCAGCGCCATCACATGAAAGTCTTCACAACGGTCGGAAATGGATCAAAATAACGGAATCCAGCCTTGCAACGTTCAAAAAGAAAAACAAAGAAGTCTATTTCTCCAACGGACGGATTTGTTACAGATTTGCAAAGGTTATGAAGGAAGCTCAAAGATCTACATCTATAAATATCTGAAGATTTGAAGTTGAGCAGTACAATGCGAACTATACTCTCAAGCAATTAAAGCAATCAAGCGATCAAGAAATCTATAGCGTCGTGCAGAGCAGTATTCTTAGTTCATATACGAAGAAAGCTCTTAGTTGGAGAAGACAAAACACTCTTGTCTTAAAACATGAGTACGGGGTACTTCACTGGTTGAAGTTACGCGACTGATAGTCATCCAAGGATTTGGAGATCGAGTGGTGCTAGGCAGTCAGAAAGGAGTAGCAACGACAGGATTTCAACTGGTTGGAAGTTGTTGTAGCTAAGTTGTAGAATCACTGTAATATTTATCACTGGTTGAAAATTACAGTGGATTCATCTCCAACTGGTTTGGAAAAAGTAGATTAGTAGAGGATTACCCCATCTCTGAGACCACTATAAATTGCCTGCGTACTTTACTGTTTTCGCATCATACTTAACTGCTGCATTCATACCTAGGGTTTCATTGTTTATATTTCTGTATTCGTCATCAGCTGACTTCCGCACCTATATTGTCTACAGACGACTCTAAGTCATCTGTACCATCAGCTGAGAAGCTCCTTAATTCCTACTTGGAAAAAGAGTTTAAATAAGTCTATTCACCCCCTAGACTTATTTCTGACGACTTGTGACCTACAAATATGTTTTTGTTCATGGCATTGTTACACCTACTTAGACCCAGGCTCTATTCAGAGATTTTATGGGGCCATGTCAGGTTTCCAGCCGGAAAACACAAACATATAACACCATTATAATGTCCAATCTTCAATGAAATTTTTCTTTTTATATAACAAATACACAGTAGAGAAATTCTAGGCAGAACCTCATATGCACTGTAGAAACTATTGAGGCACACAAGTAAAATCCAGATAAATGATGCAAACATCAACAGAACATAATGAGACGAGCTGAAGAAAATCCTAAGTGAAACACCAAATGAATGTCATATGTTTTTGTTCGTGGCATCATTATACCTACTTAGACCCAGGCTATATTCAGAGATTTTGTGGGGCCATGTCAGGTTTCCAACCGATAAACTCAAACATAGAATACCATTATAGTGTCTGTTCATTTCATATAACAAAAAACAAGAGAAGACCTAGACAAACCCAAAGGACAGTGAGAAATCGTAAAAGGGGCCGCAAATAGAATGTAGAAGCCATCTAGACATATATATGAAATCCGAAAGAAGGCTGCATACATGAATAGTAGAACATCGCAAAGGACGAGCTGACAACCTAAATAAAAGCATGTACTAACCTCGAAAGAGAGAGTTACATACTAAACACGAACCTGAACAAGTTATGCGCAATCTAAAGGCAGAAAATAAGGAATATTCCAAGCCGGGGAAAATGCATTCAAAATATACCCGAGGAAGAGGATAGCAAAACAACGATCACTATCAATGAAGAACAGGAATCTGCCAAGCAAATGAGAAATCAGATGACAATACAATTTATAAAAGAATATGTCATGCTTCACTATATTTTGGAACCAACAACATGCCCCCCGAGTAATAACAGTAAACACAGACACGACAAACCATAATACAATGCAGATAACATCATCATACTGGCCATTCGTCAATGCAATTTATATATGCCCAAACACCGACAGCTCAAAACACAGCAGATGTTTGTGTCTATTTTTAAACGGAAGCAGTCAATTCATATTACAAAAGGACAGATGAGACCTAAATGGGCCGAAAGACCAGTGAGAAATTGTAAAGAGAATTGCAGATGGAATATAGAAACCATCTAAGCATATAAATCAAGTCTGGATAAAGAATTCATACATGAACAGAACATAATATAGGATAAGTTGACAACCAAAATACAACATGTGCTAACCTTGAAAGAGATAGTTACATACTAAACACAAAACTGAATAAAATATTTGCAATTCTAAAACATAAACGGGTTAGTTGTGTAGGTAAAAAAAAGGTTTTCGTACGGTGAAGACAGGAATCAAGAAAATATTTCCTAGCCTGAAAATGCGATTTTAATACCAAAATATATCTGAAAAATAGAATAGCAAAGAAGCTGTTGTTATCAGTGAAGAACACGAAACTGTCATGCAAAACAGCAGTAGAGAGTATGTTCCTGTTGATGAATAGAAATGATGAAACAGATGATGATACTATTAATAAAAGAATCTGATATGTTTAACTATATTATGGAATCAATGAAACGCATCCCCAGTAATAACAGTGTAAAAATTATTGTTCCAAACCCACAAACCCTGTGACTAAATGTAAAGTTTTACGACTAATGTAAAAACTACACTCTCATCAAACACGTCCCAAAATATTTTACCGGCAAAAATATCTGAAGTTACGTGGGATACTCAAATGCTGCTAAATCAAATGGTAACAGGTTGATGAGCGAGCAATTCTAAAACCTACAAGAGAAATTCACACAAAATCACAAACACTACCTGAGTAGAAAAAATAACTAAAAAATTTAGAAAAATGGTTGTTAGGGCCTTTCCCCACATGCAAAAAGATCGCGCTGCCGTATAATAATCTGCCACAAACATAACCACACACAAACTAAAACACACTACATACTCCACACTCACATATCCTGATATAAAATCCAGACCACACAAACGATACACAGTATGTCAGTCACGAATATTTGAACAACACGTTCTACCCAAAATTGGAGTAGGAATGACAGCAGTAATGAAACTTCGAATATTTTAAGGAATGAAATAGGAAAACTAAAATTTGGAATCTCGAGTTTACAAATCACCAAAGAAATGACCAACACCTTTTATTGGATGATAAACAATCACACCTGATCCCTAACAAATTTCCACGTATTATTGTAAACAAAATATAAAAATCAATAGTATATATAATATATATGAATATACACAATAGAATATGAAGAATTCTTTAAGTTGAATGTTTTACCACCTTTTTTGAATAATAAGTTGAACGTTTTACTTCCTTTGAATATACGGTATCTATAAAATATATGAATATATACTGTTTAGTTTTACTTTATTTTTATTTTTATTTTTTTCCTGCATAATTAATTATTTATATAAATTGTATAATTTGATAGCGGGATATGAAGAATGGCGATGAGGGTTGAACTGAAGAAGTGAGAGAAACCAAGAGCCGCATGTAAAAAGCAGAGGATAACTCTTGCAGCAAAGAATCAAGAAACCAAGAACTGAATCTGCACACAGATATACTGGATGCATATGTATTATATGAAGGGAAAGGATATGCTAACTATGGATGTTCCTTGTCAGGCATCTTTTCTGTTCAAAAAAATCCTGAAAGTTAGATATTTGGTTCAGGGAAAACCAGAGTAGGATATGCAGATGTTTCATAATAGATTTGTGATGGCCAAAACTTATAGCTTGGTTCGGCCTGAAATAGATAAAATGCCCTGGAGAGAGTTGCTCCTGAACACTATGGCTACTCCCAGAGCTTTATTCATTCTTTGGCTTGCCTTATGGAGCAGACTGGCCACAAAAAATAAGCTTCTGAAGATGAATATTTTGATTGATCCTGTGTGTTTTCTGTAATACTATGGAGGAGACTCTGGAGCATTTGTTTTTCAATTGCGATTTCTATAGGTTCGCCTTTGATGCAATTCTTAATTGGGCTGGGGTTGATCCAACAGGTTTCCATTCTCTTGAAAGTCTCTGTGTTGCTGTTAAAGGAAGAAGACCACATGCTAGATTTTTTAACGTCTTGCTTGCTGAGTTTGTGCATACTTTTTGGAAGGAAAGGATCCTTAAAATTTTTCAGGATACAACTAGATCTGTAAATGTTGTGCTGAAGGAGATTGCTCAGATCACACTTACTAGATGTCAGTTTTCCAATAATCTGGTTAAATTTTGCAACAGGTTCATTGCCTATCATGCTATAAGTCAGGATCAAGTTTTGAGTCACTTATAGTTTTGTTTTGTATAAGTCCTTGCAGTACTTTTTATACTGCTTTGTTTCTCTTTTGATACTTGGAGTCTGTACTACATTGAACTCTTGGAATGAATAAAAAGCTAAAATTTGTTCAAAAAAAATGTGAAGGTCATGACACCTTGTGTTGTTATTTATACCGATGCATAGGGTTTGTAATGGTAGGCTTTGATAATTGATGTTACATGATTTGTTGAGTAGTGTGTATGTAAGTTGTTATGTGAGTATGAATACTTGTTGTGAATTGTGAAGTCTGTGTGTTGACTTGAATTTACGTGACTGAGATTTGTATCTGTGGTTGACTGCACCTTGTGTGGCTACTTGGCGTGAATGCTTGCTTGTGTGGTGCGTCGTATCTGAAGTCACGGAGGGCGAGGAGTGATGATATTTTGTTTATGCTACAATGAGTGACATCTTGTGATTGGTGAATGTCGGCATGATTCAAGGGGAAGATGCTGTGGATGTGATGCCGGCGCGACGACATGTACAAGGGGGCGGACGCCACAATGTAGTGAACGCAGGTGAAGAAATGTTCAATTGTGTTGCTTTTGGTAGGCTTCAGAGCGGAGGATACTTCTGTGATATCTAAGACACTGATACCGAATAAGTTCGTGCCCTTTGAATCATTTTCAAACCCTTTTAAATATATTTGTATCAGTAAGAAATCAAGGATTAAATCACCAAGGATTTCTGAAAAGATCTATGAGGGTTAGTCATTAATAGTCGTGAGCATGAATTTCTTCCTCAACGACTCCGAAGAATTTCTTCTAAATGCCTTTACCAGGCTCAAGTACCCTTGGGCAGTTTTACCAGGGTTAAGTACTCTTAGGTTATCTACCAGGATGGGGTATCCTGAGTGTTTGAAAATAAATTACATTTTGAATCGAGATCCCTAAGAGAATTTGCCGAGAAAATGCATTTTGGGCAATTGACCCCGAAAGGTTTTGAAGTTGCTTTTCAAATTTTTATGTTTGATCCTCAAATTTTCTACATCCGTTAAATTTGCCCGAGTCAATAAATAGCTTTTTAAAACTATTTTACCAAAGTTTTTTCAAAGGTACTTCCAATAATTTTTGAACCAACTTTTTTGACTCAATCGGGTGTGCGTAGAAATTCTATATTTATACTTCTCCTTGGGTAACGAGTGACTTTATGAACGATTTGTGTCCTTACGTGTACGAATGTTCTTTGGTGATGATTGTGTGAATCTTGTAACTTTTGTTGACTTTGTGGCTTGTTAGATTTTGTGTAGATATTTTCCGTATAACTTATACATTTCATACTTTTTCGAGCAAAATTTCAGTTTTCTAACCTCCAAATATCAGGAGGTGGGTGCCTTTAATGCATTCAGGTATTCGCAGCTTAGGAGTAGTCACTGGATCGGCTTCGCAGAGGATGAAGGACAATGATGCTACTCACACAAGAAAGTCTTTTCTTTTGTCTTTATTGTAGTCAGTTATTTTCTTTTGTCGATTGATCGTCCTTACATGGATGTGGCTTGTACTTTTGATTGGAGTTGATGCTTTTTTCTGCTTTAAAATTTCATTTTAATATGGAGTTGTATGACCACGATGGACCTTATCGGTCTGTTATTGTATTTTGACCTCGATGGTCAATTATGTCATTGATTACGGTGTCTAGCCAGTAGATCCTTGTAGGAAGGGTCTATGGCGCTATGAAATCTTCGACCGAATCAGGGGTGTTACAATTTCAAGCTGGTTGCAAGCAATTATTATAAATAAGAAATGCTTGTATTTTCATATGAGCTTCACTGAAGTGAAACTAATTTATGTGTATTCCAATTTATCTTAAATTTGGACAATAATTACAAGTGATTCTCATAAATATGAAAGGACTGGTTTACTTACCCTCAAATTTCCACATAAATATTCCCAACTTTATTGGTATATCTCTCATTCTTACTGATTATATTTAATATTTTAATCGATAATATGTTGCGTGTTACTGTCTCTCCTCACAAATCCTAATATTTAAAGATACATATTGCCAATTATATTGATTTAAAGAAGTCATGTGATAAAGTACCGAATGAAATGCTAGCAATGAATAGCATATCTCGTAAATATGTTGGCCTCATAAAGAACATGTACGAAGAAGATAGTAGATGTGTACGAACTATTATTGGGAGGAAAAGAGTTCCACATTATGATTTGTGTGTATCAATGACCTAATTTTAGTCCTTTCTCTTTGTCATAGTCATGAACGAGCAGCCAAGGTCAATTTAAGACGACATTCCTTGGTGTATGATGTTTGCATATACTATTATGTTGATTGATGATAAGAAGGTTGCAGTTCATTTGAAGTTGGAACTTGGAGGGATACTTTGGTAGCTCGAGGTTTTAGGTTGAGCAGAAATAAAACTGAATATTTAGAATATAGGTTACGCGAATATAAAGGCAGAGGGGCGAGATGACCACAGTTGATGGGAATTTAATCAATGACCCAATTTTTTCTGTTATTTTGGATCTACTATCTGAAAGAATTAAGAGCTAGATAATGATGTGATTTATGGAATTAAGGCGAGTTGGTTGAAGTGAAAGTGCCACATAATTTCTATGTAATCCCGGCATTGCCTCATAGGCTAAAGGATAAATTCTAACAAGGCAATTAGGCCTGGACTATTGTATGGCACCGAGTGTTGGGCGATCGTAAACAAAGTCACATTCAAAAGGTGAATATGAAGGAGATGCATATGCTACGGTCGATGTGTGGCCATACAAAAAAGGGCCAGCTCAGAAGTAAGGTGATTAGGGAGAATGTAAGAGTCGCGTCTATACAAAATAAGATGATCGAGAATCGATTAATATGGTTTGATCATATGAGACGGAGATCTGTTGATGCCCCAGTAATGAGGTTGAATATTAGGGAACATAATATTATAAAGGGTATAGAAAGACCCAAGAAAACTTGGATAAATATGATTGAAATTGATATGAGGTTTCTTGGGATCAGAAAAAATATGGTGATGGAGAGAAAACTGGGGAGGGATAATATAAGGGTGGATGATGGAGTCTCATTTTTGTTTTTATTATTATTTTATTTCTATTTATTTTTATTTATTTTATGTTCTCGGTTATTTGTAGAATTTCCAAACTTTTTCACTAATCTTATAATATCATTCTCAATATTTGAATGATTTTTTTCCTTTTGAGTCGATCTAATTTTTCTTACAATTCATATTTTCATCTATTTTTTATTACTATCATCTTTGTTTGCTATTAGTTGATTTTTTTTGGTCATTGATAGTTTCAAAAGTGATTCATGTCAGCCGATCTTACATCATTGTGAGATTATTGTTGTTGTTGTCATCATTATTGTTGTTGTTGTCGTTGTCGTTGTCGTTGTCGTTGTCGTTGTTGTTGTTGTTGTTGTATTTCCAACATTCATTTCATCACGAAATAATGTAAAAAAAATTGGGAGAGGTCAAGTCTCGACCACCTACACCAATGGTTTCGGGTCTGTTAATGATTTTATGATGAAAATCATACCTGGAGAGGAAAATCAATACCTAAGTTCAGGCATAATTCATGGGCCTTGCAGTAGGGCTAACCACTCTGACATTTGCAGTGTGGATTTCTTAAATAGTATTCAATGCTCAGGAATTCCAAATCACTGTGAGGTTGGTGTTTGCTTGAAACTTAAGTCGGCTTTCCAGTTATGCTTGTTAGAAATATGGATCAAGCAAATGGCTTGTACGATGAAATGAGGTTAATCATGACATAACTTGGTCAGTGCGTTATTGAAGTAAAGATACTCTCTTATTTAAATGTAAGAATGAAGTATTTCATTCTAAAAGCGCTATTCTATCTTTCTGATAGCGGGTTGTACATTAAATTTCAGAGACGGCAGTTTCCCCTAATGATTTTTTTGCCATGATGATAAATAAGAATCATGGTCAAACGATATCGAATATTAGATAATATCTTCTAAATGAATATCCACTCATGGGCAACTTTACATAACATTGTCAAGAGTAAAAAAGTAAAAAATGAATTGAAGATTTTTGGCATGGATAAATAAAAAAAATATTGAAACTGTTAATGCGTGTGTAAGTTAGTATTTCCAAATTTATAATAGAAACAATATTTACCTTATTTGAATTTATTTATTGAAACATTTTATTATTGAATATTCCTTGATATTTTCAGTTAAAAGAGTACTCATCATCCCGTGGACGAGTCCATGAGTTCTGCACGAGTTTTTAATATTGTTGGGTTCTTACAAGGGTAATATCCGCAAATTCGATTTTCGATAATTTTATTTTTTTGGCGGAAGTCCATCTTAGTGATTCTATTGTTACCGTCTCGTCATTGCGAGAATGATTAATTCTACACTTTTTGTCATCCGAGTTCGTTTCGGTGTCGTTTTATCGAGTTCCGTGTTCTTAAGCGACTTTTTCAAGTATGAGTTCGACTTTGTAAAATCATCATAAATTCTTGGAAACTCCAAAAATTCTAAATCAATGCAATATTACAGAGCATCAAGTTAGCTTTCCAATGGTTCAAACGGTGAGTCAATCGGAGTCCGGACGAAGGAGTTATGGTCGAAATAGCTAAGACTGCACCATGTGCCTTTCTGGTGCTGGAGCGGGTTGTACTGCGGGCCGCGGCACACTCAACCCGGGCCGCGGCACACGGGCTTTTTCTGCACTTTTTCAACAGATTTTCGAGGAGAAAACTTCATTTTTCTCCTCTCTTCTTCCTCATTCCATCTAGGGCGATTTGTGGGCGATTTTTAGACGGTTTATCTCAGGAAATTCATCTTATTCAAGTTCTTGGTGTGGACTAACAACATCAAATCCGTGTTCTTCGTCTGAATCAAGGTATTTTGGCTTGAACCCATGTTTTTGGAGATTTTGGGGATTTTTCTTTTGATTTCGATTCCAATCCATTTTTGATTAATTAATTGTTGTATAAACATTGTTTTGAACTTGTTCTACGAATTGGATACTCGTACCTTTGATTCGTTCGACCCGAGGGGTGATTTCTTTGTTCTTGAAGGGTCTTGAACATTTATTGTCCGATTAAATGTCCGAATGTGTTCCCTTTGATAGTTTGTTGGGATTTCCATTGTTTTCGGCCTTGATTCTCGTCGTAATCATGTTTTATTGTTCCTTACGGAGGATTATAGGTGCTCGATGATTCCGATGTTGAATTCCATTAGTGATTGATGATTCGTGTGGTGTTTTCCCGTAGTAATTTCGGTGCTATCGCGTTCTTGATAGTGTTCGGGCGTTCGGGGCTGTTCGACCGCATTCCATCCGTCGTCTTGTTATGAACGTGGTTCCTAGGCAAGTACCTTGTCCATACAATTCTTGTTTTGTGAATATGATAATTAGTGATCGTCTCTATGTGTTTGTTTGATTGTTTGATTTGAACTTTCAAAAGATTCGGTTTAGCCTCATTAAGGGCTCACTTTCAAAATGCGTGTGTTTTGTGAATATTGTGCCCCGTGAATGATTAAGTGAACCCTATGAATTCGCTTGTTGTTGTTGTTGTTGTTGTTGTTATGCTTTGATAATATATACACATATTATCTCTTTTAGGTGCGTTATGGTTTGACGTGGTGTTTTACTAAGTGTTGGTTGCATTAACTCATGATTTGATGTGTTTGTGATTGTGGCAAATGTGAAACCCTTGTTGTTGTGAACACGATGCATTGATGATTTGACCACAAGGTTATCAATTCGGGTAGGTCTGGAGAGGGCTCCGAGAATCGTCACTTGCGAGTGCGATGTCACGATAACTTGTGGGTATGTTCGATTGATGTTTGACCAGGTAGGGACCTGCGAGGCCTCCGGCGGCGTGTACTTGCGAGTACAGCCAGTGTGTATGATTTGACCATAAGGTTATCAAATCGGGTAGGTCTGGAGAGGGCTCCGAGAATCGGTACTTGTGAGTACGATGTCAAGATAACTTATGGGTGGTTTGAGTTTGTTTCGCTAGCCAGCTCGGGAGGGTCCTTCGAGGCCTCGGGTGGGATTTGTGGTGGCATCCCGGTCCTAGGGGATACCTGTGCGTGTATGTTTTGTGAATGTGTTTGCTCACCTCGGGAGGGTTCGACGGGGCCACGGAGGGAGTCCAATGGTATAGCCCTGGATTCACGAGTGAAACTTCACGAATGGATGTGTATGTTTTGTGAATGTGTTTGCTCACCTCGGGACGGTTCGACGGGGCCACGGAGGGAGTCCAATGGTTGTTCCCTGGATTCACGAGTGAAGCTTCACGGGTGCGTGTGTATTTTATGTCCGTCGAGGACGCGTGACGTGGGTTTTAACCTTGTGTATTGTTGTTGGTTTCAATTGTGAAAACAAAACCTTTGGGCTGTAACCCCTGTTGATTTTAGGAAGATAAGGATTCGGCAATCCTAAATTTTTTTCTATTAAAACTCTCGATGGCATTTTAAACTGTTTCATAAATTGTTTCCCTTGATTTGTGATCTTTCGGTTTTGGAATGTTTTATCCAAACTCTTGCCTCGGGAAGTACTTTTCGTTACGTCTGGATCTTTAAGGATTTCTGGTTATTGTTATTCGTGGAATGTAAATTGTATGGCTCGTATTTCTGTTTTATACTTGCACTAGAAAAATAGTGGAGTTTTGCTAACCCCCGAGTATTCGGGGGGTGGATGTCTATTTTTGCACTCAGGTTTTGGGAGCATAACACAGGGTCGGCGCGAAGGATGATGAAAGGTGATCGATACTAATCACATGAGGACCCGTACGTTGTTGTATTGATTCAGTCATATTTTATTTCTGCTACAGTATAATTACCCGTTGTACGAGAGCATTTTGTGTTCGACCCCTGCGTGGGCATGTATTGAGTTGTATGTATTTATTGAAAGACCAAATCGGTCTACTGAGTCATTTTTGCCTTAAAGGCATTGTTGAGATGTTTGATGTTGTTTACCAGCCTGGTAGATCCTTGAGGGAAGGGTCTATGGCGTGTAATATCCCTGAGCGGATTGGGAGTGTTACATAAATGGTATCGGAGATTAGGTTGTGGAAACCTAGGTTGTCGGGTTTAGTGGTGTCTGTTGAGTTTTGTCTCGTCGGAATTTGTCTGACTGAGTCGTGTCGCGACGCGTCGTCTGAGTTGGTTGGTCATGATTAGTATCGTGGGGCGATCATCATCTTCATGCGACCTGTGGATGTGAGTCTCCCTTCTTTGTGTTGTGCCTCGTGTGACATGAGCTACTTGTATGATTAGTTGTTTAGTGATGGAATCTTTTTGTGGATTTTGATTTCATGATATGTGGGTATTCGACTCTCATATTTTATTTATATGAGAAGCGGTGTCGCTGCTAATGTATTTTCGAAATGTATTTTATCCGCTATGTGAGTTCTTTCAAAATGACTTTCAGTATTCTGCAAACTGAGTTTTATTTCATAAAACCAATTCTCTAAATCGAGTTTTGGCATTTTGGCCTTGAATGTTTTATGACGGTTTGATAAATGATTTTGTGAGTTTTAGGAAATACTACCGTCATCGACCTTTTGGTGTATTTTGAAATGGTTTTGTAAATGGTTTTTAGCCTGGTGGGTTCTGGCGCGGAATCCATGGCATGTAATATTATCGACTGTTTGTTTTCCAGTAAAAACATGTAATGTCTTGATTTTGAATGATTTGATGCGTGTACTACGAGGTGGTTAAGCAAATGTTGATACGTGTGAGATTTGGGCATTCTGGCCTATTAAATTTCTGAAAACCTTGAGTATCTTAGAAAATAAATTTTGAGACGTACTTTTCAAATGGATTATTTTCTCGCTATATTTTCAAGATGCCTACTAGTGCCACCGTAGGTTTCAAATTTATTTCACTTGGAGGACCAAAATATTTTGAGATATTTTCAAAGATTTAGAAACGCATTTGCTTAGACCCGAGGGTCGAATATTTCTGAAAGTCTTTCACCAAAAGGGAAGTGTCCTCGTTTTACCAAGCGCGAGATGGTTTTCAAAGTCTCGATAATGGTGTATGTGCTACTTTTTGAAGGGTGATGCTCAAGATCAACTAGTGCTTCCAAAATCATATTTTTTTGAAAGGTGGTTTTCATTTTTAAAAACCTATCGTTCCTGTTTGCGGTCCGGTAATATTTGTATGATGTTTTGTGATTATGTGCTGGTTATCGTTCGGGCCGTTGAGATCGCCGAATGATGCCGTCGTTGATATGATTTTGTGTATGCGGGATACCTTACGTTGATATGTTGTTTGGAATTGGCATCTCTGGTTTGTTGATTTGTGATGTTATGTTCCATTGTATCGAGCATTTGTATATTCGGTATGCCGAGCCGAGGTGTTTCAACCGTGGTGTGCCGGGGGCGTGCACGTACCAATTGTGCTTCTCGCTAGTAACGCATTTCAAGTGTGGACCCAGGAGACACATGATCTAGTTTTGCGAGTTGGGTTCCGAGTCATTCGGGGCACGAACTTCAGCACAAATATCAGGATCGGCTCTAAAAGGCCCATGAGGAATGTTTCCGTCAGCTGCCTTTGTGTTGTTGCCTTGCTTCCGTTATTGTGAGTTGCGGGGACGACCTTCTTTTATAAGAGGTCGAATGTTATACCCGTATTGTTTTGGACTTCTGCATTTCCTCTTTCTCAAGTCTATAGACTCGCTCGTGTTCGTTGATACTTTCTGAACTTGTTCTGTATTTCGGTTTCATTGTTTGAACGAGCCGTGATCTTGTTTTGGGTCGATCTGATTATCGCTGTGACTTTTCCGAGTTCGGTTCGATTCTTGTGAACCTTGTTCGGAAGTAACATCTTTTAGTTTCTACTAGTTCTTTTGATGTCTTGAGTTGAAGTGTGAACTTTGGAGTCATTGTTCGGCCGTTGTCATTCGATCATTGTTGTTCGATCGTTGTTGTTTGATCGTTGTCACTCGATCATTGTTTTTTGATCGTTGCTGTTCCGATCATTGTTATTTGATCGTTGTTATTCGATCGTTGTTGTTCGATCGGGGTTATCTAACTGTTGTTGCCTGATCTCGTACCGCGAAGAATTGTCGTTCACCGTTAGTCAGCTGTTTCGAGTGTGGCCAGGTGGGTCACCGAGCCGTGCATTGCGAGATGGTAGCTGAGAGATTTCGGGATCGAGGTTGCGTCTCTGCTCCAAAAGGGCACGAAGATGCCTAGTATGCTTTTTGAGGATTTCAGCGTAGTCCGAATCATTTGTGATTGTCCTTGTGGATTGTTTTGTGTTTATTTTCTGTTTTCTCGACTGTGTGTATTCCTTGTAACAGATGCTTTGTGTTTTGTGATAGTTCGGATAATCGACTTGATTGTATTATCTGTTTGATGACGCTTGTCACTTGTTGGTTTTATTATGTCTCTACCGGTGGCGTTGTGTTGGTCGTCGTGGAGCGTGTTTTCACGCCGTATGTTTCTCTGCGTTGCTTGTAACGTTTCGCCGTTGGGCGCGAGTTTTCGGTTCTTGCGTATCTCGTTGAGTTTTCCTAGCGGGATATTGCTTCTCCCTACTTGTTTTAAGTTTCAGGACGAAACTTCTTTTAAGGAGGGTAGTATGTAATATCCGCAATTTCGATTTCCAGTAATTTACTTTTTTTGGCAGAAGTCCATCCTAGCGATTCTATTGTGACCGTTTCTTCAATTCGAGAATGATTAATTCTACACTTTTTGTCATTCGAGTTCAATTCGGTGTCGTTTTATTGAGTTCCGTGTTCTTAAGCGACTTTTTCAAGTATGAGTTCGAATTTTGTAAAATCATCATAAATTCTTGGAAACTCCAAAAATTCTAAATCCATGCAATATTACATAGCATCAAGTTAGATTTCCAATGGTTCAAACGGTGAGTCAATCGGAGTCCGGACGAAGGAGTTATGGTCGAAATAGCTAAGAGTGCACCATGTGCCTTTTTGGTGCTGGAGCGGGCTGTACTGCGGGCCGCGGCACACTCGACCCGGGCCGCGGCACACGGGCTTTTTCTGCACTTTTTCAACAGATTTTCGAGGAGAAAACTTCATTTTTCTCCTCTCTTCTTCCTCCTTCCATCTAGGGCGATTTGTGGGCGATTTTTGGACGGTTTATCTCAGGGAATTCATCTTATTCATGTTCTTGGTGTGGACTAACAACATCAAATCTGTGTTCTTCGTCCGAATCAAGGTATTTTGGCTTGAACTCATGTTTTTGAAGATTTTGGGGATTTTTCTTTTGATTTCGATTCCAATCCATTTTTGATTAATTAATTGTTGATTAAATGTTGTTTTGAACTTGTTCTACGGATTGGATACTTGTACCTTTGATTCGTTCGACCCGAGGGGTGATTTTTTTGTTCTTGAAGGGTCTTGAACATTTATTGTCCGATTAAATGTCCGAATGTGTTCCATTTGATAGTTTGTTGGGATTTCCGTTGTTTTCGGCCTTGATTCTCGTCGTAATCATGTTTTATTGTTCCTTACGGAGGATTATTGGTGCTCGATGATTTCGACGTTGAATTCCATTGGTGATTGATAATACGTGTGGTGTTTTCCCGTAGTAATTTCGGTGCTATCGCGTTCTTGATAGTGTTCGGGCGTTCGGGGCTGTTCGACTGCATTCCATTCGTCGTCTTGTTATGAACGTGGTTCCTAGGCAAGTACCTTGTCCATACAATTCTTGTTTTGTGAATATGATAATTAGTGATCGTCTCTATGTGTTTGTTTGATCGTTTGATTTGAACTTTCAAAAGATTCGGTTTAGCCTCGTTAAGGGATCACTTTCAAAATGCGTGTGTTTTGTTAATATTGTGCCCCGTGAATGATTAAGTGAACCCTATGAATTCACTTGTTGTTGTTGTTGTTGTTGTTGTTGTTGTTATGCTTTGATAATATATACACATATTATCTCTTTTCGGTGCGTTATGGTTTGACGTGGTGTTTTGCTAAGTGTTGGTTGCATTAACTTATGATTTGATGTGTTTGTGATTGTGGCAAATGTGAAACCCTTGTTGTTGTGAACACGATGCATTGATGATTTGACCACAAGGTTATCAATTCGGGTAGGTCTGGAGAGGGCTCCGAGAATCGTCACTTGCGAGTGCGATGTCACGATAACTTGTGGGTATGTTCGATTGATGTTTGACCGGGTAGGGACCTGTGAGGCCTCCGGTGGCGTGTACTTGCGAGTACAGCCGGTGTGTATGATTTGACCATAAGGTTATCAAATCGGGTAGGTCTGGAGAGGGCTCCGAGAATCGGTACTTGTGAGTACGATGTCAAGATAACTTATGGGTGGTTTGAGTTTGTTTCGCTAGCCAGCTCGGGAGGGTCCTTCGAGGCCTCGGGTGGGATTTGTGGTGGCATCCCGGTCCTAGGGGATACCTGTGCGTGTATGTTTTGTGAATCTGTTTGCTCACCTCGGGAGGGTTCGACGGGGACACGGAGGGAGTCCAATGGTATAGCCCTGGATTCACGAGTGAAACTTCAAGAATGCATGTGTATGTTTTGTGAATGTGTTTGCTCACCTCGGGAGGGTTCGACGGGGCCACGGAGGGAGTCCAATGGTTGTTCCCTGGATTCACGAGTTAAACTTCACGGGTGCGTGTGTATTTTATGTCCGTCGAGGACGCGTGACGTGGGTTTTAACCTTGTGTATTGTTGTTGGTTTCAATTGTGAAAACAAAACCTTTGTGCTGTGACCCCTGTTGATTTTAGAAAGATAAGGATTCTGTAATCCTAAATTTTTTTCTATTAAAACTCTCGATGACATTTTAAACTGTTTCATAAATAGTTTCCCTTGATTTGTGATCTTTCGGTTTTGGAATGTTTTATCCAAACTCTTGCCTCGGGAAGTACTTTTCGTTACGTCTGGATCTTTAAGGATTCCTGGTTATTGTTATTCGTGGAATGTGAATTGTATGGCTCGTATTTCTGTTTTATACTTGCACTAGCAAAATAGTGGAGTTTTGCTAACCCCCGAGTATTCGGGGGGTGGATGTCTATTTTTGCATTCAGGTTTTGGGAGCATAACACAGGGTCGGTGCGAAGGATGATGAAAGGTGATTGATACTAATCACATGAGGACCCGTACGTTGTTGTATTGATTCAGTCATATTTTATTTCTGCTGCAGTATAATTACACGTTGTACGAGAGCTTTTTGTGTTCGACCCCTACGTGGGCATGTATTGAGTTGTATGTATTTATTGAAAGACCAAATCGGTCTACTGAGTCATTTTTGCCTTAAAGGCATTGTTGAGATGTTTGATGTTGTTTACCAGTCTGGTAGATCCTTGAGGGAAGGGTCTATGGCGTGTAATATCCCTGAGCGGATTGGGAGTGTTACATAAATGGTATCGGAGATTAGGTTGTGGAAACCTAGGCTGTCGGGTTTAGTGGTGTCTGTTGAGTTTTGTCTCGTCGGAATTTGTCTGACTGAGTCGTGTCGCGACGCGTCGTCTGAGTTGGTTGGTCATGATTAGTATCGTGGGGCGATCATCATCTTCATGCGACCTGTAGATGTAAGTCTCCCTTCTTTGTGTTGTGCCTCGTGTGACATGAGCTACTTGTATGATTAGTTGTTGAGTGATGGAATCTTTTTGTGGATTTTGATTTCATGATATGTGGGTATTCGACTCTCATATTTTATTTATATGAGAAGCGGTGTCGCTGCTAATGTATTTTCGAAATGTATTTTATCCGCTGTGTGAGTTCTTTCAAAATGACTTTCAGTATTCTGCAAACTGAGTTTTATTTCATAAAACCAATTCTCTAAATCGAGTTTTGGCATTTTGGCCTTGAATGTTTTATGATGGTTTGATAAATGATTTTGTGAGTTTTAGGAAATACTACCGTCATCGACCTTTTGGTGTATTTTGAAATGGTTTTGTAAATGGTTTTTAGCCTGGTGGGTTCTGGCGCGGAATCCATGGCATGTAATATTATCGACTGTTTGTTTTCCAGTAAAAGACATGTAATGTCTTGATTTTGAATGATTTGATGCGTGTACTACGAGGTGGTTAAGCAAATGTTGATACGTGTGAGTTTTGGGCATTCTGGCCTATTAAATTTCTGAAAACCTTGAGTATCTTAGAAAATAAATTTTGAGACGTACTTTTCAAATGGATTATTTTCTCGCTGTATTTTCAAGATGCCTACTAGTGCCACTGTAGGTTTCAAATTTATTTCACTTGGAGGACCAAAATATTTTGAGATATTTTCAAAGATTTAGAAACGCATTTGCTTAGACCCGAGGGTCGAATATTTCTGAAAGTCTTTCACCAAAAGGGAAGTGTCCTCGTTTTACCAAGCGCGAGATGGTTTTCAAAGTCTCGATAATGGTGTATGTGCTACTTTTTGAAGGGTGATACTCAAGATCAACTAGTGTTTCCAAAATCATATTTTTTCAAAGGTGGTTTTCATTTTTAAAACCTATCGCCTCGCTTGGCATCATTAATATTTGTATGATGTTTTGTGATTATGTGCTGGTTATCGTTCGGGCCGTTGAGATCGCCGAATGATGCCATCGTTGATATGATTTTGTGTATGCGGGCTACCTTACGTTGATATGTTGTGTGGAATTGGCATCTCTGGTTTGTTGCTTTGTGATGTTATGTTCCATTGTATCGAGCATTTGTATATTCGGTATGCCGAGCCGAGGTGTTTCAACCGTGGTGTGCCGGGGGCGTGCACGTACCAATTGTGCTTCTCGCTAGTAACGCATTTCAAGTGTGGACCCGAGAGACACAGGATCCAGTTTTGTGAGTTGGGTTCCGAGTCATTCGAGGCACGAACTTCAGCACAAATATCAGGATCGGCTCTAAAAGGCCCATGAGGAATGTTTCCGTCAGCTGCCTTTGTGTTGTTGCCTTGCTTCCGTTATTGTGAGTTGCGGGGACGACCTTCTTTTATAAGAGGTCGAATGTTATACCCGTATTGGTTTGGACTTCTGCATATCCTCTTTCTCAAGTCTATAGACTCGCTCGTGTTCGTTGATACTTTCTGAACTTGTTCTGTATTTCAGTTTCATTGTTTGAACGAGCCGTGATCTTGTTTTGGGTCGATCTGATTATCGCTGTGACTTTTCCGAGTTCGGTTCGATTCTTGTGAATCTTGTTCGGAAGTAACATCTTTTAGTTTCTACTAGTTCTTTTGATGTCTTGAGTTGAAGTGTGAACTTTGGAGTCATTGTTCGGCCGTTGTCATTCGATCATTGTTGTTCGATCGTTGTTGTTTGATCGTTGTCACTCGATCATTGTTTTTTGATCGTTGTTGTTCCGATCATTGTTATTCGATCGTTGTTATTTGACCGTTCTTGTTCGGTCGTTGTTGTTCGATCGTTGTTGTTCGATCGGGGTTATCTAACTGTTGTTGTCTGATCTCGTACCGCGAAGAATTGTCGTTCACCATTAGTCAGCTGTTTCGAGTGTGGCCAGGTGGGTCACCGATCCGTGCAGCGAGATGGTAGCTGAGAGATTTGGGGATCGAGGTTGCGTCTCTGCTCCAAAAGGGCACGAAGATGCCTAGTATGCTTTTTGAGGATTTCGGCATAGTCCGAATCATTTATGATTGTCCTCGTGGATTGTTTTGTGTTTATTTTCTGTTTTCTCGACTGTGTGTATTCCTTGTAACATGTGCTTTGTGTTTTGTGATAGTTAGGATAATCGACTTGATTGTATTATCTGTTTGATGACGCTTGTCACTTGTTGGTTTTATTATGTCTCTACCGGTGGCGTTGTGTTGGTCGTCGTGGAGCGTGTTTTCACGCCGTATGTTTCTCTGCGTTGCTTGTAACGTTTCGCCGTTGGGCGCGAGTTTTCGGTTCTTGTGTATCTCGTTGAGTTTTCCTGGCGGGATATTGCTTCTCCCTACTTGTATTAAGTTTCAGGACAAAACTTCTTTTAAGGAGGGTAGTATGTAATATCCGCAATTTCGATTTCCGGTAATTTACTTTTTTTGGCGGAAGTCCATCCTAGCGATTCTATTGTGACCGTTTCATCATTTCGAGAATGATTAATTCTACACTTTTTGTCATACGAGTTCGTTTCGGTGCCGTTTTATTGAGTTCCGTGTTTTTAAGCGACTTTTTCAAGTATGAGTTCGACTTTGTAAAATCATCATAAATTCTTGGAAACTCCAAAAATTCTAAATCCATTCAATATTACATAGCATCAAGTTAGCTTTCCAATGGTTCAAACGGTGAGTCAATCGGAGTCCGGACGAAGGAGTTATGGTCGAAATAGCTAAGACTGCACCATGTGCCTTTTTGGTGCTGGAGCGGGCTGTACTGCGGGCCGCGGCACACTCGACCCGGGCCGCGGCACACGGGCTTTTTCTGCACTTTTTCAACAGATTTTCGAGGAGAAAACTTCATTTTTCTCCTCTCTTCTTCCTCCTTCCATCTAGGGCGATTTGTGGGCAATTTTTGGACGGTTTATCTCAGGGAATTCATCTTATTCATGTTCTTGGTGTGGACTAACAACATCAAATCCGTGTTCTTCGTCCGAATCAAGGTATTTTGGCTTGAACCCATGTTTTTGAAGATTTTGGGGATTTTTCTTTTGATTTCGATTCCAATCCATTTTTGATTAATTAATTGTTGTATAAATGTTGTTTTGAACTTGTTCTACGGATTGGATACTCGTACCTTTGATTCGTTCGACCTGAGGGGTGATTTCTTTGTTCTTGAAGGGTCTTGAACATTTATTGTCCGATTAAATGTCCGAATGTGTTCCCTTTGATAGTTTGTTGGGATTTCCGTTGTTTTCGGCCTTGATTCTCGTCGTAATCATGTTTTATTGTTCCTTACGGAGGATTATAGGTGCTCGATGATTCCGATGTTGAATTCCATTGGTGATTGATAATTCGTGTGGTGTTTTCCCGTAGTAATTTTGGTGCTATCGCGTTCTTGATAGTGTTCGGGCGTTCGGGGCTGTTCGACCGCATTCCATTCGTCATCTTGTTATGAACTTGGTTCCTAGGCAAGTACCTTGTCCATACAATTCTTGTTTTTTGAATATGATAATTAGTGATCGTCTCTATGTGTTTGTTTGATCGTTTGATTTGAACTTTCAAAAGATTCGGTTTAGCCTCGTTAAGGGCTCACTTTCAAAATGCGTGTGTTTTGTGAATATTGTGCCCCGTGAATGATTAAGTGAACCCTATGAATTCACTTGTTGTTGTTGTTGTTGTTGTTATGCTTTAATAATATATACACATATTATCTCTTTTCGGTGCGTTATGGTTTGACGTGGTGTTTTGCTAAGTGTTGGTTGCATTAACTCATGATTTGATGTGTTTTTTATTGTGGCAAATGTGAAACCCTTGTTGTTGTGAACACGATGCATTGATGATTTGACCACAAGGTTATCAATTCGGGTAGGTCTGGAGAGGGCTCCGAGAATCGTCACTTGCGAGTGCGATGACACGATAACTTGTGGGTATGTTCGATTGATGTTTGACCGGGTAGGGACCTGTGAGGCCTCCGGCGGCGTGTACTTGCGAGTACAGCCAGTGTGTATGATTTGACCATAAGGTTATCAAATCGGGTAGGTCTGGAGAGGGCTTCGAGAATCGGTACTTGTGAGTACGATGTCAAGATAACTTATGGCAGGTTTGAGTTTGTTTCGCTAGCCAGCTCGGGAGGGTCCTTCGAGGCCTCGGGTGGGATTTGTGGTGGCATCCCGGTCCTAGGGGATACCTGTGCATGTATGTTTTGTGAATGTGTTTGCTCACCTCGAGAGGGTTCGACGGGGCCACGGAGGGAGTCCAATGGTATAGCCCTGGATTCACTAGTGAAACTTCACGAATGCGTGTGTATGTTTTGTGAATGTGTTTGCTCACCTCAGGAGGGTTCGACGGGGCCACGGAGGGAGTCCAATGGTTGTTCCCTGGATTCACGAGTGAAGCTTCACGGGTGCGTGTGTATTTTATGTCCGTCGAGGACGCGTGACGTGGGTTTTAACCTTGTGTATTGTTGTTGGTTTCAATTGTGAAAACAAAACCTTTGGGCTGTAACCCCTGTTGATTTTAGGAAGATAAGGATTCGGTAATCCTAAATTTTTTTCTATTAAAACTCTTGATGGCATTTTAAACTGTTTCATAAATTGTTTCCCTTGATTTGTGATCTTTCGGTTTTGGAATGTTTTATCCAAACTCTTGCCTACGGGCCGAAGTCTGATGTCTTAACTTGGAATGGATATGATATCAATAAGTACTCATTATATACAAAGTCATAAGATGACAAAAGTATGGTTCAAAATAGCAGAGTTACTCTACAAGCCGAGTCTATGCACTTTTCAAGCTCGAAAGATAAAAATCTAGTTATGGCATCGACAAGGTACTATGGAGTTATTAAATATATATGGGAACTTGACTATGTAAGTGGGTTGATAATAACACGGGTGTGGTAATCGATGAACTAGGCTTTACATTGGTAGATCTTCATAAGATAGCTTACACTGACGAGCCTTTTATCATGGCATATCAAGCTAAACAGGTGTTTTATGTCAAGGATCCATGCAATGAAATATTGTCAGTGGTCATTCCTGGTAGAAGTGTGGATATTAATGAAACTGAAGAATCAAGTTTTAACATTTGCGAGTTTATTCCTTTATCATCACGGATGCCCACTATCGTTGAAGAAAATGAAGCAGACGACATACATGCCATTCGAGATGATCATGATGAAGGCATATGGGAAAACGTTGTTATCTAGAGTCAAGTTAGATAGTTGATGATGAAGGTATAGTCGATTATGTTGAATTATAGTATTAATGTTCAATTTTGTGACATTGTGAATGATGAAGTTGGTTTTGTTGTATTGTAGTATTATTGTTGAACGTTATCTTGGTTTATGAGTTTTTATATTTTAGTATTCAAGATTTATTTCATTATTTGTTATTAAAAAAAGTGTGTGTATGTGTATATGAAGTGTGTGCAGTGTGTGTAGTGTGTGTTGTGTGTATGTGTGTGTGTGTACAGCATTGTTATTAAGTCGTCCGACTAGTCGCATTTTGGGAAACACTGTTTTTGTAGCTCACAAATTTGATGTGTGCAGTGTTTGTGTAGTGATTGTATGTGTGTATGTGTGTGTTTTGTGTGTGCAGTGTGTGTGTGTGTTTATGCAGGCTGTTGCAGTGTGTGTGTGTGTTTGTTTTATATATGCAGTGTGTGTATGTGCAGTGTGTGTGTGTGTGTGTGTGTGTGTGTGTGTGTGTGTGTGCAGTGGCAGTGTATGTGCAGTGGCAGTGTGTGTGTGTTTTTCCTGTTTGTGCAGTGTGCTGTGTGTGTGTTTTTCTGTTTGTACAGTGTGTGTGTGTAGTGTATGTGTGTGTGTGCAATATGTGTGTGTGTGTGCTCTCTCTCTCTCTCTCTGTGTGTGTGTGTGTGTGTGTGTGTGTGTGTGTGTGTGTGTGTGTATGTATGTGTTTGCGTATGTTTGTTTGTGTGTTGTGTATGTACAGTGTGTGTACTGTATTTGTGTATGTGTTTGTGTGTTGTGTGTGTGTTTGTGTGACGTGTGTGTTTGTGTGCTGTGTGTGTTTGTCTGCTATCTGTGTGTGTTTGTGTGTTGTTTGTGTGTATTTTGTGTGTACTGTGTGTGTGTTTGTGTGCTGTGTGTCTGTGTGTGTGTGTGTGTGTTTGTGTGTTTGTATGTTTGTTTGTGTGTGTGTGTGTGTTTCTGTGCTGTGTGTGTACTCTCTCTGTGTGTGTGTGTGTGTGTGTGTGCTGTGCTGTGTGTTTGTGTTTGTATGCTGTACTGTGTGTGTTTGTGTGTTGTGTGTGTACTGTATTTTTTTGTGTGCTGTGTGTGTTTATGTTTGTGTGTGCAGTGTGCAGCGTGTGTGTGTTTGTGTGCTGTATGTGTTTGTGTTATGTGTGCATTTTTTTGTTTGTGCGTACTGTGTGTGTAATACCCGGTTGTAATTCAGTCATTATCATTCAGTAAATTCATTCGGTGATTGTCACTCAGTGGATTTTCACTCATTTATAATCATTCATCAATCATATTCTTTCACCGTGTTCACCATTCGGAAAAACTTCGAGTGGTGTATCGTTATTGTTCATTGTTTCAACTTTCCTCATATGAGTTCGACTTTGTTAGATCACCATTAATTTTTGGTAATTCCAAAAATTCTAAATCTTTGCAATATTATAGAGCATCGAGTTAGCTTTCCAATGGTTCAAACGGTGAGTCAATCGGAGTCCGGACGAGAGAGTTATGGTCGTTTTAGCTCACCCGCTCATTTTTTCAATTTTGGCCGATCATTGCCGAACGACTCGGCCGTGTCGTCAGACAAGGCCCGTTCCGTACTCGTCCGGATAATGCCGCGAAGTACGCCTCGGGACCCGGCCGTGTAAATGCAGCGCACGGCCGAGTCGCACCCTCCGGATAGGCGAACCGTCGCGCAGGCCGGCCGTGTGCGTGACACGGCCGAGTCAATCTGCGCCGCGACGGGTCACTTGTAGGTAGGCCCCTTCGCGCGCGGACCGTGTCATGCCGGACACGGTCGAGTCCTGCGCGGCAGGATGCGCGCCGCGGCCGTGTCATGCGGACACGGCCGAGTCTCTGAGTCAACCCCTATAAATTCATTTTTACGCATTTCACCCATTTTTCTTCCTTTTCTTCACCTTCAACCGAGAGATAAGGCTTGAGGGAGGGTTTTTCCTTCACAAATCATTTGGGTGGTTGATTTTCTTCATCTCCTTTCGATCGTGAAGCCGGATAATCGACCTAACGCGTGTTCTTGGATTAAAGTGCTAGAATCTTCAAAGGTAATTCCTTCAACACCTTGAATTTCGATTCTATGTTGAGATATGATGTTTTGGACGTTATAATCATGTTATATGAAGGGACATGTATATGATTATGAGTTTATATAAGGATTCATTGGATTATTGAGGGATTATTCAAGAACACTTTGAATATCGAGTTGAAATTGGGGGTTTTCGATTAATTGTCGTTATAATCACGTTTTCGGATATTCACTTTGTATTATTGATAGTATTCATGAGGTTTTGTGGGTTTGAATCATTCATTGGAAGTTGGTTTCGGATGTAATTGAGTTTTGGTTGTAAACAATTGGAGATTGTTTACAACGCGTTTGTTTTAATGCCCCAATGAGTTTCGGGTATTGTTGTATCGACTTTTGAGTTGGTTGTGATCATGCTTGATTCGTGTATTAAGAGAATTGTTGGTATTTATGTTGTTCAAGGTTGTTCGGCCGATAATTTCATTAAGGACGTTGATCGTGGAAGTACCTTCTCGCCTTCGGTTTGAGGCAAGTTTTATACTTGTACTAGTCAATGAGATTAATGTCATCATATATGTGTATAAATGTGTTGTATCATTCCGAGACTTAGTCTCTCCACGAATTCATTGATATTAAGAGATCGTTCGATACGATACCTTTCGGCAATTTTGCCAAATATTTATTGTTATTCCTTTTTGGATTGTCATTAAAACACTACACGCCGAGTAAAGGCATTGGCTTATTCATTTCTCACCTTCGCTGCCGATAACCGATTAAAGGTACCGAGGCATCCTTCATATCATTGTTATCGAATTGCCGTTCGCAGGCAAATCGAAATGTTCAATCATTCACTATATCATTGTATCGATTGACCGTTCTAAGGCAATCGAGGTATTCAATCATTCATCATATCGTTCATATCGATTAGCCATTATAAGGAAATCGGCGCTCAAGCATTCATGAAATCATCCGTGCATCATTGTTATCGTGCTGGCCGACTCAAGGTAGCACACTATCATTCTCATGAATTCTGTAGTCTACGAATCGTTGTCATTTGTGATTAATTATATTTTTGGAGGCTAGTCTCGGCTAGTGCCTCTTATGGGTAAGTTTGGGGCTTGAACCTTCGCGGTTGGCTTCCCAACACCTTCAACTCGGTAGGTCACGGTCGTGTTTATGATCTTATGGGTAAGTTTGGGGCTTGAACCTTCGCGGTTGGCTTCCCAACACCTACAACTCAAGAGGTCACGATCGTGTTTATGATCTTATGGGTAAGTTTGGGGCTTGAACCTTCGCGGTTGGCTTCCCAACACCTACAACTCGAGGGTCACGGTCGTGGTTATGACCTTATTAGCCCTCATTAATTATAGCTTCGGCTATTCCGGTTTCATGTGAATGTGATATTTGACAGCCTTCTACCGAGTGGCTTTCAGGCCTGTGTGATTGTCTTGATAATTTCATTGGGGCCTTCGGGCATTGTGATTCATGTTTAATTCAGTTCTTGATGGATTCATGTTGTGTAATTCATTGAGATATTCGGGATTTTGATTCGCCGTTGGGCATTTATGTTCTAACCTGTCGAACTTTTATTAATAGTTTTCTGTGGGCATTGTATTTGACGAATGCTCGGTTCTTACATTGGTTTGTGAGCATCTCGTACTATTATTATAATTGTACCGTTTCATTCTGCCTTTGGATGCATATCATGTTTTACATGTATTTGATGTTCATTATCTGGATGGATCGACCGTGGGGCGGAACATGTTTTCATGTTTTAGGTGCTTGCGAGGAGAGAGTTGAGACACGGGGCATGACGTTGGCGGCGAGGCATTCGAGCGATACTAGTCCGAGTTGTTCATTGTTGGTCGATCGGAGTGTACTCCGGTCTTGTCGATTGTTGTCGTGTTGTATTACCCGACAGATGTTCGTGGATCTTTGTGTATTTCATTTTGGCCATGTAGGCCACTTTTGTCGTTGAAATTCCTTATCGGAATATTGTGTCGGATATCATGGTAGGGACTATGATTTTTCCCTTGTTGTTTAATTTAATGTATTATAGTCATGTTTGCCTGGTGGATCTCCTGGTGTGGGGTCCACGGCACTGTAATAACCCAATAGGATTTGGGGGTGTTACAGAAATGGTATCAGAGATTTGGGTTGTGAAATACCCTGAGATGTGAGTTATGTGGTCCTACCGTCGTGGTAGTAGTGGGATTGTCAGGTTATGACAATCTAGTCAGTCAGGTTTTGTGAGTCGTAATATTAGTGCGACTGCACGAGTCATTCATTCATCGAGTCGTCGTCAGTGAAGACTAGTATCGCGAAACCTCGAAGCTTCGTATGACCTGTGTAAGGACTCGATTCTCTTTATGTTCATACATTCATCATGTCATTAATTATTCATGCTTTGTGGAAACATATATGTGATATTATTGTTATGATTGATTCATGACTAATTGTTTTGGAGCACGTGTGACCTGTGTAAGTGCTAAGGATCAACTCATTCACCAGTTAATAATCCTCAATCACCATTTTGATCTTGTCGATCATGTTAATTCATTCATCACTCTGTTAATCTCATCGTTCAATTAATTCATTCATCACTCAGTCAATATCATTCATCACTCAGTTAATTCATTCATCACTCAATTAATTCATTCATCACTCAGTTAATTCCTTCATCACTTAGTCAATCTCATTGTTCAGATTAATTCATTAATCACTCACCAATCTCATTGTTCACCAATTCATTCATCACTCAGTTAATCTCATTGTTCGATTAATTCATTAATCACTCGATCAATCTCATTGTTCACCAATTCATTCATCACTCGATTAATCTCATTGTTCGATTAATTCATTAATCACTCGACCAATTTCATTGTTCACCAATTCATTCATCACTCGATTAATTTCACTTTTCGATTAATTCATTAATCACTCACTAATCTCATTGTTCATCAATTCATTCATCACTCAGTTAATCTCATTGTTCGCTTAATTCATTAATCACTCAGTTAATCTCATCGCTCGATTAATTCATTCACCACTCAGTCAATCTCATTACTCAAGTAATTCATTCAGTACTCACTCAATCTCATTATTCAGTTAATTCATTCATCACCCAGTCAATCTCATTGCTCAATTAATTCATTCATCACTCAGTCAATCTCATTACTCAATTAATTCATTCATCACTCAGTCAATCTCATTACTCAATTAATTCATTCTTCACTCAGTCTATCTCATTACTCAGTTAATCATTAATCACTTATTCAATCTCATTGCTTAGTTAGTTCATTCATCACTCACTCATTGCTCAGTCAATTCATTAATCATCCAGTCCATCTCATTGTTCAGTTGTTGATCTTGTGGATTGAATTTTCAACCTTGTTAACTTGTTCAAGGTAATCATTTCAGGAATTTCATCAGGTAATCATGTTACCTCATTTGATCTTTCATGCGATCTCATCATATTCCGGTGTCATGTGGACGATCATTTTACGCATTATTAATGCATTCATTGTGTTAGAGCGTGTATGCTCATTGTTATCATTCCGTCTCATAATCATAATGCGATCTTCATACGAGATCTGTAATTATCACGTAACTTTCCCGCCTCGGTATGGAAAGAGTCATCGAAGGAACATCGGACTCGGCGTCAAGGGATCGTTTTCTAGTCGTCTTCGTCTTTGGAAGAGCATCTTCATCTCGCATTTACGAGTTCGACTGTTGTTTACTTTAACTGTGATACAATATGACATCCATCATCGGTTTTGAGCAAGTTAATTCTTGTTCGGTAATAGGATAATCATTCATTTCATTGTCGTTCATTCATTCACTTAAGTCATTCATCATATATCAATCATGTTGAGACTTGTCATCATGAAATTAATCATTTAATTCACGAGGAACAACGGTTCCAATAATTTCACTTGAACTATCACTCATGACGTTATTAATTCACCTTGGTGAGCCATTCTTAATCCTGGTCGGATTTATAGTCAATTATCATTCATCATTCATTTTAGTCACTTTCATTCTCGTGACCTTCTGAGATCATAGTTAGCGGCGAGTTCATCGTCGGATATACCTCTAATCGTTGAGGTACCAAGTCGAGGTATTTTCCGTTTTGGAAGACGGGGGAAGTTGAGTCCGAGATTCATTGGACCGTTTGAAAATTTGGATCGAATAGGCGAGTTAGCTTATCGATTGGCTTTGCCTCCGGCATTGAGCCGAATTCATAATGTGCTTCACGTCTCTCGATTGCGGAAGTATTTTGCCGACCGAGTCACATACTTGATTCGACGAAATCGAAATCGCGGATGATCATTCGTGCGAGAAGCGTCCAGTGCAGTGTTGGAGCGGCGAATCAAACGGTGGAGAAATAAGTCGATTCCTTTGGTCAAGATTCGGTGGTCTAGACACGGAGTCGAAAAGGCTACTTGGGAACCGAGGATAGTATGCGAGAGAGTTATCCCGAGTTGTTTGACCCTTAGTTTGGGACGAAACTCTTTTAAGGGGGTGTATGTAATACCGGTTGTAATTCAGTCATTATCATTCAAGAAATTCATTCGGTGATTGTCACTCGGTGGATTTTCACTCATTTATAATCATTCATCAATCATATTCTTTCACCGTGTTCACCATTCGGAAAAACTTGAGTGGTGTATCGTTATTGTTCATTGTTTCAACTTTCCTCATATGAGTTCGACTTTGTTAGATCACCATTAATTTTTGGTAATTCCAAAATTCTAAATCTTGCAATATTATAGAGCATCGAGTTAGCTTTCCAATGGTTCAAACGGTGAGTCAATCGGAGTCCGACGAGAGAGTTATGGTCGCTTTAGCTCACCCGCTCATTTTTTCAATTTTGGCGATCATTGCCGAACGACTCGGCCGTGTCGTCCGACACGGCCGTGCCGTACTCGTCCGGATAATGCCGCGATGTCGCCTCGAGACCCGACCGTGTCGCAGCGCGGCCAGTCGCACCGCCGGATAGGCTGTAACTGTCGCCTGAGGCCCGACCGTGTGCCGTGACACGGCCGAGTCAATGCCGAGCGCCGCGGACGGGTCATCGTAGGTAGGCCCCTTCGCGCGCGACCGTGTCATGCCGGACACGGTCGAGTCCCCTGCCGGCAGGATGCGCGCCGCGACCGTGTCATGCGGACACGGTCGAGTCCTGGCCGCGAGTCAACCCTATAAATTCATTTTTACGCATTTCACCCATTTTCTTCCTTTTCTTCACCTTCAACCGAGAGATAAGGCTTGAGGGAGGGTTTTTCCTTCACAAATCATTTGGGTGGTTGATTTTCTTCATCTCCTTTCGATCGTGAAGCTTAGGATAATCGACCTAACGCGTGTTCTTCGGATTAAAGTGCTTGAATCTTCAAAGGTAATTCCTTCAACACCTTGAATTTCGATTCTATGTTGAGATATGATGTTTTGGACGTTATAATCATGTTATATGAAGGGACATGTATATGATTATGAGTTTATATAAGGATTCATTGGATTATTGAGGGATTATTCAAGAACACTTTGAATATCGAGTTGAAATTGGGGGTTTTCGATTAATTGTCGTTATAATCATGTTTTCGGATATTCACTTTGGATTATTGATAGTATTCATGAGGTTTTGTGGGTTTGAATCATTCATTGGAAGTTGGTTTCGGATGTAATTGAGTTTTGGTTGTAAACAATTGGAGATTGTTTACAACGCGTTTGTTTTAATGCCCCAATGAGTTTCGGGTATTGTTGTATCGACTTTTGAGTTGGTTGTGATCATGCTTGATTCGTGTATTAAGAGAATTGTTGGTATTTATGTTGTTCAAGGTTGTTCGAGCGGCCGATAATTTCATTAAGGACGTTGATCGTGGAAGTACCTTCTCGCCTTCGGTTTGAGGCAAGTTTTATACTTGTACTAGTCAATGAGATTAATGTCATCATATATGTGTATAAATGTGTTGTATCATTCCGAGACTTAGTCTCTCCACAAATTCATTGATATTAAGAGATCGTTCGATACGATACCTTTCGCAATTTTGCCAAATATTTATTGTTATTCCTTTTTGGATTGTCATTAAAAGCGTACACGCCGATTAAAGGCATTGGCTTATTCATTTCTCACCTTCGTAATCGGTAACCGATTAAAGGTACCGAGGCATCCTTCATATCATTGTTATCGAATTGCCGTTCGCAGCAAATCGAAATGTTCAATCATTCACTATATCATTGTATCGATTGACCGCTCTAAGGCAATCGAGGTATTCAATCATTCATCATATCGCTCATATCGATTAGCCATTATAAGGAAATCGAAGCGCTCAAGCATTCATGAAATCATCCATTTGCATCATTGTTATCGTCTTTGGCCGACTCAAGGTAGCACACTATCATTCTCATGAATTACGTAGTCTACGAATCGTTGTCATTTGTGATTAATTATATTTTTGGAGGCTAGTCTCGGCTAGTGCCTCTTATGGGTAAGTTTGGGGCTTGAACCTTCGCGGTTGGCTTCCCAACACCTACAACTCGGTAGGTCACGGTCGTGTTTATGATCTTATGGGTAAGTTTGGGGCTTGAACCTTCGCGGTTGGCTTCCCAACACCTACAACTCGGTGAGTCACGATCGTGTTTATGATCTTATGGGTAAGTTTGGGGCTTGAACCTTCGCGGTTGGCTTCCCAACACCTACAACTCGATGAGGTCACGGTCGTGGTTATGACCTTATTAGCCCTCATTAATTATAGCTTCGGCTATTCCGGTTTCATGTGAATGTGATATTTGTGACTTGGTGAGTGGCTTTCGTGCCTTTGTGATTGTCTTGATAATTTCATTGGGGCCTTCGGGCATTGTGATTCATGTTTAATTCAGTTCTTGATGGATTCATGTTGTGTAATTCATTGCGATATTCTCGATTTTGATTCGCGTTGGGCATTTATGTTCTAACTTTACGAGCATGTATTAATAGTATGCCGTGGGCATAGTATTTCACGAATGCTCTTCTTACATTGGTTTGTGAGCATCTCGTACTATTATTATCATTGTGCTTCATTACGCCTTTGGATGCATATCATGTTATACATGTATTTGATGTTCATTATCTGGATGGATCGACCCGTGGTGGCGGAACATGTTTTCATGTTTTAGGTGCTTGCGAGGAGAGAGTTGAGACACAGGGGCATGACGTTGGCGACGAGGCATTCGAGCGATACTAGTCCGAGTTGTTCATTGTTGGTCAGTCAGTTGGAGTGTACTCCGGTCTTGTCAGTTGTTGTCGTGTTGTATTACCCGAACAGATGTTCGTGGATGCTGTTGTATTTCATTTTGGCCATGTAGGCCACTTTTGTCGTTGAAATTCCTTATCGGAATATTGTGTCGGATATCATGGTAGGGACTATGATTTTTCCCTTGTTGTTTAATTTAATGTATTATAGTCATGTTTGCCTGGTGGATCTCCTGGTGTGGGGTCCACGGCACTGTAATAACCCAATAGGATTTGGGGGTGTTACAGTGTGTGTGTGTGTGTGTACTGTGTGTGTGTGTGTGTGTGTGTGTGTGTGTGTGTTTGGTTGTGTGTTGTACTCTGTGTGTGTGCGGTGTTTGTTTGTGTACTGTGTGTGTACTGTGTTTGTGTGTGTTTGTGTGCTGTGTGTGTTTATGTTTGTGTGTACTGTGTGTGTACTGTGTGTGAGTGTTTGTGTATGTACTATGTAATACCCGGTTGTAAGTCAGTAATTATCATTCAGTATTTATCATTCAGTAAATGATACTCAGTAATTTCATTCATCATTGATCATTTGTCACTCATATTCAGTCATGGTATTCATCATTCAGAGTAATTGTATCGTGTATCAATCGTCATTCATCACTAATCTGATTGGAGTTTCGTGCCGTGTTTATCATCATTGTCATTTCGTTGCGAGCTGTGCGTGAGGAGTAGCGCACGCTACATACTCCATTTAGCGTACGCTAATTGGGTATAGGTAGCGCACGCTACCACTCCGCCTTAGCGCACGCTAAGGTTACCTTGGCTGCAGTCCAGAAGGTACTGGACTGCAGGTGAGTTATAAGTAGCACACGCTACGATTGGTAAGTAGCGCGCGCTAACGGGTTGAAGTAGCGCACGCTAATATGAGGTGTAACGCGCGCTAAGGACGGATCAGGTTGAGTCCAGTGGCTACCGGATCGCATCGATTATTTCATAGCGCACGCTATGTGTGTTGTTAGCGTCGCAATCGATATATTAGCGCACGCTAAACAATGGTTGTAGCGCACGCTATCGAGGTCGATCGAGGGCGCATACGTTACGGACTCCGATCGGGCATCAATATTTCGTTAGCGCACGCTAATAATGGATCTTAGCGCACGCTAGTAAAATGGCCGTAGCGCACGCTACAAGAAGGTACGTAGCGCGCGCTACCGTGTTCGGACAGTGGGTACTGGACTACCCAAATTACTCGTTAGCGCACGCTACGAACAAGGGCTAGCGCACGCTAACCTGGACTGACTATAAATTCGATGATTAGTCAGACTTCGTCATTTATTCATCTCATTTCACTCCTTCGGTATTTTTGGACGATTTCGAGCGTTTCGGAGAGGATTCTTCGAGGTGTAATCATCAATCATCATCTTCAAGCTCATCTTCCGGATTGATCATCATTTCATCATCTTCAACACATCGAACCAAAGGTATTAATCTCTTGGCTCTAGAATTTCGGATTTTCGGGTTTTCCTTCCGATTTCTTCGTATAAGCTTGGATTATCATTGGAATATGTTAGATATGGATTATCTACCTTGGATAAGTATATTCTTACGGATTTAATGGTTATTTTCGGAATTATTTCAAGAACCTTTGGGGTTGACTTCGTTAATTGGGGATTTTCCGATTGATGTTGTTGTAATCATGAATTATGGATTCCTAATGGATTATTGATATCATTGAAGCGTTTTGTTAGTTGAAATACTCATTTTAGTGTTGGTTTCGACATATTCGGATCGATATTTTCGAAGTCGTGTGGTTGGTTACGTAGTCGTTAGAATGCCCCAATGAGTTTGATTATCGTTGTTTCGACCTTTGGGTTAGTCGTGTTTTGTTGCTTGATGCGTGTATTGAACGATTGTTGGTAATGATTGTTATTCAAGGTTGTTCGAGCGACCGGTATTTCACTTAGGACGTTGTTCGTGGACGGACATTCTTCATTGGTATTGAGTAAGTTAATTCTTACTCGGTTAAAAGGATATTCATACCTTTTGTTGTTGATCATTCATAATCATAACTCATTCATCATTGTATTAATCATATTAAAACTTGTTAATGTCAATTAATCACTTCACCATAAGGAACGACGGTTCCAATCTTTTCGTTGAGCTATCATTCATTTCATTATTACCCTCATCTCGGTGAGTCATTCTTGACTTTGTCAGATTATTATTTATTCATTGATATTCATTACGGTCATTCTCGTTCATATGACCTTCGGGTTCATATTGCGTGGCCGGGTGTGGCCGTGTGGAATTTTTAGTCGGGCACGCGATGGTTATTGTATTGGGTTCACCGATACATTAGACCGTGCACACGGAAAGCGTTACACCGTGAGACTAATTAGGTACACGGACTGGTGATGTACACTTACACATAACATTACGGGCGTACTATGATACTCCTCTTCAGCGTAATTCATAATTAAAATAATTCATAACTACAGTTAATTCATGAATGTGTAATTTCAACTCTTGAGGATTGTTGTTACGTATGGCGGCCGTTGGGGATTTTGTTTTCGTGTCACGGCAAGGCAAAGGCACGGAAGAGCATCTTGTGGCGAGAGTCCCTGTGATTCTAGTTGGAGCCCCTGTCATTTCGTTTGTTTCAGTCATTTCAGTCGTTTCAGTTATTCGGTCATTTGTATTTTTCCGCCGCAAAATTCCGTTTGAAATGCTTATTTGTTCAGGTGGTGTATTTTATCTCCATATAAAATATACTAGTATTCTGCTTTGTCCTGGTGTAATGTACTTAAACTCCTCATCGGAGTACTTGGTAATATAATGTGGTTCGCACGCAATTATATTATTTAATTCATCATTTTCATTTGCACGGTGGGTCCCGATCGGGATTCACGACCGTAATATCCGCCTAGTTTGGGGTGTTACAGAGTTGGTATCGGAGCGTGGTTTTGAATACTACCCTCCAAGTCATGTCTCATTTGAAATCATCGTCATCGGACTAGTATCATTGGACTTTCGCGTCACGTGTGACCTGTGCAAATGCCGAGCCAATCAGACCAAGAACTGTAAGATTTCTGATGCCATGGTATAATTTCTGGCAATAATCATTTATTCATAATTTATTAGTTAACAATCCTCATTCATCAATTTCAATTGTGATCAAGACGATCATATTAACTCATTAATCACTTAATTCATTTCATTACTCAGTTGTCGATCTGGATGATCATATTATTAATCTTGTTAAGTTACTCAAGATAATCATTTCAAGAATTTCATCAGATAATCATGTCACTTCAGTAAATCATTCATATAATCACTAAGTTAGAACATGTATACTCATTTTCATCATCTCATGACATCATCATAACGTGATAATCATGCGGGAAATATAATCATTATGCGACCTTCCTACTTCAGTATGGGGAGAGCTGTCAGGGGATGCACGGGGAGAGGCCACGGTACGGGCCGAAACCCGGGGAATAATCACTCGCTGTCAGGAAATCGTACCCATGACTCGGCTCGATCAGAAGATGTTCGGGTTGATCCACTCACTTTTATGCAGGCCATGATGACCCATGTGCAGTTGCTCAATCATCATTGCGCCACTCTGACCGGATTAATCGAGAGGACTCTCCCGAATGAGCCAGCTGCTAAGGAAAGTGCTGAACAACAACCTTCATTCGTCAGCAAGAAATCAACGAAGCGTAATCAATCCGAAGGCGGTCAGTCAACCTTCAAGAAGCCTCGTGTGAGTTCTATCGGTTCTGAGCGACCTCCTTCGGCGCATAATCGTGCGGAATCTCATTCCCGAGCGGCCAATTTTGCCATCACCTGTTATAACTGCGGGGACCTTGGTCATGTCAGTACCAAGTGTCCGAGACAGTCTGTCACGTGCTATAATTGTGGGAATTTTGGGCATAAGGCCCGTTTTTGCCGAAAGGACTCCAGGTCGGCTCGCGGCATCTCAGGCCTCGAAACAATCGGCGATTCAGAATCCGATCGCTTTGTCGGCGTCGTTTAAGACAATGGAAGCAAACAAAGGTGGAGCTCATATGTATCGACGGAGCGTCCGGTTCGGGGGCCGGCAGTCCGGATTCATGTGATGAAGAGGATCGACGATCCGGTGGCGAACGATCTCGGGTATACTCGTAATTTTATTTCAACCCGTGTGTACCTTTGATCTTTGGTGCACCGCATTCATTCATTTTCAAGTCATGATTGAATAAACTTAATTTGGATAGTCCTATTGCTTGTGGACCTCATACCATCGGTGTACCGACGATAGAAGATTTTCTAAATCATACCAAGGTAAGCTTAATGACCGCAATTGGTCAGTGGACCTAATCGTGGTGAATTTATCTAAGGACGATGTAATATTGAGTGTTAATTAGATGGATTGTCATGATGCCGTTCTCAATGTTCGTAGCGCATGGTCACTATCATTTTCGCCGTTGGTCGCCGAATGTGTACTTCAGTGAGGTAATCCCCGTTGTCCCGGAAGGATTACTATTATGATGGAAGCAGAGAAATTCCGCAAGCGAGTTGTTCACCATTCATTGTATCATTTTCATCGATTGGCCTTTCTAAGGCAATCGAGCTATTTAATCATTCATTGTATCATTTTCATCGATTGGCCTTTCTAAGGCAATCGAGTTATTCAATCATTCATCAGTATCATTTTCATCGATTGGCCTTTCTAAGGCAATCGAGCTATTTAATCATTCATTGTATAATTTTCATCGATATGCATTTCTAAGTCAATCAAGCTATTCAATCATTCATCAGATCATTTTCATCGATCGCCTTTCTAAGGCAATCGAGCTATTCAATCATTCATTGTATCATTTTCATCGATTGGCCTTTCTAAGGCAATCGAGCTATTCAATCATTCATTGTATCATTTTCATCGATTGGCCTTTCTAAGGCAATCGAGTTATTCAATCATTCATTGCATCATTTTCATCGATTGGCATTTCTAAGGCAATCGAGATGTTCAATCATTCATTGTATCACTTTTTATCGATTGACCATTCTCGGGCAATCGAAATGTTCAATCATTCGTGGTATCATTGTCATCGTTTGACGATGTATTCCAGACGAGTTATCTGGTTGCTTTCTCATAGAGTAGTGGAATTCAGGAGTGAGTTGGAGCCGGTACGTCCCCATTACCGAAGACACCGTATCGGATGGCCCCGACCAAATGCAGGAGTTGAAGATTCAACTTGAGGATTAGTTCGAGAAAGGTTATCTCCGACCGAGTGTGTCCCCGTGGGGAGCACCAGTGTTATCTGTCAAGGAGAGGTATGGTTCGTTCGTGTGTGTATTATTATCGAGTTGAACAGGTGAGGATCAAGATTAGTATCCTCTATCCCGTATCGACGATCTTTTGGATCAACTTCGGGAGCTTCAGTATTTTCCAAGATCGACTTAAGATCTGGATATCATCGATGCCATGGATTCGAGAGTCGGATATCACGAGGACGGCTTTTCAACACGCTATGGTCATTATGAGTTTGCGGTTATGCCGGTTGGGTTGATTATTGCACTGCGGTATTCATGGAGTTAATGAATCAGTTTTCATCGACTTTTGGATCAGTTTTGTTGTTGTCTTCATCGATGACATTTTGATTATTCTCGTGACCGGGAGGAACACGAGGTTCATTTTCATCGGTTTCGACGTGTTAAGACGAGAGCAACTTTATGGGAAGTTTTCCAAAGGTGAGTCCGATGTCCGTGACTTTTCTCGGACTGTAATTTCATCCGATGGAGTGCGTGTTGATCCTCGAAGACGAAGGCTATCCAAGATTGGTCACCTCCGAAGAATGTTAAGCAAATCCAAGCTTTCTCGGATTAGCCGGCTATTATCGGCGGTTTGTGGAAGGATTTTCTAAAAATTGTTCACCAATTCATTCATCACTCGATTAACCTCATTGTTCAATTAATTCATTCATCACTCAGTCAATCTCATTGTTCAGTCAATTCATTCATCACTCAGTTAATCTCATTGTTCAGTCAATTCATTCATCACTCAGTTAATCTCATTGTTCAATTAATTCATTCATCACGGAGTCAATCTCATTGTTCGACTAATTTATTAACCATCCAGTCCATCTCACGGTTCAGTTGTTGATCTTGTGAATCAAATTTTTCAATCTTGTGAACTTGTTCAAGGTAATCATTTCAGGAATTTCATCAGATAGGCTTGTCACCTCACTTGATTTTTCATGCGATCTTCTCATATTACGGCGTCATGTCGACGATCGTTTTATTGCATTATTAATGCATCCATTTTGTTAGAGCATGTATGCTCCTTGTTATCATTCCGTCTCGTAATCATAGTGCAATCTTTATACGAGATATGTAATTATCACGTGACTTTCCTGCCTCGGTATGGAAAGAGTTCAGAGGGACATCGGACTCCGACGTCCAAGAGATCGTTTCTAGTCGTATTCATGCTGGGAGAGCATCTTCATCTCAGACGACGAGTTCGACTGTTGTTTGCTTAAACAGTGATACAACAGGACATTCATCACCGGTGTTGAGCAAGTTAATTCTTGCTCGGTAATAGGATAATCATTCATTTCATCGTCGTTCAATTGTTCGCATAGGTCATTCATCATATATCAATCACGTTAAGACTTATATTTATCAACCAATCATTCACTTCTCGGGGAATAATGATTCCAATAAATTCATTTGAGTTATCACTCATTTCGTTATTAGTTCACCTCGGCGAGTTATTCTTGATCCTTGTCGGATTTCTAATCATTTATCATTCATCTTAGTCACTCTCGTTTTGGTAACCTTTCGGGGTCATTTTAAGCAGTGAGTTCAGATTTGGATCTTCGTTGAATCGTTGGGATCGAGGAGATCGATGATTTGGAGGATATCGATGTTGGGTACATTTGATATATAGCCTTGTCTTTCAGATGACTATAGAACTCAATCCGTAATAATGTGTCGTGGTTGTGGATCATTTATTGTTGATCTATCTTATAATTATCGTATTTGAGAACCTTGAGATTTTGAGATCGTTTGATGCATTCCTTTTGGTTTCGTACCGAGACTTCGTGATATTCGGGAGATCGTTCACTGTGATCCGAGACGTCAAGACTTGGGGACTTGGGCGTGCAATTGAATTGGTCCCGAGAACTTTTTGGAGTTTATTGTTTGCAGATCGTGAGGGATAGTTCAAATCCCGAGTTGTTTACCCTTAGTTTCGGGGACGAAACTCTTTTAAGGGGGGGTGTATGTAATACCCGGTTGTAAGTCAGTAATTATCATTCAGTATTTATCATTCAGTAAATGATACTCAGTAATTTCATTCATCATTGATCATTTGTCACTCATATTCAGTCATGGTATTCATCATTCAGAGTAATTGTATCGTGTATCAATCGTCATTCATCACTAATCTGATTGGAGTTTCGTGCCGTGTTTATCATCATTGTCATTTCGTTGCGGTATGCGTGAGGAGTAGCGCACGCTACATACTCCATTTAGCGTACGCTAATTGGGTATAGGTAGCGCACGCTACCACTCCGCCTTAGCGCACGCTAAGGTTACCTTGGCCGCATCCGTAAGGTACCGGACCGCAGTGAGCAGGCAGCGCACGCTACGATTGGTAAGTAGCGCGCGCTAGCGGTTGAAGTAGCGCACGCTAATATGAGGTGTAACGCGCGCTAAGGACGGATCAAAGTTGAGTCCATGGCTACCGGATCGCATCGATTATTTCATAGCGCACGCTATGTGTGTTGTTAGCGTACGCAATCGATATATTAGCGCACGCTAAACAATGCTTGTAGCGCACGCCATCGAGGTCGACGAGGGCGACAGGCTCGACTCCGATCGGGCATCAATATTTCGTTAGCGCACGCTAATAATGGATCTTAGCGCACGCTAGTAAAATGGCCGAGCGCACGCCACAAGAAGGTACGAGCGCGCTACCGTGTTCGGACAGTGGGTACCGGACTACCCAAATTACTCGTTAGCGCACGCTACGAACAAGGGCTAGCGACGCTAACTCGGACTGACTATAAATCGATGCTTAGTCGACTTCGTCATTTATTCATCTCATTTCACTCCTTCGGTATTTTGGACGATTTCGAGCGCTTCGGAGAGGATTCTTCGAGGTGTAATCATCAATCATCATCTTCAAGCTCATCTTCCGATTGATCATCATTTCATCATCTTCAACACATCGAACCAAAGGTATTAATCTCTTGGATCTAGAATTTGGATTTTCGGGTTTTCCTTCCGATTTCTTCGTATAAGCTTGGATTATCATTGGAATATGTTAGATATGGATTATCTACCTTGGATAAGTATATTCTTACGGATTTAATGGTTATTTTTGGAATTATTTCAAGAACCTTTGGGGTTGACTTCGGTTAATTGGGGATTTTCCGATTGATGTTGTTGTAATCATGAATTATGGATTCCTAATGGATTATTGATATCATTGAAGCGTTTTGTTAGTTCGAAATACTCATTTTAGTGTTGGTTTCGACATATTCGTGATTGGATATTTTCGAAGTCGTGTGGTTGGTTACGTAGTCGTTAGAATGCCCCAATGAGTTTGATTATCGTTGTTTCGACCTTTGGGTTAGTCGTGTTTTGTTGCTTGATGCGTGTATTGAACGATTGTTGGTAATGATTGTTATTCAAGGTTGTTCGAGCGACCGGTATTTCACTTAGGACGTTGTTCGTGGACGGACATTCTTCATTGGTATTGAGTAAGTTAATTCTTACTCGGTTAAAAGGATATTCATACCTTTTGTTGTTGATCATTCATAATCATAACTCATTCATCATTGTATTAATCATATTAAAACTTGTTAATGTCAATTAATCACTTCATCATAAGGAACGACGGTTCCAATCTTTTCGTTGAGCTATCATTCATTTCATTATTACCCTCATCTCGGTGAGTCATTCTTGACTTTGTCAGATTATTATTTATTCATTGATATTCATTACGGTCATTCTCGTTCATATGACCTTCTGGGTTCATATTGCGTGGCCGGTGTGTGGTGTGTGGAATTTTTAGTCGGGCACGCGATGGTTATCAGTATTGGGTTCACCGATACATTAGACCGTGCACACGGGAAAGCGTTACACCGTGAGACTAATTAGGTACACGGACGGGTGTTGTACACTTACACGTAACATTACGCGTACTATGATACTCCTCTTCGTAATTCATAATTAAAATAATTCATAACTTCGCTAATTCATGATTGTGTAATTTTAACTCTTGAGGATTGTTGTTCTGTAATCGATTTCGCTGGGGATTTTGTTTTCGTGTCACGGCAAGGCAAAGGCACGGAAGAGCATCTTGACGGCGAGGAGTCCCAGTGATACTAGTAGGGGCCCACCATTTCGCTTGTTTCATCATTTGATCGTTTGATTATTCCGTCATTTGTATTTTTCCGCTGCAAAATTCCGTTTGAAATGCTTATTTGTTCAGGGTGGTGTATTTTATCTCCATATAAAATATACTAGTATTCTGTTTTGTCCTGGTGTAATGTACTTAAACTCCTCATCGGAGTACTTGGTAATATAATGTGGTTCGGTACTGCAATTATATTATTTAATTCATCATTTTCATTTGCCTGGTGGGTCCCAGTCGGGGATTCACGGCACTGTAATATCCGCCTAGTTTGGGGTGTTACATACTATGTGTTTGTGAGCGTGTGTTTGTGTGTGTAACACCCCCGAGATATTTGAAGTATATTACAGCGCCATGGACCCCTACATGGGACCCACCAGGCTAAAACAAGAAAACACCACTCGACTAACCATCTCAGTTAGCGAGGACACACATTTAAATAATACAACATATAATAATACGCCCGGAGCAACCGGCATAATAAACATTAACCAACAACATAGCAACTTTAGTTAATACAAAACGGAGTTCGGAGTGAAAAGCCTAAGTACTCGCGAGTACAATCTATAAGTTTATAAATGTGGGAAACAATATCGAAAGGGACAAGAGAAATAAGAAGACTCGAATGCACATGTCAACGACCCTGGCGAACATCCTCGTATTGTCCCAGCGCTAACCTGAAATCCATAGCAAGAATTTCCCCAAAACGTGTCCCCAAAGAGGTTAGCAATTACGCTAGTACAAGTAATCAAGGCAAACGATTCGCTTACACGTTTCATAGTACAATGCACCAAATCATTTCAAAACCAAAACCAGACATGTCTTTTCCGGAAACAAACAGTCAATCACATTTGCCTAGGATCGGGACGAAGCCACAAATTCCACTCGAGGCCTCTAAGGACCCTCCCGAGCTGGCCATATCATAAAACAAATCACTCACATGCATCGCCTAGGACCGGGACAAAGCCACAAATCCCACTCCCTCCCGAGCTAGTTAGCTAAACAAACTCATGAATCCAGGGCTAATACCACTGGATTCCCTCCGTGGCCCCGTCGGACCCTCCCGAGGTGAGAAAATCACACACAATATACATTACCATTTCACGTTAAGCATAAAGGTTTCCAAAAATACTTGCCTTGAATAATTGACGACGCAACGAACGGAAAGGAAAATCACTGACGAACGCTAGGAACCAACGAAACCGAACCTAACGATTCGAAGAACATAATCACAACCAACTCTAAACGAATACGGAAATGGAATACACCCGAAAACCCGCCTACGGTTCATGTATATTCGTATAAAAATAACGAGGGCGGACCACAACCAACCCTCTCGAATACGCAACAACCACGAAATATACCATGAATCCGTAGGGAAAACAAGAATACTAACAAGATTAATCATATTCAACATGAATTAATCAACCACACAGAACGAATCGAAGAAAAACCCGAAAACCGCCAATTTACCCAAAGTAGGGTTCTTAGAAGATTTACCTTGGATTAGGATGAAAGATTCGTGTTGATGTTGTTATTATACACCAAGAACTCAAAGAATATGATGGTTGAGATGATTGGAGGAAGAAATTGCCAAGAAATCGCCCAAAATCGCCAAAGCCGCGGGGAAGGAGGTGAAATGAGAAATAGATCCGTCCAAAGTCAACTCCTGGGTATTTATAGCCACACGAATTAGCGCGCGCTAATGGCTAAGTGTTAGCGTGCACTACCCAGTTATATTACAGTCCACAACTCACTGTCCTGGACTGTTAGCGTGCGCTACTACTATCTAGCATGCGCTAACAACGAATCGGTAGCGCGCGCTATCGAGCTATAGCGTGCGCTACCTGGGCACCTGAACGAGTCCAGAACAAACTGCCCAGTACTGGACAATACGGATACCTAGCGCGCGCTAGCCTTCGACAAATAACGTGCGCTAGACAACGTAGCGTGCGCTAAACCATTAGTCCAGAGGACTGGGATCAAAAATAGGTTCACTGCCACTCCCAGGGCTCAGCTCGCTAGCGCGCGCTACGAAGCAAACGTAGCGTGCGTTACTAAGGAATCCCCAGTGTACGGTATGCATAAAGATTAACGCGCGCTAGGCACTAAATATTAATGGCTCAAAACACCGGAACATGAACGAAACATCAAACGGAACATCTCAAAACGCATAATAACATAGAATGGATCCACGGCAACCCCGAAACGGCAGTTCCGAACGATAATTACGAGAATCAGATCAATAAGCGATGGAAGAACCAATAAACGTAGAACTAGATGACAAAAAGTCTCGAAACAAATATTCTCAAAAATTAATACGGTTACACGAGGGTCACTAAAAACGAGAAATACACCGAAAAGTGAAAATACCAGGAAAAGAAAATGCGGATATTACATTCTACCCCTCTTGAAATAAGTTTCGTCCCGAAACTTAAGAAACAAACAATTCGGGGTACCTAGCACGCATGCTATCCTCGGTTTCCCAAGTTGCCTCCTCGACACCATGTCTCGACCACTGCACCTTGACCAAAGGGATGGTCTTATGCCTCAGTCACTTCTCACGATGCTCCAAAATCTTCAAAGGACGCTCCTCAAAAGTAATATCCTCGTCAACATCAATCTCACCATAATCAAAGACGTGACTAGGACCCGGGACATATTTCTCAGCTGGGAAACATGAAAAACGCTATGAACATAACTCAGGGCAGGGGGTAATGCCAAACGGTATGCCAACCCACCGACTCGCTCGAGAATCTCAAAGGGTCCAATAAATCTCGGACTCAACTTCCCCTTTTTCCCGAAGCGGAAAACTCCTCTTGTCGGTGATACCTTTAGCAAAACGTGGTCTCCCACCTCGAATTCCAAAGGTCGACGACGGACATCGACATATGACTTCTGTCGACTCTGAGCAGTCAACAACTGTTCCCGAATCAATTCCACCTTCCGCCTCGTCTCTAAAGCGATATCTGGCTCGGTCCCGACCAAATCGGATGCCTCATTCCAACAAATTGGTGATCGACAACACCGTCCATAAAGCGCCTCATACGGTGCCATCCGAATCGACACGTGCCAACTATTGTTGTACGTGAATTTGATCAATGGCAAATGCTCCTCCCAGTCAGTGCTCCAATCGAGAGCACAAGCACGCAACATATCCTCAAACGTCTGGATAGTGCGTTCCGACTGTCCATCTGACTGAGGATGAAAAGAGGTACTCAAACGCAAACGAGTACCCAACACCTTATGCACCGCCTGCCAAAAGTGCGATACAAAACGGCCATCACGATCCGAAACAATAGACTTAGGAGTACCGTGAAGCCTCGCAATATGCGCGATAAACACACGAGCCAACTTCTCCGGGCCCCAAATGTCCTTGATGCCCAGAAAATGTGCCGACTTGGTCAGATGATCAACAATCACCCAGACCATATTCATGCCCGACCTCGATCTCAGCAAAATTGTAATTAAATCCATCGATATATCTTTCCATTTCCATTCCGGAACGGGAAGTGACTGCAATAACCCGGCCGGTCGCTGATGTTCAATTTTGACCTGCTGACAAGTCAAACATCTCGCTACAAACTGTGTGACCTCCTACTTCATATTATTCCACCAGAAATTCCTTCTCACGTCCTTGTACATCTTACTCGAACCAGGATGAACGGAGTAAGGTGTAGCATGGGCCTCGCGCAAAATACTCTATCTCAACTCTGAGTCGTTCGGTACACAAAGCCGACTCTGGAATCTCAAAACACCATCCTCGTGAATCACAAACCCAGGAGACTTTCCCTTAAGAATATTCTCTCAGATTTGAGTAATCATCGGATCCTCCAACTGCTTCAGGTTAATTTCATCGATCAGAGACGACGAAATCTCTAAAGCACAAAGTTGCCCGACAGCTCCAGGCAAGAAAACCTCAACTTTCAACTCGATCAAAACCCGCTGAAGCTCAAATTGAGACGTAAGGATCTCAAACGTTTGCAACGCAACCGGTTTCCGACTCAAGGTATCGGCCACGACGTTCGCCTTGCCCGGATGATAAAGGATTTCGAGGTCATAATCCTTAATCAACTCTAACCACCTACCTCATATTCAACTCTCGCTGAGTAAATATGTATTTCAGACTTTTATGATTGGTAAAAATCTGACATACAAAGCCGAAAAGATAGTGACGCCAAATCTTGAGCGCAAAAACAAATGCCGCTAACTCCAAATCATGAGTAGGGTAGTTAAGCTCATACGACCTCAACAGTCTCGATGCATATGCAATGGTCTTGCCGTGCTGCATCAATATGCACCCAAGACCCTGACCCTAAGCATCACTATAAACAGCAAAACCCCCGTTGCCACAAGGCAACGCTAAAATCGGGGCTGAAGTCAAACGCCTCTTCAGCTCCTCAAAACTCGACTGCCTCTCGTCACCTGCACGAACTTCTGACTTCCGAGCAAGCTGTAAGTGGCCGAGCCAGTTTCGAGAAACCCTCGATGAACCTATGGTAGTATCCGACCAAACTCAAGAAACTACGGATCTCCTTCACATTCTTGGGCGGTGCCCAATCCAATACTGCCTCAATCTTCTGCGGATCCACACGAACCCCCTAGGCTGAAATCACGTGACCTAGAAACATCACTTCCTTCAGTCAGAACGTACATTTCGAGAACTTCGCATAGAGTTGCCCGGTCCTCAAAATGTCTAACACTACTCGCAAATGATGGGCATGCTCTTCCTCGTTCCTTGAATAAATAAGAATATCGTCAATGAAGACGACGACACACTTATCCAAATACTCGATAAAGACTTCGTTCATCAACTGCATTAACACCTTCGGCGCATTAGTTAACCCGAAAGGCATAACTACAAACTCATAATGTCCGTATCTCGTCCGAAAAGCTGTTTTTGGCACATCAGACTCCCTCACCCTGAGCTGATAGTACCCCAATCTCAAATCAATCTTCGAGAATATTGCAGCTCCATGCAACTGATCGAACAAGTCATCAATCCTCGGCAAAGGATACTTGTTCTTGATGGTCACCTTGTTTAGTTCGCGAAGCACTCGGTCGAACATACCCAGACTCAAGAAGCTCACTCAACTGCTTCTTCAACTCGGCCATCTCTGAAGGTGCCATGCGATACGGCGCCATCGAAATCGGAGCCGCGCCCGGCCCTAACTCTATAGCAAACTCGACCTCACGATCCGGTGGCAATCCCGATAACTCGTTAGGAAATACATCAGGAAACTCACTAACGACTGGAATCGATGAAAGCTCGGCTCCACCATCCTCCGCCTTGAAGGCATAGCACCAATAACCGGTACACCCCTTTCGCAGGAGTCTCATCGCCTTCAAGGCGTTAATAATGAACTTCTAGTTCCCCCTCTTTCGCCCCGCGAAAGAGTACTCGGTGCCGTCCTCGTCTAACATAGTGATGATTCTCGTGCGGTAGTTCATGATTGCGCCATGCCACTCGAGCCAATCATCCACGAGAATCAAATCCTCACCCTCAATATTAACGACACTAAGATTAGAGAGCCAAGCCCTCCCACAAATAAACACAGAACTGTCTCAGACCTCTCGATCTCCAACGATCCTATCACCGCTAGGAATTTTAACGATGAAAGACTCCCAAGGTGACAAACAGTCGAGACCCAAATGGCGCACACACTCCAGCGATATGAACGAATGTGTAGCACCAGAATCGAAAAGCACACTAACAGGATGAGAATAGATATGAACGGTACCGGTCGCCACAGTGGCTGCTGGATCATCGGCCCTACTCATCTCGTAGATACGTGGCTGGGCGGAGCCGACACTGGAAGCTCCTCCTCTAGCGGGCTGACCCCGACCTCTACCTCGGCTGGCACTCGAGGAGACTGTGGAGCAAACGAGCCCTGGTTCACACTCGGCTCTCTAGGTGCTGGAAAAGAATCACGGGTCTCGCGAATCTGTCAGGAGGACACTGCCGGTTCCTATAGACCAACTGGCCACAGTTAAAGCATGTGGGATCACGAACGGAGGTTCTAGAAGCACCTCGAGAACTCCCAGAAAAATAAGCCGAACCGCCCGCAGGAACATTTGCAGACTGAGGTTTCTGCTGGCCTCCACCCTTGGGACCAGAAAAATTTCCAACGGACTTCTGCTTCTTGCTCTCACGAGCCGCTTCACTAGCCATCACCGACATATTGTACGCAAGAGCCCTACTCTGATAATCCTTCAAAGTAGTGCAGATGAGCCCTGACATATAGTCCCGAATTGACAGTTTCATCCACCTGGAAAAGTGAAAAATTTTGTCGTTCTCCTCGACAACTTGGGTCTTCACGTCGCCCAACTCCTTGTTGAAATCGGCAATAGCTTGACAGACAGGAATGTCCCGCGGTTGAGCATCAAAGAAGGCATGGACTCGAGCATGTCTAACTGGTCACGGGCAATACTTGGCCTCCATTAGGTCCTTGAACTCCACCCATGAAGCAACGTCGTCCTTAGGCCCAATAGCCTCCCACCAGTCAGTAGCGTCCCCAGTGAGAAAGTACTGGGCAATAGGGACCTTACGGTCCTCGGGACAGTTGGTGGCAACGAAGAGTTTGGATATCTCCTTGATCCACCCTTCCCAGCCGATCAGGTCTGATGCTCCTGAAAATTGAGGAGGATGCATCTTGATGACATCTTGAAGCTAACGGTCTGCTCCGCCCCGATTAGCATGGGCCAGATTCGGGTTCTGAACCACCTGAGCTATAGCTTCCATGTGGTTCACCATTTGCTGCATGACAGCCGCAATACCAAGGTCGGTGCCATCTTGAGAAGAAGCATGGCTATGACGGTCACCGGTACTGCCGGCTCCCGAAGAATGCGATGTGGCCGCCCCACCGGCTGCCCGACGTCCCCGGCCACGTCCACGGCCACGACCACGACCACGGCCCAGCACCCATGCTGGTGTTAAGAGGTGGCAAAAAGCAACTCGATGATAAGTAAAAGAGGGAAAATAACCACAGTTCAAGAAGCGGAAATACGATACGAGAAAACAAAGAGTCGAGTAAGGAAAACTTACGAACACTGGAAGTACTCAGATGGTGGAAGCGGTGTGGAAATGTGCAAGACAAAACACAACTAGACCCAAATAACCGACAAGCCTAGGTATCCATAAACCTAACCTGGCGCTCCGGTACCATTTTCTGTAACACCCCCGAAATATTCGAAGTATATTATAGCGCCGTGGACCCCTACATGGGACCCACCAGGCTAAAACAAGAAAACACCACTCGACTAACCATCTCAGTTAGAAAGGACACACATTTAAATAATAGAACATATAATAATACGCCCGGAGCAACCGGCGTAATAAACATTAACCGCCAACATAGCAACTTTAGTTAATACAAAACAGAGTTCGGGGTGAAAAGCCTAAGTACTCGCGAGTACAATCTATAAGTTTATAAATGTGGGAAACAACCATATCGAAAGGGACAAGAGAAATAAGAAGACTCGAATGCACATGTCAACGACCCTGGCCAACATCCTCGTACTGTCCCAGCGCCCGCTCGTCCGGCAGAACATAACCCGAAATCCATAACAAGAATTTCCCAAAAATGGGTCCCCAAAGGGGTTAGCAATTACGCTAGTACAAGTAATCAAGGCAAACCATTCGCTTACACGTTTCATAGGTGTCTTCTGTACTGACTGTGAGAAGAACGTAAATCTCGGATAATTGTCGATATGACAATTATTATTATAACTAGAAATCGTGTCCCGACTTATCTCCTTGAAGAGCTCGATAATGATTATTATATTAAACTTTGTATGTGGATTTGATTCCGATATAATAATAAGGTTCGAATGGTACTACTATTGGATAAGAAATTAATTAATTATAGCTGCCAGTAGCTTAAATTAATTAATGGAAATTCGATATCTTAAACACGGGAAATAATATATTTAAATAAGGAGACCGATTTTGCAAATTGGGATTTGGGTAGGAAGTGCAATATTAACTCTTTAGTGGACTGTTGATATTTAATAGACTCAATATATTAGGAAAGGCATAATATAGAAATTTGAGGTCTATTAGGAGTCATTTCCCTAATCCTCCTTAAGGTTCCTAGAGTAGCACATACCACCTATAAATAGGACGTAAAAGACAAGACAAGACAGGACCTGACAACACACAACTCGACCCGATAGCCTAGGTTTCTGCAAACCTAAGCTCCGATACCAATTCTGTGACACCCCCAAACCACTTGGGAATATTACAGCGCCGCAGACCCTCTCCATGAGGATCTACCAGGCTAAATACGAAAACAATACATCACATTTAATGCCGATATGGCTAAATAATGAACTATTAGACCGATTTGGTCTTTTACCACTAACAACACAATAAACATACAAAACTCATACCCATGCAGGGGTTGAATTACATCAACGTTCCCATAAAACGGGAAAATTACACAATGGAGAGCCAAATACTGAGACTCTAACAAAATACTCAACAACCGGTCTTCATGTGATTAGTATCGTCGTCTTCCATCATCCTTCGTATCGATCCTATGATATTCAGATCTTAAGTCGATCTTGGAAAATACTGAAGCTCCCTGAAGTTGATCCAAAATATCATCGATACGGGGTAGAGGATACTTATTCTTGATCGTCACCCGGTTCAATTCCCGATAATCAATACACAAGCGGAATGAACCATCATTCTTCTTGACAAATAGCACTGGTGCCCCCCACGGGGACGCACTCGGCCGAATATAACCCTTCTCGGTCAAATCCTCTAATTGATTCTTCAACTCCTGCATTTCGGTCGGGGCCATTCGGTACGGTGCCTTCGATAATGGGGACATACCAGGATCTAACTCAATCGTGAATTCCACATCTCTCTGTGGAGGCAAACCAGGTAGCTCGTCTGGAAATACATCGGCATATTCCCTCACTACAGGAATATCCGTCAACATTACTGATGGTTTCTCGGTCTTGGTCATATAGCACCAATAACCGACATACCCCTGATTGAGTAATTTCACTGCTTTCATTAAGTTGATGACTCTCCCAGAACAGCTGGGATTACCTCCCTGAAATACACATTCGACCCCATTGTCTGAAATGATAGTGATCATACGCTTATGGACACTAATGACGGCATCGTGACGATCCATCCAATCAGTACCCAAGATGACGTCGTCTCTTGGTAAATCCACCATGATTTGGTCTGCTAACCAATCACAACCATGAAGCTGAATCGGACAATCCTTAATCTCATGATTCCCGATAATTCTTCTACCATCAGGTAGACCAATGACATAAGGCTAACAACTAGTAGCACTACCCAGACGTAGTCTACTCAAACATGACTCGGAAACGAATGAATGTGATGCACCAATATCAAAAAGGGTACACACAGGTTGAGATAGAATATCGAGTGTACCTGAGATCATTCGTGTAATACCCGTAATTTTTGTTCCCCGGAAATTTTCTATTTTTGGCGGATGTCTATTTTGACGACTTGCTTGGGACTGTTTCGTCATCCTGAGAATGATTAATTCTACACTTTTTGTCATCCGAGTTCGTTTCGGTATCGTTCTGTTGAATTCCGTGTTCTTTAGCGACTTTTCCACGTATGAGTTCGACTTTGTTAAATCACTATAAAGTCATGGAAGCTCCAAAAAATTCTAAATCTTTGCAATATTATAGAGCATCGAGTTAGCTTTCCAATGGTTCAAACGGTGAGTCAATCGGAGTCCGGACGAGAGAGTTATGGTCGTTTTCGCTCACCCGCTCGTTATTGGCCGATCACTGCCGGCCGAACCCGGCCGTGTCGTCCGACACGGCCCGTGCCGTACTCGTCCGGAAATGCCGGAGTCTCTGCCTCAGGACCCGACCGTGTCGTCCGACACGGCCCGTGCCGAACCCTTCCGGATAAGCCAGAATCGTCTGCCCAGCACGCCCGACCGTGTCGTCTGGCACGGTCGAGTCATGCCGAGTCGCTGTCGGACGGGTCACTGTCGGAAGGCCCTCCGCGCCGCAACCGTGTCAAGAAGGACACGGTCGAGTCCCTGTCGGCCAGCTGTGCGACACGACCGTGCCGATCGGCACGGGCCGTGTCCGGCAGACGATCGACCCTATAAAAGGCCCCGCAGACGTTTTCTTGCCATTTTCACCTTCTTCTTCTCCTCTTCCGTTTGGCGTGTTCTAGGCTTGAAGCCATGTTGTTTAACAACATATCCATGGAGTCTTGGAGCTCATATCATCAATCATCCATCCTCTAACATCCTTTGATCGAGCGAATCGAATTGATTTTCCGTAAATCTAATTTTGGGGATTTTGGGTATTTTGTTCGATTTCGTCCGTTTAATCCGATTTAACTTAGGATTGTGATGGATTGATGATTATTTAGATGTATTGTATCATTTCCCTTGTTATCCCATGGTTGGATCGTATCGATTCGTTGTTTTGGTCGAGTTCTTGACCGACGCCTTGAAGGTGTCCGGTAAAATGTCATAGAGGGATTTTCGGGCGTTCTATGATTATTCTTCCTCGTATGATCGATGATTTATTGAATTTATGTTGTTAGGGTCGAATTCTTGTGAAGAACTCGAGTCGAAACCCTTCCGTTCGTTGTCTTCTTTGTGGTTCAAGCTTCCCTGTCGATACGTGTTCTTCGGATCTTGATAACGTTTATTAATGCAAGTATACATTTATGATTGTACGTTCTCGACTTTGAAAGTAATAGGATTTGATGGTATGATATGAACGATACGTTTTTACGGCTTTCTTAGAAATATTGATGGCATATCAACAACGAACCGTTTTTACGGCATTCATAGATATATTGTTGGCATGTAATGAACGAACCGTTTGACGGCATTCCTACATGTATCGGCGTATGAGGTGAACGAACCGTTTCTACGGCATTCACATACGTAACGGCGTATGAGGTGAACGAAACGTTTCTACGGCATTCAATTACGTCTTATGAGATTTTAGTTATTCCTGTATACTAGTCTTACATTGATGAATTGACGGATATTGATGATTTGACGGATTACATTTACTTTATTGTCGAGGAGTATTATGTTTCATATTGTTATACTTGCACTAGCTATTCGACGGCTAACCCCTTTATGGGGAAATACGTTTCATGTATTTCAGTTCCAGGAGAGCGGACAGAGGCGGAGTGCAGGTCGGCATGAAGATGATGGGCAAGTGTGATCGTGTCTTGTCTCCGGTTATTTTCTTAGATTCCTCCATTCGGTGTTGTTGTCTTGGAATGGATTTTTAAATACTCGAGTATTGTATTTGATTTCCTTGATGTTCCGGCTGTGTTGCCGAGGTATTGATTGTGAAGTGATGTATATGTTTTCGTTGGTTATGGTTTTGAATATCGGTTGTATCGTCTTCCTTTCTTTTGTATGTAGACCTTATCGGTCAAGTTTATAGTTTCGCGTATGTTTAGCCTTGTGGGTCCCACGGCGGGGCTCACGGCGCTGTAATATACCCTGAATAACTTGGGGTGTTCTGAATATGGTATCGGAGCTTAGGTTTATGGATACCTAGGTCATCGGTCTTTTGGGTCAATTGAGTCGGCATTTGCCCACGGTATCACTACTCGCCATCATCACAGTGCGACCGGTACTTGTAAGTCCTCTCACTCTTCTTGTATTTTTCTTAATCGTTTCGTTTATAGCTTGGTATTCTTGGGAATTGGTCACTTCGAGAATGTGCGATTCGGATTATACTTACGCACGTGTGTGCCCTTCGAATGTTGGTGAAAGTAGGAAGAATCGTGGTTGTGATCACGGACGTGAACCCTTCCTTGAGATTTTGTTAAATTTCTAATTGCGATATTGTTGTTTAACTTTATTTTGTTGAGACTTTTTTTAGGAGTCGAATGATATTATCTCTGGAGAACTTCGACTTCACATAAAAGTAAGTATGTTGTTCTGATTATTCTATAATTCTTGTTTATCTTGGTGATTTTGGATTTTCCGTTGAAATGTTTGTGCGAGTGATTGCAAGTTTCGAGGAAACTTATTTTTAAGGGGGTAGAGTGTAATACCCGATTTTTCGGATATATTTTTTTCGTTTATATATTGGACATCGTGGATGGTTAATTATGCTCGAGGACGTTGTGAACGTTTGAAAATGTTATTGAATTGAGTATATGTATTGATTTTGCCGTATGCTCGTATTTGGTATGTCATGACTTTGGACAGAATTGTTGAAATTGGCTAAGTATGGAATTATTACGACGTTAATAAGGTGAGATTACGTACGTAAGATTGGCATGGTTACGTCGTCAAGGCTAAGGTATTACGTGCATGCGAAGGCATTGGGCGAGAACCGAGTCCCGTGAGCGGTGGGATCTGTTTCGGCAACTTTCGGCGGAGGATGTTGATGGTGAGTCAACGTCGTGTTACGACGTTATACGGGACGATGTTACGTCGTAACACAACCATTATCTTGTAGCAAGTCAATCGTATACTACGTGCGTTATATGGTATGGGTTACGTCGTAATGGATCGCAGGAATGAGACAGTGAGATGGTTACGTCGTTATGGATTTTGGATTACGACGCGTTAAAGTTGTTACGTCGTTAAGAAAGGACACCTACGCACGTAATGAGAGTGCAATTTATATATTGAAGTGTTGCCTTTCATTTCTCTCACGATCCTTTGAGATATTTCTCTCCAAAACTCGTCCCTCTTCACTTTTAAGAGTGTTCTAAACACTTTTAACATGATTGTGAGCTTGGAATCATGGAATTAGAGCTTGGTTATGGAACTATTGTTGATTCTTGAAGTGATTTCTTGTGTTATCCATATTCTATGAGGTTTATGTTGAAGGAAGATAATGATATGCTTTGAATATGTTGATTATGATTATGGAATCATAGAGATCTTGATGTTCTTGAGGCCATATGATGACTATGATGATTTAATGATTCTTGGAATGGAGTTCAAATTATTCTTTCTTCGTGGTTCGTCCATGCAAGGTAATCCTCGTATCCCTTTGATAGTGGCTCATTTTTTTCTTTTTGGGTTACTACTTGGGAGGGAGTACATTGGGAATCGTGTATTTTGATGTTCGTCTTATTTCAATGAAAATGCATAAATTGGGTGTACTTTTATCCATTGCGTGAGTATTTTTGAAATGGATTTTTGGTATTTTGCCAATCAAATTTTATTTTGTAAAACCGACTCCCTAAACTGTGTTTTTGGCATTTTAACCTTGCACGTTTTGACGGTATTTGGAAAATGATTTTTTTTTAGTATTTTAAAAATTTTACCGTCATCGGTCTTTTTAGCATTTTTGGAATGACGTTGAAATTGTGATTAGACAGTTAAATACTTGTGAGAAGGGTTTACGGCGTGTAATATTCAGGAGGATGCAGGGTGTTACAATTATGGTATCATGTGATAATGTTATACGAGATTTGTTGGAATTGTAATAAGAGATTTCGGATGTTGATATGATCATTGAGATCTTCTTCATATGGTGATAAGGGTTTTGTTGCGATTCTTGAGATTGTATGAATGACATGATGAAGAAAATGGTAACATGGAGATATATACCTCGGAGATGTTGTTCGGAACGTGATTTCGGATATTTCATGTTCTTGAAGAACTCTTGAATTATACGAGGTGATGAAAAATTTTTTTAGAAGTGTTGATGTTTTGAAAATGAATATGGAATATTCATATCTAGAGCTAAATTATGTGTTGGAAATAATATTCGTATAGGAATACGAATGTGATTATGAGTTTGATGAGACTATTATTCATCTCTGAATTTGGAAGCCCATACGTATGGAGCAAATATTCAAATCGAATGAATGGATTGTTTGATAACCTTTTTAATATGATTATCTATTGTTTTGAACCAGTCGGATGATTCGAATTGACGACGGTTATAAGTAAATTTTAACAATGGATTTACGAGAAGGGAACCATGTCAATTCGTATTTAAGAATTGAGTTTGGAACATTTAGACCCTTATTATTGGTCCGAATTGGTTGCTGATATGATCATCATATTTCGACTCGTATTGTGGACAGGATTTGTAAGTGTCTGAGATGGATTGTTCAGACTGTGATTAGTCGAGATATGGTAAAACGATTGAGTTCGTGGTTTGGTGGTATTGATATTGGTCGTCATCGAACCGGTTGATTATCAATCCTTCGTTTTACAATAAGGTATGATGTTTGATCGTGAATTATGACTATTGTGTTGCGGTTAAGGTTGAAGGGTTCGTCGATTAACTTGGCCGAGACAAGTTTTATACTCGTACTAATCAATGAGACTAATGTTATCGTGTAGGCGTACGATTGTGTGTATCATTTTGGGACTTGGCCTCTTTATGATTGTATTGATGTCAAGGGATTGGTTGACACGACGCCGTCGGCAAATTATGCCAAATGTTACTGTTGTTTGTAAATGGCCGGTTCAAGGCATTACGATACTTGTTGGTAAAGTTGCTATCGATAGCCGGTTTGCGGTATCGATGTATCGATTATTATTATTCGCGATTAATGTCGTTCTGAGACATCGTTGAATCTTTGTCATCGGGTGGATCATTGCTATGATGTTGCGTTAACCGATTGGGGACATTTGATATATCCTTTTGTCATCTCCGTTTTGGTGGTCGGTTTAAGACAGGACATCTATTCTATCGTATCATTGATTATCGATTGACCGTTCTAGGATAATCGAGGTATTGAAATGGGATTATCAAAGATAATTCCCATCCGTTGTCGAAGATACTCTCATCCGTTGTATCATTGTTATCGATTGGCCATTCTACGGTAATCGAAGTATTGAATTGGGATTATCAACGATAATTCCCATCCGTTGAATTATTATTGTCGTGTTGACCGATTCAAGGAAGCACACTATTATTCTTGTGAACTCGGCAATTTTGTAATCGTTGAAGGTTGAGGATTTTCCAATCGTTGTGTTGTGATCGTTGTTCGTGTTAATCGGTCCTTAGGGAATTCTGATCCCAGGATGGTTGTTTTGAATATCGTTGGTCGTGTCGATCTTTCATTATTCGTGTGTCATCGTTCACTTGGTGAGTCGTATGATCCGTATTGGATGTTTTATCCCTTGAGTTTCGTTGTCATGTTGTATCGTGGCAAATCTGGAATCATGTCTGCGTGCCGATTGGTTATGTGTAAGATTTTTAGCCAAGCACCCGATGGTCATGCGTGGATATTTCCGCATTGGACTGTGCACACGAGACGTAGTTCTTGAGGCTAATTAGGTACATTGTCACACGTATATTCTGGATTCCGTATACGGGGTGGACATGTGCACGAACACATTTCCGGATCGGGCGTACTGTGATGTCCCTCTTGAGCTTTATTGATTGATCGTTCGTAGTCCATGTTGTATTGGATATGTCCGACGATTTGCGACTGGTTGTTCATACGCCGAGGGGTATGTCCGACAGTCAGATTTGCTTCTTTGAGATCTGTATTGTGATGATTTACTGACTTTGGGTACATTAGGCTTTCAGGCCATTGTGATGTATCGGTATTTCCGTTGGAGCCTTCGGGCATTGTGAATTCGTATCTTTTTCCGCATTGGTTTGGTTTACCTTCGGGTAATGTATTGTTATGTTCTATATTGATGATTCGCCGTTTGGGCGTATGTTTCGGTTCTTGTGCATCTCGTTAAGTTTTCCTGGCGAAATATTTCTTCCCCCTACCTGTTTTAAGTTTCGGGACGAAACTTCTTTTAAGGAGGGTAGAATGTAATACCCGTAATTTTTGTTCCCCGGAAATTTTCTATTTTTGGCGGAAGTCTATTTTGACGACTTGCTTGGGACCGTTTCGTCATCCTGAGAATGATTAATTCTACACTTTTTGTCATCCGAGTTCGTTTCGGTATGGTTCTGTTGAATTCCGTGTTCTTTAGCGACTTTTCCACGTATGAGTTCGACTTTGTTAAATCACCATAAAGTCTTGGAAGCTCCAAAAAATTCTAAATCTTTGCAATATTATAGAGCATCGAGTTAGCTTTCCAATGGTTCAAACGGTGAGTCAATCGGAGTCCGGACGAGAGAGTTATGGTCGTTTTAGCTCACCCGCTCGTTATTGGCCGATCAGTGCCGGCCGAACCCGGCCGTGTCGTCCGACACGGCCCGTGCCGTACTCGTCCGGAAATGCCAGAGTCTCTGCCTCAGGACCCGACCGTGTCGTCCGACACGGCCCGTGCCGAACCCTTCCGGATAAGCCAGAATCGTCGCCCGGACGCCCGGCCGTGTCGCCTGCAGCGCGGTCGAGTCATGCCGAAGTCAGCTGTCGGACGGGTCATCGTCGGAAGGCCCTCCGCGCCGCGACGTGTCAAGCGAGGACACGGTCGAGTCCTGTCGGCAGGTATGCGACACGGCCGTGCCGATCGGCGCGGGCCGTGTCGGCGGCAGACGATCCCTATAAAAGGCCCTGCAGACGTTTTTCTTGCCATTTTTCACCTTCTTCTTCTCCTCTTCCGCAGCTGGGCGTGTTCTAAGCTTGAAGACATGTTGTTTAACAACATATCCATGGAGTCTTGGAGCTCATATAATCAATCATCCATCCTATAACATCCTTTGATCGAGCGAATCAGGTCAGATTTTCCAGAAATCTAATTTTGGGGATTTTGGGTATTTTGTTCGATTTTGTCCGTTTAATACGATTTAACTTAGGATTGTGATGGATTGATGATTATTTAGATGTATTGTATCATTTCCCTTGTTATCCCATGGTTGGATCGTATCGATTCGTTGTTTTGGTCGAGTTCTTGACCGACGCCTTGAAGGTGTCCGGTAAAATGTCATAGAGGGATTTTCGGGCGTTCTACGATTATTCTTCCTCGTATGATCGATGATTTATTGAATTTATGTTGTTAGGGTCGAATTCTTGTGAAGAACTCGAGTCGAAACCCTTCCGTTCGTTGTCTTCTTCGTGGTTCAAGCTTCCCGGTCGAACCGTGTTCTTCGGGATCTTCGGTAACGTTTATTAAGGCAAGTATACATTTATGATTGTACGTTCTCGACTTTGAAAGTAAGAGGAATTGATGGTATGATATGAACGAACCGTTTTTACGGCATTCATAGAAATATTGATGGCATATCATGAACGAACCGTTTTTACGGCATTCATAGATATATTGTTGGCATGTAATGAACGAACCGTTTTGACGGCATTCCTACATGTATCGGCGTATGAGGTGAACGAACCGTTTCTACGGCATTCACATACGTAACGGCGTATGAGGTGAACGAACCGTTTCTACGGCATTCACATACGTCTTATGAGATTTTAGTTATTAGGAATACTAGTCTTACATTGATGAATTGACGGATATTGATGAATTGATGGATTACATTTACTTTATTGTCGAGGAGTATTATGTTTCATATTGTTATACTTGCACTAGCTATTCGACGGCTAACCCCTTTATGGGGGAAATACGTTTCATGTATTTCAGGTTCCAAGAGAGCGGACAGACGGAGTGCAGGTCGGCATGAAGATGATGGGCAAGTGTGATACTGTGTCTTGTCTCCGGTTATTTTCTTGGATTCCTCCATTCAGTGTTGTTGTACTGGAATGGATTTTTAAATACTCGAGTATTGTATTTCAGTTTCCTTGATGTTCCGGCCTGTGTTGCCGAGGTATTGATTTGTGAAGTGATGTATATGTTTTCGTTGGTTATGGTTTTGAATATCAGTTGTATCGTCTTCCTTTCTTTTGTATGTAGACCTTATCGGTCAAGTTTATAGTTTCGCGTATGTTTAGCCTTGTGGGTCCCACGGCGGGGCTCACGGCGCTGTAATATACCCTGAATAACTTGGGGGTGTTACAATTCGGGCCTCTGGATCATCGGTCTTCTTCATCTCATAAATTCGGGGCTTGCCGGCCCCCGAACCGGATGCTCCCGTCTGATAGCTCTTAGCTCTGCCTTTGTTCGCTCCCGTCGTCTTGAACAACGCAGACTGAGTGGCCTGGTTATGAACAGCTGACTGCTTCGGGTCCTGAGATGACGCCGGAGTAGGTTTAGTGTCTCTTCGGCAAAAATGGGCCTTATGCCCAGCAATCACACAGTTATGGCACGTGACAGTCTGCCTCGGACACTTGGTGCTGAAATGACCTTGTTCTTCATAGTTGAAACAGGTGATGGCCGAACTGGCCGCTCGTGACTAAGATTCCGCGGGTCTAGGCGTCATAGGAGGTCGCTCAAAAAAAGTAGAGCCCGCTCGAGGTTTCTTGAAAGTGGCCTGACTGCCGTCAGACTGATTACGATTCTTTGACTTCTTGCTAGCAGATGAAGGTTGCTGCTTAGCAATCTCCTTAGCAGTAAGCTCGTAAGTAAGAGCTTTCTCGATGAATTCGGCCAGAGTGGTGCAATTGTGATTAAGCAACTGCATCCGCATACGGGGTTTCAGCATCTTGCTGAAATACTTGATTTTGTCCGCCTCAGAGTGAATGATAGATGAGGCGAAAGGAAGGAGTTCCTGAAATTTCTCGGCGATGGCGAGAACATCATCGTCTGCTGAAAGGTCGGGAGTGAGTAATTCTGACAACTTGGCCTCCCTGAGTGGAGCCGGATAATACCTCTCCATCATGAGAGTCCTGAATTGTTCCCATGTACAAGATCTGTCGGTGGGCTTCAGCGATAACCACCATGAATGTGCGCCCTTACCAATATAGTAAGCCGCAACTGAAACTTTATGTCAAACATCTTGTCACATATTCCGAATCGGGCTATGGATTTCAGATTTTAGAATTTTTTTTTGTTATAACTAATTACATAAAAAATTTTCAAATTAAAATCCTACCTCACCGGCAGAAGCAACGAACTGCAATAAAATGAATGGGGATATACACCGGAAAACCCGGACAAAATCTTACGGACCCATGGTCCGTAAGGCAGTTGGGCATTGATCGCCATTGCCGGCCTGTTGCTGCTCGACCACGATCATCCTGTCCGACTAAGTCGTGCGCCTGGCAGTCTTGGTTTTAGCCCAGAAAATTTTCATCGTGCTTTGTCTATCTTCAACTCTACTATAATTTTTTTAACAAATTAAAATACATCGAATTATAATTATATTGAAAAATATCTTATCCGTGTATTTCCACATGGAAAAACCAATACATTCCATAAATCGGGAAAAAACACCAGTAAGTATATAAATAAAATAAATCATTAATAATTAGATTCATATTCTTACAGAGGACAATTCCAGCAAAAATATTCCGTAATTACAAAAATATGAATTTTAAACTAATAGCAACTTATCATCCAAAATTAATTAAATTAACAGTGTCGAAAGCTGGCTCTGTCACCGATTGTTCAAAATAAAAATATAGCAGAAGGTGGTTTAGTGCACATGATCTATTTAAATTTGTTAATTTATCAATTACCTAAATTAATTAAGTAAATGAAACAAACAATTATTTGCATTGTGCGTATCGGTACCTATATATAATGAGATCATAAAGTTAGTTACCCTTATAGCGTGATGGTAGTCTTAGAGTGAACCTCAAAATTTTCTAGAATACTCCATTACATTGACTCAAGTGTAGTGAACAACAATCTACCAGATCACCTTGATACAATTGGATCAGCCAAACCCCTTGCAATGCATTTTCTTTTTATTTGTCAAAATGTTTTTTGGTATATTAGAGAAATTAATGCATTAACCAAATTATTGAAATCAAAGAAATAAGTCAAAATCTATAATTTAACACAATGTAAAAAATAAAAAATCCTTTTACTATGAAAGTGATGTTTTCGCCGTACATTGTAGTCTTTTTATAGACATCTTGGGCTACCATAAATATCTTAAGGAGAATTAAAGCAAAAACTCTTAAAAGACCTCAACGTTCCATATTAAGACCCCTTAATACAATTAAGTCTATTATCAGTTCAGTCTACTAAAGGATTGATACTGTATTTTCTGCGCAAATATCAGTTTTACGAACCAGGCTTGTTTTTTAATGAATTATTTTTCGTATTTAAGATATTGTACGTCCATTAATTAACTTAAGTTATATCATAAATTAACCACCTTTAGGGTTTAATATAATACTCCATTTGATTTCTCAAGGGGACATCATCAACCATAACGAGTTGGTTATGATTTCTAGCTATAATATTAATTATCAAATAAATAATATAATTGCCCAAAATATCGAGCAAAATGAATCAATCTATGACTCTCATTCATGAACAATCAAAGTAATAAATATTATAAATATATAATTACAATATTATATACTAAATTTAAGAAATAATAATTTCGAGATCTTTGTTCTTCATTTAGTCAATACAGAAGATATTGTCTCACTGCGATCTAAGTCAACTTATATGAGATGATAATATATATTATTAGTTAACACCAATTAATCTAAAATATTATCTACAACATTTCACATATTTGTCTATCATTACATAAGTTACAAATATTTTATATATTTTTCTACTCGGTGTATATTTACCTAAACTGAGTGCACCATTCATTTTTCATGATAAATGCACACTTGTACATTGCTTTGTTTTACTTATACAGTTCATTTCTTATCAACATGTTGATTATTACACTGTTCATATACTGTCTTTTAACCATCTTTTATGATTCATACATATGAAAAAATATAGTCATGTGAGATCTTGTTAGATTCACCACGAAATATATTTTCAAAATATCAATTTTTTATAATTTTTAAAAATAAAGAATTAAATATATTAATAGTCAAAGTTGTGCATTGCCGAGCGTGAAAGTCCAGATGTTGCAATTATAATAGAACAGAGGTAATATTATTTTACACACTGGATGTAACACCCCAGAATATGACCGGGAATGTCACACGCCGTAGACCCTTATCGCAAGGATTTACCAGGCTAAACTCCAAAAGACTACTCGATGATTGACCGACCGGGGTCAAAATTAAATAGAAAACAGACCGACAAGGTCATAAACCAATTCAGAAACTAACGACATTCATATTACAATGACCACAATAAACTTGAACATAGAAAAGAATGACAACTCAATTTAATAAATGATAACTACACCCATGCAAGGGTGGATACTCGAACGACAAAGAAATACCGACCAAAATGATACAAAAGAAAAGACTCGACTCGTGTGATTAGCATCGTCGTCTTCCATCTCCTTCCAAGCCAATCCGTGGATGCTCCCGAGCCGCCAAAACTGAGCGCATAACAGCACCCACCCCGAAAACTCGGGGTTAGCAACCGAATTTTGCTAGTGCAAGTACATAATATACAAGATATACGACAGTAACAACATAAAATTCAACCGCCGTGAAGCCTTAACGAAACCATACATTCCCATAATCAATACGAGTAACACTCGCATACACAAGGTGAAAGATAATCACATAGCCATATTCTCTTTACGAAACATAACATCAATAAAATTTTAATCAAGCCCAAGGAGTCGGAAAATCCCTTTTGGAAAAGGAAAAAAAAATGTTTTGATAAGGTAGTTTGCAAACGTTATTGTTGACTCGGGCCGTCTGGGGGTTTTAAAATCGAACGGGAATACTTTTGGAAATAATTTCAAAAACTCTCGGACCCTTGACCCAACGTATGGAAAACGATTTCACAAAAACTAAGTCAACTTATTTGGGGTTCTCGACCCAATTTATAGAACACCGTCACAAACGAAATCATTACAACATCTCACAGGGTTCTCAACCCATTCCAAATAACATCATCATGAAATCAATCATCTCAACATTCCACAGGGTCCTCGACCCAAAACACAGAATAGCACCACAATACAATCAAAGGTACAAAACTCTCATTCGACATATCCTGCTCAAGACCCCCGATTAATTAACCCTCGGAGATTTCGTCAAACCTCCGTGGTTAACTAACCCTGATACCAACGCTTTAAAAACAATTTGAAACAAGCTTTCAAAAACATGAATTGCGGTCTGTATCAAGACAAATATTAAAAAGTGAGTTGAAAGAATTTGAGATACGAACATCGTTCGGTAACGGGGTCTTAGCTAACACTCGAATACCCGTAACCAATAAGCTCGCCAGCGCCTCACTGCACACACTGTGCACCGGCGTTCACTCCACTATGTCGGCCGCTCCTTGAACATGTCAACTGCGCCGGCGATCACTCCCAAGAGCCGCCCCTTGACACACGCATTATGTAACACCGGCGTTCACCACCCATATGGAGCCGCACATTGCGGCGTACACCAGGCCGGAGTACACCGCCCCGCCCTCAGAGGTTCCCGGATATGACGTTTCTCACAACAAGTATCCACATTGTTCAAACATCAAGCACACGGACAAACGTCACAACAATTTTCAACTCGGTACATCAAGTCACACAATTTCTCCTTGCACCATATCCACACAAATAAACAATAACACGCACGTTATCAATCAAACTCAATCAACACCGCACATATATCTCTATGTTGCGACTCAACCGAATATATACACATTTATATATATATATATATATATATATATATATATATATATATATATATATATATATCCTTACTATATTATATGAGTAACTATAGTTCGTCCATCAATCCAAGTTGAGTACGTCAATTAATGTTAGAATTCAACACTCGTCGATCACCGACATAACATATATATCAATATACGTATATACATACATATATTTAACATGTAACTATATATAAACACACATATATATATATACACGTACGTGTAATATCCGGGGGTAATTTTTTTTTTTTCGTGTTACTGTTGAGTTGTACGTATTCATTTGGAATTGTACAAGTGTTGTTGTTTGGATCAATACAATAAAATATTTCGGGATCGAAATATTTATTCTGGTCGTCGGTTTGGTTTCGTCGTTTGGTTGTTGTTTGGCGAGTTTGGAATTTTGGCTAAGTTTATAGCCATAGCGTACGCTACCTGTGTAGCATTTCGTACGCTAATTTGTTGCGATTACGTACGTTACGTCCTGAGGTTTTCGTACGTAATGCATGGTAGGTGGTGGGAACCTTCCTCGTGGTCAACTTTCGGGGCGAGGGTATCTTTAGGGTATCATTTATATATATATATATACACGCTCATCATTGACTCCCTCACGTGAAACCCCCCTCATCTCTTCCATTTCATGCCATGTTATATATATATATATATATAATATAATCATCACCCTCAATCATCATCTCTCCCTCTCTCTTTTCTTTTTTCTTCTTCTTCCCTCATCATCTTTCTCTCGCCAGCTCTCTCTCCCTTCTCTCCGTCATTTTTTTTTCGGCAAGGCGGAAGCTCGAGGACGGGCCGGTTTCTCCATTTTTTCCGGCGAGATAGAGTTCGGCGTCGGCGAGCGACTCACGGCCGGAGCTCGGCGGCGGCTGGTCGGAATTTCCGAACCGGAAGGCTGCAAGCCGGTCGACGTGTTCGATATTTTTCTTCTTTTTCCGCGAGACGGAGCAGGCACCAGCTTCTCCATTTTTTTTTCGGCCGGAGGTAGGGCCGACGTCTGGCGGCGGCGGAGCTCGGCGGCGGCCGATCGAAATTTCCGAACCGGAAGGCATTATAAAACCGGTCGATCTGAACTGTTCCGGCATTCTTTTCTTCCGGCGAGGCGGAGCTCGAGCATCCGGCGTCTTCATGGTTTCCGGCCATGGATGCGGAACTCCATTTTTTCCGGCGAAGGTTGCCCGGCCGATCGACTTTTCCGGGTAAGCCTTTGTGTTGTGTGTTGTGTGTGTTATATATATACTGTTATATATATATACTGTGTGTAAGCTGTAATATGTATATATATATATATGGCGTGATGTGTGTGTGTGTTGTGATGTGCAGATGTGTTATGTATATTATATATATATGTAATAGATGTGTGTGTGTTAGTGTGTGCAGCGTGAGTTGTATGTGTGTTGTGTGTTTTATGTATATGTATATATATAATAAAGCTGTGATATATATATATATGTGTTTAGTGTGCAGTGTGTGTGTAGTGTTAGTATATATATATTTATATATATATATATATTGTGAGTTCTATTGTATATATGTTATATATATATGTAATATATATATATTATATATATACGTATGTATACGGATAAATACGAGTATAGTATGTGTTCGTGTTGGAATCGGAATTATCTATTGTGTCGTTTTCGATCGATATCGTGTTATCGAATGAATTGTATTTCATTCAAGGTTGTTCGAGTGCTTGTGATTGTCGGAGGACGTGTTGATCGATTCGTGATAGGACGTTGATCGTGGAAGGACTTTCTCGCCTTCGGTTTGAGGCAAGTTTTATACTTGTACTGGTCAATGAGATTAATGTTATCATGTATGTGTATGAATGTGTGTATCATTTCGAGACTTGGTCTCTTTGTGATTTTGTTGATATCAGGGGATTGTTTGATACGATACCCTTCTGCAAATTATTCCAAATAATATTGTTGTTCGTAAATGGCGATTTAAGGCATTGCGGTACTTGTTGATAATATTGTTGTCGATAGCCGGTTCGCGGTATCGACATATCGATTTTTATTGTTGATTGATGTTTCTTCGAGATATTGTTGTCGATAGCCGGTTCGCGGCATCGACATATCGATTGTTATTATTGATTGACGTTCCATCAAGATATTTTTTTGTGAATCGTCGTTATTGATATCGTTGTTTTTCTATTGATGTCGTTTTGGCCATTGAAGGCATCGACGTATTCGATTATCATCTTCGTTATCGGTAACCGATTAAAGGTGCCGAGACATCCGTTGTATAATTGTTATCGGTTAACCGTTTTGAAGGTAATCGATATATTGAATTGGGATTATCAAAGATAATTCCCATCCGTTGTATAATTATTATCGATTGTCCGCTCTAACGGTAATCGATATATTGAATTGGGATTATCAAATATAATTTCCACCCGTTGTCAAAAAGATAATTCCCATCCATTGTATAATTGTTATCGATTGGCCATTCTACGGTAATCGAAGTATTGAATTGGGATTATCAACGATAATTCCCATCCGTTGAATTATTATTGTCGTGTTGACCGATTCCAGGCAGCACACTATTATTCTTGTAAACTCGGTAATTTTGTGATCGTTGAAGGTTGAGGATTTTCCCGAACTGTTGTGTTGTGATCGTTGTTCATTGGTCCTTAGGGATTTTGATCCCAGGATGGTTGTTTCGAACATTGTCGGTCGTGTCGATCTTTCATTATTCGCGTCATCGTTCACTTGGTGAGTCGTATGATTTGTTTTGGATGTCTTATCCTTTGAGTTTCGTTGTCATGTTGTATCGTGACATATCCGGAATCATATCTGCGTGCCGATTGGTTATTGTGTAGGATTTTTAGCGAGGCACACGATGGTCATGCGTGGATATCACCACATTGGACCGTGCACACGAGACGTTACTTCGTGAGGCTAATTAGGTACATTGTCCCACGTATATTTCTGGATTCCGTATACGGGGTGGACATGTGCACGGACACATTTCCGGATCGGGCGTCTTGTGATGTCCATCTTGAGCCATAATGTTAATCGTTCACGGACCATGTATGATTGGATGTGTTCGATATTTTGTGATCGATTGTTTCATACGCCCGAGGGGTATGTTCGACATCAGGTTTGTTTCTTTGAGATCTGTATTGTGATGATTTACGGCTTGGTCATTGACTTCGTGCCATCATGATATTTTTACGGCTTCGGCTGTTCGGCTTCGTGCCATCGTGATATTTTGGCGGCTTGGTGAGGGCTTTCGAGCCATTGTGATGTAACGGTATTTCCGTTTGAGCCTTCGGGCATTGTGATCCTTATTTATTTCGGTTGGATTGATTTACCTTCGGGTAATGTATTGTTGTGTTCTATATTGATGATTCGCCGTTGGGCACTTATGTTCTAACCTATTGAGCGGTATTGATCGTATGCCATGGGCATAGTGTTCCACGAATGCTCGATTCTTACTTTGGTTTGTGAGCATCTCGTACTACCATTGTTGTCGTTTATTCTGCCTTTGGATGCATATCATGTTGTGCATGTACTTGATATTCATTATCTTGGATGGCTGACCCCGTGGGGGCGGAACATGGTTTCATGTGTTAGGTACTTGCGAGGAAGGAGTTGAGACACAGGGGCATGACGAGGGCGACGAGGCATTCGAACGATACTAGTCCGAGATATTTTGGTGTTCATGTTGGTCAGACAGTTGGAGTACTCCATTTTTGTTCAGTCGTTGTCATTTTGTATTATCCGAGCAAGGCTCGTGAACGTTGTTGTATTTTTATTTTGGCCATGTAGGCCCATCCTTGTCGTTGAAATTCCATATCGGAATAGTATGTCGGACGTCATAGTAGGGTCTGTGATTTCCTATTTTGGTCAGTTTGTTGTATTTTAGTCGTGTTCGCCTGGTGGATCACCTGAGGTGGGGTCCACGGCACTGTAATAACCCAATGGGATTTAGGGGTGTTACAGAAGATGGTATCAGAGATTTGGGTTGTGAGAAACCCTGGCTTGTGTGTTATGTGGCTCTACCAAGGCGGTAGTAGCGGGGCTGTCAGGTTATGACAATCTGGACAGTCGGGTTTTGTGAGTCATGATAGTTGGACGACTGTATGAGTCATTCTTTCATCGAGTCGTCGTCAGTGAAGACTAGTATCGCAAGACCTCGAAGCTTCGTATGACCTGTGTAAGGACTCTATTCTCTTTTATGTGCATACATTCATTATGTCATTGATTAAACCTGTTTTGTTGACACTTGTATGTGACGATCGGGTACGATTGATTTATGATTATTTGCTTTGGAGCGTGTGGGCTCTGTATCGTCTATGATTAGCGTGATCGATGTGATCGTTTATCTGTTGAGTATGTATACTCATGTTTGGCGTTGACCTAGCATTCTGGCCGTTGAGGCATATTTGAGCTGTGGTCATGATTGAACGTTATTCTTTCAGTCTGGAAAGAGGACGTGACAGAGGGGGTAGAGGCCGCAGAGTGGGCCGACACCCGAAACCTCGTACCAATAATTTGGTGGCTGACGAATCATTTTCGGAGTTGTGCTCGAGAACCCACCGATCGTGATTGTGTTTGGATCGAGTTTAAGACTCTCATGTTAGAGAGGTATTATCCGGCTCCACTTCGTGAAGCCAAGTTGTCGGAGGTTTTGAACCCCGAATGCATCGAACGAGGGTGTTATTGTTATTCTTTGAGAAGTTTCAAGGACTTTTCGGTTTACTTCATCATTATCCGTCTTGAGGCGGATAAGATCAAGTATTTTAACAAGAGTTTGAACCCGCGGTTGAGAATACAGTTGTTCAATCACAATTGTAGTTCACTTGGCGAATTCATCGAGAAGGCTCTTGGAGCAGAGCTTTCGATCGAAGAGCTTACTCAGAAGGATCCTTCATTTTCTTCTGGTGAGAGGACTAGGATGCCGATTCGTTCAGAGGGACATCGAGCTCCGACGTCCAAGAGGTCATTTTCTAGTCGGCCAGATGGGAAAGTATTTTCTTCTCAGGCGACGAGTTCGACTGTTATTTGTTTTAATTGTGATTCAGCGGGGCATGTGAGTACTCGATGTACGGTGCCAGCTATTATTTATTTTCTGTGTCGGAGGTGGGGACACCTTCAGAATACTGCATGAGTTCTAGTGCCAGTAGGTCTCGAGAGAGCTCATGGGCCTCGAGAGATTTTGTCACTTCAGTCCGTACTTCATCCAAGGGGTCATATCGGGCTTCGAGAGCCAGAGGTATGGACACCCGAGGGGGAGTAGCGAGTTCAGATTTTGGTCTTCCTCGAGTCGATGAGATCGAGGAGCTCGATGATCTGGAGGATGTTGATTCCGGGTACATCTGAGATGTAACCTTGATTTGTATTTTCCTTGTCTTTCGGATTGATGTTTGACTCGGTCTGTATTTTATTATTGTGGTTGCGAACCATTTATGGCTGATCTTTCTTGTTATCATTATATCTGAGAATCTTGACACTTGAGTCATTTGAGGTGATTTTCTTTCTTTTTGGTCCTGTACCCGAGATTTTTGTGATGATCTGGGTAATCGTTCATTGTGATTCGAGACATCAAGTCGTGAGGACTTGGGTGCACGTTCGATATAGTCCCGAGGACTATGTCTGTGTTGTTATTTTTCTTTTGTGGTGCGACTTCCTGGCTGGTCTCTAGCAGGAGAGTCATGATTCGGCTAATCTCGCATTTGATTAAGTGTCTTTATCACTTGATTTTTTTTCGCCTTGTTCAGGCAGATGAGACGTGGGGACCCGTGGGGTCGGCCCAGTTGCTTAGGCGGAATTGCTCGTATTGAGGAGTATTCCTGGAGATGTTGTTTTCTTATCCTGATGGATAGTCCGTGCCCCGACTTGTGCGCCCTGAGTTTCGGGGACGAAACTCTTTTTAAGGGGGGGAGTATGTAATATCCGGGGGTAATTTTTTTTTTTCGTGTTACTGTTGAGTTGTACGTATTCATTTGGAATTGTACAAGTGTTGTTGTTTGGACCAATACAATAAAATATTTCGGGATCGAAATATTTATTCTGGTCGTCGGTTTGGTTTCGTCGTTTGGTTGTTGTTTGGCGAGTTTGGAATTTTGGCTAAGTTTATAGCCATAGCGTACGCTACCTGTGTAGCATTTCGTACGCTAATTTGTTGCGATTACGTACGTTACGTCCTGAGGTTTTCGTACGTAATGCATGGTAGGTGGTGGGAACCTTCCTCGTGGTCAACTTTCGGGGCGAGGATATCTTTAGGGTATCATTTATATATATATATATATATTATATATATATATATATATATACGCTCATCATTGACTCCCTCACGTGAAACCCCCCTCATCTCTTCCATTTCATGCCATGTTATATATATATATAATATAATCATCACCCTCAATCATCATCTCTCCCTCTCTCTTTTCTTTTTTCTTCTTCCTCCCTCATCATCTTTCTCTCGCGAGCTCTCTCTCCCTTCTCTCCGTCATTTTTTTTTCGGCAAGGCGGAAGCTCGAGGACGGGCCGGTTTCTCCATTTTTTCCGGCGAGATAGAGTTCGGCGTCGGCAGGCAGCTCACGACCGGAGCTCGGCGACGGCCTGGTCGGAATTTCCGAACCGGAAGGCTGCAAGCCCGGTCGACGTGTTCCAGTATTTTTTCTTCTTTTTCCGGCGAGACGGAGCAGGCACCAGCTTCTCCATTTTTTTTTTCGGCGACCGGAGGTAGGGCCGACGTCTCTGGCGGCGACTGGAGCTCGGCGGCGGCCGATCGGAATTTCCGAACCGGAAGGCATTATAAAACCGGTCGATCTGAACTGTTCCGGCATTCTTTTCTTCCGGCGAGGCGGAGCTCGAGCATCCGGCGTCTTCATGGTTTCCGGCCATGGATGCGGAACTCCATTTTTTCCGGCGAAGGTTGCCCGGCCGATCGACTTTTCCGGGTAAGCCTTTGTGTTGTGTGTTGTGTGTGTTATATATATATACTGTTATATATATATATATACTGTGTGTAAGCTGTAATATGTATATATATATATATATGGCGTGATGTGTGTGTGTGTTGTGATGTGCAGATGTGTTATGTATATTATATATGTAATAGATGTGTGTGTGTTAGTGTGTGCAGCGTGAGTTGTATGTGTGTGTGTTGTGTGTTTTATGTATATGTATATATATAATAAAGCTGTGATATATATATATATGTGTTTAGTGTGCAGTGTGTGTGTAGTGTTAGTATATATATATATTTATATATATATATATTGTGAGTTGTATTGTATATATGTTATATATATATGTAATATATATATTATATATATACGTATGTATACGGATAAATACGAGTATAGTATGTGTTCGTGTTGGAATCGGAATTATCTATTGTGTCGTTTTCGATCGATATCGTGTTATCGAATGAATTGTATTTCATTCAAGGTTGTTCGAGTGCTTGTGATTGTCGGAGGACGTGTTGATCGATTCGTGATAGGACGTTGATCGTGGAAGGACTTTCTCGCCTTCGGTTTGAGGCAAGTTTTATACTTGTACTGGTCAATGAGATTAATGTTATCATGTATGTGTATGAATGTGTGTATCATTTCGAGACTTGGTCTCTTTGTGATTTTGTTGATATCAGGGGATTGTTTGATACGATACCCTTCGGCAAATTATGCCAAATATTATTGTTGTTCGTAAATGGCCGATTTAAGGCATTGCGGTACTTGTTGATAATATTGTTGTCGATAAGCTTCATGTATCGACATATCGATTTTTATTGTTGATTGATGTTTCTTCGAGATATTGTTGTCGATAGCGGTTCGCGGCATCGACATATCGATTGTTATTATTGATTGACGTTCCATCAAGATATTTTTTTGTGAATCGTCATATTGATATCGATGTTTTTCTATTGATGTCGTTTTGGCGATTGAAGGCATCGTCGTATTCGATTATCATCTTCGTTATCGGTAACCGATTAAAGGTGCCGAGACATCCGTTGTATAATTGTTATCGGTTAACCGTTCTGAAGGTAATCGATATATTGAATTGGGATTATCAAAGATAATTCCCATCCGTTGTATAATTATTATCGATTGTCCGCTCTAACGGTAATCGATATATTGAATTGGGATTATCAAATATAATTTCCACCCGTTGTCAAAAAGATAATTCCCATCCATTGTATAATTGTTATCGATTGGCCATTCTACGGTAATCGAAGTATTGAATTGGGATTATCAACGATAATTCCCATCCGTTGAATTATTATTGTCGTGTTGACCGATTCCAGGCAGCACACTATTATTCTTGTAAACTCGGTAATTTTGTGATCGTTGAAGGTTGAGGATTTTCCCGAACTGTTGTGTTGTGATCGTTGTTCATTGGTCCTTAGGGATTTTGATCCCAGGATGGTTGTTTCGAACATTGTCGGTCGTGTCGATCTTTCATTATTCGCGTCATCGCTCACTTGGTGAGTCGTATGATTTGTTTTGGATGTCTTATCCTTTGAGTTTCGTTGTCATGTTGTATCGTGACATATCCGAATCATATCTGCGTGCCGATTGGTTATTGTGTAGGATTTTTAGCCGTGCACACGATGGTCATGCGTGGATATCACCACATTGGACCGTGCACACGAGACGTTACTTCGGGAGGCTAATTAGGTACATTGTCCCACGTATATTTCTCGATTCCGTATACTGGGTGGACATGTGCACGGACACATAACCGGATCGGGCGTACTGAGATGTACATCTTGAGCCATAATGTTAATCGTTCACGGACCATGTATGATTGGATGTGTTCGATATTTTGTGATCGATTGTTTCATACGCCCGAGGGGTATGTTCGACATCGAGTTTGTTTCTTTGAGATCTGTATTGTGATGATTTACGGCTTCGGTCATTCGACTTTCAGCCATCATGATATTTTTACGGACTTCGGCTGTCGGCTTTCGTGCCATCGTGATATTTTGGCGGCTTGGTGAGGGCTTTCGAGCCATTGTGATGTAACGTATTTCCGCTTGAGCCTTCGGGCATTGTGATCCTTATTTATTTCGGGTTGGATTGATTTACCATCGCGTAATGTATAGTAGTGATCTATATTGATGATACGCCGATGGGCACTTATGTTCTAACCTATTGAGCAGTAATTGAAAGTATGCCATGGGCATAGTGTTCCACGAATGCTCGATTCTTACTTTGGTTTGTGAGCATCTCGTACTACCATTGTTGTCTTGTTTATTACGCCTTTGGATGCATATCATGTTGTGCATGTACTTGATATTCATTATCTTTGGATGGTGACCCCGTGGCGGAACATGTTTTCATGTTTTAGGTACTTGCGAGGAAGGAGTTGAGACACAGGGGCATGACGAGGGCGACGAGGCATTCGAACGATACTAGTCCGAGATATTTTGGTGTTCATGTTGGTCAGACAGTTGGAGTACTCCATTTTTGTTCAGTCGTTGTCATTTTGTATTATCCGAGCAAGGCTCGTGAACGTTGTTGTATTTTTATTTTGGCCATGTAGGCCCATCCTTGTCGTTGAAATTCCATTTCGGAATAGTATGTCGGACGTCATAGTAGGGTCTGTGATTTCCTATTTTGGTCAGTTTGTTGTATTTTAGTCGTGTTCGCCTGGTGGATCACCTGAGGTGGGGTCCACGGCACTGTAATAACCCAATGGGATTTGGGGGTGTTACAGAAGATGGTATCAGAGATTTGGGTTGTGAGAAACCCTGGCTTGTGTGTTATGTGGCTCTACCAAGGCGGTAGTAGCGGAAGGTCGAGTTATGACAATGCAGACGATCGGGTTTTGTGAGTCATGATAGTTGGACGACTGTATAAGTCATTCTTTCATCGAGTCGTCGTCAGTGAAGACTAGTATCGCAAGACCTCGAAGCTTCGTATGACCTGTGTAAGGACTCTATTCTCTTTTATGTGCATACATTCATTATGTCATTGATTAAACCTGTTTTGTTGACACTTGTATGTGACGATCGGGTGCGATTGATTTATGATTATTTGCTTTGGAGCGTGTGGGCTCTGTATCGTCTATGATTAGCGTGATCGATGTGATCGTTTATCTGTTGAGTATGTATACTCATGTTTGGCGTTGACCTAGCATTCTGGCCGTTGAGGCATATTTGAGCTGTGGTCATGATTGAACGTTATTCTTTCAGTCTGGAAAGAGGACGTGACAGAGGGGGTAGAGGCCGCAGAGTGGGCCGACACCCGAAACCTCGTACCAATAATTTGGTGGCTGACGAATCATTTTCGGAGTTGTGCTCGAGAACCCACCGATCGTGATTGTGTTTGGATCGAGTTTAAGACTCTCATGTTAGAGAGGTATTATCCGGCTCCACTTCGTGAAGCCAAGTTGTCGGAGGTTTTGAACCCCGAATCATGAGAACGAGGGTGTTATTGTTATTCTTTGAGAAGTTTCAAGGACTTTTTGATTTACTTCATCATTATCCGTCTTGAGGCGGATAAGATCAAGTATTTTAACAAGAGTTTGAACCCGCGGTTGAGAATACAGTTGTTCAATCACAATTGTAGTTCACTTGGCGAATTCATCGAGAAGGCTCTTGGAGCAGAGCTTTCGATCGAAGGGCTTACTCAGAAGGATCCTTCATTTTCTTCTGGTGAGAGGACTAGGATGCCGATTCGTTCAGAGGGACATCGAGCTTCGACGTCCAAGAGGTCATTTTCTAGTCGGCTTCGTACTGGGAAAGTATTTTCTTCTCAGGCGACGAGTTCGACTGTTATTTGTTTTAATTGTGATTCAGCGGGGCATGTGAGTACTCGATGTACGGTGCCAGCTATTATTTATTTTCTGTGTCGGAGGTGGGGACACCTTCAGAATACTGCATGAGTTCTAGTGCCAGTAGGTCTCGAGAGAGCTCATGGGCCTCGAGAGATTTTGTCACTTCAGTCCGTACTTCATCCAAGGGGTCATATCGGGCTTCGAGAGCCAGAGGTATGGACACCCGAGGGGGAGTAGCGAGTTCAGATTTGGGTCTTCCTCGAGTCGATGAGATCGAGGAGCTCGATGATCTGGAGGATGTTGATTCCGGGTACATTTGAGATGTAACCTTGATTTGTATTTTCCTTGTCTTTCGGATTGATGTTTGACTCGGTCTGTATTTTATTATTGTGGTTGCGAACCATTTATGGCTGATCTTTCTTGTTATCATTATATCTGAGAATCTTGACACTTGAGTCATTTGAGGTGATTTTCTTTCTTTTTGGTCCTGTACCCGAGATTTTTGTGATGATCTGGGTAATCGTTCATTGTGATTCGAGACATCAAGTCGTGAGGACTTGGGTGCACGTTCGATATAGTCCCGAGGACTATGTCTGTGTTGTTATTTTTCTTTTGTGGTGCGACTTCCTGGCTGGTCTCTAGCAGGAGAGTCATGATTCGGCTAATCTCGCATTTGATTAAGTGTCTTTATCACTTGATTTTTTTCGCCTTGTTCGAGCAGATGAGACGTGGGGACCCGTGGGGTCGGCCCGATTGCTTAGGCGGAATTGCTCGTATTGAGGAGTATTCTGGAGATGTTGTTTTCTTATCCTGATGGATAGTCCGTGCCCCGACTTAGGCGCCACGAGTTTCGGGACGAAACTCTTTTTAAGGGGGGGAGTATGTAATATCCGGGGGTAATTTTTTTTTTTTCGTGTTACTGTTGAGTTGTACGTATTCATTTGGAATTATACAAGTGTTGTTGTTTGGACCAATACAATAAAATATTTCGGGATCGAAATATTTATTCTGGTCGTCGGTTTGGTTTCGTCGTTTGGTTGTTGTTTGGCGAGTTTGGAATTTTGGCTAAGTTTATAGCCATAGCGTACGCTACCTGTGTAGCATTTCGTACGCTAATTTGTTGCGATTACGTACGTTACGTCCTGAGGTTTTCGTACGTAATGCATGGTAGGTGGTGGGAACCTTCCTCGTGGTCAACTTTCGGGGCGAGGGTATCTTTAGGGTATCATTTATATATATATATATATATTATATATATATATATATATACGCTCATCATTGACTCCCTCACGTGAAACCCCCCTCATCTCTTCCATTTCATGCCATGTTATATATATATATAATATAATCATCACCCTCAATCATCATCTCTCCCTCTCTCTTTTCTTTTTTCTTCTTCCTCCCTCATCATCTTTCTCTCGCCAGCTCTCTCTCCCTTCTCTCCGTCATTTTTTTTCGGCAAGGCGGAAGCTCGAGGACGGGCCGGTTTCTCCATTTTTTCCGGCGAGATAGAGTTCGGCGTCGGCAGGCAGCTCACGACCGGAGCTCGGCGACGGCCTGGTCGGAATTTCCGAACCGGAAGGCTGCAAGCCCGGTCGACGTGTTCAGATTTTTCTTCTTTTCCGGCGAGACGGAGGTGCACCAGCTTCTCCATTTTTTTTTTCGGCGACCGGAGGTAGGGCCGACGTCTCTGGCGGCGACTGGAGCTCGGCGGCGGCCGATCGGAATTTCCGAACCGGAAGGCATTATAAAACCGGTCGATCTGAACTGTTCCGGCATTCTTTTCTTCCGGCGAGGCGGAGCTCGAGCATCCGGCGTCTTCATGGTTTCCGGCCATGGATGCAGAACTCCATTTTTTCCGGCGAAGGTTGCCCGGCCGATCGACTTTTCCGGGTAAGCCTTTGTGTTGTGTGTTGTGTGTGTTATATATATATACTGTTATATATATATACTGTGTGTAAGCTGTAATATGTATATATATATATGGCGTGATGTGTGTGTGTGTTGTGATGTGCAGATGTGTTATGTATATTATATATATATGTAATAGATGTGTGTGTGTGTTAGTGTGTGCAGCGTGAGTTGTATGTGTGTGTGTTGTGTGTTTTATGTATATGTATATATATAATAAAGCTGTGATATATATATATATGTGTTTAGTGTGCAGTGTGTGTAGTGTTAGTATATATATATATATTTATATATATATATATATATATTGTGAGTTGTATTGTATATATGTTATATATATATGTAATATATATATTATATATATACGTATGTATACGGATAAATACGAGTATAGTATGTGTTCGTGTTGGAATCGGAATTATCTATTGTGTCGTTTTCGATCGATATCGTGTTATCGAATGAATTGTATTTCATTCAAGGTTGTTCGAGTGCTTGTGATTGTCGGAGGACGTGTTGATCGATTCGTGATAGGACGTTGATCGTGGAAGGACTTTCTCGCCTTCGGTTTGAGGCAAGTTTTATACTTGTACTGGTCAATGAGATTAATGTTATCATGTATGTGTATGAATGTGTGTATCATTTCGAGACTTGGTCTCTTTGTGATTTTGTTGATATCAGGGGATTGTTTGATACGATACCCTTCGGCAAATTATGCCAAATATTATTGTTGTTCGTAAGTGGCCGATTTAAGGCATTGCGGTACTTGTTGATAATATTGTTGTCGATAGCCGGTTCGCGGTATCGACATATCGATTTTTATTGTTGATTGATGTTTCTTCGAGATATTGTTGTCGATAGCCGGTTCGCGGCATCGACATATCGATTGTTATTATTGATTGACGTTCCATCAAGATATTTTTTTGTGAATCGTCGTTATTGATATCAGTGTTTTTCTATTGATGTCGTTTTGGCCAATTGAAGGCATCGACGTATTCGATTATCATCTTCGTTATCGGTAACCGATTAAAGGTGCCGAGACATCCGTTGTATAATTGTTATCGGTTAACCGTTCTGAAGGTAATCGATATATTGAATTGGGATTATCAAAGATAATTCCCATCCGTTGTATAATTATTATCGATTGTCCGCTCTAACGGTAATCGATATATTGAATTGGGATTATCAAATATAATTTCCACCCGTTGTCAAAAAGATAATTCCCATCCATTGTATAATTGTTATCGATTGGCCATTCTACGGTAATCGAAGTATTGAATTGGGATTATCAACGATAATTCCCATCCGTTGAATTATTATTGTCGTGTTGACCGATTCCAGGCAGCACACTATTATTCTTGTAAACTCGGTAATTTTGTGATCGTTGAAGGTTGAGGATTTTCCCGAACTGTTGTGTTGTGATCGTTGTTCATTGGTCCTTAGGGATTTTGATCCGGGATGGTTGTTTCAACATTGTCGGTCGTGTCGATCTTTCATTATTCGCGTCATCGTTCACTTGGTGAGTCGTATGATTTGTTTTGGATGTCTTATCCTTTGAGTTTCGTTGTCATGTTGTATCGTGACATATCCGAATCATATCTGCGTGCCGATTGGTTATTGTGTAGGATTTTTAGCCGTGCACACGATGGTCATGCGTGGATATCACCACATTGGACCGCACACGAGACGTTACTTCGTGAGGCTAATTAGGTACATTGTCCCACGTATATTTCTCGGATTCCGTATACGGGTGGACATGTGCACGGACACATTTCGGATCGGGCGTCTTGTGATGTCCATCTTGAGCCATAATGTTAATCGTTCACAGACCATGTATGATTGGATGTGTTCGATATTTTGTGATCGATTGTTTCATACGCCCGAGGGGTATGTTCGATAATGTGTTTGTTTCTTTGAGATCTATTGTGATGATTTACGCTTTCTGTTCGGCTTTCGTGCCATCATGATATTTTTACGGCTGTTCGGCTTTCGTGCCATCATGATATTTTGGCAATTCGGTGAGGGCTTGTGCCATTGTGATGTAACGGTATTTCCGCTTGAGCCTTCGGGCATTGTGATCCTTATTTATTTCGCGTTGGATTGATTTACCTTCGGGTAATGTATTGTTGTGTTCTATATTGATGATTCGCCGTTGGGCACTTATGTTCTAACCTATTGAGCAGGTATTGATCGTATGCCATGGGCATAGTGTTCCACGAATGCTCGATTCTTACTTTGGTTTGTGAGCATCTCGTACTACCATTGTTGTACTGTTTATTCTGCCTTTGGATGCATATCATGTTGTGCATGTACTTGATATTCATTATACTGGATGGCTGACCCCGTGGGGGCGGAACATGTTTTCATGTTTTAGGTACTTGCGAGGAAGGAGTTGAGACACAGGGGCATGACAAGGGCGACGAGGCATTCGAACGATACTAGTCCTAGATATTTTGGTGTTCATGTTGGTCAGACAGTTGGAGTACTCCATTTTTGTTCAGTCGTTGTCATTTTGTATTATCCGAGCAAGGCTCGTGAACGTTGTTGTATTTTTATTTTGGCCATGTAGGCCCATCCTTGTCGTTGAAATTCCATATCGGAATAGTATGTCGGACGTCATAGTAGGGTCTGTGATTTCCTATTTTGGTCAGTTTGTTGTATTTTAGTCGTGTTCGCCTGGTGGATCACCTGAGGTGGGGTCCACGGCACTGTAATAACCCAATGGGATTTGGGGGTGTTACAGTACGTATATATACATCCACATAAACTCATACACTTCGACAACAATGATCTCACGCAGTTACAATTCGTATATCGAGGTACTTGCCTTGGTAATACGACGCGAAGGAGACGACGAAGGAATAGGTTTCGGTCCAAACAATCCTCTCAAATCCGACCCTAACACAATAATGATATACAATCAATCTCAAGATCATGAATACGAAGAAATTACTCCTAGTTCTACCCGTTGGGACAATTCATCGAACACCAAGAGTGCGTAGGGAAGTGAAATCGGTTAACGGTGAATTAACGGAATTTCATCCCAACCAAAAACAAGAAAACCAAGGGTCACGAGAGTACTATCAAAATCTAACAACAACATCGGTTAATTCGGATTAAAACACAAGATCACCACCAAACCCTCCCCAAAAATCATACTAGGGTTAAAGGGGTTCTTACCTCTTGAAGATTCAAGCCCTATAATCCGAAGAACACGTGCTAGATCCACAATCCGAGCTACACGATCGAAGGAAGATGAAGAAAAACACACAATCAAAAGGGTAGATGGAGAAGAAATCCCCCTCTCAACCCTCTCTCTCGCGCACGGTTGGAGAAAAGGAGGAAATGAGCGAATCTCGCCGAAAACACATGATTATAGCGCCGACCGCATTGTGTGCCGCGGCTCACGACCAGGCCGCGGCACAGGGCCAAAATTGCGCCCGGTGGTCGCTGACCGCTCGTTGTGCCGCGGCTCATTAGGAGTGTGCCGCGGCTCGGACTCGGCATGTGCCGCGGCATCACGGATCCGTGCCGGGCACGCGGCAGAGAGGTTTTAGCCGGCAGTGCCACACGGTGTGCCGCGGCCGGACAAGTGTGCCGCGGCACCGACTGTGTGCCGCGGCGCACAATCCTTGTGCCGCGGCACACGCATGCTGCCGGCCAACAATCTGGGTAGTATGTGTGCCGCGCGCACAATCCTTGTGCCGCGGCTCATACCCCTCGGGTCCCAAAATGACGAAAATGATCCTAAAGAGAATAAAAGCAATAGGAATCGATATTTGGGCAACAATAACACGAAATGGAAGTACGGAACCCCAAAACGATCTGAGGTACACAACCAAAGTTGAACAAGGAACAAATTCCCTAAATTTCTAGGAAATTACAAAAACGGCCCAAACATCCGAAAATCACGACACAACGTCGGATTAACCATCCGAAACTCACAACATGCTCTAATCAAGCATACTAACTCATGGAAGTAAGAAAGTGACGGAATCGAACGAGTTTAAGGAGAATCGAATACGCATGAGACAAAATATACCACAAGATGAAATTACGTAAAAGCATCATCGAGACCCGTCTAAGCGGAGAAGCTCCAAGAACAAAATAGGTTCAGAATTCCAAAACAGTGCCAAGCGAGTTATCCGAAACGAATATACACTGAAAATAGAAATTATTAAAAATAGAAAACGCGGATATTACACTGGATACATCATTTTAATGATAAATGTATATATAATATATTAGTTTGTTTATTGTACACGACCTTAGAAGAAGATGCTTCGTGCTGGGAAAGCATCTTCTTCTAGGTCATTTTTCAATTCCGGTTATTTTTGAATTTTGTCGGTTGTGCAGGTCATTTTGTTCTGTGGACGATTTCTTGGTCCGGCATGATAGACTGAGTTGTGATATTCGTCGGGTACGACTTTTCGTTTCGTAAGTCGAGCTAATCGTATCTCCTATTTTGTTATTATTCGTCTTCTTCCGGATCATTGTTGTGGTCCTATCGTAATTTTCAGTTCGTATCGGAGTCGTTTTGCAACCGGAGGTTTGCCGGCCGGACCTATACGAAACGGCGGTGAAAACGGTGCTGCCGAGCGCCGTGTCCTACGCCGGGTTGGCGAGGACTAGCAGGTCTGCCGAGACAAGACCGAGAACCCGCGCCAGTTTTGCGCCGGGTGATGCGCCGTGTCTGACACGACTGAGACACACGCGCAGGCGTTTTGCGTCGGGTGTTGTGCCGTGTTGGTCAGGTCACACACTGACCCGCAACTCGGTGGTAGACACGGCGCTGGTCTGGGCCGTTTGTTGTGCCGTGTTCTGCATGGGTATAAATATGGCAGGACAGTCGGGTTTACACCCATTTTTCCCATTTCTTCCTTACCTTTCTGTAGCTGGGGCTTGGAGGGCACGAGGAGATATTGTTCCACTGTAAATTCATGAAATTCCTGAGTCCATAACATCGATTAATCCTTCCATAACTTGCTCTGATCGATCGAATCAGGGTAAGTTTTCTTAAAATCTTGTTTTGGGGATTTCGTCCGATTTGTCCATTTAATCCGTATTAACTTAGAATAGTGTTGGATTGATGATTGTTAAGCTATATTATATCGAATTCATTGTTGTTCCACGGTTGGATTGCCGAGGATTCGTCGTTTTATTGAGTATCTTATCGACGCCTTGAAGGTGTTCGATAAAATGTCACAAAGGGGATTTGGGAGTTCTATGATTATTCTTCCTCGTTCGACCGTTAATTTATTGATGGCATGATGTTAGGGTCAGGTTCCTTGCGAAGAAGTCGAGTCGGAACTCTTCTGTTCGTCATTTTCTTCAAGCTTCCCGATCGATCGTGTTATTATTGTTCCGCCCGGAGAATTATAGGTGTCCGTGGTTCCCGACTGAGCCGTGTTCGTCGGAGTGTCCGGTATCGATTATCGAGGTAAGTATCTTGCCATACACTACTTGTTTTGTGAATATAATAGTTGGTAATTTACGATATGTGCTAAATGCATTTTTTAAATAACTTTCAAAAGAATCGGTATATTTACGATCACGATTTTCTTTAGAGATAACTCGTATGTTCCATGAATTAATATGCTTAATTGAATAAGTGTGTTAGTGTTAGGAGTAGGAACGCCTTACTTTCGTGTGATGCCATTTTATGTGATTATGTCGTGATAAATTTAAAGTTCTAACCTTTTGTTAAGATGTGTGCTTGGAGACGTATGGTTGTCGATGATCTTGCGATGTTGTGTTATAAATGTTGTAACTCCTTTATGAGGAGGTTGTGCCATTCGGTGTGGTTGGAAAGGTATTCTATCTCGTTGCTATGTGTTGTTGTTAGTTTCACCATTGAATTCTTGAGTTGATGGTATTGTTTCTCGGTAAGTGAGTATGTGTCGGTCAATATGGCCATTCTAGCAAGGTACCTTGACTATATATATTTTGTGTGTTTGACCTTTGAGAGTTGTGGTTTTGTAATATGTGAGTTGTTCTTCCACCCGGGGATGGGATGTGTGGCCTATGGGGGCCGATACTAATGGGTACGGCTACGGAAGTGGACTTGGGTGCGTGTGTTGTTGTTTTCCACCCGGGGATGGTCCGACGGGGCCCCTGGGGGCCGATACTAATGGGTACGGCCGCAGAAGTGGTTTCCCACCCGGGGATGGTCCGACGGGGCCTCTGGGGGTAATGGGTATGGCCACGGGTTACCAGGTATGGTTTTTCGTGATGTTGATGTTGATGTTTTGACTATTTATTGTGATATGTCCGGAGTATCACAATGCTTTATGCTCGGGGTCGAGATACATTATATATCGAGTCTTGGTGTTTGGCTAGAATGGCATAAGAATAATGTATTATGTGTAATGTGTCCTTGTAAGTGAATTGAAGTGGATGATCGGGTCGTGGACCCTCTGTTTTGTGATTGGAATGGTTGGGTTGTGGACCCCGTGTTTTGTTAACGGATTTGCATTTTGAGAAATGAACTTTGGGGTTGTGACCCTAAGTGGCTTTCGAGCAATTAAGAACTTTTCAACTTCAAATGTTTTCAAAACTCCCGAGATTTGGAAGTGTTTTCAAAGTGTCTACTTGCTTCGTTTCTACTTTCAAGACTAGAACTATTGTAACTGAATTAAATATCTCGGGAAGCCTTTCATTGTATTCTCGGAATGTGTTGTATATGGCTCGTATTTGCACTTTATACTTGCACTAGCGAAACAATAGAGTTTTGCTAACCCTCGAGTAATCAGGGGGTGGATATCTGTATTGTGTCCAGGTACATGCAGGTTTTTGGGAGCAAGTCATGGGATCGGTACGAGGGATGATGAAAGACGAATGATACTAATCACACGAAGGCCAGTTTTGGGTTCAGTTAGTCAGAGTCCATTGTATTGTCTTTTCCGCTGTCAAATTGTTTGTTGTTTTAAAGTATTTTACCCTTGCGTGGGTATGAGTCTGGATGGGATTATGTATTTTGATTTGTAAGTCAGTGATGAGAGACCAAATCGGTCTAATGGTTCGTGATTTTGCCACGTCGGCATGTAATGTATTATGTTGATTCAGTGTATAGCCTAGTAGATCTTCATGGAGGAGGTCTGCGGCGTGTAATATTCCTGGTTTGATTCTGGGGGTGTTACAGAACAATCCCAAACAACAGCTATATCTTTGATGATCGTTCTCTATATGATGTGCTGTTTGCATTGAGGACTTAGTAAATTCGCCTGGATACTGCTGTATGTTCACGAAATATACTGCTTTTTAATAGCTAAATTGTCAGAGTAATCTGTCAGAGTATGCGCGAGAATGAATAACACTTCGTGAGCAATGTCCTCTTGCTTGGGGCTATTTATAACCTTGGAAATGTATCCGTTATAAATGTAGTCGTTGCTGGTTGGAGAGATGTTGATGTCTCTGTTTGGCGGCTGCTGAATGTTTGAATTAAAGTAGATCACATTTAATGCTTCAGACATCCTTTCTGTCTTTGCATTAAATGGTCTTCAGAGGGTTCAGACTTGTCTCTCTCCAGCCGCATTAAATGCTTTCCTATCAGCAATAAATACTACTTTTAACCGTGAATACTTTATGAATAAATAATATTTATCTCACAACGGTTTAAAGCTTTTTCCCTTCAGTCATGTTGGATGTGTTTTACTTTTCCTAAGTAAAACATCGACAGTCTGACTGCTGTATCGAACGTACTATTTCTCTTGCTGTATTAAGTACGCTCTGTAGGATGGACTCTGTAGAAGATCTCTTTGTTGTATGGACGGACTGTTTGGAGAATCCTAACGGCTTCCCTACTTAACGATATTCCGACTTGTTTAAGACTTCTTTGCTGTATGTTGGCAATTATCAAAACATGAATATTTATCCTAACACGATGGAATCGAAACTAACTTCTGAAAAGAACAGAACCATTTTCTTTTAAATGATTCGAGTTCAATTCCTACTTTTTATTAATGAAAAATATCAAAAATGATTCAGATACATGTGTTTTCTATTAATTGATACTCCCTCCGTCCCCTAAAATCATTCAAAGTAATGTTATACGGGTCACCAAGAAATATATTTGATAATTAATATATTTAATTATATATAATTAGAAATTATGAAAAATAAATATTTTAAAAATATACATTATGATGAAGCTGACAAGATCTCATGTGATAATATTCTTACCTATATGTCAATAGTATAAAATGGTCAAATTTACCCAATTTTGACCAAATGAATAGTAATTGTAAATGATTTTATGGACGAATGAGTATATTTTCTTCAATGCCATATGCTTATTTGTGGCATAGAGTTTGAATTTTTATTATTTTCTTGCACTATCTGTTATTTGGATTTTTATTATTTTCTTACCTATATGTCTAGAACTCTTACGAACCACATAATCAAATCGAATTGAAATGATTCGAGTTAAAACAATGTTTATGCCTGTATTATGCAAACTCGAATTGGTCTTAAATAAAACGGTTTGAGTTAGATTATTGTAAATTTTTAAAGAACAGGGAAATCTGAGCCCTAAATCTTGGAATAAAAGTTATTCAAATTGTTTTAAGTTTGTCTAAACCATGTGAATGTTTTTATTCTAGGTAAAATATTTATTTTCTCGCAGAACGACAATGTTAACATATTGTTGAAGAACACTCGATTTAAGATATTTTCTATATCATGAAGAAACTGTTGAAGAATCATCAACCATTAGGGGAGTTTAGTACTCCACCAGCGGGATAGATAATAGATTTCCAAATTGGATGTATGTCGTTTTTCCTTTGTTCATTATTTCTTCCATCTAGATTTTCCTTTTCTCTTCGTTGAAGTCCCCCTTTTTTTCTTTCATTTCCCTTATTTCATCTAGTTCTTCATGAAATTATTGAGATTTTTTAGTTTTTTGGGCGGTTTTGGAGAGTGAAACAATTTATATATTTTGCTTCAGTTGAGGGGCACGAGATATCTTGATGCTTTTGGTGAGATAGTATCACGCCCCCAAACCGGGATTGAACGAGAACACGACAGTTCACGTAATAATTAACATTTGTGATAATAAAATTCCAGTTTGGGAGAAATGAATGAAGAACTAGAATGTAAGTATACTAGGATGTAGTACTATTGCGACTTTTTAGACATCTTTCGAGTAATTTCGGCATAATTCATTTGTTACCTCCCCAATCACCTCGATTCTTTAAAAATGGGATAAATTAATCAAAAAGCTACACTACTAGGTGGTTAGGATTATATTTGTTAATTTTGTGAGGTCGAATATTTTAAACGTTTGGCCTTAACGTCCCGACAGACTTTTTTCTCTCTATTTTAGGTCATATCTCCTAGGTTATTAGTCCGAACCGATTTTTCTTTCACCGTTAGTATTATTATCTCAAGAGAATCAAGAAACATTGATAAAATCACATTGCCCGTCTGGTCGAGAAAATGAGATTTTTCAAAGGGGGTAGTACACAGAAATCGGTCAAAATCGGCCCGGAATGAAAGTTCTATTTTTTGAGCGTGAAGTATGGCAATATGAATACAAGATTACCGATAGTGAAATTTTCCACTTTTCATGTCTTTATCATGTATAAATTGTCACAATAATGCCCCGGGGTAAGAAAAATATGTAAGCCCTTTACTTCATTCGAGCTTTGAACTTTTTCAGTGTCGAATATTTCTAATGTGACTTCCTAGGATGTAGTACTATGAATAAGCTTTCCAGTGGCATAATAATTGAGCAAATCGGACAATTAACAAAGAAGTTATGGTCAAAACAGTGGACATGTCACGGCGTCCTAGCTAATGTGACTCTTTAGACATCTTTCGAGTATTTTGGGCATAAATCATTCTTTACCTCCCCAATCACCTGGATTCTTTCACCATTAGACAACTTAACCAAAAATCTACAAGGATTACATTTGTTAATTTTGTAAGGTCGGATATTTTAACCGTTTGACTGTAACGTCCCGACAGGCTTTTTTTCTATTTTGTGCATGTCTCCTTAGGTATTTGTACAAACCACTTATTCCTTTAAAGGGGGGATATTTTGGATTTGGACTTTCTAGGATGTAGTACTATGAACAAGCTTTCCAATGGCGTAAGAATCGAGCAAATCGGACAAGTAACGAAGAAGTTATGGTCAAAACAGTGGACAGGTCACGGCGTCTTAGCTAATGCGACTTTTTAGACATCTTTCGAGTAATTTCGGCATAATTCATTTGTTACCTCCCCAATCACCTCGATTCTTTAAAAATGGGATTAATTAATCAAAAAGCTACACTACTAGGTGGTTAGGATTATATTTGTTAATTTTGTGAGGTCGAATATTTTAAACGTTTGGCCTTAACGTCCGTGAGCTTTTACTCTCTATTTTAGGCCATATCTCCTAGGTTATTAGTCCGAACCGATTTTTCTTTCACCGTTAGTATTATTATCTCAAGAGAATCAAGAAACATTGATAAAATCACATTGCCCGTCTGGTCGAGAAAATGAGATTTTTCAAAGGAGGTAGTACACAGAAATCGGTCAAAATCGGCCCGGAATGAAAGTTCTATTTTTTGAGCGTGAAGTATGTCAATATGAATACAAGATTACCGATAGTGAAATTTTACACTTTTCATGTCTTTATCATGTATAAATTGTCACAATAATGCCCCGGGGTAAGAAAAATATGTAAGCCCTTTACTTCATTCGAGCTTTGAACTTTTTCAGTGTCGAATATTTCTAATGTGACTTCCTAGGATGTAGTACTATGAATAAGCTTTCCAGTGGCATAATAATTGAGCAAATCGGACAATTAACAAAGAAGTTATGGTCAAAACAGTGGACATGTCACGGCGTCCTAGCTAATGCGACTCTTTAGACATCTTTCGAGTATTTTGGGCATAAATCATTCTTTACCTCCCCAATCACCTGGATTCTTTCACCATTAGACAACTTAACCAAAAATCTACACTAGTAGGTGGTCAGGATTACATTTGTTAATTTTGTAAGGTCGGATATTTTAACCGTTTGACTGTAACGTCCCGACAGGCTTTTTTTCTATTTTGTGCATGTCTCCTTAGGTATTTGTACAAACCACTTATTCCTTTAAAGGGGGGATATTTTGGATTTGGACTTTCTAGGATGTAGTACTATGAACAAGCTTTCCAATGGCGTAAGAATCGAGCAAATCGGACAAGTAACGAAGAAGTTATGGTCAAAACAGTGGACATGTCACGGCGTCTTAGCTAATGCGACTTTTTAGACATCTTTCGAGTAATTTCGGCATAATTCATTTGTTACCTCCCCAATCACCTCGATTCTTTAAAAATGGGATTAATTAATCAAAAAGCTACACTACTAGGTGGTTAGGATTATATTTGTTAATTTTGTGAGGTCGAATAATTTAAACGTTTGGCCTTAACGTCCGTGAGCTTTTTCTCTCTATTTTAGGTCATATCTCCTAGGTTATTAGTCGAACCGATTTTTCTTTCACCGTTAGTATTATTATCTCAAGAGAATCAAGAAACATTGATAAAATCACATTGCCGTCAGTCGAGAAAATGAGATTTTTCAAAGGAGGTAGTACAGAAATCGGTCAAAATCGGCCGGAATGAAAGTTCTATTTTTGAGCGTGAAGTATGGCAATATGAATACAAGATTACCGATAGTGAAATTTTACACTTTTCATGTCTTTATCATGTATAAATTGTCACAATAATGCCCAGGGTAAGAAAAATATGTAAGCCCTTTACTTCATTCGAGCTTTGAACTTTTCAGTGTCGAATATTTCTAATGTAACTTCCTAGGATGTAGTACTATGAATAAGCTTTCGGTGGCATAATAATTGAGCAAATCGGACAATTAACAAAGAAGTTATGGTCAAAGCAGTGGACATGTCACGGCGTCTAGCTAATGCGACTCTTTAGACATCTTTCGAGTATTTTGGGCATAAATCATTCTTTACCTCCCCAATCACTGGATTCTTTCACCATTAGACAACTTAACCAAAAATCTACACTAGTAGGTGGTCGATTACATTTGTTAATTTTGTAAGGTCGGATATTTTAACCGTTTGGTATAACGTCCGACAATTTTTTCTATTTTGTGCATGTCTCCTTAGGTATTTGTACAAACCACTTATTCCTTTAAAGGGGGGATATTTTGGATTTGGACTTTCTAGGGTGTAGTACTATGAACAAGCTTTCCAATGGCGTAAGTGTAATACCCGGTTGTGAATTCATTTATTTTCATTCAGTAACTGTCACTCAGAATTTTTTTCACTCAGTAATAATCATTCATCATTCATATTCAGTCAACTATGTTCACCTTTCGGCGTATTTTGGGATCATCACTATTTGCGATCGAGCCGAGATTATTGTCATCATCATCATCATGTTTTGATTTTCAGTTTGAGAGGTAGCGCACGCTACACATTGTAGATAGCGCGCGCTAATGAGGTGCATGTAACGCACGCAATGATTCAGTACTAGCGCACGCTAGCGCAAGTGAGGCAGACAGTCCAGAAGGTACTGGGCTGATTTGGGAAATTCGTAGCGCACGCTACGAGTGGTAAGTAGCGTACGCTAACTATGCGGGTAACACACGCTAAGACTTCAGAGTAGCGCACGCTAGCGCGCTCGAGCAGAAGGGCGATGAGTTACGGACTCCGAGGATTTTGGATATCAACTATCGTGTAACGCACGCTAACTTAAGGTTAACGTACTCTAAGGTGAGTCTGTTTGCGCTAGCTACCAAAGGTACTTAGCGCAGGCTATCGATTCAGTCGAAGTCTTGGACTACCCGGTACGCGTTAGCGCACGCTAACATCGGGAGTTAGCGCGCGCTAAAGCGGGACGATATATATAGGGCGATTTGGTCCAACCTTCGTCATTTCGTCATTTCTCTATCATTTCGGACGAGCTCGGGCGATTCGAAAAGGTCTTTTCGAGCTACAATCATCTAGCATCATCTTCAACCTTCTAAGTTGGATTAATCATCATCTAAATCAGTTTCATCACTCCAAAGCAAGGTAATGATTCTTGGATCTAGAATTTCGGATCTTGGGTGTTTTGCTTTCGATCTCTTCGTGTTAAATCGATATTATGTTGGAATATGTTAGATATGGATTATCTATCTTGGATACATGTATTTCTACGGATTCATTGGTGTAATTTTCGGAATTTGTGAATAATTGAGGAATTGTTCAAGAACCCTTACGGGTTGACTTTGGAATTTTGGGGGTTTTCGACTAAATGTTGTTGAAATATCGTTCTAAGTATTCCTATTGGATTATTGATAGTATTCATGAGTTTTTGTGGTTTTGAATCATTCATTGGGAGTTGGTTTCGGATGTAAATGAGTTTTGGTTGTAAACAATTGGAGATTGTTTACAACGCGTTTGTTTAAATGCCCCAATGAGTTTCGGGTATTGTTGTATCGACTTTTGAGTTGGTTGTGATCATGCTTGATTCATGTATTAAGAGAATTGTTGGTATTCATGTTGTTTAAGGTTGTTCGAGCGGCCGATAATTTCATTGAGGACGTTGATCGTGGAAGTACCTTCTCGCCTTCGGTTTGAGGCAAGTTTTATACTTGTACTGGTCAATGAGCTAATGTCATCATGTATGTGTATGAATGTGTTGTATCATTCCGAGACTTAGTCTCTTCATGAATTCATTGATATCAAGAGATCGTTCGATACGATACCTTTCGGCAATTTTGCCAAATGTTATTGTTGTTCGTTAACGGCCGATTCAAGGCATTGTGATACTCATTATTAATGTCATTGTCGATAGCCGGTTCGCGGTATCGATGTATCGATTGTTGTTAATATAGATGTCAATTTAAGATATCGTTGAGATCATTGTTATTCCTGTTCGGATTGTCATTAAAACCATGCAGCCGATTTAAGGCATTGGCTTACTCATTTCTCATCTTCGTAAAGTGAACCGATTAAAGGTGCCGAGGCATCCTTCATATCATTGTTATCGAATTGCCCTTCTCAGGTAAATCAAAATGTTCAATCATTCACTAAATCATTGTTATCGATTGACCTTTCTAAGGCAATCGAGGTATTCACTCATTCATCGTATCATTGTTATCGATTGGCCGTTCTCAGGCAAATCGAAGTGTTCAATCATTTATGGTATCATTGTTGTCGATTGACCGTTTTAGGCAATCGAGGTATTAAATCATCCGCTGCATCATTGTTGTCGATTGACCGTTTTAGGCAATCGAGGTATTAAATCATCCGCTGCATCATTGTTGTCGGTTGGCCGTTCTAAGGCAATAGAGGTGTTAATTTGGGACTGTCAAGGACGGTGTCTATCCGTGTGTTACTATCATCGTGTTGGCCGACTCAAGGCAGCACACTATCATTCATTGTGATACGGCTGGATGCCGTGGCCCGCCCTAATTGTGATACGGTGGATGCCGTGGCTTCGCCCTAATTGTGATACGGTGGATGCCGTGGCCGGCCCTCATTGTGATACGGCTTCGTGCGTGACTTGACCCTCATTGTGATACGGCCGTGCCGTGGCTTCGCCCTCATTATTCTGACTTAGTGTTTGACTTCAGTGTTTGTGATATTTGTTAATTTCCATTGAATGACTTTCGTGCCTTTATTATTGTCTGGTAATTTCATTGGAGCCTTCGGGCATTGTGATTCATAATTAATTCGATCTGGTTTGGTTCATGTCTTGTCATTCATTGTGGTATTACGTGATTTTGATTCGCGTCGGGCACTTATGTTCTAACTCGTCAATGTATTAATAGTATGCCGTGGGCATAGTATTGCACGAATGCTTGGTTCTTACCATGGTTTGTGAGCATTTCGTATTATTATCATCATTGTACCATTTCATTCTGCCTTTGGATGCATATCATGTCATACATGTATTTGATGTTCATTATCTGGATGACTGACCCCGTGGGGGCGGAACATGTTTTTCATGTTTTAGGTGCTTGCGAGGAGAGAGTTGAGACACAGGGGCATGATGATGGCGACGAGGCATTCAAGCGATACTAGTACGAGTTGTTCATTGTCGGTCAGTCGGTTGGAGTGTACTCCAATCTTGTCAGTGTTGTCGTGTTGTATTACCCGAACAGATGTTCGTGGATGTTGTTGTATTTCATTTTGGCCATGTAGGCTACTTTTGTCGTTAAAATTCCTTATCGGAATATTGTGTCGGATATCATGGTAGGGACTATGATTTTCCCTTGTTGTGTTAATTAATGTATTTTTAGTCATGTTCGCCTGGTGGATCTCCTGGCGTGGGGTCCACGGCACTGTAATAACCCAATAGGATTTGGGGGTGTTACAGTAGGAATCGAGCAAATCGGACAAGTAACGAAGAAGTTATGGTCAAAACAGTGGACATGTCACGGCGTCTTAGCTAATGCGACTTTTTAGACATCTTTCGAGTAATTTCGGCATAATTCATTTGTTACCTCCCCAATCACCTCGATTCTTTCAAAATGGGATAAATTAATCAAAAAGCTACACTACTAGGTGGTTAGGATTATATTTGTTAATTTTGTGAGGTCGAATATTTTAAACGTTTGGCCTTAACGTCCCGACAGGCTTTTTTCTCTCTATTTTAGGCCATATCTCCTAGGTTATTAGTCCGAACCGATTTTTCTTTCACCGTTAGTATTATTATCTCAAGAGAATCAAGAAACATTGATAAAATCACATTGCCCGTCTGGTCGAGAAAATGAGATTTTTCAAAGGGGGTAGTACACAGAAATCGGTCAAAATCGGCCCGGAATGAAAGTTCTATTTTTTGAGCGTGAAGTATGGCAATATGAATACAAGATTACCGATAGTGAAATTTTCCACTTTTCATGTCTTTATCATGTATAAATTGTCACAATAATGCCCCGGGGTAAGAAAAATATGTAAGCCCTTTACTTCATTCGAGCTTTGAACTTTTTCAGTGTCGAATATTTCTAATGTGACTTCCTAGGATGTAGTACTATGAATAAGCTTTCCAGTGGCATAATAATTGAGCAAATCGGACAATTAACAAAGAAGTTATGGTCAAAACAGTGGACATGTCACGGCGTCCTAGCTAATGCGACTCTTTAGACATCTTTCGAGTATTTTGGGCATAAATCATTCTTTACCTCCCCAATCACCTGGATTCTTTCACCATTAGACAACTTAACCAAAAATCTACACTAGTAGGTGGTCAGGATTACATTTGTTAATTTTGTAAGGTCGGATATTTTAGCTTAGTTTGGTAACGTCCGGCAGTCTTTTTTCTATTTTGTGCATGTCTCCTTAGGTATTTGTACAAACCACTTATTCCTTTAAAGGGGGGATATTTTGGATTTGGACTTTCTAGGATGTAGTACTATGAACAAGCTTTCCAATGGCGTAAGAATCGAGCAAATCGGACAAGTAACGAAGAAGTTATGGTCAAAACAGTGGACATGTCACGGCGTCTTAGCTAATGCGACTTTTTAGACATCTTTCGAGTAATTTCGGCATAATTCATTTGTTACCTCCCCAATCACCTCGATTCTTTCAAAATGGGATAAATTAATCAAAAAGCTACACTACTAGGTGGTTAGGATTATATTTGTTAATTTTGTGAGGTCGAATATTTTAAACGTTTGGCCTTAACGTCCCGACAGGCTTTTTTCTCTCTATTTTAGGCCATATCTCCTAGGTTATTAGTCCGAACCGATTTTTCTTTCACCGTTAGTATTATTATCTCAAGAGAATCAAGAAACATTGATAAAATCACATTGCCCGTCTGGTCGAGAAAATGAGATTTTTCAAAGGAGGTAGTACACAGAAATCGGTCAAAATCGGCCCGGAATGAAAGTTCTATTTTTTGAGCGTGAAGTATGTCAATATGAATACAAGATTACCGATAGTGAAATTTTACACTTTTCATGTCTTTATCATGTATAAATTGTCACAATAATGCCCCGGGGTAAGAAAAATATGTAAGCCCTTTACTTCATTCGAGCTTTGAACTTTTTCAGTGTCGAATATTTCTAATGTGACTTCCTAGGATGTAGTACTATGAATAAGCTTTCCAGTGGCATAATAATTGAGCAAATCGGACAATTAACAAAGAAGTTATGGTCAAAACAGTGGACATGTCACGGCGTCCTAGCTAATGCGACTCTTTAGACATCTTTCGAGTATTTTGGGCATAAATCATTCTTTACCTCCCCAATCACCTGGATTCTTTCACCATTAGACAACTTAACCAAAAATCTACACTAGTAGGTGGTCAGGATTACATTTGTTAATTTTGTAAGGTCGGATATTTTAACCGTTTGACTGTAACGTCCCGACAGGCTTTTTTTCTATTTTGTGCATGTCTCCTTAGGTATTTGTACAAACCACTTATTCCTTTAAAGGGGGGATATTTTGGATTTGGACTTTCTAGGATGTAGTACTATGAACAAGCTTTCCAATGGCGTAAGTGTAATACCCGGTTGTGAATTCATTTATTTTCATTCAGTAACTGTCACTCAGAATTTTTTTCACTCAGTAATAATCATTCATCATTCATATTCAGTCAACTATGTTCACCTTTCGGCGTATTTTGGGATCATCACTGTTTGCGATCGAGCCGAGATTATTGTCATCATCATCATCATGTTTTGATTTTCAGTTTGAGAGGTAGCGCACGCTACACATTGTAGATAGCGCGCGCTAATGAGGTGCATGTAACGCACGCAATGATTCAGTACTAGCGCACGCTAGCGCAAGTGAGGCAGACAGTCCAGAAGGTACTGGGCTGATTTGGGAAATTCGTAGCGCACGCTACGAGTGGTAAGTAGCGTACGCTAACTATGCGGGTAACACACGCTAAGACTTCAGAGTAGCGCACGCTAAGCGCTCGAGCAGGAAGGGCGGTGAGTTACGGACTCCGAGATTTTGGATATCAACTATCGTGTAACGCACGCTAACATAAGGTTAACGTACGCTAAGGTCAGCCGTTAGCGCACGCTACCAAAGGTACTTAGCGCACGCTAACGATTCGATCGAAGTCTTGGACTACCCGGTACAGCGTTAGCGCACGCTAACATCGGGAGTTAGCGCGCTAAAGCGGGACGATATATATAGGGCAGTTTGGTCCAACGTTCGTCATTTCTTCATTTCTCAATCATTTCGGACGAGCTCGGGCGATTCGTAAAGGTCTTTTCGAGCTACAATCATCTAGCATCATCTTCAACCTTCTAAGTTGGATTAATCATCATCTAAATCAGTTTCATCACTCCAAAGCAAGGTAATGATTCTTGGATCTAGAATTTCGGATCTTGGGTGTTTTGCTTTCGATCTCTTCGTGTTAAATCGATATTATGTTGGAATATGTTAGATATGGATTATCTATCTTGGATACATGTATTTCTACGGATTCATTGGTGTAATTTTCGGAATTTGTGAATAATTGAGGAATTGTTCAAGAACCCTTACGGGTTGACTTTGGAATTTTGGGGGTTTTTGACTAAATGTTGTTGAAATATCGTTCTAAGTATTCCTATTGGATTATTGATAGTATTCATGAGTTTTTGTGGTTTTGAATCATTCATTGGGAGTTGGTTTCGGATGTAAATGAGTTTTGGTTGTAAACAATTGGAGATTGTTTACAACGCGTTTGTTTAAATGCCCCAATGAGTTTCGGGTATTGTTGTATCGACTTTTGAGTTGGTTGTGATCATGCTTGATTCATGTATAAAGAGAATTGTTGGTATTCATGTTGTTTAAGGTTGTTCGAGCGGCCGATAATTTCATTGAGGACGTTGATCGTGGAAGTACCTTCTCGCCTTCGGTTTGAGGCAAGTTTTATACTTGTACTGGTCAATGAGCTAATGTCATCATGTATGTGTATGAATGTGTTGTATCATTCCGAGACTTAGTCTCTTCATGAATTCATTGATATCAAGAGATCGTTCGATACGATACCTTTCGGCAATTTTGCCAAATGTTATTGTTGTTCGTTAACGGCTGATTCAAGGCATTGTGATACTCATTATTAATGTCATTGTCGATAGCCGGTTCGCGGTATCGATGTATCGATTGTTGTTAATATAGATGTCAATTTAAGATATCGTTGAGATCATTGTTATTCCTGTTCGGATTGTCATTAAAAGCATGCGAGCCGATTTAAGGCATTGGCTTACTCATTTCTCATCTTCGTCGGCTTAGATTAAAGGTGCCGAGGCATCCTTCATATCATTGTTATCGAATTGCCGTTCTCAGGTAAATCAAAATGTTCAATCATTCACTAAATCATTGTTATCGATTGACCTTTCTAAGGCAATCGAGGTATTCACTCATTCATCGTATCATTGTTATCGATTGGACGTTCTCAGGCAAATCGAAGTGTTCAATCATTTATGGTATCATTGTTGTCGATTGACCGTTTTAGGCAATCGAGGTATTAAATCATCCGCTGCATCATTGTTGTCGATTGACCGTTTTAGGCAATCGAGGTATTAAATCATCCGCTGCATCATTGTTGTCGGTTGGCCGTTCTAAGGCAATCGAGGTGTTAATTTGGGACTGTCAAGGACGGTGTCTATCCGTGTGTTACTATCATCGTGTTGGCCGACTCAAGGCAGCACACTATCATTCATTGTGATACGGTGGATGCCGTGGCCGCCCTAATTGTGATACGGCCGATGCCGTGGCTTCGCCCTAATTGTGATACTGGCCGATGCCGTGGCTTCGCCCTCATTGTGATACGGCTTCGTGCCGTGACTTCGCCCTCATTGTGATACGGCTTCGCGCCGTGGCTTCGCCCTCATTGTTCTGACTTGGCCGCTTTGACTTCGTGTGTTTGTGATATTTGTTAATTTCCATTTGAATGACTTTCAGGCCTTTATTATTGTCCTGGTAATTTCATTGGAGCCTTCGGGCATTGTGATTCATAATTAATTCAGTCCTGGTTTGGTTCATGTCTTGTCATTCATTGTGGTATTCTGTGATTTTGATTCGCCGTCGGGCACTTATGTTCTAACCTGTCGAACAGGTATTAATAGTATGCCGTGGGCATAGTATTGCACGAATGCTTGGTTCTTACCTTGGTTTGTGAGCATTTCGTATTATTATCATCATTGTACCATTTCATTCTGCCTTTGGATGCATATCATGTCATACATGTATTTGATGTTCATTATCTGGATGACTGACCCCGTGGGGGCGGAACATGTTTTTCATGTTTTAGGTGCTTGCGAGGAGAGAGTTGAGACACAGGGGCATGATGATGGCGACGAGGCATTCAAGCGATACTAGTACGAGTTGTTCATTGTCGGTCAGTCGGTTGGAGTGTACTCCAATCTTGTCAGTGTTGTCGTGTTGTATTACCCGAACAGATGTTCGTGGATGTTGTTGTATTTCATTTTGGCCATGTAGGCTACTTTTGTCGTTAAAATTCCTTATCGGAATATTGTGTCGGATATCATGGTAGGGACTATGATTTTCCCTTGTTGTGTAAATTAATGTATTTTTAGTCATGTTCGCCTGGTGGATCTCCTGGCGTGGGGTCCACGGCACTGTAATAACCCAATAGGATTTGGGGGTGTTACAGTAAGAATCGAGCAAATCGGACAAGTAACGAAGAAGTTATGGTCAAAACAGTGGACAGGTCACGGCGTCTTAGCTAATGCGACTTTTTAGACATCTTTCGAGTAATTTCGGCATAATTCATTTGTTACCTCCCCAATCACCTCGATTCTTTCAAAATGGGATAAATTAATCAAAAAGCTACACTACTAGGTGGTTAGGATTACATTTGTTAATTTTGTGAGGTCGAATATTTTAAACGTTTGGCCTTAACGTCCCGACAGGCTTTTTTCTCTCTATTTTAGGCCATATCTCCTAGGTTATTAGTCCGAACCGATTTTTCTTTCACCGTTAGTATTATTATCTCAAGAGAATCAAGAAACATTGATAAAATCACATTGCCCGTCTGGTCGAGAAAATGAGATTTTTCAAAGGGGGTAGTACACAGAAATCGGTCAAAATCGGCCCGGAATGAAAGTTCTATTTTTTGAGCGTGAAGTATGGCAATATGAATACAAGATTACCGATAGTGAAATTTTCCACTTTTCATGTCTTTATCATGTATAAATTGTCACAATAATGCCCCGGGGTAAGAAAAATATGTAAGCCCTTTACTTCATTCGAGCTTTGAACTTTTTCAGTGTCGAATATTTCTAATGTGACTTCCTAGGATGTAGTACTATGAATAAGCTTTCCAGTGGCATAATAATTGAGCAAATCGGACAATTAACAAAGAAGTTATGGTCAAAACAGTGGACATGTCACGGCGTCCTAGCTAATGTGACTCTTTAGACATCTTTCGAGTATTTTGGGCATAAATCATTCTTTACCTCCCCAATCACCTGGATTCTTTCACCATTAGACAACTTAACCAAAAATCTACACTAGTAGGTGGTCAGGATTACATTTGTTAATTTTGTAAGGTCGGATATTTTAACCGTTTGACTGTAACGTCCCGACTGGCTTTTTTTCTATTTTGTGCATGTCTCCTTAGGTATTTGTACAAACCACTTATTCCTTTAATGGGGGGATATTTTGGATTTGGACTTTCTAGGATGTAGTACTATGAACAAGCTTTCCAATGGCGTAAGAATCGAGCAAATCGGACAAGTAACGAAGAAGTTATGGTCAAAACAGTGGACAGGTCACGGCGTCTTAGCTAATGCGACTTTTTAGACATCTTTCGAGTAATTTCGGCATAATTCATTTGTTACCTCCCCAATCACCTCGATTCTTTCAAAATGGGATAAATTAATCAAAAAGCTACACTACTAGGTGGTTAGGATTACATTTGTTAATTTTGTGAGGTCGAATATTTTAAACGATTGGCCTTAACGTCCCGACAGGCTTTTTTCTCTCTATTTTAGGCCATATCTCCTAGGTTATTAGTCCGAACCGATTTTTCTTTCACCGTTAGTATTATTATCTCAAGAGAATCAAGAAACATTGATAAAATCACATTGCCCGTCTGGTCGAGAAAATGAGATTTTTCAAAGGGGGTAGTACACAGAAATCGGTCAAAATCGGCCCGGAATGAAAGTTCTATTTTTTGAGCGTGAAGTATGGCAATATGAATACAAGATTACCGATAGTGAAATTTTCCACTTTTCATGTCTTTATCATGTATAAATTGTCACAATAATGCCCCGGGGTAAGAAAAATATGTAAGCCCTTTACTTCATTCGAGCTTCGAACTTTTTCAGTGTCGAATATTTCTAATGTGACTTCCTAGGATGTAGTACTATGAATAAGCTTTCCAGTGGCATAATAATTGAGCAAATCGGACAATTAACAAAGAAGTTATGGTCAAAACAGTGGACATGTCACGGCGTCCTAGCTAATGCGACTCTTTAGACATCTTTCGAGTAGTTTGGGCATAAATCATTCTTTTCCTCCCCGATCACCCGGAGTCTTTCACCATTAGACAACTTAACCAAAAATCTACACTAGTAGGTGGTCGATTACATTTGTTAATTTTGTAAGGTCGGATATTTTAACCGCTTGACCGTAACGTCCCGATGTGCTTTATTCTATTTTGTGCATGTCTCCTTAGGTATTTGTACAAACCACTTATTCCTTTAATGGGGGGATATTTTGGATTTGGACTTTCTAGGATGTAGTACTATGAACAAGCTTTCCAATGGCGTAAGAATCGAGCAAATCGGACAAGTAACGAAGAAGTTATGGTCAAAACAGTGGATGTGTCACGACGCCTTAGCTAATGCGACTTTTTAGACATCTTTCGAGTAATTTCGGCATAATTCATTTGTTACCTCCCCAATCACCTCGATTCTTTCAAAATGGGATAAATTAATCAAAAAGCTACACTACTAGGTGGTTAGGATTACATTTTTTAATTTTGTGAGGTCGAATATTTTAAACGTTTGGCCTTAACGTCCCGACAGGCTTTTTTCTCTCTATTTTAGGCCATATCTCCTAGGTTATTAGTCCGAACCGATTTTTCTTTCACCGTTAGTATTATTATCTCAAGAGAATCAAGAAACATTGATAAAATCACATTGCCCGCCTGGTCGAGAAAATGAGATTTTTCAAAGGGGGTAGTACGTAAATCGGTCAAAATCGCCCTAATGAAAGTTCTATTTTTTGAGCGTGAAGTATGGCAATATGAATACAAGATTACCGATAGTGAAATTTTCCACTTTTCATGTCTTTATCATGTATAAATTGTCACAATAATGCCCCGGGGTAAGAAAAATATGTAAGCCCTTTACTTCATTCGAGCTTTGAACTTTTTCAGTGTCGAATATTTCTAATGTGACTTCTTAGGATGTAGTACTATGAATAAGCTTTCCAGTGGCATAATAATTGAGCAAATCGGACAATTAGCAAAGAAGTTATGGTCAAAACAGTGGACAGGTCACGACGTCCTTGCTAATGCGACTCTTTAGACATCTTTCGAGTATTTTGGGCATAAATCATTCTTTACCTCCCCAATCACCTGGATTCTTTCACCATTAGACAACTTAACCAAAAATCTACACTAGTAGGTGGTCAGGATTACATTTGTTAATTTTGTAAGGTCGGATATTTTAACCGTTTGATCAGAACGTCCCGACTGGTTTTTTTTCTATTTTGTGCATGTCTCCTTAGGTATTTGTACAAACCACTTATTCCTTTAATGGGGGGATATTTTGGATTTGGACTTTCCAGGATGTAGTACTATGAACAAGCTTTCCAATGGCGTAAGAATCGAGCAAATCGGACAAGTAACGAAGAAGTTATGGTCAAAACAGTGGACAGGTCACGACGTCTTAGCTAATGCGACTTTTTAGACATCTTTCGAGTAATTTCGGCATAATTCATTTGTTACCTCCCCAATCACCTCGATTCTTTCAAAATGGGATAAATTAATCAAAAAGCTACACTACTAGGTGGTTAGGATTACATTTGTTAATTTTGTGAGGTCGAATATTTTAAACGTTTGGCCTTAACGTCCCGACAGGCTTTTTTCTCTCTATTTTAGGCCATATCTCCTAGGTTATTAGTCCGAACCGATTTTTCTTTCACCGTTAGTATTATTATCTCAAGAGAATCAAGAAACATTGATAAAATCACATTGCCCGTCTGGTCGAGAAAATGAGATTTTTCAAAGGGGGTAGTACACAGAAATCGGTCAAAATCGGCCCTAATGAAAGTTCTATTTTTGAGCGTGAAGTATGGCAATATGAATACAAGATTACCGATAGTGAAATTTTCCACTTTTCATGTCTTTATCATGTATAAATTGTCACAATAATGCCCCGGGGTAAGAAAAATATGTAAGCCCTTTACTTCATTCGAGCTTTGAACTTTTTCAGTGTCGAATATTTCTAATGTGACTTCCTAGGATGTAGTACTATGAATAAGCTTTCCAGTGGCATAATAATTGAGCAAATCGGACAATTAACAAAGAAGTTATGGTCAAAACAGTGGACATGTCACGGCGTCCTAGCTAATGTGACTCTTTAGACATCTTTCGAGTATTTTGGGCATAAATCATTCTTTACCTCCCCAATCACCTCGATTCTTCCACCATTAGACAACTTAACCAAAAATCTACACTAGTAGGTGGTCAGGATTACATTTGTTAATTTTGTAAGGTCGGATATTTTAACCGCTTGATCAGTAACGTCCCGACTGGTTTTTTTTCTATTTTGTGCATGTCTCCTTAGGTATTTGTACAAACCACTTATTCCTTTAATGGGGGGATATTTTGGATTTGGACTTTCTAGGATGTAGTACTATGAACAAGCTTTCCAATGGCGTAAGAATCGAGCAAATCGGACAAGTAACGAAGAAGTTATGGTCAAAACAGTGGATGTGTCACGACGCCTTAGCTAATGCGACTTTTTAGACATCTTTCGAGTAATTTCGGCATAATTCATTTGTTACCTCCCAATCACCTCGATTCTTTCAAAATGGGATAAATTAATCAAAAAGCTACACTACTAGGTGGTTAGGATTACATTTGTTAATTTTGTGAGGTCGAATATTTTAAACGCTTGGCCTTAACGTCCCGATGTGCTTTTTTCTCTCTATTTTAGGCCATATCTCCTAGGTTATTAGTCCGAACCGATTTTTCTTTCACCGTTAGTATTATTATCTCAAGAGAATCAAGAAACATTGATAAAATCACATTGCCCGTCTGGTCGAGAAAATGAGATTTTTCAAAGGAGGTAGTACACGTAAATCGGTCAAAATCGGCCCTAATGAAAGTTCTATTTTTTGAGCGTGAAGTATGGCAATATGAATACAAGATTACCGATAGTGAAATTTTCCACTTTTCATGTCTTTATCATGTATAAATTGTCACAATAATGCCCCTGGGTAAGAAAATATGTAAGCCCTTTACTTCATTCGAGCTTTGAACTTTTTCAAGGTCGAATATTACTAAAGTGACATCCTAGGAAGTATTACTATGAATAAGCTTTCCAGTGGCATAACAATTGAGCAAATCGGACAATTAACAAAGAAGTTATGGTCAAAACAGTGGACATGTCACGGCGTCCTAGCTAATGCGACTCTTTAGACATCTTTCGAGTATTTTGGGCATAAATCATTCTTTACCTCCCCAATCACCTGGATTCTTTCACCATTAGACAACTTAACCAAAAATCTACACTAGTAGGTGGTCAGGATTACATTTGTTAATTTTGTAAGGTCGGATATTTTAACCGTTTGACTGTAACGTCCCGACAGGCTTTTTTTCTATTTTGTGCATGTCTCCTTAGGTATTTGTACAAACCACTTATTCCTTTAAAGGGGGGATATTTTGGATTTGGACTTTCTAGGATGTAGTACTATGAACAAGCTTTCCAATGGCGTAAGAATCGAGCAAATCGGACAAGTAACGAAGAAGTTATGGTCAAAACAGTGGACATGTCACGGCGTCTTAGCTAATGCGACTTTTTAGACATCTTTCGAGTAATTTCGGCATAATTCATTTGTTACCTCCCCAATCACCTCGATTCTTTCAAAATGGGATAAATTAATCAAAAAGCTACACTACTAGGTGGTTAGGATTATATTTGTTAATTTTGTGAGGTCGAATATTTTAAACGTTTGGCCTTAACGTCCCGACAGGCTTTTTTCTCTCTATTTTAGGCCATATCTCCTAGGTTATTAGTCCGAACCGATTTTTCTTTCACCGTTAGTATTATTATCTCAAGAGAATCAAGAAACATTGATAAAATCACATTGCCCGCCTGGTCGAGAAAATGAGATTTTTCAAAGGGGGTAGTACATGTAAATCGGTCAAAATCGGCCCTAATGAAAGTTCTATTTTTTGAGCTTGTAGTATGGTAATAATACTACAAGATTACCGATAGTGAAATTTTCACCTTTTCATGTCTTTATCATGTATAAATTTTCACAATAATTAACCTTGTTTAGAAAAATATGTAAGCCCTTTACTTCATTCGATCTTTGATCTTTTTCAAGGTCGAATATTTCTAATGTGACTTCCTAGGATGTAGTACTATGAATAAGCTTTCCAAAGGGCATAATAATTGAGCAAATCGGACAATTAACAAAGAAGTTATGGTCAAAACAGTGGACATGTCACGGCGTCCTAGCTAATGAGACTCTTTAGACATCTTTCGAGTATTTTGGGCATAAATCATTCTTTACCTCCCCAATCACCTCGATTCTTTCAACATTAGAAAACTTAACCAAAAATCTACACTAGTAGGTGGTCGATTACATTTGTTAATTTTGTAAGGTCGGATATTTTAACCGCTTGATCTGTAACGTCCCGATGTGCTTTTTTCTATTTTGTGCATATCTCCTTAGATATTTGTACAAACCACTTATTCCTTTAAAGGGGGGATATTTTGGATTTGTACTTTCTAGGATGTAGTGCTATGAACAAGCTTTCCAATGGCGTAAGAATCGAGCAAATCGGACAAGTAACGAAGAAGTTATGGTCAAAACAGTGGATGTGTCACGACGCCTTAGCTAATGCGACTTTTTAGACATCTTTCGAGTAATTTCGGCATAATTCATTTGTTACCTCCCAATCACCTCGATTCTTTCAAAATGGGATAAATTAATCAAAAAGCTACACTACTAGGTGGTTAGGATTACATTTGTTAATTTTGTGAGGTCGAATATTTTAAACGCTTGGCCTTAACGTCCCGACAGCTTTTTTCTCTCTATTTTAGGCCATATCTCCTAGGTTATTAGTCCGAACCGATTTTTCTTTCACCGTTAGTATTATTATCTCAAGAGAATCAAGAAACATTGATAAAATCACATTGCCCGTCTGGTCGAGAAAATGAGATTTTTCAAAGGGGGTAGTACACGTAAATCGGTCAAAATCGCCCTAATGAAAGTTCTATTTTTGAGCGTGAAGTATGGCAATATGAATACAAGATTACCGATAGTGAAATTTTCCACTTTTCATGTCTTTATCATGTATAAATTGTCACAATAATGCCCCGGGGTAAGAAAAATATGTAAGCCCTTTACTTCATTCGAGCTTTGAACTTTTTCAGTGTCGAATATTTCTAATGTGACTTCTTAGGATGTAGTACTATGAATAAGCTTTCCAGTGGCATAATAATTGAGCAAATCGGACAATTAGCAAAGAAGTTATGGTCAAAACAGTGGACAGGTCACGACGTCCTTGCTAATGCGACTCTTTAGACATCTTTCGAGTATTTTGGGCATAAATCATTCTTTACCTCCCCAATCACCTGGATTCTTTCACCATTAGACAACTTAACCAAAAATCTACACTAGTAGGTGGTCAGGATTACATTTGTTAATTTTGTAAGGTCGGATATTTTAACCGTTTGACTGTAACGTCCCGACTGGTTTTTTTTCTATTTTGTGCATGTCTCCTTAGGTATTTGTACAAACCACTTATTCCTTTAATGGGGGGATATTTTGGATTTGGACTTTCTAGGATGTAGTACTATGAACAAGCTTTCCAATGGCGTAAGAATCGAGCAAATCGGACAAGTAACGAAGAAGTTATGGTCAAAACAGTGGACAGGTCACGGCGTCTTAGCTAATGCGACTTTTTAGACATCTTTCGAGTATTATCTGCATAATTCATTTGTTACCTCCCATATCACCTCGATTCTTTATAAATGGGATAAATTAATCAAAAAGCTACACTACTAGGTGTTTAGGATTACTTTTTTTAATTTTGTGTGGTCGAATTTTTTATACGTTTTGCCTTAACGTCCCGATGTGCTTTTTTCTCTCTATTTTAGGCCATATCTCCTAGGTTATTAGTCCGAACCGATTTTTCTTTCACCGTTAGTATTATTATCTCAAGAGAATCAAGAAACATTGATAAAATCACATTGCCCGTCTGGTCGAGAAAATGAGATTTTTCAAAGGGGGTAGTACACAGAAATCGGTCAAAATCGCCCTAATGAAAGTTCTATTTTTTGAGCGTGAAGTATGGCAATATGAATACAAGATTACCGATAGTGAAATTTTCCACTTTTCATGTCTTTATCATGTATAAATTGTCACAATAATGCCCCGGGGTAAGAAAAATATGTAAGCCCTTTACTTCATTCGAGCTTTGAACTTTTTCAGTGTCGAATATTTCTAATGTGACTTCCTAGGATGTAGTACTATGAATAAGCTTTCCAGTGGCATAATAATTGAGCAAATCGGACAATTAACAAAGAAGTTATGGTCAAAACAGGGACATGTCACGGCGTCCTAGCTAATGCGACTCTTTAGACATCTTTCGAGTATTTTGGGCATAAATCATTCTTTACCTCCCCAATCACCTCGATTCTTTCACCATTAGACAACTTAACCAAAAATCTACACTAGTAGGTGGTCAGATTACATTTGTTAATTTTGTAAGGTCGGATATTTTAACCGCTTGACTGTAACGTCCCGATGTGCTTTTTTTTCTATTTTGTGCATGTCTCCTTAGGTATTTGTACAAACCACTTATTCCTTTAAAGGGGGATATTTTGGATTTGGACTTTCTAGTATGTAGTACTATGAACAAGCTTTCCAATGGCGTAAGAATCGAGCAAATCGGACAAGTAACGAAGAAGTTATGGTCAAAACAAAGGATGTGTCACGACGCCTTAGCTAATGCGACTTTTTAGACATCTTTCGAGTAATTTCGGCATAATTCATTTGTTACCTCCCCAATCACCTCGATTCTTTCAAAATGGGATAAATTAATCAAAAAGCTACACTACTAGGTGGTTAGGATTACATTTGTTAATTTTGTGAGGTCGAATATTTTAAACGTTTGGCCTTAACGTCCCGACAGGCTTTTTTCTCTCTATTTTAGGCCATATCTCCTAGGTTATTAGTCCGAACCGATTTTTCTTTCACCGTTAGTATTATTATCTCAAGAGAATCAAGAAACATTGATAAAATCACATTGCCCGTCTGGTCGAGAAAATGAGATTTTTCAAAGGGGGTAGTACACAGAAATCGGTCAAAATCGCCCTAATGAAAGTTCTATTTTTGAGCGTGAAGTATGGCAATATGAATACAAGATTACCTATAGTGAAATTTTCCACTTTTCATGTCTTTATCATGTATAAATTGTAACAATAATGCCCCGGGGTAAGAAAAATATGTAAGCCCTTTACTTCATTCGAGCTTCGAACTTTTTCAGTGTCGAATATTTCTAATGTGACTTCCTAGGATGTAGTACTATGAATAAGCTTTCCAGTGGCATAATAATTGAGCAAATCGGACAATTAACAAAGAAGTTATGGTCAAAACAGTGGACATGTCACGGCGTCCTAGCTAATGTGACTCTTTAGACATCTTTCGAGTATTTTGGGCATAAATCATTCTTTACCTCCCCAATCACCTCGATTCTTCCACCATTAGACAACTTAACCAAAAATCTACACTAGTAGGTGGTCAGGATTACATTTGTTAATTTTGTAAGGTCGGATATTTTAACCGTTTGACTGTAACGTCCCGATGTGCTTTTTTCTATTTTGTGCATGTCTCCTTAGGTATTTGTACAAACCACTTATTCCTTTAAAGGGGGGATATTTTGGATTTGGACTTTCTAGGATGTAGTACTATGAACAAGCTTTCCAATGGCGTAAGAATCGAGCAAATCGGACAAGTAACGAACAAGTTATGGTCAAAACAAGGATGTGTCACGACGCCTTAGCTAATGCGACTTTTTAGACATCTTTCGAGTAATTTCGGCATAATTCATTTGTTACCTCCCAATCACCTCGATTCTTTCAAAATGGGATAAATTAATCAAAAAGCTACACTACTAGGTGGTTAGGATTACATTTGTTAATTTTGTGAGGTCGAATATTTTAAACGCTTGGCCTTAACGTCCCGATGTGCTTTTTTCTCTCTATTTTAGGCCATATCTCCTAGGTTATTAGTCCGAACCGATTTTTCTTTCACCGTTAGTATTATTATATCAAGAGAATCAAGAAACATTGATAAAATCACATTGCCCGTCTGGTCGAGAAAATGAGATTTTTCAAAGGGGGTAGTACACGTAAATCGGTCAAAATCGGCCCTAATGAAAGTTCTATTTTTGAGCGTGAAGTATGGCAATATGAATACAAGATTACCGATAGTGAAATTTTCCACTTTTCATGTCTTTATCATGTATAAATTGTCACAATAATGCCCTGGGTAAGAAAAATATGTAAGCCCTTTACTTCATTCGAGCTTTGAACTTTTCAAAGGTGGAATATTTCTAATGTGACTTCCTAGGATGTAGTACTATGAATAAGCTTTCCAAAGGGCATAAAAATTGAGCAAATCGGACAATTAACAAAGAAGTTATGGTCAAAACAGTGGACATGTCACGGCGTCCTAGCTAATGTGACTCTTTAGACATCTTTCGAGTATTTTGGGCATAAATCATTCTTTACCTCCCCAATCACCTGGATTCTTTCACCATTAGACAACTTAACCAAAAATCTACACTAGTAGGTGGTCAGGATTACATTTGTTAATTTTGTAAGGTCGGATATTTTAACCGTTTGACTGTAACGTCCCGACTGGTTTTTTTTCTATTTTGTGCATGTCTCCTTAGGTATTTGTACAAACCACTTATTCCTTTAATGGGGGGATATTTTGGATTTGGACTTTCCAGGATGTAGTACTATGAACAAGCTTTCCAATGGCGTAAGAATCGAGCAAATCGGACAAGTAACGAAGAAGTTATGGTCAAAACAAAGGATGTGTCACGACGCCTTAGCTAATGCGACTTTTTAGACATCTTTCGAGTAATTTCGGCATAATTCATTCGTTACCTCCCATATCACATCGTTTATTTCAAAATGGGATAAATTAATCAAAAAGCTACACTACTAGGTGGTTAGGATTACATTTTTTAATTTTGTGAGGTCGAATATTTTAAACGTTTGGCCTTAACGTCCCGACAGGCTTTTTTCTCTCTATTTTAGGCCATATCTCCTAGGTTATTAGTCCGAACCGATTTTTCTTTCACCGTTAGTATTATTATCTCAAGAGAATCAAGAAACATTGATAAAATCACATTGCCCGCCTGGTCGAGAAAATGAGATTTTTCAAAGGGGGTAGTACACAGAAATCGGTCAAAATCGGCCCGGAATGAAAGTTCTATTTTTTGAGCGTGAAGTATGGCAATATGAATACAAGATTACCGATAGTGAAATTTTCCACTTTTCATGTCTTTATCATGTATAAATTGTCACAATAATGCCCCGGGGTAAGAAAAATATGTAAGCCCTTTACTTCATTCGAGCTTTGAACTTTTTCAGTGTCGAATATTTCTAATGTGACTTCTTAGGATGTAGTACTATGAATAAGCTTTCCAGTGGCATAATAATTGAGCAAATCGGACAATTAACAAAGAAGTTATGGTCAAAACAGTGGACATGTCACGACGCCCTAGCTAATGTGACTCTTTAGAAATCTTTCGAGTATTTTGGGAATAAATAATTCTTTACCTCCCCAATCAACTTTATTCTTTCACCATTAGACAACTTAACCAAAAATATACACTAGTAGGTGGTCAGGATTACATTTGTTAATTTTGTAAGGTCGGATATTTTAACCGCTTGATCAGTAACGTCCCGACTGTGCTTTTTTCTATTTTGTGCATGTCTCCTTAGGTATTTGTACAAACCACTTTTTCATTTAAAGGGGGTTTTTTTGGGATTTGGACTTTCTAGGATTTAGTACTATGAACAAGCTTTCCAATGGCGTAAGAATCGAGCAAATCGGACAAGTAACGAAGAAGTTATGGTCAAAACAAAGGATGTGTCACGACGCCTTAGCTAATGCGACTTTTTAGACATCTTTCGAGTAATTTCGGCATAATTCATTTGTTACCTCCCAATCACCTCGATTCTTTCAAAATGGGATAAATTAATCAAAAAGCTACACTACTAGGTGGTTAGGATTACATTTGTTAATTTTGTGAGGTCGAATATTTTAAACGCTTGGCCTTAACGTCCCGATGTGCTTTTTTCTCTATTTTAGGCCATATCTCCTAGGTTATTAGTCCGAACCGATTTTTCTTTCACCGTTAGTATTATTATCTCAAGAGAATCAAGAAACATTGATAAAATCACATTGCCCGTCTGGTCGAGAAAATGAGATTTTTCAAAGGGGGTAGTACACGTAAATCGGTCAAAATCGCCCTAATGAAAGTTCTATTTTTTGAGCGTGAAGTATGGCAATATGAATACAAGATTACCGATAGTGAAATTTTCCACTTTTCATGTCTTTATCATGTATAAATTGTCACAATAATGCCCCGGGGTAAGAAAAATATGTAAGCCCTTTACTTCATTCGAGCTTCGAACTTTTTCAGTGTCGAATATTTCTAATGTGACTTCCTAGGATGTAGTACTATGAATAAGCTTTCCAGTGGCATAATAATTGAGCAAATCGGACAATTAACAAAGAAGTTATGTTCAAAACACAGGACAGGTAACGGCGTCCTAGCTAATGTGACTCTTTAGACATCTTTCGAGTATTTTGGGCATAAATCATTCTTTACCTCCCCAATCACCTCGATTCTTCCACCATTAGACAACTTAACCAAAAATCTACACTAGTAGGTGGTCAGGATTACATTTGTTAATTTTGTAAGGTCGGATATTTTAACCGTTTGACTGTAACGTCCCGACTGGCTTTTTTTCTATTTTGTGCATGTCTCCTTAGGTATTTGTACAAACCACTTATTCCTTTAATGGGGGGATATTTTGGATTTGGACTTTCTAGGATGTAGTACTATGAACAAGCTTTCCAATGGCGTAAGAATCGAGCAAATCGGACAAGTAACGAAGAAGTTATGGTCAAAACAGTGGACAGGTCACGACGTCTTAGCTAATGCGACTTTTTAGACATCTTTCGAGTAATTTCGGCATAATTCATTTGTTACCTCCCCAATCACCTCGATTCTTTCAAAATGGGATAAATTAATCAAAAAGCTACACTACTAGGTGGTTAGGATTACATTTGTTAATTTTGTGAGGTCGAATATTTTAAACGTTTGGCCTTAACGTCCCGACAGGCTTTTTTCTCTCTATTTTAGGCCATATCTCCTAGGTTATTAGTCCGAACCGATTTTTCTTTCACCGTTAGTATTATTATCTCAAGAGAATCAAGAAACATTGATAAAATCACATTGCCCGTCTGGTCGAGAAAATGAGATTTTTCAAAGGGGGTAGTACACAGAAATCGGTCAAAATCGCCCGTAATGAAAGTTCTATTTTTTGAGCGTGAAGTATGGCAATATGAATACAAGATTACCGATAGTGAAATTTTCCACTTTTCATGTCTTTATCATGTATAAATTGTCACAATAATGCCCCGGGGTAAGAAAAATATGTAAGCCCTTTACTTCATTCGAGCTTTGAACTTTTTCAGTGTGGAATATTTCTAATGTGACTTCTTAGGATGTAGTACTATGAATAAGCTTTCCAGTGGCATAAGAATTGAGCAAATCGGACAATTAGCAAAGAAGTTATGGTCAAAACAAAGGGACAGGTCACGACGTCCTAGCTAATGTGACTCTTTAGACATCTTTCGAGTATTTTGGGCATAAATCATTCTTTACCTCCCCAATCACCTGGATTCTTTCACCATTAGACAACTTAACCAAAAATCTACACTAGTAGGTGGTCAGGATTACATTTGTTAATTTTGTAAGGTCGGATATTTTAACCGTTTGACTGTAACGTCCCGACTGGCTTTTTTTCTATTTTGTGCATGTCTCCTTAGGTATTTGTACAAACCACTTATTCCTTTAATGGGGGGATATTTTGGATTTGGACTTTCTAGGATGTAGTACTATGAACAAGCTTTCCAATGGCGTAAGAATCGAGCAAATCGGACAAGTAACGAAGAAGTTATGGTCAAAACAAGGATGTGTCACTGCCTTAGCTAATGCGACTTTTTAGACATCTTTCGAGTAATTTCGGCATAATTCATTTGTTACCTCCCCAATCACCTCGATTCTTTCAAAATGGGATAAATTAATCAAAAAGCTACACTACTAGGTGGTTAGGATTACATTTGTTAATTTTGTGAGGTCGAATATTTTAAACGTTTGGCCTTAACGTCCCGACAGGCTTTTTTCTCTCTATTTTAGGCCATATCTCCTAGGTTATTAGTCCGAACCGATTTTTCTTTCACCGTTAGTATTATTATCTCAAGAGAATCAAGAAACATTGATAAAATCACATTGCCCGTCTGGTCGAGAAAATGAGATATTTCAAAGGGGGTAGTACACGTAAATCGGTCAAAATCGGCCCTAATGAAAGTTCTATTTTTGAGCGTGAAGTATGGCAATATGAATACAATATTACCGATAGTGAAATTTTCCACTTTTCATGTCTTTATCATGTATAAATTGTCACAATAATGCACCGGTGTAAGAAAAATATGTAAGCCCTTTACTTCATTCGAGCTTTGAACTTTTTCAGTGTCGAATATTTCTAATGTGACTTCCTAGGATGTAGTACTATGAATAAGCTTTCCAGGGCATAATAATTGAGCAAATCGGACAATTAACAAAGAAGTTATGGTCAAAACAAAGGACATGTCACGGCGTCCTAGCTAATGCGACTCTTTAGACATCTTTCGAGTATTTTGGGCATAAATCATTCTTTACCTCCCCAATCACCTGGATTCTTTCACCATTAGACAACTTAACCAAAAATCTACACTAGTAGGTGGTCAGGATTACATTTGTTAATTTTGTAAGGTCGGATATTTTAACCGTTTGACGTAAACGTCACGAGGGGTTTTTTTTCTATTTTGTGCATGTCTCCTTAGGTATTTGTACAAACCACTTATTCCTTTAATGGGGGGATATTTTGGATTTGGACTTTCTAGGATGTAGTGCTATGAATAAGCTTTCCAATGGCGTAAGAATCGAGCAAATCGGACAAGTAACGAAGAAGTTATGGTCAAAACAATGATGTGTCACGGCGTCTTAGCTAATGCGACTTTTTAGACATCTTTCGAGTAATTTAGGCATAATTCATTCGTTACCTCCCCAATCACCTCGATTCTTTCAAAATGGGATAAATTAATCAAAAATATACACTACTAGGTGGTTAGGATTACATTTGTTAATTTTGTGAGGTCGAATATTTTAAACGTTTGGCCTTAACGTCCCGACGGGCTTTTTTCTCTCTATTTTAGGCCATATCTCCTAGGTTATCAGTCCGAACCGCTTTTTCTTTCACCGTTAGTATTATTATCTCAAGATAATCAAGAAACATTGATAAAATCACATTGCCCGTCTGGTCGAGAAAATGAGATTTTTCAAAGGGGGTAGTACACAGAAATCGGTCAAAATCGGCCCGGAATGAAAGTTCTAGTTTTTGAGCGTGAACTATGGCAATATGAATACAAGATTACCGATAGTGAAATTTTCCACTTTTCATGTCTTTATCATGTATAAATTGTCACAATAATGCCCCGGGGTAAGAAAAATATGTTAGCCCTTTACTTCATTCGAGCTTTGAACTTTTTCAATGTGGAATATTTCTAATGTGACTTCCTAGGATGTAGTACTATGAATAAGCTTTCCAGTGGCATAAGAATTGAGCAAATCGGACAATTAGCAAAGAAGTTATGGTCAAAACAGTGGACAGGTCACGACGTCCTTGCTAATGCGACTCTTTAGACATCTTTCGAGTATTTTGGGCATAAATCATTCGTCACCTCCCCAATCACCTCGATGCTTTCACCATTAGAAAATTTAATAAAAAATCTACACTAGTAGGTGGTCAGGATTACATTTGTTAATTTTGTAAGGTCGGATATTTTAACCGTTTGACTGTAACGTCCCGACAGGCTTTTTTTCTTTTTTTTGTGCATATCTCCTTAGATATTTGTACAAACCACTTATTCCTTTAAAGGGGGGATATTTTGTATTTGTACTTTCTAGGATGTAGTGCTATGAACAAGCTTTCCAATGGCGTAAGAATCGAGCAAATCGGACAAGTAACGAAGAAGTTATGGTCAAAACAAAGGATGTGTCACTTGACGTCTTAGCTAATGCGACTTTTTAGACATCTTTCGAGTAATTTCGGCATAATTCATTTGTTACCTCCCCAATCACCTCGATTCTTTCAAAATGGGATAAATTAATCAAAAAGCTACACTACTAGGTGGTTAGGATTACATTTTTTAATTTTGTGAGGTCGAATATTTTAAACGTTTGGCCTTAACGTCCCGACAGGCTTTTTTCTCTCTATTTTAGGCCATATCTCCTAGGTTATTAGTCCGAACCGATTTTTCTTTCACCGTTAGTATTATTATCTCAAGAGAATCAAGAAACATTGATAAAATCACATTGCCCGCCTGGTCGAGAAAATGAGATTTTTCAAAGGGGGTAGTACACAGAAATCGGTCAAAATCGGCCCTAATGAAATTTCTATTTTATGAGCGTGAAGTATGGCAATATGAATACAAGATTACCGATAGTGAAATTTTCCACTTTTCATGTCTTTATCATGTATAAATTGTCACAATAATGCCCCGGGGTAAGAAAAATATGTAAGCCCTTTACTTCATTCGAGCTTTGAACTTTTTCAGTGTGGAATATTTCTAATGTGACTTCTTAGGATGTAGTACTATGAATAAGCTTTCCAAAGGGCATAATAATTGAGCAAATCGGACAATTAACAAAGAAGTTATGGTCAAAACAAAGGGACATGTCACGACGCCCTAGCTAATGCGACTCTTTAGACATCTTTCGAGTATTTTGGGCATAAATCATTCTTTACCTCCCCAATCACCTCGATTCTTTCACCATTAGACAAATTAACCAAAAATCTACACTAGTAGGTGGTCAGATTACATTTGTTAATTTTGTAAGGTCGGATATTTTAACCGCTTGATCAGAACGTCCCGACTGGTTTTTTTTCTATTTTGTGCATGTCTCCTTAGGTATTTGTACAAACCACTTATTCCTTTAATGGGGGGATATTTTGGATTTGGACTTTCTAGGATGTAGTTCTATGAATAAGCTTTCCAATGGCGTAAGAATCGAGCAAATCGGACAAGTAACGAAGAAGTTATGGTCAAAACAAGGATGTGTCACTGCCTTAGCTAATGCGACTTTTTAGACATCTTTCGAGTAATTTAGGCATAATTCATTCGTTACCTCCCCAATCACCTCGATTCTTTCAAAATGGGATAAATTAATCAAAAATATACACTACTAGGTGGTTAGGATTACATTTGTTAATTTTGTGAGGTCGAATATTTTAAACGTTTGGCCTTAACGTCCCGACAGGCTTTTTTCTCTCTATTTTAGGCCATATCTCCTAGGTTATCAGTCCGAACCGCTTTTTCTTTCACCGTTAGTATTATTATCTCAAGATAATCAAGAAACATTGATAAAATCACATTGCCCGTCTGGTCGAGAAAATGAGATTTTTCAAAGGGGGTAGTACACAGAAATCGGTCAAAATCGCCGGAATGAAAGTTCTATTTTTTGAGCGTGAACTATGGCACTATGAATTCATGTTTACCGATTGTGATATTTTCCACTTTTCATGTCTTTATCATGTATAAATTGTCACAATAATGCCCCGGGGTAAGAAAAATATGTTAGCCCTTTACTTCATTCGAGCTTTGAACTTTTTCAATGTGGAATATTTCTAATGTGACTTCCTAGGATGTAGTACTATGAATAAGCTTTCCAGTGGCATAAGAATTGAGCAAATCGGACAATTAGCAAAGAAGTTATGGTCAAAACAGTGGACAGGTCACGACGTCCTTGCTAATGCGACTCTTTAGACATCTTTCGAGTATTTTGGGCATAAATCATTCGTCACCTCCCCAATCACCTCGATGCTTTCACCATTAGAAAATTTAATAAAAAATCTACACTAGTAGGTGGTCAGGATTACATTTGTTAATTTTGTAAGGTCGGATATTTTAACCGTTTGACTGTAACGTCCCGACAGGCTTTTTTTCTTTTTTTTTGTGCATATCTCCTTAGATATTTGTACAAACCACTTATTCCTTTAAAGGGGGGATATTTTGGATTTGGACTTTCTAGGATGTAGTGCTATGAATAAGCTTTCCAATGGCGTAAGAATCGAGCAAATCGGACAAGTAACGAAGAAGTTATGGTCAAAACAAAGGATGTGTCACTGCCTTAGATAATGAGACTTTTTAGACATCTTTCGAGTAATTTCGGCATAATTCATTAGTTACCTCCCCAATCACCTCGATTCTTTCAAAATGGGATAAATTAATCAAAAATATACACTACTAGGTGGTTAGGATTACATTTGTTAATTTTGTGAGGTCGAATATTTTAAACGTTTGGCCTTAACGTCCCGACAGGCTTTTTTCTCTCTATTTTCGGCCATATCTCCTAGGTTATCAGTCCGAACCGCTTTTTCTTTCACCGTTAGTATTATTATCTCAAGATAATCAAGAAACATTGATAAAATCACATTGCCCGTCTGGTCGAGAAAATGAGATTTTTCAAAGGGGGTAGTACACAGAAATCGGTCAAAATCGGCCCGGAATGAAAGTTCTAGTTTTTGAGCGTGAACTATGGCAATATGAATACAAGATTACCGATAGTGAAATTTTCCACTTTTCATGTCTTTATCATGTATAAATTGTCACAATAATGCCCCGGGGTAAGAAAAATATGTAAGCCCTTTACTTCATTCGAGCTTTGAACTTTTTCAGTGTGGAATATTTCTAATGTGACTTCTTAGGATGTAGTACTATGAATAAGCTTTCCAGTGGCATAAGAATTGAGCAAATCGGACAATTAGCAAAGAAGTTATGGTCAAAACAAAGGGACATGTCACGACGTCCTTGCTAATGCGACTCTTTAGACATCTTTCGAGTATTTTGGGCATAAATCATTCTTTACCTCCCCAATCACCTCGATTCTTTCACCATTAGAATACTTAATCAAAAATCAACAATAGTAGGAGGTGACTATTACATGTGTTAAGATTGTAAGGTCGGATATTTTAACCGCTTGATCGTAACGTCCCGACAGTGCTTTTTTCTTTTTTTTCGCATATCTCCTTAGATATTTGTACAAACCACTTATTCCTTTAAAGGGGGGATATTTTGGATTTGGACTTTCTAGGATGTAGTGCTATGAATAAGCTTTCCAATGGCGTAAGAATCGAGCAAATCGGACAAGTAACGAAGAAGTTATGGTCAAAACAAAGGATGTGTCACTGCCTTAGCTAATGCGACTTTTTAGACATCTTTCTAGTAATTTCGGCAGAATTCATTCTTTAGATACCAAATCAAATCGATTATTTCAAAATGGTATAAATTAATAAAATATATAATCTACTAGTTGGTTATTATTAAATTGTTTAATTTTTTGAGGTCTAATATTTTAAACGCTTGGCCTTAACGTCCCGACAGCTTTTTTCTCTCTATTTTAGGCCATATCTCCTAGGTTATCATCCGAACCGCTTTTTCTTTCACCGTTAGTATTATTATCTCAAGATAATCAAGAAACATTGATAAAATCACATTGCCCGTCTGGTCGAGAAAATGAGATTTTTCAAAGGGGGTAGTACACGTAAATCGGTCAAAATCGCCCTAATGAAAGTTCTAGTTTTTGAGCGTGAACTATGGCAATATGAATACAAGATTACCGATAGTGAAATTTTCCACTTTTCATGTCTTTATCATGTATAAATTGTCACAATAATGCCCTGGGTAAGAAAAATATGTTAGCCCTTTACTTCATTCGAGCTTTGAACTTTTTCAATGTGGAATATTTCTAATGTGACTTCCTAGGATGTAGTACTATGAATAAGCTTTCCAAAGGGCATAAGAATTGAGCAAATCGGACAATTAGCAAAGAAGTTATGGTCAAAACAAAGGACATGTCACGACGCCCTTGCTAATGCGACTCTTTAGACATCTTTCGAGTATTTTGGGCATAAATCATTCTTTACCTCCCCAATCACCTCGATGCTTTCACCATTAGAAAATTTAACCAAAAATCTACACTAGTAGGTGGTCAGGATTACATTTGTTAATTTTGTAAGGTCGGATATTTTAACCGCTTGATCAGTAACGTCCCGATGTGCTTTTTTTCTTTTTTTGTGCATATCTCCTTAGATATTTGTACAAACCACTTATTCCTTTAAAGGGGGGATATTTTGGATTTGGACTTTCTAGGATGTAGTGCTATGAATAAGCTTTCCAATGGCGTAAGAATCGAGCAAATCGGACAAGTAACGAAGAAGTTATGGTCAAAACAAGGATGTGTCACTGCCTTAGCTAATGCGACTTTTTAGACATCTTTCGAGTAATTTCGGCATAATTCATTCGTTACCTCCCCAATCACCTCGATTCTTTCAAAATGGGATAAATTAATCAAAAATATACACTACTAGGTGGTTAGGATTACATTTGTTAATTTTGTGAGGTCGAATATTTTAAACGTTTGGCCTTAACGTCCCGACAGGCTTTTTTCTCTCTATTTTAGGCCATATCTCCTAGGTTATCAGTCCGAACCGCTTTTTCTTTCACCGTTAGTATTATTATCTCAAGATAATCAAGAAACATTGATAAAATCACATTGCCCGTCTGGTCGAGAAAATGAGATTTTTCAAAGGGGGTAGTACACAGAAATCGGTCAAAATCTTGACGAAATGAAAGTTCTAGTTTTTGAGCGTGAACTATGGCAATATGAATACAAGATTACCGATAGTGAAATTTTCCACTTTTCATGTCTTTATCATGTATAAATTGTCAAAATAATGCCCCGGGGTAAGAAAAATATGTTAGCCCTTTACTTCATTCGAGCTTTGAACTTTTTCAATGTGGAATATTCCTAATGTGACTTCCTAGGATGTAGTACTATGAATAAGCTTTCCAGTGGCATAAGAATTGAGCAAATCGGACAATTAGCAAAGAAGTTATGGTCAAAACAAAGGGACATGTCACGACGCCCTTGCTTATGCGACTCTTTAGACTTCTTTCTAGTATTTTGGGCATATATCATTCTTTACCTCCCCAATCACCTCGATGCTTTCACCATTAGAAAATTTAATAAAAATCTACACTAGTAGGTGGTCAGGATTACATTTGTTAATTTTGTAAGGTCGGATATTTTAACCGCTTGATCGTAACGTCCCGACAGGCTTTATTTCTTTTTTTTTATGCATATCTCCTTAGATATTTGTACAAACCACTTATTCCTTTAAAGGGGGGATATTTTGGATTTGGACTTTCTAGGATGTAGTGCTATGAATAAGCTTTCCAATGGCGTAAGAATCGAGCAAATCGGACAAGTAACGAAGAAGTTATGGTCAAAACAAAGGATGTGTCACTGCCTTAGCTAATGCGACTTTTTAGACATCTTTCGAGTAATTTCGGCATAATTCATTCGTTACCTCCCAATCACCTCGATTCTTTCAAAATGGGATAAATTAATCAAAAATATACACTACTAGGTGGTTAGGATTACATTTGTTAATTTTGTGAGGTCGAATATTTTAAACGTTTGGCCTTAACGTCCCGACAGGCTTTTTTCTCTCTATTTTCGGACATATAACCTAGGTTATCATTACGAACCGCTTTTTCTTTCACCGTTAGTATTATTATCTCAAGATAATCAAGAAACATTGATAAAATCACATTGCCCGTCTGGTCGAGAAAATGAGATTTTTCAAAGGGGGTAGTACACAGAAATCGGTCAAAATCGGCCCGGAATGAAAGTTCTAGTTTTTGAGCGTGAACTATGGCAATATGAATACAAGATTACCGATAGTGAAATTTTCCACTTTTCATGTCTTTATCATGTATAAATTGTCACAATAATGCCCCGGGGTAAGAAAAATATGTTAGCCCTTTACTTCATTCGAGCTTTGAACTTTTTCAATGTGGAATATTTCTAATGTGACTTCCTAGGATGTAGTACTATGAATAAGCTTTCCAGTGGCATAAGAATTGAGCAAATCGGACAATTAGCAAAGAAGTTATGGTCAAAACAGTGGACAGGTCACGACGTCCTTGCTAATGCGACTCTTTAGACATCTTTCGAGTATTTTGGGCATAAATCATTCGTCACCTCCCCAATCACCTCGATGCTTTCACCATTAGAAAATTTAATAAAAAATCTACACTAGTAGGTGGTCAGGATTACATTTGTTAATTTTGTAAGGTCGGATATTTTAACCGTTTGACTGTAACGTCCCGACAGGCTTTTTTTCTTTTTTTTTGTGCATATCTCCTTAGATATTTGTACAAACCACTTATTCCTTTAAAGGGGGGATATTTTGGATTTGGACTTTCTAGGATGTAGTGCTATGAATAAGCTTTCCAATGGCGTAAGAATCGAGCAAATCGGACAAGTAACGAAGAAGTTATGGTCAAAACAAAGGATGTGTCACTGCCTTAGCTAATGCGACTTTTTAGACATCTTTCGAGTAATTTCGGCATAATTCATTCGTTACCTCCCCAATCACCTCGATTCTTTCAAAATGGGATAAATTAATCAAAAATATACACTACTAGGTGGTTAGGATTACATTTGTTAATTTTGTGAGGTCGAATATTTTAAACGTTTGGCCTTAACGTCCCGACAGGCTTTTTTCTCTCTATTTTCGGCCATATCTCCTAGGTTATCATTCCGAACCGCTTTTTCTTTCACCGTTAGTATTATTATCTCAAGATAATCAAGAAACATTGATAAAATCACATTGCCCGTCTGGTCGAGAAAATGAGATTTTTCAAAGGGGGTAGTACACAGAAATCGGTCAAAATCGGCCCGGAATGAAAGTTCTAGTTTTTGAGCGTGAACTATGGCAATATGAATACAAGATTACCGATAGTGAAATTTTCCACTTTTCATGTCTTTATCATGTATAAATTGTCACAATAATGCCCCGGGGTAAGAAAAATATGTTAGCCCTTTACTTCATTCGAGCTTTGAACTTTTTCAATGTGGAATATTTCTAATGTGACTTCCTAGGATGTAGTACTATGAATAAGCTTTCCAGTGGCATAAGAATTGAGCAAATCGGACAATTAGCAAAGAAGTTATGGTCAAAACAGTGGACAGGTCACGACGTCCTTGCTAATGCGACTCTTTAGACATCTTTCGAGTATTTTGGGCATAAATCATTCGTCACCTCCCCAATCACCTCGATGCTTTCACCATTAGAAAACTTAATCAAAAATCTACACTAGTAGGTGGTCAGGATTACATTTGTTAATTTTGTAAGGTCGGATATTTTAACCGTTTGACTGTAACGTCCCGACAGGTTTTTTTTCTTTTTTGTGCATATGTCCTTAGATATTTGTACAAACCACTTATTCCTTTAAAGGGGGGGATATTTTGGATTTGGACTTTCTAGGATGTAGTGCTATGAATAAGCTTTCCAATGGCGTAAGAATCGAGCAAATCGGACAAGTAACGAAGAAGTTATGGTCAAAACAAAGGATGTGTCACTGCCTTAGCTAATGCGACTTTTTAGACATCTTTCGAGTAATTTCGGCATAATTCATTCGTTACCTCCCCAATCACCTCGATTCTTTCAAAATGGGATAAATTAATCAAAAATATACACTACTAGGTGGTTAGGATTACATTTGTTAATTTTGTGAGGTCGAATATTTTAAACGTTTGGCCTTAACGTCCCGACAGGCTTTTTTCTCTCTATTTTCGGCCATATCTCCTAGGTTATCAGTCCGAACCGCTTTTTCTTTCACCGTTAGTATTATTATCTCAAGATAATCAAGAAACATTGATAAAATCACATTGCCCGTCTGGTCGAGAAAATGAGATTTTTCAAAGGGGGTAGTACACAGAAATCGGTCAAAATCGGCCCGGAATGAAAGTTCTAGTTTTTGAGCGTGAACTATGGCAATATGAATACAAGATTACCGATAGTGAAATTTTCCACTTTTCATGTCTTTATCATGTATAAATTGTCACAATAATGCCCCGGGGTAAGAAATATATGTTATCCCTTTACTTCATTCTAGCTTTGAACTTTTTCAATGTGGAATATTTCTAATGTGACTTCCTAGGATGTAGTACTATGAATAAGCTTTCCAAAGGCATAAGAATTGAGCAAATCGGACAATTAGCAAAGAAGTTATGGTCAAAACAGTGGACAGGTCACGACGTCCTTGCTAATGCGACTCTTTAGACATCTTTCGAGTATTTTGGGCATAAATCATTCGTCACCTCCCCAATCACCTCGATGCTTTCACCATTAGAAAACTTAATCAAAAATCTACACTAGTAGGTGGTCAGGATTACATTTGGTTATTTTGAAAGGTAGGTTTTTTTAACCGTTGGTCTGTAACGTCCCGACAGGTTTTTTTTCTTTTTTGTGCATATCTCCTTAGATATTTGTACAAACCACTTATTCCTTTAAAGGGGGGATATTTTGGATTTGGACTTTCTAGGATGTAGTGCTATGAATAAGCTTTCCAATGGCGTAAGAATCGAGCAAATCGGACAAGTAACGAAGAAGTTATGGTCAAAACAAAGGATGTGTCACTTGCCTTAGCTAATGCGACTTTTTAGACATCTTTTGAGTAATTTCGGCATAATTCATTCGTTACCTCCCCAATCACCTCGATTATTTCAAAATGGGATAAATTAATCAAAAATATACACTACTAGGTGGTTAGGATTACATTTGTTAATTTTGTGAGGTCGAATATTTTAAACGTTTGGCCTTAACGTCCCGACAGGCTTTTTTCTCTCTATTTTAGGCCATATCTCCTAGGTTATCAGTCCGAACCGCTTTTTCTTTCACCGTTAGTATTATTATCTCAAGATAATCAAGAAACATTGATAAAATCACATTGCCCGTCTGGTCGAGAAAATGAGATTTTTCAAAGGGGGTAGTACACGTAAATCGGTCAAAATCGCCCTAATGAAAGTTCTAGTTTTTGAGCCTGAACTATTGCAATATGAATACAAGATTACCGATAGTGAAATTTTCCACTTTTCATGTCTTTAACATATATAAATTGTAACAATAATACACATGGGTAAGAAAAATATGTTAGCCCTTTACTTCATTCGAGCTTTGAACTTTTCAATGTGGAATATTTCTAATGTGACTTCCTAGGATGTAGTACTATGAATAAGCTTTCCAGGGCATAAGAATTGAGCAAATCGGACAATTAGCAAAGAAGTTATGGTCAAAACAAAGGACATGTCACGGCGTCCTAGCTAATGCGACTCTTTAGACATCTTTCGAGTATTTTGGGCATAAATCATTCGTCACCTCCCCAATCACCTCGATGCTTTCACCATTAGAAAATTTAATAAAAAATCTACACTAGTAGGTGGTCAGGATTACATTTGTTAATTTTGTAAGGTCGGATATTTTAACCGTTTGACTGTAACGTCCCGACAGGCTTTTTTTCTTTTTTTTGTGCATATCTCCTTAGATATTTGTACAAACCACTTATTCCTTTAAAGGGGGGATATTTTGGATTTGGACTTTCTAGGATGTAGTGCTATGAATAAGCTTTCCAATGGCGTAAGAATCGAGCAAATCGGACAAGTAACGAAGAAGTTATGGTCAAAACAAAGGATGTGTCACTGCCTTAGCTAATGCGACTTTTTAGACATCTTTCGAGTAATTTCGGCATAATTCATTCGTTACCTCCCCAATCACCTCGATTCTTTCAAAATGGGATAAATTAATCAAAAATATACACTACTAGGTGGTTAGGATTACATTTGTTAATTTTGTGAGGTCGAATATTTTAAACGTTTGGCCTTAACGTCCCGACAGGCTTTTTTCTCTCTATTTTCGCCATATCTCCTAGGTTATCATCCGAACCGCTTTTTCTTTCACCGTTAGTATTATTATCTCAAGATAATCAAGAAACATTGATAAAATCACATTGCCCGTCCGGGTCGAGAAAATGAGATTTTTCAAAGGGGGTAGTACACAGAAATCGGTCAAAATCGGCCCGGAATGAAAGTTCTAGTTTTTGAGCGTGAACTATGGCAATATGAATACAAGATTACCGATAGTGAAATTTTCCACTTTTCATGTCTTTATCATGTATAAATTGTCACAATAATGCCCTGGGTAAGAAAATATGTTAGCCCTTTACTTCATTCGAGCTTTGAAATTTTTAAATGTGGAATATTTATAATGTTACTTACTAGGATTTAGTACTATGAATAAGCTTTCCAAATGGCATAAGAATCGAGCAAATCGGACAAGTAACGAAGAAGTTATGGTCAAAACAGTGGACAGGTCACGACGTCCTTGCTAATGCGACTCTTTAGACATCTTTCGAGTATTTTGGGCATAAATCATTCGTCACCTCCCCAATCACCTCGATGCTTTCACCATTAGAAAATTTAATAAAAATCTACACTAGTAGGTGGTCGATTACATTTGTTAATTTTGTAAGGTCGGATATTTTAACCGTTTGACTGTAACGTCCCGACAGGTTTTTTTTCTTTTTTGTGCATATCTCCTTAGATATTTGTACAAACCACTTATTCCTTTAAAGGGGGGATATTTTGGATTTGGACTTTCTAGGATGTAGTGCTATGAATAAGCTTTCCAATGGCGTAAGAATCGAGCAAATCGGACAAGTAACGAAGAAGTTATGGTCAAAACAAAGGATGTGTCACTGCCTTAGCTAATGCGACTTTTTAGACATCTTTCGAGTAATTTAGGCATAATTCAGTCGTTACCTCCCATATCAACTCGATTCTTTCAAAATGGGATATATTAATCTAAAATATAAAATACTAGGTGGTTAGGATTACTTTTGTTCATTTTGTGAGGTCGTATATTTTAAACGCTTGGCCTTAACGTCCCGACAGCTTTTTTCTCTCTATTTTCGCCATATCTCCTAGGTTATCATCCGAACCGCTTTTTCTTTCACCGTTAGTATTATTATCTCAAGATAATCAAGAAACATTGATAAAATCACATTGCCTGGCCCTGGTCGAGAAAATGAGATTTTTCAAAGGGGGTAGTACGTAAATCGGTCAAAATCGCCCTAATGAAAGTTCTAGTTTTTGAGCGTGAACTATGGCAATATGAATACAATATTACAGTTAGTTAAAATTTGCACTTTTCATGTCTTTTTCATGTATTAATTGTCTCAATAATGCACCTGGGTAAGAAAATATGTTAGCCCTTTACTTCTTTCGAGCTTTGTACTTTTTATATGTGGAATATTTCTAATGTGACTTCCTAGGATGTAGTACTATGAATAAGCTTTCCAAAGGCATAAGAATTGAGCAAATCGGACAATTAGCAAAGAAGTTATGGTCAAAACAAAGGACATGTCACGACGTCCTTGCTAATGCGACTCTTTAGACATCTTTCGAGTTTTTTGGGCATAATTCATTCGTCTCCTCCCCTATCACCTCGATGCTTTCACCATTAGAAAATTTAATAAAAATCTACACTAGTAGGTGGTCAGGATTACATTTGTTAATTTTGTAAGGTCGGATATTTTAACCGCTTGATCAGAACGTCCCGATGTGCTTTCTTTTTTTTTTTGTGCATATCTCCTTAGATATTTGTACAAACCACTTATTCCTTTAAAGGGGGGATATTTTGGATTTGGACTTTCTAGGATGTAGTGCTATGAATAAGCTTTCCAATGGCGTAAGAATCGAGCAAATCGGACAAGTAACGAAGAAGTTATGGTCAAAACAAAGGATGTGTCACTGCTGCCTTAGCTAATGCGACTTTTTAGACATCTTTCGAGTAATTTCGGCATAATTCATTCGTTACCTCCCAATCACCTCGATTCTTTCAAAATGGGATAAATTAATCAAAAATATACACTACTAGGTGGTTAGATTACATTTGTTAATTTTGTGAGGTCGAATATTTTAAACGCTTGGCCTTAACGTCCCGACAGTGCTTTTTTCTCTCTATTTTCGCCATATCTCCTAGGTTATCATCCGAACCGCTTTTTCTTTCACCGTTAGTATTATTATCTCAAGATAATCAAGAAACATTGATAAAATCACATTGCCCGTCTGGTCGAGAAAATGAGATTTTTCAAAGGGGGTAGTACACGTAAATCGGTCAAAATCGCCCTAATGAAAGTTCTAGTTTTTGAGCGTGAACTATGGCAATATGAATACAAGATTACCGATAGTGAAATTTTCCACTTTTCATGTCTTTATCATGTATAAATTGTCACAATAATGCCCTGGGTAAGAAAAATATGTTAGCCCTTTACTTCATTCGAGCTTTGAACTTTTTCAATGTGGAATATTTCTAATGTGACTTTCTAGGATGTAGTGCTATGAATAAGCTTTCCAATGGCGTAAGAATCGAGCAAATCGGACAAGTAACGAAGAAGTTATGGTCAAAACAGTGGACAGGTCACGACGTCCTTGCTAATGCGACTCTTTAGACATCTTTCGAGTATTTTGGGCATAAATCATTCGTCACCTCCCCAATCACCTCGATGCTTTCACCATAAAATCTACACTAGTAGGTGGTCAGGATTACATTTGTTAATTTTGTAAGGTCGGATATTTTAACCGTTTGACTGTAACGTCCCGACAGGCTTTTTTTCTTTTTTTTTTGTGCATATCTCCTTAGATATTTGTACAAACCACTTATTCCTTTAAAGGGGGGATATTTTGGATTTGGACTTTCTAGGATGTAGTGCTATGAATAAGCTTTCCAATGGCGTAAGAATCGAGCAAATCGGACAAGTAACGAAGAAGTTATGGTCAAAACAAAGGATGTGTCACTGCCTTAGCTAATGCGACTTTTTAGACATCTTTCGAGTAATTTCGGCATAATTCATTCGTTACCTCCCCAATCACCTCGATTCTTTCAAAATGGGATAAATTAATCAAAAATATACACTACTAGGTGGTTAGGATTACATTTGTTAATTTTGTGAGGTCGAATATTTTAAACGTTTGGCCTTAACGTCCCGACAGGCTTTTTTCTCTCTATTTTCGGCCATATCTCCTAGGTTATCAGTCCGAACCGCTTTTTCTTTCACCGTTAGTATTATTATCTCAAGATAATCAAGAAACATTGATAAAATCACATTGCCCGTCTGGTCGAGAAAATGAGATTTTTCAAAGGGGGTAGTACACAGAAATCGGTCAAAATCGGCCCGGAATGAAAGTTCTAGTTTTTGAGCGTGAACTATGGCAATATGAATACAAGATTACCGATAGTGAAATTTTCCACTTTTCATGTCTTTATCATGTATAAATTGTCACAATAATGCCCCGGGGTAAGAAAAATATGTTAGCCCTTTACTTCATTCGAGCTTTGAACTTTTTCAATGTGGAATATTTCTAATGTGACTTCCTAGGATGTAGTACTATGAATAAGCTTTCCAGTGGCATAAGAATTGAGCAAATCGGACAATTAGCAAAGAAGTTATGGTCAAAACAGTGGACAGGTCACGACGTCCTTGCTAATGCGACTCTTTAGACATCTTTCGAGTATTTTGGGCATAAATCATTCGTCACCTCCCCAATCACCTCGATGCTTTCACCATTAGAAAATTTAATAAAAAATCTACACTAGTAGGTGGTCAGGATTACATTTGTTAATTTTGTAAGGTCGGATATTTTAACCGTTTGACTGTAACGTCCCGACAGGTTTTTTTTCTTTTTTGTGCATATGTCCTTAGATATTTGTACAAACCACTTATTCCTTTAAAGGGGGGATATTTTGGATTTGGACTTTCTAGGATGTAGTGCTATGAATAAGCTTTCCAATGGCGTAAGAATCGAGCAAATCGGACAAGTAACGAAGAAGTTATGGTCAAAACAAAGGATGTGTCACTGCCTTAGCTAATGCGACTTTTTAGACATCTTTCGAGTAATTTCGGCATAATTCATTCGTTACCTCCCCAATCACCTCGATTCTTTCAAAATGGGATAAATTAATCAAAAATATACACTACTAGGTGGTTAGGATTACATTTGTTAATTTTGTGAGGTCGAATATTTTAAACGTTTGGCCTTAACGTCCCGACAGGCTTTTTTCTCTATTTTCGCCATATCTCCTAGGTTATCATCCGAACCGCTTTTTCTTTCACCGTTAGTATTATTATCTCAAGATAATCAAGAAACATTGATAAAATCACATTGCCCGTCTGGTCGAGAAAATTAGATTATTCAAAGGGGGTAGTACACAGAAATCTGTCAAAAACGTAACTTAATGAAAGTTCTAGTTTTTGAGCGTGAACTATGGCAATATGAATACAAGATTACCGATAGTGAAATTTTCCACTTTTCATGTCTTTATCATGTATAAATTGTCACAATAATGCCCCGGGGTAAGAAAAATATGTTAGCCCTTTACTTCATTCGAGCTTTGAACTTTTTCAATGTGGAATATTTCTAATGTGACTTTCTAGGATGTAGTGCTATGAATAAGCTTTCCAATGGCGTAAGAATCGAGCAAATCGGACAAGTAACGAAGAAGTTATGGTCAAAACAGTGGACAGGTCACGACGTCCTTGCTAATGCGACTCTTTAGACATCTTTCGAGTATTTTGGGCATAAATCATTCGTCACCTCCCCAATCACCTCGATGCTTTCACCATTAGAAAATTTAATAAAAAATCTACACTAGTAGGTGGTCAGGATTACATTTGTTAATTTTGTAAGGTCGGATATTTTAACCGTTTGACTGTAACGTCCCGACAGGCTTTTTTTCTTTTTTTTTGTGCATATCTCCTTAGATATTTGTACAAACCACTTATTCCTTTAAAGGGGGGATATTTTGGATTTGGACTTTCTAGGATGTAGTGCTATGAATAAGCTTTCCAATGGCGTAAGAATCGAGCAAATCGGACAAGTAACGAAGAAGTTATGGTCAAAACAAAGGATGTGTCACTGCCTTAGCTAATGCGACTTTTTAGACATCTTTCGAGTAATTTCGGCATAATTCATTCGTTACCTCCCCAATCACCTCGATTCTTTCAAAATGGGATAAATTAATCAAAAATATACACTACTAGGTGGTTAGGATTACATTTGTTAATTTTGTGAGGTCGAATATTTTAAACGTTTGGCCTTAACGTCCCGACAGGCTTTTTTCTCTCTATTTTCGGCCATATCTCCTAGGTTATCATCCGAACCGCTTTTTCTTTCACCGTTAGTATTATTATCTCAAGATAATCAAGAAACATTGATAAAATCACATTGCCCGTCTGGTCGAGAAAATGAGATTTTTCAAAGGGGGTAGTACACAGAAATCGGTCAAAATCGGCCCGGAATGAAAGTTCTAGTTTTTGAGCGTGAACTATGGCAATATGAATACAAGATTACCGATAGTGAAATTTTCCACTTTTCATGTCTTTATCATGTATAAATTGTCACAATAATGCCCCGGGGTAAGAAAAATATGTTAGCCCTTTACTTCATTCGAGCTTTGAACTTTTTCAATGTGGAATATTTCTAATGTGACTTCCTAGGATGTAGTACTATGAATAAGCTTTCCAGTGGCATAAGAATTGAGCAAATCGGACAATTAGCAAAGAAGTTATGGTCAAAACAGTGGACAGGTCACGACGTCCTTGCTAATGCGACTCTTTAGACATCTTTCGAGTATTTTGGGCATAAATCATTCGTCACCTCCCCAATCACCTCGATGCTTTCACCATAAAATCTACACTAGTAGGTGGTCAGGATTACATTTGTTAATTTTGTAAGGTCGGATATTTTAACCGTTTGACTGTAACGTCCCGACAGGCTTTTTTTCTTTTTTTTTATGCATATCTCCTTAGATATTTGTACAAACCACTTATTCCTTTAAAGGGGGGATATTTTGGATTTGGACTTTCTAGGATGTAGTGCTATGAATAAGCTTTCCAATGGCGTAAGAATCGAGCAAATCGGACAAGTAACGAAGAAGTTATGGTCAAAACAAAGGATGTGTCACGACGTCTTAGCTAATGCGACTTTTTAGACATCTTTCGAGTAATTTCGGCATAATTCATTCGTTACCTCCCCAATCACCTCGATTCTTTCAAAATGGGATAAATTAATCAAAAATATACACTACTAGGTGGTTAGGATTACATTTGTTAATTTTGTGAGGTCGAATATTTTAAACGTTTGGCCTTAACGTCCCGATGTGCTTTTTCTCTCTATTTTAGGCCATATCTCCTAGGTTATCATCCGAACCGCTTTTTCTTTCACCGTTAGTATTATTATCTCAAGATAATCAAGAAACATTGATAAAATCACATTGCCCGTCCGGGTCGAGAAAATGAGATTTTTCAAAGGGGGTAGTACACAGTAATGGGTCAAATTCGGCGGGGATTGAAAGTTTTATTTTTTGAGCGTGAACTATGGCAATATGAATACAAGATTACCGATAGTGAAATTTTCCACTTTTCATGTCTTTATCATGTATAAATTGTCACAATAATGCCCCGGGGTAAGAAAAATATGTTAGCCCTTTACTTCATTCGAGCTTTGAACTTTTTCAATGTGGAATATTTCTAATGTGACTTCCTAGGATGTAGTACTATGAATAAGCTTTCCAGTGGCATAAGAATTGAGCAAATCGGACAATTAGCAAAGAAGTTATGGTCAAAACAGTGGACAGGTCACGACGTCCTTGCTAATGCGACTCTTTAGACATCTTTCGAGTATTTTGGGCATAAATCATTCGTCACCTCCCCAATCACCTCGATGCTTTCACCATTAGAAAACTTAATCAAAAATCTACACTAGTAGGTGGTCAGGATTACATTTGTTAATTTTGTAAGGTCGGATATTTTAACCGTTTGACTGTAACGTCCCGACAGGTTTTTTTTTCTTTTTTGTGCATATGTCCTTAGATATTTGTACAAACCACTTATTCCTTTAAAGGGGGGGCTATTTTGGATTTGGACTTTCTAGGATGTAGTGCTATGAATAAGCTTTCCAATGGCGTAAGAATCGAGCAAATCGGACAAGTAACGAAGAAGTTATGGTCAAAACAAAGGATGTGTCACTGCCTTAGCTAATGCGACTTTTTAGACATCTTTCGAGTAATTTCGGCATAATTCATTCGTTACCTCCCCAATCACCTCGATTCTTTCAAAATGGGATAAATTAATCAAAAATATACACTACTAGGTGGTTAGGATTACATTTGTTAATTTTGTGAGGTCGAATATTTTAAACGTTTGGCCTTAACGTCCCGACAGGCTTTTTTCTCTCTATTTTCGGCCATATCTCCTAGGTTATCAGTCCGAACCGCTTTTTCTTTCACCGTTAGTATTATTATCTCAAGATAATCAAGAAACATTGATAAAATCACATTGCCCGTCTGGTCGAGAAAATGAGATTTTTCAAAGGGGGTAGTACACATAAATCGGTCAAAATCGCCCTAATGAAAGTTCTAGTTTTTGAGCGTGAACTATGGCAATATGAATACAAGATTACCGATAGTGAAATTTTCCACTTTTCATGTCTTTATCATGTATAAATTGTCACAATAATGCCCCGGGGTAAGAAAAATATGTTAGCCCTTTACTTCATTCGAGCTTTGAACTTTTTCAATGTGGAATATTTCTAATGTGACTTCCTAGGATGTAGTACTATGAATAAGCTTTCCATTGGCATAAGAATTGAGCAAATCGGACAATTAGCAAAGAAGTTATGGTCAAAACAAAGGGATGTGTCACGACGTCCTTGCTAATGCGACTCTTTAGACATCTTTCGAGTATTTTGGGCATAAATCATTCGTCACCTCCCCAATCACCTCGATGCTTTCACCATTAGAAAACTTAATCAAAAATCTACACTAGTAGGTGGTCAGGATTACATTTGTTAATTTTGTAAGGTCGGATATTTTAACCGTTTGACTGTAACGTCCCGACAGGTTTTTTTTTCTTTTTTGTGCATATGTCCTTAGATATTTGTACAAACCACTTATTCCTTTAAAGGGGGGGCTATTTTGGATTTGGACTTTCTAGGATGTAGTGCTATGAATAAGCTTTCCAATGGCGTAAGAATCGAGCAAATCGGACAAGTAACGAAGAAGTTATGGTCAAAACAAGGATGTGTCACTGCCTTAGCTAATGCGACTTTTTAGACATCTTTCGAGTAATTTCGGCATAATTCATTCGTTACCTCCCCAATCACCTCGATTCTTTCAAAATGGGATAAATTAATCAAAAATATACACTACTAGGTGGTTAGGATTACATTTGTTAATTTTGTGAGGTCGAATATTTTAAACGTTTGGCCTTAACGTCCCGACAGGCTTTTTTCTCTCTATTTTCGCCATATCTCCTAGGTTATCATCCGAACCGCTTTTTCATTCACCGTTAGTATAATTATCTCAAGATAATCAAGAAACATTGATAAAATCACATAGCCCGTCTGGACGAGAAAATGAGATATTTCAAAGGGGGTAGTACACAGAAATCGGACAAAATCGCCCCGGAATGAAAGTTCTAGTTTTTGAGCGTGAACTATGGCAATATGAATACAAGATTACCGATAGTGAAATTTTCCACTTTTCATGTCTTTATCATGTATAAATTGTCACAATAATGCCCCGGGGTAAGAAAAATATGTTAGCCCTTTACTTCATTCGAGCTTTGAACTTTTTCAATGTGGAATATTTCTAATGTGACTTCCTAGGATGTAGTACTATGAATAAGCTTTCCAGTGGCATAAGAATTGAGCAAATCGGACAATTAGCAAAGAAGTTATGGTCAAAACAAAGGACATGTCACGACGTCCTTGCTAATGCGACTCTTTAGACATCTTTCGAGTATTTTGGGCATAAATCATTCTTTACCTCCCCAATCACCTCGATGCTTTCACCATTAGAAAATTTAACCAAAAATCTACACTAGTAGGTGGTCGATTACATTTGTTAATTTTGTAAGGTCGGATATTTTAACCGCTTGATCGTAACGTCCCGATGTGCTTTTTTTTCTTTTTTCGTGCATATCTCCTTAGATATTTGTACAAACCACTTATTCCTTTAAAGGGGGGATATTTTGGATTTGGACTTTCTAGGATGTAGTGCTATGAATAAGCTTTCCAATGGCGTAAGAATCGAGCAAATCGGACAAGTAACGAAGAAGTTATGGTCAAAACAAAGGATGTGTCACTGCCTTAGCTAATGAGACTTTTTAGACATCTTTCTAGTAATTTCGGCATAATTCATTAGTTACATCACACATCACCTCGATTCTTTAAAAATGTGATAAATTAATCAAAAATATAAACTAGTAGGTGGTTAGGATTACATTTGTTAATTTTGTGAGGTCGAATATTTTAAACGCTTGGCCTTAACGTCCCGACAGTGCTTTTCTCTCTATTTTAGGCCATATCTCCTAGGTTATCAGTCCGAACCGCTTTTTCTTTCACCGTTAGTATTATTATCTCAAGATAATCAAGAAACATTGATAAAATCACATTGCCCGTCTGGTCGAGAAAATGAGATTTTTCAAAGGGGGTAGTACACAGAAATCGGTCAAAATCGGCCCGGAATGAAAGTTCTAGTTTTTGAGCGTGAACTATGGCAATATGAATACAAGATTACCGATAGTGAAATTTTCCACTTTTCATGTCTTTATCATGTATAAATTGTCACAATAATGCCCCGGGGTAAGAAAAATATGTTAGCCCTTTACTTCATTCGAGCTTTGAACTTTTTCAATGTGGAATATTTCTAATGTGACTTCCTAGGATGTAGTACTATGAATAAGCTTTCCAATGGCGTAAGAATCGAGCAAATCGGACAAGTAACGAAGAAGTTATGGTCAAAACAGTGGACAGGTCACGACGTCCTTGCTAATGCGACTCTTTAGACATCTTTCGAGTATTTTGGGCATAAATCATTCGTCACCTCCCCAATCACCTCGATGCTTTCACCATTAGAAAATTTAATAAAAAATCTACACTAGTAGGTGTTCTGGATTACATTTGTTAATTTTGTAAGGTCGGATATTTTAACCGTTTGACTGTAACGTCCCGACAGGCTTTTTTTCTTTTTTTTTGTGCATATCTCCTTAGATATTTGTACAAACCACTTATTCCTTTAAAGGGGGGATATTTTGGATTTGGACTTTCTAGGATGTAGTGCTATGAATAAGCTTTCCAATGGCGTAAGAATCGAGCAAATCGGACAAGTAACGAAGAAGTTATGGTCAAAACAAAGGATGTGTCACTGCCTTAGCTAATGCGACTTTTTAGACATCTTTCGAGTAATTTCGGCATAATTCATTCGTTACCTCCCCAATCACCTCGATTCTTTCAAAATGGGATAAATTAATCAAAAATATACACTACTAGGTGGTTAGGATTACATTTGTTAATTTTGTGAGGTCGAATATTTTAAACGTTTGGCCTTAACGTCCCGATAGGCTTTTTTCTCTCTATTTTCGGCCATATCTCCTAGGTTATCAGTCCGAACCGCTTTTTCTTTCACCGTTAGTATTATTATCTCAAGATAATCAAGAAACATTGATAAAATCACATTGCCCGTCTGGTCGAGAAAATGAGATTTTTCAAAGGGGGTAGTACACAGAAATCGGTCAAAATCGGCCCTAATGATAGTTTTAGTTTTTGAGCGTGATCTATGGCAATATGAATACAAGATTACCGATAGTGAAATTTTCGACTTTTCATGTCTTTTTCATGTTTTAATTGTGACAATTATGCCCCTGGGTATGTAAAATATGTTAGCCCTTTACTTCATTCGAGCTTTGTACTTTTTCTATGTGGATTATTTCTATTGTGACTTCCTAGGATGTAGTACTATGAATAAGCTTTCCAGGGCATAAGAATTGAGCAAATCGGACAATTAGCAAAGAAGATAAGGTCAAAACAAAGGACATGTCACGACGTCTTGCTAATGCGACTCTTTAGACATCTTTCGAGTATTTTGGGCATAAATCATTCGTTACCTCCCCAATCACCTCGATGCACTCACCATTATAAATTTTAATAAAAATTCTACACTAGTAGTTGGTCTTGATTACATTTGTTAATTTTGTAAGGTCGGATATTTTAACCGTTTGACTGTAACGTCCCGACAGGCTTTTTTTCTTTTTTTTTGTGCATATCTCCTTAGATATTTGTACAAACCACTTATTCCTTTAAAGGGGGGATATTTTGGATTTGGACTTTCTAGGATGTAGTGCTATGAATAAGCTTTCCAATGGCGTAAGAATCGAGCAAATCGGACAAGTAACGAAGAAGTTATGGTCAAAACAGTGGACAGGTCACGGCGTCTTAGCTAATGCGACTTTTTAGACATCTTTCGAGTAATTTCGGCATAATTCATTCGTTACCTCCCCAATCACCTCGATTCTTTCAAAATGGGATAAATTAATCAAAAATATACACTACTAGGTGGTTAGGATTACATTTGTTAATTTTGTGAGGTCGAATATTTTAAACGTTTGGCCTTAACGTCCCGACAGGCTTTTTTCTCTCTATTTTCGGCCATATCTCCTAGGTTATCAGTCCGAACCGCTTTTTCTTTCACCGTTAGTATTATTATCTCAAGATAATCAAGAAACATTGATAAAATCACATTGCCCGTCTGGTCGAGAAAATGAGATTTTTCAAAGGGGGTAGTACACAGAAATCGGTCAAAATCGCCCCGGAATGAAAGTTCTAGTTTTTGAGCGTGAACTATGGCAATATGAATACAAGATTACCGATAGTGAAATTTTCCACTTTTCATGTCTTTATCATGTATAAATTGTCACAATAATGCCCCGGGGTAAGAAAAATATGTTAGCCCTTTACTTCATTCGAGCTTTGAACTTTTTCAATGTGGAATATTTCTAATGTGACTTCCTAGGATGTAGTACTATGAATAAGCTTTCCAAAGGGCATAAGAATTGAGCAAATCGGACAATTAGCAAAGAAGTTATGGTCAAAACAAAGGACATGTCACGACGTCCTTGCTAATGCGACTCTTTAGACATCTTTCGAGTATTTTGGGCATAAATCATTCTTTACCTCCCCAATCACCTCGATGCTTTCACCATTAGAAAATTTAACCAAAAATCTACACTAGTAGGTGGTCAGGATTACATTTGTTAATTTTGTAAGGTCGGATATTTTAACCGCTTGATCGTAACGTCCCGATGTGCTTCCTTTTTTTATGTGCATATCTCCTTAGATATTTGTACAAACCACTTATTCCTTTAAAGGGGGGATATTTTGGATTTGGACTTTCTAGGATGTAGTGCTATGAATAAGCTTTCCAATGGCGTAAGAATCGAGCAAATCGGACAAGTAACGAAGAAGTTATGGTCAAAACAAAGGATGTGTCACTGCCTTAGCTAATGCGACTTTTTAGACATCTTTCGAGTAATTTCGGCATAATTCATTCGTTACCTCCCCAATCACCTCGATTCTTTCAAAATGGGATAAATTAATCAAAAATATACACTACTAGGTGGTTAGGATTACATTTGTTAATTTTGTGAGGTCGAATATTTTAAACGTTTGGCCTTAACGTCCCGACAGGCTTTTTTCTCTCTATTTTCGGCCATATCTCCTAGGTTATCAGTCCGAACCGCTTTTTCTTTCACCGTTAGTATTATTATCTCAAGATAATCAAGAAACATTGATAAAATCACATTGCCCGTCTGGTCGAGAAAATGAGATTTTTCAAAGGGGGTAGTACACAGAAATCGGTCAAAATCGGCCCGGAATGAAAGTTCTAGTTTTTGAGCGTGAACTATGGCAATATGAATACAAGATTACCGATAGTGAAATTTTCCACTTTTCATGTCTTTATCATGTATAAATTGTCACAATAATGCCCCGGGGTAAGAAAAATATGTTAGCCCTTTACTTCATTCGAGCTTTGAACTTTTTCAATGTGGAATATTTCTAATGTGACTTCCTAGGATGTAGTACTATGAATAAGCTTTCCAGTGGCATAAGAATTGAGCAAATCGGACAATTAGCAAAGAAGTTATGGTCAAAACAGTGGACAGGTCACGACGTCCTTGCTAATGCGACTCTTTAGACATCTTTCGAGTATTTTGGGCATAAATCATTCGTCACCTCCCCAATCACCTCGATGCTTTCACCATTAGAAAATTTAATAAAAAATCTACACTAGTAGGTGGTCAGGATTACATTTGTTAATTTTGTAAGGTCGGATATTTTAACCGTTTGACAGTCACGTCCCGACAGGCTTTTTTTCTTTTTTTTGTGCATATCTCCTTAGATATTTGTACAAACCACTTATTCCTTTAAAGGGGGGATATTTTGGATTTGGACTTTCTAGGATGTAGTGCTATGAATAAGCTTTCCAATGGCGTAAGAATCGAGCAAATCGGACAAGTAACGAAGAAGTTATGGTCAAAACAAAGGATGTGTCACGACGCCTTAGCTAATGCGACTTTTTATACATCTTTCGAGTAATTTCGGCATAATTCATTCGTTACCTCCCAATCACCTCGATTCTTTCAAAATGGGATAAATTAATCAAAAATATACACTACTAGGTGGTTAGGATTACATTTGTTAATTTTGTGAGGTCGAATATTTTAAACGTTTGGCCTTAACGTCCCGACAGGCTTTTTTCTCTCTATTTTCGGCCATATCTCCTAGGTTATCAGTCCGAACCGCTTTTTCTTTCACCGTTAGTATTATTATCTCAAGATAATCAAGAAACATTGATAAAATCACATTGCCCGTCTGGTCGAGAAAATGAGATTTTTCAAAGGGGGTAGTACACAGAAATCGGTCAAAATCGCCCTAATGAAAGTTCTAGTTTTTGAGCGTGAACTATGGCAATATGAATACAAGATTACCGATAGTGAAATTTTCCACTTTTCATGTCTTTATCATGTATAAATTGTCACAATAATGCCCCGGGGTAAGAAAAATATGTTAGCCCTTTACTTCATTCGAGCTTTGAACTTTTTCAATGTGGAATATTTCTAATGTGACTTCCTAGGATGTAGTACTATGAATAAGCTTTCCAAAGGGCATAAGAATTGAGCAAATCGGACAATTAGCAAAGAAGTTATGGTCAAAACAAAGGGACATGTCACGACGCCCTTGCTAATGCGACTCTTTAGACATCTTTCGAGTATTTTGGGCATAAATCATTCGTTACCTCCCCAATCACCTCGATGCTTTCACCATTAGAAAATTTAACCAAAAATCTACACTAGTAGGTGGTCAGGATTACATTTGTTAATTTTGTAAGGTCGGATATTTTAACCGCTTGATCAGAACGTCCCGACAGGTTTTTTTTCTTTTTTGTGCATATCTCCTTAGATATTTGTACAAACCACTTATTCCTTTAAAGGGGGGATATTTTGGATTTGGACTTTCTAGGATGTAGTGCTATGAATAAGCTTTCCAATGGCGTAAGAATCGAGCAAATCGGACAAGTAACGAAGAAGTTATGGTCAAAACAAAGGATGTGTCACGACGTCTTAGCTAATGCGACTTTTTAGACATCTTTCGAGTAATTTCGGCATAATTCATTTGTTACCTCCCCAATCACCTCGATTCTTTCAAAATGGGATAAATTAATCAAAAATATACACTACTAGGTGGTTAGGATTACATTTGTTAATTTTGTGAGGTCGAATATTTTAAACGTTTGGCCTTAACGTCCCGACAGGCTTTTTTCTCTCTATTTTAGGCCATATCTCCTAGGTTATCAGTCCGAACCGCTTTTTCTTTCACCGTTAGTATTATTATCTCAAGATAATCAAGAAACATTGATAAAATCACATTGCCCGTCTGGTCGAGAAAATGAGATTTTTCAAAGGGGGTAGTACACAGAAATCGGTCAAAATCGGCCCGGAATGAAAGTTCTAGTTTTTGAGCGTGAACTATGGCAATATGAATACAAGATTACCGATAGTGAAATTTTCCACTTTTCATGTCTTTATCATGTATAAATTGTCACAATAATGCCCCGGGGTAAGAAAAATATGTTAGCCCTTTACTTCATTCGAGCTTTGAACTTTTTCAATGTGGAATATTTCTAATGTGACTTCCTAGGATGTAGTACTATGAATAAGCTTTCCAGTGGCATAAGAATTGAGCAAATCGGACAATTAGCAAAGAAGTTATGGTCAAAACAGTGGACAGGTCACGACGTCCTTGCTAATGCGACTCTTTAGACATCTTTCGAGTATTTTGGGCATAAATCATTCGTCACCTCCCCAATCACCTCGATGCTTTCACCATTAGAAAACTTAATCAAAAATCTACACTAGTAGGTGGTCAGGATTACATTTGTTAATTTTGTAAGGTCGGATATTTTAACCGTTTGACTGTAACGTCCCGACTGGTTTTTTTTCTATTTTGTGCATGTCTCCTTAGGTATTTGTACAAACCACTTATTCCTTTAATGGGGGGATATTTTGGATTTGGACTTTCTAGGATGTAGTGCTATGAATAAGCTTTCCAATGGCGTAAGAATCGAGCAAATCGGACAAGTAACGAAGAAGTTATGGTCAAAACAGTGGACAGGTCACGGTGTCTTAGCTAATGCGACTTTTTAGACATCTTTCGAGTAATTTCGGCATAATTCATTCGTTACCTCCCCAATCACCTCGATTCTTTCAAAATGGGATAAATTAATCAAAAATATACACTACTAGGTGGTTAGGATTACATTTGTTAATTTTGTGAGGTCGAATATTTTAAACGTTTGGCCTTAACGTCCCGACAGGCTTTTTTCTCTCTATTTTCGGCCATATCTCCTAGGTTATCAGTCCGAACCGCTTTTTCTTTCACCGTTAGTATTATTATCTCAAGATAATCAAGAAACATTGATAAAATCACATTGCCCGTCTGGTCGAGAAAATGAGATTTTTCAAAGGGGGTAGTACACAGAAATCGGTCAAAATCGGCCCGGAATGAAAGTTCTAGTTTTTGAGCGTGAACTATGGCAATATGAATACAAGATTACCGATAGTGAAATTTTCCACTTTTCATGTCTTTATCATGTATAAATTGTCACAATAATGCCCCGGGGTAAGAAAAATATGTTAGCCCTTTACTTCATTCGAGCTTTGAACTTTTTCAATGTGGAATATTTCTAATGTGACTTCCTAGGATGTAGTACTATGAATAAGCTTTCCAGTGGCATAAGAATTGAGCAAATCGGACAATTAGCAAAGAAGTTATGGTCAAAACAAAGGGACATGTCACGACGCCCTTGCTAATGCGACTCTTTAGACATCTTTCGAGTATTTTGGGCATAAATCATTCTTTACCTCCCCAATCACCTCGATGCTTTCACCATTAGAAAATTTAATAAAAATCTACACTAGTAGGTGGTCGATTACATTTGTTAATTTTGTAAGGTCGGATATTTTAACCGCTTGATCGTAACGTCCCGATGTGCTTTTTTCTTTTTTTTGTGCATATCTCCTTAGATATTTGTACAAACCACTTATTCCTTTAAAGGGGGGATATTTTGGATTTGGACTTTCTAGGATGTAGTGCTATGAATAAGCTTTCCAATGGCGTAAGAATCGAGCAAATCGGACAAGTAACGAAGAAGTTATGGTCAAAACAGTGGACAGGTCACGACGTCTTAGCTAATGCGACTTTTTAGACATCTTTTGAGTAATTTCGGCATAATTCATTCGTTACCTCCCCAATCACCTCGATTATTTCAAAATGGGATAAATTAATCAAAAATATACACTACTAGGTGGTTAGGATTACATTTGTTAATTTTGTGAGGTCGAATATTTTAAACGTTTGGCCTTAACGTCCCGACAGGCTTTTTTCTCTCTATTTTAGGCCATATCTCCTAGGTTATTAGTCCGAACCGCTTTTTCTTTCACCGTTAGTATTATTATCTCAAGATAATCAAGAAACATTGATAAAATCACATTGCCCGTCTGGTCGAGAAAATGAGATTTTTCAAAGGGGGTAGTACACAGAAATCGGTCAAAATCGGCCCGGAATGAAAGTTCTAGTTTTTGAGCGTGAACTATGGCAATATGAATACAAGATTACCGATAGTGAAATTTTCCACTTTTCATGTCTTTATCATGTATAAATTGTCACAATAATGCCCCGGGGTAAGAAAAATATGTTAGCCCTTTACTTCATTCGAGCTTTGAACTTTTTCAATGTGGAATATTTCTAATGTGACTTCCTAGGATGTAGTACTATGAATAAGCTTTCCAGTGGCATAAGAATTGAGCAAATCGGACAATTAGCAAAGAAGTTATGGTCAAAACAGTGGACAGGTCACGACGTCCTTGCTAATGCGACTCTTTAGACATCTTTCGAGTATTTTGGGCATAAATCATTCTTTACCTCCCCAATCACCTGGATTCTTTCACCATTAGACAACTTAACCAAAAATCTACACTAGTAGGTGGTCGATTACATTTGTTAATTTTGTAAGGTCGGATATTTTAACCGCTTGATCAGAACGTCCCGACTGGTTTTTTTTCTATTTTGTGCATGTCTCCTTAGGTATTTGTACAAACCACTTATTCCTTTAATGGGGGGATATTTTGGATTTGGACTTTCTAGGATGTAGTGCTATGAATAAGCTTTCCAATGGCGTAAGAATCGAGCAAATCGGACAAGTAACGAAGAAGTTATGGTCAAAACAAGGATGTGTCACGATGCCTTAGCTAATGCGACTTTTTAGACATCTTTCGAGTAATTTCGGCATAATTCATTTGTTACCTCCCCAATCACCTCGATTCTTTCAAAATGGGATAAATTAATCAAAAAGCTACACTACTAGGTGGTTAGGATTACATTTTTTAATTTTGTGAGGTCGAATATTTTAAACGTTTGGCCTTAACGTCCCGACAGGCTTTTTTCTCTCTATTTTAGGCCATATCTCCTAGGTTATCAGTCCGAACCGCTTTTTCTTTCACCGTTAGTATTATTATCTCAAGATAATCAAGAAACATTGATAAAATCACATTGCCCGTCTGGTCGAGAAAATGAGATTTTTCAAAGGGGGTAGTACACAGAAATCGGTCAAAATCGGCCCGGAATGAAAGTTCTAGTTTTTGAGCGTGAACTATGGCAATATGAATACAAGATTACCGATAGTGAAATTTTCCACTTTTCATGTCTTTATCATGTATAAATTGTCACAATAATGCCCCGGGGTAAGAAAAATATGTTAGCCCTTTACTTCATTCGAGCTTTGAACTTTTTCAATGTGGAATATTTCTAATGTGACTTCCTAGGATGTAGTACTATGAATAAGCTTTCCAGTGGCATAAGAATTGAGCAAATCGGACAATTAGCAAAGAAGTTATGGTCAAAACAGTGGACAGGTCACGACGTCCTTGCTAATGCGACTCTTTAGACATCTTTCGAGTATTTTGGGCATAAATCATTCTTTACCTCCCCAATCACCTGGATTCTTTCACCATTAGACAACTTAACCAAAAATCTACACTAGTAGGTGGTCAGGATTACATTTGTTAATTTTGTAAGGTCGGATATTTTAACCGTTTGACTGTAACGTCCCGACTGGTTTTTTTTCTATTTTGTGCATGTCTCCTTAGGTATTTGTACAAACCACTTATTCCTTTAATGGGGGGATATTTTGGATTTGGACTTTCTAGGATGTAGTGCTATGAATAAGCTTTCCAATGGCGTAAGAATCGAGCAAATCGGACAAGTAACGAAGAAGTTATGGTCAAAACAAAGGATGTGTCACGACGTCTTAGCTAATGCGACTTTTTAGACATCTTTCGAGTAATTTCGGCATAATTCATTTGTTACCTCCCAATCACCTCGATTCTTTCAAAATGGGATAAATTAATCAAAAAGCTACACTACTAGGTGGTTAGGATTACATTTGTTAATTTTGTGAGGTCGAATATTTTAAACGCTTGGCCTTAACGTCCCGACAGCTTTTTTCTCTCTATTTTAGGCCATATCTCCTAGGTTATTAGTCCGAACCGATTTTTCTTTCACCGTTAGTATTATTATCTCAAGAGAATCAAGAAACATTGATAAAATCACATTGCCCGTCTGGTCGAGAAAATGAGATTTTTCAAAGGGGGTAGTACACAGAAATCGGTCAAAATCGGCCCGGAATGAAAGTTCTATTTTTTGAGCGTGAAGTATGGCAATATGAATACAAGATTACCGATAGTGAAATTTTCCACTTTTCATGTCTTTATCATGTATAAATTGTCACAATAATGCCCCGGGGTAAGAAAAATATGTAAGCCCTTTACTTCATTCGAGCTTTGAACTTTTTCAGTGTGGAATATTTCTAATGTGACTTCTTAGGATGTAGTACTATGAATAAGCTTTCCAGTGGCATAAGAATTGAGCAAATCGGACAATTAGCAAAGAACTTATGGTCAAAACAGTGGACAGGTCACGACGTCCTTGCTAATGCGACTCTTTAGACATCTTTCGAGTATTTTGGGCATAAATCATTCTTTACCTCCCCAATCACCTGGATTCTTTCACCATTAGACAACTTAACCAAAAATCTACACTAGTAGGTGGTCAGGATTACATTTGTTAATTTTGTAAGGTCGGATATTTTAACCGTTTGACTGTAACGTCCCGACTGGTTTTTTTTCTATTTTGTGCATGTCTCCTTAGGTATTTGTACAAACCACTTATTCCTTTAATGGGGGGATATTTTGGATTTGGACTTTCCAGGATGTAGTACTATGAACAAGCTTTCCAATGGCGTAAGAATCGAGCAAATCGGACAAGTAACGAAGAAGTTATGGTCAAAACAGTGGACAGGTCACGACGTCTTAGCTAATGCGACTTTTTAGACATCTTTCGAGTAATTTCGGCATAATTCATTTGTTACCTCCCCAATCACCTCGATTCTTTCAAAATGGGATAAATTAATCAAAAAGCTACACTACTAGGTGGTTAGGATTACATTTTTTAATTTTGTGAGGTCGAATATTTTAAACGTTTGGCCTTAACGTCCCGACAGGCTTTTTTCTCTCTATTTTAGGCCATATCTCCTAGGTTATTAGTCCGAACCGATTTTTCTTTCACCGTTAGTATTATTATCTCAAGAGAATCAAGAAACATTGATAAAATCACATTGCCCGCCTGGTCGAGAAAATGAGATTTTTCAAAGGGGGTAGTACGTAAATCGGTCAAAATCGCCCTAATGAAAGTTCTAGTTTTTGAGCGTGAAGTATGGCAATATGAATACAAGATTACCGATAGTGAAATTTTCCACTTTTCATGTCTTTATCATGTATAAATTGTCACAATAATGCCCCGGGGTAAGAAAAATATGTAAGCCCTTTACTTCATTCGAGCTTTGAACTTTTTCAATGTGGAATATTTCTAATGTGACTTCCTAGGATGTAGTACTATGAATAAGCTTTCCAAAGGGCATAATAATTGAGCAAATCGGACAATTAGCAAAGAAGTTATGGTCAAAACAAGGGACATGTCACGACGTCCTAGCTAATGCGACTCTTTAGACATCTTTCGAGTATTTTGGGCATAAATCATTCTTTACCTCCCCAATCACCTCGATTCTTTCACCATTAGACAACTTAACCAAAAATCTACACTAGTAGGTGGTCGATTACATTTGTTAATTTTGTAAGGTCGGATATTTTAACCGTTTGATCTGTAACGTCCCGACTGTGTTTTTTTCTATTTTGTGCATGTCTCCTTAGGTATTTGTACAAACCACTTATTCCTTTAATGGGGGGATATTTTGGATTTGGACTTTCTAGGATGTAGTACTATGAACAAGCTTTCCAATGGCGTAAGAATCGAGCAAATCGGACAAGTAACGAAGAAGTTATGGTCAAAACAGTGGATGTGTCACGACGCCTTAGCTAATGCGACTTTTTAGACATCTTTCGAGTAATTTCGGCATAATTCATTTGTTACCTCCCAATCACCTCGATTCTTTCAAAATGGGATAAATTAATCAAAAAGCTACACTACTAGGTGGTTAGGATTACATTTGTTAATTTTGTGAGGTCGAATATTTTAAACGCTTGGCCTTAACGTCCCGACAGCTTTTTTCTCTCTATTTTAGGCCATATCTCCTAGGTTATTAGTCCGAACCGATTTTTCTTTCACCGTTAGTATTATTATCTCAAGAGAATCAAGAAACATTGATAAAATCACATTGCCCGTCTGGTCGAGAAAATGAGATTTTTCAAAGGGGGTAGTACACAGAAATCGGTCAAAATCGGCCCTAATGAAAGTTCTATTTTTGAGCGTGAAGTATGGCAATATGAATACAAGATTACCGATAGTGAAATTTTCCACTTTTCATGTCTTTATCATGTATAAATTGTCACAATAATGCCCCGGGGTAAGAAAAATATGTAAGCCCTTTACTTCATTCGAGCTTTGAACTTTTTCAGTGTCGAATATTTCTAATGTGACTTCCTAGGATGTAGTACTATGAATAAGCTTTCCAGTGGCATAATAATTGAGCAAATCGGACAATTAACAAAGAAGTTATGGTCAAAACAGTGGACATGTCACGGCGTCCTAGCTAATGTGACTCTTTAGACATCTTTCGAGTATTTTGGGCATAAATCATTCTTTACCTCCCCAATCACCTGGATTCTTTCACCATTAGACAACTTAACCAAAAATCTACACTAGTAGGTGGTCAGGATTACATTTGTTAATTTTGTAAGGTCGGATATTTTAACCGTTTGACTGTAACGTCCCGACTGGTTTTTTTTCTATTTTGTGCATGTCTCCTTAGGTATTTGTACAAACCACTTATTCCTTTAATGGGGGGATATTTTGGATTTGGACTTTCTAGGATGTAGTACTATGAACAAGCTTTCCAATGGCGTAAGAATCGAGCAAATCGGACAAGTAACGAAGAAGTTATGGTCAAAACAGTGGACAGGTCACGACGTCTTAGCTAATGCGACTTTTTAGACATCTTTCGAGTAATTTCGGCATAATTCATTTGTTACCTCCCCAATCACCTCGATTCTTTCAAAATGGGATAAATTAATCAAAAAGCTACACTACTAGGTGGTTAGGATTACATTTGTTAATTTTGTGAGGTCGAATATTTTAAACGTTTGGCCTTAACGTCCCGACAGGCTTTTTTCTCTCTATTTTAGGCCATATCTCCTAGGTTATTAGTCCGAACCGATTTTTCTTTCACCGTTAGTATTATTATCTCAAGAGAATCAAGAAACATTGATAAAATCACATTGCCCGCCTGGTCGAGAAAATGAGATTTTTCAAAGGGGGTAGTACACAGAAATCGGTCAAAATCGGCCCGGAATGAAAGTTCTATTTTTTGAGCGTGAAGTATGGCAATATGAATACAAGATTACCGATAGTGAAATTTTCCACTTTTCATGTCTTTATCATGTATAAATTGTCACAATAATGCCCCGGGGTAAGAAAAATATGTAAGCCCTTTACTTCATTCGAGCTTTGAACTTTTTCAGTGTGGAATATTTCTAATGTGACTTCTTAGGATGTAGTACTATGAATAAGCTTTCCAGTGGCATAATAATTGAGCAAATCGGACAATTAACAAAGAAGTTATGGTCAAAACAGTGGACATGTCACGGCGTCCTAGCTAATGTGACTCTTTAGACATCTTTCGAGTATTTTGGGCATAAATCATTCTTTACCTCCCCAATCACCTGGATTCTTTCACCATTAGACAACTTAACCAAAAATCTACACTAGTAGGTGGTCAGGATTACATTTGTTAATTTTGTAAGGTCGGATATTTTAACCGTTTGACTGTAACGTCCCGACTGGTTTTTTTTCTATTTTGTGCATGTCTCCTTAGGTATTTGTACAAACCACTTATTCCTTTAATGGGGGGATATTTTGGATTTGGACTTTCTAGGATGTAGTACTATGAACAAGCTTTCCAATGGCGTAAGAATCGAGCAAATCGGACAAGTAACGAAGAAGTTATGGTCAAAACAGTGGACATGTCACGGCGTCTTAGCTAATGCGACTTTTTAGACATCTTTCGAGTAATTTCGGCATAATTCATTTGTTACCTCCCCAATCACCTCGATTCTTTCAAAATGGGATAAATTAATCAAAAAGCTACACTACTAGGTGGTTAGGATTACATTTGTTAATTTTGTGAGGTCGAATATTTTAAACGTTTGGCCTTAACGTCCCGACAGGCTTTTTTCTCTCTATTTTAGGCCATATCTCCTAGGTTATTAGTCCGAACCGATTTTTCTTTCACCGTTAGTATTATTATCTCAAGAGAATCAAGAAACATTGATAAAATCACATTGCCCGTCTGGTCGAGAAAATGAGATTTTTCAAAGGGGGTAGTACACAGAAATCGGTCAAAATCGGCCCGGAATGAAAGTTCTATTTTTGAGCGTGAAGTATGGCAATATGAATACAAGATTACCGATAGTGAAATTTTCCACTTTTCATGTCTTTATCATGTATAAATTGTCACAATAATGCCCCGGGGTAAGAAAAATATGTAAGCCCTTTACTTCATTCGAGCTTTGAACTTTTTCAGTGTCGAATATTTCTAATGTGACTTCCTAGGATGTAGTACTATGAATAAGCTTTCCAGTGGCATAATAATTGAGCAAATCGGACAATTAACAAAGAAGTTATGGTCAAAACAGAGGGACATGTCACGACGTCCTAGCTAATGCGACTCTTTAGACATCTTTCGAGTATTTTGGGCATAAATCATTCTTTACCTCCCCAATCACCTCGATTCTTTCACCATTAGACAACTTAACCAAAAATCTACACTAGTAGGTGGTCGATTACATTTGTTAATTTTGTAAGGTCGGATATTTTAACCGCTTGATCAGTAACGTCCCGACTGGCTTTTTTTCTATTTTGTGCATGTCTCCTTAGGTATTTGTACAAACCACTTATTCCTTTAATGGGGGGATATTTTGGATTTGGACTTTCTAGGATGTAGTACTATGAACAAGCTTTCCAATGGCGTAAGAATCGAGCAAATCGGACAAGTAACGAAGAAGTTATGGTCAAAACAGAGGACATGTCACGTCGTCTTAGCTAATGCGACTTTTTAGACATCTTTCGAGTAATTTCGGCATAATTCATTTGTTACCTCCCCAATCACCTCGATTCTTTCAAAATGGGATAAATTAATCAAAAAGCTACACTACTAGGTGGTTAGGATTACATTTGTTAATTTTGTGAGGTCGAATATTTTAAACGTTTGGCCTTAACGTCCCGACAGGCTTTTTTCTCTCTATTTTAGGCCATATCTCCTAGGTTATTAGTCCGAACCGATTTTTCTTTCACCGTTAGTATTATTATCTCAAGAGAATCAAGAAACATTGATAAAATCACATTGCCCGTCTGGTCGAGAAAATGAGATTTTTCAAAGGGGGTAGTACACAGAAATCGGTCAAAATCGGCCCGGAATGAAAGTTCTATTTTTTGAGCGTGAAGTATGGCAATATGAATACAAGATTACCGATAGTGAAATTTTCCACTTTTCATGTCTTTATCATGTATAAATTGTCACAATAATGCCCCGGGGTAAGAAAAATATGTAAGCCCTTTACTTCATTCGAGCTTTGAACTTTTTCAGTGTCGAATATTTCTAATGTGACTTCCTAGGATGTAGTACTATGAATAAGCTTTCCAGTGGCATAATAATTGAGCAAATCGGACAATTAACAAAGAAGTTATGGTCAAAACAGTGGACATGTCACGGCGTCCTAGCTAATGTGACTCTTTAGACATCTTTCGAGTATTTTGGGCATAAATCATTCTTTACCTCCCCAATCACCTGGATTCTTTCACCATTAGACAACTTAACCAAAAATCTACACTAGTAGGTGGTCAGGATTACATTTGTTAATTTTGTAAGGTCGGATATTTTAACCGTTTGACTGTAACGTCCCGACTGGCTTTTTTTCTATTTTGTGCATGTCTCCTTAGGTATTTGTACAAACCACTTATTCCTTTAATGGGGGGATATTTTGGATTTGGACTTTCTAGGATGTAGTACTATGAACAAGCTTTCCAATGGCGTAAGAATCGAGCAAATCGGACAAGTAACGAAGAAGTTATGGTCAAAACAGTGGACAGGTCACGACGTCTTAGCTAATGCGACTTTTTAGACATCTTTCGAGTAATTTCGGCATAATTCATTTGTTACCTCCCCAATCACCTCGATTCTTTCAAAATGGGATAAATTAATCAAAAAGCTACACTACTAGGTGGTTAGGATTACATTTGTTAATTTTGTGAGGTCGAATATTTTAAACGTTTGGCCTTAACGTCCCGACAGGCTTTTTTCTCTCTATTTTAGGCCATATCTCCTAGGTTATTAGTCCGAACCGATTTTTCTTTCACCGTTAGTATTATTATCTCAAGAGAATCAAGAAACATTGATAAAATCACATTGCCCGTCTGGTCGAGAAAATGAGATTTTTCAAAGGGGGTAGTACACAGAAATCGGTCAAAATCGGCCCGGAATGAAAGTTCTATTTTTTGAGCGTGAAGTATGGCAATATGAATACAAGATTACCGATAGTGAAATTTTCCACTTTTCATGTCTTTATCATGTATAAATTGTCACAATAATGCCCCGGGGTAAGAAAAATATGTAAGCCCTTTACTTCATTCGAGCTTTGAACTTTTTCAGTGTCGAATATTTCTAATGTGACTTCCTAGGATGTAGTACTATGAATAAGCTTTCCAGTGGCATAATAATTGAGCAAATCGGACAATTAACAAAGAAGTTATGGTCAAAACAGTGGACATGTCACGGCGTCCTGCTAATGCGACTCTTTAGAAAACTTTCGAGTATTTTGGGCATAAATCATTCTTTACCTCCCCAATCACCTCGATTCTTTCAAAATTAGAGAAATTAAGCAAAAATCTACACTACAGGTTGGTATTGATTACATTTGTTAATTTTGTAAGGTCGGATATTTTAACCGTTTGACTGTAACGTCCCGACTGGTTTTTTTTCTATTTTGTGCATGTCTCCTTAGGTATTTGTACAAACCACTTATTCCTTTAATGGGGGGATATTTTGGATTTGGACTTTCTAGGATGTAGTACTATGAACAAGCTTTCCAATGGCGTAAGAATCGAGCAAATCGGACAAGTAACGAAGAAGTTATGGTCAAAACAGTGGACAGGTCACGACGTCTTAGCTAATGCGACTTTTTAGACATCTTTCGAGTAATTTCGGCATAATTCATTTGTTACCTCCCCAATCACCTCGATTCTTTCAAAATGGGATAAATTAATCAAAAAGCTACACTACTAGGTGGTTAGGATTACATTTGTTAATTTTGTGAGGTCGAATATTTTAAACGTTTGGCCTTAACGTCCCGACAGGCTTTTTTCTCTCTATTTTAGGCCATATCTCCTAGGTTATTAGTCCGAACCGATTTTTCTTTCACCGTTAGTATTATTATCTCAAGAGAATCAAGAAACATTGATAAAATCACATTGCCCGTCTGGTCGAGAAAATGAGATTTTTCAAAGGGGGTAGTACACAGAAATCGGTCAAAATCGGCCCGGAATGAAAGTTCTATTTTTTGAGCGTGAAGTATGGCAATATGAATACAAGATTACCGATAGTGAAATTTTCCACTTTTCATGTCTTTATCATGTATAAATTGTCACAATAATGCTGTAACACCCCCAAAACCGTATGGGAATATTACACGCCGTAAACCCTTTCCGCAAGGATCTACCAGGCTAAACGTCCATAAACAACCAAATGCTTGCCCGGCCAGGGTCAAACAATATAATAATACAGACCGTTAAGGTCACTTACACATAAACACACAGACCGATGAGGTCACACAACTCTATCAACAGGACTGACTAACAACATTACCCACACAGGGTTCGAAATACAATACAACGGAAGACTGAATCAACTCTAACAATACAAATAAACTCTACCAACTCTCAACTCTTGATTAGTATCGCAGCTCGTCATCCCCTTGTGCCAATCCTGTGACTGCTCCCCTGAACCTGCATGTACCTGTAATATCCGCAAATTCGATTTCCGGTAATTTTCATTTTTCCGGCGGAGGTCCGTTTCGACAACTCGCTTGTCACTATTTTGGAATTCTGAACCTATTTTGTTCTTGGAGCTTCTCCGCTTAGACGGGTCTCGATGATGTTTTTACGTAATTTCATTTTGTGTTATATTTGGTCTCATGTGTATTTGTCTCTCGTTAAACTCGTTCGATTTCGTCATTTTCTTACTTCCATGAGTTCGTATGATTGAGTAGAGCATGTTGTGAGTTTCGGATTGTTAATCCGACGTTGTATCGTGATTTTCGGATGTTTGGGCCGTTTGTGTAATTTCCTAGAAGTTTAGGGAATTTGTCCCTTGTTCGACTTTGGTTGTGCACCTCAGATCTTTTTGGGGGTTCCGTACTTCCATTTCGTGTTATTGTTGCCCAAATATCGATTCCTATTGCTTTTATTCTCTTTCCGGATCATTTTTCGTCATTTTTGGGACCCGAGGGGGGTGTGGGCCGCGGCACAAGGATTGTGCGCCGCGGCGCACACATTACCCAGTTGTTGGCCAAGCAGGCTGTACCGTGTGCCGCGGCACAAGGTTTGTGAGCCGCGGCACACAAATGAGTCGATCTTTGCGGCACACTTGTCCGGCCGCGGCACACCTGTGTCACCTGCGGTTAAAACCTCTCTGCATCGTGCCCCGGCACGGCAAAGGCCGCGTCACATGCCGAGTCTGAGCCGAGGCACACTCCGAATGTGCCGCGGCACAACGAGCGGTCACCACCACTGGGCACAATTTTGGCTCGTGCGCGGCACGCTTTAGCCGAGCGGCACACAACGCGGTCAGCGCTATATCTGCTTCTTATTCAGCGAGAATCACTCATTTCCTCCCCTTTCTTCAACCGTGTGAGAGAGAGAGAGTCTTGAGAGGGAGAGTATCTCCATCTATCACTTAGTTGTGTAGATTTCTTCATCCCTTTTCGATCGGGTGGCTCGGATTGCGGATCTAACACGTGGTTTTCGGATTTGAGTGCTTGATTCTTCAAGAGGTAAGCACTCCTTTGACCCTAGTATGATTTTGGGGAGGGTTTGGTGGTAATCTTATGTTTTAATCCGAATTAGCCGATGTTGTTGTTAGATTTGATAGTATACTCGTGACCCTTGGTTTTCTTGTTTTGATTGGGATGAAATCCCGTTGTTCTACCATTGACCGATTTCATTTCCTTATGCACTCTTGGTGTCCGATGAATTGTCCCAACGGGTAGAACTAGGAGGAATTTCTTCGTATTCATGATGTGAGATTGATTGTATATCATTATTGTGTTAGGGCCGGATTTGAGGGGATTGTTCGGACCTAAACCTATTCCTTCATCGTCTCCTTTGCGTCGTATTACCAAGGCAAGTACCTCGATATACGAATTGTAACTGCGTGAAATCGTTGTTGTTGAAGTGTATGAGTTTATACGGACGTATATATGTATATATATATATATGTATATGTATGTGTATATATATATATGTATTATATATATTTATATGTTAAAAATAAGTATGTATATACGTATATTGATATACATGCTTATGTCGGTGATCGACGAGTGATGAATGCTAACACTAGTTGACGTACTCAACTTGGATTGAGGGATGAACTATAGTCATTCATATAATATAGTAAGGTTATATATATATCTATGTGCGGTATTGATTGGTTATGCTTGAACGCTTATTGTGATTGAGTTGATTAATAACGTGCGTGTTCCTGTCTACTTGTGTGGTTATGGACTGGCGGAGAAATTGTGTGACTTGATGTACCGAGTTGAAAATCGTTGTGACATTTGTTCATGTGCTGGATGTTTGTGATAATGTGGATACGTGTTGTGAGAAACGTCGTATCCGGGAACCTCTGAGGGCGGGGCGTGCACTCCGGCCTGTTGTATGCTGCAATGTGCGGCTCCATATGGGTGGTGAACGCCGATGTCACCTAATGCGCATGCAAGGGGCGGCTCTTGCGGGAGTGACGCCGGTGCGGTGACATGTTCAAGGAGCGGCCAACATGATGGAAGTGAACGCCGGTACACAGGTGCGCAAGGGAGGCGCCTGGCAGGCTTATTGGTTACGGGTATTTGAGTGATAGCTAAGACCCCGTTACCGAACGATGTTCGTATCTCAAATTCTTTCAACTCACTTTTAATGTTTGTCTTGATACAGACCGCAATCCGTGTTTTCGAAAGCTTGTTTCAAATTGTTTTTAAAGCGTTGGTATCAGGGTTAGTTAACCACGGAGGTTTGACGAAATCTCCGAGGGTTATTTAATCGGGGGTCTTGAGCAGGATATGTCGAATGAGAGTTCTGTACCTTTGATTTTATTGTGGTGCTATTCTGTGTATTGGGTCGAGGACCCTGTGGAATGTTGAGATGATTGGTTTCGTGATGATGTTATTTGGAATGGGTTGAGAACCTTGTGAGATGTTGTAATGATTTCGTTTGTGACGGTGTTCTATAAATTGGGTCGAGAACCCCAAATAAGTTTACTTGGTTTTTGTGTAATCGTTTTCCATACGTTGGGTCAAGGACCCGAGAGTTTTTGAAATTATTTCCAAAAGTATTCCCATTCGATTTTAAAAACCCCTAAACGGCCCGAGTCAATAATAATGATTGCAAACTATCTTATCAAAATACTTTTCCTTTTACAAAAGGGATCTTCCTGACTCCTTGGGCTCGTTTAAAATTTCATGAATGTTATTTTCCGTAAGGAGAATATGACTATGTGATTACCTTTCACCTCGTGTAAGCGAGTGTTATTCTGTCTTGTTGTGGGAATGTATGGTTTGTGTTAAGGCTTCACGGCGGTTGAATTTTTGTGTTATTCTTGTTCGTATATCTTGTATATTATGTACTTGCACTAGCAAAACTCCGGTTGCTAACCCCGAGTTTTCGGGGTGGGTGCTGTTATGCGCTCAGTTTTGGCGGCTCGGGAGCGATCCACGGATTGGCTTGGAATGAGACGGAAGACGACGATGCTAATCACACCAGAGTCAGAGTTTTTTCTTTTGTATCATTTTGGTCGGTATTTTTCTGTCGTTCGAGTATTCACCCTTGCATGGGTGTAATTATCATTTATTAAATTGAGTTGTCATTCGTTTTTGTGTTCAAGTTTATTGTTGTCATTGTAATATGAATGTCGTTAGTTTCTGAATTGGTTTATGACCTTGTCGGTCTGCTTTGTATTAAATTTTGACCCCGGTCGGTCAATCTTTGAGTAGTCTTTTGGAGTTTAGCCTGGTGGATCCTTGTGATAAGGGTCTACGACGTGTGACATTCCCGGTCGTATTCTGGGGGTGTTACAGTACCTGGACGCAAAACAGACATCCACCCCCCGAATACTCGGGGGTTAGTAAAACTCCACTGTTTTACTAGTGCAAGTATCAAACCATACGAAATGTAACAAGCAAATAGCAACTACGAATTTAATACGGAAATCAATTATCAAAATGTTCCCGAGAAGTTTTAGAATTTCGAACTCAAGTAAGAGATATTTGAAAAGGAACACATCATCTCGGGGATTTTTAAAGCAGAAATTCTTTTGGATCTCGAGTCCCAATTTACAAAACCCTTTTCGTAAACAATAGGGCCTTAGCCCGATTCTCGTTTCAAAGCATACTAAATAATATATCATTATGAGTCCGAGATCCATATTTAAAATGTTACCCGAACAATCACTGCTACACGATCATTGTTCGTACACATCATGTACCGAACTCCGGAGGCCTCGACGGACCTTACCCGGACCACACACATTGTTCGTACACATCATGTACCGAACTCCGGAGGCCTCAACGGACCCTACCCGGCCACACACACTGTTCGTACACATCATGTACCGAACTCCGGAGGCCTCAACGGACCATACCCGGCCACAACATCGTTCGTACACATCATGTATCGAACTCCAGAGGCCTCGTCAGACCCTACCTGGATCACACACCTTGTCCGTATGTTGTGTCAAGAATTAACACCTCCCAACCGGCGATCTCCTCGGAGGTCGGGCGACCAAGTCACTGCCGAGCGGCCAAGGCAGATCTGCCGACCAGCGACCTGGCGACCTAGCCTTAACCCAGAGGACGAGCTACATCGACCGACCGAAGGCCCCAGGACAAGTCCCGGTATCGAGCGATCAACCTCAGATACGATCGCCTCTCGATACTCGGCGACCGACCCCTGGCGATCTACTAATGGACGATCTCCTCTCGGCGTCCAGCGACCGACTCATGGTGACCGACCATTGCCGACCCTCATCCACTGGCCGATGGCGACCTCGGATTATCAGCTAGAGACGATCGCCTCATGTCGATCTCCACCGATGGCCATCCAGTCGGCCAAGGCCGAGCCACAGGACAGCACCCACGTGCAGATCCACAAAAGGCGCTGACAAACCTGTCACCTACCTCACCTACCAAGAGGGCCCAGGCCTGCGAAAGGAGCTGACGGACAAGACATGTGACTACAGCCTGGCGCCTACTGCACCTACTCACAAAGTCCGCCGAAAGTAACAAAGTGGGACCTCCTGTGACAGTACTTCCGGATGCGTGCCGGCTCCTCATTGGGCCACTCAGCTAGCTGCCGGCTGGATCTATGGACTTTTGGCAGGCAGCCCACGTGACCTTTAGGACGATCGCCCCATTACATTAATGGCCGAAAGACGATCGCCCACTAGGAGACAAGGCACCTCAACCCCTATATAAAGAAGGCAGCCTGCACTTGGATTTTGACTCAGCAATATCGCGATTCAAGCACACTATACATAAGCAAATACTTACACTTGGCAAACATCCAACTCTTGGCAACAGTTATCTCTCGGTCTTACTTCTCCCGGCCTATCTCATCCAGCAGATTATCGGCGGGGACGAAGAACACCGAGCTTCGCTCAAGAGCCGGATTAACAGAGTCTTTTTACACTCATTGTATTTAGATTTCTCACATTAATACTTGTATCCACGAATATTTGTATTAATAACATCTCGCGAGAGCATTCAAGCCCGGGCCTAACAAACCCGGCAAATCTTGTATTATTTATCTACTCTCGGAAGTGCTCCCGCAATTGTTGTTTGTTGTCCGTCTTCCAGCAGTATTAATCTTCGGATAAATATTTTGGGCGACAACAATTGGCGCTAGAGGAAGGGGATCCAACCCTCGATTTTTTATACCTACCGTCCCGAGGAACACTCACTGTTCTCGGGGCAGATACTTGAAGTGACACTTACTGCACTTCAAAGAAATCTTCCAGAAAACATGTCTTCCGCCTCCGCGTCGAAGAAAGCCACTGACCAGCCGGCCAGACCCCCTGTTCCGTCCCAGTCCGAGCCACAGCTGATGGTGGAGGGTAGCCGCTGCGGTCAGAGACGCTCGATCCCGTCCCTGGACGGCGGCCCAAGCCTCTCGCTCGATCGGTTCCGAACCAAGGAACAGATCGAAGGGGCCCTGGCCGTCCTACAGGAGCGACGGAGTGCTCTCAACGCGCCTCCTGCTGTCGCCCCCTCGGCCGTCCGCCGGAAGTCCAAGCGGAAGCTCAATGCGTCACTGGCCGAGCGATCGCCAGGAGGCTCCCGTCCGCAGGAAGAGGCGCTCGCCAGCAGGGGCACCTCTGTCTTCGATCGCCTGGGCAGTGACCCGACCTGGCTACCGGGGCAGTCCGGCCCCATCTACGAGTCGACAGAGTCTGAGTCCGTCACTAGGAGCTCGGCCTATCCGACACCCAGAAGGCAGCCTAGCCGTTTGGCTCCCCCTCGCCGAATTGCCGAGGCCGGCGGCAGCGGAGCCCGGAGATCGGTACACGATCGCCTCGGCTCCTGCTCCCAAAGCCGATCTGCAAGAGACCAAGCCACGGCAATGGCTGCAATGCAACGTCAACTCAACGACATGAAGGCGCTCCTGGAATCCAGGGCAGGCGCCAAGAAGACGATCGCCGGGCCAAGCGAGCCGCTCGCGATCGACATCGAGCTCGCCCCCGTGCAGCACAAGATCGCTCCCCCGCAAACACCCGTGTACGAGGGGCGATCGGACCCAGTGCACCTAAGGAAGTTCAACATCTACATGACCGGGTGTGGGGCATCCGACGCGACCAGTGCCGAATGTTCCCTCGGCGACGGACGACCTCGCCACCGGTGGTACACTTCATTCTTTGTAATATCCGAAAATTCTACTCATTATTTAACATTATTTTATCCGAGTTATGTTGTATGCAGTGTGGTATCATGCAGATGGATAAAATAAATGAAGGACTGAGACATCTGTATTGGTACAATTATCGTACTTGGTTGACAATTACATTTAAGAAGTATATGTATTCAGTATGCCGTATGTTCGTATTCTGTATGTTGAGACGTTGGACAAGAATAGCTGAAAATGGCTAAGTATAGCCTTATTAGCGCACGTTGATATTCATGCATAACGCACGCTATCGTGCAGGATTAGCGCACGCTACGTTTATAGGTTAGCGTATGCTAGTGCATACAGATCGGAAGGAATCTGCGTGTGGACCCGGATGCTTTCGGCGCACGTTCTGATAAGTCAACGGATGTTGTAATGTAGTGTTAGCGCACGCTAATGCATGTTGATTAGCGCACGCTAACTGTATATTGGACAAAAAGGAATCTTATCCTAGTTAGAGCTGTCGACGTGTGGACCCGTGTTCGGAGCATACAGACAAACGAGTCAACTGATGTTAGCGCACGCTAAACGCAAGGACTTGCGTACGCTAGAGAGTGTAAATTACGTACGCTAATGCATGGGCATTACGTACGTAAGCTCATGTACGAAGCGAGACAGTAGTCTCTGGACTACGATAGCGCACGCTAACAAAGGTCAGTTAGCGCACGCTAAAGCCTTAGCGCACGCTAAACATGAGATGTTAGCGCACGCTAGTAATGCAGTCTATATAAGGGACAGACGGGTATTATGTAGCATTTCGTCCATTCTTTCACTTTCAATCGATAGAGAGAGCTTTGGGAGGTTCTTGAGGTTCCCAAGCACGATGAGGTGGTGATCTTTAACAAGATTAAAGATGGAAATCATGGATTAAAGCTTTGTTCTTGAAATCATTGGTGATTCTTGGAAATGGATTCAACCTTGGAAATCAATCCATTCCTTCATAAAGGTAATCACTCTTCATCTTTGGATTTCGTTTTGGATTGAATGTTGATGATTATTACATAAACAAGTTTGACAAGCATGATTATGAGATGGATTACCGGAGTATGATGATATTAATATGATTCTTGTGATTTAGATTGTGTCGTTCGTTTTCTTGAGATAAGTGGATTAATCCTTCTCCTCAGTTTCGGATGTTGATGTTATTGTAGATGATTACTCTTTGTAATGGAAGATTAAGGATGTGTGGTTACGTTCTTGACGTTTCGTGTATTAATATTAAGGAAGATGATATATGGATATAGAACTTGGATTATAAGTTGGATGATTGTTTATATGTTAAATGATATCGGATTTCGTTGTTTTGATAGCTTTGAACATGATTCAGAATCACTTCGTGTTCTTGAAATCGCCATAAGTTGATCGGTATCTGAAAAACATGCATCATCGGCATTAGCGCACGCCGTTCTTGCCTAGCGCGCTAATGGGAGCAACTTAGCGCACGCTACGTTAGGTGATTAACGTGCGCTAAGAAGCCGAAAGTGTAGTATTTTCGTGTTGTGGTTGTAAATTCGTCTTTGGTTTGAGTAGGATTGATTCGACTAGTGTTTAATCGAGATATTGTCGAGCCGTTGGGTTTGTGAATTGGTTTTATCGATTGTTGATTGTTATCAAACTTGTTGTCTATCGACATCGTAATAGGTTTAGAATATTGATCGGTGATTACAACCGTGTGTTGCGGTCGAGCTCGAGTATGTTCGTGAATTGCTTTGGTCGGGACCGAGGGACTTGTAGATGACGGCAATGGAATTGGTAATGACTTCATCGGTATCGAGGCAAGTTATTACTTGCTCGTTGTAATATTTAATAAATGATTTGATTTCATTCGTTTATAATTCGTATAGAAATGTTTATAATCGTAATCACAAGGGATTTGGGATTATAGGTTGTATTCGAGTTTTGGGAATTTAATCATAAGGTATATGATTCACATTTATTGTTGGTATACTTGGTATCGAAGATATGTTGTTGTATAGACGAAGACGTGAATTATCTACCATTCGTGACATTTTGGATCGTCGAATATTCGTAATAATGGTTCGTGATGGTTTGGACATCGAGATTGCTCTCGAAGGACTCGGAGCAAGTACTCTAATCATTTTTGTCATTTGTGTCGATCATGTCGTGATACATTCGTGTATCGTTGTTGTCATGCATTTGTGCATTGTTGTTGTCGTACATTGTGTATCGTTGTTTTGTGCGATTGTGCATTGTTGTAATTTGTCCACCATTCTTTGATCGGACGGGAATCATTATGGGATTCTATAGCTGTGTGCTCTGTTTCGTTTGACTTGTAATGCCACCATGCTTTGGTCCGACGGGATCATCATGGGAATCTATAGCTGTGTGCGCTGGATCGTTGGATTACCATATGTATTGTTGTTGTGCATATGTATATTATGGGTTTGCCATAAGTATACATTGATGTTATTGTTGTGAGCATTTTGACGTTGTCATATGAGTATGCATTTGTAGGTCTTGTGTTAGGACCATGTTCGTATGTTGTGTTGATCTGATCTCGGATTAGACTGACGCGATGATAATGGTATTTCGTATCTTGAGGTATGTTCCGTATATCCTTGGTACTTGTCTTTGATGGACAATCGATTATCGTATTGGAATTGTCGATGTTATCCGATGGATTGAATTGGCCAGAGTTGGTATAATTTCCGTATCGCGAGTTATGATAAGGTTTTTGAGAACCTTGGGTATTGTTGAGATACCGTACAGATATCTTGGTATTATCCCATGGTGATGTTAAGGATACGAATTGTGGATTTTCGTAAAGTTAAGACGGTAAGATTACATTAGTCGTATTCTTAGTTTTTCCATTGATATGTAATTAATGACGTGATGTGATGGTTATCATTGTTGGATATTATGGCTAACCCCGTCGTGGGCTTTCTTTTTAGGTTCTTGGATTATCAAGCTTGTAGCGGTCGTGGAGAGATGAGCTTCCCGGAGGATACTGGCTAGAACATGTATTTGTGTTTTGAGCTTCGTCATTGTTGTATTCCGCCGCTAGGGTATTTTAATCGTTTGTCTTTTTCCATTGCGTGAGTATTTTTTTAAATGGTCTTTTGGTATTTGGTAACTTAGGTTACCTTGGCGATCGTTCTCTAAATCTATTCTCAGACGTGTAGCGATAGCTTAAGGTATGTTCTTAAACCGTTGAGTCTTGGCAATTCGGGCCTTGTGGTTTCAAATGAGTTTTTACGACGGTTTGATAAACGAGTTTTATAAATCTTCGAATGGTTTTAATAGATAATACCGTCGTTAGCCTCTTGGGCGTTTTGTAAATGTTTGCGAAAATTTCCTTCAGCCTTGTGGGTTCCATCTCGGGGCCCACGGCGCTGTAATATTCCCGGTTGGATCTGGGGGTGTTACAGAATATGGTATCGGAGCTTAGGTTGAGAAAACCTAGGCATTTGGGTCGAGTTGGGTTGTGTTTTTGTTGCGTCATTCGAGTTGTCGATTGACAAATACTAGAGCCGTGAGTCTTTGTTGTTCACTCAGGCTTGTGCGTTATCGGATTTGCCAGTATCGTACTGGGCTTGTTATAACTTTTCCAAATGGTGTTTACGTGATATATTGTGTTCTTGGGTTGCACTGAGTTTGCAAAACATGAGTTTTCAAAATACCTGTGTCGAGTATTTTCTTGAGTCTAGACATGTGCCAGTATCACGGGGAATCGTCGGCTTCACGATCTGTAAGTATTCGGATTTTTGAATTTCATTGAGATTTACTGCCGTTCTAAGTTGATATGTTTTGAGATTCAGCATATATTATGCATTTCAATATAAGGTGACAGAGTTGGGATAGGATTGATGATCTTGAGAAGTTATGATTTTGGAAATCAGTATATCAGCTAGATTTTGGAACAGAATTGTGTAATCGGGAGAAGGACTATGGATTGTTGAGAAGATCATGTAGCATGTTAATTCATTTGAGATACATGAACTGATTTGAGCATTTGAAAATGATACTTTTCAAAATGAATATTTTACGGATGTTTTACGGAAAATGATTTTGGGCCGAGACCCAATCGATTTTGAAATGGTTTTATAACTCATGACTTGAAGTCCGAAAAGGGGTTTTCTACTTTTTAAACTTTTTGTAATGCGTAACGAGTTACTGGTGAGACCCTAATGTTTCAAACGGCTTTTCTGCTTTCTTAAAACTCCGAGACTTGTAAAACACTTTACCAATCGCTTACCTATGTTATTTCCGCCTTTCGAGGCTTTGGTTTACTTGTTCAAATTGAACCTCTCGGGAAGTCTTTCATTGTGTGGATTTGTTTCAATATTGTCATACCATATTTAAGGTGATCCAGATGGGTTAATGGTGACGTTGCAAGTCATGTGTGGAAAAGGAGTTTAGTCAGAATTTATATATTGAGATTTTGGAACTCGATCGTGTGGTTTTCCGATGGAATATCAGTGGATATTGGTGACGAGCCGGATTGGTATATAGGAGTACGGATGTGGTCAATCATTTGCATGGTTTTTATTTTAAAACTTCAAATCGTGTGGATTCGAAGGAAATCATATCAAATACTTGGCACCGTGAGCCGCTTTATTTTTCGAGAATTGATTTCTTTGGTCTTACCAAAATTTATGTTTGAGTTTTGAAATTTTTGAAAGAATTTTCAAAATTTGTCTTCCGACAAGAATATATGATTTCATCTTGGTTTTGAAAACGTGATTGATGTACATACGCATTTAATGCATAATGCATATCGTGGCGAAGTTCAATGAGATTCACGAATGGATAAGACATCGGTATGGTACGAGGAAAAGAGATTCGAACGTTTGTATGGTAGTTTGGTTATCCGGATGATCGGTTGATTTATCGGATGAGAGAGATATGCCGTGTGTTGTAGATTCATGCACAGGATGTAATTTTGGAACCGAGGATTTTGTGAAACCGGACATAGGTGCTACGTGATTCCATTGGTGCGGTAGTAGCGTAATCTTACCATAGTGATCTTTGAATGATTTCTTTGTAAGTGTAAATATGGGGATGGTGACCCCATGCTGGTTGTTTTGGATATTGAGTGGTCGTTCCCGCTCCTTGTATGAATTGGTATGTTCGTCGATTTGCGACTCGTTGTTCGTATGCCGAGGGAAATGTTCGCCAGTTGGGTATGTTTATTGAGATCCACTGTATGTGATCGGTGTGTCGTTTTGAGAATTTTGCTTTTTCGTATATCTGTTTCTGTGGTTCTGTGTTGATAGTGTTGGAGTTTACCGTGTGAAGGTATTCTCGATTTCCGTTGATCGTTCGTTGGTTGTATTGGAGTTTATCACGTTGATGATATTCTCGATTGTGTTTTGACCTCTAGTTGGTCAGATTGGAATTTTATCATGTCGATGATAAATTCGGTTGATTGTTGATCATTGTTGGTGATCATCTGAGCGTTCAGAATGTCTATCGATGTTTCGGGATTCGTTGCCATTGTATTGAGCAGTTGTTTCACAGATACATCGGATATTATTCGTTTTATCATAATTGAGACTTGATTATGTAATCAGGCAGACAGGATTTGATTCGGGCAGATTGTTTGATCCGAAGATGATATATTTTGTTGAGAATCGGGAATTGTGATCGTAAGCGTATTGAGGCTGCATCGTGAGAACGCTGGCTAGTATCTCCGGAGATCGTCGACCTGCGTATTTGGAAGTATGCTCTTTTGGATATTCGGTAATGATTATGATAAATCGTTGTCGTGATGGTTTTTGGATTTTTTGGGTTTAACAGTTTGGTTGTTCTTTTTATGATGGATTGCAAGTTTCGAGGACGAAACTTATTTTAAGTGGTGTAGTATGTAATATCCGAAAATTCTACTATGTTATTTAACATTATTTTATCCGAGTTATGTTGTACAAAGGTGGTATCATGCGGTATGGATAAAATAAATGAAGGACTGAGACATCTGTATTGGTACAATTATCGTACTTGGTTGACAATTACATTTAAGAAGTATATGTATTCGTATGCCGTATGTTCCTATTCGTATGTTGAGACGTTGGACAAGAATAGCTGAAAATGGCTAAGTATAGCCTTATTAGCGCACGCCGATATTCATGCATAACGCACGCTATCGTGCGAGATTAGCGCACGCTACGTTTATAGGTTAGCGTACGCTAGTGCAGACAGATCGGAAGGAATCTGCGTGTGGACCCGGCTGCTTTCGGCGCACGTTCTGATAAGTCAACGGATGTTGTAATGTAGTGTTAGCGCACGCTAATGCATGTTGATTAGCGCACGCTAACTGTATATTGGACAAAAAGGAATCTTATCCTAGTCAGAGCTGTCGACGTGTGGACCCGTGTTCGGAGCATACAGACAAACGAGTCAACTGATGTTAGCGCACGCTAAACGCAAGGACTTGCGTACGCTAGAGAGTGTAAATTACGTACGCTAATGCATGGGCATTACGTACGTAAGCTCATGTACGAAGCGAGACAGTAGTCTCTGGACTACGATAGCGCACGCTAACAAAGGTCAGTTAGCGCACGCTAAAGCCTTAGCGCACGCTAAAGCCTTAGCGCACACTAAACATGAGATGTTAGCGCACGCTAGTAATGCAGTCTATATAAGGGACAGACGGGTATTATGAAGCATTTCGTCCATTCTTTCACTTTCAATCGATAGAGAGAGCTTTGGGAGGTTCTTGAGGTTCCCAAGCACGATGAGGTGGTGATCTTTAACAAGATTAAAGATGGAAATCATGGATTAAAGCTTTGTTCTTGAAATCATTGGTGATTCTTGGAAATGGATTCAACCTTGGAAATCAATCCATTCCTTCATAAAGGTAATCACTCTTCATCTTTGGATTTCGTTTTGGATTGAATGTTGATGATTATTACATAAACAAGTTTGACAAGCATGATTATGAGATGGATTACCGGAGTATGATGATATTAATATGATTCTTGTGATTTAGATTGTGTCGTTCGTTTTCTTGAGATAAGTGGATTAATCCTTCTCCTCAGTTTCGGATGTTGATGTTATTGTAGATGATTACTCTTTGTAATGGAAGATTAAGGATGTGTGGTTACGTTCTTGACGTTTCGTGTATTAATATTAAGGAAGATGATATATGGATATAGAACTTGGATTATAAGTTGGATGATTGTTTATATGTTAAAGGATATCGGATTTTGTTGTTTTGATAGCTTTGAACATGATTCAGAATCACTTCGTGTTCTTGAAATCGCCATAAGTTGATCGGTATCTGAAAAACATGCATTTGTCCAGCATTAGCGCACGCTACGTTTACTGCCTAGCGCGCGCTAATGGGAGCAACTTAGCGCACGCTACGTTAGGTGATTAACGTGCGCTAAGAAGCCAGAAAGTGCAGTATTTTCGTGTTGTGGTTGTAAATTCGTGCTGGTTTGAGTAGGATTGATTCGACTAGTGTTTAATCGAGATATTGTCGAGCCGTTGGGTTTGTGAATTGGTTTTATCGATTGTTGATTGTTATCAAACTTGTTGTCTATCGATTACTGTAATAGGTTTAGAATATTGATCGGTGATTACAACCGTGTGTTGCGGTCGAGCTCGAGTATGTTCGTGAATTGCTTTGGTCGGGACCGAGGGACTTGTAGATGACGGCAATGGAATTGGTAACAGCTTCATCGGTATCGAGGCAAGTTATTACTTGCTCAGTTTGTAATATTTAATAAATGATTTCAGTTTCATTCGTTTATAATTCGTATAGCAATGTTTATAATCGTAATCACAAGGGATTTGGGATTATAGGTTGTATTCCAGTTTTGGGAATTTAATCATAAGGTATATGATTCACATTTATTGTTGGTATACTTGGTATCGAAGATATGTTGTTGTATAGACGAAGACGTGAATTATCTACCATTCGTGACATTTTGGATCGTCGAATATTCAGAATAATGGTTCGTGATGGTTTGGACATCGAGATTGCTCTCGAAGGACTCGGAGCAAGTATTCTAATCATTTTTGTCATTTGTGTCGATCATGTCGTGATACATTTGTGTATCGTTGTTGTCATGCATTTGTGCATTGTTGTTGTCGTACATTGTGTACTGTTGTTTTGTGCAGTTGTGCATTGTTGTCATATGTCCACCATGCTTTGATCCGACGGGAATCATCATGGGAATCTATAGCTGTGTGCGCTGGATCGTTGGACAGGTAATGCCACCATGCTTTGGTCCGACGGGATCATCATGGGAATCTATAGCTGTGTCTTGTTGGATCGTTGGATTACCATATGTATTGTTGTTGTGCATATGTATATTATGGGTTTGCCATAAGTATACATTGATGTTATTGTTGTGAGCATTTTGACGTTGTCATATGAGTATGCATTTGTAGGTCTTGTGTTAGGACCATGTTCGTATGTTGTGTTGATCTGATCTTGGATTAGACTGACGCGATGATAATGGTATTTCGTATCTTGAGGTATGTTCCGTATATCCTTGGTACTTGTCTTTGATGGACAATCGATTATCGTATTGGAATTGTCGATGTTATCCGATGGATTGAATTGGCCAGAGTTGGTATAATTTCCGTATCGCGAGTTATGATAAGGTTTTTGAGAACCTTGGGTATTGTTGAGATACCGTACAGATATCTTGGTATTATCCCATGGTGATGTTAAGGTACGAATTGTGGATTTTCGTAAAGTTAAGACGGTAAGATTACATTGGTCGTATTCTTACTTAGTTTTTCCATTGATATGTAATTAATGACGTGATGTGATGGTTATCATTGTTGGATATTATGGCTGACCCCGTCGTGGGCTTTCTTTTTAGGTTCTTGGATTATCAAGCTTGTAGCGGTCGTGGAGAGATGAGCTTCCCGGAGGATACTGGCTAGAACATGTATTTGTGTTTTGAGCTTCTGTTCAGTTGTTGTATTCCGCTGCTAGGGTATTTTAATCGTTTGTCTTTTTCCGCTGCGTGAGTATTTTTTTTAAATGGTCTTTTGGTATTTGGTAACTTAGGTTACCTTGGCGATCGTTCTCTAAATCTATTCTGTCGGTACGTGTAAGCGATAGCTTAAGGTATGTTCTTAAACCGTTGAGTCTTGGCAATTCGGGCCTTGTGGTTTCAAATGAGTTTTTACGACGGTTTGATAAACGAGTTTTATAAATCTTCGAATGGTTTTAATAGATAATACCGTCGTTAGCCTCTTGGGCGTTTTGTAAATGTTTGCGAAAATTTCCTTCAGCCTTGTGGGTTCCATCTCGGGGCCCACGGCGCTGTAATATTCCCGGTTGGATCTGGGGGTGTTACAATTGCCACCTCGGTCCATTGGCTCCTTTAAACGAGCTGGCACACGTCTTCACGGAGTACTTCGCCACCAGGGTCGTCCGGCCCGAAGGTCCCCTCCGCATGATGCAAATCAAGCAGGGAGAAGAAGAGTCCGACTCGGACTACATCGACCGGGTATGTAATACCCGTAATTTTTGTTCCCCGGAAATTTTCTATTTTTGGCGGAAGTCTATTTTGACGACTTTCTTGGGACCGTTTCGTCATCCTGAGAATTATTAATTCTACACTTTTTGTCATCCGAGTTCGTTTCGGTATCGTTCTGTTGAATTCCGTGTTCTTTAGCGACTTTTCCACGTATGAGTTCGACTTTGTTAAATCACCATAAATTCGTGAAAGCTCCAAAAGTTCTGAATCCTGGCAATATTATAAAGCATCGAGTTAGCTTTCCAATGGTTCAAACGGTGAGTCAATCGGAGTCCGGACGAGAGAGTTATGGTCGTTTTAGCTCACCCGCTCGTTATTGGCCGATCACTGCCAGCCGGACCCGACCGTGTCATCCGACACGGCCCGTGCCGTACTCGCCCGGAAATGCCGAAGTTTCTGCCGGCCGAACTCGGCCGTGTCGTCCGACACGGCGCGTACTCTTAGGTTAAGCGAGAATCGTCGCCCGGCCGCGCCGGCCGTGCAGCGCGGCCGAGTCATGCCGAGTCATTGTCGGACGGGTCATCGTCGGAAGACCCTCGCGCCGCGACCGTGTCAAGCGAGACACGGTCGAGTCCTGTCGGCCGGTGCGACACGACCGTGCCCGCGGCGGGCACGGCCGTGTCCGGCAGGCGATCAACCCTATATAAGGCCCTGAGACGTTTTTCTTGCCATTTTCACCTTCTTCTTCTCCTCTTCCGCGGTGGCGTGTTCTAAACTTGAATCCATGTTGTTTATGAACATATCCATGGAGTTCCTTGGGTTATATCATCAATCATTCGTCCGATAACATCCTTTGATCGAGCGAATCGTGTAAGATTTTCAAATCTAATTTTGGGGATTTTGGGTATTTTGTTCGATTTCGTCCGTTTAATACGATTTAACTTAGGATTGTGATGGATTGATGATTATTTAGATGTATTGTATCATTTCCCTTGTTATCCCATGGTTGGATCGTATCGATTCGTTGTTTTGGTCGAGTTCTTGACCGACGCCTTGAAAGGTGTCCTAAAATGTCATAGAGGGTTTTCGGGCGTTCTACGATTATTATTCCGTATGATCGATGATTTATTGAATTTATGTTGTTAGGGTCGAATTCTTGTGAAGAACTCGAGTGAAACCCTTCCGCTCGTTGTCTTCTTCGTGGTTCAAGCTTCCCGGTCGAACCGTGTTCTTGGGATCTTGATAACGTTTATTAAGGCAAGTATATATTTATGAATGTGCGTTCTCGACTTTGAAAGTATGAAATATTAATGGCATGCTTATTTATATCCACTCCGGACGGACCGACGGGTCCTCCGAGGGTTTCGTAGCCTCAGTGCGATTCCATGGATAATATGAATTAACCACTCGGGACGGACCGACGGGTCCTCCGAGGGTTCCGTAGCCTCAGTGCGGTTCCACGGTATTCATATATGTATTGTTGCGATGCTATGAGATTTAGTTATTAGGAATACAAGTCTTAAAGTGATGAATAGACGGATATTGATGAATTGACGGATATTGATGAATTGTGGATTGCATTTACTTTATTGTCGAAGTATTATGTTTCATATTGTTATACTTGCACTAGCTATTCGACGGCTAACCCCTTTATGGGAAATACGTTTCATGTATTTCGAGTTCGAGAGAGAGACGGCAGGTACCGGTCGGCGTGAAGATGATGGGCAAGTGTGATCGTATCTTGTCTCAGGTTATTTTATTGTATTCCTCCTTTCAGTGTTGTTGTTATGTAATGGATTTTTAAATACTCGAGTATTGTATTTCAGTTTCCTTGATGTTCCGGCCTGTGTTGCCGAGGTATTGATTTGTGAAGTGATGTATATGTTTTCGTTGGTTATGGTTTTGAATACCATTTGTATCGTCTTCCTTTCTTTTGTATGTAGACCTTATCGGTCAAGTTTATAGTTCCGCATATGTTTAGCCTTGTGGGTCCCACGGCGGGGCTCACGGCGCTGTAATATACCCTGAATAACTTGGGGGTGTTACAGAATATGGTATCAGAGCTTAGGTTTATGGATACCTAGGCTGTCGGTCTTTTGGGTCGATTGAGTCGGCATTTGCCCACAGTATCACTACTCTGCCATCATCACAGTGCGACCGGTACTTGTAAGTCCTCTCACTCTTCTTGTATTTTTTCTTAATCGTTTCGTTTATAGCTTGGTATTCTTGGGAATTGGTCACTTCGAGAATGTGAGATTTGGATTATACTTACGCACGTATGTGCCCTTCAGAATGTTGGCTGAAAGTAGGAAGAATCATGGCTGTGATCACGGACGTGAACTCTTCCTTGAGATTTTGTTAAATTGCTAATTGCGATATTGGAGTGTGTTGTTGCCCAAAATATTTATCCGAAGATTAATACTGCTGGAAGACGGACAACAAACAACAATTGCGGGAGCACTTCCGAGAGAAGATAAATAAAACAAGATTTGCCGGGTTTGTTAGGCCCGGGCTTGAATGCTCTCGCGAGATGTTATTAATACAAATATTCGTGGATACAAGTATTAATGAGAGAAATCTAAATACAATGAGTGTAAAAAGACTCTGTTAATCCGGCTCTTGAGCGAAGCTTGGTGTTCTTCGTCCCGCCGATAATCTGCTCGAGGAGAAAAGGCCGGGAGAAGTAAGACCGAAAGAAAGCTGTTGCCAAGAGTTGGAGATTTGCCAAGTGCTGTATATTGTTTCTGTATTGTATGCTCAAATCGTGAGGTTGCAGAAGGAAGCTGAAGCCTTTTTTGTGGTAAAGGTTCGATCCCTTGGACAAGTGCTGGGAGCCATGCTTATATAGGGACAGCCGGGTCCTGTCCTTTAGCTGCCGATCGCCTGCCGGCCATTTTAATAATCTGCCGATCGCCTGCCGGTCCATATAATATTGGGGCGATCTCACGGCATCGGGCTAAAGTCGAGGAGATCTTTGTTTGTCGAATAAAGTCAATGCGTGGGTGGCGCCCGGTGGCGGTCGATAAGGAGCCATCACGTGTCGAGTCGATCAACATGTGGCCCTACCGACAAGCTTTCGGCGGCTCAGTCGGGTGGAGGGAATCTGTCGGGCTTTGGTCAATGGCCCGAGATTCGCGGATCTTGTCTCGGCCCTTGCACGTGGTGCCGATCTTGAGGCTCGGCCTTCGCCGGCCCAGGTGTCCGTCGGTGGTGATCGACATGAGCGGTCGTCTCTGGCGATCATCCGAGGTCGCCATCGGCCGGTGGATGGAGATCGCCAATGGTCGGTCACCAAGGGTAGATCGCCAGTGCCGAGAGACGGTCGGTCGCCAGGGTCGGTCGCCAGTACCGAGAGGCGATCGTCTTGGTGTCGATCGCTCGGCACCGGATTCCTCTGGGACCTTCGGTTGCCGATCCTAGCATGTCCATTTGGCTAAGGCTCAGTCGCACAGTCGGTCGGCGAGACTTGCCTTGGTCGCTCGGCAGTAAGTCGGTCGCTCGGCCTCGGAGGCGATCGCCGGTCGGAAGGTGTTAAATCTTGACACAACAATTGCCCCCCAGCTTGCTCCTATGTTGAAGACATGGGGCGAGGTGGTTCTTGCTGGTGATCGTGTATGGATGAGGACGGGCGATCTGAGCTGACTTAGGACTCGGACTTGGGCTATCATGGTCGATTGGCTTAGCTATCTTTCGGTCTTGTACCTGCAAAAAACAACATTGGCCGATCCCCCATGGAAACTTGGTGGTTTCGCTTTGTTTGAGGAATCGTGCACAGTCGCGGAGATCGATGGACCGATTCCATGACCGTGTCTTGTTGCGCGAAGACATTGAGTGTCTCGTGACTCACTTTATTATGAGGGTCCTCTGTTAGGCTGCGCCTCGCCTCGTATTTAAACGAAGGGCGTGCGGTCTCGGTCTAGAGGAGTCCTTGCGCGGGGCAGCGTCGGATGAATCAACTCCACGCCCGCGGCTTGTTAGCTCTGCTTCCACCTCGGCCAGCCATGGAGATGGCCGACCTCGACGGTGTACGTTGAGACGGGGTTGTGGCATGTGTCCACTGATTAATGTTGGAGAGCCCTCCGACTACGCCGGCCACGTATTTAAACGTAGGGCGGGCGATCTCGGCCGAAAGGGACCTTGCATGACCGAAGCAGCCGGTTCCATCGACTGCCAGGGCCATGGATTTATGATGTGCGGTGGAGGCGATCTTATGCCTTAGTCCGTCATGTTATATGCTGGACTGTAGATGGCGATCGTGTCCACCGGGTTGCTGATGATGTTGCGACCTGGCCGGAAGACTGGCGATCGTCGCTCGGCGGCCGATCGCTTTATTCGTAGGTCGAAATTGGCGATCGGGCGGCGGCTAGTCCCTCATGTTAGAATGGACTGTAGGCGGGGATCGAGTCCTCCGGCTCTGCTGGGTAGTAGCGATCGGGCCGGGAGACTGGAGGTCGTCGTACGGGCGCCGATCGATCTACTCCTAGGCTGAGAAGAAGCCTTTGCACAGACGAAATCTGCGGCTCTAGCCGGAAGGCTGCGTAGGTCGTCGGCGGGGTCTTCGTGAGATGCTGAACATAGGCGAGAAACCACGAAAACCTCTAGGACGGCGTAGAGGCGGTCTCATCGCTTACGGGCTCGCCGTTGAGGATGATCATGTCAACCCGGTCGATGTAGTCCGAGTCGGACTCTGTTCTCCTTGCCTGATTTGCATCATGCGATGGCGACCTTCGGCGGGTGACCCAGGTGGCGAAGTGTTCCGTGAAGACGTCGCCGGCTCGTTAAAGGAGCCATGGACCGAGGTGGCAATGAAGTGTACCACCGGTGGGCGAGGTCGTCGAGGTCGGAGGAACATTCGGCACACAGTCGCGTCCGATGCCCCACACCCGGTCATGTAGATGTTGAACTTGTGCGGGTGTGCTTGGGGTCCGATCGCCCCTGGTACACGGGTGTCGAGGAGGTGCGATCTTGTCTTTGCCGCACCGGGCGAGCTCGATGTCGATCGCGGCGGCTCGCTCGGCGGGCGATCGTCCTCACGGCGCTTTGCCGGATTGCGAGCGCCTTCATGTCGTTGAGTTGACGTTGCCTTTGCGGCAATCGCGCGGCTCGGCCGCTTGCGGATCGGCTTTGGGAACGGGGCCGAGGCGATCGTGTACCGATCTCGGACCCGCTGCGCCGACCTCGGGAATTTGGCGGCGGGAGTCGGGCGGGTGGATCGTCTTGTGGGAGCCGGGTAGGCGAGCTCACAGTGACGGATACCAACTCCGTCGTCTCGTAGTGAGGCCGGAGTGCCCGGTCGCGTGTCGGGTCACCGCCCGAGGATCGAGACGGAGGTGCCCATGCCAGGCGCCTCTTCTTGCGGGCGAAAGCCTCTGGCGATTGCTCGGCGGTAGTGCCTTGAGCTTCCGCTTGATCTTCGGCGAGAGGCAGGGGCGGTAGCTGGAGGCGCGTCGAGAGCACTCCGTCGCTCCTGTAGGACGGCCAGGGCCCCTTCGATCTGTTCCTTGGTTCGGAACCGATCGAGCGAGAGGCTTGGGCCGCCGTCTAGGGACGGGATCGAGCGTCTCTGACCGCGGCGGCTACCTTCCACCATCGGCTGCGGCTCGGACTGGGACGGAACAGGGGGTTTGGCCGGCTGATCAGCGGCTTTCTTCGACGCGGAGGCGGAAGACATGATTTCTGAAGGATTTCTTTTGAAGTGCAGTGAGTGTCACTTCAAATATCTGCCCCGAGAACAGTGAGTGTTCTTCGGGACGGTAGGTGTAACAAATCGAGGGTTGGATCCCCTTCCTCTAGCGCCAATTGTTGTTGCCCAAAATATTTATCCGAAGATTAATACTGCTGGAAGACGGACAACAAACAACAATTGCGGGAGCACTTCCGAGAGAAGATAAATAAAACAAGATTTGCCGGGTTTGTTAGGCCCGGGCTTGAATGCTCTCGCGAGATGTTATTAATACAAATATTCGTGGATACAAGTATTAATGAGAGAAATCTAAATACAATGAGTGTAAAAGACTCATTAATCCGGCTCTTGAGCGAAGCTTGGTGTTCTTCGTCCCGCCGATAATGCTCGAGGAGAAAAGTAGGAGAAGTAAGACCGAAAGAAAGCTGTTGCCAAGAGTTGGAGATTTGCCAAGTGCTGTATATTGTTTCTGTATTGTATGCTCAAATCGTGAGGTTGCAGAAGGAAGCTGAAGCCTTTTTTGTGGTAAAGGTTCGATCCCTTGGACAAGTGCTGGGAGCCATGCTTATATAGGGACAGTAGGGTCACATCCTTTAGCCGCCGATCGCTGTAGGCCATTTTAATAATCTGCCGATCGCTGCGGTCCATATAATATTGGGGCGATCTCACTGGTCGGGCTAAAGTCGAGGAGATCTTGTTTGTCGAATAAAGTCAATGCATTGGCGGGCGCCCGGTGGCGGTCAATAAGGAGCCATCACGTGTCCGAGTCGATCAACATGTGGCCCTACCGACAAGCTTTCGGCGGCTTTGTCGGTGGTGGAGGGAATCATCGAGGCTTTGGTCAATGGCCCGATATTCGCGGATCTTGTCTCGGCCCTTGCACGTGGTGCCAGTCTTGAGGCTCGGCCTTCGCCGACTGGGTGTCCGTCGGTGGTGATCGACATGAGCGGTCGTCTCTAGCTGATCATCCGAGGTCGCCATCGGCCAGTGGATGGAGATCGCCAATGGTCGGTCACCAAGGGTAGATCGCCAGGTGCCGAGAGACGGTCGGTCGCCAAGGGTTTCCGCCAGTACCGAGAGGCGATCGTCTTGGTGTCGATCGCTCGGCACCGGATTCCTCCAGGACCTTCGGTTGCGATCTAGCATGTCCGCTGGGCTAAGGCTCGGTCGCCTGGTCGCTGGTCGGCAGACTTGCCTTGGTCGCTCGGCAGTAAGTCGGTCGCTCGGCCTCGGAGGCGATCGCCGGTCGGAAGGTGTTAAATCTTGACACAACAGAGTGTATCGGTATTATGTTGAGACTTTGTTTAGGAGTCGCATGCTAGTATCACGGGAGATCTTCGACTTCACAGACTTGTAAGTATGTTGTTCGGATTATTCGATAATTCTTGGTGAATTTGAATTCCCGTTGAAATGTTGTTTGTACGAGTGATTGTAAGTTTCGAGGACGAAACTTATTTTTAAGGGGGGTAGAGTGTAATACCCCGATTTTTCGGATATATTTTTTTTCGTTTATATATTGGATATCGTGGATGGTTAATTATGCTCGAGGACGTTGTGAACGTTTGATAATGTTATTGAATTGAGTATACGTATTGATTTTGCTGTATGCTCGTATTTGGTATGTCATGACTTTGGACATGAATTGTTGAAATTGGCTAAGTATGGAATTATTACGTACGTTAATAAGGTGAGATTACGTACGTAAGATTGGCATGGTTACGTACGTTAAGGCTAAGGTATTACGTGCATGCTTGAAGGCATCGGACAGAACCGAGTCCTGTGAGGCAGGTGGGACCCTGTTTCGGCAACTTTCGGCGGAGGATGTTGACAGGTGAGTCAACGTACGTGTTACGTACGTTATACAAGACGTGTTACGTACGTGACACAACCATTGTACTGTAGCAAGTTAACTGGTATATTACGTACGTTGTATGGTATGGGTTACGTACGTAATGGACTGCACGGAATGAGACAGTGAGTTGGTTACGTACTGTAATACCCGGTTGTAATTCATTCATTTTCATTCAGTAATTATCAGTCTGTAATTGACACTCAGTATTTCTCACTCGTTAATAATCACTCATCATTCTTGATTCATTCATTTGTGTTCACTGTTGGCTTGTTGTAATCGTATATCAGTTACCGATCGGCATGTGATCTCCGTTTAGAGACCGACGGGAGTATTGTTGTTTTCATCGTGATTGGTAGTCGTATACTGGGGGCTTCATCGGTGGCTTGTTTTAGACTTGTTCATTTTCACATTCGTATGTTATGTCGGATCATTCATCAGTCGTAACAAGGGTTCGTGTTTTCAGGCCATTCGGACGAAAGGGACTTACGGCCGTAAGGTCTTGTGGTACGGCCGTAAGTCGGCGAGTGCGGCCGTAAGGCTGGCGATTCGGCCGTACGCGTCCATCAGGCTACCGAGTCATTTTTGGCCGAAGGTGAGTTACGGCCGTAAGGAAGGTGAGATACGGCCGTAAGTGGTGTTCGTGAATTTTGGGTGTTGTCGACCAAGGGTGACTTACGGCCGTAAGGGTTGCGGCATACGGCCGTAAGTCGAGGAAATCGGCCGTAAGGCTTGGCGGTTCTGGCCGTCTGTGCAGCGGCAGTACACAGTCGTTTTCGACGAAGAGGGCTTACGCCGTAAGTTTGGCGGATACGGCCGTATCATCGAGTTACGGCCGTAAGGTGTGCGGTTACGGCCGTAAGGGTGTCGACGGATGTTTTTGACGGCGGGTTACGCCGTAACTCGGGATCGATTCTGGCCGTAAGTCTGCCGGCGAGCTTTCGGACGAAGCAGATTCTGCCATACGAGTTGGCGATTACGGCCGTAGGGCCGTTGACTTGGAAAGTTACGGCCGTAAGAGGGCGAGTTACGGCCGTAACTTCGGCGTATTTAATGACTTGGCCGGGTCATTTCTCCTCACTTCTTCTTTTTTCCTTCTTCATCCGAGAGAGAGGGTTGAGAGAGAGATTTTATCATCATCAATCACTTGAGGGTGTAATCTTCATCATCTTCATTCCTTTGAGAAGCTTGGATACTCGTTTTAACTCGTGTTCTTCGGATCGTAGTGGTTGGATCTTCAAGAGGTAATTTCTTCAACACCTTGGATTTCGATTTTGTGTTGAGTTATGATGTTTTGGACGTTATAATCATGTTATATGAAGGGATATGTATATGATTATGAGTTTGTATAAGGATTCATTGGATTATTGAGAGATTTATTCAAGAACACTTTGAATATCGAGTTGGATTTGGGAATTTCCGATTAATTGTTGTTATAATCACGTTTTTGGATATTCATAACGGATTATTGATCGTATTGGAGATGTTTTGTTGTTTTGAAACACTTCTTGGGGATTTGAAGTTGGTATTATTGAGGTTTAGTGGTAATCAATCAAAGTTGGCCTCAAAGTGTTCGATATAATGCCCCAATGAACTTGGTTTAATCGTATCGACGTCTTGAGTTCGTTATATTCGTGTTTAATTCGTTATTGATCGGATTGTTGGCAATTGTATTGAATTAAGGTTGTTCGAGCGACCGGTATCTTGGTTAGGACGTTGTTCGTGGACGGACATTCTTCATCGTTGTTGAGTAAGTTAATTCTTACTCGGTTAAAAGGATATTCATACCTTTTGTTGTTGATTAATCATAATCATAACTCATTCATCATTGTATTAATCATATTAAAACTTGTTATTGTCAATTAATCACTTCACTCATAAGGAACCACGGTTCCAATCTTTTCGTTGAGCTATCATTCATTTCATTATTACTCTCATCTCGGTGAGTCATTCTTGACTTTGTCGATTATTACTTATTCATTGATATTCATTACGGTCATTCTCGTTCATATGACCTTAAGGTTCATATTGCGTGGCGGGTGTGGGCGTGTGGAATTTTTAGTCGGGCACACGATGGTTATTGTATTGGGTTCACCGATACATTAGGCCGTGCAGGGAAAGCGTTACACCGTGAGACTAATTAGGTACACGGACGGGTGTTGTACACTCACACGAACATTACGGGCGTACTATGATACTCCTCTCAGCGTAATTCATAGCTAAGAATATTTCATAACTTGATTAATCATAATTGTGTATTTTCAACCCTTGAGGATTGTTGTTCTATATAACCGGCCCGTTTGGGGATATTGTTTTTCGTGTCATGGCAAGGCAAAGGCGCGAGGAGAACACGTTGGCGGGGAGTCCCAGTGATACTAGAAGGGCCCCGATCCTTTCGATCATTTCTTGATCATTCATGTTTTCTTTATTTATTCATTTGCAGACATTCCGTTCGAATACTCATTTCATTCGTGTCGTGTATTTTATCGTCACATAAGATACACATGTATTCTATTATCACAGGTGTGTTGTATGAAACTCCTACTCGGAGTAATTGATGTTATAATGTGGTTCGGTACTACATTTACCTGTGTAATTCATCCTTTTCCATTCGCTGGTGGGTCCCGGTCGGGGTCCACGGCACCGTAATATCCGCCTAGTTTGGGGTGTTACGAGTTGGTATCGGAGCGTGGTTTTGAATACTACCCTCCAAGTCATGTCTCGTTTGAAATCATCGTCATCGGACTAGTATCATTGGACTTTCGCGTCACGTGTGACTCTGTGCAAATGCCGAGCCAATCGGACCAAGAAGCGTAAGATTTCTAATGCCATGGTATAATTTACGGCATTAATCATTCATTCATAATTCATCGATTAACAATCCTCAATCATCATTGTCACTTTGATCGGGGCCAGTCGAGTTAACTCATTAATCACTCAATTCATTTCATTATTCGATTGTTGATTAGAAAGATCAAATCATTAATCTTGTTAACTCATTCAAGATAATCATTTGATAACTTCATCGAGATAATCATGTCACGTCAATTAATCATTCATGTAATCGTTGTATTGGAGCGTGTATGCTCATTTTCATCATTTCATAATATAATCATAACGTGATATTCATGCGGGAAATATAATCATCATGTGACTTTCCTACTTGAGTATGGAAAGAGTGGCAGAGGACGAGGAGGACGAGGCCGTGGAGCGGGCCGAATCCCGAGAACTCGTGCGAACACACGTGCAAATGCCGGGAATAATGCTAACTCATCGAGCGGTGACGCCACTCATTCACACAGGCGCGATCATTCACTATCGGGAGTCGTACCCAGGACACGGCTCGGTCGACGGTGTCCGGGTTGACCCACTCGCATTTATGCAGGGCATGATGGCCCAAATGACCCGGATGGCTCGGTTGATGGAGGCGATGCATAACTCCACTACTCGGAATCAACAGGCTCCTCCGCCGCCACCTCGGAGGCAAGAGAGGAATGTGAGCAATATCATCGGCGACATCTCTCGCGAGGCCACCGACTTTCGAGGGCTCGTGCAGGCAGCGAGATATTATTCATTGGCTCGAACATTTCGAGAAGTTGTTTGCTATGGTGGAGTGTCCGAAGGACACAAAGTGTCTGTTGCGGCTTACTACAGGTAAGAGCGCTCATTCTTGGTGGTTGTTGTTGAAGCCCACCGAAGGATCTTGTACATGGGATCAGTTCAAAACTCTCATGATGGAGAGGTATTATCCGGCCCCACTCAGAGAGGCCAAGCTGTCAGAGTTACTCACTCCCGACCCCTCATCAGACGAGGATGTTCTCGCCATTGCCGAGAAATTTCAGGAACTTCTTCCGTTCGCCTCATCTATCATTCATTCCGAGGCGGATAAGATTAAGTATTTCAGCAAGAGGCTGAAACCCCGTATGAGACTTCAGTTGCTCAATCATAATTGCACCACGTTGGCTGAATTCATTGAGAAAGCTCTCACCTATGAGCTTACTGCTAAAGAGATTGCTAAGCAGCAACCTTCGTCTGCTAGCAAGAAATCGAAGAATCGTAACCAGTCTGAAGGCGGTCAGACAACCTTCAAGAAACCCCGTGCGGGCTCTGCTTTTTCTGAGCGACCTCCTGTGTCGTCTAGACCCGCGGAATCTCAGTCTCGAGCGGCCAGTTCGGCCATCACCTGTTTTAACTGTGGGGAGCTTGGTCACCTCAGTACCAAGTGTCCTCGACAGACTATCACGTGTCATAATTGTGGGATTGCTGGGCATAAGGCCCGTTTTTGCGAAGGACTCCAAACCTACTCGAGCGTCATCTCGGGCACCTAAGCGATCGGCCGTTGAGTCGAGCCGCTCAATCGGCGTCGTTTAAAAGCGACAAGAGCGACTAAAGGTGGAGCTATAGCCCGTGACAGGGCGTCGGTGCGGGACTAGCAAGCCCGGATTTATGAGATGAAGAAGGCGATGATCCCAAGGCCGAATGATCTCGTGTACACTCGATATTCTATCTCAACATGCGTACCCTTTTTGATCTTGGTGCATCGCATTCATTCATTTCGAGTCATGTTTGAGTAGACTACGTGCAGGTAGTGCTACTAGTTGTGAGCCTTATGTCATCGGCCTACGATGGTAGGCGAATTATCGTGTCGTGAGATTGAATTGTCGATTCGATTTCATGGTCGTGTATGGCGGCGGACCTAATCGTGGTAGATTTGCCGAGGGCGGCGTCATCTTGGGTATTGATTGGATGGATCGTCATGATGCCATCATTAGTGTCCGTAAGCGTATGGTCACTATCATTTTGAGACGATGGGGTTGAATGTGTGTTTCGGGAGGTAATCCTACTGCAGTAAGGTCATTAATTTGATGAAAACAATAAGGTTACTCAATCGGGGATGTGTCGGTTATTGGTGCTATATGGCCAAGAGAAGTCATCGATAATGTTAACGGATATTCGGTGGTGAGGAATATGCCGATGTTTTCAGACGAGTTACTGGTTTGCCTCCACGAGAGGATGTGGAATTCACGATTGAGTTGGAGCACAGTACGTCCCGATATCGAAGGCACCGTGCGGATGGCCCCGACCGAAATGCAGGAATTAAAGAACCAACTTGAGGAATTGTTCGAGAAGGGTTATATCCGACCGAGTGCGTCTCCGTGGGGAGCACCGTGTTGTTTGTCAAGAAGAAGGATGGTTCATTTCGTTTGTGTATCGATTATCGGGAGTTGAGCAGTGACAATCAAGAATAAATATCCCTTACCCGTATTGATGATCTTTTAGATCAACTTGAGAGCTTGATATTTTCCAAGATCGACTTAAGATCTGGATATCACCGATTGCGGATTCGAGAGTCGGATATCGCGAGGCGGCGTTCGAACACGCTATGGTCATTATGAGTTCGTAGTTATGCCGTTCGGGCTAACTAATGCACTGCGGTATTCATGGAATTGATGAATCGGGTTTTCATCGACTTTTGGATCAGTTTGTTGTTGTCTTCATCGGCGATATTTTGATTTATTCGTAGCGAGAGGATCACGAGGTTCATCTTCATCGAGTTCTCGGCGTGTTGAGGCGAGCAACTTTTTGGAAAGTTTTCCAAGTGCGAGTTACGGATGTCCGAAGTGACTTTTCTCGGACATGTAATTTCATCGAGACGGAGTTGGTGTCGACCCTCGAAGACGGAGGCTATTCGAGATTGGTTACCTCAGAAGAATGTTAAGGAAATCCGAGTTTCCTCGGATTAGCGGGTTATTATCGGCGATTTGTGGAAGGATTTTCCAAAATTGCTCAACCATTGTGAACCTTTTGCGAAAGGATAAGAAATACACGTGGTCCGACGCGTGTCGTGATTTTGAGGAACTCAAGAGCCGGTTAATGACGGCTTTGTACTTTCCTTGCCGCAGGGACGGAGGATTTGTGGTTTATAGTGATGCGTCGGGCGGTGGTCTCGGATGTGTGCTCATGCGAGCGGAAAGGTTATTGCTTATGCTTCACGGCAATTGAGACCTTACGAGGTTAATTATCCGACCCACGACACGGAGCTAGCGGTAGTGGTGTTCGCTTTGAATATATGGCGTCATTATCTTTATGGCGTTACATCGAGATATTCACCGATCATAAGAGTTTAAAGTATATATTTACTCGAAGGAGTTAAATATGCGGCAGAGGCAGTGGTTAGAATTAATCAAAGATTACGATATCGAGATCCTTTACCACCGGGCAAGGCGACGTTGTCGCCGACGCCTTGAGTCGCAAGTCCGTTCGGGAGCGGATGCTTGCTCGTCTAACGATTCGAAGGAACTTCAAGGGAATTCCTTAGACCCGAGATCGAGTCGGCTTGGCGAGTTCGGGGACGACTTTGTATGTTAGAGATTTCATCGTCACTCGAGGAGGTAATCGGAGAGAATCGAGTTCGGACCCTTCATTGTTGCGCATCCGTGAGGATGTGGCTCGAGAAAGCCCACGGATTCGTAGTCCACGAGGATGGGCTTTTGAGATTTAAGAATCGGTTGTGCGTCTCGCGAATGACGAGTTGAAAAACTCGATTTTGAGAGAAGCTCATGCTACCCCTTATTCTGTTCATCCGGGGTCCGGCCAAGATGTACAAGGACTTGAAAGCAGAATTCTTGGTGGAGTAATATGAAGCGAGAAGTCGCGAGAATTTGTTTCGAGATACTTAACTGTCAACAAGTTAAGATTGAACATCGGCCGGCGGGTATCTGAAACCTCTCCCTATTAGGAGTGGAAGTGGGAAGACATTTCTATGGACTTCATCACGAGTTTGCCTACGAGTCGTCGTGGCATGAATACGATCTGGTGATTGTGGACCGCTTAACTAAATCAGCTCATTTCCTTGAGATCAAGGATACGTGGGGTCTGAGAGGTAGCTCGATTGTTCATCAAAGAGATAGTCAGACTTCATGGTACTCCTAAGAGTATCGTTTCCGATTGTGACGGACGATTTGTGTCTCATTTTTGGAAATCAGTTCATCGTGCTATGGGAACTCAGCTCAATCTCAGTACCGCTTTTCATCCTCAGTCCGACGGGCAATCAGAGAGGACTATTCAGACATTAGAGGACATGTTGAGGGCATGTGTCCTCGATTGGAAGGACGATTGGGAAGCCCAACTACCATTGATCGAGTTCACATATAATAATAGCTGGCATGCTTCCATTAAGATGGCACCTTACGAGGCCTTGTACGGTCGTCGTTGTCGGTCTCCTTTGTGTTGGGATGACTTGTCAGAATCAATCGGCACCGAGCCCGATATGCTTATAGCCGCCCGAGAGAAGGTAGCTTTAATCGAAGTCGTATGTTGACGGCTCGAGTCGGCGAAATCCTATGCAGATAATCATCGTCGACCACTAGAGTTCGGGACGGGTGACCACGTTTTGGTCAAGGTATCCCCGAGTCGAGGTATTTTCCGTTTTGGGAAGAGGGGAAAGTTGAGTCCGAGATTCATTGGACCGTTTGAGATTTTGGATCGAGTGGGCGAGTTAGCTTATCGATTGGCTTTACCTCCGGCATTGAGCCGAATTCATAACGTGTTTCATGTCTCTCAGTTACGGAAGTATGTTGCCGACCCAGTCACATACTCCTCGATTCGGAAATCGAGATCGCCGACGATCATTCATATGAGGAACGTCTATTCGAGTTTTAGAGCGGCGAATCAAAGCGGTTGAGGAATAAGACTATTCCTTTGGTTAAAATTCGATGGTCTAGACACGGAGTCGAAGAAGCTACAGGAAACCGAGGATAGTATGCGGGGGAGTTATCCCGAGTTGTTTGACCCTTAGTTTCGGGGACGAAACTCTTTTTAAGGGGGGGAGTATGTAATACCCGGTTGTAATTCATTCATTTTCATTCAGTAATTATCAGTCTGTAATTGACACTCAGTATTTCTCACTCGTTAATAATCACTCATCATTCTTGATTCATTCATTTGTGTTCACTGTTGGCTTGTTGTAATCGTATATCAGTTACCGATCGGCATGTCATCTCCGTTTAGAGACCGACGGGAGTATTGTTGTTTTCATCGTGATTGGTAGTCGTATACTGGGGGCTTCATCGGTGGCTTGTTTTAGACTTGTTCATTTTCACATTCGTATGTTATGTCGGATCATTCATCAGTCGTAACAAGGGTTCGTGTTTTCAGGCCATTCGGACGAAAGGGACTTACGGCCGTAAGGTCTTGTGGTACGGCCGTAAGTCGGCGGCGAATGCGGCCGTAAGGCTGGCGATTCTGGCCGTGCAGCGTCAGAGCTCCGAGACATTTTTGGCCGAAGGTGAGTTACGGCCGTAAGGAAGGTGAGATACGGCCGTAAGTGGTGTTCGTGAATTTTGGGTGTTGTCGACCAAGGGTGACTTACGGCCGTAAGGGTTGCGGCATACGGCCGTAAGTCGAGAAATGCGGCCGTAAGGCTTGGCGGTCTGGCCGTCTGCGGCAGTACACAGTCGTTTTCGGCGAAGAGGGCTTACGCCCGTAAGTTTGGCGGATACGGCCGTATCATCGAGTTACGGCCGTAAGGTGTGCGGTTCTGGCCGTAAGGGTGTCGACGGATGTTTTTGGCGAAGGCGGGTTACGCCGTAACTCGGGATCGATTACGGCCGTAAGTCTGTCGGCAGCTTTGACGAAGCCGAGTTCTGGCCGTCTGAGTTGGTAATTCTGGCCGTAGGGCCGTTGACTTGAAATTACGGCCGTAAGAGGGCGAGTTCTGGCCGTAACTTCAATGATATTTAATGACTTGGCCGGTCATTTCTCCTCACTTCTTCTTTTTTCCTTCTTCATCCGAGAGAGAGGGTTGAGAGAGAGATTTTATCATCATCAATCACTTGAGGGTGTAATCTTCATCATCTTCATTCCTTTGAGAAGCTTGGATACTCGTTTTAACTCGTGTTCTTCGGATCGTAGTGGTTGGATCTTCAAGAGGTAATTTCTTCAACACCTTGGATTTCGATTTTGTGTTGAGTTATGATGTTTTGGACGTTATAATCATGTTATATGAAGGGATATGTATATGATTATGAGTTTGTATAAGGATTCATTGGATTATTGAGAGATTTATTCAAGAACACTTTGAATATCGAGTTGGATTTGGGGATTTCCGATTAATTGTTGTTATAATCACGTTTTGGATATTCATAACGGATTATTGATCGTATTGGAGATGTTTTGTTGTTTTGAAACACTTCTTGGGGATTTGAAGTTGGTATTATTGAGGTTTAGTGGTAATCAATCAAAGTTGGCCTCAAAGTGTTCGATATAATGCCCCAATGAACTTGGTTTAATCGTATCGGCGTCTTGAGTTCGTTATATTCGTGTTTAATTCGTTATTGATCGGATTGTTGGCAATTGTATTGAATTAAGGTTGTTCGGCGACCGGTATCTTGGTTAGGGCGTTGTTCGTGGGACGGACATTCTTCATAGTTGTTTAGTAAGTTAATTCTTAATAGGTTAAAATTATATTCATACCTTTTGTTGTTTTTTATTCATAATCATATCTCATTCATCATTGTATTAATCATATTAAAACTTGTTATTGTCAATTAATCACTTGATCATAAGGAGCAGCGGTTCCAATCTTTTCGTTGAGCTATCATTCATTTCATTATTACTCTCATCTCGGTGAGTCATTCTTGACTTTGTCGATTATTACTTATTCATTGATATTCATTACGGTCATTCTCGTTCATATGACCTTCAGGTTCATATTGCGTGGCGGGTGTGGGTGTGTGGAATTTTTAGTCGGGCACACGATGGTTATTGTATTGGGTTCACCGATACATTAGGCGTGCACACGGGAAAGCGTTACACCGTGAGACTAATTAGGTACACGGACGGGTGTTGTACACTCACACGTAACATTACGGGCGTACTATGATACTCCTCTCCGCGTAATTCATAGCTAAGAATATTTCATAACTTGATTAATCATAATTGTGTATTTTCAACCCTTGAGGATTGTTGTTACGTATAAGCGGCCCGTTTGGGGATATTGTTTTTAGTCATGGCAAGGCAAAGCGCGAGGAGAACACGTTGACGGCGGGGAGTCCCAGTGATACTAGAAGGGGGCCCCAGTCCTTTCAGTCATTTATTCAGTCATTCATGTTTTCTTTATTTATTCCGCTGCAGACATTCCGTTCGAATACTCATTTCATTCAGTGTCGTGTATTTTATCGTCACATAAGATACACATGTATTCTATTATCCTGGGTGTGTTGTATGAAACTCCTACTCGGAGTAATTGATGTTATAATGTGGTTCGGTACTACATTTACCCTGTGTAATTCATCCTTTTCCATTCGCCTGGTGGGTCCCAGTCGGGGGTCCACGGCACTGTAATATCCGCCTAGTTTGGGGTGTTACACGTACGTTATGGATTTTGGATTACGTACGTTAATGTTGTTACGTACGTTAAGAAAGGACACTTACGTACGTAATTAGAGTACAATTTATATATTGAAGTGTTGCCTTTCATTTCTCTCACGATCCTTTGAGATATTTCTCTCCAAAACTCATCCCTCTTCACTTTTAAGAGTGTTCTAAACACTTTTAACATGATTGTGAGCTTGGAATCATGGAATTAGAGCTTGGTTATGGAACTATTGTTAATTCTTGAAGTGATTTCTTGTGTTATCCATATTCTATGAGGTTTATGTTGAAGGAAGATAATGATATGCTTTGAATATGTTGATTATGATTATGGAATCATAGAGATCTTGATGTTCTTGAGGCCATATGATGACTATGATGATTTAATGATTCTTGGAATGGAGTTCAATTATTCTTTCTTCGTGGTTCGTCCATACAAGGTAATCCTCATATCCCTTTGATAGTGGCTCATTTTTTTTCTTTTTGGATTACTACTTGGGAGGGAGTATGTTGGGAATCGTGTATTTTGATGTTCGTCTTATTTCAATGAAAATGCATAAATTGGGTGTACTTTTATCCATTGCGTGAGTATTTTTGAAATGGATTTTGGTCTTTTGCCAAGAAATTTTATTTTGTAAAACCGATTCCCTAAAGCGAGTTTTGGCATTTTAACCTTGATCGTTTTGACGGTATTTGGAAAATGATTTTTTTTAGTATTTGAAAAATATTACCGTCATCGGTCTTTTGGCATTTTTGGAATGACGTGGAAATTGTGCTTAGCCTGGTAAATCCTTGTGAGAAGGGTTTACGGCGTGTAATATTCCCAGGAGGATCTGGGGTGTTACAATTATGGTATCATGTGATAATGTTATACGATATTTATTGGAATTGTAATAGAGATTTCGGATGTTGATATGATTATTGAGATCTTCTTCATATGACGATAAGGGTTTTGTTGTGATTCTTGAGGTTGTATGAATGACATGATGAAGAAAATGGTAACATGGAGATATGTACCTCGGATATGTTGTTCTGAACGTGATTTCGGATATTTCATGTTCTTGAAGAACTCTTGAATTATACGAGTTGATGAAAATTTTTAAGAAGTGTTGATGTTTTAAAAATGAATATGGAATATTCATATCTAGAGCTAAACTATGTGTTGGAAATAATATTCGTATAGGAATACGAATGTGATTACGAGTTTGATGAGACTATTATTCATCTCTGAATTTGGAAGCCCATACGTATAGAGCAAATATTCAAATCGAATGATTGGATTGTTTGATAACCTTTTTAATATGATTATCTATTGTTTTGAACCAGTCGGATGATTCGAATTGATGACGGTCATAAGTAAATTTTAACGATGGATTTACGAGAAGGGAACCTTGTCAATTCGTATTTAAGAATTGAGTTTGGAACATTTAGACCCTTATTATTGGTCCGAATTGGTTGCTGATATGATCATCATATTTCGACTCGTATTGTGGACAGGATTTGTAAGTGTCTGAGTTGGATTGTTCAGACTGTGATTAGTCGAGATATGGTAAAACGATTGAGTTCGTGGTTAGGTGGTATTGATAATTGGTCGTCATCGAACCGGTTGATTATCAATCCTTCGTTTTACAATAAGGTATGATGTTTGATCGTGAATTATGATTGTTGTGTTGCGGTTAAGGTTGAAGGGTTCGTAGATTAACTTGGTCGAGACTGAGGGAATTCGTAAGACGAAATCAACTGAATTGGTAACAGTACGTTGTATTGATATCGAGACAAGTTTTATACTCATACTAATCAATGAGACTAATGTTATCGTGTAGACGTACGATCGTGTGTATCATTTTGGGACTTGGCCTCTTTATGATTGTATTGATGTCAAGGGATTGTTTGATACGACACCCGTCGACAAATTATGCCAAATGTTACTGTTGTTTGTAAATGGCCAGTTCGAGGCATTGCGATACTTGTTGGTTAAGTTGCTATCGATAGCCGGTTCGCGGTATCGATGTATCGATTATTATTGTTCGCGATTAATGTTGTTCTGAGACATCGTTGAATCTTTGTCGTCGAATTGGAACTGTTGCTATGATGATTGCGTTAACCGATTGGGGACGTTTGATATATCCTTTTGTCATCTACGTTTCGGTGGTCGGTTTAAGACACCGGGACATCTATTCTATCGTATCATTGATTATCGATTGACCGTTCTAAGGTAATCGAGGTATTGAATTGGGATTATCGAAGATAATTCCCATCCGTTATCAAAGATAATTTCCATCCGTTGTATAATTGTTATCGATTGGCCATCCTACGGTAATCGAAGTATTGAATTGGGATTATCAACAATAGTTCCCATCCGTTAAATTATTATTGTCGTGTTGACCGATTCAAGGCAGCACACTATTTTCTTGTGAACTCGGTAATTTTGTGATCTTTGAAGGTTGAGGATTTTCCCGAACTGTTGTGTTGTGATCGTTGCTCGTGTTAATCGGTCCTTAGGGAAATTCTGATCCCAGGATGGTTGTTTTGAATATCGTTGGTCGTGTCGATCTTTCATTATTCGTGTGTCATCGTTCACTTGGTGAGTCGTATGATCCGTATTGGATGTTTTATCCCTTGAGTTTCGTTGTCATGATGTATCGTGCATATCTGGAATCATGTCTGCGTGCTGATTGGTTATGTGTAAGATTTTTAGCCAGGCACCCGATGGTCATGCGTGGATATTTCCGCATTGGACCGTGCACAGGAGACGTAGTTCTTGAGGCTAATTAGGTACATTGTCACACGTATATTCTGGATTCCGTATACGGGGTGGACATGTGCACGGACACATTTCCGGATCGGGCGTACTGTGATATCCCTCTTGAGCTTTATTGATTGATCGTTCGTAGTCCATGTTGTTGTAATACCCGGTTGTAATTCATTCATTTTCATTCAGTAATTATCAGTCTGTAATTGTCACTCAGTATTTCTCACTCGTTAATAATCACTCATCATTCTTGATTCATTCATTTGTGTTCACTGTTGGCTTGTTGTAATCGTATATCGATTCTGCGATCGGCATGTCATCTCCGTTTAGAGACCGACGGGAGTATTGTTGTTTTCATCGTGATTGGTAGTCGTATACTGGGGGCTTCATCGGTGGCTTGTTTTAGACTTGTTCATTTTCACATTCGTATGTTATGTCGGATCATTCATCAGTCGTAGCGAGGAATCGGAGTTATCGGAATTTTCAACTTGGCGGCGCCGAGTTACGGCCGCAAGGACTTTGGGTTACGGCCGTAACAAGGGTTCGTGTTTTCGAGGCCATTTGGGCGAAAGGACTTACGGCCGTAAGGTCTTGTGGTGCGGCCGTAAGTCGGCGAGTACGGCCGTAAGTGGCGATTCTGGCCGTCTGCGTCAGAGCTACCGAGACATTTTGGCGAAGGTGAGTTACGGCCGTAAGGAAGGTGAGATACGGCCGTAAGTGGTGTTCGTGAATTTTGGGTGTTGTCGACCAAGGGTGACTTACGGCCGTAAGGGTTGCGGCATACGGCCGTAAGTCGAGAAAATACGCCCGTAAGTTTGGCGGATACGGCCGTATCATCGAGTTACGGCCGTAAGGTGTGCGGTTCTGGCCGTAAAGTGTCGGCGGATGTTTTTGGCGAAAGGCGGAGTTACGCCGTAACTTCGGGATCGATTACGGCCGTAAGTGCAGCCAGCGAGCTTTGGCGAAGCCGATTCTGGCCGTCTGAGTTGGCGATTCTGGCCGTAAGGCCGTTGACTTGAAAATTACGGCCGTAAGAGGGCGAGTTACGGCCGTAACTTCGGCGTGATGTTAATGACTTGGCGGGTCATTTCTCCTCACTTCTTCTTTTTCCTTCTTCATCGAGAGAGGGTTGAGAGAGAGATTTTATCATCATCAATCACTTGAGTGTGTAATCTTCATCATCTTCATTCATTTGAGAAGCTTGGATACTCGTTTTAACTCGTGTTCTTCGGATCGTAGTGGTTGGATCTTCAAGAGGTAATTTCTTCAACACCTTGGATTTCGATTTTGTGTTGAGTTATGATGTTTTGGACGTTATAATCATGTTATATGAAGGGATATGTATATGATTATGAGTTTGTATAAGGATTCATTGGATTATTGAGAGATTTATTCAAGAACACTTTGAATATCGAGTTGGATTTGGGGATTTCCGATTAATTGTTGTTATAATCACGTTTTTGGATATTCATAACGGATTATTGATCGTATTGGAGATGTTTTGTTGTTTTGAAACACTTCTTGGGGATTTGAAGTTGGTATTATTGAGGTTTAGTGGTAATCAATCAAAGTTGGCCTCAAAGTGTTCGATATAATGCCCCAATGAACTTGGTTTAATCGTATCGACGTCTTGAGTTCGTTATATTCGTGTTTAATTCGTTATTGATCGGATTGTTGGCAATTGCATTGAATTAAGGTTGTTCGGCGATTATCTTGGTTAGGTCGTTGTTCGTTGTCGTACTTTCTTCATCGTTGTTGTGTAAGTTAATTCTTACTCGGTTAAAAGGATATTCATACCTTTTGTTGTTGATTATTCATAATCATAACTCATTCATCATTGTATTAATCTTATTAAAACTTGTTATTGTCAATTAATCACTTGATCATAAGGAGCAGCGGTTCCAATCTTTTCGTTGAGCTATCATTCAATTCATTATTACTCTCATCTCGTTGAGTCAATATTGACTTTGTCAGATTATTACTTATTAATTGATAATCATAACGGTCATTCTCTTTCATATTACCTTATGTGATCATATTTCGTGGCCGGGTGTGGTGTGTGGAATTTTTAGTCGGGCACACGATGGTTATTGTATTAGGTTCACCGATACATTAGGCCGTGCACACGGGAAAGCGTTACACCGTGAGACTAATTAGGTACACGGACGGGTGTTGTACACTCACACGAGAACATTACAGGCGTACTATGATACTCCTCTCAGCGTAATTCATAGCTAAGAATATTTCATAACTTGATTAATCATAATTGTGTATTTTCAACCCTTGAGGATTGTTGTTACGTATAAGCCCCCGTTTGGGGATATTGTTTTTAGTCATGGCAAGGCAAAGCGCGGGGAGAACACGTTGACGGCGGGAGTCCTGGTGATACTAGAAGGGCCCCATCCTTTCGATCATTTATTCGATCATTCATGTTTTCTTTATTTATTCCAGCTGAGACATTAGTTCGAATACTCATTTCATTCGATTGTCGTGTATTTTATCGTCACATAAGATACACATGTATTCTATTATCACAGGTGTGTTGTATGAAACTCCTACTCGGAGTAATTGATGTTATAATGTGGTTCGGTACTACATTTACCTGTGTAATTCATCCTTTTTCATTCGCACAGTGGGTCCCGATCGGGGTCCACGGCACCGTAATATCCGCCTAGTTTGGGGTGTTACGAGTTGGTATCGGAGCGTGGTTTTGAATACTACCCTCCAAGTCATGTCTCGTTTGAAATCATCGTCATCGGACTAGTATCATTGGACTTTCGCGTCACGTGTGACCTGTGCAAATGCCGAGCCAATCAGACCAAGAACTGTAAGATTTCTAATGCCATGGTATAATTGTTGGCATTAATCATTCATTCATAATTCATCAGTTAACAATCCTCAGATCATCATTGTCACTTTGATCAGACGGTCGAGTTAACTCATTAATCACTCAATTCATTTCATTATTCGATTGTTGATTAGAAAGATCAAATCATTAATCTTGTTAACTCATTCAAGATAATCATTTGATAACTTCATCGAGATAATCATGTCACGTCAATTAATCATTCATGTAATCGCTGTATTGGAGCGTGTATGCTCATTTTCATCATTTCATAATATAATCATAACGTGATATTCATGCGGGAAATATAATCATCATGTGACTTTCCTACTTGATATGGAAAGAGGCGAGAGGACGAGGAGGACGAGGCCGTGGAGCGGGCGAATCCAGGAACTCGTGCGAATACACGTGCAAATGCCGGGAATAATGCTAACTCATCGAGCGGTGGCCGCCACTCATTCACACAGACGCGATCATTCACTATCGGAGTCGTGCAGGACACGGCTCGATCGAGAGGGTGTCGGGTTGACCCACTCGCATTTATGCAGGGCATGATGGCCCAAATGACCCGGATGGCTCGATTGATGGAGACGATGCATAACTCCACTACTCGGAATCAACGGGCTCCTCCGCCGCCACCTCGAGGCAAGAGAGGAATGTGAGCAATATCATCGGCGACATCTCTCGCCGAGAGGCCACCGACTTTCGAGGCTCGTGCAGGCAGCCGAGATATTATTCATTGGCTCGAACATTTCGAGAAGTTGTTTGCTATGGTGGAGTGTCCGAAGGACACAAAGTTTGTTGCGGCTTACTACAGGTAAGAGCGCTCATTCTTAGTGGTTGTCGTTGAAGCCCACCGAAGGATCTTGTACATGGGATCGATTCAAAACTCTCATGATGGAGAGGTATTATCCGGCCCCACTCGGAGAGGCCAAGGCGTCGAGTTACTCACTCCCGACCCCTCATCGACGAGGATGTTCTCGCCATTGCCGAGAAATTTGGGAACTTCTTCCGTTCGCCTCATCTATCATTCATTCCGAGGCGGATAAGATTAAGTATTTCACAAGAGGTGAAACCCCGTATGAGACTACATTTGCTCAATCATAATTGCACCACGTTGGTGAATTCATTGAGAAAGCTCTCACCTATGAGCTTACTGCTAAAGAGATTGCTAAGCGGCAACCTTCGTCTCCTAGCAAGAAATCGAAGAATCGTAACTTGATCAAGGCGGTCGACAACCTTCAAGAAACCCCGTGCGGGCTCGCTTTTCCGAGCGACCTCCTGTGTCGTCTAGACCCGCGGAATCTCGGTCTCGGCGGCGGTTCGGCCATCACTGTTTTAGCGTGGGGAGCTTGGTCACCTCGGTACCAAGTGTCCTCGGCAGAGACTATCACGTGTCATAATTGTGGGATTGCCGGGCATAAGGCCCGTTTTGCCGTAGGGACTCCAAACCTACTCGGACGTCATCTCGGGCACCTAGCGATCAGCCGTTCGAGTCGGGCCGCTCAATCGGCGTCGTTTAAAGCAGCGGGAGCGACTAAAGGTGGAGCCTATAGCCACAGACAGGAGCGTCGGTCTGGGACTAGCAAGCCCCGGATTTATGAGATGAAGAAGGCGATGATCCGAGGCCGAATGATCTCGTGTACACTCGATATTCTATCTCAACTGTGTGTACCCTTTTTGATCTTTGGTGCATCGCATTCATTCATTTCCGAGTCATGTTTGAGTAGACTACGTGCAGGTAGTGCTACTAGTTGTGAGCCTTATGTCATCGGCCTACGATGGTAGACGAATTATCGTGTCGTGAGATTGATTGTCGATTCGATTTCATGGTCGTTTATGGCCAGTGAGACCTAATCGTGGTAGATTTGCGAGGGACGACGTCATCTTGGGTATTGATTGGATGGATCGTCATGATGCCATCATTAGTGTCCGTAAGCGTATGGTCACTATCATTTTGAACGATGGGGTTGAATGTGTGTTTCGGGGAGGTAATCGGCTGTTGCAGTAAGGTCATTAATTTGATGAAAGCGGTAAGGTTACTCAATCGAGGATGTGTCGGTTATTGGTGCTATATGGCCAAAACCGAGAAGTCATCGATAATGTTAACGGATATTCCGGTGGTGAGGGAATATGCCGATGTTTTTCCAGACGAGTTACGGTTTGCCTCCACAGAGGGATGTGGAATTCACGATTGAGTTGGAGCACGATACGTCCCCGATATCGAAGGCACCGTCGGATGGCCCCGACCGAAATGCGGGAATTAAAGAACCAACTTGAGGAATTGTTCGAGAAGGGTTATATCCGACCGAGTGCGTCTCGTGGGAGCACCCGTGTTGTTTGTCAAGAAGAAGGATGGTTCATTTCGTTTGTGTATCGATTATCGGGAGTTGAACAGAGTGACAATCAAGAATAAGTATCCCTTACCCCGTATTGATGATCTTTTAGATCAACTTCAGGAGCTTGATATTTTCCAAGATCGACTTAAGATCTGGATATCACCGATTGCGGATTCGAGTCGGATATCGCGAGGCGGCGTTGAACACGCTATGGTCATTATGAGTTCGTAGTTATGCCGTTCGGGCTAACTAATGCACTGCGGTATTCATGGAATTGATGAATCGAGTTTTCATCGACTTTTTGGATCAGTTTGTTGTTGTCTTCATCGACGATATTTTGATTTATTCTCGTGGCGAGAGGATCACGAGGTTCATCTTCATCGTGTTCTCGACGTGTTGAGACGAGAGCAACTTTTTGGAAAGTTTTCCAAGTGCGAGTTACGGATGTCAGAAGTGACTTTTATCGGAAATATAATTTCATCGACGGAGTTCGTGTCGACCCTCGAGAAGACGGGGCTATTCGAGATTGGTTACCTCAGAAGAATGTTAAGGAAATCCGGAGTTTCCTCGGATTAGCGGGTTATTATCGGCGATTTGTGGAAGGATTTTCCAAAATTGCTCAACCATTGTGAACCTTTTGCGAAAGGATAAGAAATACACGTGGTCCGACGCGTGTCGTGAGTTTTGAGGAACTCAAGAGCCGGTTAATGACGGACTGTACTTTCCTTGCCGCGAGGACGGAGGATTTGTGGTTTATAGTGATGCGTCGGCGGGGTCTCGGATGTGTGCTCATGCGAACGGAAGGTTATTGCTTATGCTTCACGGCAATTGAGACCTTACGAGGTTAATTATCCGACCCACGACACGGAGCTTGTAGCCGTGGTGTTCGCTTTGAAAATATGGCGTCATTATCTTTATGGCGTTACCATCGAGATATTCACCGATCATAAGAGTTTAAAGTATATATTTACTCGAAGGAGTTAAATATGCGGCAGAGACAGTGGTTAGAATTAATCAAAGATTACGATATCGAGATCCTTTACCACCGGGCAAGGCGAACGTTGTCGCCGACGCCTTGAGTCGCAAGTCCGTTCGAGAGCGGATGCTTGCTCGTCTAACGATTCGAAGGAACTTGAGAAATTCCTTAGACCCGAGATCGAGGTCCGGCTTGGCGAGTTCGAGACGATTTGTATGTTAGAGATTTCATCGTCACTCGAGGAGGTAATCGGAGAGAATCGAGTTCGGACCCTTCATTGTTGTGCATCCGTGAGGATGTGTCTCAGTGGATTGCCACTGGATTCGTGGTCCACGAGGATGGACTTTTGAGATTTAAGAATCGGTTGTGCGTCTGCCCGAATGACGAGTTGAAAAACTCGATTTTGAGAGAAGCTCATGCTACCCCTTATTGTTCATCAGGGTCCAGCCAAGATGTACAAGGACTTGAAAGCGAAATTCTTGGTGGAGTAATATGAAGCGAGAAGTCGCGAGAATTTGTTTCGAGATGCTTAACTGTCAACAAGTTAAGATTGAACATCGGCGACATGGTATCTTGAAACCTCTCCCTATTCCGGAGTGGAAGTGGGAAGACATTTCTATGGACTTCATCACGAGTTTGCCGCAGTCGTCGTGGCATGAATACGATGCAGGTGATTGTGGACCGCTTAACTAAATCGGCTCATTTCCTTGAGATCAAGGATACGTGGGGTCTGAGAAGGCGGCTCGATTGTTCATCAAAGAGATAGTCGAGACTTCATGGTACTCCTAAGAGTATCGTTTCCGATCGTGACGGACGATTTGTGTCTCATTTTTGGAAATCGATTCATCGTGCTATGGGAACTCGGCTCAATCTCGATCGCTTTTCATCCTCGGTCAAGCGGGCAATCGGAGAGGACTATTCGGACATTAGAGGACATGTTGAGGGCATCGTCCTCGATTGGAAGGACGATTGGGAAGCCCAACTACCATTGATCGAGTTCACGTATAATAATAGCCGGCATGCTTCCATTAAGATGGCACCTTACGAGGCCTTATGCGGTCGTCGTTGTCGGTCTCCTTTGTGTTGGGATGACTTGTCGAATCAATCGGCACCGAGCCCGATATGCTTATAGCCGAGAGAAGGTAGCTTTAATCGAGTCGTATGTTGACATTTCGAGTCGATGTAATTCCTATGCGAGATAATCGTAAACGTCGACCACTAGAGTTCGAGACGGGTGACCACGTTTTGGTCAAGGTATCCCAGTCGAGGTATTTTCCGTTTTGGGAAGAGGGAAAGTTGAGTCGAGATTCATTGGACCGTTTGAGATTTTGGATCGAGTGGGCGAGTTAGCTTATCGATTGGCTTTACCTCCGGCGTTGAGCCGAATTCATAACGTGTTTCATGTCTCTCGATTGCGGAAGTATGTTGCCGACCGAGTCACATACTCCGATTAACGAAATCGAGATCGCCGACGATCATTCATATGAGGAACGTCTATTCGAGTTTTAGAGCGCGAATCAAAGCGGTTGAGGAATAAGACTATTCCTTTGGTTAAAATTCGATGGTCTAGACACGGAGTCGAAGAAGCTACAGGAAACCGAGGATAGTATGCGGGGAGTTATCCCGAGTTGTTTGACCCTTAGTTTCGGGGACGAAACTCTTTTTAAGGGGGTATGTAATACCCGGTTGTAATTCATTCATTTTCATTCAAGAATTATCGATCTGTAATTGTCACTCGGTATTTCTAACTCTTTAATAATCACTAAACATTCTTGATTAATTCATTTGTGTTCACAGTTGTATTGTTGTAATAGAAAATAAGATACCGATCGGCATGTCATCTCAGTATAGAGACAGACGGGAGTCTTGTTGTTTACATCTTGATTGTTAGTCGATATCTTTGGGGCTTCATCGATGGATTGTTTTATACTTGTTAATTTTAACATTCGTATGTTATGTCGGATCATTCATCAGTCGTAGCGAGGAATCGGAGTTATCGGAATTTTCAACTTGGCCAGCATCGAGTTACGGCCGTAAGGACTTTGGGTTACGGCCGTAACAAGGGTTCGTGTTTTCAGGCCATTTGGACGAAAGGGACTTACGGCCGTAAGGTCTTGTGGTACGGCCGTAAGTCGAGCAGGTACGGCCGTAAGGCTGGCCGGTTACGGCCGTACGCGTCCAGCAGGCTACCGAGACATTTTTGGCCGAAGGTGAGTTACGGCCGTAAGGAAGGTGAGATACGGCCGTAAGTGGTGTTCGTGAATTTTGGGTGTTGTCGACCAAGGGTGACTTACGGCCATAAGGGTTGCGGCATACGGCCGTAAGTCGAGGAAGGTACGCCCGTAAGTTTGGCCGGATACGGCCGTATCATCCGAGTTACGGCCGTAAGGTGTGCGGTTACGGCCGTAAGGGTGTCGACGGATGTTTTTGACGAAGGCGGGTTACGCCCGTAACTCAGGATCGGTTACGGCCGTAAGTCTGTCGGCGAGCTTTGACGAAGCCGAGTTACGGCCGTCTGAGTTGGCGATTACGGCCGTAAGGCCGTTGACTTGGAAAGTTACGGCCGTAAGAGGGCCGAGTTACGGCCGTAACTTCCGGCAGTATTTAATGACTTGGCCGGGTCATTTCTCCTCACTTCTTCTTTTTTCCTTCTTCATCCGAGAGAGAGGGTTGAGATAGAGATTTTATCATCATCAATCACTTGAGTGTGTAATCTTCATCATCTTCATTTTTTTGAGAAGCTTGGATACTCGTTTTAACTCGTGTTCTTCGGATCGTAGTGGTTGGATCTTCAAGAGGTAATTTCTTCAACACCTTGGATTTCGATTTTGTGTTGAGTTATGATGTTTTGGACGTTATAATCATGTTATATGAAGGGATATGTATATGATTATGAGTTTGTATAAGGATTCATTGGATTATTGAGAGATTTATTCAAGAAAACTTTGAATATCGAGTTGGATTTGGGGATTTCCGATTAATTGTTGTTATAATCACGTTTTTGGATATTCATAACGGATTATTGATCGTATTGGAGATGTTTTGTTGTTTTGAAACACTTCTTGGGGATTTGAAGTTGGTATTATTGAGGTTTAGTGGTAATCAATCAAAGTTGGCCTCAAAGTGTTCGATATAATGCCCCATTGAACTTGGTTTAATCGTATCGACGTCTTGAGTTCGTTATATTCGTGTTTAATTCGTTATTGATCGGATTGTTGGCAATTGTATTGAATTAAGGTTGTTCGAGCGACCGGTATCTTGGTTAGGACGTTGTTCGTGGACGGACATTCTTCATCGTTGTTGTGTAAGTTAATTCTTACTCGGTTAAAAGGATATTCATACGTTTTGTTGTTGATTATTCATAATCATAACTCATTCATCATTGTATTAATCATATTAAAACTTGTTATTGTCAATTAATCACTTCAGTCATAAGGAACGACGGTTCCAATCTTTTCGTTGAGCTATCATTCATTTCATTATTACTCTCATCTCGGTGAGTCATTCTTCACTTTGTCAGATTATTACTTATTCATTGATATTCATTACGGTCATTCTCGTTCATATGACCTTCTGGGTTCATATTGCGTGGCCGGGTGTGGCTGTGTGGAATTTTTAGTCGGGCACACGATGGTTATTGTATTGGGTTCACCGATACATTAGACCGTGCACACGGGAAAGCGTTACACCGTGAGACTAATTAGGTACACGGACGGGTGTTGTACACTCACACATAACATTACGGGCGTACTATTATACTACTCTCCAGAGTAATTCATAGCTAAGAATATTTCATAACTTGATTAATCATAATTGTGTATTTTCAACCCTTGAGGATTGTTGTTCAGATAATCGACCCCGTTTGGGGATATTGTTTTTCGTGTCATGGCAAGGCAAAGGCGCATGGAGAACACGTTGACGGCGGGAGTCAGTGATACTAGAAGGGGGCCTCACCTTTCATCATTTATTCAGTCATTCATGTTTTCTTTATTTATTCCGCTGCAGACATTCCGTTCGAATACTCATTTCATTCAGTGTCGTGTATTTTATCGTCACATAAGATACACATGTATTCTATTATCCTGGGTGTGTTGTATGAAACTCCTACTCGGAGTAATTGATGTTATAATGTGGTTCGGTACTACATTTACCCTGTGTAATTCATCCTTTTTCATTCGCCTGGTGGGTCCCAGTCGGGGGTCCACGGCACTGTAATATCCGCCTAGTTTGGGGTGTTACAGTTGTATTGGATATGTGCGACGATTTGCGACTGGTTGTTCATACGCCGAGGGGTATGTCCGACAATCAGGTTTGCTCCTTTGAGATCTGTATTGTGATGATTTACAGCTTTGGGCTGTTCGGCTTTCAGGCCATTGTGATGTATCGGTATTCCCGTTGGAGCCTTCGGGCATTGTGAATTCGTATCTTTTTCGGCATTGGTTTGGTCTACCTTCGGGTAATGTATTGTTGTGTTCTATATTGATGATTCGCCGTTTGGGCGTATGTTTCGGTTCTTGTGCATCTCGTTGAGTTTTCCTGGCGAAATATTTCTTCTCCCTACCTGTTTTAAGTTTCGGGACGAAACTTCTTTTAAGGAGGGTAGAATGTAATACCCGTAATTTTTGTTCCCCGGAAATTTTCTATTTTTGGCGGAAGTCTATTTTGACGACTTGCTTGGGACCGATTCGTCATCCTGAGAATGATTAATTCTACACTTTTTGTCATCCGAGTTCGTTTAGGTATCGTTCTGTTGAATTCCGTGTTCTTTAGCGACTTTTCCACGTATGAGTTCGACTTTGTTAAATCACCATAAATTCGTGAAAGCTCCAAAAATTCTGAATCTTGGCAATATTATAAAGCATCGAGTTAGCTTTCCAATGGTTCAAACGGTGAGTCAATCGGAGTCCGGACGAGAGAGTTATGGTCGTTTTAGCTCACCCGCTCGTTATTGGCCGATCACTGCCGGCCGGACCCGACCGTGTCATCCGACACGGCCCGTGCCGTACTCGCCCGGAAATGCCGAAGTTTCTGCCGGCCGAACTCGGCCGTGTCGTCCGACACGGCCCGTGCCGTACTCTTCCGGTTAAGCCAGAATCGTCTGCCCAGCACGCCCGGCCGTGTCGTCTGGCACGGTCGAGTCATGCCGAGTCGCTGTCGGACGGGTCACTGTCGGAAGACCCTCCGCGCCGCGACCGTGTCAAGCAGGACACGGTCGAGTCCCTGTCGGCCAGCTGTGCGACACGACCGTGCCGATCGGCACGGGCCGTGTCCGGCAGGGCAGTCAACCCCTATATAAGGCCCTGCAGACGTTTTTCTTGCCATTTTTCACCTTCGTCTTCTCCTCGTCCGCAGCTGGGCGTGTTCTAAACTTGAAGCCATGTTGTTTATGAACATATCCATGGAGTTCCTTGGGTTATATCATCAATCATTCGTCCGATAACATCCTTTGATCGAGCGAATCAGGTAAGATTTTCCAGAAATCTAATTTTGGGGATTTTGGGTATTTTGTTCGATTTCGTCCGTTTAATCCGATTTAACTTAGGATTGTGATGGATTGATGATTATTTAGATGTATTGTATCATTTCCCTTGTTATCCCATGGTTGGATCATATCGATTCGTTGTTTTGGTCGAGTTCTTGACCGACGCCTTGAAGGTGTCCGGTAAAATGTCATAGAGGGGTTTTCGGGCGTTCTACGATTATTCTTCCCCGTATGATCGATGATTTATTGAATTTATGTTGTTAGGGTCGAATTCTTGTGAAGAACTCGAGTCGAAACCCTTCCGTTCGTTGTCTTCTTCGTGGTTCAAGCTTCCCGGTCGAACCGTGTTCTTCGGGATCTTCGGTAACGTTTATTAAGGCAAGTATATATTTATGAATGTGCGTTCTCGACTTTGAAAGTATGAAATATTAATGGCATGCTTATTTATATCCACTCCGGGACGGACCGACGGGTCCTCTGAGGGTTTCGTAGCCTCTGGTGCGATTCCATGGATAATATGAATTAACCACTCCGGGACGGACCGACGGGTCCTCTGAGGGTTCCGTAGCCTCTGGTGCGGTTCCACGGTATTCATATATGTATTGTTGCGATGCTATGAGATTTAGTTATTCCGGAATACTAGTCTTAAATTGATGAATTGACGGATATTGATGAATTGACGGATATTGATGAATTGACGGATTACATTTACTTTATTGTCGAGAAGTATTATGTTTCATATTGTTATACTTGCACTAGCTATTCGACGGCTAACCCCTTTATGGGGGAAATACGTTTCATGTATTTCAGGTTCCAGGAGAGCGGACAGACGGGTACCGGGTCGGCGTGAAGATGATGGGCAAGTGTGATACTGTATCTTGTCTCCGGTTATTTTCTTGGATTCCTCCATTCAGTGTTGTTGTACTGGAATGGATTTTTAAATACTCGAGTATTGTATTTCAGTTTCCTTGATGTTCCGGCCTGTGTTGCCTGTAACACCCCAAACTAGGCGGATATTACAGTGCCGTGGACCCCCGACTGGGACCCACCAGGCGAATGGAAAAGGATGAATTACACAGGGTAAATGTAGTACCGAACCACATTATAACATCAATTACTCCGAGTAGGAGTTTCATACAACACACCCAGGATAATAGAATACATGTGTATCTTATGTGACGATAAAATACACGACACTGAATGAAATGAGTATTCGAACGGAATGTCTGCAGCGGAATAAATAAAGAAAACATGAATGACTGAATAAATGACTGAAAGGACTGGGGCCCCCTTCTAGTATCACCGGGACTCCCCGCCGTCAACGTGTTCTCCCTGCGCCTTTGCCTTGCCATGACCTGAAAAACAATATCCCCAAACGGGGTCAGTTATACAGAACAACAATCCTCAAGGGTTGAAAATACACAATTATGATTAATCAAGTTATGAAATATTCTTAGCTATGAATTACGCTGGAGAGGAGTATCATAGTACGCCCGTAATGTTACGTGTGAGTGTACAACACCCGTCCGTGTACCTAATTAGTCTCACGGTGTAACGCTTTCCGTGTGCACGGTCTAATGTATCGGTGAACCCAATACAATAACCATCGTGTGCCCGACTAAAAATTCCACATGACCACACCCGCCACGCAATATGAACCGGATGGTCATATGAACGAGAATGACCGTAATGAATATCAATGAATAAGTAATAATCGACAAAGTCAAGAATGACTCACCGAGATGAGAGTAATAATGAAATGAATGATAGCTCAACGAAAAGATTGGAACCGCTGCTCCTTATGATCAAGTGATTAATTGACAATAACAAGTTTTAATATGATTAATACAATGATGAATGAGTTATGATTATGAATAATCAACAACAAAAGGTATTAATATCCTTTTAACCGAGAAAGAATTAACTTACTCAACAACGATGAAGAATGTCCGTCCACGAACAACGCCCTAACCAAGATACCGGTCGCCGAACAACCTTAATTCAATACAATTGCCAACAATCCGATCAATAACGAATTAAACACGAATATAACGAACTCAAGACGTCGATACGATTAAACCAAGTTCATTGGGGCATTATATCGAACACTTTGAGGCCAACTTTGATTGATTACCACTAAACCTAAATAATACCAACTTCAAATCCCCAAGAAGTGTTTCAAAACAACAAAACATCTCCAATACGATCAATAATCCGTTATGAATATCCAAAAACGTGATTATAACAACAATTAATCGGAAATCCCCAAATCCAACTCGATATTCAAAGTGTTCTTGAATAAATCTCTCAATAATCCAATGAATCCTTATACAAACTCATAATCATATACATATCCCTTCATATAACATGATTATAACGTCCAAAACATCATAACTCAACACAAAATCGAAATCCAAGGTGTTGAAGAAATTACCTCTTGAAGATCCAACCACTACGATCCGAAGAACACGAGTTAAAACGAGTATCCAAGCTTCTCAAAGGAATGAAGATGATGAAGATTACACCCTCAAGTGATTGATGATGATAAAATCTCTCTCTCAACCCTCTCTCTCGGATGAAGAAGGAAAAAAGAAGAAGTGAGGAGAAATGACCCGCCAAGTCATTAAACATCGCCGAAGTTACGGCCGTAACTCGCCCTCTTACGGCCGTAACTTTCCAAGTCAACGGCCCTACGGCCGTAATCGCCCAACTCAGACGGCCAGAATCGCTTCGTCCGAAAGCCTACCGGCAGACTTACGGCCAGAATCGATCCCGAAGTTACGGCGTAACCCGCCTTCGTCAAAAACATCCGTCGACACCCTTACGGCCGTAACCGCACGACTTACGGCCGTAACACGGATGATACTGCCGTATCCGGACAAACCTACCTGCGAAAGCCCTCTTCGTCGAAACGACTGTGTACTGCTGCCGCAGACGGCCAGAACCGCCAAGCCTTACGGCCGTACCTTCCTCGACTTACGGCCGTATGCCGCAACCCTTACGGCCGTAAGTCACCCTTGGTCGACAACACCCAAAATTCACGAACACCACTTACGGCCGTATCTCACCTTTTACGGCCGTAACTCACCTTCGGCCAAAAATGACTCGGTAGCCTGCTGGACGCGTACGGCCGTAACCGTCCAGCCTTACGGCCGTACCTGCTCGACTTACGGCCGTACCACAAGACCTTACGGCCGTAAGTCCCTTTCGTCCGAATGGCCTGAAAACACGAACCCTTGTTACGACTGATGAATGATCCGACATAACATACGAATGTGAAAATGAACAAGTCTAAAACAAGCCACCGATGAAGCCCCCAGTATACGACTACCAATCACGATGAAAACAACAATACTCCCGTCGGTCTCTAAACGGAGATGACATGCCGATCGGTAACTGATATACGATTACAACAAGCCAACAGTGAACACAAATGAATGAATCAAGAATGATGAGTGATTATTAACGAGTGAGAAATACTGAGTGTCAATTACAGACTGATAATTACTGAATGAAAATGAATGAATTACAACCGGGTATTACATACTCCCCCCCTTAAAAAGAGTTTCGTCCCCGAAACTAAGGGTCAAACAACTCGGGATAACTCCCCCGCATACTATCCTCGGTAGCTTCTTCGACTCCGTGTCTAGACCACTGAATTTTAACCAAAGGAATAGTCTTATTCCTCAACTGTTTGATTCGCCGCTCTAAAACTTGAATAGGACGTTCCTCATGTGACTCGGGTCGGCAACATACTTCCGTAACTGAGAGACATGAAACACGTTATGAATTCGGCTCAACGCCGGAGGTAAAGCCAATCGATAAGCTAACTCGCCCACTCGATCCAAAATCTCAAACGGTCCAATGAATCTCGGACTCAACTTTCCCCTCTTCCCAAAACGGAAAATACCTCGACTCGGGGATACCTTGACCAAAACGTGGTCACCCGTCTCGAACTCTAGTGGTCGACGACGATTATCTGCATAGGATTTCTGTCGACTCTGAGCTGTCAACATACGACTCCTGATTAAAGCTACCTTCTCTCGGGCGGCTATAAGCATATCGGGCTCGGTGCCGATTGATTCTGACAAGTCATCCCAACACAAAGGAGACCGACAACGTCGACCGTACAAGGCCTCGTAAGGTGCCATCTTAATGGAAGCATGCCTGCTATTATTATACGTGAACTCGATCAATGGTAGTTGGGCTTCACTATCGTCCTTCCAATCGAGGACACATGCCCTCAACATGTCCTCTAATGTCCGAGTAGTCCTCTCCGATTGCCCGCTTGACCGAGGATGAAAAGCGCATCGAGATTGAGCCGAGTTCCCATAGCACGATGAATCGATTTCCAAAAATGAGACACAAATCGTCCGTCACGATCGGAAACGATACTCTTAGGAGTACCATGAAGTCTCGACTATCTCTTTGATGAACAATCGAGCCGCCTCTCAGACCCCACGTATCCTTGATCTCAAGGAAATGAGCCGATTTAGTTAAGCGGTCCACAATCACCCGGATCGTATTCATGCCACGACGACTCGTAGGCAAACTCGTGATGAAGTCCATAGAAATGTCTTCCCACTTCCACTCCGGAATAGGGAGAGGTTTCAGCATACCCGCCGGTCGCTGATGTTCAATCTTAACTTGTTGACAGGTTAAGCATCTCGAAACAAATTCTGCGACTTCTCGCTTCATATTACTCCACCAGTAATTCTGTTTCAAGTCCTTGTACATCTTGCTGGACCCCGGATGAACAGAATAAGGGGTAGCATGAGCTTCTCTCAAAATCGAGTTTTTCAACTCGTCATTCGCCGGTACGCACAACCGATTCTTAAATCTCAAAAGCCCATCCTCGTGGACCACGAATCCAGGGGCTTTCCCCTGAGCCACATCCTCACGGATGCGCAACAATGAAGGGTCTGAACTCTGATTCTCTCTGATTACCTCCTCGAGTGACGATGAAATCTCTAACATACAAAGCTGTCCCAGAACTCGCTGAAGCCAGACCTCGATCTCGGGTCTAAGGAATTCCTGCTGAAGTTCCTTCTGAACTGTTAGACGAGCAAGCATCTGCTCCTGAACGGACTTGCGACTCAAGGCGTCGGCGACAACGTTTGCCTTGCCCGGGTGGTAAAGGATCTCGATATCGTAATATTTGATTAATTCTAACCACCGTCTCTGTCGCATATTTAACTCCTTCTGAGTAAATATATACTTTAAACTCTTATGATCGGTGAATATCTGACAGGTAACGCCATAAAGATAATGACGCCATATATTCAAAGCGAACACCACGGCTGCTAGCTCCAGGTCGTGGGTCGGATAATTAACCTCGTAAGGTCTCAATTGCCGTGAAGCATAAGCAATAACCTTTCCGTTCTGCATGAGCACACATCCGAGACCCTGCCCGGACGCATCACTATAAACCACAAATCCCTCCGTCCCCTGCGGCAAGGAAAGTACAGGTGCTGTCATTAACCGGCTCTTGAGTTCCTCAAAACTCTGCTGACACGCGTCGGACCACGTGTATATCTTATCCTTTCGCAAAAGGTTCGTCAATGGTTGAGCAATTTTGGAAAATCCTTCCACAAATCGCCGATAATAACCCGCTAATCCGAGGAAACTCCGGATTTCCTTAACATTCTTCGGAGGTAACCAATCTCGAATAGCCTCCGTCTTCTGAGGGTCGACACGAACTCCGTCGATGAAATTACATGTCCGAGAAAAGTCACTTGGACATCCAACTCGCACTTGGAAAACTTTCCAAAAGTTGCTCTCGTCTAAACTCGTCGTGACCCTGATGTAGATGAACCTCGTGATCCTCTCGGCTACGAGAATAAATCAAAATATCGTCGATGAAGACAACAACAAACTGATCCAAAAAGTCGATGAAAACCCGATTCATCAATTCCATGAATACCGCAGGTGCATTAGTTAGCCCGAACGGCATAACTACGAACTTATAATGACCATAGCGTGTTCGAAACGCCGTCCTCGCGATATCCGACTCTCGAATCCGCCTGGTGATATCCGGATCTTAAGTCGATCTTGGAAAATCCGAAGCTCCGAAGTTGATCTAAAAGATCATCAATACGGGGTAAGGGATATTTATTCTTGATTGTCACTCTGTTCAACTCCGATAATCGATACACAAACGAAATGAACCATCCTTCTTCTTGACAAACAACACGGGTGCTCCCCACGGACGCACTCGGTCGGATATAACCCTTGTCGAACAATTCCTCAAGTTGGTTCTTTAATTCTGCATTTGGTCGGGGCCATCCGATGCGGTGCCTTCGATATCGGGGGCGTACCGTGCTCCAACTCAATCGTGAATTCCACATCCCTCTGTGGAGGCAAACCTGTAACTCGTGCGGAAAAACATCGGCATATTCCCTCACCACCGAATATCCGTTAACATTATTGATGACTTCTCGGTTTTGGCCATATAGCACCAATAACCGACACATCACGATTGAGTAACCTTCCGCTTTCATCAAATTAATGACCTTACGAGCAGTAGGGATTACCTCCTGAAACACACATTCAACCCCATAAATGCGAAATGATAGTGACCATACGCTTACGGACACTAATGATGGCATCATGACGATCCATCCAATCAATACCCAAGATGACGTCGTCCCTCGGCAAATCTACCACGATTAGGTCTGTGGCCATACACGACCATGGCCCGAATCGGAGAATTGAATCTCACAATTACCGATAATTCGTCTACCATCGGGTAGGCCGATGACATAGGGCTCACAACTAGTAGCACTACCCGCACGTAGTCTACTCAAACATGACTCGAAATGAATGAATGCGATGCACCGGTATCAAAAGGGTACACACAGGTTGAGATAGAATATCGAGTGTACACGAGATCATTCGGGCCTCGGGATCATCGGTCTTCTTCATCTCATAAATCCGGGCTTGCTAGTCCCGTGACCGACGCTCCTGTCTGCGGCTATAGGCTCCACCTTTAGTCGCTCTGTCGTTTTAAACGGCCGATTGAGCGGCGACTCGCAGCTGACCGCTTAGGTGCACGAGATGACGTCGAGTAGGTTTGGAGTCCCTACGGCAAAACGGGCCTTATGCCCGGCAATCCCACAATTATGACACGTGATAGTCCTGCCGAGGACACTTGATGCGAGGTGACCAAGCTCCCCACGATTAAAGCAGGTGATGGCGGGCGGCGCTCGAGGCGAGATTCCGCGGGTCTAGACGACACAGAGGTCGCTCGGAAAAGCAGAGCCCGCAGGGGTTTCTTGAAGGTTGTCGACCGCCTTGATCAAGTTACGATTCTTCGATTTCTTGCTAGCGAGACGAAGGTTGCCGCTTAGCAATCTCTTTAGCGATAGCTCATAGGTGAGAGCTTTCTCAATGAATTCAGCCAACGTGGTGCAATTATGATTGAGAAACTGAAGTCTCATACGGGGTTTCAGCCTCTTGCTGAAATACTTAATCTTATCCGCCTCGTAATGAATGATAGATGAGGCGAACGGAAGAAGTACATGAAATTTCTCGTCAATGGCGAGAACATCCTCGTCTGATGAGGGTGGAGTGAGTAACTCGACGGCTTGGCCTCTGAGTGGGGCCGGATAATACCTCTCCATCATGAGAGTTTTGAACTGATCCCATGTACAAGATCCTTCGGTGGGCTTCAACGACAACCACCAAGAATGAGCGCTCTTACCCAGGTAGTAAGCCGCAACAGACACTTTGTGTCCTTCCGGACACTCCACCATAGCAAACAACTTCTCGAAATGTTCGAGCCAATGAATAATATCTGCCGGCTCAGACGAGCCCTCGAAAGTCGGTGGCCTCTGGCGAGAGATGTCGCCGATGATATTGCTCACATTCCTCTCTTGCCTCTGAGGTGGCGGCGGAGGAGCCTGTTGATTCTGAGTAGTGGAGTTATGCATCGCCTCCATCAACTGAGCCATCTGGGTCATTTGGGCCATCATGCCCTGCATAAATGCGAGTGGGTCAACCCGGACACCCTCGGTAGCCGTGTCCTGTACGACTCCCGATAGTGAATGATCGCGTCGGTGAATGAGTGGCAGCGTCACTGCTCGATGAGTTAGCATTATTCCTGGCATTTGCACGTGTGTTCGCACGAGTTCTCGGGATTCGGCCCGCTCCACGGCCTCGTCCTCCTCGTCCTCTGCCAGCTCTTTCCATACTGAAGTAGGAAAGTCACATGATGATTATATTTCCCGCATGAATATCACGTTATGATTATATTATGAAATGATGAAAATGAGCATACACGCTCCAATACAGCGATTACATGAATGATTAATTGACGTGACATGATTATCTGATGAAGTTACTTAAATGATTATCTTGAATGAGTTAACAAGATTAATGATTTGATCTTTCTAATCAACAACTGAATAATGAAATGAATTGAGTGATTAATGAGTTAACCTGACCGTCCTGATCAAAGTGACAATGATGATTGAGGATTGTTAACTGATGAATTATGAATGAATGATTAATGCCAGAAATTATACCATGGCATTAGAAATCTTACAATTCTTGGTCTGATTGGCTCGGCATTTGCACAGGTCACATGTGACGCGAAAGTCCAATGATACTAGTCCGATGACGATGATTTCAAACGAGACATGACTTGGAGGGTAGTATTCAAAACCACGCTCCGATACCAACTCTGTAACACCCCAAACTAGGCGGATATTACGGTCACGTGGACCCCATTAGGACCCACCGGGCGAATGGAAAAGGATGAATTACAGGGTAAATGTAGTACCGAACCACATTATAACATCAATTACTCCAGTAGGAGTTTCATACAACACACCGTGATAATAGAATACATGTGTATCTTATGTGACGATAAAATACACGACCTTTGAATGAAATGAGTATTCGAACGGAATGTCTGCGTGGAATAAATAAAGAAAACATGAATGATGAATAAATGATCGAAAGGAGGGCCCCCTTCTAGTATCACTGACTCCCACGCCGTCAATGTGTTCTCCTGCGCCTTTGCCTTGCCATGACTGAAAAACAATATCCCCAAACGGGTCGAGTTATCTGAGAACAACAATCCTCAAGGGTTGAAAATACACAATTATGATTAATCGAAGTTATGAAATATTCTTAGCTATGAATTACGCTGGAGAGGAGTATCATAATACGCCGTAATGTTACGTGTGAGTGTACAACACCCGTCCGTGTACCTAATTAGTCTCACGGTGTAACGCTTTCCCGTGTGCGGTCTAATGTATCGGTGAACCCAATACAATAACCATCGTGTGCCCGACTAAAAATTCCACACACCACACCCGCCACGCAATATGAACCCGTAAGGTCATATGAACGAGAATGACCGTAATGAATATCAATGAATAAGTAATAATCGACAAAGTCAAGAATGACTCACCGAGATGAGAGTAATAATGAAATGAATGATAGCTCAACGAAAAGATTGGAACCGCTGTTCCTTATGATCAAGTGATTAATTGACAATAACAAGTTTTAATATGATTAATACAATGATGAATGAGTTATGATTATGAATAATCAACAACAAAAGGTATGAATATCCTTTTAACCGAGTAAGAATTAACTTACTCAACAACGATGAAGAATGTCCGTCCACGAACAACGTCCTAACCAAGATACCGGTCGATCGAACAACCTTAATTCAATACAATTGCAAACAATCCGATCAATAACGAATTAAACACGAATATAACGAACTCTTGTTACGACTGATGAATGATCCGACATAACATACGAATGTGAAAATGAACAAGTCTAAAACAAGCCACCGATGAAGCCCCCAGTATACGACTACCAATCACGATGAAAACAACAATACTCCCGTCGGTCTCTAAACGGAGATGACATGCCGATCGGTAACTGATATACGATTACAACAAGCCAACAGTGAACACAAATGAATGAATCAAGAATGATGAGTGATTATTAACGAGTGAGAAATACTGAGTGTCAATTACAGACTGATAATTACTGAATGAAAATGAATGAATTACAACCGGGTATTACATACTCCCCCCCTTAAAAAGAGTTTCGTCCCCGAAACTAAGGGTCAAACAACTCGGGATAACATCCTCGGTTTCCCAGGTAGCTTCTTCGACTCCGTGTCTAGACCACTGAATTTTAACCAAAGGAATAGTCTTATTCCTCAACTGTTTGATTCGCCGCTCTAAAACTCGAATAGGACGTTCCTCATGTGACTCGGGTCGGCAACATACTTCCGTAACTGAGAGACATGAAACACGTTATGAATTCGGCTCAACGCCGGAGGTAAAGCCAATCGATAAGCTAACTCGCCCACTCGATCCAAAATCTCAAACGGTCCAATGAATCTCGGACTCAACTTTCCCCTCTTCCCAAAACGGAAAATACCTCGACTCGGGGATACCTTGACCAAAACGTGGTCACCGTCTCGAACTCTAGTGGTCGGCGACGATTATCGCATAGGATTTACGCCGACTCGAAATTTGTCAACATACGACTCGATTAAAGCTACCTTCTCTCGGCGGCTATAAGCATATCGGGCTCGGTGCCGATTGATTCGACAAGTCATCCCAACACTGAGAGGCGACAACGACGGCCGTACAAGGCCTCGTAAGGTGCCATCTTAATGGAAGCATGCCGGCTATTATTATACGTGAACTCGATCAATGGTAGTTGGGCTTCCCAATCGTCCTTCCAATCGAGGACACATGCCCTCAACATGTCCTCTAATGTCCGAATAGTCCTCTCGATTGCCGTCGGATGAGGATGAAAAGCGATCGAGATTGGTGAGTTCCCATAGCACGATGAACCGATTTCCAAAATGAGACACAAATCGTCCGTCACGATCGGAAACGATACTCTTAGGAGTACCATGAAGTCGACTATCTCTTTGATGAACAATCGAGCCAGTCTCTCAGACCCCACGTATCCTTGATCTCAAGGAAATGAGCTGATTTAGTTAAGCGGTCCACAATCACCCGGATCGTATTCATGCCACGACGACTCGTAGGCAAACTCGTGATGAAGTCCATAGAAATGTCTTCCCACTTCCACTCCGGAATAGGAGAGGTTTCACATACCCGCCCGGCCGATGTTCAATCTTAACTTGTTGTGAGTTAAGCATCTCGAAACAAATTCTGCGACTTCGCTTCATATTACTCCACCGGTAATTCTGTTTCAAGTCCTTGTACATCTTCTTGGACCCCGGATGAACAGAATAATGGTTAGCATGAGCTTCTCTCAAAATCGAGTATTTAAACTCGTCATTCGCCGGTACGCACAACCGATTCTTAAATCTCAAAAGCCCATCCTCGTGGACCACGAATCCAGGGGCTTTCCCCTGAGCCACATCCTCACGGATGCGCAACAATGAAGGGTCTGAACTCTGATTCTCTCTGATTACTCCTCGAGTGACGATGAAATCTCTAACATACAAAGCTGTCCCTGAACTCGCTGAAGCCAGACCTCGATCTCGGGTCTAAGGAATTCCTGCTGAAGTTCCTTCTGAACTGTTAGACGAGCAAGCATCTGCTCCTGAACGGACTTGCGACTCAAGGCGTCGGCGACAACGTTCGCCTTGCCCGGGTGGTAAAGGATCTCGATATCGTAATCTTTGATTAATTCTAACCACCGTCTCTGTCGCATATTTAACTCCTTCTGAGTAAATATATACTTTAAACTCTTATGATCGGTGAATATCTGACAGGTAACGCCATAAAGATAATGACGCCATATATTCAAAGCGAACACCACGGCTGCTAGCTCCAGGTCGTGGGTCGGATAATTAACCTCGTAAGGTCTCAATTGCCGTGAAGCATAAGCAATAACCTTTCCGTTCGCATGAGCACACATCCGAGACCCTGCCCGGACGCATCACTATAAACCACAAATCCCTCCGTCCCCTGCGGCAAGGAAAGTACAGTCTTTGTCATTAACCGGCTCTTGAGTTCCTCAAAACTCTGTGACACGCGTCGGACCACGTGTATATCTTATCCTTTCGCAAAGGTTCGTCAATGGTTGAGCAATTTTGGAAAATCCTTCCACAAATCGCCGATAATAACCCGCTAATCCGAGGAAACTCCGGATTTCCTTAACATTCTTCGGAGGTAACCAATCTCGAATAGCCTCCGTCTTCGAGGGTCGACACAAACTCCGTCGATGAAATTACATGTCCGAGAAAAGTCACTTTGGACATCCGTAACTCGCACTTGGAAAACTTTCCAAAAAGTTGCTCTCGTCTCAACACGTCGAGAACCTGATGAAGATGAACCTCGTGATCCTCTCGGCTACGAGAATAAATCAAAATATCGTCGATGAAGACAACAACAAACTGATCCAAAAAGTCGATGAAAACCCGATTCATCAATTCCATGAATACCGCAGGTGCATTAGTTAGCCCGAACGGCATAACTACGAACTCATAATGACCATAGCGTGTTCGAAACGCCGTCCTCGCGATATTCGACTCTCGAATCCGCAACTGGTGATATCCAGATCTTAAGTCGATCTTGGAAAATACTGAAGCTCCCTGAAGTTGATCTAAAAGATCATCAATACGGGGTAAGGGATATTTATTCTTTATTGTCACTCTGTTCAACTCCCGATAATCGATACACAAACGAAATGAACCATCCTTCTTCTTGACAAACAACACGGGTGCTCCCCACGGAGACGCACTCGGTCGGATATAACCCTTGTCGAACAATTCCTCAAGTTGGTTCTTTAATTCCTGCATTTCGGTCGGGGCCATCCGGTACGGTGCCTTCGATATCGGGGACGTACCAGGCTCCAACTCAATCGTGAATTCCACATCCCTCTGTGGAGGCAAACCAGGTAACTCGTCTGGAAAAACATCGGCATATTCCCTCACCACCGGAATATCCGTTAACATTACTGATGACTTCTCGGTTTTGGCCATATAGCACCAATAACCGACACATCCCTGATTGAGTAACCTTACTGCTTTCATCAAATTAATGACCTTACGAGCAGTAGGATTACCTCCTGAAACACACATTCAACCCCATCAATGCGAAATGATAGTGACCATACGCTTACGGACACTAATGATGGCATCATGACGATCCATCCAATCAATACCCAAGATGACGTCGTCCCTCGGCAAATCTACCACGATTAGGTCTGCGGCCATACACGACCATGGCCCGAATCGGACAATTCTGAATCTCACGATTACCGATAATTCGTGTACCATCAGGTAGGCCGATGACATAAGGCTCACAACTAGTAGCACTACCCAGACGTAGTCTACTCAAACATGACTCGGAAATGAATGAATGCGATGCACCAGTATCAAAAAGGGTACACACAGGTTGAGATAGAATATCGAGTGTACCTGAGATCATTCGGGCCTCGGGATCATCAGTCTTCTTCATCTCATAAATCCGGGGCTTGCTAGTCCCGGCACCGGACGCTCCCGTCTGCTGGCTATAGGCTCCACCTTTAGTCGCTCCTGTCGTTTTAAACGACGCTGATTGAGCGGCCTGACTCTGAACGGCTGACTGCTTAGGTGCCTGAGATGACGTCTGAGTAGGTTTGGAGTCCCTACGGCAAAAACGGGCCTTATGCCCAGCAATCCCACAATTATGACACGTGATAGTCTGTCGAGGACACTTGGTACTGAGGTGACCAAGCTCCCCACAGTTAAAACAGGTGATGGCCGAACTGGCCGCTCGAGACTGAGATTCCGCGGGTCTAGACGACACAGGAGGTCGCTCAGAAAAAGCAGAGCCCGCACGGGGTTTCTTGAAGGTTGTCTGACCGCCTTCAGACTGGTTACGATTCTTCGATTTCTTGCTAGCAGACGAAGGTTGCTGCTTAGCAATCTCTTTAGCAAGAAGCTCTTAGGTGAGTGGTTTCTCATTGAATTCAGACAACGTGTTGCAATTATGTTTGAGGTACTGAAGTCTCATACGGGGTTTCACCTCTTGTGAAATACTTAATCTTATCCGCCTCGGAATGAATGATAGATGAGGCGAACGGAAGAAGTTCCTGAAATTTCTCGGCAATGGCGAGAACATCCTCGTCGATGAGGGTCGGGAGTGAGTAACTCGACGGCTTGGCCTCTCTGAGTGGGGCCGGATAATACCTCTCCATCATGAGAGTTTTGAATCGATCCCATGTACAAGATCCTTCGGTGGGCTTCAACGACAACCACCAAGAATGAGCGCTCTTACCTGTAGTAAGCCGCAACAGACACTTTGTGTCCTTCCGGACACTCCACCATAGCAAACAACTTCTCGAAATGTTCGAGCCAATGAATAATATCTGCCGGCTCGAGCAGGCCCTCGAAAGTCGGTGGCCTCCGGCGAGAGATGTCGCCGATGATATTGCTCACATTCCTCTCTTGCCTCGAGGTGGCGGCGGAGGAGCCTGTTGATTCCGAGTAGTGGAGATATGCATCGACTCCATCAACTCAGCCATCTGGGACAGTTGGGCCATCATGCCTGCATAAATGCGAGTGGGTCAACCGGACACCCTCACGAGCCGTGTCCCGGGTACGACTCCCCGATAGTGAATGATCGCGTCCAGGTGAATGAGTGGCAGCGTCACTGCTCGATGAGTTAGCATTATTCCTGGCATTTGCACGTGTGTTCGCACGAGTTCTCGGGATTCGGCCCGCTCCACGGCCTCGTCCTCCTCGTCCTCTGCCAGCTCTTTCCATACTGAAGTAGGAAAGTCACATGATGATTATATTTCCCGCATGAATATCACGTTATGATTATATTATGAAATGATGAAAATGAGCATACACGCTCCAATACAGCGATTACATGAATGATTAATTGACGTGACATGATTATCTGATGAAGTTACTTAAATGATTATCTTTAATGAGTTAACAAGATTAATGATTTGATCTTTCTAATCAACAACTGAATAATGAAATGAATTGAGTGATTAATGAGTTAACCTGACCGTCCTGATCAAAGTGACAATGATGATTGAGGATTGTTAACTGATGAATTATGAATGAATGATTAATGCCATAAATTATACCATGGCATTAGAAATCTTACGATTCTTGTCGATTGGCTCGGCATTTGCACAGTCACACGTGGCGAAAGTCCAATGATACTAGTCCGATGACGATGATTTCAAACGAGACATGACTTGGAGGGTAGTATTCAAAACCACGCTCCGATAGCAACTCTGTAACACCCCAAACTAGGCGGATATTACAGTGCCGTGGACCCCCGACTGGGACCCACCAGGCGAATGGAAAAGGATGAATTACACAGGGTAAATGTAGTACCGAACCACATTATAACATCAATTACTCCGAGTAGGAGTTTCATACAACACACCTGTGATAATAGAATACATGTGTATCTTATGTGACGATAAAATACACGACACCGAATGAAATGAGTATTCGAACGGAATGTCTGCAGCTGAATAAATAAAGAAAACATGAATGATGAATAAATGACTGAAAGGACTGGGGCCCCCTTCTAGTATCACTTGGACTCCCGCCGTCAATGTGTTCTCCCTGCGCCTTTGCCTTGCCATGACCTGAAAAACAATATCCCCAAACGGGGTCGATTATCTGAGAACAACAATCCTCAAGGGTTGAAAATACACAATTATGATTAATCAAGTTATGAAATATTCTTAGCTATGAATTACGCTGGAGAGGAGTATCATAGTACGCCCGTAATGTTACGTGTGAGTGTACAACACCCGTCCGTGTACCTAATTAGTCTCACGGTGTAACGCTTTCCGTGTGCGGTCTAATGTATCGGTGAACCCAATACAATAACCATCGTGTGCCCGACTAAAAATTCCACATGACCACACCCGGCCACGCAATATGAACCCAGAAGGTCATATGAACGAGAATGACCGTAATGAATATCAATGAATAAGTAATAATCTGACAAAGTCAAGAATGACTCACCGAGATGAGAGTAATAATGAAATGAAGATAGCTCAACGAAAAGATTGGAACCGTCGTTCCTCATGACTGAAGTGATTAATTGACAATAACAAGTTTTAATATGATTAATACAATGATGAATGAGTTATGATTATGAATAATCAACAACAAAAGGTATGAATATCCTTTTAACCGAGTAAGAATTAACTTACTCAACAACGATGAAGAATGTCCGTCCACGAACAACGTCCTAACCAAGATACCGGTCGCTCGAACAACCTTAATTCAATACAATTGCCAACAATCCGATCAATAACGAATTAAACACGAATATAACGAACTCAAGACGTCGATACGATTAAACCAAGTTCATTGGGGCATTATATCGAACACTTTGAGGCCAACTTTGATTGATTACCACTAAACCTCAATAATACCAACTTCAAATCCCAAGAAGTGTTTCAAAACAACAAAACATCTCCAATACAATCAATAATCCGTTATGAATATCCAAAAACGTGATTATAACAACAATTAATCGGAAATCCCCAAATCCAACTCGATATTCAAAGTGTTCTTGAATAAATCTCTCAATAATCCAATGAATCCTTATACAAACTCATAATCATATACATATCCCTTCATATAACATGATTATAACGTCGAAACATCATAACTCAACACAAAATCGAAATCCAAGGTGTTGAAGAAATTACCTCTTGAAGATCCAACCACTACGATCCGAAGAACACGAGTTAAAACGAGTATCCAAGCTTCTCAAAGGAATGAAGATGATGAAGATTACACCCTCAAGTGATTGATGATGATAAAATCTCTCTCTCTACCCTCTCTCGGATGAAGAAGGAAAAAGAAGAAGTGAGGAGAAATGACCCGGCCAAGTCATTAAATCTGCCGGAAGTTACGGCCGTAACTCGGCCCTCTTACGGCCGTAACTTTCCAAGTCAACGGCCCTACGGCCGTAATCGCCAACTCAGACGGCCGTAACTCGGCTTCGTCAAAGCTCGCCGACAGACTTACGGCCGTAATCGATCTGAGTTACGGCGTAACCCGCCTTCGTCAAAAACATCCGTCGACACCCTTACGGCCAGTAACCGCACACCTTACGGTCGTAACTCGGATGATACGGCCGTATCCGCCAAACTTACGGGCGTAAGCCCTCTTCGTCGAAACGACCAGTGCACACTGCCGCGTCACGGCCGTGAAGGCCAAGCCTCACGGTCGTACCTTCCTCGACTTACAGCCGTATGCCGCAACCCTTACGGCCGTAAGTCACCCTTGGTCGACAACACCCAAAATTCACGAACACCACTTACGGTCGTATCTCACCTTCCTTACGGCCGTAACTCACCTTCGGCCAAAAATGACTCGGTAGCCTGCTGGACGCGTACGGCCGTAACCGGCCAGCCTTACGGCCGTACCTGCTCGACTTACGGCCGTACCACAAGACCTTACGGCCGTAAGTCCCTTTCGTCCGAATGGCCTGAAAACACGAACCCTTTTTACGACTGATGAATGATCCGACATAACATACGAATGTGAAAATGAACAAGTCTAAAACAAGCCACCGATGAAGCCCCCAGTATACGACTACCAATCACGATGAAAACAACAATACTCCCGTCGGTCTCTAAACGGAGATGACATGCCGATCGGTAACTGATATACGATTACAACAAGCCAACAGTGAACACAAATGAATGAATCAAGAATGATGAGTGATTATTAACGAGTGAGAAATACTGAGTGTCAATTACAGACTGATAATTACTGAATGAAAATGAATGAATTACAACCGGGTATTACATTGCCGAGGTATTGATTTGTGAAGTGATGTATATGTTTTCGTTGGTTATGGTTTTGAATACCATTTGTATCGTCTTCCTTTCTTTTGTATGTAGACCTTATCGGTCAAGTTTATAGTTCCGCGTATGTTTAGCCTTGTGGGTCCCACGGCGGGGCTCACGGCGCTGTAATATACCCTGAATAACTTGGGGGTGTTACAGGGTAGACGTAATCATCCTCAATGGCGAGCCCATAAGCGATGAGACCGCCCTCTACGCGGTCCTAGGAGGATTTCAGGGTTTTTCGCCTATGTTCAGACATTTCACGAAGACCCAACCTATGACCTACGCAGCCTTCCGGGCTAGAGCCGCAGATTTTCTGGCCAGGCAAAGGTTTCTTCTTAGCCTGTGAGCAGCGCGATCGGCACCCGGACGACGATCTCCCGCCCGATCGCTAATATCGACCTACGAATAAAGCGATCGGCAGCCGAGCGACGATCGCCAGTCTTTCGGCCCGATCGCCGATCATCACGCTACATCATCCGCAACCCGGAGGACGCGATCGCCATCTACAGTCCAGCATATAACATGACGGACTAAGGCATAAGATTGTAACACCCCCAAACCACTTGGGAATATTACAGCGCCGCAGACCCTCTCCATGAGGATCTACCAGGCTAAATACGAAAACAATACATCACATTGATAGCCGATATGGCTAAATAATGAACCATTAGACCGATTTGGTCTTATACCAAAAATTCTTACATCGAACTTACAAAACTCCTTTTTTTAACTCGTACCCACGCAGGGGTTAGGATACATTAATACTTCCCGAAAATTAGAAAATACCCCAACAAAAAGACAAAACAATAAGACTTCACCAAATACCCAACACGACCTTCATGTGATTAGCATCGTCGTCTTCCATCATCCTTCGTACCGATCCTGTGGTTCGCTCCCCAGCAACCTGCAAGTACCTGGACGCAATCTGAGACATCCACCCCGAATACTGGGGTTAGCAAAACTCCTTTGTTTTGCTAGTACAAGTATAAAGTGCAAATACGAGCTATACACAACATATTCCAAGAATATAAAAACTTGATTAATTCCACAATTCAACCCAATGAAAATTTCCCGAGATATTTCATTGAATAAAATAGTTCAAACCATGAAAAATTGGAATGAGACACGCAGGCTCTTTGAAAAGCATTTAAAAGTCTCGGGAGTTTTAGAAAGACATTTCGGCTAATAAATCTTTAACTCGACAAACCACATAGGGACACGGGCCAAAGAATTGTTTTTACTCAAAGATACCAATCTGTCACAAACACAGGTCCACGACCCAAAACATCCATATCCCATACTCGAGTGAATAACACAACGGTCACACTCGATACATAACCAAACCACAATGTACGGAAACAATCACGGGGCCCGTATCCTTATGCCAAAAATATCGCAACCATGAAGCAAATAATGTACGACGCTTATACCGGTGCCATTTTAGCCAAGTACCAAGACCTTACATATGATGTATCTCACTTTGGGAATTTGCATATGTGATACTCCGGACATATCACAATTATCGAAAACAACATCGTGCCATATCACAAAACAACCTCCCGAGCTATACTGGCCCTGTACCTCTCAGCAAGATACACACCCCAGAGACACCTCGTCAGGCCCTCCCTGGTGTATAGCCCACCGAGTGATCCGTAGGGATACGCAGCCTACCGGACCCCAGGGGACCCTCACTGGTTTTACTCGGTTCACACACTCTCAGTAACCACATGGCATAAACCACATTTCTGAAATTACCACTTTCACAAAATCACGATTCAAAAACATATTCCCCCGAAGTACTTCAACTGTAAATCAAGGTACTTGCTAAGAATGGCCACGACACCCGACACATACTCACATCACACATCATCACAAACTCATCAATAGTACACACGTCCACACATATATATACACACTTCTTGTCAGAAAGACATAACCTTAAGTCCACTATCAACATAATCACGCACAACGATACCAAACGTAAAGAAGATATTCCAAAGCACACCACTAGTACATATCCTCAGCACCACACAATCGTTCACAAACACATAAGTAGATTTTATAGAAAACCTTTATCGAGAATATACCGATTCTTTTATAAGTTCATTAAAAAATAATTCAATTGCACACCTAGTCAATTACCGACTATAACCACTACGAAATATGAAGTGTATAGGCAAGATACTTGCCTCAAATCCGCGAGCGAACAAATACGACGAATCACAAGGCCTCGATACCACGAAACACCGGACAACGAATGGATGAGGTTGGGCAGCCCTCGAACTTCCAAAACCGACCAAGAACTCGACAACTCCACGAGAACTACGAAAATAACACTAACACGAGTCAATAACACTAAACGGAATCCGAATCGATCCTAAAAACAACAAAGATCTAAGTGTGTCTCCAAGAAATCAAGAACTATGTTCCGCGTGATATAAAATCATGAATGAGTTCAAAAATCCGAAGATCATGGCCAAGACAACAATAATTTCACCATCGATTCATCATCCTCGGATTAAATCGAAGAACTAAGGAGAAACCCCCCAAAATTCAAGAACTAGGGTTCTAAGAAGAGATTACCTTGATTTGGATCAAGAAGATGATTTGGTGTTGTTAAACACCTACAAATCCGTTCCAAAATGAAGCTTGACGAAGAAGATCGCTGAAAATCACCTCTGGAGCTCACTCCCGTCGGAAAGGATGAAGAAGGGAGAGAAATGACGAAGTGAAGCCTGCTGTCCAGTATTTATACTGGACAGTTATTAGCGTGCGCTAACTAGACCGCATTAGCGCGCGCTAACGAAGTCAACGCCCGAACATTCCGCATATAACACCATTAGCGTCGCTAGCCCCATGAGTGTAGCGTGCGCTAACGAGTCACGGGTCGATCCGGTGGCCTGGGACAGATCTGTACCGAGCAGCGGCGCTAGAAAGAAGGAAGAGCGTGCGCTAAGAAGTCGATAGCGTGCGCTAGTTATCGACCTTAGCGTGTGCTAACAAAGCCACGATCCCGATCCGGTAGTTCTGGGCGCGCTAGCGTCGCTACACATCCGGTAGCGTGCGCTAACCCAACGCCGTAGCGTGCGCTATGCCACAAGCATTAGCGTGCGCTACACCACAAAACCGAAACTCACATAGTGATCTCAAACGCCTCCAAACACACGTCCCAACAAGGCACACATAAACATGACACCAAATTCCAACGATGAGGACAATAACAATCCGATAAAACCCCAAAACTCAACGAATCCGAACAAGGATCTCGGGTATTACATTCTACCCCTCTTAAAAGAAGTTTCGTCCCAGAAACTTAAAACACAAAATGATCGGCGCAAAACAATCTCCGACAATAGAAATCAGAACGATAACAAAACGCAAAACACGTGCTAGCTATCGGCGATGACTGCACGAATCGCTGCGCACGTGGCTGATTACATCCATATCATTTTGGCAGAATGATAACGAAATGCAACGATCAAGATCAATATTGTTGGCCAGACCGAACAGTATAACAATCAAGAAGCTAGCTCATCGCTACACAAATACAAAATTCCACCATTCGAGTCGGAAGATCAATGAAGCTAATTTCCCGAAGTGAAGAAAAATACGACGTGATCTCAATGCTCAAAATCACGATACGTAGTAACAAAATCGATAAAGAAATGATCGAACCACAACGATTGAGACAATAACAGTCGAATAGTCAAGTTCGGATCACGACGACCAACAAGAATCAAATAACAACTCCGAAGTTCACACCTCGGCTCGAGATAATAGGTAATGTGGTAAAGCGACAAGATATGCATCCACAAAAATCCACAGGATGGAATCGTAATCGAACAAAAAGTCACAACGACAAGTGGATTATTTCGAAAAATTACCACAACTCGTTTGATCAACAAAACAAAGGGTAGGGCAAGTTCAGAAAATATCAACAAACACAAATGAGTCGATAGAGTTGAAAACACAAAAGTTCGAAAATCCGATCCACTTCTAGCAAAAGAAGTCTATCCCCAAAATTCGAAACAACGAGGCAAGGAGATAACACAACATACAACTGGTAGACTACGCTCTCAGGGACTCCTCATAGTCAGCCCTGATATCAATGCTCAAGTTTGGGCCTCGGAAGACTCGGTGACTAATTCGCAGAACTGAACCCGGTGTCCCACGAGTCCGTACTTGTAACACGTCACAGGAGAAGGACAATGCGCACGAACATGCCCTGACACATAGCAGCTGAAACACCTCTTGGGCTTACCAGGAGGCAATACCGACAATTTGAAATTCTCAGTCCCAAGCATCGGGCGATGGAGTTTCACAGCGGAAAGACTACTACGTTGCAATCCAGAAACACCAACTCCACTACTAATCACAATATCATCCAACTTCCTATGCTTCCCACTGGATCCGGATAAAACCCGGCTTCCGTAAGTTCTTGGAACTACGCCCACATGACAACATGATCCCGAGGTTTAACGGCTTCCCACAAATGAACAACATCATCGCTAAGAAGATCTTGAGCAATAGGGACCTTCCGATCTTGAGGCAATCAATGGCCTCGAATATCTTTTGCAATCAAGAAGCCAACCATCCCGGCCCGGTGCATCTGTCGCACCAACGAATCGAGGGGACTCATACGAATTTCCTCTCGTAACCATAGATTTGTCGGACCTTCAATCATATCAGCATTGCGTCAATCGCCTTGGTCAATCGAGTCATCTCTTTGCTACTTGTTGCAATACTGAGCAACATCCACATCAATATCGTTCCCAACAATATTCTCTCGATCCCGCTTTGATCCCGTGGTCATTCGTACTACCAGTTGCGACTAAGGTCTCTGCCTCTCGGCATAGTAATCAAGAAAATTTAACGCAACAAAAGTTACATAATCACACAACAATATCAATGCACACACGGAAAACACTCACAAGTGATCGACTGCAAGCGTTAGACATAACGAAAAAATACAGTCTAAAACTTTTGCCCAGCCAGAAAGCACGTTCCACAACAAAATATGGTGTGTGCCGACTCTGCAAGTTGGCAACACAACCATACTCACCTACCAACGGTGCTAGACTGGAGGTTACAAACAAACAACATCGTACAAATCCAAATGCCAACGGTTCCCATAATTATAACATCACACACTTAACCGTCAGAAGTTAAACAACGTGCCAAACCGAGTCTTCACCTCTCGGTCAAGAGATCTATCTCGATGAGTGCATACTGAACGACTCAGTGTTCACACCACCACTCTAATCACAACTCGGAGCATTACAGCTGAATAACAACAACATCTTCATCACGTACCTTTTTAACGAAATACATGGAACCAAAAAGTTTAAAAGCGAGAGTCACGTTTCAAGTAAGTTTTTTGTAGACCTCAAATGAGTTTAAAATTAAATTTTTGAAACTTGCAATATAAAAATGGAAAAAAATGTAAGTAGTCTGAATTCTCAAAATGTTTGGCCTCGAGGTCATAACACGAAAATCAAGCTTTTCCTTTCTTGAAAGATGTTTTAAAATAAATTTTTACGTGACTACCCAAGAACATTTAGAACATTTAAAATATCGCATTGATGAACTTAGCTAGTGTAACCACACCAAAACATTACTTCTTGTAAAACAATTTATACAAGGATATATATACACATATACCTGCACATTACAAAAATCAAACAAACATGAAGGACATATTCATGATTCACATTTAACTCCTCAACCTAACACAAATATCACACAAGGCCGTATAATACGAGACACAATATTATAGTGGGGAGACTTACATCCACAGATCGCACGAAGATGATGGTTGCACCTTGATACTAATCACTACCGACCTCCAGACGACGCGTCGCGACACGACTTAGACAGACACAATCGAGCAACAAGACACGACAATACCCGATGGACCCGATAGCCTAGGTTTCCGCAACCTAAGCTCGATACCATATTCGTAACACCCCAAACCACTTGGGAATATTACAGCGCATGAACCCTCTCCATGAGGATCTACCAGGCTAAATACGAAAACAATACATCACATTGATAGCCGATATGGCTAAATAATGAACCATTAGACCGATTTGGTCTTATACCAAAAATTCTTACATCGAACTTACAAAACTCCTTTTTTTAACTCGTACCCACGCAGGGGTTAGGATACATTAATACTTCCCGAAAATTAGAAAATACCCCAACAAAAAGACAAAACAATAAGACTTCACCAAATACCCAACACGACCTTCATGTGATTAGCATCGTCGTCTTCCATCATCCTTCGTACCGATCCTGTGGTTCGCTCCCCAGCAACCTGCAAGTACCTGGACGCAATACAGACATCCACCCCCGAATACTCGGGGGTTAGCAAAACTCCACTGTTTTGCTAGTACAAGTATAAAGTGCAAATACGAGCTATACACAACATATTCCAAGAATATAAAAACTTGATTAATTCCACAATTCAACCCAATGAAAATTTCCCGAGATATTTCATTGAATAAAATAGTTCAAACCATGAAAAATTGGAATGAGACACGCAGGCTCTTTGAAAAGCATTTAAAAGTCTCGGGAGTTTTAGAAAGACATTTCGGCTAATAAATCTTTAACTCGACAAACCACATAGGGACACGGGCCAAAGAATTGTTTTTACTCAAAGATACCAATCGTCACAAACACAGGTCCACGACCCAAAACATCCATATCCCATACTCGAGTGAATAACACAACGGTCACACTCGATACATAACCAAACCACAATGTACGGAAACAATCACGGGGCCCGTATCCTTATGCCAAAAATATCGCAACCATGAAGCAAATAATGTACGACGCTTATACCGGTGCCATTTTAGCCAAGTACCAAGACCTTACATATGATGTATCTCACTTTGGGAATTTGCATATGTGATACTCCGGACATATCACAATTATCGAAAACAACATCGTGCCATATCACAAAACAACCTCCCGAGCTATACTGGCCCTGTACCTCTCAGCAAGATACACACCCCGAGACACCTCGTCGGGCCCTCCCGTGTATAGCCCACCGAGTGATCCGTAGGATACGCAGCCTCTGGACCCCTGGGACCCTCACCGGTTTTACTCGGTTCACACACTCTCGGTAACCACATGGCATAAACCACATTTAAATTACCACTTTCACAAAATCACGATTCAAAAACATATTCCCCCGAAGTACTTCAACTGTAAATCAAGGTACTTGCTAAGAATGGCCACGACACCCGACACATACTCACATCACACATCATCACAAACTCATCAATAGTACACACGTCCACACATATATATACACACTTCTTGTCAGAAAGACATAACCTTAAGTCCACTATCAACATAATCACGCACAACGATACCAAACGTAAAGAAGATATTCCAAAGCACACCACTAGTACATATCCTCAGCACCACATAATCGTTCACAAACACATAAGTAGATTCTATAGAAAACCTTTATCGAGAATATACCGATTCTTTTATAAGTTCATTAAAAAATAATTCAATTGCACACCTAGTCAATTACCGACAATAACCACTACGAAATATGAAGTGTATAGGCAAGATACTTGCCTCAAATCCATGAGCGCTTAACAAATACGACAAATCACAAGGCCTCGATACCACGAAACACCGGACAACGAATGGATGAGGTTGGGCAGCCCTCGAACTTCCAAAACCGACCAAGAACTCGACAACTCCACGAGAACTACGAAAATAACACTAACACGAGTCAATAACACTAAACGGAATCCGAATCGATCCTAAAAACAACAAAGATCTAAGTGTGTCTCCAAGAAATCAAGAACTATGTTCCGCGTGATATAAAATCATGAATGAGTTCAAAAATCCGAAGATCATGGCCAAGACAACAATAATTTCACCATCGATTCATCATCCTCGGATTAAATCGAAGAACTAAGGAGAAACCCCCCAAAATTCAAGAACTAGGGTTCTAAGAAGAGATTACCTTGATTTGGATCAAGAAGATGATTTGGTGTTGTTAAACACCTACAAATCCGCTCCAAAATGAAGCTTGACGAAGAAGATCGCTGAAAATCACCTGGAGCTCACTCCGTCGGAAAGGATGAAGAAGGGAGAGAAATGACGAAGTGAAAGCTCGGTCGGTATATATCTTATCTTATTATTGATGCGCGGCGCTAACTCTGGGTGCCGCCGCGCAGCGGTCAACGCCTGCACATTCCGCATATAACACTTGAGCGCGGCTAGCAGCCCATGAGTGTAGCGTGCGCTAACGAGTCAGGTCCACCGGTGACACCCCGGATGACTGAGATTTTACTTGTGCGCTAGAAAGAAGGAAGAGCGTGCGCTAAGGGGGCGATAAGGTGGCGCGCTAGTTATCGACCTGTGCGTGCTCTAAAAAAGCCACCGGCCCCGGTAGTTCTGAATTTGCCCGATTCGCGTCGCTACACATCAGTAGCGCGCGCTAACTAACGCGTGTCGTGCGCTATGCCACAAGCATTAGCGTGCGCTACACCACAAAAACCCAGAAACTCACATAGTGATCTGAAACGCCTCCAAACACACGTCCCAACAAGGCACACATAAACATGACACCAAATTCCAACGATGAGGACAATAACAATCCGATAAAACCCCAAAAACTCAACGAATCCGGAACAAGGATCTCGGGTATTACAAAGATCGCCTCCACCGCACATCATAAAGCCATGGTCCTCGGCACGATGGAACAACCGCCGCCGCCACGCTGGCGAAAGGTCCCTTTCGGCCGAGATCGCCCGCCCTTCGTTTATATACGAGGCCGGAGTAGTCTGAGTGCTCTCCAACATTAATCTTAATCGGACACATGCCACAACCCCGTCTCAACGTACACCGAGTCGCACACCGCCGTCCGCCATCTCCATGGTCAAGCCGAGGTGGCGAGCACCTAACAAGCCGCGGGCGTGGAGTTGATTCATCCGACGCCGCCGCGGCCGCAAGACTCCTCTAGACCAAGACCGCACGCCCTTCGTTTAAATACGAGGCGGCGCTAACAGGCGCAGGACCCTCATAATAAAGTGAGTCACGAGACACTCATTGTCTTCGCGCACCAAGACACGGTCATGGGGTCGGTCCATCGATCTCCGCGACCGCGCACGATTCTCAAACAAAGCGAAACCACCAAGTTTCCATGGGGATCGGCCAATGTTGTTTTTGCAGTACAAGATCGAAAGATAGCTAAGCCAATCGACCATGGTAGCCCAAGTCCGAAATCATAAGTCACCTCAGATCGCCGTCCTCATCCGAACACGATCACCGCACTAAAGAAGAACCACCTCGCCCCATGTCTTCAAACATAGGAGCAAGTCAGGGCAATTGTTGTGTCAAGAATTAACACCTCCCAACCGGCGATCTCCTCGGAGGTGGCAACCCAAGTCATGCCGAGCCGGCGCAGGCGCAGATCCGACGACCGACTCCGCGACCTAGCCTTAACCCGCAGGACGAGCTACATCGATCGATCAAGGCCCCAGACAAGTCCCGTATCGAGCGATCAACCTCGTGCACGATCGCCTCTCGATACTCGGCGGCCGACCCACACAATCTACTAATGGGCGATCTCCTCTCGGCGTCCGGCCCGGGACTCATGGTGACCGACCATTGCCGACCCTCATCCACCGGCCGATGGCGACCTCGGATTATCGCCTAGAGACGATAGCCTCATGTCGATCTCCACCGATGGCCATCCAGGTTCCTGAGGCCGAGCCACAGCAAAGACTCCACGCGTGCAGATCCACAAAAGGCGCATCGCCGACCTGTCACCTACCTCACCTACCAAGAGGGCCCCGCTGCGAAAGGAGGCGCCTGTGCCCACGAAAAGAGCGACTTTGACAAGACATGTGACTACAACTGGCGCCTCACCACCACCTACGACAAAGTCCAAAGTAACAAAGTGGGACCTCCCGTGATGCATTTCCGACGCGCTGCGCTCTCTCATTCGGCCACTCGGCTAGTGCCCCATTTTGGATCTATGGACTTTGGGCAAGCCCCACGTGACCTTTAGGACGATCGCCCATTACATTAATGGCCGAAAGACGATCGCCCACTAGAGACAAGGCACCTCAACCCCTATATAAAGAAGGCAAACTGCACTTGGATTTTGACTCAAGAATATCGCGATTCAAGCACACTATACGTAAGCAAATACTTACACTTGGCAAACATCCAACTCTTGGCAATGCTATCTATCAGATATCTTCGGTCTTACTTCTCCCGCCTATCTCATCCAAATAGATTATCGCGGGACGAAGAACACCGAGCTTCGCTCAAGAGCCGGATTAACGAGTCTTTTTACACTCATTGTATTTAGATTTCTCACATTAATACTTGTATCCACGAATATTTGTATTAATAACATCTCGCGAGAGCATCAGCCGGGCGCCTCGCGAGAACAAACCCGGCAAATCTTGTATTATTTATCTACTCTCGGAAGTGCTCCCGCAATTGTTGTTTGTTGTCCGTCTTCCAAGAAGTATTAATCTTCGGATAAATATTTTGGGCGACAACACCGTACACGTCATGTACCGACTCGGCGAGGCCTCGTCGGACCCTACGATCACACACTTTGTTCGTACACATCATGTACCGAACTCCGAGGGCCTCGCGTCGACCCCTACGGAACACACACATCGACACGACAAAATTCATAATAATTAAATCTCAAGACATACCACAGTACACAGAAATGTTCAATCAAGTCAGAAAAATAAAACAACACAACTATCATGAACAACACAACGACTCTTAACCAACATAACACACAATCGCACACAATACATTGAACAACCACGTGTACAACCATCTCATATGTACATCGCAATCCTGCACAAATGGCACGACGCCTAACACGGATACCAATATATCACTATTATCACAAAGCCTTCAAATTTCGGAAAACACAACCAACTCAAACGAACATATTTACGGAGGCAAGCAAAATCGTCATACATATCATACGTAATTACTAGTCACAAGATACAAGTCGTATAATAAGATACTTGCCTTAATAACCGCTACCAAACGTTCCGAAGATCACCGCTCGACCGGAAGCCTTGACCATCAAGGAGACAACGAACGGAAGGGTTCCGACTCGAGTTCTTCACAAGAATTCGACCCTAACAACATATAATCAATAAATCATCGATCATACGAGGAAGAATAATCGTAGAACGCTCGAATTCTCTTTGTGACATTTTATCGAACACCTTCAAGACGTCGATAAAATACTCAATAAAACGACAAATCCGTGGCAATCCAACCGTGGAATAACAAGGAATTAGATATAATATAGCTTAACAATCATCAATCCATCAATATTCTGAGTTAAAACGGATTAAACGATTTAAATCGAACAAAATACCCAAAATCCCCAAAATTAGATTTCTAGAAAATCGGACCGATTTCATTCGATCAAAGGATGTTATAGGATGGATGATTGATGATATGAACTCCAAAACTTCATGGATTTGTTGACAAACAACATCTCTCCATGATAGGAACAACCCCACCCGCGGAAGAGAAGTAGAAGCAGGAGAAAAAATGGCGAAAAAATACTGATCGCTGGGCCTTAAATAGAGGTGCCACGATGCCGCGGCCGACCCCGGGTGTGTGTCGCGCGATAAGTACCACAAGGTGCCGCGCCCCCCCGGAGTGTGCCGCGCACGTTAGTCACGCCCGAGAGAAATGACCGGCAGAAATGCTCGGGACACCCCGCGCAGAGAGAGGTGCGAGGTTCAACGAATCAACGTGCACGGGCACGTTCGGGGCAACTAACAAATGAAGCCTGTGGATCGGCACAACCGATCGAGGGACTTAGCCGTATGGTGCGGCATGCGTGGATGTATGGCCGAGCAGGGACAAGGCCATCGCCCTCGGCGCGACGGGCTCTACCGGACAAGGCACGCCGGAACTGACCCGACGAGTGCGCATGGACAGCACGCCGCCGGGACAATGCGGGACAAGATGACGAGACGAGGCACATCCGAGGGCCGAGACTCGGACACGGCGACGACACCACCGCGAGGTGCGTGGCGGCTAGGCGCGCGCGGGCGCGAGGAGGCGGCGACGGACACCCTTGAGGGTGCGCGGCGCTGCTGCTGGCGCGCGCGAGGATGCCGCGAGCACCCTCCCCTATAATAGGCTTAGCGGGATAAAGCCTTGTGATGGCAAAGGACATTGGAAGCCGAGGAGTCCACTGCACGGAAATTATACTGAACATTCGAGAAACGGACCGGGATGGTCCAGAACATCAAAGATGAATCCGGAGGCATGTGTGGAAGGCCGGGCCGGATCGGGTTGGGTTACATGGAGACGGGCCGAGTCGGGCCGGCGGGCGGGTCGAGTCGAACGACACAGGGAAGACCGGAAACATGAGGAAGGAGCTAGAGACTCTTGGATGAGTCTAGACTTGTAATCTAGTAGATGATTCTAGACATTTGTAAAGGCTTTTGTACTTAGAATACTCTAGATTATGTAATAGTGTAGGAGGATCTAGAAGCCTCCAAATGAGGAGGTGGAGGAAGGATCTAGAGATAGATGAGTAGTATAAATAGGAGAAGTTGGGCTCATTTGCAGCCATCCTTGGGAATTCATTTGTAAGAGACATACTTGTAACTCTTTACAACTTAGTGGAAGAAATTTCCTCTCAACCCATTGCCTCTCTTTCGTTGTGCCAACTTCTTACTTAACCAAATTCGGAGGATTTAAGGCTGACTAGCAAGAAGGTGCTAGGCCGCACGACGCTTACGAGCATAGCAAACTCTAAGCCCGTGACAAGTGGTATCGGAGACATCGTTAGCCACACAAGGAGGTGTGCAAGATCATGGAGTCGAGTCGCGCTAACGATCGGTAGGCATCATGGCCGACGGACAGATCGGCGAGGCGACGGGGTATCAATATAGAGGACGGACGAGTCACGAGGGTCGACAAGGTCCGGACGTGGAGAAGTCCTACCAAGAGGGAAAGCCAAGCGTGGCAAGAGCAAGGCGCGCGGTGTGGTGCCGCCGCAACCCGAGAACCTAACACGAACCGACTTCTTGAGGATGAAGACATCCGGAAGATCATACTCACCTTAGCAAACCGCCTACCCGACATCGAGGACGACATCGAAGCTCTTGGGCGCGCATCACTAACACCCGGTTGAGCACGGAGGAACGCGTGGGAACTCTCGAAACCGAGAGCTGCCATGGAAGGGCACACGCTGGGCTTGGGCCCCGAGACCTTCAAGAGGGAACAACTCTCGTTGCGGAAGGAGTTAGCAACGATCGAGGATCATGTGGCGGCCGGCGCTACGAAGACATGCAAAGTATGCGCCGAGTTTTGCGAGGTAAGTGCCAAACGTTTTGAAGATTTTTGTGATAAAATATGTCGGGCAAGCAACTCGGGCACCAACTCAAATGGTGGGCCGAAATGAACAAAGACACTTGGCGGGCGAGGTTCGAGGGACCAAGGGTTGAGGTCCCCAAACCCAAGGAGTTCATTGGCAAGAGAGATGCCAAGTCAATCGAGGAGTTCCCGTGGCGAATGGAACTTTACTTTGATGGTCCTGGGACTGACGGACGAAGGCCAAAGTACGGCAGCCACACTTTATCTTGCCGACGATGCAACATGGTGATTGTGGCGTCATCGACAGGCCAGTGTTACAAAAGGGACTTGCCAACCGATTGGGACTTGGGACGAGTTCGTGTCGGAACTCAAGGCACAATTCTATCCCGAGAACACATGCTATGAGGCAAGGAAGAAACTCCGCGAGCTCAAGCACAAGACTACCATTCGGGACTATGTTCGGGACTTTACATCAATCATGCTTCAGATTCCGGACATGACCGAGGATGATCGACTATTCTTTTTCCTGGATGGACTACCGAGTTGGGTCAAGGACAGAGTACAAAGCCGCGAGGTGAAATCTGTCAACGAGGCAATCAAAGTGGCCGAGTCCCTAGCCGAATTCGAGAAGAGGAAGGAGCCGCGAGCTGAGGGTCAAGCCAAAGGCGGGGGAGACACCCGCACGTCAGCACAGCAACCAGCCCAACCATCACGCGGAAGATTCGGGACGAGACCGCAACACGACGCGGACAAGCCATACAACTCGGGTGAACGCAGGGGCGCTCCCGACCAACGAGGATGCTTTATGTGCGGCGGAGCTCATCGGATGAAGGACTGTCCGAAGATGGGGAAGCTCAACGCCATGGCCGAATGCGAGGGGCCAACGATTGATCACGACGTGCAGCAGGTAAGCACGATCCCACAACTTAACTCTGTCGTCAGTGCAGGCAGCGAGGGACCGCGAGGGAGCAAGTTGATGTTCGTGGAAGGAACCATCAACCACCAACCCATCAAGGCCTTGGTCGACACGGGAGCCGACTACAACTATATCACTGAGGCCGAAGCGAGAAGATTGGGACTACTTGTGCAGCCATGCAAGGGCTGGATGAAGTCCAACAACGGACCAGCAGTACCGGTCACAGGGGCAGCAAATGGAGTGCGAATCGTGCTCGGGGACTGGGAAGGCCGAGTACACTTCAAAGTCACCACGATGGACGATCGGGATCTCATTTTGGGAATGGACTTTCTGGAGAAGAACAATTTTGCCTTTTTCCCAAAAGCAAAGACACTATGGGTGAACGGTCAGAACAAACCCATCATTATCCCCTTGACTGTGGAACAAGTCCCGTACGCAGCAATGACGACACTTCGATTTCGAAGAAGTCGATCAAGAGGAAATGCCGATGTATTATGCAGGATCAATGCGGTACATCGAGGCACCGAGTGGCGGACGCGCGTCGGCGGGGACGTCGGCGGAACAGCGGGAGAGTGTCACGCCCGAGAGAAATGACCGGCGAGAATGCTCGGGGCAGACCCGCCTGAAGGGGTGCGAGGTTCAACAGATCAACGTGCACGGGGCACGTTCGGGACAGCTAGGCCGTGTGGATCGGCACAACCGACTGACGGACTTAGCCGTATGGTGCGGCATGCGTGGATGTATGGGCGAGCAAGCAGGCCAACCGGGCAACAGAGTGCCCGACCGAGGGACAAGGCCATCAGGCCTGATGCGGGACTACCTGGGCGGCTGGACAAGGCACGCCGGGAACCGAACGGACGAGTGCGGCGACAGCACGCCGCCGGGACAATGCGGGACAAGATGACGAGACGAGGCACATCCGAGGGCCGAGACTCGGACACGGGCGACGGACACCGCGAGGGTGCGCGCGAGGCGCTGGCGCTAGGCGCGCGCGCGAGGATGCACGGAGCACCCTCCCTATAATAGGCTTAGCGGGATAAAGCCTTGTGATGGCGATGGACATTGGAAAGGCCGAGGAGTCCATCATGCGGAAATTATACTCGGAACATTCCAGAAACGGACCGGGATGGTCCAGAACATCAAAGATGAATCCGGAGGCATGTGTGGAAGGCCGGGCCGGATCGGGTTGGGTTACATGGAGACGGGCCGAGTCGGGCCGAGCGGGCCGGGTCAGGCCAAACGAACCGGGAAGACCCGGAAACATGTGGAAGGTGCTAGAGACTCTTGGATGAGTCTAGACTTGTAATCTAGTAGATGATTCTAGACATTTGTAAAGGCTTTTGTACTTAGAATACTCTAGATTATGTAATAGTGTAGGAGGATCTAGAAGCCTCCAAATGAGGAGGTGGAGGAAGGATCTAGAGATAGATGAGTAGTATAAATAGGAGAAGTTGGGCTCATTTGCAGCCATCCTTGGGAATTCATTTGTAAGAGACATACTTGTAACTCTTTACAACTTAGTGGAAGAAATTTCCTCTCAACCCATTGCCTCTCTTTCGTTGTGCCAACTTCTTACTTAACCAAATTCGGAGGATTTAAGGCTGACTAGCAAGAAGGTGCTAGGCCGCACGACGCTTACGAGCATAGCAAACTCTAAGACCGTGACAACAGGCCCAAAAATGGCTCCCAGTGGTCGGCGGTGTGCCGCGGCTCAGCCGGCGTGTGCCGCGGCACCCGGTACAGTCGGTTTGGCCGAAAAATGCCACAGAGTGTGCCGCGGCCCTGCCAGCTTGTGCCGCGGCCCTACGGTACGGCCTGCTCGGCCGGAAGCTGCCGAGCACTACCGGCCGTGACTCGGCCAGAAGCTGCCGAGCACTTCCGGCCGTGACTCGGCGATCTGCGGCCTGAGCCCAGGTGCCCGGCCATGTCGGCGGGCCAACTCCGACGGCCCGAACGACCCGAAACCCGAACACGAATACGAATCGATGATACGGTTACAACGTACTCGCAAAAACGAATCTAAGAGCTAAGTGAACACACAATTCCCACCTACCTAAGGCTCGGAATCCTACAACTTAAGTAATTACCCAAAACTTTGGGAAATTACGAAAATGGCCCAAAATGTCCGAAAATCACGATACGCGATCGAAACACCAAACCAAAGCTTGCAACAAGAATAATAACATTAAATGAACTTACGAGAAACTCGAAACAACAGTTTCGGACGAGATTCGCAAGAATCGAACTCAAGTGCGGAAAAGCGTCTAAAAAGCTCGGAACTCAGCAAAACGATACCGAAACGAACTCGGATGACAAAAAGTGCAGAATTAATCATTCTCGAAATGACGAAACGGTCATGAGCGAGCCGTCAAAACGGACTTTCTCCGAAAAAAAGAAATTACCGGAAATCGAAATTACGGGTATTACATTCTACCCTCCTTAAAAGAAGTTTCGTCCCGAAACTTAAAACAAGTAGGGAGAAGCAATATCCACTGTCAGGAAGACTCGACGAGATACACAAAAACCGAAAACTCGCGCCCAACGGCAAAACGCTGCAAGAAACGCCAAAAGACATACGGCGTGAAAACACGCTCCACGACGACCAACACAATGCCACCGACTAAGATTCAAAACAATAACGAGAAATTAACGTCACATCACATGCACACATTTAATCAAAGAAACGCACGCGACAACAAGCCGCACCCGACTAAAACGGCTATGCGAAAGAAACAAATAGAATAACACGATAGAAATCACTCCGATACTCATCAACAAGAAAATGTCCGACGTCAAAATACAAATAATTTCAAGATAACAGAAAATGAGAATACCGGATATTACATTCTATCACACAAAAATAAGTTTCGCCCCGAAACTTAAACTAAGGTTATCACGGTGATACGAAACAAAATATAACGACACATAATAAAATACCATGCTCATGACCTCGTGGTCCACCGACACGCCTCCGCAGTTCAACAACTAAACGGGAACTTACACAAAATAAAATATCATTCAACAAGTTCCAAATGTAAAAGCGTCACGAAACATCTCTACAAAGCGAAACAATCCGTGTAGCAGTACCAAAACACCATCACTAGACATTCTGGGCCCTCCTAAGTAGGAATAGAATCCCGGTCCCTTATCATCTCAAAGAACAATCTCGCGATCGAACTCGATGCCCTCGTGTCCACAATTATAACAAGTCACCGGCGGTTTCTTACAATGCGCGCGTTCATGGCCTGAACGTTACAATTGAAACACCTAGGAGCATTACTGGACTCAAAGACACCGACTTGGGTCTTTTGGGTTCTCTAACTGACCGAGAAGGTCCCATACTCGGCTGATACGAGGGTTGAGGTATGGGAATCCCAATTCCCTTACTTCCCGATGCATCATCAGAAATCTTCTGCTTTTTCGCTACCGATACGGACTCGGTAGACATTATAGCCATCTCAAACGCCAAGGCTCGATCCTGATAGTCCTTCAAGGTTGTACACATAAAAGGAGCCATACACTGCCGAATCTGAGGTTTCATACGCATATCGAAATAACGAACCTTATCTGCCTCACTTTTCACCTGATCCCGAACATAACACAGCTGTCGATTATAATCGACTATCGCCTGGGATATCGACACGTCTCGTGGCGTAGCCGAGAAAAACTCGACAATCCTACGCTCTTTAACAGGCGGCGGACAATACTCGGCCTCCATGGTGTAATACCCGGTTGTAATTCAGTCATTATCATTCAGTAATTTCATTCGGTGATTGTCACTCAGTGGATTTTCACTCATTTATAATCATTCATCAATCATATTCATTCACCGTGTTCACCGTTCGGAAAAACTTCGAGTTGTGTATCGTTATTGTTCATTGTTTCAACTTTCCTCATATGAGTTCGACTTTGTTAGATCAACATTAATTTTTGGTAACTCCAAAAATTCTAAATCTTTGCAATATTATAGAGCATCGAGTTAGCTTTCCAATGGTTCGAACGGTGAGTCAATCGGAGTCCGGACGAGAGAGTTATGGTCGTTTTAGCTCAACCGCTCATTTTTCAGTTTTAGCCGATCACTGCCGAACGAACTCGGCCGTGTCGTCCGACACGGCCCGTGCCGTACTCGTCCGGAAAGTGCCGTGCACCGCCGGGACCCGACCGTGTCGCTCGCACGGCCGAGTCGAACCCTTCCGGATAAGCGAGCGGCTGACACGCCCGACCGTGCCGCCCGCACGGCCGAAGTCATGCCGAGTCATTGTCGGACGGGTCATCGGGAGGCCCTCGCGCCGCGACCGTGTCATGCGCAGACACGGTCGAGTCCTCGCTGCCAATCGCCGGCTAGGCATGCGACACGACCGTGCCGATCGGCACGGCCGTGTCCGGCAGCATCAACTCCCTTAAATTCGTTTTTTCAGCATTTCAGCCATTTTTCCCCTTTTCTTCACCTTCAACCGAGAGAGTAAGCTTGAGGGAAGGTTTTTCCTTCACAAATCATTTGGGTGTTTGATTTTCTTCATCTCCTTTCGATCGTGAAGCCCGGATAATCAATTTAACGCGTGTTCTTCGGATTAAAGTACTTGGATCTTCAAAGGTAATATTCTTCAACACCTTGGATGTCGATTCTATGTTGAGATATGATGTTTTGGACGTTATAATCATGTTATATGAAGGGACATGTATATGATTATGAGTTTATATAAGGATTCATTGGATTATTGAGGGATTATTCAAGAACACTTTGAATATCGAGTTGAAATTGGGGTTTTCGATTAATTGTCGTTATAATCACGTTTTCGGATATTCATTTTGGATTATTGATAGTATTCATGGGGTTTTGTGGGTTTGAATCATTCATTGGAAGTTGGTTTCGGATGTAATTGAGTTTTGGTTGTAAACAATTGGAGATTGTTTACAACGCGTTTGTTTTAATGCCCCAATGAGTTTCGTGTATTGTTGTATCGACTTTTGAGTTGGTTGTGATCATGCTTGATTCGTGTATTAAGAGAATTGTTGGTATTTATGTTGTTCAAGGTGGTTCGAGCGGCCGATAATTTCATTAAGGACGTTGATCGTGGAAGTACCTTCTCGCCTTCGGTTTGAGGCAAGTTTTATACTTGTACTAGTCAATGAGATTAATGTCATCATATATGTGTATAAATGTGTTGTATCATTCCGAGACTTAGTCTCTTCATGAATTCATTGATATTAAGAGATCGCTCGATACGATACCTTTCGGCAATTTTGCCAAATATTTATTGTTATTCCTTTTTGGATTGTCATTAAAAGCGTACACGCCGATTAAAGGCATTGGCTTATTCATTTCTCACCTTCGCTGTCGGTAACCGATTAAAGGTACCGAGGCATCCTTCATATCATTGTTATCGAATTGCCGTTCGCGAGACAAATCGAAATATTCAATCATTCACTATATCATTGTATCGATTGACCGTTCCAAGGCAATCGAGGTATTCAATCATTCATCATATCGCTCATATCGATTAGCCATTATAAGGAAATCGAAGCGCTCAAGCATTCATGGAATCATCCATTGCATCATTGTCATCGGTTAGCCGTTCTAAGGCAATCGAGGTGTTGAGTTGGGACCCCGAGGATGGTCTTTGGCCGACTCAAGACAAAGATACCATCCCTAATTGTGATACGGCTTTCATGCCGTGGCTTCGCCCTAATTGTGATACGGCTTTCATGCCGTGGCCGCCCTAATTGTGATACGGCTTTCATGTCGTGGCTTCGCCCTAATTGTGATACGGCTTTCATGCCGTGGCTTCGCCCTAATTGTGATACGGCTTTCATGCCGTGGCTTCGCCCTAATTGTGATACGGCTTTCATGCCATGGCTTCGCCCTAATTGTGATACGGCTTTCATGCCGTGGCTTCGCCCTAATCAATACTTGACTTTTCGGGTCATGTGATTGTGATATTTGTGAGTTTTACTGTTTTTAGGCCTTGTGATTGTCTTGTTAATTTCATTGGAGCCTCCGGCATTGTGATTCATATTTAATCTTGTTCGGTTTGGTTCATGTCGTGTAATTCATTGTGGTATTACGTGATTATGATTCGCCGTTGGGCACTTATGTTCTAACATCGAGCGGTATTAATAGTATGCCGTGGGCATAGTATTTCACGAATGCTCGGTTCTTACCTTGGTTTGTGAGCATCTCGTATTATTATCATCATTATACCGTTTCATTACGCCTTTGGATGCATATCATGTTATACATGTATTTGATGTTCATTATCTGGATGACCGACCAGTGGCGGAACATGTTTTCATGTTTTAGGTGCTTGCGAGGAGAGAGTTGAGGCACGGGGGCATGACGATGGCGGCGAGGCATACGAGCGATACTAGTCCGAGTTGTTCATTGTTAGTCGATCGGTTGGAGTGTACTCCGGTCTTGTCGATTGTTGTCGTGTTGTATTACGACAGATGTTCGTGGATCTTTGTTGTATTTCATTTTGGCCATGTAGGCCACTTTTGTCGTTGAAATTCCTTATCGGAATATTGTGTCGGATATCATGGTAGGGACTATGATTTTCCCTTGTTGTTTAATTTAATGTATTTTAGTCATGTTCGCCTGGTGGATCTCCTGGCGTGGGGTCCACGGCACTGTAATAACCCAATAGGATTTGGGGGTGTTACAGAAATGGTATCAGAGCTTTGGGTTGTGTAATACCCTGAGATGTGAGTTATGTGGTCCTACCGTCGTGGTAGTAGTGGGATTGTCAGGTTATGACAATCTAGTCAGTCAGGTTTTGTGAGTCGTAATATTAGTGCGACTGCACGAGTCATTCATTCATCGAGTTGTCGTCAGTGAAGACTAGTATCGCGAGACCTCGAAGCTTCGTATGACCTGTGTAAGGACTCGATTCTCTTTGTGTTCATACATTCATCATGTTATTAATTTTTCATGTTTGTTGAAACATATATGTGATATTAGTGTTACGATTGATTCATGACTAATTGTTTTGGAGCACGTGTGACCTGTGTAAGTGCTAAGGATCAACTCATTCACCAGTTAATAATCCTCAATCACCATTTTGATCTTGTCGATCATGTTAATTCATTCATCACTCTGTTAATCTTATCGTTCAATTAATTCATTCATCACTCAGTCAATATCATTCATCACTCAGTTAATTCGCTCATCACTCACCAATATCATTACTCGGATAATTCATTCATCACTCGGTTAATTCATTCATCACTCACCAATATCATTCATCACTCGATTAATTCATTCATCACTCAATTAATTCATTCATCACTCGCTTAATTCCTTCATCACTTAGTCAATCTCATTGTTCGATTAATTCATTAATCACTCACCAATCTCATTGTTCACCAATTCATTCATCACTCGGTTAATCTCATTGTTCGATTAATTCATTAATCACTCACCAATCTCATTGTTCATCAATTCATTCATCACTCGCTTAATCTCATTGTTCGATTAATTCATTAATCACTCGACCAATCTCATTGTTCACCAATTCATTCATCACTCGCTAATCTCATTGTTCGATTAATTCATTAATCACTCGACCAATCTCATTGTTCACCAATTCATTCATCACTCGCTTAATCTCATTGTTCGCTTAATTCATTAATCACTCGATTAATCTCATCGCTCGATTAATTCATTCACCACTCACCAATCTCATTACTCAAGTAATTCATTCAAGACTCACTCAATCTCATTATTCAGATTAATTCATTCATCACCCGATCAATCTCATTGCTCAATTAATTCATTCATCACTCGATCAATCTCATTACTCAATTAATTCATTCTTCACTCGGTCTATCTCATTACTCGCTTAATCATTAATCACTTATTCAATCTCATTGCTTAGTTAGTTCATTCATCACTCACTCATTGCTCACCAATTCATTAATCATCCGATCCATCTCATTGTTCGGTTGTTGATCTTGTGGATTGAATTTTCAACCTTGTTAACTTGTTCAAGGTAATCATTTCAGAATTTCATCGAGTAATCATGTTACCTCATTTGATCTTTCATGCGATCTCATCATATTCCTGTCATGTGGACGATCATTTTACGCATTATTAATACATTCATTGTGTTAGAGCGTGTATGCTCATTGTTATCATTCCGTCTCATAATCATAATGCGATCTTCATACGAGATCTGTAATTATCACGTGACTTTCCGCCTCGGTATGGAAAGAGGCTGTCGAGAGGAACATCGGACTCCGACGTCCAAGGGATCGTTTTCTAGTCGCCTTCGTGCTGGAAGAGCATCTTCATCTCGGGCATTTACGAGTTCGATTGTTGTTTACTTTAATCATGATACAATATGACATCCATCACCGGTTTTGAGCAAGTTAATTCTTGTTCGGTAATAGGATAATCATTCATTTCATTGTCGCTCATTCATTCACTTAAGTCATTCATCATATATCAATCATGTTGAGACTTGTCATCATGAAATTAATCATTTAATTCACGAGGAACAACGGTTCCAATAATTTCACTTGAACTATCACTCATGACGTTATTAATTCACCTTGGTGAGCCATTCTTAATCCCGTCGGATTTATAGTCAATTATCATTCATCATTCATTTTAGTCACTTTCATTCTCGTGACCTTCGAGATCATAGTTAGCGGCGAGTTCATCGTCGGATATACCTCTAATCGTTGAGGTACCAAGTCGAGGTATTTTCCGCTTCTAAGACGGGGAAGTTGAGTCCGAGATTCATTGGACCGTTTGAAATTTTGGATCGAGTAGGCGAGTTAGCTTATCGATTGGCTTTGCCTCCGGCATTGAGCCGAATTCATAATGTGTTTCACGTCTCTCAGTTGCGGAAGTATGTTGCCGACCCGAGTCACATACTTCAGTTAGACGAAATCGAGATCACGGATGATCATTCGTACGAGGAGCGTCCTGTACGAGTGTTGGAGCGGCGAATCAAATAGTTGAGGAATAAGTCGATTCCTTTGGTCAAGATTCAGTGGTCTAGACACGGAGTCGAAGAGGCTACTTGGGAAACCTAGGATAGTATGCGGGAGAATTATCCCGAGTTGTTTGACCCTTAGTTTCGGGGACGAAACTCTTTTAAGGGGGGGTGTATGTAATACCCGGTTGTAATTCAGTCATTATCATTCAGTAATTTCATTCGGTGATTGTCACTCAGTTGATTTTCACTCATTTATAATCATTCATCAATCATATTCATTCACCGTGTTCACCGTTCGGAAAAACTTCGAGTTGTGTATCGTTATTGTTCATTGTTTCAACTTTCCTCATATGAGTTCAACTTTGTTAGATCACCATTAATTTTTGGTAACTCCAAAAATTCTAAATCTTTGCAATATTATAGAGCATCGAGTTAGCTTTCCAATGGTTTGAACGGTGAGTCAATCGGAGTCCGGACGAGAGAGTTATGGTCGCTTTAGCTCAACCGCTCATTTTTCGGTTTGGCGATCACGCCGAACGAACTCGTCCGTGTCGTCCGACACGGCCCGTGCCGTACTCGTCCGGAAAGTGCCGAAGTGTCGCCTCGTGACCCGACCGTGTCGTGCAGCACGGCCGAGTCGAACCCTTCCGGATAAGCCGGCGATCGCTGACACGCCCGACCGTGTCGCCTGCACGGCCGAAGTCATGCCGAAGTCGGCTTGACGGGTCATCACGGGAGGCCCTCGCGCCGCGACCGTGTCATGCGTGACACGGTCGAGTCCTGTCGGCCAATCGGCCCGGTGTGCGACACGACCGTGCCGATCGGCGCACGGCCGTGTCCTGAGCGATCAACTCCTTAAATTCGCTTTTTTCAAGATTTCAGCCATTTTTCCCCTTTTCTTCACCTTCAACCGAGAGAGTAAGCTTGAGGGAAGGTTTTTCCTTCACAAATCATTTGGGTGTTTGATTTTCTTCATCTCCTTTCGATCGTGAAGCCCGGATAATCAATTTAACGCGTGTTCTTCGGATTAAAGTACTTGGATCTTCAAAGGTAATATTCTTCAACACCTCGATGTCGATTCTATGTTGAGATATGATGTTTTGGACGTTATAATCATGTTATATGAAGGGACATGTATATGATTATGAGTTTATATAAGGATTCATTGGATTATTGAGGGATTATTCAAGAACACTTTGAATATCGAGTTGAAATTGGGGTTTTCGATTAATTGTCGTTATAATCACGTTTCGGATATTCATTTTGGATTATTGATAGTATTCATGGGGTTTTGTGGGTTTGAATCATTCATTGGAAGTTGGTTTCGGATGTAATTGAGTTTTGGTTGTAAACAATTGGAGATTGTTTACAACGCGTTTGTTTTAATGCCCCAATGAGTTTCGGGTATTGTTGTATCGACTTTTGAGTTGGTTGTGATCATGCTTGATTCGTGTATTAAGAGAATTGTTGGTATTTATGTTGTTCAAGGTTGTTCGAGCGGCCGATAATTTCATTAAGGACGTTGATCGTGGAAGTACCTTCTCGCCTTCGGTTTGAGGCAAGTTTTATACTTGTACTAGTCAATGAGATTAATGTCATCATATATGTGTATAAATGTGTTGTATCATTCCGAGACTTAGTCTCTTCATGAATTCATTGATATTAAGAGATCGTTCGATACGATACCTTTCGGCAATTTTGCCAAATATTTATTGTTATTCCTTTTTGGATTGTCATTAAAACTGTACACGCCGATTAAAGGCATTGGCTTATTCATTTCTCACCTTCGTCATCGGTAACCGATTAAAGGTACCGAGGCATCCTTCATATCATTGTTATCGAATTGCTGTTCGCAGACAAATCGAAATATTCAATCATTCACTATATCATTGTATCGATTGACCGTTCTAAGGCAATCGAGGTATTCAATCATTCATCATATCGTTCATATCGATTAGCCATTATAAGGAAATCGAAGCTCTCAAGCATTCATGGAATCATCCGCTGCATCATTGTCATCGGTTAGCCATTCTAAGGCAATCGAGGTGTTGAGTTGGGACTGTCGAGGATGGTGCTGGCCGACTCAAGACAAAGATACCATCCCTAATTGTGATACGGCTTTCATGCCGTGGCCGCCCTAATTGTGATACGGCTTTCATGCCGTGGCCCGCCCTAATTGTGATACGGCTTTCATGCCGTGGCTTCGCCCTAATTGTGATACGGCTTTCATGCCGTGGCTTCGCCCTAATTGTGATACGGCTTTCATGCGTGGCTTCGCCCTAATTGTGATACGGCTTTCATGCCGTGGCTTTGGCCCCTAATTGTGATACGGCTTTCGTGCCGTGGCTTCGCCCTAATCAATAACTTAATGTGTTTGGCTTCATGTGATTGTGATATTTGGACAGCTTTCTACTTTTTAGGCCTTGTGATTGTCTTGTTAATTTCATTGGAGCCTCCGGCATTGTGATTCATATTTAATCCTGCTCTGGTTTGGTTCATGTCGTGTAATTCATTGTGGTATTCTCGTGATTATGATTCGCCGTTGGGCACTTATGTTCTAACTCGTCGAACAGGTATTAATAGTATGCCGTGGGCATAGTATTTCACGAATGCTCGGTTCTTACCTTGGTTTGTGAGCATCTCGTATTATTATCATCATTATACCGTTTCATTCTGCCTTTGGATGCATATCATGTTATACATGTATTTGATGTTCATTATCTGGATGACTTACCCCGTGGGGGCGGAACATGTTTTCATGTTTTAGGTGCTTGCGAGGAGAGAGTTGAGGCACAGGGGCATGACGATGGCGACGAGGCATACGAGCGATACTAGTCCGAGTTGTTCATTGTTGGTCAGTCAGTTGGAGTGTACTCCAGTCTTGTCAGTTGTTGTCGTGTTGTATGACCCGAACAGATGTTCGTGGATGCTGTTGTATTTCATTTTGGCCATGTAGGCCACTTTTGTCGTTGAAATTCCTTATCGGAATATTGTGTCGGATATCATGGTAGGGACTATGATTTTTCCTTGTTGTTTAATTTAATGTATTTTAGTCATGTTCGCCTGGTGGATCTCCTGGCGTGGGGTACACGGCACTGTAATAACCCAATAGGATTTGGGGGTGTTACACATGGCAGTTTTGAATTCAGTCCAAGTAGCAGTACGGTCACTAGGCTCTACGGCCTCCCACCAGTCTGCAGATTCTCTGTCGAGTAGGTATTGAGCAATAGGCACTCTTCTCTCATCGGGGCAAGCTACAGCATCAAATGTTCTGTCCAACTGGAAGAGCCAATTCTCCCAGCCTAACGAATCCGAAGAACCTACAAAACGGGGCGGGTGCATTCTCATCACATCTCGTAACCACTTACCAGCTCCGTTATCTTCATCCGGAATCCCGTCTCGGTGTACGGTCTGATTCATAAGCGCCAACCGGTCAGTCACCTGACGAAGGATGGTGGCGGCGCCAATATCATCATTACCTCTGGATGATTGCTGCTGATCACGACCACGACTACGACCACGTCCTCGGCCACGGCCTATCGGCATACTGGACGGACGACCAATAAGAATAACACATCCAAACAAGTATCACAACGTCAAGATAAGACAATAAATATCAGCACGTTAAAACATCAACTACAAGTAATCACATAAGTGCAAGAAATAACACTGTAATTTTATAACTTCATTAAAAAAATAATCAACACAATCACATCAACAGAGATTTTTGTATTTTTCTAAATCAAACACGGTCAAAACCACACATGTATCGCAGGGATCAAACACTAACAACAAAAATAAAATGTTTCCGGGGTATTATTCAAATGGTAAAATTTTAAAATTCTCAAGTTTGAAAAAAAAAAAAAAATTGGTGAAATGAAATTTTTGAAAACTCTTATAATACCTCGGTCGTTTGATTAAAACCATGTATCTCATTATCAAAACTGCTTTGATTGAAGCTATTTGCAAAAAAACACATTGAGGCTTCAATCTTTTTGCTAGACGATGTCGTCAAAATGACCTTATCAATATATCATTACCTTTACTAGCGTTATACGGGGTAACAACATGTTACCACGCCATCCATCACTGATATATCAACAGAGATTAGATAACCATGGGGTACGCGTACAACTGTAATAACAAATTTCTACCGGGTCACTAAAAGTTTACGGCCGTAATAACATGCGCTTTACGGTCGTAATAACTCGAGCTTACGGCCGTAATGGAAAACATCTTACGGCCGTAACATCTAGTCACTAGACTGAGAATTGTCACAGTAGCCCCCAACACACAAACACATAACATTTAAATTCCGAAAATTAGGGCCGTTTTCCAAAACAAGATTTTTCCAAAAATTTTGATTTCCACAAAAATGCTCAAATCAGTAGTCTTTAAGGAAAAACGTTTTCAAAGATACCCGTAGCGGGTATAATTACAACAATCCAAAATAGTCGATATTAAAACCATATGCCCAAATGGCAAACAGGGTCGCCAATTCAATCACATACATCTCATGGCATCAAGTTTAAACACACAGCAAAATCATTCATCGGAGTTTCTCACAAACTCTACCGTAAAACCCATCAAGGTTCACAACTTTCACACCATACCAACCACGTGGTGGATCAAGGGCCAAACATCAATACATCCAGTTCTATACACGTACCGCGTATCCAAGTATCGAATACAACTTCATTACACAACACCGTGTAAATAAAATTATGCACCACAAATATCACACATAAATGAAATCATGAACACAATTATTATGCATAAAAGAGGAGACTTACATCAACAGGTTGCACGGAGGTGACGGTCGCCCACGATACTAATCTCGTCTGACAACATATCCGACACGTTGTGACTACGCACAACTCAACTTGTCACCTGACGACTAGAACGACAAGACCACACATTACTCGACAAACCACGACTCGACTCGACCCGACAGCCTAGGTTTCTGCTGTAACACCCCCAAGATATTCGAGGAGAATTACAGCGCCGTGGACCCCTGTAACACCCCCAGGATATCCGAGGTATATTACAGCGCCGTGAATCCCTATATGGGACCCACCAGGCTGAACAGCATCATACACAACGACTCACAGAAACGATAAAATAACACCACGTCATAAAGACGCAAAACAGAACAATCCACCCGGTTCAACCGGTCAATAGAACATCATCATCCAACACATCATAAACACAACAATACAATCTGGACAAACAAGAACTCTTAAGTACTCGAGTACAGCTATTAGTTCAAAAGCCATAAAAGATGAAAAGACAACAAGACATTAAGACATCTCTTATGCACAATCATCACGCAGGGCCATCATCCGTGTATCGTCCAGCCATCGTCCCGATGAACCCGACTGAAATTCATAAAACGAATTTCCCAAAACGGGTCCCAGAGGGGTTAGCAATTACGCTAGTACAAGTAACCGATGAACAACTTACACCTTACACATATAGTAATGCATGCAATAAAGAAAACCGCTCAAAGCACTCATTTCCTAAATGCCAATATCAAATCACATTTGTAAAATGCACCACAATTAACCGTCGATCCACACCTCCGTGGACCCCTACCGAGACCCCGTCGGATCTAACCCGTAGTGGTTAAAAGCAAAGCTCGTCAATCCACACCTCCGTGGACCCCTACCGAGACCCCGCCGAGTCTAACCCGTAGTGAGCATACACACACACACAAATTTCTCATACAAAACTACTATGCCAAGATTGTAAGTTCATAAGGATACTTGCCTCGATTAATAGACGGTGACGCGAACGGAACGGAAGAATCAAGCACGACCGTGAGGAACCGACGGATGAACCTAACGATTCGAACAACACAATCACAACCAACTCTAGACGATTACGGAAAAGGAATACACCCGGAAACCCGCCTACGATTCATGTATATTCATACAAAAATAACAACGAGGGCGGACCACAACCAAACCCTCTCGATTCCATAAAAATCCACAAAATATCCATGAATCCGTAGGGAAAACTAAAGATACTAACAATATCAATCGAATACATCATGAATCCACCAACGAAACGGAACGAATCTAAGAAAAACCCAAAACCCCAAATTAATCGAAATAGGGTTTTAGAGCATTACCTTGGAAGATTCGAGTACTAAGATCCGTAGAACGCCGCGTTAGATTGATTATCCGAGCCTCACAACCGAAAAGAAATGATGAAAATCGACCCCTGATGAAGAACTCTCCCTCTCTATCTCTCTCGCGACTCGGTGGAAAAAAAAGGGGAAGAATGAGGCATTCACGCTCAAAACCACATTTATAGTGCAACACGCCAGAACCTATCGGCCGGCCTATCGCCGATAGCCCAACCGATAGTCACACGGATTGCCGGCAGTAGGGTCTATCGACCCCCTTATCGGCCGAAAGGCTACCGGAAGTTCAAGGTGAAGAAATTTACATATCGGCCGGCCTATCGGCCGATAGGCCCAACCGATACCCATACGGGATGCCGGCAGAGAGTCTATCGGCCCCCTATCGGCCGAAAGGCTCCCGGGAGTGCTCGCCAAAAATCAAACGACCATAACTCTCTCGTCCGGACTCCGATTGACTCACCGTTTGAACCATTGGGAAGATAATTCGATGTTCTATAATATTGCAAAGATTTATAATTTTTGGAGTCACCAAAAATTAATGATGATCTAACAAAGTCGAACTCATGCGAGGAAAGTTGAAACAACGAACAATAACGAGAGTACAATTCAACAATTGACAGGAAGGACATACCGAAGATACATGTGGGTCACTATGACCGAGAAATATACCCAAAAATGAAAATACAAGGGAAAGAAAATACCGGATATTACATTCTACCCCTCTAAAAATAAGTTTCGTCCCGAAACTTAAGAGACAAACAACTCGGGGTACCTAGCACGCATGCTATCCTCGGTTTCCCAAGTTGCCTCCTCGACACCGTGTCTCGACCATTGCACCTTGACCAAAGGGATGGTCTTATGCCTCAATTGTTTCTCACGATGTTCCAAAATCTTCAAAGGGCGCTCTTCGAAAGTAACATCTTGAGAATATCAATGTCGCCATAATCGATGACGTGACTAGGATCCTAACATATTTCCTCAATCGAAACATGAAAATGCTATGAACATGACCCAAGGCTGGAGGTAACGCCAAACGGTACGCTAATTCACCGACTCGCCGAGAATCTCAAAGGGTCCAATAAATCTCGCTCAGCCTTTCCTTTCTTCCCAAAACGAAAAACTCCTTCGTCGGCGACACCTTTAGCAAAACGTGGTCTCCCACCTCGAATTCCAAAGGTCGACGACGGACGTCGGCATATGACTTCGTCGACTCCGGGCGATCAACATCCGTTCTCGAATTAACTCTATCTTCCGCCTCGTCTCTAAAACGACATCCGGCTCGGTCCCGACTAAATCGGACGCCTCATTCCAACAAATCGCGATCGACATCGCCGCCCATAAAGTTCTCATACGGTGCCATCCGAATCGACGCGTGCCAACTATTGTTGTACGTGAATTCGATCAATGGCAAATGCTCCTCCATACTACTCCAATCGAGGGCACAAGCACGCAACATGTCCTCGAATGTCCGGATAGTGCGTTCGACCGTCCATCGATCGGGATGAAAAGAGGTACTCAAACGCAACCGGTACCTAACGCCTTATGCACCGCCCGCGAAGTGTGATACAAAACGGCCGTCACGATCCGAAACAATAGACTTCGAGTACCGTGAAGTCTCACGATCTGCGCAATAAACACACGAGCTAACTTCTCCGGGCCCCAAGTGTCCTTGATGCCCGTAAAATGTGCCGACTTGGTCGCGATCAACAATCACCCATACCATATTCATGCCCGACCTCGATCTCGGCAAACTCGTAACGAAATCCATCGATATATCTTCCCATTTCCATTCCGAACGGAAGTGACCGCAATAACTCAAACGGTCGCCGATGCTCGATTTTGACTGCTGGCAAGTCAAACATCTCGCCACAAACCGTGCGACTTCCTCCTTCATATCATTCCACCAAGTTCCTCCTCAGTCCTTGTACATCTTACTCGTATCAGATGAACGGAATAAGGTGTAGCATGGGCCTCCCGTAAAATACTCTGCCTCAACTCGAGTCGTTCGGCACACAAAGCCGACTGAATCTCAAAACGCCATCCTCGTGAGTCACAAACCCAGAGACTTTCCTTTAAGAACGTTCTCTCGGATTTGAGTAATCATCGGATCCTCTAATTGTCATAGCTTTAATTTCATCGATCAAAGGCACGAAATTTCTAAGGCACAAAGTTGCCCAACAGATCCAGCAAAGAAACCTCAACATCTAACCCGATCAAAGCCCGCCAAGCTCGGGGCGAGGCGTAAGGACCTCAAGCGCAACGCAATCGGTTTCCGACTCAAGGCGTCGGCCACGACATTCGCCTTACCCGGATGATAAAGGATTTCGAGGTCATAATCCTTAATCAACTCTAACCACCTCCTCTGCCTCATATTCAACTCTCGTTGAGTAAATATGTACTTCAGACTTTTATGATCGGTAAAAATCTGACATGCAGAGCCGAAAAGATAGTGACGCCAAATCTTGAGTGCAAAGACAACCGCCGCTAACTCCAAATCGTGAGTAGGGTAGTTAAGCTCATATGGCCTCAACTGCCTCGACGCATAGGCATTAGTCTTGCCGTGATGCATCAACACGCACCCAAGGCCCCGACCGAAGCATCGCTATAAACGGCAAAACCCTCGCCACATGGCAATGCCAAAACCGGGGCTGAAGTCAAACGCCTCTTGACTCCTCAAAACTCGATCGCCTCTCATCGGTCAGACGAACTTCTCGGATTTACGGAGCAATCAGGTAAGTGGTCGAGCTAGTTTTGAGAAACCTCGGCGAACCTACGGTAGTAGCCACCAAACCCAAGAAACTACGGACCTCCTTCACATTTGTGGCGATGCCCAATCCAACACCGCCTCAATTTTCTGCGGATCTACTCGAACTCCTCATACGAAATCACGTGGCCCAAAAACATCACTTCTTTCAAAGAACTCACATTTCGAGAACTTCGCATAGAGTTGCTCGGCCCTCAAAATGTCTAACACTATCCGCAAATGATGGGCATGCTCTTCCTCGTTCCTCGAATAAATAAGAATATCGTCAATGAAGACGACGACACACCTATCCAAATACTCGATAAAGACTTTGTTCATCAACCGCATGAACACCGCCGGTAGCGTTAGTTAACCCGAAAGGCATAACTACAAACTCATAATGTCCGTATCTCGTCCAGAAAAGTCTGTTTTCGGTATGTCGGACTCCCTCACCCGAGCCGATAGTACCGATCTCAAATCAATCTTCGAGAATACCGAAGCTCCTACCTCGGTCGAACAAGTCGTCAATCCTCGGCAAAGGATACTTGTTCTTGATGGTCACCTTGTTTAGTTCGCGATAGTCGATACACAAACGTAGCGAACCATCCTTCTTTCGCACAAACAGACCGGTGCGCCCCAAGGCGAGGCGCTCGGTCGAACATACCCCCGACTCAAGAAGCTCACTCAATCGCTTCTTCAACTCGGACATCTCTCAAGGTGCCATGCGATAGGGTGCCTTGAAATAGGAGCCGCACCCGGCTCTAACTCTATAGCGAACTCGACCTCACGATCCGGTGGCAATCCCGGTAACTCGTCAGGAAAAACATCGGGAATTCATTAACGATCGAATCGACGAAAGCTCGACTCCACCATCCCCGCCTTCAAGGCATAGCACCAATAACCGATACATCCCTTATGCAGAGTTTCATCGCCTTCAAGGCGTTAATAACGAGTTTACGGCTTCCCTCTTTCGCCCGCGAAAGAGTGCTCGGTGCCGTCCTCGGCTAACATAGTGATGACTCTCGTGCGGTAGTTCATGATCGCACCATGCCGCTCGAGCCAGTCATCACCAAGGATCAAATCCTCACCCTCGATACTCACAACAATAAGATTAGAGGGCCAAGTCCTCTCACAAATAAGCACAGAACAGTCTCGAACCTCCTGATCACCAACGATCCTATCACCGCTAGGAAGCTTAACGATGAAGGGCTCACAAGGTGTCAAACGGTCGAGACTCAAACGGCGCACACAATCCGAGAGATATAAACGAATGCGTAGCACCGAATCGAAAAGCACAGACGGGATGAGAAAGAATATAAACGGTACTGCCGCTACGGTAGCCGCTGGATCATCGGCTCTCCGCATCTCATAGACACGCGGGTGGGCGGAGCCAACACTAGAAGCTCCCCCCTTAGAGGGCTGAACCCGACCTCTTCCTCGACTAGCACTCGGCGGAGACTGAGGAGCAAACGATCCCTGATTCACACTTGGTTCCCTAGGCGCTGGAATGGAAGCCGGGCACCAAGAATTTTCTCCCTCTCAAGACAGAGCGGCCTTGTGGCCCTACTGGCCACATTGATTACACGTCGAGAAAGGGCTCAAACAAGTACTCGATGTGGCCCGTCGACCACAATTGAAACACTTCACATCACGGAAAGGAGCACGTAGTTCCACGAGGACCCCAGTAACGAGGCTGGACCACCGCCGGCGGGAAGTTAGCAGATTGGGATCTCTGCGACCCCCACTCTTGTGGCCGAAAAGTTCCCAGCGGACTTACGCTTCTTACTCTCGCGGGCCGCCTCACTTGCCGTCACCGACATATCATAAGCAAGGGCCCTACTCGATAATCCTTCAATGTAGTGCATACGAGCCCGACATATAGTCCCGAATCGGCAACTTCATCCGTCGGAGAAATGGAAAATCTTGTCACTCTCTCGACAACTTGGGTCTTCACATAACCCAACTCCTTATTAAAATCGGCAATGGCTTGGGCTACGGGGATATCCCGTGGTTGAGCATCATAAAAGCATGTACCCGAGCTGTCTCGATCGCCACGGGCAATATTCGGTCTCCATCAACTCTTGAAACTCACCACGAAGCGGCATGGTCTTTGGGCCCAACGGCCTCCCACCAATCCGTAGCGTCCCCGTGAGAAAGTATTGAGCAATAGGGACTCTACGTTCCTCGGGACGATTAGTGGCAACGAAGACCTTAGATATCTCCTTAATCCACCCTTCCCGACCCATCGGGTCCGAAGCTCCCGAAACCGAGGAGGATGCATCTTGATGACATCTTGGAGCCAACGGTCCGCTCCTCCCGATTAGCGTGGGCTCGATCCGGGTTACGAACCGCCCGAGCTATCGCCGCCATTTGGTTCACCATCTGTTGCATAACGGCCGCGATACCAAGATCGGCACGCTCACGAGAAGAAGCATGGCTATGACGGCCGCCGATCGCCGGCTCTCAAGATCGTGGCGTGGCCGCCCACCGCCGCCCCACGTCCCGGCGCGTCCACGACCACGACCGCGACCACGACCTCTTCCGGCATCCATACTGGAGTTAAATAAGTAGCAAAAGCCATACGAGGATCGCACAAGAAAAGAACAATCACAATTCGAGAATCAAGGGTGCGATACAAGGAATTAATGAACAGAGTAAATAAAACTTACGGGCACTGGTAGTACCGGAATCATGGAAGCGTGACGATGTTGTGCAAAACCAAACACCACAAGACCCAATAAAACAACAGGACTAGGTATCCATAAACCTAGAGCTCCGATACCATTTTCTCGTAACACCCCGTGATATCCGAGGTATATTACAGCCGTGAATCCCTATATGGGACCCACCAGTGAAAAAGACATCATACAACGACTCACAGAAACGATAAAATAACACCACGTCATAAAGACGCAAAACAGAACAATCCACCCGGTTCAACCGGTCAATAGAACATCATCATCCAACACATCATAAACACAACAATACAATCTGGACAAACAAGAACTCTTAAGTACTCGAGTACAGCTATTAGTTCAAAAGCCATAAAAGATGAAAAGACAACAAGACATTAAGACATCTCTTATGCACAATCATCACGCAGGGCCATCATCCGTGTACTGGTCCAGCGCCCGCTCGTCCCGATGAACCTGACCTGAAATTCATAAAACGAATTTCCCCAAAACGGGTCCCCAGAGGGGTTAGCAATTACGCTAGTACAAGTAACCAGATGAACAACTTACACCTTACACATATAGTAATGCATGCAATAAAGAAAACCGTTCGAAAGCACTCATTTCCGGAAATGCCAATATCAAATCACATTTGTAAAATGCACCACAATTAACCGTCGATCCACACCTCCGTGGACCCCTACCGAGACCCCGTCGGATCTAACCCGTAGTGGTTAAAAGCAAAGCTCGTCAATCCACACCTCCGTGGACCCCTACCGAGACCCCGTCGAGTCTAACCCGTAGTGAGCATACACACACACACAAATTTCTCATACAAAACTACTATGCCAAGATTGTAAGTTCATAAGGATACTTGCCTCGATTAATAGACGGTGACGCGAACGGAACGGAAGAATCAAGCACGACCGTGAGGAACCGACGGATGAACCTAACGATTCGAACAACACAATCACAACCAACTCTAGACGATTACGGAAAAGGAATACACCCGGAAACCCGCCTACGATTCATGTATATTCATACAAAAATAACAACGAGGGCGGACCACAACCAAACCCTCTCGATTCCATAAAAATCCACAAAATATCCATGAATCCGTAGGAAAACTAAAGATACTAACAATATCAATCGAATACATCATGAATCCACCAACGAAACGGAACGAATCGGAAGAAAAACCCAAAACCCCCAAATTAATCGAAATAGGGTTTTAGAGCATTACCTTGGAAGATTCGAGTACTAAGATCCGTAGAACGCGCGTTAGATTGATTATCCGAGCCTCACAACCGAAAAGAAATGATGAAAATCGACCCCCGGATGAAGAACTCTCTCCCTCTCTATCTCTCTCTCGCGACTCGGTGGAAAAAAAAAGGGGAAGAATGAGCTGTTCACGCTCAAAACCACATTTATAGTGCAACACAGCAGAACCTATCGGCCGGCCTATCGGCCGATAGGCCCAACCGATAGTCACACGGATTGCCGGCAGTAGGGTCTATCGACCCCCCTTATCGGCCGAAAGGCTACTGGAAGTTCGAAGGTGAAGAAATTTACATATCGGCCGGCCTATCGGCCGATAGGCCCAACCGATACCCATACGGGATGCCGGCAGTAGAGTCTATCGGCCCCCCCTATCGGCCGAAAGGCTCCTGGGAGTGCTCGGCCAAAAACTGAAACGACCATAACTCTCTCGTCCGGACTCCGATTGACTCACCGTTTGAACCATTGGGAAGCTAATTCGATGTTCTATAATATTGCAAAGATTTATAATTTTTGGAGTCACCAAAAATTAATGATGATCTAACAAAGTCGAACTCATGCGAGGAAAGTTGAAACAACGAACAATAACGAGAGTACAATTCAACAATTGACAGGAAGGACATACTGAAAGATACATGTGGGTCACTATGACCGAGAAATATACCCAAAAATGAAAATACAAGGGAAAGAAAATACCGGATATTACAACCCCTACATGGAACCCACCAGGCTAACACAAGAAAACACCACTCGACTAACCGCCTCGGTTAGCAAGGAAACAATTGTTAACAATAAGAACATAAAACAACACGTCCGGTACAACCGGCATAAATAACATCAACCGACAAATACAGTAACTCCAACGAAGACCAATCACAATCTGAAAGGAAAAGCCTAAGTACTCGCGAGTACGATCTATAAGTTTACAATTTGGAAAACATCCACATCAAAAGAGACAGCAAGAAATAACAAGACTCGATTGCACATGTCAACAACCTTGGCCGACATCCTCGTACCATCCCAGCGCCCGCTCGTCTGGCTGAACATAACCTGAAATCCATAACAAGAATTTCCCCGACAACGGGTCCCCAAAGGGGTTAGCAATTACGCTAGTACAAGTATTCAAGGCAAACCAATCGCTTACACATTTCATAGTACATGCACCAATATCATTTCGAAAACCAAAACAAGACATGTCTTTTCCGGAAAACATACAGTCCACAATTAGCCTTGAGAACAGGGCGGCAGCATACATTCTCACTCGAGGCCTCATAGGGACCCTACCGAGTTGGCTACAATTACAGAAAAACAAAACTACGCACACGCTATGCCGTGAGAACAGGCGGCAAGATACATTCTCACTCGAGGCCTCACAAGGACCCTAACGAGTTGGCTAGCGATGCACGAAACTCGTGAAATCCGGGCGGCGGATAGATTTCCCTCCTTGACCGTCGGCCAACACAAGGTGAGTTACACACAAGTAATATACATCACCATTTCATGTTAAGCTTAAAGGTTTCCAAAAATACTTGCCTTGAATTATTGACGACGCAACGAACGGAAAGGAAAGTCACCGACGAACGCTAGGAACCAATGAAACCGAACCTAACGATTCGAAGAATACAATCACAACCATTTCTAAATGAATACGGAATTGGAATACACCCGAAAACCCGCCTACGATTCATGTATATTCGTATATAAACAACAACGAGGGCGGACCACAACCAAATCCTCTCGATTCCGTAAAAATCACGAAATATACCATGAATCCGTAGGGAAACTAAGAATACCAACAAGATTAATCATATTCATCATGAATTAATCGACAAAACGGAACGAATCGGACAAAAACACGAAAACCCCCAATTTTACCAAAAGTAGGGTTCTAAAGATCTAACCTTGATTCGCTGGATCAAGGGATGATATCGGACGGATTATTGATGATATAACCTCAAGAACTCCATGGATATGTTGTTAAACAACATGGCTTCAAGCTTAGAACATGCCCAGCTGCGGAAGAGGAGAAGAAGAAGGTGAAAAATGGCAAGAAAAACGTCTGCAGGGCCTTTATAGGGGTTGACTGTCTGCCGGACACGGCCCGTGCCGATCGGCACGGTCGTGTCGCACAGCTGGCCGACAGGGACTCGACCGTGTCCTTCTTGACACGGTCGCGGCGCGGAGGGCCTTCCGACAGTGACCCGTCCGACAGCGACTCGGCATGACTCGACCGTGTCCTGGAACACGGTCGGGCGTGTCGGCAGTCGTCTCAGGCTTATCCGGAAGAGTTCGGCACGGGCCGTGTCGGACGACACGGTCGGGTCCTGAGACAGAAACTTTCGGCATTTCCGGACGAGTACGGCACGGGCCGTGTCGGACGACACGGTCGGGTCCGGCCGGCAGTGATCGGCCAATAACGAGCGGGTGAGCTAAAACGACCATAACTCTCTCGTCCGGACTCCGATTGACTCACCGTTTGAACCATTGGAAAGCTAACTCGATGCTCTATAATATTGCAAAGATTTAGAATTTTTGGAGTTACCAAAAATTAATGGTGATCTAACAAAGTCGAACTCCCACGTGAAAAAGTCGATTAAGGACACGGAACTCAACAAAACGACACCGAAACGAACTCGGATGACAAAAAGTGCACAATTAATCATTCTCGGAATGACGAAATGGTCATGATAGAATTGTAAAAACGAACTTTCTCCGAAAAAAAAAAATTACCGAAATTCGAGATTGCGGATATTACATTCTACCCTCCTTAAAAGAAGTTTCGTCCCGAAACTTAAAACAAGTAGGGGGGAGCAATATACCCGCCAGGAAAACTCGACGAGATACACAAAAATAGAAAACTCGCGCCCAACGGCGAAACGCTGCAAGAAACGCAAAGAGACATACGGCGTGAAAACACGCTCCACGACGACCAACACAACGTCGCCGTTAGGGATACAATAAAACCAACAAATGACAAGCGTCATCAAACGGATAATATAGCCAAGTCAATTATCCGAAAATCACAAAACACAACGAACTAAAGTTAGTATGATTGACCAACCTAACGGTACATCAATCGAAACGCGAGCCAATCGCTGAACTAATACTGAATTCCACCGCCCAAGGGTTGGAAGATCGAAAACGAGACTAATTTCCCGAACTTAAGGGAATTAGGAAGGAGCCTGAATGATCAACGATCACAAAACGAGAACAAAAACTGAACAAGCAAACGATCGAGACAACAAAAATCGAACAATCATGTCCGAAACACGAAGGATAATAAAACTCAAACAACAACTCCCAGGATGATCTGGTGAGAACTACAAGGAATGCATTCCCATAAGATCCACAGGATAGGGAATAGCGATTGAAAAGTCACAGCGACAAACGAGTTATTCCAAAACAATACCACACTCGTTCGATCAACAAAAGCAAGGGATAGGGAAAGTTCAGAAATGTCAACGAACATAAACGAGTCGGCCAGTCGAAAATACGAAGTTCCAAATCCGATCCACTTCGAATAAAAGAACTAGTAGAACTAAAGATGTTACTTCCGAACAAGGTTCACAAGAATCGAACCGAACTCGGAAAAGTCACAACGATAACCAGATCGACCCAAAACAAGATCACGGCTCGTTCGAATGATGAACCCGAAATACAAAACAAGTTCGAGACGGTATCAACGAACACGAGCGAATCGATAGGCGGAGAAAGAGAAAATACGAAGTCAAAATAGTATGGGTAGTATCCCGACCTCATCCACGAAATTCACAAAACAGAGCAAGGTAACAAGACATTAAACAACCGACACATAACGGAACGATCACCGATGCACACGGTCATACCAAACCAAGCTCTAACAGCTCGCACATGCGCGACAACGTAGAAATCACTACGAGGCGGCAACATTCGACACTAACATCCCACCTCTCACAACAAATGCGTGGCAACGCCTCGACGTTCATGCCACCAATCTGATCATACTCGGGAGCAAACATCATAACGGCAACGCGAACATCATACATATATACCCATCCCTCAAACGGGAATGGATAGGTTTTAAAAAACGAAAACCTCATTTTGAAAATAATTTAGAAGAACACCAGTTGATCTTGAGTATCACCATTCAAAAAGTACAAACGTGAAACATCGTTATCGAGACTTTGGAGAACCATTTCGCATTTGATAAAAATGAGGACACTTTCTCTTAGTGAAAACTTTGTAATATTCGACCCTGTCTAAATAAAAGTGTTTCTAAAACATTGAAAATATCTCAAAGCATTTTGGTCCTCGAGGTAGAAGAATTTTGAAACGTGTTGTGGCACCTTGTATGTACTACGAGAAAATAATTCATTTTAAAAGTACGTCTCGAAATTTATTTTCTAAGATACTCAAGGTTTTTCAGAAGTACAATAGGCCAAAATGCCCAGAATTCACACTTGTCAATATTCACTTAAACACATCATAGCACACTCATTAAATCGTTCACAATCAAGACAGTGATATACAATCCCTAGGATATGCTTAACAACATCGTTAAAACAACGATCGGTTTATCAAAACCGGATGGAAAACGACATCAAGAACAAAACTCCAAAAAAATCAACTCTAGGGATTCAAGAAAAATTGCCTGGATTCGGCGAAGAACAATGGATTAGATGATGTTAAAAATCATCTAGGATACTCCAAAACACCTTTGGATGGAAGAAAAAAAAATCAGCCCCAATGCGAAACCTAGTCGCTACGTCTCAATCTCATGGAGGAAGAAGAAAAATGAAGAAAAATGCAACTTCTAGACTGGTGTCCGGTATTTATACTGGACACAATTAGCGTGCGCTAATCATTAAGGTTAGCGTGCGCTATCACGGCACCAAACAAAACTCCTGACCAAAAATACACTGTTAGCGTGCGCTAATCCCAAGTGTTAGCGTGCGCTAATGAGAACTTCAGACCTAGTCCAGTAGCTCCTGGACTGCTCTGAACTACCAGATAGCGTGCGCTATTCTCCCTTTAGCGTGCTACCAACGTACTCTCGCGCGCGTAAGCCGTAAAGCGTAGCGTGCGCTAACAATTCACAGAGACAACAACAGAACATATCATAAAAATTACATGCCGTAAACCCTTCTCACAAGGATTTACCAGGCTAAGCATGATTTTCCATCTCATTTCGAAAATGCTAAAAAGACCAAAGACGGTGATATTTTCCAAAACTCAAAAACTCATTTGTCAAACCATCATGAAATATTCAAGGCCAAAATGCCAAAACTTGATTCAAGGAATCGGTTTTACGAAATAAAACTCAGTTTGCAAAATACCGAAAGCCGTTTGAAAGAAATCACGCAGCGGATAAAATACGGTACGAAAATACATCAGTAGTGACGACACTCCTCGTATAAACCAAATACGAGAGTCCAATAAACACATATTGTGAAATCAAAATCCATAGAAGGATTCCATCATTCAATCGACTAATCATACAAATAACTCGTGTCACACGAGGCACAACACAAGGAAGGGAGTATTACATCCATAGGTCGCACGTAAGTGACGACCGCCCTTTGATACTAATCACGACCAATGATCTCAAACGACGCGTCACGATGCGACTAAGTCAGACAAAATCCGACGAGACAAAACTCAACCAACACAACTTGGCTCGACAGCCTAGATTTTCCCAGGCTAATCTGATTTTAAAAATCGTATACTCTAGTTATTCGAAAATAAAACCGATAAGTTAAAAATCGTTTTCAAAACCCTTTTAAACACGACAAGGGCTTAACAGTGGTAGCATTTTATAAAATGTCCTAAACACTTTTATACACGACCTTTAAATACCGACACAAGGTTTTATTTGAAAATACAAGGCTGGCTCGCCCAAATTCATGTCACTTTTCAAAAACCCACAATACGATCAAGTCTAAGAAATTTTCAAGCATGCACGCCGCGTGTATTATTATTAATAGAAACACATTGGTTGTAAATATTAATATTTAGCCAAGTACCAACAATTCCCGGACACACTCATATACGACATTCAAAAATCACCAGTTCAAAAAGCGCAACTCGGAAATACTAATTCCAAGCATATGTCAAACTATCTCTTCAAGTTTAACAGCGTAACCAAAGATCACCGATTTGGACATATGTCGAAACCAGCTATGTGAGTTTCTCAACAAACTCTGCCATCAATACCTATACCGGAACATATCAATGTTCAAAACTTCTACATCATACTGCACCCTTCGGTGTCCAACTCATCGATACATTCGGCTCAACATACATTTAGTATATCGCAATTACCAAACACAGATTCCATCACACAGCAAAAGACTATAGAGTCAAGCCCTCTCACAATATACCACGGAGCAATTCTCGAATCTTTCGATCACCAACGATCCCACCAATGCTAGGAAGTTTAGCGATGGAAGGCTCGCAAAACGACAAACGGTCAAGCCCAGAACGACGCACATACTCCAGAGAGATAAAGAACTGCGCAATACTAGAATCAAAAGTGCACGAACCGGATGGATCGAAAAAAACAACTCGACGATAAGTACGAGAGAGGCAATCACAGCTCAAGAAGTGGAATTTCAATACGAGAAAACAAGAGAATCGAGTAAGGAAAACTTACGAGCACTGGATGTACTGAGATGCCGGCAGCGGTGTGACAATGTGCAAAACAAAACACAACTAGACCCAAATAACCAACAAGCCTAGGTATCCATAAACCTAGAGCTCCGATACCATTTCTGTAACACCCCCAAGATATTCGAGGAGAATTACAGCGCCGTGGACCCCTACATGGAACCCACCAGGCTAACACAAGAAAACACCACTCGACTAACCGCCTCGGTTAGCAAGGAAACAATTGTTAACAATAAGAACATAAAACAACACGTCCGGTACAACCGGCATAAATAACATCAACCGACAAATACAGTAACTCCAACGAAGACCAATCACAATCTGAAAGGAAAAGCCTAAGTACTCGCGAGTACGATCTATAAGTTTACAATTTGGAAAACATCCACATCAAAAGAGACAGCAAGAAATAACAAGACTCGATTGCACATGTCAACAACCTTGGCCGACATCCTCGTACCATCCCAGCGCCCGCTCGTCTGGCCGAACATAACCTGAAATCCATAACAAGAATTTCCCCGACAACGGGTCCCCAAAGGGGTTAGCAATTACGCTAGTACAAGTATTCAAGGCAAACCAATCGCTTACACATTTCATAGTACATGCACCAATATCATTTCGAAAACCAAAACAAGACATGTCTTTTCCGGAAAACATACAGTCCACAATTAGCCTTGAGAACAGGGCGGCAGATACATTCTCACTCGAGGCCTCATAGGGACCCTTCAGAGTTGTCTACAATTAAAGAAAAACAAAACTACTCACACGCTATGCCGTGAGAACAGGGCGGCAGCATACATTCTCACTCGAGGCCTCACAAGGACCCTAACGAGTTGGCTAGCGGTACGAAACTCGTGAAATCCAGGGCGGCAGCATAGATTTCCCTCCTTGACCCCGTCGGGCCAACACAAGGTGAGTTACACACAAGTAATATACATCACCATTTCATGTTAAGCTTAAAGGTTTCCAAAAATACTTGCCTTGAATTATTGACGCCTTGCGAACGGAAAGGAAAGTCACCACGACGCTAGGAACTAATGAAACCGAACCTAACGATTCGAAGAATACAATCACAACCATTTCTAAATGAATACGGAATTGGAATACACCCGAAAACCCGCCTACGATTCATGTATATTCGTATATAAACAACAACGAGGGCGGACCACAACCAAACCCTCTCGATTCCGTAAAAATCACGAAATATACCATGAATCCGTAGGGAAACTAAGAATACCAACAAGATTAATCATATTCATCATGAATTAATCGACAAAACGGAACGAATCGGACAAAAACACGAAAACCCCCAATTTTACCAAAAGTAGGGTTCTAAAGATCTAACCTTGATTCGCTGGATCAAGGGATGATATCGGACGGATTATTGATGATATAACCTCAAGAACTCCATGGATATGTTGTTAAACAACATGGCTTCAAGCTTAGAACATGCCAGTGCGGAAGAGGAGAAGAAGAAGGTGAAAAATGGCAAGAAAAAAGCGTTTGCGGGGCCTTTATAGGGGTTGGTATCTGCCGGACACGGCCGTGCGATCGGCACGGCCGTGTCGCATACTGGCCGACAGGACTCGACCGTGTCCTGCTGACACGGTCGCGGCGCGGAGGGCCTTCCGACAGGTGACCCGTCCGGCCGACTTCGGCATGACTCGACCGTGTCACGGAACACGGTCGGGCGTGTCGGCGATCGTCTCGAGCTTATCCGGAAGAGTTCGGCACGGGCCGTGTCGGGACGACACGGTCGGGTCTGAGACGAAACTTTCGGCATTTCCGGACGAGTGCGGCACGGGCCGTGTCGGACGACACGGTCGGGTCCGGCGTGATGATCGCCAATAACGAGCGGGTGAGCTAAAACGACCATAACTCTCTCGTCCGGACTCCGATTGACTCACCGTTTGAACCATTGGAAAGCTAACTCGATGCTCTATAATATTGCAAAGATTTAGAATTTTTGGAGTTACCAAAAATTAATGGTGATCTAACAAAGTCGAACTCCCACGTGAAAAAGTCGATTAAGGACACGGAACTCAACAAAACGACACCGAAACGAACTCGGATGACAAAAAGTGCACAATTAATCATTCTCGGAATGACGAAATGGTCATGATAGAATTGTAAAAACGAACTTTCTCCGAAAAAAGAAAATTACCGAAATTCGAGATTGCGGATATTACATCTGCAACCTGGCTCCGATACCATAAATGTAACACCCCCAAAACCGTATGGGAATATTACACGCCGTAAACCCTTTCCCCAAGGATCTACCAGGCTAAACGTCCATAAACAACTAAATGCTTGCCCGGCCAGGGTCAAACAATATAATAATACAGACCGTTAAGGTCACTTACACATAAACACACAGACCGATGAGGTCACACAACTCTATCAACAGGACTGACTAACAACATTACCCACACAGGGTTCGAAATACAATACAACGGAAGACTGAATCAACTCTAACAATACAAATAAACTCTACCAACTCTCAACTCTTGATTAGTATCGCAGCTCGTCATCCCCTTGTGCCAATCCCGTGTTGCTCCCCGAACTCGCATGTACAGACGCAAAGCAGACATCCACCCCGAATACTCGGGGTTAGTAAAACTCCACCGTCTTACTAGTGCAAGTATCAAACCATACGAAATGTAACAAGCAAATAGCAACTACGAATTTAATACGGAAATCAATTATCAAAATGTTCCCTAGAAGTTTTAGAATTTCGAACTCAAGTAAGAGATATTTGAAAAGGAACACATCATCTCGGGGATTTTTAAAGCAGAAATTCTTTTGGATCTCGAGTCCCAATTTACAAAACCCTTTTCGTAAACAATAGGGCCTTAGCCCGATTCTCGTTTCAAAGCATACTAAATAATATATCATTATGAGTCCGAGATCCATATTTAAAATGTTACCCGAACAATCACTGCTACACGATCATTGTTCGTACACATCATGTACCGAACTCCGGAGGCCTCGACGGACCTTACCCGGACCATACACATTGTTCGTACACATCATGTACCGAACTCCGGAGGCCTCAACGGACCCTACCCGTGTAACACTCCCATGATTTACGGAGATATTACAGCGCCGTAGATCCTTTTTGGAGAACCTACCAGGCTTAGACCCAAATAAAACACATTAAATACAATAAACATAAACGTTCATACAATTAAAACCAACTTCAAATTTCAACATGACATACATCACAATACCAAACAACATATCATTAACCATTAATAATGACATGACATACAACACCGGACAGTACCCGCGCGAGTACAAAAACAAAACACGACTTTGACCATGACCATACGACCACCAACTCAAAATGATGTACGATATCAATACTGCCCACCAAGCTCGTGTCCGTCCTGTGCTAGTCCTCCCACTGACTCGCACTGAATACACAAAGTATATCCACCCCGGAAGGGGCCAAGAAGAAGTGGTGCAAGTACAATGATTCTAGAATATGTACAACAAGTGAATAATCAACAAAAACCACGAAAATCATAGTGCCATCACGTATATTCCTAATACCACATCACAGTCATCATCACAAAACAACCTCCCGAGCTATACTGGCCCTGTACCTCTCAGCAAGATACACACCCCAGAGACACCTCGTCAGGCCCTCCCTGGTGTATAGCCCAACCGAGTGATCCGTAGGGATACGCAGCCTACCGAATCCCATGGGACCCTCACTGGTTTTACTCGGCTCACACACACTCGATCAACAATTGGCACAAATTCCATTTTTACATATTCACACGAAGTACAGTAAACACAATCAAAGTACTTGCCTCAATTTGAACGACACAAGAAGCGGCGAACGGATGAATGTACGGTCCGAACTTCCTTCAACGACTCGATCCTAACACATCGAAATAAGGAATCAAAACACGACACCACGGAAATGGAAGGATTCCCTTCCAATTCTACTCTTAGGGACAAACTATCAAACACTACTAAGGCGGAGTTGTTCATACTCAAATCAATAGGTGGGAACTCAAACAAAATCCGTAGACTTCAAGAAAAACAAGGGATTTTGGTTTCACACTCATAATCTGACCCAATTCAAGGTTTAAAACGGACTAGAATGACGAGATCTAAACAAAACCCTCAAAATTCCAAAAACTAGGGATTGAACAATCTTACCTTGATTTGGATGATACACTGGATGAAATCTTGTTAGATTGAGCTTAGGAACACGAAAATGTTGTTGGATGGTGAAAACTGGTCGAAAACCACGTCTAACTACACTCCAAATCGCCCAGCCGCCGAAGGGAAGAGGAAGAGGTGAAAAATGACGTTTCTGGAACCTGCCCCCCATATATATACTGGGAGGCATTAGCGCACGCTACGGCTACAGGCTTAGCGTGCGCTAACGAGCTGAGGGCGGTGCACTGCTGAAGAAAAAGGCAGTCCAGAACTTTCTGCCAGACTCCGGTAGCGTACGCTGAATTATCTGTTAGCGTGCGCTATCGATTGCTACTAGCGCGCGCTAACTCCATACAGTAGCGTGCGCTACTTGCAAGTACCTGCAGCCCAGAAACGTTTCTGTCCTCACTGACCTGACATCCTAGCGCACGCTATCATACAAGTAACGTGCGCTAGTAAGTCGAAATAACGTACGTTAGTCCGTCCATAGCGTACGCTAACACCTCATTCCAGAGTCCAGAAAGCTTACTGTCTAGCGGTCCTAACGCACGCTATTGCACAAGAGTAGCGTGCGCTACTCGACCCTGGTTAGCGTGCGCTAGACATACAGTCTTAGCGTGCGCTAACTGCTATTTTCCAAATTTAAATTCTCAAGAAATCCGGCTAAAACGAGCACAATCCGAGAATCACAGAACCCAACAATAATCAGCCATGAATATGCCAAGGTCAATCATCAATATATATACGGTCCAAATAACCACAATACCACAAAATACATCCAAAATAACACTCATAAAATACACGGGTATTACACCCTTACCCCCTAAAAAGAAGTTTCGTCCCGAAACTTAAGATACAAAAAGTTCGGGGTATCGGGCACGCATACTATCCTCGGTCTCCCACGTGGCCTCCTCAATTCCATGCTTAGACCATTGGACCTTTACTAACGGAATCACTTTCCGTCGCAATTGTTTCACTCGTCGCTCTAGTATGGTTACCGGTTGTTCTTCATACGTAACATCATCACTAACCTCAATCTCTTGATAATCAATAACATGGCTGGGATCGGGAACATACTTACGCAATTGTGAAACATGAAACACATTATGAACATGACTAAGCGTCGGAGGTAATGCTAGTCGATAAGCTACATCGCCTACCTTGTCCAGGATCTCGAAGGGGCCAATATATCGAGGACTAAGCTTCCCCTTCTTACCAAACCGAAGAACTCCACGAGTCGGCGATACTTTCAAAAACACATGGTCTCCACTTTGGAACTCTAATCGGCCGACGAACGTTGGCATATGATTTTTGTCGACTCTGAGCAGTCAACAATCTTTGCCGAATAATTGTGACTTTTTCCCGTGTTTGAACCACCAAGTCCGGTTCTACTCCAAGTAACTCGTACGGCTCGTCCCAACAGATTGGCGATCTACACCGTCTTCCATATAATGCTTCAAACGGAGCCATCCCAATCGAACTATGCCAACTTTTATTGTATGCAAATTCAATCAATGCTAAATGAGTCTCCCAATCTTCTTTCCAATCCAACGCGCAAGCCCTCAACATGTCTTCTAGCGTTTGGATCGTCCTCTCCGACTGTCCGTCCGTCTGGGGATGATAAGCGGTGCTGAAATTCAATTTGGTACCGAGTGCTCGATGTACTGCTTGCCAGAAATGCGACACAAAACGCCCATCGCGATCAGACACTATACTCTTTGGGGTACCATGGAGTCTCACAATCTCCGCAATGAATAACCGAGCTAACCTCTCCGGTCCCCAAATATCTCTAATTCCCAGAAAGTGTGCGGATTTGGTTAGCCGATCAACAATTATCCAAATCATATTCACTCCAGTTCGCGTCTTTGGCATTCCCACAATAAAATCCATCGTTATATCTTCCCACTTCCATTCCGGAATTGGTAGCGGTTGCAATTTACCGGCGGGTCTCTGATGTTCCGCTTTAACCTGCTGACAAGTCAAGCATTTCATCACGAACTCTGTTACATCTTTCTTCATGTTCGGCCACCAAAAGTTTTTCTTCAAGTCCTTATACATTTTACTCATTCCCGGATGAATCGAGTACGGAGTAGAATGTGCTTCATTCAAAATTACCTGTTTGAGATCATCCCGAGTAGGTACACAAGTTACGCCTCGAAATCGAAGAACTCCGTCTTCATCGATTAAGAATCCAGGAGCTTTTCCTCTAACACTGTCTTCCCGAAGCTGCACAATTGAGAGATCATCTAACTGCTTGGACTTAATATCTTCCATTACGGAGGATGTAATCTCAAGGAAACGCAACTGTCCTTGAGTTCTGTGAGGCCAAACTTCAATTTCCATATCAATCAACTCTCGTCTAAGCTTCGGTTGAATGGTAAGTAGTTCCAACTTTTGCAACACGACTGACTTGCGGCTTAACGCATCGGCAACGACGTTTGCTTTACCTGGATGGTAAAGAATGTCAAGATCATAATCTTTAAGCAGTTCCAACCATCGCCGCTGACGCATATTTAGCTCCTTCTGCGTAAATATGTACTTCAAGCTCTTATGATCCGTATACACTCTACAAGAAGAACCATACAAGTAATGCCTCCAAATTTTCAACGCAAACACCACAGCGGCTAACTCAAGATCATGAGTAGGATAATTCATCTCGTATGGCTTTAATTGTCGAGATGCATAAGCCACTACTCTCTCATTTTGCATCAATACACAACCCAATCCTTGTTTAGAAGCATCACTATAAATAACGAAACCTTCTGTTCCTTGTGGTAAGGATAGGATCGGAGACGTAGTCAACCGCTCTTTCAACTCGTCAAAACTCTTCTGACACTCATCACTCCACTCAAATTTCTGTGTCTTCTTCAATAATAAGGTGAGCGGTCGAGCAATTTTCGAGAATCCCTCAACAAATCGACGATAATAGCCCGCTAATCCTAGAAAACTCCGAACTTCCTTAACATTCCGTGGAGGCTCCCAAGCTAAGACTGCTTCAACCTTTTGAGGGTCTACTCGAATACCATCGGCTGAGATGATGTGTCCCAGAAAAGAGACTTCTCTAAGCCAGAACTCGCACTTAGAAAATTTAGCATAAAGCTTATTAGCCCTCAAAATACTCAACGCAATCCTCAAGTGTTCGGCATGTTCCGTCTCACTTTTGGAATAGATTAATATATCGTCGATAAACACCACTACAAATTTATCTAGATATTCGATAAAAGTTTTGTTCATAAGCTGCATAAAGGCCGCCGGAGCATTTGTTAAACCGAATGGCATAACTACGAATTCGTAATGCCCATACCTCGTTCGAAATCTTTGACACTGGGATATCCGAATCTCGAATTCGCAGTTGGTAATATCCTGACCTCAAATCAATCTTGGAGAAAACCGTAGCCCCTTGTAATTGATCAAATAGATCATCGATTCTTGGCAACGGATACTTGTTCTTAATAGTGAGTTTATTCAACTCACGATAGTCGATACATAGCCGTAAGGACCCATCTTTCTTTCGTACAAACAATACCGGTGCACCCCACGGAGACACACTAGGCCGAATATAACCTTTGTCCAACAATTCACCCAATTGTTTCTTCAATTCTAGCATTTCCGATGGGGCCATTCTGTACGGTGCCTTGGATATTGGCGCCGCATTGGGCTCTAATTCGATGACGAACTCCACTTCACGATGCGGTGGCAATCCCGGCAAATCATCCGGAAATACGTCTGGAAATTCATTCACAATCGAACAGAGGATAATCAGTACCCGCCAACTTCCGACTTCAACGCGTAACACCAATAATCGTACAACCTTGTCTATATAATCTCATCGCATTCATGTCTCGAATAATCTTCCCGAAGTACCGTGTTTCGCCCTTCAAAACGTGTTCGTACCATCCGGCGCGACTATCGAAATTATCTTCCGACGATAATCTACTATCGCTCCATGCCGATTTAACTAATCATCACCGAGGATTAAATCCTCTCCTATCATATCGATCACAATCAAATCGGATGACCAATCTTTACCGCCAATGGTTACAGGACAATTGGCAATCTCTTGATCCCCAACTATCCTTTCCCCACTTGGCACCCAACAATAAAAGGTTCACATGAAGAGAGACCGTCTAGGCCCAAACGATTCACACAAGACAATGATATAAAAGAATGAGTAGCTCCAGAATCAAACAATACATCTACCGGGTGCATCGAAATATAAACAATACCTGACGTAGTGGCAGTCCCTACGTCATCAGTCCTCCTCATCTCATACAATCGGGGTGGGGCTGATCCAATGCTAGATGCATCCTTATGCTCGATTTTACCTCTGCCACTGCCGCGTCCGACACTCGGAGTTGGCTGACCCGTAACTGTGCCAGCCGGGGTAGGAGACTGTTTAGAAAATATTCTGCCCACTGACTCACAATATAACGCGCGATGACCCTGCTTCCCACACTTAAAACAATCAATGGGGCGAGAAGTGCAGCGAGAACTGACATGTCCCGGATTTCCACAATTAAAACAAACCCTCGGCATTCCTCCACTAGGCTGAGGGGAACCGACAGAAGATTGCATAGAAGATTGAGGCCTACGCGATCCACTGCCTCGGAAACTACCAGAAAATTTTGGTTTCTTCGAGCTCGAAACTGCTGGAACCGGAACTGAGACCATTTCGTAAGCAAGTGCTCTATCCTGATATTCTCTCAAAGTAGTACACCCAAGGCCCGCCATATACTTTCGGACCTCCGGTTTCATCCTTGCATCGAAATGAAGTATCTTGTCTATCTCATTCTTAACCCGGTCTTGGACATACACTAACTGCTTGTTGTATGTCCTGATTGCCTCAGAAATAGGGACATCTTCGGGTTGAGCTCTGAAGAACTCACTGACTCTTGCTAGCTGTACCGGCGCTGGACAATACTGAGCTTCCATCAACTCCTTAAATTCTTCCCAAGTGACATCACGGTCCTTAGGCTTAACAGCTCGCCACCAGTCCGAAGCGTCATCAACTGTCAGATACTGAGCAATCGGAACTCTCTTGGCTTCAGGACAACCAATACCGTCAAAGATCTTCTCCAGCTCAACTAACCAATGATCCCAATTGTTCGCATCACCGGAACCATCGAATGCAGGAGGGTTCATTTTCATAACCTCTTGAAGCCATCGATCCTCAACCGTTCTGCCAGTATTAATATTCTGCACCACTTGTGCCAGTTGGTGCACTTGTGTTACAACTTGTTGAAGAACGTTAGGCACCTCGGCCTCTGAGCCTCCATTCGAACCTCCCGAAGGAATCGGGTCCGACCTAGTCGCAGAGCGAGATGCCGATTCTGAAACGGACCTCTCGGACTCGGACACTACTACTCTGCCACGGCCTCGACCACGACCGCGTTGACGGAAAGCTCTACCTCTCGGCATACTGAAGAATAAGAATGGTTCAACAAGGAAACGATTACAATAATAGATTGCACAATATTAAGGTAATTATTTCCGAAGGAAAGAAATAACCAACATCCGAAGAGTCTCCCAACACAGGCGACACGAGGTGGTAGCATGCCAATGATATCGTAGATAACAACTGACTCAATTTAATAGACCCAAAACACCGACAGCCTAGGTATCCATAAACCTAGGGCTCTGATACCATATTCTGTAACACTCCCATGATTTACGGAGATATTACAGCGCCGTAGATCCTTTTTGGAGAACCTACCAGGCTTAGACCCAAATAAAACACATTAAATACAATAAACATAAACGTTCATACAATTAAAACCAACTTCAAATTTCAACATGACATACATCACAATACCAAACAACATATCATTAACCATTAATAATGACATGACATACAACACCGGACAGTACCCGCGCGAGTACAAAAACAAAACACGACTTTGACCATGACCATACGACCACTGTAACACCCCAAACTAGGCGGATATTACAGTGCCGTGGACCCCCGACTGGGACCCACCAGGCGAATGAGAATGAATGAATTACACAGGTAAATGTAGTACCGAACCACATTACAACATCAATTACTCCGATGAGGAGTTTTATACAACACACCCAGGATTAAATAGAATACATGTGTATTTTATGTGACGATAAAATACACAACGCTGAATGAAATGAGTGTTCAAACGGAATGTCTGCAGCGGAATAAATAAAGGAAACATAAATGATCAATAAATGATCAATGCATCGGGGCCCCTACTAGTATCACTGGGACTCTCGCCACCGTGCTCTCCCGTGCCTTAGCCTTGCCATGACTAAAAAGTATCCCCAACGGGCCGGGCCATACGTAACAACAATCCTCAAGGGTTGAAAATACACAATCATGATATATCGAAATTATAAATTATTCTCAAAACATACGCAATCAAACATGCTATATGAATCGACTAATCAAGACGGCTCAAAGGAATGGCGCCACACTACGTCCGGATGGAAATGTGTCCGCACAAGCCACCAACGATCAAACACGCGTGGTCTTGTACCTAATCGCCTCACGAGCAATCGACTGTGTGCACACCCAATGTGAGGCCACCAACCAACACACGACTATAATGTGCCCGACATGAAAATCCTACATACCAATCGGCACGCCAAGATGACCCTAATGCCACAATATGACAAAAGTGACAATGAAAATGAATAATGACTCACCAAGATTGAATGATGGTGAAATGAATGATAGCTCAATGAAATGATCGGAACCGCTGCTCCTTATGACCGAGGTGATTAATTGACAATGACGAGTTTTGATACGATTAATACAATGATGAATGAGTTATGATTATGAATGAACAACGACAAAAGGAATGAATATCCTTTTAACCGAGTAAGAATTAACTTACACAATACCGATGATGAATGTCCGTCCACGAACAACGTCCTAAATGAAATGTCGGTCGCTCGAACAACCTTGAATAACACAATTACCAATAATCCGATCATTACGCAAATCAAAAACGATCATAATCGACTCAAACGTCGACACAACGATATCCGAGCTCGAATGAATCGAAATCAACTCCAAGATGAGTATTTCAAACCATCAAAACACTTTCAAGGATATCAATAATCCATTAGGAATCCATAACTCATGATTACAACAACATCAATCGGAAAATCCCCAATTAACCGAAGTCAACCCCAAGGGTTCTTGAAATAATTCCGAAAATAACCCTTAAATCCGTAGGAATATGTTTATACAAGTTAGATAATCCATAACTAACATATTCCAATGATAATCCAAGCTTACACGAAGAAATCGGAAGGAAAACCCCAAAAATCCGAAATTCTAGATCCAAGAGATTAATACCTTTGATTCGATGTGATGAAGATGATGAAATGATGATCAATCCGAAAGGTGAGCTTGAAGATGATGATTGATGATTACACCTCGAAGAATCCTCTCCGAATCGCTCGAAATCGCCCAAAACTACCGAAGGAATGAAATGAGATGAAAAATGACGAACTCTGACTAAACTGTCCAATTTATACTCAGTCCAGGTTAGCGTGCGCTAGCCCTTGTGCATAGCGTGCGCTAACGAGTGATTTGGGTAGTCCAGTACCCACTGTCCGAACACGGTAGCGCGCGCTACGTACCTTCTTGTAGCGTGCGCTACGGCCATACTACTAGTGTAATATCCGCAATTTTTGATTTCCGGTAATTTCTTTTTTTTCGGTCGGAGTCCGTTTTGACGACTCGCTCATGACCGTTTCGTCATTCTGAGAATGATTAATTCTACACTTTTTGACATCCGAGTTCGTTTCGGTGTCGTTTCGTTGAGTTCTGTGCTTTTTAGCGACTTTTCCGCACTTGAGTTCGATTCTTGCGAATCTCATCCGAAACTGTTGTTTCGAGTTTCCCGCAAGTCCGTTTATCTTTGTTGGACGTGTTGTGAACTTCGGTTTGGTTATTCGATCACGTATCGTGATTTTCGGGCCTTTGGGCCATTTTCGTAATTTCCCAAAGTTTGGGGTAATTACCTTCCGTTGTCGAATTTCGAGACTTCGGGTGGTCGGAATTGTGTGTCCTACTAGCTCTTAGATTCGTCTTTGTGAGTACTTCGTAACCGTATCTTCGGTTCGTATTCAGGTTCGGGTTTCGGTGTCGTTTTGTTGAATTCAGGATTACTAAACGACTTTTCTAAGTATGAGTTCGTCTTTGTTAGATCACCATTAATTTTTGGTAACTCCAAAAATTATAAATCTTTGCAATATTATAGAACATCGAGTTAGCTTTCCAATGGTTCAAACGGTGAGTCAATCGGAGTCCGGACGAGAGAGTTATGGTCGCTTTTGGCTGCCGAGCACTTCCAGAGCCTTTCGGCCGATAGGGGGCCGATAGACTCTCATCGCGGCATCCCGTATGGGTATCGGTTAGCCTATCGGCCGATAGGCCGGCCGATAGGTTCTCACAGTGTTACACTATAAATGTGTTGTTTTGAGCGAACACTCATTCCTTCCCCATTTTTTCATCGCCGCGCGAGAGAGAGATATAGAGGGGGAGAGTTCTTCATCCGGGGTTGATTTTCATCATTTCTTTTCGGTTGTGAGGCTCGGATAATCAATCTAACGCGTGTTCTACGGATCTTAATACTTGAATCACTCAAGGTAATATCTCTTGAAACCCTACCTTTTTGGATAATTGGGGATTTTGGGGTTTTGTCCGATTCTTTCCGCTTCTTTGGATTCATGATGAATATGATTAATCTTGTTGATATCATTAGTTTCTACGGATTCATGGTATATTTTCATAGTTTTACGGAATCGAGAGGGTTTGGTTGTGGTCCGCCCTCGTTGTTATTTTTGTGCGAATATACATGAATCGTAGGCGGGTTTCCTGTGTATTCCATTTCCGTAATCGCTTAGAAGTGGTTGTGATTGTGCTATTCAATCGTTAGGTTCATTTTCGCCGGTTCCTCGCGGTCGTGCTTGATTCTTCCGCTCCGCTCGTTGTCGTATTCCTTTCGCTAGCATCGCGCCCAAGCTTCCCGCTTTGCCGTATCCGCTCGTGGTTCCGTGCTCGTGGTATCGAGGCAAGTACCTTGCCCATACTTTTTCTTATTTTGTGGATATGATGATCGGTGATCGTATTAGGGTGTTGTTTGGTTATTTGAAATGAAGTTTCAAAGGATTTCGGTTTGGCCTCGTTAAAGGTTTTCTTTCAAAACGAGTTTGATTTGTGAACGGTGTTTTGAGAATTGATTATGATTTGGTTATTTTGAACGTTGAAGGATTTTATGATGATACTCCTATGGTTTAAGTTATGGAATCGTGTATTTCCTTATTTAATCTTGTTATCGTAATTTTGAAGAGTTTGATAATGGTGTCGAGTTAATGGCCATCTCTAGTAAGTATTCGTAATGAACTTACATTCTTAGCATATTAGTGTTGCATGAGTAACGTGTGTGTGTGTATGCTCACTACGGGTTAGATCCGACGGGGTCTCGGTAGGGGTCCACGGAGGGGTGGATCCGCGAGCTTTGCTTTTAACCACTACGGGTTAGATCCGACGGGGTCTCGGTAGGGGTCCACGAGGTGTGGATCGACGGTTAATTGTGGTGCATTTTTGCAATTGTGATTTGATATTGGCATTTCCGGAAATGAGTGCTTTCGAACGGTTTTCATGATTGCATGCATTGACTAAGTGTGTAAGAGGTAAGTGTTCGTTTGGCTTACTTGGCTAGGATGGCACCGAGTATTTTGTTGTTTGTTTTAAATCCTTTATTTGTGGATTTTGATGTTGGGATACGAACCTCCCGGTCGTAATCGTGAGTTGATGAGATTTGGGGCTAAAATCCCAATGGTTTATAAAAGTCGCTTTACGGATTTGGGGCTAAAATCCCAACGATTTGGTTAATGTCATTTTCCGTAAAGTAAACCTTTGGGGCGGTGACCCCTTTTGTCTTTGGTTTTCAAAAGTAGGATTTGATAATCCTAAATTGTTTTCTATTAAAACTCTCGATGGCATTCTAAATCTGCTTTATAAATTACTTCCATTGATTTATGATATTTCGTTTTGAAATGTTTCCTCAAACCCTTGCCTCGGGAAGTACTTTTCGCTTCGTTTGGATCTTTGAGGATCCTCGGTTATTGTTATTCGTGGAATGTGAATTGTATGGCTCGTATTTGCACTTTGTATTTGCACTAGCAAAACAAAGGAGTTTTGCTAACCCCGAGTATTCGGGGTGGATGTCTGTTTTGCATTCGTGTTTTGGAGCATAACACGTGGTCGGCACGAAGGATGATGAAAGATGATCGATACTAATCACATGAGGAACCGTACATCGTGTGTTGGTTCTTGTACTTTATTTTCCGCCAGATTGTTCCCCAGACGGGTGTAGTTGTATTTTGTCCCGCGTGGGCATGAGTTGTATTTGAGTTGTATGTATTTGTGGAAAGACCAAATCGGTCTATCGAGTCATTGTAGCCTCGAAGGCATTGTCGAGATGTTAAATGTCGTTACCGGGTAGATCCTTGAGGAAAGGTTCTACGGCGTGTAATATCCCCGAGCGGATCGGGGGTGTTACATAAATGGTATCGAGCTTAGGTTGAGGGAACCTAGGTCATCGGGTCAAGTCGTGTTGTTTGAGTCTTGTTTCGTTGGATTTTTATCCGATCGAGTCGTGTCGCGACGCGTCGTTTGAGTTTGTTGGTCGTGATTAGTATCGTGGGGCGATCATCATCTTCGTGCGACTGTGGAAGTAAGTCTCCTTCTTTGTGTTGTGCCTCGTGTGACACGAGCTATTTTTATGATTATTTGTTAAGTGGTGGAATCCTTATGTGAATTTTGATTTCACGATATATATTTAGTCGACTCGTATTTGATTTATACGAGGAATGTCACGTTTGTGATGTCTTTTATTGTTGTTTTTGTCCGTTGTTGATGATTTCCGAATTGATTTGCACGCTTTACAAACCTCTTGTGGAAGCTTTGTGCTTATACGCGTTCGACTTGTTCACTAGCCAGTGCGGGAGGGTATTTTATCGTGGTTTTGTTCTCAATATGGTATTTTATCGTTTATTTTCGTTTAAAGACATGTATTGTCTTGATTTTAAACGCTTTGATGCGTGTGCTAGGAGTTGTTTTAGTGAACGTCGGTATGTGTGAGTTTTGGGCATTCTCGCCTATTGGATTTTTGAAAACCTTGAGTATCTTAGAAAAATAAATTTGAGACATACTTTTCAAATGGGTTATTTTCTTGTGGTACATCCAAGGTGCCACAATATATTTCAAAAATTTTCTACCTCGAGGACCAAAATGCTTTGAGATATTTTCAATATTTTAGAAACACTTTTATTTAGACCCGAGGATCGAATATTTTGAAAGTTTTCATTAAGAGAAAGTATCTTCATTCTTATCAAATGCGAAATGGTTCCCAGTGTCTCGATAACGATGTTTCACGTTTATAATTTTTGAAAGGTGATACTCAAGATCAACCAGTATTCTTCTAAATTATTTTCAAAATGAGGTTTTCGTTTTTAAAACCTATCCATTCCCGTTTGAGGGCTGGGTATGTATGTGTGATGTTCGCGTTGTCCTTTTGATGCTTTCTCCCGAGTATGACCGAATTGGCGGTGTGAGCGTTGAGACGCTTTCCACACATTGGTTGTGCTAGCCCCTGTGAGAGGCGGAGTGTTGGTATTGAATGTTGTCGCCTCATGGCAATTTCTGCGTTGTCGCGCATGTGCGAGCTGTTAGAGCTTAATTTGGTATGACCGTGTGCATCGGTGATGGTTCCGTTATGCGTCGATTGTTTAATGTCTTGTTACCTTGCTCGCGCTTGTGTGAATTTCGGGGTCGAGGTCGGAGGTAATGCCCGTACTATTTCGACTTCTGTGTTTTCTCTTCCCGATCTATCGATTCGCTCATGTTCGTTGGTACTTTATGAACTTGTTCGGTATTTCATTTCATCGTCCGAACGAGCCGTGATCTTATTGTGGGCCGATCCGTTATCGGTGTGACTTTTTTCGAGTTCGGTTCGATTCTTGTGAACTTTGTTCGGAGTAACATCATTTGGTTCTACTAGTCCTTTTATTCAAGGGATCGGATTTTGAACTTCGTATTTTCTACTTTGTCGACTCATTTATGTTCGTTGCCATTTCGAGCTTGTCCCGCCTTGTTTTTGTTTATCGAACGAGTGTGATATCAATTCGGAATAACTTATTTGTCGTGACTTTTCAATCGCTATTCCCTTTCCCGTGGATCTTATGGGAATGCATGCCTTGTAGTTCTCACCGATCATCCCGGGAGTTATTGTTGAACTTTATTGTTCTTCGTGATTCGAACATGATTCTTCGATTTTTGTTGTCTCGATCGCTTGTTTGTTCGGTTTTTGTTCTCGCTTTCGTGATTGTTGAACGTTCAGCTCCTTCGTAATTCCCTTTAGTTCGGGAAATTAGTTTCGTTTTCAATCTTCCATCCCTTAGGCGATGGGATTCCGTGTTTGTTCGGGCCGTTGACTCGCTTTGATTGATGTACCGTTGGGTTGGTCAATCATATTGATTTTCGTCGTTGTGTTTTGTGATTATCGGATAATTGACTTGACTATAGTATCCGCTTGATGACGCTTGTCACTTGTCGGTTTTATTATATCCTAACGGCGACGTTGTGTTGGTCACCGTGGAGCGTGTTTACACGCCGTATATTCCTTTGCGTTGTTTGTAACATTTCGCCGTTGGGCATTAGTTACGCATTCTTGTGTGTCTCGTTGAGTTTTTCTGGCGGAATATTTCTTCTCCCTACTTGTTTTAAGTTTCGGACGAAACTTCTTTTAAGGAGGGTAGAATGTAATATCCGCAATTTTCGATTTCCTAATTTCTTTTTTCGGTCGGAGTCCGCTTTGACGACTCGCTCATGACCGCTTCGTCATTCCGAGAATGATTAATTCTACACTTTTGACATCCGAGTTCGCTTCGTGTCGCTTCGTTGAGTTCTCGTGCTTTTAGCGACTTTTCCGCACTTGAGTTCGATTCTTGCGAATCTCATCCGAAACTGTTGTTTCGAGTTTCCCGCAAGTCCGTTTATCTTTGTTGGACGTGTTGTGAACTTCGGTTTGGTTATTCGATCACGTATCGTGATTTTCGGGCCTTTGGGCCATTTTCGTAATTTCCCAAAGTTTGGGGTAATTACCTTCCGTTGTCGAATTTCGAGACTTCGGGTGGTCGGAATTGTGTGTCCTACTAGCTCTTAGATTCGTCTTTGTGAGTACTTCGTAACCGTATCTTCGGTTCGTATTCAGGTTCGGGTTTCGGTGTCGTTTTGTTGAATTCAGGATTACTAAACGACTTTTCTAAGTATGAGTTCGTCTTTGTTAGATCACCATTAATTTTTGGTAACTCCAAAAATTATAAATCTTTGCAATATTATAGAACATCGAGTTAGCTTTCCAATGGTTCAAACGGTGAGTCAATCGGAGTCCGGACGAGAGAGTTATGGTCGTTTCAGTTTTTGGCCGAGCACTTCCAGGAGCCTTTCGGCCGATAGGGGGGCCGATAGACTCTACTGCCGGCATCCCGTATGGGTATCGGTTGGGCCTATCGGCCGATAGGCTGGCCGATAGGTTCTGCTGTGTTACACTATAAATGTGTTGTTTTGAGCGAACAGCTCATTCCTTCCCCATTTTTTCACTGCTGCGCGAGAGAGAGAGATATAGAGGGGGAGAGTTCTTCATCCGGGGGTCGATTTTCATCATTTCTTTTCGGTTGTGAGGCTCGGATAATCAATCTAACGCGTGTTCTACGGATCTTAATACTTGAATCACTCAAGGTAATATCTCTTGAAACCCTACCTTTTTGGATAATTGGGGATTTTGGGGTTTTGTCCGATTCTTTCCGTTTCGTTGATGGATTCATGATGAATATGATTAATCTTGTTGATATCATTAGTTTCTACGGATTCATGGTATATTTTCATAGTTTTACGGAATCGAGAGGGTTTGGTTGTGGTCCGCCCTCGTTGTTATTTTTGTGCGAATATACATGAATCGTAGGCGGGTTTCCGGGTGTATTCCATTTCCGTAATCGTTTAGAAGTGGTTGTGATTGTGCTATTCAATCGTTAGGTTCATTTTCGGTTCCTCGCGGTCGTGCTTGATTCTTCCGCTCCGCTCGTCGTATTCCTTTTCGTTAGCATCGGGCGTTCCGAAGCTTCCCGGTTTTGCCGTATCCGTTCGTGGTTCCGTGCTCGTGGTATCGAGGCAAGTACCTTGCCCATACTTTTTCTTATTTTGTGGATATGATGATCGGTGATCGTATTAGGGTGTTGTTTGGTTATTTGAAATGAAGTTTCAAAGGATTTCGGTTTGGCCTCGTTAAAGGTTTTCTTTCAAAACGAGTTTGATTTGTGAACGGTGTTTTGAGAATTGATTATGATTTGGTTATCTTGAACGTTGAAGGATTTTATGATGATACTCCTATGGTTTAAGTTATGGAATCGTGTATTTCCTTATTTAATCTTGTTATCGTAATTTTGAAGAGTTTGATAATGGTGTCGAGTTAATGGCCATCTCTAGTAAGTATTCGTAATGAACTTACATTCTTAGCATATTAGTGTTGCATGAGTAACGTGTGTGTGTGTATGCTCACTACGGGTTAGATCCGACGGGGTCTCGGTAGGGGTCCACGGAGGGGTGGATCCGCGAGCTTTGCTTTTAACCACTACGGGTTAGATCCGACGGGGTCTCGGTAGGGGTCCACGGAGGTGTGGATCGACGGTTAATTGTGGTGCATTTTTGCAATTGTGATTTGATATTGGCATTTCCGGAAATGAGTGCTTTCGAACGGTTTTCATGATTGCATGCATTGACTAAGTGTGTAAGAGGTAAGTGTTCGTTTGGCTTACTTGGCTAGGATGGCACTGGAGTATTTTGTTGTTTGTTTTAAATCCTTTATTTGTGGATTTTGATGTTGGGATACGAACCTCCTGGTCGTGTACTGTGAGTTGATGAGATTTGGGGCTAAAATCCCAATGGTTTATAAAAGTCGTTTTACGGATTTGGGGCTAAAATCCCAACGATTTGGTTAATGTCATTTTCCAGAAAGTAAACCTTTGGGGCGGTGACCCCTTTTGTCTTTTGGTTTTCGAAAAGTAGGATTTGATAATCCTAAATTGTTTTCTATTAAAACTCTCGATGGCATTCTAAACTGTTTTATAAATTACTTCCATTGATTTATGATATTTCGTTTTTGAAATGTTTCCTCAAACCCTTGCCTCGGGAAGTACTTTTCGTTTCGTTTGGATCTTTGAGGATCCTCGGTTATTGTTATTCGTGGAATGTGAATTGTATGGCTCGTATTTGCACTTTGTATTTGCACTAGCAAAACAAAGGAGTTTGCTAACCCCGAGTATTCGGGGTGGATGTCTGTTTTGCATTCGGGTTTTGGAGCATAACACGTGGTCGGCACGAAGGATGATGAAAGATGATCGATACTAATCACATGAGGAACCGTACATCGTGTGTTGGTTCGGTTGTACTTTATTTTCATTCATTGTATTGTTCCGTTATGCGGTGTAGTTGTATTTTGTCCCCTGCGTGGGCATGAGTTGTATTTGAGTTGTATGTATTTGTGGAAAGACCAAATCGGTCTACTGAGTCATTGTAGCCTCGAAGGCATTGTCGAGATGTTAAATGTCGTTACCAGCCTGGTAGATCCTTGAGGAAAGGTTCTACGGCGTGTAATATCCCTGAGCGGATTGGGGGTGTTACAACTAGCGTGCGCTAAGATCCATTATTAGCGTGCGCTATCGAAATATTGATGCCCAGTACTGGAGTCCAGAAAACTGTCTGCCCTCTGATCTGACCTCAATAGCGTGCGCTACAACCATTGTTTAGCGTGCGCTAATATATCGACAGACGCTAACAACAACACATAGCGTGCGCTATGAATTACTCCAGTGTAGTCCAGTAGCCACTGGACTCAACCTGATCCGTCCCTTAGCGCGCGCTACTCCACACATATAGCGTGCGCTACTACAACCCGTTAGCGCGCGCTACTTACCACTCGTAGCGTGCGCTACAAATAATCTCACCTGCAGTCCAGTACCTTCTGGACTGCAGCCAGGACAACCTTAGCGTGCGCTAAAGCTGAGTGGTAGCGTACGCTACCTATACCCAATTAGCGTACGCTAAAAGGAGTATGTAGCGTGCGCTACTCCTCACGCACCGCTCGCAACGAAAATGACAATGATGATAAACGCGGCACGAAAACTCCAATCCGATTAGTGATGAATGACGATTGATACACGATACAATTACTCTGAATGATGAATACCATGACGGAATATGAGTGACAAATGATCAATAATGAGTGAAATTACTGAGTGATAATGACTGAATGATGAAGACTGAATGATAATTACTGAGTGATAATTACTGAATTACAACTGGGTATTACATACACCCCCCCTTAAAAGAGTTTCGTCCCCGAAACTAAGGGTCAAACAACTCGGGGTAAATCTCCCGCATACTATCCTCGGTTTCCCAAGTAGCCTCTTCGACTCCGTGTCTAGACCACTGAATTTTAACCAAAGGAATCGTCTTATTCCTCAACTGCTTGATTCGCCGCTCTAAAACTCGTATAGGACGTTCCTCATATGAATGATCGTCGGCGATCTCGATTTCGTCGAACTGAAGTATGTGACTCGGGTCGGCAACATACTTCCGCAACTGAGAGACGTGAAACACATTATGAATTCGGCTCAACGCCGGAGGTAAAGCCAATCGATAAGCTAACTCGCCTACTCGATCCAAAATCTCAAACGGTCCAATGAATCTCGGACTCAACTTTCCCCTCTTCCCAAAACGGAAGATACCACGACTCGGGGATACCTTGACCAACACATGGTCGCCAGCCTCGAACTCTAATGGTCGACGACGGTTATCTGCGTATGATTTCTGTCGACTCTGAGCGGTCAACAACCGACTCCTGATCAAAGCTACCTTCTCACGGGCGGCTATAAGCATATCGGGCTCGGTGCCGATTGATTCTGATAAGTCGTCCCAACACAACGGAGATCGACAACGACGACCATACAAGGCCTCGTAAGGTGCCATCTTGATCGAAGCATGCCAACTGTTATTATACGTGAACTCGATCAATGGTAGTTGGGCTTCCCAATCGTCTTTCCAATCGAGGACGCATGCCCTCAACATGTCCTCTAATGTCTGAATGGTCCTCTCTGATTGCCCGTCGGACTGAGGATGAAAAGCGGTACTGAGATTAAGCTGAGTTCCCATAGCGCGATGAACTGATTTCCAAAAGTGCGACACAAACCGTCCGTCACGATCGGAAACGATACTTTTAGGAGTACCGTGCGGTCGACTATCTCTTTGATGAACAGTTGAGCAAGTCTCTCGGGACCCCACGTCTCCTTGATCTCAAGGAAATGAGCTGATTTGGTTAAGCGGTCCACGATCACCCGATCGTGTTCATGCCACGACGACTGGCCGGCAAACTCGTGATGAAATCCATAGAAATGTCTTCCCACTTCCATTCGGGAATAGGAAGGGGTTTCAGATACCCGCTTCGCCGATGTCCAATCTTAACTTGTTGTGAGTTAAGCATCTCGAAACAAATTCCGCGACTTCTCGCTTCATATTACTCCACCGGTAATTTTGTTTCAAGTCCTTGTACATCTTGCTAGACCCGGATGCATGAATAAGGAGTAGCATGAGCTTCTTTCAAAATCGAGTCTTTCAACTCGTCATTCGCAGACGCACAACCGATTCTTAAACCTCAAAAGTCCATCCTCGTGGACCACAAATCCAGGCTTTCCCCGAGCCACATCCTCTCGGATGCGCAACAATGATGGGTCCGAACCACGATTCTCTCGGATTTCCTCCTCGAGTGACGATGAAATCTCTAACATACGTAGCCCCCCGAACTCGCCGAAGCTGACCTCGATCTCGGTTCTAAGGAATTCCTGCTGAAGCTCCTTCTGAACTGTTAAACGGGCATGCATCTGCTCCTGGACGGACTTACGACTCAAGGCGTCGGCGACAACGTTCGCCTTGCCCGGGTGGTAGAGAATCTCGATATCATAATCTTTGATTAATTCCAACCACCGTCTCTGACGCATATTTAACTCCTTCTAAGTAAATATATACTTTAAGCTCTTATGATCGGTGAATATCTGACAGGTAACGCCATAAAGATAATGACGCCAAATTTTCAAAGCGAACACCACGGCTGCTAGCTCCAGGTCGTGGGTCGGATAATTAACCTCGTAAGGTCTCAATTGCCGTGAAGCATAGGCAATAACCTTCCCGTTCTGCATGAGTACACATCCGAGACCCTGTCCGGATGCATCACTATAAACCACAAACTCATAATGACCATAGCGCGTGCGAAACGCTGTTCTCGCGATATCCGACTCTCGAATCCGCAACTGATGATATCCAGATCTTAAGTCGATCTTGGAAAATACTGAAGCTCCCTGAAGTTGATCTAAGAGATCGTCAATACGGGGTAAGGGATACTTATTCTTGATCGTCACCCTGTTCAACTCCCGATAATCAATACATAAGCGGAATGAACCATCCTTCTTCTTGACAAACAACACTGGTGCTCCCCACGGGGACGCACTCGGTCGGATATAACCTTTCTCGAACAACTCCTCAAGTTGGTTCTTTAATTCCTGCATTTCGGTCGGGCCATCCGGTACGGTGCCTTCGATATCGGGACGCGTACGTGCTCCAACTCAATCGTGAATTCCACATCCTCTCGTGGAGGCAAACCAGTAACTCGTGCGGAAAAACATCGGCATACTCCCTCACCACCGGAATATCCGATAACATTATCGATGATTTCTCGGTTTTGGCCATATAGCACCAATAACCGACACATCCCCGATTGAGTAACCTTCGCTTTCATCAAATTAATGACTTTCGAACAAATGGGATTACCTCCCGAAACACACATTCAACCCCATCGTTCAAATGATAGTGACCAAACGCTTTCGGACACTAATGATGGCATCATGACGATCCATCCAATCAATACCCAAGATGATGTCGTCCCTCGGTAAATCTACTACGATTAGGTCCGCTGGCCATACACGACCATGAAGCTGAATCGGACAATTCTGAATCTCACGGTTACCGATAATTCGTCTACCATCAGGTAGGCCAATGACATAAGGCTCACAACTAGTAGCACTACCTAGATGTAGTCTACTCATACATGACTCGGAAATGAATGAATGAGATGCACCAGTATCAAAAAGGGTACACACAGGTTGAGATAGAATATCGAGTGTACCTGAGATCATTCGGGCCTCAGGATCATCGGTCTTCTTCATCTCATAAATTCGGGGCTTGCCGGCCACCGAACCGGACGCTCCCGTCTGATAGCTCTTGGCTCCGCCTTTAGCTCTGTCGTCTTGAACGACAGACCGAGTGGCTCGATTCGCACCCCTGAATGACACAGGGCTTGAGATGACGCCGGAGTAGGTTTAAAGTCCCTACGGCAAAGCGGCCCTATGCCCAAATCCCACTTGTGGCACGTGATGATCGCTTGGACACTTGGTGCCGAAATGACCCTGTTCCTCACAGTTGAAACAGGTGATGGCCGAACTGCCGCTTGCGATCGAGATTCCGCGGGTTTAGACGCTAGGAGGTCGCTCGGAAAAAGTAGAGCCCGCCCGCGGTTTCTTGAAAGTGGCACGACTCCCGCCGATCGACGGTTCTTGGACTTCTTGCTAGCGTACGAAGGTTGCCGCTTAGCAATTTCCTTAGCCGTAAGCTCGTAAGTAAGAGCCTTCTCAATGAACTCGGCCAACGTGGTGCAATTATGATTAAGTAATCAAGTCTCATACGGGGTTTCACCTCTTGTGAAATACTTGATCTTGTCCGCTTCGAGTGATAGATGAGGCGAACGGAAGAAGTTCTGAAATTTTTCGGCGATGGCGAGAACATCATCATCCGCCGAAAGGTCGGGAGTGAGTAACTCCGACAACTTGGCCTCCCGAGTGGGGCCGGATAGTACCTCTCCATCATGAGAGTCTTGAATCGATCCCAAGTACATGTTCCGTTTGTGGGCTTCAACGATAACCACCATGAATGAGCGCTCTACCGAGATAGTAAGCCGCAATCGAAACTTTATGCCCTTCGGGGCAATCCACCATAGCAAATAACTTCTCAAAATGCTCAAGCCAAGTGAACAATATCCGCCGGCTCGATGAGCCCTCAAAAGTAGGTGGTCGCCGAGAGATATCGCTAATGATATTGCTTACACCCCTCTCTTGCCTCCGAGGTGGCGGCGGAGGAGCTGCTGATTTTGATTGACGGAGTTATGCATCGTCTCCATCAACCGAGCCATCCGGGTCATTTGGGCCATCATGCCCTGCATAAATGCGAGTGGGTCAACCCGACACCCTCTGACCGAGCCGTGTCCTGCACGACTCCCGATAGTGAATGATCGCGTCGTGTGAGTGAGTGGCGGCATCACCGCTCGATGAGTTAGCATTATTCCCGGCATTTGCACGTGTATTCGCACGAGTTCTCGGATTCGCCCGCTCCACGGCCTCGTCCTCCACGCCCTCTGCCACCCTTCCATATCAAGTGGAAAGTCATATGATGATTATATATCTCGCATGAGTATCACATTATGATTATATTATGAAATGATGAAAATGAGCATACGCGCTCAAATACCGATTACATGAATGATTAGTTGACGTGACATGATTTCGATGAAATTATGAAATGATTATCTTGAACAATTTAACAAGATCGATGATATGATCTTCAAGATCAACAATCGAGTAATGAAATGAATTGAGTGATTAATGAGTTAACATTATCGACTTGATCACAATTGAAATTGATGAATGAGGATTGTTAACTAATGAATTATGAATGAATGATTATTGCCGTAAATTATACCATGGCATCGAAATCTTACGCTTCTTGGTCCGATTGGCTCGACATTTGCACAGTCACACGTGACGCGAAAGTCCAATGATACTAGTCCGATGACGATGATTTCAAATGAGACATGACTTGGAGGGTAGTATTCAAAACCACGCTCCGATACCAACTCGTAACACCCCAAACTAGGCGGATATTACGGTCTGTGGACCCCGATCAGGACCCACCAAAGTAATGAGAATGAATGAATTACACAGTAAATGTAGTACCGAACCACATTACAACATCAATTACTACGATGAGGAGTTTTATACAACACACCTGTGATTAAATAGAATACATGTGTATTTTATGTGACGATAAAATACACAACGCCGAATGAAATGAGTGTTCAAACGGAATGTCTGCATGGAATAAATAAAGGAAACATAAATGATCAATAAATGATCAATGCAGTCGGGGCCCCTACTAGTATCACTGACTCGCCGTCACCGTGCTTTCCCGTGCCTTAGCCTTGCCATGACTAAAATGATCCCCAACGGGCCGCTACACAAAACAACAATCCTCAAGGGTTGAAAATACACAATCATGATATATCCGAAATTATGAATTATTCTCAAAACATACGCAATCAAACATGCTATATGAATCGACTAATCAAGACGGCTCAAAGGAATGGCGCCACACTACGTCCGGGATGGAAATGTGTCCGTGCACAAGCCACCAACGATCAAACACGTGTGGTCTTGTACCTAATCGCCTCACGAGCAATCGACTCGTGCACACCCAATGTGAGGCCACCAACCAACACACGACTATAATGTGCCCGACATGAAAATCCTACACATACCAATCGGCACGCCAAGATGACCCTAATGCCACAATATGACAAAAGTGACAATGAAAATGAATAATGACTCACCAAGATTGAATGATGGTGAAATGAATGATAGCTCAATGAAATGATCGGAACCGCTGCTCTTATGACCGAGGTGATTAATTGACAATGACGAGTTTTGATACGATTAATACAATGATGAATGAGTTATGATTATGAATGAACAACGACAAAAGGAATGAATATCCTTTTAACCGAGTAAGAATTAACTTACACAATACCGATGATGAATGTCCGTCCACGAACAACGTCCTAAATGAAATGTCGGTCGCTCGAACAACCTTGAATAACACAATTACCAATAATCCGATCATTACGCAAATCAAAAACGATCATAATCGACTCAAACGTCGACACAACGATATCCGAGCTCGAATGAATCGAAACCAACTCCAAGATGAGTATTTCAAACCATCAAAACACTTTCAAGGATATCAATAATCCATTAGGAATCCATAACTCATGATTACAACAACATCAATCGGAAAATCCCCAATTAACCGAAGTCAACCCCAAGGGTTCTTGAAATAATTCCGAAAATAACCCTTAAATCCGTAGGAATATGTTTATACAAGTTAGATAATCCATAACTAACATATTCCAATGATAATCCAAGATTACACGAAGAAATCGGAAGGAAAACCCCAAAATCCAAATTCTAGATCCAAGAGATTAATACCTTTGATTCGATGTGATGAAGATGATGAAATGATGATCAATCCGAAAGGTGAGCTTGAAGATGATGATTGATGATTACACCTCGAAGAATCCTCTCCGAATCGCTCGAAATCTCCCAAAACTACCGAAGGAATGAAATGAGATGAAAATGACGAACTCGACTAAACCTGTCCAATTTATACTCACCCTGTGTTAGCGTGCGCTAGCTCCTTGTGCATAGCGTGCGCTAACGAGTGATTTGGGTAGTCCAGTACCACTGTCCGAACACGGTAGCGCGCTACGTACCTTCTTGTAGCGTGCGCTACGGCCATACTACTAGCGTGCGCTAAGATCCATTATTAGCGTGCGCTATCGAAATATTGATGCCCGATCGAGTCCGTAAAACCGTCCGCCTCGACCGACCTCAATAGCGTGCGCTACAACCATTGTTTAGCGTGCGCTAATATATCGGTTGCGTACGCTAACAACAACACATAGCGTGCGCTATGAATTACTCCAGTGCAGTCCAGTAGCCACTGGACTCAACCTGATCCGTCCCTTAGCGCGCGCTACTCCACACATATAGCGTGCGCTACTGCAACCCGTTAGCGCGCGCTACTTACCACTCGTAGCGTGCGCTACAAATAATCTCACCTGCAGTCCAGTACCTTCTGGACTGCAGCCAGGACAACCTTAGTGTAACACCCCCAATCCACTCAGGGATATTACACGCCGGAGACCCTCTCCTCGAGGATCTACCAGGCTGATAACTAAAATCAAACATCTAAACATCGCCTTTAAGGCTAAAATGACTCAGTAGACCGACTTGGTCTTTCAATAATAACATACAACTCATTCCCAAACACATACCCACGCAGGGGTCAAAATAAAATAAACTCCCGTACAACGGGGAAAAGATACCGCAGCGGAAAAGAAAATACAACTGGACCAATACGACATCAACGGAACCTCGTGTGATTAGTATCGTTCATCTTTCATCATCCTTCGTGCCGACCCTGTGCTATGCTCCAAAACCTGAATGCAAAAATAGACATCCACCCCGAATACTCTGGGTTAGCAAAACTCCACTGTTTTGCTAGTGCAAGTACAAGTGCAAAAATACGAGCCATACAATACAAGTTCCAAGAACAATAATAATCAGAAATCCTCAAAGGTTCAAACGTAAGGAAAAGTACTTCCCGAGGCAAGAGTTTGGGTAAACATTTCCAAAACTGAAAGATCGCAAATAAGGGAAACAATTTACAAAACAGTTTAAAATGCCGTGAGAGTTTTAATAGAAAACAATTTAGGATTATAAAATCCTTCTCTTTCCAAAATCAATAGGGTCACACCCAAATGTTTTGTTTTCGCAAATAGGAAACCACCAATAATTTACGGTGGTCAAAGCCCAACATCACGTGTCCTCAACGGACGAAAAATCAACGGAACATAATCTCGCACGCGCATCGCCAGACCGGGACGATACCACCGACATCCCACTCGAGGCCTCAAGGACCCTCCCGAGCCGGCTAGCGAAACAAATCACACACATCTCACGGTTGGATCAATCGCTTGTTGCATCCTCGCCACATGATCACATGCCATGTGCCACCGTAGATTATCTCGAGCTCCCACGGTTGGATCAATCACTTGTTGCATCCTCGCCACATGATCACATGCCATGTGCCACCGTAGATTATCTCGAGCTCCCACGGTTGGATCAATCACTTGTTGCATCCTCGCCACATGATCACATGCCATGTGCCACCGTAGACCTTCAACCATATCCACACATTCACACAAATAACATATCACATCAAGGATATTCAAACAATTCGCCCAGAGGCATCAAACACTTAGCAAAACACCACGTCAATCCACAACGCACCGAAATGACATAATATACGTCCACACACAATACTAAGTGCAACATGAACACCAAGCATATACATAGAATTCACATAGTTATTCTCGAACCACACCAATCACAAATCACACACGGTTTTGAAAGAGGCCTTTAACGAGGCTAACCAAATCTTTTGAAAACTCATTTCAAACAAACAAACAAACCAAGACGATCACCAATCATCATATCCGCGAAACAAGAAAAGTATGGACAAGGTACTTGCCTCGAAATCGGCACGCAAGTATTCCGACGAACACGGCTCAACCGGAAAGCTTCAAACGCCCGATGTTTTCGAAAAGGAAAACGACAACGAACGGAAGGGTTCAACTTGGTTTCTTCGCAAGAAACTCGACCCTAACAACATATAATCCATAAATCAACAATCATACGAGGAAGGATAATCGTAGAACGCCCGAAAACCCCTCTATGACATTCTACCGACACCTTCAAGGCGTCGGTCAAGAACTCAACTCAAACAACGAATCGATACGATCCAACCATGGAATAACAAGGGAAATGATATAATACATCTAAATAATCATCAATCCATCAACAAAACGGAAAGAATCGGACAAAACCCCAAAATCCCCAATTATCCAAAAAGGTAGGGTTTCAAGAGATATTACCTTGAGTGATTCAAGCATTAAGATCCGTAGAACACGCGTTAGATTGATTATCCGAGCCTCACAACCGAAAAGAAATGATGAAAATCGACCCCGGATGAAGAACTCTCTCCTCTCTATGTCTCTCTCTCGCGACGCTGCAAAATGGGGAAGGAAAATGAGCGATTCGCTCAAAACAACACATTTATAGGGTAACGCAGTTAGAACCTATCGGCCGCCTATCGGCCGATAGTTCACCGATGATAGCCATACGGAATGCCGACAAGGGTCTATCGACCCCCTTATCGGCCGAAAGGCTACCGGAAGTTCAAGGTGAAGAAATTTACATATCGGCCGCCTATCGGCCGATAGGCCCAACCGATACCCATACGAATGCCGGCAGAGAGTCTATCGGCCCCCTATCGGCCGAAAGGCTCCCGGGAGTGCTCGCCAAAATCAAACGACCATAACTCTCTCGTCCGACTCAGATTGACTCACCGTTTGAACCATTGGAAAGCTAATTCGATGTTCTATAATATTGCAAAGATTTATAATTTTTGGAGTCACCAAAAATTAATGATGATCTAACAAAGTCGAACTCATACTTAGAAAAGTCGTTTAGTAATCCTGAATTCAACAAAACGACACCGAAACCCGAACCTGAATACGAACTAAGATACGGTTACGAAGTACTCACAAAGACGAATCTAAGAGCTAGTAGGACACACAATTCCGACCACCCGAAGGCTCGAAATTCGACAACGGAAGGTAATTACCCCAAACTTTGGGAAATTACGAAAATGGCCCAAATGCCCGAAAATCACCATACGTGATCGAATAACCAAACCGAAGTTCACAACACGTCTAACAAAGTTAAACGGACTTGCGGAAACTCAAAAGCAGCTTTGTCGATATTCGCAAGAATCGAACTCAAGTGCGGAAAAGTCGCTAAAAGCACGTAACTCAACGAAACGACACCAAACGAACTCGGATGTCAAAAGTGTAGAATTAATCATTCTCGAATGACGAAACGAACATGAGCGAGTCGTCAAACAGACTTCCGCCGAAAAAAAGAAATTACCGAAATCGAAAATCGGATATTACATTCTACCCTCCTAAAAGAAGTTTCGTCCAAACTTAAAACAAGTAGGGAGAAGAAATATTCCGCCAGAAAACTCAACGAGATACACTGAATGCGTAACTAACGCCCAACGGCGAAATGTTACAAACAAAGCAAAGGAGTATACGGCGTGAAAACACGCTCCACGGCGACCAACACAACGTCGCCGTTAGGGATATAATAAAACCAACAAATGACAAGCGTCATCAAATGGATAATACAATCAAGTCAATGATCCAAACAATCACAAAACACAAATTACTTGTTACAAGAAAACACGCATGAGAAAACAGAGAATAAACACAAAACGATCCACAAGGGTAATTATAAATAATTCGGACTACGCCGAAATCCTCAAAACCACCCTAGGCATCTCCGTGTCCTTTCGGAGCAGAGACGCAACCTCGATCCCCAAATCTCTCAGCTACCGTCTCGCAATGTACGGATCGGTGACCCACCTGGCCACACTCGAAACATTGACTAACGGTGAACGACAATTCTTCGCAGTATGGCCCGCTCGACTACGCTTATAACATATCTTCAAGTGCTCACATTACTCACCGCAGGGTACTACTCCTCCGATCACGCGATCTAGGAACCATATTGGGATGACGAGACGAAGTCCCAACCTCAAGGGGCCCACTCGATTTCCTGAAAAGTTCCCAACGGTTTTCTCGTTTCTTCGAGTCGACATACTCTGGCCGATAACTGATAGCTCGTAGGCTAACGCCCTATTTTGATAATCTCTCAAGGAAGTACAAGCGAGACTCGCCATGTATCGCGAATCTCCGCTTCATCCGCCTACTAAAATGACAAATCTTGTCCTCCTCTCCCTTACTTGATTCTCGCACATAGCCGAGCCGTTTGCTAAAATCAATAATAGCTTGAGACAATGTACATCCTGCGGTTTCGCCGAAAAGAATTCATTAATCCTCTGATTTCTGATCGGTTCGGACAAAACTCATCTCTCATGAATTTCTCGAACTCGCCCACGTGACAACGCGATCTCGAGGCTTAAAAGCCTCCCACCGGCTAGCGGCATCTTTGTCGAAAAGATACCGAGCTACCGACCTTACGTTCTTCTCGACAATCAACTATCTCGAAAATCTTTTCCAATCGAAAAGCCAACCATCCCAGCCCAACGCATCCGCAACACCGGCGAATCGAGGGGATTCATACGAATCACTTCTCGGCCACCGATTTGCACCAGTGTCCGGGTCACATCTGTAACACGCCGAATCGCCTGAGTCAACCGAGTCATCTGAGTGGCTACTCGCCGCAAAATAGTAGCAACACCAATACCAATACCATCACCGCGGCATGCTCGACCACGCGTCCGATCGCCACGACCACGACCTCGGCCCTCGGCATACTAAATAAGTAACCACTCGGACAACAAGGAATCATAATACATATCATATACAACAATTTCCATCGTAAAGCAACATGCATACTAAAATCATAGCAACGACGGTATCGTTCAAAGAATCTCAACGCCCGAACGATAACCAAAGACATAATCACAAAACATCATGGAATAATCACACATATACACGAACATACCAACCCAAGCTTCAATACCACACTCGCGTGTCAACACGCAAATCACCACGAGGCGATAAACAAGAAACACCAGCCACACCTCTCACGGAGGGTTAACAAAACATATGCGTGGCGAACGACTCAACGCTCACACCACCAATTCAATCACAATTCGGGTTAACACCGTAACGAAAGTTCAAAACCATACACGCATTTCCGGTCCGCAAACAGAATGATAGGTTTTAAAACAAAAACCACCTTTTGAAAACAGCTTTGGAAACAACAGTTGATCTTGAGTATCATTTTACAAAAAGTAGTACAAACACCATTATCGAGACTTTGAAAGTCATCTTGCGTTCGAACAAAAATGAGGACACCTTTCCTTTAGTGAAAAACTTTCAAAATATTCGACCCTTGGGTCTAAGCAATCGCATTTGAAAATATCTCAAAATATTTTTGGTCCTCAACCGGAAAATTTTTGAAATGTATTGCGGCATTAGAAAACACCTTGAAAACACCGCATGGAAATAATTCGTTTTAAAAGTACGTCTCGAATTTTAATTTTCTAAGATACTCAAGGTTTTCAAAATAATTCAATGAGCTAGAATGCCCAAAAATTTGTGTAATTACAAGGAACAATATAGCGCCGTGGGTCCCGCGCCGAACCCACCAGTTAAAAACCATTCACAAAAACGCCAAAAAGGCCGATGACGGTAATATTTCAAAACTCACAAAATCCATTTACAAAATACTAAATTCCGTCATAAGAATTTCGCCAAAATGATCAAGGCCATAATGCCAAAACTCGATTAAGGGAATTGGTTTTCAAATAAAACTCGCCAGAAATACCGAAATCCATTACGTAAGAACTCACGCAATGGATAAAAGAAATACGATTCGACATGCACACCCAAAGAACAATACTCATCATACGAACGAAATATGAGAGTCAACTAGTCACGTATCAAGAAATCAAAATCCATAAGAGGATCCCGTCACTTAACAAATAATCATAAAAATAGCTCGTGTCACACGAGGCTCAACACGTATAAGGGAGACTTACATCCACAGTCGCACGAAGATGATGATCGCCCACGATACTAATCACGACCAACAAACTCGGGCGACGCGTCGCGACACGACTTAGTCGACAAAATCCGACGAGACAAAGACTCAACAGACACCATCGACCCGACAACTAGGTTTCCACAACCTAAGCTCCGATACCATTTATGTAACAACCCCAATCCACTCGTGGATATTACACGCCGTAGACCCTCTCCTCGAGGATCTACCAGCCGATAACTAAAATCAAACATCTAAACATCGCCTTTAAGGCTAAAATGACTCAAGAGACCGACTTGGTCTTTCAATAATAACATACAACTCATTCCCAAACACATACCCACGCAGGGGTCAAAATAAAATAAACTCCCGTACAACGGGAAAAGATACCGCAGCTGAAAAGAAAATACAATCGACCAATACGACATCAACGGAACCTCGTGTGATTAGTATCGTTCATCTTTCATCATCCTTCGTGCCGACTCGTGCTATGCTCCAAAACCCGAATGCAAAAATAGACATCCACCCCCGAATACTGGGGTTAGCAAACTCCACTGTTTTGCTAGTGCAAGTACAAGTGCAAAAATACGAGCCATACAATACAAGTTCCAAGAACAATAATAATCAGAAATCCTCAAAGGTTCAAACGTAAGGAAAAGTACTTCCCGAGGCAAGAGTTTGGGTAAACATTTCCAAAACTGAAAGATCGCAAATAAGGGACACAATTTACAAAACAGTTTAAAATGCCGCGAGAGTTTTAATAGAAAACAATTTAGGATTATAAAATCCTTCTCTTTCCAAAATCAATAGGGTCACACCCAAATGTTTTGTTTTCGCAAATAGGAAACCACCAATAATTTACAGGGTCAAAGCCCAACATCACGTGTCCTCAACGGACGAAAAATCAACGGAACATAATCTCGCACGCGCATCGCCTAGGACCGGGACGATACCACCGACATCCCACTCGAGGCCTCGAAGGACCCTCCCGAGCTGGCTAGCGAAACAAATCACACACATCTCACGGTTGGATCAATCGCTTGTTGCATCCTGGCCACATGATCACATGCCATGTGCCACCGTAGATTATCTCAGGCTCCCACGGTTGGATCAATCACTTGTTGCATCCTGGCCACATGATCACATGCCATGTGCCACCGTAGATTATCTCAGGCTCCCACGGTTGGATCAATCACTTGTTGCATCCTGGCCACATGATCACATGCCATGTGCCACCGTAGACCTTCAACCATATCCACACATTCACACAAATAACATATCACATCAAGGATATTCAAACAATTCGCCCAGAGGCATCAAACACTTAGCAAAACACCACGTCAATCCACAACGCACCGAAATGACATAATATACGTCCACACACAATACTAAGTGCAACATGAACACCAAGCATATACATAGAATTCACATAGTTATTCTCGAACCACACCAATCACAAATCACACACGGTTTTGAAAGAGGCCTTTAACGAGGCTAACCAAATCTTTTGAAAACTCATTTCAAACAAACAAACAAACCAAGACGATCACCAATCATCATATCCGCGAAACAAGAAAAATATGGACAAGGTACTTGCCTCAAATCGCACGCAAGTATTCCACGAACACGGCTCAACCGAAAGCTTCAAACGCCCGATGTTTTCGAAAAGGAAAACGACAACGAACTAAGGGTTCAAATTTGTTTCTTCGCTATAAACTCGACCCTAACAACATATAATCCATAAATCAACAATCATACGAGGAAGGATAATCGTAGAACGCCCGAAAACCCTCTATGACATTCTACCGACACCTTCAAGGCGTCGGTCAAGAACTCAACTCAAACAACGAATCGATACGATCCAACCATGGAATAACAAGGGAAATGATATAATACATCTAAATAATCATCAATCCATCAACAAAACGGAAAGAATCGGACAAAACCCCAAAATCCCCAATTATCCAAAAAGGTAGGGTTTCAAGAGATATTACCTTGAGTGATTCAAGCATTAAGATCCGTAGAACACGCGTTAGATTGATTATCCGAGCCTCACAACCGAAAAGAAATGATGAAAATCGACCCCGGATGAAGAACTCTCTCCTCTCTATGTCTCTCTCTCGCGACGCCGTGCAAAATGGGGAAGGAAAATGAGCGGTTCGCTCAAAACAACACATTTATAGGTAACGCAGAACCTATCGGCCGCCTATCGGCCGATAAAGTTCACCGATAGCCATATTAATGCCGACAAGAGGGTCTATCGACCCCCTTATCGGCCGAAAGGCTACCGGAAGTTCAAGGTGAAGAAATTTACATATCGGCCGGCCTATCGGCCGATAGGCCCAACCGATACCCATACGTAATGCCGGCGGAGAGTCTATCGCCCCCTATCGGCCGAAAGGCTCCCGGGAGTGCTCGCCAAAATCCGAAACGACCATAACTCTCTCGTCCTGACTCATTGACTCACCGTTTGAACCATTGGAAAGCTAATTCGATGTTCTATAATATTGCAAGATTTATAATTTTTGGAGTCACCAAAAATTAATGATGATCTAACAAAGTCGAACTCATACTTAGAAAAGTCGTTTAGTAATCCCAATTCAACAAAACGACACCGAAACCCGAACACGAATACGAACCAAGATACGGTTACGAAGTACTCACAAAGACGAATCTAAGAGCTAGTAGGACACACAATTCCGACCACCCGAAGGCTCGAAATTGACAACGGAAGGTAATTACCCCAAACTTTGGGAAATTACGAAAATGGCCCAAATGCCCGAAAATCACCATACGTGATCGAATAACCAAACCGGTTCACAACACGTCTAACAAAGTTAAACGGACTTATGGGAAACTCAAACAATAGCTGGTCGAGATTCGCAAGAATCGAACTCAAGTGCGAAAAGTCGCTAAAAGCACAGAACTCAACGAAACGACACCGAAACGAACTCGGATGTCAAAAAGTGTAGAATTAATCATTCTCGAATGACGAAACGAACATGAGCGAAGTCGTCAAAAGCAGACTTCCGCCGAAAAAAGAAATTACCGGAATCGAAAATTGCGGATATTACATTCTACCCTCCTTAAAAGAAGTTTCGTCTCGAAACTTAAAACAAGTAGGAGAAGAAATATTCCGCCAGAAAACTCAACGAGATACACTGAATGCGTAACTAACGCCCAACGGCGAAATGTTACAAACAACGCAAAGGAGTATACGGCGTGAAAACACGCTCCACGGCGACCAACACAACGTCGCCGTTAGGGATATAATAAAACCAACAAATGACAAGCGTCATCAAATGGATAATACAATCAAGTCAATGATCCAAACAATCACAAAACACAAATTACTTGTTACAAGAAAACACGCAATGAGAAAACAGAGAATAAACACAAAACGATCCACAAGGGTAATTATAAATAATTGACTACGCCGAAATCCTCAAAACCACCCTAGGCATCTCCGTGTCCTTTCGGAGCAGAGACGCAACCTCGATCCCCAAATCTCTCGCCTACCGTCTCGCAATGTACGGATCGGTGACCCACCCGCCACACTCAAACAAATTGACTAACGGTGAACGACAATTCTTCGCAGATGGCCCGCTCGACTACGCTTATAACATATCTTCGAAGTGCTCACATTACTCACTGCAGGGGTACTACTCCTCTGATCACGCGATCTAGGAACCATATTGGGATGACGAGACGAAGTCCCAACCTCAAGGGGCCCACTCCCCTGATTTCCTGAAAAGTTCCCAACGGTTTTCTGCTTCTTCGAGTCAGACATACTCTCGGTCGATAAACTGGATAGCTCGTAGGCTAACGCCCTATTTTGATAATCTCTCAAGGAAGTACAAGCGAGACCTGCCATGTACTGGCGAATCTCCGGCTTCATCCGCCTACTAAAATGACAAATCTTGTCCTCCTCTGTCCTTACTTGATTCTGCACATAGCCGAGCTGTTTGCTAAAATCAATAATAGCTTGAGACAGCGGTACATCCTGCGGTTTCGCCGAAAAGAATTCATTAATCCTCTGATTTCTGATCGGTTCCGGACAAAACTCATCTCTCATGAATTTCTGGAACTCTGCCCACGTGACAACGCGATCTCGAGGCTTAAAAGCCTCCCACCAGCTAGCGGCATCTTTGTCGAAAAGATACTGAGCTACCGGGACCTTACGTTCTTCCGGACAATCAACTATCTCAAAATCTTTTCCAACCGAAAAGCCAACCATCCTGCCCAACGCATCCGCAACACCGCGACCGAGGGGATTCATACGAATCACTTCTCGGCCACCGATTTGCACTGTGTCCGGGTCACATCTGTAACACGCCGAATCGCCCGAGTCAATCGAGTCATCCGAGTGGCTACTCGCAAAATAGTAGCAACACCAATACCAATACCATCACCGCGGCATGCTCTCGACCACGCGTCCGATCGCCACGACCACGACCTCGGCCCCTCGGCATACTAAATAAGTAACCACTCAGCACAACAAGGAATCATAATACATATCATATACAACAATTTCCATCGTAAAGCAACATGCATACTAAAATCATAGCAACGACGGTATCGTTCAGCAATCTCAACGGCCCGAACGATAACCAGCACATAATCACAAAACATCATGGAATAATCACACATATACACGAACATACCAACCCAAGCTTCAACAGCTCACACTCGCGTGTCAACACGCAAATCACCACGAGGCGATAAACAAGAACACCAGCCACACCTCTCACAGAGGGTTAACAAAACATATGCGTGGCGAACGACTCAACGTTCACACCACCAATTCAATCACAATTCGGGGTTAACACCGTAACGAAAGTTCGAAAACCATACACGCATTTCCGGTCCGCAAACAGGAATGATAGGTTTTAAAAACAAAGAAGCGGAGAACGGATGAATGTACGGTCCGAACTTCCTTCAACGACTCGATCCTAACACATCGAAATAAGGAATCAAAACACGACACCACGGAAATGGAAGGATTCCCTTCCAATTCTACTCTTAGGGACAAACTATCAAACACTACAAAGGCGGAGTTGTTCATACTCAAATCAATAGGTGGGAACTCAAACAAAATCCGTAGACTTCAATAAAAACAAGGGATTTTGGTTTCACAATCATAATCTGACCCAATTCAAGGTTTAAAACGGACTAGAATGACGAGATCTAAACAAAACCCTCAAAATTCCAAAAACTAGGGATTGAACAATCTTACCTTGATTTGGATGATACACTGGATGAAATCTTGTTAGATTGAGCTTAGGAACACGAAAATGTTGTTGGATGGTGAAAACTGGTCGAAAACCACGTCTAACTACACTCCAAATCGCCCACCAAGGGAAGAGGAAGATGTGAAAATGACGTTCGAACTCGCCCCATATATATATACTGGGAGGCATTAGCGCACGCTACGGCTACGAGCTTAGCGTGCGCTAACGAGCCGAGGGCGGTGCACTCAAGAAAAAGGCGCCCGTAACTTTCGCTGCATCTTAGCGTCGCTGAATTATCTGTTAGCGTGCGCTATCGATTGCTACTAGCGCGCGCTAACTCCATACAGTAGCGTGCGCTACTTGCAAGTACCTGCAGCCCAGAAACGTTTCTGTCCTCACTGACCTGACATCCTAGCGCACGCTATCATACAAGTAACGTGCGCTAGTAAGTCGAAATAACGTACGTTAGTCCGTCCATAGCGTACGCTAACGCCTCATTCCAGAGTCCAGAAAGCTTACTGTCCAGCGGGCCTAACACACGCTATTGCACAAGAGTAGCGTGCGCTACTCGACCCTGGTTAGCGTGCGCTAGACATACAGTCTTAGCGTGCGCTAACTGCTATTTTCCAAATCTAAATTCGCAAGAAATCCGGCTAAAACGAGCACAATCCGAGAATCACAGAACCCAACAATAATCAGCCATGAATATGCCAAGGTCAATCATCGATATATATACGGTCCAAATAACCACAATACCACAAAATACATCCAAAATAACACTCATAAAATACACGGGTATTACAACCCGGCCACACACACTGTTCGTACACATCATGTACCGAACTCCGGAGGCCTCAACGGACCCTACCCGGCCACAACATCGTTCGTACACATCATGTATCGAACTCCAGAGGCCTCGTCAGACCCTACCTGGAGCACACACCTTGTCCGTACACGTCATGTACCGGACTCCAGAGGCCTCGTCAGACCCTACCTGGATCACACACTTTGTTCGTACACATCATGTACCGAACTCCAGAGGCCTCGTCAGACCCTACCTCGAACACACACACATCGACACGACACAATTCATAATCATTAAATGTCAAGCCATTCCACATTACACTGAAATGTTCAATCTGTTAGGAGTATGCCCTCGAATGCCACTCAGAGGATGTTGAGTGAGGGCATTGCACTTGTAATTATGTAAACCATTTATATAAGGCAAATGATTGTTTCTTTATTTACTGGTAGTTACTGGCATTCCTAACTCGTAAATAAACATATAGAAACAAGTCCGTGTATTTGAGAGCAAAACGTTCCACTCCTTATTGGATAAGGGGGTAGGCACTGGAAAGGTTTATAGCTCAAATACTTAATCGTTCGCAAGTCAATGAAATTTGACTGGGCGTTAAGTTTATGTGAAGACTTGTATGACGTGTTCTTTGACATGGAGAGTGCCTGTCAAACGCTATTGGTTAGTGGGAGCACACGTTATAGGTATGCTAATTGGATTAGTATACTCGAACCGATTCACCCTCGATTCGTCACACGGATTTCACTCCGGGACAGTCAATGACGGAATCGAAAGGTTGCGATAGGTATTCGTGAACCTTCGACTTGAGGATTTAGTAGGGATGTGCTTGTGACGTCAAGATTTTCATTAGAGTAGTTAGACCCTATAAACCGGAAGGCGGGGGTCAACCTCGACGTGCATCTTGATGGGCAAGTAGCAGGTCCTACTGAATACCAAGATAGAATTCTTTCTCCTGTTAGTGAACGGGTTATATGTCCTATGCGGTTATTGGCAGATGAGATCATAAGTCTTTGGCCAAAGCATTGGAGCTAGCTGTATTAGATACACGAGAGCTCGATGATCTCGATTTGCATTAACGCATGCATAGCGTCAAGTACAGATAGGGTTTGACTGACCGTGACCCTATAACTTGATCGGGACATTTGAAAGAAGGGTTTATACGTTTACTGGTATTCACGACAGAATGGTTCTTGAATGATCCCAATCATTCGTTCTCAGTCGGGGTACAGTGTAGGCCACCAGGCTGGCTAGGTGGTGCTACTACTCTTTGGTTCCTCCCATTGCTGACTGAGACGGACCTACGGAGTCGCGCTTTAGGATTGACGACGGAATGAATCGAGCTTAATCTCTCATTATAAATATTAGATATTGGATATCTAATTTGGGACATTGGATGTCTAAATCGATTTATTAGATAAATTGATTTACGGCCAAATGAATTAAATATAGTACTCGGTGATTAATTTAATTCATGAATATAATTATTTCTTGGAGAAATTAATTATGTTATTATGTATTTGATATGATTAATTAATTGGATTAATTAATCAATATAAATACATCGGAACGGAATCGGAGTTTATCTGTTTGGACTCACGGGAGTCCGAAACGGACCGAACTCGCCCGACTCCTTCTAGATGGCCACCCCTCTTTCCTTCCCTTTTCCTTGGTCATAGTCTCCACATGTTGGTGGAAGACTTATGTTCAATCAAGGGGACAAATATCACACCTTGGTGATATTGTCTAAAGTAGGAGATCTTGGGGAGTTGAATAAGAATATAAGTGGAGACAAACTCTCACTTGCTACTACAAAAAATTCCAGCCGTGAGCTTTGAAGAAGTGAGAGAGAAAATTATTTTTTCTTAGTCTTCATCTTCATCTTCTTCTTCACTTTTGTTCTTGAGTTTTCTTGGAGAAAATTCAAGATATATTAAGAGAGATATATTATACACTTAGAGTGTAATAACAAAAGCTTCACCACTTGATTCTAGCCGTAACCTTAGAGGTTAATCGAGTGTTGTTGTTCCGGTCATTTTTCCGGCGCGTGGCAAGTAGAGACGCGGTGTTTTCGGCGTTGGATCGTTCAAGGGCTTGGAGCGGATTGAACTCGTAGAGATCAAACTAAAGCTTGGGGAATAGCTCAAGAGAAGGTTTCCATTTAATCAACGGACTTCGAGGGTTAGTTTCTTACGACTCTTGCTTTTCGTTTATATATTCGTATATACGTAGCTCGATCGATCCTCGCAGGGATTCGGATCGAATTAATTTTCGTTTTACCGCTTCCGCTGGGCCTTCGTTTTAGGCACCGAATCCCAACAGTGGTATCAGAGCGTAGGTCTTGCGATCGTATATACGATATTGGCATTTGGAATGCTTGATTAGATGGTGAATGATTTGGAATCATTTTAGTCATAATCGTGGTATATATTTTTACGTTCGTTGTAGTTATATTTTTCGTAAGTTTATGTCTAAATATAAATCTTAATTTCTTGGAAATATGATTTATATTGAAGATATGAATGTTGAAAAATATTGATATTGGATATCCGGTCGAAAATCGAGCTCCGAATCGTCGTCGGACGACTTTTCGGACAAAGGCGAGAAGTCGCCAGGTGACTCGGCCGTGTCCGTGACACGGGCCGTGTCGGCGATCCCAGCCATCGCCAGCACCCGACCGTGTCGAGACACGGGCCGTGCTGGCCGGAAATGCCGAGCGTGACTCGGCCATGCCAGCCGGGCGGCCTAAGGCTGCCGGCAGTGACTCGGCCATGGCAGGCCATTTTCGCCCCGGCTCGATTTTTTCGTGTATTCTTGAAAATTAATCTCCCGCATGTTAAATTGGATTTAATATGATTAAAATGATTTATGGTATTTCATTTTATAAGGGAAATTTGATTAATTGGAATATGTTGCTGCCCAAAATATTTATCCGAAGATTAATACTGCTGGAAGACGGACAACAAACAAATGCGGGAGCACTTCCGAGAGAAGGTAAATAATACAAGATTTGCCGGGTTTGTTAGGCCCGGGCTTGAATGCTCTCGCGAGATGTTATTAATACAAATATTCGTGGATACAAGTATTAATTAGAGAAATCTAAATACAATGAGTGTAAAAAGACTCTGTTGATCCGGCTCTTGAGCGAAGCTAGGTGTTCTTCGTCCCGCCGGTGATCTGCTCGAGGAGAAAAGGCCGGGAGAAGTAAGACCGAAAGAAAGCTGTTGCCAAGAGTTGGATGTTTGCCAAGTGCAAGTAATTTGCTTCTGTATTGATTGCTTGAATCGTGAGGTTGCAGAAGGAAACTCTAGGCCAGATACAAGTGCAGGCTGCCTTGCTTAAATAGGGACAGCCGGGTCCTGTCCTTTTGCTGCCGATCGCCTGCCGGCCATTTTAATATTCCGCCGATCGTCTGCCGGCCAATACTTTAATGGGGCGATCTCACGGGTCAAAGCTAAAGTCCAAATAAGATCTTGTTTGTCGGGCTAAAGTCCAAGGAAGAGGTGGCCCGGCAGGCGGTCGAATAAGGAGCCATCACGTGTCCGAGTCGGGCCAACATATGGCCCTACCGACAAGCTTTCGGCGGCCTGTCGGCTGGTGGAGGGAATCTGTCAGATTGTGGTCAATGGCCCGGGATTCGCGGATCTTGTCCCGGCCTTTGCACGTGGGGCCAGTCTTGAGGCTCGGCCATTGCCGACTGGATGTCCGTCGGTGGTGATCGACCTGGATGGTCTTCGGAGGTCGTCATCGGCCAGTGGATGGCGGTCGCCAAGGGTCGGTCGCCATGGGTAGGTCGTCAGGTGCCGAGAGACGGTCGATCGCCAAGGGTCGGTCGCCGAGTACTGAGAGGCGATCGCCTTGATGTCGATCGCTCGGCACCGGGATTCGCCCTGGGCCCTTCGGTTGGCCAGTCTAGCATGTCCACTGGGCTAAGGCTCGGTCGCCTGGTCGCCGATCGGCAGGCTTGCCTTGGTCGCTCGGCAGTGACTCGGTCGCTCGGCCTGTAAGTCGGTCGCTCGGCCTCGGAGGCGATCGCCGGTCGGAAGGTGTTAAATCTTGACACAACAATTGCCCCCCAGCTTGCTCCTATGTTGAAGACATGGGGCGAGGTGGTTCTTGCTGGTGATCGCGTCTGGATGAGGACGGGCGATCTGAGCCGACTTAGGACTCGGACTTGGGCTTAATCATGGTCGATTGGCTTAGCTATCTTTCGGTCTTGTACCTGCAAAAAACAACATTGGCCGATCCCCCACGGAAACTTGGTGGTTTCGCTTGCTTGAGGAATCGTGCACAGTCGCGGAGATCGATGGACCGACCCCATGACCGTGTCTTGGTGCACAAAGACAATGAGTGCCTCGTGGCTCACTTTATTATGAGGGTCCTCTGTTAGGCTGCGCCTCGCCTTGTTTTTAAACGAAAGGCGTGCGGTCTCGGTCTAGAGGAGTCCTTGCGCGGGGCAGCGTCGGATGAATCAACTCCACGCCCGCGGCTTGTTAGCTCTGCTTCCACCTCGGCCAGCCATGGAGATGGCCGACCTCGACGGTGTACGTTGAGACGGGGTTGTGGAATGAGTCCACTGATTAATTTTGGAGGGCCCTCCGACTACGCCGGCCTCGTATTTAAACGAAGGCGGGCGATCTCGGCCGAAAGGGACCTTGCATGGCCGGGCGCCGGTTCCATCGATCGCCAGGCCATGGCTTTATGATGCGCGGTGGAGGCGATCTTAGGCCTTAGTCCTTCATGTTATATGCCGGATCAGATGGCGATCGTGTCCACCGGGTTGCTGATGATGTTGCGATCTGCCGGAAGACTGGCGATCGTCGCTCGGCGGCCGATCGCTTTATTCTTAGGTCGAAATTGGCGATCGGGCGGCGGCTAGTCGCTCATGTTAGAATGGACTGTAGGCGGTGATCGAGTCCTCCGGCTCTGCTGGGTAGTAGCGATCGTGCTGGGAGACTGGAGGTCGTCGCGCGGGTGCCGATCGTTCTACTCCTAGGCCAAGAAGAAGCCTTTGCACAGACAGAAGTCTGCGGCTCCGGCCGGAAGGCTGCGTAGGTCGTCGGTAGGGTCTTCGTGAGATGCTGAACATAGGCGAAGCCCTGAAAACCTCTTAGGACCGCGTAGAGGGCGGTCTCATCGCTTACGGGCTCGCCGTTGAGGATGATCATGTCAACCCGGTCGATGTAGTCCGAGTCGGACTCCTGTTCTCCTTGCCTGATCCGCCACATGCGATGGGGACCTTCTGGCCGAGCGGCCCTGGTGGCGAAGTATTCCGTGAAGACGTGCGCCAGCTCGTTAAAGGAGCCTATGGACCGAGGTGGCAATGAGGTGTACCACCGGTGGGCGAGGTCGTCTAGTGTCGAGGGAACATTCGGCACTGGTCGCGTCCGATGCCCCACACCCGGTCATGTAGATGTTGAACTTGTGCAGTGTGCCTGGGGTCCGATCGCCCTTGGTACACGGGTGTCTTAGGAGGGGCGATCGTGTGCCGCACCGGCGAGCTCGATATCGATCGCGAGCGGCTCGCTCGGCGGGCGATCGTCTGGTGGCGCTTGCCCCGGATTGCAGGAGCGCCTTCATGTCGTCAATCTGACGTTGCATTGCGGCGATCGCCGCGGCTCGGCCGCTTGCGGATCGGCTTTGGGAGCGGGGCCGAGGCGATCGTGTACCGATCTCGGACCCGCTCGCCGACCTCGGGAATTTTGCGGCGGGAGCCAGCGGCCGGATCGCCTCGTGGGAGCCGGGTAGGCCGAGCTCGGTGACGGACACCAACTCCGCTGTCTCGTAGCCGGGCCGACCGCCGGCCGCCGGGTTGGGTCGGCCGCCAGCGATCGAAGACGGACGGCCCCCGGCCGAGCGCCTCTTCTTGCGGGCGAGAGCCTCCTCGGCACTTGTTCGGCCAAGAGTGCCTTAAGCTTCCGCTTGAACTTCCGGCGAGAGACCGGGCGGCACTGGAGGCGCGTCGAGCACTCTGTCGCTCCCTGAAGGACGGCCAGGCCCCTTCGATCTGTTCCTTGGTTTGGAACCGGCCGAGCGAGAGGCTCGGGCCGCCTTCCGGACGTGGTCGAGCGCCTCCGGCCGCGGCTACCTTCCACCATCGGCCGGCTCGGGTGGGACCAGGCCCAGGGTCTGTCCAGGCCAAGCTTTCTTCGGCGGATGCGGAAGACATGATTTCAAGGATTTCTTTGAAGTGCGGTGAGTGTCACTTCAAGTATACGCCCGAGAACAGTGAGTGTTCTTCGGGACGGTAGGTATAAAAATCGAGGTTGGATCCTCCTTCTAGCGCCAATTGTTCTTTGCCCAAAATATTTATCCGAAGATTAATACTTTGGAAGACGGACAACAAACAAATGCGGGAGCACTTCCGAGAGAAGGTAAATAATACAAGATTTGCCGGGTTTGTTAGGCCCGGGCTTGAATGCTCTCGCGAGATGTTATTAATACAAATATTCGTGGATACAAGTATTAATTAGAGAAATCTAAATACAATGAGTGTAAAAAGACTCGTTGATCCGGCTCTTGAGCGAAGCTAGGAGTTCTACGTCCCGCCAGTCATCAGCTCTAGGAGAAAAGGCCGGGACAAGTAAGAACGAAAGAAAGTCATTGCAAGAGTTGGATGTTTGCCAAGTGCAAGTAATTTGCTTCGTATTGATTGCTTGAATCGTGAGGTTGCGTAAGGAAACTCTAGGCCAGATACAAGTGCAGTCGCCTTGCTTAAATAGGGCAATGTCTGTCCTTTTTCTTGCCGATCGCTGCCGGCCATTTTAATATTCCGCCGATCGTCTGCCGGCCAATACTTTAATGGGGCGATCTCCTGGGCTGTCAGGCTAAAGTCCAAATAAGATGCTGGCTGTCGGGCTAAAGTCCAAGGAAGAGGCTGGCCCAGCTTGGGCGGTCGAATAAGGAGCCATCACGTGTCCGGAGTCAGTCAACATGTTGCCCTACCGACAAGCTTTCGGCGGCCTGTCTACCGTGGAGGGAATCTGTCAGATTGTGGTCAATGGCCCGGGATTCGCGGATCTTGTCCCGGCCTTTGCACGTGGGGCCAGTCTTGAGGCTCGGCCATTGCCGACTGGATGTCCGTCGGTGGTGATCGACCTGGATGGTCTTCGGAGGTCGTCATCGGCCAGTGGATGGCGGTCGCCAAGGGTCGGTCGCCATGGGTAGGTCGTCAGGTGCCGAGAGACGGTCGATCGCCAAGGGTCGGTCGCCGAGTACTAAGAGGCGATCGCCTTGATGTCGATCGCTCGGCACCGGGATTCGCCCTGGGCCCTTCGGTTGGCCAGTCTAGCATGTCCACTGGGCTAAGGCTCGGTCGCCTGGTCGCCGATCGGCAGGCTTGCCTTGGTCGCTCGGCAGTGACTCGGTCGCTCGGCCTGTAAGTCGGTCGCTCGGCCTCGGAGGCGATCGCCGGTCGGAAGGTGTTAAATCTTGACACAACAGAATATTTATGGTCGACCGAATTATTTTGAACGTTATTATATTACCGATTGTGTGAATCGATTGGATCGGTTCGTATTGTTGATTGGATCAATGTATCTCTACGCTTTCCATTTATTTAGTATTTATTGAATGAATGCTTTTGAATGGGGATGTGGTTCGTGGACTTAGTTTTTGAATCGTTCGTTTTATTCGATTGGGTTGTTAAGGCCGTTTTGAGCCTATTTATTTTACTAGAAATGTTTGTATCTAGGATGCAATTTTCGATGTAAAATTTATATGTGATGACGAAGACCGGAGGAAAATCCATTTCGAGAAGACGAAGATTCAAGACGAAGACTTGTAATTAGATTACGAAGTTTTTGTTTTCTAGGAACGGTCCATGAACCACATGTTGGTAGCAACTAGGTTGTGAATGGTTGTTTCATATTGTATGAATGCCACAAACGCGCTAATATGATTAATGTGCAAAAGTGTAACGTTAATCGCGAAAATTCTCCCACGATAAATTATTAAGTTTATAAGGTTTCAAGGTTTTCCTTCCCTCCATCGAGTTTTCGGGAAATTGAAATCCAAACCGGATGTGCTATGCTTACGAGTTATCGGGGTAGTCGTTCGGGGAGGACGGTGTAACACCCCAAACTAGGCGGATATTACAGTGCCGTAGATCCCCAACTGGGACCCACCAGGCAAATGAAAATGAATGAATTACACAAGATAAATGTAGTACCGAACTACATTACAACAATAATTACTCCGATGAGGAGTTTAGTTACAACACACCAGACAATATCAATACTAGTGTATTTAATATGAAGATAAAATACACAACACCGAATGAAACGGAGTATTCAAATGAAAGTCTCAGCGGAAAATAAAGGACAATAACATGAATAAGTGAAAGATCGGGGCCCCTACTAGTATCACTAGGACTCCTCGACATCAACATGCTATTCCGTGCGTTTGCCTTGCCATGACACGAAAAACAAAATCCCGGGTCGATTAAACAGAACAACAATCCTCAAGGGTTGAAAATACACAAACATGATTTAATCAAGTTATGAATTATCCTTAGTTATGAATTACGCCAAGAGGGGTATCATAGTACGCCCGTAGTGTTCTCGTGCAAGTGTACAAGACGAATGACCGACACACCCGTCCTTGTACCTAATTAGTCTCACGGAGGTAACTGCTACCGTGTGCACACCCAATGTATCACTCCCAATACATGGCCATAACGTGCCCGACTAAAAATTCCACACATCCGCACCCGCCACGCAATATGAACCTGAAGGTCATATGAACGAGAATGACCGTAATGAATATCAATGAATAAATAATAATCGACAAAATCAAGAATGACTCACCGAGATGAGAGTAATAATGAAATGAATGATAGCTCAACGAAAAGATTGGAACCGCTGCTCCTTATGATCAAGTGATTAATTGACAATAACAAGTTTTAATATGATTAATACAATGATGAATGAGTTATGATTATGAATGATCAACAACAAAAGGTATGAATATCCTTTTAACCGAGTAAGAATTAACTTACTAAATACCGATGAAGAAAGTCCTTCCACGAACAAATGTCCTAAATGAAGTGTCGGTCGCACGAACAACCTTAATTCAATACAATTACCGACAATCTGATCAATATACGAATCAAACACGAATATAACGAACTCAAAACGTCGATACGATAAAACTAAGTCCATTGAGGCATTAAAAACAAACACGCTATGCCCAAACTCCGATTGTTTACAATCAAACTTCAATATACCAATATCAAATCCCCCAAGAAGTGTTTCAAACCAACAAAACATCTCCAATACGATCAATAATCCGCTATGAATATCCAAAAATGTGATTATAACAACAATTAGTCGAAAATCCCCAATTCCGACTCGATATTCAAGGTGTTCTTGAATAATCCCTCAATAATCCAATGAATCCTTATACAAACTCATAATCATATACATATCCCTTCATATAGCATGATTATAACGTCCAAAACATCATATCTCAACACAAAATCGAAGTCCAAAGTGTTGAAAGAATTACCTCTTGAAGATACAAGTACTTTAATCCGAAGAACACGCGTTAGATTGATTATCCGGGCTTCACGATCGAAAGGAGATGAAGAAAATCAAACACCGAAATGATTTGTGAAGGAAAAACCGTCCCTCAAGCCTTCTCTCTCGGTTTAAGGTGAAGAAAAGGAAGAAAAATGGGCTGAAATGCTGAAAAAATGAATTTATAGGGGTTGACTACCCTGCCGGACACGGCCCGTGCCGATCGGCACGGTCGTGTCGCACAGCTGGCCGACAGGGACTCGACCGTGTCCTGCTTGACACGGTCGCGGCGCGGAGGGCCTTCCGACAGTGACCCGTCCGACAGCGACTCGGCATGACTCGATCGCGCTGCATTTACACGGCCGGGCGGCCGGGCGCATTTACGATTCTCGCTTATCCTAAGGGTTCGACTCGCCGCGCTGCACGACACACGGTCGGGTCCTGAGGCGTACACCTCGGCATTTTCTCGGGCGAGTACGCACGGCCGTGTCGGACGACACGGCCGAGTTCGTTCGGCGTGATCGCCAACACCGAAAAAATGAGCGGTTGAGCTAAAACGACCATAACTCTCTCGTCCGGACTCCGATTGACTCACCGCTTGAACCATTGGAAAGCTAACTCGATGCTCTATAATATTGCAAGATTTAGAATTTTTGGAGTTACCAAAAATTAAAGGTGATCTAACAAAGTCGAACTCATATGAGGAAAGTTGAAACAATGAACAATAACGATACACAACTCGAAGTTTCTACGAACGGTGAACACGGGTGAATGAACATGATTGATGAATGATTATAAATGAGTGAAAATCCACTGAGTGACAATCACCGAATGAAATTACTGAATGATAATGACTGAATTAGAACCGGGTATTACATACACCCCCCCTTAAAAGAGTTTCGTCCCCGAAACTAAGGGTCAAACAACTCGGGATAACTCTCCCGCATACTATCCTCGGTTTCCAAAGTAGCCTCTTCGACTCAATGTCTGGACCACTGAATCTTGACTAAAGGAATCGACTTATTTCTCAACTGTTTGATTCGCCGCTCCAACACTCGTATAGGACGCTCCTCGTACGAATGCTCATCCGCGATCTCGATTTCGTCGAACTGAAGTATGTGACTCGGGTCGGCAACAAACTTCCGCAACTGAGAGACATGAAACACATTATGAATTCGGCTCAAAGCCGGAGGTAAAGCCAATCGATAAGCTAACACGCCTACTCGATCCAAAATTTCAAACGGTTCAATGAATTTTGGGCTCAACTTCCCCCGTTTTCCGAAACGGACAATACCTCGACTTTGGAATACCTTGACCAAAACATGGTCACCCGTCTCGAACTCTAGTGGTCGACGACGATTATCTGCATATGATTTGGCCGACTGAGTCACAACATACGACTCTTGATCAAAGCTACCTTCTCCCGGGCGGCTATAAGCATATCGGGCTCGGTGCCGATTGATTCTGACAAGTCATCCCAACACAAAGGAGATCGACAACGACGACCGTACCAGGCCTCGTAAGGTGCTATCTTCATGGAAGCATGCCAACTATTATTATACGTGAACTCGATCAATGGTAGTTGGGCTTCCCAATCGTCCTTCCAATCGAGGACGCATGCCCTCAACATGTCCTCTAATGTCTGAATAGTTCCCTCTGATTGTCCGTCGGACTGAGGATGAAAGGCAGTACTGAGATTGAGCTGAGTTCCCATAGCACGATGAACTGATTTCCAAAAATGAGACACAAATCGACCGTCACGATCGGAAATGATACTCTTAGGAGTATCCTGCAATCTCACTATCTCCTTGATGAATAACTGGGCAAGTCTCTTGGGACCCCAAGTATCCTTAATCTCAAGAAAATGAGCTGATTTAGTTAAGCGGTCCACAATCACCCAGATCGTATTCATGCCACGACAACTCGTCGGAAATTCGTGATGAAATCCATAGAAATGTCTTCCCACTTCCAATCCGGAATAGGGAGAGGTTTCAGCATACCCACGGCCGATGTTCAATCTTAACTTGTTGACAGTTAAGCATCTCAAACAATTTCGTGACTTCGCTTTATATTACTCCACCAAGAATTTTGTTTCAAGTCCTTGTACATCTTGGCCGACCCCGGATGAACAATAAGGGGTAGCATGAGCTTCTCTCAAAATCGAGTTTTTCAACTCGTCATTCGCGCACGCACAACCGGTTCTTAAATCTTAAAAGTCCATCCTCGTGGATCACGAATCCAGGGGTTTTCCCCTGAGCCACATCCTCACGAATGCGCAACAATGCCGGGTCCGAACCCCGATTCTCCCCGATTGCATCCTCAAGAGATGGTGAAATCTCTAACATACAAAGCCGTCTCGACTCGCCGGCTGCACTCGATCTCGGGTCTAAGGAATTCCTGTTGGAGCTCCTTCCAATTGTTAAACGATCAAGCATCCGCTCCCGAATGCACTTACGACTCAAGGCATCGGCGACAACATTCGCCTTCCCCGGGTGGTAAAGGATCTCGATATCATAATCTTTGATTAATTCCAACCACCGTCTCTGTCGCATATTTAACTCCTTCTGAGTAAATATATACTTTAAACTATTATGATCGGTGAATATCTGACAGGTATCGCCATAAAGATAATGACGCCAAATCTTCAAAACGAACACCACGGCTGCTAGCTCCAGATCGTGGGTTGGATAATTGACCAACTATTTCGAGGAAACATCGGATTTACTTAATATCTTTCGGAGGTTGCCAATCTCGGATAGTCTCCATCTTCTGAGGGTCGACACGAACTCTGTCAGATGAAATTACATGCCCGAGAAATTCACTTCGGACCTCCAGAACTCACATTTGGAAAACTTTCCATAAAGTTGCTCTCGTCTCAACACGTCGAGAACCTGATGAGGATGAACCTCGTGTTCCTCTCGATCACGAGACTCAATCAAAATGTCATCGATGGAGACAACAACAAACTGATCCAAAAAGTCGATGAAAACCCGATTCATTAACTCCATGAATACCGCAGGTGTAATAGTTAGTCCGAACGGCATAACTACGAACTCATAATGACCATAGCGTGTACGAAACGCTGTCCTCGCGATATCCGATTCTCGAATTCCCAACTGGTGATATCCAGATCTTAAGTCGATCTTGGAAAATACTGAAGCTCCCTGAAGTTGATCTAAAAGATCATCAATACGGGGTAAAGGATACTACTCTTGATCATCACCCTGTTCAACTCCTGGTAATTAATACACACACGAGACGAGCCATCCTTCTCCTTGACAGATCACACTAGTGCTCCTCACGGGGACGCAATCGGTCGGAGATGACCTTTCTCGAACTATTCCTCAAGTGGAATCTTCAACTCCTGCATTCTGGTCGGGGCCATCCGATACGGTGTCTTCGATAAAGGGGACGTACCGGCTCCAACTCACTCCTGAATTCCCTTACTCTATATGAAGGCAACCAGATAACTTGTCTGGAAATACATCGTCAATCGATGACAATGATACCACGAATGATTGAACGTTTCGATTGCCCTAGAATGGTCAATCGATAAAAAGAGATACCAATAATGATTGAACAACTCAATTGCCTTAGAAAGGCCAATCGATGAAGATGATACAATGAATGTTTGAATAACTCGATTGCCCTAGAAAGGCCAATCGATGAAAATGATATAATGAATGATTGAATAGTTTGATTGCGGAATTTCTGTGCTTCCGCCATAATAGAAATTCTACTGGAACAACGGGGATTACTTCCCTGAAGCACACATTCGACAACCAACGACGGAAAGATAGCGACCGAACGCTAACAAACACTGAGGATAGTATCAAGACGGTTAAACCAACTAATACCGAAAATTACATCGTCCTAAGATAAGTTCACCACGATTAGATCCATCAACCAATCGTGGTCATTAAGCTTAATTCGGTATGATTTCGAAAATTCTTCCATCGTCAGGTAGACCGATGGTATGATGTCCACAAGCAATAGGACTATCCCGAAATAACTCTATTCAAGCATGATTCGAAAATGAATGAATGCGGTGTACCAGCATCAAAAGGTACACACAAGTTGAAATAAAATTACGAGTATACCTGAAATCATTCGGACCACCGGATCGTCGATCCTTCTCATCATATGAATCTGGGACTTGCTGGTCCCCGAACCGGACACTCCCGTCTGATAAATACGAGTTCCAACTCTATTTGCTTCCATTGTCTTAAACGACGATGACAAAGCAGTCTGATTCTGAAACGCTGGTTGCTTTGGGGCCTGAGATGCCGCCGGAGCCGACTTGGAGTCCCTTCGGCAAAAACGGGCCCTATGCCCAGCAATTCCACGCTATGGCACGTGATGTCGCTTGACATTTGGTGCCGAAATGACCGTTTCTTCACAGTTGAAACAGTGATGGCTGAATCGACCGCCGGGATCGAGATCCCGCACAACTATGCACCGTAGAGGTCGCCGTAAACGATAGGACTCACACGAGGCTTCTTGAAGGTTGACTGACCGCCTTCGGATTGATTACGCTTCGTTGATTTCTTGCTGACAAATGAAGGTTGTTGTTCAGCACTTTCCTTAGCAGCTGGCTCATACGGGAGAGTTCTCTCGATTAATCCGGTCAGAGTGGCGCAATAATGATTGAGCAACTGCACATGGGTCATCATGGCCTGTATAAAAGTAAGTGGATCAGCCCGAACATCTTCTGATCGAGCCGAGTCCTGGGCACGATTTCCTGGCAGCGAGTGATTATTTCTCGGGTTTCGGTCCGCACCGCGGCCTCTCCCCGTGCATCCCCTGACAGCTCTCCCCATACTTGTAATATCCGGAATTTCTATTACTGTTGTTTGATATTATTTTATCCGAGTTATATTGTACAGCGTGGAATCTGTACAGTAGGGATAAAATAAATAAAGGACGGAGATATCAGTATCGGTATAATTGTCGTATTTGGTCGACAGTTACATTTGAGGATATTGTGTATCAGGTTGTCGTACTTTTGATATTGGGTATATCGTATGATGATATTATTGGATTCAGTGTTTGTGTTCAGTGTGTCTTATGTTCGTTTTTGGTATGTCGAGACGTTGGACAAGAACTGCGGAAAATGGCTAAGTATAGCCTTATTAGTGCACGCTAATATTCATGCATAACGCACGCTATCGCGTGATTAGCGCACGCTACGTTTATAGGTTAGCGACGCTAGTGCGCATGCATCGAAGGAATCGCGCGGTGGACCTACCGCCGCGCACGCTCGTAAGTCAACGGTTTTTGTCTCGAAGTATTAGCGCACGCTAAAATATTAGGCTTAGCGCACGCTAACTATGTATCATCAACAAGGAATCTTATCCTTGCCGATCTTTGTCGGAATGTGGGGGCGAGTGGTAGGTGAACACCGTAGTAAGTCAACCGGATAGCGCACGCTAAGAGTAAGGACTTGCGTACGCTAGACATGATGATTTACGTACGTTAATGCATGGGCATTACGTACGTAAGGTAGTTTACGAAGCAAGACAGTAGCCTCTGGACTGCGATAGCGCACGCTAACAAAGTCAGTTAGCGTACGCTAAGGCTAGCGCACGCTAAACATAAGGGTTTAGCGCACGCTAGTGGTGCATTCTATATAAAGGGACAAACGGGTGTCATGAGACATTTCGTCCATTTCTTTCCTTTCACCCGATAGAGACAACCTTGGGAGAACATTTGGAGTTCCTAAACACTGAGGGATGATCCTCTTTAACAAGATTAAAGATGGAAATCATGGAGTGAAGCTTTGTTCTTGAAATCATTGGTGATTCTTGGAAATCAATCCTTTCCTTCAAAAAAGGTAATTACTCTTCACTTTGAGATTTCGTTTTGGATTGTATATGATGTTCTTGAGTTGATGATTATCATATAAACAAGTTGATGAGCATGACAACGAGTTGGATTACCGTACTAAGTTAGTGTTGTTATCAATATATGAGTATTGATATGTTTCGTATGGTTTTGGATGGAATTCAAGATATATGTTGATGTAATTCCCTTCTTCAATTCGGATTTTTGATGTTTTGTCGTTGGTTACTTCGTATGGTAACGATTATGGTGATGCTACTGTGATTCTTGAAGTTATATGAATCGTATGAAGAAGAACATGTTGAATAATGATTTTTAGATGTTAGAACACGCGATTTTATCATTTTATGGATCATGAACGTGAATTTGGATAATTCGTGTTCTTGAAGAGCTATTAAATTATATGTCATGATTGTTATGAAATCATTAATCTCGAGATGAGTTGATCATTGTCATGATGGAAGTGTTAGACGATGCTTGAAATGCATGCCACTGCACAGCATTAGCGCACGCTACGCCATCGCCTAGCGCGCTTACGGGTGCATCTTAGCGCACGCTTCGTTTGGTGTTTACGGTGAGCTAAGTAGGCTGAGAGTGAAGTATTTTTGTGTTTTGATTAGGAATTCGTGATGGTTTGACTTGGTTGGTTCTGACTGTGTTTATTCGAGGTTGTGTTGAACCGTTGAGTTCGATTGGTTAGTTTTCTCAGTTGTTGACCGTTATCGGATATGTGTTATTTGGTTTCTTCGATAGGTTGAGATTATTGATCGGTGATTATAAACGGATATTGCGGTCGTGTTCGAGTATGTCCATTGTATTGCGTTTGATCGAGGCTGAGGAGCTCGTAGATAAAGGCAATGTGTTCGGCAAACAGCCTTCGTGGTATCCAGATCGAGGCAAGTTATTACTTGCTCAGTTATAATATTTAATGAATGGTTTCAGTTTCATTTCGTTTATAATGCATATAGCGATGATTATTATTGTGAACTCTGGGTATCCGGATCGCATATCGTTCTTTCGATTCTGGGAGGTAAATCATAATGTATATGCTTATCTCAGTTATTGGTATGTTCGAGTATCAAGGTTACATTATGGTAAAGACGAGGATATGAGTATCTATAGTTCATTGTTCGTATGGATCGCCGAGCATTGAGGATAATCGTCGGTGATGATTGGACATCGAGATTTCTCCCGAAGGACTCGGGGCAAGTATCTTATATCGATTCAATTAGAATTAGTGATTTGATCATGCGTATTATCATTCATGTTGTCGAACATGAGGTCGTCTTAATTGATTTGTCATATTGTCGTTCATGTTGCGTTGTTCATGATCATGAACATATTGTTTTGCATATGTGTAAGCATATTGTGTTGTTTATGTTGTGTTGATCCGATGGGATCGCGCGATCTATGCTGAGGGCGCTGGATCGGATGTCCACCTCGTGTTGGTCCGACGGGATCATCTTGGGATCTATGCTGAGGGCGCTGGATCATTGGACGGGTTTTTCCACCTCGTGTTGGTCCGACGGGATCATCTTGGGATCTATGCTGAGGGCGCTGGATCATTGGATTACCCAGTATTGTGTTATTGTTGTGCATATGTATATTGTTGGTTGTCCACCTCGTGTTGATCTTGTAGGATTATCTTGGGATCTATGCTGAGGGCGCTGGATCATGGGATTTCCATTGAGTATACATAGTTGTTATTGTTTTTGAGCATATTGACGTTGTCATATGAGTATGCATTTGTAGGTCTTGTGTTAGGACCTTGTCCGCATTGCATTGTTCTGATATCGGATTAGACTGATATGATTATCGTGGCACATCATATCTCGAGGTATGTTCCATATTTTCCTTGGTCTTGTCTTTGGTGGACAATTGGTTATCGTCTTTGGATTTGATGATTTTATTCGATGGATCGTATTGGTCAGAAATGGTAGATTTCCGTATCGTGAGTTGGTTATGATAGTTTGAGGATCTTGAGTATTGTTTAAGGTACAATACAGATATTATGTTCGAGTTTATTGGTTAATCGAGTACAGGATGTGAAATGTGGTAATGGTTATTCTGATGAGAATTTCTTGAGTAAGTAAAGATTACGTTGGTTGTATTCTTATGTTGTATTCTCATTGGTATGTTATTATTAATGTGATGTGACGGTTATCATTGTTGGATATTATGGCTGACCCCGTCGTGGGATTTCTTTTAGGTTCTCGGAGTATCGAGCTTGTAGCGGTCGTGAAGAGATGAGCTTCCCGGAGGATACTGGCTAGGACATGTTGTGTGCATTGAGTTTCTTGATTGGTTCTTGTATTCCGCTGCGTGAGTATTTTGAAATGCTCTTTTGGTATCTAGTAACTGAGGTTACTTTGGGAATCGTTTCCTAAACTTTTGAGTGTCGGATGTTTGGCCTTGCGTTTTCAAATGAGTTTTTACGACGGTTTTTGATAAATGGATTTTTATAAGTCTTTTTGAATTTTTAAAGATAGTACCGTCGTTGGCCTCTTGGGCATTTGTAAATGTTTGCGAAAATTTCTTTTAGCCTTGTGGGTTCCATCTCGGGGCCCACGGCGCTGTAATATTTCCGGTTAAATCTGGGGGTGTTACAGAATATGGTATCGGAGCTTAGGTTGAGAAAGCCTAGGCATTTGGGTCGAGTTGGGTCGTGTTTTTGTCGCGTCATTCGAGTTGTCGATTGACAAATATTAGAGCCGTGAGTTTTTGTTGTTCACTCAGGCTTATGTGTTATGTGATTTACCAGTATCGTACTGGGCTTGTTATAACTTTTCCAAATGGTGTTAATGAGATTCTTTGGAATGAGATGTATTGTGTTCTTGAGTCGAACCGATTTGGCAAACGTGTGTTTTGAAAATACCTGTGTCGAGTATTTTTCTAGAGCCGAGACATGTGCCAGTATCACGGGGAATCGTCGGCTTCACGATCTGTAAGTATTTGGATTTTTGAATTTCATTGAGAATTATTGCCGTTCTAAGTTGATACGTTTTGAGATTCAGTAGATATTATGCGTTACAGTATAAGGTGACAGAGTTGGGACAGGATTGATGATCTTGAGGAGTTATGATTTCGAGAATCAGTATGTTGGTTAGATTCTGGAACGAAATTATGTATTCGGGAGAAGGGCTATGGATTGTCGAGAAGAACATGTAGTCATGTTAGTTCATTTTGTGATATATATGAACTGTTTTTGAGCATTTGAAAATGATACTTTTCAAAATGAATGTATTACGGATGTTTTACGGAAAATGATTTTGGGCCGAGACCCAATCGATTTTGAAATGGTTTTATAACTCAGGACTTGGGGTCCGAAAAGAGTTTTCTACTTTTTAAACTTCTTGTAATGTGGGATGAGATACTACGAGACCCTAATGTTTCAAAAGACTTTCATGTTTTCTAAAACTCCCGAGATCTCAGAAACACTTTACCAATCGTTTACTTATGTTATTTCCGCCTTTCGAGGCTTTGGTTTACTTGTTCAAATGGAACCTCTCGGGAAGTCTTTCGCCATGTTTGATTTGCTTGATTTGTTCCAACGTTTTGTCATATCATATTTGAGGTGATCCAGGATGGGTAAATGGTTGACGATACGAGTCATGGGTGGAAAAGGAGTTTTTATCGGAGTCTATATATTGAGGTTTTGGAACTCGGTCATGTGGTTTCCGTTGGAATGTCAGTGGATTGTGACGAGCCGAATTGGTATACAGGAGTATGGTTGTGGTCAATCATTTGCATGATTCCATTTTATTTAATCGCGTATATTCAAAAAGAATTCTTATCGAGAACTTGGCACCAGCGAGCTGATTGAATTTTTAAAAATTGATTTCGTGGTCTTACGAAAATTTATGTTTTGAGTTTTCAAACTCTTGAAAGAATTTTCGAAAATTTGTCTTTTGACAAGAATATACGATTTCAAACTGGTTTTGAAAATGTGATTGATATACATACGCATTTAGTGCATAATGCATATCGTGGTGAAGTTCTGAATGAGACTCACGAACTGGATGGTACATCAGTATGGTACGATGAAAGAGATTCGAACGTTAGTATGGTAGTTTGGTTATCCACGGATGATCGGTTGATTTATCGGATAAGAGAAATATGTTGCGTGCTGTAGATTCATGCACATAATATTATTTTGGAAACTGGGGATTTTGTGAAACCGGGACATATGTGCTATGTGATTCCATTGGTACGGTAGTAGCGCGATTTTACCACAGTGATTCTGGAATGATTTCCTTGTAAGTGCAAATTTGGGGATGGTGACCCCATGCTGGTTGTTTTGGATATTGAGTGGTCGTTCCCACTCCTTGTATGAATTGGGTATGTTCGTCAGTTTGTGATTGGTTGTTCATATGCCGAGGGGTATGTTCGCCACTCGGATACATTTATTGAGATCCACTGTATGTGATCGGTGTGTCGTTTTGAGAATTTTGCTTTTTCGTATATCTGTTTCTGTTGTTCTGTGGTGATAGTGTTGGAGTTTACCGTGTGAAGGTATTCTCGATTTCCGTTGATCGTTTGTTGGTCGTATTGGAGTTTGTCACGTTGATGATATTCTCGATTGTGTTTTGACCTCTGGTTGGTCAGATTGGAATTTATCATGTCGATGATAAATTCGGTTGATTGTTGATCATTGTTGGTGATCATCTGAGCGTTCAGATTGTCTATCGATGTTTCGGGATTCGTTGCCATTGTATTGAGCAGTTGTTTCACAGATACATCGGATATTATTCGTTTTATCAGAATTGAGACTTGATTATGTAATCAGCAAACAGATTTGATTCGGGCAGATTGTTTGATCCGAAGATGATATATTTGGTTGAGAATCAGGGAATTGTGATCGTAAGCGTATTGAGACTGTACCGTGAGAACGCTGGCTAGTATCTCCGGAGATCGTCGACCTGCGTATTTGTAAGTATGCGGTTTTGGCTACTCAGAATAATGATGATTGATCAGTGTCGTGATGGTTTTGGGATATTTTGGGTTGAACAGTATGTTTGTTTGTTTTCTATGACGGATTGCAAGTTTCGAGGACGAAACTTATTTTAAGGGGTGTAGAATGTAATATCCGGAATTTCTATTACTGTTGTTTGATATTATTTTATCCGAGTTATATTGTACAGCGTGGAATCATGCAAGAGGGATAAAATAAATAAAGGACCGAGATATCGATATCGGTATAATTGTCGTATTTGGTCGACGCTACATTTGAGGATATTGTGTATCGTGTTGTCGTACTTTTGATATTGGGTATATCGTATGATGATATTATCGATTCGGTGTTTGTGTTCGGTGTCTTATGTTCGCTTTTGGTATGTCGAGACGTTGGACAAGAATCTGCGGAAAATGGCTAAGTATAGCCTTATTAGCGCACGCTAATATTCATGCATAACGCACGCTATCGCAGGTGATTAGCGCACGCTACGTTTATAGGTTAGCGACGCTAGTGCGCATGCATCGAAGGAATCGCGTGTGGACCCGGCCGCTCGCGCACGTTCGTAAGTCAACGGTTGTTGTCTCGAAGTATTAGCGCACGCTAAAATATTAGGCTTAGCGCACGCTAACTATGTATCACCAACAAGGAATCTTATCCTTGCCGATCTTTGTCGGAATGTGGGGGCGAGTGGTAGGTGAACACCGTAGTAAGTCAACTTCGGATAGCGCACGCTAAGAGTAAGGACTTGCGACGCTAGACATGATGATTTACATACGTTAATGCATGGGCATTACGTAAGGTAGTTTACGAAGCAAGACGGAGCCTCTCGATCGCGATAGCGCACGCTAACAAAGTCGATTAGCGCACGCTAAGGCTAGCGCACGCTAAACATAAGGGTTTAGCGCACGCTAGTGGTGCATTCTATATAAAGGGGCAAACGGGTGTCATGAAACATTTCGTCCATTTCTTTCCTTTCACCCGATTGAGACAACCGTGGGAGAACATTTGGAGTTCCTAAACACGAGGATGATCCTCTTTAACAAGATTAAAGATGGAAATCATGGAGTGAAGCTTTGTTCTTGAAATCATTGGTGATTCTTGGAAATCAATCATTTCCTTCAAAAAAGGTAATTACTCTTCACTTTGAGATTTCGTTTTGGATTGTATATGATGTTCTTGAGTTGATGATTATCATATAAACAAGTTGATGAGCATGACAACGAGTTGGATTACCGTACTAAGTTAGTGTTGTTATCAATATATGAGTATTGATATGTTTCGTATGGTTTTGGATGGAATTCAAGATATATGTTGATGTAATTCCCTTCTTCAATTCGGATTTTTGATGTTTTGTCGTTGGTTACTTCGTATGGTAACGATTATGGTGATGCTACTGTGATTCTTGAAGTTATATGAATCGTATGTCGAAGAACATGATGAATAAGGATTTTTAGATCTTAGAACACATCGGATTTTATCATTTTATGGATCATGAACGTGAATTTGGATAATTCGTGTTCTTGAAGAGCTATTAAATTATATGTCATGATTGTTATGAAATCCTTAATCTCGAGATGAGTTGATCATTGTCATGATGGAAGTGTTAGACGATGCTTGAAATGCATGCCATCGCACAAAGATTAGCGCACGCTACGCCATCGCCTAGCGCGCTAACGGGAGCAACTTAGCGCACGCTACGTTAGGTGATTAACGTGCGCTAAGTAGGCAGACAGTGCAGTATTTTTGTGTTTTGATTAGGAATTCGTGATGGTTTGACTTGGTTGGTTCTGACTGTGTTTCTTCGAGGTTGTGTTGAACCGTTGAGTTCGATTGGTTAGTTTTCTCAGTTGTTGACCGTTATCGGATATGTGTTATTTGGTTTCTTCGATAGGTTGAGATTATTGATCGGTGATTATAAACGGATATTGCGGTCGTGTTCGAGTATGTCCATTGTATTGTGTTTGATCGAGGCTGAGGAGCTCGTAGATAAAGGCAATGTGTTCGGCAGCAGCTTCGTGGTATCGGTATTGAGGCAAGTTATTACTTGCTCAGTTATAATATTTAATGAATGGTTTCAGTTTCATTTCGTTTATAATGCATATAGCGATGATTATTATTGTGAACTCTGGGTATCCGGATCGCATATCGTTCTTTCGATTTTGGGAGGTAAATCATAATGTATATGCTTATCTCAGTTATTGGTATGTTCGAGTATCAAGGTTACATTATGGTAAAGACGAGGATATGAGTATCTATAGTTCATTGTTCGTATGGATCGCCGAGCATTGAGGATAATCGTCGGTGATGATTGGACATCGAGATTTCTCCCGAAGGACTCGGGGCAAGTATCTTATATCGATTCAATTAGAATTAGTGATTTGATCATGCGTATTATCATTCATGTTGTCGAACATGAGGTCGTCTTAATTGATTTGTCATATTGTCGTTCATGTTGCGTTGTTCATGATGATGAACATATTGTTTTGCATATGTGTATGCATATTGTGTTGTTTATGTTGTGTTGATCCGATGGGATCGCGCAATCTATGCTGAGGGCGCTGGATCGGATGTCCACCTCGTGTTGGTCCGACGGGATCATCTTGGGATCTATGCTGAGGGCGCTGGATCATTGGACGGGTTTTTCCACCTCGTGTTGGTCCGACGGGATCATCTTGGGATCTATGCTGAGGGCGCTGGATCATTGGATTACCCAGTATTGTGTTATTGTTGTGCATATGTATATTGTTGGTTGTCCACCTCGTGTTGATCTTGTAGGATCATCTTGGGATCTATGCTGAGGGCGCTGGATCATGGGATTTCCATTGAGTATACATAGTTGTTATTGTTTTTGAGCATATTGACGTTGTCATATGAGTATGCATTTGTAGGTCTTGTGTTAGGACCTTGTCCGCATTGCATTGTTCTGATATCGGATTAGACTGATATGATTATCGTGGCACATCATATCTCGAGGTATGTTCCATATTTTCCTTGGTCTTGTCTTTGGTGGACAATTGGTTATCGTCTTTGGATTTGATGATTTTATTCGATGGATCGTATTGGTCAGAAATGGTAGATTTCCTTGTCGTGAGTTGGTTATGATAGTTTGAGGATATTGAGTATTGTTTAAGGTACAATACAGATATTATGTTCGAGTTTATTGGTTAATCGAGTACAGGATGTGAAATGTGATAATGGTTATTCTGATGAGAATTTCTTGAGTAAGTAAAGATTACGTTGGTCGTATTCTTATGTTGTATTCTCATTGGTATGTTATTATTAATGTGATGTGACGGTTATCATTGTTGGATATTATGGCTGACCCCGTCGTGGGATTTCTTTTAGGTTCTCGGAGTATCGAGCTTGTAGCGGTCGTGAAGAGATGAGCTTCCCGGAGGATACTGGCTAGGACATGTTGTGTGCATTGAGTTTCTTGATTGGTTCTTGTATTCCGCTGCGTGAGTATTTTGAAATGCTCTTTTGGTATCTAGTAACTGAGGTTACTTTGGGAATCGTTTCCTAAACTTTTGAGTGTCGGCTGTTTGGCCTTGCGTTTTCAAATGAGTTTTTACGACGGTTTTTGATAAATGGATTTTTATAAGTCTTTGTGAATTTTTAAAGATAGTACCGTCGTTGGCCTCTTGGGCATTTGTAAATGTTTGCGAAAATTTCTTTTAGCCTTGTGGGTTCCATCTCGGGGCCCACGGCGCTGTAATATTTCCGGTTAAATCTGGGGGTGTTACAATACTGAAGTAGGAAGGTCGCATAATGATTATATTCCCCGCATGATTATCACGTTATGATTATGTCATGAGATGATGAAAATGAGTATACATGTTCTAACTTAGTGATTATATGAATGATTTACTGAAGTGACATGATTACCTGATGAAATTCTTGAAATTATTATCTTGAATAACTTAACAGGATTGATAATATGATCATCCAGATTGACAACTGAGTAATGAAATGAATTGGGTAATTAATGAGTTAACATGATCGTCCTGATCATTAACTGAGTAATGAAATGAATTAAGTAATTAATGAGTTAATATGATCGTCCTGATCATTAACTGAGTATTGAAATGAATTAAGTGATTAATGAGTTAATATGATCGTCCTGATCATAATGAATGATGATGTTTGAGGATTGTTAAATGATAAATGATGAATGAATGACTATTGCCAGAAATTATACCATGGCGTTAGAAATCTTACAGTTCTTCCGGTCTGATTGGCTCGGCATTTGCACAGGTCACACGTGACGCGAAAGTCCAATGATACTAGTCTGATGACGATGATTTCAAATGAGACATGACTCGGAAGGTAGTATTCAAAACCACGCTCCGATACCAACACTGTAACACCCCAAACTAGGCGGATATTACAGTGCCGTAGATCCCCAACTGGGACCCACCAGGCAAATGAAAATGAATGCATTACACAAGATAAATGTAGTACCGAACTACATTACAACAATAATTACTCCGATGAGGAGTTTAGTTACAACACACCAGGACAATACCGAATACTAGTGTATTTAATATGAAGATAAAATACACAACACTGAATGAAACGGAGTATTCAAATGAAAGTCTGCAGCGGAAAATAAAGGACAATAACATGAATAAGTGAAAGATCGGGGCCCCCTACTAGTATCACTAGGACTCCTCGACATCAACATGCTATTCCTGTGCGTTTGCCTTGCCATGACCTGAAAAACAAAATCCCCATCCGGGGTCAGTTAAACAGAACAACAATCCTCAATGGTTGAAAATACACAAACATGATTTAACTGAAGTTATGAATTATCCTTAGTTATGTATTACGCTGAAGAGGGGTATCATAGTACGCCCGTAGTGTTCTGTGCAAGTGTACAAGACGAATGACCGGACACACCCGTCCTTGTACCTAATTAGTCTCACGGAGGTAATCTGTTACCGTGTGCACAGTCCAATGTATCACTCCCAATACATGGCCATAACGTGCCCGACTAAAAATTCCACACATCCGCACCCGGCCACGCAATATGAACCCAGAAGGTCATATGAACGAGAATGACCGTAATGAATATCAATGAATAAATAATAATCTGACAAAATCAAGAATGACTCACCGAGATGAGAGTAATAATGAAATGAATGATAGCTCAACGAAAAGATTGGAACCGCTGCTCCTTATGATCAAGTGATTAATTGACAATAACAAGTTTTAATATGATTAATACAATGATGAATGAGTTATGATTATGAATGATCAACAACAAAAGGTATGAATATCCTTTTAACCGAGTAAGAATTAACTTACTAAATACCGATGAAGAAAGTCCTTCCACGAACAAATGTCCTAAATGAAGTGTCGGTCGCACTAACAACCTTAATTCAATACAATTACCGACAATCCAATCAATATACGAATCAAACACGAATATAACGAACTCAAAACGTCGATACGATAAAACTAAGTCCATTGAGGCATTAAAAACAAACACGTTGCGTTCAAACTCCGATTGTTTACAATCAAACTTCAATATACCAATATCAAATCCCCCAAGAAGTGTTTCAAACCAACAAAACATCTCCAATACGATCAATAATCCGCTATGAATATCCAAAAATGTGATTATAACAACAATTAGTCGAAAATCCCCAATTCCAACTCGATATTCAAGGTGTTCTTGAATAATCCCTCAATAATCCAATGAATCCTTATACAAACTCATAATCATATACATATCCCTTCATATAGCATGATTATAATGTCCAAAACATCATATCTCAACACAAAATCGAAGTCCAAAGTGTTGAAAGAATTACCTCTTGAAGATACAAGTACTTTAATCCGAAGAACACGCGTTAGATTGATTATCCGGGCTTCACGATCGAAAGGAGATGAAGAAAATCAAACACCCAAATGATTTGTGAAGGAAAAACCCTCCCTCAAGCCTTCTCTCTCGGTTTAAGGTGAAGAAAAGGAAGAAAAATGGGCTGAAATGCTGAAAAAATGAATTTATAGGGGTTGACTACCCTGCCGGACACGGCCCGTGCCGATCGGCACGGTCGTGTCGCATACCGGCCGATACCGCCGACAGGACTCGACCGTGTCCCGCTTGACACGGTCGCGCGCCGGAGGGCCTTCCGACGATGACCCGTCCGACAAATGACTGGCATGACTCGACCGCGCTGCATTTACGACACGGTCGGGCGTGCTGGGCAGACGATTCTGGCTTATCCGGAAGGGTTCGACTCGGCCGTGCTAGACGACACGGTCGGGTCCTGAGGCAGACACCTCGGCATTTTCCGGACGAGTACGGCACGGGCCGTGTCGGACGACACGGCCGAGTTCGTTCGGCAGTGATCGGCCAACACTGAGAAAATGAGCGGTTGAGCTAAAACGACCATAACTCTCTCGTCCGGACTCCGATTGACTCGCCGTTTGAACCATTGGAAAGCTAACTCGATGCTCTATAATATTGAAAAGATTTAGAATTTTTGGAGTTACCAAAAATTAAAGGTGATCTAACAAAGTCGAACTCATATGAGGAAAATTGAAACAATGAACAATAACGATACACAACTCGAAGTTTCTACGAACGGTGAACACGGGTGAATGAACATGATTGATGAATGATTATAAATGAGTGAAAATCCACTGAGTGACAATCACCAAATGAAATTACTGAATGATAATGACTGAATTAGAACCGGGTATTACAGACGGATAAATTACCGAGAGTGCATTGGATGCCTTCGGTTGGAGCAAATTTTATCCCTAGAAACCTGATAGGTTGCCGGATAAGATTCAATTGTGAAACTGATTTGCGTCGATGGTATAAACTTAACTTGTTCACGAACCATAGAAACCGTATAGGTTGAGGGGAGTGAACAAGGGGAAAAAGAAGATCGAATCATCCATTAGATGGGTTGGTGTTGGACACCACTTTATGAAAATTAATAGACTAGAAACCTGTTCGGTTGCCCTCTATTAAGATTTATAAAGAACTCGATCACCACTATGAAGTAGAGCGACGATACTTCCGAATTTCACATGGGAGTGTATTATTCCGATAAAAATAGTGGGAGCTGGGTAACAAGAATAGAAAAGACCTTAATTCTACACTCAAAACATAATTGAATGAGTCACTAATTAATGCTATACTTAATGCATAAATCTCAATATGACAATGAATCCACTCACAATTCTACTCAAAAGAACACCTTAATGGGACCTAACTTTGTGGATTGGCTCCGCAACTGATGATTGTCCTCAAGATAGAGGCACTGGATACGTCTTGGAGACGGACATTCCGCGCCTCTGTATGGACTCCGAGCCAATCAGAAGAGATTGAAAACCATGAAAAGTGGGTTAAGGATGACGTGAAAGTCCGTGCTTATATGATGGCTTCCATGTCTAATGAGCTTCAGAGAGCTCATGAGAAAATGACTTCGCTGGCGATTCTATCTCACTTAACCGAACTTTATGGTGAGCACAGCAGAATCGCTAGATATGAGATATCCAAGCAATCGCTCGGTGCAAGGATGAAGGAAGGTGAGAAGGTTGGGGAACACGTCCTCAAAATGATATCCATGATCGAGAGATTGGAGGCTCTTGATTTTAAAATGGATACTTCTCTCCAAACCGACCTTATCCTACGTCTCTCCCCGATTCCTTCTCACGCTTGTTATGAACTTCAACCGCAATGAGATTGCATGTAATTTAGCTGGGCTAATGAACAAACTTGTGACCGCTCAGTCTCAGATGAAGACTCCGCGGATGAAGGAGTCTGCTCTTGTGATTTCTTCTGGACTTCGGAAGTCTAAGAATAAGAAGAAAAAGACCAAGAAGTGGACTGGACCACAAGCTAAGGACCTTAAGGGTAAGGGCAAGGCCCCGATGGTTCCGAAGAACAAGAAGAAGAAGGATGCTTGTCTCAAGTGTGGTGAGCTGGGCCACTGGGCTAGAGACTGTCCGATTCTTCATGGCACTTCTGTGCATGTAACTTTTAGTTTTGGAAACAAATTGTTCTGCTACTGTATTTTCTACTTCCTGGATACTTGATTCTGGTGCTAGTTCTCACATTTGTACCGTGAATCAGGATCTGGAACAAAGTAGGAAGCTTTGAGCTGGAGAAGTTATGATCACAGTCGGAAGCGGGCATAGTGTCGAGGCGACCGACATAGGATCACTTCTTTTGGGTATAGAATCCGGCTTTGTTTTGACTTTAGAAGATGTACTTGTTTTGCCCAAGGGGCACAAAAACATTGTATCCATTCCGGTCATGGACCGAAAAGGCTTTTCATTTTTCATTGGTGATGGTTCCTGCAAAATTTATTTTAGAAATAAACTAGTGGGTACTGCTACATTGTTGAATGGATTGTATCATCTAAATCTCAGCAACAAAGTAGTTGTGAATACTATGACTAGAAAACGTGGTAGGGATGAAACCAATCAAGTTTTGAAATGGCATCTTAGACTTGGTCATGTTGGTCAGACCAAGGTTTACAAGATGGAATAAGATGGACTTATGGGTCCATTGGGATCGGATCCCTTTCCTACTTGTGAATCTTGCCTTAAAGGCAAAATGACCAAGTCCCCTTCACAGGACTTTTGAAAGAGCCGATAAACCGGGATTAATCGACACGACGTTTGTGGTGCTTTGGAAGGCCGCGTGACGGATATCAATATTTCATTACGTTTACGATGATCATACTAGGTATGGTTATGTATACTTAATGAAACATAAATCCGAGGCCTTTGAGAAATTCCAGAATTCAAGGCCCTAGTCGAGAAACAAACCGGTAATCATATCAAAGCACTTCGGTCGGACCGAGGTGGCGAGTATATGAGTACGGAGTTTGACGAGTTCCTTAAGGAACATGGAATAGTTTCACAACTAACACCTCCGTGTACTCCTCGGTTAAATGGTGTGTCGAAAGAAGGAACCGACCTGTTGAACATGGTCCGTTCCATGTCGGGCTATACCGACTTGCCGATTTACCCGTGGGGGTATGCACTCGATCGCCGCGTATATCTTGAACAGATGTCCTTCCAAATCCGTTTCCTAAAACTCCACATGATATGTGGGAAGGAAGGAAACCAAGTCTTAATCATATTAGGATTTGGGGATGTCCCGCTTATGTCAAGAAGACTAAGGTGGAAAAGTTGGAAGCTAGGTCTCAAGGGACGTTTCATTGGATTCCGTCTGGGATGATGGGATATCTATTCTACATGCCCGAAGATCGAAGGATCATTGTTGCTTTACAAGCACACTTCTGGAAGATGAGTTCATTCAGAAGGCGGAGCAGTAGAAGTATTTCTTTAGAAGAATACAATGAAACTCCTCGAGAGACACTGCAAGAAACTGAACCGAACTTTCAAACACAAGTACAACCACCTCGTAGGTCTAGTAGGGTGTCTCATTTACCTGAGAGGTATGGGCTTGTGCACTTGGAGGAACTGGGTCTCCATGAGGTTCCAAGTGATAGCCAAGAGACCGACCCGACGACCTATGACCAAGCGATGGTGGATGTAGACTCCGCGAAATGGCGTGAAGCTATGGAAGCTGAGATAGACTCGATGCATGTCAATCAGGTCTGGACTCTAGTAGACTGCCCCAAGGGCATAGTGCCTATTGGGAACAAGTGGATCTACAAGAGAAAGACTGATGGTGATGGCAAGGTTGACGCCTATAAGGCCAGTCTAGTGGCAAAGGGTTATACCCAGAAGGAAGGAATCGACTACCACGATACCTTCTCGCCCGTAGCCATGATCAAGTCTATTCGCATGATGCTTGCTATAGCTGCCTACCACGATTATGAAATATGGCAAATGGACGTAAAGACGGCTTTCCTTAATGGATTCCTCGAGAAGGAAATCTATATGGAGCAGCCTAAAGGCTTTGTGTCCGAAGTCGATATTCAGAAAGTGTGCAAGCTTCAGCGTTCCATTTATGGACTGAAGCAAGCATCGCGTAGTTGGAATCTCCGTTTTGACGAGGCAGTCAAAGAGTTTGACTTCGTGCAAAATGAAGAGGAACCTTGTGTATACAAGAGGGTTAGTGGGAGCAAGATCGCATTCTTAGTACTATATGTAGATGACATTCTACTAATAGGAAATGATGTGGGAATGCTCAGTTCTATGAAAGCTTGGCTTTCGAGTAATTTCTCCATGAAAGACTTGGGAGAAGCTACCTATATTCTTGGTATTCGACTCTACCGGGATAGAGCGAAGAGAACAATAGGTCTTTCCCAAGCCCTCTATATAGACAAAATCTTAAAGCGATTTAAGATGGATGATTCTAAAAGAGGGTTCCTACCGATGCGACATGGAATAAAACTCACCTTGAAGATGTGTCCTCAAAGTGAGGAACAACGAAAGGAAATGAGTAATATACCATATGCTTCGGCCATGGGTAGCCTTATGTATGCTATGTTGTGTACAAGACTCGACATCGCGCATGCCGTAAGCGTGGTGAGTAGGTTTCGTGCAAACCAGTGTAGGGAACATTGATCGCCAGTAAGAACGTTCTCAAGTACTTAAGAAGGACTAGAGATATGGTTCGATGTATGGCGGTGGAGAATGGATGTTGTGGGATTCACCGATTCGGACTTCCAAGGACGAAGGACGACTCGATGTCCACTGCTACATATTTACTCTTAATGGAGGAGCAGATTCTGGCGTAGTGCAAGCAAAGCGCGATCGCCGATTCCACTGTCAGCCGAGTATCAAGCCTCGGAGGCTTCCAAGGAAGGGTTCGGATTAAGAAGTTTCGGGAGAACTTCAAGTGATACCATGTCTTGAGTTGCTGTTCATTGCATCGCGACAACGACGGAGCTGTAGCGCAGGACAAGGAGCCGAGGTTTCACAACAGCACCAAACATATTGAGAGGAAGTATCATCTCGTAAGAGAATTTGTTCGCAAGGGATACATTGTGCTGCACAGAGTAGACTCGGCCGACAACGTCGCCGATCCACTGACCAAGCCACTTTCTCAGACTAGCTTGGAGCTTCATCTGGAGAACATGGGTATTAGATACCATAGTGTGTGGCATTGAGTGCAAGTGGGAGATTGTTAGGAGTATGCCCTCGAATGCCACTCAGAGGATGTTGAGTGAGGGCATTGCACTTGTAATTATGTAAACCATTTATATAAGGCAAATGATTGTTTCTTTATTTACTGGTAGTTACTGGCATTCCTAACTCGTAAATAAACATATAGAAACTAGTCCGTGTATTTGAGAGCAAAACGTTCCACTCCTTATTGGATAAGGGGGTAGGCACTGGATGTAATACCCAGTTGTAATTCAGTAATTATCATTCAGTATTTATCATTCAGTAATTGATACTCAGTAATTTCATTCATTATTGATCATTTGTCACTCAGATTCAGTCATGGTATTCATCATTCAGAGTAATTGTATCGTGTATCAATCGTCATTCATCATTAATCTGATTGGAGTTTCGTGCCATGTTTATCATCATTGTCATTTTCGTTGCGAACTGTGCGTGAGGAGTAGCGCACGCTACGTACTCATTTTAGCGTACGCTAATTGAGTATAGGTAGCACACGCTACTACTCAGCCTTAGCGCACGCTAAGGTTACCTTGGCTGCAGTCCAGAAGGTACTGGACTGCAGGTGAGTTATAAGTAGCGCACGCTACGATTGGTAAGTAGCGCGCGCTAGCGGATTGTTGTAGCGCACGCTATATGTGTGGAGTAGCGCGCGCTAAGGACGGATCAGGTTGAGTCCAGTGGCTACTGGGCTGCGCTGGATTAATTCATAGCGCACGCTATGTATTGTTGTTAGCATACGCAACCGATATATTAGCGCACGCTAAACAATGGTTGTAGCGCACGCTATCGAGTTCAGATCAGAGGGCAGACAGTTTTCTGGACTCCAGTACTGGGCATCAATATTTCGTTAGCGCACGCTAATAATGGATCTTAGCGCACGCTAATAATATGGTCGTAGCGCACGCTACAAGTGGGTACGTAGCGCGCGCTACCGTGTTCGGACAGTGGGTACTGGACTACCCAAATTACTCGTTAGCGCACGCTACGCACAAGGGCTAGCGCACGCTAACCTGGACTGACTATAAATTGGACAGTTTAGTCAGAGTTCGTCATTATTCATCTCATTTCACTCCTTCGGTATTTTTGGGCGATTTCGAGCGATTCGGAGAGGATTCTTCGAGGTGTAATCATCAATCATCATCTTCAAGCTCATCTTTCGGATTGATCATCATTTCATCATCTTCATCACATCGAATCAAAGGTATTAATTTCTTGGATCTAGAATTTCGGATTTTTTGGTTTTTCCTTCCGATTTCTTCGTGTAAGCTCGGATTATCATTGGAATATGTTAGTTATGGATTATCTACTTGGATAAATATATTCCTACGGATTTAATGGTTATTTTCGGAATTGTTTTCAAGAACCCGTGGGGTTGACTTCGGTTAATTGGGGATTTTCCGATTGATGTCGTTGTAATCATGAATTATGGATTCCTAATGGATTATTGATATCATTGAAGTGTTCTGTTAGTTCGAAATACTCATTTTGGTGTGGGTTTCGACATATTCGGGATTGGATATTTCCGAAGTTGTGCGGTCGGTTATGTATTCGTTGGAATGCCTATGAGTTTGATTATCGTTGTTTCGACCTTTGGGTTAGTCGTGTTTTGTGGTTTGATACATGTATTGAACGATTGTTGGTAATTATTGTTATTCAAGGTTGTTCGAGCGATCGGTATCTTGGTTAGGACGTTGTTCGTGGACGGACATTCTTCATCGGTATTGAGTAAGTTAAATCTTACTCGGTTAAAAGGATACTCATTCCTTTTGTTGTTGATTGCTCATAATCATAATTCATTCATCATAATATTAATCATTTTGAGACTTGTAAGTGTCGAATAATCATTTCATTCATGAGGAACGACGGTTCCAAATCTTTTCATTGGTTTATCAATCACGTCACTATTACTTTCACATCGGTGAGTCATCTTGGCCTTGTCTAATTATTATTCATTGGTTTTCATCATGGTCATTCTCGTTCATGTTGTAATACCCGGTTGTAATTCATTCATTTTCATTCAGTAATTATCAGTCTGTAATTGTCACTCAGTGTATTTTCACTCGATTATAATCATTCATCAATCATATTCATTCACCGTGTTCACCATTCGGAAAAACTTCGAGTTGTGTATCGTTACTGTTCATTGTTTCAACTTTCCTCATATGAGTTCGACTTTGTTAGATCACCATTAATTTTTGGTAACACCAAAAATTCTAAATCTTTGCAATATTATAGAGCATCGAGTTAGCTTTCCAATGGTTCGAACGGTGAGTCAATCGGAGTCCGGACGAGAGAGTTATGGTCGTTTTAGCTCAACCGCTCATTTTTTGATTTTGGCGATCATCGCCGAACGAACTTCGGCCGTGTCGTCCGACACGCCCGTGCCGTACTCGTCCGGAAAGTGCCAAGTGTCTGCCTCAGACCCGACCGTGTCGTCGCACGGCCGAGTCGAACCCTTCCGGATAAGCGAAGCGATCGCCGACACGCCCGATCGTGCCGCCCGCACGGCCGAGTCATGCCGAGTCAGCCGGACGGGTCACTGTCGGGAGGCCCTCCGCGCGCGACCGTGCCGGGCAGACACGGTCGAGTCCCTGTCGGCCAACTGTCGGCCAGATGTGCGACACGACCGTGCCGATCGGCACGGGCCGTGTCCGGCAGGCAGTCAACTGCCTTAAATTCGTTTTTTTCAGGATTTCAGCCATTTTTTCCCCTTTTCTTCACCTTCAACCGAGAGAGTAAGCTTGAGGGAGGGTTTTTCCTTCACAAATCGTTTGGGTGTTTGATTTTCTTCATCTCCTTTCGATCGTGAAGCCCGGATAATCAATCTAACGCGTGTTCTTCGGATTAAAGTACTTGGATCATCAAGAGGTAATTCCTTCAACACTTTGGACTTCGATTTTGTGTTGAGATATGATGTTTTAGACGTTATAATCATGTTATATGAAGGGATATGTATATGATTATGAGTTTGTATAAGGACTCATTGGATTATTGAGGAATTATTCGAGAACACCTTGAAAATCGAGTTGGAATTGGGGATTTTCGACTAATTGTTGTTATAATCACGTTTTTGGATATTCATAACGGATTATTGATCGTTTTGGAGATGTTTTGTTGGTTTGAAACACTTCTTGGGGGATTTGATATTGGTATATTAAGGTTTGATTGTAAACAACCCGAGTTTGGCCACAACGTATTCGATATAATGCCCCAATGAACTTAGTTTAATCGTATCGACGTTTCGAGTTTGTTATATTCGTGTTTGATTCATATATTAAGCGAATTGTAGGTGCTTGTGTAATTCAAGGTTGTTCGAGTGGCCGGTATTCCCTATTAAGGACGTTGTTCGTGGAAGGACTTCCTCGCCTTCGGTTTGAGGCAAGTTTTATACTTGTACTAGTCAATGAGATTAATGTCATCATATATGTGTATAAATGTGTTGTATCATTCCGAGACTTAGTCTCTTCATGAATTCATTGATATTAAGAGATCGTTCGATACGATACCTTTCGGCAATTTTGCCAAATATTTATTATTATTCCTTTTTGGATTGTCATTAAAACTGTACACGCCGATTAAAGGCATTGGCTTATTCATTTCTCACCTTCGTCGCTTCAGAACCGATTAAAGGTACCGAGGCATCCTTCATATCATTGTTATCGAATTGCCGTCGCAGGCAAATTGAAATATTCAATCATTCACTATATCATTGTATCGATTGACCGTTCTAAGGCAATCGAGGTATTCAATCATTCATCATATCGTTCATATCGATTAGCCATTATAAGGAAATCGAAGCGCTCAAGCATTCATGGAATCATCCGCCGCATCATTGTCATCGGATAGCCGGTCTCTGGCAATCGAGGTGTTGAGTTGGGACTGCCGAGGATGGTGCCGCCGACTCAAGACAAAGATACCATCCCTAATTGTGATACGGCTTTCATGCCGTGGCTTCGGACCTAATTGTGATACGGCTTTCATGCCGTGGCTTCGGCCCTAATTGTGATACGGCTTTCATGCCGTGGCTTCGGCCCTAATTGTGATACGGCTTTCATGCCGTGGCTTCGGCCCTAATTGTGATACGGCTTTCATGCCGTGGCTTCGCCCTAATTGTGATACGGCTTTCATGCCGTGGCTTCGCCCTAATTGTGATACGGCTTTCATGCCGTGGCTTCGCCCTAATTGTGATACGGCTTTCATGCCGTGGCTTCGCCCTAATTGTGATACGGCCGTGCCGTGGCTTAGCCCTAATCAATACTGGTCAAGCTTTTCGGCTTCATGTGATTGTGATATTTGTGACAGCTTTACCGAGTGGTTTTTAGGCCTTGTGATTGTCTTGTTAATTTCATTGGAGCCTCCGGCATTGTGATTCATATTTAACTCGCTGGTTTGGTACATGTCGTGTAATTCATTGTGGTATTCTGTGATTATGATTCGCCGTTGGGCACTTATGTTCTAACCTGTCGAACAGGTATTAATAGTATGCCGTGGGCATAGTATTTCACGAATGCTCGGTTCTTACCTTGGTTTGTGAGCATCTCGTATTATTATCATCATTATACCGTTTCATTCTGCCTTTGGATGCATATCATGTTATACATGTATTTGATGTTCATTATGGATGATCGACCGGGGGCGGAACATGTTTTCATGTTTTAGGTGCTTGCGAGGAGAGAGTTGAGGCACAGGGGCATGACGATGGCGACGAGGCATACGAGCGATACTAGTCCGAGTTGTTCATTGTTGGTTAGTGAGTTGGAGTATACTCCAGTCTTGTCAGTTGTTGTCGTGTTGTATTACCCGAACAGATATTCGTGGATGCTGTTGTATTTCATTTTGGCCATGTAGGCCACTTTTGTCGTTGAAATTCCTTATCGGAATATTGTGTCGGATATCATGGTAGGGACTATGATTTTCCCTTGTTGTTTAATTTAATGTATTTTAGTCATGTTCGCCTGGTGGATCTCCTGGCGTGGGGTCCACGGCACTGTAATAACCCAATAGGATTTAGGGGTGTTACAGAAATGGTATCGGAGCTTTGGGTTGTGTAATACCCTGAGATGTGAGTTATGTGGTCCTACCGTCGCGGTAGTAGTGGGATTGTCAGGTTATGACAATCTAGTCAGTCAGGTTTTGTGAGTCGTAATATTAGTGCGACTGCACGAGTCATTCATTCATCGAGTCGTCGTCAGTGAAGACTAGTATCGCGAGACCTCGAAGCTTCGTATGACCTGTGTAAGGACTCGATTCTCTTTATGTTCATACATTTATCATGTCATTAATTATTCATGCTTTGTTGAAACATATATGTGATATTATTGTTATGATTGATTCATGACTAATTGTTTTGGAGCACGTGTGACCTGTGTAAGTGCTAAGGATCAACTCATTCACCAGTTAATAATCCTCAATCACCATTTTGATCTTGTCGATCATGTTAATTCATTCATCACTCTATTAATCTCATCGTTCAATTAATTCATTCATCACTCAGTCAATATCATTCATCACTCAGTTAATTCGTTCATCACTCAGTCAATATCATTACTCAGATAATTCATTCATCACTCGGTTAATTCATTCATCACTCAGTCAATATCATTCATCACTCAGTTAATTCGTTCATCACTCAGTCAATATCATTACTCAGATAATTCATTCATCACTCGGTTAATTCATTCATCACTCAGTCAATATCATTCATCACTCAGTTAATTCATTCATCACTCAATTAATTCATTCATCACTCAATTAATTCATTCATCACTCGGTTAATTCATTCATCACTCGGTTAATTCATTCATCACCCAGTCGATATCATTGCTCAGTTAATTCATTCATCACTCAGTTAATTCCTTCATCACTTAGTCAATCTCATTGTTCAGATTAATTCATTAATCACTCAGTCAATCTCATTGTTCAGTCAATTCATTCATCACTCAGTCAATCTCATTGTTCAGTTAATTCATTAATCACTCAGTTAATCTCATCGCTCGATTAATTCATTCATCACTCAGTCAATCTCATTACTCAAGTAATTCATTTAGTACTCACTCAATCTCATTATTCAGTTAATTCATTCATCACCCAGTCAATCTCATTGCTCAATTAATTCATTCATCACTCAGTCAATCTCATTACTCAATTAATTCATTCTTCACTCAGTCTATCTCATTACTCAGTTAATCATTAATCACTTATTCAATCTCATTGCTTAGTTAGTTCATTCATCACTCACTCATTGCTCAGTCAATTCATTAATCATCCAGTCCATCTCATTGTTCAGTTGTTGATCTTGTGGATTGAATTTTCAACCTTGTTAACTTGTTCAAGGTAATCATTTCAGGAATTTCATCAGGTAATCATGTTACCTCATTTGATCTTTCATGCGATCTCATCATATTCCGGTGTCATGTGGATGATCATTTTACCGCATTATTAATGCATTCATTGTGTTAGAGCGTGTATGCTCATTTTTATCATTCCGTCTCATAATCATAATGCGATCTTCATACGAGATCTGTAATTATCACGTGACTTTCCTGCCTCGGTATGGAAAGAGCTGTCAGAGGAACATCGGACTCCGACGTCCAAGGGATCGTTTTCTAGTCGTCTTCGTGCTGGAAGAGCATCTTCATCTCAGACGACGAGTTCGACTGTTGTTTACTTTAACTGTGATACAATATGACATCCATCACCGGTTTTGAGCAATTTAATTCTTGTTCGGTAATAGGATAATCATTCATTTCATTGTCGTTCATTCATTCACTTAAGTCATTCATCATATATCAATCATGTTGAGACTTGTCATCATGAAATTAATCATTTAATTCACGAGGAACAACGGTTCCAATAATTTCACTTGAACTATCACTCAGGACGTTATTAATTCACCTTGGTGAGCCATTCTTAATCCTGGTCGGATTTATAGTCAATTATCATTCATCATTCATTTTAGTCACTTTCATTCTCGTGACCTTCTGAGATCATAGTTAGCGGCGAGTTCATCGTCGGATATACCTCTAATCGTTGAGGTACCAAGTCGAGGTATTTTCCGTTTCGGAAGACGGGGGAAGTTGAGTCCGAGATTCATTGGACCGTTTGAAATTTTGGATCGAGTAGGCGAGTTAGCTTATCGATTGGCTTTGCCTCCGGCATTGAGCCGAATTCATAATGTGTTTCACGTCTCTCAGTTGCGGAAGTATGTTGCCGACCCGAGTCACATACTTCAGTTCGACGAAATCGAGATCGCGGATGATCATTCATACGAGGAGCGTCCTGTACGAGTGTTGGAGCGGCGAATCAAACAGTTGAGGAATAAGTCGATTCCTTTGGTCAAGATTCAGTGGTCTAGACACGGAGTCGAAGAGGCTACATGGGAAACCGAGGATAGTATGCGGGAGAATTATCCCGAGTTGTTTGACCCTTAGTTTCGGGGACGAAACTCTTTTAAGGGGGGGTGTATGTAATACCCGGTTGTAATTCAGTCATTATCATTCAGTAATTTCATTCGGTGATTGTCACTCAGTGGATTTTCACTCATTTATAATCATTCATCAATCATATTCATTCACCGTGTTCACCGTTCGGAAAAACTTCGAGTTGTGTATCGTTATTGTTCATTGTTTCAACTTTCCTCATATGAGTTCGACTTTGTTAGATCACCATTAATTTTTGGTAACTCCAAAAATTCTAAATCTTTGCAATATTATAGAGCATCGAGTTAGCTTTCCAATGGTTCGAACGGTGAGTCAATCGGAGTCCGGACGAGAGAGTTATGGTCGTTTTAGCTCAACCGCTCATTTTTCAGTTTTGGCCGATCACTGCCGAACGAACTCGGCCGTGTCGTCCGACACGGCCCGTGCCGTACTCGTCCGGAAAGTGCCGAAGTGTCTGCCTCAGGATGTAATACCCGGTTGTAAGTCAGTAATTATCATTCAGTTATTGATACTCAGTAATTTTCACTCATTATTAATCATTTGTCACTCAGATTCAGTCATGGTATTCATCATTCAGAGTAATTGTATCGTGTATCAATCGTCATTCATCACTAATCTGATTGGAGTTTCGTGCCGTGTTTATCGTCATAGTCATTTTCGTTGCAAGCTGTGCTTGAGGAGTAGCGCACGCTACGTACTCATTTTAGCGTACGCTAATTGGGTATAGGTAGCGCACGCTACCACTCAGCATTAGCGCACGCTAAGGTTACCTTGGCTGCAGTCCAGAAGGTACTGGACTGCAGGTGAGAATATTTGTAGCGCACGCTACGAGTGGTAAGTAGCGCGCGCTAACGGGTTGTAGTAGCGCACGCTATATGTGTGGAGTAGCGCGCGCTAGGGACGGATCAGGTTGAGTCCAGTGGCTACTGGTGTAACACCCCAAAATAGGCGGATATTACAGTGCCGTGAATCCCCGACTGGGACCCACCAGGCAATGAAAATGATGAATTAAATAATATAATTGTAGTACCGAACCACATTATATTACCAAGTACTCCGATGAGGAGTTTAATACAAAACTCCATGACAATAGCGAATACTAGTATATTTTATATGAAGATAAAATACACCACCCTGAATAAATAAAATATCTCAAACGGAATTTGCAAAGGAAAATACAAATGAGAATAATCAAATGATCGAAATGATCAAGCAAACGGGATGACCGGGGCCCCTACTAGTATCATCGGGACTCGTCGCCGTCAACATGCTCTTCCCGTGCCTTTGCCTTGCCGTGACTAAAACAAAATCCCCAACGGGCCGCCATACGTAACAACAATCCTCAAGAGTTGAAATTACACAATCATGAATTAATCAAGTTATGAAATATTCTTAATTATGAATTACGTGAAGAGGAGCATCATAGTACGCCCGTAATGTCTGTGCAAGTGTACAAGACGAATGTCCGACACACCCGTCCTTGTACCTAATTAGTCTCACGGAGGTAAGCGTTACCGTGTGCACGGTCCGATGTATCGTGAACCCAATACATGACCATCATGTGCCCGACTAAAAATTCCACACCACACCCGCCACGCAATATGAACCCTAAGGTCACATGAACGAATGACCATGATGAAAACCAATGAATAATAATTAGACAAGGCCAAGATGACTCACCGATATGAAAGTAATAGTGACGTGATTGATAAACCAATGAAAAGATTTGGAACCGCTGCCTCGTGAATGAAATGATTATTCGACACTTACAAGTCTCAAAATGATTAATATTATGATGAATGAATTATGATTATGAGCAATCAACAACAAAAGGAATGAGTATCCTTTTAACCGAGTAAGATTTAACTTACACAATACCGATGAAGAATGTCCGTCCACGAACAACGTCCTAACCAAGATACCGATCGCTCGAACAACCTTGAATAACAATAATTACCAACAATCGTTCAATACACGTATCAAACAACAAAACACGACTAACCCAAGGGTCGAAACAACGATAAACAAACTCATAGGCATTCCAACGAATACATAACCGACCGCACAACTTCGGAAATATCCAATCCCGAATATGTCGAAACCCACACCAAAATGAGTATTTCGAACTAACAAAACACTTCAAGGATATCAATAATCCATTAGGAATCCATAACTGATGATTACAACAACATCAATCGGAAAATCCCCAATTAACCGAAGTCAACCCCAAGGGTTCTTGAAATAATTCCGAAAATAACCATTAAATCCGTAGGAATATGTTTATACAAGTTAGATAATCCATAACTAACATTTTCCAATGATAATCCAAGCTTACACGAAGAAATCGGAAGGAAAACCCAAAAATCCAAAATTCTAGATCCAAGAGATTAATACCTTTGATTCGATGTGATGAAGATGATGAAATGATGATCAATCCGAAAGATGAGCTTGAAGATGATGGTTGATGATTACACCTCGAAGAACCCTCTATGAATCGCTCGAAATCGCCCAAAAATACCGAAGGAGTGAAATGAGATGAACAAATGAAGAAGTCTGACTAACTGTCCAATTTATACTCAGACCAGGTTAGCGTGCGCTAGTCCTTGTGCATAGCGTGCGCTAACGAGTAATTTGGGTAGTCCAGTACCCACTGTCCGAACACGGTAGCGCGCGCTACGCGCCTCTTTGTAGCGTGCGCTACGGCCATACTACTAGCGTGCGCTAATATCCATTGTTAGCGTGCGCTAGCGAAATATTTGACGCCCGATCGGAGTCCGTAAAACCATCTCGCCTCTCGATCTAACCTCGTTAGCGTGCTCTACAACCATTATTTAGCGTGCGCTAATATGTCGGTTGCGACGCTAACAACAATGCATAGCGTGCGCTATGAATAAACCGGTGCGATCAAAGAGCCACCGGACTCAACTCGATCCGCCCCTAGCGCGCTACTCCACACATATAGCGTGCGCTACTACGACCCGTTAGCGCGCTACTTACCACTCGTAGCGTGCGTTACAATTATTCTCACCGCACCGCACTTCGGATCGCAGCCAAGGTAGCCTTAGCGTGCGCTAAAGCTGAGAGGTAGCGTGCGCTACCTATACCCAATTAGCGTACGCTAAAAGGAGTATGTAGCGTGCGCTACTCCTCAAGCACAGCTTGCAATGAAAATGACAATGATGATAAACACGGCACGAAACTCCAATCAGATTAGTGATGAATGACGATTGATACACGATACGATTACTCTGAATGATGAACACCATGACTGAATATGAGTGACAAATGATCAATAATGAATGAAATTACTGAGTATCAATTACTGAATGATAAATACTGAATGATAATTACTGAGTTACAACTGGGTATTACATACACCCCCCCTTAAAAGAGTTTCGTCCCCGAAACTAAGGGTCAAACAACTCGGGATAACTCTCCCGCATACTATCCTCGGTTTCCCAAGTAGCCTCTTCGACTCCGTGTCTAGACCACTAAATTTTACCCAAAGGAATCGTCTTATTCCTCAACTGTTTGATTCGCCGCTCTAAAACTCGTATAGGACGCTCCTCATATGAATGATCGTCGGCGATCTCGATTTCGAATCAAGTATGTGACTGGTCGGCAACATACTTCCGCACCGAGAGACATGAAACACATTATGAATTCGGCTCCACGGAGGTAAAGCCAATCGATAAGCTAACTCGCCCACTCGATCCAAAATCTCAAACGGTCCAATGAATCTCGGACTCAACTTTCCTCTTCCCAAAACGGAAGATACCACGACTGGGATACCTTGACCAATACATGGTCACCAAATTTCGAACTCTAATGGTCGATTTACGGTTATCTCGCATATGATTTCGCCGACTCGAGCGGTCAACAAACGACTCGATCAAAGCTACCTTCGCACGGGCGGCTATAAGCATATCGGGCTCGGTGCCGATTGATTCTGATAAGTCGTCCCAACACAACGGAGATCGACAACGACGACCATACAAGGCCTCGTAAGGTGCCATCTTGATCGAAGCATGCCAACTATTATAATACGTGAACTCGATCAATGGTAGTTGGGCTTCCCAATCGTCTTTCCAAACGAGGACGCATGCCCTCAACATGTCCTCTAATGTCTGAATGGTCCTCTCTGATTGTCCGTCGGACTGAGGATGAAAAGCGGTGCTGAGATTAAGCTGAGTTCCCATAGCACGATGATCTGATTTCCAAAATGCGACACAAACCGTCCGTCACGATCGGAAACGATACTTTTAGGAGTACCGTGCAGTCTGACTATCTCTTTGATGAACAGTTGAGCAAGTCTCTCGGGACCCCACGTTTCCTTGATCTCAAGGAAATGAGCTGATTTGGTTAAGCGGTCCACGATCACCCAGATCGTGTTCATGCCACGACGACTCGTCGGCAAACTCGTGATGAAATCCATAGAAATGTCTTCCCACTTCCATTCGGGAATAGGAAGAGGTTTCAGCATACCCGCCGGTCGCTGATGTTCAATCTTAACTTGTTGACAGGTTAAGCATCTCGAAACAAATTCTGCGACTTCTCGCTTCATATTACTCCACCAGTAATTTTGTTTCAAGTCCTTGTACATCTTGCTAGACCCCGGATGAACGGAATAAGGGGTAGCATGAGCTTCTTTCAAAATCGAGTTTTTCAACTCGTCATTCGCCGGTACGCACAACCGATTCTTAAACCTCAAAAGTCCATCCTCGTGGACCACAAATCCAGGGGCTTTCCCCTGAGCCACATCCTCTCGGATGCGCAACAATGATGGGTCCGAACCCTGATTCTCTCGAATTGCCTCCTCGAGTGATGATGAAATCTCTAACATACAAAGCTGCCCCTGAACTCAGCTGGCTGACCTCGATCTCGGGTCTAAGGAATTCCTGCTGAAGCTCCTTCTGAACCGTTAAACGGGCAAGCATCTGCTCCTGAACGGACTTACGACTCAAGGCGTCGGCGACAACGTTCGCCTTGCCCGCGTGGTAGAGGATCTCGATATCATAATCCTTGATTAATTCCAACCACCGTCTCTGACGCATATTTAACTCCTTCTGAGTAAATATATACTTTAAGCTCTTATGATCGGTGAATATCTGACAGGTGACGCCATAAAGGTAATGACGCCAAATCTTCAAAGCGAACACCACGGCTGCTAGCTCCAGGTCGTGGGTCGGATAATTAATCTCGTAAGGTCTCAATTGCCGTGAAGCATAGGCAATAACCTTCCCGTTTTGCATGAGTACACATCCGAGACCCTGTCCGGACGCATCACTATAGACCACAAATCCTTCCGTCCCCTGCGGCAAGGAAAGTACAGGTGCTGACATTAACCGACTCTTGAGTTCCTCAAAACTCCGTTGACACGCGTCGGACCACGTGTATTTCTTATCCTTCCGCAAAAGGTTCGTTAAGGGTTGAGCGATTCGAGAAAATCCCTCTACAAATCGCCGATAATAACCCGCTAATCCGAGGAAACTTCAGATTTCCTTAACGTTCTTCGGAGGTAGCCAATCTCGAATAGCCTCCGTCTTCTGAGGATCGACACGAACTCCGTCGATGAAATTACATGTCCGAGAAAAGTCACTGACATCCGTAACTCACATTTAGAAAACTTCCCATAAAGTTGTTCTCGTCTCAACACGTCGAGCACTTGATGAAGGTGAAACTCGTGTTCCTCCCGGTCACGAGAATAAATCAAAATGTCATCGATGAAGACAACAACAAACCGATCCAAAAAGTCGATGAAGACCCGATTCATTAACTCCATGAATACCGCTGGTGCATTAGTCAATCCAAACGGCATAACCATAAACTCATAGTGACCATAGCGTGTTCGAAACGCCGTCCTCGCGATATCCGACTCTCGAATCCATGAATCGATGATATCCAGATCTTAAGTCGATCTTGGAAAATCAAGCTCCTCAAGTTGATCTAAGAGATCGTCAATACGGGGTAAGGGATACTTATTCTTGATCGTCACCCTGTTCAACTCCCGATAATCAATACATAAGCGGAATGAACCATCCTTCTTCTTGACAAATAACACTGGCGCTCCCCACGGGGACGCACTCGGTCGAATATAACCTTTCTCGAACAACTCTTCAAGTTGGTTCTTTAATTCCCGCATTTCGGTCGGGCCATCCGGACGGTGCCTTCGATATCGGGGACGTACTGTGTTCCAACTCAATCGTGAATTCCACATCCTCTGTGGAGGCAAACCAGTAGCTCGCCGGAAAAACATCGGCATATTCCTCACCACCGGAATATCCGTTAACATTACCGATGACTTCTCGGTGTTGGCCATATAGCACCAATAATCGACACATCCCCGAGTGAGTAACTTATCGCTTTCATTGAATTAATGACCTTACTGCAATGTAAGGATTACCTCCTGAAACACACATTCAACTCCATCGTGCGAAATGATAGTGACCATACGCTTACGGACATTAATGATGGCATCATGACGATCCATCCAATCAATACCCAAGATGACGTCGTCCCTCGGTAAATCTACCACGATTAGGTCCGCTGGCCATACACGACCATGAAACTGAATCGGACAATTCTGAATCTCATGATTACCGATAATTCGTCTACCATCAGGTAGGCCAATGACATAAGGCTCACAACTAGTAGCACTACCCAGACGTAGTCTACTCAAACATGACTCGGAAATGAATGAATGCGATGCACCAGTATCGAAAAGAGTACACACAGGTTGAGATAGAATATCGAGTGTACCTGAGATCATTCGGGCCTCTGGATCATCGGTCTTCTTCATCTCATAAATCCGGGGCTTGCTAGTCCCGGCACCGGACGCTCCCGTCTGCTGGCTAAAAGCTCCACCTTTAGTCGCTCCCGTCGTTTTAAACGACGCTGATTGAGTGGCCTGATTCTGAACGGCTGACTGCTTAGGGGCCTGAGATGACGTCTGAGTAGGTTTGGAGTCCCTACGGCAAAAACGGGCCTTATGCCCAGCAATCCCACAATTATGACATGTGATAGTCTGCTTCGGACACTTGGTACTGAGGTGACCAAGTTCCCCGCAGTTATAACAGGTGATGGCCGAACTGGCCGCTCGAGACTGAGATTCCGCGGGTTTAGACGACACCGAAGGTCGCTCAGAAAAAGCAGAGCCCGCACGGGGTTTCTTGAAGGTTGTCTGACCGCCTTCAGACTGATTTCGATTCTTCGATTTCTTGCTAGCAGACGAAGGTTGCTGCTTAGCAATCTCTTTAGCAGTAAGCTCGTAGGTGAGAGCTTTCTCAATGAATTCGGCCAACGTGGTGCAATTATGATTAAGTAACTGAAGTCTCATACGGGGTTTCAGCCTCTTGCTGAAATACTTGATCTTATCCGCTTCTGAGTGAATGATAGATGAGGCGAACGGAAGAAGTTCCTGAAATTTCTCGGCAATGGCGAGAACATCCTCGTCTGTTGAGGGGTCGGGGGTGAGTAATTCTGACAGCTTGGCCTCTCTGAGTGGGGCCGGATAGTACCTCTCCATCATGAGAGTCTTGAACTGATCCCAAGTACAAGATCCTTCGGTGGGCTTCAACGACAACCACCAAGAATGTGCGCTCTTACCCAGGTAGTAAGCCGCAATGTAAACTTTGTGTCCCTCGAAACACTCTACCATAGCAAACGGCTTCTCGAAATGCTCGAGCCAATGAATGATATCTGCCGGCTCAGACGAGCCCTCAAAAGTAGGTGGCCTCGCGAGAGATATCGCCGATGATGTTACTCACATTCCTCTCTTGCCTCGAGGTGGCGGCGGAGGAGCCTGCGATTCGATTGACGGAGTTATGCATCGTCTCCATCAACCGAGCCATATCCGGGGTCATTTGGGCCATCATGCCACGCATAAATGCGAGTGGATCAACCCGGACACCCTCCGACCGAGCCGTGTCGGTGCGACTCCGATAGTGAATGATCGCGTCCCAGGTGAATGAGTGGCGGCCGCCGCCGATGAGTTAGCGTTATTCCTGGCATTTGCACGTGTATTCGCACGAGTTCTCGGGATTCGGCCCGCTCCACGGCCTCGTCCTCCACGTCCTCTGCCAGCCCTTTCCATACTGAAGTGGAAAGTCATATGATGATTATTCATCTCGCATGAGTATCACATTATGATTATATTATGAAAAATGAAAATGAGCATACGCCCTCAAATACAGCGATTACATGAATGATTGATTGACGTGACATGATTATCTGATGAAGTTACTGAAATGATTATCTTGGATGAGTTAACAAAATTAATGATCCGATCTTCCTGATCAACAACTGAACAATGAAATGAATTGACTGATTAATGAGTTAACCTGACCGTCCCGGTCAAAATGACAATGATGATTGAGGATTGTTAACTGATGAATTATGAATGAATGACTATTGCCAGAAATTATACCATGGCATTAGAAATCTTACAGTTCTTGGTCTGATTGGCTCGGCATTTGCACAGGTCACACGTGACGCGAAAGTCCAATGATACTAGTCCGATGACGATGATTTCAAATGAGACATGACTTGGAGGGTAGTATTCAAAACCACGCTCCGATACCAACTCAGTAACACCCCAAACTAGGCGGATATTACGGTCCGTGAATCCCCGACTGGGACCCACCAGCAATGAAAATGATGAATTAAATAATATAATTGTAGTACCGAACCACATTATATTACCAAGTACTCCGATGAGGAGTTTAATACAACACACCAGGACAATAGCGAATACTAGTATATTTTATATGAAGATAAAATACACCACCCTGAATAAATAAAATATCTCAAACGGAATTTGCAGCGGAAAATACAAATGACAGAATAACTGAAATGACTGAAGCAAACGGGATGACTGGGGCCCCCTACTAGTATCACTGGGACTCGTCGCCGTCAACATGCTCTTCCCGTGCCTTTGCCTTGCCGTGACCTGAAAACAAAATCCCCCAACGGGGTCAGTTACACAGAACAACAATCCTCAAGAGTTGAAATTACACAATCATGAATTAACTGAAGTGATGAAATATTCTTAATTATGAATTACGCTGAAGAGGAGCATCATAGTACGCCCGTAATGTCCTGTGCAAGTGTACAAGACGAATGTCCGGACACACCCGTCCTTGTACCTAATTAGTCTCACGGAGGTAAGCGTTACCGTGTGCACGGTCCGATGTATCGGTGAACCCAATACATGACCATCATGTGCCCGACTAAAAATTCCACACAGCCACACCCGGCCACGCAATATGAACCCGGAAGGTCACATGAACGAGAATGACCATGATGAAAACCAATGAATAATAATTAGACAAGGCCAAGATGACTCACCGATATGAGAGTAATAGTGACGTGATTGATAAACCAATGAAAAGATTTGGAACCGCTGCTCCTCGTGAATGAAATGATTATTCGACACTTACAAGTCTCAAAATGATTAATATTATGATGAATGAATTATGATTATGAGCAATCAACAACAAAAGGAATGAGTATCCTTTTAACCGAGTAAGATTTAACTTACACAATACCGATGAAGAATGTCCGCCCACGAACAACGTCCTAACCAAGATACCGATCGCTCGAACAACCTTGAATAACAATAATTACCAACAATCGTTCAATACACGTATCAAACAACAAAACACGACTAACCCAAGGGTCAAACAACGATAAACAAACTCATAGGCATTCCAACGAATACATAACCGACCGCACAACTTCGGAAATATCCAATCCGAATATGTCGAAACCCACACCAAAATGAGTATTTCAACTAACAAAACACTTCAAGGATATCAATAATCCATTAGGAATCCATAACTGATGATTACAACAACATCAATCGGAAAATCCCCAATTAACCGAAGTCAACCCCAAGGGTTCTTGAAATAATTCCGAAAATAACCATTAAATCCGTAGGAATATGTTTATACAAGTTAGATAATCCATAACTAACATTTTCCAATGATAATCCAAGCTTACACGAAGAAATCGGAAGGAAAACCCAAAAATCCGAAATTCTAGATCCAAGAGATTAATACCTTTGATTCGATGTGATGAAGATGATGAAATGATGATCAATCCGAAAGATGAGCTTGAAGATGATGGTTGATGATTACACCTCGAAGAACCCTCTCTGAATCGCTCGAAATCGCCCAAAAATACCGAAGGAGTGAAATGAGATGAACAAAAGAAGAAGTCTAACTAACTGTCCAATTTATACTCAGACCAGGTTAGCGTGCGCTAGTCCTTGTGCATAGCGTGCGCTAACGAGTAATTTGGGTATTCCAGTACCCACTGTCCGAACACGGTAGCGCGCGCTACGCACCTCTTTGTAGCGTGCGCTACGGCCATACTACTAGCGTGCGCTAATATCCATTGTTAGCGTGCGCTAGCGAAATATTTGACGCCCGATCGGAGTCCGTAAAACCATCGCCCTCCGATCTAACTCGATAGCGTGCGCTACACCCATTCTGTAGCGTGCGCTAATATGTCGGTTGTGTTCGCTACCAACCATGCAGAGCGTGCGCTATGAATAAACCGGTGCGATCCGGAGCCACCGGACTCAACCTGATCCGCCCCTAGCGCGCGCTACTCCACACATATAGCGTGCGCTACTACGACCCGTTAGCGCGCGCTACTTACCACTCGTAGCGTGCGTTACAATTATTCTCACCTGCAGTCCAGTACCTTCTGGACTGCAGCCAAGGTAGCCTTAGCGTGCGCTAAAGCTGAGAGGTAGCGTGCGCTACCTATACCCAATTAGCGTACGCTAAAAGGAGTATGTAGCGTGCGCTACTCCTCAAGCACAGCTTGCAATGAAAATGACAATGATGATAAACACGACACGAAACTCCAATCAGATTAGTGATGAATGACGATTGATACACGATACGATTACTCTGAATGATGAACACCATGACTGAATATGAGTGACAAATGATCAATAATGAATGAAATTACTGAGTATCAATTACTGAATGATAAATACTGAATGATAATTACTGAGTTACAACTGGGTATTACAACTGGACTGCACTGGATTATTTCATAGCGCACGCTATGTGTTGTTGTTAGCGTACGCAACCGATATATTAGCGCGCGCTAAACTATGGTTGTAGCGCACGCTATCGAGGTCAGATCAGAGGGCAGACAGTTTTCTGGACTCCAGTACTGGGCATCAATATTTCGTTAGCGCACGCTAATAATGGATCTTAGCGCACGCTAGTAATATGGCCGTAGCGCACGCTACAAGAAGGTACGTAGCGCGCGCTACCGTGTTCGGACAGTGGGTACTGGACGACCCAAATTACTCGTTAGCGCACGCTACGCACAAGGGCTAGCGCACGCTAACCTGGACTGACTATAAATTGGACAGTTTAGTCAGAGTTCGTCATTATTCATCTCATTTCATTCCTTTGGTAGTTTTGGGCGATTTCAAGCGATTCAGAGAGGATTCTTCAAGGTGTAATCATCAATCATCATCTTCAAGACTTTGAGTTGGATTAATCATCACTTCATCATCTCCTATTCATTGAATCAAAGGTATTAAATTCTTGGATCTAGAATTTCGGATTTTTTGGGTTTTCCTTCCGATTTCTTCGTGTAAGCTTGGATTATCATTGGAATATGTTAGTTATGGACTATCTAACTTGGATAAATATATTCCTACGGATTTAATGGTTATTTTCGGAATTATTCCAAGAACCCTTGGGGTTGACTTCGGTTATTTTGGGATTTTCCGATTGATGTTGTTGTAACCATGAATTATGGATTCCTAATGGATTATTGATGTCATTGAAGTGTTTTGTTAGTTCGAAATACTCATTTTGGTTTGGTTTCGATATATTCGGATCGATAATTCCGAAGTTGTGTGGTTGGTTATGTATTCGTTGGAATGCCTTATGAGTTTGATTATCGTTGTTTCGACCGTGGGGTTAGTCGTGTTTTGTTGCTTGATGCGTGTATTGAACGATTATTGGTAATTGTGTTATTCAAGGTTGTTCGAGCGACCGATATTTCATTTAGGACGTTGTTCGTGGACGGACATTCATCATCGGTATTGTGTAAGTTAATTCTTACTCGGTTAAAAGGATATTCATTCCTTTTTGTTGTTGATTACTCATAATCATAATTCATTCATCATTGTATTAATCGTATCAAAACTCGTCATTGTCAATTAATCACCTCAGTCATAAGGAACGACGGTTCCGATCATTTCATTGAGCTATCATTCATTTCACCATCATTCAATCTTGGTGAGTCATTATTCATTTTCATTGTCACTTTTGTCATATTGTGGCATTCCGGTCATCTTGGCGTGCGGTTGGTATGTGTAGGATTTTCATGTCGGGCACATTATAGTCGTGTGTTGGTTGGTGGCCTCACATTGGACTGTGCACACGAGTCGATTGCTCGTGAGACTGATTAGGTACAAGACCACGCGTGTTTGATCGTTGGTGGCTTGTGCACGGACACATTTCCATCCCGGACGTAGTGTGGCGCCATTCCTTTGAGCCGTACTGATAGTTGATTCATATAGCATGTTTGATTGCGTATGTTTCAACGAATAATTCATAAATTCGGATATATCATGATTGTGTATTTTTCAACCCTTGAGGATTGTTGTTCTTTGTAATCGGCCCGTTTGGGGATTTTGTTTTTCAGGTCATGGCAAGGCAAACGCACGGGGATAGCATGTTGATGTCGAGGAGTCCTAGTGATACTAGTAGGGGGGCCCGATCTTTCAGTTATTCATGTTATTGTCCTTTATTTTCCGCTGCAGACTTTCATTTGAATACTCCGTTTCATTCAGCGTTGTGTATTTTATCTTCATATAAAATACACTAGTAGTCGGTATTATCCTGGTGTGTTGTAACTAAACTCCTCATCGGAGTAATTATTGTTGTAATGTAGTTCGGGACTACATTTATCTTGTGTAATTCATTCATTTTCATTTGCCTGGTGGGTCCCAGTTGGGGATCTACGGCACTGTAATATCCGCCTAGTTTGGGGTGTTACACAGGACCCGACCGTGTCGTCTGGCACGGCCGAGTCGAACCCTTCCGGATAAGCCAGAAGCGACTGCCGACACGCCCGACCGTGTCGTCTGGCACGGTCGAGTCATGCCGAGTCGCTGTCGGACGGGTCACTGTCGGGAGGCCCTCCGCGCCGCGACCGTGTCATGCAGGACACGGTCGAGTCCCTGTCGGCCAACTGTCGGGTTATGCGACACGGCCGTGCCGATCGGCACGGGCCGTGTCCGGCAGCATCAACTCCCTTAAATTCGTTTTTTTCAGCATTTCAGCCATTTTTCCCCTTTTCTTCACCTTCAACCGAGAGAGTAAGCTTGAGGGAAGGTTTTTCCTTCACAAATCATTTGGGTGTTTGATTTTCTTCATCTCCTTTCGATCGTGAAGCCCGGATAATCAATTTAACGCGTGTTCTTCGGATTAAAGTACTTGGATCTTCAAAGGTAATATTCTTCAACACCTTGGATGTCGATTCTATGTTGTGATATGATGTTTTGGACGTTATAATCATGTTATATGAAGGGACATGTATATGATTATGAGTTTATATAAGGATTCATTGGATTATTGAGGGATTATTCAAGAACACTTTGAATATCGAGTTGAAATTTGGGGTTTTCGATTAATTGTCGTTATAATCACGTTTTCGGATATTCATTTTGGATTATTGATAGTATTCATGGGGTTTTGTGGGTTTGAATCATTCATTGGAAGTTGGTTTCGGATGTAATTGAGTTTTGGTTGTAAACAATTGGAGATTGTTTACAACGCTGTTGTTTTAATGCCCCAATGAGTTTCGGGTATTGTTGTATCGACTTTTGAGTTGGTTGTGATCATGCTTGATTCGTGTATTAAGAGAATTGTTGGTATTTATGTTGTTCAAGGTTGTTCGAGCGGCCGATAATTTCATTAAGGACGTTGATCGTGGAAGTACCTTCTCGCCTTCGGTTTGAGGCAAGTTTTATACTTGTACTAGTCAATGAGATTAATGTCATCATATATGTGTATAAATGTGTTGTATCATTCCGAGACTTAGTCTCTTCATGAATTCATTGATATTAAGAGATCGTTCGATACGATACCTTTCGGCAATTTTGCCAAATATTTATTGTTATTCCTTTTTGGATTGTCATTAAAAGCTGTACGCCGATTAAAGGCATTGGCTTATTCATTTCTCACCTTCGTCAGTAACCGATTAAAGGTACCGAGGCATCCTTCATATCATTGTTATCGAATTGCCGTTCGCGAGACAAATCGAAATATTCAATCATTCACTATATCATTGTATCGATTGACCGTTCTAAGGCAATCGAGGTATTCAATCATTCATCATATCGTTCATATCGATTAGCCATTATAAGGAAATCGACGCGCTCAAGCATTCATGGAATCATCCACTGCATCATTGTCATCGGTTAGCGTTCTAAGGCAATCGAGGTGTTGAGTTGGGGCGCCGAGGATGGTCTTTGGTGACTCAAGACAAAGATACCATCCTAATTGTGATACGGCTTTCATGCCGTGGCCGCCCTAATTGTGATACGGCTTTCATGCGTGGCCCGGCCCTAATTGTGATACGGCTTTCATGCCGTGGCTTCGCCCCTAATTGTGATACGGCTTTCATGCCGTGGCTTGCCCTAATTGTGATACGGCTTTCATGCGTGGCTTCGCCCTAATTGTGATACGGCTTTCATGCCGTGGCTTGACCCCTAATTGTGATACGGCTTTCATGCCGTGGCCGGCCTAATCAATACAATTGACTTGGCTTCATGTGATTGTGATATTTGACGCTTTCGGTGCTTTTAGGCCTTGTGATTGTCTTGTTAATTTCATTGGAGCCTCCGGCCTTGTGATTAATATAAAATTCTGTTATGGTTTGGTTCATTTCGTGTAATTCATTGTGGTATTCTCGTGATTATGATTCGCCGTTGGGCACTTATGTTCTAACACGTCGAGCAGTATTAATAGTATGCCGTGGGCATAGTATTTCACGAATGCTCGGTTCTTACCTTGGTTTGTGAGCATCTCGTATTATTATCATCATTATACCGTTTCATTCTGCATTTGGATGCATATCATGTTATACATGTATTTGATGTTCATTATCTGGATGACTGACCCCGTGGGGGCGGAACATGTTTTCATGTTTTAGGTGCTTGCGAGGAGAGAGTTGAGGCACAGGGGCATGACGATGGCGACGAGGCATACGAGCGATACTAGTCCGAGTTGTTCATTGTTGGTCAGTCAGTTGGAGTGTACTCCAGTCTTGTCAGTTGTTGTCGTGTTGTATTACCCGAACAGATGTTCGTGGATGCTGTTGTATTTCATTTTGGCCATGTAGGCCACTTTTGTCGTTGAAATTCCTTATCGGAATATTGTGTCGGATATCATGGTACGGACTATGATTTTTCCTTGTTGTTTAATTTAATGTATTTTAGTCATGTTCGCCTGGTGGATCTCCTGGCGTGGGGTCCACGACACTGTAATAACCCAATAGGATTTGGGGGTGTTACAGATATTTTGTATTTGGACTTTCTAGGATGTAGTACTATGAACAAGCTTTCCAATGGCGTAAGAATCGAGCAAATCGGACAAGTAACGAAGAAGTTATGGTCAAAACAGTGGACAGGTCACGGCGTCTTAGCTAATGCGACTTTTTAGACATCTTTCGAGTAATTTCGGCATAATTCATTTGTTACCTCCCCAATCACCTCGATTCTTTCAAAATGGGATAAATTAATCAAAAAGCTACACTACTAGGTGGTTAGGATTACATTTGTTAATTTTGTGAGGTCGAATATTTTAAACGTTTGGCCTTAACGTCCCGACAGGCTTTTTTCTCTCTATTTTAGGCCATATCTCCTAGGTTATTAGTCCGAACCGATTTTTCTTTCACCGTTAGTATTATTATCTCAAGAGAATCAAGAAACATTGATAAAATCACATTGCCCGTCTGGTCGAGAAAATGAGATTTTTCAAAGGGGGTAGTACACAGAAATCGGTCAAAATCGGCCCGGAATGAAAGTTCTATTTTTTGAGCGTGAAGTATGGCAATATGAATACAAGATTACCGATAGTGAAATTTTCCACTTTTCATGTCTTTATCATGTATAAATTGTCACAATAATGCCCCGGGGTAAGAAAAATATGTAAGCCCTTTACTTCATTCGAGCTTTGAACTTTTTCAGTGTCGAATATTTCTAATGTGACTTCCTAGGATGTAGTACTATGAATAAGCTTTCCAGTGGCATAACAATTGAGCAAATCGGACAATTAACAAAGAAGTTATGGTCAAAACAGTGGACATGTCACGGCGTCCTAGCTAATGCGACTCTTTAGACATCTTTCGAGTATTAGCTAAGAAAAAGTCGCATTAGCTAAAAAGTCGCATTAGCTAAGACGCCGTGACCTGTCCACTGTTTTGACCATAACTTCTTCGTTACTTGTCCGATTTGCTCGATTCTTACGCCATTGGAAAGCTTGTTCATAGTACTACATCCTAGAAAGTCTAAATCCAAAATATCCCCCCATTAAAGGAATAAGTGGTTTGTACAAATACCTAAGGAGACATGCACAAAATAGAAAAAAAGCCAATGACGTTACACCAAACGGTTAAAATATCCGACCTTACAAAATTAACAAATGTAATACTGACCACCTACTAGTGTAGATTTTTGGTTAAGTTCTATAATGGTGAAAGAATCCGGGTGATTGGGGAGGTAAAGAATGATTTATCCCCAAAATACTCGAAAGATGTCTAAAGAGTCGCATTAGCTAGACGCCGTGACATGTCCACTGCTTTGACCATAACTTCTTTGTTAATTGTTCGATTTGCTCAATTATTATGCCACTGGAAAGCTTATTCATAGTACTACATCCTAGGAAGTCACATTAGAAATATTCGACACCGAAAAGTTCAAAGCTCGAATGAAGTAAAGGGCTTACATATTTTTCTTACCCTGGGCATTATTGTGACAATTTATACATGATAAAGACATGAAAAGTGGAAAATTTCACTATCGGTAATCTTGTATTCATATTGCCATACTTCACGCTCAAAAATAGAACTTTCATTCCGGCCGATTTTGACCGATTTCGTATACTACCCTTTGAAAAATCTCATTTTCTCGACTGTGACGGCAATGTGATTTTATCAATGTTTCTTGATTCTCTTGAGATAATAATACTAACGGTGAAAGAAAAATCGGTTCGACTAATAACCTAGGAGATATGGCCTAAAATAGAGAGAAAAAGCCTGTCGACGTTAAGGCCAAACGTTTAAAATATTCGACCTCACAAAATTAACAAATGTAATCCTAACCACCTAGTAGTGTAGCTTTTTGATTAATTTATCCCATTTTGAAAGAATCGAGGTGATTGGGGAGGTAACAAATGAATTATGCCGAAATTACTCGAAAGATGTCTAAAAAGTCGCATTAGCTAAGACGCCGTGACCTGTCCACTGTTTTGACCATAACTTCTTAGATAGTACTTGTCCGATTTGCTCGATTCTTACGCCATTGGAAAGCTTGTTCATAGTACTACATCCTAGAAAGTCTAAATCCAAAATATCCCCCCATTAAAGGAATAAGTGGTTTGTACAAATACCTAAGGAGACATGCACAAAATAGAAAAAAAGCCAGTCGGGACGTTACAGTCAAACGGTTAAAATATCCGACCTTACAAAATTAACAAATGTAATCCTGACCACCTACTAGTGTAGATTTTTGGTTAAGTTGTCTAATGGTGAAAGAATCCAGGTGATTGGGGAGGTAAAGAATGATTTATGCCCAAAATACTCGAAAGATGTCTAAAGAGTCGCATTAGCTAGGACGCCGTGACATGTCCACTGTTTTGACCATAACTTCTTTGTTAATTGTCCGATTTGCTCAATTGTTATGCCACTGGAAAGCTTATTCATAGTACTACATCCTAGGAAGTCACATTAGAAATATTCGACACTCAAAAAGTTCAAAGCTCGAATGAAGTAAAGGGCTTACATATTTTTCTTACCCCGGGGCATTATTGTGACAATTTATACATGATAAAGACATGAAAAGTGGAAAATTTCACTATCGGTAATCTTGTATTCATATTGCCATACTTCACGCTCAAAAAATAGAACTTTCATTCCGGGCCGATTTTGACCGATTTCTGTACTACTCCCTTTGAAAAATCTCATTTTCTCGACTGCATCGGCAATGTGATTTTATCAATGTTTCTTGATTCTCTTGAGATAATAATACTAACGGTGAAAGAAAAATCGGTTCGACTAATAACCTAGGAGATATGGCCTAAAATAGAGAGAAAAAAGCCTGTCGACGTTAAGGCCAAACGCTTAAAATATTCGACCTCACAAAATTAACAAATGTAATCCTAACCACCTAGTAGTGTAGCTTTTGATTAATTTATCCCATTTTGAAAGAATCGAGGTGATTGGGGAGGTAACAAATGAATTATGCCGAAATTACTCGAAAGATGTCTAAAAAGTCGCATTAGCTAAGACGCCGTGACTGGCCCACTGCTTTGACCATAACTTCTTCAAGTTACTTGTCCGATTTGCTCGATTCTTACGCCATTGGAAAGCTTGTTCATAGTACTACATCCTAGAAAGTCCAAATCCAAAATATCCCCATTAAAGGAATAAGTGGTTTGTACAAATACCTAAGGAGACATGCACAAAATAGAAAAAAAAGCCAATGGACGTTACAACCAAACGGTTAAAATATCCGACCTTACAAAATTAACAAATGTAATCCCGACCACCTACTAGTGTAGATTTTTGGTTAAGTTGTCTAATGGTGAAAGAATACAGGTGATTGTGGTGGTATAGAATTATTTATGCCCAAAATACTCGAAAGATGTCTAAAGAGTCGCATTAGCTAGACGCCGTGACATGTCCACTGCTTTGACCATAACTTCTTTGTTAATTGTCCGATTTGCTCAATTATTATGCCACCGAAAGCTTATTCATAGTACTACATCCTAGGAAGTCACATTAGAAATATTCGACACTCGAAAAGTTCAAATCTCGATTGAAGTAATGGGATTACTTATTTTTATTACCCCTGGGCATTATTGTGACAATTTATACCTGATAACGACATGAAAAGAGGAAAATTTCACTATCGCTAATCTTGTATTCATATTGCCATACTTCACGCTCAAAAATAGAACTTTCATTCCGGCCGATTTTGACCGATTTCTGTACTACTCCCTTTGAAAAATCTCATTTTCTCGACTCAGACGGCAATGTGATTTTATCAATGTTTCTTGATTCTCTTGAGATAATAATACTAACGGTGAAAGAAAAATCGGTTCGACTAATAACCTAGGAGATATGGCCTAAAATAGAGAGAAAAAAGCCTGTCGACGTTAAGGCCAAACGCTTAAAATATTCGACCTCACAAAATTAACAAATGTAATCCTAACCACCTAGTAGTGTAGCTTTTTGATTAATTTATCCCATTTTGAAAGAATCGAGGTGATTGGGGAGGTAACAAATGAATTATGCCGAAATTACTCGAAAGATGTCTAAAAAGTCGCATTAGCTAAGACGCCGTGACCTGTCCACTGTTTTGACCATAACTTCTTCAAGCATTTGTCCGATTTGCTCGATTCTTACGCCATTGGAAAGCTTGTTCATAGTACTACATCCTAGAAAGTCCAAATCCAAAATATCCCCATTAAAGGAATAAGTGGTTTGTACAAATACATAAGTAGACATTAACAAAATAGAAAAAAAGCCAATGACGTTATACCAAACGGTTAAAATATCCGACCTTACAAAATTAACAAATGTAATCCTGACCACCTACTAGTGTAGATTTTTGGTTAAGTTGTCTAATGGTGAAAGAATCCAGGTGATTGGGGAGGTAAAGAATGATTTATGCCCAAAATACTCGAAAGATGTCTAAAGAGTCACATTAGCTAGGACGCCGTGACATGTCCACTGTTTTGACCATAACTTCTTTGTTAATTGTCCGATTTGCTCAATTATTATGCCACCGAAAGCTTATTCATAGTACTACATCCTAGGAAGTCACATTAGAAATATTCGACACTGAAAAGTTCAAAGCTCGAATGAAGTAAAGGGCTTACATATTTTTCTTACCCCTGGGCATTATCATGGACAATTTATACATGATAAAGACATGAAAAGTGGAAAATTTCACTATCGGTAATCTTGTATTCATATTGCCATACTTCACGCTCAAAAATAGAACTTTCATTCCGGCCGATTTTGACCGATTTCTGTACTACCCTTTGAAAATCTCATTTTCTCGACTGACGGCAATGTGATTTTATCAATGTTTCTTGATTCTCTTGAGATAATAATACTAACGGTGAAAGAAAAATCGGTTCGACTAATAACCTAGGAGATATGGCCTAAAATAGAGAGAAAAAGCCTGTCAGACGTTAAGGCCAAACGCTTAAAATATTCGACCTCACAAAATTAACAAATGTAATCCTAACCACCTAGTAGTGTAGCTTTTTGATTAATTTATCCCATTTTGAAAGAATCGAGGTGATTGGGGAGGTAACAAATGAATTATGCCGAAATTACTCGAAAGATGTCTAAAAAGTCGCATTAGCTAAGACGCCGTGACCTGTCCACTGTTTTGACCATAACTTCTTCAAGCATTTGTCCGATTTGCTCGATTCTTACGCCATTGGAAAGCTTGTTCATAGTACTACATCCTAGAAAGTCCAAGTCCAAAATATCCCCCCATTAAAGGAATAAGTGGTTTGTACAAATACCTAAGGAGACATGCACAAAATAGAAAAAAGCCAATGACGTTACACCAAACTAAAATATCCGACCTTACAAAATTAACAAATGTAATCCAGACCACCTACTAGTGTAGATTTTTGGTTATGTTGTCTAATGGTTAAAGCTTACAGGTGATATGGGAGGTAAAGAATTTTTTATGCCCAAAATACTCGAAAGATGTCTAAAGAGTCGCATTAGCTAGGACGCCGTGACATGTCCACTGCTTTGACCATAACTTCTTTGTTAATTGTCCGATTTGCTCAATTATTATGCCACCGGAAAGCTTATTCATAGTACTACATCCTAGGAAGTCACATTAGAAATATTCGACACTGAAAAGTTCAAAGCTCGAATGAAGTAAAGGGCTTACATATTTTTCTTACCCTGGGCATTATTGTGAAAATTTATACATGATAAAGAAATGAAAATTGGAAAATTTCACTATCGGTAATCTTGTATTCATATTGCCATACTTCACGCTCAAAAATAGAACTTTCATTCCGGCCGATTTTGACCGATTTCTGTACTACTCCCTTTGAAAAATCTCATTTTCTCGACTGCATCGGCAATGTGATTTTATCAATGTTTCTTGATTCTCTTGAGATAATAATACTAACGGTGAAAGAAAAATCGGTTCGACTAATAACCTAGGAGATATGGCCTAAAATAGAGAGAAAAAGCCTGTCGACGTTAAGGCCAAACGCTTAAAATATTCGACCTCACAAAATTAAAAAATGTAATCCTAACCACCTAGTAGTGTAGCTTTTTGATTAATTTATCCCATTTTGAAAGAATCGAGGTGATTGGGGAGGTAACAAATGAATTATGCCGAAATTACTCGAAAGATGTCTAAAAAGTCGCATTAGCTAAGACGCCGTGACTGGCCCACTGCTTTGACCATAACTTCTTCGTTACTTGTCCGATTTGCTCGATTCTTACGCCATTGGAAAGCTTATTCATAGAACTACATCCTAGAAAGTCCAAATCCAAAATATCCCCCCATTAAAGGAATAAGTGGTTTGTACAAATACCTAAGGAGACATGCACAAAATAGTAAAAAAACCAATGACGTTACACCAAACGGTGCTAAAATATCCGACCTTACAAAATTAACAAATGTAATCCTGACCACCTACTAGTGTAGATTTTTGGTTAAGTTGTCTAATGGTGAAAGAATCCAGGTGATTGGGGAGGTAAAGAATGATTTATGCCCAAAATACTCGAAAGATGTCTAAAGAGTCACATTAGCTAGGACGCCGTGACATGTCCACTGTTTTGACCATAACTTCTTTGTTAATTGTCCGATTTGCTCAATTATTATGCCACTGGAAAGCTTATTCATAGTACTACATCCTAAGAAGTCACATTAGAAATATTCGACACTGAAAAAGTTCAAAGCTCGAATGAAGTAAAGGGCTTACATATTTTTCTTACCCCGGGGCATTATTGTGACAATTTATACATGATAAAGACATGAAAAGTGGAAAATTTCACTATCGGTAATCTTGTATTCATATTGCCATACTTCACGCTCAAAAAATAGAACTTTCATTCCGGGCCGATTTTGACCGATTTCTGTACTACCCCTTTGAAAATCTCATGTTCTCGACCTTGAGGGCAATTTGATTTTATCAATGTTTCTTGATTCTATTGAGCTAATAATACTAACTGTGAAAGATAAATCGTTTCTGACTAATATACTAGGCGCTATGGGCTACAATAGAGAGAAAAAGCTCGTCGACGTTAAGGCCAAACGTTTAAAATATTCGACCTCACAAAATTAACAAATGTAATCCTAACCACCTATTAGTGTAGCTTTTTGATTAATTTATCCCATTTTGAAAGAATCGAGGTGATTGGGGAGGTAACAAATGAATTATGCCGAAATTACTCGAAAGATGTCTAAAAAGTCGCATTAGCTAAGACGCCGTGACTGGCCCACCTGCTTTGACCATAACTTCTTCAAGTATTTGTCCGATTTGCTCGATTCTTACGCCATTGGAAAGCTTGTTCATAGTACTACATCCTAGAAAGTCCAAATCCAAAATATCCCCCATTAAAGGAATAAGTGGTTTGTACAAATACCTAAGGAGACATGCACAAAATAGAAAAAAGCCAATGGACGTTATACCAAACGGTGCTAAAATATCCGACCTTACAAAATTAACAAATGTAATCCCGACCACCTCCTAGTGTCGACTTTTGGTTAAGTTGTCTTATGGTGAAAGAATGCAGGTGATTGTGGAGGTTTAGAATGTTGTTTGCCCTATTTACTCGAACCATGTCTAAAGAGTCGCATTAGCTAGGACGCCGTGACATGTCCACTGCTTTGACCATAACTTCTTTGTTAATTGTCCGATTTGCTCAATTATTATGCCACCGAAAGCTTATTCATAGTACTACATCCTAGGAAGTCACATTAGAAATATTCGACACTGAAAAGTTCAAAGCTCGAATGAAGTAAAGGGCTTACATATTTTTCTTACCCCGGGCATTATCATGGACAATTTATACATGATAAAGACATGAAAAGTGGAAAATTTCACTATCGGTAATCTTGTATTCATATTGCCATACTTCACGCTCAAAAATAGAACTTTCATTCCGGCCGATTTTGACCGATTTCTGTACTACCCTTTGAAAATCTCATTTTCTCGACTGCATCGGCAATGTGATTTTATCAATGTTTCTTGATTCTCTTGAGATAATAATACTAACGGTGAAAGAAAAATCGGTTCGACTAATAACCTAGGAGATATGGCCTAAAATAGAGAGAAAAAAGCCTGTCGACGTTAAGGCCAAACGCTTAAAATATTCGACCTCACAAAATTAACAAATGTAATCCTAACCACCTAGTAGTGTAGCTTTTTGATTAATTTATCCCATTTTGAAAGAATCGAGGTGATTGGGGAGGTAACAAATGAATTATGCCGAAATTACTCGAAAGATGTCTAAAAAGTCGCATTAGCTAAGACGCCGTGACCTGTCCACTGTTTTGACCATAACTTCTTCAAGCATTTGTCCGATTTGCTCGATTCTTACGCCATTGGAAAGCTTGTTCATAGTACTACATCCTAGAAAGTCCAAATCCAAAATATCCCCCCATTAAAGGAATAAGTGGTTTGTACAAATACCTAAGGAGACATGCACAAAATAGAAAAAAAGCCAATGACGTTACACCAAACGGTTAAAATATCCGACCTTACAAAATTAACAAATGTAATCCTGACCACCTACTAGTGTAGATTTTTGGTTAAGTTGTCTAATGGTGAAAGAATCCAGGTGATTGGGGAGGTAAAGAATGATTTATGCCCAAAATACTCGAAAGATGTCTAAAGAGTCACATTAGCTAGGACGCCGTGACATGTCCACTGTTTTGACCATAACTTCTTTGTTAATTGTCCGATTTGCTCAATTATTATGCCACTGGAAATCTTATTCATAGTACTACATCCTAGGAAGTCACATTAGAAATATTCGACACTGAAAAAGTTCGAAGCTCGAATGAAGTAAAGGGCTTACATATTTTTCTTACCCCGGGGCATTATTGTGACAATTTATACATGATAAAGACATGAAAAGTGGAAAATTTCACTATCGGTAATCTTGTATTCATATTGCCATACTTCACGCTCAAAAATAGAACTTTCATTCCGGCCGATTTTGACCGATTTCTGTACTACCTCCTTTGAAAAATCTCATTTTCTCGACTGCATCGGCAATGTGATTTTATCAATGTTTCTTGATTCTCTTGAGATAATAATACTAACGGTGAAAGAAAAATCGGTTCGACTAATAACCTAGGAGATATGGCCTAAAATAGAGAGAAAAAAGCCTGTCGGACGTTAAGGCCAAACGTTTAAAATATTCGACCTCACAAAATTAACAAATGTAATCCTAACCACCTAGTAGTGTAGCTTTTTGATTAATTTATCCCATTTTGAAAGAATCGAGGTGATTGGGGAGGTAACAAATGAATTATGCCGAAATTACTCGAAAGATGTCTAAAAAGTCGCATTAGCTAAGACGCCGTGACCTGTCCACTGTTTTGACCATAACTTCTTCGTTACTTGTCCGATTTGCTCGATTCTTACGCCATTGGAAAGCTTGTTCATAGTACTACATCCTAGAAAGTCCAAATCCAAAATATCCCCCCATTAAAGGAATAAGTGGTTTGTACAAATACCTAAGGAGACATGCACAAAATAGAAAAAAAGCCATTCTGGACGTTACAACAAACTAAGTAAAATATCCGACCTTACAAAATTAACAAATGTAATCCTGACCACCTACTAGTGTAGATTTTTGGTTAAGTTGTCTAATGGTGAAAGAATCCAGGTGATTGGGGAGGTAAAGAATGATTTATGCCCAAAATACTCGAAAGATGTCTAAAGAGTCACATTAGCTAGGACGCCGTGACATGTCCACTGTTTTGACCATAACTTCTTTGTTAATTGTCCGATTTGCTCAATTATTATGCCACTGGAAAGCTTATTCATAGTACTACATCCTAAGAAGTCACATTAGAAATATTCGACACTGAAAAAGTTCAAAGCTCGAATGAAGTAAAGGGCTTACATATTTTTCTTACCCCGGGGCATTATTGTGACAATTTATACATGATAAAGACATGAAAAGTGGAAAATTTCACTATCGGTAATCTTGTATTCATATTGCCATACTTCACGCTCAAAAATAGAACTTTCATTCCGGCCGATTTTGACCGATTTCTGTACTACCCTTTGAAAAATCTCATTTTCTCGACTGCATCGGCAATGTGATTTTATCATTGTTTCTTGATTCTCTTGAGATAATAATACTAACGGTGAAAGAAAAATCGGTTCGACTAATAACCTAGGAGATATGGCCTAAAATAGAGAGAAAAAGCCTGTCGACGTTAAGGCCAAACGCTTAAAATATTCGACCTCACAAAATTAACAAATGTAATCCTAACCACCTAGTAGTGTAGCTTTTTGATTAATTTATCCCATTTTGAAAGAATCGAGGTGATTGGGGAGGTAACAAATGAATTATGCCGAAATTACTCGAAAGATGTCTAAAAAGTCGCATTAGCTAAGACGCCGTGACCTGTCCACTGTTTTGACCATAACTTCTTCAAGCATTTGTCCGATTTGCTCGATTCTTACGCCATTGGAAAGCTTGTTCATAGTACTACATCCTAGAAAGTCCAAATCCAAAATATCCCCCATTAAAGGAATAAGTGGTTTGTACAAATACCTAAGGAGACATGCACAAAATAGAAAAAGCCCAATGACGTTACAACAAACTAAGTAAAATATCCGACCTTACAAAATTAACAAATGTAATCCTGACCACCTACTAGTGTAGATTTTTGGTTAAGTTGTCTAATGGTGAAAGAATCCAGGTGATTGGGGAGGTAAAGAATGATTTATGCCCAAAATACTCGAAAGATGTCTAAAGAGTCGCATTAGCAAGGACGTCGTGACCTGTCCACTGTTTTGACCATAACTTCTTTGTTAATTGTCCGATTTGCTCAATTCTTATGCCACTGGAAAGCTTATTCATAGTACTACATCCTAAGAAGTCACATTAGAAATATTCCACACTGAAAAAGTTCAAAGCTCGAATGAAGTAAAGGGCTTACATATTTTTCTTACCCCGGGGCATTATTGTGACAATTTATACATGATAAAGACATGAAAAGTGGAAAATTTCACTATCGGTAATCTTGTATTCATATTGCCATACTTCACGCTCAAAAAATAGAACTTTCATTCCGGGCCGATTTTGACCGATTTCTGTACTACCCTTTGAAAATCTCATTTTCTCGACTGACGGCAATGTGATTTTATCAATGTTTCTTGATTCTCTTGAGATAATAATACTAACGGTGAAAGAAAAATCGGTTCGACTAATAACCTAGGAGATATGGCCTAAAATAGAGAGAAAAAAGCCTGTCGACGTTAAGGCCAAACGTTTAAAATATTCGACCTCACAAAATTAAAAAATGTAATCCTAACCACCTAGTAGTGTAGCTTTTTGATTAATTTATCCCATTTTGAAAGAATCGAGGTGATTGGGGAGGTAACAAATGAATTATGCCGAAATTACTCGAAAGATGTCTAAAAAGTCGCATTAGCTAAGACGCCGTGACCTGTCCACTGTTTTGACCATAACTTCTTCAAGTATTTGTCCGATATGCTCGATTCTTACGCCATTGGAAAGCTTGTTCATAGTACTACATCCTGGAAAGTCCAAATCCAAAATATCCCCCCATTAAAGGAATAAGTGGTATGTACAAATACCTAAGGAGACATGCACCAAAAAGAAAAAAAACCAATGACGTTACACCAAACGGTTAAAATATCCGACCTTACAAAATTAACAAATGTAATCCCGACCACCTACTAGTGTAGATTTTTGGTTAAGTTGTCTTATTGTGAAAGAATCCAGGTGATTGGGGAGGTAAAGAATGATTTATGCCCAAAATACTCGAAAGATGTCTAAAGAGTCTCATTAGCTAGGTAGACGTGTCTTGTCCACTGTTTTGTACTTAACTTCTTTGTTAATTGTCCGATTTGCTCAATTATTATGCCACCGAAAGCTTATTCATAGTACTACATCCTAAGAAGTCACATTAGAAATATTCGACATCGAAAAGTTCAAAGCTCGAATGAAGTAAAGGGCTTACATATTTTTCTTACCCCGGGCATTATTGTGACAATTTATACATGATAAAGACATGAAAAGTGGAAAATTTCACTATCGGTAATCTTGTATTCATATTGCCATACTTCACGCTCAAAAATAGAACTTTCATTCCGGCCGATTTTGACCGATTTCTCGTATTACTCCTTTGAAAATCTCATTTTCTCGACTGCAGTGCAATGTGATTTTATCAATGTTTCTTGATTCTCTTGAGATAATAATACTAACGGTGAAAGAAAATCGGTTCGACTAATAACCTAGGAGATATGGCCTAAAATAGAGAGAAAAAAGTCGTCTGACGTTAAGGCCAAACGCTTAAAATATTCGACCTCACAAAATTAACAAATGTAATCCTAACCACCTAGTAGTGTAGCTTTTTGATTAATTTATCCCATTTTGAAAGAATCGAGGTGATTGGGGAGGTAACAAATGAATTATGCCGAAATTACTCGAAAGATGTCTAAAAAGTCGCATTAGCTAAGACGCCGTGACCTGTCCACTGTTTTGACCATAACTTCTTCAAGTATTTGTCCGATTTGCTCGATTCTTACGCCATTGGAAAGCTTGTTCATAGTACTACATCCTAGAAAGTCCAAATCCAAAATATCCCCCATTAAAGGAATAAGTGGTTTGTACAAATACCTAAGGAGACATGCACAAAATAGAAAAAGCCAATGACGTTACAACAAACTAAGTAAAATATCCGACCTTACAAAATTAACAAATGTAATCCCGACCACCTACTAGTGTAGATTTTTGGTTAAGTTGTCTAATGGTGAAAGAATCCAGGTGATTGGGGAGGTAAAGAATGATTTATGCCCAAAATACTCGAAAGATGTCTAAAGAGTCGCATTAGCAAGGACGCCGTGACATGTCCACTGCTTTGACCATAACTTCTTTGTTAATTGTCCGATTTGCTCAATTATTATGCCACCGGAAAGCTTATTCATAGTACTACATCCTAGGAAGTCACATTAGAAATATTCCACATTGAAAAGTTCAAAGCTCGAATGAAGTAAAGGGCTTACATATTTTTCTTACCCTGGGCATTATTGTGACAATTTATACATGATAAAGACATGAAAAGTGGAAAATTTCACTATCGGTAATCTTGTATTCATATTGCCATACTTCACGCTCAAAAATAGAACTTTCATTCCGGCCGATTTTGACCGATTTCTGTACTACTCCCTTTGAAAAATCTCATTTTCTCGACTGCATCGGCAATGTGATTTTATCAATGTTTCTTGATTCTCTTGAGATAATAATACTAACGGTGAAAGAAAAATCGGTTCGACTAATAACCTAGGAGATATGGCCTAAAATAGAGAGAAAAAGATTGTCATGACGTTAAGGCCAAACGTTTAAAATATTCGACCTCACAAAATTAAAAAATGTAATCCTAACCACCTAGTAGTGTAGCTTTTTGATTAATTTATCCCATTTTGAAAGAATCGAGGTGATTGGGGAGGTAACAAATGAATTATGCCGAAATTACTCGAAAGATGTCTAAAAAGTCGCATTAGCTAAGACGCCGTGACCTGTCCACTGTTTTGACCATAACTTCTTCAAGTACTTGTCCGATTTGCTCGATTCTTACGCCATTGGAAAGCTTGTTCATAGTACTACATCCTGGAAAGTCCAAATCCAAAATATCCCCCCATTAAAGGAATAAGTGGTTTGTACAAATACCTAAGGAGACATGCACAAAATAGAAAAAAAACCAGTCGGGACGATACCAAACTGCTAAAATATCCGACCTTACAAAATTAACAAATGTAATCCTGACCACCTACTAGTGTAGATTTTTGGTTAAGTTGTCTAATGGTGAAAGAATCCAGGTGATTGGGGAGGTAAAGAATGATTTATGCCCAAAATACTCGAAAGATGTCTAAAGAGTCGCATTAGCAAGGACGTCGTGACCTGTCCACTGTTTTGACCATAACTTCTTTGCTAATTGTCCGATTTGCTCAATTCTTATGCCACTGGAAAGCTTATTCATAGTACTACATCCTAAGAAGTCACATTAGAAATATTCCACACTGAAAAAGTTCAAAGCTCGAATGAAGTAAAGGGCTTACATATTTTTCTTACCCCGGGGCATTATTGTGACAATTTATACATGATAAAGACATGAAAAGTGGAAAATTTCACTATCGGTAATCTTGTATTCATATTGCCATACTTCACGCTCAAAAAATAGAACTTTCATTCCGGGCCGATTTTGACCGATTTCTGTGTACTAACCCCTTCGAAAAATCTCATTTTCTCGACTGCAGACGGCAATGTGATTTTATCAATGTTTCTTGATTCTCTTGAGATAATAATACTAACGGTGAAAGAAAAATCGGTTCGACTAATAACCTAGGAGATATGGCCTAAAATAGAGAGAAAAAAGCCTGTCGACGTTAAGGCCAAACGCTTAAAATATTCGACCTCACAAAATTAACAAATGTAATCCTAACCACCTAGTAGTGTAGCTTTTTGATTAATTTATCCCATTTTGAAAGAATCGAGGTGATTGGGGAGGTAACAAATGAATTATGCCGAAATTACTCGAAAGATGTCTAAAAAGTCGCATTAGCTAAGACGCCGTGACCTGTCCACTGTTTTGACCATAACTTCTTCAAGCACTTGTCCGATTTGCTCGATTCTTACGCCATTGGAAAGCTTGTTCATAGTACTACATCCTAGAAAGTCCAAATCCAAAATATCCCCCCTTTAAAGGAATAAGTGGTTTGTACAAATACCTAAGGAGACATGCACAAAATAGAAAAAAAGCCTGGACGTTACACCAAACGGTTAAAATATCCGACCTTACAAAATTAACAAATGTAATCCTGACCACCTACTAGTGTAGATTTTTGGTTAAGTTGTCTAATGGTGAAAGAATCCAGGTGATTGGGGAGGTAAAGAATGATTTATGCCCAAAATACTCGAAAGATGTCTAAAGAGTCGCATTAGCAAGGACGTCGTGACCTGTCCACTGTTTTGACAATAACTTCTTTGTTAATTGTCCTATTTGATCTATTATTATGCCACTCGAAAGCTTATTCATAGTACTAAATCCTAGGAAGTCACATTATAAATATTCTACAATTAAAAAGTTCAAAGCTCGAATGAAGTAAAGGGCTTACATATTTTTCTTACCCCGGGGCATTATTGTGACAATTTATACATGATAAAGACATGAAAAGTGGAAAATTTCACTATCGGTAATCTTGTATTCATATTGCCATACTTCACGCTCAAAAAATAGAACTTTCATTCCGGGCCGATTTTGACCGATTTCTGTACTACTCCCTTTGAAAAATCTCATTTTCTCGACTGCATCGGCAATGTGATTTTATCAATGTTTCTTGATTCTCTTGAGATAATAATACTAACGGTGAAAGAAAAATCGGTTCGACTAATAACCTAGGAGATATGGCCTAAAATAGAGAGAAAAAAACCTGTCAGCACGTTAAGGCCAAACGTTTAAAATATTCGACCTCACAAAATTAAAAAATGTAATCCTAACCACCTAGTAGTGTAGCTTTTTGATTAATTTATCCCATTTTGAAAGAATCGAGGTGATTGGGGAGGTAACGAATGAATTATGCCGAAATTACTCGAAAGATGTCTAAAAAGTCGCATTAGCTAAGACGTCGTGACCTGTCCACTGTTTTGACCATAACTTCTTCGTTACTTGTCCGATTTGCTCGATTCTTACGCCATTGGAAAGCTTGTTCATAGTACTACATCCTGGAAAGTCCAAATCCAAAATATCCCCCCATTAAAGGAATAAGTGGTTTGTACAAATACCTAAGGAGACATGCACAAAATAGAAAAAAGCCAATGACGTTACAACAAACTAAAATATCCGACCTTACAAAATTAACAAATGTAATCCCGACCACCTACTAGTGTAGATTTTTGGTTAAGTTGTCTAATGGTGAAAGAATCCAGGTGATTGGGGAGGTAAAGAATGATTTATGCCCAAAATACTCAAAGATGTCTAAAGAGTCGCATTAGCTACGACGCCGTGACATGTCCACTGTTTTGACCATAACTTCTTTGTTAATTGTCCGATTTGCTCAATTATTATGCCACCGAAAGCTTATTCATAGTACTACATCCTAGGAAGTCACATTAGAAATATTCCACATTGAAAAGTTCAAAGCTCGAATGAAGTAAAGGGCTTACATATTTTTCTTACCCCGGGGCATTATTGTGACAATTTATACATGATAAAGACATGAAAAGTGGAAAATTTCACTATCGGTAATCTTGTATTCATATTGCCATACTTCACGCTCAAAAAATAGAACTTTCATTCCGGGCCGATTTTGACCGATTTCTGTACTACCCTTTGAAAAATCTCATTTTCTCGACTGCACGGCAATGTGATTTTATCAATGTTTCTTGATTCTCTTGAGATAATAATACTAACGGTGAAAGAAAAATCGGTTCGGACTAATAACCTAGGAGATATGGCCTAAAATAGAGAGAAAAAAGCCTGTCGGGACGTTAAGGCCAAACGTTTAAAATATTCGACCTCACAAAATTAAAAAATGTAATCCTAACCACCTAGTAGTGTAGCTTTTTGATTAATTTATCCCATTTTGAAAGAATCGAGGTGATTGGGGAGGTAACAAATGAATTATGCCGAAATTACTCGAAAGATGTCTAAAAAGTCGCATTAGCTAAGACGCCGTGACCTGTCCACTGTTTTGACCATAACTTCTTCGTTACTTGTCCGATTTGCTCGATTCTTACGCCATTGGAAAGCTTGTTCATAGCACTACATCCTAGAAAGTACAAATACAAAATATCCCCCCTTTAAAGGAATAAGTGGTTTGTACAAATATCTAAGGAGATATGCACAAAAAAAAGAAAAAAAGCCACGGACGTTACAACAAACTAAAATATCCGACCTAACAAAATAAACAAATGTAATCAAGACCACCTACTAGTGTAGATATTTTATTAAATTTACTAATGGTGAAAGAAACGATGTTATTGGGGAGGTGAAGAATGATTTATGACAAAAATACTCGAAAGATGTCTAAAGAGTCGCATTAGCAAGGACGCCGTGACATGTCCACTGCTTTGACCATAACTTCTTTGTTAATTGTCCGATTTGCTCAATTATTATGCCACCGAAAGCTTATTCATAGTACTACATCCTAGGAAGTCACATTAGTAATATTCCACTTTGTAATAGTTGAAAGCTCGAATGAAGTTAAGGTCTTACTTATTTTTCTTACGCCTGGGCATTATCATGGACAATTTATACATGATAAAGACATGAAAAGTGGAAAATTTCACTATCGGTAATCTTGTATTCATATTGCCATACTTCACGCTCAAAAATAGAACTTTCATTCCGGCCGATTTTGACCGATTTCTGTACTACCTCCTTTGAAAATCTCATTTTCTCGACTGCATCGGCAATGTGATTTTATCAATGTTACTTGATTATCTTGAGAAAATAATACTAAAGGTGAAAGAAAAATCGGTTCCGACTTATAAACTAGGAGATAAGTCCGAAAATAGAGAGAAAAAAGCCTGTCGGGACGTTAAGGCCAAACGTTTAAAATATTCGACCTCACAAAATTAAAAAATGTAATCCTAACCACCTAGTAGTGTAGCTTTTTGATTAATTTATCCCATTTTGAAAGAATCGAGGTGATTGGGGAGGTAACGAATGAATTATGCCGAAATTACTCGAAAGATGTCTAAAAAGTCGCATTAGCTAAGACGTCGTGACCTGTCCACTGTTTTGACCATAACTTCTTCAAGCATTTGTCCGATTTGCTCGATTCTTACGCCATTGGAAAGCTTATTCATAGAACTACATCCTAGAAAGTCCAAATCCAAAATATCCCCCCATTAAAGGAATAAGTGGTTTGTACAAATACCTAAGGAGACATGCACAAAATAGAAAAAAAGCCACGGACGTTACCAAACTAAGTAAAATATCCGACCTTACAAAATTAACAAATGTAATCCTGACCACCTACTAGTGTAGATTTTTGGTTAAGTTGTCTAATGGTGAAAGAATCCAGGTGATTGGGGAGGTAAAGAATGATTTATGCCCAAAATACTCGAAAGATGTCTAAAGAGTCGCATTAGCAAGGACGTCGTGACATGTCCACTGTTTTGACCATAACTTCTTTGTTAATTGTTCGATTTGCTCAATTATTATGCCACCGAAAGCTTATTCATAGTACTACATCCTAGGAAGTCACATTAGAAATATTCCACATTGAAAAAGTTCAAAGCTCGAATGAAGTAAAGGGCTTACATATTTTTCTTACCCTGGGCATTATCAGACAATTTATACATGATAAAGACATGAAAAGTGGAAAATTTCACTATCGGTAATCTTGTATTCATATTGCCATACTTCACGCTCAAAAATAGAACTTTCATTCCGGCCGATTTTGACCGATTTCTGTACTACTCCTTTGAAAAATCTCATTTTCTCGACTGACGGCAATGTGATTTTATCAATGTTTCTTGATTATCTTGAGATAATAATACTAACGGTGAAAGAAAAATCGGTTCTGACTAATAACCTAGGAGATATGGCCTAAAATAGAGAGAAAAAGCCTGTCAGACGTTAAGGCCAAACGCTTAAAATATTCGACCTCACAAAATTAACAAATGTAATCCTAACCACCTAGTAGTGTAGCTTTTGATTAATTTATCCCATTTTGAAAGAATCGAGGTGATTGGGGAGGTAACGAATGAATTATGCCCAAATTACTCGAAAGATGTCTAAAAAGTCGCATTAGCTAAGACGCCGTGACCTGTCCACTGTTTTGACCATAACTTCTTCGTTACTTGTCCGATTTGCTCGATTCTTACGCCATTGGAAAGCTTGTTCATAGCACTACATCCTAGAAAGTACAAATACAAAATATCCCCCCTTTAAAGGAATAAGTGGTTTGTACAAATATCTAAGGAGATATGCACAAAAAAAAAAAAAAAGCTACGGACGTTACAACCAAACTAAAATATCCGACCTTACAAAATTAACAAATGTAAGCCGGACCACCTACTAGTGTAGATTTTTTATTAAATTTTCTAATGGTGAAAGCATCGAGGTGATTGGGGAGGTGACGAATGATTTATGCCCAAAATACTCGAAAGATGTCTAAAGAGTCGCATTAGCAAGGACGTCGTGACCTGTCCACTGTTTTGACCATAACTTCTTTGCTAATTGTCCGATTTGCTCAATTATTATGCCACTGGAAAGCTTATTCATAGTACTACATCCTAGGAAGTCACATTAGAAATATTCCACACTGAAAAAGTTCAAAGCTCGAATGAAGTAAAGGGCTTACATATTTTTCTTACCCCGGGGCATTATTGTGACAATTTATACATGATAAAGACATGAAAAGTGGAAAATTTCACTATCGGTAATCTTGTATTCATATTGCCATACTTCACGCTCAAAAAATAGAACTTTCATTCCGGCCGATTTTGACCGATTTCTGTATTACTCCTTTGAAAATCTCATTTTCTCGACTGCATCGGCAATGTGATTTTATCAATGTTTCTTGATTATCTTGAGATAATAATACTAACGGTGAAAGAAAAAGCGGTTCGACTAATAACCTAGGAGATATGGCCTAAAATAGAGAGAAAAAGCCTCGGACGTTAAGGCCAAACGTTTAAAATATTCGACCTCACAAAATTAAAAAATGTAATCCTAACCACCTAGTAGTGTAGCTTTTTGATTAATTTATCCCATTTTGAAAGAATCGAGGTGATTGGGGAGGTAACGAATGAATTATGCCGAAATTACTCGAAAGATGTCTAAAGAGTCGCATTAGCAAGGACGTCGTGACCTGTCCACTGTTTTGACCATAACTTCTTCGTTACTTGTCCGATTTGCTCGATTCTTACGCCATTGGAAAGCTTATTCATAGCACTACATCCTAGAAAGTCCAAATCCAAAATATCCCCCCTTTAAAGGAATAAGTGGTTTGTACAAATATCTAAGGAGATATGCATAAAAAAAAAGAAAAAAAGCCTGTCGGGACGTTACAGTCAAACTGTTAAAATATCCGACCTTACAAAATTAACAAATGTAATCCTGACCACCTACTAGTGTAGATTTTTTATTAAATTTTCTAATGGTGAAAGCATCGAGGTGATTGGGGAGGTGACGAATGATTTATGCCCAAAATACTCGAAAGATGTCTAAAGAGTCGCATTAGCAAGGACGTCGTGACCTGTCCACTGTTTTGACCATAACTTCTTTGCTAATTGTCCGATTTGCTCAATTATTATGCCACTGGAAAGCTTATTCATAGTACTACATCCTAGGAAGTCACATTAGAAATATTCCACATTGAAAAAGTTCAAAGCTCGAATGAAGTAAAGGGCTAACATATTTTTCTTACCCTGGGCATTATCATGGACAATTTATACATGATAAAGACATGAAAAGTGGAAAATTTCACTATCGGTAATCTTGTATTCATATTGCCATAGTTCACGCTCAAAAACTAGAACTTTCATTCCGGGCCGATTTTGACCGATTTCTGTGTACTACCCCCTTTGAAAAATCTCATTTTCTCGACTGCATCGGCAATGTGATTTTATCAATGTTTCTTGATTATCTTGAGATAATAATACTAACGGTGAAAGAAAAAGCGGTTCGACTAATAACCTAGGAGATATGGCCTAAAATAGAGAGAAAAAGCCTGTCGACGTTAAGGCCAAACGCTTAAAATATTCGACCTCACAAAATTAACAAATGTAATCCTAACCACCTAGTAGTGTATATTTTTGATTAATTTATCCCATTTTGAAAGAATCGAGGTGATTGGGGAGGTAACGAATGAATTATGCCGAAATTACTCGAAAGATGTCTAAAAAGTCGCATTAGCTAAGACGCCGTGACTGGCCCACCTGCTTTGACCATAACTTCTTCAAGTACTTGTCCGATATGCTCGATTCTTACGCCATAGGAAAGATTAAACATAGCACAACAACCTAAAAAATCCAAATCCAAAATATCCCCTTTAAAGGAATAAGTGGTTTGTACAAATATCTAAGGAGATATGCACAAAAAAGAAAAAGCCACGGACGTTATACCAAACTAAAATATCCGACCTTACAAAATTAACAAATGTAATCCTGACCACCTACTAGTGTAGATTTTTTATTAAATTTTCTAATGGTGAAAGCATCGAGGTGATTGGGGAGGTGACGAATGATTTATGCCCAAAATACTCGAAAGATGTCTAAAGAGTCGCATTAGCAAGGACGTCGTGACCTGTCCACTGTTTTGACCATAACTTCTTTGCTAATTGTCCGATTTGCTCAATTATTATGCCACTGGAAAGCTTATTCATAGTACTACATCCTAGGAAGTCACATTAGAAATATTCCACATTGAAAAAGTTCAAAGCTCGAATGAAGTAAAGGGCTAACATATTTTTCTTACCCCGGGGCATTATTGTGACAATTTATACATGATAAAGACATGAAAAGTGGAAAATTTCACTATCGGTAATCTTGTATTCATATTGCCATAGTTCACGCTCAAAAACTAGAACTTTCATTCCGGGCCGATTTTGACCGATTTCTGTACTACCTTTGAAAATCTCATTTTCTCGACTGTGACGGCAATGTGATTTTATCAATGTTTCTTTATTATCTTGATATAATAATACTAACGGTTAAAGAAAAAGCTGTTCGGACTGATAACCTAGGAGATATGGCCTAAAATAGAGAGAAAAAAGCCTGTCGGGACGTTAAGGCCAAACGTTTAAAATATTCGACCTCACAAAATTAACAAATGTAATCCTAACCACCTAGTAGTGTATATTTTTGATTAATTTATCCCATTTTGAAAGAATCGAGGTGATTGGGGAGGTAACGAATGAATTATGCCGAAATTACTCGAAAGATGTCTAAAAAGTCGCATTAGCTAAGACGCCGTGACTGGCCCACTGCTTTGACCATAACTTCTTCAAGTTACTTGTCCGATTTGCTCGATTCTTACGCCATTGGAAAGCTTATTCATAGCACTACATCCTAGAAAGTCCAAATCCAAAATATCCCCTTTAAAGGATTATGTGGTTTGTAAAAATATCTAAGGAGATATGCACAAAAAAGAAAAAATTGTCAGACGTTACAACAAACTGCTAAAATATCCGACCTTACAAAATAAACAAATTTAATACAGACCACCAAATATTGAATATTTTTTATAAAAATTTCTAATGGTGAAAGCAAAGAGGTGATTGGTGAGGAGACTAATGATTTATTAACAAAATACTCGAAAGAAGTCTAAAGAGTCGCAAAAGCAAGGACGCCGTGACTGGCCCACCTGCTTTGACCATAACTTCTTTGCTAATTGTCCGATTTGCTCAATTATTATGCCACCGAAAGCTTATTCATAGTACTACATCCTAGGAAGTCACATTAGAAATATTCCACATTGAAAAAGTTCAAAGCTCGAATGAAGTAAAGGGCTAACATATTTTTCTTACCCTGGGCATTATCATGGACAATTTATACATGTTAAAGACATGAATCGTGGAAAATTTCTCTATCGGTAATCTTGTATTCATATTGCCATAGTTCACGCTCAAAACTAGAACTTTCATTCCGGCCGATTTTGACCGATTTCTGTATTACTCCCTTTGAAAATCTCATTTTCTCGACTGCATCGGCAATGTGATTTTATCAATGTTTCTTGATTATCTTGAGATAATAATACTAACGGTGAAAGAAAAAGCGGTTCGACTAATAACCTAGGAGATATGGCCTAAAATAGAGAGAAAAAGCCTGTCGACGTTAAGGCCAAACGCTTAAAATATTCGACCTCACAAAATTAACAAATGTAATCCTAACCACCTAGTAGTGTATATTTTTGATTAATTTATCCCATTTTGAAAGAATCGAGGTGATTGGGGAGGTAACGAATGAATTATGCCGAAATTACTCGAAAGATGTCTAAAAAGTCGCATTAGCTAAGACGCCGTGACTGGCCCACTGCTTTGACCATAACTTCTTCAAGTATTTGTCCGATTTGCTCGATTCTTACGCCATTGGAAAGCTTATTCATAGCACTACATCCTAGAAAGTCCAAATCCAAAATAGCCCCCCCTTTAAAGGAATAAGTGGTTTGTACAAATATCTAAGGACATATGCACAAAAAAGAAAAAAAAACCTGTCGGGACGTTACACCAAACTAAGTAAAATATCCGACCTTACAAAATTAACAAATGTAATCCTGACCACCTACTAGTGTAGATTTTTTATTAAATTTTCTAATGGTGAAAGCATCGAGGTGATTGGGGAGGTGACGAATGATTTATGCCCAAAATACTCGAAAGATGTCTAAAGAGTCGCATTAGCTAGGTCGCCGTGACTGGCCCACTGCTTTGACCATAACTTCTTTGCTAATTGTCCGATTTGCTCAATTATTATGCCACCGAAAGCTTATTCATAGTACTACATCCTAGGAAGTCACATTAGAAATATTCCACATGAAAAAGTTCAAAGCTCGAATGAAGTAAAGGGCTAACATATTTTTCTTACCCCTGGGCATTATCATGGACAATTTATACATGATAAAGACATGAAAAGTGGAAAATTTCACTATCGGTAATCTTGTATTCATATTGCCATAGTTCACGCTTAAAAACTAGAACTTTCATTCCGGGCCGATTTTGACCGATTTCTGTATTACCTCTTTGAAAAATCTCATTTTCTCGACTGCATCGGCAATGTGATTTTATCAATGTTTCTTGATTATCTTGAGATAATAATACTAACGGTGAAAGAAAAAGCGGTTCGGACTAATAACCTAGGAGATATGGCCTAAAATAGAGAGAAAAAGCCTGTCAGACGTTAAGGCCAAACGCTTAAAATATTCGACCTCACAAAATTAACAAATGTAATCCTAACCACCTAGTAGTGTATATTTTTGATTAATTTATCCCATTTTGAAATAATCGAGGTGATTGGGGAGGTAACGAATGAATTATGCCGAAATTACTCAAAAGATGTCTAAAAAGTCGCATTAGCTAAGACGCCGTGACTGGCCCACTGCTTTGACCATAACTTCTTCAAGCATTTGTCCGATTTGCTCGATTCTTACGCCATTGGAAAGCTTATTCATAGCACTACATCCTAGAAAGTCCAAATCCAAAATATCCCCTTTAAAGGAATAAGTGGTTTGTACAAATATCTAAGGAGATATGCACAAAAAAGAAAAAACTGTCAGACGTTACACCAAACGGTGCTAAAATATCCGACCTTACAAAATTAACAAATGTAATCCTGACCACCTACTAGTGTAGATTTTTTATTAAATTTTCTAATGGTGAAAGCATCGAGGTGATTGGGGAGGTGACGAATGATTTATGCCCAAAATACTCGAAAGATGTCTAAAGAGTCGCATTAGCAAGGACGCCGTGACTGGCCCACTGCTTTGACCATAACTTCTTTGCTAATTGTCCGATTTGCTCAATTCTTATGCCACCGAAAGCTTATTCATAGTACTACATCCTAGGAAGTCACATTAGAAATATTCCACATTGAAAAAGTTCAAAGCTCGAATGAAGTAAAGGGCTAACATATTTTTCTTACCCCGGGGCATTATTGTGACAATTTATACATGATAAAGACATGAAAAGTGGAAAATTTCACTATCGGTAATCTTGTATTCATATTGCCATAGTTCACGCTCAAAACTAGAACTTTCATTCCGGCCGATTTTGACCGATTTCTCGTATTACTCCCTTTGAAAATCTCATTTTCTCGACTGACGGCAATGTGATTTTATCAATGTTTATTGATTATCTTGAGATAATAATACTAACGTTTAAAGAAAAAGCGGTTCTNACNGATAACCTAGGAGATATGGCCTAAAATAGAGAGAAAAAAGTCGTCGACGTTAAGGCCAAACGCTTAAAATATTCGACCTCACAAAATTAACAAATGTAATCCTAACCACCTAGTAGTGTATATTTTTGATTAATTTATCCCATTTTGAAAGAATCGAGGTGATTGGGGAGGTAACGAATGAATTATGCCGAAATTACTCGAAAGATGTCTAAAAAGTCGCATTAGCTAAGACGCCGTGACTGGCCCACTGCTTTGACCATAACTTCTTCAAGTTACTTGTCCGATTTGCTCGATTCTTACGCCATTGGAAAGCTTATTCATAGCACTACATCCTAGAAAGTCCAAATCCAAAATATCCCCCCTTTAAAGGAATAAGTGGTTTGTACAAATATCTAAGGAGATATGCACAAAAAAAAAGAAAAAAAGCCTGTCAGACGTTACACCAAACTATAAAATATCCGACCTTACAAAATTAACAAATGTAATCCTGACCACCTACTAGTGTAGATTTTTTATTAAATTTTCTAATGGTGAAAGCATCGAGGTGATTGGGGAGGTGACGAATGATTTATGCCCAAAATACTCGAAAGATGTCTAAAGAGTCGCATTAGCAAGGACGCCGTGACTGGCCCACTGTTTTGACCATAACTTCTTTGCTAATTGTCCGATTTGCTCAATTATTATGCCACTGGAAAGCTTATTCATAGTACTACATCCTAGGAAGTCACATTAGAAATATTCCACATTGAAAAAGTTCAAAGCTCGAATGAAGTAAAGGGCTAACATATTTTTCTTACCCCGGGGCATTATTGTGACAATTTATACATGATAAAGACATGAAAAGTGGAAAATTTCACTATCGGTAATCTTGTATTCATATTGCCATAGTTCACGCTCAAAAACTAGAACTTTCATTCCGGGCCGATTTTGACCGATTTCTGTGTACTACCCCCTTTGAAAAATCTCATTTTCTCGACCAGAAGGGCAATGTGATTTTATCAATGTTTCTTGATTATCTTGAGATAATAATACTAACGGTGAAAGAAAAAGCGGTTCGGACTGATAACCTAGGAGATATGGCCTAAAATAGAGAGAAAAAAGCCTGTCGGGACGTTAAGGCCAAACGTTTAAAATATTCGACCTCACAAAATTAACAAATGTAATCCTAACCACCTAGTAGTGTATATTTTTGATTAATTTATCCCATTTTGAAAGAATCGAGGTGATTGGGGAGGTAACGAATGAATTATGCCGAAATTACTCGAAAGATGTCTAAAAAGTCGCATTAGCTAAGACGCCGTGACTGGCCCACTGCTTTGACCATAACTTCTTCAAGTATTTGTCCGATTTGCTCGATTCTTACGCCATTGGAAAGCTTATTCATAGCACTACATCCTAGAAAGTCCAAATCCAAAATATCCCCCCTTTAAAGGAATAAGTGGTTTGTACAAATATCTAAGGAGATATGCACAAAAAAAAAGAAAAAAAGCCTGTCGGGACGTTACCAAACTAAAATATCCGACCTTACAAAATTAACAAATGTAATCCAGACCACCTACTAGTGTAGATTTTTTATAAAATTTTCTAATGGTGAAAGCATCGAGGTGATTGGGGAGGTGACGAATGATTTATGCCCAAAATACTCGAAAGATGTCTAAAGAGTCGCATTAGCAAGGACGCCGTGACTGGCCCACTGCTTTGACGATAACTTCTTTGCTAATTGTCCGATTTGCTCAATTCTTATGCCACTGGAAAGCTTATTCATAGTACTACATCCTAGGAAGTCACATTAGAAATATTCCACATTGAAAAAGTTCAAAGCTCGAATGAAGTAAAGGGCTAACATATTTTTCTTACCCCGGGGCATTATTGTGACAATTTATACATGATAAAGACATGAAAAGTGGAAAATTTCACTATCGGTAATCTTGTATTCATATTGCCATAGTTCACGCTCAAAACTAGAACTTTCATTCCGGCCGATTTTGACCGATTTCTGTACTACTCTTTGAAAATCTCATTTTCTCGACTGCATCGGCAATGTGATTTTATCAATGTTTCTTGATTATCTTGAGATAATAATACTAACGGTGAAAGAAAAAGCGGTTCGACCGATAACCTAGGAGATATGGCCTAAAATAGAGAGAAAAAAGCTTGTCGACGTTAAGGCCAAACGCTTAAACTATTCGACCTCACAAAATTAACAAATGTAATCCTAACCACCTAGTAGTGTATATTTTTGATTAATTTATCCCATTTTGAAAGAATCGAGGTGATTGGGGAGGTAACGAATGAATTATGCCGAAATTACTCGAAAGATGTCTAAAAAGTCGCATTAGCTAAGACGCCGTGACTGGCCCACCTGCTTTGACCATAACTTCTTCAAGTATTTGTCCGATTTGCTCGATTCTTACGCCATTGGAAAGCTTATTCATAGCACTACATCCTAGAAAGTCCAAATCCAAAATATCCCCCTTTAAAGGAATAAGTGGTTTGTACAAATATCTAAGGAGATATGCACAAAAAAGAAAAAAATCTGGACGTTATACCAAACTAAGTAAAATATCCGACCTTACAAAATTAACAAATGTAATCCTGACCACCTACTAGTGTAGATTTTTTATTAAATTTTCTAATGGTGAAAGCATCGAGGTGATTGGGGAGGTGACGAATGATTTATGCCCAAAATACTCGAAAGATGTCTAAAGAGTCGCATTAGCAAGGACGCCGTGACTGGCCCACTGCTTTGACCATAACTTCTTTGCTAATTGTCCGATTTGCTCAATTCTTATGCCACCGAAAGCTTATTCATAGTACTACATCCTAGGAAGTCACATTAGAAATATTCCACATTGAAAAAGTTCAAAGCTCGAATGAAGTAAAGGGCTAACATATTTTTCTTACCCTGGGCATTATCATGGACAATTTATACATGATAAAGACATGAAAAGTGGAAAATTTCACTATCGGTAATCTTGTATTCATATTGCCATAGTTCACGCTCAAAACTAGAACTTTCATTCCGGCCGATTTTGACCGATTTCTGTACTACCTCCTTTGAAAAATCTCATTTTCTCGACTGCATCGGCAATGTGATTTTATCAATGTTTCTTGATTATCTTGAGATAATAATACTAACGGTGAAAGAAAAAGCGGTTCGACCGATAACCTAGGAGATATGGCCTAAAATAGAGAGAAAAAGTCTGTCGACGTCAAGGCCAAACGAGTAACATATTCGACCTCACAAAATTAACAAATGTAATCCTAACCACCTAGTAGTGTATATTTTTGATTAATTTATCCCATTTTGAAAGAATCGAGGTGATTGGGGAGGTAACGAATGAATTATGCCGAAATTACTCGAAAGATGTCTAAAAAGTCGCATTAGCTAAGACGCCGTGACTGGCCCACTGCTTTGACCATAACTTCTTCAAGCATTTGTCCGATTTGCTCGATTCTTACGCCATTGGAAAGCTTATTCATAGCACTACATCCTAGAAAGTCCAAATCCAAAATATCCCCTTTAAAGGAATAAGTGGTTTGTACAAATATCTAAGGAGATATGCACAAAAAAGAAAAAAGCCTGGACGTTATACCAAACTAAGTAAAATATCCGACCTTACAAAATTAACAAATGTAATCCTGACCACCTACTAGTGTAGATTTTTTATTAAATTTTCTAATGGTGAAAGCATCGAGGTGATTGGGGAGGTGACGAATGATTTATGCCCAAAATACTCGAAAGATGTCTAAAGAGTCGCATTAGCAAGGACGTCGTGACTGGCCCACTGTTTTGACCATAACTTCTTTGCTAATTGTCCGATTTGCTCAATTCTTATGCCACTGGAAAGCTTATTCATAGTACTACATCCTAGGAAGTCACATTAGAAATATTCCACATTGAAAAAGTTCAAAGCTCGAATGAAGTAAAGGGCTAACATATTTTTCTTACCCCGGGGCATTATTGTGACAATTTATACATGATAAAGACATGAAAAGTGGAAAATTTCACTATCGGTAATCTTGTATTCATATTGCCATAGTTCACGCTCAAAAACTAGAACTTTCATTCCGGGCCGATTTTGACCGATTTCTGTATACTACCCCCTTTGAAAAATCTCATTTTCTCGACCAGACGGGCAATGTGATTTTATCAATGTTTCTTGATTATCTTGAGATAATAATACTAACGGCGGTTCGGACTGATAACCTAGGAGATATGGCCGAAAATAGAGAGAAAAAAGCCTGTCGAGACGTTAAGGCCAAACGTTTAAAATATTCGACCTCACAAAATTAACAAATGTAATCCTAACCACCTAGTAGTGTATATTTTTGATTAATTTATCCCATTTTGAAAGAATCGAGGTGATTGGGGAGGTAACGAATGAATTATGCCGAAATTACTCGAAAGATGTCTAAAAAGTCGCATTAGCTAAGACGCCGTGACCTGTCCACTGTTTTGACCATAACTTCTTCGTTACTTGTCCGATTTGCTCGATTCTTATGCCATTGGAAAGCTTATTCATAGCACTACATCCTAGAAAGTCCAAATCCAAAATATCCCCCCCCCCCCTTAAAGGAATAAGTAGTTTGTACAAATATCTAAGGAGATATGCACAAAAAAGAAAAAATTGTCAGACGTTATACCAAACTAAGTAAAATATCCGACCTTACAAAATTAACAAATGTAATCCCGACTCACCTACTAGTGTAGATTTTTTATTAAATTTTCTAATGGTGAAAGCATCGAGGTGATTGGGGAGGTGACGAATGATTTATGCCCAAAATACTCAAAGATGTCTAAAGAGTCGCATTAGCAAGGACGCCGTGACTGGCCCACTGCTTTGACCATAACTTCTTTGCTAATTGTCCGATTTGCTCAATTCTTATGCCACCGAAAGCTTATTCTTAGTACTACATCCTAGGAAGTCACATTACAAATATTACACATTGAAAAAGTTCAAAGCTCGAATGAAGTAAAGGGCTAACATATTTTTCTTACCCCGGGCATTATCATGGACAATTTATACATGATAAAGACATGAAAAGTGGAAAATTTCACTATCGGTAATCTTGTATTCATATTGCCATAGTTCACGCTCAAAAACTAGAACTTTCATTCCGGCCGATTTTGACCGATTTCTGTACTACTCCTTTGAAAATCTCATTTTCTCGACTGTGACGGCAATGTGATTTTATCAATGTTTCTTGATTATCTTGAGATAATAATACTAACGGTGAAAGAAAAAGCGGTTCGACCGATAACCTAGGAGATATGGCCTAAAATAGAGAGAAAAAAGCTTGTCGACGTTAAGGCCAAACGCTTAAAATATTCGACCTCACAAAATTAACAAATGTAATCCTAACCACCTAGTAGTGTATATTTTTGATTAATTTATCCCATTTTGAAAGAATCGAGGTGATTGGGGAGGTAACGAATGAATTATGCCGAAATTACTCGAAAGATGTCTAAAAAGTCGCATTAGCTAAGACGCCGTGACCTGTCCACTGTTTTGACCATAACTTCTTCAAGTATTTGTCCGATTTGCTCGATTCTTACGCCATTGGAAAGCTTATTCATAGCACTACATACTAGAAAGTCCAAATCCAAAATATCCCCTTTAAAGGAATAAGTGGTTTGTAAAAATATCTAATGAAATATGCACAAAAAAGAAAAAAGCCACGGACGTTACAGTCAAACGGTTAAAATATCCGACCTTACAAAATTAACAAATGTAATCCTGACCACCTACTAGTGTAGATTTTTTATTAAATTTTCTAATGGTGAAAGCATCGAGGTGATTGGGGAGGTGACGAATGATTTATGCCCAAAATACTCGAAAGATGTCTAAAGAGTCGCATTAGCTAGGACGCCGTGACATGTCCACTGTTTTGACCATAACTTCTTTGTTAATTGTCCGATTTGCTCAATTCTTATGCCACTGGAAAGCTTATTCATAGTACTACATCCTAGGAAGTCACATTAGAAATATTCCACATGAAAAAGTTCAAAGCTCGAATGAAGTAAAGGGCTAACATATTTTTCTTACCCCGGGGCATTATTGTGACAATTTATACATGATAAAGACATGAAAAGTGGAAAATTTCACTATCGGTAATCTTGTATTCATATTGCCATAGTTCACGCTCAAAAACTAGAACTTTCATTCCGGGCCGATTTTGACCGATTTCTGTACTACTCCTTTGAAAATCTCATTTTCTCGACTGTGACGGCAATGTGATTTTATCAATGTTTCTTGATTATCTTGAGATAATAATACTAACGGTGAAAGAAAAAGCGGTTCGACCGATAACCTAGGAGATATGGCCTAAAATAGAGAGAAAAAGCCTGTCGACGTTAAGGCCAAACGCTTAAAATATTCGACCTCACAAAATTAACAAATGTAATCCTAACCACCTAGTAGTGTATATTTTTGATTAATTTATCCCATTTTGAAAGAATCGAGGTGATTGGGGAGGTAACGAATGAATTATGCCGAAATTACTCGAAAGATGTCTAAAAAGTCGCATTAGCTAAGACGCCGTGACTGGCCCACTGCTTTGACCATAACTTCTTCAAGCATTTGTCCGATTTGCTCGATTCTTACGCCATTGGAAAGCTTATTCATAGCACTACATCCTAGAAAGTCCAAATCCAAAATATCCCCTTTAAAGGAATAAGTGGTTTGTACAAATATCTAAGGAGATATGCACAAAAAAAAAAAAATTGTCAGACGTTATACCAAACTAAGTAAAATATCCGACCTTACAAAATTAACAAATGTAATCCCGACTCACCTACTAGTTTAGATTTTTTATTAAATTTTCTAATGGTGAAAGAATCGAGGTGATTGGGGAGGTGACGAATGATTTATGCCCAAAATACTCGAAAGATGTCTAAAGAGTCGCATTAGCAAGGACGCCGTGACTGGCCCACTGCTTTGACCATAACTTCTTTGCTAATTGTCCGATTTGCTCAATTCTTATGCCACCGAAAGCTTATTCATAGTACTACATCTTAGGAAGTCACATTAGAAATATTCCACATTGAAAAAGTTCAAAGCTCGAATGAAGTAAAGGGCTAACATATTTTTCTTACCCCGGGCATTATCATGGACAATTTATACATGATAAAGACATGAAAAGTGGAAAATTTCACTATCGGTAATCTTGTATTCATATTGCCATAGTTCACGCTCAAAAACTAGAACTTTCATTCCGGGCCGATTTTGACCGATTTCTCGTACTACCCTTTGAAAAATCTCATTTTCTCGACTGCATCGGCAATGTGATTTTATCAATGTTTCTTGATTATCTTGAGATAATAATACTAACGGTGAAAGAAAAAGCGGTTCGACCGATAACCTAGGAGATATGGCCTAAAATAGAGAGAAAAATTCTGTCGACGTTAAGGCCAAACGTTTAAAATATTCGACCTCACAAAATTAACAAATGTAATCCTAACCACCTAGTAGTGTATATTTTTGATTAATTTATCCCATTTTGAAAGAATCGAGGTGATTGGGGAGGTAACGAATGAATTATGCCGAAATTACTCGAAAGATGTCTAAAAAGTCGCATTAGCTAAGACGCCGTGACTGGCCCACTGCTTTGACCATAACTTCTTCAAGCATTTGTCCGATTTGCTCGATTCTTACGCCATTGGAAAGCTTATTCATAGCACTACATCCTAGAAAGTCCAAATCCAAAATATCCCCCCTTTAAAGGAATAAGTGGTTTGTACAAATATCTAAGGAGATATGCACAAAAAAAAAAAAAAAAATTGTCAGACGTTACAACAAACTGTTAAAATATCAGACCTTACAAAATTAACAAATGTAATCCTGACCACCTACTAGTGTAGATTTTTTATTAAATTTTCTAATGGTGAAAGCATCGAGGTGATTGGGGAGGTGACGAATGATTTATGCCCAAAATACTCAAAGATGTCTAAAGAGTCGCATTAGCAAGGACGCCGTGACTGGCCCACTGTTTTGACCATAACTTCTTTGCTAATTGTCCGATTTGCTCAATTCTTATGCCACTGGAAAGCTTATTCATAGTACTACATCCTAGGAAGTCACATTAGAAATATTCCACATTGAAAAAGTTCAAAGCTCGAATGAAGTAAAGGGCTAACATATTTTTCTTACCCCGGGGCATTATCATGGACAATTTATACATGATAAAGACATGAAAAGTGGAAAATTTCACTAACGGTAATCTTTTATTAATATTTCCATAGTTCACGCACAAAAACTAGAACTTTCATTCCTGTCAGATATTGAACGATTTATGTTTACTACACACATTGAAAAATCTCATTTTCTCGACTGCATCGGCAATGTGATTTTATCAATGTTTCTTGATTATCTTGAGATAATAATACTAACGGTGAAAGAAAAAGCGGTTCTGACCGATAACCTAGGAGATATGGCCTAAAATAGAGAGAAAAAGCCTCGTCGACGTTAAGGCCAAACGCTTAAAATATTCGACCTCACAAAATTAACAAATGTAATCCTAACCACCTAGTAGTGTATATTTTTGATTAATTTATCCCATTTTGAAAGAATCGAGGTGATTGGGGAGGTAACGAATGAATTATGCCGAAATTACTCGAAAGATGTCTAAAAAGTCGCATTAGCTAAGACGCCGTGACTGGCCCACTGCTTTGACCATAACTTCTTCAAGTATTTGTCCGATTTGCTCGATTCTTACGCCATTGGAAAGCTTATTCATAGCACTACATCCTAGAAAGTCCAAATCCAAAATATCCCCCTTTAAAGGAATAAGTGGTTTGTACAAATATCTAAGGAGATATGCACAAAAAAGAAAAAAACTGTCAGACGTTATACCAAACTAAGTAAAATATCCGACCTTACAAAATTAACAAATGTAATCCTGACCACCTACTAGTGTAGATTTTTTATTAAATTTTCTAATGGTGAAAGCATCGAGGTGATTGGGGAGGTGACGAATGATTTATGCCCAAAATACTCGAAAGATGTCTAAAGAGTCGCATTAGCAAGGACGTCGTGACTGGCCCACTGCTTTGACCATAACTTCTTTGCTAATTGTCCGATTTGCTCAATTCTTATGCCACCGAAAGCTTATTCATAGTACTACATCCTAGGAAGTCACATTAGAAATATTCCACATTGAAAAAGTTCAAAGCTCGAATGAAGTAAAGGGCTAACATATTTTTCTTACCCCGGGGCATTATCGTGACAATTTATACATGATAAAGACATGAAAAGTGGAAAATTTCACTATCGGTAATCTTGTATTCATATTGCCATAGTTCACGCTCAAAAACTAGAACTTTCATTCCGAGCCGATTTTGACCGATTTCTCGTACTACCCTTTGAAAATCTCATTTTCTCGACTCAGACGGCAATGTGATTTTATCAATGTTTCTTGATTATCTTGAGATAATAATACTAACGGTGAAAGAAAAAGCGGTTCGACCGATAACCTAGGAGATATGGCCTAAAATAGAGAGAAAAAAGCCCGTCGGGACGTTAAGGCCAAACGATTAAAATATTCGACCTCACAAAATTAACAAATGTAATCCTAACCACCTAGTAGTGTATATTTTTGATTAATTTATCCCATTTTGAAAGAATCGAGGTGATTGGGGAGGTAACGAATGAATTATGCCGAAATTACTCGAAAGATGTCTAAAAAGTCGCATTAGCTAAGACGCCGTGACTGGCCCACTGCTTTGACCATAACTTCTTCAAGTTACTTGTCAGATTTGCTCGATTCTTACGCCATTTGAAAGCTTATTCATAGCACTACATCCTAGAGTTTCCAAATCCAAAATATCCCACTCCACTTTAACGGAATAAGTTTTTTGTACAAATATCTAAGGAGATATGCACAAAAAAGAAAAAAAGCCTGTCAGACGTTACAACCAAACGGTGCTAAAATATCCGACCTTACAAAATTAACAAATGTAATCCCGACCACCTACTAGTGTAGATATATTATTAAATTGTCTAATGGTGAAAGCATCGAGGTGAGGGGGGGGGTGACGAATGATTTATGCCCAAAATACTCGAAAGATGTCTAAAGAGTCGCATTAGCAAGGACGCCGTGACTGGCCCACTGCTTTGACCATAACTTCTTTGCTAATTGTCCGATTTGCTCAATTCTTATGCCACCGAAAGCTTATTCATAGTACTACATCCTAGGAAGTCACATTAGAAATATTCCACATTGAAAAAGTTCAAAGCTCGAATGAAGTAAAGGGCTAACATATTTTTCTTACCCCTGGGCATTATCATGGACAATTTATACATGATAAAGACATGAAAAGTGGAAAATTTCACTATCGGTAATCTTGTATTCATATTGCCATAGTTCACGCTCAAAAACTAGAACTTTCATTCCGGCCGATTTTGACCGATTTCTGTACTACCCTTTGAAAAATCTCATTTTCTCGACTGCATCGGCAATGTGATTTTATCAATGTTTCTTGATTATCTTGAGATAATAATACTAACGGTGAAAGAAAAAGCGGTTCGACCGATAACCTAGGAGATATGGCCTAAAATAGAGAGAAAAAAGCCTGTCGACGTTAAGGCCAAACGCTTAAAATATTCGACCTCACAAAATTAACAAATGTAATCCTAACCACCTAGTAGTGTATATTTTTGATTAATTTATCCCATTTTGAAAGAATCGAGGTGATTGGGGAGGTAACGAATGAATTATGCCGAAATTACTCGAAAGATGTCTAAAAAGTCGCATTAGCTAAGACGCCGTGACTGGCCCACTGCTTTGACCATAACTTCTTCAAGTACTTGTCCGATTTGCTCGATTCTTACGCCATTGGAAAGCTTATTCATAGCACTACATCCTAGAAAGTCCAAATCCAAAATATCCCCCTTTAAAGGAATAAGTGGTTTGTACAAATATCTAAGGAGATATGCACAAAAAAGAAAAAAATTGTCAGACGTTACAACAAACTATTAAAATATCCGACCTTACAAAATTAACAAATGTAATCCCGACCACCTACTAGTGTAGATTTTTTATTAAATTTTCTAATGGTGAAAGCATCGAGGTGATTGGGGAGGTGACGAATGATTTATGCCCAAAATACTCGAAAGATGTCTAAAGAGTCGCATTAGCAAGGACGCCGTGACTGGCCCACTGCTTTGACCATAACTTCTTTGCTAATTGTCCGATTTGCTCAATTCTTATGCCACTCGAAAGCTTATTCATAGTACTACATCCTAGGAAGTCACATTAGAAATATTCCACATTGAAAAAGTTCAAAGCTCGAATGAAGTAAAGGGCTAACATATTTTTCTTACCCTGGGCATTATCATGGACAATTTATACATGATAAAGACATGAAAAGTGGAAAATTTCACTATCGGTAATCTTGTATTCATATTGCCATAGTTCACGCTCAAAACTAGAACTTTCATTCCGGCCGATTTTGACCGATTTCTGTACTACCCTTTGAAAATCTCATTTTCTCGACTGTGACGGCAATGTCATTATATAAATGTTTCTAGATAATATTGAGATAATAATACAAACGGTGAAAGAAAAAACGGTTCGGACTTATAAACTATGAGATAATGCCCAAAATAGAGAGAAAAAGCCTCGTCGACGTTAAGGCCAAACGTTTAAAATATTCGACCTCACAAAATTAACAAATGTAATCCTAACCACCTAGTAGTGTATATTTTTGATTAATTTATCCCATTTTGAAAGAATCGAGGTGATTGGGGAGGTAACGAATGAATTATGCCGAAATTACTCGAAAGATGTCTAAAAAGTCGCATTAGCTAAGACGCCGTGACCTGTCCACTGTTTTGACCATAACTTCTTCGTTACTTGTCCGATTTGCTCGATTCTTACGCCATTGGAAAGCTTATTCATAGCACTACATCCTAGAAAGTCCAAATCCAAAATATCCCCCCTTTAAAGGAATAAGTGGTTTGTACAAATATCTAAGGAGATATGCACAAAAAAGAAAAAACCACTGGACGTTACAGTCAAACGGTTAAAATATCCGACCTTACAAAATTAACAAATGTAATCCTGACCACCTACTAGTGTAGATTTTTTATTAAATTTTCTAATGGTGAAAGCATCGAGGTGATTGGGGAGGTGACGAATGATTTATGCCCAAAATACTCGAAAGATGTCTAAAGAGTCGCATTAGCAAGGACGCCGTGACTGGCCCACTGCTTTGACCATAACTTCTTTGCTAATTGTCCGATTTGCTCAATTCTTATGCCACTCGAAAGCTTATTCATAGTACTACATCCTAGGAAGTCACATTAGAAATATTCCACATTGAAAAAGTTCAAAGCTCGAATGAAGTAAAGGGCTAACATATTTTTCTTACCCTGGGCATTATCATGGACAATTTATACATGATAAAGACATGAAAAGTGGAAAATTTCACTATCGGTAATCTTGTATTCATATTGCCATAGTTCACGCTCAAAACTAGAACTTTCATTCCGGCCGATTTTGACCGATTTCTGTACTACTCCCTTTGAAAATCTCATTTTCTCGACTGCATCGGCAATGTGATTTTATCAATGTTTCTTGATTATCTTGAGATAATAATACTAACGGTGAAAGAAAAAGCGGTTCGGACTGATAACCTAGGAGATATGGCCTAAAATAGAGAGAAAAAAGCCTGTCGGGACGTTAAGGCCAAACGTTTAAAATATTCGACCTCACAAAATTAACAAATGTAATCCTAACCACCTAGTAGTGTATATTTTTGATTAATTTATCCCATTTTGAAAGAATCGAGGTGATTGGGGAGGTAACGAATGAATTATGCCGAAATTACTCGAAAGATGTCTAAAAAGTCGCATTAGCTAAGACGCCGTGACTGGCCCACTGCTTTGACCATAACTTCTTCAAGCACTTGTCCGATTTGCTCGATTCTTACGCCATTGGAAAGCTTATTCATAGCACTACATCCTAGAAAGTCCAAATCCAAAATATCCCCTTTAAAGGAATAAGTGGTTTGTACAAATATCTAAGGAGATATGCACAAAAAAAAAAAAAAAGTCACGGACGTTACATAAACTAAACTAAAATATCCGACCTTACAAAATTAACAAATGTAATCCCGACCACCTACTAGTGTAGTTTTTTTATTAAATTTTCTAATGGTGAAAGCATCGAGGTGATTGGGGAGGTGACGAATGATTTATGCCCAAAATACTCGAAAGATGTCTAAAGAGTCGCATTAGCAAGGACGCCGTGACTGGCCCACTGCTTTGACCATAACTTCTTTGCTAATTGTCCGATTTGCTCAATTCTTATGCCACTGGAAAGCTTATTCATAGTACTACATCCTAGGAAGTCACATTAGAAATATTCCACATTGAAAAAGTTCAAAGCTCGAATGAAGTAAAGGGCTAACATATTTTTCTTACCCCGGGGCATTATTGTGACAATTTATACATGATAAAGACATGAAAAGTGGAAAATTTCACTATCGGTAATCTTGTATTCATATTGCCATAGTTCACGCTCAAAACTAGAACTTTCATTCCGGGCCGATTTTGACCGATTTCTGTATTACTCCTTTGAAAATCTCATTTTCTCGACTGCATCGGCAATGTGATTTTATCAATGTTTCTTGATTATCTTGAGATAATAATACTAACGGTGAAAGAAAAAGCGGTTCGGACCGATAACCTAGGAGATATGGCCTAAAATAGAGAGAAAAAGCCTGGTCGACGTTAAGGCCAAACGTTTAAAATATTCGACCTCACAAAATTAACAAATGTAATCCTAACCACCTAGTAGTGTATATTTTTGATTAATTTATCCCATTTTGAAAGAATCGAGGTGATTGGGGAGGTAACGAATGAATTATGCCGAAATTACTCGAAAGATGTCTAAAAAGTCGCATTAGCTAAGACGCCGTGACCTGTCCACTGTTTTGACCATAACTTCTTCGTTACTTGTCCGATTTGCTCGATTCTTACGCCATTGGAAAGCTTATTCATAGCACTACATCCTAGAAAGTCCGAATCCAAAATAGCCCCCCCTTTAAAGGAATAAGTGGTTTGTACAAATATCTAAGGACATATGCACAAAAAAGAAAAAAAAAACTGTCGGGACGTTACAGTCAAACTGTTAAAATATCCGACCTTACAAAATTAACAAATGTAATCCTGACCACCTACTAGTGTAGATTTTTTATTAAATTTTCTAATGGTGAAAGCATCGAGGTGATTGGGGAGGTGACGAATGATTTATGCCCAAAATACTCGAAAGATGTCTAAAGAGTCGCATTAGCAAGGCCGTCGTGACTGGCCCACTGCTTTGACCATAACTTCTTTGCTAATTGTCCGATTTGCTCAATTCTTATGCCACTGGAAAGCTTATTCATAGTACTACATCCTAGGAAGTCACATTAGAAATATTCCACATTGAAAAAGTTCAAAGCTCGAATGAAGTAAAGGGCTAACATATTTTTCTTACCCGGGGCATTATTGTGACAATTTATACATGATAAAGACATGAAAAGTGGAAAATTTCACTATCGGTAATCTTGTATTCATATTGCCATAGTTCACGCTCAAAAACTAGAACTTTCATTCCGGGCCGATTTTGACCGATTTCTGTACTACCCTTTGAAAATCTCATTTTCTCGACTGTGACGGCAATGTGATTTTATCAATGTTTCTTGATTATCTTGAGATAATAATACTAACGGTGAAAGAAAAGCGGTTCGGACCGATAACCTAGGAGATATGGCCGAAAATAGAGAGAAAAAGTCACGGACGTTAAGGCCAAACGTTTAAAATATTCGACCTCACAAAATTAACAAATGTAATCCTAACCACCTAGTAGTGTATATTTTTGATTAATTTATCCCATTTTGAAAGAATCGAGGTGATTGGGGAGGTAACGAATGAATTATGCCGAAATTACTCGAAAGATGTCTAAAAAGTCGCATTAGCTAAGACGCCGTGACTGGCCCACTGCTTTGACCATAACTTCTTCAAGCATTTGTCCGATTTTCTCGATTCTTACGCCATTGGAAAGCTTATTCATAGCACTACATCCTAGAAAGTCCAAATCCAAAATAACCCCCCCCCCCCCTTTAAAGGAATAAGTGGTTTGTACAAATATCTAAGGAGATATGCACAAAAAAGAAAAAATACCACGGACGTTATACCAAACTAAGTAAAATATCCGACCTTACAAAATTAACAAATGTAATCCTGACCACCTACTAGTGTAGATTTTTTATTAAATTTTCTAATGGTGAAAGCATCGAGGTGATTGGGGAGGTGACGAATGATTTATGCCCAAAATACTCGAAAGATGTCTAAAGAGTCGCATTAGCAAGGACGTCGTGACCGGTCCACTGATTTGACCATAACTTCTAATATAATTGTCCGATTTGCTCAATTCTTATGCCACCGAAAGCTTATTCATAGTACTACATCCTAGGAAGTCACATTAGAAATATTCCACATTGAAAAAGTTCAAAGCTCGAATGAAGTAAAGGGCTAACATATTTTTCTTACCCCGGGGCATTATTGTGACAATTTATACATGATAAAGACATGAAAAGTGGAAAATTTCACTATCGGTAATCTTGTATTCATATTGCCATAGTTCACGCTCAAAAACTAGAACTTTCATTCCGGGCCGATTTTGACCGATTTCTGTATACCTTTGAAAAATCTCATTTTCTCGTCCACACGGGCTATGTCCTCTTATCAATGCTTCTTGATTATCTCGAGATAATAAAACTAACGGTGAAAGAAAAAGCGGTTCGGACCGATAACCTAGGAGATATGGCCGAAAATAGAGAGAAAAAGCTTGTCGACGATAAGGCCAAACGTTTAAAATATTCGACCTCACAAAATTAACAAATGTAATCCTAACCACCTAGTAGTGTATATTTTTGATTAATTTATCCCATTTTGAAAGAATCGAGGTGATTGGGGAGGTAACGAATGAATTATGCCGAAATTACTCGAAAGATGTCTAAAAAGTCGCATTAGCTAAGACGCCGTGACTGGCCCACTGCTTTGACCATAACTTCTTCAAGTATTTGTCCTATTTGCTCGATTCTTACGCCATTGGAAAGCTTATTCATAGCACTACATCCTATAAAGTCCAAATCCAAAATTGCCCCCCCCCCCCCCTTTAAAGGAATAAGTAGTTTGTACAAATATCTAAGGAGATATGCCCAAAAAAGAAAAAAACCTCGGGACGTTATACCAAACCTAAAATATCCGACCTTACAAAATTAACAAATGTAATCCTGACCACCTACTAGTGTAGATTTTTTATTAAATTTTCTAATGGTGAAAGCATCGAGGTGATTGGGGAGGTGACGAATGATTTATGCCCAAAATACTCGAAAGATGTCTAAAGAGTCGCATTAGCAAGGACGTCGTGACCTGTCCACTGTTTTGACCATAACTTCTTTGCTAATTGTCCGATTTGCTCAATTCTTATGCCACTGGAAAGCTTATTCATAGTACTACATCCTAGGAAGTCACATTAGAAATATTCCACATTGAAAAAGTTCAAAGCTCGAATGAAGTAAAGGGCTAACATATTTTTCTTACCCCGGGGCATTATTGTGACAATTTATACATGATAAAGACATGAAAAGTGGAAAATTTCACTATCGGTAATCTTGTATTCATATTGCCATAGTTCACGCTCAAAAACTAGAACTTTCATTCCGGGCCGATTTTGACCGATTTCTGTGTACTACCCCCTTTGAAAAATCTCATTTTCTCGACCAGACGGGCAATGTGATTTTATCAATGTTTCTTGATTATCTTGAGATAACAATACTAACGGTGAAAGAAAAAGCGGTTCGGACTGATAACCTAGGAGATATGGCCGAAAATAGAGAGAAAAAAGCCTGTCGGGACGTTAAGGCCAAACGTTTAAAATATTCGACCTCACAAAATTAACAAATGTAATCCTAACCACCTAGTAGTGTATATTTTTGATTAATTTATCCCATTTTGAAAGAATCGAGGTGATTGGGGAGGTAACGAATGAATTATGCCGAAATTACTCGAAAGATGTCTAAAAAGTCGCATTAGCTAAGACGCCGTGACCTGTCCACTGTTTTGACCATAACTTCTTCGTTACTTGTCCGATTTGCTCGATTCTTACGCCATTGGAAAGCTTATTCATAGCACTACATCCTAGAAAGTCCAAATCCAAAATATCCCCCCTTTAAAGGAATAAGTGGTTTGTACAAATATCTAAGGAGATATGCACAAAAAAAAAGAAAAAAAGCCTGTCGGGACGTTACAACAAACTAAGTAAAATATCCGACCTTACAAAATTAACAAATGTAATCCTGACCACCTACTAGTGTAGATTTTTTATTAAATTTTCTAATGGTGAAAGCATCGAGGTGATTGGGGAGGTGACGAATGATTTATGCCCAAAATACTCGAAAGATGTCTAAAGAGTCGCATTAGCAAGGACGTCGTGACTGGCCCACTGCTTTGACCATAACTTCTTTGCTAATTGTCCGATTTGCTCAATTCTTATGCCACCGAAAGCTTATTCATAGTACTACATCCTAGGAAGTCACATTAGAAATATTCCACATTGAAAAAGTTCAAAGCTCGAATGAAGTAAAGGGCTAACATATTTTTCTTACCCCGGGGCATTATTGTGACAATTTATACATGATAAAGACATGAAAAGTGGAAAATTTCACTATCGGTAATCTTGTATTCATATTGCCATAGTTCACGCTCAAAACTAGAACTTTCATTCCGGCCGATTTTGACCGATTTCTGTACTACCCTTTGAAAAATCTCATTTTCTCACTGCATCGGCAATGTGATTTTATCAATGTTTCTTGATTATCTTGAGATAATAATACTAACGGTGAAAGAAAAAGCGGTTCGGACCGATAACCTAGGAGATATGGCCGAAAATAGAGAGAAAAAGTCTGTCGACGTTAAGGCCAAACGCTTAAAATATTCGACCTCACAAAATTAACAAATGTAATCCTAACCACCTAGTAGTGTATATTTTTGATTAATTTATCCCATTTTGAAAGAATCGAGGTGATTGGGGAGGTAACGAATGAATTATGCCGAAATTACTCGAAAGATGTCTAAAAAGTCGCATTAGCTAAGACGCCGTGACTGGCCCACTGCTTTGACCATAACTTCTTCAAGTACTTGTCCGATTAGCTAGAGTCTCACGACATTGGATATCTTATTCATAGAACTACATCCTAGAAAGTCCAAATCCAAAATATCCCCCCTTTAAAGGAATAAGTGGTTTGTACAAATATCTAAGGAGATATGAACAAAAAAGAAAAAACTGTCTGACGTTATACCAAACTAAGCTAAAATATCCGACCTTACAAAATTAACAAATGTAATCCTGACCACCTACTAGTGTAGATTTTTTATTAAATTTTCTAATGGTGAAAGCATCGAGGTGATTGGGGAGGTGACGAATGATTTATGCCCAAAATACTCGAAAGATGTCTAAAGAGTCGCATTAGCAAGGACGACGTGACTGGCCCACCTGCTTTGACCATAACTTCTTTGCTAATTGTCCGATTTTCTCAATTCTAATGCCACTTGAAAGATTATTCATAGTACTACATCCTAGGAAGTCAAATTAGAAATATTCCACATTGAAAAAGTTCAAAGCTCTAATGAAGTAAAGGGCTAACATATTTTTCTTACCCCGGGTCATTATCATGGACAATTTATACATGATAAAGACATGAAAAGTGGAAAATTTCACTATCGGTAATCTTGTATTCATATTGCCATAGTTCACGCTCAAAACTAGAACTTTCATTCCGGCCGATTTTGACCGATTTCTGTACTACTCCCTTTGAAAAATCTCATTTTCTCGACTGCATCGGCAATGTGATTTTATCAATGTTTCTTGATTATCTTGAGATAATAATACTAACGGTGAAAGAAAAAGCGGTTCGACCGATAACCTAGGAGATATGGCCTAAAATAGAGAGAAAAAATTGTCGACGTTAAGGCAAAACGTTTAAAATATTCGACCTCACAAAATTAACAAATGTAATCCTAACCACCTAGTAGTGTATATTTTTGATTAATTTATCCCATTTTGAAAGAATCGAGGTGATTGGGGAGGTAACGAATGAATTATGCCGAAATTACTCGAAAGATGTCTAAAAAGTCGCATTAGCTAAGACGCCGTGACTGGCCCACTGCTTTGACCATAACTTCTTCAAGTTATTTGTCCGATTTTCTCGATTCTTAAGCCATTTGAAAGCTTATTCATAGCAATTCATAATTGAAAGTAAAAATCCAAAATATCCCACCTTTTAATGAATAAGTGTTTTGTACAAATATCTAAGGAGTTATGCACAAAAAAGAAAAAATACCACGGACGTTATACCAAACTAAGTAAAATATCCGACCTTACAAAATTAACAAATGTAATCCTGACCACCTACTAGTGTAGATTTTTTATTAAATTTTCTAATGGTGAAAGCATCGAGGTGATTGGGGAGGTGACGAATGATTTATGCCCAAAATACTCGAAAGATGTCTAAAGAGTCGCATTAGCAAGGACGACGTGACTGGCCCACTGCTTTGACCATAACTTCTTTGCTAATTGTCCGATTTGCTCAATTCTTATGCCACCGAAAGCTTATTCATAGTACTACATCCTAGGAAGTCACATTAGAAATATTCCACATTGAAAAAGTTCAAAGCTCGAATGAAGTAAAGGGCTAACATATTTTTCTTACCCCTGGGCATTATCATGGACAATTTATACATGATAAAGACATGAAAAGTGGAAAATTTCACTATCGGTAATCTTGTATTCATATTGCCATAGTTCACGCTCAAAACTAGAACTTTCATTCCGGCCGATTTTGACCGATTTCTGTACTACTCCTTTGAAAATCTCATTTTCTCGACTGACGGCAATGTGATTTTATCAATGTTTCTTGATTATCTTGAGATAATAATACTAACGGTGAAAGAAAAAGCGGTTCGACCGATAACCTAGGAGATATGGCCTAAAATAGAGAGAAAAAGCTCGTCGACGTTAAGGCCAAACGCTTAAAATATTCGACCTCACAAAATTAACAAATGTAATCCTAACCACCTAGTAGTGTATATTTTTGATTAATTTATCCCATTTTGAAAGAATCGAGGTGATTGGGGAGGTAACGAATGAATTATGCCGAAATTACTCGAAAGATGTCTAAAAAGTCGCATTAGCTAAGACGCCGTGACTGGCCCACTGCTTTGACCATAACTTCTTCAAGTATTTGTCCGATTTGCTCGATTCTTACGCCATTGTAAAGCTTATTCATAGCACTACATCCTAGAAAGTCCAAATCAAAAATAGCCCCCCCCCCCCTTTAAAGGAATAAGTGGTTTGTACAAATATCTAAGGAGATATGCACAAAAAAGAAAAAAAGCTGTCGGACGTTATACCAAACTAAGAAATATCCGACCTTACAAAATTAACAAATGTAATCCCGACCACCTACTAGTGTAGATTTTTTATTAAATTTTCTAATGGTGAAAGCATCGAGGTGATTGGGGAGGTGACGAATGATTTATGCCCAAAATACTCAAAGATGTCTAAAGAGTCGCATTAGCAAGGACGCCGTGACTGGCCCACTGCTTTGACCATAACTTCTTTGCTAATTGTCCGATTTGCTCAATTCTTATGCCACCGAAAGCTTATTCATAGTACTACATCCTAGGAAGTCACATTAGAAATATTCCACATTGAAAAAGTTCAAAGCTCGAATGAAGTAAAGGGCTAACATATTTTTCTTACCCTGGGCATTATCAGTGACAATTTATACATGATAAAGACATGAAAAGTGGAAAATTTCACTATCGGTAATCTTGTATTCATATTGCCATAGTTCACGCTCAAAAATAGAACTTTCATTCCGGCCGATTTTGACCGATTTCGTATACGTCTTATTTGTACTGAAAGTCGAGTTGTTGAATATTGTAAAGTCGGTTGCGTGTGAACTCCGATATTTTGTGTGTATGTGTTAAGACATTTTGTCGAGTTGTGTTCGATAATTGGAAAAAAAAATGTGTCCATTTCTAAGTGTATATTTTATTCACAATTAAGTGGAATAAATGTGATTTAGATCGGCGATCGGGCCGTCGGCGGGCCTGGGGCGCCACAACTTGGTATCGGAGCCGAGTTGCAAGGTTCTGTAGGCGTAATTAGTGTGTCTAGGTCGTGACAATGGTTTAAGCAATCGATTGAGCAGCTTATGCAGCATTGTGTTGTTGACTAACATGAATATATTTATTATGTTGGTCTTGTATATTTGTGATATTTGCAGAAACTATAAAAGATGAATCAGGAGGAACAACTGTAACACCCCCAAAACTGTATGGGAATATTACACGCCGTAAACCCTTTCCGCAAGGATCTACCAGGCTAAACGTCCATAAACAACCAAATGCTTGCCCGTCCAGGGTCAAACAATATAATAATGCACTGGCCAAGGTCACTTACACATAAACACATGCACCGATGAGGTCACACAACTCTATCAACAGGATCGACTAACAACATTACCCACACAGTCGAAATACAATACAAATAAGACCGAATCAACTCTAACAATACAACTAAACTCTACCAACTCTCAACTCTTGATTAGTATCGCACCGTCATCCCCTTGTGCCAATCCCGTGATCGCTCCCGAACTCGCATGTACCTGACGCAGATCAGACATCCACCCCGAATACTCGGGGTTAGTAAAACTCCACCGTTTTACTAGTGCAAGTATCAAACCATACGAAATGTAACAAGCAAATAGCAACTACAATTTAATACTAAATCCATTATCAAAATGTTCCCGAGAAGTTTTAGAATTTCGAACTCAAGTAAGAGATATTTGAAAAGGAACACATCATCTCGGGGATTTTTAAAGCAGAAAATCTTTTGGACCTCGAGTCCCAATTTACAAAACCTTTTCGTAAACAATAGGGCCTTAGCCCGATTCTCGTTTCAAAACATACTAAATAATATATCATTATGCGTCCAAGATCCATATTTAAAATGTTACCCGAACAATCATTGCTACACGATCACTGTTCGTAGACATCATGTACCGAACTCCGGAGGCCTCGACGGACCCTACCCGGCCACACACATTGTTCGTACACATCATGTACCGAACTCCGGAGGCCTCAACGGACCCTACCCGGCTACAACACACACTGTTCGTACACATCATGTACCGAACTCCGGAGGCCTCAACGGACCCTACCCGGCTACAGCATCGTTCGTACACATCATGTACCGAACTCCAGAGGTCTCGTCAGACCCTACCTGGATCACACACCTTGTCCGTACACGTCATGTACCGGACTCCAGAGGCCTCGTCAGACCCTACCTGGTTCACACACTTTGTTCGTACACATCATGTACCGAACTCCAGAGGCCTCGTCAGACCCTACCTGGATCACACACACATCGACTCGACACAATTCATAATCATTAAATGTCAAGTCATTCCACATTACGCCGAATGTACAATCAAGCAAGTAAACCAAAACAACACAAACATCATGATCACCACAACGACTCTTAACCAACACAACACACATTCGGTACACAATACATTGAAGAAACATGTGTACAACCATCTCATATGTACATCGCAATCCTGCACAAATGGCACAACGCCTAACACGTATACCAATATATCACTATTATCACAAAGCCTTCAAATTTCGGAAAACACAACCAACTCAAACGGAACATATTTACGGAGGCAAGCAAAATCGTTATACATATCATACGTAATTACTATTCACAAGATACAAGTCGTATAATAAGATACTTGCCTTAATAACCGCTACCAAACGCTTCGAAGAACACGGTTCGATCGGGAAGCTCGAACCCCAAAGAAGGCAACGAACGGAAGGGTTCCGACTCGAGTTCTTCACAAGAATTCGACCCTAACAACATATAATCAATAAATCATCGATCATACGAGGAAGAATAATCGTAGAACGCCCGAAAACCCCTCTAAGACATTTTACCGGACACCTTCAAGGCGTCGGTCAAGAACTCGACTCAAACAACGAATCGATACGATCCAACCATGGAATAATAAAGAAAATGATATAATACATCTAAATATTCATCAATACATCATAATCCTAAGTTAAATCGGATTAAACGGATGAAAACAACCAAAACACCCAATTTCCCCAAAACTAGATTTCTAGGAAATCTGACCTGATTCGGTAGATCGGAGGATGTTATAGGACGGATGATTGATGATATGAACCTCAAAACTTCATGGATTCATTGTCCAACAACATCTCTAGAAGATTCACACACCCACCAGCAGACGGAAAAAAGAACGAGAAAATGGTGAAGAAAAACGTCGCCAGTGCCTTAAATAGCCGACAGACTCGACCGTGTCCGAGGGACTCGACCGTGTCCTGCTAGACACGGCCGCGGCGCGGAGGGGCCTTCCGATAGTGACCCGTCCGACAATGACTCGGCACGACTCGACCGTGTCCTGGAACACGGTCGGGCGTGTCAGCGATCGGTTCCGGCATTTCGACGAGTACGCAGACGGCCGTGTCGACGACACACGGTCCTCGAGACGAAACTTCGGCATTTAGGACGAAAGACGGCACGCCGTGTCGGACGACACGGCCGAGTTCGGCCGGCAGTGATCGGCCAATAACGAGCGGGTGATCTAAATCGACCATAACTCTCTCGTCCGGACTCCGATTGACTCACCGTTTGAACCATTGGAAAGCTAATTCGATGCTCTATAATATTGCAAAGATTCAGAATTTTTGGAGTTACCAAAAATTAATGGTGATCTTAAAAAGTCGAACTTATACTTAGAAAAGTCGTTTAGTAATCCTGAATTCAACAAAACGACACCGAAACCCGAACCTGAATACGAACCGAAGATACGGTTATGAAGTACTCACAAAGACGAATCTACGAGCTAGTAGAACACACGATTCCGACCACCCGAAGGCTCGAAATTCGACAACGGAAGGTAATTACCCCAAACTTTGGGAAATTACGAAAATGGCCCAAATGCCCGAAAATCACCATACGACAACGAATAATCAAACCGAAGCTCACAACACGTATAACAACGTTAAATGAACTTACGAAAAACCCCAAACGCAGCTTGAATGAGATTCGCAAGAACCGAACTCAAGCGCGAAAAGTCGCTAAAAAGCACTAACTCAACAAAGCAAAGACCAAACGAACTCGGATGACAAAAATGCAGAATTAAATATTCTCCGAATGACGAAACGGCCAAAAGCGAGTCGTCAAAACGGACTTCTAGAAAAAGAAATTTACCGAAAATCGAAAATTTGCAGATATTACATTCTACCCTCCTTAAAAGAAGTTTCATCCCAAACTTAAAACAAGTAGGGAAGAAATATTCCGCCAGAAAACTCAACAAGATACACAAGAATGCGTAATTAACGCCCAACGGCGAAATGTTACAAACAACGCAAAGGAATATACGGCGTGAAAACACGCTCCACGGCGACCAACACAACGTCGCGTTAGGGATATAATAAAACCAACAAATGACAAGCGTCATCAAACGGATAATATAGCCAAGTCAATTATCCGACAATCACAAAACACAACGAACGAAAATCAATATGATTGACCAACCCAACGGTACATCAATCAAAACGCGAGCCAACCGAACAAATACTAATCCCACCGCCCAAGGGTTGGAAGATCGAAACGAGACTAATTTCCCGAACTTAAGGGAATTAGGAAGGATCTGAATGCTCAACAATCACGAAACGAACAAAACCGAACAAACAAACGATCGAACCACAACGATCGAGACAACAAAATCGAACAATCATGTTCAAACACGAAGGATAAGAAAATTCAAACAACAACTCCCGTGATGATCTGGTGAGAACAACAAGACGTGCATTCCCATAAGATCCACAGAAAGGGAATAGCGATTGAAAAGTCACAACGACAAATGAGTTATTCCAAAACAATACCACACTGCTCGATCAACAAAAGCAAGGGGCGGGACAAGCTCGGAAATGTCAACGAACATAATGAGTCGACAGAGTCGAAAACACAAGAGTTCCAAATCCGATCCACTTCGAATAAAAGAACTAATAGAACCGGATGAGGTCACTCCCGAACAAGGTTCACAAGAATCGAATCAACCCAAAAAGTCACATCGATAACCGGATCGACCCACAACAAGATCACATGCTCGAACGATGAAACCGAAATACGAACAAGTTCATAAAGTATCAACGAACACGACGAGTCGATAGACTGGGAAAGAGGAAATGCGTAAGTCAAAACGATACGGGCATTACATTCGACCTCTTATAAATGAAATGTCGTTCCCGCAACCCACAACAACTGGAGTATGGTGACAACACAAAAAGCACACGACAGAAATATCTCCCATGGGCCTCTCGATCCGATCCTCATATCTATATCGAAGTTCGCGCCCAAAGACTCGGAACCCAACTCGCAAAATCGATCCTGTGTCTCTCGGGTCCACACTTGAAAAGCGCATCGACGAGAAGGACAATTGGCACGTACATGCCCCAAGATAATACGTTCGAAATGCCTCGGCTCGGCATATCGAAAATACATATGCTAGATACAATGGAACATAACACCGCAAAACAACATACCGGAGATGCCAACTCAGCATAATAAAGAATCATAACACATATGATATACAACGATTACCATCGTAAAGTAATACACACACAAACACTACAACAACGACAGTATCATTCGGCGACATCAACGGCCCGAACGATAATCAGCACATAATTACAAACATTATGAAACAATCACACATGTACACAAACGTACAAACCCAAGCTTCAACATCTCACACTCGTGTGACAACACGCAAATCGCCACGAGGCGATAAACAGTAAACACCGGTTCACACCTCTCACAGAGGGCTAGTACAGCAAATGCGTGGCAACGCCTTGACGTTCATGGCACCAATTCGATCATACTCGGGAGCAAACATCATAACGACAACGTGAACATCATACATACATACACAATTTTTTCTCTATTTTTCTGAATATATTTGGTATTTTAGAAAAATATTTGTGTTATCTAAATTGCGGAATCGAAGATACAAGTCAAGATCCACAATTAAACACGAACTAGAAAAATCGACCGGGATGGTGTATATTGCATGAAATCAGCCATCCCCCCTCAGTCCTTATATATAGGCTTTGCCGGCTACCATAGGAATCTTAAGGAGTATTAGAATTGGACTCCTAATGGGCTTTAACCTTCCATATTAGACATCTTCCTAATATAGCTAAATTCATTAATATTAATTTACTCCACTAAAGAATTAATATTGCACTTCCAACCCGAATTCCAAATTTCGAAATTGGGCTCCTTTTTGAATTAATTATTTTCCGTGTTTAAGATATCCCATATCCATTAATTAATTTAAGCTACTCACAGCTTTTAATTAATTAATATATTATTCATGAGTATACCACTCGACCTTTATTATTGTATCAGAAAATTAATTCCACCTGCAGAGTTTAATATAATAATCCTTTCGAGTGCCTCAAGAGACATGATCAACCCGATGAGTCGGGACACGTTTTCTAGCTATAATATTAATTATAATATAAATAATAATATTACCCAAAATATCGAGCATATTGAGTCAATCATTATGGCTCTCACCCAAGATAAATCAAAGTAATAAATATTAAATATATATAATTAAATATTAATCACTAGAATTAAAAAATAATAATTGTCCGAGATGTATGTTCTTCTTATAGTCAGTACATAAGAATCTATCTTACCTCGATCCTGTTCAACATACACCAAATACGCTAATATATGTTAATGGTTAAGACCAACCAAATCTCAAACATATATTACAACCTCTTACATAATTGTCTATTATTATATAGGTTGTGAACTTTTATATTATTTTATAAGGCACCGATAATGTGATCTTCCGTGTGACACCAACACACCACATTATCTACAATATAAAATAATTAGACTATATTTGCATAACCATATAACGTGAATAAATATGCAAAACATGTGAGAAAATGAATTAAATATTCTCATAGATTAACACTTTAAAATAAGGTATACAAAGATAAAGATACTTTTACGTATATAACCCTAACAACAACAACACACACTAACAACCAAACACTAACAACAAAACACACTAACCAAATGCAGTGCTTTCTAGTGGTGAAACAAAAGAGCACATTATCATAAGACACTAACAACGCACATTAACAACTACCACACAGTAACAAACCACTATAAGGCATATAGTAACACATTAACAGATACCACACAATCCCAATTGACTTTCAAGTACACACTAACCACATAAAGTAAAAATAAACACATAGTAACAACTTACTAGCGAAACACATGAATAGATACGCACTAACAAAACAACCATACGGAAATCACACTTACAACAAGTATACAAATGCGCAGGCAGTTGACTGATTCATGTGGATTCAAGAGAGATACATAAGAACATAAAAAATACAGACTTACCTTGGAATTTCAGTACCAGTAAATAATCTATGCCTTATTCGTGAGGATGTTAAGGGCGCCCCTCCAACAAAACGCGCAGAAATAAGATGCTCTGTCGTATCACACACAATGAGAGGGATCAAGTTAGTAGCAGATAATTGATTTTTTTTTTCTACAAACAACGATTGAGGAAAAAAAACTTGGACAGTAACCTGAATCTACAGGTGGACTATGATTCGTCAAAGAAATTAGGGTTCTTAGCCGATTCACAAGATCCATGATTTTCAAAATCTGACATATCTATACAAGTGGGGGTTTGCAAGCATGTAGTGGATAGGGTGCCGTCGGAAATTCCTTTCCAGGAATGGGTTGAAATAGGTTGAAGGATAAAATCCCCATCGGACGTCTCTCTGAATGACATATTCTATCAGTTTCGAGAGTAGAAAAAACAAAAAAAATAGCGAATAATATGATGAAAAATAACGGAAGACTGCGTTCATAAAAAAATCGAAACAAGAATCGAGGTTTTTTAGCAGATGAATCGAGAAATTCAAGCAGTTCATAGTGTGTTCATAGATAGATAGATAGAGAGAGAGAGAGAGAGAGAGAGAGGATTTGGTAAATCGATACAACTGAGGAGACAACAAATGCGTGATAATGTTAATGAGGTGCGATTAGGTTATAGGTAGGTGGTGGTTTAATTGTAGATAGTTGTGATAATTAATTATAGTGGGTAGAAATAAGTAAAAGAAATAAGAGTATTATGGTGTATTGTTGTACAACAAATTACCATACTAAGAAACGTTGCAACTATCAGAGCATTTGCAACAAACTCCTTACGTATATTCTATCTCCATCATAGAGAATATATTATGTAAAAACTATGTGCAATAGATTTCCTATGTTATTCTCACTTGGAAAACGATTCCCCAATTCTTTTTCCATCCTCATTAATGAGAAATCATCTTTTGAATCCCTATTTAATAAAATGATATTATTCATGTTCATTTTTATTTACCACATAAGCAACCTAAAGGATTATCATAAGTAAAAGTATCATAAATAATTATTTAATAAAAAATATTTATTTAATAATTTATTTATTTAATTAAATAAAGAATTAAATAAGCAAGTTTAATAGTATAATGAATTAATACAAGGTGTCTGTTGTATGACATGTATAAAAATTGCTCCTTATGTTGTGGGAACTAGTATGTAACCCCGTGCGATGGACATAATATAAGATATGGTTAACTATTTTATTTACAATTCAAGATATTGGATAATATTATTCGATCAACGGGAGTTTCGAGATCTGAAGTTAGTTTAAAAACTCGAATCTCAGTTTGGATCAGTGTCGGCAAATCTACATGTTTTGTTCATTAATTTAATTTTTTAAGTTGCGTTTGATGTGTGAGAATAATTATTCTCATTTATTTTTATAGTTACTATTTAATTCACTTCATTGAAAATTTTAATATTGAATATGCCTATATAGATAAGTATTTAGTAATGCCAAACTTGTGTTGATTTTTAACATCCATAATGTATGCTAATTTTGAGCAGGTCTATAAATAATGCATGCTGATTTTTTAACAAATTTATAAATTCGAATATATATCTAATCTAATTCTTAATTAAAAACTTGACACAAAGTTTTATGTCCTACTATACGGTCCACCGAAAAGAGAACCCATGCAAGATGGTAAATTTCAAATTTAAAAAAAATATTCGACAGATTTCATTAAAAAGGGAATATATATATATATATATAGATAGATAGATATATATATATATAGAGAGAGAGAGATTTAAGAAGGTTTCGTTTATAAAAATATATGTTATATTGTCTTAACTAACAGATCTATATAAATATACATATGTAAATTTAACAAACAGATATCTATAAATATGTAGTATGTATATGATAAATATAGTATATATAGTACGTATATGTAAGGTAATCGATATCGTGTATCGGAAGCGTATCATTTCGTCAAAAATAGTATTGTGTATCTTAATGTATCGTAAGATACACTTTTAATTTAATTTTTATACAATATTAATTTTTTTACCAATGAATCCATGTATATATTCCACCAATTATACATATAAATCGAATAAAAAGACAATCTAGTAAATTCTCATACAAATGAATGATATCATTTGAGGGTTTGCTCGTCTTCATCGTGTTAGTTCTCACTTTTTTTTTCGCCCTTTTGTTTTTATCTCGCAAGTTCTCTCAATCGCAAATGGCGGTATTTTTTCTTCTCTTACCTGATATTAGGTTTACGAGATGGGGTTCTTATATTAATTAATCCGGTAAAATAATTATTTTGATTAAAGCGGCACAAATAAAATCGTACAATATAAAAAATATATCGGGGTACGTATCTCTTATCAAAAGATAATGACTTCCATGCGTATATGATACCATATTTACGTATATTATAAACATCCTATATTTGTATTTATCAATATTTATCATGTCTATTTACGTATATTTATCATAATGTAAACAAATATATTTATGTAATATACCTACTGACAGATTTTCTACCGATATATTGTTATAAATATACCTACAATTATGAAATTCCATGTTTACTGGAAAGTACTAAAAAAATAGATTCGTTTTTGAATTTTAAAAGATTTAGTTTTTATTTTTTGGCAGCAGTTTTCATTCTGGAATAGGTAAACACATTTCAAATTTATCTATTTACGTATTTATAAATATCATATTTATGATATTTACGTAGTTATAAATATCTAACCAACAGATTTCTTAAAATGTGGGAGTTTAAACAGACCTATAAGATATTTATAAATACGTAAATATTATATAAACATATATATAAGACATGTATCTAGTTTTTATAATTAACATAAGAGACCTATAATACATAGTATTTAAAATGAAAAAATAATGCTATTTAGTTTATATATTTGTTTACATATAAAACATATAAATTAGTTTATATATTTGTTTAAATATAAAATATATAAATTAATTCATATATTTATTTACATGCAGTTATAAATTATAAATTAGTTTATATATTTATTTACATATAAAATATAACATTAAACATCTATATATAATATATGAACCGGATTTCATTTTGAAAAAGATAAACACGTTTTAAATTTACGTATTTTACGTATTATAAATATCATATTTATCATATTTACGTATTTATAGATATTTAACAAACAAATTTTCTAAAATATGAGAATTCAAAAATATTTTTGTTTTACAAAGATAAGATATTATAAATACGTAAATATGATAAATATAAATGTACCTATATAACATGTATTTAATTTATATATTTGTTTACATGCAGTTATATATTATAAATTTGTTTATATATTTTTTTACATATAAAAGCTAACATTAAACACACACACACACACACACATATATATATATATATATACACATACACACATATATATACTATGAACCGGATTTCATTTTAGAAAAGGTAAACGCGTTTTAAATTTACGTAATTACGCATTTATAAATATCATATTTATCTTATTTACGTATTTATAAATATCTAACCAACAGATTTCCTAAAATATGAGAATTTAAACAGATTTCGCTTTAAAAAGATAAGATATTATAAATATACGTAAATATTATAAGTATAAACAGACCTATATAACATGTATTTAGTTTGCATAATTAACATAAATATAAACAGACCTATATTACATAATATTTAAAATAGAAGAATAATGCTATTTAGTTTACATCTTTGTTTACATATAAAATATATAAATTAGTTTATATATATTTTTTTAAACCAAAAAGAACTTTATTGCATGAATCAAATACATTCCATGCAGCTAATTAAGCTGCAGCCATTAACCAAATTATTTAAGGAATCTAAAGCTAGGCATCATATAAACTAACTAAAAATTAGTCTATATATTTGTTTACATAGAATATATAAATTGTTTTATATATTTATTTACATTCAGTTAATATTATAACGTATTTATATATTTATTTACTTATAAAATATAATATTAAACATTTGTATGTAATATATAAACCATATATTATTTTTGAATTTATTAAATATTTCATTTTTAAAATATACCTATATTTATGGAATCCCATGCTTAATACATGGCGTTCAAACTAACAAATATAACAAACAAATTCATTTTTCTGAACTTATAAGAAATATAATTTTTAATTTCCAATTTAATAGTTAAACACATCAAAACAAAATATATTATTAGTAATTTCGATCGAAAATTAACATACTATTTATAGACATAATACTATTTATATCAGGACTGTTCCAGTCCCAACTGTTGGAAGATAAGTTATCTTCCAGCAATGACGTGGCTGCATCTGAATGCAGTTGAGCTGGTCCCACTGCTGGAAGATAACTTATCTTAACAGTTGGGACTGGAACAACACTGCTATTTATATATATATAGAGATACTGTAACACTGTATTATAGGGATAAAAATAAAGAATCTAGTGTAAATGCTCTTTAAGATACTTCCCTAAAATGAATATGTTACAAACTTTACGAAACGGATGAAATATAATTTTATTATGTTTAATATTTTTTCCATTCAATTTTTTTCATAGAAAATCGAAACTAAACAAAAAAAAATTGATTTTTAAAAATTAAAAATCAAACAATGGATTTTTATTTTGATTTCGATTTTTTAATTTTCTGTTCTCTGTTCATTATTTGCACACGTAACATGGGCTTTAGCCTAAACACGAAATAGTACTGGGGAGAGTGAAATTAACCAAAATGAATAACGTAACGAACACATCCCACGTCGTCGTTTTAGGCTTCTTTTCACTCATTATTTTTCGTCAGCTTACTGTCTCAGATCATCAGTTCATCATCGCTATGGGTTTCGGAGCCCTAAGATCCATAATCCGACCTGCATTGAGAATCATCCCGCCCGCCTCTCATTTTTCCTCAGCGGCGAAAAACCTCTCCACAATCTCTCCGCCGGAGCTCCGCCAGTTCTCCGACCCCTTCCGCCGCAACCTACCATGGATCCCTCCTTCCAGCGCCTTCCATAGCTTTACGGTCGCAAGGTACCTCAAAAGGGCCAGCTTGAAACCCCCAGGTTAGGGTTCTTAGGGTTTTTGACACAGTCCATTTTTTTCCCTAATTCTGAATAATTATGATTATTATGCTTTGTAGTTAAAGATGTGAAAGCGTAACTGGAAATTGTTAAAATTCATTTTGGGAAAAATTATTTTTTACAGTAAATTAATTTTAGAGTAAATTAATTTTAGGTCCATATGAACGAATCAATAGTACATGTGCAGATGTGCTTCTATTTTTCACCTGCTCCCAAATTTGCCAACTTAGTAAGATTTTTTTCTCTGAGTTTGCATTTGGATTGATGGATTGAACTTGAGAAGATGATTTCAAATGGCTCTAGGTAAAATACATTTAAAATCCACTTCAATGGCTCAAGAAATAGCATAAATTAAGTGTGTTCAATATCCACTTCAATGGCCGAAGAAATAGCTTAAATTAAGTGACCAAAAATGCTTTTAATGAATTTGTAATGTGTAACTTCAAACTCACCCATCCAAAATGGATCCTCAAAATCTCATCGTTCAATAAACCTTCTAAACCCTTTTGTATAATCTCCCACAAACAAGAAAATGCAAAACCAACAAGAATTTCATACTTTCAACCTGAGATGAAATAATCAAATAAGAAACCTTCAACCAGCTACCTTTGAGTTTCTTAATCCATTATTTACAGCTAAAGAAAAAAAAAAAACAGAAGAGCAAATTGATCCTGAGACCAAAGGGCGACATATTAATAGAAATAACACACGTTAGCTTCCGTTTCTCTGATTTTAGAATTGGATGCTTCTATTTTTATTTGGCGACCCTTCATCAAAACCTAGTCAAAGCCGGGGAGAGAAAGGAAAAAAAAGAATAATAACCTGGAGGGCAGCGCTAAAATTCTTGCGACTGCGGAAATAATCGGAGATGTTGAGAATATCATATTTCTTCACTTCATTTCCTCGAGCCATCCAATTATTGAGAATCTCTGTAACACTGGACTTGTCCGTTTTTTGCTTTCTAACCACTCTATAGAAGAGACGGCCTTTCTTACTGGGTTGCTTAGCCGCCGCCGCGGCCTTGGGTTCTTCCGTGACGGTACACGACCACCATGGAGTAGGAGATGGTGAAGGTTTTTGAAGGATTAAACAGCTGATGAAACGCATAATCGTCATTTTCTTCGCAAGCCGAAATGCGAAAGGGTTTAACACAAGGTTTTCATTTTTTGTTTTCAGTCGACAACACTCTCATTTGGTGAACTTTTTTTTCCTTTTCACATTGAGTTAATTTAAAGTAAAAAAATAAAAAACATCGAAGCTTTTACATTTTTACAATAATAATAAAAAAAGTAGGGTAAATTACATCTCCTAGTACATTTTATTAAAATATTTCAGTAATAACACAATAATAAAATAATTACATTAATAACAAGTTATGGGTATTGTAATTACTTAAATATGGATACGGTTATTATCTCTTAAAACGCGATCAATTTTTTCCTCTTCATATTTATCTCGCTATTCTCTTCATCGTTCTTTATTTTCCTTATTTTCTTCCTTGTTGCTGAACGGGTTGTATGGGAGGCAGGAGCTTGGATGTGCCTGTCTCTTTCATCGGCGCAGCCGGAATCGAATTTTGAATCGGAGGGGGAGAGAAGTTAATTAATTTGGGGTTGCATTTCTTGGATTGCGTCTGCGTCGACGGAGATTCGGAGTAGGTGCAGAAAGTGACGGGTGTTTTGCAAATTTTTTGTGAAAAACAGCTATAGAAATAGAAAGAAAGGATAAAACATAAACTGAACTTACTTGCGTGTTTTGAAGTTATGAGCAAAATAAAAGAACTGTAAAGTGAAATATGACTGTATATGACCTTTCATACAATGCAGTATCATTTATCCAAAGATAATTATTTTTACAGATTACCATAGGAAATGGAAAGCATCATTTTACACTCCTTGTGGATTTTCAAATTAATCGCAATCGAGATTCTATTCTTCGTTTCCGAGATTTAATCTTGCTTCCCACTCTTTGGTCACAAGAAGCTGCGTTGGCTGTGGGTTAAGGTCATTGCTTCAGAATTATTGTAAGGTGTTCGAATGATTTTCTCCTCTTTTTCTGTAATTATTCTGTGGTAGTTGTTTTGTGTGTTGTAAGTTGTAATTATTCGTTTAAGATCAAGAATAGAAATTAGAAGCAAATGGATAGCTATTTTCTGGGATGAGTTCATAAGTACAAAATGAACTTGTCATTTTGTGGCGCTGTTTACACTTAGTGGTCGAAGTTCAAAATCTATGGTTAACTTTCTCCGAGTTATTTGGCGTTCTTGATTTGGATTTTTGGCCTATTGGATGTGGTCTTCTAACCCTTTTGCTGCTTTTTGTAGCATCTCATTTTGTAGGTTTTACTTTCAGTGTGATTGTACAATGTCCCATGTTCTAATAATTCTGTACTTAAATGGATTTCCATAGCTACAAATATAGTAGTCCTTGGCTTCAATGTTAAATGCCACAGTATCAACTCGGCAATGTTTTATCTTGGTGTATTCACTTTTTATGTTAATTCTAGCCATCAAAGACTCTACAGTCCGAATGTTTCAATAATCAGTTTGCAATACATCAACAGCAAATTTCTGTATGATCATTGGATATATTTGCTTAATCGGATCATATAGAAAAATCCTTTGCACATATTTTCCTACTTGTTTTGGCAGATCATGATTGTGCTCTGAGTTTTTTGGTTTATTTAATTGTGTACATAGTCATGCATCCAATACTTTCTGGAAAACTATTATTTCTTGCCGCCTCATTTTAATTTTTTTATTTTCTTTGCTCTGGTGGCCTTATTTCCGGATATTTTGTTGTGGATTTGCTCATGCACTGGTTTTCTAATAAGACTGTAAACCATTCAAATAGTTTTTTCGTTCTGTTTTTAGATCTTTTACAAGCCATCATTCAGGAATTTATCTACGATGGCTTCTGTATCTGCAAAAAACACAGAAGGATTGAAGCCTCTTGTCATTGCTGGGCCTCATGCTCAGAAAGCAGTTGGTATTTGGCTTTTTTTATCTGCTGCTTGGGTCTTCAGTATGGTGGTACTTGGTGGTGTCACGCGACTGACTCGATCTGGCCTATCAATGACTGAGTGGAAATTCACTGGCCGCCTTCCTCCTCTTTCTCGTGATGAATGGTTGATTGAATTTGAAAAGTACAAGCAATCCCCGGAATACAAACTATAATTGAACTGTCACTATGTTCACTTTGCTTTTGTTCTATCTACTAGTGTAATTATTGCCGCGTAATTTGGATTTGCATACTAAGAGGGCTACATATTTTTCTTTTTGAAATATGAACTTGCAGATTGTTAGTCTATAACATTCTACTACTGGATATTTGTATCTATACTCTATAATTGTTGTGAGTGTTTTTAATTTTGTGTGGTTAGTCGAGCCATTGCGTTTAATCCACTCTTAATTGTTGCAGAATAAATAGAGGGATGAATCTTGATGAGTTTAAGTTCATCTATTGGATGGAGTATGCACATCGTATGTGGGGAAGGGCACTGGGTATAATGTTTGCATTGCCCTTTTCATACTTTCTTAGGAAAGGATATATTACACTTCAATTAGGACTTGGGCTGTCTGGACTGTTTGCTCTTGGTGCTGGACAGGGATTAATTGGCTGGTGGATGGTCAAGAGCGGTTTAGAGGTGACAACTAAACAAGCATCAAATTGATGTGCTTTTTTGGTACCTTAACCTAGATACAGCTTCTTGAAAAATATTCTTATTTCTTTCTTTTAGGAACCCGTATCTGAGTATGTTGAACCAAGGGTAAGCCCTTACCGCCTTGCAGCTCATTTGACCTCGGCATTTGTTATATACACTGGGCTGTTTTGGACGGCTCTTTCTGTTGTTATGCCTGAACCTCCTGCTGAATCCATAGCCTGGGTTCAAGGGGCAGCAAAAGTTAAGCGTCTTGTGCTTCCTGTAAGTATTCTCGTTGGTATCACTGCTGTCTCAGGAGCATTTGTTGCTGGAAATGACGCCGTATGTAACTTGTTCTTTGATCATTCTTTATCTGCAAGTTTTCGGAATAGATCCTGTGGTATTATTACAAATCAGCTGAATTTGGTATTTCCAGGGCCGTGCATTCAATACTTTTCCCAAGATGGGTGATGCATGGATACCGGAGAATATATTTACTATGAAGCCGCTACTGCGGAATTTCTTTGAAAATACAGCAACTGTGCAGGTAATTATTCCCGTTGAATATAACAAGCATGGGATATGTGAATAGATAAGAAAAAATGATGATCCAAAATATACAAGAATTGAACCATTGTAATTATTACAAGTATGTAAAAAAATAAATAGTGAGCAGTTACTTGATTACTTTTGTTTTTGTTATAGGTTGAAATACTTTACTTGCAGAAAAGTAATCAGTTAACCTTTAATGATTAAAAATTATCAGCACTACTATATTTGATTCTTACCTAGTATTTGCAGTACGTAACCCTATTATATTTGACCGTAAATTGTGGATGAGAAATTCAGTTGCTTGAGGAACTTGGATCTAAAAAAATCCTTGAAAGGGAAGACCTCGAAATCCTTAAGAATCCAAATATTTAGAAACTTAATTTTGTAATGAAAATTTCCTACTGGATTGGCATACCTTATGGCTATGTTTGTACTAGGCTTCGTCGGGATTTAGAATTCTGTTGTTCGGAATCTTGGGTATTGATAGTGTTGTGAATAGTAAGAATATTTGTTGTTATAGGATTGAAAAATAGGATTGAAAATCCCTGCTTTTTACCGTAGATGTCAAATCATATCTGAAAAGTGGCTAATGTTGTATTATTGTATTGTTTTTAGTTGTAATTTAAAGATAAAAAGAGGAGAGAGATATATGATGTGACACAAAGAAAGGAGTAGTTGTATGTATATAAAGGGAAAAATAGGAGAGAGATAAATGGTGTGGCGAAAGAGGAAGGAAATATTTGATAGGATATATATATATATAAGAAGATGTTTGTTAGGTAATTGAAATTTGGATCTTAGAACAAATGGTTATTGGGATTCAAAATCCAAACCTGATATTTTGAACAAATGGACATTTTAATAAAAAGGTATAGTTATATTTTCCAACAATGATTTTAGCCACGTGAATTTTAGCCACATAAATTTTATAAGTTGCAACCATTTTGAGGTTTTAATATGATTAAAATTTATTGAGAACCTACAAGTTTGACAATGATTTCGCATGACTTACATGTTTTCAAGACCTAGGTCACATAATTCATGTGTGGAAGTGAGCAGAACTTAGTTTATCCTTCTGACTACATCTTCAATTTAAAGATGCTCAAATATTTCCCAAATCTTACACAAAAAGGAACTAAGGCACTGTATCCATGTCTAATTTCGAATATGCATATTATTAGTGATATTCAAAGAACACCTAAATGTGTATTGTTATTTTTTCTTCATTTTGGTGCTTTAACTTCAGGAATTATAAAGTTTTCTGATTAGCGACATTATATGAGTCCTATCCGATATATAGATAACGATATCTAGGGCCTGAAAAGTTCGCATGCCATAAGAATCGTTTTGCATAGCTGAAATATCTACATGTTCCTGTTTCTCTTTGGTCCTTAAAACTTTTGAGAAACTTTAGATACTGCAAATCATTAAAAAAAACCGTTCACTGTATTCTGGTTTGTTCCTTTATAATATTCAAGGAGTTCAAATTCGTTTACTTTCATTTTCACATATTAAGTAACATGGTTCAAACACGATAAGACAGCAATGGTAGCGTGGTTAAACTTACAAGCTGAATATTTTAGAGTTTGATGATGCTTTGTCATGTACTAAAAATTAATAAATAGCTATTTTAATACTTAATTCAAATACATGGCCTCATTGATCAAATTGCAGAATGTTATGACGAATAACAACAAATTGGACATGTTTTCGGACAACTCTAGCTATGAAAACTGGGCTTTAATAACTATTTATTTGATATAAAAATCTGAAGTAATTTTTTTTTTATATTGTAGTGAAGTTAGTTGTTTCTTTACTTCATGCAAGCAGCATAAACTAATAGATGCTTGATGTGGACAAGGCTTATTCACGTATGGCGTGCTCTGGATAGTCGATTTCCTTCTCTTACTTTGTTGGTTATTTCGGTTATTAGATTATTATTATTTTGCACGCTTTCTGTGGTCTTTCACTGGTATTACTATTGTTATAATTATTACTATTCTAACTACTATCATTTAACGGGCTTCTGCATGGGCTTTCGCTGGGCCTAGTTGAATAAGAGGAGTCTTTCTCCGTTAGTGGAGGGCTTGTCTAGGATTTGGCCGACCTTGGGATAGCGTCGCAACACGCTTCGCAGAAGAGTTCTCCCTCTTCTGATTGTTCTTTCTGTTGGTTCTCCATTTTAATCACAATTTATTTTCCTTTTACTGTGTTATTAGTGGTAATTGTTCTATTTTACTCGAACAGCGCTTCAAGTCTTAGGGACCAAATTCAGTTTGGAATTAAAATCTCTAGGATTAGATATTATGAGAAGGTATAACCTATGTTACTCTCCGATCTGGCTAGAAGTATTATACACTCCATTTTGGACCAAAGTACTGCAGTTTTTTCGTATGATGGCGTGTTCTGTTGCTATAAATGCAAACTAAATGTGTTCCAGATATTCTGTTGCTTATGTTTTTCTTCTTCAATGTATACCAGCTTGACCATCGAATACTGGCCACTGCAACCTTATGTTCTATTGGTGGCTTGTGGTGGTCGACAAGGAAACTTGATATACATCCTCTAATACGAAATGTAATAGGAAGCACTGTGGGCATGGCTGCTATTCAGGTACCACAATCAACTTTTTTGTTTTGCATGTGAAATACTTGTCTCCTGCTATTGTGTGACTATCCTAAAAGACCTTTCTAAAGTAAGTTAGCATAAAATATTTGATGGGCCACCAATCAGTTGAAGGTATATAGTCTTTTCTGGTTTTTGTGTTGTACTACTGCTGTATGATGATTCTCATTGTTGATCGTCTTGATATTGAGCTCTATTTTATTTGCTCTGAACTAGAAATATTTCAAGTGACAAACTCAAAAGTCATGTCTGTATAAACCTTTGGCTGAGCTTATAAATGATAATAAGCTTACAAACATACATTCGCCGTATCTTCTGTGAAATAAGACTGGTTATTTATACAGCAGAGTGTTACTTAAAAGAGTTAAGTGTACAACGGAATTATTACTTAAGAGTATGATAGAGTACAACAGAAGAAAATAAGAATGGCACTAATTTGCAGCGTCACATGGTCTATGTCTTGTTAGCTTATTCGAGGTCACACTTCAATCACCATAGCCTCTGCCTCCCTTCTTCTTTGATCCCTTTATCTGGTGGGGTTTTAGAAAACAAATATGAGGAATGAGAATAAAGAATTCTGAAGGAGTACTTTGTGCTTGGGTATTTTTGTTAGTTTATTTTCGAAATGTGTGGATAATATATTTTTCTACCATGTTTGAATATAATATTTTGCATTTGGGTGCATGTTTTATTGATTATTATGCCATTTCTTTGATCTGTAAATATTATGCATTATAATATTAATTTATAATCAATCTCTATATATTGCTATTGAGTATTATGAGTACAACAGAGTCGAGTGCCCAGTGAGTATTTAGCTTTGGGAGGTCGTCTATGACTAATTTCCTTCGCCTTCTTATAACGTCCTAGATCGTTATCAATGTTTGGGCTTTTGACCGTCGCATGATATTTAGTTGGATGGTTGTTGCCTTCGACGTTTGGCCATACGGTCACTATAACTTTTGGGGATTGAGATTTATCGCTCTCATGCTTGGTGACGTGCTTTTTTATCCCTTATCTGGGCTCAATATGTCCTTAGTTGTGGGTCTATGTCCGGATCATATCACAATCGCGACTATACTCGAAACTATGACATAGTCACCTTAGGATCATTATGTCCTTTGATTTCAAGCGAATAGAAAACAACGATAGCTTTGCCTAGAACCACAACGATGCTGCTCGATTCACTATTTATACTATGTAGTTAGAAAAGGAGACTTTACATGTACTCATATAAATTCTCGAGGTGATTTACGCCCGAAAGTTGTACCTCTTAGTTCCTTACAGCACTTACTTCTGATTTCTATTAAATAATAATTATTGACCCGCTAAATGGGTATTCACATATATAATGCAGATATCAATAATAATTTATTTAGGTAACGAATGGACTTGAGTAATTAGATAATTTAATTCAATCAGCTTGGTGGTCGGAAGACCAATTCCAAAAAATTACGGACGTTTTTGATGATATTAAGCCTTTGAATGTTGGAAGTTTTATAATCTATAAGTTAAATTGTATGATTGTCTTCGAAATATTTCAATATTTTTTATTTGTTTAAAATTCGTAATTTAGCCCTAAACTCTTTAAAATTCCGAGTTAAGAGGCAAGGGTTTTAAAAATAATCGAAATGAACTAATTATAAGTCCAAATTTATACAATTTATTATGAAATGTTTGTTATGATACGAGGTACCGAAATAAGTATCTGCACGAAAATTTTGACTTTTGAAAACTATAGTTCTATTCCCTTCAAGTTTCAGTAATTATAATTTCTTTAATTTTTTAAATTTCAAATTTATCAATTTTAATAATTCCGTACAAGTTCCTTATAACTCCAAAATTACGAGATCACTTATGATTTGTTTTTAGTGATCTGACCTTTCATGTGCAACAACAGTTTGGAATCATAATTTTCAGAATTTATATCCCTCAATTTGGTCTTATTTAGATTTTGAGTAAAAGGACCATATTTCTCTCGTTTCTTGTCGGATTGCTCTTAAATTTTCTGGATTGGTTTATTACTATCATAAGAGTCCATAGAGTTATTTCTGAAACTTTTATTTCAAAACAGAAAGTTTCTAAAAATTTCAATTTTGGTCCGTGATTTATTGGAATATACATTTTTAGCCCCAAATAATCTTAGTGAGTTCTCATTCATTTGAAACTTTATGGGTAACTTGTAATTAACATATTAAATCTAAATTTCCGAAGCGAGATCCAGAATTACTCTATTTAGATTATCTCATTTTTTGTTATTTTGGTCATTTTTCGAGCTCAAGTTCGATTTTTGGCAAATTCTCCAGTAATTAATCACTCTTATGGAAGTCCATGAACTTATTTATATTATTAGAGTTTTAGTACACCTTATTTTTCATATTTACAATAATATATCCAACAAATCATGAATCAAGTAACATATTGTAATATTCAGATTTATTATTGTGTATTTCATCTGTATTTGAACCCTGTATTATTCGGAATTGTGATCTCGATAATTGGAGTATGATATTTCTCACATTTGTATCCTTGTACATAAGTATAACATCCTGCAAAAATTTCTCATGCAAACTCGTGATAGCGCACGCTAAGAATGTAGCTTAACGTGCGTTATCGGCTACAACTAGCGCACGCTACGAATGAAGAATTGCGTGCGCTAGGTAGTCAATTACTGAGTTTAGCGGCTAGCACATGCGCCAGCCGGACGTGGATCCGGATAAAATTCTCGCGGGCGAGCCTGGACAGATTTGGAGTCAACGCTAGCTAGCGTGCGCTAAGGATTTGGAGATAGCGTGCGCTAATTAACGTATGTGCAGAAATGTTATAAATGGGACAACAACCCATTTTACTTGGTTTACATTTACTTCGTTTATCCTTCGTTCTTGAGAGACCAGAGAGCATTAGATCCTCCTTAAACACTTAGACCACCTCTACTTGATTCATTAAAGATTGGATATCACTTGTGATTGATCATTGAAGTGGAGTAGCACCTTGGATTGACATGCAACCAACCGGAGTCGGATTCTACCTTTTTGGCTCACTGATTTCTTCATCGTAAGGTATGTTAAATCTATCTCCAGCCTTCGATTCGTGTTCTGAAGAATAAGATGATCATGCTATCGAGATATTGAATTCCATTGATGAATTATTCAAACAAGCAGCATGTTTAGAAGTGGGAATGATTATGCTTATAATATCGTTGTAACACCCCCAATCCACTCAGGGATATTACACGCCGCAGAACCTTTCCTCAAGGATCTACCAGGCTAGTAACAACATGAAACATCTCGACAATGCCTTTAAGGCTAAAATGACTCAGTAGACCGATTTGGCCTTTCAATAAAAACATACAACTCGAATACAACTCATGCCCACGCAGGGGTCAAAATACAACCACATCCGTACAACGGGACAAATATAGCAGCGGAAAATAAAGTACAACTGAACCAATATACGATGTACGGTTCCTCATGTGATTAGTATCGATCATCTTTCATCATCCTTCGTGCCGACCCTGTGTTATGCTCCAAAACCTGAATGCAAAAACAGACATCCACCCCCCGAATACTCGGGGGTTAGCAAAACTCCACTGTTTTGCTAGTGCAAGAACAAAGTGCAAATACGAGCCATACAAATCACATTCCACGAACGATAATAATAATTCGGAATCCTCAAAGGTTCAAATACAACAAGATGAACACTTCCCGAGGCGAGAGTTTGAGTAAAGACTTCCCAAAATTTCAAGATCAAAATATCAAGGGAAACAATTTATAAAATGATTTGAAATACCATCGGGAGTTTTAATAGAAAACGATTTAGGATTATCATATCCTACTTTTCAAAACCCAAAAGAAAAAAAAAGGTCACCGCCCCAAAGGTTTACTTTCCGAAAAATGACCTTTACCAAACCGTTGGGATTTTAGCCCCAAATCCGTAAAATGACTTTTACAAAACCATTGGGATTTTTAGCCCCAAATCTCATCAACTCACAGTACACAAGAACGACCACAAGGTTCGTCTTGCAACGTCAAAATCCACAATTAAAGGATTTAACACAAACAACAAAATACTCTAGAGCCATCCTAGCCAAGTAGGCCAACGAACAACTTACCTCTTACACACTTAGTCAATGCATGCAATCATGAAAACCATTCAAAAGCACTCATTTCCGGAAATGCCAATATCAAATCACATTTGTAAAATACACCACAATTAACCGTCGATCCACGTCTCTGTGGACCCCTACCGAGATCCCGTCGGATCTAACCCGTAGTGGTTAAAAGCAAGCTCGTCGATCCACGTCTCTGTGGACCCCTATCGAGACCCCGTCGGATCTAACTCGTAGTGAGCATACACACACACGCGTTACTCATGCAATACTAATATGCTAAGAATGTAAGTTCATCAAGAGTACTTACTAGAGATGGCCACTAATCCGACACCATTATCAAACTCTTCAAAAACACGATAACAAGGTTAAATACGGAATACACGATTCCATAACTTTAAACAACAGGGATATCATCAAAGCCTTCAACGTTCCAATAATCAAATCATAATCAATTCCCAAACACACAATTCACAAAACACGCGCGCGTTTTGAAAGAGAGCCTTTAACGAGGCCAAACCGAAATCTTTTGAAACTTCATTTCAAACAACCAAACAAACACACCAAGACGATCACCGATCATCATATCCATAAAATAAGAAAAGTATGGGCAATGTACTTGCCTCGAAATCATGATCGCAACGAGACGACGGATAGGATGCGGTCGAATAGCCCCGAACCCACGAACAATATCAAGAACGCGATAGCACCACGAGTATTACGGGAATAACACCACACGAATCATCTATCACCAAACGGGATTCAACATCGGAATCCTCGAACACCTATAAACCTCCGGAAGGAACAATAACACATGGTTACGATGAGAATCAGGGCCAAAACAACGGAAATCCCAACAAACTATCGAAGGGAAACTCATTGGGACATTTAATCGAACACTAAATGTTCAATAATTCCCAAGAACACTCGAATCGTCAATTGAGTTAAACAAACTCGATATATGGATATACAACCCATAAAACACGATTAATAACATCATACTACACCAACCGATGTATCAAAATCGGGCTAGAATCGAAATCAAGAACAAATTCTCCGAAAAGTCAACTTGAAGGAAAATCGAGAAATATACCTTGATTCGATGAAATACACGGATTGGATGATGATATAATCAACAAGGATCTTCCAAAACATCTTGGAATTGAGTAGGATCGACCAAGAACTCCATTTCCCGTCGCACCCGTCGCCACCACCAAAGAAGGAGAAAAATCGAGTAAAAATGAAGTCTAGCCGAGCCTGTGCTATATATAGCCGTAGGTTACTACCAGAATCGATGCCTTACGGCCGTAACTCGGCCTTACTGCCAGATTTCCTAAGAGCCTACGTAACCGCATTCGTCAAAAATCGGGCCCAAAGAACTATCGGCACTTACGCCAGAATCGCACACATTACGGCCGTAACCGCCTTCGTCCGAAGATGCCTGGCGCCAGACGTCCGTACCCGATCACACTTACGGCCAGAATCGCACACATTACGGCCAGAATCGCACCTTACGGCCAGTAACTCGGCCAAAGGTGCCTCGCTCCGGCCGTGACTCGGCCGTGGCCATTCCGACGGCCCGGACAACCCCGAAACTCGAGCCTGAGTAAAAATCGGAGATACGGTTACGAAGTACTCGCAAAGACGAATCCAAGCGCTAAGAGAACACACGATTCCGACCACCCGAAGTGTCGGAATTCGACAACGGAAGTAATTACCCTAAACTTTAGGAAATTACAAAAATGGCCCAAAACGCCCGTAAATCACGATACGTGATTGCAACACCGAACCAAAACTCGCAACATGAATAATAACATTAAATGAACTTACGAGAAACTCGAAACAACAGTTTCGGACGAGATTCTAAGAATCAAGCTCAAGTGCGGAAAAGTCGCCAAAAGACACGGAACTCAACAAAACAACACCGAAACGAACTCGGATGACAAAAAGTGCAGAATTAATCATTCTCGAAATGACGAAACGGTCATGAGCGAGTCGTCAAAACGGACTTCCGCCGAAAAAAAAGAAAATTACCGAAATTCGAAATTGCGGATATTACATTCTACCCTCCTTAAAAGAAGTTTCATCCCGAAACTTAAAATAAGTAGGGAGAAGCAATATCCACTGCCAGGAAAACTCGACGAGATACGCAAAAACCGAAAACTCGCGCCCGACGGTGAAACGCTGCAAGAAACGTAAAGAGACATACGGCGTGAAAACACGCTCCACGACGACCAACACAACGTCGCCGTTAGGAATATAATAAAACCAACAAATGACAAGCGTCATCAAACGGATAATATAGTCAAGTCAATTATCCGAACAATCACAAAACACAATGAACGAAAATCAATAAGATTGACCGACCCAACGATACATCAATCAAAACGCGAGCCAATCGCTGAAAATTACGGAATTCCACCGCCCAAGGGTTGGAAGATCGAAAACGAGACTAATTTCCCAACTTAAGGGAATTAGGAAGGAGCCTGAATGCTCAACAATCACGAAACGAGAACAAAAACCGTACAAGCAAACGATCGAGACAACAAAGATCGAACAATCATGTCCGAAACACGAAGGATAATAAAATTCAAACAACAACTCCCAGGATGATCTGGTGAGAACTACAAGACATGCATTCCCATAAGATCCACAGGAAAGGGAATAGCGATTGAAAAGTCACAACGACAAATGAGTTATTCCGAAACAATACCACACTCGTTCGATCAACAAAAGCAAGGGGCAGGACAAGCTCAGAAATGTCAACGAACATAATGAGTCGACAGAGTCGAAAACACAAGAGTTCCAAATCCGATCCACTTCGAATAAAAGAACTAATAGAACCAAATGATGTCACTTCCGAACAAGGTTCACAAGAATCGAACCGAACTCGAAAAAGTCACAGCGATGACCAGATCGACCCACAACAAGATCACAGTTCGTTCAAACGATGAAATCGAAATACAGAACAAGTTCAGAAAGTATCAACGAACACGAACGAGTTGCAAGAAAGGAGAAAGAGAAAATACAGAAGTCAAAACAGTACGGGTATTACCTCCGACCTCGTCCACGAAATTCACAAAAACGGGAGCAAGGTAACAAGACATTAAACAACCGACACATAACGGAACCATCACCGATGCACACGGTCATACCAAACCAAGCTCTAACAGCTCGCACATGCGCGACAATGCAGAAATCACTACGAGACGACAATATTCAATACCAACATCCCACCTCTCACCGAGGGCTAACACAACAAATGTGTGGAAATCGACTCAACGCTCACACCGCCAATTCGATCATACTCGGGAGCAAACATCAAAATGACAATGCAAACATCATACATACATACCCAACCCTCAAATGGGAATGGATAGGTTTTAAAAACGAAAACCTCATTTTGAAAATAATTTAGAAGAACACCGGTTGATCTTGAGTATCACCTTTCAAAAAAAGTATAAACGTGATACCTCGTTATCGAGACTTTGGAAAACCATTTCGCATTTGATAAAATGAGGACACTTTCTTTTAGTGAAAAGCTTTCAGAATATTCGACCCTCGGGTCTAAGTAAAAGTGTTTATAAAACATTGAAAATATCTCAAAACATTTTGGTCCTCGAGGTAGAAGAATTTTGAAACAGGTTGTGGCACCTTAGAAGTACCGCGAGAAAACAATTCATTTGAAACGTACGTCTCGAAATTTATTTCTAAGATACTCAAGTTTTCGAAAATAATTCAATGCCAAAAAGGACGATGCCAAAAAGGCTAGAATGCCCAAAAATTTCAGGTAATCACACGGAACATCATAGCGCTGTGGGTCCCGTGTCGCAACCCCAGGCTAAAAATCATTTACAAAAATGCCAAAAAGGCCGATGACGGTAATATTTCAAAAACTCACAGAAGCCATTTACAAAATGCTAAATACCGTCATAAGAATTTCGCCGAAATGATCAAGGCCATAATGCCAAAAACCCGGTTAAGGGAATCGATTTTCAAAATAAAACTCGATCGGTAAAATACCGAAAGTCATTACAAAAGAACTCACGCAGCGGATAAAAGAAATACAGTTCAACATGCACAATCCAGCAACACTACTCCTCATATGAACAAAATATTAGAGTCAAATAACCACATTTCACGAAATCAAAATCCATAAGAGGATTTCGTCACTGAACAAACAATCATAAAAATAGCTCGTGTCACACGAGGCACAACACAAAGAAGGGAGACTTACAACTACAGGTCGCACGAAGATGATGATCGCCCCACGATACTAATCACGACCAACAAACTCAGACGACGCGTCGCGACACGACTCAGTCAGATAAAATCCGACGAAACAAGACTCAAACAACACGACTTGACCCGACAGCCTAGGTTTCCTCAACCTAAGCTCCGATACCATTTATGTAACACCCCCAATCCGCTCAGGGATATTACACGCCGTAGAACCTTTCCTCAAGGATCTACCAGGCTAGTAACAACATGAAATATCTCGACAATGCCTTTAAGGCTAAAATGACTCAGTAGACCGATTTGGCCTTTCAATAAAAACATACAACTCGAATACAACTCATGCCCACGCAGGGGTCAAAATACAACCACACTCGTACAACGGGAAAAATATAGCAGCGGAAAATAAAGTACAATTGAACCAATACACGATGTACGGTTCCTCATGTGATTAGTATCGATCATCTTTCATCATCCTTCGTGCCGACCCTGTGTTATGCTCCAAAACCTGAATGCAAAAACAGACATCCACCCCCCGAATACTCGGGGGTTAGCAAAACTCCACTGTTTTGCTAGTGCAAGAACAAAGTGCAAATACGAGCCATACAATTCACATTTCACGAACGATAATAATAATTCGGAATCCTCAAAGGTTCAAATACAACAAGATGAACACTTCCCGAGGCGAGAGTTTGAGTAAAGACTTCCCAAAATTTCAAGATCAAAATATCAAGGGAAACAATTTATAAAATGATTTGAAATACCATCGGGAGATTTAATAGAAAACGATTTAAGATTATCATATCCTACTTTTCAAAACCCAAAAGAAAAAAAAAGGTCACCGCCCCAAAGGTTTACTTTCCGAAAAATGACCTTTACCAAACCGTTGGGATTTTAGCCCCAAATCCGTAAAATGACTTTTACAAAACCATTGGGATTTTTAGCCCCAAATCTCATCAACTCACAGTACACAAGAACGACCACAAGGTTCGTCTTGCAACGTCAAAATCCACAATTAAAGGATTTAACACAAACAACAAAATACTCTAGAGTCATCCTAGCCAAGTAGGCCAACGAACAACTTACCTCTTACACACTTAGTCAATGCATGCAATCATGAAAACCGTTCAAAAGCACTCATTTCCGGAAATGCCAATATCAAATCACATTTTTAAAATACACCACAATTAACCGTCGATCCACGTCTCTGTGGACCCCTACCGAGACCCCGTCGGATCTAACCCGTAGTAGTTAAAAGCAAGCTCGTCGATCCACGTCTCTGTGGATCCCTACCGAGACCCCGTCGGATCTAACCCGTAGTGAGCATACACACACACGCGTTACTCATGCAATACTAATATGCTAAGAATGTAAGTTCATCAAGAGTACTTACTAGAGATGGCCACTAATCCGACACCATTATCAAACTCTTCAAAAACACGATAATAAGGTTAAATACGGAATACACGATTCCATAACTTTAAACAACAGGGATATCATCAAAGCCTTCAACGTTCCAATAATCAAATCATAATCAATTCCCAAACACACCGTTCACAAAACATACGCGCGTTTTGAAAGAGAGCCTTTAACGAGGCCAAACCGAAATCTTTTGAAACTTCATTTCAAACAACCAAACAAACACACCAAGACGATCACCGATCATCATATCCATAAAATAAGAAAAGTATGGGCAAGGTACTTGCCTCGAAATCACGATCGCAACGAGACGACGGATAGGACGCGGTCGAATAGCCCCGAACCCCCGAACAATATCAAGAACGCGATAGCACCACGAGTATTACGGGAATAACACCACACGAATCATCAATCACCAAATGGGATTCAACATCGGAATCCTCGAACACCTATAAACCTCCGGAAGGAACAATAGCACATGGTTACGACGAGAATCAAGGCCAAAACAACGGAAATCCCAACAAACTATCGAAGGGAAACTCATTGGGATATTTAATCGAACACTAAATGTTCAATAATTCCCAAGAACACTCGAATCGTCAATCGAGTTAAACAAACTCGATATATGGATATACAACCCATAAAACACGACTAATAACATCATACTACACCAACCGATGTATCAAAATCGGGCTAGAATCGAAATCAAGAACAAATTCTCCGAAAAGTCAACTTGAAGGAAAATCGAGAAATATACCTTGATTCGACGAAATACACGGATTGGATGATGATATAATCAACAAGGATCTTCCAAAACATCTTGGAATTGAGTAGGATCGACCAAGAACTCCATTTCGTCGCACTCCGCCGCCAAACAAACAAGGAGAAAAATCGAGTAAAAATGAAGTCCGGCCGAGCCTGTGCTATATATAGGTTACTGGCCAGAATCGAAGTGCCTTACTACAGAACTCGGCCCTTACTACAGATGGCAGCCTTACGGCCAGAATCGCATTCGTCAAAAATCGGGCCCAAAGAATCGCCGGCACTTACTACCAGAATCGCACACATTACGGCCAGAACCGCCTTCGTCCTAAGATGCCTGGCCCGACGTCCATACCCGATCACACTTACGGCCAGAATCGCACACATTACGGCCAGAATCGGACCTTACGGCCAGAATTTCACAAAGCTGTGCCAAGGCCTCCGGTCGTGACTCGGCCGTGGCCATTCCGACGGCCCAGACGACCCCAAAACCCGAGCCTGAGTAAAAATTGGAGATACGGTTACGAAGTACTCGCAAAGACGAATCCAAGCGCTAAGAGAACACATGATTCCGACCACCCGAAGTGTCGGAATTCGACAACGGAAGTAATTACCCTAAACTTTAGGAAATTACAAAAATGGCCCAAAACGCCCGGAAATCACGATACGTGATCGAAACACCGAACCAAAACTCGCAACATGAATAATAACATTAAATGAACTTACGAAACTCAAACAACACTGACGAGAATCGCAAGAATCGAGCTCAAGTGCGGAAAAGTCGCCAAAAGACACTAACTCAACAAAACAACACCGAAACGAACTCGGATGACAAAAAGTGCGAATTAATCATTCTCGAAATGACGAAACTGGCCATGAGCGAAATGTCAAAACGGACTTCCGCCTAAAAAAGAAAATTACCGAAATTGAAATTGCGGATATTACATTCTACCCTCCTTAAAAGTTTCGTCCCAAACTTAAAATAAGTAGGAGAAGCAATATCCACCGCCAGAAAACTCGACGAGATACGCAAAACCGAAAACTCGCGCCCGACGGCGAAACGCTGCAAGAAACGCAAAGAGACATACGACGTGAAAACACGCTCCACGACGACCAACACAACGTCGCCGTTAGGAATATAATAAAACCAACAAATGACAAGCGTCATCAAACGGATAATATAGTCAAGTCAATTATCCGAACAATCACAAAACACAATGAACGAAAATCAATAAGATTGACCGACCCAACGATACATCAATCAAAACGCGAGCCAATCCGAACAATTACTAATTCCACCGCCCAAGGGTTGGAAGATCGAAAACGAGACTAATTTCCCAACTTAAGGGAATTAGGAAGGAGCCTGAATGCTCAACAATCACGAAACGAGAACAAAAACCGAATAAGCAAACGATCGAGACAACAAAGATCGAACAATCATGTCCGAAACACGAAGGATAATAAAATTCAAACAACAACTCCCGTGATGATCCGTGAGAACTACAAGACATGCATTCCCATAAGATCCACAGGAAAGGGAATAGCGATTGAAAAGTCACAACGACAAACAAGTTATTCCGAAACAATACCACACTCGTGCGATCAACAAAAGCAAGGGGCAGGACAAGCTCAGAAATGTCAACGAACATAATGAGTCGACAGAGTCGAAAACACAAGAGTTCCAAATCCGATCCACTTCGAATAAAAGAACTAATAGAACCAAATGATGTCACTTCCGAACAAGGTTCACAAGAATCGAACCGAACTCGAAAAGTCACAATGATGACCAGATCGACCCACAACAAGATCACGCTGCTTAAACGATGAAATCGAAATACGTAATGTTCGTAAAGTATCAACGAACACGAACGAGTTGCAAGAAAGGAGAAAGAGAAAATACGTAAGTCAAAACAAGACGGTATTACCTCCGACCTCGTCCACGAAATTCACAAAAACGGGAGCAAGGTAACAAGACATTAAACAACCGACACATAACGGAACCATCACCGATGCACACGGTCATACCAAACCAAGCTCTAACAGCTCGCACATGCGCGACAATGCAGAAATCACTACGAGACGACAATATTCAATACCAACATCCCACCTCTCACCGAGGGCTAACACAACAAATGTGTGGAAATCGACTCAACGCTCACACCGCCAATTCGATCATACTTGGGAGCAAACATCAAAATGACAATGCGAACATCATACATACATACCCAACCCTCAAATGGGAATGAATAGGTTTTAAAAACGAAAATCTCATTTTGAAAATAATTTAGAAGAACACCGGTTGATCTTGAGTATCACCTTTCAAAAAAAGTACAAACGTGATACCTCGTTATCGAGACTTTGGAAAACCATTTCGCATTTGATAAAATGAGGACACTTTCTTTTAGTGAAAAGCTTTCAGAATATTCGACCCTCGGGTCTAAGTAAAAGTGTTTATAAAACATTGAAAATATCTCAAAACATTTTGGTCCTCGAGGTAGAAGAATTTTGAAACAGGTTGTGGCACCTTAGAAGTACCGCGAGAAAACAATTCATTTGAAACGTACGTCTCGAAATTTATTTCTAAGATACTCAAGTTTTCGAAAATAATTCAATGCCAAAAAGGACGATGCCAAAAAGGCTAGAATGCCCAAAAATTTCGTGTAATCACACTAACATCATAGCGTTGTGGGTCCCAGATCGAACCCTGTGCTAAAAACCATTTACAAAAATGCCAAAAAGGCCGATGACGGTAATATTTCAAAAACTCACAGAAGCCATTTACAAAATGCTAAATACCGTCATAAGAATTTCGCCAAAATGATCAAAGCCATAATGCCAAAAACTCGGTTAAGGGAATCAGTTTTCAAAATAAAACTCGGTCGGTAAAATACCGAAAGTCATTACAAAAGAACTCACGCAGCGGATAAAAGAAATACAGTTCAACATGCACAATCCAGCAACACTACTCCTCATATGAACAAAATATTAGAGTCAAATAACCACATTTCACGAAATCAAAATCCATAAGAGGATTCCGTCACTGAACAAACAATCATAAAAATAGCTCGTGTCACACGAGGCACAACACAAAGAAGGGAGACTTACAACCACAGGTCGCACGAAGATGATGATCGCCCCACGATACTAATCACGACCAACAAACTCAGACGACGCGTCGCGACACGACTCGATCGGATAAAATCGACGAAACAAGACTCAAACAACACGACTTGACCCGACACCTAGGTTTCCTCAACCTAAGCTCCGATACCATTTATGTAACACCCCAATCCGCTCAGGATATTACACGCCGTAGAACCTTTCCTCAAGGATCTACCAGCTAGTAACAACATGAAACATCTCGACAATGCCTTTAAGGCTAAATGACTCAAGAGACCGATTTGGCCTTTCAATAAAAACATACAACTCGAATACAACTCATGCCCACGCAGGTCAAAATACAACCACACCGCATAACGGAAAAATATAGCAGCGGAAAATAAAGTACAACTGAACCAATACACGATGTACGATTCCTCATGTGATTAGTATCGATCATCTTTCATCATCCTTCGTGCCGACCCTGTGTTATGCTCCAAAACCTGAATGCAAAAACAGACATCCACCCCCCGAATACTCGGGGGTTAGCAAAACTCCACTGTTTTGCTAGTGTAAGAACAAAGTGCAAATACGAGCCATACAATTCCCATTCCACGAATGATAATAATAATTCGGAATCCTCAAAGGTTCAAATACAACAAGATGAACACTTCCCGAGGCGAGAGTTTGAGTAAAGACTTCCCAAAATTTCAAGATCAAAATATCAAGGGAAACAATTTATAAAATGATTTGAAATACCATCGGGAGATTTAATAGAAAACGATTTAGGATTATCATATCCTACTTTTCAAAACCTAAAAGAAAAAAAAAGGTCACCGCCCCAAAGGTTTACTTTCCGAAAAATGACCTTTACCAAACCGTTGGGATTTTAGCCCCAAATCCGTAAAATGACTTTTACAAAACCATTGGGATTTTTAGCCCCAAATCTCATCAACTCACAGTACACAAGAACGACCACAAGGTTCGTCTTGCAACGTCAAAATCCACAATTAAAGGATTTAACACAAACAACAAAATACTCTAGAGTCATCCTAGCCAAGTAGGCCAACGAACAACTTACCTCTTACACACTTAGTCAATGCATGCAATCATGAAAACCGTTCAAAAGCACTCATTTCCGGAAATGCCAATATCAAATCACATTTGTAAAATACACCACAATTAACCGTCGATCCACGTCTCTGTGGACCCCTACCGAGACCCCGTCGGATCTAACCCGTAGTAGTTAAAAGCAAGCTCGTCGATCCACGTCTCTGTGGACCCCTACCGAGACCTCACGGATCTAACCCGTAGTGAGCATACACACACACGCGTTACTCATGCAATACTAATATGCTAAGAATGTAAGTTCATCAAGAGTACTTACTAGAGATGGCCACTAATCCGACACCATTATCAAACTCTTCAAAAACACGATAACAAGGTTAAATACGGAATACACGATTCCATAACTTTAAACAACAGGGATATCATCAAAGCCTTCAACGTTCCAATAATCAAATCATAATCAATTCCCAATCACTCCGTTCACACAACACACGCGCTTGTTGAAAGTGAGCCTTTAACGAGGCCAAAGCGAAATCTTTTGAAACTTCATTTCAAATAACCAAACAAACACACCAAGCCCATCACCGATCATCATATCCATAAAATAAGAAAAGTATGGGCAAGGTACTTGCCTCGAAATCACGATCGCAACGAGACGACGGATAGACGCGTCGAATAGCCCCGAACCCCGAACAATATCAAGAACGCGATAGCACCACGAGTATTACGGAATAACACCACACGAATCATCAATCACCAAACGGATTCAACATCTAATCCTCGAACACCTATAAACCTCCTAAGGAACAATAACATATGGTTACGACGAGAATCAATTCCAAAACAACGGAATCCCAACAAACTATCGAAGGGAAACTCATTGGGACATTTAATCGAACACTAAATGTTCAATAATTCCCAAGAACACTCGAATCGTCAATCGAGTTAAACAAACTCGATATATGGATATACAACCCATAAAACACGATTAATTACATCATACTACACCAACCGATGTATCAAAATCGGGCTAGAATCGAAATCAAGAACAAATTCTCCGAAAAGTCAACTTGAAGGAAAATCGAGAAATATACCTTGATTCGACGAAATACACGGATTGGATGATGATATAATCAACAAGGATCTTCCAAAACATCTTGGAATTGAGTAGGATCGACCAAGAACTCCATTTCGTCGCACTCCGCGCCACCAATAAAGAAGGAGAAAAATCGAGTAAAAATGAAGTCTGCCGAGCCTGTGCTATATATAGCCTGCAGGTTACGGCCAGAATCGTAAGGTTTTACGGCCGTAACTCGGCCCTTACTACGCATTTCGGCGGTGTCTTACGGCCAGAATCGAATTCGTCAAAAATCACCCAAAGAATCGTCAGCACTTACGGCCATAATCGCACACATTACGGCCAGAATCGGCCTTCATCCTAAGATGCCCAGCCTGCATTTACCGCATTCGATCACACTTACGGCCATAATCGGCACACATTACGGCCAGAATTCAAGACCTTACGGCCAGAACTCGGCCAAAGCAGCCCTCGCTCCGGCCGTGACTCGGCTGTGGCCATTCCGACGGCCCGGACGACCCCGAAACCCGAGCCTGAGTAAAAATTGGAGATACGGTTACGAAGTACTCGCAAAGACGAATCCAAGCGCTAAGAGAACACACGATTCCGACCACCCGATGTGTCGGAATTCGACAACGGAAGTAATTACCCTAAACTTTATGAAATTACAAAAATGGCCCAAAACGCCCGGAAATCACGATACCTGATCGAAACACTGAACCAAAACTCGCAACATGAATAATAACATTAAATGAACTTACGAGAAACTCGAAACAACAGTTTCGGACGAGATTCGCAAGAATCGAGCTCAAGTGCGGAAAATTCGCCAAAAGACACGGAACTCAACAAAACAACACCGAAACGAACTCGGATGACAAAAAGTGCAGAATTAATCATTCTCGAAATGACGAAACGGTCATGAGCGAGTCGTCAAAACAGACTTCCGCCGAAAAAAAAGAAAATTACCGAAATTCGAAATTGCCGATATTACATTCTACCCTCCTTAAAATAAGTTTCGTCCCGAAACTTAAAATAAGTAGGGAGAAGCAATATCCACTGCCAGGAAAACTCGACGAGATACGCAAAAACCGAAAACTCGCGCCCGACGGCGAAACGCTGCAAGAAACGCAAAGAGACATACGACGTGAAAACACGCTCCACGACGACCAACACAACGTCGCCGTTAGGAATATAATAAAACCAACAAATGACAAGCGTCATCAAACGGATAATATAGTCAAGTCAATGATCCGAACAATCACAAAACACAATGAACGAAAATCAATAAGATTGACCGACCCAACGATACATCAATCAAAACGCGAGCCAATCGCTGAACAATTACGGAATTCCACCGCCCAAGGGTTGGAAGATCGAAAACGAGACTAATTTCCCAACTTAAGGGAATTAGGAAGGAGCCTGAATGCTCAACAATCACGAAACGAGAACAAAAACCGAATAAGCAAACGATCGAGACAACAAAGATCGAACAATCATGTCCGAAACACGAAGGATAATAAAATTCAAACAACAACTCCCAGGATGATCTGGTGAGAACTACAAGACATGCATTCCGATAAGATCCACATGAAAGGGAATAGCGATTGAAAAGTCACAACGACAAACGAGTTATTCCGAAACAATACCACACTCGTTCGATCAACAAAAGCATGGGGCAGGACAAGCTCAGAAATGTCAACGAACATAATGAGTCGACAGAGTCGAAAACACAATGTTGTTGCCCAAAATATTTATCCGATGATTAATACTGCTGGAAGACGGACAACAAACAACAATTGCGGGAGCACTTCCGAGAGTAGATAAATAATACAAGATTTGCCGGGTTTGTTAGGCCCGGGCTTGAATGCTCTCGCGAGATGTTATTAATACAAATATTCGTGGATACAAGTATTAATGTGAGAAATCTAAATACAATGAGTGTAAAAAGACTCTGTTAATCCGGCTCTTGAGCGAAGCTTGGTGTTCTTCGTCCCCGCCGATAATCTGCTGGATGAGATAGGCCGGGAGAAGTAAGACCGAAAGATAGCATGCCAAGAGTGGATGTTAGCCAAGTGTTTGTATTTTGCTTCAGATTGCGTGAAATCCAAGGAAGTCAAGGAGTGTCCAAGTGCAGGTGCCTTGCTTATATAGGGGCAATGGGTCACGTCTGTAGTGGCCGATCGCCACGGCTAATATAATAAGGTGCCGATCGCCCACGGCCAATATAATAATGTGCCGATCTCGGGCCGTCAAGCTAAAGTCCAAGTAAGATGCCGGATGTCAAGCAAAGTCCAAGGAAGAGGCCGCCACACTGGGCGGCCCAAGCAGGGGCCAACACGCGTCCGAGTCGGCCAACATGCGCCCTACCGACAAGCTTTCGCGCTTGCTCTACCGGTGGAGAGAATCTCGCGATCGTGGTCAATGGCCCGAGATTCGCGGATCTTGTCTCTGGCCTCGCACGTGGTGCCGCCTCGGTTCGGCCTTGGCTGACCTGGATGGCCATCGGCCAGTGGATGGAGGTCGCCAATGATCGGTCACCAAGTGTAGGTCGCCAGTGCCGAGAGACGGTCGGTCTCCAAGGGTAGGTCGGCAAGTGCCGAAGGATGGTCGCCCGACCGCTTGGCCGCTAGGAGTAGGTCGCCGAGTACCGAGTGACGATCGCTAAGGATCGGCCGCCGAGTACCGAGAGATGATCGCCCATTAGTAGATCGCCAGAGTTTGGCCGCCGAGTATCGAGGCGATCGTATCCGAGGTTGATCGCTCGATACGGACTTGTCCTCGGACCTTCTGTTGGTCGATGCGGCTTGTCCATTGGCCGAGGCTCTACGCTGTGTCGCCGACGGCAGATCCGCCTTGGCCGCTCAGCAGAACTCGGTCGCCCGTCCTCCTAGGCGATCGCTCGGCCAAGGTGTTAATTCTTGACACAACAATTGCCCCCACTTGCTCCTATGTTTGAAGACATGGGGCGAGGTGGTTCTTGCCGGTGATCTTGTAAGGATGAGGACGGGCGATCTTGGTGCCGACTTATGATTTCGGACTTGGGCTATCATGGTCGATCGCTTAGCTATCTTTCGGTCTTGTACCGCAAAAACAACATTGGCCGATCCCCCATGGAAACTTGCCGGTTTCGCTTTGTTTGAGGAATCGTGCACGGCCGCGAGATCGATGGACCGACTCCATGACCGTGTCTTGGTGCGCGAAGACAATGAGTGTCTCGTGCCTCACTTTATTATGAGGGTCCTCTGTTAGCCGCGCCGCCTCGTATTTAAACGAAGGGCGTGCGGTCTTGCCTAGAGGAGTCTTGCGCGGGCAAGTCGGATGAATCAACTCCACCTCCGCGGCTTGTTAGCTCTGCCCACCTCGGCCACCATGGAGATGGCCGACCTCGACGGCACGTTGAGACGGGGTTGTGGCATGTGTCCACCGACATGTTGGAGAGCCTCGACTACGCCGCCTCGTATTTAAACGAAGGGCGCGATCTAGCCGAAAGGGACCTCAGATGGCCGAAGCCTGGCCCATCGACCGCCAGACCATGGCTTTATGATGTGCGGTGGAGGCGATCTTATGCCTTAGTCCGTCATGTTATGTGCCGGATCAGATGGCGATCGTGTCCACCGGGTTGCCGGCGATGTTGCGATCCGTCAAGATCGGGCATCGCCGCCGGCCGATCGCTTTATTCGTAGGTCGATATTAGCGATCGGGCGGCTAGTCCGTCATTTAAATGGATCAGAAGGCGGGATCGAGTCCTCCTGCTCCAGGTAGTAGCGATCGGCCGGGTAGACTGGAGGTCGCCAGACGGCGCCGATCGATCTACTCCTAGCCGAGAAGAAGCCTTTGCACAGACAGAAATCTACGGCTCTAGCCCTAAGGCCGTAGGTCGTCGGTAGGGTCTTCGTGAGATGCCCGAACATAGGCGAGAAGCCCCGAAAACCTCCTAACCGCGTAGAGGGCGGTCTCATCGCTCACGGGCTCGCTGAGGATGATCATGTCAACCTTGGCCGATGTAGTCCGAGCCTGACTCCTCTTCCCCTTGTCCGATCCGCCACATGCGATGGGGACCTTCGCCGAGCGGCCCCGGTGGCGAAGTATTCCGTGAAGACGTGCGCCACTCGTTAAAGGAGCCAATGGACCGAGGTGGCAATGAGGTGTACCACCGGTGGGCGAGGTCGTCTAGTGTCGAGGGAACATTCGGCACCGGTCGCGTCCGATGCCCCACACCCGGCCATGTAGATGTTGAACTTGTGCAGTGTGCTTGGGGTCCGATCGCCCGGTACACGGTGTCCGAGGAGGGGCGATCTTGTGCCGCACCGGGCGAGCTCGATGTCGATCGCGAGCGGCTCGCTTGGCGCGGCGATCGTCTTCACGCGCGCCCGCCTTGACCGCAGGAGCGCCTTCACGTCGCCGATCCGACGTTGCATTGCGGCAATCGCCGCGCCTACCGCTATGCGGATCGGCTTTGGGAGCGGGGCCGAGGCGATCGTGTACCGACCTCCGACCCCACCGCCGCCGACCTCGGGAATCGCGAGCGGGAGCCAGCGGTGGATCGCCTTGTGGGAGCCGGGTAGCGAGCTCGGTGACGGACACCAACTCCGCTGCCTCGTAGCCGGGGCCGACCGCCTTGGCCGCTGTCGGGTCACCGCCTGTGCGATCGAGACAGACGTGCCTCGGCCGCGAGCGCCTCTTCTTGCGGGCGAGAGCCTCTGGCGCTCGCTCGGCCAAGAGTGCCTTGAGCTTCCGCTGATCTTCGGCGGAGACCGAGGGGGTGATAGCCGGAGGCGCGTCGAGAGCACTCCGTCGCTCCCGAAGGACGGCTATGGCCTCTTCGATCCGCTCATTGGTTCGAATCGATCGAGCGAGAGGCTCGGGCCGCCTTCCCGGACGGGTCGAGCGTCTCGATCACGGCGGCTACCTTCCACCATCGGCCGCGCTCGGACCGGGACGGAACAGGGGTCCGCCTACTGTCGGCCGCTTTCTTCGACGCGAGGCTAAGACATGTTTTCAAGGATTTCTTTGAAGTGCGGTAAGTGTCACTTCAAGTATCTCCCCGAGAACAGTGAGTGTTCTTTGGGACAGTAGGTATAAAAATCGAGGGTTGGATACCCCCTTCCTCTAGCGCCAATTGTTGTTGCCCAAAATATTTATCCGAAGATTAATACTGCTGGAAGACGGACAACAAACAACAATTGCGGGAGCACTTCCGAGAGTAGATAAATAATACAAGATTTGCCGGGTTTGTTAGGCCCGGGCTTGAATGCTCTCGCGAGATGTTATTAATACAAATATTCGTGGATACAAGTATTAATGTGAGAAATCTAAATACAATGAGTGTAAAAGACTCGTTAATCCGCTCTTGAGCGAAGCTTGGTGTTCTTCGTCCCCGCCGATAACTGGATGAGATAGCCGAGAAGTAAGACCGAAAGATAGTCATTGCCAAGAGTTGGATGTTAGCCAAGTGTTTGTATTTTGCTTCGTATTGCGTGAAATCCAAGGAAGTCAAGGAGTGTCCAAGTGCGGGTGCCTTGCTTATATAGGGGCAATGGGTCCCGTCTCAGAGGGCCGATCGTCACGGCTAATATAATAAGGTGCCGATCGCCACGGCCAATATAATAATGTGCCGATCTCCTGGGTGTCGGGCTAAAGTCCAAGTAAGATCTTGGATGTCAAGCTAAAGTCCAAGGAAGAGGCCGCCACACTGGCGGGCCCAAGAAGGGGCCAACACGCGTCCGAGTCGGCCAACATGCGGCCCTACCGAAAAGCTTTGCGGCTTGTCACCGGGTGGAGAGAATCTCGCCATCGTGGTCAATGGCCCGAGATTCGCGGATCTTGTCTCGGTCCTTGCACGTGGTGCCGCCTCAAGGTTCGGCCTTCGCCGACCTGGATGGCCATCGGCCGATGGATGGAGGTCGCCAATGATCGGTCACCAAGTGTAGGTCGCCAGTGCCGAGAGACGGTCGGTCTCAAGGGTAGGTCGGCAAGTGCCGAAGGATGGTCGCCCGACCGCTTGGCCGCTAGGAGTAGGTCGCCGAGTACCGAGTGACGATCGCCAAGGATCGGTCGCCGAGTACCGAGAGATGATCGTCCATTAGTAGATCGCCAGAGTCGGCCGCCGAGTATCGAGAGGCGATCGTATTCGAGGTTGATCGCTCGATCACGGACTTGTCCTGGGACCTTCTGTTGGTCGATGCGGCTTGTCCATTGGCCGAGGCTCGGTCGCTGTGTCGCCGATCGGCAGATCCGCCTCGCCGCCGGCAGAATCCTACGCCGTCCTCTCCTAGGCGTTCGCCGGTCGGAAGGTGTTAATTCTTGACACAACACACAAGAGTTCCAAATTCGATCCACTTCGAATAAAAGAACTAATAGAACCAAATGATGTCACTTCCGAACAAGGTTCACAAGAATCGAACCGAACTCGAAAAAGTCACAGCGATGACCAGATCGACCCACAACAAGATCACAGTTCGTTCAATCGATGAAATTAAAATACAGAACAAGTTCAGAAAGTATCAACGAACACGAACGAGTTGCAAGAAAGGAGAAAGAGAAAATACAGAAGTCAAAACAGTACGAGTATTACCTCCGACCTCGTCCACGAAATTTACAAAAACGGGAGCAAGGTGACAAGACATTAAACAACCGACACATAATGGAACCATCACCGATGCACACGGTCATACCAAACCAAGCTCTAACAGCTCGCACATGCGCGACAATGCAGAAATCACTACGAGACTACAATATTCAATACCAACATTCCACCTCTCACCGAGGGCTAACACAACAAATGTGTGGAAATCGACTCAATGCTCACACCGTCAATTCGATCATACTCGGGAGCAAACATCAAAATGACAATGCGAACATCATACATACATACCCAACCCTCAAATGGGAATGGATAGGTTTTAAAAACGAAAACCTCATTTTGAAAATAATTTAGAAGAACACCGATTGATCTTGAGTATCACCTTTCAAAAAAAGTACAAACGTGATACATCGTTATCGAGACTTTGGAAAACCATTTCGCATTTGATAAAATGAGGACACTTTCTTTTAGTGAAAAGCTTTCACAATATTCGACCCTCGGGTCTAAGTAAAAGTGTTTATAAAACATTGAAAATATCTCAAAACATTTTGGTCCTCGAGGTAGAAGAATTTTGAAACAGGTTGTGGCACCTTAGAAGTACCGCGAGAAAACAATTCATTTGAAACGTACGTCTCGAAATTTATTTCTAAGATACTCAAGTTTTCGAAAATAATTCAATGCCAAAAAGGACGATGCCAAAAAGGCTAGAATGCCCAAAAATTTCAGGTAATCACACGGAACATCATAGCGCTGTGGGTCCCGCCTAACCCTGTGCTAAAAACCATTTACAAAAATTCCAAAAAGGCCGATGACGGTAATATTTCAAAAACTCACAGAAGCCATTTACAAAATGCTAAATACCGTCATAAGAATTTCGCTAAAATGATCAAGGCCATAATGCCAAAAACTCGGTTAAGGGAATCGGTTTTCAAAATAAAACTCGGTCGGTAAAATACCGAAAGTCATTACAAAAGAACTCACGCAGCGGATAAAAGAAATACAGTTCAACATGCACAATCCAGCAACACTACTCCTCATATGAACAAAATATTAGAGTCAAATAACCACATTTCACGAAATCAAAATCCATAAGAGGATTCCGTCACTGAACAAACAATCATAAAAATAGCTCGTGTCACACGAGGTACAACACAAAGAAGGGAGACTTACAGCCACAAGTCGCACGAAGATGATGATCGCCCCACGATACTAATCACGACCAACAAACTCAGACGACGCGTCGCGACACGACTCAGTCAGATAAAATCCGACGAAACAAGACTCAAACAACACGACTTGACCCGACAGCCTAGGTTTCCTCAACCTAATCTCCGATACCATTTATGTAACACCCCCAATCCGCTCAGGGATATTACACGCCGTAGAACCTTTCCTCAAGGATCTACCAGGATAGTAACAACATGAAACATCTCGACAATGCCTTTAAGGCTAAAATGACTCAGTAGACCGATTTGGCCTTTCAATAAAAACATACAACTCGAATACAACTCATGCCCACGCAGGGGTCAAAATACAACCACACCCGTACAACGGGAAAAATATAGCAGCGGAAAATAAAGTACAACTGAACCAATACACGATGTACGGTTCCTCATGTGATTAGTATCGATCATCTTTCATCATCCTTCGTGCCGACCCTGTGTTATGCTCCAAAACCTGAATGCAAAAACAGACATCCACCCCCCGAATACTCGGGGGTTAGCAAAACTCCACTGTTTTGCTAGTGCAAGAACAAAGTGCAAATACGAGCCATATAATTTACATTCCACGAACGATAATAATAATTCGGAATCCTCAAAGGTTCAAATACAACAAGATGAACACTTCCCGAGGCGAGATTTTGAGTAAAGACTTCCCAAAATTTCAAGATCAAAATATCAAGGGAAACAATTTATAAAATGATTTGAAATACCATCGGGAGTTTTAATAGAAAACGATTTAGGATTATCATATCCTACTTTTCAAAACCCAAAAGAAAAAAAAAGGTCACTGGCCCAAAGGTTTACTTTCCGAAAAATGACCTTTACCAAACTGTTGGGATTTTAGCCCCAAATCCGTAAAATGACTTTTACAAAACCATTGGGATTTTTAGCCCCAAATCTCATCAACTCACAGTACACAAGAACGACCACAAGATTCGTCTTCCAACGTCAAAATCCACAATTAAAGGATTTAACACAAACAACAAAATACTCTAGAGCCATCCTAGCCAAGTAGGCCAACGGACAACTTACCTCTTACACACTTAGTCAATGCATGCAATCATGAAAACCATTCAAAAGCACTCATTTCCGGAAATGCCAATATCAAATCACATTTGTAAAATACACCACAATTAACCGTCGATCCACGTCTCTGTGGACCCCTACCGAGACCCCGTCGGATCTAACCCGTAGTGGTTAAAAGCAAGCTCGTCGATCCACGTCTCTGTGGACCCCTACCGAGACCCCGTCGGATCTAACCCGTAGTGAGCATACACACACACGCGTTACTCATGCAATACTAATATGCTAAGAATGTAAGTTCATCAAGAATACTTACTAGAGATGGCCACTAATCCGACACCATTATCAAACTCTTCAAAAACACGATAACAAGGTTAAATACGGAATACACGATTCCATAACTTTAAACAACAGGGATATCATCAAAGCCTTCAACGTTCCAATAATCAAATCATAATCAATTCCCAAACACACCGTTCACAAAACACACGCGCGTTTTGAAAGAGAGCCTTTAACGAGGCCAAACTGAAATCTTTTGAAACTTCATTTCAAACAACCGAACAAACACACCAAGACGATCACCGATCATCATATCCATAAAATAAGAAAAGTATGGGCAAGGTGTTGGGATTCGGTGCCTAAAACGAAGGCCCAGCGGAAGCGGTAAAACGAAAATTAATTCGATCCGAATCCCTACGAGGATCGATCGAGCTACGTATATACGAATATATAAACAAAAACAAGAGTCGTAAGAAACTAACCCTCGAAGTCCGTTGATTAAATGGTAACCTTCTCTTGAGCTATTCCCCAAGCTCTTGAACGATCCAACGCCGAAAGCACCGCGTCTCTACTTGCCACGCGCCGGAAAAACGAACGGAATGACAACACCTTGCTATCCTCCGAGGATACGGCTAGAGCTAGGTGATGAAGCTTGCAATATGAGATTATCACACTCTAAGTGTATAACTCACAACTCTCAATTAATCTCTTGAAATTTCTCAAAGAAAACCAAGAAGAAATGAAGAACAAGAAGAAGACTTGAGAAATGAATTCAAAAAATTCTTTCTCTCTCTCTCTCTCTCTCTCTCTCTCTCTTCATACGTGAGAAATGAATGAATGATTTGAGAGATGATGTCTTCTACATTTATTCTATTCCCACCCAAGATAACAACTCATCCCACTACAACACTTGCCCCACAAGTCTTAATCATCCATTAAAGAATGGAACAAGAAACAAAAGGAAGCAAGGTGGAAAGAGGGAGGGGGGGCCAAGATGAAATTCGGACGAGTTCGGTTCATTTCGGACTCATGAGTCCAAACAGATAAACTCCGATTCCATATCGATGTATTTATATCGATTAATTAATCCAATTAATTAAACATATCAAATACATTATAACATAATTAATTTCTCCAAGAAATAATTATATCCATGAATTAAATTAATCACCCGGTGATATATTTAATTCATTAGGCCGTAAATCAATTTATCCAATAAATCGATTTAGACATCTAATGTCCTAAATTTAGATATCCAATATCTAATATTCATAATGAGAGAATTAGCTTGATTCATTCCGTTGTCAATCCTATTGCGCGACTCGGTAGGTCCGTCTCAGTCAGCAATGGGAGGAACCAAAGAGTAGTAGCACCACCTAGCCAGCCTGGCGGCCTACACTGTACCCCAACTGAGAACGAATGATAGGGATCATTCAAGAACCATTCTGTCGTGAATACCAGTATACGTATAAACCCTTCTTTCAAATGTCCCGATCAAGTTATAGGGTCACTACTACCAAACCCTATCTCAGACTTGACGCTATGCATGCATTAATGCAAATCGAGATCATCGAGTGCCGTGTATCTAATACAACTAGCTCCAATGCTTTGCCAATGACTTATTATCTCATCTGAAAATTACCGCATAGGACATATAACCCGCCACTAATGGGAGAAAGAATTCTATCTTGGTATTCAATAGACTCGCTACTTGCCGTCAAGATGCACGCCGAGGTTGACCCCGCCTTCCGTTTAAGGTGGTCGAACTACTCTAATGAAAATCTTGACGTCACAAGCACATCTCTACTAAATCCTCAAGTCGAAGGTTCACGAATACCTATCACAACCTTTCGATTCCGTCATTGACTGTCCCGGAGTGAAATCCGTGTGACGAATGGAGGGTGAGTCGGTTCGAGTATACTAATCTAATTAGCATACCTATAACGTGTGCTCCCACTAACCATTAGTGTTCGACAGGCACTCTCCATGTCAAAGAACACGTCATACAAGTCTTTACATAAACTTAACGCCCAATCAAGTTTCATCGACTTGCGAACGATTAAGTATTTGAGCTATAAACCTTTCCAAAGGCCGACCCCTTATCCAATAAGGAGTGGAACGTTTGCTCTCAAATACACTGGACTAGTTTCTATATGTTTATTTACGAGTTAGGAATGCCAAGAATTACAAGAAATAAAGAAACAATCATTTGCCTTATATAAATGGTTTACATAATTACAAGTACAATGCCCTCACTCAACAACCTCCGAGTGGCATTCGAGGGCATACTCCTAACAATCTCCCACTTGCACTCAATGCCACACACTATGGTATCTAATACCCATGTTCTCCGATGACGCTCCAAGCTAGTCCGAGATAGTGGCTTGTCACTGGATCGCGACGTTGTCGGCCGAGTCTACTCTATGCAAAGACAATGTATCCCTTGCGAACAAATTCTCTTACGACATGATACTTCCTCTCCATATGTTTGGTCATGTTGTGAAACTCGCTCGGCTCGTGCATGACTCCGTCGTTGTCGCAAAGACAAATGAACAGCATTTCAAAGACATGGTATCATTTGAAGTTCTCCTAGAAACTTCTTAATCCGTAACCCTTCCTGGAAGCCTCCGAGGCCGCTTGATACTCACCGACAGTGGAATCGGCAGTCGCGCTTTGCTTGGCACTACGCCAAGATACCGCTCCTCCATTAAGAGTAAATATGTAGCCAGTGGACATCGAGTCGCCCTTCGATCCTGGAAGTCCGAATCTGAATCCCACCACATCCAATTCTCCACCGCCATACATCGTAACCATATCTCTAGTCCTTCTTAAGTACTTGAGAACGTTCTTTACTGGCAGTCAATGTTCCCTACTGGGTTTGCTCGAAACCTACTCACCACGCTTACAAGATGCGCGATGTCGTCTTGTACACAACATAGCATACATAAGGTTACCCACGGCCGAAGCATATGGTATATTACTCATTTCCTTTCGTTGTTCCTCACTTTGAGGACACATCTTCAAGGTGAGTTTTATTCCATGTTGCATCGGTAGGAAACCTCTTTTAGAATCATCCATCTTAAATCGCTTTAAGATCTTATCTATATAGAGGGCTTGGGAAAGGCCTATTGTTCTCTTCGCTCTATCCCTAGAGAGTCGAATTCCAAGAATATAGGTTGCTTCTCCCAAGTCTTTCATGGAGAAATTACTCGAAAGCCAAGCTTTACGTAATCGAGCATTCCCACATCATTTCCTATTAGTAGAATGTCATCTACATATAGTACTAAGAATGCGATCTTGCTCCCACTAACCTTCTTGTATACACAAGGTTCCTCTTCATTTCGCACGAAGTCAAACTCTTTGACCGCCTCGTCAAAACGAAGGTTCCAACTACGCGACGCTTGCTTCACCATAAATAGAACGCCAAGCTTGCACACTTTCTCGAATATCGACTGGACATAAAGCCTTTAGTCGCTCCATATAGATTTCTCCTCGAGGAATCCATTAAGGAAAGCCGTCTTTACGTCAATTTGCCATATCTCATAATCGTGGTAGGCTATAGCAAGCATCATGCGAATAGACTTGATCATGGCTACGGGCGAGAAGGTATCGTGGTAATCGATCCCTTCCTTTGGGTATAACCCTTTGCCACAAGCCCGGCCTTATAGGCGTCAACCTTGCCATCACCATCGCCTTTCTCTTGTAGATCCACTTATTCCCAATGGGCACTATGCCCCAGGGCGGTCTACTAGAGTCCGCACTGATTGACATGCATCGAGTCTATCTCAGCTTCCATAGCTTCACGCCATTTCATGAGTCTACATCCACCATCGCTTGGTCATAGGTTGTTGGGTCGGTCTCTTGGCTATCACTTGGAACCTCATGGAGACCTAGCTCCTCCAAGTGCACAAGCCCATACCTCTCGAGTAAATGAGACACCCTACTAGACCTACGAGGTGGTTGTACTTGTGTTTCGTAAAGTTCGGTTCCAGCTTTCTTGCACAGTGTCTCTCGAGGAGTTTCATTGTATTCTTCTAAAGAAATACTTCTACCCGCTCCGCCTTCCTGAATGAACTCATCTTCCAGAAGTGTGCTTGTAAAGCAACAATGATCCTTCGATCTTCGGGCATGTAGAATAGATATCCCATTGTCCTGCAGAATCCAATGAAACGTCCCTTCGCACCTAGCTTCCAACTTTTCCACCTTAGTCTTCTTGACATAAGCGGGACATCCCCAAATCCTAATATGATTAAGACTTGGTTTCCTTCCTTCCCACATCTCATGTGGAGTTTTAGGAACGGATTTGGAAGGACATCTGCTCAAGATATATGCGGCAACAGAGTGCATACCCCACTGTAAATCGGCAAGTCAAGATAGCCCAAGATGGAACGGACCATGTTCAACAGGTCCTGTTCCTTCTTTCCGACACACCATTTAACCGAGGAGTACCTGAGGTGTTAATTGTGAAACTATTCCATGTTCCTTAAGGAACTCACAAACTCCGTACTCATATACTCGCCACCTCGGTCCGACCAAGTGCTTTGATATGATTACCATTTGTTTCTCGACTAGGCCTTGAATTCTGGAATTTCTCAAAGGCCTTGATTTATGTTTCATTAAGTATACATAACCATACCTAGTATGATCATCTCAGAACGTAATGAAATATTGATATCCGTCACGTGTCGCTTCCAAAGCACCACATACATCGGTATGGATTAATCCCGCTTATCGCCGCTCTTTGAAATGTCCTCGTGAAGGGGACTTAGTCATTTTGCCTTTAAGGCAAGATTCACAAGTAGAAAGGGATCCGATCCCAATGGACCCATAAGTCCATCTTTTTCCATCTTGTAAACCTTGGTCCGACCAACATGACCAAGTCTAAGATGCCATTTCAAAACTTGATTGGTTTCATCCCTACCGCTTTTCTAGTTATAGTATTCACAACTACTTTGTTGCCGAGATTTAGATGATACAATCCATTCAACAATGTAGCAAGATCCACTAGTTTATTTCTAAAATAAATTTTGCAGAACCATCACCAATGAAAATGAAAAGCCTTTTCGGTCCATGGCCGAATGGATACAATGTTTTTGTGCCTCTTGGGCAAAACAAGTACATCTTCTAAAGTCAAAACAAAGCCGGATTCTAAACCCAAAAGAAGTGATCCTATGCCTGGCCGCCTCGACACTATGCCCGCTTCCGACCGTGATCATAACTTCTCCACTCCAAGCTTCCTACTTTGTTCCGCATCCCGATTCACGACAAATATGAGAACTAGCACCTAATCCAAGATTCAGAAGTAGAAAATACAAGAGAGCGTAACAATTTGTTTCCAAAACTAAAAGTTCTCAGACTGAAGTGCCATGAAGAATCGGACAGTCTCTAGCCCAGTGGCCCACCACCGCACTTGAGACAAGTATCCTTCTTCTTCTTGTTCTTTGGAACCATCGGGCCTTGCCCTTTCCCTTAAGGTCCTTAGCTTGTGGTCCACTCCGCTTCTTGGTCTTTTTCTTCTTATTCTTAGACTTCCGAAGTCCGTAAGAAATCACAAGTGCACTCCTTCATCCGCGGTCTTCATCCGAGACCGAGCGGTCACTAGTTTGTTCATTAGCCCACTAAGTTACATGCAATCTCATTGCGGTTGAAGTTCATAACAAATCGTGAGAAGGAATCGTGAGAGACCGTAGGATAAGGTCGGTTTGGGAGAGAAGTATCCATTTTAAAATCAAGAGCCTCCAATCTCTCGATCATGGATATCATTTTGAGGACGTGTTCCCAACCTTCTCACCTTCCTTCATCCTTGCACCGAACGATTGCTTGGATATCTCATATCTAGCGATTCACTGTGCTCACCATAAAGCTCGGTTAAGTGAGATAGAATCGCCTAGCAAGTCATTTTCTCATGAGCTCTCAAGCTCATTAGACATGGAAGCCATCATATAAGCACGGACTTTCACGTTATCCTTAACCCACTTTTCGTGGTTTTCAATCTCTTTCTGATTGGCTCGAGTCCGCATAGAGGCGCCTAATGTCCGTCTCCAAGACGTATCCCAAAGGCCTCTATACCGAGGACAATCATCGATTATGGAGCCAATCCACAAAGTTAGGTCCCATTAAGGTGTTCTTTTTGAGTAGAATTGCGAGTGGATTCATTGTCATATTGAGATTTATCTGCATTAAGTATAACAGATTAATTAGTGACTCATTCAATTATGTTCGAGTATAGAATTTAAGGTCTTTTCTATTCTTGTTACCCACTCCCACTATTTTATCTAATAACACACTCCCATGTGAAATCCTAAGTATCGTCGCTCTACTTCGTAGTGTTGATCGAGTTCTTTATAAATCTTAATAGAGGGCAACCGAACAGGTTTCTAGTCTATTAATTTTCATAAAGTGGTGTCCAACACCAACCCATCTAATGGATGATTCGATCTTCTTTTTCCCCTTGTTCACTCCCCTCAACCTATACGGTTTGTATGGTTCGTGAACAAGTTAAGTTTATACCATCGACGCAAATCAGTTTCACAATTGAATCTTATCCGGCAACCTATCAGGTTTCTAGGGATAAAATTTGCTCCAACCGAAGGCATCCAATGCGCTCCCGGTAATTTATCCATCCTCCCCGAACGACTACCCCGATAACTCGGAAGCATAGCACATCCGGTTTGGATTTCAATTTCCCGAAAACTCGATGGAGGGAAGGAAAAAACTTTGAAACCTTATAAACTTAATTATTTGTTGTGGGAGAACTATCGCGATTAACGTTACACTTTGCACCAATGTTTAAAAAAACGCTCGAGGCGTACGCCTCGAGGCGCGCCTCAAGGCGAGGCGTGGAAGAAACGCCTCAGGGCGTTGTACAATAAGCATGGATTTGAGGCGAACGCCTCTCCTGATCGAGGCGCTGAAGAAATGCACGCCTTGAAGCGTTGCGTTTGAGGCGCAAGAGGCGCTCGATGCTTGAACGGCGTCATTTTTTTTCTTTAATACCTGTACTAAAACCTAACCCTCAACGACTCCATGCATTTTAACGGAAACTCTCGGCCTCGGCGATTCTCGGCGTGATTTTCGCGAATCTCGGAGAGATATCCATGATCAGGCACGTAATTTAAAGAACCCGGCGGCGACTACCAGATCGGGTTTTTACGTTTTCTTTTTCATTTAATTTTATTTTTTAAAAAAATATTTTTTCCTATTTGGGAGACGTTTTTAAATGTGTAGTGATTTGTTTATTTTTTCGCTTTGCTTAGATTTTTTAGTTTATCATAATTTATCAATATTATTTTTAATTGTAGTGATTTGTACTTTATTAATTGTGGTGATTTGAGAGATAAGTTTTTTAAATTTTTAGTGATCTGCGTTTTTTTTCCAGGTTTGCTTAGTATTTTTTAGTTTGTCATAATTTACTGAATATTATTTTAGTTAATTTTTTTCTATTTTAATTGATATTGTTTCTAGTTTTTCTATTGGTTTGAATTTTCTAGTAATTTCCATGGATATTATGATATTTTAGTAAGGTTTTTTTTATTTTAATTGAGGCTTACGCCTCGATGCGCTTCGAGGCTTACGCCTCGCCTCGTCCGGCCAAAACGCCTCAAACTCGCCTCACGTTTTTTGAAACATTGCTTTGCACATTAATCGTTTAAGCGCGTTTGTGGCATTCATACAATATGAAACAACCATTCACAACCTAGTTGCTACCAACATGTGGTTCATGGACCGTTCCTAGAAAACAAAAACTCCGTAATCTAATTACAAGTCTTCGTCTTGAATCTTTGTCTTCTCGAAATGGATCTTCCTCCGGTCTTCGTCATTACATATAAATTTTACATCAAAAATTGCATCCTAAATACAAACATTTCTAGTAAAATAAATAGGCTCAAAACGGCCTTTACAACCCAATCGAATAAAACGAACGATTCAAAAACTAAGTCCACGAACAACATCCCCATTCAAAAGCATTCATTTAATAAATACTAAATAAATGGAAAGCGTAGAGATACATTGATCCAATCAACAATACGAACCGATCCAATCGATTCACACAATCGGTACTATGATAACGTTCAAAATAATTCTACGACCATAAATATTCCAATTAATCAAATTTCCTTATAAAATGAAATACCATAAATCATTTTAATCATATTAAATCCAATTTAACATGAGGAGATTAATTTTCAAGAATACGAAAAATCGAGCCGGGCGAAATTGGCTGCCATGGCCGAGTCACTGCCGGCAGATGCCTACAGACATGTCCTGCATGGCCGATCATGCTCGCAGTGGCTGCCGGCCGCCCAGAACTGCGTGCCGCGGCCCACAAGATGTCGCCTGTGCCGCATCACTGGCCGCGCCCCGACTTCCGACCCCTCCCACCATCCAACGGCATTTCTGACTAGTTTTTCGACCGATATCCAATATCTATATTCTCCAACATTCATATCTTCAATATAAATCATTTTTCCAAGAAATTAAGATTTATATTTAGACATAAACTTACGAAAAATATAATTACTACGAACGTAAAAATATATACCACGATTATGACTAAAATGATTCCAAATCATTCACCATCTAATCGAGCATTCCAAATGCTAATATCGTATATACGATCGCAAGACCTACGCTCCGATACCACTGTTGGGATTCGGTGCCTAAAACGAAGGCCCAGTAAGCGGTAAAACGAAAATTAATTCGATCCGAATCCCTACGAGGATCGATCGAGCTACGTATATACGAATATATAAACAAAAACAAGAGTCGTAAGAAACTAACCCTCGAAGTCCGTTGATTAAATGGTAACCTTCTCTTGAGCTATTCCCCAAGCTCTTGAACGATCCAACGCCGAAAGCACCGCGTCTCTACTTGCCACGCGCCGGAAAAACGAACGGAATGACAACACCTTGCTATCCTCCGAGGATACGGCTAGAGCTAGGTGATGAAGCTTGCAATATGAGATTATCACACTCTAAGTGTATAACTCACAACTCTCAATTAATCTCTTGAAATTTCTCAAAGAAAACCAAGAAGAAATGAAGAACAAGAAGAAGACTTGAGAAATGAATTCAAAAAATTCTTTTTCTCTCTCTCTCTCTCTCTTCATACGTGAGAAATGAATGAATGATTTGAGAGATGATGTCTTCTACATTTATTCTATTCCCACCCAAGATAACAACTCACCCCACTACAACACTTGCCCCACAAGTCTTAATCATCCATTAAAGAATGGAACAAGAAACAAAAGGAAGCAAGGTGGAAAGAGGGAGGGGGGGCCAAGATGAAATTCGGACGAGTTCGGTTCGTTTCGGACTTCCGCGAGTCCAAACAGATAAACTCCGATTCCATATCGATGTATTTATATCGATTAATTAATCCAATTAATTAAACATATCAAATACATCATAACATAATTAATTTCTCCAAGAAATAATTATATCCATGAATTAAATTAATCACTCCTATGATATATTTAATTCATTAGGCCGTAAATCAATTTATCCAATAAATCGATTTAGACATCTAATGTCTTAAATTTAGATATCCAATATCTAATATTCATAATGAGAGAATTAGCTTGATTCATTCCGTTGTCAATCCTATTGCGCGACTCGGTAGGTCCGTCTCGATCAAGAATGGGAGGAACCAAAGAGTAGTAGCACCACCTAGCCACTGGCGGCTACACTGCACTTAACCGAGAACGAATGATAGGGATCATTCAAGAACCATTCTCCGTGAATACCGATAATACGTATAAACCCTTCTTTCAAATGTCCCGATCAAGTTATAGGGTCACTGGCTACCAAACCCTATCTCAGTACTTGACGCTATGCATGCATTAATGCAAATCGAGATCATCGAGTCAAGCCGTGTATCTAATATAACTAGCTCCAATGCTTTGCCAAAGACTTATGATCTCATCTCGCCAATAACCGCATAGGACATATAACCCGCTCACTAATGGGAGAAAGAATTTTATCTTGGTATTCGATGGACTCGCTACTTGCCCGTCAAGATGCACGTCGAGGTTGACCCCGCCTTCCGGCAGGTGGTCGAACTACTCTAATGAAAATCTTGACGTCACAAGCACATCCCTACTAAATCCTCAAGTCGAAGGTTCACGAATACCTATCACAACCTTTCGATTCCGTTATTGACTGTCCCGGAGTGAAATCCGTGTGACGAATGGAGGGTGAGTCGGTTCGAGTATACTAATCTAATTAGCATACCTATAACGTGTGCTCCCACTAACCATTAGTGTTCGACAGGCACTCTCCATGTCAAAGAACACGTCATACAAGTCTTTACATAAACTTAACGCCCAATCAAGTTTCATCGACTTGCGAACGATTAAGTATTTGAGCTATAAACCTTTCCAGTGCCGACCCCCTTATCCAATAAGGAGTGGAACGTTTTGCTCTCAAATACACGGACTAGTTTCTATATGTTTATTTACGAGTTAGGAATGCCAGTAACTACAGTAAATAAAGAAACAATCATTTGCCTTATATAAATGGTTTACATAATTACAAGTACAATGCCCTCACTCAACAACCTCTGAGTGGCATTCGAGGGCATACTCCTAACACAAGGTACTTGCCTCGAAATCACGATCGCAACGAGACGACGGATAGGACGCGGTCGAATAGCCCCGAACCCCCGAACAATATCAAGAATGCGATAGCACCACGAGTATTACGGGAATAACACCACACGAATCATCAATCACCAAACGGGATTCAACATCGGAATCCTCGAACACCTATAAACCTCCGGAAGGAACAATAACACATGGTTACGACGAGAATCAAGGCCAAAACAACGGAAATCCCAACAAACTATCGAAGGGAAACTCATTGGGACATTTAATCGAACACTAAATGTTCAATATTTCCCAAGAACACTCGAATCGTCAATCGAGTTAAACAAACTCGATATATGGATATACAACCCATAAAACACGATTAATAACATCATACTACACCAACCGATGTATCAAAATCGCGCTAGAATCGAAATCAAGAACAAATTCTCCGAAAAGTCAACTTGAAGGAAAATCGAGAAATATACCTTGATTCGACGAAATACACGGATTGGATGATGATATAATCAACAAGGATCTTCCAAAACATCTTGGAATTGAGTAGGATCGACCAAGAACTCCATTTCCTGTCGCACCCGTCGCCAGCCGCCGAAAGAAGGAGAAAAATCGAGTAAAAATGAAGTCTGGTCGAGCCGTGCTATATATATGGCCGTGAGTTACGGCCGTAGCAGCGGTGCCTTACGGCCGTAACTCGGCCCTTACGGCCGTACTCGGCGAGCCTTACGGCCGTAATCGCATTCGTCAAAAATCGATCCGGCAAGCGCCGGGCACTTACGGCGTAATCGGCACACATTACGGCCAGAATCGGCTTCGTATGGAAGATGCCCAGCGCCGTCTGGCCGTGCCGATCACACTTACGGCCATAATCGCACACATTACGGCCATCGCACCTTACGACCGTAACTCGGCGAGCGAGCCCTCCTCCGTGTGACTCGGCCGTGGCCATTCCGACGGCCCGGACGACCCCGAAACCCGAGCCTGAGTAAAAATCGGAGATACGGTTACGAAGTACTCGCAAAGACGAATCCAAGCGCTAAGAGAACACACGATTCCGACCACCCGAAGTGCCGGAATTCGACAACGGAAGTAATTACCCTAAACTTTAGGAAATTACAAAAATGGCCCAAAACGCCCGGAAATCACGATACGTGATCGAAACACCGAACCAAAACTCGCAACATGAATAATAACATTAAATGAACTTACGAGAAACTCGAAACAACAGTTTCGGATGAGATTCGCAAGAATCGAGCTCAAGTGCGGAAAAGTCGCCAAAAGACACGGAACTCAACAAAACAACACCGAAACGAACTCGGATGACAAAAAGTGCAGAATTAATCATTCTCGAAATGACGAAACGGTCATGAGCGAGTCGTCAAAATGGACTTCCGCTGAAAAAAAAGAAAATTACCGAAATTCGAAATTGCGGATATTACATTCTACCCTCCTTAAAAGAAGTTTCGTCCCGAAACTTAAAATAAGTAGGGAGAAGCAATATCCACTGCCAGGAAAACTCGACGAGATACGCAAAAACCGAAAACTCGCGCCCGACGGCGAAACGCTGCAAGAAACGCAAAGAGACATACGGCGTGAAAACACGCTCCACGACGACCAACACAACGTCGCCGTTAGGAATATAATAAAACCAACAAATGACAAGCGTCATCAAACGGATAATATAGTCAAGTCAATTATCCGAACAATCACAAAACACAATGAACGAAAATCAATAAGATTGACCGACCCAACGATACATCAATCAAAACGCGAGCCAATCGCTGAACAATTACGGAATTCCACCGCCCAAGGGTTGGAAGATCGAAAACGAGACTAATTTCCCAACTTAAGGGAATTAGGAAGGAGCCTGAATGCTCAACAATCACGAAACGAGAACAAAAACCGAACAAGCAAACGATCGAGACAACAAAGATCGAACAATCATGTCCGAAACACGAAGGATAATAAAATTCAAACAACAACTCCCATGATGATCCGTGAGAACTACAAGACATGCATTCCCATAAGATCCACAGAAAGGGAATAGCGATTGAAAAGTCACAACGACAAACAAGTTATTAGAAACAATACCACACTCGTTCGATCAACAAAAGCAAGGCAGGACAAGCTCAGAAATGTCAACGAACATAATGAGTCGACAGAGTCGAAAACACAAGAGTTCCAAATCCAATCCACTTCGAATAAAAGAACTAATAGAACCAAATGATGTCACTTCCGAACAAGGTTCACAAGAATCGAACCGAACTCGAAAAGTCACGGCGATGACGGATCGACCCACAACAAGATCACGGTTCGTTCAAACGATGAAATCGAAATACGTAACAAGTTCAAAGTATCAACGAACACGAACGAGTTGCAAGAAAGGAGAAAGAGAAAATACAGTCAAAACAAGATGCAGGTATTACCTCCGACCTCGTCCACGAAATTCACAAAAACGGGAGCAAGGTAACAAGACATTAAACAACCGACACATAACGGAACCATCACCGATGCACACGGTCATACCAAACCAAGCTCTAATAGCTCGCACATGCGCGACAATGCAGAAATCACTACGAGACGACAATATTCAATACCAACATCCCACCTCTCACCGAGGGCTAACACAACAAATGTGTGGAAATCGACTCAACGCTCACACCGCCAATTCGATCATACTCGGGAGCAAACATCAAAATGACAATGCGAACATCATACATACATACCCAACCCTCAAATGGGAATGGATAGGTTTTAAAAATGAAAACCTCATTTTGAAAATAATTTAGAAGAACACCGGTTGATCTTGAGTATCACCTTTCAAAAAAAGTACAAACGTGATACCTCGTTATCGAGACTTTGGAAAACCATTTCGCATTTGATAAAATGAGGACACTTTCTTTTAGTGAAAAGCTTTCAGAATATTCGACCCTCGGGTCTAAGTAAAAGTGTTTATAAAACATTGAAAATATCTCAAAACATTTTGGTCCTCGAGGTAGAAGAATTTTGAAACAGGTTGTGGCACCTTAGAAATCTGAGAAAACAATTCATTTGAAACGTACGTCTCGAAATTTATTTCTAAGATACTCAAGTTTTTGAAAATAATTCAATGCCAAAAAGGACGATGCCAAAAAGGCTAGAATGCCCAAAAATTTCAGGTAATCACACGGAACATCATAGCGCTGTGGGTCCCGCGTCGGAACTCTAGGCTAAAAACCATTTACAAATGTAATATCCGTAATTTTCCCATTTTTAGCAGTTTCCATTTTTGGTGTATGTCTATTTTTATCGACTCGCTCGTAACCGTTTCGACATTTCGAATCTATTTTGTTCTTGGAGTTTTTCCATTTGGACGAGTTTTGATGATGTTTTCACGTAATTTCATTTTATGACATGTTTTGCCGTATGAACGTTCGATTCTTGTAAAACTCGTTCGTTTTCGTTATTTCTGGGTTTGTACAAGTTCGTATGGTTGAGTTGGTCTTGTGGAGACTTTCGGTTCGTAAATCCGACGTCGTTTCGTGATTTTCGGGCACTTGGGCCATTTTTGTAATTTCCTAATAGTTTAGGGAATCTCGTTTTCGTTGTCGCATTACGGACCCTTCGGTGGTCGGAATTGTATTTTCTTTCAAGACTTAGCTCGTCGTCTTGTATGCTTCGTGTTCATGTTCTGGATTACGGTCTCGTGTGTATCGTGTATCGTACCCTCGGCGGCAGCTTGCTGGCGATATGACATCGCCCGATCGAGCTGCGTGTAGGTAGCGCACGCTACCTGTTGCCTTGCGTGCGCTATCAAGAAAGCGATTAGCGTCGCTAACCCTTATTGTTAGCGTACGCTAACGAATGTGGTAGTAGCTGGTATCGCGGCCCGTTAGCGCACGCTACATATGGCGATTAGCGTCGCTAACTTCACAATTATATAAGCCCAGACGATTTTGAGCAGCTTTCATTCTTTTCCCTTCGTTTCTTGACGTGCGACCTCGAGGCGATTTCCATCGATTCGATCGGCGTTCTATTCACATTCCATCACGTAGAGTTGTGCTAACATATTATCATCAGTATAATCGTCATCCATCATCGAAATCAAGGTAATTTCGCCTAGAACCCTAACTCGTCAAATTTGGGGGTTTTAGGGTTTTACTAATTGGAACCGAATTATTCCAAGTATGTTAGGATATTCTTCACCGATTGTGATTGTTGAATGATTCCAAATCGATTTCCTTGATTTTAATCGCGAATTATCGATACGGGGAGATTTTGCGTAAACCCTCGCCGTATCAATTGATCGTCTATTGTCGTTATTGGTAATCGGGGTTTTGGGAGTATTCCTTTCGACATCGATGTCCGTTGGGACCGAGTTATGCTAATTCTTCGTTTAGGAACCGTCGTTGTCCATTCGGATCATCCGTAGTCACTTTTCACTTCCGATCCTTCAAGATGTCACAAAGGCAAGTACTTTACATTTGTTTACATGTTCTAGTATTTGAATTATGGCCGTATCGTGGTTGTTGTGGATGGTTATGTGTATGTTCACCTAGGGACGGTCCGACGGGGCCTCTAGGGATACGTATTGCCGTGAGTGTGCGTATCGTGAAGCGTGGTTAGCCACCCAGGGATGTCCGACGACTCTGCGGGGTACGGTGGCCGTGAGTCTCGTGCCAACGGTTAACTTTGAATTATGATTTGTTGGAGATAATGTGTTTGTGTTTGTACATCATAAATATTCCGGAATATAAAATGTTTTCTAAAATGATTTTTGGCGCATATATTCATCTGATTAGAATGTAGTTCAAATGGATTGTACTTGCACTAGCAGTTGTCGCTAACCCCTTAAATGGGGGAAATACTTTTTGTATTTCAAGTATTGATCGTGGGGACAAGCGAGCACTCGGGCCGTATGAGGATGATGGGCAAGCATGATATTGTCCAGTGTTTGATTTTCGATGTCATGTCTGTCGGTTACTATTGATGTCTGGTTTTGAGATTTATGTATTATAAAGTTGGTTTAAGTACTCGAGTACTTCCTGTTTGAAATTGTTAATGTTGTGTCCCCGTTTTGGGAAATGGATTTGATGTCAGATTTTAATTGTCGGTTTGTAGTCTTTCATTTGAATTGTCGTTTTATTCATAATAGTTTGTCGTCGTCGAATGTCTTGTTTGGTATGTTAGCCTGGTGGATTCCACAGTGTGGGGTCCACGGCGCTGTAATATGCCCTGAATGTCTTGGGGGTGTTACAGAATATGGTATCAGAGCTTAGGTTATGGATACCTAGGCTGTCGGTCATTTGGGTCTAGTTAAGTGTCGTTTTTGGGACAGTATCACTGCTATGCCATCATCTCAGTACGCCGGTGCTCGTAAGTTTTCCTAACTTGACTCGTTTCACCGTTCTGTTCTATTCCTGTCTTAGTATCTTTTGCTTTTTGCGATTGAATTGTACTTACCCGTTGCTTCTTGAACTCCTGGCGGTAGAGGACGCGGGCCTTGTCGCGACGCCGGTAGGGGCGTGGCGCGGCCAGTGGGGCGGCCATGTCCGATCACTCGAACCGGTCGGCGATGCCCTCTTTGTCGAGCAGTGTTCCCCCTAGTTCGGAGGTCACAGGACCACCGCTAGCTCGAATGCCCATGAGAATGTTGGAGTGGCCAACATATTACAGCAAGTAGCGAACCAGATGACGCTGCGGCTCGAGCCGTTACAGTCGGCCATGCTAATGCCAACCGGTTCGCCCTCCGGATCCGGTAATGATAAGCTACTTGGGACGTGATTCGTATGCGTCCTCCGCAGCTTGATGGTGCTTGACCCTTACGGTTGGGAGAATTGGTTATTCGAGTTGGAGAAAGTGTTTGAGGTGCTAATTGTTCCGAGGAGAGGAAAGTACCCATTGCTCAAGACTTCCTCGCCAAGGAGGCGGCGGCGTGGTGGCAAGCGGTGAAACCGCGTGGCCAGGCGGCTACGTGGGCGAGTTTCGAGATCGATGGAAGATGAATACATCCTTGGCGGTGAAAGAGGAGGATCCGAGCCTTCTTTGAGGCTAAGCCCCAAGATGTTCCTATTTCTCAAGCTATCAAGGACTACAATCAACAGTGCATTACGTGAGAAACCAAGTCCGAGATGAGCTAGATAAGATCCGCCACTTTGATATGCGGATGAAGCGAAGTGCGCCACTACATGTCCAGTGCAGGGTGCACGACTTTGAAAGATTATCGAATAAAGCGATGGCTTACGAGATGTCGTTTTACTGCGGCAGAGGCAGCGGTGAAGGAAAGAAGCTGAAGACCTCGGTCGTTTCGGGAGGCAAGTAAGGAGGGTATCCAAGGCTCGGTCGGTTCGCGAGTCTTGGGTCGGCCGCCATCGGTTGGTCGAGGAACGGTTCTAGTGCTGCTCTGCTGGTTAGTTCGTGGTCCTACATGCTTCAAGCTGCATCGTCAGGGCCACATGATGAGTGAGTGTGATAGGCCTCGATTCGGTGTCTTGCTTGTGGTCGTATGGGTCACCGTGCTAAGTTTTGTACGGATGCGGCTCGGGCTCCGATTACTCGGATATCTGCTCCAGTGCAGGAGAGCCGAGTGTGAATCGGGCAAGCAGGTTCCTCGGCCCAGCAGAGTTTTGGTAGAGGTCGAGGTCGTGGTCGGCCTTCTAGAGGGGAGCTTCTAGTGCGGGAGTGCATTCGCCCCGTGTGTATGAGATGAGGCGAGCCGAGATCCGACGCGACGGTGGCTATAGGTACCGCCCACATCCTTGACCATCCTGTTTCCGTATTGTTCGATTCGGTGCTACGCATTCTTTTATATCTATGGATTGCGTGCGTAAATGCATGTTGATTGCCTTGTTGCTTGTGAGCCTTTTGTTGTTAAACTTCCTAGCGGGGATAGCATCGTGGGGACCGTGAGATTAGAGATTTTACGTGAGTATCGCGGGGAGGGATTGGCTTTCTAATCGATTGCGATAGATATTAGAGATGAGGATTTGATTAAGGTGAGGATTGGGTGGACCGTCATGGGGCGATCATGAATTATAGAACGAGGACATTACGATGTTAGCCTCGATGGTACCGAGCATTGTTGTGGGGCGTAAGCGGGGTAGTCGGTGCGATCGAGCGCTTTGAGGCGGTGAGGCTTCTTCTGGGAGGTTGCACGTCTATTGGTGTTACGCTTTGAGATCGGAAGAAGGGAGTCGAGCTCTCGTCTATTCCAGTAGTATGTGAGTATCTGACGTTTTCGGATGAGTTGCGGGTTTGCCGCCGGCCGAGAGGTTGAGTTTCTGGTCGATTTAGAGCGGGTGCGGCACCTATCTCTAAGACGCCATACCGTATGGCGCTGCCGAGATGCTTGAGTTGAAGAAAGCGATTGGGAGGATTCTTTGGACATGGGATATATTCGACCAGCGCTTCGCCTTGGGCGCACCGGTCTATTCGTAAAGAAGAAGGATGGGTCACTTCGTCTGTGCATCGACTACGAGAGTTGAACAAAGTGACCATCAAAAACAAATATCCACTCCAGGATTGATGACTTGTTTGATCGTTGCAAGGAGCGGCCGTGTTTTCGAAGATTGATTTGAGATCGGGGTATTATCACTCAGTGAAGGATACCGATATTAGAAAGACGGCCTTTCGGACGAGATACGGTCACTACGAGTTTGTGGTTATGCCTTTTGGGCTAACCAACGCACCAGCCGTGTTCATGCAGCTTATGAACAAAGTCTTTATCGAGTACCTCGATAAGTGTGTAGTCGTTTTTATTGACGACATCCTGATTTACTCGAGGAGCGAGGAGGAACACGCCGTCATTTGCATATTGTGTTAGATATTTTGAGAACTCAGCATCTTTTTGCGAAGTTCTCAAAGTGCGAGTTTTGGTTACGGGAAGTCATGTTTCTCGGTCATGTGATCTCGGCCGAGGGTGTTCGTGTGGACCCACATAAGGTAGAGGCAGTGTTGGATTGGGCGCCGCCCAAGAACGTGAAAGAGGTCTCAGTTTTACGGGATTAGCGGGTATTACCGCAGTTCGTCGAGGGTTCTCTAAGCTCGCTCGGCCGACTCGATTGTTACGAAGTCGGAGAAGTTTGTGTGGACCGATGAGGCGAGAATAGTTTTGAGGAGTTGAAGAAGCGGTTGGCGGCCGCTCCGTGTTGGCTTTCGAGTGGTAATGATGGTTTCTCTGTTTATAGTGATGCTTCGGGCCAAGGGCTCGGATGCGTACTTATGCGGCACGGGAGGACGATTGCCTATGCTTCCGTCGGTTGAAACCGTATGAATTGAATTACCTACGCACGATCTTGAGTTGGCGCGATTGTGTTTGCGTTGAAAATCGGCGTCATTACTTGTATGGCTCGTCGTGTCGATTTTCACCGATCACAAGAGCTCAAGTACATCTTCACGCGAAGGAGCTTAATATGAGACAGAGGAGATGGTTGGGCCGATTAAGGATTACGATCTTGAGATCCTCTATCATCCTGGCAAGGCTAATGTGGTAGCAGATGCCTTGAGCCTAAATCGGTATCGCTTCGGTGCTTGAGTTACTCACGGCCCGATCGGGACTTCACGAGAGTTTATGAGGTTGAGCATTGAGATTGTCTTGCCCGAGAGAGTTCCGGCGATTGCGTACTCTTGAGATTTCTTCGTCTCAGTCGAGGACATTAAATCGGGACAGTTGGAGGACCCGATGTTTATTCATTGCGGAGAGTGTAGAGAAGGGAAAGCCCGGGATTCGTTATTCATGAGGACGGCGTGTTGAGATTCCGAGTCGGTTGTGTGTTCGAACGACTCGGAATCGAGACAGAGCATTATGCGAGAGGCTCATGCGTCACCATACTCGATCCATCCGGCTCGAGTAAGATGTATAAAGATCTGAGGAAGAATTTCTGGTGGAGCGATATGAAGAAGGAGGTAGTTCGGTTTGTAGCTAAGTGTTTGACTTGTCGGCAAGTCAAGATTGAGCATCAGCGGCCACCGGATTATTGAAACCACTTCCGTTCCGAATGGAAATGGGAGGACATCTCTATGGATTTTGTCACGAGTTTACAGGACGAAGATAGTATGAATATGGTATGGGTAATTGTAGACCGATCGACTAAGTCGGCACATTTCTGGGCATCAAGGATACTTGGGGTCGGAAAAGTTGGCTCGTATTTTATCACTCGGATAGTGAGGCTTCATGGTACGAGGACCATTATTTCGACAGAGATGGCCGATTTGTATCGCATTTTGGCGAGCGGTGCATAAGGCATTGGGGACTCGGCTACGTTTGAGCACTTCGTTCCATCCCAGGCCGATGGGCGATCGAACGTACCATTCGGACGTTCGAGGATTTGTTGCGCGCGTGTGCGTTAGATTGGAGTAATGGCGGGAGGATCATTTGGCCTTGATTGAGTTTACTTATAATAATAGGCACGCAGCGTCGATTAAGACGGCACCATATGAGGCACTTTATGGCCGACGTTGCCGATCACCGATATGTTGGGATGAGCCGTCCGATTTGGTTGGCAGGCCGGATCGGTGTTAGAGACGAGGAGAAAGTCGAATTGATTAGAAAGAGGATGTTGGGTGCCCAGTCGACAAAAGTCTTATGCGGATGTTAGGCGTAGACCTTTGGAGTTTGAGGTGGGAGATCACGTTACGTTGAGAGTATCTCAGACGAAAGGAGTTTTCGATTCGGGAAGAAGGGAAACTCGGCCGAGATATATTGGACCTTTCGAGGTATTGGAGAGAGTCGGTGAGTTAGCGTCTGTTTGGCTTTACCTCGTCGCTTAGTCATGTACATAGCGTATTTCACGTTTCCCGATTGAGGAAATGCGTTAGGACCCGTCCCACATTATTGACTTTGGGGGCGTGGAGATTGAGAAGGATGTTACGTTTGAAGAGAGACCCGTTAGAATTTTGGAGCGTCGTGATAAACGGTTAAGGCACAAAACCATTCCTTTGGTTAAAGTGCAATGGTCGAGGCACGGAGTAGAAGAAGCGACGTGGGAGTTAGAGGAGGATATGCGTTCGAGATACCCCGAGCTTTTTGATTCTTAAGTTTGGGACGAAACTTTATTTTAGAGGAGAATGTAATATCCGTAATTTTTCCATTTTTAGCGATTTCCATTTTTGGTGTATGTCTATTTTTATCGACTAAGCTTGTAACCGTTTCGACATTTCGAATCTATTTTGTTCTTGGAGTTTTTCCATTTGGACGAGTTTTGATGATGTTTTCACGTAATTTCATTTTATGACATGTTTTGCCGTATGAGCGTTCGATTCTTGTAAAACTCGTTCATTTTCGTTATTTCGGTTTGTACAAGTTCGTATGGTTGAGTTGGTCTTGTGGAGACTTTCGGTTCGTAAATCCGGCGTCGTTTCGTGATTTTCGGGCGGTTGGGCCATTTTGTAATTTCTAATAGTTTAGGAATCTCGTTTTCGTTGTCGCATTACGGACCCTTCGGTGGTCGGAATTGTATTTTCTTTCAGACTTAGCTCCGCTGCCTTGTATGCTTCGTGTTCATGTTCTGGATTACGGTCTCGTCGTGTGTATCGTGTATCGTACCCTCGGCGGCTTCATGGCGATATGACATCAGCGATCGAATCTTGTGTAGGTAGCGCCGCGCTACCCCTGTTGCCTTGCGTGCGCTATCAAGAAGCGATTAGCGTCGCTAACCCTTATTGTTAGCGTACGCTAACGAATGTGGCGATAGCCATCGGGTATCGCGCCCCGTTAGCGCCACGCTACATATGGCGATTAGCGTCGCTAACTTCACATTATATAAGCCCGGTAGCGCTTTTGAAGCGGCGATTTCATTCTTTTCCCTTCGTTTCTTGACGTGCGACCTCGAGGCGATTTCCATCGATTCGATCGGCGTTCTATTCACATTCCATCACCGTAGAGTTGTGCTAACATATTATCATCAGTATAATCGTCATCCATCATCCGAAATCAAGGTAATTTCGCCTAGAACCCTAACTCGTCAAATTTGGGGGTTTTCCGGTTTTACTAATTGGAACCGAATTATTCGGATGTTAGGATATTCTTCACCGATTGTGATTGTTGAATGATTCCAAATCAATTTCCTTGATTTTAATCCGCGAATTATCGATACGGGGAGATTTTGCGTAAACCTCGCCCGTATCAATTGATCGTCTATTGTCGTTATTGGTAATCGGGGTTTTGGGAGTATTCCTTTCGACATCGATGTCCGTTGGGACCGAGTTATGCTAATTCTTCGTTTAGGAACCGTCGTTGTCCATTCGGATCATACGTATTCACTTTTCACTGCCGAACCATCGAAGATGTCACAAAGTCAAGTCCTTTACATTAGTTTACATGTTCTAGTATTTGAATTATGGTCGTATCGTGGTTGTTGTGGATGGTTATGTGTATGTTCACCTAGGGACGGTCAGCGGGGCCTCTAGGGATACGTATTGCCGTGAGTGTGCGTATCGTGAAGCGTGGTTAGCCACCCGGGGATGTCCGACGACTCTGCGGGAATGCGGTGGCCGTGAGTCTCGTGCCAACGGTTAACTTTGAATTATGATTTGTTGGAGATAATGTGTTTGTGTTTGTACATCATAAATATTTCGGAATATAAAATGTTTTCTAAAATGATTTTTGGCGCATATATTCATCTGATTAGAATGTAGTTCAAATGGATTGTACTTGCACTAGCAGTTGTCGCTAACCCCTTAAATGGGGGAAATACTTTTTGTATTTCAGGTATTGATCGTGGGGACAAGCGAGCACTCGGGCCGTATGAGGATGATGGGCAAGCATGATATTGTCCAGTGTTTGATTTTCGATGTCATGTCTGTCGGTTACTATTGATGTCTGGTTTTGAGATTTATGTATTATAAAGTTGGTTTAAGTACTCGAGTACTTCTTGTTTGAAATTGTTAATGTTGTGTCCCCGTTTTGGGAAATGGATTTGATGTCAGTTTTTAATTGCCGGTTTGTAGTCTTTCATTTGAATTGTCGTTTTATTCATAATAGTTTGTCGTAAATCGAATGTCTTGTTTGGTATGTTAGCACAGTGGATTCCACGGTGTGGGTCCACTACTGTAATATCGCCGAATGTCTTGGGGGTGTTACAACAAAAATGCAAAAAGGCCGATGATAATATTTCAAAACTCACGAAGCCATTTACAAAATGCTAAATACCGTCATAAGAATTTCGCCAAAATGATCAAGGCCATAATGCCAAAAACTTCGGTTAAGGGAATCGGTTTTCAAAATAAAACTCGGTCGGTAAAATACCGAAAGTCATTACAAAAGAACTCACGCGGCGGATAAAAGAAATACGATTCAACATGCACAATCCAAAGAACACTACTCCTCATATGAACAAAATATTAGAGTCAAATAACCACATTTCACGAAATCAAAATCCATAAGAGGATTCCGTCACGAACAAACAATCATAAAAATAGGTCGTGTCACGAGGCACAACACAAAGAAGGAGACTTACACCACAGTCGCGAAGATGATGATCGCCCCACGATACTAATCACGACCAACAAACTCAGACGACGCGTCGCGACACGACTCAGTCAGATAAAATCCGACGAAACAAGACTCAAACAACACGACTTGACCCGACAGCCTAGGTTTCCTCAACCTAAGCTCCGATACCATTTATGTAACACCCCCAATCTGCTCAGGGATATTACACGCCGTAGAACCTTTCGTCAAGGATCTACCAGGCTAGTAACAACATGAAACATCTCGACAATGCCTTTAAGGCTTAAATGACTCAGTAGACCGATTTGGCCTTTCAATAAAAACATACAACTCGAATACAAATCATGCCCACGCAGGGGTCAAAATACAACCACACCCGTACAACGGGAAAAATATAGCAGCGGAAAATAAAGTACAACTGAACCAATACACGATGTGCGGTTCCTCATGTGATTAGTATCGATCATCTTTCATCATCCTTCGTGCCGACCCTGTGTTATGCTCCAAAACCTGAATGCAAAAACAGACATCCACCCCCCGAATACTCGGGGGTTAGCAAAACTCCACTGTTTTGCTAGTGCAAGAACAAAGTGCAAATACGAGCAATACAATTCACATTCCACGAACGATAATAATAATTCGGAATCCTCAAAGGTTCAAATACAACAAGATGAACACTTCCCGAGGCGAGAGTTTGAGTAAAGACTTCCGAAAATTTCAAGATCAAAATATCAAGGGAAACAATTTATAAAATGATTTGAAATACCATCGGGAGTTTTAATAGAAAACGATTTAGGATTATCATATCCTATTTTTCAAAACCCAAAAGAAAAAAAAAGGTCACCGCCCCAAAGGTTTACTTTCCGAAAAATGACCTATACCAAACCGTTGGGATTTTAGCCCCAAATCCGTAAAATGACTTTTACAAAACCATTGGGATTTTTAGCCCCAAATCTCATCAACTCACAGTACACACGAACGACCACAAGGTTCGTCTTCCAACGTCAAAATCCACAATTAAAGGATTTAACACAAACAACAAAATACTCTAGAGCCATCCTAGCCAAGTAGGCCAACGAACAACTTACCTCTTACACACTTAGTCAATGCATGCAATCATGAAAACCGTTCAAAAGCACTCATTTCCGGAAATACCAATATCAAATCACATTTGTAAAATACACCACAATTAACCGTCGATCCACGTCTATGTGGACCCCTACCGAGACCCCGTCGGATCTAACCCGTAGTGGTTAAAAGCAAGCTCGTCGATCCACGTCTCTGTGGACCCCTACCGAGACCCCGTCGGATCTAACCCGTAGTGAGCATACACACACACGCGTTACTCATGCAATACTAATATGCTAAGAATGTAAGTTCATCAAGTCTACTTACTAGAGATGGCCACTAATCCGACACCATTATCAAACTCTTCAAAAACACGATAACAAGGTTAAATACGGAATACACGATTCCATAACTTTAAACAACAGGGATATCATCAAAGCCTTCAACGTTCCAATAATCAAATCATAATCAATTCCCAAACACACCGTTCACAAAACACACGCGCGTTTTGAAAGAGAGCCTTTAACGAGGCCAAACCGAAATCTTTTGAAACTTCATTTCAAACAACCAAACAAACACACCAAGACGATCACCGATCATCATATCCATAAAATAAGAAAAGTATGGGCAAGGTACTTGCCTCGAAATCACGATCGCAACGAGACGACGGATAGGACGCGGTCGAATAGCCCCGAACCCCCGAACAATATCAAGAACGCGATAGCACCACGAGTATTACGGGAATAACACCACACGAATCATCAATCACCAAACGGGATTCAACATCGGAATCCTCGAACACCTATAAACCTCCGGAAGGAACAATAACACATGGTTACGACGAGAATCAAGGCCAAAACAACGGAAATCCCAACAAACTATCGAAGGGAAACTCATTGGGACATTTAATCGAACACTAAATGTTCAATAATTCCCAAGAACACTCGAATCGTCAATCGAGTTAAACAAACTCGATATATGGATATACAACCCATAAAACACGATTAATAACATCATACTATACCAACCGATGTATCAAAATCGGGCTAGAATCGAAATCAAGAACAAATTCTCCGAAAAGTCAACTTGAAGGAAAATCGAGAAATATACCTTGATTCGACGAAATACACGGATTGGATGATGATATAATCAAAAAGGATCTTCCAAAACATCTTGGAATTGAGTAGGATCGACCAAGAACTCCATTTCTCGTCGCACCGTCATCCGCCACCACGAAAGAAGGAGAAAAATCGAGTAAAAATGAAGTCTGGCGAGCCGAGGCTATATATAGCGGCAGCTTACGGCGTAATCGGAAGTGCCTTACGGCCGTAACTCGGCCCTTACGGCCGTACTCGCAGCCTTACGGCCGTAACCGACATTCGTCAAAAATCGATCCGGCAAGCGCCGGGCACTTACGGAATCGCACACATTACGGCCGCTTAGGCCTTCGTCCTAAGATGCCCAGCGCCGTCTGGCCGTACCGATCACACTTACGGCCGTATCGGCACACATTACGGCCGTAATCGGCACCTTACGGCCGTAACTCGGCGAGCCAGGCCACCCTTCCGTAGTGACTCGGCCGTGGCCATTCCGACGGCCCGGACCACCCCGAAACCCGAGCCTGAGTAAAAATCGGAGATACGGTTACGAAGTACTCGCAAAGACGAATCCAAGCGCTAAGAGAACACACGATTCTGACCACCAGAACTGTCGGAATTCGACAACGGAAGTAATTACCCTAAACTTTAGGAAATTACAAAAATGGCCCAAAACGCCCGGAAATCACGATACGTGATCGAAACACCGAACCAAAACTCGCAACATGAATAATAACATTAAATGAACTTAAGAGAAACTCGAAACAACAGTTTCGGACGAGATTCGCAAGAATCGAGCTCAAGTGCAGAAAAGTCGCCAAAAGACACGGAACTCAACAAAACAATACCGAAACGAACTCGGATGACAAAAAGTGCAGAATTAATCATTCTCGAAATGACGAAACGGTCATGAGCGAGTCGTCAAAACGGACTTCCTACGAAAAAAAAGAAAATTACCGAAATTCGAAATTGCGGATATTACAATCGTCATTGAAACATCGTAGTTGGTATTATTAGTTCACCTTTAAGATGTAGTCTGAATGTGTAAATGACAATGGAATCTAGTGCATCAACCTGAGATCACCAACTTCACCTGAGAATGATAATCGAGTTGGATATAAGAGTTGTGATGATATTCATTTCCTTGAATTCAGAGATGTTTGAATCCGTAAGATCATTCATAAGTTTATGAACATGACATGTAGACGGATAACGCACGTTAATCAATGAGGAGTTTGTAAATTTGATCACCGTTAGAACAATGTGCTGCCCAGTAGTGGAACTGCCATGCACGCTTAGCGTACGCTAAGCTATGCAGATTAACGTACGCTATCGGGCATGTTTAGCGTACGCTACGTTTGGTACGTAACGTACATTAGGTCATCAGACGAGTCAATCGACTGATCAGTGAGGTACTGATAGTGCATGGTTAGCGTACGCTAGACCTCGTTTAATTGCATGCGCTAACGAGTAGCCTTAACGTGCGCTACATAGGATACGTAAAGTACGCTAAGTAGTTCAGGCAGATTACGTTTTATGAACTTTCGGCCGTAAATTGGATTGTTAGACATTCGTACGACGTGAGATAAATTCTATATTATTTCTTTTGTTAAGGCTCGAGCTTGCTACGTGATTCATCGAAGGGGCGACCTTCGAGTGTTTCGTTTTTCATGGAAGTAGTATTCTTGTCTTCGAATCGAGGCAAGTACCTTAATTGTTTTATATATTGATGTTATACATATTGTCGTGCATATATGTCGTTATTGTATGTCCACCTCATGTTGGTCCGATGGGATCATCGGGGGATCTATGCTAGCGTGCGCTGGATCATCGGACGGGTTTTTCACCTCGGGTTGGTTTGACAGAATCATCGGGGGGTCTAGGCAGTGAACGCTGGATCATTGGAATTACCATGTGTATGTTGTGATATCATGTTGTGATTATCATGTGTGTATGTTATTATTGAGATTCTCGCAGGAGAAGACTCGTTGGTTCTTTTGTCATTTATGTTATTATTATTCTTCGTGAGATGTTGAATAATATGTTGTGGTACTTGTCCTAGAAATCGTTGTGCTAACCCCTTCGGGGATGAACATTTGTTTATGTTCGGGATCCAGGAGAGCAGGGAAACAACCACTGGAGTTGCATGACGACGAGGGTGCAGAGTGATGTTCCGGTCGGGTTTATTCGTCTGTTGTTTGTATCGTTTTAATAAGTACTCGAGTACGTAGTCGTTTATGATGATGTGGATTTGGTGATGTATTAATACTTTTTCCGTTGAACATTCGTACTTTCAATATTGGTTAGAACTGTTGTATCTTATTTCTGTTATTTTCATACATTGGTATCTGTTAATATCTTTTCAGTTCTCCAGCCTTGTAATTCCTTATGTAAAGGATTTATGGTGCTGTAATACTCCTGAATATATCGGGGGTGTTACAGAATATGGTATCGGAGCTAAGATTATGGATATCTTGGCCATTGGGTTAAAATAGGGATCGTATACGTCCTTTGAGGTAACCGGCCATGAATAACATTACTGTACTGCCTATGTCTTTGTGCGAACGGTGGTTGTAAGTTCCTAAACTCTATCTCATCCTTTACATGTTGTATCCCTTTATACTTGAACACTAGAACGATATTGTTTCCTGTATATTGAGTATTTATGCTTACAGTATGTTGAGAGGTGGACGTGGACGTGGTCGCAGTCGCGGACGCGGATGAAGGAATGCCGAAAGAGAAGCTTCGCCTTCTAATCAGGCCAGCCACAGCTCAGGCGAGCCGCAAAGATCTATTAATAATGAACCGGAACCTGCTGTGCCCGAAATCCTTCGTCAGGTGGTGGACCAGATGACTCAGTTCGCCCAGGTCGTGGACCGAATGCAGGTGGCAGTGGGATTACAGCAAGGAGATAGACAGCAAGGGATCCCAGACATGGGAAATCGAGGTGGCCGATGGATGCAAGAGGTGGCGAAGATGCAACCACCCAAATTCGACGGCTTTTCTGAGACACCCGCATGGGACCATTGGTTGAAGGAATTGGAGAAATCTTTGCCGGAATTAATTGCCCAGACGACCGGAGAGCCTCTATTGCTCAGTACTTTCTAATAGGGGAAGCATCCGAGTGGTGGGAAACCATCCGGCCTGCAGATCATGATGCTGACTGGACAGAATTTAAATTGATGATGGAAGCTCAGTACTGCCCTCGTCCTGTGAGGGAAGCCAAAGTTCGGGAGTTTTTCTCCGCTCAGCCGTCAAACGAACCTGTATCCCAGAAAATTAAGACGTTTAACCAGCAGCTAGCATTTGTTCGACATCTGGTCAGAACAGATGCAGAAATGATGATCAATTTTGATATGAGAATGAAACCAGAAATCCAGAGGTACATGTCCGGTTTTGAATGTACCACTCTCCGTTAATACTAGGATAAAGCATTGGCGTACGAAATTAAGGAAGCAGCAATGGAGAAGTTTACGGAATCCAAGAAGCAGAAAGTCACTGGTACTTTTACAGAGCACAAGAGCAACGGGCCCCGCAAGGCCCCATCATCCTTTCATTCTTTCAAGAAACCTCCGCAGCCATCTAGGAGCGGAAAGAACTTCGGAGCAGCATCAACCATGACAGATGTCACCAGGAAATGCTTTAATTGTGCCCAGACAGGGCACTATCGACGGAATTGCCCCTTACCTGTCGTGACTTGTTTTGATTGTGGACGGGAGGGACATCGTGCGGTGTTCTGGGAAGAGGCTGCAAAGTCTTTTAGAGCCCGTACACTGCAGCCAGTTCAGAAGGAAGCTAGTATCTAAGAGACGCAACAAAGTGTACAGATGCCTCAGAATTTTTTCCGCAGACGAGGCAGAGGACAATGGGACCGAAAGGGTACATCGAGTGCCGGATCTGTTCCCCCACGTCCGTACGAGGTGAGGAGAATAGACGATCGTGATGTCCGCCGCCGCATCGTGCATCGAGATCCTTTCCCAGCCAGTTAGCGTTTTATTCGATACAGGAGCTATGCATTCATTTATATCCTTATCTTCTGTAAATCTTTTGAATATTTCTGGTTTTCATAATTGTGAACCTTATGTTGTTGGTTTACCGAGTGGAGAGAGAATTGTTGGAAACTTAGAAACTAGAGATTTCCCTGTATCATTTGGAGGCAGAGAGTGGCTCTCAAATCTGATTGTGATAGAAATGCAAGGAGATGACCTGATACTCGGAGACGATTGGCTTAATCGATATGGAGCTATTGTAAACTACCGAAGGAGGAATATCTCGCTGATCGCTGACAATGCTTCCGAAATACTGTTCGAAGGTGTAACAACCCCAAATCCCTTTGGGTTATTATAGTGCCGTGGACCCCACACCAGGTGATCCACCAGGCGAACACGACTAAAATACAACAAACTGACCAAAATAGGAAATCACAGACCCTACTATGATGCCCGACATACTATTCCGATATGGAATTTCAACGACAAAGATGGGCCTACATGGCCAAAATAAAATACAACAACATCCACGAGCCTTGCTCGGATAATACAAAATGACAACGACTAAACAAAACCGGAGTACTCCAAACTGTCTGACCGACATGAACACCAAATCATCTCGGACTAGTATTGCTCGAATGCCTCGTTGCCATCGTCATGCCCCTGTGTCTCAGCTCTCTCATCGCAAGCACCTAAAACATGAAAACATGTTCCGCCCCCACGGGGTCAGTCATCCAGATAATGAATATCAAATACATATACAACATGATATGCATCCAAAGGCAGAATGAATAGTACAACAATGGTAGTACAAGATGCTCACAAACCAAAGTAAGAATCGAGCATTCGTGAAACACCATGCCCACGGCATACGATTAATACCTGCTCAATAGGTTAGAACATAAGTGCCCAACGGCGAATCATCAATATAGAACACAACAATACATTACCCGAAGGTAAACCAAACCAACGCTGAAATAAATACGAATCACAATGCCCGAAGGCTCCAACGGAAATACCGATACATCACAATGGCCTGAAAGCCCTCACCAAGTCAGATATCATAATGGCTCGAAAGCCAATGGCTCAAGTCAGAATCATCACAATACAGATCTCAAAGAAACAAACCCGACTGTCGAACATACCCCTCTGGCGTATGTGTTAGGGTTGTATACGTCAAAGCATACTTTATGCTTGTATTACCTAATTTCCCGGTCTTTATCTATGAGAATATTTAATTCATTTATCACATGTTTTGCATATTTATTCACGCTATGGTTATGCAAATGCAGTCTAAATTACTTTATATTGTAGATAATGTGGTGTGTAGTGTCACACAGAAGATCACATTATCGGTTCCTTATATAGTAATATTTAGTTCACAACCTACATAACATTAGACAGTTATGTGAGAGGTTGTAGTATATGCTTGATATTGGTTGGTCTTGACCATTAGCATATATTAGCGTATTTGTTATACGTTGAAGAGGATCGAGGTGAGATAGACTCTTCTGTACTTAATATAAGAAGAACGTACATCTCGGATAATTATTATTACTTAATTCTAGTGATTAATAATTAATTATATATATATATTTAATATTTATTGCTTTGATTTATCATGGGTGAGAGCCACAATGATTGACTCAATATGCTCGATATTTTGGGCAATATTATTATTTATATGATAATTAATATTATAGCTAGAAATCGTGTCCCGACCAGTCGGGTTGATCATTTCGCTTGAGGCACTCGAAAGGATTATTATATTAAACCCTGCAGGTGGAATTAATTTTCCGATATAATAATAAAGGTCGAGTGGTATACTCATGTATAACACATTAATTAATTAAAAGCTGTCAGTAGCTTAAATTAATTAATGGACATGGAATATCTTAAACACGGAAAATAATTAATTCAAAAAGGAGCCCAATTTCGTAATTTGGGATTTTGGTAAGTGCAATATTAACTTATTAGTGGACTAAGTTGATATTAATAGAGTCTTCATATTAGGAAGAGTCCTAATAATGGAAGGAAGATATCTATTGGGAGTCCTTACCATATCCTCCTTAAGGTGCCTAGAGTAGCCCAAAACACCTATAAATACATATCAAGAGGTGGCCGATTTTTACATTAATTCTTGCTCAAAATTTTCGATTTTTTTTGGTGTGTTTAATTGTGGATCTTGACTTGTGTCTTGGATTCCACAATTTAGTTAACACAATATTTTTCTAAAATACCACAAATACTTAAGAAAAATAGAGAGAAAATCGAAAGAAATTTTGGAAGGAAAAATTCGGCCGATCCCCTTGCTGTGCAAATTCAGTCCGGTAGATTGTTGCCCACACGACATCCGGACGTAGGCGGGATATACTCTAGAAGATCTTGAGGTAGAAATACAAGAAGATCGGAGAGGAACACGAAGAGGACATAAATCGACCAGAAGGGATTTTCTACCACTTCGCGTCAAAGGTAAAAATTACCGACTCCCATGCGTAAATATGTCTATTTAATTGTTTATTAATCTGTTTAGTTAATTAGTTGACAAGCCTAAATAGATCCGGTTTTTCTGTTGGTTAGTTATAAAATCGTTTATTAAATTATCACCACCAACTTGCTTCCGCTGCGTTTTATATTCCAACAATTGGTATCGGAGCCGGTCTTTAGGTTCTGTTCAATTTAATTAATTTGGTGATTAATATGCTAGCAATTAAATATTCGGATAATATGATTTTTTGGAATATTTTGCTAGAATTTGTCTTGCAGGAAAATATGATCCAATTATCATGGCTATGTGATGTTTTTATTTATTTACACATTTTGGTAATTTGGCCCGTTTTTGTGGCATGTATAAGTTTTTCCCGTGAGAAAATCCACGGGTAGAATATGATTTATTTTTTCTTGTATTTTGATGTAAATTCGATGTATTTTATTTTGAATAAAATTGTAATCGAGTTCGAACACTCAAAGTACGAAAGAAGAAGAAGTCCAGTGCGAAGAAGAGTCCCGATCAGACGAACCAACCGAGACCGGCAAAATGCCAATCGGGACTCGGCTAGCGTTAGCCTCGCCGTGACAGAAGAGCGGCTCGCCAATTGGGCACCGGCAATGGGCAATGGCGTGGCAATGGGCGATGGCGGGCAAGCAGTCGATGGCCTGGGCAATGGCAAGCAGGTCAAGTCGTCCGGTTCGGGTCGTTCAATTCGTTTTTCCGCGAGATGCTTGAAGCAGTGGGAGCAAACGAGCCGAAGATTTTCTCGTTATTCAAAACGAGGAATAAAAAGCCATGATAATTGGATATAATTGTCCAATTTTATTATTTGTTGGTTTTTTTTTATTATTTTGATGTAAGGCATGTATGGATGTATGCGTAATATGTTTCCTTGCATGTTAGGACGAGAAAATTAAAAACCTTATTTTTTCAAAATAACTAAGTGATTTTAAATTGATTTTTCAAAATCAAGTTGACCTCCATAATTGGTTTAAATTGTGAAATAATTAGAATGCGCGTTGACATTAGAGTCTTCCTCCACATCGGATGTGCTAAATTATTGGCTCACTGGTTTTAAACTTCAAATTTGATAACAAAAAGGTGAATATTATTTTTTATGATAGGACCTCTCCATCTGTAGGACTATTATCATTAAATAATATTCTAAGGTTTGTTAAATTATGGTGTTCACTTAGGTGTATTAATTAATAAGCTCCCCATTGGAGTCTATGTTAATTAAATACATGGCCAAGAGGAACCAACTATTAATTTTACTTTTCAAAATGTGTCTTGGCTAGATAGTAAAATTAAAGACGTCAAAATCTACTTGAAAAATTATATGTAAACGTCCACACTACCGTGGTTTGCATGTGCGGTTTTTCAAGGTGTTGGTTGATTGCATATATATTGTTTTAAGGTTTTTTCAATATATTTTGTGTCGAATTATGTGATGAATGGTGTTTTAATTTTATTCTCAGATGTCTTTCAATCCACTAGCTGTTATTCTCAAAGAAAACAAACTTGATGGCACTAACTTTGCCGACTGGAAAAGAAATCTTGATATTATCTTGACTGCTGAGGGGCATAAATTTGTTTTAACTGAGGAGAGTCCTTTGGAACTAGAACCGGATGCCACTCCTGAAGAGTTGGCTGAATTCCGTAAATGGAAAGAGTCTGATGAGATGGCTCGCTGTTACATTTTGGCTTCATTGACAAATGTATTGCAGCATCAGCATCAGATGATGGGCTCGGCCGTGGAAATGATGAAAAATCTCACTGAGATGTTTGGTCATCAGAACCGGGCAGCTAGGCAAAATGCGATGAGGGTTTTGATGACAACCCAAATGTCTGAAGGGACCCCAGTAAGGGATCACGTTCTTAAAATGATGTCTCATTTGAACGAACTGAGCATACTGGGGCCCACTATCGATGCGGAGTCATATGTCGATATTATCTTGGGCAGTTTACCAAGAAGCTTTAAGCAGTTCCGCCTCAACTACAATATGAATCGTAGGACTTACACATTGGCGGAACTTCTGACAGAACTTCAATCTGCCGAAGGTCTCTTCAAACAAGGTTATCATCAAATTCTTGCGGCAACCGGAGCTGCTTCTTCAAAACCCAAATGGGGAAAGCAGAAAAAGCAGGTTGTCCAGAAGCAAGTGGCAACCTTCAAAGCTAAGGGCAAGGCTCCTCAGTCAAAAGCTCCTCAGCTGGAAGTGAACAAAAAGCCGAAGGGCAAGTGCTTCAAATGTGGTCTGAAAGGACATTTCAAGAGTGACTGCCCTAAGAAAGGTACGTCTCATGCACTAGTAGTCAAAACATGTTTGGCTGCCTGTTCCATCACTTCGTGGATAATGGATTCGGGCTCCACTGATCATGTTTGTTATGACTCGCAGGGGTTCCAAGTAACCAAGGTCCTTAGTGCAGATGAGATTACAATAAGCTGGGGCGACTATTCCAGGCTGAAGGCTGTTGCAGTAGGAGTCGTGCAGCTAAAAGTTAATGATAGGATTTTAGTTCTTAATAATGTATTATTGGTACCCGATTTTAGAATGAATTTGATTTCAGTTTTTAAATTGCGTCGTGATGAATATTCAGTTTCTTTTGAAGATAATGCAGTTATTAAAAGAAACGGTGAATATGTTTGCACGAGTACTTATAATGAAGGACTTTATATCATTAATGCTGCACCAGCTCCCACTACGCCATAAATGGCCTTCGGCAACCACATAACTGTGTTACCTTAGACCCAATTTTCTGTTGTCACAGACCCAAAATGGGCAAAGGTAACATTTCAGCTAAGTTGCTCTGTGAGCAGTAGCCTTTGGACTCAAAGGCAACATGTGGATCATCCTAAGCTAACATAGAATTATTTGTTACCTAAACACTCTACAGCAACATCCTAAGGACTCTCCCGCAACATCATATTCGTGTTGCAATAGACTTTATAATTTTGTAAAATATATAGCCAATTTAGTGGGTTCCATATGTGGGGCCCATTTTGTGGGTCCCACAGGCCGAGCTCACCGATGGGACCCACTTGATAGGGTCCGTTGGTGGGGCCCTTATGTGGGACCCACTTTTCTTGGGCCTGTTAGTGGGGCCATAAATGTGCAACAATTTTTAGTCTATTGCAACACCTATATTACCAATGGCAACACATTAAGTGTTACAGGTGTTACCAATGAAAGATATTTGCAACATATATATATATATATATATAGTATCTAAGGTGACAACTCCATTTTAACAAAATAAAAATGTAAATTTTATATTTAGCATTTCCCATTAAAAAATCCAACAAACCAATTAAGAAAAACCAACTACATAAACCAACTACATAATCCCATCATAAAAAAATAACTATATCTAATCACAAAACCAACCAACTAAATCACCAAATACATATATACAAGTACTAGAAGAAAATAACTTGGTCATTTTTAACCAATTACATTATTGGATGTCTAAGCTTGATATACAAATAGACTCTAAGAAACTATTATGCGGAACATTTATTCAATTAGCCAAGGATTAGCCAATTTGTTTGAGTTGGTGTCCATTCACAAACTTCACCTTCTTTGAACGAGAGAGCTGCAGAATGAAACAAGAAAGAAGAGCCAATAATTAGCGATGGTTACTAAGCTTCCAAATAGGCAGCCTGTTAACAACTATCAGAAAAATAAGGTCTACAAACTAGTTGTTCTAAAGAAATAATTTGCCAAGTTTATTTATCTTGACCGAATTTGAAGGATCATTTTTCGAATTCTGATACTTTTCAAGAATAAACTAAAGTATATAAAAGAACACCTACCTCCCTATTTCTCTAGGTTTAAAATCCAAGCACACTACTCTTCATTCGGCTTTCCAAGGAAAGCTTCAGAATATTTTTTAAGATCGACTGGGTACTCTTACCTTCTTTGTGTTGTTTGTGCTATCTTTCACTTTGAGAGGATTTGACCAGAGTGGCTGCACCGTTAAGGAGTCAAAAGTTAATATCAATGAAGTTCCTCGAATAGTAGTTGGTCTCTTTAACTTACCATCAGAATTTCTTCGTGATTTCTCTTGTTGGAAAAGGAAAGCTCTTTCCTAAATATACCTTCCATATTTTAAGAAGAAGCACCTATATCTTGTCAATTAATTTATTTCCAGCCACTTGCCAAAAGAAACTATAAGATATGCATGACAGTATAACATAGAAGCCATGATATGTCCAAATATTTTGCTCTTTCATGTTAGGGGTGGGTGATGGTTTATCTATAACGAGTAATGCTTGTCACTACACTGCGGTGAGAGGCTAGCGAGAATTGCTCGAAGACGATCGGGTCTTTACGGATGGGGATTAGACTTCAATCCGGCCTTTTCGATAAAAGAAACAACAAAAAGAAATTTAGCTCGAGACTTATCAAGTAGCCAGTACTTCTAAACTATCCGATCAATGACCGCCAAGAGATATAAAGGATAGTAGTTGAAAGCTTCACTAAATGATCGGTATGTATGGATAAAAGACTAAAGAAAAATTATTTAGCGTATATAAAATTAAATGGAAAGGAGGAAGTATGGTACGAAAAAATTAATTTATATCTCAACCGCTAGCAAGAAATTTCAATCAATATCTCGATCGATCGAGCTACCATACTTCTTCGTGAAGCGAGATTCTCTCATCATATCCAATTGCGGTAAGCTTGCACGCCAATACTTTGCGAGGGATCAGACATTTTCACAATCAAAATAAAAAGTAAATTATTTGAATCATTAAGCATAGTGGTACTGACCAATCTAAATCCAAAGAAAAGCTGACGGCGAGATAACCCTTCGAACTCATAAGATTGAAGCCCAAAAGTTAAAAAACAAGCATACATTTTTGACACTTTAATGATTAAAACAGACATGCCTAAGAAACTCTTAACAACTTCAATGCAAGGCAGCAACAAATAGTAAAGAAGCTCCATGCAAAGAGAAATGAATTTCATTAAAAATAAACGGTCTAATTTCCGCAATACAGAAAAACTAGATCGTGATCATGGTTACTCACCATAAAGAAAGAGCAGCAATGGAGCAAAGACAACGTACTGTATCTATTGGGATTCGAGGAACTTCATTGATATTAAAACCAAAGATATCAAATAATTTTTTTTGGAAATACAGATCATGACAAAAATCGCAAACCATTTTGCAAAACGAGCCCCTTGCTTATAACATTCGGCAGATCTAGAAGCCAGTCCATCTAATCCCTGGCACCAAGATTCGTTGTTCGACCCAGGTAGTAGAACCAAACCCTGTCAAAACAGAAACGAAAAGGAAAAAAGGCAAAAAAACAAAAAGAAGAGAATAAATTAGACGACCATCATACGACTGTTTTATACACCGAAATTTCCAATACCGTATCAGTATGAATTTTTCTATACCAAAATTTTCAATCCAGTATACGGTATAGGTAAAAGGTTCCGATATGATACAATATGCCATCCTTAAGTCAACGCCGAAACTTGGCAGGCGTCGCAAGTGCTTTACAAATGTCCTACTGGAACGATAATCCGTCCAAACGCTGAGAAGAGATGATAATTTATCTTGATGAATGACAATTCATGCTGAGAAGAGACGATAATTTATCTTGATGGAAGGGACAATTCAAACCTACATACGCTTAGGTTCTAGATGCAAGTAGTGATCAACCAAAGAACCGAAACCATCTCCTATAATCCACTCAACAATATCTTTTTTTCTCCAACACCAGCACGTCAATTAAAAAAACATGCAAGCAAATAACAACATCATAAAGAGATGAAACTCAAAATGCAGAATAGTATATATCACTACGGTCCCCCACAATTTGTTTAGAGAACAAAATTCGAATCCAAATAAAAACAAAACTCTCTACCACGATAGACTAGATAATGTAAATTTGTAAATAATAGATCGACGACAAAGATTTGTGATCTTTTCCTAGTCAAAGAGACCGAATCCCATGTCATCATCAAATTCCTCCTTTTCTTCCACTTTCTCTTCTTTCTTTGTCTCGGCCGCAGCAGAGGGCCGCACCACCACCGGCATCACTGCCGGTGCAGAACAAGAATCGCACCACCACCAGCAGGGACTAAGCCGCTTTTCTCCCGGAGGCAATCAACCTTGTTATATCCTTGCCCTTGACTTGAGACAGCAACAACTAGATTCTGTCCTCATCAGCCTCAACCCCAACTAGAAAATAATAATAAACAAATAAAAAAAGAGGTAAGCAAATACAAGAAGAAGTATAAAGTTGAGAAGCTCACATAATGAAGCGAGTGGCCATAATTTAATTTGTTCCCAACCATATACAAGAAGAAGTATAAAGTTGAGAAGCTCACATCTGGAAAAACCAATTGAGATACTTGCATATAGAAGATCAATCGATATCCCATCAAATTTGAATTTCATAACAGGGACATGAGCATCATGTACTGGTTGGAATTCTGTAACATCTTCTGTCTCAGCTAAAATGTTATGCAGTAGATAAAAGAAGTCTTCCTGGTGGCACCATAATTTAACTAGTCTAAAATACAAGGAGCATATACAAAATGGAAACATCAAGTCGTAAAGTACCTCCCGATTAACATATGACGGCCCAATACACAAAGTATCAATGTCATCTCCAGGACCATGTACCTGCCAAAACAAACCACAGGTTACAATCAAAATTCACAAGCTATAATACTTACACTAACAACCATTATATGATAGTAAAAGTACAGTGAAAAACAGGCAACATGTTGAGAAAACTAAGACAGTGAAATATACAAGTCTTATGAAAAAGTTAAGATGTTAAGTAATTCGTGTGGAGAAAACACTATAACCACATATGTTCGACAAGCAAATACACAGATGCATGGTACCATAATACTGATAAAAACATCTTACTACTTTTGGCACCGAAGTTGAGGTACAAAGCCTTCAAAAGTTCCAGTGGACAACATCAGATTAATATTGCATATATTTCTCATAATCAATAAAAAGCCATAAAATCTGTACAATACAAAGTATTCGATGTGATCTTAATCAATATGAAACTCAATTTCGATTTCCAAGTTGAACTCTGAAAAGAAAATGTAACTGGAAATGAAGAAAACATCAACGCATATGTATAATATCCTTACTCCGAGTCTGTAGGAACCAAAAGTAAAAATAACGGCGTTGGCATCTTCCACCAAAACCTAAATCCTGCATAAAGCTCAATCACATAAGAATGCCGATATAAAATTAGCAATCACGATTTAAAAATAGAAACAAAAATAGAAAATATCGATAAAAAATAAGAGGCCAACCTTCTCCAAAGCCCTATTTCTCTGAATATCCATGTAACACCCCCAAATCCTATTGGGTTATTACAGTGCCGTGGACCCCACGCCAGGAGATCCACCAGGCGAACATGACTAAAATACATTAAATTAAACAACAAGGGAAAATCATAGTCCCTACCATGATATCCGACACAATATTCCGATAAGGAATTTCAACGACAAAAGTGGCCTACATGGCCAAAATGAAATACAACAAAGATCCACGAACATCCATCGGTAATACAACACGACAACAACTGACAAGACTAGAGTACACTCCAACTGACTGACCAACAATGAACAACTCGGACTAGTATCGCTCGTATGCCTCGTCGCCATCGTCATGCCCCTGTGCCTCAACTCTCTCCTCGCAAGCACCTAAAACATGAAAACATGTTCCGCCCACTGGTCGATCATCCAGATAATGAACATCAAATACATGTATAATATGATATGCATCCAAAGGCAGAATGAAACGGTATAATGATGATAATAATACGAGATGCTCACAAACCAAGGTAAGAACCGAGCATTCGTGAAATACTATGCCCACGACATACTATTAATACCTGCTCGGTGTTAGAACATAAGTGCCCAACGGCGAATCATAATCACGAATACCACAATGAATTACACGACATGAACCAAACCGAGCAGGATTAAATATGAATCACAATGCCCGGAGGCTCCAATGAAATTAACAAGACAATCACAAGGCCTAAAACAGTAAACTCACAAATATCACAATCACATGAAGCCAAACTCAAGTCAAGTATTGATTAGGCCGGCCACGGCATGAAAGCCGTATCACAATTAGGGCCGAAGCCACGGCATGAAAGCCGTATCACAATTAGGGCCGAAGCTACGGCATGAAAGCCGTATCACAATTAGGGCCGAAGCCACGGCATGAAAGCCGTATCACAATTAGGGCCGAAGCCACGGCATGAAAGCCATATCACAATTAGGGCCGAAGCCACGGCATGAAAGCCGTATCACAATTAGGGCCGAAGCCACGGCATGAAAGCCGTATCACAATTAGGGCCGAAGCCACGGCATGAAAGCCGTATCACAATTAGGGATGGTATCTTTGTCTTGAGTCGGCCGGACCATCCTCGACAATCCCAACTCAACACCTCGATTGCCTTAGAACGGCTAACCGATGACAATGATGCAACGGATGATTCCATGAATGCTTGAGCGCTTCGATTTCCTTATAATGGCTAATCGATATGAACGATATGATGAATGATTGAATACCTCGATTGCCTTAGAACGGTCAATCGATACAATGATATAGTGAATGATTGAATATTTCGATTTGTCTGCGAACGGCAATTCGATAACAATGATATGAAGGATGCCTCGGTACCTTTAATCGGTTACCGATTTAGCGAAGGTGAGAAATGAATAAGCCAATGCCTTTAATCGGCGTGTACAGTTTTAATGACAATCCAAAAAGGAATAACAATAAATATTTGGCAAAATTGCCGAAAGGTATCGTATCGAACGATCTCTTAATATCAATGAATTCATGAAGAGACTAAGTTTCGGAATGATACAACACATTTATACACATATATGATGACATTAATCTCATTGACTATGTTGTTGCCCAAAATATTTATCCGAAGATTAATACTGCTGGAGGACGGACAACAAACAACAATTGCGGGAGCACTTCCGAGAGAAGATAAATAATACAAGATTTGCCGGGTTTGTTAGGCCCGGGCTTGAATGCTCTCGCGAGATATTATTAATACAAATATTCGTGGATACAAGTATTAATGAGAGAGATCTAAATACAATGAGTGTAAAAAGACTCTGTTAATCCGGCTCTTGAGCGAAGCTTGGTGTTCTTCGTCCCCGCCGATAATCTGCTGGATGAGATAGGCCGGTAGAAGTAAGACCGAATGATAGCTGTTGCCAAGAGTTGGATGTTAGCCAAGTATGAGTATTCGCTTCTGTGTTGCGTGAAATCCGAAGGAAGTTGAAGAAGTGTCCAAGTGCAGGGTGCCTTGCTTATATAGGGGCAGCCGGGTCCTGTCCTGTAGTGGCCGATCGTCACGGCTAATATAATAAGGTGCCGATCGCCCGCCGGCCAATATAATAATGTGCCGATCTCCTGGGCTGTCGGGCTAAAGTCCAAGTAAGATGCTGGATGTCGGGCTAAAGTCCAAGGAAGAGGCTGGCACAGCTGGGCGGTCCAATAAGAAGCCATCACGTGTCCGGAGTCAGTCAACATGCGGCCCTACTGACAAACTTTCGGCGGCTTGTCGGCTGGTGGAGAGAATCTGCCAGACTGTGGTCAATGGCCCGAGATTCGCGGATCTTGTCTCGGTCCTTGCACGTAGTGTCAGTCTTGAGGCTCGGTCTTCGCCGACTGGATGGCCATCGGTGGAGATCGATATGAGGCGCTCGTCTCTAGCTGATCATCCGAGGTCGTCATCGGCCAGTGGATGGAGGTCGCCAATGATCGGTCACCAAGTGTAGGTCGCCAGGTGCCGAGAGACGGTCGGTCTCCAAGGGTAGGTCGGCAAGTGCCGAAGGATGGTCGTCCGGTTGTCGATCGCCAAGGGTCGGTTGCCGAGTACCAAGAGATGATCGTCCATTAGTAGACCGCCAGGAGTCGGTCGCTGAGTATCGAGAGGCGATCGTATCTGAGGTTGATCGCTCGATACCGGGACTTGTCCTGGGACCTTCGGTTGGTCGATGCAGCTTGTCCGCTGGCCGAGGCCTTGCCGCTGTGTCGCCGATCGGCAGATCCGCCTTGGCCGCTAGGCAAGAACTCGGCCGCCGATCCTCCTAGTAGGTCGCCCGTCGGAAGGTGTTAATTCTTGACACAACAATTGCCCCGACTTGCTCCTATGTTGAAGACATGGGGCGAGGTGGTTCTTCCGGCGATCGTGTCCGGATGAGGACGGCGATCTGAGCCGACTTAGGACTCGGACTTGGGCTATCACGGTCGATTCGCTAGCTATCTTTCGGTCTTGTACCTGCAAAAACAACATTGGCCGATCCCCATGGAAACTTGGTGGTTTCGCTTTGTTTGAGGAATCGTGCACGCCGCGGAGATCGATGGACCGACTCCATGACCGTGTCTTGGTGCGCGAAGACAATGAGTGTCTCGTGACTCACTTTATTATGAGGGTCCTCTGTTAGCCGCGCCGCCTCGTATTCAAATGAAGGGCGTGCGGTCTCGGTCTAGAGGAGTCCTTGCGCGGGCGGCTCGGATGAATCAACTCTACGCCCGCAGCCTTGTTATCTGCTTCCACCTCGGCCACCATGGAGATGGCCGACCTCGACGGTGCACGTTGAGACGGGGTTGTGGCATGTGTCCACCGATTAATGTTGGAGAGCCCTTAGACTACGCCGGCCTCGTATTTAAACGAAGGGCGGGCGATCTCGGCCGAAAGGGACCTTGCATGGCCGGCGCCTGTTCCATCGATTGCCGTGATCATGGCTTTATGATATGCGGTGGAGGCGATCTTATGCCTTAGTCCGTCATGTTATGTGGCCGGATCAGATGGCGATCGTGTCCACCGGGTTGATGATGATGTTGCGATCGGCCAAGATCGGCGATCGTTGCCGCGGCCGATCGCTTTATTCGTGGGTCGATATTGGCGATCGGGCGGCGGCTAGTCCGTCATTTAAAATGGACTGTAGGCGGGGATCGAGTCCTCCGGTCCAGCTGGGTAGTAGCGATCGGGCTGGTAGACTGGAGGTCGTCGTACGGGCGCCGATCGATCTACTCCTAGGCTGAGAAGAAGCTTTTGCCTGGACAGGAAATCTGCGGCTCTAGCCCGGAAGGCTACGTAGGTCGTCGGTAGGGTCTTCGTGAGATGCCTGAACATAGGCGAGAAGCCCTGGAAACCTCCTAGGACCGCGTAGAGGGCGGTCTCATCGCTTACGGGCTCGCCGTTGAGGATGATCACGTCAACCCGGTCGATGTAGTCCGAGTCGGACTCTTCTTGTCCTTGCCTGATCCGCCACATGCGATGGGGACCTTCTGGCCGAGCGGCCCTGGTGGCGAAGTATTCCGTGAAGACGTGCGCCAGCTCGTTAAAGGAGCCAATGGACCGAGGTGGCAATGAGGTGTACCACCGGTGGGCGAGGTCGTCCAGTGTCAGAGGGAACATTCGGCACCGGGTCGCGTCCGATGCCCCACACCCGGTCATGTAGATGTTGAACTTGTGCAGGTGTGCTTGGGGGTCCGATCGCCCCTGGTACACGGGTGTCTGAGGAGGGGCGATCTTGTGCTGCACCGGGGCGAGCTCGATGTCGATCGCGAGCGGCTCGCTTGGCGCGGCGATCGTCTTCACGGCACCTGCCCCGGATTGCAGGAGCGCCTTCACGTCCTCGATCTGACGTTGCATTGCGGCAATCTCCGCGGCTCGGCTGCTTGCGGATCGGCTTTGGGAGCGGGGGCCGAGGCGATCGTGTACCGACCTCCGGACCCCGCTGCTGCCGACCTCGGGAATCTGGCGAGCGGGAGCCAGGCGGCTGGATCGCCTTGTGGGAGCCGGGTAGGCCGAGCTCCTGGTGACGGACACCAACTCCGCTGCCTCGTAGCCGGGCCGATCGCCTGGCCGCTGTCGGGTCACCGCCTGTGCGATCAAGACAGAGGTGCCCCTGGCCGCCGAGCGCCTCTTCTTGCGGGCGAGCCTCCTGGCGCCGCTCGGCGCAGTGCCTTGAGCTTCCGCTTGATCTTCCGACGGAGACCGAGGGGGTGATAGCCGGAGGCGCGTCGAGAGCACTCCGTCGCTCCCGAAGGACGGCTATGGCCTCTTCGATCTGCTCATTGGTTCGAACCGATCGAGCGAGAGGCTCGGGCCGCCTTCCCGGGACGGGGTCGAGCGTCTCGACGGGCGGCGGCTACCTTCCACCATCGGGCCGCGGCTGACCGGGACGGAACAGGTCCAGCCGGCCGGGCCGGGCCGGCTTTCTTAGACGCGGAGGCGGAAGACATGTTTTCTGAAGGATTTCTTTGAAGTGCAGTAAGTGTCACTTCAAGTATCTGCCCCGAGAACAGTGAGTGTTCTTCGGGACGGTAGGTATAAAAAATCGAGGGTTGGATGGCCCTCCTTCTAGCGCCAATTGTTGTTGCCCAAAATATTTATCCGAAGATTAATACTGCTGGAGGACGGACAACAAACAACAATTGCGGGAGCACTTCCGAGAGAAGATAAATAATACAAGATTTGCCGGGTTTGTTAGGCCCGGGCTTGAATGCTCTCGCGAGATATTATTAATACAAATATTCGTGGATACAAGTATTAATGAGAGAGATCTAAATACAATGAGTGTAAAAAGACTCTGTTAATCCGGCTCTTGAGCGAAGCTTGGTGTTCTTCGTCCCCGCCGATAATCTGCTGGATGAGATAGGCCGGGAGAAGTAAGACCGAATGATAGCTGTTGCCAAGAGTTGGATGTTAGCCAAGTATGAGTATTCGCTTCTGTGTTGCGTGAAATCCGAAGGAAGTTGAAGAAGTGTCCAAGTGCAGGGTGCCTTGCTTATATAGGGGCAGCCGGGTCCTGTCCTGTAGTGGCCGATCGCCTGCCGGCTAATATAATAAGGTGCCGATCGCCCGCCGGCCAATATAATAATGTGCCGATCTCCTGGGCTGTCGGGCTAAAGTCCAAGTAAGATGCTGGATGTCGGGCTAAAGTCCAAGGAAGAGGCTGGCACAGCTGGGCGGTCCAATAAGAAGCCATCACGTGTCCGGAGTCAGTCAACATGCGGCCCTACTGACAAACTTTCGGCGGCTTGTCGGCTGGTGGAGAGAATCTGCCAGACTGTGGTCAATGGACCGAGATTCGCGGATCTTGTCTCGGTCCTTGCACGTGGTGTCAGTCTTGAGGCTCGGTCTTCGCCGACTGGATGGCCATCGGTGGAGATCGATATGAGGCGCTCGTCTCTAGCTGATCATCCGAGGTCGTCATCGGCCAGTGGATGGAGGTCGCCAATGATCGGTCACCAAGTGTAGGTCGCCAGGTGCCGAGAGACGGTCGGTCTCCAAGGGTAGGTCGGCAAGTGCCGAAGGATGGTCGTCCGGTTGTCGATCGCCAAGGGTCGGTTGCCGAGTACCGAGAGATGATCGTCCATTAGTAGACCGCCAGGAGTCGGTCGCTGAGTATCGAGAGGCGATCGTATCTGAGGTTGATCGCTCGATACCGGGACTTGTCCTGGGACCTTCGGTTGGTCGATGCAGCTTGTCCGCTGGGCTGAGGCTCGGTCGCCAGGTCGCTGATCGGCAAATCCGCCTTGGCCGCTCGGCAGTAACTCGGTCGCCAGTCCTCCTAGTAGGTCGCCTGTCGGAAGGTGTTAATTCTTGACACAACAGACTAGTACAAGTATAAAACTTGCCTCAAACCGAAGGCGAGAAGGTACTTCCACGATCAACGTCCTTAATGAAATTATCGGCCGCTCGAACAACCTTGAACAACATAAATACCAACAATTCTCTTAATACACGAATCAAGCATGATCACAACCAACTCAAAAGTCGATACAACAATACCCGAAACTCATTGGGGCATTAAAACAAACGCGTTGTAAACAATCTCCAATTGTTTACAACCAAAACTCAATTACATCCGAAACCAACTTCCAATGAATGATTCAAACCCACAAAACCCCATGAATACTATCAATAATCCAAAATGAATATCCGAAAACGTGATTATAACGACAATTAATCGAAAACCCCCAATTTCAACTCGATATTCAAAGTGTTCTTGAATAATCCCTCAATAATCCAATGAATCCTTATATAAACTCATAATCATATACATGTCCCTTCATATAACATGATTATAACGTCCAAAACATCATATCACAACATAGAATCGACATCCAAGGTGTTGAAGAATATTACCTTTGAAGATCCAAGTACTTTAATCCGAAGAACACGCGTTAAATTGATTATCCGGGCTTCACGATCGAAAGGAGATGAAGAAAATCAAACACCCAAATGATTTGTGAAGGAAAAACCTTCCCTCAAGCTTACTCTCTCGGTTGAAGGTGAAGAAAAGGGGAAAAATGGCTGAAATGCTGAAAAAAAACGAATTTAAGGGAGTTGACTGCCTGCCGGACACGGCCCGTGCCGATCGGCACGGTCGTGTCGCACAGCTGGCCGACAGTTGGCCGACAGGGACTCGACCGTGTCCTGCATGACACGGTCGCGGCGCGGAGGGCCTCCCGACAGTGACCCGTCCGACAGCGACTCGGCATGACTCGACCGTGCCAGACGACACGGTCGGGCGTGTCAGCGATGCTCGCTTATCCGGAAGGGTTCGACTGCCGCGCTGCACGACACGGCCGGGTCCTGAGGCGAACACTTCGGCACTTTCCGACGAGTACGGCACGGCCGTGTCGGACGACACGGCCGAGTTCGTTCGGCGTGATCGCCAAAACCGAAAAATGAGCGGTTGAGCTAAAACGACCATAACTCTCTCGTCCGGACTCCGATTGACTCACCGTTCGAACCATTGGAAAGCTAACTCGATGCTCTATAATATTGCAAAGATTTAGAATTTTTGGAGTTACCAAAAATTAATGGTGATCTAACAAAGTCGAACTCATATGAGGAAAGTTGAAACAATGAACAATAACGATACACAACTCGAAGTTTTTCCGAACGGTGAACACGGTGAATGAATATGATTGATAAATGATTATAAATGAGTGAAAATCCACTGAGTGACAATCACCGAATGAAATTACTGAATGATAATGACTGAATTACAACCGGGTATTACATACACCCCCCTTTAAAAGAGTTTCGTCCCCGAAACTAAGGGTCAAACAACTCGGGATAATTCTCCCGCATACTATCCTCGGTTTCCCATGTAGCCTCTTCGACTCCGTGTCTAGACCACTGAATCTTGACCAAAGGAATCGACTTATTCCTCAACTGTTTGATTCGCCGCTCCAACACTCGTACAGGACGCTCCTCGTACGAATGATCATCCGCGATCTCGATTTTGTCGAACTGAAGTATGTGACTCGGGTCGGCAACATACTTCCGCAACTGAGAGACGTGAAACACATTATGAATTCGGCTCAATGCCGGAGGCAAAGCCAATCGATAAGCTAACTCGCCTACTCGATCCAAAATTTCAAACGGTCCAATGAATCTCGGACTCAACTTCCCCCGTCTTCCGAAACGGAAAATACCTCGACTTGGTACCTCAACGATTAGAGGTATATCCGACGATGAACTCGCCGCTAACTATGATCCCAGAAGGTCACGAGAATGAAAGTGACTAAAATGAATGATGAATGATAATTGACTATAAATCCGACCAGGATTAAGAATGGCTCACCAAGGTGAATTAATAACGTCATGAGTGATAGTTCAAGTGAAATTATTGGAACCGTTGTTCCTCGTGAATTAAATGATTAATTTCATGATGACAAGTCTCAACATGATTGATATATGATGAATGACTTAAGTGAATGAATGAACGACAATGAAATGAATGATTATCCTATTACCGAACAAGAATTAACTTGCTCAAAACCGATGATGGATGTCATATTGTATCACAGTTAAAGTAAACAACAATAACTCGTAAATGCGAGATGAAGATGCTCTTCCAAAGACGAAGACGACTAGAAAACGATCCCTTGGACGCCGGAGTCCGATGTTCCTCCGATGCCTCTTTAAATACCGAGGCAGGAAAGTCACGTGATAATTACAGATCTCGTATGAAGATCGCATTATGATTATGAGACGGAATGATAACAATGAGCATACACGCTCTAACACAATGAATGCATTAATAATGCGTAAAATGATCGTCCACATGACACCGGAATATGATGAGATCGCATGAAAGATCAAATGAGGTAACATGATTACCTGATGAAATTCCTGAAATGATTACCTTGAACAAGTTAACAAGGTTGAAAATTCAATCCACAAGATCAACAACTGAACAATGAGATGGACTGGATGATTAATGAATTGACTGAGCAATGAGTGAGTGATGAATGAACTAACTAAGCAATGAGATTGAATAAGTGATTAATGATTAACTGAGTAATGAGATAGACTGAGTGAAGAATGAATTAATTGAGTAATGAGATTGACTGAGTGATGAATGAATTAATTGAGCAATGAGATTGACTGGGTGATGAATGAATTAACTGAATAATGAGATTGAGTGAGTACTGAATGAATTACTTGAGTAATGAGATTGACTGAGTGGTGAATGAATTAATCGAGCGATGAGATTAACTGAGTGATTAATGAATTAACTGAACAATGAGATTGACTAAGTGATGAAGGAATTAACTGAGTGATGAATGAATTAATTGAGTGATGAATGAATTAACTGAGTGATGAATGAATTAACCGAGTGATGAATGAATTATCTGAGTAATGATATTGACTGAGTGATGAACGAATTAACTGAGTGATGAATGATATTGACTGAGTGATGAATGAATTAATTGAACGATGAGATTAACAGAGTGATGAATGAATTAACATGATCTACTATATCAAATTGGTGATTGAGGATTATTAACTGGTGAATGAGTTGATCCTTAGCACTTACACAGGTCACACGTGCTCCAAAACAATTAGTCAGGAATCAATCGTAACACTAATATCACATATATGTTTCAACAAACATGAAAAATTAATAACATGATGAATATATGAACACAAAGAGAATCGAGTCCTTACACAGGTCATACGAAGCTTCGAGGTCTCGCGATACTAGTCTTCACTGACGACGACTCGATGAATGAATGACTCGTGGCAAATGCACTAATATTACGACTCACAAAACTGATCGACTAGATTGTCATAACCTCGACAATCCCACTACTACCACGACGGTAGGACCACATAACTCACATCTCAGGTATTACACAACCCAAGTCTCGATACCATTTCGTAACACCCCAAATCCTATCAAGTTATTACGGTGCCGTGGACCCCACGCCAGAGATCCACCAAAGTAACATGACTAAAATACATTAAATTAAACAACAAGGGAAAATCATAGTCCCTACCATGATATCCGACACAATATTCCGATAAGGAATTTCAACGACAAAAGTGGCCTACATGGCCAAAATGAAATACAACAAAGATCCACGAACATCCTGTCTGTAATACAACACGACAACAATCGACAAGACCGGAGTACACTCCAACCGATCGACCAACAATGAACAACTCGGACTAGTATCGCTCGTATGCCTCGTCGCCATCGTCATGCCCCCGTGCCTCAACTCTCTCCTCGCAAGCACCTAAAACATGAAAACATGTTCCGCCCACGGGTCGGCCATCCGTATAATGAACATCAAATACATGTATAACATGATATGCATCCAAAGGCGTAATGAAACGGTATAATGATGATAATAATACGAGATGCTCACAAACCAAGGTAAGAACCGAGCATTCGTGAAATACTATGCCCACGGCATACTATTAATACCTATTCGACAAAGTTAGAACATAAGTGCCCAACGGCGAATCATAATCATGAATACCACAATGAATTACACGACATGAACCAAACCGTAACAGATTAAATATGAATCACAATGCCCGAGGCTCCAATGAAATTAACAAGACAATCACAAGGCCTAAAAACAAAATCACAAATATCACAATCACATGAAGCCGAAACATTCAAGTCAGTATTGATTAGGGCAAGCCACGGCATGAAAGCCGTATCATAATTAGGGCGGGCCACGGCATGAAAGCCGTATCACAATTAGGGTCAAGCCACGGCATGAAAGCCGTATCACAATTAGGGGTCGGCCACGGCATGAAAGCCGTATCACAATTAGGGCCGGCCACCGCATGAAAGCCGTATCACAATTAGGGCCACGGCATGAAAGCCATATCACAATTAGGGCCGGGCCATGGCATGAAAGCCGTATCACAATTAGGGGTCAAGCCACGGCATGAAAGCCGTATCACAATTAGGGATGGTATCTCAGATTGAGTCGGCCAAAGACCATCCTCGGCACCCCAACTCAACACCTCGATTGCCTTAGAACGGCTAACCGATGACAATGATGCAATGGATGATTCCATGAATGCTTGAGCGCTTGATTTCCTTATAATGGCTAATCGATATGAACGATATGATGAATGATTGAATACCTCGATTGCCTTAGAACGGTCAATCGATACAATGATATAGTGAATGATTGAATATTTCGATTTGTCTGCGAACGACAATTCGATAACAATGATATGAAGGATGCCTCGGTACCTTTAATCGGTTACCGGCGAAGGTGAGAAATGAATAAGCCAATGCCTTTAATCGGCGTACGCTTTTAATGACAATCCAAAAAGGAATAACAATAAATATTTGGCAAAATTGCCGAAAGGTATCGTATCGAACGATCTCTTAATATCAATGAATTCATGAAGAGACTAAGTCTCGGAATGATACAACACATTTATACACATATATGATGACATTAATCTCATTGACTAGTACAAGTATAAAACTTGCCTCAAACCGAAGGCGAGAAGGTACTTCCACGATCAACGCCCCAATGAAATTATCGCCGCTCGAACAACCTTGAACAACATAAATACCAACAATTCTCTTAATACACGAATCAAGCATGATCACAACCAACTCAAAAGTCGATACAACAATACCCGAAACTCATTGGGGCATTAAAACAAACGCGTTGTAAACAATCTCCAATTGTTTACAACCAAAACTCAATTACATCCGAAACCAACTTCCAATGAATGATTCAAACCCACAAAACCCCATGAATACTATCAATAATCCAAAATGAATATCCGAAAACGTGATTATAACGACAATTAATCGAAAACCCCCAATTTCAACTCGATATTCAAAGTGTTCTTGAATAATCCCTCAATAATCCAATGAATCCTTATATAAACTCATAATCATATACATGTCCCTTCATATAACATGATTATAACGTCCAAAACATCATATCACAACATAGAATCGACATCCAAGGTGTTGAAGAATATTACCTTTGAAGATCCAAGTACTTTAATCCAAGAACACGCGTTAAATTGATTATCCTAAGCTTCACGATCGAAAGGAGATGAAGAAAATCAAACACCCAAATGATTTGTGAAGGAAAACCTTCCTCAAGCTTACTCTCTCGGTTGAAGGTGAAGAAAAGGGGAAAATGGTGAAATGTCAAAAAACGAATTTAAGGGAGTTGATCGCTGCCGACACGGCCCGTGCCGATCGGCACGGCCGTGTCACACACCTGGCCGACGCTGGCCGACAGGACTCGACCGTGTCCCGCATGACACGGTCGCGCGCGGAGGGCCTCCCGACGATGACCCGTCCGACAATGACTCGATGACTCGACCGTGCTGCACGACACGGCCGGGCGTGTCAGCGATCGCTCGGCTTATCCGGAAGGGTTCGACTTCCGCGCTGCAGCGACACGGTCGGGTCCTCGAGGCGCACACTTCGCACTTTCCGGACGAGTACGGCACGGGCCGTGTCGGACGACACGGCCGAGTTCGTTCGGCGTTGATCGCCAAAATCAAAATGAGCGGTTGAGCTAAACGACCATAACTCTCTCGTCCGACTCCGATTGACTCACCGTTCGAACCATTGGAAAGCTAACTCGATGCTCTATAATATTGCAAAGATTTAGAATTTTTGGAGTTACCAAAAATTAATGGTGATCTAACAAAGTCGAACTCATATGAGGAAAGTTGAAACAATGAACAATAACGATACACAACTCGAAGTTTTTCCGAACGGTGAAAACGGTGAATGAATATGATTGATGAATGATTATAAATGAGTGAAAATCCACTGAGTGACAATCACCGAATGAAATTACTGAATGATAATGACTGAATTACAACCGGGTATTACATACACCCCCCCTTAAAAGAGTTTCGTCCCCGAAACTAAGGGTCAAACAATTCGGGATAATTCTCCCGCATACTATCCTCGGTTTCCCATGTAGCCTCTTCGACTCCGTGTCTAGACCACTGAATCTTGACCAAAGGAATCGACTTATTCCTCAACTGTTTGATTCGCCGCTCCAACACTCGTACAGGACGCTCCTCATACGAATGATCATCCGCGATCTCGATTGGCCGAATCAAGTATGTGACTCGGTCGGCAACATACTTCCGCAATCGAGAGACGTGAAACACATTATGAATTCGCTCAATGCCGGAGGCAAAGCCAATCGATAAGCTAACTCGCCTACTCGATCCAAAATTTCAAACGGTCCAATGAATCTCGGACTCAACTTCCCCGTCTTCCGAAACGGAAAATACCTCGACTTTGTAACTAAACGATTATAGGTATATCCGACGATGCACTCGCCGCTCACGATGAGACAATACGGTCACGAGAATGAAATTGACTCAAAAGAAAGAAGAATGATAATTGACTATAAATCCGAACAGCATTAAGAATGGCTCACCAAGGTGAATTAATAACGTCATGAGTGATAGTTCAAGTGAAATTATTGGAACCGTTGTTCCTCGTGAATTAAATGATTAATTTCATGATGACAAGTCTCAACATGATTGATATATGATGAATGACTTAAGTGAATGAATGAACGACAATGAAATGAATGATTATCCTATTACCGAACAAGAATTAACTTGCTCAAACCGATGATGGATGTCATATTGTATCACGCTTAAAGTAAACAATAATCGAACTCGCTGCCCGAGATGAAGATGCTCTTCCAAAGACGAAGACGACTAGAAAATGATCCTTGGACGCCGGAGTCCGATGTTCCTCCGATGCCTCTTTCCATACCGAGGCAGAAAGTCACGTGATAATTACAGATCTCGTATGAAGATCGCATTATGATTATGAGACGGAATGATAACAATGAGCATACACGCTCTAACACAATGAATGCATTAATAATGCGTAAAATGATCGTCCACATGACACCGAATATGATGAGATCGCATGAAAGATCAAATGAGGTAACATGATTACCTCGATGAAATTCTGAAATGATTACCTTGAACAAGTTAACAAGGTTGAAAATTCAATCCACAAGATCAACAACCAACAATGAGACGGATCGATGATTAATGAATCGACCGAGCAATGAGTGAGTGATGAATGAACTAACTAAGCAATGAGATTGAATAAGTGATTAATGATTAACCGAGTAATGAGATAGACCGAGTGAAGAATGAATTAATTGAGTAATGAGATTGACTGAGTGATGAATGAATTAATTGAGCAATGAGATTGACTGGGTGATGAATGAATTAACTGAATAATGAGATTGAGTGAGTACTGAATGAATTACTTGAGTAATGAGATTGACTGAGTGGTGAATGACTTAATCGAGCGATGAGATTAACTGAGTGATTAATGAATTAACTGAACAATGAGATTAACTGAGTGATGAATGAATTGACTGAACAATGAGATTGACTGAGTGATTAATGAATTAATCTGAACAATGAGATTAACTGAGTGATGAATGAATTGACTGAACAATGAGATTGACTGAGTGATTAATGAATTAATCTGAACAATGAGATTAACTGAGTGATGAATGAATTGACTGAACAAGACTGAGTGATTAATGAATTAATCTGAACAATGAGATTAACTGAGTGATGAATGAATTGACTGAACAATGAGATTGACTGAGTGATTAATGAATTAATCTGAACAATGAGATTGACTAAGTGATGAAGGAATTAACTGAGTGATGAATGAATTAATTGAGTGATGAATGAATTAACTGAGTGATGAATGATATTAACTGAGTGATGAATGAATTAACCGAGTGATGAATGAATTATCTGAGTAATGATATTGGCTGAGTGATGAACGAATTAACTGAGTGATGAATGATATTGACTGAGTGATGAATGAATTAATTGAACGATGAGATTAACAGAGTGATGAATGAATTAACATGATCGACAAGATCAAAATGGTGATTGAGGATTATTAACTGGTGAATGAGTTGATCCTTAGCACTTACACAGGTCACACGTGCTCCAAAACAATTAGTCATGAATCAATCGTAACACTAATATCACATATTTGTTTCTACAAACATGAAAAATTAATAACATGATGATTATATGAACACAAAGAGTATCGAGTCCTTACACAGGTCATACGAAGCTTCGAGGTATAGCGATTCGATTCTTCACTGACGACGACTCGATGAGTGAATGACTCGTGCGATGCACTAATATTACGACTCACAAAACCTGATCGACTAGATTGTCATAACCTGACAATCCCACTACTACCACGACGGTAGGACCACATAACTCACATCTCGTGGTATTACACAACCCAAAGCTCGATACCATTTCGTAACACCCCAAATCCTATCACAGTTATTACAAAGGTCAGGACCCCACGCCAGAGATCCACCAAAGTAACATGACTAAAATACATTAAATTAAACAACAAGGGAAAATCATAGTCCCTACCATGATATCCGACACAATATTCCGATAAGGAATTTCAACGACAAAAGTGGCCTACATGGCCAAAATGAAATACAACAAAGATTCCACGAACATCCTGTCGTAATACAACACGACAACAATCGACAAGACCGGAGTACACTCCAACCGATCGACCAACAATGAACAACTCGGACTAGTATCGCTCGTATGCCTCGCCGCCATCGTCATGCCCCCGTGCCTCAACTCTCCTCGCAAGCACCTAAAACATGAAAACATGTTCCGCCACTGGTCGGGCCATCCAGATAATGAACATCAAATACATGTATAACATGATATGCATCCAAAGGCGTAATGAAACGGTATAATGATGATAATAATACGAGATGCTCACAAACCAAGGTAAGAACCGAGCATTCGTGAAATACTATGCCCACGGCATACTATTAATACCTATTCGACAAAGTTAGAACATAAGTGCCCAACGGCGAATCATAATCACGTAATACCACAATGAATTACACGACATGAACCAAACCGTAATGTGATTAAATATGAATCACAATGCCCGGAGGCTCCAATGAAATTAACAAGACAATCACAAGGCCTAAAACAGCAAAATCACAAATATCACAATCACATGAAGCCAAATGCAAGTCGTTATTGATTAGGGCGGGCCACGCATGAAAGCCGTATCACAATTAGGGCCGGGCCACGGCATGAAAGCCGTATCACAATTAGGTCCAAGCCACGGCATGAAAGCCGTATCACAATTAGGGCGGGCCACGGCATGAAAGCCGTATCACAATTAGGGGAAGCCACGACATGAAAGCCGTATCACAATTAGGGGCCGGGCCACGACATGAAAGCCGTATCACAATTAGGGCCGAAGCCATGGCATGAAAGCCGTATCACAATTAGGGGTCGGGCCACGGCATGAAAGCCGTATCACAATTAGGGATGGTATGTCAGATTGAGTCGGCCAAGACCATCCTCGGCATCCCAACTCAACACCTCGATTGCCTTAGAACGGCTAACCGATGACAATGATGCAATGGATGATTCCATGAATGCTTGAGCGCTTGATTTCCTTATAATGGCTAATCGATATGAACGATATGATGAATGATTGAATACCTCGATTGCCTTAGAACGGTCAATCGATACAATGATATAGTGAATGATTGAATATTTCGATTTGTCTGCGAACGGCAATTCGATAACAATGATATGAAGGATGCCTCGGTACCTTTAATCGGTTACCGACGAAGGTGAGAAATGAATAAGCCAATGCCTTTAATCGGGCGTATGCGGTTTTAATGACAATCCAAAAAGGAATAACAATAAATATTTGGCAAAATTGCCGAAAGGTATCGTATCGAACGATCTCTTAATATCAATGAATTCATGAAGAGACTAAGTCTCGGAATGATACAACACATTTATACACATATATGATGACATTAATCTCATTGACTAGTACAAGTATAAAACTTGCCTCAAACCGAAGGCGAGAAGGTACTTCCACGATCAACGTCCTTAATGAAATTATCGGCCGCTCGAACAACCTTGAACAACATAAATACCAACAATTCTCTTAATACACGAATCAAGCATGATCACAACCAACTCAAAAGTCGATACAACAATACCCGAAACTCATTGGGGCATTAAAACAAACGCGTTGTAAACAATCTCCAATTGTTTACAACCAAAACTCAATTACATCCGAAACCAACTTCCAATGAATGAGTCAAACCCACAAAACCCCATGAATACTATCAATAATCCAAAATGAATATCCGAAAACGTGATTATAACGACAATTAATCGAAAACCCCCAATTTCAACTCGATATTCAAAGTGTTCTTGAATAATCCCTCAATAATCCAATGAATCCTTATATAAACTCATAATCATATACATGTCCCTTCATATAACATGATTATAACGTCCAAAACATCATATCACAACATAGAATCGACATCCAAGGTGTTGAAGAATATTACCTTTGAAGATCCAAGTACTTTAATCCGAAGAACACGCGTTAAATTGATTATCCGGGCTTCACGATCGAAAGGAGATGAAGAAAATCAAACACCCAAATGATTTGTGAAGGAAAAACCTTCCCTCAAGCTTACTCTCTCGGTTGAAGGTGAAGAAAAGGGGAAAAATGGCTGAAATGCTGTAATAACGAATTTAAGGGAGTTGATCGTCACGGACACGGCCCGCGCCGATCGGCACGGGCCGCCGCATACCGGCCGGCTTGGCCGACAGGACTCGACCGTGTCCCGCATGACACGGTCGCGGCGCGAGGGCCTCCCGATGACCCGTCCGACAACGACTCGGCATGACTCGGCCGTGCTGCACGACACACGGCCGGGCGTGCACGCTCGGCTTATCCGGAAGGGTTCGACTCGGCCGTGCGAGCGACACGGTCGGGTCCTGAGGCAGACACTTCGGCACTTTCCGGACGAGTACGGCACGGGCCGTGTCGGACGACACGGCCGAGTTCGTTCGGCAGTGATCGGCCAAAACTGAAAAATGAGCGGTTGAGCTAAAACGACCATAACTCTCTCGTCCGGACTCCGATTGACTCACCGTTCGAACCATTGGAAAGCTAACTCGATGCTCTATAATATTGCAAAGATTTAGAATTTTTGGAGTTACCAAAAATTAATGGTGATCTAACAAAGTCGAACTCATATGAGGAAAGTTGAAACAATGAACAATAACGATACACAACTCGAAGTTTTTCCGAACGGTGAACACGGTGAATGAATATGATTGATGAATGATTATAAATGAGTGAAAATCCACTGAGTGACAATCACCGAATGAAAGTACTGAATGATAATTACTGAATTACAACCGGGTATTACAATCCACATCGGTGGGGCCCGCATGCGATAAAGGTCTCATCACACCCCAATGCTTCGGCGGCGATTTTTTCTCCGGTGGAGGAGAGGGGGGCGTAGATGAATTTGAACTATCCGATCCAACCATCTCTCTCTATTATCAACACCTGCCACAGAACCCGAACGCTGATCCGAAGCTAAGGAAAACTAAAATTGCTTTTCTTTGATGGGTGTTTCAGTAGATGGACGAATCAAGATTTTGAGGAACTCGTCGATTGCTTAATCGGAGTGGTTATTCCCACGCGGCAATATGAAAAGGAAAAATACGGCGTCGGGGGTTAGGGTTGAAAATGGGGAGGGGGATCGGGGTATGAGATGCAGGAGAGAGAGAAATGGGAACAAGATTATTTTGCAGGGTTTTGACCGGTTAATATCTGTATTTGGTCCAATGTCTTCTTCAACTCCAAATATTTTTAACCAAAAACAATTCAAGTCTTTTTTTATTGTTATTTTGGTAATATTTTTGATAAAATTACTCATTTTAATAATTTTTTATCATGAAAATTGGAGTAAAAAAATGAGGGAGAAAATGGTGGAAACCAATGTTTGCTAAGTGTTTTTTGGAGCCCAAATGAAAAAAATTGAACCTCAAAATATTAATTCCCGGTCTCAAGACATACACTTCGTTATTGTAAAATTTTTTTGGTCAAAAATAAAATTTCACACTTTTTACTTCAGTAATTATCAAATTAGCGAAGTCTTTGTAACTTAAAATTTCTAACTAGCTCCTGCTTTTTTGTTTGGTATCATTTACTGAAGTCTATGTGGATTTTTTACTTGATGAAATTGAAAAGCAGTTGTTGTTTGTTTTTACTTTGCTAATATACATTAAAGACTTTGATGATTATTCTACTAGTGCATTTATAATGTTAACTCTTCAATTAATATTAATAATCCTTTAAATTTTATGCAATATATTTTTATTTTCATTTTCAGTCATTATATCATAGTATTTTATAATGATTAAAATTATTATTATATGTAGACATTAAATTTGCTATTTTAATTAGTTTGTAATTACTCATAGTTATTACAAGCTTTGATTTTTTTAATAACTTTTTTTAATTATTTAAATCAAAATTTATTAATTTTTAAATACTACTTTATTTTAAAACCTTTTCATTTTAAATTTATTAAAAATATTTTATTATTTATAATATATATATAAAATTCATTATTTGATAGAATAATTTTTTATAAAAATAGATTCAATGTTTTATTAAAATTAATTATTTTTAAAGTTAAAAATTTATTAAATACTTAATTTTATATAAAATTCAAAATTTTGTTTACTAGTACTCTAAGGTAACACATCTCATGGTGTTACTGAGAGTTACACCTTTTATAGCTAGAGTAACATATATTTCAAGATTTGGTAACACCATAACCCGAGCGTTGTGGTAGGTCCAAAATTTCATAGCTATGGTAACATCCAAGAAGGTAACACCCCCCCTTAAGTGTTGTAGAAAGCCATCTATGGCGTAGTGTCCCTTGCATACTTATAAATCACTTAATTCTTTGACTAATCCTAATAAAAGAAAAGAGCCTTCGAGCATAAATCCAACATGTTTGTGGCATTTACGATTGGGTCATATTAACCTTAGAAGGATTCAAAGATTGGTGAGCGACGGCCCATTGGATTCGCTCCAAGTTGAGTTATTTTCAACCTGTGAATCCTGTCTAGAAGTTAAAATGGCTAAAAGGGCTTTTCAAAGCAAAGGAAATCGTGCACAAAAGGTGTTCGAATTGGTTCATACCGATGTATGTGGTCCAATAAACATCCAGGCTAAGGGTGGTTTTGAATACTTCATCACGTTTATAGATGATTATTCGAGATATGGATACATCTATTTGATGCGACGTAAGTCTGAATCTTTTGATAAGTTCAAAGAATTCAAGGCTGAAACGGAGAAGCATCATGGGCAGAGTATCAAGTCACTACGATTTGATCGTGGTGGCGAATACCTTAGTGGAGAGTTTTTGGATTTCTTGGCACATGAGGGGATTACTTCCTCACCACAATACCGTACACCACAACAAAATGGTGTTGCTGAACGAAGGAATCGTACTTTATTAGAGATGGTTAGGTCAATGATGAGTTATTCTGATTTGCCTATTTCGTTTTGGGGATACACCTTAGAAAGAGCGGCGTACATTCTGAACTTGGTGCCTTCGAAATCAGTTCCAAAAACACCCATAGAACTGTGGAATGGGTGCAAGCCTAGTCTAGGACATGTTCGGATTTAGTTCTCTGGACACGTCTTTGAATAAGAAAGCTGATAAGTTGGCATCTCGTACAGAAGTACGAGTGTTTGTAGGATATCCTAAGGGAACGAAGGGTGGCTTATTCTATAGTCGTAAAGACCAGAAGGTCATTGTTAGCACCAATGCCCGATTTTTAGAAGAGGACTATGTGATAATCCACAAGCCTAGGAGTGAGGTCATTCTAGAAGAACTTAGGGGCGAGATTTCGACAATACCAATTGTGCAAACACCCAGTGTACCACGTATCGACACTATTGTGGATACACAAACTAAGGACACACCTCGTCGTAGTGGGAGGGTTGTTCGTTAACCTGAAAATTTCATCGGCGTGGGAGCGTATTCGGACCACTCCCCGGACCAGGATGAAACGGATCTATGTACGTACAAACAGGCAGTTAAAGACAAGGATGCTGAATCCTGGAAAACAGCAATGGAATCTGAAATGGGATCTATGGATTCTAACCAAGTGTGGGAGCTAGTAGAACTACCCAATGGGGTAAAACCCATTGGAAGTAAGTGGGTTTACAAGCATAAGAGAGGATCGAAAGGGATGGTTGAAACCTACAAAGCAAGGCTTGTTGCGAAAGGTTACACTCAGAAGGAGGGCATCGACTATGATGAGACCTTTTCGCCAGTAGCCATGCTTAAATCGATCCAGATTCTCTTAGCTATAGCTGCGCATTTGGATATGGAGATTTGGCAGATGGATGTCAAGACTGCATTCTTGAATGGGAGTCTCGATAAGGAAATCTATATGCGCCAACCTGAGGGATTCATTGCTGAAGGAGAGGAGCACTTAGTGCGCAAGCTTAAGAGAGCCATTTATGGTTTTAAGCAAGCATCAAGGTCTTGGAACATGCGATTTGATGAAGTCATTCAATCGTATGGTTTTGAACAGTGTCATATTGAGGTTTGTGTATACAAAAAGTGTGATGGAAATGTGCTGGTGTTTCTTGTACTATACGTGGATGATATACTTCTAATTGTAAACAATTTGAAGGTATTATCAGATGTAAGGGTATGGCTGTCTGAGCAGTTTGATATGAAGGATTTGGGAGAAGCTGGGCACATCCTTGGTATTAAGATCTTTCGAGATCGCAAGAAAAGGATGTTGTGCTTATCTCAGGCATCCTATATCGATACAGCGCTAAAGCGGTTTAGCATGGAGAATTCCAAGAAAGGTTTCTTACCTTACAGACATGGAATTCAACTATCTAAGGCTATGTGTCCTAAGACACAGAAGGAGATAGATGACATGAAGTTGATCCCTTATGCTTCGGCAATGGGAAGCCTCATGTATGCTATGCTTTGCACTAGGCCTGATATCTGCCAAGCTGTAGGTATGGTGGTGAGATATCAGTCGAACCCAGGACCGAGACATTGGATTGCTGTCAAGCATATACTCAAGTACCTGAGAAGGACTAGGGAGCATATGCTTGTATATCAATCAGATACGCTTTGTCCTTTGGGTTGCACTGACTCGGATTTCAGTGCGAACAAAGAAAAGTCTAAATCAACTTCCGGATATGTTTTCACTTTGGGAGGTGGAGCCATCAGTTGGAGGAGTGTGAAGCAGAAATGCATAGCGGACTCTACCATGGAAGACGAATATGTAGCAGCCTCAGAGGCAGCTAAAGAGGCGGTATGGCTCAAGTACTTCCTAAAGGATTTGGGTGTGATTCCTAATTTGCCCAGGAGTATTACACTGTATTGTGATAATAACGGTGCTGTTGCAAATTCGAATGAACCACGGGCCCACAAAGCAAGCAAACATATCGAGCGCAAATATCATATCATTCGAGATTTTGTGAAGAGAAGGAAGATCATTGTCTCCAAGATAGCATCTGAAGACAACCTAGATGATCCTTTCACGAAAGAGTTGCCCTCAAAGTCATTTGAAGGGCATGTGGAAGGAATGGGGTTGAGATGTATGGCAGCATTGCTTTGAGTATAAGTGGGAGATAGATAGACATAGTCTAGATAGTATACTTCAAAAGCATGCTTTGAGTATAAGTGGGAGATTGTTAGGGTTGTATACGTCAAAGCATACTTTATGCTTGTATTACTTAATTTCCCGGTCTTTATCTATGAGAATATTTAATTCATTTATCACATGTTTTGCATATTTATTCACGCTATGGTTATGAAAATGCAGTCTAAATTACTTTATATTGTAGATAATGTGGTGTGTAGTGTCACACAGAAGATCACATTATCCGTTCCTTATATAGTAATATTTAGTTCACAACCTATATAACATTAGACAGTTATGTGAGAGGTTGTAGTATATGCTTGATATTGGTTGGTCTTGACCATTAGCATATATTAGCGTATTCGTTATACGTTGAACAGGATCGAGGTGCGATATATTCTTCTGTACTGAATATAAGAAGAACGTACATCTCGGATAATTATTATTTCTTAATTCTAGTGATTAATATTTAATTATATATATTTAATATTTATTGCTTTGATTTATCATGGGTGAGAGCCACAATGATTGACTCAATATGCTCGATATTTTGGGCAATATTATTATTTATATAATAATTAATATTATAGCTAGAAATCGTGTCCCGACCAGTCGGGTTGATCATGTCCCTTGAGGCACTCGAAAGGATTATTATATTAAACCCTGCAGGTGGAATTAATTTTCCGATATAATAATAAAGGTCGAGTGGTATACTCATGTATAACACATTAATTAATTAAAAGCTGTCAGTAGCTTAAATTAATTAATGGACATGGAATATCTTCAACATGGGAAATAATTAATTTAAAAAGGAGCCCAATTTCGTAATTTGGATTTTGGTAGGAAGTGCAATATTAACTTATTAGTGGACTAAGTTGATATTAATAGAGTCTTCATATTAGGAAGAGTCCTAATAATGGAAGGAAGATAACTATTGGGAGTCCTTACCATATCCTCCTTAAGGTCCCTAGAGTAGCCCCAAACACCTATAAATACATATCAAGAGGTGGCCGATTTTTACATTAATTCTTGCTCAAAATTTTCGATTTTTTTGGTGTGTTTAATTGTGGATCTTGACTTGTGTTTCGGATTCCACAATTTAGTTAACACAATATTTTTCTAAAATACCAAAAATATTCAAGAAAAATAGAGAGAAAATCGAAAGGAATTTTGGAAGGAAAAATTCGGCCGATCCCCTTGCTGTGCAAATTCAGTCCGGTAGATTGTTGCCCACATGACATCCGGACGTAGGCGGGATATACTCTAGAAGATCTTGAGGTAGAAATACAAGAAGATCGGAGAGGAACACGAAGAGGACATAAATCGTCCAGAAGGGATTTTCTACCACTTCGCGTCAAAAGTAAAAATTACCGACTCCCATGCGTAAATATGTCTATTAAATTGTTTATTAATCTGTTTAGTTAATTAGTTGACAAGCCTAAATAGATCCGATTTTTCTGTTGGTTAGTTATAAAATCGTTTATTAAATTATCACCACCAACTTGCTTCCGCTGCGTTTTATATTCCAACAGTATGAACGCTTAGTTACAAAACGTCGAACACATCCAAATATATTAATGGACTATGAACGACCAAAATAGTATGGTTCAATGATGGACATCACAGTACGCCCGATCCGGAGATATGTCAGTGCACATGTCCACCCCGTATACGGAATCCAGAAATATACGTGAGACAATGTACCTAATTAGCCTCACAAACTACGTCTTGTGTGCACAGTCTAATACGGAAATATCCATGCATGACTATATATGTGCCTCGCAAAAAATCCTACACATAACCAATCGGCACGCAGATATGATTCCAGATATGTCACGATACAACATGACAACAAAACTCAAAGGATAACACATCCAATACGGATCATACGACTCACCAAGTGAACGATGACACACGAATAATGAAAGATCGACACGACCAACAATATTCAAAACAACCATCCTGGGATCAAAATCCCTAAGGACCGATTAACACGAGCAATAATCACAACACAACAATTCGGGAAATCCTCAACCCTCAATGATCACAAAATTACCGAGTTCACAAGAATAATAGTGTGCTGCCATGAGTCGGCCAACACGACAATAATAATTCAACGGATGGAAAAATAGAGAGAAAATCGAAAGGAATTTCGGAAGGAAAAATTCGGCCGATCCCCTTGCTGTGATAACTAGTAAGGGTAGAACAGAGGTAATAATATTTTACACACTGGATACATCATTTTAATGATAAATGTATATATATAAAATATATTAGTTCGTTGCCTTAGAAGAAGATGCTTTCCCAGCACGAAGCCGACTAGAAAATGACCTATTGGACGTCGGAGTTCGATGTCCCTCTGAACGAATCAGCATCCTAGTCCTCTCACCAGAAGAAGCTGAAGGATCCTTCTGAGTAAGCACCTTGATCGAAAGCTCTGCTCCAAGAGCCTTCTCGATGAATTCGCCAAGTGAACTACAATTGTGATTGAATAACTGCATCTTCAACCGCGGGTTCAGCCTCTTGCTAAAATACTTGATCTTATCCGCCTCAGTACGGATAACAGATGAAGTAAACTGAAGAAGTCCTTGAAACTTTTCAGCAATAACAATAACACCCTTGTAATATCCGGATTTATTACAGTGTATTTCATCTGTATTCAACCATGTATTATTTCGGATTGGTGATTTTGATTATTGGAATATGATATTTAGTGCATTGATACCATTGTGCATAAGTATAGAAACATGCAAAATTGCTCAAGAAACCTTGTGATAGCGCACGCTAAGAATGTATCTTAACGCGCGCTATCGGGCCATTATTAGCGCACGCTATGAAGGTAGGGGTTGCGTGCGCTAAGAACTCAATTATTGAGCGGGACAGCTAACGCATGCGCCAGCCGGGACATGGGTCCGGATAAGATTCCCGCTGACGCATCCGGACAAACTCTGAAGTCAACCATTATTAGCGCACGCTAAGGGATGCTTAGTAGCGTGCGCTAACTTGTCAATAATGCAGAATTTTATAAATGGGACAGCAACCGCTTTGGCTTTCATTTCCTTCATCTATACTTCACCTTTGAGAGTCCAGAGAGCAAGTATATCCCTTCTAAACACTTAGAACATATATTAGTGATCATTGAATGATTGAGTATCACTTGTGAGTGATCATTGAAGAGAAGTAACACATTGGAGTGGCACATAACCAAACGGAGTCGGATTATACCTCGTGGTTCAGTGATTTCGGCATTCTAAGGTATGTTCAACCTATCACCAGTCTTAGATTTGGTTTTCCAATGGATACGATGATCATATTATCGAGGTATTGAATTTCATTAGTGAATTATTCAACAACATCATGTTTAGAAGATTGGAATGACTACAAATACAATATTATTGTTGGAACCTTGAAGTTGGGATCCTAGTACTTCAAATGATGAGAGTAATATTCTGAAGTTAACAATCCGTATGATTTATGTTACCTTTGTGATCATGATTTGGAAGAGATGTTATAAGAACTTAAAGGAAGAATCATCTTAGGAAATATTCTTTCGTATAAGTCGAAATTGTTAGTTCACCTCAAGATGAAATCTGAATATGTATAATGATAGTAGCATCTAATACATCAACCGGAGATCACCAACTTTGCATGAGAATTGTAATCAAGATGGATTATGGTGTCATGATGATTATACGTATATTTGCATCTTGAAATTGATATCATCCGGGAGATCATTCATAAGAGTAAGAACTTGGTATTCATGGAAGTAACATGAATTATCACGAAGGATTTCATTGTTTCAAACATGGCAAGAAACGATTTACTACTCGTGATGGCGCCATGCGAGATAGCGCCGCGCTATGTTATGCGATTTAACGTGCGCTATCGAGTACTAGTTAGCGTGCGCTACGTTGATGCGTAACGTCGCTAGACCATCGATCAGTCGATTGGGCGATCGGTGATATCGACCATGCATTATTAGCGTGCGCTAATATACGAGATTTAACGTGCGCTATCGAGTACGTTTAGCGTCACGCAACGTTTTGGACTTAGCGTCGTTAAATCATCGGCCAGTCGATCGGTGATCGATGACACCGACAACGCCGGGTTAGCGTCGCTAGGCGGTGTATCTGCGTCGCTAACGAGTAGCATTAACGTCGCTACATATGATTCGTAGCGTGCGTTAATCTGTCGAACAGATTGCCTATTAAGGACTTCCTACCGTAATTGTTGAATTGTTAGATGTTAAATGCGGCCGAAGTGAATTACGTACTTTTTCTTTTGTTAAGGTTCGAGCTTAACACGTGGTGATCGAAGGGGCGACCTTGAGTATTTTGATATTCGTGGAAGTTTATTCTTGTCAACGAACCGAGGCAAGTAATCAAATTATTTAAACTAAGACAATAGTGATGGTATCGTGTAAATATGAGGTGTATATATAAGTACACCATGTGTTGATCCGACGGGAATCATCATGGGAATCTATAGTTGTGTCTACTGGATCGTTGGGACGAGTAGTTCCACCATGTGTTGGTCCGACGGGATCATCATGGGAATCTATAGGCGTGTCTGTTGGATCGTTGGAATACCATCTGTATGTTGGAAATGTTATGATATGATATGTGTTGTGGATATTCTCGTTGGAGAAACTTGATATGATATAATTGTTGATTATATCACTGTTTTTATGATTATTGTACTTGTACTAGCATCGTTGTGCTAACCCCTTCGGGGGTGAACATTTGTGTATGTTCAGGATCCAGGAGAGCGGGGAAACAACCACTGGAGAGGCATGATGACGAGGGTGCGGAGTGATGTTTCGACCGGGTTTACTGTCTGTTATTTATTGGTCATTTTCAATAAGTACTCGAGTACGTTGTCGATTTATAATGCTTGGATTTTGATGATGTAATATAATTCTTCATGGGATATTTGTAATTTCGATTTTGAACCAGTCGGTTAAATTTCATTTCAGTAATTTCATAAACTGGTATCTATTATTGTCATTTCTTTTATTCAGCCTTGTAAATTCTTATGTAAAGGATTTACGGCGCTGTAATATTCCTGAATATATCGGGAGTGTTACATAATATGGTATCGGAGCAAAGATTATGGATATCTTGGCCGTTGGGTTAAAATAGGGGTCATTTATGTCTTTTGAGGTAACCGGTCATGAACGACATCACTGCACTGCCTACGTCTTCATGCGAACAGTGGTTGTAAGTTCCTAAACTCTATCTTGTTCTTTACATGTTGTGTCTCTTTATACTTGAATATTAGAACGATGTCTTTGTTTCTGTGTATTAAGTACTTGTGCTTACGGTATGTTGAGAGGCGGACGTGGGCGTGGTCGCGGTCGTGGGCCTTGACGAAGGAATCTTGAAAGGAGGCATCGCCTTCTAATCGAGCTAGTCATAGCTCGGGCGAGCCGCAACAATCCATCAATAACGAACCGGAACCTGGTGTGCCGAAATCCTTCGTCAAGTCGTGAAACCAGATGACTCGGTTCGCTCAGTCGTGGACCGAATGTAAGTGGCGCGGGAATTCGGCGGGGAGATGGACAACAAAGAATTCCAGAAATGGGAAATCGAGGTGACCGATGGTTACAAGAGGTGGCAAAGATGCAACCACCCAAATTTGACGGCTTTTCCGAGACTCCCACTTGGGACCATTGGTTGAAGGAACTGGAGAAAATTTTCTTTGGAATTAATTGCCCGGACGACAGGAGAGCTCCTATTGCCCGATGCTACGATAGGGAAGCATCCGAGTGGTGGGAAGCTATTCGACTGCAGATCATGATGCCGATTGGACGGAATTTAAAATGATGATGGAAGCTCGATGTGCCCTCGTCACTGTGAGGGAAGCCAAAATTCGAATTTTTCTCCGCTCAACCATCGACGAACCCGTGTCCTGCAGACGATTAAGACTTTTAACGGCGATTAGCATTTGTTCGACATCCGGTGAGCAGATGCGAAATGATGATTCATTTTGAAATGAGGATGAAACCGAGAAATCCAGAGGTACATGTCCGGTTTTGAATGTACCACTCTCACTTGATACGAGATAAGGCGTTGGCGTATGAAATAAAAGAAGCGGCAATGGAGAAGTTTATGGAGTCGAAGAAAGCAGAAAGTCTCGGTACTTTTACGAGCACAAGAGCGATGGGCCCCGCAAGGCCAGTCTTCTTTTCTTTCAAGAAGCCTCCGCACCCGGCTAAGAGCGGAAAGAATTACGGAACAATGTCGGCCACGACGGATACGGCTAGGAAGTGCTTTAGCGTGGTCGCCCGAGCCACCTTTGGCGTGATTGTTTGCGCATTCGATTACATGTTTTGAGTGCGGACAAGAAGGGCACCGTGCGGCGTTTTGTAAGGACGCCACTAAGTACAATGGAACCCGCTCATCACGGCCCGATTCGAAGGAAGCCGGTGTCAGCAGACGCGGCAAAGTGTTCGAATGCCTCGAATTTTGGCAGCGGGCGAGCGAGAGGACAATGGGACCGAAAGGGACATCGAGTGCGGATCTGTTCCCCACGTTTGTATGAGATGAGGAGGACAGATGATCGTGAATCTTCTTTGTCGCATCGAGTCTTGTCCAAATCTTTTCCCGATTAGCGTATTGTTCGATACAGAGCTACACATTCTTTCATATCTTTGTCTTGTGTAAATCGTTTGAATATTTCCGGTTTTTATACTTGTGAACCTTATGTTGTTGGTTTACCGAGTGGAGAGTGAATTGTCGGAAATTTAGAGACTAGAAATTTCCTGTATCATTTGGGGGCGAGTGGCTCTCAAATCGATCGTGATAGAAATGCAAGGAGATGACCTGATACTCGGAGACGATTGGCTTAATCGGTATGGAGCAATTGTAGACTACCGAAGGAGGAATATTTCAGCGATCGGCGATGATGGCTCAATCTTGTTGAAGGATGGAAACCAGAAGCTCGGAAAATTGATCAAAGCGATGAAAAGTCAGTTGTTGAAACAAGGTCAGATGCTGGTGTTATGCAATGAAGAAAGAAGACGACATGGTGGAACTTTCATCTATTCTGTTGTGAGCGAATTTCGGATGTATTTTCCGATGAATTACAGGCTACCTCCACGAAGGGATGTAGAATTTACTATTGAGTGGAACACAGGCGACACCAATTTCTAAGGCGCCGTATCGTATGGCACCTCTTGAGATGTACGAATTGAAGAAGCGGTGGAGGATTCTTGGACAAGGGCTATATTGACCAAGCGTTTCACCACAGGAGCGCCAGTTCTTTTTGTCCGAAAGAAGGATGGATCGCTCCGACTGTGTATTGACTATCGAGAGCTGAACAAGATGACGATTAAGAACAAATATCCGTTACCACGGATTGATGATCTGTTTGACCAGCTGCAAGGGGCATCGGTATTTTCTAAAATTGATCTGAGATCAGGATACCATCAACTGAGGATTAAGGAGTCTGATGTTCTGAAATCAGCATTCAGAACTCGCTACGGGCATTATGAGTTTGTGGTGATGCCGTTTGGTCTCACTAACGCACCTGCTGTATTTATGCAATTGATGAACAGTGTTCATTGAATTTTTGGACAAATTTGTGGTCGTGTTTATTGACAACATCCTGGTGTATTCTAAGAGTCCGGAAGAACATGCGCAGCATTTGCGGATTGTATTGGAACTTTTGAGAAACGAGCAATTGTACGCCAAACTTTCTAAGTGTGAATTCTGGCTAAAGGATGTAATGTTCCTCGGCCATGTTGTGTCAGCTATAGTAGTCCGAGTAGATCCTCAGAAGATCGAAGCAATATTGGATTGGAAGCCTCCAAAGAATGTGAAAGAGGTCCGAAGCTTCTTAGGACTTGCTGGATATTACCGTCGATTCGTGGAAGGGTTTTCTAAAATTTCCCGCCCACTTACTCGACTTTTGCAGATAACTCAAAAGTTTGGGTGGAGCGAGTCGTGTCGGACTAGTTTTGATGAGTTAAAGAAGAGATTGACGACGGCACCGATTCTATCACTTCCGCATGGAACTCAAGAATTCATAGTTTCTGATGATGCTTGAATCAAGGACTTGGGTGCGTGTTGATGCGAGAATGATAAGGTGATCGCTTATGCGTCGCGACAATGAAACCTTATGAAGTGAATTACCGACGCATGATTTGGAGCTAGCGGCGGTGGTTTTGCCTTGAAGATCTGGAGGCATTATCATGCAGGACTCACCGGATCTTTACGGATCATAAGAGTCTCAAGTACATATTGATCGAAAGAGTTGAACATGCGGCAAAGAAGATGGTTGGAACCGATTAAGGACTATGACTTGGAGATTTTATATCATCCGAGCAAAGCAAATGTAGTGGCCGATGCACTTAGCCGCAAGCCTGTCTCTATTCGAGATCTTTGGAGACGCGACATCCCAACTTAGCCTTCAACGAGAGATGATTCGTGAAGGAATTGAGGTATGGTTACAAAGAGTCCAAGGACAAGCGTGCGTGATGGAGATAACTTCATCTTTAAGCAGAAGAAATCAAATCTAGGCAGGTAGATGATCCTCCGATGGTTCGGTTACATGATGAAGTGATCAAAGGAAAGGCCCCGGATTCATAATTCATGACGATAGAGTTTTGAGATTTGAGAACCGACTCTGCGTTCCCAATATTGATGTTCAAAGCAGACGATTATGAAGGAAGCTCATAGTTCGCCTATTCTATCCACGGGCACCGATAAAATGTATAAGGACTTGAAGCGAGAATTTACGGTGGGGCAACATGAAGCAAGGCGTAGCGGACTATGTCTCGAAATGCTTGACTTGTCGTGAGTTAAGATCGAGCATCAACGGCCTCTTTGGAATGTTGAAGCCGCTCCGATTCTGAATGGAAGTGGGAGGACATATCAATGGACTTTATCACCAATATGCCGAAAACCGGGACGAGAAATGAACATGATTTGGGTGATAGTTGATCGTTTAACCAAATCGGCTCATTTTCTAGGCATTAAGGATACGTGGGGACCGAGATAGGTTGGCACGAGTCTTTATTTCGGAGATAGTTCGATTGCATGGTACGCGAAGACCATTGTTTACGATCGAGGCGGCCGTTTGTGTCTCACTTTTGGAAGGCGGTTTATAAGGCCTTGGGGACCGAATTGAACTTGATACAACTTATCACCCATGATCGACGGACAATGCGAGAGAACTATACAAACGGTGGAAGATATGCTAAGGGCACATGCCTTAGATTGGTCAAACGATTGGGAAGTTCATCTACCGTTGATTGAATTTACCTACAATAATAGTTGGCATGCTTCCATCAAGATGGCACCGTTTGAGGCATTATACGGAAGGAAATGCGGATCGCCCCTATCTTTGGGGCGATTCGCCGGACTTGATCGAACAGAACCCGAGTTGATCGAGCGGACTCGAGAGAAGATAGCCTTGATTCGTGAAAGGCATTAGCGCCCAGTCGCGAGAAATCTATGCGGGACGTCGCCGCCGTCCATTGGAGTTCAAGATCTTGGAGATCACGTACTTTTGAAGGTTTCTCCTACTCGGGAATCTTTCGTTTGGAAAGAAAGGAAAGGCGAGTCGAGATATATCGAACCATTTGAAATCCTCGAGAGAGTTGGGGAGTTGGCATACGATTGGCATTGCCGCCGTCATTGTGTCATGTTCATAACGTGTTCCACGTATCCCGATTCTGGAGATATATACGAGATCCCAGTCATATCATTGATTTGGCGAGATCGAAGTCGGCGAGGATGGGACATTTGGAGAAAGACCAGTCAAGATACTCGAGAGTCGAGTCAAGCAACTGAGGAACAAGTCAATCGTTTTGGTCAAAGTTCAGTGGTCACGTCACGGAATGGAAGAAGCCACTTGGGAAACAGAAGCTGATATGAAGTCTAGATATCCCGAGTTATTTTCGTCTTGAGTTTCGGGACGAAACTCCTTTTTAGTAGGAGAGTATGTAATATCCGGATTTGTTACAGTGTATTTCATCTGTATTCAACCATGTATTATTTCGGATTGGTGATTTTGATTATTGGAATATGATATTTAGTGCATTGATACCATTGTGCATAAGTATAGAAACATGCAAAATTGCTCAAGAAACCTTGTGATAGCGCACGCTAAGAATGTATCTTAACGCGCTATCGGGCCATTATTAGCGCACGCTATGAAGGTAGGGGTTGCGTGCGCTAAGAACTCAATTATTGGCGGGGCCTAACGCATGCGCCGGGACATGGGTCCGGATAAGATTCCCGCTGACGCATCCGGACAAACTCTGAAGTCAACCATTATTAGCGCACGCTAAGGGATGCTTAGTAGCGTGCGCTAACTTGTCAATAATGCAGAATTTTATAAATGGGACAGCAACCGCTTTGGCTTTCATTTCCTTCGTCTATACTTCACCTTTGAGAGTCCAGAGCAAGTATATCCCTTCTAAACACTTAGAACATATATTAGTGATCATTGAATGATTGAGTATCACTTGTGAGTGATCATTGAAGAGAAGTAACACATTGGAGTGGCACATAACCAAAGCGGAGTCGGATTATACCTCGTGGTTCGATGATTTCGGCATTCTAAGGTATGTTCAACCTATCACCGATCTTAGATTTGGTTTTCCAATGGATACGATGATCATATTATCGAGGTATTGAATTTCATTAGTGAATTATTCAACAACATCATGTTTAGAAGATTGGAATGACTACAAATACAATATTATTGTTGGAACCTTGAAGTTGGGATCCTAGTACTTCAAATGATGAGAGTAATATTCAAGTTAACAATCCGTATGATTTATGTTACCTTTGTGATCATGATTTGGAAGAGATGTTATAAGAACTTAAAGGAAGAATCATCTTAGGAAATATTCTTTCGTATAAGTCGAAATTGTTAGTTCACCTCAAGATGAAATCGAAAATGTATAATGATAGTAGCATCTAATACATCAACCGAGATCACCAACTTTGCATGAGAATTGTAATCAAGATGGATTATGGTGTCATGATGATTATACGTATATTTGCATCTTGAAATTGATATCATCCGGAGATCATTCATAAGAGTAAGAACTTGGTATTCATGGAAGTAACATGAATTATCACGAAGGATTTCATTGTTTGAACATGGCAAGAACGATTTACTACTCGTGATGGCGCCATGCGAGAGATAGCGCACGCTATGTTATGCGATTTAACGTGCGCTATCGAGTACTAGTTAGCGTGCGCTACGTTGATGCGTAACGTCGCTAGACCATCGATCGAGTCGTTGGCTGATCGGTGATGTCGACCATGCATTATTAGCGTGCGCTAATATACGAGATTTAACGTGCGCTATCGAAATCGTTTAGCGTCGCAACGTTTTGGACTTAGCGTCGTTAAATCATCGGCCGAGTCGATCGGTGATCGATGAGGCACCGACAACGCCGGGTTAGCGTCGCTAGGCGGTGTATGCGTGCGCTAACGAGTAGCATTAACGTGCGCTACATATGATTCGTAGCGTGCGTTAATATGTCGAACAGTTACTATTAAGGACTTCCTACCGTAATTGTTGAATTGTTAGATGTTAAATGCGGCCACGAAGTGAATTGTACTTTTCTTTTGTTAAGGTTCGAGCTTAACACGTGACGTGATCGAAGGGGCGACCTTGAGTATTTTGATATTCGTGGAAGTTTATTCTTGTCAACGAACCGAGGCAAGTACTCTAATTATTTGTACTATGACAATTGTGATGGTATCGTGTAAATATGTTGTGTATATATATGTCCACCATGTGTTGATCCGACGGAATCATCATGGGAATCTATAGTTGTATCGCTGGATCGTTGGACGGTAGTTCCACCATGTGTTGGTCCGACGGGATCATCATGGGAATCTATAGTTGTGTCTTGTTGGATCGTTGGAATACCATCGTATGTTGGAAATGTTATGATATGATATGTGTTGTGGATATTCTCGTTGGAGAAACTTGATATGATATAATTGTTGATTATATCAACTTTTTATGATTATTATTGTACTTGTACTAGCATCGTTGTGCTAACCCCTTCGGGGGTGAACATTTGTGTATGTTCAGGATCCAGGAGAGCGGGGAAACAACCACTGGAGAGGCATGATGACGAGGGTGCGGAGTGATGTTTCGACCGGGTTTACTGTCTGTTATTTATTGGTCATTTTCAATAAGTACTCGAGTACGTTGTCGATTTATAATGCTTGGATTTTGATGATGTAATATAATTCTTCATGGGATATTTGTAATTTCGATTTTGAACCAGTCGGTTAAATTTCATTTCAGTAATTTCATAAACTGGTATCTATTATTGTCATTTCTTTTATTCAGCCTTGTAAATTCTTATGTAAAGGATTTACGGCGCTGTAATATTCCTGAATATATCGGGGGTGTTACAACCCTCATCCTCGACGGATTCAGGGTTCAAAACCTCCGACAACTTGGCTTCACGAAGTGGAGCCAGATAATACCTCTCTAACATGAGAGTCTTGAACTCACTCCAAGCACAATCACGATCGGTGGGTTCTCGAGCACGACTCCGAAAATGATTCGTCAGCCACCAAAGTATTGGTACGAGGTTTCGGGTTTCGGCTCACTCTGCGGTCTCTACCCCCTCTGTCACGTCCTCTTTCCAGACTGAAAGAATAACATTCAATCATGACCACAGCTCTAATACGCCTCAACGGCCAGAATGCTAGGTCAACGCAAAACACGAGTATATATACTCAACAGATAAACGATCACATCGATCGCGCTAATCATAGCCGATATAGAGCCCACATGCTCCAAAGCAAATAATCATAAATCAATCGCACCCGATCGTCACATACAAGTGTCAACAAAATAGGTTTAATAAATGACATAATGAATATATGCACATAAAAGAGAATAGAGTGATTACATAGGTCATACGAAGCTTCGAGGTCTTGCGATACTAGTCTTCACTGACGACGACTCGATGAAAAAAAAATGACTCATACAGTCGTCCAACTAACATGACTCATAAAACCCGACTGCCCAAGTTGTCATAACCTGACAGCCTCACTACTACCGCGTCGGTAGAGCCACATAACTCACATATCAGGGTATCTCACAACCCAATTCTCTGATACCATCTTCTATAACACCCCCAAATCCCTTTGGGTTATTACAGTGCCGTGGACCCCACACCAGGTGATCCACCAGGCGAACACGACTAAAATACAAGAAACTGACCAAAATAGGAAATCACAGACCCTACTATGATACCCGACATACTATTCCGATATGGAATTTCAACAACAAGGATGGGCCTACATGGCCAAAATAAAATACAACGACATCCACGAGCCTTGCTCGGATAATACAAAACGACAACGACTGAGCAAAACTGGAGTACTCCAAACTGTCTGACCGACATGAACACCAAATCATCTCGGACTAGTATCGCTTGAATGCCTCGTCGCCATCGTCATGCCCCTGTGTCTCAACTCTCTCCTCGCAAGCACCTAAAACATGAAAACATGTTCCGCCCCTACGGGGTCAGTCATCCAGATAATGAATATCAAATGCATGTACAACATGATATGCATCCAAAGGCAGAATGAACAGTACAACAATGGTAGTACGAGATGCTCACAAACCAAAGTAAGAATCGAGCATTCGTGAAACACTATGCCCACGACATACGATTAATACCTGCTCAATAGGTTAGAACATAAGTGCCCAACGGCGAATCATCAATATAGAACACAACAATACATTACCTGAAGGTAAACCAAACCAACACTGAAATAAATACGAATCACAATGCCCGAAGGCTCCAACGGAAATACCGATACATCACAATGGCCTGAAAGCCCTCAGCCGAAGCAGTATATCATAATGACCTGAAAGCCGAACAGCCCGAAGATGTAAATCATCACAATACAAATCCCAAAGAAACAAACCCGACTGTCGAACATACCCCTCTGGCGTATGAACGCTTTGTTACAAAACATCGAACACATCCAAATATATAAATAGACTATGAACGACCAAAATAGTATGGCTCAATGATGGACATCACAGTACGCCCGATCCGGAGATGTGTCAGTGCATATGTCCACCCCGTATACGGAATCCAGAAATATACGTGGGACAATGTACCTAATTAGCCTCACAAACTACGTCTCGTGTGCATAGTCCAATACGGAAATATCCACGCATGACTATATATGTGCTTGGCTAAAAATCCTACACATAACCAATCGGCATGCAGATATGATTCCAGATATGTCACGATACAACATGACAACGAAACTCAAAGGATAACACATCCAATACGGATCATACGACTCACCAAGTGAGCGAAGACACACGAATAATGAAAGATCGACACGACCAACAATATTCAAAACAACCATCCTGGGATCAAAATCCCTAAGGACCGATTAACACGAGCAATAATCACAACACAACAATCCGGGAAATCATCAACCCTCAACAATCACAAAATTACCTAGTTCACAAGAATAATAGCGTGCTGCCGTGAGTCGGCCAACACGACAATAATAATTCAACGGATGGGAAATATCCTCGACAGTCCCAATTCAATACTACGATTACCGTAGAACGGCCAATCGATAACAACGATACAACGGATGGAAATGTTTTCGACAGTCCCAATTCAATACATCGATTACCTTCAGGACGGTCAATCGATAACAATTATACAACGGATGGGATTTGATAATCCCAATTCAATATATCGATTACCTTTCGATCGGACAATCGATAATAATTATACAACGGATGGGAATTATCTTTAATAGTCCCAATTCAATACATCGATTACCTTTAGAAAGGTTAACCGATAACAATTATACAACAGATGTCTCGGCACCTTTAACCGGTTACCGATAACGAAGATGATAATCGAATACGTCAATGCCTTCAATCGGCCAATACGACATCAATAGAATAACACTGATATCAATGATGATGATTCAAAACAATATCTTGATGGAATATCAATCAACAATAACAATCGATACGTCGATGCCGCGAACCGTCTATCGACAACAATATCTCAATGGAACATCAATCAATAATAACAATTGATATATCGATACCACGAACCGGCTATCGACAAATATATTACCAACAAGTATCGCAATGCCTTAAACCGGCCATTTACAAACAACAATAATATTTGGCATAATTTTCCGAAGGGTATCGTATCAAACAATCCCTTGATATCAACAAAATCCTAAAGAGACCAAGTCTCGAAATGCTACACACATTCATACACATATATGATAACATTAATCTCATTGACTAGTACAAGTATAAAACTTGCCTCAAACCGAAGGCGAGAAAGTCCTTCCACGATCAACGTCCTACCACGAATCGATCAACGGCGTCCTCCGACAATCATAAACACTCGAAAAACCTTGAATGAAATACAATTCATTCGATAACACGATATCGACCGAAAACAACATAATAGATAACTCCGATTCCAACGCGAACACATACTATACTCGTATCTACCGTTTGTTCCGGACAGAAACCATCTCCGGTCGCTGGAATCTATGGAGCCGCGTCCATGGCCGGAAACCATGAAGAGCACCCGACGCCTGAACTCCGTTTCGCCAGAAAAAGTCCGAAATAGCTCGACTGGATTTGCAACGCCATCCGTTCCGGAAGTTCCGACCAGACCGTCGCTGCTCCAGTCACGAGCCACCACGCCGCCGTCAATCTTCGGTCGTCGCCGGAGACGTCAGTCCATCACTCCAGTCGTCAACCCTTTAGCTCGCCGGAACACGAAATCCAGTCCGTCGCCGGAAACTGTGAAGAAGTCGGCTGCCATCTTTAAGCTCAACCTCGTCGGAAAAAAAACGAGAGAGATGGAGAGAAGAGAGAGAGAACGAGAGAGCTGGAGAGAAAGGGAGGAGAGAGAGGGAACTATAACGTGAGAGGGAGAGAGAAGACAAAGTGAGAAAGTGAGATATAAGAACGTGGGAGGGTGAGAGAAAAACAAGGGATATGATAATATATATATATATATATATATATGTATATATATATATATAAATGATCCCCCAAAGATACCCTCGCCCTACCAGCCGAAAGTTGACTACGAGGAAGGTTCCTACCACCGACCACGCATTACGTACGTAAACCTCACGGCGTAACGTACGTAATCACAACAAATTATCATACGTAATGCTACATAGGTAGCGTACGCTATGGCTATAAACTTAGTCAAAATTCCAAACTCGCCAAGCAACAACCAAACAACGAAACCAAACAGACGTCCAGTAAAAAATATTTCGATCCCAAAATATTCTAATACAATATACATTGTATCGGTCCAACAGCAACACTTGTACAATTCCAAATGAATACGTACAACTCAACAGTAACACGAAAAAAAATAACCCCCGGATATTACAGAAGGATGGAAACCAGGAAGGTCAGGAAGGTTGATCAAGGCGATGAAAGCGGTCAAATTGTTGAAACAGGGATGTATTGGATATTGGTGCTATGCAATGAAGAAAGAAGATGAAATTGTGGAACTTTCATCCATTCCTGTTGTGAAGGAATTTCCGGATGTATTTCCTGACGAGTTACCTGGACTACCTCTACGACGGGATGTAGAATCCAACCCAGAGCCACGCCAATTTCTAAGGCGCCGTATCGTATGGCACCTACTGAGATGTACAAATTGAAAAAGCAGCTGGAGGAGTTATTGGACAAAGGCTATATCTAGCCAAGCGTTTCGCCCTGGGGAGCGCCAGTTCTTTTTGTCCGGAAGAAGGATGGATCGCTTCGACTGTGTATTGACTATTGAGAGATGAACAAAATGACGATTAAGAGCAAGTATCCGTTGCCACGGATTGATGATTTGTTTGACCAGTTGCAAGGAGCAACAATATTTTCTAAAATTGATCTGAGATCAGGATACCATCAGCTGAGGATTAAGGAATCTGATGTTCCGAAGTCAGCATTCAGAACTCGTTACGGACATTATGAGTTTGTAGTGATGCCGTTTGGTCTTACTAATGCACCTGCAGTGTTTATGCAATTGATGAATCGTGTATTCATAGAGTATTTGGACAAGTTTGTGGTTGTGTTCATTGATGACATTCTAGTTTATTCCAAGAGCCCGGAAGAGCATACACAATATTTACGGATTGTGTTAGACCTATTGAGAAATGAACAATTGTACGCCAAAATTTCTAAGTGTGAATTGTGGCTAAGGGAAGTGATGTTCCTTGGCCATGTGGTATCAGCTGAAGGAGTCCGAGTAGATCCTCAGAATATCGAAGCAATTATGGATTGGAAGCCTCCAAAGAACGTGAAAGAAGTCCGGAGTTTCTTAGGACTTGCTGGATATTATCGTCGATTCGTGGAAGGGTTTTCCAAAATTTCCTGCCCACTTACTCGACTACTACAGAAAACTCAAAAGTTTGAATGGAACGAGTTGTGCCAGAATAGTTTGACGAATTGAAGAAGAGATTGACGACAGCACCAATTTTAACACTTCCACAGGGAACTGGAGGATTCATAGTTTACAGCGATGCTTCGAACCAAGGACTCCGATGTGTATTGATCCAGAATGATAGGGTGATCGCTTATGCGTCACGACAGCTGAAAACTTATGAAGTGAATTACCCAATGCATGATTTGAAGCTAGCAGCAGTAGTGTTTGCTTTGAAAATCTGGAGGCATTACCTGTACGGGGCTCACTGTCAGATCTTTACGGATCAGAAGAGTCTCAAATACATCTTCAGTCAGAAAGAGTTGAACATGCGGCAAAGAAGATGGTTAGAGCTGATTAAGGACTACGACTTGGAGATTCTGTATCATCCAGGCAAAGCGAATGTAGTGGTCGATGCACTTAGCCGCAAGCCTATTTCTATTCAGATGCTGGAGACTCTGACCTCCCAGCTCAGCATTCAACGAGAGATGATTCGAGAAGGAATTGAAGTATGGTTACAAAGAGTCCAAGGACAACTGTGCGTGATGGAAATAACTTCATCCTTAACCGAGGAAATCAAATCTAAGGAGGCAGATGATCCTCTGATGATTTGGTTACGTGATGAAGTGATTAAGGGGATGGCCCCTGGATTCATAATTCATGATGATGGAGTTTTGAGATTTCAGAACTGACTCTGCGTTCTCGATGTCGATGTTCTGAAACAGACGATTATGACGGAAGCTCACAGCTCGCCCTATTCTGTCCACCCGGGCACAAGTAAGATGTATAAGGACTTGAAGTAGAACTTTTGGTGGGGCAACATGAAGAAAGATGTAGAGGACTATATTTCGAAATGCTTGAATTGTCAGCAGGTTAAGATCGAGCATCAACGACCTGCCGGAATGTGGAAGTCACTCCCGATTCCTGAATGGAAGTGGGAGGACATATCGATGGACGTTATCACTAGTATGCCGAGAACCAAGACAAGAATGAACATAATTTGGGTGATAGTTGATCGTTTAACCAAATCAGCTCATTTTCTAGGCATTAAGGACACGTGGGGACCAGAGAGGTTGGCATGGGTATTTATTTCAGAGATAGTGCGACTGCATGGTACACTGAAGACCATTATTTCTGATCGAGACGGTCATTTTGTGTTTGATTTTTGGAAAGCAGTTCATAAGGCCTTGGGGAACGAATTGAAATTCAGTACAGCTTATCACCCGCAGACAGACGGATAATCCGAGAGGACCATTCAAACAGTGGAAGACATGCTGAGGGCCTGTGCCTTAGACTGGTCAAACGATTGGGAAGTTCATCTACCGTTGATTAAATTTACCTACAACAATAGTTGGCAAGCTTCCATTAAGATGGCACCGTTTGGGGCATTATACGGGAGGAGATGCAGATCGCCCCTATGTTGGGATGAATTATCAGACCTGATCGGGACAGAACCAGAGTTAATCGTACAGACACGAGAGAAGATAGCCTTGATTCGTGGAAGGCTGTTGACCACCCAGAGTCTGACATAAATCTTATGCAGACGTACGTCGTCGCCCATTGGAATTCAGTATTGGAGACCACGTACTTTTAAAGGTCTCTCCTACTCGGGGAATCTTCCGTTTTGGAAGGAAAGGAAAGCTGAGTCCGAGAAATATCGGACCATTCGAGATCCTTGAGAGAGTTGGAGAGTTGACATACAAATCGGCATTACCGCCGTCATTGAGCCATGTTCATAATGTGTTTCACGTATCCCAATTACGGAGATATATACCGGATTCTAGTCATGTCATTGATTTCGGCGAAATCGAAGTCGCTCAGGATGGAACATTTGAAGAAAGACCGGTCAGGATACTCGAGAGTCGAGTTAAGCAGTTGAGGAACAAATCAATCGCTTTGGTCAAAGTTCAGTGGTCACGCCACGGGGTGGAAGAAGCCACTTGGGAAATGGAAGATAGCATGAAGTCCGGATATCCAGAGTTATTTTCGTCTTGAGTTTCGGGTGGAAACTCCTTTTTTGTAGGAGAGTATGTAATATATTATTGTGTATTTCATTTGTATTTGAACCCTGTAATATTTGGAATTGTGATCTCGATAATTGGAGTATCATCTTTCTCACATTTGTATCCTTGTACATAAGTATAACATCATGCAAAAATTTCTCATGCAAACTCGTGACAGCGCACGCTAAGAATGTAGCTTAACATGCGTTATCAGCTACAACTAGCGCACGCTACGAATGAAGAATTGCGTGCGCTAGGCAGTCAATTATTGAGTTTAGCGGCTAGCACATGCGCCAGCCAGACGTGGGTCCGAATAAGATTCCCGCGGGCGAACCTGGACAGATTTGGAGTCAACGCTAGTTAGCGTGCGCTAAGGATTTGGAGATAGCGTGCGCTAATTAACGTATGTGCAGAAATGTTATAAATGGGACAACAACCCATTTTACTTGGTGTATATATACTTTGTTTATCCTTCGTTGTTGAGAGACCATAGAGCATTAGATCCTCCTTAAACACTTAGACCACCTCTACTTGATTCATTAAAGATTGGATATCACTTGTGATTGATCATTGAAGTGGAGTAGCATCTTGGATTGGCATACAACCAACCGGAGTCGGATTCTACCTTTTTGGATAAGTGATTTCTTCATCGTAAGGTATGTTAAATCTATCTCTAGCCTTAGATTTGTGTTCTGAAAAATAAGATGATCATGCTATCGAGATATTGAATTCCATTGATGAATTATTCAAACAAGCATCATGTTTAGAAGTGGGAATGATTATGCTTATAATATCATCATTGAAACATCGTAGTTGGAATTATTAGTTCACCTTTAAGATGTAGTCTGAATGTGTAAATGACAATGGAATCTAGTGCATCAACCTGAGATCACGAACTTCATATGAGAATGATAATCGAGTTGGATATAAGAGTTGTGATGATATTCATTTCCTTGAATTCAGAGATGTTTGAATCCGTAAGATCATTCATAAGTTTATGAACATGACATGTAGACGAATAACATACGTTAATCACTGAGGAGTTCATAAATTTCATCACCGTTAGAACAATCTGCTGCCCAGTAGTGAAACTGCCATGCACGCTTAGCGTACGCTAAGCTATGTAGATTAACGTACGCTATCGAGCATGTTTAGTGTACGCTACGTTTGGTACGTAACGTACGTTAGGTCATCAGATGAGTCAATCGACTGATCAGTGAGGTACTGACAGTGCATGGTTAGCGTACGCTAGACCTCGTTTAATTGCGTGCGCTAACGAGTAGCCTTAACATACGCTACATAGGATACGTAGCGTATGCTAAGTAGTTCATCCAGATTACGTTTTATGAACTTTCAGCCGTAAATTGGATTGTTAGACATTCGTACGACGTGAGATAAATTCTATATTATTTCTTTTGTTAAGGTTCGAGCTTGCTACGTGATTGATCGAAGGGGCGATCTTCGAGTGTTTCGTTTTTCGTGGAAGTAGAATTCTTGTCTTCGAATCGTGGCAAGTACCTTAATTGTTTTATATATTCATGTTATACATATTGTCGTGCATATATGTCGTTATTGTACATCCACCTCGTGTTGGTCCGACGGGATCATCGGGGGATCTATGCTAGCATGCGCTGGATCATCGGACGGGTTTTCCACCTCGGGTTGGTTTGACGGAATCATCGGGGGGGTCTAGGCAGTGAACGCTGGATCATTGGAATTACCATGTGTATGTTGTGATATCATGTTGTGATTATCATGTGTGTATGTTATTATTGAGATTCTCATAGGAGAAGACTCGTTGGTTCTTTTGTCATTTATGTTATTATTATTCTTCGTGAGATGTTGAATAATATGTTGTGGTACTTGTACTAGCAATCGTTGTGCTAACTCCTTCGGGGGTGAATATTTGTTTATGTTCAGGATCCAGGAGAGAAGAGAAAAAACCACTGGAGTTGCATGACGACGAGGGTGCAGAGTGATGTTCCGGTCGGGTTTATTCGTCTGTTGTTTGTATTGTTTTAATAAGTACTCGAGTACGTAGTCGTTTATGATGATGTGGATTTAGTGATGTATTAATACTTTTTCCGTTGAACATTCGTACTTTCAGTATTGGTCAGAACTGTTGTATCTTATTTCCGTTATTTTCATACGTTGGTATCTGTTAATGTCTTTTCAGTTCTCCAGCCTTATAAATCCTTATGTAAAGGATTTACGGCGCTGTAATATTCCTGAATATAATGGGGGTGTTACAAATATGCACATCATATTGCATTTTATCACATTTATCAGCATTTGTAACATACTTTGAACACGCAATGTATCAAGATGCAAGTAAAGATATATATAAACATAATCAATTCATTAAAATTGCATGCACCAGGAAATAGCTTGATTTTCTTAAACAATATAACTATTAAAATAATATTTACCCACTGATGAATTACTAGTTGCTCAAATGAGGCTCTAGGTGGTCGGAATCGACTACTCCCCCTCCTTAGCTACACATGGCCAAATAAAAAAAGAGTCCAAGGGGATGATTAGTTTTTGTTGCGAGATTTGAAAGGAATCAAGAAATATTTATTAAGGGTCTAGTGTGTTACCTTGAGTATATACTCCAAGCAAGATAATGAATTTTGTCCTCATTCTCTTCCTCATAAAGCTTCAACCACCTCTCTCTCTCTCTCTCTCTCTCTCTCTCTATATATATATATATATATATATATATATATATATATATAAGAAAATACGAGAATGGTCATCCATGTACAAAATCATATATGATTCACGTACAAAATTATATATGATTACGTGAGTGTGTACATCAGTATAAAATCATATATGATTTTATACGTATATATTTGATTTTTTTGGTCAGTATAAAATCATATATGATTTTTCCGTTAGTGTAAAATCATATATGATTTTATACATGGGCGACCATTCTCATATTCTCTTAAACAGTTAGCATTCTCATTTGAATCTGACTCTATATATACACACACACACACACACACATATATATATATATATATATATATATATATATATATATTAATTTTTGTATGTGAAAATAGGGTGATGTTTACTTGGTAAGTGTTTATATTTGAAAGAATGAGTGAGGTCGGGTGTGATCAAATGGTGTAAGAGGGTTGCAAGTGTCTCTATAGGAAATGTAAGTATGACACCTCTCACTTCTACCCCTCTCCCCTGATATATATATATATATATATATATATATATATATATATATAGGGATGGGTTGATTTTGGGCTTGGTTGAAGATGGTACCTTAAGTAGGAAATAGTTCAATTTCATTAGCTCAAGTTCATCTTAGGTCCACTAGTTAATTATTATATTAGGTTTGTGATAGATATTTAGTTAAATAGTTTAATGTTATCTAAAATAATTAGTTATACTCCTATTATGTATCAATGTAAGTAAAATCTAATTTTTTTGATAATAAAATAACATACAACTTCAATTTATTTATTCAGAAATTAATAATCTAATTTTATTACAGGAAAGTGGGGTCCCACATTCTCCCCACCTTGGGAGAATTTGGTTCCCAAATTCTCACTCAAATTATTTTGGATAGTTATTCTTCATCTCTTCTTTCGCTTCCCACATTGCGTCCTCTTCTCCATTGTGTTTTTTCATAAAACCGTGACAGAGGTAACATTTGGTCTCTTAGTTCACATAGTTGTCGATCCACAATTTTGATTGGCTTCTCGACAGAAGTCAAATCTCCCTTGATTGGTGTAATTTCATGGGTGATAATGTGTTCGGGATCGGGATGCTATTTCTTCAATATTTGAGACGTGAAATACATCATGCATTCTAGCTAGATTGGTTGGTATCTCGATGGGGTAGGTTAATTTACCAATTTTGTTTACGATCTGAAAGGTCCGACATATTTTGGGCTAAGTTTTCCTACTTCCTAGAGTTGATTAGCCCATTTCATGTGGATAATCGTAGAAACACCCTGTATCTACAGTCGAATTCTAAATTCGTCATCCTTTGGCCTGCATAACTCTCAATCGGCCTTGAGCGGTACGAATTCATTCTCGAACAAGATGAACCTTATCCATGGTACATTCTACTAAATCTACTTTTGGTATTAGGTTTTCGCCTTTGGTGTTGTAATACCCCGATTTTTCGGATATATTTTTCTTTTATATGTTGGATATCGTTGATGGATAATTGTGCTTGTAGATGTTGTGAACATATGATAATGTTATTGAAATGCGTATATGTATTCATTGTGCCGTATGATCGTTTGGTATGTCGAGATGTTGGTCGAGGATAGCTGAATATGGCTAAGCACAGCCACGATAGCGCACGCTAAGGTCAATGACTTGCGTACGCTAGGCATGATGTTTTACGTACGTTAATGCATGGGCATTACGTACGTAAGCTAGTTTACGAAGCGAGGCAGTAGCCTCTGGGCTGCGATAGCGCACGCTAACAAAGTCAGTTAGCGCACGCTAAGGCTGTAGCGCACGCTAAACATGAGATGTTAGCGCACGCTAATAATGAATATTATAAAAGGGGAAAGACGGGTGCCGAGAGGCATTTCGTATATTTTTCTTCCTTCAGTCGGGAGAGAGAGAGTTGGGATGTATTTGAGGTTCCCAAACACTGTATAATGATAATCTTTAACAACATTAGATTGAGAGCATGAATTCAAGCCTTGTTCTTCAAGTTATTCATGATTCTTGGAATGGAGTTCAAGTGTTCTTCTTTTTGGTTCGTCTAATCCAGGTAAATTTGGTATCCCTTTTGTTTATGGTTTGTTTTTAAGGACGAGTACATGTGAGGAACATGTTGGATAATCATATAACGATATTATATGAGATTCAATGGAATTTTGATAAGACTTTCGGATGTTTCTTCATATTATAAAGATGATGGTTCGTTTAAACCGTTTTGAGATAGATTTATGGATCATGATAATTTCAGTGATCGATTTAGAGGAGTTAAATCATGATACGAGGTTGAATTCCAGATTGAATATGTTATGATCATTGTTACCAAGTTGGTTTGATTATTGATATGATTATTGTTCTAGGTTGATTAACCAATAGGTATAACCGATGTTCCGCGTTGAAGGCCGTAGATTCCGTCCAGTCGGGGCTGTAGAGCTTGTAGACGAGGACGATGAGTTCGGTGTTGGTTTTGTCGTATTGATATCCAGGCAAGTGTTTACTTGTTCGGTTGTAATGTTTTGATGAGTAATTCCATTTACATTTCATAAGTATTTTATGTTGTATTGCATATTGACGAATGTTCAGTGATGTTCTAAAAGGATTAGAATGCACAGTTGATGATTGTTGAGATACTTGGACAATCTTGGGAAGATTGTAGTATTCGGATATTGTTGATGTCATTCTGGATATTCTTGGTCTGTGGTATGCATTCTGGAAGGAAGTCCGGATAGAGGTATGTTTTATGGTAATCGTACATAGAGGATTATGTATGAGAAAGTATTCGGTATTGAGGTATTATACGGTATTGTTGTGATACTGGGATTTTTATGGTATTATCGTGATAATGGAATTTTGACGAGAATCGTTGGATTACCGGAAGTGGTAAGGTTATCGTTGAGGTTATTATTCTCATGATGCATGCCATGTGAATATTTATGTTTATGTACTTGCGGTGATTTGTCGGGCATTATTGCTGACCCCATTGTGGGACTTGTTTTTCAGGTATTGAGGACTTTGATGGTAGTGGTCGTGAGGCGAGGATTGCGGACGATACTGGCTATGGCATATTGTTGGGGAATCATGTATTTTGTTTGTGTATATCATTATTGATGTATATGTATCTTGGACTGTATTTCTATCCGCTGCGTGAGTTCTTTCAAATGGCTTTAGGCTTTATGCCAACTGAGTTTGATTTCGAAAATCGATTCCCTTAACCGAGTTTTTGGCCTTGTTTGTCTTGACGGTAGTTGGTGTTTTCAAATGATTTTGTGAGTTTTGATATAAAATACTACCGTCATCGGCATTTTTGTCGTTCTTGTAATTGGTTTATGGCCTGGTGGGTTCCGGCGTGGGGCCCACGACGTGTAATAATCCCGGTCGGTTTTGGGGGTGTTACAAATATGGTATCAGAGCCCAAGGTTTTGTGATAACCGGGCATGTGTGTTATGTGGCTCTACCGGTGTGGTAGTAGCGTGATGTTTGTGATGTTTTGGAACTGTGTGATTTTTGAGTACTGTCGTGGTGATGTGTGGGTTTGGGGATTGTTGGTGTTCCCGAGACCGACGAGGCAGGGAGTGAACGCCGGTGCCGTGGTCATGTGCAATGTGCGGATCCAATCGGGAAGTGAACGCCGGTGCGAGGCACGTGTAATGTGCGGCTTTTGATGTGGAGTGGAATGCCGGTGATACGTGCATGTGACAAGGAGCGGCTCATGCGCTTTAGGTAAGGAGACACAGCAGCATCACAGATCCCACAAAACTCGACAGTGCTCTAAACTTGTTGTGGTCTTGGCAGAGACCAATCATTTTCAAATTGTGATTATTCCTGTTTTGGCATTCTTGTTGTGTCGAGATTTTTGAAATGGTGTCATATGCTAGTATCACGGGAGATCTTCATCTTCACTGACCTGTAAGTATGTTGTTCGGATTATTCGATAATTCTTGGTTATCTTGGGGATTTTGGATTTTCTGTTGAATTGTTGTTTGTGCGAGTAACTACAAGTTTCGAGGACGAAACTTATTTTTAAGGGGGGTAGAGTGTAATACCCCAATTTTTCGGATATATTTTTCTTTTATATGTTGGATATCGTTGATGGATAATTGTGCTTGTGGATGTTGTGAATGTATGATAATGTTATTGAAATGCGTATATGTATTCATTGTGCCGTATGATCGTTTGGTATGTCGAGATGTTGGTCGAGGATAGCTGAATATGGCTAAGCACAGCCACGATAGCGCACGCTAAGGTCAATGACTTGCGTACGCTAGGCATGATGTTTTACGTACGTTAATGCATGGGCATTACGTACGTAAGCTAGTTTACGAAGCGAGGCAGTAGCCTCTGGGTTGCGATAACACACGCTAACAAAGTCAGTTAGCGCACGCTAAGGCTGTAGCGCACGCTAAACATGAGATGTTAGCGCACGCTAATAATGAATATTATAAAAGGGGACAGACGGGTGCCGAGAGGCATTTCGTCCATTTTTCTTCCTTTAGTCGGGAGAGAGAGAGTTGGGATGTATTTGAGGTTCCCAAACACTGTATAATGATAATCTTTAACAACATTAGATTGAGAGCATGAATTCAAGCCTTGTTATTCAAGTTATTCATGATTCTTGGAATGGAGTTCAAGTGTTCTTCTTTTTGGTTCATCTAATCCAGGTAAATTTGGTATCCCTTTTGTTTATGGTTTGTTTTTAAGGACGATTACATGTGAGGAACATGTTGGATAATCATATAACGATATTATATGAGATTCAATGGAATTTTGATAAGACTTTCGGATGTTTCTTCATATTATAAAGATGATGGTTCGTTTAAACCATTTTGAGATAGATTTCTGGATCATGATAATTTCAGTGATCGATTTAGAGGAGTTAAATCATGATACGAGGTTGAATTCCAGATTGAATATGTTATGATCATTGTTACCAAGTTGGTTTGATTATTGATATGATTATTGTTCTAGGTTGATTAACCAATAGGTATAAACGATGTGCCGTGTTGAAGGCCGTAGATTCCATCCAGTCGGGGCTGTAGAGCTCGTAGACGAGGACGATGAGTTCGGTGTTGGTTTTGTCGTATTGATATCCAGGCAAGTGTTTACTTGTTCGGTTGTAATGTTTTGATGAGTAATTCCATTTACATTTCATAAGTATTTTATGTTGTATTGCATATTGACGAATGTTCAGTGATGTTCTAAAAGGATTAGAATGCACAATTGATGATTGTTTAGATACTTGGTCAATCTTGGGAAGATTGTAGTATTCGGATATTGTTGATGTCATTCTGGATATTCTTGGTCTGTGGTATGCATTCCGGAAGGAAGTCCGGATAGAGGTATGTTTTATGGTAATCGTACATAGAGGATTATGTATGAGAAAGTATTCGGTATTGAAGTATTATACGGTATTGTTGTGATACTGGGATTTTTATGGTATTATCGTGATAATGGAATTTTGACGAGAATCGTTGGATTACCGGAAGTGGTAAGGTTATCGTTGAGGTTATTATTCTCATGATGCATGGCATGTGAATATTTATGTTTATGTACTTGCGGTTATTTGTCGGGCATTATTGCTGACCCCGTTGTGGGACTTGTTTTTCAGGTATTGAGGACTTTGATGGTAGCGGTCGTGAGGCGAGGATTCCGGACGATACTGGCTATGGCATATTGTTGGGGAATCGTGTATTTTGTTTGTGTATATCATTATTGATGTATATGTATCTTGGACTGTATTTCTATCCGCTGCGTGAGTTCTTTCAAATGGCTTTCGGCTTTATGCCAACTGAGTTTGATTTCGAAAATCGATTCCCTTAACCGAGTTTTTGGCCTTGTTTGTCTTGACGGTAGTTGGTGTTTTCAAATGATTTTGTGAGTTTTGATATAAAATACTACCATCATCGGCATTTTTGTCGTTCTTGTAATTGGTTTCTGGCCTGGTGGGTTCCGGCGTGGGGCCCACGACGTGTAATAATCCCGGTCGGTTTTGGGGATGCTACAAATATGGTATCAGAGCCCAAGGTTTTGTGATAACCGGGCATGTGTGTTATGTGGCTCTACCGGTGTGGTAATAGCGTGATGTTTGTGTTGTTTTGGAACTGTGTGATTTTTGAGTACTGTCGTGGTGATGTGTGGGTTTGGGGATTGTTGGTGTTCCCGAGACCGACGAGGCAGGGAGTGAACGCCGGTGCCGTGGTCATGTGCAATGTGCGGCTCCAATCGGGAAGTGAACGCCGGTGCGAGGCACATGCAATGTGCGGCTTTTGATGTGGAGTGGAATGCCGGTGATACGTGCATGTGACAAGGACCGGCTCATGCGCTTTAGGTAAGGAGACACAGCATCACAGATCCCACAAAACTCGACAGTGCTCTAAACTTGTTGTGGTCTTGGCGGAGACCAATCATTTTCAAATTGTGATTATTCCTGTTTTGGCATTCTTGTTGTGTCGAGATTTTTGAAATGGTGTCATATGCTAGTATCACGGGAGATCTTCATCTTCACTGACCTGTAAGTATGTTGTTCGGATTATTCGATAATTCTTGGTTATCTTGGGGATTTTGGATTTTCTGTTGAATTGTTGTTTGTGCGAGTAACTACAAGTTTCGAGGACGAAACTTATTTTTAAGAGGGGTAGAGTGTAATACCCCAATTTTTCGGATATATTTTTCTTTTATATGTTGGATATCGTTGATGGATAATTGTGCTTGTGGATGTTGTGAATGTATGATAATGTTATTGAAATGCGTATATGTATTCATTGTGCCGTATGATCGTTTGGTATGTCGAGATGTTGGTCGAGGATAGCTGAATATGGTTAAGCACAGCCATGATAGCGCACGCTAAGGTCAATGACTTGCGTACGCTAGGCATGATGTTTTACGTACGTTAATGCATGGGCATTACGTATGTAAGCTAGTTTACGAAGCGAGAAAGTAGCCTCTGGGCTGCGATAGCACACGCTAACAAAGTCAGTTAGCGCACGCTAAGGCTGTAGCGCACGCTAAACATGAGATGTTAGCGCACGCTAATAATGAATATTATAAAAGGGGACAGACGGGTGCCGAGAGGCATTTCGTCCATTTTTCTTCCTTTAGTCGGGAGAGAGAGAGTTGGGATGTATTTGAGGTTCCCAAACACTGTATAATTATAATCTTTAACAACATTAGATTGAGAGCATGAATTCAAGCCTTGTTCTTCAAGTTATTCATGATTCTGGGAATGGAGTTCAAGTATTCTTCTTTTTGGTTCGTCTAATCCAGGTAAATTTGGTATCCCTTTTGTTTATGGTTTGTTTTTAAGGACGATTACATGTGAGGAACATGTTGGATAATCATATAACGATATTATATGAGATTCAATGGAATTTTGATAAGACTTTCGGATGTTTCTTCATATTATAAAGATGATGGTTCGTTTAAACCATTTTGAGATAGATTTCTGGATCATGATAATTTCAGTGATCGATTTAGAGGAGTTAAATCATGATACGAGGTTGAATTCCAGATTGAATATGTTATGATCATTGTTACCAAGTTGGTTTGATTATTGATATGATTATTGTTCTAGGTTGATTAACCAATAGGTATAACCGATGTGCCGCGTTGAAGGCCGTAGATTCCGTCCAGTCGGGGCTGTAGAGCTCGTAGACGAGGACGATGAGTTCGGTGTTGGTTTTGTCGTATTGATATCCAGGCAATTGTTTACTTGTTCGGTTGTAATGTTTTGATGAGTAAGTCCATTTACATTTCATAAGTATTTTATGTTGTATTGCATATTGACGAATGTTCAGTGATGTTCTAAAAGGATTAGAATGCACAGTTGATGATTGTTGAGATACTTGGACAATCTTGGGAAGATTGTAGTATTCGGATATTGTTGATGTCATTCTGGATATTCTTGGTCTGTGGTATGCATTCCGGAAGGAAGTCCGGATAGAGGTATGTTTTATGGTAATCGTACATAGAGGATTATGTACGAGAAAGTATTCGGTATTGAGGTATTATACGGTATTGTTGTGATACTGGGATTTTTATGGTATTATCTTGATAATGGAATTTTGACGAGAATCGTTGGATTACCGGAAGTGGTAAGGTTATCGTTGAGGTTATTATTCTCATGTGCATGGCATGTGAATATTTACGTTTATGTACTTGCGGTTATTTGTCGGGCATTATTGCTGACCCCGTTGTGGGACTTGTTTTTCAGGTATTGAGGACTTTGATGGTAGCGGTCGTGAGGCGAGGATTCCGGACGATACTGGCTATGGCATATTGTTGGGGAATCATGTATTTTGTTTGTGTATATCATTATTGATGTATATGTATCTTGGACTGTATTTCTATCCGCTGCGTGAGTTCTTTCAAATGGCTTTCGGCTTTATGCCAACTGAGTTTGATTTCGAAAATCGATTCCCTTAACCGAGTTTTTGGCCTTGTTTGTCTTGATGGTAGTTGGTGTTTTCAAATGATTTTGTGACTTTTGATATAAAATACTACCGTCATCGGCCTTTTTATCGTTCTTGTAATTGGTTTTTAGCCTGGTGGGTTCCGGCGCGGGGCCCACAGCGTGTAATACTCCCGGTCGGTTTTGGGGGTGTTACAGGTGTGTCTTTGGTGTCCAACGATTGTCAATCTTCCAATGAATAGCGAACGCACCTCCTTCCATACAAAGCTTCATATGGAGCCAATATTGACTGTTGCTTGGTAAATATTGTTGTATGCGAACTCAGCCAATGGTAGATGATGATCCCAACCTCTCTTTGGAAATATAGTGCCCATGCTTGGAGCATGTCTTCGAGAATTTATATCGTTCATTCGGATTGTTCGTCCATCTGCGGATGAGCTGCAGCACTAAAACTCAAAGTTATCCCAAGTTCCTGATGTAAAATCTTTCAAAACCTCGAAACAAATCTGGTCAAGATCTGGAACAAATCCCATGGGTACTCCATACAGTCTAATGATTTCTCAGATATACATCCTTGCTAGCTTCTTCAAGCTGTCATTCTTCATGACAAGCAAGAAATGTGCTGACTTTGTGAGTCTATCTACAACAACCCAGATTATATTATACCCACCGCTAGTCATAGGTAAATTTTCCATAAAATATACAATGATTAGTTCCCGTATCCATTTAGGAATTTCAAGTGGTTGTAGCAATACGGATGGTCTCTATTGTTCAACCTTCACCCTTTGTCAAGCTGAACAATTCTCTATGAATTCTGCCACTTGATTATTCATATTCACCCACCAATAGTGCTTCTTCAAATTCTTTTACATCTTGTTGCTCTAGGGTAAATTATATATTGGATTTTAATGAGCTTATGCTAGTGTTCTCTTCTTCAGCTTGTTGATTTTTAAACACATATTCGCACTACACCATATATGACCTATTGCAAGCCCATCATATGGTTGTGTTGCATAAAATATTGCTATACACAAGAAACCTGCATATCTATTGTAATACTTTCGAAATGTGTTACTTTAAATGGGAAAGTGATGCAAGCCTAAGAAATTTTTCGACAATTTTAGATCTATAGCAATACTTCATAAAAGTGTTACAATAACATGATATGCTTTTGGTCGATTTGGTCAAAATATGTAGGCGGGAGTTTAATTTTTTCACTGGGCGGACAGTTTTAGTACAAAATATTTGGTACCAAAATTTTTATTACACAAAAAAAAGTTTTATTACACAAAATTTATTACTCATCCCAAGGGGTGAAATTCGGGCGGACATTTCCCGCCCGATGCGGAGCCATATCCGGTCGGATTCGGATTCGGGAAGAAAATTTAGTATTCGGTCGGATACGGGATCGTATTCGGATAGAAAAATTCGGATACGGGACCGGATTCGGATTATGTACTATCCATATATATTCAAATTTTCCCATATTTTACCGAATAATTCCCGGATTACAAATCAGAATATTCAATTTTATTTAATTATTTTTTATAATATCTTTATCTTAATTAATAACTACTAAAACTAAAAAATAATCTACAACCTCTCCCCTCATATTTGGGAATCACTTTCATTACTAAAATATTTCCTTTATTTTGTTTCAATGTTTCATCTTTAACCAAGACAAGAGCAATAGTCTCATGCTGGCTTCCTCACCGTTGCAGCAATGAAGGAGATCCCCATCTACTCTAGAGGTAAACTGGCTTGAACTCTTTGCTGTTTATATTTTTTTAAATTTAATTTATAGAAAACATATATAAAAAATGTGATTTAATTCACCAGTCCTCTGTAATGTTTGTTTCAGTGATTTCTTGTATGTCCTTTAATTTCTTGTATAGAAACGAATCAACCTGAGGGAGTGTTCTGCTGCACTCGATTTGTGTAATTTCATGCTTATTATTATTTTATTTTAATTTAATTTAGCAATGACGCAACAAACTAAATTACGAATAATCCATCCCTGTATTGTTTTAGGAAGGTATTTGCTAAACATATTTAAACATCTCATAAGATGTAATATTTCAAGAGCTATCAAGTTTACAAGTTCTTCTGGAATCTTATAATATGGTGATGTGTTTGGCATTTATAAGCTTCTATGTTTATGTAATGAACCACAAGATAGATACGACCTTTCCAATATGTGTCTTAGTACAACAATATTTCAATAGAACTAAAGATATGGTTTTCGGTTTGGTTTGATTGTGAAAGTATTAAACCTAATCGAACCGAACAAACTAAAGCAGATAATATAGTATCAGTTGTGAAAACTTAAACGAAACATAGATAGCAGTTGTCTTCATATAATCCGGATGGATATCCCTCTCATGAGTGCAACCAATTTCTGTAAACATCGAAAAAGTGGGATAATAGGATTTGACTGATGGGGTTTTCACAAGAATTGCATGTTCACATTATCAAAGATAATACTAACCATTTGACCATCATACTTTATCTGGAAAAGTGAGATCTGCTTTCATCCAATGGAGCAAAACTTTGAATTTAAAAAAGTTGCTGCAATTCCTTTATAATCCATTCCAGGAGGGTTGTTTTGATGAGCCCGTCTCATCATTTCTTTTATGTATGCTCTCAATTTTCAATTTCTTTTGTTAGTTGATTTTCTCTTAGGTGATTTTGCTTTGTTATTACTAACTACTACATATCCTGATTCACAGTCATGATCTGCTCTCTCCACACAACTTAAGTCACCATGCCTCTATGAGGAATCCATATTATCTGCTGGATATGAGTTCGTAGATGGATATTTGAGTTCCAAATATGATCCCAAAGTGAGATTAAAACTATAATATATCTTTTGGAAATTTCTAATAGATTTCTGAAGAATTCTTCTAAATATAAAATTTGTCTCCCTATTCTTGATTTCCAGCTTCTATTTTTCGATCTCCCCTGCCTATTTCTATAAACTGGCTACAAGTTATATAAATACGGTTAATTTTCTATGGTTGTTATATCATTGTGCTTGGCAGGATAAGCGATAGGCTGTAGGAGGTGCTCGAAGAATGTTTCTAAGATAAGGAGCAGTATTTTCTGAGATCACTAAATATGTGAAGTCTCTTTCGATGTCAAAGAGGTGGTCTGTTTACTTTATCTGATTTACTATCTACCATTATCTTTATGGTTTCTTAATTCTTAATTTTTTTATTGTTTGTTGTTGGCACATATGCAAATGTTATACCTAAAGATATTAAAACAACCCTTATTGGATGAACGTGAATCTCTAACAAAGATCACCGAATTGCCCATCCTTGGAGATGTTTCAATAAGCCTTTCTCTCACACACTTCTTTTATATCAATAGATAGAGGCAAGATTGCCTTAGGCAGACTCCACAACCTCACATAAATCACTAAGAAAATGTTCCTGAGTTAGAAGCTTTTAAGAAGGGGCTGAAGGAAGAGTATTACCACTAGGATCCTTGCATTCATATTGTCTTCATCTCAAGTTTTAGGTATTTCTGTTTGAACATTAGTGTGTGTAGTGTTATGTTTTCAAGCATGCGTTATGTTTTAAATGCCTAGAATAAAGTTATAACTTATAAGGAAAAAAGCTACTGACTTTTGCAATTAGAATTATACTTCCCGTGGTCGGTTTTGCATGAAATTCGGATATGTCATGTATGAAATTCAAAATGTTTAATATGACTAAAAATGGTCGTTATTATGCCAGAAAAACTTGTTCCTGAACTAAAGGTATCATCTAGAATGGTGAATAGGTTTCATACTTATCTTGACATTTATGTTTCATGTGAGAAAAGTTAACTAATACTTTTATGTATATTTTGTAGGTGAGATTAACTAGTCCGACAACTTTTACGGATTGTTCAGAGAATATTGATGAGATTATATACCCCGAGATTTCTTATTTCTTGATGCTTATCAATGATCAGGACTGGGAAACAATTCAATCCATATTTCAATCCAAAATTAGGAGAAATCAATCGAGATTTCCAATACCTTGCTGTTGAAGAGTTTGTGTGCTGGTACTACTAGTGGTGACGAAGGTGAGGATAGTGATCAGGAGGACGATGCTCGCGAGGATGATGATGATCGTGAGGATGACGATTTGGGAGGATGACAATGATCACTAGGACGACGAAAGTGATGATTGATGATCAGTACTTAACTACTTATATTTTCTATGTGCATACTTTTGGTAGTAGGTTGGAATTTTGAGATGAAAGACTATGTTTAATGTAGAATTATGGTGTAAGTTGACATGTACTTTTCGACTTTAGACTTAAGTACTAGATGTAAGATGATATTTTGATAAAAGCTGACTATGTTGGGGCTTTATTGACATATATTTTGTTGGATTTTCCATTTGGAAAAGTTAAAATGTGATTTTTGGTTTGGTATGCTTTTGTGCATGGTATATTGAAATTTCAAACAGGACCTTGCAATTTAGATTAATAAAAAGTGTTGCAAATAAGTGTTGCCAATAAAGTCTAAAAATATTAAAATAGGGATAAAAATGTTGCAGAAAATGTTGCTAAAAAACCAAAAAGCATTGCAACAAGCATCAAAATGTTGCAATAAATTAACTTTGTAACATTTTAACTCAATTAATGTTGCAAACAAGTGTTGCATTAGTCTATTGCAACACCTTAAAAGTGTTACTGAAACAGACAAAATTATTGCAATAAAGGCGCTATTGTAATGCTTCAAAAATATTGCAATAAATACATAAAACGTTGCTATATGTGTCATAGGCAACGGCCGCAAATACAACGCCGAATTTTGGCTAAAATGTTACATAAAACACTAATGTAACATATATTGGGTTTAACAATACACTTTTTTGGGCTTGCAATAGGCCATATATGGTGTAGTGTCGGTTTATGAATCTGAACATCCCATCCTCGGACACGCTAAATATCGATTTCTCACCTTGTGCGACTCTTTCCTTAAGCTTGCACAGTTTCTCATCTTGTGTTTGTGCCTCTTGAATCTCTTTAAGCAAATCTGCCTTAATTGTCAAATTAATATATAAAACACGTGTCTTTACTTACCATGGACTCTAGTAGCTTATTTCTCTTAAGGCATCCCATTCTTTTACCATGAGTTTAGTTACATTCACCTTCCTACTTAAGGCGTCAGCTACATCATTGGCCCTGCCGAGATGGTGCTGAATGGTAAAATGATTGTCTTTAAGAAGCTCTCTCTACCCTCTCTGCCTTAAGTTCAACTCCTTCTTAGAGAACATATATTTAAGGCTTTTATGGTCAGTGAAGATTGTAAACATAGCTCCATAGAGATAGTGGCTCCATTTAAGGGAAATATGATTGCTGCGAGTTCAAGGTCGTGGGTTGGGTAATTCATCTCATGGGATTTCAGCTTCCTTGATGCATAAGCCACTACCTTGCCATTTTGCATCAGCATAACTCCCAAGCCCTCTTTCGATGCATTGCTGTAAACAACAAATCCTTCACTCCCTTCGGGAAGTGTTAATACAGGTGCAGTGAGTTTTCTATTGAGTACTTGGAAACTTGACTCACACTTATCACCCACTCAAATATGACATGCTTCTCCGTCAGCCTTGTGAGTGGTCCCAACATTTTTGAGAAATTCTTAATGAATTTATACTAATACCTGCAAGTATAAGAAAGCTTTGAATCTAAGTGATAGTTTCTGGATTTTCCTATTCCAAAACAGCCTCAACCTTTGATGGATCCCCTGCAATACCGTCTACGGAGATCACATGTTCCAAAAATGTCACACTTATTTAATTTTACGTATGAGTTATGTTTTATCAACATTTATAGTACCATCTTTAAGTGAGTTTCTGATCCTAATCTGTCTTGGAATACACGAGTATGTCATCAACGAATATTACAATGAAATTGATCCAGATAAGGTTGAAATACATATTGCATTAAATCCATAAATGCAGCTGGTGTGTTTGATAATCCGAAAGGCATTATTACAAATTCGAAATGATCATACCTAGTTTGAAAGGTGGTTTTAGGTATGTCATTTTCCTCTATCTTCAGTTGGTAATAACCATGCAATTGGTAAAATAACTAGTCAATCCTGGGAAGTGGATATTTGTTCTAAACAGTAATATTGTTAGGTTCTTGCTAATCAATGCACAATCTTAGCATGCCATTCTTCTTCATCACGAACAATACTGGCGCATCCCAAGGTGTAAAATCCCCAAGATATTTGTGGCATATTACAGTGCCGTAAATCCTTCCGTGGGGATTTACTAGGCTATTAGCAAAAGCTCATACATAATTCTTTCCCTTTGGGGATCTACAAGAAAAACCTGCATGAAATAATACCATATTATCCGAACAAGCCGAATATGACAAGATAATTTAATACATTTTACATTAATTTGAGAGCCTGAACTTGAACATAAATTCAAATACTAACATGGCCCTCATACGGGCTCAATATATACTGACATAGACTTTGCTTCGCGACTACTGGGATCAAATTCACCGACTCCTGGATTGATTAGCATCTTACGATTCTTCATCTCTGCGCTGATCCTGTGGTTGTTCCTGGACATAGAATTATCCAGCCCTGAAGGGGTCAGCAACAACCGGTACAAGTAAAACGAATACATAAAACGTACTTTGCATCATTCACATCAACATTCATACATCATGAAACAATCATGGTATCACATAAGATCACACATTGATAAAACATCCTTGGACCTCCCGTGGGTTTTCGAAACAATTTTGCGATAATTTATTATAAAGAAAATTAACTGAATTTCATGAAGCATATTTAACCAACCCATTAGTTTTGTAAAAATATTTATTTTGAAAGGTCCGTGTCAAAGCTTTCTCAAAATGTTTTCAAATCCGTTTAGGGTTCGCGGTCCCAAATACATTATCACAATCAATGAGGGATTTCAACCTCTAAACAAAACTACTTTATAATTCATCAGAACAAGAGACTTAACAAATAATTAAGGCCCGTGGCCCAACTTAATCGTCTTTATCAATTGTGAGAGCCCGCGAATGAGAACCCTTGTCAGAATTGGTCCCAAGGTCATCCCTTAATCGCACATGTGGGTTCACGATATCTAGAGATCCGATAGGCCTCGACAGTTCTCACCTAGTAGGATGACCCCTGGTTCCAACTACCCTGGTACCAACTTTTTTTGAGAAAAGGGTTTCAGGCATGTCACGCACATATGGTTGGTATCAGTGACTCAGCACATAATAAACATCCTCAGTCAAGAAGCTCACCAGAGCAGCTCACTTGGTCACCATGAAATCGGCATTCCCCACATGCCAGGATCCCTCCCTTGTGTAATACCCGGTTGTAATTCAGTCATTATCATTCAGTAATCTCATTCAGTGATTGTCACTATGTAATCTTTCACTTGTTAATAATCATTCATCCGTGTTCACCGTTCGGAATAATTTCGAGTTGTGTATCGATATTGTTCGTTGTTTCAACCTTATTCGGGAATCGAGACAAGAGTAGTATCTTGATCGTGGTAATTGATTCATTAGTCGATGTTGACGTTGGTATTCATGTCATTTCAAATCTCTTCATTGTTCAAATCGTGTTTTGTTGGGAGAATCCTTGTAATCATTGCTTGGAACCACCGTTTTGGGGTTTCCGTACTTCCATTTTGTGTTATTGGTTCCCATATATCGATTCCTATTGCTTTATTCTCTTCCCGGGTCATTTTTCTTCATTTTAGGACCCAAGGGGGGTGTGGGCCGCGGCACAAGGAGTGTGCGCCGCGGCACACACATTTTCCAGTTTTTGGCCGAGCGGCCTGTACTTTGTGCCACGACACATGTCGACCGGGCCGCGGCACACTGCCGAGTCACTGCCGCGGCACACTCGTATAGCATTTTCGGCCATTCAGCGTCTGTACCTTGTGCCACGGCACATGCCGGCAGGGCCGCGGCACACTGCCGAGACACTGCCGCGGCACACTCGACCGTGCCGTGGCACACTGCCGACCACTGGGAGCCGTTTTTGGGCCTGTGACGCGGCACACTCGGCCTGGGCCGCGGCACACATGACAGTCAACTCTATAATTGCAGTTTTTGAGCGGATCACTTATTTATTTTCCATTTTCTTCACCTACACACGAGAGAGAAGGCTTGGGGGTGAAGATTTTCTTCATCTATCACCTGAGTGTTGGATTTTCATCATTTTCATTCAGTTGGGAAGCTCGGATCATCGATCTATCGCGATTTCATCGGATTATAATACTTGGATCTTCAAAGGTAATATTCATCAAACCTCTTGGATTTCGATTTTGTATTGAGTTATGATGTTTTGGATGTTTAAAATCATGTTGTATGAAGTGATATACGCATGATTATGGATATGTTTGATTATTCATTGTATTATTGAAGGATTTTCCAAGAACACTTTGAATATTGAGTTGGATTTGGGGGTTTTCGATTAATCGTTGTTGTAATCACGATTTTGGACATTCACATCGGATTATTGATCGTATGGAAGATGTTTTGTTGGATTGAAAACACTTTTTGGGTTTTGATGTTGGTTTAATCAAGGTTGGGTTGTTAACAATCGAAGTTGGCCTCAAAGTGTTCGATATAATGCCTCAATGAACTTCGTTTAGTCGTATCGACGTTTTGAGTTCGTTATATTCGTGTTTGATTCGTATTTTGAACGAATTGTTGGTCATTGCATTATTTCAAGGTTGTTCGAGCGACCGATATCTCAATTAGGACGTTGTTTGTGGAAGGATAATTGTCACCGGTGTTGTGTAAGTTAATTCTTACTCGGTTAAAAGGATATTCATTCCTTTTGTTGTTGTTCATTCATAATCATAACTCATTCATCATTGTATTAACCGTATCAAAACTTGTCATTGTCAATTAATCACTTCAGTCACAAGGAACGACGGTTCCAATCATTTCATTGAGCTGTCATTCATTTCACTATCATTTCATCTCGGTGAGTCATTATTCGTTTTCGATGTCACTTTTGTTATATCGTGGCATTCCGGGTCATACTGGCGTGCCGGTTGGTATGTGTAGGATTTTCATGTCGGGCACATTTAAGTCGTGTGTTGGTTGTTGGCCTCACATTGGACTATACACACGAGTCGATTGCTTCGTGAGATTGATTAGGTACAAGACCACATGTGTATTCGGTCGATACTCGTTGGTGGCTTGTGCACGGACACATTTCCATCCCGGGCGTAGTGTGGCGCCACCCTTTGAGCCGTACTGTTAGTTGATTCATACAGCATGTTTGATTGCGTATGTTTTCGACAAGATTGGGTTATAATCTAACCGATTCATTTTGGTCGAACTTGTGGTTTATACTATATATATATGATTGTGTTTATTCAACTCTTGAGGATTGTTGTTCTGTGTAACTGACCCCGTTTGGGGATATTGTTTTTCAGGTCATGGCAAGGCAAAGGCACAGGGAGAGCACGTTGACGGAGAGGAGTCCCAATGATACTAGTAGGGGGGCCCAGTCTTTTTAGTCATTTATGTTTCCTTCATTTATTCCGCTGCAGACATTCCGTTTGAATAATCATTTCACTCAGTGTTGTATATTTTATCTCCATATAAAATATACATGTATTCTGTATTATCCTGGATGTGTTGTAAGAAACTCCTCATCGGAGTAATTATTGTTGTAATGTGGTTCGGTACTACATTTACCCTGTGTAATTCATTCATTTTCATTCGCCTAGTGGGTCCCAGTCGGGGGACCACGGCACTGTAATATCCGCCTAGTTTGGGGTGTTACAGAGTTGGTATCGGAGCGTGGTTTTGAATACTACCTCCTGAGTCATGTCTCATTTGAAATCATCGTCATCCGACTAGTATCATTGGACTTTTGCGTCACGTGTGACCTGTGCAAATGTCGAGCCAATCAGACCAAGAACTGTAAGATTTCTAACGCCATGGTATAATTTCTGGCAATAATCATTCATTCATAATTCATTAGTTAACAATCCTCAATCATCATTTTCCTTTTGACCAGGACGGTCATGTTAACTCATTAATCACTCAATTCATTTCATTACTCAGTTGTTGATCTGGAAGATCATATCATTAATCTTGTTAACTTGTTCAAGATAATCATTTCAATAATTCCATCAAATAATCATGTCACCTCAGTTAATCATTCATGTAATCACTGTGTTAGGGCGTGTATGCTCATTTTCATCATCTCATGTCATAATCATAACGTGATATTCATGCGAGAGATTTAATTATCAAGTGACTTTCCTACTTCAGTATGGAGAGAGCAGGCAGAGGACATGGAGGACGAGGCCGCAGAGCGGGCCGAATTCCTAGAGCTCGTGTGAATACACGTGCGAACGCGAGGAATAATGCTAATTCATCGAGCAGCAACGCTGCCACTCATTCGCCTGGATGTGATCATTCACTATCGAGGAGTCGTACCCGGGACACGGCTCAGTCAGAAGGTGTTCGCCCACTCTCTTTTATGCAGGGCATGATGGCCCAAATGACTCAAATGGCACAACTAATGGAGACGATGCATAATTCAGCTAATCAAAATCAACAGGCTCCTCCGCCGCCACCTCAGAGCCAAGAGAGGGGTGTAAGCAGTATCATTGGCGATATCTCTCGCCAGCGACCACCTACCTTCGAGGGCTCATCTGAGCCGGCAGATATTGTCCATTGGCTTGAGCACTTTGAGAAGTTATTTGCTATGGTGGATTGCCCTGAAGGGCATAAAGTTTCAGTTGCGGCTTATTATCTGGGTAAAAGCGCACATTCTTGGTGGTTGTCGTTGAAGCCCACCGAAGGATGATGTACTTGGGATCAGTTCAAAACTCTCATGATGGAGAGGTATTATCCAGCCCCACTCAGGGAGGCTAAATTGTTGGAATTACTCACTCCCGACCACTCAGCGGACGACGATGTTCTTGTCATCGCCGAAAAATTTCAGGAACTTCTTCCGTTTGCCTCATCTATCATTCACTCTGAGGCGGACAAGATCAAGTATTTCAGCAAGAGGCTGAAACCTCGTATGCGGCTACAGTTGCTCAATCATAATTGCACCACATTGGCCGAATTCATTGAGAAAGCTCTTACCTATGAGCTTACTGCTAAAGAGATTGCTAAGCAGCAACCTCCATCTGCTAGCAAGAATTCCAAGAACCGTAATCAGTCTGACGGCAGTCAGGCCACTTTCAAGAAACCACGTGCGGGATATACTTTTTCTGAACGACCTTCTATGGCGCCTAAACCCGCGGAATCTCAGTCACGAGCGGCCAGTTCGGCCGTCACCTGTTTCAACTGTGAAGAACAGGGTCATTTCAGCACCAAATGTCTGAAACAGGCGGTCACGTGCCATAACTGTGGAATTGTTGGGCATAGGGCCCGTTTTTGCCGAAGGGACTCTAAACCCACTCCGGCGTCATCTCAGGCCCCAGGACATTCAGCGGTGCAGAATTAGGCCACTCAGTCAGCGTCGTTTAAGACGACAGGAGCTAACAAAGGCGGAGCCAAGAGCTATCAGACGGGAGCGTCTCGTTCGGCGGCCGGCAAGCCCCGAATTTACGAGATGAAGAAGACCGACGATCCAGAGGCCCGAATGATCTCAAGTACACTCGATATTCTATCTCAACCTGTGTGTACTCTTTTTTATACTGGTGCATCGCATTCATTCATTTCCGAGTCATGTTTGAGTAGACTACGTCTGGGTAGTGCTACTAGTTGTGAGCCTTATGTCATTGGTCTACCTGATGGTAGACGAATTATCGAAAATTGTGAGATTCAGAACTGTCCGATTCAGCTTCATGGCCGTGTATGGCCAGCGGACCTAATCGTAGTAGATTTGCCGAGAGACGACGTCATCTTGGGTATTGATTGGATGGATCGTCATGATGCCATCATTAGTGTCCGTAAGCGTATGGTTACTATCATTTCAGATGATGGGGTCGAATGTGTGTTTCAGGGAGGTAATCCCGGCTGTTCTGGTAAGGTCATTAATTTGATGAAAGCAGTGAGATTACTCAATCAGGGGTGTGTTGGTTATTGGTGCTATATGACAAAAACCGAGAAATCATCAGTAATGTTGATGGATATTCCGGTAGTGAGGGAATATGCCGATGTTTTTCCAGACGAGTTACCTGGTTTGCCTCCACAGAGAGATGTGGAATTCACAATTGAGTTGGAGCCCGGTACGTCCCCGATATCGAAGGCACCGTACCGGATGGCCCCGACCGAAATGCAGGAGTTGAAGAATCAACTTGAGGAATTGTTCGAGAAAGGTTATATCCGTCCGAGTGCGTCCCCGTGGGGAGCACCAGTGTTGTTTGTCAAGAAGAAGGATGGTTCGTTCCGCTTGTGTATTGATTACCGGGGATTGAACTGGGTGACGATCAAGAATAAGTATCCCTTACCCCGTATTGATGATCTCTTAGATCAACTTCAGGGAGCTTCAATATTTTCCAAGATTGACTTAAGATCTGGATATCATCAGTTGCGGATCCGGGATTCGGATATCGCGAGGACGGCGTTTCGAACACGTTATGGTCATTATGAATTTGTGGTTATGCCGTTTGGATTGACTAATGCACCTGCGGTATTTATGGAGTTAATGAATCGAGTTTTCATTGACTTTTGGGATCAGTTTGTTGTTGTCTTCATCGATGACATTTTGATTTATTCTCGTAACCGAGAGGAACACGAGGTTCATCTTCATCAGGTTCTCGACGTGTTAAGATGAGAGCAACTTTATGGAAAGTTTTCCAAATGTGAGTTCTAGATGTCCGAAGTGACTTTTCTTGGACATGTAATTTCATCAGATGGAGTGCGTGTTGATCCTCAGAAGACGGAGGCTATCCAAGATTGGTTACCTCCGAAGAATGTTAAGGAAATCCGAAGCTTTCTCGGATTAGCCGGTTATTATCCACGGTTTGTGGAAGGATTTTCTAAAATCGCTCAACCCTTGACGAACCTTTTGCGAAAGGATAAGAAATACACGTGGTCCGACGCGTGTCAACGGAGTTTTGAGGAACTCAAGAGCCGGTTAATGTCAGCACCTGTACTTTCCATTCCGCAAGGAACGGAAGGATTTGTGGTTTATAGTGATGCGTCCGGACAGGGTCTCGGATGTGTACTCATGCAGAATGGGAATGTTATTGCCTATGATTCACGGCAATTGAAACCTTACGAGGTTAATTATCCGACCCACGACCTGGAGCTAGCAGCCATGGTGTTCGCTTTGAAAATCTGGCGTCATTACCTTTATGGCGTTACTTGTCAGATATTCACCGATCATAAGAGTTTAAAGTATATATTTACTCAGAAGGAGTTAAATATGCGACAGAGACGGTGGTTGGAACTAATCAAAGATTATGATATCGAGATCCTTTACCACCCGGGCAAGGCGAACGTTGTCGCCGACGCCTTGAGTCGTAAGTCCGTTCAGGAACAGATGCTTGCTTGTTTAACAGTTCAGAAGGAGCTTCAACAGGAATTCCTTAGACCCGAGATCGAGGTTTGGCTTCAGCGAATACAAGGGCAATTTGTACTTTGGAAATTGCATCGCCACTTGAGGAGGCGATCAGGGAGAATCAGGGTTCGGACCCATTTTTGTTACGCATTCGATAGGATGTGACTCAGGGGAAAGCCCCCGGATTTGTGGTCCATGAGGATGGACTTTTGCATTTTAAGAATCGGTTATGCGTACCGGCGAATGGCGAGTTGAAAAACTCGATTTTGAGAGAAGCTCATGCTACCCCTTATCCTGTTCATCCGGGGTCTAGCAAGATGTACAAGGACTTGAAACAAAATTACTGGTGGTGTAATATGAAGCGAGAAGTCGCAGAATTTGTTTCGAGATGCTTAACCTATCACCAAGTCAAGATTGAACATCAGTGACCGGCGGGTATGCTGAAACCTCTCCCTATTCCAGAATGGAAGTGGGAAGACATTTCTATGGATTTCATCACGAGTTTGCCGACGAGTCATCGTGGCATGAATACGATCTGGGTAATTGTGGACCGCTTAACTAAATCAGCTCATTTCCTTGAGATTAAGGATACGTGGGGTCCCGAGAGACTTGCACAGCTGTTCATCAAAGAGATAGTGAGACTGCACGGTACTCCTAAAAGTATCGTTTCCGATCGTGACGGACGGTTTGTGTCTCATTTTTGGAAATCAGTTCATCGTGCCATGGGAACTCAGCTTAATTTCAGCACATCTTTTCATCCTCAGTCCGACGGGCAATCAGAGAGGACTATTCAGACATTAGAGGACATGCTGAGGGCATGCGTCCTCGATTGGAAAAACGATTGGGAAGCCCAACTACCATTAATCGAGTTCACATATAATAATAGTTGGCATGCTTCGATTAAGATGGCACCCTACGAGGCCTTATACGGTCGTCGTTGTCGATCTCCTTTGTGTTGGGATGACCTATCCGAATCAATCGGCACCGAGCCCGATATGCTTATAGCCGCCCGTGAGAAGGTAGCTTTGATCAGCAGTCGTTTGTTGACCGCTCAGAGTCGACAAAAATCTTATGCAGACAATCTCCGTCGACCACTAGAGTTCGAAGCGGGTGACCACGTTTTGGTCAAGGTGTCCCCGAGTCGAGGTATTTTCCGTTTCGGAAAACAGGGGAAGTTGAGTCCGAGATTTATTGGACCATTTGAGATTTTGGAACGAGTAGGCGGGCTAGCTTATCGTTTGGCCTTACCTCCGGCGTTGAGTCGAATTCATAATGTGTTTCATGTCTCTCAGCTTTGGAAATATGTCGCCGACCCGAGTCACATACTTCAGTTCGACGAAATCGAGATCGCTGATGATCATTCGTATGAGGAGCATCCCATACGAGTCTTAGAGCGGCGAATCAAACAGTTGAGGAATAAGGCGATTCCTTTGGTTAAAATTCAGTGGTCTAGACACGGAGTCGAAGAGGCTACTTGGGAAACCGAGGATAGTATGCGGGAGAGTTATCCCGAGTTGTTTGACCCTTAGTTTCGGGGACGAAACTCTTTTAAGGGGGGTGTATGTAATACCCAGTTGTAATTCAGTCATTATCATTCAGTAATCTCATTCGGTGATTGTCACTATGTAATCTTTTACTTGTTAATAATCATTCATCCGTGTTCACCGTTCGGAATAATTTCGAGTTGTGTATCGATATTGTTCGTTGTTTCAACCTTATTCGGGAATCGGGACAAGAGTAGTATCTTGATCGTGGTAATTGATTCATTAGTCGATGTTGACGTTGGTATTCATGTCATTTCAAATCTCTTCATTGTTCAAATCGTGTTTTGTTGGGCGAATCCTTGTAATCATTGCTTGGAACCACCGTTTTGGGGTTTCCGTACTTCCATTTCGTGTTATTGGTTCCCAGATATCGATTCCTATTGCTTTATTCTCTTCCCGGGTCATTTTTCTTTATTTTAGGACCCAAGGGGGGTGTGGGCCGCGGCACAAGGAGTGTGCGCCGCGGCACACACATTTTCCAGTTTTTGGCCGAGCGGCCTGTACTTTGTGCCGCGGCACATGTCGGCCGGGCCGCGCACACTGCCGAGTCACTGCCGCGGCACACCCGTCCGGGCCACGGCACACTCGTATAGCATTTTCGGCCATTCAGCGTCTGTACCTTGTGCCGCGGCACACTGCCGAGACACTGCCGCGGCACACTCGGCCGTGCCGCGGCACACTGCCGACCACTGGGAGCCATTTTTGGGCCTGTGCCGCGGCACACATGACAGTCAACTCTATAATTGCAGTTTTTGAGCGGATCACCTCTTTATTTTCCATTTTCTTCACCTACACACGAGATAGAAGGCTTGGGGGTGAAGATTTTCTTCATCTATCACTTGAGTGTTGGATTTTCATCATTTTCATTCGGTTGGGAAGCTCGGATCATCGATCTATCGCGATTTCATCGGATTATAATACTTGGATCTTCAAAGGCAATATTCATCAAACCTCTTGGATTTCAATTTTGTATTGAGTTATGATGTTTTGGATGTTTAAAATCATGTTGTATGAAGTGATATACGCATGATTATGGATATGTTTGATTATTCATTGGATTATTGAAGGATTTTCCAAGAACACTTTGAATATTGAGTTGGATTTTGGGGTTTTCGATTAATCGTTGTTGTAATCACGATTTTGGACATTCACATCGGATTATTGATCGTGTGGAAGATGTTTTATTAGATTGAAAACACTTTCTGGGTTTTGATGTTGGTTTAATCAAGGTTGGGTTGTTAACAATCGAAGTTGGCCTCAAAGTGTTCGATATAATGCCTCAATGAACTTGGTTTAGTCGTATCGACGTTTGTGTTCGTTATATTCATGTTTGATTCGTATTTTGAAAGAATTATTGGTCATTGTATTCTTTCAAGGTTGTTCGAGCGACCGATATCTCAATTAGGACGTTGTTCATGGAAGGATAATTGTCACTGGTGTTGTGTAAGTTAATTCTTACTCGGTTAAAAGAATATTCATTCCTTTTGTTGTTGTTCATTCATAATCATAACTCATTCATCATTGTATTAACCGTATCAAAACTTGTCATTGTCAATTAATCACTTCAGTCACAAGGAACGACGGTTCCAATCATTTCATGGAGCTGTCATTCATTTCAATATCATTTCATCTCGGTGAGTCATTATTCGTTTTCGATGTCACTTTTGTTATATCGTGGCATTCCGAGTCATACTGGCGTGCCGGTTGGTATGTGTAGGATTTTCATGTCGGGCACATTTAAGTCGTGTGTTGGTTGTTGGCCGCACATTGGACTGTGCACACGAGTCGATTGCTTCGTGAGACTGATTAGGTACAAGACCACACGTGTATTCGGTCGATACTTGTTGGTGGCTTGTGCACGGACACATTTCCATCCCGGGCGTAGTGTGGCACCACCCTTTGAGCCGTACTGTTAGTTGATTCATACAACATGTTTGATTGCGTATGTTTTCGACAAGATTGGGTTATAATCTAACCGATTCATTTTGGTCGAACTTGTGGTTTATACTATATATATATGATTGTGTTTATTCAACTCTTGAGGATTGTTGTTCTGTGTAACTGACCCCGTTTGGGGATATTGTTTTTCAGGTCATGGCAAGGCAAAGGCACGGGGAGAGCACATTGATGGCGAGGAGTCTCAATGATACTAGTAGGGGGGCCCCAGTCTTTTCAGTCATTTATGTTTCCTTCATTTATTCCGCTGCAGACATTCCGTTTGAATACTCATTTCACTCAGTGTTGTATATTTTATCTCCATATAAAATATACATGTATTCTGTATTATCCTGGATGTGTTGTAAGAAACTCCTCATCGGAGTAATTATTGTTGTAATGTGGTTCGGTACTACATTTACCCTGTGTAATTCATTCATTTTCATTCGCCTAGTGGGTCCCAGTCGTGGGTCCACGGCACTGTAATATCTGCCTAGTTTGGGGTGTTACACCTTGAACATATCCATCATACATACCTGCCCTTGGATGGTGGCACCGGATGTACACTCCCAACAAAAGCCGCACATTGCAGCGTATCATGGCCCGACAACACTCATGCCCTCACCAACTTCCGATACCAATCCACATAAGCATATAGTTCATACATGTCACATAATTCACTTAATTCACATAGGTGATCTAATTCATGAATTCTCAATCAATATCAGTTAAAATGATCATGGTACACGCTCCATCTAGTTCGACTATATACCATATAATGCAACCTAAATATAATACATACATACCTTAATAGAGTAACACATAACATACTTATATACCTTGCCACAACGGCATAGGGATAACCATAACACTCACGAGTCTTTTGATTTTATTCGACTACTCGTAATATTGGAGTTAGCAGAATTATAGCAATCTAATGCACACTTACTATATCGATTATCTTATATTGGATCACACTCCATGTATGCAGCACATACATTCACATAATTGATATAACTATGTGATCATAAAACTTGCCTGATAGGTGAAAGAAGTGGAAAGATTCAATGGCTCGTGAACGAAGATCGATTCAGGCCTTCAAAACTACAGAAAACTGATGAATCTAATTGTGAAGGATTTCACAGAATGACTATCGGTGTCATATAGTCGTTCAACACTTCAGAAACATGATCAAATTCAGGTTTATATAGAGAGAGAGGGGTACGAAGCTGGCCAAGAAAACTCGGAAATGTCCGAAGGAGGTACACAAACACCTCTATATATACTAGACCCCATTCCTAAGTCGGCATTGCCATAACGGCCATTACATAGGGTCCTTAGTGACCGCTATTATGATGGCACTTCAATTACGATCATAATACACTCTCACCACGGCCGTAATCAAGGTTTCTAGTTACTTCTCGCGGCCAACTTAAATTTTCTGGACTCTTCTTTCAACCTACCTCATAACAATCGTAAGGTCTCCTTCACAAGCTATGTTGAACTTGTCTTCTACGGCCTTAACGTTCTTCTTATTGCGGCCATAATATCGTCCCAGTCACGGATGTGCCATGCAAGTCCCTTAGGGTTTTATCGTTGCTAATTCTCTCGGCCATACTCAATGTCCTTGTACGGGTGTAATGGCGGGGACTGGGGTAATGTTCACTTCTTTATTCCTCAACCGTCTGATTCATCCTTCGGTGGTTATTAATCTTAAGTCTGTTTAAGACCTACTATTTTGGGATCCATCCTTGTTGACACAAATGAAATTGTCTCATGACGAGTTAACGAACTAAGCCTGATTATAGACGAGACATCAAAAATTTATTATGCGAATTAAGAGAACGACAAGAACCACATCATCGTTAAAAAAAATAAAACTGCGGGGCCTCACATACTCCCCCTAAGAATAAGTTTCGTCCCCTAAACTTGGAATAGAAAGAAGGATGTTAAAACAAATTAAAATTATGACTCGTCCTGCACTTGCCGACTAACGGTTAGCGGACTGCGACCTTGGTCATGATTACAAATAATTATCTTATCTTCTTGCAGGTGTATATATATATATATATATATATATTAAATTTGATTTTACAATTTGTATAAGCATAAAATATTACATTGGTACATAGTTGCGAGGAAATTCTGTCAGCTGCGCATAAATATTACATAGGTACATCGTCAGTGACGTATCTCACAAAATATTTACGTCTACGTCTGCTTTTCCCATGGTTATGTATTCCTAAATACACTTTATGGTTCGATTACGACTGGGTCCTCCTCAATTTCTTCTTCAGTATCCTTTTCAGGGTCTTCTTAGGGATCCTCTTCAATCTTGTGTTCTACTACCAGAACTGGGGCTGCCGGTAGGACAATAAGTCTTTACTGCATTTGCTCGTATCATCACCCTCTTTTGATGGACCTGATAATGAAACGCCTCTCTTGCTTGATTTTACTTGTGCTGTGGACCCAACAACAGGAAATCCACCAGGCGAACACTACTAAAATACATCAAACTGACCGAAAACGGGAAAATCACAGCCCTACTATGATGGCCAACACAATATTTCGATTTGGAATCTCAATGACCAGGTGGGCCTATATGGACAAAATATAAATACAAACAATATCCACGGGACTTTCTCAAATAACATAAAATAACAACAACTAACAAGTTGGAAATTACATTAACCAACCAACATGAATCCTCGAAACAAATTAGGACTAGTATTATTTGAATGTCTCGTCACCATCATCATGCCCCTGTGTATTAACCCCGTCCTCGCAAGCACCTAAACCTTAAAACATGTTCCATCCCCACGGGGTCAGTCATCCAGTTACTGAATACCAAATACATGCATAACATGATATGCATCCAAACAAAATCAAATAGTACAGCAATAATAAAAGATGCTCACTAGAATGGTAAATACTGAACAATCAAGAACATTATTCCCATGGCATACGATCAATACCTGTTCACAGGTTAGAATAAAAATGCCCTACGATGAATAATCAACACTGATAATGAAACAATGAACCGTCAGAAGGCAAACTAGCCAAAGCTGAAATGGACAATAACAACGCTGCCTAAAGGCTCCAAACGAAACCACAATACATCACACATGGCTTGAAAGCCCTCATTCGAAGCTGCAAAACATCATAATGGCCTGGAAACCCTCAACCAAAGCTGCAAATCATCATAATGGCATAAATCCCTCATCCGAAGCTGTATTGCATCACAATGACATAAAAGCCCTCAGCCGAAGCTGCAAAATGATAATTAGATGGCTGAAGCCAAATAGCCCGAAGCTGTATCTGTAATATCCATACCTTTCCATTTTTAGCAGTTTATATTTTTGGTGCATGTTTATTTTTATCGACTCGCTTGTAACCGTTTCGACGTTTTGAATCTGTTTTGTTCTTGGAGTTTTTCCATTTGGACGAGTTTCGGAGGTGTTTTTATGTAATTTCACTTTATGATATGTTTTGTCGCATGTATGTTCGATTCTCGTAAAACTCGTTCGATTTCGTTGTTTCTTTGGTTACATGAGTTCGTATGGCTGAGTTGTTCATGTTGTGAGTTTTGGTTTGTTAATCCGATATCGTATCGTGATTTTCGGACATTTGGGCCATTTTGTAATTTCCTATAAGTTTTGGGAATTTTATCTTCTATTGTCGTATTTCGGATTCCCCGGTACTCGGAATTGTATTTTCCTTCAGCATTCAGCTTCGTTGTCGTGAATATTTTGTATCCATGTTTTTGGGTTCTGTCCTTGTGTTGCGTCTCGACTTCGTACTGCCCTGTGCAGTTCACTGCATTCAACAGTGTTAAACTGCTGCATGAATAACGTACGTCATTCATGCTTTATAGCGTGCGCTATCGACACCTGCATAACGTATGTTACACCCTTGTGATAACGTACATTATGGTCCCCGGCGTTTTGGACAGTGTGTTCTGCCCAGTTTTTTCCAGGTCCTTACGTACGTTAACTAGCGAGTGTTATGTGCGTAAGCTCCTCATAGCATACGCTAACTGTTTGGCGTAGCGTATGGTATCAGCCTCAGCAAACTGAGAAGATTGTTCTGCCGAGCCATTACGTATGCTAACACCTAAGTGTTACGTACGTAAGAGGCGTAACGTACGTTAACATCAGCATGTTAACGTACGTAATGAGTGGTCAGGTTTTATAAACCTAAGTTGACCTGCGTCGCGTCATTCCTTCATTCTTCTTCCTTCATCCGAGAGCTGAGTCCCCAGGGCGATTTCAAGAGCTTTTTCGAGTTTTGTCCGTGGGGTTCCTTGAGAGATCGATTGTTGTGTTCCTAGTGAAGTTTATCATCATCTTAATCCTCTTTCTCCGTCTGAGTCCAAGGTATTTGGCTTAGAACCCTACCTTTATTCATTTTGGGGGTTTTTCGGGATGTGTCTAGATTGAACTCGATTTGCTCGTTTATGTTATGATATTTCTTATTGATTATTGTTGTTGGGTGATTGCCAATATGTTTCCGTCGTGTTTAATACGCGGATTGTTGATTTGAGGAGGTTTTGTGAAAACCCTCGCCCGTATTAGTCGTTCGTGTATATTTGTGATTATTAGTTGGGGTTGTGGGCGTATTCCATTCGATTGTTGTTACTGTATAGGACTGAGTTGTGTTAATCCTTCGTTTAGGAACGATCGTGTTCCCTCCGGGTCATTCCTAGTCATTGTTCGTTCCCGTTTCGTCGAAGATGTCTCAAAGGCAAGTACTTCACGTTTGTTTGCATATTCTAGTATTTGGATTATGGCTTCCTGTGCATGCTGTGGATGTGAATATATATGTTCACCCAGGGACGGTCCGACGGGGCCTCTGGGGATACGTCTGACATGTGTGTGCGTATCACGAACCGGGGTTAACCACCCACGGATGGTCCGATGGGGCCTCTGTGGGGTGCAGTGGCCGTGAGTCTCGTACCAACGGTTAACCTTTCAAATATTTTGTTGGAGAAATGTGTTTTGTGCTCGTGCACCGTAATATTCCGGAATATAAATATTTTTTAAAATGATTTTGGCGCATATTTCATCTGATTAGAATGGTAGTCCAAATGGGTTGTACTTGCACCAGCAGTTGTCGCTAACCTCTTAAATGGGGGTAATACTTTTGTATTTCAGGTATAGGTCTCGGAGGCGAACGAGCATGCAAGCAGTACAAGGATGATGGGCAAGAGTGAATCTGTTCAAATGGTCGTTTGTTGATGTCATGTCTTTAAATTTTTATTAATCATGTTGTTTGCTTTAGTACTCGAGTACTTCTTTCTTTTGGAACATTGTGATTGTTGTGTAGCCGATTTGGGTTATGTATTGTTCAGTTATGAGATAATTATTATGTTGAGTTGTTGTATATGTTGTACGATGATGTTTCGTATATTGGGATTCGTATTGATTATTTCGTTGAGGGATGATGATCCCAGGGCTGATTGTATTGAGACCATTGATCGTGTTGATCATATGTCGGGGATGATGATCCCAGGATTGTTGTTTTTAGATATTGATTAGTCATGTCGACTTTTCTTTGTCAGTTTGTCATTGTTCACTTCGGTGAGTCTTTTGATCCCTATTGGATATGTGATACTTTGAGTTTCATTGTCATGTTGCATCGTGACATATCTGGAGTCATATCTGCGTGCCGATTGGTTATTGTGTAGGATTTTTAGCCGGGCACATGATGGTTATGCGAGGATGTTTCCGCATTGAACCGTGCACACGAGACGTAGTTCGTGAGGCTAATTAGGTACATGTCCCACGTATATCCTAGATTCCGTATACGGGGTGGACATGTGCACGGACACATTTCCGGATCGGGCGCACTGTGACGTCCATCTTTTGAGCCATATTGTAGGGTCGTTCATAGTCCATGTATGATTGGATATGTTCGACGGTTTGTGACTGGTTGTTCATACGCCCGAGGGGTATGTTCGACAGTCAGAGTTATTTCTTTGAGATCCATTATTGTTGATCATTTGGAGTCTATCTTGTTGAGGGTATTGTCGGTTATTATTGGTCCTTTATTGATCATTTGGAGTTTACCATGTTAAGGGTATTCTCGGTTATAGTTGATCCTTTGTTGATCGTGTTTGGAGTTTACCACGTTGAGGGTATTCTCGGTTATTGTTGATCCTTTGTTGATCGTGTTGGGAGTTTACCATGTTGAGGGTACTCTCGGTTATCGTTGATCCTTTGTTGGTCATATTGGAGTTATCATGTCGATGATATTCTTAATGATGTATTGGTTGATCATTGTTATCGATCGTATGAGCATTCGGACTGTACGTCGATGTTTGGGTTTTGTTATCATTATCATGTGGTAGTTTATCTACTGATATGTTGTGTATTATTGGTTTATACATGTTGAGATTTGATTGTGTAATTCGACGGACAGGATTTGGCACAGATTGGATTATTTCCGCACTTATGAGTTATGATGATGTTTTGAGGATTATCGGTATTTTTGGAATACAGTAGAGATGATTGTTGTTGAATTCATTTCGTCATTTGAGAATACAAAATGTGGAATATTTCAAGGATTGATTTAGTATGGATTGCTATGAATTGGTAATGTTATAATGGTAAGATTACATTGGCAGTATTCTTACTTCGTTATTACATTGGTATGTAATTATTTATGATGATGTGATCGATATCATTGTTGAGTATTGTGGCTGACCCCGTCGTGGGCTTTATTTTTAGGTAATCGTAGATCGAGCTAGTAGTGGTCGTGAATGGGTGAGCTTCCCGGGTGATACTGGCTGTGGCATGTTTTTGAGTATTGAGTATTTATTTCTGGATGTTTTATTCCCGCTGCAAATGTGTATTTTGAACTGTATTTTTATCCGCTGCGTGTGTATTTTAAAATGGCTTTTCGGCATCTTTACCAACTCGGGTGTATTTTCTAAATGGCCTTCTGGCATTTTGTGAACTTGGGTTATTTCGTGAAACTCCTTTTCCTAAACTATTTTATCGGTACGTATAAGTGGTAGCTTAACGTACATTTTGAACTATCGAGAATTGGCACTTCGCCTTGTATTTACAAATGGTATTTTATGACGATATTTGAGAACTATGCTTTTGAAAATATTTGAGTATTTAAAATACTACCGTCATCGGCCTTTTGGCGTTTTTAAATGTTTTTGAAATGGTTTTTAGCCTGGTGGGTTCCGGTGCGGGACCCACGGTGCTGTAATACCCCGGATGGTTTTGGGGGTGTTACAATTCTTTGGAAAGAGATGTGTTGTATTTTAAGTCAAACTGATTTTGCAAAATGTATGCATTGAAAAATATCTGTATCGAGTATATATCTAAAGTTGAGACATATGCCAGATTCACGGAGAATCGTCGGCTTCACGATCTGTAAGTATTTGGATTTTTGGATTGCATTGAGGTTATTTGCAGTGATAACTTGGTGTACTTTGAGATTCGAGAAAATAGTATGTGTTACAGTACGAGGTAGCAGAATTTAATAGTTGGGACAGAACCAATGATCTTGAGGAACTATGATTATGGAAAATCAATGCGTAGGGTAAACTTGAAAAATGAAGTTGTTATTTGGGAAAAGGTTGTGAATTGTTAAGCGGAACATATAGTCATGCTAGTTCATTTTAGGATGCATGATATTATTTTTGAACATTTGGAAATGATATTTTCAAAATGATATGTTTTGAATAAACTATTTTGCTCGCTAGTGTGAAAATGTATTTTTCTTAAAATTTATTTGAAAAAACAGTATTGTTATTAAATGAAAACGTGTCTTCAAAACATATTTTATCATGGCATAGTTGAGGCAATCCATAATAGAATAATGGTCGATATTGTAATATCCGCATTTTTCCTCTTTTCCCGATATTCCCATTTTGGTGTATTTTTATTTTTAGCGACTCGCTTGTAACCTTATCGAGATTTTGAATCTATTTTATTCTTGGAGTTTCTCCATTTGGATGAGTTTCGGAGATATTTTGATATTATTCCATTTTATGTCACGTATTATTGCATGGACGTTCAATTCTCGTAGAACCCATTCGATTTGGTTAATTCCTTGGTTGCGCGAGTTCGTGTGGTTGAGTTGTTCGTATTGCGAGTTTTGGTTGGTTGATCCGACTTCGTATCACGATATTTGGGCGTTTGGGCCATTTTGTAATTTTCGTAAGTTACGGGGTAGTTTCCATCCCTGTCTGTTCCGAACCCTCGAGTAGTCGGAATCACGTTTCATTTTATCTCTTTAGTCATTGACTTGAATCTGTTGGAAGTGTATACGTTGGTAGTGGATACGCCTTGTTATTTCCCGATCATCTCCTCGTCGAGAAGTGATTCAGATTTCTGCCTACTGTCACAGGCCATGTTACGGCCGTAAGCCATATATGTTACGGCTGTAATACTCGAGAGTTACGGCCATAATCTTCCCTTATACGGCCATAACAAGAGTTCGTTTTTCTGCACTTTGGTCTAGTGAGGAGTTACGGGCGTAACACGCTAGAGTTACGGCCGTGAGAATTTTTACGGTCGTAACCTCATTTTGATACGGCCGTATGTCAGCTTCGTCAGATTACCCAGTTTCATTCTGTTGCGATATTTCGTTAAACGCAAGTGCACGTTATCGTAGACAAGTAATAAAGTGATGAGTGAGTATCGTTCCCACGATGACTGAATCACTAAGTACCGATTTATATGTATTCTAATTTTATTTGAACAGTCGAAATTTGGGTTGCAATTAATGACTAAAGAAAATCAATAATAAACAGAAAAACGATCGCTCGAAGAAAGAAAATCAAATGATGAAAAAGTCTAGGATTGTGAATCCACCTCGGTTTATCCGAATTTACTCTCGATTATCTGAAGTTAATGATTTCCCCAATTTATTGAAGGCGAAGATTGCTAAAATACTCTACCGCCTCTCCCGAGGTCAATAGATTTTTCTAAAGGCGAATAACGCACTCTATCCCTAGGTGAATTAATTCGACAATAGGTAAAAAGCACAAAATCTTCAAAAGGCCACGTAGTTCCTATGAGTATATTCCTATCTCACAAGATAAAACGGTTCTCACCAATAGTTCCTCACCAACTCTCCTCTCCCGATTCGAGTTAATCAATCGAAACTTCATATTCCCAAATAACCATACCTTACTTCTCAAACCATGCATCAATAAGGATTACGGGATTTAGGATTACCTGGGTTGGATTGTGGTATGCAAGAGGAAGAAGAAGATGATATGATGTTCTCGTCCGATCGCTTGTGCAAAGAAGAGGGGAAGGAAGTACCTGGGTGTCGGCTGATCTGAATTATAAAGCTAGCTGGACCTGTTCAAATTCCGAAAGGGGGCCGCGGCACAGCTTAAATGAGCCGCGGCCCAGAGTACAATTAACCTGGGTGTGTATGCTATGTCGACATGTGCCGCGGCTCAGAATGCGTGTGCTGCGGCTCAGAGTGTTGATGTGCCGCGGCTCACTTGGTTTGTGCCGCGGCACAGAGTACAGCGTCCTGGGCTCATCATTTGGCAATTAGTGTGCCGCGGCTCAGCAGCAACGTGCCGCGGCTCAGGGATCAAGTGTGCCGCGGCTCAGTAAAGTTGTGCCGCGGCACATAGTACAGGAAGTTTAGCCTTCTGGTTCGATTTGTGTGTGCCGCGGCTCACAAGCCTTGTCTGCGCGGCTCGGCATAAATTTTCCCACAGGACTTTTACGCACAGAATTTTCAAAGGAACACGTCAAGAACGAGAGGGATAAGCAAATCAAAGCAAAAATGATGAAAAATAAATATTCAAAAATGCAAGAAAATACTGAAACACAAAAATCTACTACTAAAACTCGGGTTGCCTACCGAGAAGCACTAAGTTTATAGTGTTCAGCCAGACCTATTGAAAAGTCAGTTCGCTTTTCGCAAACTCCATTTGAACTCCACCCCGTCCATCGAACCGTTAATGCGTGTTTTAAAATTTTGACCATTGGTCCTTAACGATCCGATTTGTGGTTTGGACACCCAATGTTGTTTGCGAAAAGGTTTTGCCAACTTTCCGAAGCACCCATTTTTCTCATGATTTGGCCTCCGTTTTACGTCCGGCTTATTCTCCTTTTTCTCGAACGAACTTATGACAGCATCGGAATTTCTCATTGATGGATGAACGGTTGATGATGACGGCATGTACACATGCTTGAGATATGCAACTCGTTCTACATTTTTCTTAGAAGTCGGATCCTCTGAAACGGATTCTGAGTTTTTCGGCCGACGATTGTTCCGGTGTGTGTCTTTCGCAACGGTATCCACACTTTCAATTTGCGAGCTCTTCTCAACACTACTTGGGAACGGAAAGGATTTAAACACTTGGAACGTGACATGCTCGTCTTGAACCCGTAGAGTTAGTTCCCCTTTTTCCACGTCGATTAAAGTTCGGCCGGTTGCCAAAAATGGTCTTCCCAAGATGATTGGGATGTCGTGGTCCTCCTCCATGTCAAGCACAATGAAATCGGCCGGAAAGATGAACTTATCGACTTTCACTAAGACGTACTCTATCACTCCCCTCAGATATTTGATGGATCTATTAGCTAATTGTAAGGAGACAGTCGTCGGTTTCGCTTCTCCAATTCCAAGCTTCTTGAAAATAGAAAGAGGCATCAGATTAATGCTGGCATCGAGATCACATAATGCTCTATCAAAAGTAAGATTTCCTATAGTGCAAGGTATATTAAAACTTCCCGGATCCTTTAATTTTGGGGGAAGCTTTTTCTGAAGAATAGCGCTGCACTCCTCCGTCAATGCGACTGTCTCATACTCCTCGAGCTTTCTTTTGTTTGACAAAATTTCCTTCATGAATTTCACGTAACTAGGCATTTGTTCCAAGGCGTCGGCAAATGGGATGTTAATATGCATTTTCTTGAAGACGTCTAGGAACTTAGAGAATTGCTTGTCCACCTTTTTCTGTTGTAATCGCTGCGGAAACGGGACGGGTGGTACATATGCATTTGGATTGTCCGGAAACAGTATCGAGGGTCTGAAATCTTTTGATTCCTCCGTCGCTGAATTTTTCTTCTCCTCATCCTCACTTCTCTTTTTGTTCTTCCCGGGAAGCTCGCACAATTCCTTCCCACTTATCAAAGCAATGGCATTGACACTCTCTCTGGGATTCGTTTCAGTCGTACTTGGCAAGGTACCTTCCGGGCGGGCTGTTAATACATTAGCAATCTGGACCAGTTGGACTTCCAAGTTGCAGATAGAAGCAGAATGGTTCTACAAGGTCGCCTCCGTACGAGCCATGAACTGACTGGTGCTCGCTGAAAATTTCGCCATTGCTTCTTCTAGAGAGATTTTTTGAGCTGGAGAAGGTTGCTGTTGGTGTTGAGCAAACTGAGGCTGGTTCGAGCTTTGTCCGTTCCTCCATGAGAAGTTAGGATGATTTCGCCATCCCGGATTATAAGTGTTGGAGCAAGGATTATTCTGCCGATTCCCATTCCCCACGAACTGAGCTTGTTCCATCGACGGTTGCTCGAAAGGGTTTCCGACTTGGCACTCTGCACTAGGATGAGATCCATTACACCAATTGCACGATTCAATGGTAACGGGAGAAGGAGCATGTGAAAAGGCTTGAAGTTCCTGCGTCAAGGCGGCGACTTGAGCTGATAATGTAGAGATTGGATCATTATTCGAGATTTCCATTACTCGTTTCGGGTTTACTCGTTCGGACGGCCATTGATAAGCATTTGTAGCCATAGCTTCCAATAAAGAGTGTGCCTCGGCCATAGTTTTTCCCATTACGGCTCCTCCAGCGGCCGCATCGACGAGAGTGCGTGTAGAAGCACTCAATCCGTTGTAAAATGTTTGTATTTGGAGCCAATCCGGTAGGCCGTGGTGTGGGCATCTTCTCAGTAAATCCTTGTATCGCTCCTAAGCCTCGTGAAGCGACTCCATATCAAATTGCCCAAAGGTAGTGATCTCGTTCCGTAACCTCGCCGTCTTTGATGGTGGGAAGAACTTAGCCAGGAAGGCTTGCGCTAATTCCGCCCATGTAGTGATCGAGCCCGGCGGTAAGGAATTCAACCAAAATTTGGCCTTGTCCCTCAAAGAGAAAGGGAAAAGCCATAGACGGATAGCATCATCGGTGACACCATTGTTCTTGAAGGTGTCACAAATCTCGAGAAACGACGCAATGTGTGCGTTGGGGTCATCGTTCGGCAATCCACATAACTGGCTCGCTTGCACCATCTGAATAATTGCAGGCTTGATTTCGAAATTGTTCGCCTGGATGGTGGGACGACGAATCCCCGAAAAGTTCACGTTGATTTGCGGCATAGCATAATCGCGGAGTGCTAATGCCGGTTGAGCCTGCTGTACAAGATTATCTCCTCCGTGATTTTCGATATTATCGGCCATAGTGAGTTTCGCTGGTAACTCTCGTTTCTCCTTTTTGTTTCTCCGAAGAGTGCGCTCGAGTTCGGTATCCAAAGGTAGTAGGCCTTCGTTACCGAATTTTCTCATGCACTAACTGGAAACTCCTGAAAGGAAAAACAAACAAATAAATAAAATTACACAAAAACCATAAAAATGTTCAAACTAAGACTAGAAATACTGAAATCGATATTAGTAGAAAAATCAGTCCCCGGCAACGGCGCCAAAAACTTGTTGCGATATTTCGTTAAACGCAAGTGCACGTTATCGTAGACAAGTAATAAAGTGATGAGTGAGTATCGTTCCCACGAGGACTGAATCATTAAGTACCGATTTATATGTATTCTAATTTTATTTGAACAGTCGAAATTTGGGTTGCAATTAATGACTAAAGAAAATCAATAATAAACAGAAAAACGATCGCTCGAAGAAAGAAAATCAAATGATGAAAAAGTCTAGGATTGTGAATCCACCTCGGTTTATCCGAATTTACTCTCGATTATCTGAAGTTAATGATTTCCCCAATTTATTGAAGGTGAAGATTGCTAAAATACTCTACCGCCTCTCCTGAGGTCAATAGATTTTTCTAAAGGTGAATAACGCACTCTATCCCTAGGTGAATTAATTCGACAATAGGCAAAAAGCACAAAATCTTCAAAAGGCCACGTAGTTCCTATGAGTATATTCCTATCTCACAAGATAAAACAGTTCTCACCAATAGTTCCTCACCAACTCACCTCTCCCGATTCGAGTTGCATAATTAAAACAATCCAATTATTGGCCAGACAATTGAAAGCATTAAAATCGATTGGGGAAACTCAACAGAAAAGGGAATTATATAGATAATCAAAAGCAATTTCGTCAAAACTTTGGTTTCATCAAAATCCTAGAACAAGGTTTTAGCCTGACATGCTAAAAGATAAAAAATACAGAATTAATAAAAGGAAGCATTGATATCAAAAGCAGATGAAGCGGATTCCTCCGTTCTTCTAGCTTCCGCTCTCTGCCTCTTGATGTCTTCTGCTTCTCTTCCTTGATGATGATTCTCTAATCTGCGATCCCCGATTCCCAGATGCTAAACCCTTATTTATAACTCTCTTTTGCCTCAAAAATGCGTCCGTGTAATTAGGTCGAGAACAGGCTCCAAAACGGCCCAGAAACACGGCACTTTCTGTCAAAACCGCCCCGTGGGCCGCGGCTCACTTAATCTGTGCCGCGGCTCACGGGGCACAGTGGGATGCCTGGGCGCTGTTTATTTCTTCTAGGCCGCGGTTCACTATACTTGTGCCGTAGCTCAGAGTACAGTTTACTCGGGGGTCGCTGGTCACATGCATGTGCCGCGGCCCCAGGCCAAAATTCGCCGTTTTCGTCCGTTTTTCATCGTTTTGGCTTTCGGACTCCAATTTCCTGCAAAACATAAAATAATAGGGCATTAAAGGCTCATTTATGCAGATTTATTTATGAAAAGAATACAGAATAATGATAAATAAGCGTATAAAAATACGCCTAACACATTCCTGGGAACAGTTACGGCCGTAAGGCAGGAGAGTTACGGCCGTAATGTTCCCATGTTACGGCCGTATGTTATGGATGTTACGGCCGTAACACCGGCCAATATATAAACAGGCAGCAGCCGTATTTTTCTCATTTCTCACCTCTCTCACTTCTCTTCACGACGGGAACGACTTGGAGAGCTAGGGTTCACCCGATTTTCACCCAAACACCATTGTAGGAGTATATTCAAGCTTCATATCATCAATCGATCTCTAATCATTCGTTGTTCATCATCAAATCAAGGTAAAGTTTCCTAGAACCCTATTTTGGGAAAGATTTGGGGGTTTTCACGTTTTCGTCCGATCTGTTCCATTTTATTGGTTAATTCATGATGAATATGATAAATCTTGTTGGTATTCTTCGTTTTCCTACGGATTCATTTTGTATTTCATAGTATCTTTCATTATCGAGAGGGTTTGGTTGTGGTCCGCCCTTGTTGTTGTTTTCGTACGAATATACATGAATCGTAGGTGGGTTTTCGGGTGTATTCCATTTCCATAATCGTTTAGAAGTGGTTGTGATTGTATTATTCGAATCGTTATGTTCATTTCCGCCGGTTCCTCGCGGTCGTGTTTGATTCTTATCGTGACATAGTAGTATTGTATGAGAAATTGTGTGTGTGTGTATGCTCACTACGGGTTAGATCCGACAGGCTCTCGGTAGGGCTCCACGAAGCTGTGGAACCGCGAGCTTGCTTTTAACCACTATCGATTAGACCCGACGGGGTCTCGATAGGGGTCCACGAAGCTGTGGGTCCGCGGTTAATTGTGGTGCATTTTACTAATGTGATTTGATTATGGCATTTCCGGAAATGAGTGCTTTGGAACTCTGTTTTCACGATTGCATGCATTGACTATATGTGTAAGATGTAAGTTGTTCATTTGGTTACTTGCACTAGCGTAATTGCTAACCCCTCTGGGGCCCGTTTTGGGGAAATTCAGTAATACCCGAGATCTTTGTTCCGGATTCATTGAGTTTTTGGGGTTTTATCGGATTGTTATTGTCCTCATCGTTGGATTTTTTTGCCATGTTTATGTGTGACTTGTTCGGACATGTGTTTGAGGCATTTCGGATCACTATGCGAGTTTTTGGGTTTTTGTGGTGTAGCGCACGCTAACGCTTGTGGCGTAGCGCGCGCTACTGTGTTGTGTTTAGCGCAGGCTACAGGATGTGTAGCGCACGCTAACTGGAAGTCCAGAGACAGTCCGAGATCGGGCCGAGTCTCGTTAGCGCACGCTAAGGTTGGTAGCTAGCGCACGCTATCGACTGATTAGCGCACGCTATTTCATCTTTCTAGCGCACGCTACCTGGTAGGTGCAGATCTATCCAGGAGTTACTGGACTGGATTCGTGACTCGTTGGCGCATGCTACGCTCATGGGGCTAGCACACGCTAACAGTGTTACATGCAGTCAGTTCTGGGCGTTGACCCCGTTAGCGCGCGCTAATACTGTATTGTTAGCGCACGCTAATAACTGTCCAGTATAAATACTGGACAACAGGCTTCACTTCATCATTTCTCTCCCTTCTTCATCTTTTCCGACAGGAGTGAGCTCCAGAGGTGATTTTGAGCGATCTTCTTCATCAAGCTTCATTTTGGAACGGATTTGTCGGTGTTTAACAACATCTAATCATCTTCTTGACCCAAATCAAGGTAATCTCTTCTTAGAACCCTACTTCTTGAATTTTGGGGGTTTCTCCTTAGTTCTTCGATTTAATCCGAGGATGATGAATCGATGGTGAAATTCTTGTTGTCTTGGCCATGATCTTCGGATTTTTGAACTCATTCATGATTTTATATCACTCGGAACATAGTTCTTGATTTCTTGGAGACACACTTAGATCCTTCTTGTTTTTAGGATCGATTTGGATTCCGTTTAGTGTTATTGATTCTTGTTAGTGTTATTTTCGTAGTTCTCGTGGAGTTATCGAGTTCTTGGTCGGTTTTGGAAGTTCGAGGGCTGCCCAACCTCATCCGTTCGTTGTCCGGTGGTTCGTGGTATCGAGACCTTGTGATTCGTTGTATTTGTTCACTCGCGGATTCGAGGCAAGTATCTTGCCAATGTAATACCCGGTTCTAATTCAGTCATTATCATTCAGTAATTTCATTCGGTAATTGTTACTATGTAATCTTTCACTTGTTAATAATCATTCATCCGTGTTCATCGTTCGGAATAACTTCGAGTTGTGTATCGATATTGTTCATTGTTTCAACCTTATTCGGGAATCGACACAAGAGTATTATCTAGATTGTTGTAATTGATTCATTAGTCGATGTTGACATTAGAATTCATGCCATTTCAAATCTCTTCATTGTTCAAATCGTGTTCTTGTTGGATGAACCCTTGTAATCATTGCTTGGAACCACCGTTTTGGGGTTTCCGCACTCCCATTTCGTGTTATTGTTTCCCAAATATTGATTTCTATTGCTTTTATTCTCTTCCCGGGTCATTTTTCATCATTTTAGGACCCAAGGGGGGTGTGGGCCACGGCACAAGGAGTGTGCGCCGCGGCACACATTTTCCGATTTAGGCGGCACTGTCGTGGGCCACGGCACATGCAGGCAGGGACGCGGCACACTGCCGAGTTACTGCCGCGGCACACCCGTCCGGGCCGCGGCACACTCGTGTTGCAATTTCGTCTAAACCCGTCTGTACCTTGGGCCACAGCACATGCCGACGGGGCCGCGGCACACTGCCGAGTCACTGCCGCGGCACACTCGTCCGGGCCGCGGCACGCTGCCGATCACTGAGGGCAGTTTTGGCCCTGTGCCGCGGCACACTTCGGCTGGGCCGCGGCACACAGTGCAGTCAAATCTATAATTGCATTTTTTTGAGCGAGATCAGCCCATTTATCCCTTTTCTTCAACCAATACGAGAGAGAGAGAGCTTGAGGAGAGAAACTTTTCATCATCCATCACTTGAGGGTTTGATTTTCTTCATTTCCTTTCGATCGTGAAGCCCGGATAGTCGATCTAACGCGTGTTCTTCGGATCAAAGTGCTTGGATCTTCAAGAGGTAATTTCTTCAACATATTGGATTTCGATTTTGTATTGAAAAATGATGTTTTGGGTGTTAAGATCATGTTGTATAAAGTGATATACGCATGATTATGGATATGTTTGATTATTCATTGGATTATTGAAGGATTATTCAAGAACACTTTGAATATTGAGTTGGATTTGGGGGTTTTCGATTAATCGTTGTTGTAATCACGGATTTGGTTATTCATATTGGATTATTGATCGTATTGAAGATGTTTTGTTGGTTTGAAATACTTCTTGGGGATTTGATGTTGGTATTATTGAAGTTTGGTTGTAAACAATCGAAGTTGGCCACAAAGTGTTCGATATAATGCCCCAATGAACTTGCTTTAGTCGTATCGACGTTTTGAGTTCGTTATATTCGTGTTTGATTCGTATGTTGAACGGATTGTTGGTGATTGTGTTATTCAAGGTTGTTCGAGCGACCGATATCTCAATTAGGACGTTGTTCGTGGAAGGATAATTGTCACCGGTGTTGAGTAAGTTAATTCTTACTCGGTTAAAAAGATATTCATTCCTTTTGTTGTTGTTCATTCATAATCATAACTCATTCATCATTGTATTAACCGTATTAAGACTTGTAATTGTCGAATAATCATTTCATTCACGAGGAACAACGGTTCCAATCATTTCATTGGGTTATCAATCACTTCACTATTATTTTCATCTCGGTGAGTCATTCTTGACCTTGTCGAATTATTATCCATTGATATTCATTATGGTCATTCTCGTTCATACAACCTTCTGGGTTCATATTGCGTGGCCGGGTGCGGATGTGTGGAATTTTTAGTCGGGCACGCGATGGCCATGTATTGGGAGTGATACATTGGACTGTGCACACGGTAAAGATTACCTCCGTGAGACTAATTAGCTACAAGGATGGGTGTGTCCGGTCATCCGTCTTGTACACTTGCACATAACACTACGGGCATACTATGAGACTCCTCTTCAGCGTAATTCATAACTAAGGATATTTCATAACTTCAGATATATCATGATTGTGTATTTTCAACCCTTGAGGATTGTTGTTCTGTGTAACTGACCCCGTTGGGGAATTTTGTTTTTAGGTCACGGCAAGGCAAAGGCACGGGAAGAGCATGTTGATGGCGAGGAGTCCCAGTGATACTAGTAGGGGGCCCCAGTCTTTCCGGTTATTTCAGTCAATTCAGTCATTTCAGTCATCCTTATTTCTCTTCATTTGTATTTCCGCTACAAATTCCGTTTGAGATGTTTATTTATTCCGGGTGGTGTATTTTATCTTCATATAAAATATACTAGTATTCTGTATTGTCCTGGTGTATTGTACTTAAGCTCCTCATCGGAGTATTTGGTAATATAATGTGGTTCGGTACTACAATTATATTATTTAATTCATCAGTTTTCATTCGCCTGGTGGGTCCCAGTCGGGGGTCCACGGCACTGTAATATCCGCCTATTTTGGGGTGTTACAGAGTTGGTATCGGAGCGTGGTTTTGAATACTACATTCCGACTCATGTCTCATTTGAAATCATCGTCATCGGACTAGTATCATTGGACTTTCGCGTCACGTATGACCTGTGCAGATGCCGAGCCAATCAGACCGAAAGAACTGTAAGACTTCTAACGCCATGGTATAATTTCTGGCAATAATCATTCATTCATAATTCATCAGTTAACAATCCTCAATCAGAATTTTCATTTTGACCAGGACGGTCATGTTAACTCATTAATCACTCAATTCATTTCATTACTCGGTAGTTGATCTGGAAGATCATATCATTAATCTTGTTAACTTGTTCAAGATAATCATTTCAATAATTTCATCAGATAATCATGTCACCTCAGTTAATCATTCATGTAATCACTGTGTTAGAGCGTGTATGCTCATTTTCATCATCTCAGGACATAATCATAACGTGATATTCATGCGGGAAATATAATCATCATGTGACTTTCCTACTTCAATATGGAGAGAGCGAGAAGAGGACGCGGAGGACGAGGCCGTGGTGCAGGCCGAATCCCAAGAGCTCATGTAAATACACGTGCGAACGCGAGAAATAATGCTAATTCATCGAGCAGCGACGCTGCCACTCATTCACCTGGATGCGATCATTCACTATCGGGGAGTCGTGCAGGGCACACTCGATCGAGAAGGTGTTCGGGTTGACCCACTCGCTTTTATGCAGGGCATGATGGCCCAAATGACTCAGATGGCACAACTGATGGAGACGATGCATAACTCAGCTAATCAAAATCAACAAGCTCCTCCGCCGCCACCTCAGAGGCAGGAGAGGAATGTGAGCAGTATCATCGACGACATCTCTCGCCAGAGGCCACCTACTTTTGAAGGCTCATCTGAGCCGGCGGATATTGTTCATTTGCTCGAACATTTCGAGAAGTTATTTACTATGGTAGAGTGTCCTGAAGGACACAAAGTTTCAGTTGCGGCTTACTACCTGGGTAAGAGCACTCATTCTTGGTGGTTATCGTTGAAGCCCACCGACGGATCATGTACGTGGGATCAATTCAAGACTCTCATGATGGAGAGGTATTATCCGGCCCCACTCAGAGTGGCCAAGCTGTCAGAATTACTCACTCCCAACCCCTCAACAGACGAGGATGTTCTCGCCATTGCCGAGAAATTTCACGAACTTCTTCCGTTCGCCTCATCTATCATTCATTCCGAAGCGGATAAGATTAAGTATTTCATCAAGAGGCTGAAACCTCGTTTGAGACTACAGTTGCTTAATCATCATTGCACCACGTTGGCCGAATTCATTGAGAAAGCTCTTACCTATGAGCTTACTGCTAAGGAGATTGCTAAGCAGCAACCTTCATCTGCTAGCAAGAAGTCCAAGAATCGTAATCAGTCTGACGGCAGTCAGGCCACTTTCAAGAAACCTCGTGTGGGCTCTCACTACGCCATATATGGGCTTCAGTCACACCTAAAAAAGTGTGTTCATAGCCCAAAAAGTGTTGGTAAAAGAAAAAAAACAGGCTACGACTACACTTTGACCAAATTTGAGGGTGTTACAAAAATGGCCGCTACCATAGGGGTCTACGCTAACACTTTTATAGTTTCTCGTAACACTGCGGAAAAGTGTAGCTGTAGACCCCTATGCCAACACTTTTTGGTTCTGTTCCTACACCTTAAGAGGTGTTGTTGTAGATCTATGCCGACACCGTTATCTATGTGGTGACACCATTAAAAGTATAGCTGTAGACCTATGGCTTCACCTGTTTAGTACTACTGTAACATAGAATTGTGAAACACTTGATATTATTAGCAACACCCTTTATCATTATGGCTACACTTTTTCTTAAACAATTTAATATCTTTAGCTACACTATGTTATTCTTTTAACAACACGTAAAGAGTATATTTTTGGGGTCAATGGCTACATTTTCGCAGGTCTTTTACCAACACTCAAAATGCTAAAAATCAACATATGGTATTTAAAAATAGAGTTACCCATTAAAAATAAATTCAAACATCCCAATACATAAAAGGTTATCAAACAACCATCCAAATACATAAACCATCCGAAATAACTACATATATCCAAAATGAATATAAGAATGTTAAGGATCATATCGCAATGATTCGAATCACCAAAGGGCCGAGTATATCCACCCGTTACAAAAAATGGTGATACTCATCACAATTTGCATTGATGCTAATCTCAACAACACATTCAAAACCTGCAAAACCTGCAGTAGAAAAAAATTGCCGCTTAGGGTCTGTTTATCAAACGGAATCTGAATTCCAATTTCGAAATCTTGAATTTTGAAAACTAAAATGATAAATACAAATATTTTTAGCATGATCAAATATTAGTTTATAAGCTTATGGACTAATTATAAAATTAACCCTGGGGTTTTGCCTAACTACACAACAATTGTACGCTTCAGGCAACCGAACAAAAATTTGATGTCCGAACAATTGCGGGGTTTGTTCAACTGAGTAATCCTGCACAGATTGACATGAATATAAACAACATATTTAAACTTGTAAGACAGGATATAAAAGTTAGTATTGGGAGACATATACCTTATGAAATATGGTATACGCAGCAGAAAGATAAATCTCGACGAATCAAATAAGTACCTGGTGAAATATAACATAATAAATAGCAAACATAACTGAAGTCCTCATTATGCGTCAATTAATCTTCAAATGTAATTTCGATCTTGAAATTTCAGTAGGAGTCGTTATCTTAAACTTGAATATGAGATTTTCATCAAGATAGAGAAAGCAAGTGGAAATTCATGCTTCGCATCATATAGAAAGGACACCTTTTTGAACTGAAGTATACAATATCAATAAAATTTACCAAAAAGACAGAAATAGTTTGATGAAAGCGAGTAATTTTAATAGCCCTTACCCTTGTTATTGCAATATGACCTTTATCACATAATAACAAAAGAAACATAATACGTCGTAATTACCTTACAGATATATCTACTATAAGATCAGATTTGCAAGATCGACATATATTAAAGGGGATATGCCTGGCCCGACGCTCATATTTTGACCTAAAAGGTATAAACAAAAAAACTTAATATGAAATTCAACTCAATAAATCTGTAATCCTAATTTAATTCGGGTCTTCTATATGGATCATGTTTGTCCATCCTTTGATTAGCGTAATCCTCACAACATCCATCCACTTTAAGGATAGAAGATCCGTGCACTTAAAGAATTTTAGAAACCAAAAATAAAAAATCATAAGATAAAATCATATCTACGGCAAAATATTAGTAATTAAACCAAGAAAAATATCTTGGATCTGACATATAAGTTCATGTTCTAGTTCAAGACACAGGGAAGTCAATAAAAGATTGTTCTACAGGTTGTCATGGCAATCCAACATTGATAATCTACACAAGAAGATAAGACCAACAACAATAGAAACAACTTGAAGAACTTACACCCATTTTGGGTCTAGAGAACCACAATCTGCACAGACACGCCTGTCACGTTGAGCCAAAAGATCTTTTAATCTTCTTTTACCTCAGAGGTTTTCATTGTGATTAAAGGGAAAACTTTATAGAAACAGACACATCACTCGTATTATTATGTGCAGCGTAAAATCTGTACTTAAACCACGAAATAGAATAACTTATTCCAAAATAAACGAATCATATACCTGTAGATGGGTAACTTTTAATCCACCTTATCCCATACACCTAATCAAACAAGTTAGGTTAAAAAGTTTATCCCAAACCCAAAGTAAACGCATCTTAAAGGGCGAAAAAGAAAGCCATCCAAACAAAAAGAAAATAAAATCACAGCTGTATTAACACAAACCAGAGACCCAAAATTACAGCACCAAATCTTCCACCGTCAATTCTAGCTGCGCCGTTACCGTCCGCATTCTGATCCGCCGCATCTTCCGGATCATCCGCTGGATATTCCGATGGGGAATCCGGCAACGCCGGCGGTGACCCGTGCTTCGACGACCTAGGTAGCTCTGCGTCGCATCAGAGCCGGCGCCGGCGGCTGGGTCGGAGCCAAAGCTGATTTGAACAATTCCTTCGGCATTAGAACCCTATCTAATTCGTAAATCACCAACCGCGGCTTATCAATCAAAGTACTAACAATCTTCGCTGTCATGGTCGTCGTCTTAATCGTCGCTGTCGGTGGCTAAGGAGTTCATTACTCCATTGCCTGATCTCAAACCGGAGAGCGATTGATAAATCGGCATCCCGTGGTATTCAAGCAGCGATTCTTTACATGTTGTGGGAGTGGTTCAGGAATGATTCGGGAAAGATAAGGAGCCTGAACACGTATGTGAGAAAGATAAGGACCGAGAGAGGAGTGAAGAAGAGAAAGGCGATTTGTCGAAGAAACAACAGGGAATAAGAAGGCGTTTTCAACGAGAAAATAGAAGGAACAGACACGTTTTAGAATAGTAGTAACATACTTTCTGAAGTTAGCTGGTTTGTTTTGTAAACACCACAAATCTCAGGGGTATTTTTTTTATTTGCAAGATAAAATGTTACACAATTACGACAATTAAATCATGGTTTTCGCCTACGAAAAAAGAGGGACAATCTAACAGTATGAGATCTAAATATGGAAAAAGGGCGAGACTGTGACAATACCATCCCTTCCTACAGTTGCTATAAAGCAAGAAAAGAAAGACTAAAGCAAATAAATTCCAGTCCAGATTCTTGATTAAGGCGGCTAACATTCAACTAAAGTGCACATACCAGCACACACCCAATGAGAGCACTCGCACGGACACATATACAAACACCTTGAAGCTACGGTTTTTCAGAGGTAGCAACACCCGAATAAATCGACCCACTGAGTGATACCCTCAAAAAACAAAATCTAACAAAAACGAAATTAGCAACAAAGAAAATATGATTAAATTTGGAGAGTGCAAAATCCGGTTGTATATTCTTCTATATTAGATGATACCTTACGAAAAGATGAAGATTGGGAGGAATGATAAGATGTAAACTGCGCTCAAGCAGAAGACCTTACATGTGGAGGCGAGTGAAAGGACAGAGGGGATGTCAAGAATTAACAAAAGGAAAAGAAAGAAAGGCGAAAGAGGGGCTGGTACCGGGGTTGTGGACGTTATCGGCGGTCTTTTGACGGTGGCCGGTGGTGACGGTGGCTAAGAGAAAAAGAGGGAGAGGAAAAAGAGATGAATAGCGACTGCTGAAGGCTGGTAGGTGGGGTGAGGTGAAAGGGGGTTAGGGTGTGCAAGAGATAAAGCAAACAAGAAAAAACGTTTTCAGCAAGAAAAAAAAGGGAGAGGACACGTTTTCCTCCCAACGCCCCTCCAGACTTTTAGAATAGTATATATAAATATAATATATAATATAATATAATATAATATAATATAATAGGATAGGATAGGGTATATATATAACTTATATTTATTTTTCCTACTTATATATATATATAATTTATATTTATTTTACTTATATTTATTTTTCCTACTTTTATATATATATATATATATATGATATACGATACGAAATGTATTTGTCGGTTGGCTGGTCAACGGTTGAGCTGTGAGAGAGTTGAGAGAAAGAGTTGGGAGTGAATAATTGAAGTTTGAGTCGCTTAATTGAAATATTTGGACAAAGATTGAGCCCGCCTATTTAATTGACTAATATTCGGACAATCATTGAGCTCGCCTATTTTTTATTGATCTTTAAAGATCAACGGCTACACATTTTTTAGAGACCAACGGCTACACTGACTTCAATGTTACCGTAGATACTGAATAACGTCTACCGTAACAGTGATTTATAGCAATGCTAACACCGAAAAAAAGTGTAGGCCTAGATCACTTTCAAGGCATATATGGTTACACTTTTGCTTGTAACATTGAAAAAAGCGTTGTTAAAGCCCATATATGGCGTAGTGTCTACTTTTTCTGAGCGACCTCCTGTGATGCCTAAACCCGCGGAATCTCATTCACGAGCAGCCAGTTCGGCCATCACCTGTTATAACTGTGGGGATCTTGGTCATGTCAGCACCAAGTGTCTGAGACAGTCTGTCACGTGTCATAACTGTGGGATTGCTGGGCATAAGGCGTTTGCCGTAGGGACTCCAAACCTACTCCAGCGTCATCTCAGGCCCCAAAACAGTCAGCTGTTCAAAATCAGGCCACTCAGTCTGCGTCGTTCAAGACGACAGGAGCGAATAAAGGTGGAGCCTTTAGCCATCAGACGGGAGCGTCCGGTGCCGGGACTAGCAAGCCTCGGATTTATGAGATGAAGAAGACCGACGATCCAGAGCCCCGGATGATCTCAGGTACACTCGATATTCTATCTCAACCTGTGTGTACCCTTTTTGATACTGGTGCATCGCATTCATTCATTTCCGAGTCATGTTTGAGTAGACTACGTCTGGTTAGTGCTACTAGTTGTGAGCCTTATGTCATTGGTCTACCTGATGGTAGACGAATTATCGGAAATCGTGAGATTTAGAATTGTCCGATTCAGCTTCATGGCCGTGTATGGCCAGCGGACATAATCGTAGTAGATTTGCCGAGAGACGACGTCATCTTGGGTATTGATTGGATGGATCGTCATGATGCTATCATTAGTGTCCGTATGCGTATGGTCACTATCATTTCAGATGATGGGGGTCGAATGTGTGTTTCAGGGAGGTAATCCCAGCTGTTCTGGAAGAGTTATTAATTTGATGAAAGCAGTGAGATTACTCAATCAGGGGTGTATTGGTTATTGGTGCTATATGACTAAAACCGAGAAAACATCAATAATGTTGGTGGATATTCCGGTGGTGAGAGAATATGCCGACGTATTTCCAGACGAGTTACCTGGTTTGCCTCCACAGAGAGATGTGGAATTCACGATTGAGTTGGAGCCTGGTACATCTCCAACATCGAAGGCACCGTACCGGATGTCCCCGACCGAAATCCAGGAGTTGAAGAATCAACTTGAGGATTTGTTTTAGAAAGGTTATATCCGACCGAGTGCGTTCCCGTGGGGAGCACCAGTGTTGTTTGTCAAGAAGAAGGATGGTTGTTTTCGCTTGTGTATTGATTATAGGGAGTTGAAGAGGGTGACAATCAAGAATAAGTATCCCTTACCCCGTATTGATGATCTCTTAGATCAACTTCAGGGAGCTTCAATATTTTCCAAGATCGACCTAAGATCTGGATATCATCAGTTGCGAATTCGAGAGTCGGATATTACAAGGACAGCGTTTCGTACACGCTATGGTCATTATGAGTTCGTAGTCATGCCGTTCGGGCTAACTAATGCCCCTGCGGTATTCATGGAGTTAATGAATCGAGTTTTCATCGACTTTTTGGATCAGTTTGTTGATGTCTTCATCGATGACATTTTGATTTATTCTCATGACCGAGAGGAACACGAGGTTCATCTTCATCAGATTCTCGACGTGTTAAGACGAGAGCAACTTTATGGAAAGTTTTCCAAGTGTGAGTTCTGGATGTCCGAAGTGACTTTTCTCGGGCATGTAATTTCATCAGATGGAGTGCGTGTTGATCCTCAGAAGACAGAGGCTATCCAAGATTGGTTACCTCTGAAGAATGTTAAGGAAATCCGAAGATTTCTCGGATTAGCCGGTTATTATCGGCGGTTTGTGGAAGGATTTTCTAAAATCGCTCAACCAATGACGAACCTTTTGCGAAAGGATAAGAAATACACGTGGTTCGACGCGTGTCAACGGAATTTTGAGGAACTCAAGAGCCGGTTAGTTTCAGCACCTGTACTTTCCTTGCCGCAAGGGATGGAAGGATTTTTGGTTTATAGTGATGCGTCCGGATAGGGTCTCGGATGTGTACTCATGCAGAATGGGAAGGTTATTGCTTATGCTTCACGGCAATTGAGACCTTACGAGGTTAATTATCTGACCCACGACCTAGAGCTAGCAGCCGTGGTTTTCGCGTTGAAAATTTGGCGTCATTACCTTTATGGCGTCACCTGTCAGATCTTCACCGATCACAAGAGTTTGAAGTATATATTTACTCAGAAGGAGTTAAATATGCGACAGAGACGGTGGTTGGAATTAATCAAAGATTATGATATCGAGATCCTTTACCACCTGGGCAAGGCGAACGTTGTCGCCGACGCTTTGAGTCGTAAGCCCGTTCAGGAGCAGATGCTTGCTCGTTTAACAGTTCAGAAAGAACTTCAGCAGGAATTCCTTAGACCAAAGATCGAGGTCTGGCTTCAGCGAGTTCAAGGACAACTTTGCATGTTAGAGATTTCATCGCCACTTGAGGAGGCAATCAGAGAGAATCAGGGTTCAGACCCAGCATTGTTGCGCATCCGTGAGGATGTGGCTCAGGGGAAAGCCCCTGGATTCGTGGTCCACGAAGATGGACTTTTGAGATTTAAGAATCGGTTGTGCGTACCGGCGAATGCCGAGTTGAAAAACTCGATTTTGAGAGAAGCTCATGCTACCTCTTATTTTGTTCATCCGGGGTCTAGCAAGATGTACAAGGACTTGAAACAAAATTACTGGTGGAGTAATATGAAGCGAGAAGTCGCAGAATTTGTTTCGAGATGCTTAACCTGTCAACAAGTCAAGATTGAACATCAGCGACCGGCGGGTATGCTGAAACCTCTCCCTATTCCATAATGGAAGTAGGAAGACATTTCTATGGATTTCATCACGAGTTTGCCGACGAGTCGTCGTGGCATGAATACGATCTGGGTGATTGTGGACCGCTTAACTAAATCAGTTCATTTCCTTGAGACTAAGGATACGTGGGGTCCTGAGAGACTTGCCCAGCTGTTCATCAAAGAGATAGTGAGACTGCACGATACTCCTAAAAGTATCGTTTCCGATCGTGACGGACGGTTTGTGTTTCATTTTTGGAAATCAGTTCATCATGCCATGGGAACTCAGCTTAATTTCAGCACATCTTTTCACCCTCAGTCCGACGGACAATCAGAGAGGACTATTCAGACTTTGGAGGACATGTTGAGGGCATGTGTCCTCGATTGGAAAGACGATTGGGAAGCCCAACTACCATTGATCGAGTTCACATATAATAATAGTTGGCATGCTTCGATTAAGATGGCACCTTACGAGGCCTTTTACGGTCGTCGTTATCGATCTCCTTTGTGTTGGGACGACTTATTAGAATCAATCGGAACCGAGCCTGACATGCTTATAGCCGCCCGTGAGAAGGTAGATTTGATCAGGAGTCATTTGTTGACCACTCAGAGTCGACATAAATCTTATGCAGAAAATCGTCGTCGACCACTAGAGTTCGAGACGGGTGACCACGTTTTGGTCAAGGTATCCCCGAGTCGAGGTATTTTCCGTTTCGGAAAACGGGGGAAGTTGAGTCTGAGATTTATTGGACCGTTTGAGATTTTGGAACGAGTAGGCGAGCTAGCTTATCGATTGGCCTTACCTCCGGCGTTAAGCTGAATTCATAATGTGTTTCACGTCTCTCAGTTACGGAAGTATGTTTCCGACCTGAGTCACATACTTCAGTTTGACGAAATCGAGATTGCCGATAATCATTCATATGAGGAGCGTCCCATACGAGTCTTAGAGCGGCGAATCAAACAGTTGAGGAACAAGACGATTCCTTTGGTTAAGATCCAGTGGTCTAGAGACGGAGTCGAAGAGGCTACTTGGGAAACCGAAGATAGTATGCGGGAGAGTTATCTGGAGTTGTTTGACCCTTAGTTTCGGGGATGAAACTTTTTTAAGGGGGGAGTATGTAATACCCTGTTGTAATTCAGTCATTTTTATTCAGTAATTATCAATCAGTAATTGTCACTTAGGAATAAGAGATCGCGGGTGATCATTCATATGAGGAGCGTCCCATACGAGTCTTGGAGCGGCGAATCAAACAGTTGAGGAATAAGGCGATTCCATTGGTTAAAATTCAGTGGTCTAGACACGGAGTCGAAGAGGCTACTTGGGAAACCGAGGATATATGCGGGAGAGTTATCCCGAGTTGTTTGACCCTTAGTTTCGGGGACAAAACTCTTTTAAGGGGGGGTGTATGTAATACCCGGTTGTAATTCAGTCATTATCATTCAGTAATTTCATTCGGTAATTGTCACTATGTAATCTTTCACTTGTTAATAATCATTCATCCGTGTTCATCGTTCGGAATAACTTCGAGTTGTGTATCGATATTGTTCATTGTTTCAACCTTATTCGGGAATCGAGACAAGAGTATTATCTTGATTGTTGTAATTGATTCATTAGTCGATGTTGACGTTGGAATTCATGTCATTTCAAATCTCTTCATTGTTCAAATCGTGTTCTTGTTGGACGAACCCTTGTAATCATTGCTTGGAACCACCGTTTTGGGGTTTCCGCACTCCCATTTCGTGTTATTGTTTCCCAAATATTGATTCCTATTGCTTTTATTCTCTTCCCGGGTCATTTTTCATCATTTTAGGATCCAATGGGGGTGTGGGCCACGGCACAAGGAGTGTGCGCCGCGGCACACACATTTTCCAGTTTTGGCCGAGCAGCCTGTACTGTGGGCCGCGGCATATGCCGGCAGGGCTGCGGCACACTACCGAGTCACTGCCGTGGCACACCCGTCCGGGCCGCGGCACACTCGTGTTGCAATTTCGGCTAAACCCGTCTGTACCTTGGGCCGCGGCACATGCCGACGGGGCCGCGGCACACTCGTCCGGGCCGCGGCACGCTGCTGATCACTGGGGGCAGTTTTGGCCCTGTGCCGCGGCACACTTCGGCTGGGCCACGGCACACAGTGCAGTCAACTCTATAATTGCGTTTTTTGAGCGAGATCAGCTCATTTCTCCCTTTTCTTCAACCAATACGAGAGAGAGAGAGCTTGAGGAGAGAAACTTTTCATCATCCATCACTTGAGGGTTTGATTTTCTTCATTTCCTTTCGATCGTGAAGCCCGGAAAGTCGATCTAACGCGTGTTCTTCGGATCAAAGTGCTTGAATCTTCAAGAGGTAATTTCTTCAACATCTTGGATTTCGATTTTGTATTGAAAAATGATGTTTTGGGTGTTAAGATCATGTTGTATGAAGTGATATATGCATGATTATGGATATGTTTGATTATTCATTGGATTATTGAAGGATTATTCAAGAACACTTTGAATATTGAGTTGGATTTGGGGGTTTTCGATTAATCGTTGTTGTAATCACGAATTTGGTTATTCATATTGGATTATTGATCGTATTGAAGATGTTTTGTTGGTTTGAAACACTTTTTGGGGATTTGATGTTGGTATTATTGAAGTTTGGTTGTAAACAATCGAAGTTGGCCACAAAGTGTTCGATATAATGCCCAAATGAACTTGGTTTAGTCGTATCGATGTTTTGAGTTCGTTATATTCGTGTTTGATTCGTATGTTGAACGGATTGTTGGTGATTGTGTTATTCAAGGTTGTTCGAGCGACCGATATCTCAATTAGGACGTTGTTCGTGGAAGGATAATTGTCACCGGTGTTGAGTAAGTTAATTCTTACTCGTTTAAAAGGATATTCATTCCTTTTGTTGTTGTTCATTCATAATCATAACTCATTCATCATTGTATTAACCGTATTGAGACTTGTAATTGTCGAATAATCATTTCATTCACGAGGAACGACGGTTCCAATCATTTCATTGGGTTATCAATCACTTCACTATTATTTTCATCTCGGTGAGTCATTCTTGACCTTGTCGAATTATTATCCATTGATATTCATTGTGTTCATTCTCGTTCATATGACCTTATGGGTTCATATTGCGTGGCCGGGTGCAGATGTGTGGAATTTTTAGTCGGGCACGCGGTGGCCATGTATTGGGAGTGATACATTGGATTGTGCACACGGTAATGATTACCTCCATGAGACTAATTAGGTACAATGATGGGTGTGTCCGGTCATCCGTCTTGTACACTTGCATAGAACACTACGGGCGTACTATGATACTCCTCTTCAGCGTAATTCATAACTAAGGATATTTCATAACTTCAGATATATCATGATTGTGTATTTTCAACCCTTGAGGATTGTTGTTCTGTGTAACTGACCCCGTTGGGGAATTTTTTTTTTCAGGTCACGGCAAGGCAAAGGCACGGGAAGAGCATGTTGACGGCGAGGAGTCCCAGTGATACTAGTAGGGGGCCCCAGTCTTTCCGGTTATTTCAGTCAATTCAGTCATTTCAGTCATCCTTATTTCTCTTCATTTGTATTTCCGCTGCAAATTCCGTTTGGGATGTTTATTTATTCCGGGTGGTGTATTTTATCTTCATATAAAATATACTAGTATTCTGTATTGTCCTAGTGTATTGTACTTAACCTCCTCATCGGAGTATTTGGTAATATAATGTGGTTCGGTACTACAATTATATTATTTAATTCATCAGTTTTCATTCGCCTGGTGGGTCCCAGTCGGGGGTCCACGGCACTGTAATATCCGCCTAGTTTGGGGTGTTACAGCCCATACATTTCATGTTTCGTATCCGTAATAGTTGGCAATTGTCTATGTGTGCAATTATAATGTTTTTAACGAACTTACTCAAGAATCAATATATTCTTGATAAAAGCTTTCACAAAGATCTACTTGTGTGGACGAATGTGTTGTTCTAAGAATATGTATTAGTGTTGTGCATTGGGATGCCTTGATTGCGTATGGTACCATTGTGTATGATTATACCGTTAGTGGTATTAAAGATGATGCCTTTGGCAAACTCTGTGTGTGTGGTTATATGTGTTTACTGATGAGTATGCGATATTATAATATCGGTTGCGAGTAGGTGTCGGTAAGTGGCCATTTCTAACAAGTACCTTGGTTTACGTTTGATGTACTTCGGGAGAATGTGTTTTTCGATGATTGTGATTTGTGCCCTTGTGGCTTTGGACCGAGTAAAACCAACGAGGGTCCCCTGGGATTTGTTTAGACTTCGAGTTCGGCAGATCACTCGGTTGGGCTATACACCAGGGAGGGCCTGACGAGGTGTCCCTGGGGTGTGTATCTTGCTCGAGAGGTACAGGGCCAGTATAGCTCAGGAGGTTGTTTTGTGATGATTATGGCACGTTATTGTTTCAATACTTATGATATGTCCGGAATATCATAACGCTTCCATTCTCGGTGTGAGTTATGTCGTACGTAAGGTCTTGGTACTTGGCTAGAGTGGCATCAATATAAGTGTCGTATATGATTCGTTTCTTGATTGTGAGGTTTTTGGCATAAGAATGCGGGCCCTGGTGATTGTCTCCGTACATTGTGATTTGGTTGTTTATCGGGTGTGACCTTTTGGGCTTTCACTCGAGTATGTGATGAGGATAATCGGGTCATGGACCCCGTGTTTTGTGATCGGATTGGTATTTTTGAACTTAAACAAGTCCTTGGCCCGTATCCCTGTGTGGTTCTGTTAAGTTGAGGATTCGTATATTCCAAATGTTTCAAAACTCCCGAGTTCTTTGATATTTTGTAAAATGCATATTGGGTTTATTCCCACCTGTCATGATTCGAGCAGTTTTGATTAAATGATTTATCTCGGGGAGTATGTTTATGATTATTGGGTATTAGAGTATGATATGTATGGCTCTTATTTGTATTTTATACTTGCACTAGCAAAATAGTGGAGTTTTGCTAACCCCCGAGTATTCGGGGGGTGGATGTCTGTATTGCGTCCAGGTACTTACAGGTCGTTGGGGAGCGAATCACAGGATCGGTACGAAGGATGGTGGAAGACGACGATACTAATCACATGAAGACCAACCGCTGAGTATTTTTGGTAGAGTCTTGTTGTTTATATTTCTGTTGTGGTGCTCTCCCGTTTTATGGGAGCGTTGTTGTATTCTAACCCCTGTGCGGGTATGAGTTTTGGGATAGAGTTATGTATATATGATGTGTGTATTGTGGAAAAGACCAAATCGGTCTAACGAGCTGTTATTAGCCATGTTGGCATGTATCTATATGTTGTGTTTTTCCGCTTTTAGCCTGGTAGATCCTCACAGAGAGGGTTTGCGGCGCTGTAATATTCCCGAGTGGTTTGGGGGTGTTACAAATTCGTTTTATGAATTTCAGGTCAGGTTCATCGAGACGAGCGGGCGCTGGACCAGTATGCGGATCATGGCCGTGCGTGATGATTGTCCACGATTGGGATCTTATTGTCTTCTATCTTTTTACATTTTGGGGTTTGTAAACTAATAGAAGTACTCGAGTACTTAAGAGTTCTTGTTTGTATGGATTGTATTGTTGTCTATTGTGTTTGTGTCGGATGATGGTGTTATGTTTGACCGGTTGAACTGGGTGGATTATTTTGTTTTGCGTCTCTATGACGAGGTGTCATTTGTTGTTTCTGCGAGTCGATGAGTTTGATGTTTGTTCAGCCTGGTGGGTCCCATATAGGGATTCACGGCGCTGTAATATACCTCAATTATCTTGGGGGTGTTACAGAAAATGGTATCAGAGAACTAGGTTTATGGATACCTAGGCTTGTCGGTTTATTGGGTCTTATTGTGTTTCGTTTTGCACATCATCGTCACGCTGCCATGATTCTGGTACTACCACTGTCCGTAAGTTTTTCCTTACTATGTTCCTTGTTTCCTTGTATCGCACCTTTGATTCTCGATTGTGATTGTTTTTATTCTTGTACTTACCATCGTATGGCTTTTGCTACCTATTTAACATCAGTATGGATGCTGGAAGAGGCCGTGGTCATGGTCGTGGTCGTGGACGCGGCCGAGGACGTGGGGCAGCCGGTGGGGCGGCCACGTCGCATTCTTTGGGAGCCAGCAGTACCGGCGACAGTCACATTCATGCTTCTTCTCAGGAGCGCACTGACCTTGGTATTGCGGCCGTTATGCAGCAAATGGTGAACCGAATGGCGGCGATAGCTCAGGCGGTTCAGAACCCGGGTCCGGCCCACGCTAATTGGGGCGGAGCGGATCGCTGGCTTTTGGATGTCATCAAGATGTATCCTCCTTGGTTTTCGGGAGCTTCGGACCCGATCGGCTAGGAGGGGTGGATCAAGGAGATATCTAAAGTCTTCACTGCTACCAACTGTCCCGAGGACCGTAAGGTCCCTATTGCCCAGTACTTTCTCACTAGGGACGCTACGGATTGGTGGGAGGCCGTTGGGCCCAAAGACCATGTTGCTTCGTGGGCCGAATTTCAAGAATTGATGGAGACCGAATATTGCCCGTGGCCGGTCAGACAGGCTCGAGTCCATGCTTTCTATGATGCTCAACCACGGGATATCCCCGTATCTCAAGCTATTGCCGATTTTAACAAGGAGTTGGGTTATGTAAAGACCCAAGTTGTCGAGGAGAGCGACAAAATTTTCCATTTTTCCACGCGGGTGAAATTGTCGATTCGGGACTATATGTCGGGTCTTGTCTGTACTACCTTGAAGGATTACCAGAGTAGGGCCCTTGCTTACGATATGTCGGTGACGGCTAGCGAGGCGGCCCACGAGAGCAAAAAACAGAAGTCCGCTGGGAATTTTTCGGGCCACAAAGGTGGGGGTCAGCAGAAATTCCAATCTGCTAACTTTTCCGCTGAAGGTGGCCCAGCTCGATCTACTGGGGTTCCCCGTAGGGCTGCTAGTGCCCCTTCTCGGGAGGTGAAGTGTTTTAACTGTGGCCAACAGGGCCACATCATTCGTATTTGTCCGAACCCTTTGCTGGCGTGTAATTAGTGTGGCCAGCGGGGCCACAAAGCTGCTTTCTGTGCTGAGAGGGAGAGAATCCTTGGTGCCCGGGCTTCCATTCCAGCGCCAAGGGAACCAAGTGTGAATCAAGGATCGTTTGCTTCTCAATCTCCGCTGAGTGCTAGTCGAGGGAGAGGTCGGGGTCAGCCCGCTAAGGGGGGATCTTCCAGTGTCGGCTCAGCCCACTCGCATGTCTATGAGATGCGGAGAGCCGATGACCCAACGGCTACTGTGGCGACAGGTACCATTCATATTCTTTCTCATCCTGTCAGTGTGCTTTTCGATTCTCGTGCTATGCATTCGTTCATATCTCTGGAGTGTGTGCCCCATTTGAGTCTCGACTGTTTGATGCCTTGTGAGCCCTTCATCGTTAAGCTTCCTAGCGGTGATAGGATCGTTGGTGATCAGGAGGTTCGAGACTGTTTTGTGCTTATTTGTGAGAGGGCTTGGCCCTCTAATCTTATTGTTGTGGGTATTGAGGGTGAGGATTTGATTCTCGGGGATGATTGGCTCGAGCGGCATGGTGCAATCATGAACTACCGCACGAGGATCATCACCATGCTAGCCGAAGATGGCACCGAGCACTCTTTCGCCGGGCGAAAGAGGGGAAATCAGAAGTTCGTTATTAACGCCTTGAAGGCAATGAGACTCCTGCGAAAGGGGTGTACTGGTTATTGGTTCTACGCGTTGAAGGTGGAGAGTGGTGGAGTCGAGCTTTCGTCGATTCCAATTGTTAGTGAGTTTCCTGACGTCATTCCTGACGAGTTACCGGGGTTGCCACCGGACCGTGAGATAGAGTTTGCTATCGAGTTAGAGCTGGGTGCGGCTCCGATTTCGAAGGCGCCGTATCGCATGACACCTTCCGAGATGGCCGAGTTGAAGAAGCAGTTGAGTGAGCTTCTAGAGTCGGGATATATTCGACCGAGCACTTCGCCTTGGGGCGCACCAGTTTTGTTTGTTCGAAAAAAAGATGGTTCACTGTGTTTGTGTATCGACTATCGCGAGCTAAACAAGGTGACCATCAAGAACAAGTATCCTCTGCCGAGGATTGATGACTTGTTCGATCAGTTGCAGGGAGCTGCGGTATTCTCGAAGATCGACTTGAGATCGGGGTACTATCAGCTCCGGGTGAGGGAGTCCGATGTGCCGAAAACAGTTTTTCAGACGAGATACGGACATTATGAGTTTGTAGTTATGCCTTTCGGGTTAACTAATGCACTGGCGGTATTCATGCAGTTGATGAACAAAGTCTTTATCGAGTATTTGGATAAGTGTGTCGTCGTTTTCATTGACGATATTCTTATTTATTCGAGGAACGAGGAAGAGCATGCCCATCATTTGCGAGCAGTGTTAGACATTTTGAGGACCGAGCAACTCTATGCGAAGTTCTCGAAATGTGAGTTCTGGCTGAAGGAAGTGATGTTTCTAGGTCATGTGATTTCAGCCGAGGGGGTTCGTGTGGACCCGCAGAAGATTGAGGCACTGTTGGATTGGGCACCGCCCAAGAATGTGAAGGAGATCCGTAGTTTCTTGGGCTTGGTTGGCTACTACCGTAGGTTCGTCGAGGGTTTCTCGAAACTAGCTCGGCCACTTACACAGTTGCTCCAGAAGTCCGAGAAGTTCGTCTGGAATGACGAGAGGCAGTCGAGTTTTGAGGAGCTGAAGAGACATTTGACTTCAGCCCCGATTTTGGCATTGCCCTGTGGCAACAAGGGTTTTGCCGTTTATAGCGATGCTTCGGGTCAGGGCCTCGGGTGCGTGTTGATGCAGCATGGCAAGACTATTGCGTTTGCGTCGAGACAGTTGAGGCCGTATGAGCTCAACTACCCTACTCACGATTTGGAGTTAGCGGCAGTTGTTTTTGCGCTCAAGATTTGGCGTCACTATCTTTTCCGCTCTGCATATCAGATTTTTACCGATCATAAAAGTCTGAAATACATATTTACTCAGCGGGAGTTGAATATGAGGCAGAGGAGGTGGTTAGAGTTATTTAAGGATTATGACCTCGAAATCCTATATCATCCGGGCAAGGCGAACGTTGTGGCCGATGCCTTGAGTCAGAAACCTGTTGCATTGCGAATTCTGGAGATCCTTACGTCGCAATATGAGCTTCGGCGGGTTTTGATCGAGTTGGATGTTGAGGTTTTGTTGCCTGGAGCTGTCGGGCAACTTTGTGCTTTAGTGATTTCGTCGTCTTTGATCAGTGAAATTAAGCTGAAGCAGTTGGAGGATCCGATGATTACTCAAATCCGAGAGAACGTTCTTAAGGGAAAGTCTCCTGGGTTTGTAATTCACGAGGATGGTGTTTTGAGATTCCAGAGTCGGCTTTGTGTACCGAACGACTCAGAGTTGAGACAGAGTATTTTGCTTGAGGCCCATGCTACACGTTACTCCATTCATCCTGGTTCGAGTAAGATGTACAAGGACCCGAGTAGGAATTTCTGGTGGAATGATATGAAGGAGGAGGTTGCACAGTTTGTAGTGAGATGTTTGACTTGTCAGCAGGTCAAAATCGAGCATCAGCGACCAGCCGGGTTCTTACAGTCACTTCCCGTTCCGGAATGGAAATGGGAAGATATATCGATGGATTTCATTATAAGTTTGCCGAGATCGAGGTCGGGCATGAATATGGCTTGGGTGATTGTTGATCGTTTGACCAAGTCGGCACATTTTTTGGGCATCAAGGATACTTGGGGCCCGGAGAAGCTGGCTCGTACATTTATTGCTCAGATTGTGAGGCTTCACGGCACCCCAAAGTCCATTGTTTCGGATCGTGATGGCCGTTTTATTTCGCACTTTTGGCAGGCGGTGCATAGAGCATTGGGTACTCGTTTGCATCTGAGTACTTCTTTTCACCCTCAGTCTGATGGGCAGTCGGAGCGCACTATCCATACATTTGAAGATATGTTGCGTGCTTACGCTCTCGATTGGAGTAGCGATTAGGAGGAACATTTGCCATTGATCGAATTCAAGTACAACAATAGTTGGCACGCGTCGATTCGAATGGCACCGTACGAGGCACTTTATGGACGGCATTGTCGATCGCTGATTTGTTGGAATGAGGCATCCGATTTGGTCGGGACCAAACCGGATATCATTTTAGAGATGAGACGGAAGGTAGGAGTGATTCGGGAACGGATGTTGACTGCTCAGAATCGACAGAAGTCTTATGCCGACGTCCGTCGTCGACCTTTGGAGTTTGAGGTGGGAGACCATGTTTTGCTAAAGGTGTCGCCGATGTGGGGAGTTTTCCGCTTCGGGAAGAAGGGGAAGTTGAGTCCGAGGTTTATCGGACCCTTTGAGATTCTCGAGCGAGTCGGTGAGTTGGCATACCGTTTAGCACTACCTCCGGCCTTGGGTCACGTTCATAGCGTTTTCCACGTTTCCCAAGTGAGGAAATATGTCCCGGATCCTAGTCACGTCATCGATTATGGTGAGATTGATGTTGCCGAGGATATTACCTTCGAGGAGCGTCCCTTGAAGATTGTGGAGCGCCGTGAGAAACGACTAAGGCATAAAACCATTCCCTTGGTCAAGGTGTAGTGGTCGAGGCATGGTGTCGAAGAGGCAACTTGGGAAACTGAGGATAGCATGCGTGCTAAGTACCCCGAGTTGTTTGTTTATTAAGTTTCGGGACGAAACTTATTTTTAGAGGGGTAGAATGTAATATCCACATTTTTCCTCTTTTCCCGATATTTCCATTTTGGTGTATTTTTATTTTTAGCGACTCGTTTGTAACCTTATCGAGATTTTCAATCTATTTTATTCTTGGAGTTTCTCCATTTGGGTGAGTTTCGGAGATGTTTTGATATTATTCCATTTTATGTCACGTATTATTGCATGGACATTCAATTCTCGTAGAACCCGTTCGATTTGGTTAATTCCTTGGTTGCGCGAGTTCGCGTGGTTGAGTTGTTCGTGTTGCGAGTTTCGGTTGGTTGATCCGACGTCGTATCACGATTTTTCGGCATTTGGGCCATTTTGTAATTTCCCTAAGTTATGGGGTAGTTTCCATCCCTGTCTGTTCCGAGCCCTCAGGTAGTCGGAATCACATTTCATTTTATCTCTTTAGTCGTTGGCTTGAATCCGTCGGAAGTGTATCCGTTGGTAGTGGATACGCCTTGTTATTTCCCGATCATTTCCTCGTCGAGAAGTGATTCAGATTTCTGCCTGCTGTCACAGGCCATGTTACGGCCGTAAGCCGTATATGTTATGGCCGTAACAAGAGTTCGTTTTTCTGCACTTTCGTCCAATGAGGAGTTACGGGCGTAACACGCTAGAGTTACGACGGTGAGAATTTTTACGGTCGTAACCTCATTTTGATACGGCCGTATGTCAGCTTCGTCAGATTGCCCTGTTTCATTGCTGGGAACAGTTACAGCCATAAGGCAGGAGAGTTACGGTCGTAATGTTCCCATGTTACGGCCGTATGTTATGGATGTTACGGCCGTAACACCGGCCAGTATATAAACTGGCAGCAGCCGCATTTTTCTCATTTCTCACCTCTCTCACTTCTCTTCGCGACGAGAACGACTTGGAGCGCTAGGGTTCGCCCGATTTTCGCCCAAACACCATTGTAGGAGTATATTCAAACTTCATATCATCAATCTATCTCTAATCATTCTTTGTTCATCGTCAAATCAAGGTAAAGTTTCCTAGAACCCTATTTTGGGAAAGATTTGGGGGTTTTCACGTTTTCGTCCGATCCGTTCCGTTTTATTGGTTAATTCATGATGAATATGATAAATCTTGTTGGTATTCTTCGTTTTCCTACGGATTCATGTTGTATTTCTTAGTATCTTTCGTTATCGAGATGGTTTGGTTGTGGTCCGCCCTCGTTGTTGTTTTCGTATGAATATACATGAATCGTAGGCGGGTTTTCGGGTGTATTCCATTTCCGTAATCATTTAGAAGTAGTTGTGATTGTATTATTCAAATCGTTAAGTTCATTTCTGCCGGTTCCTCGTGGTCGTGTTTGATTCTTCATTTCCGTTCGTGTCGCCGTCTATTGATCGAGGCAAGTACCCTTATGAACTTACAATCGTGACATAGTAGTATTGTATGAGAAATTATGTGTGTGTGTATGCTCACTACGGGTTAGATCCGATGGGGTCTCGGTAGGGCTCCACAAAGCTGTGGAACCGCAAGCTTGCTTTTAACCACTATGGGTTAGACCCGACGGGGTCTCGGTAGGGGTCCACGAAGCTGTGGGTCCGCAGTTAATTGTGGTGCATTTTACAAAAGTGATTTGATTATGGCATTTCTGGAAATGAGTGCTTTGGAACTCTGTTTTCACGATTGCATGCATTGACTATATGTGTAAGATGTAAGTTGTTCATTTGGTTACTTGTACTAGCGTAATTGCTAACCCGTATGGGGACCCGTTTTGGGGAAATTCGTTTTATGAATTTCAGGTCAGGTTCATCGAGACGAGCGGGCACTGGACCAGTATGCGGATGATGGCCGTGTGTGATGATTGTGCACGAGTGGGGTCTTATTGTCTTCTACCGTTTTACCTTTTGTGGTTTGTAAACTAATAGAAGTACTCGAGTACTTAAGAGTTCTTGTTTGTGTGGATTGTATTGTTGTCTATTGTGTTTGTGTCGGATGATGGTGTTATGTTTGACCAGTTGAACCGGGTGGATTATTTCGTTTTGCGTCTTTATGACGAGGTGTCATTTATTGTTTTCGCGAGTCGATGAGTTTGATGTTTGTTCAGCCTGGTGGGTCCCATATAGGGATTCACGGAGATGTAATATACCTCGATTATCTTGGGGGTGTTACATGTAACACCCCAAACTAGGCGGACATTACAGTGCCGTGGACCCCCGACTGGGACCCACCAGGCGAGTGAAAATGAATGAAATACACAGGGTAAATGTAGTACCGAACCACATTACATCATTAATTACTCTGATGAGGAGTTTTATTACAACACACCCAAGGAAATGACCGAATACAAGTATATTTTATATGGAGATAAAATATACAACACTGAATGAACTCAAAATCCAAATGGAAATCTGCAGCGGAAATGAAATAAGGAAACACGGTGAATGAAAGGACTGGGGTCCCCTACTAGTATCACTGGGACTCCTCGCCGTCAACATGCTATTCCCGTGCTTTTGCCTTGCCATGACCTGAAAACAAAATCCCCAAACGGGGTCAGTTACACAGAACAACAATCCTCAAGAGTTGAATATACACAATCCTGTCGAAACATACGCAATCAAACATGCTATATGAATCAACTAACAGTATGGCTCAAATGAATGGCGCCACACTACGTCCGGGATGGAAATGTGTCCGTGCACAAGACACCAACGAGTATCAATTGAATACACGTGTGGTCTTCTACCTAATCAGTGTCACGAAGCCATCAACTCGTGTGCACAGTCCAATGTGAGGCCACCAACCAACACACGACTTAAATGTGCCCGACATGAAAATCCTACACATACCAACCGGCACGCCAGTATGACCCGGAATGCCACGATATAACAAAAGTGACATCGAAAATGAATAATGACTCACCAAGATGAAATGATAGTAAAATGAATGACAGCTCAATGAAATGTTTGGAACCGCCGTTCCTCATGAATGAAGTAATTAAGTGACAATTACAAGATTTTGAAACGGTTAGTACCTTATGAATGAATTATGATTATGAATGAACAACAACGAAAGGAATGAATATCCTTTTAACTGAGTAAGAATTAACTTACACAACACCAGTGACAATTATCCTTCCACGAACAACGTCCTAATTGAGATATCGGTCGCTCGAACAACCTCTTGCAGATCCAAGCACTTTGATCTGAAGAACACACGTTAGATCGATTATCCGGGATTCACGATCGAAAGGAGATGAAGAAAATCAAACACTCAAGTGATAGATGATGGCAAGTCTCCTCCCTCAAGCCCTCTCTCTCGGATAGGTTGAAGAAATGAGAAAAAAATGAGTTGAATCTCACAAAAACCGCAATTATAGTGCAGACTGCACTGTGTGCCGTGGCCCGGACGAAGTGTGCCGCGGCACAGGGCTAAAACTACCCCCAGTGATCGGCAGCGTGCCGCGGCCCGGACGAATGTGCCGCGGCAGTGACTCGGCAGTGTGCCGTGGCCCTGTCGGCATGAGCCGCAGCCCCCGGTACAGACGGGTTGGCCGATAATTGCAACACGAGTGTGCCGCGGCCCGGATGGGTGTGCTGCGGCAGTGACTCGGCAGTATGCCGTGGCCCTGCCGGCATGAGCCGCAGCCCACGGTACAGGCTGCTTGGCCAAAACTGGAAAATGTGTGTGCCACGGCGCACACTCCTTGTGCCGCGGCCCACACCCCCTTGGGTCCTAAAATGATGAAAAAAATGACCCGGGAAGGGAAAAAAGAAATAGGAATCAATATTTGGGAAACAATAACACGAAATGGAAGTGCGGAAACCCCAAAACGGTGGTTCCAAGCAATGATTACAAGGGTTCGTCCAACAAAAACACGATTTGAACAATGAAGATATTTGAAATGACATGAACTCCAACGACAACATCGACTAATGAATCAATTACAACAATCAAGATAATACTCTTGTTTCGTTTCCCGAATAAGGTTGAAACAATGAACAATATCGATACACAACTCGAAGTTATTCCGAACGGTGAACACGGATGAATGATTATTAACAAGTGAAAAATTACATAGTGACAACTACCGAATGAAATTACTTAATGATAGTGACTGAATTACAACCGGGTATTACATACACCCCCCCTTAAAAGAGTTTCGTCCCCGAAACTAAGGGCCAACCAACTCCGGATGACTCCCCGCATACTATCCTCAGTTTCCCAAGTAGCCTCTTCAACTCCGTGTCTAGACCACTGAATTTTAACCAAAGGAATCGCCTTATTCCTCAACTGTTTGATTCGCCGCTCTAAGACTCGTATGGGACGTTCTTCATACGAATGATCATCTGCGATCTCGATTTCGTCGAACTGAAGTATGTGACTCGGGTCGGCAACATATTTCCGTAGCTGAGAGACGTGAAACACATTATGAATTCGGCTCAACGCCGGAGGTAGGGCCAAACGGTAAGCTAACTCACCTACTCGATCCAAAATCTCAAACGGTCCAATGAATCTCGGACTCAACTTCCCCCGTTTTCCGAAATGGAAAATACCTCGACTCGGGGTTACCTTGACCAACACGTGGTCACCCATCTCGAACTCTAGTGGTCGACGATGATTTTCTGCATATGATTTCTGTCGACTCTGAGCGGTCAACAAACGACTCCTGATCAAAGCTACCTTTTCACGGGCGGCTATAAGCATATCGGGCTCGGTGCCGATTGATTCTGATAAGTCATCCCAACACAAAGGATATCGACAACGACGACCGTACAAGGCTTTGTAAGGTGCCATCTTAATCGAAGTATGCCAACTATTATTATACGTGAACTCGATCAATGGTAGTTGGACTTCCCAATCGAGGACACATGCCCTCAACATGTCCTCCAGAGTCTGAATAGTCCTCTCTGATTATCCGTCGGACTGAGGATGAAAAGTTGTATTGAGATTAAGCTGAGTTCCCATAGCACGATGAACTGATTTCCAAAAATGAGACACGAATCGTCCGTCACGATCGGAAACGATACTTTTAGTAGTACCGTGCAATCTCACTATCTCTTTGATGAACAACTGGGCAAGTTTCTCGGGACCCCAGGTATCCTTAATCTCAAGGAAAGCGAGCTGACTTAGTTAGACGATCCACAATCACTCAGATTGTATTCATTCCACGACGACTCATCGGAAAACTCGTGATGAAGTCCATTGAAATATCCTCCCATTTCCACTCCGGAATAGGGAGCGGTTTCAGCATACCTGCCGGTCGCTGATGTTCTATCTTGTCTTGCTGATAGGTTAAGCATCTCGAAACAAATTCTGCGACTTCTCGCTTCATATTACTCCACCAGTAATTTTGTTTCAAGTCTTTATACATCTTGCTAGACCCCGGGTGAACGGAATAAGGGGTAGCATGAGCTTCTGTCAAAATCGAGTTTTTCAACTCGTCAAAAGCCGGTACACATAACTGATTCTTAAATCGCAAAAGTCCATCCTCATGGATTACAAAGCCAGGGCCTTTCCCCTGAGCCACATCCTCACGGATGCACAACAGTGCTCTGAACCCTGATTCTCTCTGATTGCCTCCTCAAGCAGCGATGAAATCTCTAACATACAAAGTTGTCCTTGAACTCGCTGAAGCCAGACCTCGATCTCGGGTCTAAGGAATTCCTGCTGAAGTTCCTTCTGAACTGTTAAACGAGCAAGCATCTACTCCTGAACGGACTTACAACTCAAGGCATCGGCGACAACGTTCGCCTTGCCCAGGTGGTAAAGGATCTCGATATCATAATCTTTGATTAATTCCAACCACCGCCTCTGTCACATATTTAACTCCTTCTGAGTAAATATATACTTTAAACTCTTATGATCGGTGAATATCTGGCAAGTAACGCCATAAAGGTAATGACGCCAGATTTTCAAAGCGAACACCACGGCTGCTAGCTCCAGGTCGTGGCTCGGATAATTAACCTCGTAAGGTCTCAATTGCCGTGAAGCATAGGCAATAACCTTCCCATTCTGCATGAGTACACATCTGAGACCCTGCCCGGACGCATCACTATAAACCACAAATCCTTCCGTCCCTTGCGGCAAGGAAAGTACAGGTGCTGAAATTAACCGGCTCTTGAGTTCCTCAAAACTCCGTTGAAACGCGTCGGACCACGTGTATTTCTTATCCTTTCGAAAAAGGTTCGTCAATGGTTGAGCAATTTTAGAAAATCCTTCCACAAACCGCCGATAATAACCGGCTAATCCGAGAAAGCTTCGGATTTCCTTAACATTCTTCGGAGGTAACCTATCTTGGATAGCCTCCGTCTTCTGAGGATCAACATGCACTCTATCTGATGAAATTACATGCCCGAGAAAAGTCACTTCGGACATCCAGAACTCACATTTGGAAAACTTTCCATAAAGTTGCTCTCGTCTTAACACGTCGAGAACCTGATGAAGATGAACCTCGTGTTCCTCTCGGTCATGAGAATAAATCAAAATGTCATCGATGAAGACAACAACAAACTGATCCAAAAGGTCGATGAAAACCCGATTCATTAACTCCATAAATACCGTAGGATCATTAGTTAGCCCGAACGATATTACTACGAACTCATAATGACCATAGCGTGTACGAAACGCTGTCCTCCCGATATCCGACTCTCGAATTCGCAACTGATGATATCCAGATCTTAGGTCGATCTCGGAAAAATACTGAAGCTCCCTGAAGTTGATCTAAGAGATCATCAATACGGGGTAAGGGGTACTTATTCTTGATCGTCACCCTGTTTAACTCCCGATAATCAATACACAAGCGAAATGAACCATCCTTCTTTTTGACAAACAACACTGGTGCTCCCCACGGAGACGCACTTGGTCGGATATAACCTTCTAGGTCAAATCCTCTAATTGATTCTTTAATTCCTGCATTTCGGTCGGGGCCATCCGGTATGGTTCCTTCGATAATGGGGACATACCAGGCTCCAACTCTATCGTGAATTCCATATCCCTCGGTGGAGGTAAAACATGTAGCTCGTCTGGGAGTACATCGTCAAACGATAATAATGATACCAAAATGGTTGAACACCTCGAGTGCCTGAGAATGGCCAATCGACGACAACGATATGATGAATGGATGAACACCTCGATTGCCTTAGAACAGCCAATCGATGACAATGATATAAGGAATGATTGAATACCTCGATTGCCTAAGAACGGCTAATCGGTGACAACGATATAATGAATGATTGAATATATCGATTGCCTATGAACGGCCAATCGATGACAATGATATAATGAATGATTGGACAACTCTGATGGAGTAATTTTAGTGCTTCCATCATATTAATGATTCTTCCAGAATAACGGGGATCACCTCCCTGAAGCACACATTCGACCCCAATGATGGAAAAGATAGTGACCAAACGTTTACGAACATTGAGGGGGTATCATGACGATCCATCCCACTAATACCCGATATACATCGTCCTTAAGTAAATCCACCACGATTTGGTCCATCAACCAGTCGCGGTCCTTTAAACTTAATTCAGTCAGTTCTTAACCTCATGATTTCCGGAAATTCTTCCATCATCAGGTAGACCGATGGTATGAGGTCCACAAGCAATAGGACTATCTAAATTAAGTCTATTCAAACATTATTCGAAAATGAATGAATGTGGTGCACCAGTATCAAAAGGTACACACAGGTTGAGATAAAATTATGAGTATACCTGAGATCAGTCGGGCCACCGGATCATCGATCCTCTTCATCAGATGAATCCGGGACTTGCCGGCCCCCGAACTGGACGCTCCCGTCTGATAAATATGAGCTCCGCCTTTATTTTCTTCCATTGCCTTAAACGACGCTGACAGAGCAGTCTGATTCTGAATCGCTGATTGCTTCGGGGCCTGAGATGCCGCAGGAGCCGACTTGGAGTCCTTTCGGAAAAAACGGGCCTTATGTCCAAAAATCCCACAATTATGGCACGTGATAGACGGTTTCAGACACTTAGTGCTGTAATGACCCGACGCTCCACAGTTGAAACAGGTGATGGCCGAACTGGCCGCTCGGGACTGAGACCCCGCACGATTATGCGCCGTAGGAGGTCGCTCAGAAATGATAGGGCCCGCACGAGGCTTCTTGAAGGTTGATTGACCGCCTTCGGATTGATTACGCTTCGTTGATTTCTTGCTGACAGATAAAGGTTGTTGCTCAGCAATTTCCTTAGCAGGAGGCTCATACGGGAGAGTTCTTTCGATTAATTCGGCCAGAGTGGCGCAATGATGATTGAGCAATTGCATATGGGTCATCATGACCTACATAAAAGTGAGTGGATCAACCCGAGCATCTTCTGATCGAGCCGAGTCCTGGGTACGATGTCCCGACCGCGAGTGATTATTTCCCGGGTTTCAGCCCGCACCGCGGCCTCTCCCCGTGCATCCCCTGACAGCTCTCTCCATACTGAAGTAGGAAGGTCGCATGATAATCATAGATCTCGTATGAGTACCGCATTATGATTTACGTCATTAAATGATGAAAATGAGCATATGCGCTCTAACACAGTGATTACATGAATGATTAACTGAGGTGACATGATTATCTGATGATATTCTTGAAATGATTATCTTGAACAAGTTAACAAGATTAATGATATGATCATCAAGATCAACAACTGAGTAATAAAATGAATTGAGTGATTAATGAGTTAACATGATCAACATGATTGAAATGAAAATGATGTTTGAGGATTGTTAACTAGTGAATTATGAATGAATGATTATTGCCAGAAATTATACCATGGCGTTAGAAGTCTTACAGTTCTTTCGGTCTGATTGGCTTGGCATCTGCGCAGGTCACACGTGACGCGAAAGTCCAATGATACTAGTCCGATGACGATGATTTCAAATGAGACATGACTCAGAAGGTAGTATTCAAAACCACGCTCCGATACCAACTCTGTAACACCCCAAACTAGGCGGACATTACAGTGCCATGGACCCCCGACTGGGACCCACCAAGCGAGTGAAAATGAATGAAATACACAGGGTAAATGTAGTACCGAACCACATTACATCATTAATTACTCCGATGAGGAGTTTTATTACAACACACCCAAGGAAATGACCGAATACAAGTATATTTTATATGGAGATAAAATATACAACACTGAATGAACTCAAAATCCAAACGGAAATCTGCAGCGGAAATGAAATAAGGAAACACGGTGAATGAAAGGACTGGGGCCCCCTACTAGTATCACTGGGACTCCTCGCCGTCAACATGCTATTTCCGTGCTTTTGCCTTGCCATGACCTGAAAACAAAATCCCCAAACGGGGTCAGTTACACAGAACAACAATCCTCAAGAGTTGAATATACACAATCCTGTCGAAACATACGCAATCAAACATGCTACATGAATCAACTAACAGTATGGCTCAAATGAATGGCGCCACACTACGTCCGGGATGGAAATGTGTCCGTGCACAAGCCACCAATGAGTATCGATCGAATACACGTGTGGTCTTGTACCTAATCAGTCTCAGGAAGCCATCAACTCGTGTGCACAGTCCAATGTGAGGCCACCAACCAACACACGACTTAAATGTGCCCGACATGAAAATCCTACACATACCAACCGGCACGCCAGTATGACCCGGAATGCCACGATATAACAAAAGTGACACCGAAAATGAATAATGACTCACCAAGATGAAATGATGGTGAAATGAATGACGGCTTAATGAAATGATTGGAACCGTCATTCATCGTGAATGAAGTAATTAAGTGACAATTACAAGTTTTTAAAATGGTTAGTACCTTATGAATGAATTATGATTATGAATGAACAACAACGAAAGGAATGAATATCCTTTTAACTGAGTAAGAATTAACTTACACAACACCGGTGACAATTATCCTTCCACGAACAACGTCCAAATTGAGATATCGGTCGCTCGAACAATCTCTTGAAGATCCAAGCACTTTTATCCGAAGAACACACGTTAGATCGATTATCCGGGCTTCACGATCGAAAGGAGATGAGGAAAATCAAACACTCAAGTGATAGATGATGGCAAGTCTCCTCCCTCAAGCCCTCTCTCTCGGATAGGTTGAAGAAATGAGAAAAAACTGAGTTGAATCTCACAAAAATCGCAATTATAGTGCATACTGCACTGTGTGCCGCGGCCCGGCCGAAGTGTGCCGCGGCACAGGGCCAAAACTGCCCCCAGTGATCGGCAGCGTGCCGCGGCCCGGACGAATGTGCCGCGGTAGTGACTCGGCAGTGTGCCGCGGCCCTGTCAGCATGAGCCGCGCCCCCCGGTACAAACGAGTTGGCCGATAATTGCAACACGAGTGTGCCGCGGCCCGGACGGGTGGGCCGCGGCAGTGACTCGGCAGTGTGCCACGGCCCTGCCGGCATGAGCCGCGGCCCACGGTACAGGCTGCTCGGCCAAAACTGGAAAATGTGTGTGCCGCGGCGCACACTCCTTGTGCCGCGGCCCACACCCCCTTGGGTCCTAAAATGATGAAAAAAATGACCCGGGAAGGGAAAAAAGCAATAGGAATCAATATTTGGGAAACAATAACACGAAATGGAAGTGCGGAAACCCCAAAACGGTGGTTCCAAGCAATGATTACAAGGGTTCGTCCAACAAAAACACGATTTGAACAATGAAGAGATTTGAAATGACATGAACTCCAACGATAACATCGACTAATGAATCAATTACAACAATCAAGATAATACTCTTGTTTCGTTTCCCGAATAAGGTTGAAACAATGAACAATATCGATACACAACTCGAAGTTATTCCGAACGGTGAACATGGATGAATGATTATTAACAAGTGAAAAATTACATAGTGACAATTACCGAATGAAATTACTGAATAATAGTGACTGAATTACAACCAGGTATTACATTACAGATATTGCAAGTCATCTGTGGAAAAGGGCGATTTTAACGAATTCTATAGGATTTGGGATTCTATCGTGTGATTTTCTGACATTCGGTCAGTAGAATTGTTGAGGAGGTGAATTGGTATGCAGGAGTATTGATGTAGTCAATCATTTGCTTTGCATTCCAAAAAAATTATCATCGAGTACTTGACATAAGCGAGCCCGTTTAACTTTTTAGAAATTGATTTGTAGTCTTTCGAATATATATATATATATATATATATATATATATATATATATATGTGTGTGTGTGTGTGTGTGTGTGTGTGTGTGTGTGTGTGCGCTTTGAGTTTTGAAATTCTAGAAAGAACTTTCGAAAAATAGATTTTATTTGACGAGATTATATGATTTCAATGTCGTTTTGACAATGTGATTGATATACATACAAATTTTATGCATAATGCATGTCATGGTGAAGTTCTGAGTAGGAGTCGTAAGCTAGATAACACATCAATATGGTACGATGAATAGAGATTCGAACTTCAGCATGGTTGCTTGGATTATACAGGGATAACAGGTTGGTTGATTAGATAAGATAAATATTCCTGCGAGTTGAAGATTCGGTACATAATATGATTTCGAAACATTGGGTTTTGTGTAACTCGGGCATGTATTTATGTGGCTCTAACAGTGGTAATAGTGAGTTTTTTGGTATAGTGATTTTTGACTTTTGAGACAACTGATTTTTCGCATGTGGTTTTTTGTGTGATTCCTTAGTAAGTTTGGATTTGGGGACCGAATTTGCGTCCGATATGGACGACGACGAAGAAAGTGTACACCAGTGTTGTATGCGTGTGCACTGAGCGGCTTCTTGTGAGAAGTGTATGCAGGCGATACAAGCATGTGTCAAAGAGCAGCTTCTGTCGAGCTTCTAAACAAAGGAGACATGAAATCCCATATTCCATATTGGACTGATAATTACTCTAAACTGATTCTGGAGTTATTGATTTTGTGAGATGTTTTCAAAATTCCCATAATTGCGGTATGTGCATTTTGATGTATTTTGTTGAGATTTGTGAAATTATGATTGTAATCGTGTTGAGACTTTGAAGTGGAGTCGTGTTCTAGTATTATGGGAGATAATCTACTTCACGGACTTGTAAGTATATTGTTTCAGTTATACGCTCGTGGTAATGATTGTTTGCTTCGTGATGATTTTGGACATCTTGGTTGAGGTGTTGTTTATGACAGGATTGCAAGTTTCGAGGATCAATCTTATTTTAAGTGGGGTAGAACGTATCCTGCATTTCTACTATGGTTGTTTAATGATACTTTATCCGAGTCATATTGCACAATGTGGAATCTGTACAATATGGATAAAATATTCTGAGGATTCAGACAGTTGTATTGATATAATTGCCGTAGTTGATTGACAGTTACATTTGAGGATATCGTGTATCAAGTTATTGTACTTTTGATATCAGGTATATCGTATGAGGGTATTATTAGAACGAGTATATGTATTAAGTATGTCATTTATACGTATCCAGTATGTCGAGATGATGGACATGAACAGTTGCAATTGGCTAAGTATAGCCTGATTAACGTACGCTAGTTGATGGACATAGCACACACTAATGTGCAAGCTTAGCACACGCTAAAGGTGGAGATTAGTGCACGCAAGACATGTGGCTCTGGTGGTCAGAAGATTTCGGCGTGCATGTGTATAATCGAGTTAATGGCATTTAGCGCATGCTAATGCGGATCAGTCTAGAAGGAATCTACGTGTGGACCCGGCTACTTTCGGCGCATTTTCAGATGAGGTCAATAGATGTTTGCTGTGGAAGATTAGCGCACGCTAAGCATAGGCTTTACAAATGCTAATTGTCGATCGGTCAAGGAATCCTGACAATTGTGGGTTGCATTCGGAAAGTGGAACCCAAGCACCTTAGACGAAAGTGCGGACAAGGAGTCAACGACAAGATTAATGTATTCTATGGTTCAAGAATAACGTACGCTAATGGAGCATGATGTTTACGTACGTTAAAGGAGTATGTTGTGTCCGTAAGTCATTGTACGAAATGAGGCAGTAGCCACTGGAACTGGTTTAGCGCGTGCTATCTACTGAGAGTAGCGTGCGCTAAAGTTGTTGGACAGAAACTCAGCTTACTGCCGAACTGGTTAACGCATGCTAACATCACTCGTTAGCGCACGCTAGCAATTTGCATTATATATATGTGTAGTTAGGTATTATTGTTCATTTCGTCCATTGTTTCCTTCTATCCGGTAGAGAGAGTTCTTGGAGATAGTTTTGGGTTCCAAATACTTGATCGTTTCTGGAGTTGATCGTCTTTAATAATATTGAGCTTGGGGGCACGGATTGGAGCTTTGTTCTTAGTGTTGATGATGATTCTTGGAAGGAGGTCGATTGTTCTTCACTGTAGTTCAGTAATACAAGGTAATATTCATATTCCTCTGATTGTAGCTTGGTTTTGGAAGGATGTTTACATGTTAGGAAGCATGTTGGTCTATCCTATTATTTATGATAGAAATATACATGCTTAACTTGAATTGTGATAAGAGATTGACGATATTGGTTAAGGTTATTCATGTTGTAAGAGTTGTGATTCGTTCAAATATGCTCGTAAGATGGATTATCATATTTTAATTGATGTTGTTGTTGTTATATGAGTATTGATATGATTCTCGTGGTTTTGTATTGTGTTGTTTTATCTTCAAGAGGCATGTTGGTTAACCCCCTTCTTCGTTTTTGGATTCTTGATGCTATTATCAATGTTTACTTCGTATGATGATATAATATGGGAGTGTTGTTGTAGTTACTGATGTTTCATGGAGCATATTGAGTTAGATGATGGTTTAGATGTTAGAACAAATATTGGATTATGTTGTTTTTGTAATACCCGGTTGTAATTCAGTCATTTTTATTCAGTAATTATCAATCAGTAATTGTTACTCAGTAATTTTGATTCATTAATAATCACTCATCATTCATACTCATTCAATTGTGTTCACCGTTCGGCGTAATATTTGTGTTACTCGTGCTTTTGCCCCCGTACTTCTCGAATTCTGTGATTTTTGTACTCGGTGCATCGTTATAAGCTGAACTTCTTGTCGAGCAGGGCCGCACGAGCAGGCCGCACGAGCATCTGGTCGTGCGTGGCGCTCGTGCGTTGCGGCTGGACTGGGCAGGAGACCTAGCGGCCGAGTCAGTTCCGCACGAGCAGGCCACACGAGCAACTACTCGTGCGCGGCGCTCGTGTGTTGCGGATGGACTGGGCAGGAGGCCCAGTGGTTGAGTCAGTGCCGCATGAGCAGGCCACACGAGCAACTGCTCGGGCGTGGTGCTCGTGTGTTGCGGTTGTACTAGGCAGGAGACCCAACGTTCGAGTCAGGGCCGCACGAGCAGGCCGCACGAGTTACTGCTCGTGCGTAGCGCTCGTGCTCTAAGAGCAGCAGCCGGCAGAAGCCTCACGCACGACCGGACGCACGGACATTTGGTCGTGCGGGTTGGTCGTGCATCCCTGGGCTTATATAAGCGGACCGATGGGTTTTCTTTCCTCACTTTCACCATTTCTTCACCTTGGTCCGAGAGAGAGGGTTTGTGGGAGAGATTTTTCATCATCAAACACTTGTGTGTTCAGATTTCATCATTTTCGTTCGTTTGTGAAGCTTGGATAGTCGATTTAACACGTATTCACCGGATTGAAGTACTGGGATCTTCAAAGGTAATATTCTTCAAACATCTTGGATTTCGATTTTGTGTTGATATAGGATGTTTTAGACGTTATAATCATGTTGTATGAAGATATGTACGTATGATTACGAGTGTGTATGAATATTCATTGGATTATTGAAAGGTTATTCAAGAACACTTTGAATATTGATTTGGATTTGGGGGTTTTCAATTAGATGTCGATATAATCGCGAATTGTGTATTCATTATGGATTTTTGAGTGTGTTGAAGATGTTTCGATGGATTGAATCACTCCTTGGAGGTTTGGTATGGTTATAAGGGAGGTTTATTGTAAACAATCAAATATTGGTTACAGCGTGTTCGATATAATGCCCCAATGAACTTGGTTTTGTCGTATCGATGTTTTGAGTTCGTTATATTCGTGTTTGATTCGTATGTTGAACGGATTGTTGGTAATTGTGTTATTCAAGGTTGTTCGAGCGACCGACATTTCATTTAGGACGTTTTTTCGTGGAAGGACATTGTTCACCGATGTTGTGTAAGTAAATCCTTACTCGGTTAAAAGGATATTCATTCCTTATGTTGTTGGTCATTCATACATATAATTCACTCATAATATATTGTTCATGTCGAGACTTGTATTTATCAACTCATCATGTAACTCACGAGGAACGACGGTTCCAAAATCATTTCATTGAAAATATCACTCGTTGTATCATTATTTCATCTCGGTGAGTCGTGCTTGATCCTTATCGGATTCTATTCATTACCCCTCATCTTAGTCATTTTGTTCTGGTGATCTTCCGGAATTATATTGCATGGCCAGTTGGCGCATGTGTGGAATTTTTAGTCGGGCACACTATGGTCATATGTATATGGGGGACTCCGGACACATTGGACAGTGCGCATGGTAATGTGTATACGCGGGGCTCTGGACACATTTAACCGTGAGACTAATTAGGCCAATAGCGGGTGTATATGCGGGACTCCGGACACTCGGCTATTTGTGCTATTACTCAGTTCACTCGGTCGTACATTGATGCTCATTATTCAACTTAATTCATTAATTCATTCATGTGATTGTTGTATATTGTTCAACTCTTGAGGATTGTTGTTCTGTGTAACTGACCCCGTTGGGGGATATTGTTTTCAGGTCATGGCAAGGCTAAGGCACGAGAAGAGAACGTTGATGGCAAGGAGTCCCAGTGATACTAGTAGGGGGGCCCAGTCCTTTCGTTCACCGTATTTTCTTTATTTTATTTCCGCTGCAAATTTCCGTTTGGATATTGAGTTCATTAAGTGTTGTATATTTTATCTCCATATAAAATATACTTATATGCGGTTATTATCTTAGGTGTGTTGTAATAAAACTCCTCATCGGAGTGATTGATGATATATTGTGGTTCGGTACTACAATTATATTATTTAATTCATAAATTTTCATTCGCCTGGTGGGTCCCAGTCGAGGGTCCATGGCACTATAATATCCGCCTAGTTTGGGGTGTTACAGAGTTGGTATCAGAGCGTGGTTTTGAATACTGCCTTCCGAGTCATGTCTCATTTGAAATCATCATTCATCAGACTAGTATCATTGGACTTTCGCGTCACGTGTGACCCGTGCAAGAGCCGAGCCCTTCAGACCAAATAACAGTAAGGGTTCCTCATTCATCATTTTCATTTGTGATTATGTCGATCATGTTAACTCATTAATCACTCAGTTCATTTCACGGTTCAGTTATTGATCTTGATGATCGTATCATTAATCTTGTTAACTTGTTCAAGATAATCATTTCAAGGATTTCAACAGATAATCTCGTCACTTCAGTTGATCATTCATTTAATCATTGTGTTTGGGCGCGTGTACTCATTTTCATCGTTTCATAACGAAATCATAATGTGATATTCATGCGAGATATATAATCATCTTGTGACTTTCCCACTTCAGAATGGAAAGAGCTGGCAGAGGGCGTGGGGGAAGAGGCCGCAGTGCGGGCCAAACCCCGAGGACTCGTGCGAATACGCATGCGAACGCGAGATATAATGATAATTCATCGAGCAGGGATGCCGCTACTCATCCTCCTGGAAATGATCATTCACTGTCAGGGAGTCGTACCCAGGACACAGCTCATTCAGAGGGTGTTCGGGTTGACCCACTCGCTTTTATGCAGGGCATGATGGCCTAGATGACTCAGATGGCACGCCTCATGGAGACGATGCAGAATCAACAGGCTCCTCCGCCACCACCTCAGGAGCAGGAGAGGGGTGTGAGCAGTATTATTGGCGACATCTCTGGCCAGAGACCACCTACCTTTGAGGGCTCATCTGAGCCGGCGGATATTGTTCATTGGCTTGAACATTTCGAGAAGTTATTTGCTATGGTGGATTGCCCCGAAGGGCATAAAGTTTCAGTTGCGGCTTACTATCTGGGTAAGAGCGCTCATTCGTGGTGGTTATCGTTGAAGCCCACCGACGGATCATGTACTTGGGATCAATTCAAGACTCTCATGATGGAGAGGTATTATCCGGACCCACTCATAGAGGCCAAGTTATCGAAATTACTCACTCCCGACCTCTCAGCAGACGATGATGTTCTCGCCATTGCCGAGAAATTTCAGGAGCTTATCCCTTTCGCCTCGTCTATTATTCACTCTGAGGCGGAAAAGATCAAGTACTTCAGCAAGAGGTTGAAACCTCGTATGCGACTACAGTTACTTAATCATCATTGCACTACTCTGGCCGAATTCATTAAGAAAGCTCTTACTTATGAGCTTACTGCTAAAGAGATTGCTAAGAATCAAACTCCATCATCGGGCAAGAAGCCAAAGAGTCGGAATCAGCCTGAAGGCAGTCACGCAACTTTCAAGAAACCTCATGCGGGCTCTACTTTTTCTGAGCGACCTCCTATGGCTCCCAGACCCGCGGAATCTCAGTCACGAGCGGCCAGTTCGGCCATTACCTGTTTCAACTATGGAGAACAGGGTCATTACAGTACGAAGTGTTTGAGGCAAACCGTCACGTGCAATAACTGTGGAATGGCGGGGCATAGGGCCCGTTTTTTCCGAAAGGACTCCAAACCTAATCCGGCGTCATCTCAGGCCCCGAAACAGTCAGCGGTTCCGAATCAGGCTACTTAGTCCGCGTTGTTTAAGACGACGGGAGCTAACAAAGGCGGAGCCCACAACTATCAGATGGGAGCATCCGGTTCCGGGGCTGGCAAGCCCCGCATTTATGAGATGAAGAGAGCTGATGATCCGGAAGCCCGAATGATCTCAGGTACACTCGAAATTCTATCTCAACCTGTGTGTACCCTTTTTGATACTGGTGCATCTCATTCATTCATTTCCGAGTCATGTTTGAGTAGATTACGTCTGGGTAGTGCTACTAGTTGTGAGCCTTACGTCATTGGTCTACCCGATGGTAGAAGAATTATCGGGAATAGCGAGATTAAGGATTGTCCGATTCAGTTTCATGACCGTGATTGGTTAGAAAACCTAATCTTGGTAGATTTACCGAGAGACGACGTCATCTTGGATATTGATTGGATGGATCGTCATGATGCCACCATTAGTGTCCGTAAGCGTATGGTCACTATCATTTCAGACGATGGAGTAGAATGTTTTTTTCAGGGAGCTAATCCCAGCTGTTCCGGTAGGATCATCAGCTTGATGAAAGCGGCGAAATTACTCAATCAAGGGTGTGTCGGTTATTGCTGCTATATGACCAAGACCGAGAAACCATCACTAATGTTGACAGATATTCCTGTAGTGAGAGAATATGCCAATGTATTTCTAGACGAGTTACCTGGTTTGCCTCCACAAAGAGATGTGGAATTCACGATTGAGTTGGAGCCTGGTACGTCCCCAATATCGAAGGCAACATACCGAATGGCCCAGACCGAGATGCAGGAGTTGAAGAATCAATTAGAGGATTTGACCGAGAAGGGTTATATCCGGCCGAGTGCGTCCCCATGGGGAGCACCTGTATTGTTTGTCAAGAAGAAGGATGGTTTGTTTCGCTTATGTATTGATTACCGGGAATTGAACTGAGTGAAGACCAAGAATAAGTATCCTCTACCCCATATTGATGATCTCTTACATCAACTTCAGGGAGCTTCAGTATTTTTCAAGATCGACTTAAGATCCGGATATCATCAATTGCAGATTCGAGAGTCGGATATCACAAGGACGGCGTTTCGAACATGCTATGGTCATTATGAACTCCTGGTAATGCCGTTTGGGTTAACTAATGCACCTGCGGTATTCATGGAGTTAATGAATCGGGTTTCCATCGACTATTTGGATCAGTTCGTGGTTGTCTTTATTGATGATATTTTAATTTATTCTCGTGACCGGGAGGAACACGAGTTTCTTCTTCATCAGGTGCTCGACGTGTTGAGGCGAGAGCAGCTTTATGGAAAGTTTTCCTAATGTGAGTTCTAGATGTCCGAGGTGACATTTATCGGACATGTAATTTCATCAGACGGAGTTCGTGTCGACCCTCAGAAGACGAAGGCTATCCGAGATTGGCAACCTCCGAGGAATGTTAAGGAAATCCGAAGTTTCCTCGGTTTAGCTGGTTATTATCGGCGATTTGTTGAAGGATTTTCTAAATTCGCTCAACCCATGACGAACCTTTTAAAGAAACATAAGAAGTACACGTGGTCCGATGCGTGTCAACAGAGTTTTGAGGAACTCAAGAGCCAGTTAATTTCAGCACCTGTCCTTTCTTTACCACAAGGGACGGAAGGATATGTGGTTTATAGTGATGCGTCCGTACAGGGTCTCGGATGTGTACTAATGCATAACGGGAAAGTTATTGCTTATGCTTCGCGGCAATTGAGACCTTACGAGGTTAATTATCCGACCCACGACCTGGAGCTAGTAGCCGTGGTATTTGCATTGAAGATTTGGCATCATTATTTTTATGGCGTTACCTGTCAGATATTCAACGATCATAAGAGTTTAAAGTATATATTTATTCAGAAGGAGTTAAACATGCGATAGAGATGGTGGTTGGAACTAATCAAAGATTATGATATCGAGATACTTTACCACCCAGGCAAGGCGAACGTTGTCGCCGATGCCTTGAGTCATAAGTCTGTTCAGGAGCAGATGCTTGATCGATTAACAGTTCAGAAGGAACTTCAGCAGGAATTCCTGAGACCCGAGATCGAGGTCTGGTTACAGCGAGTACAAGGGCAACTTTGTACGTTGGAGATTTCATCGCCACTTGAGGAGGCGATCAAGGTGAATCATGGTTCGGACCCATTTTTGTTACACATTCGAGATGATGTGACTCAGGGGAATGCCCCTGGATTTGTGGTCCACGAGGATGGACTTTTGCGATTTAAGAATCGGTTGTGCGTACCGGCGAATGACGAGTTGAAAACTCGATTTTGAGAGAAGCTCATGCTACCCCTTGTTCCGTTCATCCGGGGTCTAGCAAGATGTATAAAGACTTGAAACAAAATTACTGGTGGAGTAATATGAAGCGAGAAGTCACGGAATTTGTTTCGAGATAGAACATCAGCGACCGGCGGGTATGCTGAAACCACTTCCTATTACTATCAGCAAGTCAAGATAGAACATCAGCGACCGGCGTGTATGCTGAAACCACTCCCTATTCCAGAGTGGAAGTGGGAAGATATTTCGATGGACTTCATCACGAGTTTACCGACGAGTCATCGTGGCATGAATACAATTTGGGTAATTGTGAACCGCTTAACTAAGTCAGCTCATTTCCTTGAGATTAAGGATACGTGGGTACCGAGAGACTTGCCCAGTTGTTTAAGAAAGAGATAGTGAGATTGCACGGTACTCCTAAAAGTATCGTTTCCGATCGTGACGGACGATTCGTGTCTCACTTTTGGAAATCAGTTCATTGTGCTATGGGAACTCAGCTTAATCTCAGTACAGCTATTCATCCTCAGTCCGACGGACAATCGGAGAGGACTATTCAGACTTTGGAGGACATATTGAGGGCATGTGTTCTCGATTGGAAAGATGATTGGGAAGCCCAACTACCGTTGATCGAGTTCATGTACAATAATAGTTGGCATGCTTCAATTAAGATGGCACCTTACGAGGCCTTATACGGTCGTCGTTGTCGATCTCCTTTGTGTTGGGATAACTTATCAGAATCAATCGGCACCGAGCCCGATATGCTTATAGCCGCCCGTGAGAAGGTAGCTTTGATCAGGAGTCATTTGTTGACCGCTGAGAGTCGACAGAAATCTTATGCAGATAATCGTCGTCGACCATTAGAGTTCGAGTCAGGTGACCATGTTTTGGTCAAGGTATCCCCGAGTCGTGGTATCTTCCGTTTTGGGAAGAGGGGAAAGTTGAGTTCGAGATATATTGGACCGTTTGAGATTTTGGATCGAGTAGGCGAGTTAGCTTATCGATTGGCCCTACCTCCGGCGTTGAGCCGAATTCATAATATGTTTCACGTCTCTCAGTTACGGAAGTATGTTTCCGACCCGAGTCACATACGTCAGTTTGACGAAATCGAGATTTCCGATAATCATTCATATGAGTAGCGTCCCATACGAGTCTTAGAGCGGCGAATCAAACAATTGAGGAACAAGACGATTCCTTTGGTTAAGATCCAGTGGTCTAGACACGGAGTCGAAGAGGCTACTTGGGAAACCGAAGATAGTATGCGGGAGAGTTATCCGGAGTTGTTTGACTCTTAGTTTCGGGGATGAAACTTTTTTAAGGGGGGAGTATGTAATACCCGGTTGTAATTCAGTCATTTTTATTCAGTAATTATCAATCAGTAATTGTCACTCAGTAATTTTCATTCACTAATAATCACTTAACACTTCATACTCATTCAATTGTGTTCACCGTTCGGCGTAATATTCGTGTTACTCGTGATTTTGCCCCCGTACTTCTCGAATTCTGTGATTTTTGTACTCAGTGCATCGTTATAAGCTGAACTGCTTGTCGAGCAGGGCTGAACGAGCAGGCCGCACGAGCATCTGGTCGTGCGTGGCGCTAGTGCGTTGCGGCTGGACTGGGCAGGAGACCCAGCGGCCGAGTCAGTGCCGCACGAGCAGGCCACACGAGCAACTGCTAGTGCGCGGCGCTCGTGTGTTGCGGCTGGACTGGGCAGGAGGCCCAGTGGTCGATTCAGTGCTGCACGAGCAGGCCACACGAGCAACTCCTCGGGCGTGGTGCTCGTGTGTTGCGGCTGTACTGGGCAGGATACCCAACGTTCGAGTCTGGGCCACACAAGCAGGCCGCACGAGTTACTGCTCGTGCGCAGCGCTCGTGCGCTAAGAGCAGCAGCCGGCAGAAGCCTCACGCACGACCAGACGCACGGACACTTGGTCGTGCGGGTTGGTCGTGCGTCCCTGGAACTTATATAAGCGGACCGACGGGTTTTCTTTCCTCACTTTCACCATTTCTTCACCTTGGTCCGAGAGAGAGGGTTTGTAGGAGAGATTTTTCATCATCAAACACTTGTGTGTTCAGATTTCATCATTTCCGTTCGTTTGTGAAGCTTGGATAGTCGATTTAACACGTATTCACCAGATCGAAGTACTTGGATCTTCAAAGGTACTATTCTTCAAACATCTTGGATTTCGATTTTGTGTTGAGATAGGATGTTTTGGACGTTATAATCATGTTTTATGAAGAGATGTACATATGATTACGAGTGTGTATGAATATTCATTGGATTATTGAAAGGTTATTCAAGAACACTTTGAATATTGATTTGGATTTGGGGGTTTTCGATTAGATGTCGATATAATCGCGAATTGTGTATTCATTATGGATTTTTGAGTGTGTTGAAGATATTTCGATGGATTGAATCACTCCTTGTAGGTTTGGTATGGTTATAAGGGAGGTTTATTGTAAACAATCAAAGATTGGTTACAACGTGTTCGATATAATGCCCCAATGAACTTGGTTTTGTCGTATCGACGTTTTGAGTTCGTTATATTCGTGTTTGATTCGTATGTTGAATGGATTGTTGGTAATTGTTTTATTCAAGGTTGTTCGAGCGACCGACATTTCATTTAGGACGTTTGTTCGTGGAAGGACATTGTTCACCGGTGTTGTGTAAGTAAATTCTTACTCGGTTAAAAGGATATTCATTCCTTATGTTGTTGGTCATTCATACATATAATTCACTCATAATATATCGTTCATTTCGAGACTTGTATTTATCAACTCATCATGTAACTCACGAGGAACGACGGTTCCAAAATCATTTCATTGAAAATATCACTCGTTGTATCATTATTTCATCTCGATGAGTCGTTCTTGATCCTTATCGGATTCTATTCATTACCCCTCATCTTAGTCATTTTGTTCTGGTGATCTTTCGGAATTATATTGCATGGCCAGTTGGCGCATGTGTGGAATTTTTAGTCGGGCACATTATGGTCATGTGTATATACGGGACTCCAGACATTGGACTGTGCGCATGGTAATGTGTATACGCGGGGCTCTGGACACATTTAACCGTGAGACTAATTAGGCCAATAGCGGGTGTATATGCGGGACTCCGGACACTCGGCTATTTGTGCTATTACTCAGTTCACTCGGGCGTACATTAATGCTCATCATTCAACTAAATTCATTAATTCATTCATGTGATTGTTGTATATTGTTCAACTCTTGAGGATTGTTGTTCTGTGTAACTGACCCCGTTGGGGGATATTGTTTCCAGGTCATGGCAAGGCTAAGGCACGGGAAGAGAACGGTGACGGCAAGGAGTCCCAGTGATACTAGTAGGGGGCCCCAGTCTTTTCGTTCACCGTGTTTTCTTTATTTTATTTCCGCTTCAGATTTCCGTTTGGATATTGAGTTCATTCGGTGTTGTATATTTCATCTCCATATAAAATATACTTGTATTCGGTTATTATCTTGGGTGTGTTGTAATAAAACTCCTCATCGGAGTGATTGATGATATATTGTGGTTCGGTACTACAATTATATTATTTAATTCATAAATTTTTATTCGCCTGGTGGGTCCCAGTCGGGGGTCCACGGCACTGTAATATCCGCCTAATTTGGGGTGTTACAGTTTTGTTGACCATGAACATGATTATGGATTAATTGGTTTTCTTGAAGAAGTTCTTGGTGAATATAACATATCAAGGTAATTATATGTTAAAGTATCGATGTTTTGGATATGAACATGGAATGTTCATGTCTAGAATCAAGTAATGTTGATTGATGCTGTGATTTTCGTATAGGAATACAAAATATAATTTTTTGTGGTATTGAGCTATTTGGATAGTTTGGATTTTGGATTACTATGAATTTACGATTATGAACAAGGATGAATCTTGTTAATTCATATATGAGGTTGATTCGGAATTGAGTAGTTGAAGTAATCCTTGTTATCGGTTGAAGTGATTGCTGAATGATTATCGGATTGTGGAATTGTGTTGTGGTTATGGATTCGTGATTGATTGATTGTGTTGTTCGGTTTTGTATACGATTGAGGTATTGTTGAACCGTTGGGTTTGTTGATTGGTTATATCGATTGTTATTTATTATCGAATTTGTTTTTAATTGATTATTGCAATATGTTGTGATAAATTATCGATGATTAGAACTATGCATTGCAGTCGAGTTCGAGGATGTTCGTAGATTGCTTTGGTCGGGGCTGAGGAGCTCATACACGAAAGCAAGGAAATTGGTAATGGCTTCATCATCATCGTGTCGGTATCAAGGCAAGTTATTACTTGTTAAGTTTATAATACTAAATGAATGGTTTTAGTTTCATTTCGTTTATAATTCATATATCAATGAGTGTAAGTGTGAATTCTGGAGATTTGGGTTGCATGTTGTCTTGCGGGTTTTGGAGTTAAATCATAAGGTATATGGTTTATGTTCATTATCAGTATACTTGGGTATCAGAGATATATTTTGGTAAAGATGAGGATATGAGTTATCTACAGTCTACGATATTTAGGATCGTCGAATAAGGATAATCATTGGTGATGGTTTTTGATATCGAGACTGCTCTCGAAGGATCCGGGGCAAGTTCTCTATTCATTTTTGACATTATCATGTCGTGATGCATTTGTGTATAGTCATTGTCATGCATTTGTGTATTGTTGTTGTCATGTATTTGTGCATTGTAGTTGTTTGTCCACCAAGTGTTGGTCCATCGGGATCATATTGTGATTCTATGCTATGTGCACTGGTTCATTTGATTACCATGTGTATGTTGTGATTGTCATGTTGTGTCATGCATTGTTGGTCTTCTCGTAGGAGAGGCTTGTTGTTGTGGTTGTCTTATTATTAATCATATTGATGTTGTCATATGAGTATGAATTTGTAGGTCTTGTGTTAGGACCATGTCCGTATGTTGTTTTGATCTGATCTCGAATTAGGCTGGCATGATTCATCATGGCGTTGCATATTTTGCGGTATGTTTTGTATTCTTTATTGGTACTTGTCTTTTGTTTGGCAATCGATTATCATTTTGAGATTGATGATATTATCCGATGGATTGGATTGGACAGAGCTAATATATTTCGTATTGGTGAGTTATGGTGATGTTTTGAAAACTTCGGGTATTGTTTGGGATACAACATAGATGTTTATGTACGAGTTCATTGTGTTGTTAAGAATGCAAGATGTGGAATATGTTAAGGATTATTTTTAGGATTATCACAAGTTGGTTGTATTCTTACTTTGTAATTACATTGACATGTAATTATTGATGCAATGTGATTGTTATCATTGTTGAGTAGTATGGCTGACCCTGTCGTAGGCTTTATTTTTAGGCTCATGGATATTGAGCTTGTAGCGGTCGCGAAACTATGAGCTTCCCGGAGGATACTGGCTATGATGTGTGTTTTATGGATCGAGTATTTTGTCTGATTGTTATTCCACTGCAAATGTATTTTTACTTGTTGAATTATATCCGATGCGTGAGTATTTTTAAAATGGACTTTTTGTATTTTACAACTTGCATTAGTTTGAAAAATCATTTTCTAAACTATTTGGTCAGTACGTATAAGCAGTGGATTAACATATACTTTTGAAACTGTTGATTTTTGGCATTTTGGCCTTATACATCCAAATGAGATTTTTTGGTATTTGGTAAATAGATTTTTATGCAATCTTTGAATATTTTGGCAGATATTACCATCGTTAGCCTATTGGGCGTACTTGTAATAATTCCGAAAATGTATTTTAGCCTGTGGGTTTCGTTGCGGGGCCCGCGGTTCTGTAATATTTCCGAATGGCTCTGGGGGTGTTACAGAATATGGTATCAGAGCTTAGGTTGTGGAAACCTAGGCGGTCGGGTCGAGTCGAGTCGTGTTTTTGTCACGTCATTCGAGTTGTTGGTTTACAAGTACTAGAGCTTTGGGTTTTTATTGATCACCCGAGCTTGTGTGTTATGTGGTTACCAGTGTGATACTGTGGTTGGTTTAGTTTTAGCTAAATGGTATTAACGTGATTCTTTGGAAAGAGATGTGTTGTATTTTAAGTCAAACTGATTTTGCAAAGTGTATGCTTTGAAAAATATCTGTATCGAGTATATATCTAAAGTTGAGACATATGCCAGAATCACGGGGAATCGTCAGCTTCACGATCTGTAAGTATTTGGATTTTTGGATTGCATTGAGGTTATTTGCAGTGATAACTTGGTGTACTTTGAGATTTGAGAAAATAGTATGTGTTACAGTATGAGGTAGCAGAATTTAAAAGTTGGGACAGAACCAATGATCTTGTAGAACTACGATTATGGAAAATCAATGTGTAGGGTAAACTTGGAAAACGAAGTTGTGATTTGGGAAAAGGTTTTGAATTGTTAAACGGAACATATAGTCATGCTAGTTCATTTTAGGATGCATGATATTATTTTTGAACATTTGGAAATGATACTTTTCAAAATGATATGTTTTGAATAAACTATTTTGCTCGCTAGTGTGAAAATGTATTTTTCTTAAAATTTATTTGAGAAAACAGTATTGTTATTAAATAAGAATGTGTCTTCAAAACATATTTTATCATGGCATAGTTGAGGCAATCCATAATAGAATAATGGTCGATATTGCAAGTCATCTGTGGAAAAGGGCGATTTTAACGGATTCTATAGGATTTGGGATTCTATCATGTGATTTCTGACAATCGGTCAGTAGAATTGTTGAGGAGGTGAATTGGTATGCAGGAGTATTGATGTAGTCAATTATTTGTTTTGCATTCCAAAAAAATTATCATCAAGTACTTGACATAAGCGAGCCCGTTTAACTTTTTAGAAATTGATTTTTAGTCTTTCGAACACACACACGTATATATATATATATATATATATATATATATATATATACACGTGTGTGTGTATGTGTGTTTTGAGTAAAGAATTCGAGTGATGGATTTTATTTTACGAGATTATATGATTTCAATGTCGTTAATATATATATATATATATATATATATATATATATGTTTTGAGTTTTGAAATTCTCGAAAGAACTTCCGAAAAATGGATTTTACTTGATGAGATTATATGATTTCAATGTCGTTTTGAAAATGTGATTGATATATACATTCAAATTTAATGCATAATGCATATCATTGTGAAGTTCTGAGTACGACTCGTAAGCTAGATATCACATCAATATGGTACGATGAATAGAGATTCGAATTTCAGCATGGTAGCTTGGATTATACAGGGATAATAGATTGGTTGAGTAGATAAGAGAAATATGTTGCGAGTTGAAGATTCGGTACAGAATATGATTTTGAAACTTTGGGTTTTGTGTAACTCAGGCATGTTTTATGTGGCTCTAACAGAGTGGTAGTAGCGATATTTCTGGTATAGTGATTTTTGACTTTTGAGACAACTGATTTTTCACATGTGGTATTTTGAGTGATTCCTTAGTAAGTTTGGATTTGGGGACCGAATTTGTGTCTGCTGTGGACGACGACGAAGAAAGTATACGTCAGTGTTGTATGCGTGTGCAATGAGCAGCTTCTTGTGAGAAGTGTATGCCGGCGATACAAGCATGTGTCAAAGAGCATCTTCTGTCGAGCTTCTAAACAAAGGAGACATGAAATCCAAAATTCCATATTGGACTGATAATTACTCTAAACTAATTCTGGAGTTATCGATTTTGTGAGATGTTTTCAAAATTGCCATAATTGTGGTATGTGCATTTTGATGTATTTTGGTGAGATTTGTAAAATTTGATTGTAATCGTGTTGAGACTTTGAAGTGGAGTCGTGTTCTAGTATTATGGGAGATAATCTACTTCACAGACTTGTAAGTATACTGTTTCGGTTATGCACTTGTGGTAATGATTGTTTGCTTCGTGATGATTTTGGATATCTTGGTTGAGGTGTTGTTTATGATAGGATTGCAAGTTTCGAGGATGAAACTTATTTTAAGTGGGGTAGAACCTATCCTGCATTTATACTGTGGTTGTTTAATGATATTTTATCCGAGTCATATTGCACAATATGGAATCTGTACAATATGGATAAAATATTCTCAGGATTCAGACAGTTGTATTGATATAATTGCCGTAGTTGATTGACAGTTACATTTGAGGATATCGTGTATCAGGTTATCGTACTTTTGATATCAGGTATATCGTGTGAGGGTATTATTAGAACGAGTATATGTATTAAGTATGTCATATATACGTATCCAGTATGTCGAGAGGACGGACATGAACAATTGTAATTGGCTAAGTATAGCTTGATTAACGTACGTTAGTTGAAGGACATAGCGCACACTAATGTGCAAGCTTAGCACATGCTAAAGGTGGAGATTAGTGCATGCAAGACATGTGGGTCCGGTGGTCGGTAGCTTTCAGCGTGCATGTGTATACGCGAGTCAATGGAATTTAGCGCACGCTAATGCGGATCAGTCCACAAGGAATCTACGTGTGGACCCGGCTACTTTCGACGCATGTTCTGATGAGGTCAACAGATGTTTGATATGGAAGATTAGCGCACGCTAAGCATAGGATTAATGTATGCTAATTGTCAATCGGTCAAGGAATCCTGGCAATCGTGGGTTGCATTCGGAAATTGGAACCCAAGCACCTTTGGCGAAAGTGTAGGCAAGGAGTCAACGATAAGATTGATGTATTCTATGGTTCAAGTATAACGTACGCTAATGGAGCATGAGGTTTACGTATAATAAAGGAGTATGTTGTGTCCGTAAGTCATTGTACGAAATGAGGCAGTAGCCACTGGAACTGGTTTAGCGCGCGTTATCTAGTGAGAGTAGCATGCGCTAAAGTTGTTGGATAGAAACTCAGCTTACTGCCGAACTGGTTAGCACATGCTAACATCACTCGTTAGCACACGCTAGTAATGTGCAGTATATATATGTGCAGTTGGGTATTATTGTTCATTTCGTCCATTCTTCCCTTCTATCCGGTAGAGATAGTTCTTGGAGATAGTTTTGGGTTCCAAATACTCGATCGTTTCTGGGTTGATTGTCTTTAACAATATTGAGCTTAGGGGCACGGATCGGAGCTTTGTTCTTAGAGTTGATGATGAGTATTAGAAGGAGGTCGATTGTTCTTCACCGTGGTTCAGCAATACAAGGTAATACTTATATTCCTCTGATTGTAACTTGGTTTTGGAAGGATGTTTGAGTGTTAGGAAGCATGTTGGTCTATCCTATTATTTATGATAACGATATACATGATTAACTTGAATTAGGATAAGAGATTAACGATATTGGTTAAGGTTATTCATGTTGTTAGAGTTATGATTCATTCAAATATGCTCATAAGATGGATTATCAGATTTTGTTGGTGTTGTTGTTGATATATGGGTATTGATATGATTCTCGTGGTCTTGGATTGTGTTTTTTTATCTTCAAGAGGCATGTTGGTTAACCCCTTTCTTCGTTTTTGGATTCTTAATGTTGTTGTCGTTGTTTACTTTGTATGATGATATAATATGGGAGTGTTGTTGTAGTTCCTGATGTTTCATGGACCATGTTGAGTTAGATGATGGTTTAGATGTTAGAACACATATTGGATTATGTTATTTTGTTGACCATGAACAAGATTATGGATTAATTGTGTTCTTGAAGAAGTTTTTGGTGAATATAACATATCAAGGTAATTATATGTTAAAGTATCGATGTTTTGCATATGAACATGGAATGTTCATTTCTAGAATCAAGTATTGTTAATTGATTATGTGATTTTCGTATATGAATACGAAATATAATTATTAGAGCTTTGGGTTTTATTGATCACCTGTAATACCACCAGTATTACATGCTGTTTCACGATGGGAGATCACGTCCATTTCTTCTATTTGATAAATAAATGTACTCCATTGCGATAAACGTACTTTGTATGATATGGTTGTACTGTATTGTTGGCATCTGTTATTCGTGTATTGTGATGGTGTGATGATTGACGAACTTTCAATGACATACCTTGATGTCGTTAGGTAATTATCGGTGCGAATATGACGGTGGCCAACGTCTTGTTCCCCGAGGAATTACCTAACGATATTGAGAGGGTGTCGCGTCATAAGAAATTAATGTGATAATAACTTGGTAAACAAAACTGGTCCTTACGTACGTTACCCGCCAAATATTATGTACGCTATATCTGAGTCATTACGTACGTTAAAGATTGGTACTTACATACGTAACAACGGTCTTCGGTCTTCGGACATGAATCTTCGTCGGGTAGTACGCGTTGCCGACCAACTTTTGGCGCGATTGCGACAGGCAAGTCAACGACGTGTTACGTACGTTAACCTACTTTCGTTACGTACGTAACAATATGTGTAAATTAGTCCAGTGAGTTCCTTACGTACGTTAATACTTTTTCGTAATGTACGTAAAATCCCTTTCGTACGTAAGTCGTCAGGCATAACGTACGTAAGGGCAATCCGAGTTTATAAAAGAACACTTTGCCTTTCATTTCTTCCGTCCCAAAATTCATTCTTCTCTCATGTATACTGCTCTCCACCATCCTTGAACCAATTTTAACCTCCCAATCCAAGTGCTACCCTATTAGAGTCATTAATCAAGCTTCGGGGAAGGTCTTGAAGGTGTTATCCTCTCGTTCTTCATTGTCCTCCGTCGTTCTTCATCATCATTTGTTAATAAAGGTAAGTTTATCCAACCTTAAACTCATTTCACTGTTGTTTAGCAAGTTATAGTAAATTCGGATGCCTTGGGTAGTTTAGAATTCTCAGTAATGATCGGACCGGTATATAACCATCACAATTGTTAATCGATATCTATCCAAGCTATAAATTAGAATGAATAATAGTAGTTCTCGTAATTGGATGGGAGAACTCGTAATCGGATTGCTAATCACCAATTTCTCGGAATCATCTGGTTAAGGATTTCATGTATAACCGTATTATCATATTGAAAAACCGTTAATAAATCCTTGATGAACTTACCAACAAATTTCTAGTCAAATTGATACCGAAACATGTTAAGATGATGGATTAATCGTTCTAGACTTTCGTATTAGGACAAACAATGAAATCTCGGTGGTTGTTAGTCATAATTAACGCAGGAATGTTGTCTTAGAACACTATTGTTCAATGGAAGGATAACTTATAAAGAAATGTTAACGAACCTAAGAATTTAGTAGCACGCATTGTGGTTAAAAACAGAGAAATTCGATGTCGACAACATAAGCAACTAGGTTAGGGTTCTAATAGGCGGGGGAGGGAAACCGTCGTTGATCATCATTGTTACCATAAAGATGTTAATCGTCAAACATGTAATAGATCGGACTCCCAAGTGTGATCGTTCGAGCCGTTGTCTTATCATGAAGTAACTCTCATCGGATTTGAGGCAAGTGAATCTTGCTCAGACTTTACGTCTTGTAATTTCAATACATTGTATGTGATACTATTTGCGGAATGGTGCCCATTCGATTATCTTGTCTGGAGTATTCCTGAGTAGATACTACCGTGACCCTTGGCTGCGGCCCTGGGACTTTTCTTGTAGAACCGTGTTGCGGGATAAAACCTGAATGGTACCCACGTCCGGAGTATTCCTGTGTAGATACTTCCATGACCCTTGGTTGCGACCTTGGGAGTTTATGTGCTAATAAAAGGAATAACATTGAATACTCGGAGATAACTTTATTCTTTGAAATTATCATATTTTGTCTTTGAGTTTGGTTCGGATTTTCTGACCAAGGCTAACTGGCACGATACGTCGTGCCAGGTAAATTTGTTGAACTTGTGCAGGACATCCCCGACGGTTATGGCCAGGCGTGAGCTGTGTTGGAAAGAAGGCCTGTTAATTTCTTAAACTAAATTTGAACATTCCACGTTGTGTAATAACCGTATGTACGGACACTATTCTCTTTTGTACTTTGGGTTGTACAAATACTTTCTTAAATACTTCCGCATACTACCAATTGAATAGATTGTTTTAGAAAATATTTTCGAAAACTTGCCTTGTGGGCCCCTCATGGGATCCACGGCACTGTGGCGTCCTGGTTCATTTAGGGGCATTACAGAAAATTGTATTGGAGCCAAACACTCACGTGGAAAGTTTTATCAAAATATTTTGAAAACGTTTTGCCTTCAAAAATCCAACACTTCTGGCGACCGTAACTCCTCGTGGGATGTCGAGGTAAAATGCACGTAAAATTCTTAAGAATCAAGTATGATGTTTGAATTCAGTAAGAACTCAGAGAGTGTTTGTATTAAACTAACCTTTTAGATCGAACAAACCTTTTAGATCGAATAAACATCACCAATGGCACGTCGTGGAGCTAGAAGAAACGTAAATGATGCACAGGGTTCCGCTATGAACCAGCAGGGAGACAGGAACACCGGTGAAACTAATCCCACCGGAAATCAACCATCACCCGTTAATCAGAACGAACAGGAGGAGGAAAACCAGAACAACGGGGGATTTGATCCATCCTTCGTTCAGACCCTCGCCCAGACCATTGCTATGGGAATCGCTCAGGTCAACCGGGCAGAACAAGTACCAGTCATTAACATAGAAGAGAACACCGAGAAGGACCGTTGGCTGGGAGAAATGCTGAAGGCCAGACCGCCATTATTGGACGGATCAGGGGATAAGCACGTGGACGATTGGATCTCAGAGATGGAGACTGCCTTCGAGGTGATCAGCTGCCCAGGGAACCAAAAAGTACCACTCGGTATCAACCAGATCCGCGACACTGCAGCCCGATGGTGGAGGACCTATAAGCTGGAGGATAGAATAGTCGGATGGCCCGAGTTCTCTAAACTATTGAGAGATGAGTACTATCCCCGATCAGTTCAGACTGCTCGAGCGCGGAGCTTCTTCAGCGCAGGACCTCAGAATTTTCCAGTACCAGAAATCATTCGAGCTTACAGGACCGAACTAAGCTATGTCGCACAGATGGTCCCATCCGAAGACCAGCAAATTTGCCACCTTGCTCAACGGTTGCCGGAAGATGTTCAACGTTAGGCGGCGGGGTTTCACTGCACCACTTTGAGGGCATATAAGGACGTGGTCACGGCATACGCCGGTACGGTTGTCAGTTCGGATGCCGAGCATAACCAAAAGAAGCAGAAGACAACAAATCAATCCGAGGGAACCAGCAGAGTGAACTCGGGAATTGGGTTTCCCTCCAAATCAGCATCTTCATCCCAACAAAAAGGGGCATCTAACGGGCCTTCTCGCCGTAGCTGTTTCAATTGTAGCATAGCAGGGCATACCATGAGTCAGTGTCGTAAAGCGTCGACAAAGTGTTTTTCATGCAGAAGGGGTAGGCAAATGTCTTGCTACTGCTCATGGATCAAACCTACACCAAATCCAGCTCCTAAGAGTCAGCAAGGCTCGGTACAAACATCCAGAGCATCCGCCATGTCTGATTATCGATCCCCACCTCACCAAACTCCCCTGCACGGTGCCGGAAGAGGACGTGGCCGCGGGGGAGGCACTGCACCCTCCTCGGGGACACTGCCATCCTGCGTGTTCGAGCTAAGAGCCACTGATGACCAGACTACACCTACTGTCTCAGGTACACTCTTTATTAAATCCCAGCCTGTTCATGTACTGTTTGATACTGGAGCAACCCACTCATTTATATCCGTGGAATGTGTTAACCACTTGCATCTCCCTTGTGTACCTTGTGAATCTTTTACTATTAAGCTACCCGAGGGTAGCAGGGTGGGGGGTAACTTGGAAGTTCGAAACTATCCGATTCGCATCAATAATTTGGGCTGGACAGCCAATCTCATAGCCTTTCCACTCCAAAACGAAGATGTGATTTTGGGTATAGACTAGATGTCGATGCACAAGACGGTATTGGATACCTACCACCTGACGGTGTCTATTACGACCCAAGACGGTGCCACTCACACAATCAGAGGCCGAGAACACTTCAGTACTAAGGGGTCCCTCAGTTTCCTTACAGCAGGAGCATCTCATGATGATCGAGGGACGTATTATTGGTGTTATATTCTTCAGGAGGACACATCGCGACTGTCGGTTTCTAACATTCCTGCGGTGAATGAATTTCCGGACGTATTTCCCGATGAACTACCTGGATTGCCACCACGAAGGGAGGTAGATCTCTCGATTGAACTTGAGCCAGGAACGACGCGTATCTCCAAGGCACCATACAGGATGGCACCAGCCGAAATGAAGGAACTAAAGTTACAACTCGAAGAATTGCTGAGGAAGGGACTCATTTGTCCAAGTACTTCGCCATGGGGTGCGCCAGTTATTTTTGTGAAGAAAAAGGACAACTTGTGCCTGTGTATCGATTACAGAGAACTAAATAAGGTCACTATTAAGAACCGTTACCTACTTCCGAGGATTGATGATTTGATGGACCAACTGCAAGGAGCGACTGTGTTTTCAAAGATCGATTTACGTTCTGGATATCACCAATTAAGAATTTAAGAGGAGGATATTCCTAAGACCGCATTTCGATCAAGATATGGACATTACGAGTACATGGTGGTGTTGTTTGGTTTGACTAATACCCCGGCCATTTTTATGGAATTGATGAACAGGATTCTGTCAGAGTGTCTCGATAAGTGTGTGGTGGTTTTCATTGACGACATTTTAATTTATTCCTGGAGCCGTCGGGAGCATGAGGAACACTTGAGGCAGGTGTTGAGCATTTTAAGGCAACACCAAATTTATGCTAAACTTTCTAAATGCGAGTTCTGGATGCCTGAGGTGACCTTTTTGGGACATGTGATTTCAGCAGAAGGCGTTAAAGTAGACCCCCAGAAGATCGAGACAGTTATGAGTTGGGAACCACCAAGAAACGTCAAGGAAGTGAGGAGTTTCCTGGGGTTGGCAGGATATTATTGACAGTTCGTCGAGGCCTTCTCCCATGTCGCTCAGCCATTAACAAATCTGCTAAGGAAGGACACCAAGTTTGTCTGGACAACAGATTGTCAGGAGAGTTTCGACAAGCTCAAAAGAAAGCTTACTACCGCCCCAGTATTGGTACTACCGCCGGGCACGGAGGGATTCGTAATATGCACCGATGCGTCTAATCACGGGTTTGGATGTGTGTTCATGTAAAATGATATAGTTATCGCCTCTCAAAAACTTAAACCTTATGAGGTGAACTACCCGACACACGACTTGGAACTAGCTGTAGTGGTATACGCTCTTAAGATTTGGAGACACTACCTATATGGGGTTACCTGTAAGATCTTTACGGACCACAAAAGTTTAAAGTATATTTTCACTCAGAAAGAATTAAATATGAGGCAGAGGCGTTGGCTGGAGTTAATCAAGGATTACGATGTAGAGATTCTATATCACCCTGGAAAGGCCAACGTCGTAGCAGACGCATTGAGTCGGAAAACTGCGCAGGAGATGACACTATCTGGTTTGACAATACAGCAGGAATTGCAGCAAGATCTCAGGAGAAATGACATTGAAGTGTAGATACAACACCGCCAGGGACAGTTGTGCTCGATTGATATTCGCTCATATTTGCTGGACGAGATACGTCTAGCACAAATGTAGGATCCAGAACTTCGTGCGAACGGCGCAAAGGCCGGAGGGGGAATTATTTCAGACTACAGGATCCAGGACCCAAGCCACAAAATTGTAACACCCCAAACTAGGCGGATATTACAGTGCCGTGGACCCCCGACTGGGACCCACTAGGAGAATGAAAATGAATGAATTACACAGGGTAAATGTAGTACCGAACCACATTACAACAATAATTACTCCGATGAGGAGTTTCATACAACACATCTAGGATAATACAGAATACATGTATATTTTATATGGATATAAAATATACAACACTGAGTGAAATGAGTATTCAAACGGAATGTCTGCAGCGGAATAAATAAAGGAAACATAAATGACTGAAAAGACTGGGGGCCCCTTCTAGTATCATTGGGACTCCTCACCGTCAACGTGCTCTCCCCGTGCTTTCGCCTTGCCATGACCTGAAAAACAATATCCCCCAACGGGGTCAGTTACACAGAAAAACAATCCTCAAGAGTTGAATAAACACAATCATATATATGTTGTATAAACCACAAGTTCGATCAAAATGAATCGGTTAGATTATAACCCAATCTTGTTGAAAACATACGCAATCAAACATGCTGTATGAATCAACTAACAAGATGCGGCACAAGGGTGGCGCCACACTACGCCGGGATGGAAATGTGTCCGTGCACAAGCCACCAACGAGTATCGATCGAATACACGTGTGGTCTTGTACCTAATCGATCTCACGAAGCAATCGGCACAAATGCACGCAGTCGATGTGAGGCCAACAACCAACACACGACTTATATGTGCCCGACATGAAAATCCTACACATACCAACCGGCACACCAGTATGACCCTGAATGCCACGATATAACAAAAGTGACATTGAAAATGAATAATGACTCACCGAGATGGAATGATAGTGAAATAAATGACAGCTCAATGAAATGATTGGAACCGTCATTCCTTGTTGACTGAAGTGATTAATTGACAATGACAAGTTTTGATACGGTTAATACAATGATGAATGAGTTATGATTATGAATGAACAACAACAAAAGGAATGAATATCCTTTTAACCGAGTAAGAATTAACTTACACAACACTGGTGACAATTATCCTTCCACGAACAACGTCCTAATTGAGATATCGGTCGCTCGAACAATCTTGAATAATACAATTACCAAAAATCCATTCAATATACAAATCAAACACGAATATAACGAACTCAAAATGTCGATACGATTAAACCAAGTTCATTGGGGCATAATATCGAACACTTTGTGGCCAAACTTTGATTGTTTATAACCAAACCTCAAAATACCAACATCAAATCCCCAAGAAGTGTTTCAAACCAACAAAACATCTTCCATACGATCAATAATCCAATATGAATATCCAAAATCGTGATTACAACAACGATTAATCGAAAACCCCCAAATCCAACTCAATATTCAAAGTGTTCTTGAATAATCCTTCAATAATCCAATGAATAATCAAACATATCCATAATCATGCGTATATCACTTCATACAACATGATCTTAACATCAAAAACATTATATCTCAATACAAAATCGAAATCCAAGATGTTTGATGAATATTACCTTTGAAGATCCAAGCACTTCGATCCGAAGAACACGCGTTGGATCAATTATCCGGGCTTCACGATCGAAAGGAGATGAAGAAAATCACACACCCAAGTGATAGATGAAGGAAAATCTCCATCTCAAGCCTCTCTCTCTCGTATGGTTGAAGAAAAGGAAAAAAATGAGCTGAACTCGCTGAAAAAAACGCAATTATAGAGTTGAATGCCCTGTGTGCCGCGGCCCAGTCGAAGTGTGCAGCGGCACAGGGCCAGATCTGCCCCCAGTGGTCGGCAGCGTGCCGCGGCCCAGACGAGTGTGCCGCGGCAGTGACTCGGCAGTGTGCCGCGGCCCCGTCGGCATGTGCCGCGGCACAAGGTACAGAAGGGTTTGGCCGAGAATGCAACACGAGTGTGCCGCGGCCCGGACGGGTGTGCCGCGGTATTGACTCGGCAGTGTGCCGCGACCCTGCCGGCATGTGCCGCGGCACAAGGTACAGAGTGCTCGGCCAAAAACTGGAAAATGTGTGTGCTGCGGCGCACACTCCTTGTGTCGCGGCCCACACCCCCTTGGGTTCTAAAATGATGAAAATGACCCGGGAAGGGAATAAAGCAATAGGAATTGATATTTGGGAACCAATAACACGAAATGGAAGTACGGAAACCCCAAAACGGTGGTTCCAAGTAATGATTACAAGGGTTCGCCCAACAAAAACACGATTTGAACAATGAGAAGATTAGAAATGACATGAACTCCAACGTCAACAACGACTAATGAATCGATTACCACGATCAAGATAATACTCTTGTCTCGATTCCCGAGTAAGGTTGAAATAATGAACAATATCAACACACAACTCGAAGTTATTCCGAATGGTGAACACATATGAATGATTATTATCAAGTGAAAAACTACATAGTGACAATTACCGAATGAAATTACTGAATGATAATGACTGAATTACAACCGGGTATTACATACACCCCCCTTAAAAGAGTTTCATCCCCGAAACTAAGGGTCAAACAACTCGGGATAATTCTCCCGCATACTATCTTCGGTTTCCCAAGTAGCCTATTCGACTCCATGTCTAGACCACTGAATTTTAACCAAAGGAATCATCTTATTCCTCAACTGTTTGATTCGCCGTTCTAACACTCTTATGGGACGCTCCTCATACGAATGATCATCCGCGATCTTGATTTCGTCGAACTAAAGTATGTGACTCGGGTCGGCAACATACTTCCGTAGCTGAGATACGTGTAACACATTATGAATTCGGCTCAACGCCGGAGGTAAGGCCAAACGATAAGCTAGTTCGCCTACTCGTTCCAAAATCTCAAACGGTCTAATAAATCTCGGACTCAACTTCCCCCGTTTTCAGAAACGGAAAATACCTCGACTCGGGATACTTTGATCAACACGTGGTCACCCGTCTCGAACTCTAGTGGTCGACGACGATTGTCTGCATAAGATTTCTGTCGACTCTGAGCTTTCAACAAATGACTCCTGATCAAAGCTACCTTCTCACGGGCGGCTATAAGCATATCGGGCTCGGTGCCGATTGATTCTGATAAGTCGTCCCAACACAAAGGAGATCGACAACGACGACCGTACAAGGCCTCATAAGGCGCCATCTTAATCGAAGTATGCCAACTATTATTATACGTGAACTCAATCAATGGTAGTTGGGCTTCCCAATCGTCTTTCCAATCGAGGACACATGCCCTCAACATGTCCTCCAAAGTCTGAATAGTCCTCTCTGATTGTCCGTCGGACTGAGGGTGAAAAGATGTGCTGAAATTAAGCTGAGTTCCCATGGCACGATGAACTAATTTCCAAAAATGAGACACAAACCGTCCGTCACGATCGGAAACGATACTTTTAGGAGTACCGTGCAGTCTCACTATCTCTTTGATGAACAGCTGTGCAAGTCTCTCGGGACCCCATGTATCCTTAATCTCAAGGAAATGAGCTGATTTAGTTAAGCGGTCCACAATCACCCAGATCGTATTCATGCCATGACGACTCGTCGGCAAACTCGTGATGAAATCCATAGAAATGTCTTCCGACTTCCATTCTGGAATAGGGAGAGGTTTGACATACCGCCTTGCCGATGTTCAATCTTGACTTGTTGACAGGTTAAGCATCTCGAAACAAATTCCGTGACTTCTCGCTTCATATTACTCCACCAGTAATTTTGTTTCAAGTCTTTATATATCTTGCTAGACCCCGGGTGAACGGAATAAGGGGTAGCATGAGCTTCTCTCAAAATCGAGTTTTTCAACTCGTCATTCGCCGGTATGCATAACCGATTCTTAAAATGCAAAATTCCATCCTCATGGACCACAAATCCGAGGGCTTTCCCCTGAGCCACATCCTCCCGGATGTGCAACAGTGATGGGTCTAAACCCTGATTCTCTCTGATCGCCTCCTCAAGTGGCGATGAAATTTCCAACGTACAAAGTTGCCCTTGTACTCGCTGTAACCACACCTCGATCTCGGGTCTCAGAAATTCCAGCTGAAGCTCCTTCTGAACTGTTAAACGAGCAAGCATCTGTTCCTGAACGGACTTACGACTCAAGGCATCGGCGACAACGTTCGCCTTGCCCGGGTGGTAAAGGATCTCGATATCGTAATCTTTGATTAGTTCCAACCACCGGCTCTGTCGCATATTTAACTCCTTCTGAGTAAATATATACTTTAAACTCTTATGATCGGTGAATATCTGACAAGTAACGCCATAAAGGTAATGACGCCAGATTTTCAAAGCGAACACCACGGCTGCTAGCTCCAGGTCGTGGGTCGGATAATTAACCTCGTAAGGTTTCAATTGCCGTGAAGCATAGGCAATAACCTTGCCATTCTGCATGAGTACACATCCGAGACCCTGTCCGGACGCATCACTATAAACCACAAATCCTTCCGTTCCTTGCGGCAATGAAAGTACAGGTGCTGACATTAACCGGCTTTTGAGTTCCTCAAAACTCTGTTGACACGCGTCGCACCACGTGTATTTCTTATCCTTTCGCAAAAGGTTCATCAAGGGTTGAGCGATTTTAGAAAATCCTTCCACAAACCGCCGATAATAACCGGCTAATCCGAGAAAGCTTCGGATTTCCTTAACATTCTTCGGAGGTAACCAATCTTGGATAGCCTCCGTCTTCTTAGGATCAACATGCACTCCATCTGATGAAATTACATGTCCGAGAAAAGTCACTTCGGACATCCAGAACTCACATTTGGAAAACTTTCCATAAAGTTGCTCTCATCTTAACACATCGAGAACCTGATGAAGATGAACCTCGTGTTCCTCTCGGTTACGAGAATAAATCAAAATGTCATCGATGAAGACAACAACAAACTGATCCAAAAAGTCGATGAAAACCCGATTCATTAACTCCATGAATACCGCAGGTGCATTAGTCAATCCAAACGGCATAACCACAAACTCATAATGACCATAGCGTGTTCGAAACGCCGTCCTCGCGATATCCGACTCCCGAATCCGCAACTGATGATATCCAGATCTTAAGTCGATCTTGGAAAATACTGAAGCTCCCTGAAGTTGATCCAAAAGATCATCGATACGGGGTAAAAGATACTTATTCTTGATCGTCACCAGTTCAATTCCCGGTAATCAATACACAAGCGGAACGAACCATCCTTCTTCTTGACAAACAACACTGGTGCTCCCCACGAGGACGCACTCGGACGGATATAACCTTTTTCGAACAACTCCTCAAGTTGGTTCTTTAATTCTTGCATTTCGGTTGGGGCCATCCGGTATGGTGCCTTCGATATCGGGGACGTACCGGGCTCCAACTCAATCGTGAATTCCACATCTCTCTGTGGAGGCAAACCAGGTAACTCGTCTGGAAAAACATCGGCATATTCCCTCACTACCGGAATATCCGTCAACATTATTGATGATTTCTCGGTTTTGGTCATATAGCACCAATAACAAACACACCCCTGATTGAGTAATCTCACTGCTTTCATCAAATTAATGACCTTACCAGAATAGCCGGGATTACCTCCCTGAAACACACATTCGACCCCATCGTCTGAAATGATAGTGACCATACGCTTACGGACACTAATGATGGCATCATGACGATCCATCCAATCAATACCGAAGATGACATCGTGTCTCGGAAAATATACTACGATTAGGTCTGCTGGCCATACACGGCCATGAAGCTGAATCGGACAATTATGAATCTCACGATTTCCGATAATTCATCTACCATCAGGTATACCAATGACATAAGGCTCACAACTAGTAGCACTACCCAGACGTAGTCTACTCAAACATGACTCGAAAATGAATGAATGCGATGCACCAGTATCAAAAAGGGTACACACAAGTTGAGATAGAATATAGAGTGTACCTGAGATCATTCGGGCCTCTGGATCGTCGGTCTTCTTCATCTCGTAAATTCGGGGCTTGTCGGCCCCCGAACCAGACGCTCCCATCTGATAGCTCTTGGCTCCGCCGTTGTTAGCTCCTGTCGTCTTAAACGACGCTGACTGAGTGGCCTGATTCTGCACCGCTGAATGTCCTGGGGCCTGAGATGACGCCGGAGTGGGTTTAGAGTCCCTTCGGCAAAAACGGGCCCTATGCCCAGCAATTCCACAGTTATGGCACGTGACAGCCTGTTTCGGACATTTGGTGCTGAAATGACCCTGTTCTTCATAGTTGAAATAGGTGACGGCCGAACTGGCCGCTCGTGACTGAGATTCCGCGGGTTTAGGCGCCATAGGAGGTCGCTCAGAAAAGGTAGAGCCCGCACGTGGTTTTTTGAAAGTGGCCTGACTGCCGTCAGGCTGAATACGGTTCTTAGACTTCTTGCCAGCAGATGAAGGTTGTTGCTTAGCAATCTCCTTAGCAGTAAGCTCATAAATAAGAGCTTTCTCGATGAATTCGGCCAGAGTGGTGCAATTATGATTAAGCAACTGTAGCCGCATACGAGGTTTCAGCCTCTTGCTGAAATACTTGATCTTGTCCGCCTCAGAGTGAATGATAGATGAGGCGAACGGAAGAAGTTCCTGAAATTTTTCGGCGATGACAAGAATATCGTCGTCCGCTGAGTGGTCGGGAGTGTGTAATTCCGACAATATAGCCTCCCTAAGTGGGGCTGGATAATACCTCTCCATCATGAGAGTTTTGAACTGATACCAAGTACATGATCCTTCGGTGGGCTTCAACGACAACCACCAAGAATGTGCGCTTTTACCCAGATAGTAAGCCGCAACTGAAACTTTATGCCGTTCAAGGCAATCCACCATAGCAAATAACTTCTCAAAATGCTCAAGCCGATGAACAATATCCGCCGGCTCAGATGAGCCCTCGAAGGTAGGTGGTTACTGGCGAGAGATATCGCCAATAATAATGCTTACACCCCTCTCTTGCCTCTGAGGTGGCGGCGGAGGAGCCTGATGATTTTGATTAGCTGAATTATGCATCGTCTCCATTAGTTGTGCCATATGAATCATTTGGGCCATCATGCCCTACATAAAAGCGAGTGGATCAACCCGAACACCTTCTGACTGAGCTGTGCCCTGGGTACGACTCCCCGATAGTGAATGATCACGTCCAGGTGAATGGGTGGCAGCGTCGCTGCTCGATGAATTAGCATTATTTCTCGCGTTCGCATGTGTATTCACACGAGCTCTCAGGATTCGGCCCGCACCACGGCCTCGTCCTCCGCGTCCTCTTCTTGCTCTCTCCATATTGAAGTAGGAAAGTCATATGATGATTATATTCCCCGCATGAATATCACGTTATGATTATGTCATGAGATGGTGAAAATGAGCTTACACGCTCTAACACGGTGATTACATGAATGATTAACTGAGGCGACATGATTATCTGATGAAATTCTTGAAATGATTATCTTGAACAAGTTAACAAGATTAATGATATGATATTCCAGATCAACAACTGAGTAATGAAATGAATTGAGTGATTAATGAGTTAACATGACCGTCCTGGTCAAAATGAAAATGATGATTGAGGATTGTTAACTGATGAATTATGAATGAATGATTATTGCCAGAAATTATACCATGGTGTTAGAAATCTTACAGTTCTTTCAGTCTGATTGGCTCGGCATCTGCACAGGTCACACGTGACGCGAAAGTCCAATGATACTAGTCTGATGACAATGATTTCAAATGAGACATGACTCGGAATGTAGTATTCAAAACCACTCTCCGATACCAACTCTGTAACACCCCAAACTAGGCGGATATAACAGTGCCGTGGACCCCCGACTGGGACCCACTAGGCGAATGAAAATGAATGAATTACACAGGGTAAATGTAGTACCGAACCACATTACAACAATAATTACTCCGATGAGGAGTTTCATACAACGCATCCAGGGTAATACAGAATACATGTATATTTTATATGGAGATAAAATATACAACACTGAGTGAAATGAGTATTCAAACGGAATGTCTGCAGCGGAATAAATGAAGGAAACATAAATGACTGAAAAGACTGGGGCCCCCTTCTAGTATTATTGGGACTCCTCGCCGTCAACGTGCTCTCCCCGTGCTTTCGCCTTGCCATGACCTAAAACAATATCCCCCAACGGGGTCAGTTACACAAAACAACAATCCTCAAGAGTTGAATAAACACAATCATATATATGCTGTATAAACCACAAGTTCGATCAAAATGAATCGGTTAGATTATAACCCAATCTTGTTGAAAACATACGCAATCAAACATGCTGTATGAATCAACTAACAGTACGGCTCAAAGGGTGGCGGCACACTACGCCCGGGATGGAAATGTGTTCGTGCACAAGCCACCAACGAGTATCGATCGAATACACGTGTGGTCTTGTACCTAATCAGTCTCACGAAACAATCAACTCGTGTGCACAGTCCAATGTGAGGCCAACAACCAACACACGACTTACATGTGCCCGACAAGAAAATCCTACACATACCAACCGGCACGCCAGTATGACCCGGAATGCCACGATATAACAAAAGTGACATCGAAAATGAATAATGACTCACCGAAATGGAATGATAGTGAAATAAATGATAGCTCAATGAAATGATTGGAACCGTCGTTCCTTGTGACTGAAGTGATTAATTGACAATGACAAGTTTTGATACGGTTAATACAATGATGAATGAGTTATGATTATGAATTAACAACAACAAAAGGAATGAATATCCTTTTAACCGAGTAAGAATTAACTTACACAACACCGGTGACAATTATCCTTCCACGAACAATGTCCTAATTGAGATATCGGTCGTTCGAACAACCTTGAATAATACAATTACCAATAATCCGTTCAATATACGAATCAAACATGAATATAACGAACTCAAAACGTCGATACGATTAAACCAAGTTCATTGGGGCATAATATCGAACACTTTGTGGCCAAAATTCGATTGTTTATAACCAAACCTCAAAATACCAACATCAAATCCCCAAGAAGTGTTTCAAACCAACAAAACATCTTCCATACGATCAATAATCCATTTTGAATATCCAAAATCGTGATTACAACAACGATTAATCGAAAACGCCCAAATCCAACTCAATATTCAAAGTGTTCTTGAATAATCCTTCAATAATCCAATGAATAATCAAACATATCCATAATCATGCGTATATCACTTCATACAACATGATCTTAACATCCAAAACAGCATATCTCAATACAAAATCGAAATACAAGATGTTTGATGAATATTACATTTGAAGATCCAAGCACTTCGATCTGAAGAACACGCGTTGGATCAATTATCCGGGCTTCACGATCGAAAGGAGATGAAGAAAATCACACACCCAAGTGATAGATGAAGGAAAATCTCCCTCTCAAGCCTCTCTCTCTCGTATGGTTGAAGAAAAGGAAAAAATTGAGCTGAACTCGCTGAAAAAATGCAATTATAGAGTTGACTGCCCTGTGTGCCGCGGCCCAGCCGAAGTGTGCCATGGCACAGGGCCAGATCTGCCCCCAGTGGTCGGCAGCGTGCCGCGGCCCGGACGAGTGTGCCGCGGCAGTGACTCGGCAGTGTGCCGCGGTCCCGTCGGCATGTGCCGCGGCAAAAGGTACAGGCCGAGAATGCAACACGAGTGTGTCGTGGCCCGGACGGGTGTGCCGGGGCAGTGACTCGGCAGTGTGCCTCGGCCCTGCCGGCATGTGCCGCAGCACAAGGTACAAAGTGCTCGGCCAAAAACTGGAAAATGTGTGTGCCGCGGCGCACACTCCTTGTGCCGCGGCCCACACCCCCTTGGGTCCTAAAATGATGAAAATGACCCGGGAAGGGAATAAAGCAATAGGAATTGATATTTGGGAACCAATAACACGAAATGGAAGTATGGAAACCCCAAAACGGTGGTTTCAAGTAATGATTACAAGGGTTCGCCCAACAAAAACACGATTTGAACAATGAGAAGATTAGAAATGACATGAACTCCAACGTCAACAACGACTAATGAATCGATTACCACGATCAAGATAATACTCTTGTCTCGATTCCCGAGTAAGGTTGAAACAATGAACAATATCGACACACAACTCGAAATTATTCCGAACGGTGAACACAGATGAATGATTATTATCAAGTGAAAAACTACATAGTGACAATTACCGAATGAAATTACTGAATGATAATGACTGAATTACAACCGGGTATTACAAAAATCAACTTCGAAGAAGTAGAGATTTCCAATGATGCTACCTTTTGGGAAGTTCCAACAGCGATTTTGGATCGCCGTGTAAAGATACTAAGGAACAAGGCCATACCCCTTGTTAAAGTTCAGTGGTCGCACCATGGCATAGAAGAAGCGACTTGGGAGACCGAGGCGAGCATGAGGGAGAATCATCCCGAATTATTTTCTTAGTTTTGGGACGAAACTATTTTAAGGGGGGTGGTATGTAGTACCACCAGTATTACATGCTGTTTCACCTTGGGCGCTCACGTCCATTTATTCTATTTGATAAATAAATGTACTCCATTCCGATAAACGTACTTTGTATGATATGGTTGTATTGTATTGTTCGCATCTGTTATTCGTGTATTGTGATGGTGTGATGATTGAAGAACTTTCAATGACATACCTTGATGTCATTAGGTAATTATCGGTGCGAATATGACGGTGGCCAACATCTTGTTCCCCGAGGAATTACCTAACGATATTGAGAGGGAGTCGCGTCATAAGAAATTAATGTGATAATAACTTGGTAAACAAAACTGGTCCTTACGTATGTTACCCTCCAAATATTACGTACGCTATATCTGAGTCATTATGTACGTTAAAGATTTGTACTTACGTACGTAACAACGGTCTTCAGTCTTCGGACATGAATCTTCATCGGGTAGTACGCGTTGCCGACCAACTTTTGGCGTGATTGCGACAGGCAAGTCAACGACGTGTTATGTACGTTAACCTACTTTCATTACGTACGTAACAATGTGTGTAAATTAGTCCAGTGAGTTCCTTACGTACGTTAATACTTTTTCGTAACGTACGTAAAATCCCTTAGGTACGTAAGTCGTCAGGCATAACGTACGTAAGGGCAATCCGAGTTTATAAAAAAACACTTTGCCTTTCATTTCTTCCATCCCAAAATTCATTCTTCTCTCATGTACATTGCTCTCCACCATCCTTGAACCAATTTTAACCTCCCAATCCAAGTGCTACCCTATTAGAGTCATTAATCAAGCTTCGGGGAAGGTCTTGAAGGTGTTATCCTCTCGTTCTTCATCGTCCTCCGTCGTTCTTCATCATCGTTTGCTAATAAAGGTAAGTTTATCCAACCTTAAACTCATTTCAGTGTTGTTTAGCAAGTTATAGTAAATTCGGATGCCTTGGGTAGTTTATAATTCTCCGTAATGATCAGACCGGTATATAACCATCACAATTGTTAATCGATATCTATCCAAGCTAGAAATTAGAATGAATAATAGTAGTACTCGTAATCGGATGGGAGAAATCGTAATCGGATTTCTAATCACCAATTTCTCGGAATCATCTTGTTAAGGATTTCATGTATAACCGTATTATCATATTGAAAAACCGTTAATAAATCCTTGATGAACTTACCAACAAATTTCTAGTCAAATTGATACCGAAACATGTTAAGATGATGGATTAATCGTTCTAGACTTTCGTATTAGGACAAACGATGAAATATCAGTGGTTGTTAGTCATAATTAACGTAGGAATGTTGTGTTAGAACACTATTGTTCAATGGAAGGATAACTTATAAAGAAATGTTGACGAACCTAAGAATTTAGTAGCACTCATTGTGGTTAAAAACAGAGAAATTCGATCTCGACAACATAAGCAACTAGGTTAGGGTTCTAACAGGCGGGGGAGGGAAACCGTCGTTGATCATCATTGTTACCATAAAGATGTTAATCGTCAAACATGTAATAGGTCGGACTCCCGAGTGTGATCGTTCGAGCCGTTGCCTTATCAAGAAGTAACTCTTGTCGGATTTGAGGCAAGTGAATCTTGATCATACTTTACGTCTTGTAATTTCAATACATTATATGTGATACTATTTGCGGAATGGTGCACATTCGATTATCTTGTCCGGAGTATTCCTGAGTAGATACTACCGTGACCCTTGGCCGCGGCCCTGGGAGTTTTCTTGTAGAACTGTGTTGCGGGATAAAACCTGAATGGTACCCACGTCCGGAGTATTCCTGTATAGATACTTCCGTGACCCTTGGTTGCGACCTCTGGAGTTTATGTGCTGATAAAAGGAATAACATTGAATACTCGGTGATAACTTTATTCTTTGAAATTATCAGATTTTGCCTTTGAGTTTGGTTCGGATTTTCTGACCTAGGCTAACTGGCACGATACGTCGTGCCAGGTAAATTTGTTGAACTTGTGCAGGACATCCCCGAAGGTTACGGCCAGGCGTGAGCTGTGTTGGAAAGAAGGCCTGTTAATTTCTTAAACTAAATTTGAACATTCCACGTTGTGTAATAACCGTATGTACGGACACTATTCTCTTTTGTACTTTGGGTTGTACAAATACTTTCTTAAATACTTTCGCATACTACCAGTTGAATAAATTGTTTTAGAAAATATTTTCGAAAACTTGCCTTGTGGGCCCCTCATGGGATCCACGGCACTGTGGCGTCCTGGTTCATTTGGGGGCGTTACATCACCCGGGCTTATGTTTTATTTGGTTACCCGTGTGATAGTGTGGTTGTTTTAATTTTATCTAAATGGTATTAACGTGATTCCTTGGAAAGAAATGTGTTGTATTTTAAGTCAAACTGATTTTGCAAAGTGTATGCTTTGAAAAATATCTGTATCGAGTATATTTCTAAAGTTGAGACACAGACTAATATCGCGGGAATCGTCGGCTTCACGATCTATAATTATTTGGATTCTTGGATTCCATTGAGGTTATTTGCTGTAACACCCCCAATCCACTCGGGAATATTACAGCGCCGCAGACCCTCTGAGTGAGAATCACCAGGCTAGATACCAAAACAAGATATCAAAACAAATGCCAACATGGCTAAATATGAATCAGTAGACGGATTTGGACTGTAACACCCCAAACTAGGCGGATATTACAGTGCCGTAGATCCCCAACTGGGACCCACTAGGCAAATGAAAATGAATGAATTACACAAGATAAATGTAGTACCGAACTACATTACAGCAATAATTACTCCGATGTGGAGTTTAGTTACAACACACCAGGACAATACCAAATACTAGTGTATTTTATATGAAGATAAAATACACAACACTGAATGAAACGGAGTATTCAAATGAAAGTCTGCAGCGGAAAATAAAGAACAATAACATGAATAACTGAAAGATCGGGGCCCCCTACTAGTATCACTAGGACTCCTCGAAGTCAACATGCTATTCCCGTGCGTTTGCCTTGCCATGACCTGAAAAACAAAATCCCCAAACGGGGTCAGTTACAAAGAAAAACAATCCTCAAGAGTTGAAAATACACAATCATGATTATATCTGAAGTTATGAAACATCCTGTCGAAACATACGCAATCAAACATGCTATATGAATCAACTAACAGTACGGCTCAAAGGAAATGGCGCCACACTACGCCCGGGATGGAAATGTGTCCATGCACAAGCCACCAACGAGTATCGATCGAATACACGTGTGGTCTTGTACCTAATCAGTCTCACGAAACAATCAATCTCGTGTGCACAGTCCAATGTGAGGCCACCAACCAACACACGACTATAATATGCCCGACATGAAAACCCTACACATACCAACCAAAGACGCCGGTATGACCGGAATGCCACGATATAACAAAAGTGACATCGAAAATGAATAATGACTCACCGAGGTGGAATGGTAACGAAATAAATGACACTCAATGAAAAGATTGGAACCGTCGTTCCTTATGGTAAACGATTAATTGATAACAACAAGTTTTGATATGATTAATATAATGATGAATGAGTTATGATTATGAATGAACAACAACAAAAGGGATGAATATCCTTTTAACCGAGTAAGAATTAACTTACAAAATACCGATGAAGAAAGTCCTTCCACGAACAAATGTCCTAAATGAAGTGTCGGTCGCACGAACAACCTTAATTCAATACAATTACCGACAATCCGATCAATATACGAATTAAACACGAATATAACGAACTCAAAAGCGTCGATACGATTAAACTAAGTTCATTGGGGCATTATATCGAATACGTTGTGGCCAAACTCCGATAGTTTACAATCAAACCTCAATATACCAATATCAAATCCCCAAGAAGTGTTTCAAACCAACAAAACATCTCCAATACGATCAATAATCCGTTATGAATATCCAAAACGTGATTATAACAACAATTAGTCGAAAATCCCCAATTCCAACTCGATATTCAAGGTGTTCTTGAATAATCCCTCAATAATCCAATGAATCCTTATACAAACTCATAATCATATACATATCCCTTCATATAACATGATTATAACGTCCAAAACATCATATCTCAACATAAAATCGAAGTCCAAAGTGTTGAAGGAATTACCTCTTGAAGATCCAAGTACTTAAATCAAGAACACGCGTTAGATTGATTTTCCGGGATTCACGATCGAAAGGAAATGAAGAAAATCAAACACTCCAATGATAATTGATGAAGAAAACTCTCCCTCAAGCTTCTCTCTCTCGTAAAGGTGGAAAAAGCTGGAAAGAATGAGTGAAATGCTCAAAAATGAATTTATAGGGGTTGACTACCTGCCGGACACGGCCGTGCCGATCGGCACGGTCGTGTCGCATGATTGGCCGACAGTGGCCGACAGGACTCGGCCGTGTCTGCCCGGACACGGTCGCGGCGCGGAGGGCCTCCCGACAGATGACCCGTCCGACGGCGACTTCGGCATGACTCGGCCGTGCGGGCGACACGGTCGGGCGTGTCGGCAGTCGCTTCTGGCTTATCCGGAAGGGTTCGACTCGGCCGTGCCAGACGACATGGTCGGGTCCTGAGGCAGACACTTCGGCACTTTCCGGACGAGTACGGCATGGGCCGTGTCGGACGACACGGCCGAGTTCGTTCAGCAGTGATCGGCCAAAACTGAAAAATGAGCGGTTGAGCTAAAACGACCATAACTCTCTCGTCCGGACTCCGATTGACTCACCGTTTGAACCATTAGAAAGCTAACTCGATGCTCTATAATATTGCAAATATTTAGAATTTTTGGAGTTGCCAAAAATTAATGGTGATCTAACAAAGTCGAACTCATATGAGGAAAGTTGAAACAATGAACAATAACGATACACCACTCGAAGTTTTTCCGAAGGGTGAACAGGGTGAATGAATATGATTGGTGAATGATTATAATCGAGTGAATATACACTGGGTGACAATCATCGAATGAAATTACTGAATGATAATGACTGAATTACAACCGGGTATTACATACACCCCCCCTTAAAAGAGTTTCGTCCCCGAAACTAAGGGTCAAACAACTCGGGATAACTCTCCCGCATATTCTCCTCGGTTTCCCAAGTAGCCTCTTCGACTCCGTGTCTAGATCACTGAATCTTGACCAAAGGGATCGTCTTGTTCCTCAACTGTTTGACTCGCCGCTCTAACACTCGTACAGGACGCTCCTCGTACGAATGATCATCCGCGATCTCGATTTCGTCGAACTGAAGTATGTGACTCAGGTCGGCAACATACTTCCGCAACTGAGAGACGTGAAACACATTATGAATCCTGCTCAAAGCCGGAGGTAAAGCCAATCGATAAGTTAACTCGCCTACTCGATCCAAAATTTCAAACGATCCAATGAATCTCGGACTCAACTTCCCCCGTTTTCCGAAACGGAAAATACCTCGACTCTGGGATACCATGACCAAAACATGGTCACCCGTCTCGAACTCTAGTGGTCGACGACGATTTACTGCATATGATTTGCCGACTCGAGTACATCAACATACGACTCTTGATCAAAGCTACCTTCTCTCGGGCGGCTATAAGCATATCGGCTCGGTGCCGATTGATTCTGAGAAGTCATCCCAACACAAAGGAGATCGACAAAGACGACCGTACAAGGCCTCGTAAGGTGCCATCTTAATGGAGGCATGCCATCTATACTGTACGTGGACTTAAACAACAGTAATTGGGCTTCCCAATCGTCTACTAATCGAGGACGCATTCCCTCAATATGTCCTCTAATGTCTGAATAGTTCTCTCTGATTGTCCGTCGGACTGAGGATGAAAGGCAATACTGAGATTAAGCTGATTTCCCATAGCACGATGAACTGATTTCCAAAAATGGGAAACAAATCGTCCGTCACGATCGGAAACGATACTCTTAGGAGTACCGTGCAGTCTCACTATCTCCTTGATGAACAACTGATCCAGTCTCTCGGGACCCCACATATCCTTGATCTCAAGGAAATGAGCTGATTTAGTTGAGCGGTCCACAATCACCCAGATCGCATTCATGCCACGACGACTCGTCGGCAAACTCGTGATGAAATCCATAGAAATGTCTTCCCACTTCCATTCCGGAATAGGGAGAGGTTTTCAGCATAACCGCCGGTCGCTGATGTTCAATCTTGACTTGTTGGCAAGTTAAGCATCTCGAAACAAATTCCGCGACTTCTCGCTTCATATTACTCCACCAGTAATTTTGTTTCAAGTCCTTGTACATCTTGCTGGACCCCGGATGAACAGAATAAGGGGTAGCATGAGCTTCTCTCAAAATAGAGTTTTTCAACTCGTCATTCGCCGGTACACACATCCGATTCTTAAATCTCAAAAGTCCATCCTCGCGGATCACGAATCCAAGGGCTTTCCCCTGAGCCACATCTTCACGGATGCGCAACAATGAAGGGTCTGAACTCTGATTCTCTCTGATTACCTCCTCAAGAGATGATGAAATCTCTAACATACAAAGCTGTCCCTGAATTCGCTGAAGCCAGACCTCGATCTCGGGTCTAAGGAATTCCTGCTGAAGCTTCTTCTGAATTGTTAAACGAGCAAGCATCTGCTCCTGCACGGACTTACGACTCAAGGCGTCGGCGACAACGTTCGCCTTGCCCAGGTGGTAAAGGATCTCGATATCAAAATCTTTGATTAGTTCTAACCACCGCCTCTGTCGCATATTTAACTCCTTGTGAGTAAATATATCCTTCAACTCTTGTGATTGGTGAAGATATGACAGGTGATGCCAAAAAGGCAACGACGCCAAATCCCCAACGCGAAAACCACTACCGCTAGCTCCAGGTCGTGGGTTGGATAATTGACCAACTAATCCGAGGAAACATCGGATTTACTTAATATCTTTCGGAGGTTGCCAATCTCGGATAGTCTCCGTCTTCTGAGGGTCGACACGAACTCTGTCAAATGAAATTACATGTCCGAGAAAGTCACTTCGGACCTCCAGGACTCACATTTGGAAAACTTTCCATAAAGTTGCTCTCGTCTCAACACGTCGAGAACCTGAAGAAGATGAACCTCGTGTTCCTCTCGGCTAAGAGAATAAATCAAAATGTCTTCGATGAAGACAACAACAAACTGATCCAAAAAGTCGATGAAAACCCGATTCATTAACTCCCTGAATACCGCAGGTGCAATAGTTAGCCCGAACGGCATAACTACGAACTCATAATGACCATAGCGTGTACGACACGCTGTCCTCGCGATATCCGACTCTCGAATCCGCAACTGGTGATATCCAGATCTTAAGTCGATCCCGGAAAATACTGAGGCTCCCTGAAGTTGATCTAAAAGATCATCAATACGAGGTAAAGTATACTACTCTTGATCATCACCCTGTTCAACTCCTGGTAATTAATACACACACGAGACGAGCCATCCTTCTCCTTGACAGATCACACTGGTGCTCCTCACGGGGACGCAATCGGTCGGAGATAACCTTTCTCGAACTATTTCTCAAGTTGAATCTTCAACTCCTGCATTCTGGTCGGGGTCATCCGATACGGTGCCTTCGATAAAGGGGACGTACCGGCTCCAACTCACTCCTGAATTCCCTTACTCTATGTGAAGGCAACCAGATAACTCGTCTGGAAATACATCGTCAATCGATGACAATGATACCACGAATGATTGAACATTTCGATTGCCCTAGAATGGTCAATCGATAAAAAGAGATACCAATAATGATTGAACAACTCGATTGCCTTAGAAAGGTCAATCGATGAAGATGATACAATGAATGTTTGAATAACTCGATTGTCTTAGAAAGGCCAATCGATGGAAATGATACAATGAATGATTGAATAACTCGATTGCCCTAGAAAGGCCAATCGATGAAAATGATACAATGAATGATTGAATGACTCGATTGTCTTAGAAAAGCCAATCGATGAAAATGATACAATGAATGATTGAATGACTCGATTGTCTTAGAAAAGCCAATCGATGGAAATAATACAAGGAATGATTGAATAACTCGATTGCCGAGTAAGGCCAATCGATGAGAATGATACAATGAATGATTGAATAGTTCGATTGCGTAATTTCTCCGCTCGTCATAATAATACTTCTTCGGAACAACGGGATTACTTCCTGAAGCACACATTCAACAACCAACGACGGAAAATAGCGACCAAACGCTAACAAACACTGAGGATAGTATTAAGACGGTTAAACCAACTAATACCGAAATTACATCGTCCTAAGATAAATTCACCACGATTAGGTCCACCAACCAATCGCGGTTACTAAGCTTACTTAGGTATGATTTCGAAAATTCTTCCATCGTCGAGTAGACCGATGGTATGAGATCCACAAGCAATAGGACTATCCCGAAATACGTCTATTCAAGCATGAATCGAAAATGAATGAATGCGGTGTACCAAAGATCAAAAGGTACACACAAGTTGAAATAAAATTACGAGTATACCCGAAATCATTCGCCACCGGATCGCCGATCCTCCTCATCATATAAATCCGACTTGCCGGCCCCGAACCGGACGCTCCGTCGATAAATACGAGCTCCAACTCTATTTGCTTCCAGTGTCTTAAACGACGTTGACAAAGCGATCGATTCGAAAGGCCGATTGCTTGGGGCCTGAGATGCCGCCGGAGCCGACTTGGAGTCCTTTCGGCAAAACGGGCCTTATGCCCAAAATTCTCACAATTATAGCACGTGATAGACGGTTTCGCACACTCGGCTGAAATGACCCGTTCCACAATTGAAACAGTGATGGCCGAACCGCCGCCGGGAATGAGATCCCGCACGATTATGTGCCGTAGAAGGTCGCCAGAACGATAGGGCTCACACGAGGCTTCTTGAAGGTTGGTCGACCGCCTTTGGGTTGATTACGCTTCGTTGATTTCTTGCTAAAAGATGAAGGTTGTTGTTCAAGACTTTCCTTAGCGTACTGCCTCATACGGGAGAGTTCTCTCGATTAATCCGGTCAGAGTGGCGCAATGATGATTGAGCAACTGCACATGGGTCATCATGGCCTGCATAAAAGTGAGTGGATCAACCCGAACATCTTCTGATCGAGCCGAGTCCTGGGCACGATTTCCGGCAACAGTGATTATTTCTCGGGTTTCGGTCCGCACCGCGCCTCTCCCCGTGCATCCTCGACAGCCTCTCTCCATACTGAAGTAGGAAGGTCGCATAATGATTATATTTCCCGCATGATTAGCACGTTCTGATTATGTCATGAGATGATGAAAATGAGTATACATGCTCTAACTTAGTGATTATATGAATGATTTACGGAAGTTACATGATTATCTGATGAAATTCTTGAAATGATTATCTTGAACAACTTAACAAGATTGATAATATGATCATCCAGATTGACAACTGAGTAATGAAATGAATTGAGTAATTAACGAGTTAACATGATCGTCCTGATTATTAACTGAGTAATGAAATGAATTGAGTGATTGATGAGTTAATATGATCGTCCTGATTATTAACTGAGTAATGAAATGAATTGAGTGATTGATGAGTTAATATGATCGTGCCGATCATAATGAATGATGATGTTTGAGGATTGTTAAATGATGAATGATGAATGAATGACTATTGCCAGAAATTATACCATGGCGTTAGAAGTCTTACGGTTCTTTCTTGGTCGATTGGCTCGGATTCGCACAGTCACACGTGACGCGAAAGTCCAATGATACTAGTCCGATGACGATGATTTCAAATGAGACATGAATTGGAGGGTAGTATTCAAAACCACGCTCCGATACCAACTCGTAACACCCCAAACTAGGCGGATATTACGGCCGTAGATCCCCAACCAGGACCCACTAGGCAAATGAAAATGAATGAATTACACAAGATAAATGTAGTACCGAACTACATTACAAGAATAATTACTCCGATGTGGAGTTTAGTTACAACACACCAGACAATACTGAATACTAGTGTATTTTATATGAAGATAAAATACACAACACCGAATGAAACGGAGTATTCAAATGAAAGTCTCAGCTGAAAATAAAGAACAATAACATGAATAATCGAAAGATCGGGGCCCCTACTAGTATCACTAGGACTCGACGTCAACATGCTATTCCCGTCGTTTGCCTTGCCATGACACGAAAAACAAAATCCCCAAACGGGGTCAGTTATAAAGAAAAACAATCCTCAAGAGTTGAAAATACACAATCATGATTATATCTGAAGTTATGAAACATCCTGTCGAAACATACGCAATCAAACATGCTATATGAATCAACTAACAGTACGGCTCAAAGGAAATGGCGCCACACTACGCCCGGGATGGAAATGTGTCCGTGCACAAGCCACCAACGAGTATCGATCGAATACACGTGTGGTCTTGTACCTAATCAGTCTCACGAAACAATCAATCTCGTGTGCACAGTCCAATGTGAGGCCACCAACCAACACACGACTATAATGTGCCCGACATGAAAACCCTACACATACCAACCGGCACGCCAGTATGACCCGGAATGCCACGATATAACAAAAGTGACATCGAAAATGAATAATGACTCACCGAGGTGGAATGGTAACGAAATAAATGACAACTCAATGAAAAGATTGGAACCGTCGTTCCTTATGACTGAAACGATTAATTGATAACAACAAGTTTTGATATGATTAATATAATGATGAATGAGTTATGATTATGAATGAACAACAACAAAAGGGATGAATATCCTTTTAACCGAGTAAGAATTAACTTACAAAATACCGATGAAGAAAGTCCTTCCACGAACAAATGTCCTAAATGAAGTGTCGGTCGCACGAACAACCTTAATTCAATACAATTACCGACAATCCGATCAATATACGAATTAAACATGAATATAACGAACTCAAAACGTCGATACGATTAAACTAAGTTCATTGGGGCATTATATCGAATACGTTGTGGCCAAACTCCGATAGTTTACAATCAAACCTCAATATACCAATATCAAATCCCCAAGAAGTGTTTCAAACCAACAAAACATCTCCAATACGATCAATAATCCGTTATGAATATCCAAAAACGTGATTATAACAACAATTAGTCGAAAATCCCCAATTCTAACTCGATATTCAAGGTGTTCTTGAATAATCCCTCAATAATCCAATGAATCCTTATACAAACTCATAATCATATACATATCCCTTCATATAACATGATTATAACGTCCAAAACATCATATCTCAACATAAAATCGAAGTCCAAAGTGTTGAAGGAATTACCTCTTGAAGATCCAAGTACTTAAATCCGAAGAACACGCGTTAGATTGATTTTCCGGGCTTCACGATCGAAAGGAAATGAAGAAAATCAAACACTCCAATGATAATTGATGAAGAAAACTCTCCCTCAAGCTTCTCTCTCTCGTAAAAGGTGGAAAAAACTGGAAGGAATGAGCTGAAATGCTCAAAAATGAATTTATAGGGGTTGACTACCTGCCGGACACGGCCCGTGCCGATCGGCACGGTCGTGTCGCACGCTTGGCCGGCAGGGGACTCGACCGTGTCTGCCCGGACACGGTCGCGGCGCGAGGGCCTCCCGACATGACCCGTCCGACAGGCGACTTCGGCATGACTCGGCCGTGCTGCACGACACGGTCGGGCGTGTCGGCGATCGCTCAGCTTATCCGGAAGGGTTCGACTCGGCCGTGCGCTGCACGACACGGTCGGTTCCTGAGGCAAACACTTCGGCACTTTCCGGACGAGTACGGCACGGGCCGTGTCGGACGACACGGCCGAGTTCGTTCGGCAGTGATCGGCCAAAACTGAAAAATGAGCGGTTGAGCTAAAACGACCATAACTCTCTCGTCCGGACTCCGATTGACTCACCGTTTGAACCATTGGAAAGCTAACTCGATGCTCTATAATATTGCAAAGATTTAGAATTTTTGGAGTTACCAAAAATTAATGGTGATCTAACAAAGTCGAACTCATATGAGGAAAGTTGAAACAATGAACAATAACGATACACCACTCGAAGTTTTTCCGAACGGTGAACACGGTGAATGAATATGATTGGTGAATGATTATAATCGAGTGAATATACACTGGGTGACAATCATCGAATGAAATTACTGAATGATAATGACTGAATTACAACCGGGTATTACATGGACTCTCATCAATAACATACAACTTAAACTTCATATACATCTCTATCCGGACTCGTACCCATGCAAGGGTCAAAATACAACGACACTCTCGTACGACGGGGAAACACTACAGCGGAAAAGAATAATACAATTCGACCGAAAAATCCCAATACTGGCCCTCATGTGATTAGTATCATTTGCCTTCCATCATCCTTCGTACCAATCCCGTTTCATGCTCCTCAGGAACCTACACGTACCTGAATGTAATACAGACATCCACTCCCCGATTACTCGGGGGTTAGCAAAATTCCACTATTTTGCTAGTGCAAGTATAATGTGCAAATACGAGCCATACACAGCATAGTCCAAGAGTATAATAATCTGGACTAAACAATGGTAAATAACTGAGGGTCACATGTAATCAATGGTGAATAAATATAATCGTACAATTCATGATCAATATTCCAAAATAACTAAATCCCATAGCATAATATTCATACGTGATTAACCTTGGAACCACACCAAAGGAAACAGAACCCTCAGAGGACCCATCGGTCCATCCCAGAGTGATTAACCCAAAATATTTGCGGAACTGCACAAAAGGCTACGAAACCCTCAGAGGACTCGTCAATTCGTCCCAGAGTGAATATATATAATCAATCGAATTCAAGACTAGTACTCTGGAGTAACTAAGCCTCATTGTACATCACAATTCATTTATATGCATGGTTAACCATGGAACTGCACCAGAGGCAACGGAACCCTCTGAGGCCCCGTCGGACCCTCCCAGAGTGGTTAACCCAAAACATATTCGTGGAACCGCACCAAAGGCAACGGAACCCTCAGAGGACTCGTCAGTCCGTCCCAGAGTGAATATATAGATATGATCACAACCACAAGGAGATATAATCCCCAACAACACCAAATAGTACTACCTCCTCACAAGGGAGTCGACAAGCAATACAACACAACATATGCGCCCTCATCAAACAAATACACATTCGAGCATACAACCCTTAACAAGGGAGAATGGCTTTTATAATCACGTAGCACGAAGGCAATATATTCCAATTCGAAACCACAATACACATATCCGTAGAACTCATTTATTTGCAAAGCACTTGGGCATTTTGAAAGAAAGCCGTTAATGGGATTGCATCAATCTTCTTGAAAGTTCGTTATGAGTACTCCAAGTAAACACACATAGTCGATTATCAATTATTACATCTACGAAACATGAAATGTATGGGGAGGATACTTGCCTCGAAATTGGCACGCAAACACTTCGACGAACACGGCTCGGTCGTGTAATATCCAAAATTTCTACTACGGTTGTTTAATATTATTTTATCTGAGTCATGTTGAGTCAACCCAACTGCAGTCGAGTCAGACTCCGAGTCAGACAACACACTAATAGCTGTCTGATTCAAGAAAAGGGGACCATCCCCTGGAGAACCATCCTTCATGCAGTCATCTCCAGAACCCTCTCCCAAGAGGCCCAGGCGACTGCAGTTTAGTGAGGAGGAGCAGTCATATCATCATGCCAGTCCTGCAGCCAGGTCACCTACTCACTGAAGACTGCACTGCCCAGCACTGAAACTCAGATCGTCGCTGTCCTCACTCCAGCATACATTCCAGAGGAGGAAGAAGCAGGTTTAATCATCTCAATCCCTGAAGCAAATTACACCTTTAACCTGCTGGGCAACAATGTTGTCAACCTGTCCATTGAACAATTACAGCTTGTTAAACCACAAGCTTTAAAACACTCTTTTGTCCACATTTTTGAAGAGTGGAAGTTTTTCAAAACACTTTCATTTGCGGAACTTCAGTCTTATATTGAAACCAGTGGTTGGGAATATCCCCAAGCCATAGAGGATGTACTGATTCATTTTTGTAAAGAATCAGACATAGTTTTGATCCTCCAGGAGAATTGGTTCATGTCTCATTTTAAAACCAACATGGACCAATTCATCCATTCCATTATGTATAGTATTTTTGATGGCTCATTTGGAAAAGAAGATGTAGAGGAAGAAGAGAGAGAAATTAGAATTGAAGAAGTAAATGGAGAAGAAGATGAGGAAGTCATTGTCATAGATGACAAAGAAGAGGAGCAGGAAGAGAAAAGAGAAGTAGAAAACATTTTAGTTGAAAAACAATATGAGGAAGTTGAGAAAACAGAAGAGTTAATTGATAAAGGAGAAGAAGAAGGGGAAGAAGTAGAACAGGAGGATGATGAAGGAGAGAAGGATGATGATGAAGGCGAAAATGATGATGAGAATGAAGGAGAAGATAAAAAAGATGGGAAAAAGGATGATGATAATAATAATGATGATGAGGATGATGATAAGGATGAAGGAGGAGATCAAGGAGCTGAGAAAGAAAAAGAAAAAGATGAAGAAGAAAAAGAAGAAGTGGAGAAGGAAACGGAGCCGGAGAAAGAGCCGGAAGTAGAGGCTGTAGACAGGGCTGGGGCGCCTGCCCGGTATACCAGCCTGGACGTGGAGTTGGCTTAGGACTCCAGATCAGGGACACCAGAAAAGACCCCATCTGGAGTACCAGCTGCAGATAGGAGCCTGCAGTCTAGTGGTTCATTTGCAGAAGGCTCAGGCGAGCACTCCCCACCATCGCAGATCTCACCTGTGATGACTGAGCTGATTCGTCAAATAGTGAAGGATACCATTGGAGAGATGCTTGCATCTCAGCTCACTCCTGACCTCCAATCCATCAATGCCAAGATTGATACTTTGCTGCAGAGGGAAGTACCTCAGCCTCCTCCCCCTACGAACAACAGAATGCCATTTGGCATGTCTGACTGGATGTGCAGGATGGAGAAGCAGCTGACCAACTTGGTTGATGCTGGCAAAAAGGGGGAAGATAGGCTACAGTGGGAAGGCAGTATTCAAGGAGAGATAAGGGAGGAGTTTAGATCGAAGAAGAAGCAGGATGTCCAGATGATCACTACAGGGACATCCTCAGCCAAAAGGAAGGGAGGAGCAGAACCAGAAGAACAGGTAGATCAGCCTGCAGGCAAGAAGAGGAGGACTAGAGGAGGTTTTGAGCCTACTCTAGAGTGGGAAGGTAAGGAATTGTGGTTTGTTGACGATTTTGTACCTCATGAAGCTCTACCCATGTGGGTATCTGCAAGAAAAAAATTCATCAGAGACTACTACATTTGGGAAATACTCCAGGATGATAATCTCACCCCACAGCAGATCTTCATCAACTTCATGGAATAAGCCCACCCACAACTCTGGACTATTCTGAAGAAACATGCTGAGGCACATAATGCTTATCCCATGATCCCTCCGTTCAGTGCCAAAGAACCTCCTACTTTGGAGAGAGGAAGTGCTTTGGATGAACTTGCGCTGCAGAGAAAAATCAAGAAGCTGTGTCTCGAGAATAAGTTTTCATCACAAGAAGAGCAAGACTTTGCAGCTCTTGTTGTAAAGAGGAAGTATGGTCTAGCACCTGTCAAGACAAGACCAATCGGAGCTAAACCTTTCAGGCCTGCCAAGCAGCCTATTCGAAGAGGCAGGGGCAGAGGTAGATGACTTTCCTTCATTTTTTACTTGTAATGATTTTATTTATTTCTGTACTTGTAAAATTTTCTTGTAAATTTCAAGTCAAAAAATTTTATAACAGTCTTTTGAATGACAATTTCCAGTTGTCTCAAAAAAAAAAATTAGACTGATTTTAGTTTGTGTCTTGCACTCAAGTGCAGACTTGTTCATTTGAATATTTCCTTAAGTTTTGCCATCATCAAAATAGGGGGAATTTGTTAGGAATACTTGTTAGATTTTGATGATGTCATTAATATAAATTCAAATGTTTATTACTTGGAAAAAATGTAAGGAAGAACCAAATGAGTATCTTCCATAGGCCAAATAATGTTCCGTGTAAAACTTGGCAAAATGTAAAGAAGAACCAAATGAGTATCTTCTATAGGCCAAAAATAATTTAGGCTAAAAATCGGATAAGTACTAAAGATCAGCTAAGTTCATCAGAGAGGTACAGCCGAGTCAAAACAGAGTAGTTCTGGTCAACAAAAATCATCAATGATGTTTGACTAGACTGCAGTCAAGATACCTCAGACAAGTCATCTAATCAGACAAGTCCTAAACAGTGAACATCAGAGAGGTCCAGACTGCAGAGAAGTTAACTGAACATCAACCTAGTCGAGATCAGCCAAGTACTCCATGTCCACGTCAGCATGCGTTGAAAAGTCAAATATTATGGAAAGTCACATGCAACGTGAAGAGACAAATTATTGAGATTCCCGCAAAAGATATGAATTAAATAATTCATCCAGACCCACCTTGAAGACTTTAATCGTATTATATTCAAAAGGTTCGGTGCATCACATGCAGAAGTCTTCACAACGGTCGGAAGATAGATTAAAATATGGGAATCCAGCCTTGCAACGTTCAGAAAAGAATAAACAAAGAAGCCTCCCTCCAACGGACTGATTTGTTACAGATTTGCAACGGCAATGAAGAAACGCTCATGGATCAACACCTATATATATCCAAAGATTTGAAGTTGAGAAAACACCGGTGCGAACATACTTTCAAGCGATCAAAGCATTCAAGCAATCTAAAAGCGAAATACAGCATCTTGAAAAGAGCGGTTCTAAAAAGTTCATACTTGAAGAAGCTCTTAGTTGGAGAAGACAAAAACTCGTATCTTAAATCCTGAGTTCGGGGTACTTCACTGGTTGAAGTTTGAGACTGTAAAGGCATCCAAGGATCAAGGATCAAGAGGTGCAAGCAGTCAAGTGTGTTACAACGGCACGGATTTCCACTGGTTGGAAGCTGTTGTAGTTTGGTTGAATCACTGTAATATTTATCACTGGTTGAAAATTATAGTGAATTCATCTCCAACTGGTTTGGAGAAAAGTGGATTAGTAGAGGATTACCCCACCTCTGAGACCACTATAATTGCCTGCGTACTTTACTGTTTTATAGCATCATACTTTAACTGCTGCATTCATTGTTAAGTGTTTCATTAGTTGTTTTGTATTTGTCATTAGTTGACTTCTGCACGTATTAAGAACAAACGACTCCAAGTCATTTGTTTATCTATCAGCTGAAGAAACTTACTCTTTGAGAAAAAGAGTTTAAGAGTTTCAATAAGTCTATTCACCCCCCCTCTAGACTTATTCCTGGACGACTTGTGACCTACACCCAGCTGGCCGCTGATGCTCGATTTTGACTTGCTGACAATTCAAATAATTAACCACAAACTGCACTACCTCATTCTTCATGTCATTCCACCAAAACTTCTTCCTAAAATCCTTATGCATTTTACTCGAGCCCGGATGGACTGAGTAAGGCGACGCATGAGCCGCCAGCATAATGCTCTGCCTCAATTCCAAGTCGTTCGGCACACATAGCCGACCTTGGAATCTCAACACACCATCTTCATGAATCGTGAATCCCGGGGCTTTCCCCTTCACCACATTCTCACGGAGTTGAATAAATATCGGATCTTCTAACTATCTCGATTTAATGTTGTCGACCAGCAACGAAGAGATTTCAATGGCGCACAACTGCCGGGCATTCCCTGGTAACACATCTTCAATACTCAACCCCATCAACTCTCGCTGGAGCCCTGGCTGAGCCGTGAGTAACTCACGTGCCTGAAGCGATACCGATTTCCGACTCAAGGCATCTGCCATAATATTTGCCTTGCCCGGATGATAAAAGATTTCGAGATCGTAATCCTTGATTAACTCCAGCCACGTCCTCTGCCTCATATTCAATTCCTTTTGTGTGAAAATATACTTCAGGATCTTGTGATCGGTGAAAATCTGACACGATGAGCCGTACAAATAATGACGCCAGATCTTCAACGCAAACACAAATGCAGCCAACTCAAGATCATGGGTAGGGTAATTCAACTCGTACGGTCTCAACTAATGGGAAGCATAGGCCATTGTCTTCTCATGCTGCATGAGTACACATCCAAGCCCTTGACCGGAGGCGTCGCTATAAACTAAGAAACCCTCATTACCACATGGTAAAGCCAAGACGGGAGTGGTAGTCAAACGCTTCTTCAACTCTTCGAAACTCTTCCGCCTCTCGTCTGACCACACAAACTTTTCTGACTTTTGCAACAACTGAGTGAGCGTTCGAGCGAGTTTAGAGAACCCCTCGACAAACCTTCGATAATACCCCGCAAAACCCAGAAAACTACGGACCTCCTTAATGTTCTTGGGCGGCGCCCAATCCAACACTGCCTCTATCTTGTGTGGGTCCACATGAACAACCTCGGCCGAGATCACGTGGCTGAGAAAAATAACCTCCCGCAACCAAAACTCGCACTTTGAGAACTTCGCATAAAGGCACTGAGTTCTCAAGATTTCCAACACAATATGCAGATGATGCGCATATTCATCCCCGCTCCTCGAGTAAATCAGAATATCTTCGATAAAGACGACTACACACTTATCAAGATATTCGATAAAGACCTTGTTCATTAGCTACATGAACACGGCTGGGGCGTTCGTTAGCCCGAACGGCATAACTACAAACTCATAATGGCTGTATCTCGTCCAAAGGCCGTCTTCGGAATATCGGAATCCTTCACTCGGAGTTGGTAATACCACGATCTCAAATCAATCTTCGAGAACACAGTCGCTCCCTACAATTGGTCAAATAAGTCGTCAATCCTCGGAAGTGGATACTTGTTTTTGATGGTCACCTTATTCAACTCTCAGTAGTCAATGCATAGACGCAGTGACCCATCCATCTTCTTTACGAACAAGACCGGTGCACCCCAAGACAAAGCACTCAGTCAAATGTAACCCATTTCTAACAACTCTCCCAACTGCTTCTTTAACTCGAGCATCTCGGCAGGCGCCATACGATAATGTGTTTTCGAAATTGGAGTCGCACCCGGCTCTAAATCAACAGTGAACTCAACCTCAAGGTCCAGTGGAAAATCCAGCAACTCATCTGGAAAGACATCAGGATACTCGCTCACTACCGGAATAGACGAGAGCTCGACTCCCCCTTCTTCCAATCTCAAAGCATAACACCAGTAACCAGTGCAACCTCCTCGAAGAAGTTTCCGCTTTCATAGCGCTAATCAGGAATCTTTGATTACCCCATTTACGTCCCACAAATGAGTGTCCAGTTCCATCATCGGCTAACATCGAAATGGTTCTCGCTCTATAGTTCATAATCGCCCCATGTCGATCCAGCCGATCCTCACCAAGAATCAAATCCACATCCTTAATGTCTACCACAATCAGGTTAGAAGACCAATCCCTCCCCGCGATACTCGCTGGAAAATCTCTAACCTCACGATTCCCAACAATACTATCTCTACTAAGCAGTTGAACAACAAACGGTTCACCTGCAACTAGACAATCAACATGCAGACGACGCACATAATCTAAATAGATGAAAGAATGCGTAGCACCATAATCGAATAACACGGAAATGGGATGGTCAAGGATGTGAATGGTATCTGTAGCTACCGTCACGTCAGGATCTCCAGCTCGTTCCATATCATACACACGGGGTGAAATAGACCCCGCACTACAAGCTCCCCCTCTAGAAGACTGCCCACCGACCTATGCCGAAACACTGATGAAGCTGGTTAGCTGTCGGAGCCTGATTCACGATCGGTTCTCTCATAGCTTGGGCTGACACCTGTGTAACTGGTGCCCGACTCGTATCCCCACAATACTTAGCACGATGCCCCATACGACCGCAAGTAAGACACTGTAGCGGCGGCCTGTTACACTCACTCATCATATACCCTGGACGACCATAGTTAAAATAGGTATGACCATGAACAGGAGCAGTCGGAGCAGACCTGGAACCATTGCCTCGCCCAATTGACGGGGACTTATTCCCGAAAGCTCGCGACTAGATTGAGTCTTCTGATGCCCACCAGACTTACCTCCCAAAACCTGACTGGAAGTCTTCTGTTTCTTACCCTCTGCTGCCACCTCTATCGCAGAAAAAGACATCTCATAGGCCATCGCCCGGTTCTGATAGTCTTTCAATGTTGTACACCCAAGACCTCACATGTAGTGGTGAACCCTTGGCTTCATCCGCATGTCGAAGTGGCGGATCTTATCCTGCTTTATCCTCCCCTCTTTCACCGGCCACGGACAATATTCAGCCTCAATCAATCCTCGGAACTCATCCTACGAAGCTGCCCGGTCACGTGGTTTCACTGCTTGCCACCACGTTGCCGCCTCCTTGGTGAGGAAGTACTGAGCAATTGGTACTTTACTCTCCTCGGAGCAGTTTGCTTCCTCGAACACTTTTTCCATCTCGAATAATCAACTCCCCCAACCAGAAGGGCCGGAAGTACCATCGAACTGTGGTGAATGCATACAGATCACATCCTGAAGCAACTTATTGGTACCATAACCAGTAGGCGGTACAGGATTAGCATTAGCTTGGTTAACCAGGATCGCCTGGGTTAGTAGCGCCATCTGATTTGCTACTTGCTGCAGAATTTTCGCTACCCCGACGTTATCATTAGTATTACCGAAGCTAGCATACTGATCATGCTGACCTTCGGCACTAGGCGGGACACTGTTCGACAAAGAACGCGTTGCCAAACCAGCCCCAGAGCTTTCGGACATGGCCGGCCCACCGGCTGCGCCACGTCCCCTACTGCGTCTGCTACCGCATCCGCATCCTCTACCAGCAGGCATTCTGAAGGAGTAACTAGTGAGTATAGCTCAAACGCAAAAGACATCACAATACTAAGAATGAACAACACAGGATAACGCAACAAGTCAAGGTAGTAAAACTTAGGAGCACCGGTGTACTTAGATGATGGCTTAGTAGCGATAGTGTTCAGAAATGACACCCGACTAGAACCAAATAACCGACAGCCTAGGTATCCATAAAATATGGCTGCGATACCATATTCTGTAAGACCCCGAAGATGTTCAGGGCATATTACAGTGCCGTGGATCCAACCCTTTTGGAATCCACCAGGCTCAAAATCGACATCACGACTGATGACCAAAATAATCAACATATAAACAATTCCACAATTTAAGACATTCAAGACAAATGGACCGGACCCGACATTAATAAACAAAATCCTTCCCAAACCGGGTTCACAAGCAAATACAAGTTCCAAGGAAGAAGTACTCGAGTACTGAAACAAATGACATAAATGATAAATAAAAAGACAACATGTCCAACAAACGACCATTTAACAGAATCACTCTTGCCCATCATCCTCGTACTGTCCGCATGCTCGTTCGCCTCCAGGGCCTGTACCTGAAATACAAAAGTATTTCCCCCATTTAAGGGGTTAGCAACAACAGCTAGTGCAAGTACAATCTATTTGAACTACCATTCTAATGAGATGAAATATGCGCCAAAACCATTTTAGAAAACATTTTTATATTCCGGAATATTACGGTGCACAAGCACAAAACACAATTCTCCAACAAAATATTTCAAAGGTAAACCGTTGGTACAAGACTCACGGCCATCGCACCCCGCAGAAGCCCCACTGGACCATCCCTGGGTGGTTAACCCTAGTTTATAATACACATACACACGACACTACGTATCCCCAGAGGCCCCGTCAGACCATCCCTGGGTGAACATACGCATTCACATATTCAAATACTAGAATGCGCAAACAAATATAAAGTACTTGCCTCTGAGATATCCTTGACGAGACGGAAAGTAAACGACGGCTAGGAATGACCTGGAGTGACCACGACCACTCTTAAACGCAAGGTTAACACAACTGAGTCCTAAACGAAAATAATAATCGAACGGAATACACCCACAACCCCGATTACAACCTTAATAATACGTGTACGTTCAATATGAGCGAGGGTTTTCACAAAACCTCCCCAAATCAATAATCAATGGATTAAACACGATGGAAATGGATTGGGAATCACCCAATAACAATAATTGATAGGAAATATAGCAACACAACCAAACAAATCGGGTTTAATTAGACAAATCCAGAAAAACCCCCAAATGAACAAAGTTAGGGTTCTAAGGTATTATACCTTGGATTAGGGCGAGAGGGACGGATTAGGATAATGATAAACTTTGCTTGAAGCACAACAATCGATCTATAGAGGAACTCTACGGACTGCTTTGTACGAATCGCTCCAAATCACCCGAAGAACTCACATCGCGGACAAGGGAAAGAAAAAGAAGAAATATGACGCGTCTGAGGTCAACTCAGGATTTAAATACTTGATAGTGCATTACGTACGTTAACACGAAGAGTTAACGTACGTTATGATGTTTACATACGTAGCCCCTATGTGTTAACGTACATAAGAGCCCGGCAGAACACTCTGTCTAATTCGCTAAAGTCGATAACCTACGCTATTTCTAAAAGTTAGCGTACATTATAAGGAAGCTTACGTACGTAATACCCATGAGTTAGTGTACGTAAGAGCTCGGCAGAAACTTAGCAGAACCTTCTGTCCAAATTGCTGAAGACCATAACGTACGTTAACACTAAGGTGTAACGTACGTTATACATGCATCGATAGCGCACGCAAGGAAAGCATGAATAACGTACATTATTTATGCAGAAGTTCAACACTGCTGAATGCAGTTCGCTGCCCAGGAAAGTACGAAGTTGAAATGTAAAACAATGACATAACCCAAAACGTAAACACGAAGTATTCGCGAAGACTAAGCTAAGTGCTTAAAGAAAGTACGATTCCGACTACCGAAAGATTCGAAATACGACAAAGGAGATAAAATTCTCTAAACTTATAGGAACTTACAAACGTCCCGAAACGGCCGAAAATCCCGTAGGACCATCCCTGGGTGGTTAACCCCACTTCATCATACGCATACACACAGCACTATGTATCCCCAGGGGCCCCGTCAGACCATCCTTCGGTGAACATACGCATTCACATCCACAACATACACGAGAAGCCATAATTCAAATACTAGAATACGCAACTAAATGTAAAGTACTTGCCTTTGAGACATCCTTGACGAGACGAAAAGTAAACGACGGCTAGGAATGACCCAGAGTGACCACGAACGCTCCTAAACGCAAGGTTAACACAACTCAGTCCTGAACGATAACAATAATCAAACAGAATACGCCCACAATCCCGATTATAAGCTTAACAATACGTGTAAGTTCAATATGGGCGAGGGTTTTCACAAAACCTCCCCAAATCAATAATCCATGGATTAAACACGACGAAAACGGATTGGGATCACTCAATAACAGTAATTGATAGGAAATATAGCAACACAACCGAACAATTTGAGTTTAGTTAGACAAATTCTGAAAACCCCCCAAAATGAACGAAGTTAGGGTTCTAAGCTTTAATACCTTCGATTAGGGCGAGAGAGACGGATTAGGATGATGATAGACTTTGCTTGAAGCACAACAATCGATCTATAGAGGAACTCTACGGACTGCTCTGTAGGAATCGCTCCAAATCGCCCGAAGAACTCACGTCACGGACAAGGGAAAGAAAGAGAAGAAATATGACGCGTCTGAGGTCAACTCATGATTTAAATACTTGACAGTGCATTACGTATGTTAACACGAAGAGTTAACGTACGTTATGATGTTTACATACGTAGCTCCTACGAGTTGACGTACGAAAGAGCCCTGGCAGAACACTCTGCCCAATTCGCTGAAGTCGATAACGTACGCTATATCTAAAAGTTAGCGTACGTTATAAGGAAGCTTACGTACGTAATACCCATGAGTTAGCGTACGTAAGAGCTCGGCAGAAACTTGGCAGAACCGTCTATCCAAATTGCTGAGGACCATAACGTTCGTCAACACTAAGGTGTAACGTACGTTATACATGCATCGATGGCGCACGAAAGGAGCATGAACAACGTACGTTATTTATGCAGCAGTTCAACACTGCTGAATGCAGTTCGCTGCCCAGGAAAGTACGAAGTTGAAACGCAAAACAATGACAAAACCCAAAACGTAAACACGAAGTATTCGTGACGACTAAGCTAAGTGCTGAAAGAAAGTACGATTCTGACTACCAAAAGATTCAAAATACGACAAAGGAGAGAAAATTCCCTAAACTTATAGGAAATTACAAACGGCCAGAAACGTCCGAAAATCATGATACGGCGTAGGATTTAAGAACCAAAACCCGCAACACGAATAATTCAACCATTCGCACTCATGGAAACAAAGAAACAATGAAATCGAACGAGTTTTACGAGAATCAAACATACATGCGACAAAACATAACATAAAGCGAAATTACGTAAAAACACATCTGAAACTCGTCCAAATTGAAAAACACCAAGAACAAAATTGATTCAAAACTTCGAAACGGTTAGAAGCGAGTCGATAAAAATAGACATGCGTCAAAAATAGAGACTGCTAAAAATAGAAAAGTACAAATATTACAGGATGACCAATCCTGAAATTTAAAGGACATTTTTGATGATATAAGACTTCAATTATTGGGAACTTAAAATTTTTAAGTTAGAGTATTTTGACAAGTATACTGATTTTACTATTGGCTTTGAAATGTTCAATATTCCATTTTTTTAGGCTTAGTAATCTCTTTTCCAATTTAAGGCAAGGGTTTAAAAATATTCAAAACGAATTAATTATATATCCAAAAATTGTAGATTTTATTGCAAAATAGTTGTTATATACGAGGTATCAAAGTCTAAAGCTGCACGAAAGTTTGAACATTTGAAATTATAGCTTTTGCCCCCTTCAAGTTTTAATAATAATTATTTCTTTAATTTTAAATTTATAAATTTTAATAAATTGGTATGAGTTCTTTAAAACTCCAAAATTAATAGAAAATTTCCAATTTCCTTTTAGTGACCTGAATTTTCATGTGCAAAAGTAGTTTCATATTTTCTAAATTTACATTTTTCTTTTATTTTGGTCTTACTTACATTTTGCTAAAAGGATCATATTTTCGTCGGATTGATATTAGATTTTTGGTATAGGTTCACTTTTATCATAGGAGTCTAGAGAGTCAATTTTTCTTGGAAATTTTATTTCAAAATATAAAATTTCTGAAAAATCCAGTTTTGGTCCTCCATTTGTTGAAATTTATATTTTCACCCTAAAATACTAATCCTAACGAATTATGATTTGTTCACAATTCTATGAGTAACTTAATATTGAATTATTAAAACCAAATTCCATAAGTGAAGTCCGTAATTAAGGAATTTACCATTTGTAACCCTAATTATCTTTTTTTTTTTTTTTTGTTATTTTGGCCATTTTACGAGCTCAAGTTTGATTTTGTGAAAATTCTCTGGTGACTAATCACTCTCTTATGGAAGTCCATCAACTTAATTACATATTTTGGGTTTTGATACATCTAATTTTTCAAATTTACAATATCATATCCAGCAAATCATGACTCGAGTAACATACGCACACCATATTGCATTTTATCACTTTTATCAACAATTATAACATACTTTGAATATGCAATGTATCAAGATGCAAGTAAAGGAATATATAAATAAAATCAAGTCACCAAAATTACATGCACCATGAAATAGCTTGATTTTTTTAAACAACATATATTAAAATATTTTTTACCCGCTTGATGAATTGATAGTCGATAGAACGAGGTAGTACACGATCAGAATCAGCTTCTTCTCCTCCCTGGATGTACAGGGCCAAACCATAGAGAGTCCAATGGGGTGATTAGTTTTGTTTTGAGGTTTGAAAGGAACCAAGAAATATTTATTAAGGGTCTACAATATTACCTTGACTATATATTCCAAGCAAGATGATGAATTTTTTTTCTCTTCCTCTTCCTCCTAAAGCTTCGACTGCCCCCTCTCTCTATATATTGTAATTTTGTATGTAAAAATGGGATTATGTTTACTAGGTAAGTGTTTATATACGAAGGAATGGGTGAGGTGATGTGTGATCAAATGGTGTGAGAGGGTTCAAGTGTCTCTTTGAAGAAGTGTAAGTATGACACCTCTTACTCTTACCCCTCCCCCCTCTCGACCATATATATAATACCCGGATATTTGTTATGTATTTTTATATGTATTTGAAACATGTAGTGTATGATTATGTCGTATAATACAATTTTCCCTTATCCGTAATCCAGCATTCATGATCGTATTGTGTAGAGTTTGTTAATTCATGCATGCGCCTGCATGATATTGACGTATGCTAACTAATGTACCTAGCGTACGCTAATCACCAGAGATAGCGTACATTATGTTGGTCACTTAGCGTACGCATGAGACGGTCAGAGACGATAAAGTGTTGTCCGCGTGTGGAGCTGGATGAAGATGCTGTCGGATCCTTTGCATGAACTTGGACAACTTTTAGAAAGGCAAGTCAACGAACCATAGAGTACGTTACAAGGGTAAGATAACGTACGCTAAGTTGATCAGGTAGCGTACGTAAGTGTGTGAACAACATACATAAAGGACATAAATGAGGTAGTGAGCTACGACCGAGCAATGGCGTATGTAACATTTTGTTCCTACCGTACGTTAAGGAGCTAGCATACATAAGGTGTTAGGTATAACGTACTTTAAGTTCAGAATTCTATTTGTATACACCAACCATCTTTCATTTCCACTCTACTCGCTACCAAAAAAACTACTTTAGCCGACGACCCGGAAAAAAACGGCCGACGACTATATAGTGTCGTTGGCTAAACTTCGCACTTTGGCCGACGACTTGTTCTACCGTCGGCTAAAGGGTTTTAGCCGACGACTTGGCCAATGTCGTCGGCTAAAGTTCGAAATAGTCGTCGGCTATATTAAAGAGGTTTAGCCGACGACCGAGATGACATTTAGCCGACCGGAAAAAAAAAAATTAGCCGACGACTTGATCTCGGTCGTCGGCTAAATCCCTTTCGAAAAAAAAATAATATTGCAACAGTTTAACCGACGACCTAGATCTAGGTCGTCGGCTAAACACTTTTTTAAAAAAAAAATAATATACTTTAGCCGACGACCTAGATCTAGGTCGTCGGCCAAAGTCCTTCCAAACAAAATAAATAATATTGTAAGTGTTTAGCCGCCGACCTCGATCTAGGTCGTCGGCTAAATACTTTTCGAAAGAAAAAAATAATATACTTTAGCCGACGACCTCGATCTAGGTCGTCATCTAAACTCCTTCCAAAAAAATAATATTGTAATAGTTTAGCCGCCGCCCTAGATCGCGGTCGGCGGCTAAACACTTTTTCGAAAAAAAAATAATATACTTTAGCCGACGACCTAGATCGTGGTCGTCGGCTAAACTCCTTCCGAAGAAAAATAATATTGTAATAGTTTAGCCGACGACCTAGATCTAGGTCGTTGGCTAAACCTCAAAGTGACAATTATTTATAGTTCAGGGAACACCAACCCAATCTTGCCCCTCTCCCGCTAAAGAGCACATTTCTATTCCCGATCCTGTCAGTTATTCCCGAAAAAAGCTTGTGAGTTGCTACTTTGAGTTGTGCTAGCTGGAGTGACGAAGGTTTTAGCGGTTGTTATAATCACCATTTCGATTAAGGTACGTATTTTATTATATTTTTTATTGTGATTTCCAAATTTTGTATTATTCATGTTACATTCGATAGCTTTTATGTAAAACGATTAAGTTTTATGATGATAATCATTATGATTAATTGTTTGTTGTGATTTCATTTATAATTTGAACAATATTAGTTAGTTGGATTAATATTGGAAAATGTATACATTTTCAGGATGGACAAGAGTTGGATTGGGTTACGAAAATGGGATCCAAGTGTAATGGATGGGATGAAGCAGTTTATGAGATTTGTAAAAGAGCACGACAGTGGTAATACGTTGCACTACTGTCCATGTAATAAATGTAGATGTCGCAGTGATATGTTTCATTTTCCATTTGATGAGGTCTGGGAACACCTAAAGAAGAATGGTTTTTGGAGTAAATATACATGTTGGATATACCACGGTGAAGCACCGAATTCTGTTATTCTGTATGATCACGGACAATTTAGTGGTAACGACGGGTTCACCGATCCGAATAGGAGGTTGATTGATGATGTGTTTGGTTTTTCCGAGACGTTTGTACCAACTGAGCAAATCCCACGACCCCGTAGACCGTTGCCTTGCAATACTGCTGGGCTTGACAGGTACAACAAGCTAATTCAACTCCAACAGACCCCTCTATACCCAGGGTGTAACATGACTGTTCTTGATTGTGTCATGGAAATGATGAGATTAAAGGTGGAAAACAAATCATCCATAAAGTCTGTAGATGATTACTTGGAGCTTACGAGTAATATGCTTCCATAGGGTCATCATCTTCCTAATACATATTCAAAAATGAGACGAATTTTGAAAGATCTTGGTCTTTCCTACATTAAGATCCACATCTGCAGATGTCTTGTGTTCTATTCTGGGGGCATCCTAATGAAGACCTCACGAGATGTCCTGTATGTGATACAGAGAGATATAAGATCACTCCTTCTGGAAAAGAGAAACCGGTGAAGGTACTTTGGTATTTTCCACTGAAGGACAGGTTGGAACGGCTTTTTATGTCTCCTCACACGGCAAAAGCAATGAGATGGCATGCCGATCCGCGCACTAATGACAGGGATACTATGATACACCCTTCAGATGGAGAAGCGTGGAAGCATATAGATAGGGAGTATCCAAATTTTTCTTCAGATATCCGAAATGTGAGGCTCGGGATTGCATCTGATGGTTTCAACCCTTTTGGTAACATGAGTCTTTCATATACCATATGGCCTGTTGTAGTTATTCCTTACAATCTTCCTCCGTAGATGTGTATGCGGCAGGAGTATAATATGTTGACCTTGTTAGTCCCGGGTCCGGGATATCCGGGAAAGTGTATCGATGTGTATATGAGACCTTTGATAGAGGAGCTGAAATTGTTGTGGGAGCAAGGTCATCCCACGTCGGCGCTTATTCGTCCGAGACGTTCTACTTGCACGCCATGTGTATCGGCACTATTAGTGATTTTCCTGCATATGGAATGCTGTCTGGATCTGTTATTAGCGGATATAGAGGTTGTCCAGTGTGTTTGAATGCAGATTGTGCTAGGTACCACTGTAGAAAAGTTATCCGAATGCGTCATCGGATATGGCTTGAGAGGGAACATGAGTGGCGTATGGATGCTGCAGCATTTGATGGCACTGTATAAATGGGCGAGCCACCACGACAGTGGACAGGTGATGAAATACTATCGATTCTTAATGAGTACGATTTTGGTCAGCTTAGCAACCATCCTGATGTGATTGCAGCAACCCTTGAAAGGCCCGACAGGTATAAATATTGGTCACACAAAAGTATATTCTGGGAATTGCCTTACTAGTCCAAGTTACTGATAAGGAACTTCTTGGATGTCATGCATAATGAAAAGACTGTTTGCGAAAGTGTGGTTGGGAGAACCTTAGGTTGGGATGGAAAGACCAAAGACGGGCCAAAAGCACGCAAAGGTTTGGAAGAAATGAGCATAAGAAAACATTTGTGGTTGAGAACTGTCAAGGGAAAACAAAAAATGCCTAAGGCAGCGTACACCATCACTGCCGAGCAGAGAACTGAGATATTTTGCTGGATAAAGACTGCTAGGTATCCTACCGGGTATGCTGGAAATATAGGAAGATGTGTTAATTTCAGGGAGAACAAGTTAACTGGTTTAAAGAGTCATGATTGTCATATCCTACTCCAACGCCTATTTCCGGTATTTATTCGACCGTACTTACCAAAACAGGTGGTCGAGCCGTGTGTTGCATTGTCAAGATTTTTCCAGAAATTATGTACGAGAGAAGTCAAGAGATCTGATTTGCGTAAAATGTAAGATGAGATCATCTATATCTTGTGCAAGTTTGAGCGAATATTTCCTCCAAACTTTTTTGACCTCATGCCTCACCTCATGATCCACCTTCCCAGACAGTTATTGGTCACTGGTCCAGTGCACTACACGTGGATGTACCCGATTGAAAGGTAACATAATTTTGTATGATATATATATATATATATTGTCAAATTAAGTATGATTTTTAACACAATGACAATATTACAGGCAACTCGGTGATTACAAAGACTCCGTGGCCAATAAGTCTGCACCAGAAGGATGCATTGCAGAATCTTACCTTGCGTCGGAGTGTATTACGCATATCAAGTTGTATTTGGGCACCTTCGAGCCCCCTTCCCACTCTATTCCAGCAGATAAAATACAATTCAATCTTTCTATCATATCCACTGAGGTTGACGTCTATGGGAGGTTGCCAGGAAGACAATTAGACCCGTACGAGTCACGAATTGCACATTGGTAGATATTGCTCAATTGTCCAGAAGTTCAGTACTGGAAAGACATCCACTTGTCATGCGATATGGTGCGAGGTGACACTAGATTCCACAATGACACTTTTGCCGACTATTTTGGAGAATGGGTGCGTATACATTCAGTTGCTATTGCATTTTGGACTTAAGATATTTTTTTACATAAAAAGTTTATTTACGACAGATGACACACATACAAGATGACGGACACCCTAACTGGTCGCGTGAACTTATGCTTCTTTCTATGAAGCCGGTTATGTCAAGAATTTATTCGATGGCCAAAGTCAATAGTGTCACATTCGTATGCCTTGAGAGAGACCAAAAAAGAAGATGTCAAAATTCTGGGGTTATGATAGATGGTGGATATTACGGTGTTCTTTTGGAAGTCGTAGAACTAATTTACGGGGAAGGCATGACAATTTACTTGTTTAAGTGTCGATGGTACGACACCAGTCTTGGAACCGATATGCAAGACGACTACGGGCTGTTATCTGTTAACACTTCCACTTCATGGTATGAAAGTGATCCTTTTGTATTTGCTACATCAGCAAAGTCGGTGTATTATTTGGACGACTTGGTGAAGAAAGGCACATGGAAGGTAGTGAGCGTTGTGACAACGAGGAATATTTTTAGTGCTGCTACACTGGGAGAAACAACAGGTACTGATGACGATGATGCTTATCAAGAGTCAAATACAGCAAATATTCCACCATCAACGACAATTACAATGAATAATGTTCCTGAAGGACGAGTCGTCCGACTCCGTGGTGATGCTCGCGGGTACGTTGACGTTGATACAAACGAATTACTTGAAAATTCTGATGACGATAATGTGGACGACTTGAGGCATATGTTGCCGGATATCAACTCAGATAGTGAGACAGACTGTAGTGATGACTCAAACTATGAGCCATAAATTTAGTAGATGTATATTTTCATTTGTTAAATATAATTAAAAAAATAGTAAAAATAATAATCATAATCATAACATTAATATAATATCAATAATATTATTAAAAAAAACAGAGGGTTTAGCCGACGACAAGATCTACGTCGTCGGCTATAGTTTTTTAAAAAAAAAATTATAGTTTAGCCGACGACATATAAGACGGTCGTCGGCTAAACCCCAGTAATGACCCAACCGTGTTAGACAACACGGTCGGATCATACAAATGTGTTTTCCCATTCTCGGGCAAAGTGCGACATGGCCCGTGTCCCCTGACACGATCGACTAATGTTTTTTTAAAAAAAAATAATAAACTTTAGCCGACGACTTATGAGAAGGTCGTCGGCTAAACAGCCGACCGTGTCCATCGACACGGCCCGTGTCGCACCCGCCCACAAATTGAAAACACATCTTTGTTTGCACCGACCGTGTTGTCTAACACGGTCGGGTCATTACTGGGGTTTAGCCGACGACCTTCTTAAATGTCGTCGGCTAAACTATAATTTTTTTTTAAAATTATGCAGGTACGAGAAACTTTAGCCAACGACGTAGATCTTGTCGTCGGCTAAACCCCCACCTTTTATACGTTTCTCGTACCTCCCTTTTGTTATTTTCTCTTTCTGGTTTAGTCGTCGCCCGTCGCCCGTCGCCCGCCGATCGTCACCCAGCCCCAACCGCCCGTCACCTAGCCCTCGTCCCGCCGATCGTGACCCAGCCGATCGTCCCATCGCCCCCTCTTCTGGTTTTGCCGATCGTCCGTCCGCCAGCCCGCCAGCCCTCCGCCCGCAAGCCCGGCAGCCATGGTCCCATCGCCCGCCCGCCCGCCCGACGCCCTCCGCCCGTCGCCCGCCAGCCCGGCCGCGGTAACCCTTGTCCTTATTTTTATTTTTTTGTTGAATTTATTGTATTTGTTTGATGAATTTGTTTAGATTATGTGATAATTAGATAAATTGTTTAATGAGTTGTGGTGCAATATTTGATGAATTTAGTATTTTCAATATTTTGTGTTTAATGAGTTGTGTTTAATGAGTTGTAAGTTGTGAATTTGATGAATTTTGTGTCTACGAGTCTTGGCCAGACAACATGTTTTGGCGGAGTTGTCGGGTTTCGAAGACGAAATTGTACGAGGAGATAGAGAGGGAGAAGGAGAAGGGGAAAAATGTAGTCGAGAAGGAGAAGAAAAAGAAGAAGACTCGTGGCCCAGCAAAGGGTCTGGCGCTCGACTCGTACGTAAGTAAGCATGGCCGTTATGAGATTCCTCTAGACAGACACGACCGGCCGGTGATGTCTTCTGACGCTGCGGCGTCATATAGCCGTAATGTTGGCTTTGTCATTCGGGACAGAGTCCCCGTTTTGTGGCCCGATTGGGGGAACGTGCCGCAGTGCATGAAGGATGCTTTGAATAATGCTATGTCGGTAAGTTAATAAATATTTAATAAGTGTTTTTCAATCAACACGTAGTTCTTGAAAATGCAATATGTGATGTTTTTAAATTATTGCGTATTTATGCTGTTCATAGGTGTGGTTTGTCATTCCCGACTCTCTACTACGTACTTGGTGTGACGAGGTGCAGTCTACCAAGTAAGTCATTTTAATTTATTTTGTATCTACATTGTTTGCGTAATTTTTTTTCTTACGAATGATATATGTTGTGCAACGTGTGTTGTAGGTACAAATCTTGGAAAAATGAGATGCACATGTTCTGGACAGCCTGGGGTGATACCCGAGAGGCTACCCCAGAAGAATTCAAGTTCCGGGAGTACGAGTGGAAGTGGCTAAGCGCCTATTTTCACGACCCAGAGTTCATGGTATGACTAAAATACCCTCATTTCATTCTTCCTCTTTTAGATTTTATTTTTTTGAATTCTAAATATAAACTCTGTTTTTTTAAATTAATGTTTCAGAATATAAAAAATACTTGAAGTTCCGGTTTTTTTAAATAAAAATAAAAATCTGAATATTGTATTTTATTTATTAAAAAAATGCTAGTATTTAATAAAAAATAATAATATTGTGTAATTTTTTATTTTTTTTTTGAATTCTAAATATAAACTCGATTCTAAATAATATTTTTTTGAAGGCGACTAGCTTGACCAATACGACCAATCGTGGCCGGTCCGATCGACCATCACACCGGGTTCCTGTCGTTAGCCGAGTTGCGCACGAGGCCATTTCTTCGATTCGTTGGACGCATTTGCCTACGTGACTCGAAAGCATTTCCGAACCGTCCCGAGGAGCATGTAAGTCTTTTTATTTTATTTTAGTAATAAAATAAATGCCTTTGTATCATACTTTTATTGATATTCAAATATTTATTTTCATATTAACTTAGGAGCATGTGCGGGAGGAGTCTCGAGAGGATGCTTGCCGATATTGCTCGGGAGCAGATCCTGACTTAGCGAGACCGACCTCGATTCTGCCATTCGACGGATCGATCAGCCGATCCTTATGTTCGCGCTAGGGTGTGGGTACCGTCTACCCTCCTAGAGGTAGTCGGTACCGCACTAAGATGATGGGAGCCGAGGGCCACCATGTATTGAAAGATACCCCGGCTTCCAGCCCTCATGACGGAATGCACCTGACCGCCTATCTCGAGGAGCGATTGAGGGCGGAGAGGGATCTCCGAGCCGAGAATGAAAGGAGGACTCGACGCGGTTACATGAGAGCGAGCAGAGGACTCGAGTCGCGGTTAGAGAGTTTCCAGAGACAAAGAAGCAGCCATGATGGACTATATGATGGCCCGACTCGGACCATTACTCAGCCGGCTGCAGCACTGCTCCACCGCCTTCTCTCTTCGGACAGACCCCATCTTCACAGCCTCGTGACGAAGATCTAGGGGATGGTGGTAATCCTTCTACTACTACATTTCGACATTTAGATGATTTTGGCAGTGGATTGTAGTTGTGTTGTACTACTTGTATATTTATATTTGTGTTACAATTGTGTAAGTGATTTTATTGACGCTACTAGTATGTTGATGAGATTAATGTCCTTGAATGTGTTGTGGTGATGCATATAATGTTGGGCATATTATTAATGGTATTAGTTGAATGTGTTGTGCGTTGATTGTTGTTGATAATGAGAGCTGGTATATAAAAATTGCAGGTGCAAAAAATACAGGTTTTGGGATCCCAAAATCTGAATTAATTTTTTTTTTTAAAAAGGGTTTTAGCCGTCGACATATAATACGGTCGTCGGATAAAGTAATTTATTTTTTTTTAAAAAGGATTTTAGCCGAGGACATATAAGACGGTCGTCGGCTAAAGTAATTTAATTTTTTTTTTAAAAAAGGGTTTTAACCGATGACCTATAAGACGGTCGTCGGCTAAAATAATTTAATTTTTTTTTAAAAATGGTTTTAGCCGACGACATATAAGACGGTCGTCGGCTAAACTCTATTTTTTTTTTAAAAACCGGTTTTAGCCGACCGGCTTGTTAAGATCGTCGGCTAATTTTTTTTTCCAAACAGGTTTAGCCGACGACCGTGTAGTAGTGGTCGGCTAATCGTTGAACTTTAGCCGACGACTGCAAAAAATTCGTCGGCTAAACCTTGGCCGACGAATATCGGCCGACGGTTTTTTAGCCGACGGCTGGCATGATTAGCCGACGACTTTGGAGTTTAGCCGACCACTTTAAGTCGTCGGCTAAAGTCTGATTTTTGGTAGTGACTCCTTATCTGAGTTCTGCAACTTTGAGAGTTTCCCCAACCCTATAAACGCCTTATATCAGCCTCTCAACATGGTTTTGAAGATCATAGGCATCTTGGATTGGTGTTCAAGATTCTAGTGTTGAGTTCTACTGATTGTTTCGTCGTTTGTCTCCATACAAGGTATGTTGAAGCTACTCCAATCTTGAATTCATGTTCTCAAGAAAGTTATGAGAATGCTACTGAGATTATTAGATTCCATTCATGATGTAATAAACCGAACACCATGTTTTAGGAGGATTGGGATGATTATACTTAAATTTTCCCATTGTTGAAAAGATTTCAAGTTGATTCTTGCTATGTTGAACATTAAGATGGAGTTTAATGAGATTGTAACATACCTTTGATGATGAAATTTAGAAATGTTCATATATCAAATGACTTATTAATGTTATCACCTATGATAGAGGAATTCAACAGAATGAATATTAACGGTTCTCACCAAGAATAGGTTCATGTCTTGTAATGGCCGATTTTGATTGGATGACTTCTTCATATTAATAGTTAGAATGAAGTGATTATATTGGTGACAAAATGCATCAAACATAGAACTTTAGTAGGAAGAACGACTTCGCGGGAGAACGAGATTCTTAGTGGTGAATTAAACCTAGAACACGGTTGAATACGTTTTCGTTTGAACAAATGTTGTAGAATTCTCATCTTATATCATACCCTTGATATGAATCGTAGGATATCAAACCATATATTAGAATTAATAATCAAGACTGGAGTATGGAATTGTGATGACATGAATATCCTTGATGTTGTAGATGTCGTCAAGTTATCCCCGTTATTGGCATTCAATTCACATGATGTCCGACTAAGTATTCGTCGGATGGTTAAACCGTCAAACCGGCCGTATGTAGGATGATTAACTCAAGCATAGATTAGGAAGGTTAGATGCTCACGTGTTAGTTATGTTTACGTAAGTTGAACTCTTGGTTATTCCTTTTGTATAAGATTGAAGGTGCGTCCTTTGAGTGTGTTGACGTTCGTTGAAAGTATTTAATCCTTGTCGTCATTATAAGGCAAGTACCTTAATTATTGTTGGCCACTAAGTATACAATAAACAGCTTGGAAATAGATAGCACTACAAGCGGTAAGTTTTTCTAAAGTGAGTTTGCGTAGCGGAAGTTTAAGTGCGTTGCTGTAAATACAGCAACTTGGCGTTCTCTTGTTTGCTTAGTGCGTACAGGGTTTTGCAATATATACTTCTATAAATCACAGTTATGAAAACAATAAAGACATAAGGTAAATAACATATAATTTAAAGTGGTTCGAGGAAACCTCTCTACGTCCACTGGTCCTCCACACAGGCGTAAATAATTTATTATAATCACTACTTACACAACTATGTGACTATAACTAAACCTTGTCTCTGTAACATTCACACACATTGTTACAGGGACCGAAGCTTTTTGCCGTTCACACATATTGGCTTGAGCTCTTTCTTGACTTGCTTCTTCACACACTGTTTGAAGATTCGTCTACAATGTTATTCTTCCCACACATGTCGGAATAAGTAAGGTTCTACAGTCCACACAGGGCTGATGTTTTATCTCAACGTAAAGGTATAATTCTCTGAACAGCATCTTGATCTTTGATATATGTTTGCTGTATGCTGTGCTGTTCGCGGTTGAGGACTTGTATATTACTTTACTTGAATACTTGTTGTATGCTCATGAAATATACTGTACTATAATTATTACAATGTCAGACTGATTTGTCAGAGCTTTTGCGATATATGTTCTTCATGTCTTATTAAGTCCTCTGGCTTGGGGGTATTTATAACCTTTGGAAAATGCATCTGTTATAAATATAGCCATTGCAGGTAGGTGAGATGTTGACTTCTCTGATTGGCAGTTTTGATTAATATTTAATTTAAAGTAGATTGCATTTAATGCTTCAGACATTCTTTTTGACTTCGCATTAAATGCTCTTCAGCGCGTTCAGACTTCTCTCACTCCGGCTGCATTAAATGCTGCCCTATCAGCAATAAATGCTGCTTTAACCATGAATACTTTATGAATAAACAAAGTGTATTCCACAACGGTTTAAAGCATTCTTTAATGAGGCCTGTTGGATGTGTTTTACTTTTCCTAAGTAAAACATCTTACAGCATGACTGCTGTATCCGGCGCATTGTCTTTTGCTATAGCTGTAGGCTCTATAGAATAGATTGTATGAGATTCTCAATGATGTATGGAAGGGGCTGTATAGAGATTTTAGACAGCTTCCATAATTAGCGGTATTTAGCTCTTTCGATTCATTTGCTGTATGACTGCTGTATCCGGCGCATTGTCTTTTGCTATAGATGTAGGCTCTATAGAATAGACTGTATGAGATTTTCAATGATGTATGGAAGGGGCTGTATGGAGATTTTAGACAGCTTCCACACTTAGCGGTATTTATCCGAACAATTTCCCCTTTTTTATAATGCCAAAACTTCTTCAAGATAACTTCTTGATTCAGATAGGCTGACTCTTGGTCTTCTGTTGAATGATCTGATCTTCAGTACTTAGTCTAAAAATGTGAACTGCTCACACGCAAGTTCTTAGAAATTAAAAACATCTACAGGGATGTGTATTACAACTTTAAACTTATGATTGGCGCGCAAGCACAATCTTACAGTGTTTGTCTAGGTTAAATAAAACTTAACTTATGAACTGTTCGCAGAAAAGTTCTTACGGCTTTAAGACAAGTTCTATACTTAATTGTTTGCAGTGAATAAATTCGTAATCAAACAGTAAAAACAGTAAGCGTAGATTACGAGCTATAATCTTTCAAGATAACAAATTTTATTGATAATCAAGGAAAATTACAAGTTCTTGAAATAGAGAAGATAGAAAAACAAAAATGCATACTGCAATTTCTAGCCTAAGGAACAGATACATTGAAAAGGTCCAGACAGGCTAATTCCTGTACTGAGAATGCCTCCAAGGTCTCCTGTCAGGGTCATTCTCGGTCCCTTTCCACCAACTGACTAGTGAATCCTTGCCTCGATCCCGGTAGATAGCTCTTCCTTCCGTGGATTGGTTGAAAGCAAGTATCCAGTCATCTGGATGGGTGAGCTAATCACCTCTAAGGTGCCTTGATTTCATTTACAGTTGCAGAGGAATCTTTTCTTATGCCAACATCCTCATGAATTCATTTGTAGCATCCGACAGAGTCTTGAACTTTTTGAACATAGAGGACTCCCTGATGAGTTTAACGAAGTATCTCATCAGTTCATTTTTCCTCCAGTCTTTTACTTCAGCACTTGTAGGCTGTCGGTTAGTGGGCAGAGGAATCTCAGATGGTTTTTGCAAGTTCTTCTTCCAAGGAACGTTGGGATCATGGAACTCTAGACGACAACCATATACCTTGTATCCTCTTGTAGGCGCGGCCAAACGACCTATCGCAGCAGCGACACTTTCCTCAAGAACAGCATCTATCTCTTTTTTCTCTCTCCAGCCTCCATTGCCTTCCAGCCTCTATGGCCCCTTCCCCCTTTTTGGCATCATCAATAATTGACACCTTTGTATGAAACTCCTGCTAAAGCTTTATAGCATCATCTTGCTTGGTCGTCAGATTATCCATCTTATCCACCAGAGTACCAAGCACCAGAGACATGTTATCTATCTTTGTATCATGTTCTGTTAGTCTGGTTCCGGTCTTCTTGAGGGCAGCAACCGTCTTGGCCTCTGAAATTCAAAGCTTTTCTTGCTCTTGTCGTAGGACTCTCTCCTGATGCTCCTTTAGCTGATGGAGCGCTTGCCACAATACATTAGGCATTAGGCAGAACGCTTCCTCGACGTTATTGATTCCAGTCTTTACATCGGAGAGCTCATCCTGGGCAGTTCCTCGCATCCAATCGAGTTCTTTACCTACGTCATATAGTGCCTTCACGGCATCCTGTAGAAATACGGTCTGTCGGCCGATTACATGGAGTTGCTCAATATGAGCTTCGGTTCGCGGGGAGCTAGGACGCGCGATTTTGGAATCCTCTGGTTCATTGAGTTGACGGCTAACCACATTGTGACCAGGGCGTCGTGGTCTGTCATCTGGCAGGAAAACATCATCGGAACCACATTTTGAGCTCACAGAGATGGGAATGCAGGGGCATCATGAGGTGGAACAGCAGAGGGTGTTGTTGGTACAGTCGCTGGGACAGGAGGAACTGATGCCTCCTGTTCGGCTTGATTTTCTGCAGTCGGGGGTACAGGAGGGACTGAATCCTCCTGCTGACTCTCAGCTTCCGCCTACTCCAGAAGAGGGACTGATTCCTCTTGGCGGATGGCGCAGGCTTCTTCTTCATGATCCGAGACAGGCTGGGTTGCATGTTTAGGAACTATTTGTTGTACAGGGGGACTGAATCCTCCCGTTTGTCTTGAGCAGCTTCTTTTTTAGGAGTAGGGATGTCTTCTAGAGGTCCCCTGACCCTGTTGGTCTTGCATTCGAGCCATTTCTCCTTCCCTTGCCTCTTCGCGGCTGATCTGTAGACCGGCCTCTAGAGCATCGTCATCGGCGTCTGAGTCGGGGTCGGACTTGTGGCTGTTAGAAGGATCTTTATCATCGAATTGAGACTTCCCTTTTGTTAGGCGTATTTTTATACGCTTATTTATCATTATTTAGTATTCCTTTTGTGTCTAAACCTGCATAAATGAGCCTTTAATGCACTATTCTTTTATGTTTGGCAGGAAATTGGAGTCCGGAAGCTCAAACGATGAAAACGGGTAAAAACGGCAAATTTTGGCCTGGGGCCGCGGCACAAACCAAGTGAGCCGCAGCACACGAAGACAACCAGCGAGCCCCGAGTGGACTGTACCGGGGGCCGGGGCACAAGTATGCTGAGCCGCGGCCCAGGAGGAAAATGTAGCGCCCATTTGTAGGGGTTGAAGGCTAGGGGCTGCGGCATAGATTAAGTGAGCCGCGGCCTACGGGGCGGTTTTGGCGTGTTCTGCGCGATTTTGGGCCGTTTTGGAGCCTGTTCTCGACCTCATCACACAGACGCGTTTTGGAGGCTGAGTAGAATTATAAATAAGCATTGAAGGTCATAATTGAGGAGAGGATCATCGGAGGATCGATCATCATCAGAGAGGAGAAGCAGAAACCACCAAGAGCAGAGAGCGGAAGCTAGAGAACGGAGGAATCCGAGCTCTTCATCTGCGTTTGATCTTTATGCTTTCTTTATTTATTTCTGTATTTTTATTCTTTTGCATGTCAGGCTAAAACCCTGTTCTAGGATTTGGAAGAAACTGAAGTTTTGACGAATTTACTTTTGATTATTAATATAATTCCCTTTTCTGTTGAGTTCTCCCAATTGTTTTTAATGCTTTCAATTGTGTGGCCTATAATTGAATTATTTTAATTACGCAACTCGAATCGGGAGAGGAGAGTTGGTGAGGATATATTGGTGAGAACCATTTTATCTTATGAGATAGGAATATACTCATAGGAACTACGTGGCTTTCTGAAGATTCTGTGCTTTTTGCCTATTGTCGAATTAATCCACCTAGGGATAGAGTGTGTTATTCACCTTTAGAAAAATCTATTGACCTCGGGAGAGGCGGTAGAGTATTTTAGCAACCTTCGCCTTCAATAAATTGGGAAATCATTAAATTCATATAATCGAGAGTGAATTCGGATAAACCGAGGTGGATTCACAATCCTAGATTGATTCCATATTTGATCTTCTTCCCTTGCATAATCGATTTTTCTATTCTTTGCTTTTATTAATTTTCCTTAATTATTACTTGCAACTCAACCTTCGACAGTTCAAATAAAATTTGAGTACATATAAATCGGTAATTAGTAATTCAGTCCTCGTGGGAATGATATCTTACTCATCATTTTATTACTTGTCTACGATAACGTGCACTTGTGTTAAACGAAATTCGCAACAAGTTTTTGGCGCAGTTGTCGGGGATTGATATATTTTACTAATATCGATTTCAGTATTTCTAGTTTTAGTTTGAACAATTTTTTTATTTGTTTTTGTGTAATTCTATTTATTTGTTTTTCCTTTCAGGAGTTTCCGGTTAGTGCATGAGAAAATTCGGTAACGAAGGTCTACTACCTTTGGATACCGAACTCGAGCGCACTCTTCGGAGAAGCAAGAAGGAGAAACGAGAGCTGCCAGCATGTAATATCCGCAATTTTCGATTTTCGGTAAATTTCTTTTTTTTGGTCGGAGTCTGTTTTGACGACTCTCTCATGACCGTTTCGTCATTCGGAGAATATTTAATTCTGCACTTTTGTCATCCGAGTTCGTTTCGGTGCTGCTTTGTTGAGTTCCGTGCTTTTTAGCGACTTTTCCGCGCTTGAGTTCGGTTCTTGCGAATCTCGTTCGAAACTGTCGTTTGGGGTTTTTCGTAAGTTCATGTAACGTTGTTATACGTGTTGTGAGCTTCGGTTTGATGATTCGTTGTCGTATGGTGATTTTCGGGCATTTGGGCCATTTTCGTAATTTCCCAAAGTTTGGGGTAATTACCTTCCGTTGTCGAATTTCGAGCCTTCGGGTGGTCGGAATCGTGTGTTCTACTAGCTCTTAGAGTCGTCTTTGTGAGTACTTCGTAACCGTATCTTCGGTTCGTATTCAGGTTCGGGTTTCGATGTCGTTTTGTTGAATTCAGGATTTCTAAACGACTTTTCTAAGTATGAGTTCGACTTTGTTGGATCACCATTAATTTTCGGTAACTCCAAAAATTCTGAATCTTTGCAATATTATAGAGCATCGAGTTAGCTTTCCTATGGTTCGAACGGTGAGTCAATCGGAGTCCGGACGAGAGAGTTATGGTCGTTTTAGCTCACCCGCTCGTTATTGGCCGATCACTGCCGGCCGAACTCGGCCGTGTCGTCCGACACGGCCCGTGCCGTACTCGTCCGGATAAGCCAGAAGTCTCGCCTCAGACCCGACCGTGTCGCTCAGCACGGCCGAGCCGAACTCTTCCGGATAAGCCAAGCGATCGCCAGAGGCCCGACCGTGTTCTCCAGACACGGTCGAAGTCATTGCCGAGCGCCGCGGACGGGTCACTATCGGAAGGCGCGACCGTGTCTAGCAGACACGATCGAGTCCTCGCTGCCATCGCGCGCCACGACCGTGTCGGGCGGACACGGCCGAGTCTGTCCATTTAAGGCCCAAGAATGGGTTTTTCTTCATTTTCTCACTCGTTTCTTCCTCTTCCGCGGATGGAGATTTGATGATCATGGAGGGATGTTGTTAGGGGTTAAATCCATGAAGTTTTGAAGTTCATAACATCGATTAATCCTTCCATAACTTGCTCCGATCGACCGAATCAAGGCAAGTTTTCCTAAAATATAGTTTTGGGGATTTTGTTCGATTTGTCCGTTTAATCCTTTTTAACTTAGGATTGTGATGGATTGATGATTATTTAGATGTATTATATCATTTTCCTTGTTATTCCATGGTTGGATCGTATCGATTCGTTATTTTGGTCGAGTTCTTGATCGACGCCTTGAAGGTGTCCGGTAAAATGTCATAGAGGGGTTTTCGGGCGTTCTACGATTATTCTTCCTCGTATGATCGATGATTTATTGATTATATGTTGTTAGGGTCGAATTCTTGTGAAGAACTCGAGTCGGAACCCTTTCGTTCGTTGTCTTCTTCGGGGTCCGAGCTTCCCGGTCGAACCGTGTTTTTCGGAGCGTTTGGTAGCGGTTATTAAGGCAAGTGTCTTATTATACGACTTGTATCTTGTGAATAGTAATTACGTATGATATGTATAACGATTTTGCTTGCCTCCGTAAATATGTTCCGTTTGAGTTGGTTGTGTTTTCCGAAATTTGAAGGCTTTGTGATAATAGTGATATAATGGTATACGTGTTAGGCGTTGTGCCATTTGTGTAGGATTTCGATGTACATATGAGATGGTTGTACAAGTGTTTCTTCAATGAATTGTGTACCGAATGTGTGTTGTGTTGGTTAAGAGTCGTTGTGATGATCATGATGTTTGTGTTGTTTTGGTTTACTTGCTTGATTGTACATTCGGCGTAATGTGGAATGACTTGACATTTAATGATTATGAATTGTGTCGAGTCGATGTGTGTGTGATCCAGGTAGGGTCTGACGAGGCCTCTGGAGTTCGGTACATGATGTGTACGAACAAAGTGTGTGAACCAGGTAGGGTCTGACGAGGCCTCTGGAGTCCGGTACATGACGTGTACGGACAAGGTGTGTGATCCGTAAGGTCCGACGAGACCTCCGGAGTTCGGTACATGATGTGTACGAACGATGTCAGAGCCGGTAGGGTCCTTTGAGGCCTCCGGAGTTCGGTACATGATGTGTACGAGCGTGTGTGTTGTAGTCGGGTAGGGTCCGTCGAGGCCTCGGAGTTCGGTACATGATGTGTACGAACAATGTGTGCGATCGGGTAAGGTCCGTCGAGGCCTCCGGAGTTCGGTACATGATGTGTACGAACGGTGATCGTGTAGCGATGATTGTTCGGGTAACATTTTAAATATGGATCTCGGACGCATAATGATATATTATTTAGTATGCTTTGAACGAGAATCGGGCTAAGGCCCTATTGTTTACGAAAAGGTTTTGTAAATTGGGACTCGAGGTCCAAAAGATTTTCTCGCTTTAAAAATCCCCGAGATGATGTGTTCCTTTTCAAATATCTCTTACTTGAGTTCGAAATTCTAAAACTTCTCGGAACATTTTGATAATGGATTTCCGTATTAAATTCGTAGTTGCTATTTGCTTGTTACATTTCGTATGGTTTGATACTTGCACTAGTAAAACAAAGGAGTTTTACTAACCCCGAGTATTCGGGGTGGATGTCCTGTTACAAGTCCGGTACATGCGAGTTCGGGGAGCAACACAGGATTGGCACAAGGGGATGACGAGCGATACTAATCAAGAGTTGAGAGTTGGTAGAGTTTAGTTGTATTATTAGAGTTGATTCAGTCTTCCGTTGTATTGTATTTCGACCCTCGTGTGGGTAATGTTTGTTAGTCGATCCGTTGATAGAGTTGTGTGACCTCATCGGCCTGTGTTTATGTGTAAGTGACCTTGACGGTCAGTATTATTATATTGTTTGACCACGACGGGCAAGCGTTTGGTTGTTTATGGACGTTAGCTTGGTAGATCCTTGCGGAAAGGGTTTACGGCGTGTAATATTCCCATACGGTTTTGGGGGTGTTACATTTATGGTATCGGAGCTTAGGTTGCGGAAACCTAGCCGCCGGGTCGAGTCAAGTCGTGATTTGTCGAGTAATGTGTTGTCATGTCGTTTGAGTCATCGGGTGACAAGTTGAGTTGTGCGTAGTCACAACGTGTCGGTTATGTTGTCGGACGAGATTAGTATCGTGGCGGCCGTCACCTCCGTGCGACTGTGGATGTAAGTCTCCTCTTGTATGCGAAGTACCTGTGTATCTCTATTTTAGCTTAGTGAGTTAATTGCGGTGCATGATTTTCTTTACACAGTATTGTGTAATATAATTGTGTTTAGTACTTGTGGCATATAGTATGTGTATAGAACTGGGCACATTATTGTTTTATCTTTAAACCACCGGGTGGTGTGGTATGGTGTGGAAGTTGTAAACCTTGACGGATTTCGAAAAGGTATCGGCGACTGAGTTTTAGTTTGAAAACCGATTCCTTTAACCGAGTTTTGGCGTTATGGCCTTGAACGTTTTGGCAAAATTCTTGTGACGGTACTTAGTATTTTGTAAATGGATTTTGTGAGTTTTTGAAATATTACCGTCATCGGCCCTTTTGGCGTTTTTGTAAATATTTTTATCCTGGTGGGTTCCGGCGCGGGAACCACAACGCTATAATGTTCCGTGTAATTACCTGAGATTTTTGGGCATTCTAGCCCATTGAATTATCTTTGAAAATCTTGAGTATCCTAGAAATAAATTTCGAGACGTACGTTTAAAATGAATTGTTTTCTCATGGTACTTCCAAGGTGCCACGATATGTTTCCGAATTCCTCTACCTCGAGGACCAAAATGTTTTGAGATATTTTTCAATGTTTTATAAACACTTTTACTTAGACCCGAGGGTCGAATATTTCCGAAAGTTTTTCACGAAAAGAAAGTGTCCTCATTTTTATCGAATGCAAAATAGTTTTCCAAAGTCTCGATAACGATGTTTCACGATTGTACTTTTTTTGAAGGGTGATACTCAAGATCAATCGGTGTTTCCAAAATTATTTTCAAAAGGAGGTTTTCGTTTTTTTTAAAAACTATCCATTCCCGTTTGAGGGCTGGGTATGTAGGTATGATGTTCACGTTGTCGTTATGATGTTTGCTCCCGAGTATGATCGAATTGGTGCCATGAACGTCGAGGCGTTGCCACGCATTCTTTGTACTAGCCCTCTGTGAGAGGTGTGAACCGGTGTTTATCGTTTATCGCCTCGTGGCGATTTGCGTGTTGTCGCACGAGTGTGAGATGTTGAAGCTTGGGTTTGTACGTTTGTGTACATGTGTGATTGTTTCATAATGTTTGTAATTATGTGCGATTATCGTTCGGGCCGTTGATGTCGCGAACGATCATCATCGTTATTGTAGTGTTTGTGTGTGTATTAGTTTACGATGGTAATCGTTGTATATGATATGTATTATGATTCTTTATTATGCCGAGTTGGCATCTCCGGTATGTTGTTTTGCGGTGTTATGTTCCATTGTATCTAGCATCGTATTTTCGATATGCCGAGCCGAGGCATTTGAACGTATTGTGTCGGGAGCATGTACGTGCCAATTGTCCTTCTCGTCGATGCGCTTTTCAAGTGAGGACCCGAGAGACACAGGATCCGCTTTGTGAGTTGGGTTCCGAGTCTTTCGGGCGCGAACTTCAAGAAAGATATGAGGATCGGATCGGAGAGGCCCATGGGAGATATTTCTCGTTTGCTTTTTGTGTTGTCACCTTACTCCGGTTGTTGTGAGTTGCGGGAACGACATTTCTTTTATAAGAGGTCGAATGTAATGCCCTGTATCGTTTTGACTTACGCATTTCCTCTTTCTCGTGTCTATCGACTCGTCGTGTTCGTTGATACTTTATGAACTTGTTACGTATTTCGGTTTCATCGTTCGAACGAACCGTGATCTTGTTGTGGGTCGATCCGGTTATCGATGTGACTTTTTGGGTTCGATTCGATTCTTGTGAACCTTGTTCGGGAGTGACATCATCGGGTTCTAATAGTTCTTTTATTCGAAGTGGATCGGACTTGGAACTCTTGTGTTTTCGACTCTGTCGACTCATTATGTTCGTTGACATTAAAGAGCTTTTCCAGACCCTTGCTTTTGTTGATCGAACGAGTGTGGTATTCTTTTGTAATAACTCGTTTGTCATGTGACTTTGCAATCGCTATTCCCTTTCCTGTGGATCTTATGGGAATGCATGTCTTGTAGTTCTCACCGATCATCACGGGAGTTGTGGTTTGAATTTTATTATCCTTCGTGTTTCGGACATGATTGTTCGATTTTTGTTGTCTCGATCGTTGTGGTTCGATCGTTTGTTTGTTCGGTTTTGTTCTCGTTTCGTGATTGTTGAGCATTCAGGCTCCTTCCTAATTCCCTTAAGTTCGGGAAATTAGTCTCGTTTTCGATCTTCCATCCCTTGGGCGGTGGGATTCCGTATTTGTTCGGTTGGCTCGCGTTTTGATTGACGTACCGTTGGGATGGTCAATCATATTGATTTTCGTTCGTTGTGTTTTGTGATTGTCGGATAATTGACTTGGCCATATTATCCGTTTGATAACGCTTGTCATTTGTTGCTTTTATTATATCCCTAACGGCGACGTTGTGTTGGTCGCCGTGGAGCGTGTTTTCACGCCGTATATTCCTTTGCGTTGTTTGTAACATTTCGCCGTTGGGCGTTAGTTACGCATTCTTGTGTATCTTGTTGAGTTTTGCACAGCGGAAGATTTCTCCTCCCTACTTGTTTTAAGTTTCGGGACGAAACTTCTTTTAAGGAGGGTAGACTGTAATATCCGCAATTTTCGATTTTCGGTAAATTTCTTTTTTTTGGTCGGAGTCTGTTTTGACGACTCTCTCATGACCGTTTCGTCATTCGGAGAATATTTATTTCTGCACTTTTGTCATCAGAGTTCGTTTGGTCTTTGCTTTGTTGAGTTCCGTGCTTTTTAGCGACTTTTCGCGCTTGAGTTCGGTTCTTGCGAATCTCGTTCAAACTGTCGTTTGGGGTTTTTCGTAAGTTCATTTAACGTTGTTATACGTGTTGTGAGCTTCGGTTTGATGATTCGTTGTCGTATGGTGATTTTCGGGCATTTGGGCCATTTTCGTAATTTCCCAAAGTTTGGGGTAATTACCTTCCGTTGTCGAATTTCGAGCCTTCGGGTGGTCGGAATCGTGTGTTCTACTAGCTCTTAGATTCGTCTTTGTGAGTACTTCGTAACCGTATCTTCGGTTCGTATTCAGGTTCGGGTTTCGGTGTCGTTTTGTTGAATTCAGGATTTCTAAACGACTTTTCTAAGTATGAGTTCGACTTTGTTGGATCACCATTAATTTTTGGTAACTCCAAAAATTCTGAATCTTTGCAATATTATAGAGCATCGAGTTAGCTTTCCTATGGTTCGAACGGTGAGTCAATCGGAGTCCGGACGAGAGAGTTATGGTCGCTTTAGCTCACCCGCTCGTTATTGGCGATCACGCCGGCCGAACTCGGCCGTGTCGTCCGACACGGCCCGTGCCGTACTCGTCCGGATAAGCGGAAGTCTCGCCTCGAGACCCGACCGTGTCGTGCAGCACGGCCGAGCCGAACTCTTCCGGATAAGCCGAGCGGCGCGAGAGGCCCGACCGTGTTCCGGGACACGGTCGGAGTCATTGCCGAGCGCCACGGACGGGTCACTATCGGAAGGCGTGGCCGTGTCTAGCAGACACGGTCGAGTCCTCGCTGCCATCGGCTGCGCGCCACGACCGTGTCGGCGGACACGGTCGAGTCTCGCTACCATTTAAGGCCCAAAGAATGGGTTTTCTTCATTGTCTCACTCGTTTCTTCCTCTTCCGCGGCTGGAGATTTGATGATCATGGAGGGATGTTGTTAGGGGTTAAATCCATGAAGTTTTGAAGTTCATAACATCGATTAATCCTTCCATAACTTGCTCCGATCGACCGAATCAAGGCAAGTTTTCCTAAAATGTAGTTTTGGGGATTTTGTTCGATTTGTCCGTTTAATCCGTTTTAACTTAGGATTGTGATGGATTGATGATTATTTAGATGTATTATATCATTTTCCTTGTTATTCCATGGTTGGATCGTATCGATTCGTTATTTTGGTCGAGTTCTTGATCGACGCCTTGAAGGTGTCCGGTAAAATGTCATAGAGGGGTTTTCGGGCGTTCTACGATTATTCTTCCTCGTATGATCGATGATTTATTGATTATATGTTGTTAGGGTCGAATTCTTGTGAAGAACTCGAGTCGGAACCCTTTCGTTCGTTGTCTTCTTGGTCCGAGCTTCCGGTCGAACCGTGTTTTTCGGAGCGTTTGGTAGCGGTTATTAAGGCAAGTATCTTATTATACGACTTGTATCTTGTGAATAGTAATTACGTATGATATGTATAACGATTTTGCTTGCCTCCGTAAATATGTTCCGTTTGAGTTGGTTGTGTTTTCCGAAATTTGAAGGCTTTGTGATAATAGTGATATAATGGTATACGTGTTAGGCGTTGTGCCATTTGTGCGAGATTTCGATGTACATATGAGATGGTTGTACAAGTGTTTCTTCAATGAATTGTGTACGAATTTGTGTTGTGTTTGTTAAGTGTCGTTGTGATTATCATGATGTTTGTGTTGTTTTGGTTTACTTGATTGATTGTACATTCAGAGTAATGTGGATTGACTTTAAATTTAATGATCATGAATTGTGTCGAGTCGATGTGTGTGTGATCCGGTAGGGTCGTGAGGCCTCCGGAGTTCGGTACATGATGTGTACGAACAAAGTGTGTGAACCGGGTAGGGTCCGCGAGGCCTGCGGAGTCCGGTACATGACGTGTACGGACAAGGTGTGTGATCCGTAAGGTCCGACGAGACCTGGAGTTCGGTACATGATGTGTACGAACGATCCGTAGCCGGGTAGGGTCCGTTGAGGCCTCCGGATTTCGGTACATGATGTGTACGAACAGGGTGTGTTGTAGCCGGGTAGGGTCCGTCGAGGCCTCCGGAGTTCGGTACATGATGTGTACGAACAATGTGTGCGATCGGGTAAGGTCCGTCGAGGCCTCGGAGTTCAAGACATGATGTGTACGAACAGTGATCGTGTAGCGATGATTGTTCGGGTAACATTTTAAATATGGATCTCGGACGCATAATGATATATTATTTAGTATGCTTTGAAGCGAGAATCGGGCTAAGGCCTATTGTTTACGAAAAGGTTTTGTAAATTGGGACTCGAGGTCAAAAGATTTTACGCTTTAAAAATCCCGAGATGATGTGTTCCTTTTCAAATATCTCTTACTTGAGTTCGAAATTCTAAAACTTCTGGGAACATTTTGATAATGGATTTCCGTATTAAATTCGTAGTTGCTATTTGCTTGTTACATTTCGTATGGTTTGATACTTGCACTAGTAAAACAGTGGAGTTTTACTAACCCCAGTATTCGGGGTGGATGTCTGATGCGTCCGGTACATGCGAGTTCGGGAGCAATCACAGGATTGGCACAAGGGGATGGACAGTGCGATACTAATCAAGAGTTGAGAGTTGGTAGAGTTTAGTTGTATTATTAGAGTTGATTCGGTCTTCCGTTGTATTGTATTTCGACCCCTGTGTGGGTAATGTTTGTTAGTCGATCCTGTTGATAGAGTTGTGTGACCTCATCGGTCTGTGTGTTTATGTGTAAGTGACCTTGACGTGCAGTATTATTATATTGTTTGACCACAGACGGGCAAGCGTTTGGTTATTTATGGACGTTTGCTTTGGTAGATCCTTGCGGAAAGGGTTTACGGCGTGTAATATTCCCATACGGTTTTGGGGTGTTACATTTATGGTATCGGAGCTTAGGTTGCGAAACCTAGTGTCGGGTCGAGTCAAGTCGTGATTTGTCGAGTAATGTGTTGTCATGTCGTTTGAGTCATCGGGTGACAAGTTGAGTTGTGCGTAGTCACAACGTGTCGGTTATGTTGTCGGACGAGATTAGTATCGTGGGCGGCCGTCACCTCCGTGCGACCTGTGGATGTAAGTCTCCTCTTTTATGCGAAGTACCTGTGTATCTCGATTTTATCTTAGTGAGTTAATTGCGGTGGATGATTTTCTTTACACGGTATTGTGTAATATGATTGTGTTTTGTACTTGTGGCATATAGTATGTGTATAGAATGGGCACATTATTGTTTTATCTTTAAACCACCGGGTGGTGTGGTATGGTGTGGAAGTTGTAAACCTTGACGGATTTCGAAAGGTATCGGCGGCGAGTTTTAGATTGAAAACCGATTCCATTAACCGAGTTTTGTAGTTATGGCCTTGAACTTTTTGGCAAAATTCTTGTGACGGTACTTAGTATTTTGTAAATGGCTTTTGTGAGTTTTGAAATATTACCGTCATCGGCCCTTTTGGCGTTTTTGTAAATATTTTTATCTGGTGGGTTCGCGCAGGACCCACAACGCTATAATGTTCCGTAATTACGAGATTTTTGGGCATTCTAGCCCATTGAATTATCTTTGAAAATCTTGAGTATCCTAGAAATAAATTTCGAGACGTCGTTTAAAATGAATTGTTTTCTCATGGTACTTCCAAGGTGCCACGATATGTTTCGAATTCCTCTACCTCGAGGACCAAAATGTTTTGAGATATTTTTCAATGTTTTATAAACACTTTTACTTAGACCGAGGGTCGAATATTTCCGAAAGTTTTTCACGAAAAGAAAGTGTCCTCATTTTTATCGAATGCAAAATAGTTTTCCAAAGTCTCGATAACGATGTTTCACGATTGTACTTTTTTGAAGGGTGATACTCAAGATCAATCGGTGTTTCCAAAATTATTTTCAAAAGGAGGTTTTCGTTTTTTAAAAACTATCCATTCCCGTTTGAGGGCTGGGTATGTAGGTATGATGTTCACGTTGTCGTTATGATGTTTGCTCCAGTATGATCGAATTGGTGCCATGAACGTCGGCGTTGCCACGCATTTCTTTGTACTAGCCCTCCGTGAGAGGTGTGAACCGGTGTTTCTTGTTTATCGCCTCGTGGCGATTTGCGTGTTGTCGCACGAGTGTGAGATGTTGAAGCTTGGGTTTGTACGTTTGTGTACATGTGTGATTGTTTCATAATGTTTGTAATTATGTGCGATTATCGTTCGGGCCGTTGATGTCGCCGAACGATCTGCATCGTTATTGTAGTGTTTGTGTGTGTATTACTTTACGATGGTAATCGTTGTATATGATATGTATTATGATTCTTTATTATCTTTGAGTTGGCATCTCGGTATGTTGTTTTGCGGTGTTATGTTCCATTGTATCTAGCATCCGTATTTTCGATATGCCGAGCCGAGGCATTTGAACGTATTGTGTCGGGAGCATGTACGTGCCAATTGTCCTTCTCGTCGATGCGCTTTTCAAGTGAGGACCCGAGAGACACAGGATCCAGTTTTGTGAGTTGGGTTCCGAGTCTTTCGGGCGCGAACTTCAAGAAAGATATGAGGATCGGATCGGAGAGGCCCATGGGAGATATTTACATCGTTTGCTTTTTGTGTTGTCACCTTACTCCGGTTGTTGTGAGTTGCGGGAACGACATTTCTTTTATAAGAGGTCGAATGTAATGCCCGTATCGTTTTGACTTGCATTTCCTCTTTCTCAGTCTATCGACTCGTCGTGTTCGTTGATACTTTATGAACTTGTTCAGTATTTCGGTTTCATCGTTCGAGCGAACCGTGATCTTGTTGTGGGTCGATCTGGTTATCGATGTGACTTTTTGGGTTGATTCGATTCTTGTGAACCTTGTTCGGGAGTGACATCATCGGGTTCTAATAGTTCTTTTATTCGAAGTGGATCGGACTTGGAACTCTTGTGTTTCGACTCTGTCGACTCATTATGTTCGTTGACATTTCGAGCTTGTCCCCTTGCTTTTGTTGATCGAACGAGTGTGGTATTGTTTTGGAATAACTCGTTTGTCATTGTGACTTTGCAATCGCTATTCCCTTTCTGTGGATCTTATGGGAATGCATGTCTTGTAGTTCTCACGGATCATCACAGGAGTTGTGGTTTGAATTTTATTATCCTTCGTGTTTCGGACATGATTGTTCGATTTTTGTTGTCTCGATCGTTGTGGTTCGATCGTTTGTTTGTTCGGTTTTGTTCTCGTTCGTGATTGTTGAGCATTCGGGCTCCTTCCTAATTCCCTTAAGTTCGGGAAATTAGTCTCGTTTTCGATCTTCCATCCCTTGGGCGGTGGGATTCCGTATTTGTTCGGCGGTTGGCTCGCGTTTTGATTGATGTACCGTTGGGATGGTCAATCATATTGATTTTCGTTCGTTGTGTTTTGTGATTGTCGGATAATTGACTTGGCCATATTATCCGTTTGATAACGCTTGTCATTTGTTGCTTTTATTATATCCCTAACGGCGACGTTGTGTTGGTCGCCGTGGAGCGTGTTTTCACGCCGTATATTCCTTTGCGTTGTTTGTAACATTTCGCCGTTGGGCGTTAGTTACGCATTCTTGTGTATCTTGTTGTGTTTTGCACATGGAATATTTCTCCTCCTACTTGTTTTAAGTTTCGGACGAAACTTCTTTTAAGGAGGGTAGAATGTAATATCCGCAATTTTCGATTTTCGGTAAATTTCTTTTTTTTTTGGTCGTCTGTTTGGTGACTCTCTCATGACCGTTTCGTCATTCGGAGAATATTTAATTCGCACTTTTGTCATCCGAGTTCGTTTGGTCTTTGCTTTGTTGAGTTCCGTGCTTTTTAGCGACTTTTCGCGCTTGAGTTCGGTTCTTGCGAATCTCGTTCAAAGCTGCCGTTTGGGGTTTTCGTAAGTTCATTTAACGTTGTTATACGTGTTGTGAGCTTCGGTTTGATGATTCGTTGTCGTATGGTGATTTTCGGGCATTTGGGCCATTTTCGTAATTTCCCAAAGTTTGGGGTAATTACCTTCCGTTGTCGAATTTCGAGCCTTCGGGTGGTCGGAATCGTGTGTTCTACTAGCTCTTAGATTCGTCTTTGTGAGTACTTCGTAACCGTATCTTCGGTTCGTATTCAGGTTCGGGTTTCGGTGTCGTTTTGTTGAATTCAGGATTTCTAAACGACTTTTCTAAGTATGAGTTCGACTTTGTTGGATCACCATTAATTTTTGGTAACTCCAAAAATTCTGAATCTTTGCAATATTATAGAGCATCGAGTTAGCTTTCCTATGGTTCGAACGGTGAGTCAATCGGAGTCCGGACGAGAGAGTTATGGTCGTTTTAGCTCACCCGCTCGTTATTGGCCGATCATCGGCCGAACTCGGCCGTGTCGTCCGACACGGCCCGTGCCGTACTCGTCCGGATAAGCCGGAAGTCTCTGCCTCAGGACCCGACCGTGTCGTCTGGCACGGCCGAGCCGAACTCTTCCGGATAAGCCGGAAGCGACTGCCCAGAGGCCCGACCGTGTTCCAGGACACGGTCGAGTCATTGCCGAGCGCCGCGGACGGGTCACTATCGGAAGGCGCGACCGTGTCTAGCAGGACACGGTCGAGTCCCTGCCGGCCACTGCGCGCCACGACCGTGTCAGGCGGACACGGTCGAGTCTGTCAGCCTATTTAAGGCCCAGCAGTCGGGTTTTTCTTCATTTTTCTCACTCGTTTCTTCCTCTTCCGCGGCTGGAGATTTGATGATCATGGAGGGATGTTGTTAGGGGTTAAATCCATGAAGTTTTGAAGTTCATAACATCGATTAATCCTTCCATAACTTGCTCCGATCGACCGAATCAAGGCAAGTTTTCCTAAAATGTAGTTTTGGGGATTTTGTTCGATTTGTCCGTTTAATCCGTTTTAACTTAGGATTGTGATGGATTGATGATTATTTAGATGTATTATATCATTTTCCTTGTTATTCCATGGTTGGATCGTATCGATTCGTTATTTTGGTCGAGTTCTTGATCGACGCCTTGAAGGTGTCCGGTAAAATGTCATAGAGGGGTTTTCGGGCGTTCTACGATTATTCTTCCTCGTATGATCGATGATTTATTGATTATATGTTGTTAGGGTCGAATTCTTGTGAAGAACTCGAGTTGGAACCCTTTCGTTCGTTGTCTTCTTCGGGGTCCGAGCTTCCCGGTCGAACCGTGTTTTTCGGAGCGTTTGGTAGCGGTTATTAAGGCAAGTATCTTATTATACGACTTGTATCTTGTGAATAGTAATTACGTATGATATGTATAACGATTTTGCTTGCCTCCGTAAATATGTTCCGTTTGAGTTGGTTGTGTTTTCCGAAATTTGAAGGCTTTGTGATAATAGTGATATAATGGTATACGTGTTAGGCGTTGTGCCATTTGTGCAGGATTTCGATGTACATATGAGATGGTTGTACAAGTGTTTCTTCAATGAATTGTGTACCGAATGTGTGTTGTGTTGGTTAAGAGTCGTTGTGATGATCATGATGTTTGTGTTGTTTTGGTTTACTTGCTTGATTGTACATTCGGCGTAATGTGGAATGACTTGACATTTAATGATTATGAATTGTGTCGAGTCGATGTGTGTGTGATCCGGTAGGGTCGACGAGGCCTGGAGTTCGGTACATGATGTGTACGAACAAAGTGTGTGAACCAGTAGGGTCGACGAGGCCTCGGAGTCCGGTACATGACGTGTACGGACAAGGTGTGTGATCCGGTAAGGTCGACGAGACCTGGAGTTCGGTACATGATGTGTACGACGATGTCGTAGCCGGGTAGGGTCCGTTGAGGCCTCGGAGTTCGGTACATGATGTGTACGAGCGTGTGTGTGTAGCCGGGTAGGGTCCGTCGAGGCCTCGGAGTTCGGTACATGATGTGTACGAACAATGTGTGCGATCCGGGTAAGGTCCGTCGAGGCCTCGGAGTTCGGTACATGATGTGTACGAACAGTGATCGTGTAGCGATGATTGTTCGGGTAACATTTTAAATATGGATCTCGGACGCATAATGATATATTATTTAGTATGCTTTGAAGCGAGAATCGGGCTAAGGCCCTATTGTTTACGAAAAGGTTTTGTAAATTGGGACTCGAGGTCCAAAAGATTTTACGCTTTAAAAATCCCCGAGATGATGTGTTCCTTTTCAAATATCTCTTACTTGAGTTCGAAATTCTAAAACTTCTAGAATATTTTGATAATGGATTTCCGTATTAAATTCGTAGTTGCTATTTGCTTGTTACATTTCGTATGGTTTGATACTTGCACTAGTAAAACAATGGAGTTTTACTAACCCCGAGTATTCGGGGTGGATGTCTGCTGCGTCCGGTACATGCAGTTCAGGGAGCAATCCAGGATTGGCACAAGGGGATGACGAGTGCGATACTAATCAAGAGTTGAGAGTTGGTAGAGTTTAGTTGTATTATTAGAGTTGATTCGGTCTTAGTTGTATTGTATTTCGACCCCCTGTGTGGGTAATGTTTGTTAGTCGATCCTATTGATAGAGTTGTGTGACCTCATCGATCTGTGTGTTTATGTGTAAGTGACCTTGGCCAGTCAGTATTATTATATTGTTTGACCACAGACGGGCAAGCGTTTGGTTGTTTATGGACGTTTGCTTTGGTAGATCCTTGCGGAAAGGGTTTACGGCGTGTAATATTCCCATACGGTTTTGGGGTGTTACATTTATGGTATCGGAGCTTAGGTTGCGGAAACCTAGGTGTCGGGTCGAGTCAAGTCGTGATTTGTCGAGTAATGTGTTGTCATGTCGTTTGAGTCATCGGGTGACAAGTTGAGTTGTGCGTAGTCACAACGTGTCGGTTATGTTGTCGGACGAGATTAGTATCGTGGGCGGCCGTCACCTCCGTGCGACTGTGGATGTAAGTCTCCTCTTTTATGCGAAGTACTGTGTATCTCGATTTTATCTTAGTGAGTTAATTGCGGTGCATGATTTTCTTTACACGGTATTGTGTAATATAATTGTGTTTAGTACTTGTGGCATATAGTATGTGTATAGAATGGGCACATTATTGTTTTATCTTTAAACCACCGGGTGGTGTGGTATGGTGTGGAAGTTGTAAACCTTGACGGATTTCGAAAAGGTATCGGCGAGTTTTAGTTTGAAAACCGATTCCTTTAACCGAGTTTTGGCGTTATGGCCTTGAACGTTTTGGCAAAATTCTTGTGACGGTACTTAGTATTTTGTAAATGGCTTTTGTGAGTTTTGAAATATTACCGTCATCGGCCCTTTTGGCGTTTTTGTAAATATTTTTATCTGGTGGGTTCGTGGCAGGACCACAACGCTATAATGTTCCGTGTAATTACTCGAGATTTTTGGGCATTCTAGCCCATTGAATTATCTTTGAAAATCTTGAGTATCCTAGAAATAAATTTCGAGACGTACGTTTAAAATGAATTGTTTTCTCATGGTACTTCCAAGGTGCCACGATATGTTTCCGAATTCCTCTACCTCGAGGACCAAAATGTTTTGAGATATTTTTCAATGTTTTATAAACACTTTTACTTAGACCCGAGGGTCGAATATTTCCGAATGTTTTTCACGAAAAGAAAGTGTCCTCATTTTTATCGAATGCAAAATAGTTTTCCAAAGTCTCGATAACGATGTTTCACGATTGTACTTTTTTTTGAAGGGTGATACTCAAGATCAATCGGTGTTTCCAAAATTATTTTCAAAAGGAGGTTTTCGTTTTTTTTAAAAACTATCCATTCCCGTTTGAGGGCTGGGTATGTAGGTATGATGTTCACGTTGTCGTTATGATGTTTGCTCCCGAGTATGATCGAATTGGTGCCATGAACGTCGAGGCGTTGCCACGCATTTCTTTGTACTAGCCCTCTGTGAGAGGTGTGACCGGTGTTTCTTGTTTATCGCCTCGTGGCGATTTGCGTGTTGTCGCACGAGTGTGAGATGTTGAAGCTTGGGTTTGTACGTTTGTGTACATGTGTGATTGTTTCATAATGTTTGTAATTATGTGCTGATTATCGTTCGGGCCGTTGATGTCGCGAACGATCATCGTTATTGTAGTGTTTGTGTGTGTATTACTTTACGATGGTAATCGTTGTATATGATATGTATTATGATTCTTTATTATGCTGAGTTGGCATCTCCGGTATGTTGTTTTGCGGTGTTATGTTCCATTGTATCTAGCATCGTATTTTCGATATGCCGAGCCGAGGCATTTCGAACGTATTGTGTCGGGAGCATGTACGTGCCAATTGTCCTTCTCGTCGATGCGCTTTTCAAGTGAGGACCCGAGAGACACAGGATCCGGTTTTGTGAGTTGGGTTCCGAGTCTTTCGGGCGCGAACTTCAGTAAAGATATGAGGATCGGATCGGAGAGGCCCATGGGAGATATTTACGCCGTTTGCTTTTTGTGTTGTCACCTTACTCCGGTTGTTGTGAGTTGCGGGAACGACATTTCTTTTATAAGAGGTCGAATGTAATGCTGTATCGTTTTGACTTACGCATTTCCTCTTTCTCGTGTCTATCGACTCGTCGTGTTCGTTGATACTTTATGAACTTGTTACGTATTTCGGTTTCATCGTTCGAGCAGCTGTGATCTTGTTGTGGGTCGATCTGGTTATCGATGTGACTTTTTGGGTTGATTCGATTCTTGTGAACCTTGTTCGGGAGTGACATCATCGGGTTCTAATAGTTCTTTTATTCGAAGTGGATCGGACTTGGAACTCTTGTGTTTTCGACTCTGTCGACTCATTATGTTCGTTGACATTTGAGCTTGTCCTGCCCCTTGCTTTTGTTGATCGAGCAGTGTGGTATTGTTTTGGAATAACTCGTTTGTCGTGTGACTTTGCAATCGCTATTCCCTTTCTGTGGATCTTATGGGAATGCATGTCTTGTAGTTCTCACCGGATCATCACGGGAGTTGTGGTTTGAATTTTATTATCCTTCGTGTTTCGGACATGATTGTTCGATTTTTGTTGTCTCGATCGTTGTGGTTCGATCGTTTGTTTGTTCGGTTTTGTTCTCGTTTCGTGATTGTTGAGCATTCGGGCTCCTTCCTAATTCCCTTAAGTTCGGAAATTAGTCTCGTTTTCGATCTTCCATCCCTTGGGCGGTGGGGTTCCGTATTTGTTCAGCGGTTGGCTCGCGTTTTGATTGATGTACCGTTGGGATGGTCAATCATATTGATTTTCGTTCGTTGTGTTTTGTGATTGTCGGATAATTGACTTGGCCATATTATCCGTTTGATAACGCTTGTCATTTGTTGCTTTTATTATATCCCTAACGGCGACGTTGTGTTGGTCGCCGTGGAGCGTGTTTTCACGCCGTATATTCCTTTGCGTTGTTTGTAACATTTCGCCGTTGGGCGTTAGTTACGCATTCTTGTGTATCTTGTTGAGTTTTGCACAGCGGAATATTTCTCCTCCCTACTTGTTTTAAGTTTCGGGACGAAACTTCTTTTAAGGAGGGTAGAATGTAATATCCGCAATTTTCGATTTTCGGTAAATTTCTTTTTTTTGGTCGGAGTCTGTTTTGACGACTCTCTCATGACCGTTTCGTCATTCGGAGAATATTTAATTCTGCACTTTTGTCATCCGAGTTCGTTTCGGTGCTGCTTTGTTGAGTTCCGTGCTTTTTAGCGACTTTTCCGCGCTTGAGTTCGGTTCTTGCGAATCTCGTTCGAAACTGTCGTTTGGGGTTTTTCGTAAGTTCATTTAACGTTGTTATACGTGTTGTGAGCTTCGGTTTGATGATTCGTAGTCGTATGGTGATTTTCGGGCATTTGGGCCATTTTCGTAATTTCCCAAAGTTTGGGGTAATTACCTTCCGTTGTCGAATTTCGAGCCTTCGGGTGGTCGGAATCGTGTGTTCTACTAGCTCTTAGATTCGTCTTTGTGAGTACTTCGTAACCGTATCTTCAGTTCGTATTCAGGTTCGGGTTTCGGTGTCGTTTTGTTGAATTCAGGATTTCTAAACGACTTTTCTAAGTATGAGTTCGACTTTGTTGGATCACTATTAATTTTTGGTAACTCCAAAAATTCTGAATCTTTGCAATATTATATAGCATCGAGTTAGCTTTCCTATGGTTCGAACGGTGAGTCAATCGGAGTCCGGACGAGAGAGTTATGGTCGTTTTAGCTCACCCGCTCGTTATTGGCCGATCACTGCCGGCCGAACTCGGCCGTGTCGTCCGACACGGCCCGTGCCGTACTCGTCCGGATAAGCGGAAGTCTCGCCTCGGGACCCGACCGTGTCGTGCAGCACGGCCGAGCCGAACTCTTCCCGGATAAGCGAGCGGCCAGAGGCCCGACCGTGTTCGGGACACGGTCGGAGTCATTGCCGAGCGCCGCGGACGGGTCACTATCGGAAGGCGCGGCCGTGTCTAGCAGACACGGTCGAGTCCCTGCCGGCCATGCGCGCCACGACCGTGTCGGGCGGACACGGTCGAGTCTGTCGATCTATTTAAGGCCCAGATCGGGTTTTCTTCATTTTCTCACTCGTTTCTTCCTCTTCCGGTGGAGATTTGATGATCATGGAGGGATGTTGTTAGGGGTTAAATCCATGAAGTTTTGAAGTTCATAACATCGATTAATCCTTCCATAACTTGCTCCGATCGACCGAATCAAGGCAAGTTTTCCTAAAATGTAGTTTTGGGGATTTTGTTCGATTTGTCCGTTTAATCCGTTTTAACTTAGGATTGTGATGGATTGATGATTATTTAGATGTATTATATCATTTTCCTTGTTATTCCATGGTTGGATCGTATCGATTCGTTATTTTGGTCGAGTTCTTGATCGACGCCTTGAAGGTGTCCGGTAAAATGTCATAGAGGGGTTTTCGGGCGTTCTACGATTATTCTTCCTCGTATGATCGATGATTTATTGATTATATGTTGTTAGGGTCGAATTCTTGTAAAGAACTCGAGTCGGAACCCTTTCGTTCGTTGTCTTCTTCGGGGTCCGAGCTTCCCGGTCGAACCGTGTTTTTCGGAGCGTTTGGTAGCGGTTATTAAGGCAAGTATCTTATTATACGACTTGTATCTTGTGAATAGTAATTACGTATGATATGTATAACGATTTTGCTTGCCTCCGTAAATATGTTCCGTTTGAGTTGGTTGTGTTTTCCGAAATTTGAAGGCTTTGTGATAATAGTGATATAATGGTATACGTGTTAGGCGTTGTGCCATTTGTGCAGGATTTCGATGTACATATGAGATGGTTGTACAAGTGTTTCTTCAATGAATTGTGTACCGAATGTGTGTTGTGTTGGTTAAGAGTCGTTGTGATGATCATGATGTTTGTGTTGTTTTGGTTTACTTGCTTGATTGTACATTCGGCGTAATGTGGAATGACTTGACATTTAATGATTATGAATTGTGTCGAGTCGATGTGTGTGTGATCCAGGTAGGGTCTGACGAGGCCTCTGGAGTTCGGTACATGATGTGTACGAACAAAGTGTGTGAACCCGTATGGGTCGGACGAGGCCTGCGGAGTCCGGTACATGACGTGTACGGACAAGGTGTGTGATCGGTAAGGTCCGACGAGACCTGCGGAGTTCGGTACATGATGTGTACGAACGATGCGTAGCCGGGTTGGGTCCGTTGAGGCCTCAGGAGTTCGGTACATGATGTGTACGATCAGTGTGTGTTTTAGCCTGGTAGGGTCCGTCGAGGCCTCCGGAGTTCGGTACATGATGTGTACGAACAATGTGTGCAGTCCGGGTAAGGTCCGTCGAGGCCTCGGAGTTCGGTACATGATGTGTACGACGGTGATCGTGTAGCGATGATTGTTCGGGTAACATTTTAAATATGGATCTCGGACGCATAATGATATATTATTTAGTATGCTTTGAAACGAGAATCGGGCTAAGGCCCTATTATTTACGAAAAGGTTTTGTAAATTTGGAATCTAGTTTCAAAAGATTTTCTTCTTTAAAAATACCCGAGATGATGTGTTCCTTTTCAAATATCTCTTACTTGAGTTCGAAATTCTAAAACTTCTCGGGAACATTTTGATAATGGATTTCCGTATTAAATTCGTAGTTGCTATTTGCTTGTTACATTTCGTATGGTTTGATACTTGCACTAGTAAAACAGTGGAGTTTTACTAACCCCAGTATTCGGGGTGGATGTCCTGCTGCGTCCGGTACATGCGAGTTCGGGGAGCGATCCACAGATTGGCACAAGGGGATGACGAGCTGCGATACTAATCAAGAGTTGAGAGTTGGTAGAGTTTAGTTGTATTATTAGAGTTGATTCAGTCTTCCGTTGTATTGTATTTCGACCCCTGTGTGGGTAATGTTTGTTAGTCAGTCCTGTTGATAGAGTTGTGTGACCTCATCGGTCTGTGTGTTTATGTGTAAGTGACCTTGGCCAGTGCAGTATTATTATATTGTTTGACCCTGGACGGGCAAGCGTTTGGTTGTTTATGGACGTTTAGCCTGGTAGATCCTTGCGGAAAGGGTTTACGGCGTGTAATATTCCCATACGGTTTTGGGGGTGTTACACAGCAAAAGTCACCATGGCAGATAACACGGGAAATCACGAAGTGGAAAACCCTATTCAGCAAGCTCAACCGGCATTAGCACTCCGCGATTATGCTATTCCGCAAATCAATGCGAACTTTTTGGGAATTCGGCGTCCAACCATCCAGGCGAACAATTTCGAAATCAAGCCGGCTATTATTCAGATGGTGCAGGCAAGCTACTTTTGTTGATTGGCGAATGATGACCCCAACGAGCATATCGCGTGATTTCTCGAGATTTGTGACACCTTCAAGAACAACGGTGTCACCGATGATGCTATCCGTCTGCGGCTTTTCCCTTTTTCTTTGAGGGACAAAGCCAAATTTTGGTTAAATTCTTTACCGCCGGGCTCTATCATGACCTGGGCGGAATTAGCGCAAGCCTTCCTAGCAAAATTCTTCCCACCATCAAAGACGGCGAGATTGAGGAACGAAATCACTACCTTTGGGAAATTTGATATGGAGTCGCTTCACGAAGCTTGGGAGTGATACAAGGATTTATTACGGAGATGTCCACACCATGGCCTACCGGACTGGCTACAAATTCAGACTTTTTATAATGGATTGAGTGCTTCTACACGCACTCTTGTTGATGCAGCCGCTGGAGGCGCCTTAATGGGAAAAACGATGGCCGAAGCACACTCTCTATTGGAGGCGATGGCGGCGAATGCCTATTAGTGGCCTTCCGAACGAGTAATCCCAAAGCGAGTTATGGAAATCTTAAATAACGATCCGATCTCTACATTATCAGCTCAAGTCGCCGCCTTGACGCAGCAACTTCAAGCCTTTTCACATGCTCCTTCCCTGTTACCACTGAATCGTGCAATTGGTGTAACGGATCTCATCCTAGCACAGAGTGCCAAGTCGGAAACCATTTCGAGCAACCTTCGATGGAACAAGCTCAGTTCGTGGGGAACGGGAACCGGCAAAATAATCCGTACTCCAACACTTATAATCCGGGATGGCGTAATCATCCTAACTTCTCATGGAGAAACGGACAAAACTCGAACCAACCTCCGTTTGCTCAACACCAACAACAACCTCCTCCCGCTCCAAAAATCTCTCTAGAAGAAGCAATGGCGAAATTGGCAGCAAACACGAGTCAGTTCATGGCCCGTACGGAAGTGACCTTGCAAAACCATTCCGCTTCTATCCGCAACTTGGAAGTCCAATTGGGCCAAATTGCTAATGTATTAACAGCTCGCCCGGAGGGTACCTTGCCAAGTACGATTGAAACGAATCCCATAGAGAGTAGTAATGCCATCAGTTTGAGAAGCGGGAAAGAAGTGTGTGACCAGCCCGAGAGGAACGAGAAGAGAAGTGAGCACGAGGAGAAGAAAAACTAGGTGAATGAGGAATCACAAAATTCGAGACACTCGATACTGTTTCCTGACAATCCAAAGGCATATGTGCCACCCGTCCCGTTTCCACAGCGTTTGCAAAAGCAGAAATTGGACAAGCAATTTTCCAAGTTTCTTGACGTCTTCAAGAAACTGCATATAAATATTCCATTTGATGATGCCTTGGAACAAATGCCGAGCTATGTGAAGTTTATGAAGGAAATCTTATCAAATAAAAGAAAGCTCGAGGAATACAAGACAGTGGCACTAACTGAAGAGTGCAGCACGATTCTACAGAAAAAGCTTCTGCCAAAATTGAAGGATCCAGGAATCTTCAATATACCGTGCACCATAGGAAACCTCTCTTTTGATAGGGCGTTGTGCGATCTCGGCGCTAGCATTAATCTGATGCCCCTTTCTATATTTAAGAAGCTAGGCATTGGGGAAGCAAAGCCGATGACAATCTCGCTGCAATTAGCGGATCGATCTATCAAGTACCCGAGGGGGGTAATAGAAGACGTTTTAGTCAAGGTAGATAAGTTCATCTTTCCAGCTGATTTCATTGTGCTCGATATGGAGGAGGATCAAGACATCCCAATTATTTTGGGAAGACCATTCTTAGCTACCGGCCGAACTCTCATAGACGTGGAAAAAGGTAGACTCACTCTGCGGGTTCAAGATGAGCAAGTCACTTTCCAAGTGTTTAAATCCTTTCCGTGTCCAAGTAGTGTTGAGAAGAGTTCACAAATTCAAAGTGTAGATACCTTTGCGAAGGACGCACACCGGGAGAGTTGTCGGTCGAAGTGTTCAGAATCCGTTTTAGATGATCCGACGTCTGAGAAAAATGTAGAATGAGTCGCATAACTTAGGTTGGACATGTCGTCATCATCAACCGTTCATCCACCAATGAAAAAATCCTGATGCTGTCATAAGTTCGTTCGAGAAAAAGGAGAATAAGCCGGAAGTAAAACGGATGCCAAGTCATGTGCAAAATGGGTGTCTCGGATGTTTTTATTAAAATATTTTTGCAAAGAACATTGGGTGTCCAAAACAAAAATCGAATTGTTAAAGTCCAGTGATCAAAAATTTAAAACACAATTTAACGGTTCGATGGACGGGGCGGAGTTCAAATGGTCGTTGCGAAAAGCGAACTCATTTTCAAAAAGTATGGCTAAAGACTATAAACTTAGCGCTTCTCGAGAGGCAACCTGAGTATTAGTCGTAGATTTTTTTTTGTGTTTCAGTATTTTCTTGCATTTTTGGATCTTTATTTTTCGTCATTTTAGCTTAGATATGCTTATCTCTCACGCTCTTGATGTTTTCTGTTGAAAATTTTGTACAGAAATCACCCCAGGGAAGAATTCATGCCTGAGCCGCGGCACAAGGATAGCGAGCCGCGACACACACAAGTGAAGAAAAAAGGGCCAAACCAAACTGTACTCTGTGCCGCGGCACACCACGTCCCTGAGCCGCGGAACATATTCACTGAGCCGCGGCATGCCAAATGTCCAAGAAACTCCCAGGAGGCTGTACTCTGAGCCGCGGCACACTAACATGTTGAGCCACGACAGCCGCATTCTAAGCCGCGACACAAGGTGAAAGAAAAAACAACACCCGAGGGACTGTACTCTGGGCCGCGGCTCATTTAAGCTGTGCCGCGGCCCCCGTTCGGAAGTTCAAAGGCCCAGGTACCTTCTTATACACGATCGGCCGGCACACCAGGTAACATTTTTTCCTTCCTTTGCAGAAGCGATCGGCTGAAAACTTCTTCTCATCTTCTTCTTCCTCTTGCATACTACAATCCCACTCAGGTAATCCTCAATCCCTTAATCCTTATTCATACATGATTTGCGAAGTAAGGTATGGTTATGATTATATTGTTAGTTTTTCTTTTTCAAAGTCCTATCAAGAATTGAGTTGGGAATAGGAAGTTTTTGATTGATTATGGATATTATCTGTCGATTATGAATGAATTGTGTATGTTATATGTCGTTTGTCATGATGATCGAATTGAGGATGTTATTTTTGGGGATTAAATCAAGATATTACAATGTTTGTTCTTCATTGGAACTCATGCATTCAAGGTGTTTGATGAAATGCATGAATCAAAAATTTTTCTTTGTTAAGTCAATATTTTGAAACTATGTGCAACCGAAATTGTTTATAGATTTACAGCACACCCCAACCCTTATGTCAAGTTTAAAACGAAAGCTCCATTTCAATTTTCTCTCACGGCGGTGCTAGCTCGTTAAACTCTTTATGCACGTTTTGCATATCTTTAGTCAAACGTAGTCAAGTGGTGTTGTTTTCCTTACAGCTTAAGTAGTTTCCGTTGTTTATCTTTTCAGGAACTCGCCATGGCCAGAAATAGAAAGGTTAGCACAAGGGCTAGGACGCAATCGTCCCCCACACGAGGGGAAACTTCACATAGCCGAGCCGAGTTGGAGTCGCACCAATTCTTCGACCCAGAAATCCATAAAATATTCAATGAAAAGATTCGTCCTCGACCTTTGATTCCGGAGCGGGGATTCACTCCAGCCCCCCAGGACGGGGAGCTTCTAACGATGATCAATGAGATGGGGTGGGCCCGTTTCGCTGCACCTCCCGAGCCGGCGGTGATCTCCATCGTACAAGAATTTTATGCTAGCGCTCTGCTGAAGCATATCCGAGTAAGGCAGATGATACCGTAGTCGGATACTCGGACGCAGGTCGTCATCCGAGGCATTACCGTGGATTTCTCAGTGGCCGCCATCCAGAGATTATTCGAGCTGCCTGTGGTTGACGATACGGCGTATACGCGAGCTATGAGTGGCCTCACGAGGGAGGCCCTGCTCGAGACACTCAAACAGCCCGGCTCCGTCTGGGAGATGCGTACCTCGGGTTCCTCGTCCTTCTACTTTAAGAGCTCGCGCCTCAGTCGGCTCAGGCGAGCCTGGTTGTACTTCATCTGCGCACGTACTGATCCTGCCTAGCAGATCCGCACTGTTTTACTCTCTCGTGCCCGTACATTATATGCGATCACTTTCGGGGTCAGATTCGATGTGGCCCCTCTTATGGTCCGATCTATCTTCCAGTGTATTCGGGGAGGGGCCAAGACGGGGTTGAAGCACCCCTCTCTTATTTGCGCTCTTTGCTTCCAGTCAGGCATGACTTGATCGGATGACGAGCCGATGTTAGAACCCCAGGGTCTGATTGATCATCGCATCATTTCTCACTTCGACCAGTGGGGAGGAGCGCCAGCACACGCTCGGGGGCGAGGATTTATTCTTGAAGAGGCACACGAGCAGTCCCCTGAGCCTCTGCTTCTGACGCATGGGCAGGCGGAGTCCAGCCCGCCGCCCGATAGAGAGCACTTGCACGCAATGTTTGACGGCCTGAGAGAGGAGATGAGGAGAGAGAGAGAGAGAGAGTCACTTAGCTGCTTGGAGAGAGGAGATGCGGACGGAGAGAGATAGCATCCTCGCAGCCGTCCGAGATGAGATGAGAGAGTAGGCCCGCCGGGTCAACCGACGGGAGACGAGGCGCCTGGCAGCGAGAGACGCTTACCACCAGGAGCACCTTGCTGCATGGACGGCCCACATTATGCACCCAGACAGGCCTTTCATCCCACCAGTTCGGCCAGCCACGCCACCCTCCTCGCCGGACGACGCCGGCACCAGTTCATGAGCGGACACTAGGGGAGTACTTGACCTTGTCTCTTATTTCATATTACTATTTTTGTCCATTGAGGTCAATGTACGTCCTAAGTTTGGGGGGTTTACTTTTTGTTGATGTACTTATTCGTTTGCACTTTTCATTATTTTTCATTATTGTTGACGTTAGCCTTGCTTGTCGTAATATCATTTGCATTCGTGATTTTTTCGTGCTTCTTTTTGTGTAAAACTGATGTTACGATACTGATTTCTCTCTGAAGAAATGGTTGAGTTTTAGTCGAGTTGTAGTCAGTGATATCTGTTTCTGTTGAGTATTCATTTAGGTCCGAAATTTTTTCATTTTTGTAGAAATCTTAGCAGATAAGAAAGGAGACATACATGTTTTCAAATCGCCGCCTATACGTTTGGTTATACTTTTCGGTTAGATAGTCATCCAGTAACATAAGTCGTGTGGGCACTTAAATTGAGTTTAGAATCGGACATGTAATACCAGTCATTTTTATAATGCAATATTATTAATTATAATAATATTATAATGCATTTCATGTTATTTAATTCCATTTAGGGAATCATGAACATTTATTTCGACATATCACAAGTCCTAGCCCGAATCATTTTTGTCAGTTATATTCTAGTAGTCATTTACTGGTGATAATATTAATAATGCATTTATTTCATTTAATCTCATTTCATTACCGAGTGAGTAATTGTTGTATAATTACTTTCACCGCACGTACAAGTCAACTTCATGTAATATCATTTAATAAGATCAGATATTTTCATGATATATCTTATGTTCTAAACCCGAGTCAATTTCTCAAGTTAATTTCAGAACATTTAATATTAGTCATTTTTTTTTGTTAATATGATAATTAAAGGTATTATTATTATTATTAATAATAATAATATTTAGGGTATTAATATTTTTACCAGTATCATTTCTATAACATCATTTATATTACTATCGATATTACTATTAGTATCGATGTTATTAATACTACTGTTATTATTAATTTTATAATTATTGTTATTATTATTATTATTATTATTATTATTATTATTATTATTATTATTATTATTATCAATGGCCCAAACACATGCTGACCCAGAAAAATATTAAAGCCCAAAATTATACCTTAACCCTAATTCGATACAGTATAAATACAATGTATCTCAGATAATAAAAAAATACGAATACAACTTTCTTGTTCATCGTCCCCAACCCTAACTTTCCCAAATTGTCGTTCGGCATCCGGGATAAAAAAATAGAGAAAAATACAATACAAGTCGAGCAATGCAAGGTTCATCGTGTTTCTTATTCGAAGAGTTCTTAGAGTCCAATCTTGAATGCAGGAGTTCAACCCCTTCTAACATCGGACTTTTCTTTGAAAAGGTAAAATCGTAAAAAAAAACTCAGACTTCTCCATATTTTGTGTTTTATCATCCTTTTTGTCGGTTCAGAATTCATCTGCAAACCACACCAATTTTACATCAAATATACACTACCCAATTAACAATCAAAAACCCAATAATTTATCTGAACAAAAAAAGTAAATTCAAAGCTTAATGAGAGCGGCAGAATCCGTAAATTTCACAAATCCAAAATCAATTTCGAACCAAACTTCAAACCCGATTCCATAATCAACAACACCAAAATCGAACATCACCGTTTCAAATCCGATAACCCGGTCTCCCAAACGAGAATTCATCAAGTTTGACATACCTTTTCAACCCACAAATAGAACCCATTTTTGGCGACCCAAATCCACCAAATTCGAAATTGAATCGGAAAACTCCAGATAATCAAACCCTTACCTGCTCCTTCAGCCATCATCGCGAACTGCGGACATAGCCGCATCAGAACTGATTTTCCATGTCGAACCGGAACCCCCATGTCCGAACCTCGGGAAGGACCGAGCGAAAGCCGCGCGATGCGGCGCTGCTGCCTTGCGTTAAATGCGCGCGGGCCTTGTGATTGGTGTGCGTGTGTTCTATTCGATGTGTGTGTGTGTGTGTTTCGCATAGTCGGCCGAGAAGAAAATTTTATTGAGAGAGCTAGAACCGATCGGAGGTAAGAAGAAGGAAGTCAGTCGAATTTTCTTTAGAGAGAGAATTTTGGAGAGAGAGGAATGGGGAAGAAGAAGTGAGTTTTGTTTTGTCGGTGACCGTGAGAAAATAAGGGTTTTATATCCACCTTTTTTAGGGTTGTGCAATTTTAACCCGATTTCTAGACTCTTAGATTTAGTCCCCTCTTTTTCCAAGTGACTTTCAATTCATTTAACAGTTTAGATTAATTCAATTTTAACCCAGTCAGCTTCTCAATTCTTACAATCTAACCCCAATCAACTTTAAAACTTAAATTCAATCTTAATTTTGACCGATATATTAAAATATTGACTTTCAATTAATATTAATAATTAATCTGAAATTATGCATAAACATTTTAATTTCAGTCATTAATAATGTTAATTCTTCGGTTAATATTAATAAGCAATTAAAATTTATCTTCAGTTATTATTTAGTGATGCGTATCTTTTCATTTATTATATAGCTAGTAAATTGTAAGTTTATAATTATTATTATTATCATATGTAGACTTTATCTAGGATTTACGGGCTTAGGACTGTGAGTCGAGCACATTCATTTCAGTCAGACAACATCATTTATTCAGGTGGGAATTTTCACTATCACTTTAATTGCTTTGATTAGACTGCATATGTGATATTCATTTCATGTTTATAAATTATGATACACGTTGTAAATCAGGCTCACCTGTATTCGTGTAAGAGGTTATCATGTTGTGTGGGGACACCTGCTCAACCCAATATTCACATATGTGGTATTGCGTGTATGTATCATGTTGTGTGGGGACACCTGCTCAACCCAATATTGACATATGTGGTATTGCGTGTATGTTTCATGTTGTGTGGGGACACCTGCTCAACCCAGTATTCACATACGTGCTTGATTCATGTATATGTGGTATTGCGTGTATGTTTCATGTTGTTGCGGGGGCACCTGCGCAACCTCAATATTCGTGTTATGCGTGCTCGATTCATGCTGTACGTAATATTGTGAGTATGCATTCATGTTGATAAAGATATGATATTGTTTATTCATGTTATGTTTTCCATGAGATTGTATATTACTGTGATCAGTGAGATTTCCACGAGCTGAAGGAAGCTCATCCCCACCTTTATTGATCCCGCAGGTTGAATCGAGCCGGATGGACGAAGGAGCGAGCCGAGGGAGCATATGAAAAGAAATTATTAAATGTTGTTTTTCTTTATGTCAACTATTTTGAAACTTTGGGGGAAACTTTGACTAGAAATATTAAATTATGATTTATTTTCTTCCGCCGCAAATTTTACTTCGTATATATGATGAAATGTTACCTTATCTAAAGGTATTTATTTTCACGACATTGTAGCGACTCGACTTTGTAGGCGAGAATTTTTATATTCTCAAGAAAATTATTTTCCTCAAATTCCACCTTTTATTTATTTTTCCCCAATATTTACCCTAGAAATTCGGGGCGTTACATAGTGGTATCAGAGAGGGTTTTACTTTTCTGTAGACTCGCTAAAATGTAAAAGTATCATATGCTCTCAGCTTCGCCACTTCGTCACTCCGTCTGAGGTACCGAATTTTAGTCATTAATCATGCATATGTCATTTCATTTTACTTATATAATTATTTACGTATGTACGAACTGTTAGAATGGCCAAACCTAGAATGACTCCACGTAAGAAGATCCCAGCTACTTTTGACTCGCGTCTTCTAGCGCGTAAGGACTGGTGGGACGACCCTAGTCTACCAGAAAATGCACCACACTACATCATTAATAGACTGAGTAAGTGGCTAAAATCTGGGAAACAAGGTTCCGTCACTCGCCAGCTAGAGCACTTGATGGAGAATTATCCGAAGACTGGAGTTGCTGCATCTCCCGGCTTTGGAAAGAGGCCATCAAGAGATCGCTTGAAGAGCGAGAGGCTGTAGACGATTTCCAATTCGTCGCTGGACGCCTATTAGATTTATATGCTCGAGAGGAGATTCCAACTGCAAATTGGGATGCCGACTCCACGGACGAGGAAGACTCGGAGGAGGATCCCGAAGAAAATCCAGAAGAAGAACAAGAGGAGGATCCCAAACAAGATCCCGAGGAAGATACAGAAGAAGAACCAGAGGAGGATCCAGAAGAAGATCCAGAAGAAGATCCGAAAGAAATTCGTGATGAAAGCTCAAGGGTGGATCTCGCCGAGAATATGAAGGACGTGTTGATGGTAGACATCGAGTCTGAAGCTGAAGTCATTTCGTGGATTGAGCCACGACCCCCTATTCCCATTGTAGAGATTATTAGTAGTGATGATGGGGAGTAGTGCGTGTAGACTTGATAACTATCAACGTGAAGATAGAGATTAACGAACGTAGCTTCTTAGCCAACTTGCACATAGTGGAACTTAGCGATTTTGATGTCATTTTGGGTATGGATTGGTTGGACAAGCATAGAGCTATATTCGAATGCTCCGAAAGGAGAGTAACATTATGCCCGTTTGTTGATGTTAAGACAGTATTCGAGAGGGTTAGACACAGCAGTACCCCGAGGGTGATTTCAGCCATGAAAGCTGTGAAGATGCTGAAGAAGAGTCATTGCCAAGGATTCTTGGTTAATGTGGCGGGAAAAACGACTTCGGAGAAGACGGTAGCTGATGTACCTATCGTCAAGGAGTATCCATACGTCTTTCCCGAAGACTTACCCGGAGTCCCGCCGAATCGTTAAGTTGAATTTTCGATTGAATTAGTGCCAGGAGCGGCACCAATATCGAAGGCTCCCTATAGGATAGCGCCTAAGGAATTGCAAGAGCTGAAGGTACAACTCCAGGAACTGCTCGACTCTGGTTTCATCCGACTGAGTGTTTCGCCATGCGGTGCGCCAGTGCTCTTCGTGAAGAAAAAGGACGGAAGTTTGATGATGTGCATTGACTATCGTGAACTTAATCGACTCACGATAAAGAATAAATATCCACTTCCTAGAATAGAGGTCCTATTCGATCAACTTGGAGGATCGGGAGTATTTTCAAAGATAGATTTGAGATTCGGATATCACCAGCTGAGGATTAAGGGTGATGATATTCCGAAGAGCACATTTCGAACTCGTTATGGACACTATGAATTTATAGTGATGCCATTTGATTTGACTAATGCGCCAGCGGTATTCATGCACCTCATGAACCGTGTATTTCAACCTTATTTGGATAAGTTTGTCATTGTGTTCATATATGACATACTTGTATATTCAAAGAGCAAGGTTGAACATGAGCAGCATCTTAGAACGGTTATTGGGAATACTGCGCAAGGAGAAGTTGTATGCAAAATTCAACAAGTGCGAATTTTGGCTTAACCGAGTTGCATTTTTGGGTCATGTGATCACTTCTAAAGAAATTGAGGTTGACCCGACTAAAGTTTAGGCATTCAATGATTGGAAAGTACCGAGTAATGCGAATGAAGTTCGAAGCTTCTTGGGATTAGCCGGTTATTATCGGAGATTTATCGAGGGATTTTCGAAGATTACTGCACCTATGACTAGATTGACTCGAAAGGGAGAAACTTTCTTATGGAATGAGAAATGCGAAAGGAGTTTCCAAGAACTTAAGCTAAGATTAACTGCTGCACCAGTGTTGACGATTCCCGATCCGACGAAAGAATTTGTCATCTACAGTGATGCATCCAAACAAGGTTTGGGATGTGTATTAATGCAAGAGGGCAAAGTAGTTGCCTATGCTTCGAGACAGTTGAAACCGCATGAGCTGAACTACCCTACTCATGATTTGGAATTAGCAGCGGTAGTTCATGCCCTGAAGATTTGGAGACATTACCTTTACGGAGGTAAGTGTGAAATTTATACAGACCACAAAAGTCTGAAATATATTTTCACACAGAAGGAATTGAATATGAGGCAGCGCAGATGGCTTGAGTTGGTCAAAGACTACGATTGTACAATTCATTACCACCCCGGTAAGGCAAACGTAGTTGCTGATGCACTAAGCCGTAAGGCAAGAGGAGATCTGACTTGTTTGTTGACCAAGGAGGAACACTTGGTCAAGGAATTTGCAAGGATGAACCTTGAGGTGGCTACACCATCGAGACCAGCTGAGTCATTATTGGCTTGTTTGGTGGTACACCCAACCTTGAGGGAACAAATCAAAGAAGGTCAAGGACAGGACGACTTCTTGGTCAAGATGAAAGAACGTACTCTTTCAGGTGAGGATAAAGGTTTTAGCGTGTCCGATGATGGCACGATGTATTATGAAGGGAGGATTTGTGTGCCCAATGTTGTTAAGTTGAGAGAAGCTATACTGAAGGAGGCACATAGTACTCCATATACGGCACACCCTGGGAGTACAAAGATGTACCAAGATCTTAAGGAGACATTTTGGTGGGAAGGTTTGAAAAGAGATGTGGCAGACTTTGTCAGAAAGTGTATAGTTTGTCAGCAAGTGAAGGCAGAACACCAACGCCCCTTTGGATTACTTAAGTCAATTCATATCCCAGAATGGAAATGGGAACATATTACGATGGACTTTGTGGTAGCTTTGCCTCGAACGGAAAGAGGAAACCACGCTATTCGGGCTGTTGTCGACCGACTCACAAAGTCAGCTCATTTTATCCCAGTTAAGATGAACTTTCGAATGGATCAGTATGCTCAACTTTATATCAGGGAGATTATTAAGTTGCATGGAGTACCAATATCTATAGTATCCGACAGGGATACTCGTTTCACATCGCGTTTTTGGGAGAGTTTGCAAGAAGCCTTGGGAACGCAGTTGAATTTTAGTATGGCCTATCATACTCATACTGATGGTCAGTCCGAGAGGACCATGCAGATCCTTGAGGATATGTTGCGAGCATGTGTGCTAGATATGGGAAATAATTGGGAACGACTGTTGCCTTTGGTAGAATTTGCTTACAACAATAGTTACCAGTCGACGATCGGTATGGCACCGTATGAAGCCCTATATGGTAGGAAGTGTCGATCACCACTGTATTGGGATGAGGTAGGTGAAAGGAGGATTTTGGGTCCCGATATGATCGAACAGACAGTTGGCATGATGGATAAGATTTGTGAGAGGATCAAGATAGCACAAGATCGTCAGAAGTCTTACGCCGACAAACGTAGGAAAGATCTCGAATTCTGTGTTGGCGACAAAGTATTCCTGAAGGTATCCCCTACCAAGGGAATTGTTCGTTTTGGTCCAAGGAGCAAGTTGAGACCGAGATACATTGGACCGTTCGTAATTCTCGAGCGGATTGGAGAGTTAGCTTACCGTTTGGCTTTACCCCCAGAACTTTCGGTTGTGCACAACGTCTTCCACGTATCATTGTTAAGAAAGTATGTGCACGATCCCAGCCATGTCATCAACTATACCGCCGTGGAGTTGAACAAAGACCTTACCTATGAAGAACAACCAGAACTAATTCTCAATCGATCAGTCCGACAATTGAAGAATAAAGAGAAGGTGTTTGTCAAGATTCAATGGCGTAACCACAGCAAGGATGAAGCCACTTGGGAGCGCGAAGAGGAACTTCAAGCTCGTTATCCGAGTTTCTTCAATCGAGGTATACCATTTATTTTCGAGGACGAAAATTTTTCTAAGAGGGGTAGGATGTAATACCCGTCATTTTTATAATGCAATATTATTAATTATAATAATATTATAATGCATTTCATGTTATTTAATTCCATTTAGGGAATCATGAACATTTATTTCGACATATCACAAGTCCTAGCCCGAATCATTTTTTTCAGTTATATCCTAGTAGTCATTTACTGGTGATAATATTAATAATGCATTTATTTCATTTAATCTCATTTCATTACCGAGTGAGTAATTGTTGTATAATTACTTTCACCGCACGTACAAGTCAACTTCATGTAATATCATTTAATAAGATCAAATATTTTCATGATATATCTTATGTTCTAAACCCGAGTCAATTTCTCAAGTTAATATCAAAACATTTAATATTAGTCATTTTTTTTTGTTAATATGATAATTAAAGGTATTATTATTACTATTAATAATAATAATATTTAGGGTATTAATATTTTTACCAGTATCATTTCTATAACATCATTTATATTACTATCGATGTTACTATTAGTATCGATGTTATTAATACTACTGTTATTATTAATTTTATCATTATTGTTATTATTATTATTATTATTATTATTATTATTATTATTATTATTATTATTATTATCAATGGCCCAAACACATGCTGACCTAGAATAATATTAAAGCCCAAAATTATACCTTAACCCTAATTCGATACAGTATAAATACACTGTATCTACAGTACAATAAAAAAAATATACAGAATACAACTTTCTTGTTCAGTCGTCCCCAACCCTAACTTTCCCAGCCGTCGTTCAGCATCCAGCATAAAAAAAAACAGAGAAAAATACAATACAAGTCAGAACAACAAGGTTCATCGTGTTTCTTATTCGAAGAGTTCTTCCGCGAGTCCAATCTTGAATCTGGGAGTTCAACCCCTTCGGAACATCAGACTTTTCTTTGAAAAGGTAAAATCGTAAAAAAAACTCAGACTTCTCCATATTTTGTGTTTTATCATCCTTTTTGTCGGTTCAGAATTCATCTGCAAACCACACCAATTTTACATCAAATATACACTACCCAATTAACAATCAAAAACCCAATAATTTATCTGAACAAAAAAAAGTAAATTCAAAGCTTAATGAGAACAACAGAATCCAGAAATTTCACAAATCCGAAAATCAATTTCGGGAACCAAACTTCAAACCCATATTCCATAATCAACAACACCAAAATCGAACATCACCGTTTCAAATCCGATAACCCAGTCTCCCCAAACCAGAATTCATCAAGTTTGACATACCTTTTCAACCCAAAAATAGAACCCATTTTTCGGCCGACCCAAATCCACCAAATTCAGAAATTGAATCAGAAAAACTCCAGATAATCAAACCCTTACGTGCTCCTTCAGCCATCGTCGCCGAACCTGCGGACATAGCCGCATCAGGAACTGATTTTACATGTCAGAACCGGAACCCCCCATGTCTGAACCTCCGGGAAGGACCGAGCCAGAACCGCCGCTGCGCTGGCCGCGCTTGCGTTCGTACGCCGCGGGCCTTGTGATTGGTGTGCGTGTGTTCTATTCGATGTGTGTGTGTGTGTTTCTGCATAGCTGCGGCCGAGAAGAAAATTTTATTGAGAGAGCTAGAACCGATCGGAGGTAAGAAGAAGGAACTCCAGTCGACTTTTCTTTAGAGAGAGAGAATTTTGGAGAGAGAGGAACGGGGAAGAAGAAATGAGTTTTGTTTTGTCGGCTGACCCGTGAGAAAATAAGGGTTTTATATCCAGCCTTTTTTTAGGGTTGTGCAATTTTAACCCCAGATTTCTAGACTCTTCAATTTAGTCCCCTCTTTTTCCAGTGACTTTCAATTCATTTAAACAGTTTAGATTAATTCAATTTTAACCCAGTCAGCTTCTCAATTCTTACAATCTGACCCCAATCAACTTTAAAACTTAAATTCAATCTTAATTTTGACCGATACATTAAACTATTGACTTTCAATTAATATTAATAATTAATCTGAAATTATGCATAAACATTTTAATTTCAGTCATTAATAATGTTAATTCTTCGGTTAATATTAATAAGCAATTAAAATTTATCTTCAGTTATTATTTAGTGATGCGTATCTTTTCATTTATTATATAGCTAGTAAATTGTAAGTTTATAATTATTATTATTATCATATGTAGACTTTATCGAGGATTTACGGGCTTAGGACTGTGAGTCGAGCACATTCATTTCAGTCAGACATCATCATTTATTCAGGTGGGAATTTTCACTATCACTTTAATTGCTTTGATTGGACTGCATATGTGATATTCATTTCATGTTTATAAATTATAATACACGTTGTAAATCAGGCTCACCTGTATTCGTGTAAGAGGTTATCATGTTGTGTGGGGACACCTGCTCAACCCAATATTCACATATGTGGTATTGCGTGTATGTATCATGTTGTGTGGGGACACCTGCTCAACCCAATATTGACATATGTGGTATTGCGTGTATGTTTCATGTTGTGTGGGGACACCTGCTCAACCCAGTATTCACATACGTGCTTGATTCATGTATATGTGGTATTGCGTGTATATTTCATATTGTTGCGGGGGCACCTGCGCAACCTCAATATTCGTGTTATGCGTGCTCGATTCATGTTGTACGTAATATTGTGAGTATGCATTCATGTTGAGGAAAGATATGATATTGTTTATTCATGTTATGTTTTCCATGAGATTGTATATTACTGTGATCAGTGAGATTTCCACGAGCTGAAGGAAGCTCACCACCACCTTTATTGATCCCGCAGGTTGAATCGAGCCGGATGGACGAAGGAGCGAGCCGAGGGAGCATATGAAAAGAAATTATTAAATGTTGTTTTTCTTTATGTCAACTATTTTGAAACTTTGGGGAAACTTTGACTAGAAATATTAAATTATGATTTATTTTCTTCCGCCGCAAATTTTACTTCGTATATATGATGAAATGTTACCTTATCTAAAGGTATTTATTTTCACGACATTGTAGCGACTCGACTTTGTAGGCGAGAATTTTTATATTCTCAAGAAAATTATTTTCCTCAAATTCTACCTTTTATTTATTTTTCCCCAATATTTACCCTAGAAAGTCGGGGCGTTACAGGACAGTTTTTCCCAAAAAAAAAAGTCCAGATATTATTTGTTCTATGATGGGAAGTCTAGTAACCGGAGGTATTCACGTGACCCGTTGTTTACTCTCGCGTAAAACGATAACCCTGATTAGACTAGTGGTTTAGAGATTTCGCATGTGCCGATGATGGGGAGCCTAGTAACCGGGGGTATTCGCGTGACCCGTTGTTTACTCTCGCGTAAAACAGCGACCTTGAATCGGACATGCGGGAATAGCTATTCGAGTTGTTTCTCCGCTGTGGAAGGGAACTTAGTAACGAGAAGCATCCATGTGCCCCATGAGTGTCTTTTACGTCAAACGGTTCCCCAAGACATGAGAATGGAATTCCACCCTAGGATTATCCCGATGAAACATCCCGAGATCCGAACCTAGTGGTTAACTCGAATCATCTTATTGATCATATATAAGGAAATACTGTCTGAGGGTTATTTTTGATGATGAAACTCTTGAAATTTTTTCCACTAGACTGTGGGACTGGGCGAGTTGACTCGTTTATTTTAACCGTTCATATTGGCGGTCGGTTAAATTCACGCTTATTAATCTTTGAGCTTGATTTTCTTCATGAACGATTGATTAGGACTGAAATTGGTTACTTTGTGGAATCACTGTCCTGGACGTGACTCACTATTAGGATACTTGTATTATTCTTTGAGATTTTCAGGATAGTTTTGATTTGGTTGAGCACTATGAATTTGCACGATTTTGATTTGACTCAAGTTTGGGGGTATTTGTTAGGCGTATTTTTATACGCTTATTTATCATTATTTAGTATTCCTTTTGTGTCTAAACCTGCATAAATGAGCCTTTAATGCACTATTCTTTTATGTTTGGTAGGAAATTGGAGTCCGGAAGCTCAAACGATGAAATGGGCGAAAACGGCAAATTTTAGCCTGGGGCCGCGGCACAAAACAAGTGAGCCGCGGCACACGAAGACAACCAGCAAGCCCCGAGTGGACTGTACCGGGGGCCGCGGCACAAGTATGCTGAGCCGCGGCCCAGGAGGAAAATGTAGCGCCCAGGTGTAGGGGCTGAAGGCTAGGGGCCGCGGCACAGATTAAGTGAGCCGCGGCCCACGGGGCGGTTTTGGTGTGTTCTGCGCGGTTTTGGGCCGTTTTGGAGTCTGTTCTCGACCTAATCACATGGACGCATTTTGGAGGCTGAGTAGAATTATAAATAAGCATTGAAGGTCATAATTGAGGAGAGGATCATCGGAGGATCGATCATCATCAGAGAGGAGAAGCAGAAACCACCAAGAGCAGAGAGCGGAAGCTAGAGAACGGAGGAATCCGAGCTCTTCATCTGCGTTTGATCTTTATGCTTTCTTTATTTATTTCTGTATTTTTATTCTTTAGCATGTCAGGCTAAAACCCTGTTCTAGGATTTGGATGAAACCGAAGTTTTGACGAATTTACTTTTGATTATTAATATAATTCCCTTTTCTATTGAGTTCTCCCAATTGTTTTTAATGCTTTCACTTGTGTGGCCTATAATTGAATTGTTTTAATTACTCAACTCGAATCAGGAGAGGAGAGTTGGTGAGGATATATTGGTGAGAACCGTTTTATCTTATGAGATAAGAATATACTCATAGGAACTACGTGGCTTTCTGAAGATTCTGTGCTTTTTGCCTATTGTCGAATTAATCCACCTAGGGATAGAGTGTGTTATTCACCTTTAGAAAAATCTATTGACCTCGGGAGAGGCGGTAGAGTATTTTAGCAACCTTCGCCTTCAATAAATTGGGAAATCATTAAATTCATATAATCAAGAGTGAATTCGGATAAACCGAGGTGGATTCACAATCCTAGATTGATTCCATATTTGATCTTCTTCCCTTGCATAATCGATTTTTCTATTCTTTGCTTTTATTAATTTTCCTTAATTATTACTTGCAACTCAACCTTCGACAGTTCAAATAAAATATGAATATATATAAATTGGTAATTAGTAATTCAGTCCTCGTGGGATCGATATCTTACTCATCATTTTATTACTTGTCTACGATAACATGCACTTGCGTTAAATGAAATTCGCAACACCTTTCAATCGGGCCTTCTCTTTTGCCAGGTAGAAATTCGTAATCCGCTCTCGGCAAAATTGATTCTCTCATTGAATCAAGAATTCAATATTCTGGGTGTTCGTGACTTCCATAACAAAAAGTTCTTCCTCCTTCCACTCTTCTGAGTTGTACAGGTCGTCGTACGGGGCGACCCTGTATCTTTTCCAAGTTACAAAACGCTCGTAGGCTTGTTTAATTTGCATCTGGATAAGAGTTTCATTGATAAGCACTGATGGGGAGGGACTCCTTACAGTAGTTGGGTCTACTATATGGATGGGATCTGCAACAGGTGTGGGAGCCTATATTGGAGAGGGATCCCTAACAGGGGATGGTGCCCTTATGGGAGATGGATCCCTAACAGGGGATGACACCCTGATAGGAGAGGGATCCTGTATGGGTGTGGGTTCCCTTACAGGAGAGGTGATCTTTGGCTCCATGGGGGCATCCGAGTCGCCAGAGCCCTCTATTTTGGCAAATAGTTGTTCGTCCATCATAGTCGCCAATGGCTCGGGATCTGCAGTTTGTGCATCAACTATTTCTTCCAAAGGGGTTGCGCCCTTTGGAATTTGAACATCGGGTTGAACCGTCGGGACATCTACAGTAATCGCTGTAGCCTTAGCCTTAGAAACTTTCTTGAGCTTCTTTTTCACCTTCTCTCCAGCATGTGGTGACTTGCTGTCAGAGAAGCTTCTCTTTCTCTTTTTCTTCTCTTCACGCACAGCCTTGATAGTAACATCCCTGGGGTCATCCGAAATAGGCATAGTCCTGGGATGAGGCCTGCTAGAGAATAGTCTGTCTCTGTTAAATACACTGGGCTTGCTCCCACCCATAAATTTTCTAGGGCCAATCTTTTTGGCACTCGAGACTTCAGAAGGATTTCTTCTACGTTACTGGCTTGGCGGCCTCTTCCTGTATCCTTTCCAAAATAATTTGGCACCAGTTCACCCTTTCATCGGACATGATGGCTACCATCATCCGAAAGCGAAGGTTCGTGCACATTTCAAATGCTACAGTCCGGTTCTCAATAAACCGGCAGCAAAAATCATGGAGATAAATGTACGGTAGGCAAAAATTCTTCTTATGGCATGATGGGTGGACATTCTTATCCGAACCGTCACCTATGAACAGCCCCAGTAGGCCGTTAACAGTTCTTACAACCCGAATGATTCGAGTTCCTCCATTTTCAGGCCATCGGACGGAAGCCTGAATAAGTTTTCCAGAAGCTACTGGTTCATAGAGATTTCAATTCCGTGAACGGTAGCAGTGATGTCTGAAACATCTCCTCCTCTTTTTAGGGAAAAGAACTTGATAGAGGTGTCAAGATAGAATTCTTCAACAATGCGCTCGTCGTAGAGCTCAGTGTGCTAACTTCCAGTGCAGTTCAAGCCTTGTTGCTTGATTATGAAAATGACCCATTCCATTCCATCAGTGCTGTAATACCGGGTTGTAATTCATTCATTATCATTCAGTAATTATCAATCAGTAATGGTCACTAAGTAATTTTCACTCGTTAATAATCGCTCATCATTCATGATTCATTCATTTGTATTCATCGTTGGCATTTTGTAACCGTGTATCAGTTACCGATCGTCATTCATCTCCGATTGAGAGTCGAGACGAGAGTATTATCATAATCATCGTGGATATAGTCTTGTGTTGGAAGTATCATCTATCACGTGTTATTGGACTTAGTTACAATCATACAAGTATTGTACGTCGGATCATTCACCGTTTGTATCGAGTAGACGGAGTTGTCAGATTTTTGTCACTTCCAGCAGCGAGTTACATCCGTAACTAGTCAGGCATTACGGCCATAACATGCATTCGTTGGCTCAGGGTGGTTTTGGACGAAGGTGAGTTACGGCCGTAAGGATTTTCGGATACGGCTGTAACATGCGTTCGTTGTTTTCAGGTCAGTTTAGATGAATAGTACTTACGGCCATAAGGGTTGCGGCATACGGCCGTAACCTGAGGCTGGTACGGCCGTAAGGCTTGTCCGGTTACGGCTGTACGATGCAGGCAGGGTGCCCAAGCAGTTTCGACGAAGGCTTCATATGCCCGTAAGTTTGGCCGGGTACGGCCGTATCGGTCGAGTTACGCCCATAAGGCATGTGCGGATACGGCCGTATGACTGTCGGCAGGTGTTTGGACGAGGGCGAGTTACGCCCGTATGAGGTGGCTGGTTACGGCCGTAAGGCCGTTGGCTTGGGATGTTACGGCCGTAAGTAGGCTGAGTTACGGCCGTAACCATCGAAGTATTTAAAGGACTTGGACGGGACTTTGAGCTCATTTCTACCATTTCTTCACCTTGTTCCGAGAGAGAGATCTTGAGGGAGAGATTTTTCATCATCAATCACTTGGGTGTTCGGTTTTCATCATCTTCATTCGTTTGTGAAGCTTGGATAGTCGATTTAACACGATTTTATCGGATCAAAGTATTTGGATCTTCAAAGGCTGTTCGAGTGACCGACATCTCATTTAGGACGTTTGTTCGTGGAAGGACATTTTTCACCGGTCTTGAGTAAGTTAATTCTTACTCGGTTAAAAGGATATTCATTCCTTTCGTTATTGTTCATTCATAATCATAACTCATTCGTAATGTATTAACCGTATTGAGACTTGTAATTGTCGAATAATCACTTCATTCATGAGGAACGATGGTTCCAATCATTTCATTGAGCTATCATTCACTCCACTATTATTTCATCTCGGTGAGTCATTCTTGACTTTGTCGGATTATTATTCATTAATATTCATCATGGTCACTTTTGATCGTGTGACCTTCTGGGTTCATATTGCGTGGTCGGGTGCGGATGTGCGGAATTTTTAGTCGGGCACACGATAGTCATGTGTTGGGTTCATCGATACATTGGACTGTGCACACGGTAACGTTTACCTCCGTGAGACTAATTAGGTACAAGGACGGGTGTGTCCGGGCACTCGTCTTGTACACTTGCACAGAACATTACGGGCTTATTATGATGCTCCTCTTCAACTTAAATTCATAACTAAAGGATATTTCATAATTGAGATATATCATGATTGTGTATATTCAACCCTTGAGGATTGTTGCTCTGTGTAACTGACCCAGTTGGGGGACATTGTTTTCAGGTCATGGCAAGGCAAAAGCACGGGAAGAGAACGTTGACGGCGAGGAGTCCCAGTGATACTAGTAGGGGGCCCAGTCCTTTCAGTCATTCTTGTTTTTCTTCATTTGTATTTCCGCTGCAAATTCCGTTTGGGATGTTTATTTATTCAGGGTGGTGTATTCTATCTTCATATAAAATATACTAGTATTATGTATTGTCCTGGTGTATTTTACTTAAGCTCCTCATCGGAGTATTTGGTAATATAATGTGGTTCGGTACTACAATTATATTATTTAATTCATTAATTTTCATTCGCCTGGTGGGTCCCAGTTGGGGTTCCACGTTACTGTAATAGCCGCCTAGTTTGGGGTGTTATAGAGTTGGTATCGGAGAGTGGTTTTAAATACTAGCTTCCGAGTCATGTCTCATTTGAAATCATCGTCATCAGACTAGTATCATTGGACTTTCGCGTCGCATGTGACCTGTGCAAATGCCAAGCCCCTCAAACCAAGAACTGTAAGATTTCTAATGCCATGGTATAATTTCTGGCAATGAGAATCATTCATTCATCATTCAACAGTCAACAATCCTCATCATCATTCATTTTGATCAGGACAATCATGTTAACTCATTAATCACTCAGTTCATTTCACTGTTCAGTTGTTGATCTTGAGGATCATATCATTAATCTTGTTAACTTGTTCAAGATAATCATTTCAAGAATATCATCAGATAATCATGTCACCTCAGTTAATCATTCATGTAATCACTGAGTTAGAGCGCGTATGCTCATTTTCATCATTTCATGACGTAATCATAATGTGATATTCATACGAGAGCTATAATTATCATGGGACTTTCCTACTTCAGTATGGAGAGAGCAGGCAGAGGACACGGGGGACGAGGCCGCGGTGCGGGCCAAAACCCGAGAGCTCGTGTGAATACACGCGCGAACGTGAGGAATAATGCAAATTCATCGAGCAGCGACGCTGCCACTCATTCACCTGGACGTAATCATTCACTATCAGGGAGTCGTACCCAGGACACAGCTCACTCAGAAGGTGTTCGGGTTGATCCACTCGCTTTTATGCAGGGCATGATGACCCAAATGACTCAGATGGCACAACTGACGGAGACGATGCATAACTCAGCTACTCAAAATCAACAGGCTCCTCCGTCGCCACCTCAGAGGCAAGAGAGGAGTGTGAGCAGTATCATTGGCGACATCTCTCCCCAAAGGCCACCTACTTTTGAGGGTTCATCTGAACCGGTGGATATTGTTCACTGGCTCGAGCATTTCGAGAAGTTATTTGCTATGGTAGAGTGTCCCAAAGGACACAAAGTTTCAGTTGCGGCTTACTATCTGGGTAAGAGCGCTCATTCATGGTGGTTATCGTTGAAACCCACCGAAGGATCATGTACTTGGGATCAATTCAAGACTCTCATGATGGAGAGGTATTATCCGGCCCCACTCAGAGAGGCCAAATTATCATAATTACTCACTCCCGACCCCTCAGCGGAAGATGATGTTCTCGCCATCGCCGAGAAATTTCAGGAACTTCTTGCTTTCGCCTCATCTATCATTCACTCTGAGGCGGATAAGATTAAGTATTTCAGCAAGAGGCTGAAACCCCATATGCGGATGCAGTTACTTAATCATAATTGCACCACTCTGGCAGAATTCATCGTGAAAGCTCTTACTTATGAGCTTACTGCTAAGGAGATTGCTAAGCAGCAACCTTCATCTGCTAGCAAGAAGTCAAAGAATCGTAATCAGCCTGAAGAAGGTCAGACAACCTTCAAGAAGCCTCGTGCGGGCTCTACTTTCTCTGAGCGACCTCCTGTGGCGCCCAGACTGGCGGAATCGCAGTCCCGAGTGGCTAGTTCGGCCATCACCTGTTTCAACTGTGGGGAACTTGTTCATGTCAGCACCAAGTGTTCGAGGCAGACTATCATATGCCATAACTGTGGGATTGCTGGGCATAAGGCCCGTTTTTGCCGAAGGGACTCCAAACCTACTCCGGCATCATCTCAGGCTCTGAAGCAGTCAGCTGTTCATAATCAGGCCACTCAGACTGCGTCGTTCAAAACAACAGGAGCGAATAAAGGTGGAGCCTATAGTCATCAGACGGGAGCGTCCGGTGCTGGGACGAGCAAGCCCCGAATTTATGAGATGAAGAGGACCGACAATCTGGAGGCCCGGATGATCTCAGGTACACTCGATATTCTATCTTAACCTATGTGTACCCTTTTTTATACTTGTGCATCGCAATCATTCTTTTCTAAATCATGTTTGAGTAGACTACGTCTGGGTAGTGCTGCTAGTTGTGAGCCGTATGTCATTGGTCTACTTGATGGTAGACGAATTATTGGAAATCGTGAGACTAAGAATTTTCCGATTCAACTTCATGGCCGTGATTGGTTAGCAGACCTAATCGTGGTAGATTTACCGAGAGACGACGTCATTTTGGGTATTGATTGGATGGATCGTCACGATGCCATCATTAGTGTCTGTAAGCGTATGGTCACTATCATTTCAGATGATGGGGTCGAATGTGTTTTTTAGGGAGGTAATCCGGTTTTTCTAGTAAGGTCATTAATTTGATGAAAGCAGTGAAATTACTTAGTCAGGGGTGTGTTGGTTATTGGTGCTTTTTGACCAAAACCGATAAATCATCAATAATGTTGGCGGATATTCCGGTTAAGAGAATATTCCGATGTGTTTCCAGACGAGTTACCTGGTTTACCTCCACAGAGAGATGTGGAATTCACGATTGAGTTGGAGCCCGACACGTTTCCAATATCGAAGGCACCATATTGGATGGCCCCGATCGAAATGCAGGAGTTGAAGAATCAACTTGAGGAGTTGTTCGAGAAAGGTTATATCCGACCGAGTGCGTCCCGTGGGGAGCACCAGTGTTGTTTGTCAAGAAGAAGGATGGTACGTTTCGCTTGTGTATTGATTATCGGGAGTTGAACAGGGTGACGATCAAGAATAAGTATCCTCTACCCCGTATTGATGATCTCTTAGATCAACTTCAGGGAGCTTCAGTATTTTCCAATATCGACTTAAGATCTGGATATCATCAATTGCGAATTCGAGAGTCGGATATCGCGAGGATGGCATTTCGAACACGCTATGGTCATTATGAGTTCGTGGTAATGCCGTTTGGGTTAACTAAAGCACTTGCGGTGTTCATGGAGTTAATGAATTGAGTCTTCATCAATTATCTAGATCAGTTCGTGGTTGTTTTCATTGATGACATTTTAATTTATTCTCGTGACCGGGAGGAGCATGAGTTTCACCTTCATCAGGTGCTCGATGTGTTGAGATGAGAGCAACTTTATGGAAAGTCTTCCAAATGTGAGTTCTAGATGTCCGAAGTAACGTTTCTCGTGCATGTAATTTCATCATACGGTGTGCGTACCGTTCAAACAAAATATTCTAAAACCATCACAACAACGATCAATCATCATCATTAACGAATAACCAAAACAATACATTTACAAATGCGCAAAGTCGACAATCTCCTGAGATCCTAGCAATCACAATTCCATGAGTCTCAAGAAAATATATCATCTTCGGATGAAAGAATCTATCCGTTTCAAATCCTGTCTGCCTGATTACACAATCAAGTCCAAATCCTAATACAAATCAATAATACACGATACATCTGTGAAACAAATGCTCAACACCATGGCAACAAATCCCGAAACATCGACAGACAATCTGAACGCTCAGATTATCACCAGCAATAATCAACCAGTAAATTAACCGAGAATATCATCGACATGATAAACTCTAATACGACCAATCCAAAGGTCAAAATACGGCCGAGAATATCATTATCATGATAAACTCCAATATTACCAACAAACGATCAACGAAAATCGAGAATACCTTCACACGGTAACCTCCAACACGATCAAAACAGAACCACAGAAACTGATATACGAACGAATAAGGTTCTCAAAACGACACACCAATCACATACAGTGGATTTCAATAAACATACCCGACTGGTGAACATACTCCTCGGCATACGAACAACCAATCACAAACCGACGAACATATCAAATCATACATGGAGTGGGAACAACCACTCAATATCCAAAACAACCAGCATGGATCCCCAAATCTACACCTACAAAGAAATCATTCAAAATCACTATGGTAGAGTCGCGATACTACCATACCAATGGAATCACATAGCACATATGTCCCGATTTCACCAAATCCAAAGTTCCAAAATTACATCCTGTGCATGAATCTACAACATGCAGCATATTTCCTTATCCGATAAATCAATCGATCATCCCTGGATAACCAAACTACCATACTGAAGTTCGAATCTCTATTCGTCGTTCCATACTGATGTCTTATCCAATTTGTGAGTCTCACTGAGAACTACACCATGATATGCATTATGCACTAAATGCGTATGTATATCGATCATATTTTCAAAACCAGTTTGAAATCATATAGTCTCGTCAAGAAGACAAATTTATCGAAAGTCCATTTAAAAATTTCAAAGCTCAGAACATAAATTTTGGTAAGACCACAAAATCAATTCAAAAAAAATTAAATCGGCTCGCTGGTGCCAAATATTTGATAACAGTTTCCTTCGAATCCACATAATTTCGAAGTATTAAAATGAAAACCATGCAAATGATTGACCAAATCCATACTCCTGTATACCAATTCGGTTCGTCACCAATATCCACTGATATTCCATCGGAAAAACCACACAATAGATTTCCAAAATCTCAATATATAAACTCCGACTAAAAACTCCTTTTTCATATATGACTCGCAACGTCAACCATTAATCCATCCTGGATCACCTCTAATATGCTATGACAAAACATTGAAAAATAGACAAATCAAATATAGCGAATGACTACCCGAGAAGTTTCATTTGAACAAGTAAACCAAAACCTCAAAAGGTAGGAATGAAATAAATAAACGATTGATAAAGAGTTTTACAAATCTCGGGAGTTTTATGAAAACTAAAAAGCCTTTTCGAAACACTAGGGTCTCAACACATATCTCGTCCCGCATTACAAGAAGTTTTAAAAGTAGAAAACTCTTTTCGGACTCCAAGCCCTGAGTTACAAAACTATTTCAAAATGGATTGGGTCTCGGCCCAAAAATCATTTTCCGTAAAACATCCGTAGACCATTCATTTTGAAAAGTATCATTTTCAAATGCTCAAAAGCAGTTCATATATCTCAAAATGAATTAACATGCTACATGCTCTTCTCAACCATGCACACTATTTCTCCCAAATGCACAATTCCGTTCCAAAATCTAACCAACATACTGATTTCCAAAATCATAGTTTCTCAAGATCATCAATCCTGTCCCATTCTGACATCTCATACTGTAACGCATGATATCTGCTGAATCTCAAAACGTATCAACTTAGAACGGCAATATATCTCAATGAAATTCAAAAATCCAAATACTTACAGATCGTGAAGCCGACGATTCCCCGTGATACTGGCACATGTCTCGACTCAAGAAAATACTCGACACAGTTATTTTCAAAACACACGTTTTGCTAAATCAGTTCGACTCAAGAACACAATACATCTCATTCCAGAGAATCTTGTTAACACCATTTGGAAAAGTTATAACAAGCCTAGTACGATACTCGCAAATCCGATAACGCACAAGCTTGAGTGAACAACAAAGACTCACATCTCTAATATTGGTCAATTGACAACTCGAATGATGCAACAAAAACACGACCCAACTCGACCCAAATGCCTAGGTTTTCTCAACCTAAGCTCCGATACCATATTCTGTAACACTCCCAGATTTAACCGGGAATATTACAGCGCCGTGGGCCCCGAGATGGAACCCACAAGGCTGAAGGAAATTTTCGCAAACATTTACAAATGCCCAAGAGGCCAACGACGGTACTATCTTTAAAAATTCACAAAGACTTATAAAATCCATTTGTCAAAAACTGTCGTAAAAACTCATTTGAAATCGCAAGGCCAAACGGCCGACACTCAAAAGTTTAGAAAACGATTTCCAAAGTAACCTCAGTTACCAGATACCAAAAGAGTGTTTCAAAATACTCACACAGCAGAAAAAGACCAACCATAAATATACTCTAGCAGCGGAACACAAGAACCAAACAAGAACTCAATACACAAAACATGTCATAGCCAGTATCCTCCGGGAACCTCATCTCTTCACGACCGCTACAAGCTCGATACTGCAAGAACCTAAAAAGAAATCCCACGATGGGGTCAGCCATAATATCCAACAATGATAACCGCCACATCACATTAATAATTACATACCAATGAGAATACAACATAAGAATACGACCAACGTAATCTTACCGCCATATCTTTACTTACTCAAGTAATTCTCATCAGAATAACCATTATCACAGTTCGCATCTCGTACTCGATTAACCAATAAACTCGAACATAATATATGTATTGCACCTCAAACAATACTCAAGATTTTCAAACTATCATCACCAACTCACGATACGGAAATATACCAGTTCTGACCATTACGATGCATCGGATAGTATCATTAAATCCCAAGATGATAACCGGTTGTTCATCAAAAGACAATTACCAAATGAAAATACGGAACATACCTCGAGATATGAAGTGCCACGACAATGATATCAGTATAATCCGATATCAGATCAATGCAATACGGACAAGGTCCTAACATAAGACCTACAAATGCATACTCATATGACCACGTCAATATGCTCAAAACAATAATAACAATGTATACTCAATGGAAATCCCATGATCCAGTGCCCTCAGCATAGATCCCAAGATGATCCCACAAGATCAACACGAGGTGGATAACCAATAATATACATACGACAACACATATAAAACCAACAATGCGAATCCACATGATTCCATCAACACGACACTGGGTAATCCAATGATCCAGCGCCCTCAGCATAGATCCCAAGATGATCCTGTCGGACCAACACGAGGTGGAAAAACCCATCCAATGATCCATTACCCTCAGCATAGATCCCAAGATGATCCCGTCGGACCAACACGAGGTGGACATCTGATCCAGCGCCCTCAGCATAGATCACACGATCCCATCGGATCAACACAACATAAACAACATAATTATGCATACACATATGCAAATCAAAATGTTCATCAACATGAACAACAGAACATGAATGACAATATGACAAATCCACTAAGACGACCTCATGTTCGACAACATGAATGACAATATGCATGATCAAATCACTAACACTAACTGAATCGATATAAGATACTTGCCCCGAGTCTTTCGGGAGAAATCTCGATATCAAATCATCACCGACGATTATCGGCAATGCTCGGCGATCCAAACGTACCATGGAATACAGATACTCATATCATCGTCTTTACCATAATGTAACCTCGATACCCGAATATGCCAATAACCGAAATAAATCACATACATTATGATTTAACTCCCAGAATCGGAATGACAACATATAATCATTCCTATATGCATTATACATGAAATGAAACTAAAACCATTCATTAAACATTTTAACTGAGCAAGTAATAACTTGCCTCGATACCGATGAAGCCGTTACCAATTCCATTGCCGTCATCTACAAGTCCCTTGGCCCTGATCAATGCAATTCACGAACAATCTAGAACACGACCGCAAAGCATGGTTCTAATCACCAATCAATAATCTCAACATATTATAATAATCGATAGACAACAAATTAGATAAAAATCAACAATCGATAAAACCAAATTACAAACCCAACGGCTTGACAATATCTCAATTAAACACTAGTCGGATCAATCTAACTCAAACCAACATGAATTTAGAACCACAACACAAAAATACTGCTCTTTCTGCCTTCTTAGCGCACGTTAATCACTTAACGTAGTGTGCGCTAAGTTGCTCCCGTTAGCGTGCGCTAGGCAGTAAGCTTAGCGTGCGCTAATGCTGTACAGTTTGCATACTTTTGAGGTACCGATAAACATATGACGATTATCAGGAACACTAAGTGATCCGAAACCATGTTTATAGTCATCAAAACAATGAAATCCGATATCCTTTAACCTATAAACAATCATCCAACTTATAATCCAAGTTCTATATCTACATATCATCTTCCTTAATATCAATACATGAAACATCAAGAATGTAACAACATTTCCTTAATCTTCCATTACCGAGAGTAATCATCGGCAATAACATCAACATCCGAAACTGAGGAGAAGGATTCACCAACTTATCTCAAGAAAACTAACTACACAATTCAAACTACACGAATCCTATTAATATCGTCATACTCCGGTAATCTATTCATAAACATGCTTGTCAACTTGTTTATGTGATAATCATCAACTCAAGAACATCAACATTCAATCCATAATGAAATCCAAAGATGAAGAGTGGTTACCTTTATGAAGGAATGGATTGAATCCCAAGTTTGAATCCATTTCCAAGAATCGCCAATGATTTGAAGAACAAAGCTTAATCCATGATTTCCATCTTTAATCTTGTTAAACAGGATCATCCCTCAGTGTTTAGAAATTCCAAAAGTCCTCCCAAGGTTCTCTCTATCGGTTGCAAGAAGAGAATGGATGAAATGACAAAAAATAGCCAGCTGCACTTACATATATATATATATATATATATATATATACTGACTGTTATTAGCGTGCGCTACTTTTCCTTAGTAGCGTGCGCTATCGTGGTCTAGAGGTGACTGCCTTACTGCATGAAATGATTTACGTACGCAATGCCCATGCAATAGCGTACGTAAAGGCCTGTATTTAGCGTACGCAAACCTTCCACCGTAGCGTGTGCTACTCATAGTTGACTTGCTACAGTCTGCACCTACCCTCGTGTCCCCACATGCCGAAAGTAACCTGACACGGCCAAGATTCCTTTGGTCCGTTCTGATTAGCGTGCGCTATCAATATACCTTAGCGTGCGCTAATCCTTCACAACAAACATCCGTTGACTTGTCGGCACATGCGCCGAAAGTGACCGGGTCCATACATAGATTCTTTCTGATCTGGTCTGTACTAGCGTGCGTTATCTTTTGCCTCTAGTGTGCGCTAAACCAGAACGATAGCGTGCGCTAGGCATGTATATTAGTGTGTGCTAATAATGTTACACTTAGCCATTTCCAACTTTTCTCGTCCGTCTCGACATACTGGATACGTATACATGATGCACTATATCCTCTAATACAATTGTCGACCAAGTACGACAATTATACCGATACTAACATCTCAGTCCTTAATTTATTTTATCTATACTGTACAGATTCCACGCTGTATAATATAACTCGGATAAAATAATATTAAACAACGGTAGTAGAAATTCCGGATATTACAGAAGAGAAGGAGAAAAACACTGATCAAGCAGAGAGCACAAGCTAGAGAATGGAGGAATTCAAGTTCTTCAACTGTGTTTTATTTCTTTTATGCTTTTTTTTAATTCTTTGTGTATTAATTTCTAGCATGTCGGGCTAGAACCCTATTCTAGGATTTTGATGAAACCGAGGTTTTGACGAATCAACTTTTGATTTTGCGTTATTAAGATATATTTCCCTTTCTTATTAAGTTTTCCCCAATTGTTTTAATTACTATCAATTATGTGGCCTATGATTGATTTGCTTTTATTACGCAACTCGAATCGGGAGAGGAGAGTTGGTAGGAAAAATTGGTGAGAAACATTTCATCTTGTGAGATAGGAATATACTCATAGAAATTACGTGGCCTGTCTGAAGATTTCGTACTTTTTGCCTATTGTCGAATTAATTCACCTAGGAATAGAGTGTTTTATTTGCCTTAGAAAATTTTACTGACCTCGGGAGAGGCAGTAGAGTATTTTAGCAATCTTTGCCTTCAATAAATTGGGAAATCACTCAATTCATATAAATCAAGAGTAATTCGGATAAATCGAGGTGGATTTATAATCCTAGATTATTTCCCTATTTGATCTTCTTTCTTCGAACAATCGATTTTATTATTTGTTCTTAGTTCATTCTTTTATTAATTGCCTTTAATATTACTTGCACCTCCAATTTCGATAGTTCAAATAAAATTAGAATACGCATAAATTGGTAATTAGTGAGTCAGTCCTCGAGGGAACGATAACTTACTTATCACTTTATTACTTGCTTACGACAACGTGAAATTGCATTCACCGAAATTCCTAATAAGTTTTTGGCGCCGTTGCCGGGGACTTATTGTTTTACTAATATCGTTTTCAGTAATTTGAACACTATTTCATTTTTGTGTAATTTTTTTTATTATTTGTTTTCCTTGCAGGAGTTTCGTTTAGTGCATGAGAAAATTCGGTAACGAAGGCCTATTACCTTTGGATACTGAACTCGAGCGCACTCTGCAGAAAAACAAGAAGGAAAAGCGTGAGCTATCCACAAAAGATACCATGGCCGATAACACAGAAAATCACGGAGTAGACAATCCTATGCAGCAAGCTCAACCTGCATTGGCACTCTGCGATTATGCAGTGCCTCAAATCAACGCAATTTTTTTGGGGATTCGGCGTCCAACTGTCCATGCAAACAATTTCGAGATAAAGCCGGCCATAATCCAGATGGTACAAGCAAGCCAATTCTGCAGATTAGCGAATGACGACCCCAATGCTCATATTGCATCCTTTCTCGAGATATTTGATACGTTCAAGAACAATGGAGTTTCTGATGACGCCATTCGTCTACGGCTTTTCCCGTTTTCTTTGAGGGATAAAGCTAAATTTTGGTTGAATTCACTTCCGCCGGGCTCTATCAGGACTTGGGAGGAGTTAACACAAGCCTTTTTGGATAAGTTCTTTCCGCTGGCAAAGACAGCTAGACTTCGGAACGAAATAACGACGTTCGGGCAATTTGAGATGGAATCGGTTCATGAAGCTTGGGAGCGATACAAGGATTTACTAAGGAGATGCTCACACCATGGCTTACCGGATTGGCTACAAATTCAGACCTTCTATAATGGGCTAAGTGCATCTACACACACTCTTGTTGATGCAGCCGCTGGAGGAGCTTTAATGGGAAAAACGATGGCGGAAGCTCATTCTTTATTGGAAGCAATGGCTGCAAATGCTTATCAGTGGCCTTCCGAACGTGTGAATCTGAAACGAGTTATGGAAATTTCTTATAATGATCCAATATCTACACTATCGGCCCAAGTTGCTGCCTTGACTCAACAACTTCAAGCTTTATCACACGCTCCTTCTACTGTTACCACGGAATCATGTAATTGGTGCAACGGGTCTCACCCTAGTGCAGAATACCAAGTTGGAAATCCTTTCGAGCAATCTCCGATGGAACAAGCACAGTTTATGGGGAACGGAAATCGGCAGAACAATCCGTATTCCAACACATATAATTCGGGGTGGAGAAATCACCCTAACTTTTCGTGGAAAAACGGTCAAAATTTAAATCAATCTCAGTTTGCTCAGCACCAACAACAACCTCCTCCCGCTCCAAAAATCTCTCTAGAGGAGGCAATGGCGAAATTAGCAGCAAATACGAGTCAGTTCATGACCCGTATGGAGGCAACCTTGCAAAACCACTCCGCCTCTATTCGCAATTTAGAAGTCCAATTGGGTCAAATAGCAAGTGTGTTAACAGCCCGACCTGAGGGTACTTTGCCAAGCAAAACTGAGACAAACCCCAGAGAGAGTATTAATGCCATTGGTTTGAGAAGCGGGAGGGAAGTGTGTGAACAGCCCGAGAGGAACAAAAAGAGAGGTGATCATGAGGAGAAGAAAAATTCGGAATCTGAAGAATCACAAAATTCTAAAAGTTCGAAACTGTTTACTGACAATCCGATGGCCTATGTGCCACCCGTCCCGTTTCCGCAGCGATTGCAAAAGCAAAAATTGGACAAGCAATTCTCCAAGTTTCTTGACGTCCTCAAGAAACTACATATCAATATTCCATTTGCTGATGCCTTGGAACAAATGCCGAGCTATGTGAAGTTCATGAAAGAGATCTTATCGAACAAAAGGAAGCTCAAAGAGTATGAGACAGTGGCATTGACGGAAGAGTGCAGCGCCATCTTGCAGAAAAAGCTCCCGCCAAAATTGAAGGATCCAGGAAGCTTCAATATACCATGCACTATAGGAAACCTGTCTTTTGATAGAGCGTTATGTGATCTCGGCACCAGTATTAATCTTATGCCCCTATCCATTTTTAAGAAGCTACGTATTGGGGAAGCCAAGCCGACGACAATCTCTTTGCAATTAGCTGACAGATCTATCAAGTATCCGAGGGAAGTAATAGAGGACGTTTTAGTCATGGTCGACAAATTCATCTTTCCGGCTGATTTTATTGTGCTCGATATGGAGGAGGATCATGAAATCCCAATTATCTTGGGAAGACCTTTCTTAGCTACCGGCCGAACTCTCATTGATGTGGAGAAAGGGAAACTCACTCTACGGGTTCAAGATGAGAAAGTTACATTCCAAGTGTTTCGATCTCTCCCGTGTCCAAGCAGTGTCGAGAAGGGTACTCAATTCGAAAGCTTAGATCCGGGAACGCTGTCAGACGAAATGTTCAGAACCTGCTGTAGTTGTTCCGAAATCTAAGAAAAATGTAGAGCGAGTCGCATTTCTTAGGCATTTGGACATGTCTTCTTCATCATCCGTTCACTCACCATCTAAAAATTCTCAGGCCATCATAAATTTGTTCGTAAAAAATAAAATCAAGCCGGAAGTGAAACAGTTGCCAAGTCATGTGAAATTTAGGTGTTTCGGAAAATTATTATTATTCAAATCTTTTCGCAAAGGACATTGGATTTCCAAACCAAAAATCGAACTATTAAAGACTGATGGTCAAAATTTTAAAACAAATATTAACGGTTCGATGGACGGGGTGGAGCCCAAATGGCGTTTGCGAAAAGCCAATTGATTTTAAAAAGGTCCGGCTGAAGACTATAAACGTAGTGCTTCTCGGGAGGCAACCTGAGTATTAGTTGTAGATTTTTATTTTTTAGTGTTTTCATTCATTTTAGGAGTCGATTTTTTTCGTCATTTTTGCTTTGATATGCTTATCTCTCATGTTCTAGGTGTTTTTCTTTGAAATTTCTGTGCAGGAACCTTCCAGGGGGTTTGGGCCGCGGCACAATGATAGCGAACCGCGTCTCATACAAGTCATGAAATTGAGTTAACCTTCCTGTACTCTGTGCCACGGCATGAACTTACTGAGTCGCGGCACACTCGACCCCTGAGCCGCAGCACGTTGAAGCTGAGCCGCGGCACACCAAGACCCAGAATATTGCCTAGGAGACTGTACTCTGCGCCACGGCATGCACTCTATGAGCAGCGGCACACTAACTCTCTGAGCCGCGACATCCGTTTAATGAGCCGCGGCACACGCCGAAGAAACCCAGCACCCAGAAACTACTGTACTACGGGCCGCGACTCACTTAATCTGTGCCGCGGCCCCTGCTGCAAATTTCAAACGCCCAGGGCACCCATATAACCTCGATCGGCCGACAAAAAAGGTACGCTTCATTCTCTTCTTCGCACGGCGCTTGGATAACCTCCATTCAAGTCTTCTTATTCTTACCTTCTTCAATCCAAAACAAGGTAATTCTCATTTCTTAATCTTAATTGCAACATGGATTGAAAAGTGGGGTAATGTTCCTCATTCATTGTTGAATATGTTATTAGTTTTCTTAAAGTTCTATCAAGGTTTAGTTGGAATATGGTGATTATCGATGGATTGTTGATGTTGTTTGTTGTTTTGTCATGAATATATGTGACTATCGATTGATGTTATTATTGTTGGGGATTGAATTAAGCCATTATTATTTGTGTTCTTCATTTAAACCCATGCATGCTAGGTGTTTGATAAACTGCACCAATGAAATTTTTTGAGCCGAACATCTTCAAATTTTATGCAACGAATTCGATTATCGGATTACATTGTGCCCCTAACCCTTACATCATGTTTAAACTTAAAATCTCAGCCTTATTTCCCTCATACAATGGTGCGAGCTCATTCGACTCTATATTCATTTTCCGCACATCTTAAGTCGAGAGTGGTGTAGTTATCTTTAAAGTTGTGTAATTTCCGGCGTTTATTTTTCAGGAATCTCGCCATGGCTAGGAAAAGGAAGATGAGTATGAGGGCTAGGACACGATCATCCCCCACAAGAGCGGAGACATCACAAAACCGAGCTGATATGGAATCTCACCAATTCTCCGATCCTGACATTCATAGAATATTCAACGAGAGAATCCGGCCTCGTCCAATAATTCCTAAGCGGGGATTCACTCCCGCCCCCAAGGACGGTGAGCTTTTGGGTATGATCAACGAGATGGGATGGACTCGTTTCACTGCACCACCCAAGCCGGCGGTGATCTCTATCGTCTAGGAGTTTTACGCCAGTGCTCTATTGCGACATATTCAGGCGGTGCAGATGATGGGGCAACCAGATACACGGACTTAGGTCGTCGTCCGAGGCCAAACTGTGGACTTTTCGGTGGCCGCGATTCAGAGGTTGTACGAGCTACCGAAGGTAGACGAGACGGAGTATACGCGGATTATGAGTAGCCTCACGAGGGAGGCTCTGCTGGAGACACTTTCTCAGCCCGGTTCCGTCTGGGAGATGCGCGTCCCGGGTTCTACAGCTTTCTATTTTAAGAGTTCTCGCCTCAGTCGGCTTGGGAGAGCCTGGATCTACTTCCTCTGTGGACGAGTCGACCCTACATCGCAGATCCGCTCGGTCTTACTTTCTCGTGCCCGACTACTGTATGCTATCATGACGGGACTCCGGTTTGATGTGGCCCCTCGTTTGTCCCGTTCTATATTTCAGTGTATTCAGGGAGGGGCAAAGATGGGATTAAAACATCCCTCGCTGATATGTGCTCTATACCACCAGTCGGGCATGACGTGGTCCGACGACGAGCCATCTATTGCACCCCAGGCTCCGATCGACCACCGTGTTATCTCTCATTTTGACCAGTGGGGTGGAGCGAGGGCACACGAGCGGGGGCGAGGATTTATGATTGATGAGCCACACGAGCACTCTCCCGAGCCACTACTCCTGACATATGAGCCGACGGCGGATGCTGATGATCGGACTGAGTCCACTCCACCGCCAGCGAGAGAGCACCTTCAGGCGATGTTTGACAGCCTGAGGGAGGAGATGCGGAGAGAGAGAGACAGCCATCTAGCAGTTGTTCGAGAGGAGATGCGGGCTGAGAGAGACAACCTCCTCGCAGTTATTCGGGAGAAGATGAGAGAGCAGGCCCGCCGGGCCAATCGACGTGAGGAGAGGCGCTTGGCGGCGAGGGATGCTTATCATCAGGACTACCTTGCTGCGTAGACGACCCATATACTCCATCCGGACGGGCCCTTCATCCCACCAGTCAGGCCATCTACACCACCCTCCTCGCTGGACGAGGACGGCACCAGTTCCTGAGCTGATATTAGAGGAGTACTTGACCTTTTCTCATATTGCATATTACTATCTGTGTCCATTGAGGTCAATGTACGTCCTAAGTTTGGGCGGGTTACTTTCAGTTGCTATTTACTTATTCGTTGTTATTTTTCATTGTTTTTTACTCTAGCCTTGCTTGTCTTGATTTTATTTGCATTCGTGGTTTTTTTGTGCTTCCTTGTGTAAAACTGATGATATGATACTGATTTCTTTCTGAAGAAACAGTTGAGTTTTAGTCGAGTTTGCAGTCTGCGATACTTGTTGCCTTTGAGTATTCATTTAGGTCTGAATTTTTTTCGTTATTGTAGAAATCTTAGCGTATAAGAAAGGAGACATACGTGTTTTTGAATCGCCATCTATATGTTTGGTTACACTTTTCGCGTAGCTAGTCGTCCAGTAACATGAGTCTTGTTGGCATTTAAAGTGAGTTTAGAGTCGGACAGTCTTTCCCAAAAAGTCGAGAAATTATACATGTTCTATGATGGGAAGTCTAGTAACCAGGGGTATTCACGTGACCCGTTGTTTACTCTCGCGTAAAACGACAACCCTGAATAGACTAATGGTTTAGAGATATCGCATTGCCGATGATGGGAAGCCTAGTAACCGGGGGTATTCACGTGACCCGTTGTTTACTCTTGCGTAAAACAGCAACCTTGAATCGACGTGCGGGAATAGCTATTCCGCTGTAGAGGGAAACTTAGTAACTAGAAGCATCCACGTGCCCCATGAGTGTCTTTTACGTCAAACGGTTCCCCAATACATGAAAATGGAAATCTACCCTAGGGTTATTCCGAATGAAACATCCCGAGAGTCGGAATCTAGTGGTTAACTCGAATCATTATAATGATTATACATAAGGGAATGCTGTCCGAGGATCATTCTTGACGATGAAACTCTTGCATTTTTGCCACTAGACTGTGGGACTGGGCGAGTTGGCTTGTTTAATCTAACCCTTCACATTGGCGGTCGGCTAAATTCACGCTTGTTAATCTTTGAGCTTCGATTTTCTTCATGACTGATAGTTCAGCACCAAAAATGATTGCTTTGTGGAATCTTTATCCGCGATGTGACTCACTAAAACGATACGTGTATTTTTCTTTGAGATTTTCAGGGGAATATTAATCAGGTGAATACTGTGGATATTGCACGGTTACCCACGATACTTGTCATCTCATTTGAAATTATTTTTTGCTTGAGGACAAGCAAAGGCCTAAGTTTGGGGGTATTTGTTAGATGTATTTTTATGCGCTTATTTGTCATTATTTTATATCCATTTTAAGTCTAAATCTGCATAAATGAGCTTTTAATGCACTATCTTTATATGTTTTGAAGGAAATTGGAGTATGCTTAAATGACGAAAAACGGGCGAAAACGACATTTTTTTGGTCAGAGGCCGCGGCACACCAAGGCCAGGCCGCGGCACACGCACGGTGCAGCAGGCGCGGTACTCACTGTACCGGGGGCCGCAGCACACTTAAGCTTAGCCGCGGCCCGTATGGAAAAAAATACCGCCCAGGTATGGCGCTGGACACTGAGGGCCGCGGCACACTAATGCCGAGCCGCGGCCCGCGGGGCGAGATTTCTATTTCAGCCGCATTTCTCGGCCGTTTTTGGAGCCTGTTCTCGACCTAATTCCCGGACGCGTTTTGGAGACTAAGGAAAGTTATAAATAGGAATTGAAGGTCTGAAAAAAGGGGATCGAATAGAAGGAGAAAAATACCGATCAAGCAGAGAGGAGAAGCTAGAGAACGGAGGAATTCAAGTTCTTCAACTGTGTTTGATTTCTTTTATGCTTTTTTTTTTAATTCTTTGTGTATTAATTTCTAGCATGTCGGGCTAGAACCCTATTCTAGGATTTTGATAAAACCGAGGTTTTGACGAATCAACTTTTGAGTTTGCGTTATTAAGATATATTTCCCTTTCTTATTGAGTTTTTCCCAATTGTTTTAATTACTATCAATTATGTGGCCTATGATTGATTTTTTTTTTATTACGCAACTCGAATCGGGAGAGGAGGGTTGGTAGGAAAAATTGGTGAGAAACGTTTCATCTTGTGAGATAGGAATATACTCATAGGAATTACATGGCCTATCTGAAGATTTCGTACTTTTTGCCTATTGTCGAATTAATTCAACTAGGAATAGAGTGTTTTATTCGCCTTAGAAAATTTTACTGACCTCGGGAGAGGCAGTAGAGTATTTTAGCAATCTTCGCCTTCAATAAATTGGGAAATCACTTAATTCATATAAATCAAGAGTAATTCGGATAAATCGAGGTGGATTCATAATCCTAGATTATTTCCCTATTTGATCTTCTTTCTTCGAACAATCGATTTTATTATTTGTTCTTAGTTCATTCTTTTATTAATTGTCTTTAATATTACTTGCACCTCCAATTTCGATAGTTCAAATAAAAGTAGAATACGCATAAATTGGTAATTAGTGAGTCAGTCCTCGAGGGAACGAGAACTTACTTATCACTTTATTACTTGCTTACGACAATGTGCAATTGCGTTTACTGAAATTCTTAACAATAGTTCGGGAGATAAACATGTGGACGACTGGATCTACGAAATGGAGACTGCTTTCGAGGTAATCGTTTGCCCAGGGAACCGGAATCAACCAGCTCTGCGATACCATAGCCCGATGGTGGAGGACCTATAAGCTGGAGGACAGAGTATTCGGGTGGATCGAGCTTTCCAAACTGTTGAGAGACGAGTACTGCCCCAAGTCAGCTCAAACTGCTCACGCATGGAGTTTTTTCAGTGCAGGACCATAGAACTTGCCGATGCCAGAAAGCATTCGGGCCTATAGGGCCGAACTAAGCTATGTCTCACAGATGGTTCCATCCGAAGATCAACGAATTTGTCACCTTGCACGACGGTTGCCGGAAGATGTTCAATGCTACGCAGCTGGATTTCACTGCACAACTCTGGGGGCATATGAGGACGTAGTCACAGCATATGCCAGTAGTGTTGTTAGTTCTGATATCGGTCATAACCAAAAAAAGTAGAAGACGTCTAACTAGTTTGGGAGCACCCGTAGAATGAACTTGGGAACTGGGTTCTCTTGGAATATTTATTCCAAATATTCATTATCGAGTTTTGATGATTAAGTTGTTAAACAAATGAAAACAACAAGGAAGCAAAACAAAGCAACGAAGAAGTCGAAGACGCAAAAAGTCGCACAAACTGGACTGCAAAGCTAGCGCACGCTAAATGATGAAAATAGTGCATGCTATGAGATGAAGATAACGCACGCTATATGAGAAGGCTAACACACGCTATCGAAAGAATATGACTGTTGTGAAGATTTTCAACACAGAATGATGCACACACTGACATAAGACATATCGCACGCTATAAATGATCTTTAGCGCACGCTAAAGAGCATTTGAATTCAAACATATGAACGTTGGAAGTCTCCAGGTCAAAGTCCACATACTCAATGGACATTTTGACAAATGCATGCAATGGATATATGAGTTAACACACGCTACAATGCAAGATTAACATACGCTACACCAGAGAGTTAACGTACGTAGTGAAAAGTGACAACGTACGTAAAGGAAGAAACAGAAGCTACTGGACTAAAGTTGCAAGCAGTTAACGTACGTAAGCGAGAAGCCTTAACGTATGTGACTAGGTTAGCGTACGCTATGTAAGAAGGCTAGCGCACGCTAAAGAGTCAAGAGGAGCTAACAACTAGTTGAAGAAAAATGGCTATAAATACCAAACCATTTGGTATCAATCCACACAGCAACCTTGAGAAAATCATCTATACTTGTGATATCATTGTAAACATTCTTGTTGTTGTATTTGAGCTTATATTGATAAGTGTTTGAGTGTTATACACGAAAACGTACACAAGAGGAAAAAGAAAGGATAACATTCAATTCAGTGTTATTAGGATCAAGGATCTAGTATTGTTAGAATCGCAATGTATATCCGAGTGAGGTTTGTCTAGTACCCATAGAAATCCAGATAGGTTGACTCCTTGTCGGATAGAAAAGGAAAATGGTTTAACATGGACCGATAAAAAGACAAGTGAGTTACGATTTATCTCGGACTGATAGAAGACGAGAATTGTAACGATAATCCCTCGACCGATAGAAGAGAGGTGCAGAGGTTGATCTTCATCCTATAGAAAAAAGATACTGAAGAGAGGATGCAGGCACATTTGACCGAACCTCTATAAATCCTGTGTCGATTTATCTTCCACACCTTTAAATACGCTTTCACAGAATAGCGTGTATACCGAATATTACTCCAACAGGTTCTCCTATTAATCAGCGGTTTCGTATCAACAGAAGGGCACATCCGACCGGTCCCTTCGCCGGAGCTGTTTCAATTGTGGCATAGCTGGACATACCATGAGTCAGTATCGTAAGGTGGCTACGAAGTGTTTTTCATGCAGAAAAAGTGGGCACATGTCTTGCTACTGTTTGCAGGTCAATTCTACACCAAATCCAGCTTCTCAGAGTCAGCAAGGTTTAGTATAGACATCCAAGGCACCCGCCATATCCGACTATTGAGCTACATCTTACCAAACTCAACCCCCACCATACGGTGTCGGAAGAGGATGTGGGCGTGGGGGACGCACTGCACCCTCCTCGGGGAGACTACCATCCTGCGTGTTCCAATTGAGGGCTATTGATGACCAAACCGCACCTGCTGTCTCAGGTACACTTCTTAATAATTCCCAGCCTATTCATGTACTGTTTGATACTGGAGCGACACACTCGTTTATATCTGTGGAATGTGTTAATCATTTGAACCTTCCTTGTGTACCCTGTGAATTCTTTACTGTTAAGCTACCCGAGGGTAGCAGAGTAGGGGGTAATTTGGAAGTTCGAAACTGTCCGATCCGCATTGATGATCAGGGCTGGACAGCGAATCTCATGGTTTTTCCACTTCAGAATAAAGATGTCATTTTGGGTATGGACTAGGTGACGATGCACAGAACGATATTAGATACCAATCACCTAACAGTTTCCATTACGACTTGTGACGGTGCCACTCACATAATCAGGGGTCAAGAACACTTCAGTACTTAAGGGTCCCTCAGCCTCCTTACAGCGGGGGTATTTTGAGACACTCGATAAACATATTACTGGTGTTATGTTCTTCAAGAGGACACGTCACAACTAGCGGTTTATAACATTCCCGCGGTGAGTGAATTTCCAGACGTTTTTCCTGAAGAATTACCAGGGTTGCCGCCACAACGGGAGGTTGATCTCTCGATTGAACTTGAGCTGGGAACGACGCCTATATCCAAAGCACCATACAGTATTGCACTAGCTGAGATGAAGGAATTAAAGTTGTAACTCGAAGAATTGCCAAAAAGGGACTGATCCGTTCGAGCACTTCGCCATGGGGTGCGCCGGTCCTTTTTGTGAAGAAAAATGACAACTCCCTACGCCTGTGTATCGATTACAGATATCTAAACAAAGTCACTATCAAGAACAGTTATTCACTTTCGAGGATTGATGATTTACTATACCAATTACAAGGGTCGACTGTGTTCTCAAAAGTCGATTTATGGTCCGGATATCCCCAATTGAGGATTCGAGTGGAGGATATTCCCAATACCGCATTTCGATCAAGATATGGACACAATGAGTACATGGTGCTGTCGTTCGGCTTAACTAATGCCCCCGCTGTTTTTATGGAGTGAATGAACAATGTTCTGACAGATTTTCTCGATAAGCGTGTGGTGGTTTTTATTGACGACATTTTAATCTATTCTCGGAGCCGACAGGAGCATGAGGAACACTTGAGGTAGGTGTTAAGTCTTTCGAGGCGACACCAACTTTCTGCAAAACTTTCTAAATGCGAGTTCTGGATGCCAGAGGTAACCTTTATGGGATATGTTATTTCAGTAGAAGGCGTCAAGGTAGTTCCGCAAAGGATCACAACAATGATGAGTTGGGAACCACCTAAGAATGTCAAAGAAGTAAGGAGTTTACTGGGATTGGCAGGTTATTATCGACGGTCCGTCGAGGCTTTTTCTTGTATCGCTCGGCCATTGACGAACATACTAAGGAAGAGTACCAAGTTTGTCTGGACAACGGATTGTCAGGAGAGCTTCAACGAGCTAAAGAGGAGGCTGACTACTGCTACAGTGTTGGTACTATCACAGGGCACGGAAGGATTCATAATATACACAGATGTATCTAAGCATGGGCTATGATGTATATTCATGCAAAATGACAGAGTTATTGCATACGCCTCCCGACAACTTAAGCCGTATGAGGTGAACTACCCAACGCATGACTTGGAACTGGCTGCAGTGGTCGATGCTCTTAAGATCTGGAGGCACTACCTTTACGGAGTTACCTGTAATATTTTTACAGACCACAACAGTTTGAAAATATATTTTCACCCAAAGGGAATTAAACATGAGGCAGAGGGATTGGCTGGAGCTAATGAAGGATTACGACGTGGAGACTTTATATCACCCTCGGAAGGCCAACGTTGTAATAGATGTACTAAGTCGGAAGACTACGCAAGAGATAATGTTATTCGATTTAACGGTACAACAGGAATTGCAGCAGTACCTCAGGAGAAATGGTATTGAAGTATGGATACAACAGTTGTGCTCAATTAACATTCATTTATCCTTACTGGATGAGATACACCTAGCACAAATGGAAGACCCTGAACTGCGTGCGATCGGCGCAGGAGCCGGGGGGGATTATTTCAGACTACAGGATCCAAGGGGGCTTGGTGAGATTTAAGAACAGGATCTGCATTCCGCCAAATGAGAAGCTTAAGCAAACTATACTGAAGGAAGCTCATTCTACTCCTTATTCGGTGCATCCCGGGGAAAGCAAAATGTATAAAGATCTGTGGATTAACTTTTAGTGGAAAAACATGTAACAAGAAGTGGCAAGATTCGTTGCTCGATATATGACATGTCAACAAGTGAAGATCGAACACCGCAGACCGGCCGGAATCATGCAGCCCTTAACCATTCCGGAATGGAAATGGGAGAGCTTTGTCACCAAGTTACCAGAGACGACGGGAGGAAATGAGACGATATGGGTCATTGTAGACCGACTGACAAAGTCGGCACATTTCATTCCAATCCAGGAGACTACTGGAACATAGCAGTTGGCCCACCATCTTTATCCGTGAAGTCGTGAGACTACATGGCTCCCTCAGTGATCATATCGGATAGAGACACCAGGTACATGTCCCACTTCCGGAATGCTGTCCACAAGGCTATGGATACTCAAATACATTTCAGCACAGCCTATCACTCTCAAACAGACGGACAGATAGAACGTACGATACAAACCCTGGAGGATATATTGAGAGCATGTGTACTTGATTGGGGCAAAGACTGGGTTAATCATCTCTATTTAGCAGAATTTTCATACAATAATAGCTGGCATGCAAGCATAGGCATGGCACCCTTCCAAGCCTTGTACGGTAGGAGATGCAAGTCTCCCCTATGTTGGAACGATGCTTCCGATGTCGTCGCTACCGAGTTAGATCTAATCCAGGAATCTATTAAGAAAATCTCCATTGTTCGAAAACACGTGTTAGAAGCGCAGAGCCGCCAGATGTCATATGCTACGGATCTCCAGCGACCGTTGGAATATCTAGTCGGGGACCATGTTAGGGTCAAAGTATCGCCAATACGGGGCATTCGACGTTTCGGCCAGAAATGCAAATTGAGCCCCAAGATTTATCGGCCCGTTCATAATATTAGAACGAGTTGGTAGACTTGCTTATCGATTAGTATTGCTGCCATCGTTAGATGGAGTGCATAATGTCTTCCACGTCTCCCAACTGTGGAAGTACGTGTATGACCCAAGTCACAAGATCAATCTCGAAGAAGTAGAGATTTCTAATGATGCTACCTTTAGAGAAGTGTCAATCGCGATTTTAGATTGACGCGTAAAGACACTAAGGAATAAGGCCATACCTCCTGTAAAAGTTCGATGGTCGCATCATGGCATTGAAGAAGCAACTTGGGAGATCGAGTCGAGCATGATGGAGAGTCATCCCGAGTCATTTTCTTAGTTTCGGGATGAAACTATTTTAAGGAGGGTGGTATGTAATACCATGAGAATTCCATACTGTTTAATATTATGTACCTCGTTTTTTTATGATTAATAATGTGCTCCATCGCGATGCTTATATTTTTATACGTTATGTTTAGACCATATTGCCACGTATAAAAGATTGTCTGCACTTATTTGTTTTTGTGGTGTAATTTTATGATGTTGATGATATGTCGGTGACATACCTTGATGTCATTGAGCAATTATTGGTGCGAATATGACAGTGGCCAATGTCTTGTTCCCAGAGAAATTGTTGGACGAGTCTAACGGGACGTCGCGTTATAAGGATTAAATGTGATAATAACTTAGTGGATTAAACAAACCTTATGTACGTTAATCGCAGGACATTGCATACGCTAATTACTATCGCATTACGTACGCTAAGGCTTAGGCCTTACGTACGTAACGCAGTCTTCAGTCTTCGGATGAGAATCTTGATCCCGCGTGGTCTGGGCAAATTTTGGCGCGATAGCGACAGCTAGTCAACTGAGCATTACGTACGTAACTCAGCCACACATTACGTACGTAATGGGCAGTGTCATTTCTGGCAGTAGGTTCTGAGAATCACTTACGTACATTAACCCTTTGGCGGTAACGTACGTAACGATGGTTACGTATGTAAACCCTTAGGAATTACGTACGTAATGCTAGACTGGTGTTATAAAATGACATTTCCTCTTTCATTTCCTCCGACCCTTTAACACTTCTTCTCGCCCAAATATTATCCTCCAACCCTCCTAATCAAATTCTAGCCTTCTTATCCACATATTATCATAATAGAGTGAATTAATCAGGCTCTGAAGAAGGTTTTGAAGGTGTTGTCTTCCCGTTCTTCATCGTCCTTTGTTAGTTAAGTGGTATTAAATTTGGAATGTTTGGGTAGCTTAGAACTTTTGATGATGATCGAACCGGCGAGACAAATCATAGTTTTAAACGAAACCTATCTAGCTAGTGTTCTGTATGACTTGGGGAAATAATCATGGTTGGATTGTAAAACTCATGATCGAACTTGTAAATCACCAACACCATGGAATCGTCATGTTATGGATTGTGCTTGTAATCCGATTATCATATGGTAAACTCGTTGCTAATCCCTTAATGAATTAGTTATCACTTATCGAATTGGATAAGTAATCAATTAGATTAGGATTTCGCGGGAAATTGTACTTGTTCCTTCTATCCTAGAGATTATGGAATTTCGAAATGGAGTATGTAGCAAAATTACGGGTGACTATAGTCATAGTTGTAACGTAGAAATGTTGTACAAGAACATTATAGTCAAATAAGGTGATAAATTGAAAACCGGTGGATTGAGGACTTAAGTAATCAGCATTGCTATTAAACATAGAGTTTTGGTTTTGGCATTTTGAAACGAACTAGGTTTAGAATCCTAGCGGGATGGGGGCAATTGTCGCTATTCGTCATTATCACCATGAGATATTAATCGACGAATATGTAATAGGTTGAGCTATCGGTTGTGGGCATTCAGGCAGTTGTGTTATCAAGGAAGTTACTCTCATCGGAACTAAGACAAGTGAAATCTTTCTCAGACTATGTTATATTAATTCCAAAATTAATGTATGTCACCATTTGTGGAATTTGTGTTTGTACTACTTACCCATGTCCGGAGTAATCCTGAGTAGATACTTCCGTGACTCTTGGTTGCGACCTTGGGAGTTTATGTGTTGATACATCTATACAGAACTGTGTTGAGGGATAAAACCTAAACGATACCCATGTCCGTAGTAATCCCGAGTAGATACTTTCGTGACCCTTGGTTGCGACCTTGGGAGTTTATGTGTTGACAAAAAAAAGATATAATGTTGGGTATATTGTGATTTATTGCCAAATCGAATATTGATATTGTATTGCAAGTATATCTTGTACTTTTGATGATTTTCCGTTCATATTGTCTGACCTAGGTTGGCTGGCATGATTCGTCGTGTCAGGCAAATTTTTTGATATGCGCATGACATTCCCGAAGGTTCCAGTCAGGCTTGAGCGGTGTTGGGAAGAAGCCCTGTTATTTCGTTTCCTTAAATCAAATTCTGAATATTCCAAGTTGATGTAATAACCGTATATTCGGACATGTTTTCTAAAGTATTCCTTTCGAAACTAATTCATCGTGGAACTACGTTTGTCAAAATTACTTAATGGATGAATTTTTAAACCTTTGAAATTGCCTTGTGGGTTCCATATGGTGTTCACGGCACTGTAACGTTCCGGTAAGTTTTGGGGGCGTTACACGAGCTTTTCATGATGAAAGATGAAGAGTCCATCACAAATATGCTAGACCGATTTTCGGTTATTACAAATGGACTAGCATGCTTCGGAAAACCTTTCTCAAGTAGTGAAAAGGTCAAGAAAATATTACAATCACTACATCGAGAATGGGACGGGACGGTTACGGTAATTATGGAATCTAAAGATCTCAATACTCTTGATTTTAGCGCCATTGTTGGTTCACAAATAACTTAGAGATTGTCCTTAAATCACGTAACACGAAGCCAAAATCGAAGGAAAAATCTATAACACTAAAAGCTAAGAAGATGTCAAGAAATGAAGAAGCCATCCCGGTTGATGACGATGATGAAGAATCGGCATTTTATGCCAAGAACATCTATATGTATCAAAACTTATTAAACCGGAGCAGAAGAGACATCAACGCGCAAGCCCGTAACGAGTCAAATCGGCTCGACAATAATTGTCGAAATTGTGGAAAATTCGGCCACTTTGCGAAGAATTATCGTGGCTCGACTTCTAAGAAGGAAGTATTGATAGCCACTTGGAGTGACGAGGATGAAGAAGATGAAAATATTCAAAATAATCTCGCATTCATGGCAAAGGAGCTCGTTTGACTATAGTGATGAAGAAAGTCAGGTAAGTACCTCATCTCGCGATGAACTTTTTAATGCTTTCGAATAATTACATACGGATTTTCAAAATTCGTTAAAAGATAATAAATCCATTAAAATTAAAAATAAGTTTTTAGAAAACAAAATCTCCAAATTAGAAGAAAAAGAAAAATTTATTGAAATTGATCATTTTATATGCCTTGGAAATGTAAATAAGTTAAAGAATGATTTATTATATGGTCAAAATGAACTCAAAAACTTAACGACCAAATTTTCTCTCGGAAATGCAAAATTTGAAAAATTACCTAGTGTTCAAAAATTTTCGTTAAATAAACAAGGTTTAGGATTCAAACATGATGATAAAAACGAATCCTTAAATTTAAAAATACACCAATGTGGTAAATGTTTAAAAATCTGGCATCAAATTTCAAACTGTAAAATCCCAAGACGAACAATCAAAATGAAGAAAATATAAATTCTAAAAGGAACCATAATACCAAACATCATCTATTCACCAAATGAAAATCGATCGAAAGTCAGCTGGATCCCCAAAATTCAAAATTAATTATTTCAGAATATTTGGTATTTAACTCAGGGGGAGTTATTTTAAAAAGGGGAGATATTTTTCAGGTGGAGTTTTACCAATTTAATTTTTCATTGATTTTATGATTTTCATGCATGTTTTGCTAATGACAAAAAGGGGGAGAAGAATGAGGAGAAAAATAGAGAAAAATATAATGGGTGAGAAGAAGAGAAAAAGAGAAGGAATGATGGGAGAAGAAAACGTATAAAATTAAATTATAGTCAAGTTATTTTAGAAGTCGAAGACGCACGAGTTGGACAGAAGAACATTAAATTGAAGCAAAAACACGTATAACATACACTATGCAACAAGGCTAATGTAAGCAACGAATACCTAGCTGAAGTCAGCCGAGAAAGACATGCTTAACGCACGCTGTGCTAATGATAACGCATGCTATGAACATGAGACTAATGTACGTTACAAATCATAACAGATGTGTTTAACATAAGACTAACGTACGTTATGGAGAATACGTAATGTACACTATGAGAAGATGAATTTTGAATTCAAATAAATCAATCCGTTGGATTGATTCTAGAAAGTCAAAAAGCATGCAACGGATATGTGAGGTTAACATACGCTATGAAAAGATATTAATGTATGCTACAAGGAGAATATTACATATGCTACGGAAAAGAGAGAGAAGCTACTGGACTGATTTGAACATTACATAACGTACGCAACTGGAGAGGCTAACGTACACTACAGAGGTTAACCTACGCTACGAATGATGAATAACGTATGTAGTGAAAGATGCAGAACTAACGGCTAGTTTAGGCCTTGAAGCCTATAAATACCACCTCATATGGTATTGACTATACAACAACTTCAAGCAAATCTTATAGACTTCAGATATCATTATATTTATTGTTGTTGTTGTAATCGAGCTTAATTATTAAGAGTTCGAGTCTTTAATTCACTCAAACATACACGAGAAAAAAGAAAGTATTATAAATTTGATTCAGTTTTATTAGGATTGTGGATCCGGCATTGTTAGTATCATAATTTAAATGCAAGTGATGTTTCTCTAGTACCGATGGAAAGCTAGAAAGGTTGATTCCTTATCTGATAGAAAAGGAAAACGGTTTATCTTGGACCGAAATAAAGACAAGATTGTAATGGTTTATCTTGGACCGATAGAAGACAAGATTGTAACATTTTACTTCGGATCGATAGAAAACAGGGCGGAAAGGTTTATCTTAAGCCTATGGAAAAAGATACGAAGAGAGGACGTAGGCAGATTGCCGAACCTCTATATATCGCCGTGTCATTTACATTTTGCACTTAATCGCTTCCGCAATCGCAAAAGAATTCTATATTCTTAACTGCGCTCTCTAAACCCCCTTCTAGTGGTGGTACCAATCCAACGTTACCAACAATTCATATAATCCATATTTAGTTTTAGAAGCCATTTTTCGCTCATACCCTTCTTGCATAGGAATTTAGTGATAACCTTACATTAAATCAATTTTACTAAACATACGCGAACCATGTAATTCATCCAACATATTGTCTAACCTTGAAATTAGATGTCGAAACTTTACGTGATATTATTCACCTCTCACCAGTCGGTGCATATTCTCCAAGTCTTATCTTTCTTTGGTACGACAATTACCGGAATGGCACATGGGCTCAAATTTTCACGGATGTACCCAATACTTAACAACTCCTCGACCTTCCACTGAATCTCCTTAGTTTCTTCAGGATTGCTATGGTATGTCGGGCTACGGTATGTCGGTCGGTTTGGAATGATGGCTCCTGGCACAAAGTCGATTTCTTGCTCGATCCCTCTTTTTGGTGGCAAACCAGGTGGTAGCTCATCCATAAAAACATCATTTAAGTCGTGTAACATAATTTTTATAGTACTCAGGATATGCCGGTTTTTATCTTAATCAAGAGTGCAAATTCGTTTGATAAGAAGTAAGTATGGGGGCTGCCCCTCCTCAACTTCTTTAACGATTTCTTTTGCACTTATAAACAAACATCTTTTGATTTTTCATTTTTTTCTTTTTTTCTTATCTTTTCTCTTTCTTCTTCTTTTTGTTTTTCTTTTTGTTTTTCTTTTTCCTTTTATTTTTCTTTTTCTTTTTATTTTTTTCATTTCTTATTTATTTTTGTGTTTCTATTTCCTTTTCTTTTTGAAGAAGAATTTCGTCGTCATGAATTTGTGATGGTGTCATAGGAGGTAGTGCGATCTCTCTACCATCCTTTTCAAATGAGGATCGATTTTTCATGCCATCGTGAGTTACTCGTCGGTCGAAGTGCCATGGTCTTCCCAAAAGCATACGAAAATCATCCATTGGAACAACGTCATAAAGAATTTTATCTTTGTATCTTTCTAGAGTGATGGCAATGTTTGCTTGCTTGGTGCCTCAAATTTCTCCATAATTACTAAACCAATGCAAGAGATAAGGCTTTGGGTGCCTTCGAGTAGGTAAGCTCAACTCTTCTACTAACATAGCACTAACCATATTTGTACAACTCTCATTGTCGATAATATAATACCCAGACACTTGTTGTGTTTTTCATCTATATATGAAACATGTAGTACATGATTATGTCATATAATATGATTTTTCTTATACGTAATCCAGTATTCATGATCGTATTGTGTAGAGTTTTTTAACTCATGCATGTGTCTGCCTGATATTAACGTGCGCTAACTAATGTACCTAGCTTACACTAATAACCAGAGCTAGCGTACGTTATGTTGGATACTTAGCGTACGCAAGGGGCAGTCAAGATCACATAACATACGGTCGGCGTGTGGATCCAGATGAAAGATGTGGTCGGATTCATTTTCATGAACCTGGAAAACTTTTGCAAAATTTAAGTCAACGATGTTTAGTGTACGCTACATGATGTAGGTAATGTACACTAAGTCAAGGATAGAAAGAAGCAGTAAGCTATGTGAGATCGTTAGCTTATGCAATACTGTGTGTTAACATACGCTAAGACGGCATGTAGCATACGTAATGTCTGAGTAGCATATGCAAGACTGAGAACCGAATGAGGCAGTGAGCTAGGGAGCCCGTTAGCGTATGTTATAGAGAAGGAATAGCGTACATTAAATGTCATTCCCTATAAAAAGGGCATTTCCCCTTTCATTTCTTATATTTCCTCCACTCCTCTTGTTCGACTTCTGCAAGCTTTGAGAGCTACTTCAACGATATAACTCATCATATTAGCCTCTCTACTTGGTTCTTGAAGATGGAAGACATCTTGGGATAGTGTTCAAGCTTCCGGTGCTGGGTTCTACCGATTGTTTCATCATTTATCTTCGTATTAAGGTATGTTGATGCTATTCCGACCAATTCATGTTCCTAGGAATGTTATGAGCATGCTACTAAGGTTATTGAGTTTGTTAATAACTTAATAGACTAAACATAATTTTTTAGGAGGATTAGGTTGGTTATACTTAGGTTTTTCCATGGTTAAGAAGATTACAAGTTAAGCCATGATTGTAACACCCCAAAAGGCGGCTATTACAGTGTCGTGGACCCCACACTGGGACCCACCAGGCGATATCCAAAACAGGTTAAATAAGTATTATTTGTGATACCGAACCACAATGAATAGTCATTACTCCGATTAGGAGTTTATCAAAAATATGGCCAACGGCCTTATAATACACAGGATCCGAAAAACAAGTATAAACCATATGGAGATGGAAAATACTTCAAATGTCAATACAACCAGATAGCAATCTAAATGAAACAGGAAATAAAATAACATAAAACGGTTTAACATAACCGGACAACAAAAGATGTGGGGCCCCCGAACTAGTATCCTTCGAACCCTTCGCCGTCAACATGCTCTTCCCGTGCCTTGCCTTTGCCTCGACCTAAAATACAATACAAGTATTTCGCCCATAACACAGGGTCAGATATACATGATAATCAATTCTTCCGACATTATACAATTCACACACATATATATATATATATATATATATATATATCTCAAGAAAATCATTTCGACTATTAATCATACCCCTCGGGCGTATGAAACAATCGGTCACAAACCATCAAACACATCCAATCATACATGGACTATGAACGATTAACAATATAGCTCAAGATGGACATCACAGTACGCCCGATCCGGAAATGTGTCCGTGTACATGTCCACCCCGTATACGGAATCCAGAATATACGTGTGACAATGTACCTAATTAGCCTCACGAACTACGTCTCGTGTGCACAATCCAATACGGAAACATCCACGTATGACTATACAAGTGCCCGGCTAAAAATCCTACACAATATCCAATCGGCACGCAGATATGATTCCGGAAATGTCACAATACAACATGACAACGAAGTTCAACGAAATACGTATCCGATTAAGGATCAAGGAAACTCACCGAAGTGAAAATAAAGATCAACGAGATCAACGATTCGAAGTGACGTGTTTGGGAATGCAACACCCATGATGAAACGGAACAACGTCAAGGACAATGTCAAATCACGACAAGCATTTCATAAACATTTCATACGCATGAAATATATAACCATCACAAGAATCTAATCATCATTATAACCAAGCAAGATAACTTGCCTCAATACGGAGACGAGAATAGTTCTCTTCTTGTCGGAACGAACGAACGGTCCTCGACTAATATTGTTTACTCGAACAATCAACCTTAAACGAAATACATTTTACTCAATAACATATTCGTATAATTATCAATATATGATTAATAAGACGTCATCCTACAATCCTTTAGAATAGTTTGCTATCTCCAATTATCGAAGCCTTATGTCAGGAGTTCTTTTAACATCATTACAACCATAAAAATTCGGTTTACAATACTTACCGAATGTTCGCATGGTTCATCATAAACAAGAGTTCTATCAAGGGTATGTTGAATAACCAATTATGATGTTAAGATCATCTTATGATGATTAAACTTTCCAAAACATTAAAACGTTGAAAGGTAAAATCTGCACATTTATGATCATTCTCCTCTCATCTAAATTGACTATTAAGCTTACAACAAGTTTATTAGTTCTGAGATTACACCATATCCATGAGGGTTATCAAAATCTTTGTTTACAAGGCTGGAAGATTCATTAACATCATGATGAATTCACCATCTATCTAGTATGATGATCAAAACAAACTAAGTTCCCAACACATTAGATTAATGAAAAGTTGTTGTGTTGGTTTCACAATTATCCTTAACCATTCAAATTCTTGCTGAGCTAAACATAAGGAGAATATGATTCTTTAGAAATCTGAGTAAGAAGACATCCTTCTACTACTAACATGGCCAAGTTCTTCCCAAGGTAAGTGAAAACTTAAAATGGTGTTTAATAACTTTATGATAACAACTCTATTAGTTAAATCTAAATATGGTGAAGTTAACTGATTCAAAGGTATTTTACTGAGCTAAATTCGTCCAACAAGATGAGCATGATAGTTACAATGTGGTTAGAATCACTATATCATCAAGAACACATCCATCTCAAACCCTCATTTATCATATTCATCAAAAGTGTTAAAAAGGTTAGATTAAAACTATGTTTTACTTGATTAATCTACTCTAGGTGAAGTATAATTCGTTATTAACATCAACATATGAAAATAATGCAGAGAGGAAGGTACACCTACCTCCAAAAATGAAGAACAACTTCAATGCTATGAGAAAATATACTCCAAGCTCAAGAACACCTCCTAATCTCCAAGGAAATGAGCTCCACTCCAAGATTTAAGGCTTAGAAGCAAGTTGGGGGAGGTTGATATCGGTTTGGGAGTGCAGAGGGACGATATATGGAGAGAGAATCGGTTTAGAGTTGTGAAGAAATGAAAAGCAGTCCTATAAATAGATACATACTTAGCGCACGCTTCTCGGAACGATTTAGCATACGCTAATACACTTACGTCGCTAACCGGTCGATTTTACGTACGTAAGCGGCTTACGGTGGCTCTTGTCTTGAATTCGCAGTCGTTAGCGCACGCTAATGAAAAATGGGTTACGACGCTAATAAAAGTTGACTCGGCCGACATGACGGCTCGGACCTTACTCACATGCATGCCAACGGCTAAGGAGTTCACGTCTTGAAGTCAATCGATGCGGATTCCCTCTTAGCGTACGCAACAGAGGAAACATTACGCACGCTAAGGCACAGGATTAGCGTACGTTAATCGCACTATGTAGCGTACGCTACATCAACAGAAAAATTCGAAAATGCAACTCTCTAATTAACATCGAATCATCACATATGAAATGAAATAACAACGATATGAAATTCAAATCTATAATACCTCAACATAATACTAAATGCAACGATTCATGATAATCAGATTATCCGAATAATACAATGACGGGTAAAAATGAAAAGTTACAGTCGGATGTTACATACTCTCCCCCTTAAAAAGAGTTTCGTCCTCGAAACTAAGGGGTAAATAACTCAGGGTATCTCACTCGCATACTATCCTCGGTCTCCCACGTAGCCTCCTCGACTCCGTGTCGTGACCACTGAACCTTCAGTAGGGGAATCATCTTGTTCCGTAACTGCTTGATTCTCCTCTCGAGTATCCGCACAGGGCGCTCCTCGTACGAATGATCCTCTGCTAATTCAATCTCTTCGAACTAAAGTACATGGCTCGGATCAGCAACATATTTTCTCAACTGGGAGACATGAAACACGTTGTGAATCTTACTCAAAGTCGGCGGTAAAGCTAGTCGATAGGCCAGATCACCTACACGCTCCAAAACCTCAAATGGCCCAATGTACCTCGGGCTCAGCTTGCCCCTCTTCCCGAAACGAAAAACACCTCGGGTAGGAGACACCTTCATTAACACATGGTCACCAACCTCGAACTCAAGTGGTCGTCGACGGTGGTCAACATAAGACTTCTATCGACTTTGAGCCATTAACAACCGACTCCTAATCAAAGTGATCTTCTCCCGAGCTGCTAATAACATATCGGGTTCCGTACCGAGAGATTCTGACAGTTCGTCCTAACACAAAGGGGACCTACAGCGACGGCCATACAATGCCTCATACGGTGCCATCTGAATCGAAGCGTGCCAACTATTATTATAAGTGAATTCCACCAAAGGCAGCTAGGCTTCCCAATCGTCCTTCCAATCAAGAGCACATGCTCTCAACATGTCCTCTAGAGTCTGGATGGTTCTCTCAGACTGACCATCGGTCTGTGGATGAAAAGCCGTACTGAAATTCAACTGCGTGCCCATCGCACGATGAACTGCCTTCCAGAAGTGTGACACGAATTGCCCGTCACGGTCTGATACAATACTCTTGGGGGTACCGTGTAATCTCATAATTTCCTTAATAAACAGCTGGGCCAATCTCTCGGGACCCCACGTATCCTTAATCTCCAAGAAGTGGGCTGATTTGGTCAGACGGTCCACAATCACCCAAATCGTATTCATTCCTCAACGACTCGTCGGCAAGCTAGTAATAAAATCCATATATATGTCCTCCCATTTCCACTCGGGAATCGGGAGCGGTTTCAGCATTCCTGCGGGTCGCTGGTGCTCAATCTTAACCTGCTGACAGGTTAAACATCTCGAAACAAATTCAGCAACCTCTCGTTTCATATTCCCCCACCAATAATTCTGCTTCAAATCCTTATACATCTTGCTAGATCCCGGGTGAATAGAGTACGGGGTAGCATGGGATTCTCTCATGATAGAGTTTCTCAACTCTTCGTCAGTGGGTACACAAACTCGATTTCTAAAACGTATCAATCCATCCTCGTGGATCACGAATCCAGGGGCTTTCCCTTGGGTTACTTCATCCCGAACTCGAGATAAGAATGGGTCCGTAATTTGCTTCGATTTGATCATATCATCAAGAGACGAAGAAATCTCAAGGGTGCAAAGTTGTCCCTGAACACGCTGTAATCAAACTTCAATTTCTGACCTCATAAGGTCCAACTACAACTCTCTCTGTGCTGTCAAACGGCTCAGCATCTGCTCCTGCACTGTTTTACGGCTCAAAGCGTCGGCGACCACATTTGCTTTACCCGGATGATAAAGGATCTCGATATCATAGTCCTTGATTAACTCTAGCCACCTTCTCTGTCTCATGTTCAACTCCTTCTGAGTAAAAATGTACTTTAGGCTCTTGTGGTCTGTAAAGATCTGGCAGGTAACTCCATAAAGATAGTGACGCCAGATTTTCAAAGCAAACACCACGACTGCTAACTCCAAGTCATGGGTCGGATAGTTAACTTCATAGGGTCGCAATTGTAATACACGGTTGAGAATTCATTTATTTTCACTCAGTAACTATCACTCAGAATTTTTTTCACTCATTTATAATCATTCATCAGTCATGATTCATTCATTTGCGTTCATTTGGCATGTTGTAACCGTGTATCAGTTACCGATCGTCATTTCATCTCCGTTTGAGTGTCGGAACGGGAGTATTATCATTATCATCGTGATTGGTAGTCTTGTGCTGGAAGTATCATTTTTGGCATGTGTTAGACTTGTTCATTTTCGCATTCGTCTGGTATGTCGGATCATCCATCAGTCGTAGCGAGGTATCGGAACCATCGGATTTTTTCACCTTGGCCAGCCTTGAGTTACGGCCGTAAGGTACTGGGATACGGCCGTAAGTTCAGCGGGTACGGCCGTAAGGCTGACCGGTTACGGCCGTACGTGGTCCAGCAGGATGCCCAGGCATTTTGGCCGAAGGCGAGTTACGGCCGTAAGAAGGGTTAGTTACGGCCGTAAGTGGTGTTCGTAAGTTTCAGGTGTTGTCGACCAAGGGTGACTTACGGCCGTAAGGGTTGCGGCATACGGCCGTAAGCCGAGGAAGGTACGGCCGTAAGGCTTGGCCGGATACGGCCGTCTGGCTGCAGAACTAGGTGTCCGATCATTTTCGACGAAGAGGGCTTACGCGTAAGTTTGGCCGGATACGGCCGTATCATCGAGTTACGGCCGTAAGGTGTGCGATTCTGGCCGTAAGGGTGTCGACGGATGTTTTTGACGGCGGGTTACGCCGTAACTCGAGAACGATTCTGGCCGTAAGTCTGTCGGCGAGCTTTCGGGACGAAGCCGAGTTACGGCCGTACGAGTTGGCCGGTTACGGCCGTAAGGCCGTTGACCTGGAATGTTACGGCCGTAAGAGGGCCGAGTTACGGCCGTAACTTCCGGCAGTATTTAAGGACTCGGCCGGGACATTTTTACTCATTTTCATCCTCTCTTCATTTTGTTCCGAAAGAGAGACTTGAGGGAGGGATTTTGTCATCATCAATCACTTGTGTGTTCGGATTTCATCATCTTGATTCATTGGAAAGCTTGGATAGTCGATTTTACACGTTTTCATTGGTTGGATCTTCAAGAGGTAAACTCTTCAACACCTTGGATTTTGATTCTATGTTGAGATATGATGTTTTGGACGTTATAATCATGTTATATGAAGGGACATGTATATGATTATGAGTTTATATAAGGATTCATTGGATTATTGAGGGATTATTCAAGAACACTTTGAATATCGGGTTGAAATTGGGGGTTTTCGATTAATTGTCGTTATAATCACGTTTTCGGATATTCATTTGGATTATTGATAGTATTCATGAGGTTTTGTGGGTTTGAATCATTCATGGGAAGTTGGTTTCGGATGTAATTGAGTTTTGGTTGTAAACAATTGGAGATTGTTTACAACGCGTTTGTTTTAATGCCCCAATGAGTTTCGGGTATTGTTGTATCGACTTTTGAGTTGGTTGTGATCATGCTTGATTCGTGTATTAAGAGAATTGTTGGTATTTGTGTTGTTCAAGGTTGTTCGAGCGGCCGATAATTTCATTAAGGCGTTGATCGTGGAAGTACCTTCTCGCCTTCGGTTTGAGGCAAGTTTTATACTTGTACTAGTCAATGAGCTAATGTCATCATGTATGTGTATAGATGTGTTGTATCATTCCGAGACTTAGTCTCTTCATGAATTCATTGATATCAAGAGATCGTTCGATACGATACCTTCCGGCAATTTTGCCAAATGTCATTGTTGTTCGATAACGGCCGATTCAAGGCATTGTATTACTCATCATTAATGTCATTGTCGATAGCCGGTTCGCGGTATCGATGTATCGATTGTTGTTCATATAGATGTCAATCTAAAACATCGTTGAAATCATTGTTATTCCTGTTGGGGTTATCATTAAAACTGTATTGGCCGATTAAAGGCATTAGCGTCTTCATTTCTCATCTTCGTAAATGTAACCGATTAAAGGTGCCGAGGTATCCTTCATATTACTCTTCTCGATTTGCCGTTCTAAGGTAATCGAAACACTCAATCATTCATGGAATCATCCGCTGCATCATTGTTATCGTGTTGGCCGACTCAAGGTAGCACACTATCATTCTCATGAATTCGGTAATCTACGAATCGTTGTCATTTGTGATTTATTATATTTTTGGAGGCTAGTCTCGGCTAGTGCTTATTATGGGTAAGCTTGGGGCTTGAACCTTCGCGGTTGGCTTCCCAACACCTACAACTTAGTAGGTCACGGTCGTGTTTATGATCTTATGGGTAAGCTTGGGGCTTGAACCTTCGCGGTTGGCTTCCCAACACCTACAACTTAGTAGGTCACGGTCGTGTTTATGATCATATGGGTAAGCTTGGGGCTTGAACCTTCGCGGTTGGCTTCCCAACACCTACAACTTAGTAGGTCACGGTCGTGTTTATGACCTTATGTGTAAGTTTGGGGCTTGAACCTTCGCGGTTGGCTTCCCAACACCTACAACTCAGTAGGTCACGGTCGTGGTTATGACCTTATTAGCCCTCATTAACTATAGCTTCGGGCTGTTCCGGTTTCAAGTGTTTATGATATTTGTTAACTTCCGCTGGATGACTTTTAGGCCTTTTGTAATGTCTTGGTATTTTCATTGGAGCCTTTGGGCATTATGATTCATATTAAATTCAGTTCTGGTTTGGTTCATGTTGTTTAATTCATTGTGGTATTCTGTGATTATGATTCGCCGTTGGGCATTTATGTTCTGACCTGTCGAACAGGTATTACTAGTATGCCGTGGGCATAGTATTTCACGAATGCTCGGTTCTTACCTTGGTTTGTGAGCATCTCGTATTATTATCATTATTGTACCGTTTCATTCTGCCTTTGGATGCATATCATGTTATACCTGTATTTGATGTTCATTATCTGGATGACTGACCCCGTGGGGGCGGAACATGTTTTCATGTTTTAGGTGCTTGCGAGGAGAGAGTTGAGACATAGGGGCATGATGATGGCGACGAGGCATTCGAGCGATACTAGTCCGAGTTGTTCATGTTGGTCAGTCGGTTGGAGTGTTCTTCAGTTGTCAGTCATTGTCATTATGTATTACCCGAGCAGATGCTCGTGAATGTTGTATTTTTACCCTTGGCCATGTAGGCCCATCGTTGTCGTTGAAATTCCTTATCGGAATATTGTGTCGGATATCATGGTAGGGATTATGATTTTCCCTTGTTGTTTAATTTAATGTATTTTAGTCATGTTACTTTGGTGGATCTCCTGGCGTGGGGTCCACACCTTGTAATAACCCAATAGGATTTGGGGGTGTTACAGAAATGGTATCAGAGCTTTGGGTTGTGAAATACCCTGAGATGTGAGTTATGTGGTCCTACCGATGCAGTAGTAGTGGGATTGTCAGGTTATGACAATCTAGTCAGTCAGGTTTTGTGAGTCGTAATATTAGTGCGACTGCACGAGTCATTCATTCATCGAGTCGTCGTCAGTGAAGACTAGTATCGCGAGACCTCGAAGCTTCGTATGACCTGTGTAAGGACTCAATCCTCTTTGTGTTCATACATTCATCATTTCATAAATTGTTCATGCTTTGCTGAAACCTATATGTGATATTAGTGTTATGATTGATTCATGACTATTTGTTTTGGAGCACGTGTGACTTTTGTAAGCATTAAGGATCAACTCATTTATCAGTTAATAATTCTCAATCATCATTTTGATCTCATCACTCAGTTAATTCATTCCTCACTCAGTCAATTCATTCCTTACTCAGTCAATATCATCACTCAGATAATTCATCCATCACTCAGTTAATTCATTCCTCACTCAGTCAATTCATTCCTTACTCAGTCAATATCATCACTCAGATAATTCATCCATCACTCAGTTAATTCATTCCTCACTCAGTCAATTCATTCCTTACTCAGTCAATATCATCACTCAGATAATTCATCCATCACTCAGTTAATTCATTCCTCACTCAGTCAATATCATTACTCAGATAATTCATTCATCAGTCAGTTAATTCATTCATCACTCAGTCAATATCATCACTCAGATAATTCATTCATCACTCAGTCAATCTCATCGTTCAGTTAATTCATTCATCACTCAGTCGATCTCATTATTCAGTTAATTCATTAATCATTCAGCCCATCTCACGGTTCAGTTGTTGATCTTGAGGATCGAATTTTCAACCTTGTTAACTTGTTCAAGGTAGTCATTTCGGGAATTTCATCAGGCAATCATGTTACCTCATTTGATGTTTCATACGATCTTATCATACTCTGACGTAATGTCGACGATCATTTCATTAAATCATTAATGCATTCATTGTGCGAGAGCGTGTATGCTCATTATTGTCACTCTATAACGTAATCATAATGCGATATTCATGCGGAATCTATAATCATCATGTGACTTTCCTACTTCAGTATGGATAGAGTCATCGGAAGGACGCGGGGAAGAGGCGCGGTGCGGGCCGGAACCGGGATCTCGTGTGCATGCCCACACGACGCGAGGATATCATTAATTCATCAAATAGCGAGGCTACTCATTCATCGTGAGATAATCATTCAGCATCAGAGTCGTGCCGAGAGGCATCTCACTCGGAAGGTGTTCGGGTTGATCCATTCATATTTATGCGGGGCATGATGGCCCGGATGACTCGGATGACGCGGATAGTGGAGACCATGCAGACCTCGATGGTTCGTGGTCCACCGCATGAGGATGCAGTGCCATTTCATGGACAGTGGAGGAGTGAATCAGTTGTTGGCGATATCTCTCGTCGGATGCCGCCTACTTTTGAGGTTCGTCGGAACCGGTGATATTGTTCATTGGCTCGAGCATTTTGATAAACTCTTCGACATGGTTCGGTGTCGGAAGAGAGTAAAGTGGCGATGGCGGCTTATTACTTGAGTAAGGCGCTTATTCGTGGTGGCTTTATGTGAAACCCATCGATCGTGATTGTATTTGGAGCGAGTTCAAGACTCTCATGTTAGAGAGGTATTACCCGGATCCACTTCGTGAAGCCAAGTTGTCAGAAGTTTTGAACCCCGAATCCGTCGAGGACGAGGGTGTTATTGTCATTCTTTGAGAAGTTTCGGGGACTACTTGATTTGCTTCGTCAATTATCCGTCTTAGGCGGATAAAATTAAGTATTTTAGTAAGAGGCTAAATCCGCGATTGAGGATGCGATTGTTCAATCACAATTGTAATTCACTTAGTGAGTTCATCGGGAAGGCTCTTGGAGCGAGCTTTTGATCAAGGAGCTTACTAAGAAGCATCCTTGGTTTCTTCGGGTGAGAGGACTAGAATGCCGGCTCGTTCGGAGGGACATCGGACCCCAGACATCGAGGGGTCATTTGCTAGTCGTCTTCGTACGGAGGAGCGTCCTCTTCCAAGGCCACGAGTTCGACCGTTGTTTGCTTTAAGCGTGATGTAATAGGACATCGCGTGCCGGTACTCGATGCGAGGCCGTTATCTGCTTCTGTGTGGGAGACATGGACACCTTCGAAATCTGCGGGAGTTAAGTGCCGGTGGATCTCGAAAGGGTTCACAAGCCACGAAGGATTTTTTTACTCCAGCCCGAACTTCAAACAATGGGCCCTATCAGGCTTCGAGAGCCCGAGGTAAGGACATTCATCACCAGTTTTGAGCAAGTTAATTCTTGCTCGGTAGGAGGATAATCATTCATTTCATTGTCGTTCATTCATTCATATAATTCATTCATCATATATATCAATCATGTTGGGACTCATAATTATCGATTAATCATTCAATTCACGAAGAAGCAGCGGTTCTAATCACTTCAGGGAACTATCACTCATGACGTTAATAATTCACCTTGGTGAGTCATTCTAAATCCTTGACGGATTTGTAGTCATTTATCATTCATCATTCATTTTTGTCACTTTCATTCTCGTGACATTCTGAGATCATAGTTAGCGGCGAGTTCATCGTCGGATATACCTTAAATCGTTGAGATAGAGGAGATCGATGTTATGGAAGGATAGCGATGTTGGGTACATTTGAGATGTAACCTTGTTTTTGGATGACTGTGTTAATCTATCCGTGGTAATGTATCGTGACTGTGGATCATTTATTGTTGATCTATTTTATTATGATCATATTCGAGAATCTTGAGATTTGGGTCATTTGTTGAGAATTCGTCCCTTTAGAAATCGTTCACTGTGATTTCGAGACGTCAAGTCTTGGGGACTTGGGCGTGCGATTGATTTGGTCCCGAGGACTAGATGTGCATTATTGTTTTCAGATCAAGATGGATAGTTCATATCCAGAGTCGTTCACCCTTAGTTTCGAGGACGAAACTCTTTTAAGGTGGGTGTATGTAAGACGCGGTTTAGAATTCATTTATTTTCACTCATTAACTATCACTCAATTTTTTCACTCAATTATAATCATTCATCAGACATGATTCATTCATTTGCGTTCATTTGGCATGTTGTAACCGTGTATCAGTTACCGATCGTCATTTCATCTCCGTTTGAGTGTCGGAGCAGGAGTATTATCATTATCATCGTGATTGGTAGTCTTGTCTTTGGAAGTATCATTTTTGGCATGTGTTAGACTTGTTCATTTTCGCATTAAATGCGGTATGTCGGATCATCCATCGATCGTAGCGAGGTATCGGAACCATCGGATTTTTTTCACCTTGGCGGCCTTGAGTTACGGCCGTAAGGTCTTGGGATACGGCCGTAAGTTCGGTAATGCGGCCGTAAGGGCCGGTTATGGCCGTCGTGGTCAGCGGGATGCCGGGCATTTTGGCGAAGGCGAGTTACGGCCGTAAGAAGGGTTAGTTACGGCCGTAAGTGGTGTTCGTAAGTTTCGGTGTTGTCGACCAAGGGTGACTTACGGCCGTAAGGGTTGCGGCATACGGCCGTAAGCCGAAAATCTGGCCGTAAGGCTTGGCGGATACGGCCGTCTGGCTGCAGAACTAGGTGTCCGATCATTTTCGACGAAGAGGGCTTACGCCCGTAAGTTTGGCGGATACGGCCGTATCATCGAGTTACGGCCGTAAGGTGTGCGGTTCTGGCCGTAAGGGTGTCGACGGATGTTTTTGTGGCGGGTTACGCCGTAACTCAGAACGATTCTGGCCGTAAGTCTGTCGGCGAGCTTTGACGAAGCGAGTTACGGCCGTCTGAGTTGGCGATTCTGGCCGTAAGGCCGTTGACAAGGAATGTTACGGCCGTAAGAGGGCCGAGTTACGGCCGTAACTTCCGGCAGTATTTAAGGACTCGGCCGGGACATTTTTACTCATTTTCATCCTCTCTTCATTTTGTTCCGAAAGAGAGACTTGAGGGAGGGATTTTGTCATCATCAATCACTTGTGTGTTCGGATTTCATCATCTTGATTCATTGGAAAGCTTGGATAGTCGATTTTACACGTTTTCATCGAATCGGATTGGTTGGATCTTCAAGAGGTAAACTCTTCAACACCTTGGATTTTGATTCTATGTTGAGATATGATGTTTTGGACGTTATAATCATGTTATATGAAGGGACATGTATATGATTATGAGTTTATATAAGGATTCATTGGATTATTGAGGGATTATTCAAGAACACTTTGAATATCGGGTTGAAATTGGGGGTTTTCGATTAATTGTCGTTATAATCACGTTTTCGGATATTCATTTGGATTATTGATAGTATTCATGAGGTTTTGTGGGTTTGAATCATTCATGGGAAGTTGGTTTCGGATGTAATTGAGTTTTGGTTGTAAACAATTGGAGATTGTTTACAACGCATTTGTTTTAATGCCCTAATGAGTTTCGGGTATTGTTGTATCGACTTTTGAGTTGGTTGTGATCATGCTTGATTCGTGTATTAAGAGAATTGTTGGTATTTGTGTTGTTCAAGGTTGTTCGAGCGGCCGATAATTTCATTAAGGACGTTGATCGTGGAAGTACCTTCTCGCCTTCGGTTTGAGGCAAGTTTTATACTTGTACTAGTCAATGAGCTAATGTCATCATGTATGTGTATAGATGTGTTGTATCATTCCGAGACTTAGTCTCTTCATGAATTCATTGATATCAAGAGATCGTTCGATACGATACCTTCCGGCAATTTTGCCAAATGTCATTGTTGTTCGATAACGGCCGATTCAAGGCATTGTATTACTCATCATTAATGTCATTGTCGATAGCCGGTTCGCGGTATCGATGTATGGATCGTTGTTCATATAGATGTCAATCTAAAACATCGTTGAAATCATTGTTATTCCTGTTGGGGTTATCATTAAAACTGTATTGGCCGATTAAAGGCATTAGCGTCTTCATTTCTCATCTTCGTCGTCGGTAACCGATTAAAGGTGCCGAGGTATCCTTCATATTACTCTTCTCGATTTGCCGTTCTAAGGTAATCGAAACACTCAATCATTCATGGAATCATCCGCTGCATCATTGTTATCGTGTTGGCCAACTCAAGGTAGCACACTATCATTCTCATGAATTCGGTAATCTACGAATCGTTGTCATTTGTGATTTATTATATTTTTGGAGGCTAGTCTCGGCTAGTGCTTATTATGGGTAAGCTTGGGGCTTGAACCTTCGCGGTTGGCTTCCCAACACCTACAACTTAGTAGGTCACGGTCGTGTTTATGATCTTATGGGTAAGCTTGGGGCTTGAACCTTCGCGGTTGGCTTCCCAACACCTACAACTTAGTAGGTCGCGGTCGTGTTTATGATCTTATGGGTAAGCTTGGGGCTTGAACCTTCGCGGTTGGCTTCCCAACACCTACAACTTAGTAGGTCACGGTCGCGTTTATGACCTTATGTGTAAGTTTGGGGCTTGAACCTTCGCGGTTGGCTTCCCAACACCTACAACTCAGTAGGTCACGGTCGTGGTTATGACCTTATTAGCCCTCATTAACTATAGCTTCGGGATGTTCCGGTTTCAAGTGTTTATGATATTTGTTAACTTCCGCTGGATGACTTTCAGGCCTTTTGTAATGTCTTGGTATTTTCATTGGAGCCTTTGGGCATTATGATTCATATTAAATTCAGTTCTGGTTTGGTTCATGTTGTTTAATTCATTGTGGTATTCTGTGATTATGATTCGCCGTTGGGCACTTATGTTCGACACAGCCGAGCAGGTATTACTAGTATGCCGTGGGCATAGTATTTCACGAATGCTCGGTTCTTACCTTGGTTTGTGAGCATCTCGTATTATTATCATTATTACCGTTTCATTACGCCTTTGGATGCATATCATGTTATACTGTATTTGATGTTCATTATACGGATGGCCCGGACCGTGGGGCGGAACATGTTTTCATGTTTTAGGTGCTTGCGAGGAGAGAGTTGAGACATAGGGGCATGATGATGGCGACGAGGCATTCGAGCGATACTAGTCCGAGTTGTTCATGTTGGTCAGTCGGTTGGAGTGTTCTTCAGTTGTCAGTCATTGTCATTATGTATTACCCGAGCAGATGCTCGTGAATGTTGTATTTTTACCCTTGGCCATGTAGGCCCATCGTTGTCGTTGAAATTCCTTATCGGAATATTGTGTCGGATATCATGGTAGGGATTATGATTTTCCCTTGTTGTTTAATTTAATGTATTTTAGTCATGTTCGCCTGGTGGATCTCCTGGCGTGGGGTCCACGACACTGTAATAACCCAATAGGATTTGGGGGTGTTACAGCAATTGTCTCGATGCATAGGCAATCACTTTCCCTTCCTGCATTAGTACACATCCCAGACCCTGTCTCGACGCGTCACTATACACCACAAATCCTTCCGTTCCTTTTGGTAAGACCAAAACAGGTGCCGAAATCAATCGACTCTTGAGCTCATCAAAACTTTGCTGACATGTTTCTGACCACAAATACTTCTTGTCCTTTCGCAGTAAGTTAGTCATCGGTTGCGCAATTTTAGAAAATCCTTCTACGAACCGTCGGTAGTAACCTGCTAGGCCGAGGAAACTACGAACTTCCTTCACGTTCTTCGGTGGTAGCCAATCTCGAAAGGCTTCCGTCTTTTGTGGGTCCACCCACACCCCTTCGGCTGATATCACATGCCCGAGAAAGATAACCTCAGGCATCCAAAATTCACACTTAGAAAATTTCCCATAAAGCTGTTCCCGCCTCAATGTATCGAGAACTTGGTGGAGGTGACGCTCGTGCTCTTCGTGGTCACGAGAGTAAATGAGAATGTCGTCAATAAAAACGACTACAAAGCGATCCAGATAGTTAATAAAAACTCGATTCATCAACTCCATGAATACCGCCGGTGCATTAGTCAGTCCAAATGGCATCACCACAAACTCATAATGCCCACAGCGAGTACGGAATGCTGTCTTCGAAATGTCAGACTCTCGAATCCTCAACTGATGATAACCAGATCTCAAGTCAATCTTAGAAAACACGGCAGCTCCCTGAAGTTGGTCCAATAAATCATCAATACGAGGCAAGGGATACTTGTTCTTGATGGTTACACTGTTCACCTCACGGTAATCAATACATAAGCGCAGAGATCCATCTTTCTTCTGTACAAATAACACTGGTGCTCCCCAAGGGGACGCACTAGGTCGAATATAGCCCTTGTTTGTCAACTCCTCAAGCTGGTTCTTTAATTCTTGCATCTCAGTCGGAGCCATACGGTACAGTGCTTTTGAGAGCGGGGACGTACCTGGTTCTAACTCAATAATAAACTCCACGTCACGATGAGGAGGTAAGCCTGGCAACTCGTCTGGAAATACATCTGGGTAGTCTCGGACTACCAGAATGTCGGCCAATTCAACTGGTCGATCAGCTGTTTTGGTCATGTAGCACCAATAACCAATACACCCTTGATTAAGCAGTTTCATTGCTTTCATAGCGCGGATGACTCTCCCAGAACGACTGGGATTATCACCTCGAAAAATACACTCGAAACCATCATCGGAAGTGACGGTTACCATTCGCTTGCGGACACTGAGTATTGCATCATGACGATCCATCCAATCGATACCCAAGATTATATCATCCTTAGGTAAATCGACTACAATCAGATTTGACAACCACTCACGGTCGTTCAAACGAATCGGACAGTCCTCGACATCACGATTTCCAATAATTCTTCTACCATCAAGTAGACCAATCACGTAGGGATCACAATTGATAACATGGTCTAGAGGCAAACGACTTAAACAAGAAGAAGATATAAAGGAGTGTGAAGCACCGGTATCAAAAAGAACACACACAGGCTGGGAGTGGATCTCGAGTATACCTGAAATCATGCTGGCCTCGGGATCGTCAGCTTTCTTCATCTCGTAAATCCTGGGTTTCGCAGTTCCGGCACCAGGTGTACCACTTTGATTCCCACGGCCCATTCCCCTATTCGCCCCGGTGGTCTGATAGGAAGCGGACGGAGGCGTCCGGTTACGGGAGAGGACTGAGGCCCAGGGCATGAGATGCTACTGGTTCAGGTCCGGGCCCACCCCTGCAAAAACGAGCACGGTGACCATTCTTGCCACAAGTATGGCATGTGACGGCAGGCTTCGGGCATTTGGAGCTGAAATGCCCCTGGTCTCCGCAGTTATAGAACACAACAGATGAGGGTACTGCTCGAGAGTGCGATCCAGCTGGCTTCGATGCCATGGGTGGTCGATCAGAAGGGTTTGGCAATGACTGGGGCTTCCTGAATGTCCCCCGGTTACTCTCAGTCTGGTTCTGGTTCCTGGACCTTTTGTTGTTGGACTGTGGTTGTTTCTTGGAAATCTCCTTCGCGGTGAGTTCGTACTCCAGAGCTTTCTCGATGAACTCTGGTAAGGTAGTACAGTGGTGATTCAACAGATGCATTCTCATTCGGGGTTTAAGCTTCTTGAAAAAGTATTTGATCTTATCGGCCTCTGTTCGGATAATTGTCGTGGCGAAAGGAAGGAGTGCCTGGAATTTCTCAGCAACAGATAATACATCATCGTCTTCAGACAGGTCGGGGTTCAATAGTTCCGACAGTTTGGCCTCACGGAGTGGCCCTGGATAGTAACGGTCTAGCATGAGGTTTTTAAATTCCTCCCAAGTGTAACCACCATCAGCTGGCCTTACTGAAAGCCACCAGGTATGAGCGCCTTTGCTAAGATAATATGCGGCTACCGAAACGCGATTCTCTTCCGGGCAGTCCACCATCTGGAAAAGTTTCTCAAAATGCTCGATCCAATCCACAATGTCAGCAGGCTCAGAGGAGCCTTCAAAAGTCGGTGGTCGCTGGCGAGAGATGTCGCTGATAATCCGACTCACGGGTCCGCCAATCACGGGAGGAGGATGATCCCCCTGTTGCTGGCCAGTAGCGGCCCTCTGCATAGCTTCCATTAGTTGACCCATCTGGGTCATCTGTGTCATCATGCCCTGCATTACGACGTAAGGATCGACACGCGCATCCCCGCGCCCACTGTGGTGCGATTGTTCCCTAGAAGGTGAACCACTGTCTGCGGAACTCTGATCCGCATTCGCGCGTCTATTGGCTCGAGGTATCGGGATTCGGCCCCTTCCGCGGCCTCGTCCCCCTCTGCCACGACCTCTCAGGTTTCTTTCCATACTGAAAGAATCAATCATAGTGATAACCATAAGTATAGTTCAAGATACTAAAATTTATGCTAAGTTAATAGAAACAAGGAATCACATATTCAAGGAAAACGGTTATCGATACCACAAATGTCGCACCGAATATTATATCGGTGTCAAGTCGAACAATTTCAATTATATAATCAATTCAGCATTTACCTCGGATTATCAATTAGATAAATCCTGTCACAATTCCTCGAAATAACATGATCAAAAAGGAGACCCATACTGATATCAATATCATGCCAATAATTAAATCATGGCTCAAAAAGTACATACCGTATTTGGCTCGTAGGGTCAGGCGCTTGCACAGGTCACACGTGACACGAAGGTCTCTTGATACTAGTTCATTTCTCAATGACTCATAAAAAAGGAAACGACTCTCTGATACCATCTTCTGTAACACCCCAAAAGGCGGCTATTACAGTGCCGTGGATCCCACACTGGGACCCACCAGGCGATATCCAAAACAGATTAAATAAGTATTATTTGTGATACCGAACAACAATGAATAGTCATTACTCCGATTAGGAGTTTATCAAAAATATGGCCAACGGCCTTATAATACACAGGATCCGAAAAACAAGTATAAACCATATGGAGATGGAAAATACTTCAAATGTCAATACAACCAGATAGCAATCTAAATGAAGCAGGAAATAAAATAACATAACACGGTTTAACATAACCGGACAACAAAAGATGTGGGGCCCCCGAACTAGTATCCTTCGAACCCTTCGCCGTCAACATGCTCTTCCCGTGCCTTGCCTTTGCCTCGACCTAAAATACAATACATGTATTTCGCCCATAACACAGGGTCAGATATACATGATAATCAATTCTTCCGACATTATACGATTCACATATATATATATATATCTCAAGAAAATCATTCCGACTATTAATCATACCCCTCGGGCGTATGAAACAATCAGTCACAAACCATCGAACACATCCAATCATACATGGACTATGAACGATTAACAATATAGCTCAAGATGGACATCACAGTACGCCCGGTCCGGAAATGTGTCCGTGTACATGTCCACCCCGTATACAGAATCCAGAATATACATGTGACAATGTACCTAATTAGCCTCACGAACTACGTCTCGTGTGCACAGTCCAATACGGAAACATCCACGTATGACTATACAAGTGCCCGACTAAAAATCCTACACAATATCCAATCGGCACGCAGATATGATTCCGGAAATGTCACGATACAACATGACAACGAAGTTCAACGAAATACGTATCCGATTAAGGATCAAGGAAACTCACCGAAGTGAAAATAAAGATCAACGAGATCAACGATTCGAAGTGACGTGTTTGGGAATGCAACACCCATGATGAAACGGAACAACGTCAAGGACAATGTCAAATCACGACAAGCATTTCATAAACATTTCATATGCATGAAATATATAACCATCACAAGAATCTAATCATCATTATAACCAAGCAAGATAACTTGCCTCAATATGGAGACGAGAATAGTCCTCTTCTTGTCGGAACGAACGAACGGTCCTCGACTAATATTGTTTACTCGAACAATCAACCTTAAACGAAATACATTTTACTCAATAACATATTCGTATAATTATCAATATAGGATTAATAAGACGTCATCCTACAATCCTTTAGAATAGTTTGCTATCTCAAATTATCGAAGCCTTATGTCAGGAGTTCTTTTAACATCATTACAACCATAAAAATTCGGTTTACAATACTTACCGAATGTTCGCATGGTTCATCATAAACAAGAGTTCTATCAAGGGTATGTTGAATAACCAATTATGATGTTAAGATCATCTTATGATGATTAAACTTTCCAAAACATTAAAACGTTGAAAGGTAAAATCTGCACATTTATGATCATTCTCCTCTCATCTAAATTGACTATTAAGCTTACAATAAGTTTATTAGTTCTGAGATTACACCATATCCATGAGGGTTATCAAAATCTTTGTTTGCAAGGCTGGAAGATTCATTAACATCATGATGAATTCACCATCTATCTAGTATGATGATCAAAACAAACTAAGTTCCCAACACATTAGATTAATGAAAAGTTGTTGTGTTAGTTTCACAATTATCCTTAACCATTCAAAATCTTGCTGAGCTAAACATAAGGAGAATATGATTCTTAAGGAATCTGAGTAAGTAGACATCCTTCTACTACTAACATGGCCAAGTTCTTCCCAAGGTAAGTGAAAACTTAAAATGGTGTTTAATCACTTTATGATAACAACTCTATTAGTTAAATCCAAATATGGTGAAGTTAACTGATTCAAAGGCATTTTACTGAGCTAAATTCGTCCAACAAGATGAGCATGATAGTTACAACGTGGTTAGAATCACTATATCATCAAGAACACATCCATCTCAAACCCTCATTTATCACATTCATCAAAAGTGTTAAAAAGGTTGGATTAAAACTATGTCTTACTTGATTAATCTACTCTAGGTGAAGTATAATTCGTTATTAACATCAACATATCAAAATAATGCAGAGAGGAAGGTACACCTACCTCCAAAAATGAAGAACAACTTCAATGCTATGAGAAAATATACTCCAAGCTCAAGAACACCTCCTAATCTCCAAGGAAATGAGCTACACTCCAAGATTTAAGGCTTAGAAGCAAGTTGGGGGAGGTTGATATCGGTTTGGGAGTGCAGAGGGATGATATATGGAGAAAGAATCGGTTTAGAGTTGTGAAGAAATGAAAAACAGGTTGGTCCTATAAATAGATTGTACATACTTAGCGCACGCTATCGGAATAGTTTAGCGTACGCTAATACACTTACGTATGCTAACCGGTCGATTTTACGTACGTAAGCGGCTTACAGTGGCTACTGTCTTGAATTCGCAGGTCGTTAGCGCACGCTAATGAAAAATGGGTTACGCACGCTAATAAAAGTTGACTCTGGCCGACATGACAGCTCAGACCTTACTCACATGCATGCCAACGGCTAAGGAGTTCACGTGCTGAAGTCAACTGATGCCAGATTCCCTCTTAGCGTACGCAACAGAGGAAACATTACGCACGCTAAGGCACAGGATTAGCGTACGTTAATCGTACTATGTAGCGTACGCTACATCAACAGAAAAATTCCAAAATGCAACTCTCTAATTAACATCGAATCATCACATATGAATGAAATAACAACGATATGAAATTCAAATCTATAATACCTGAACATAATACTAAATGCAACAATTCATGATAATCAGATTATCCGAATAATACAATGATGGGTAAAAATGAAAAGTTATAGTCGGATATTACAATGATTATGTTGAACATTAAGATGGAGCTTTCTGAGATTGTCAGATACCTTTAGTGATAATTTCGTAATGTTTCTTCCCCATATGACATGTAAATGGTATTTCCTATTACAGAGGTGAATTCAAGAGGTTGAATATTGAGGGTTTTCATTTAGGAAGAAGATCATGTCTTATAAGAATTAAATTTTGATTAGATAACCTTCTCGTATCGACTGTTAGAACTAAGTGAATATGTTGGTAATGATCAATCGAACGTAACACTCTTGTAAGAGTATTGATCAAGAATTGGAGTTTTTGTAAGCTTTGAATTAAATGTAGAAACCTGGATGAATACGTTCATTTGTATGATGTTTGGGGCATACATTGTCACGATCATGTTCTTGATAGAACAACCGCATTGGATACTCATTCAAGGAACACGCGTACTCATGTTCATGTTTTGTACCGAATTGTGCTAAGTAATGTTATGGGTCGATTATCCTAAATCGATAATGATTTTGGTCTTAACTTGATAATTAAGGTTCGGGTGTTGCAAAAAGGATTATTTAAGGAATGTCCTTCGAGTGTGCGAACGTTCGGTGGAAGTATTGAATACCTAGCGTCTTTCTTAAGGCAAGTATTTTAATTATGTTTCAGTATTAACATTATTAATATTGTCGTGCATATGTTTCGTTGTAGTTTGTCCACCTCGTGTAGGTCCGAGGGTATCGTCTTGGGATCTATGCTAGCATGTGCTGGATCATTGGACGGGTTTTCCACCTCGTGTTGGTCTAATGAGATCATCTTGGGATCTATGCAGCGAACATTAGATCATCGGATTACCATGTGTATGTTGTGATTGTCATGTTGTGTAATTCATTGTTAGTCTTCTTGTAGGAGAGGCTTGTTGTTGTTGTTGTTATTGTTATTATTCTTCATGAGACGTTGAGTAATCCATATTGTATAAATTATCATACTAGTACTAACATAGTTGTGCTAACCCTTGGAGGGTGGACATGTGTTTTATGTTCAGGATTCAGGAGAGCTGGAAAACAACCACAGGAGCAGTATGATGACGAGGGTGAATAGTGATGTTGAAGGTTTAGAGAGTCCTTTCTGTTGTGTCGTGTTTGAATAAGTACTCGACATTGATTACTTGTATTGTTTTTGATTGGTCGAGTATTAATGGATTCCTTTAAATATTATCTTTTACTGTCAGAAAAACCAGTTTGTAATAATGACTCCACTTTTAATATATTATAATATTATTTTGAATTCTTAGCCTAGTAAGTCCTTATATAAAAGATTTACGGCGCCGTAATAATCCTGAATACCTCAGGGTATTATAGAATATAGTATCGGAGCTAAGATATATGGATATATTGGTACTCGGGTTAATTTAGGGTCCAGATATGTCTTTTGGTTAGCCGGCCGCGAATAACATCACTGTACCACCTACGTCTTTATGCGAGCTGTGGTTGTAAGTTTCTTAAAACGTTACTACTGTCCTTTAGTGTTGCATTTTATGATAATTAAATTTTAGAATGATGTTGTTCCTCATATATTGAGTATATATGCTTACAGTATATTGAGAAGAGGTAGTCGCAGTCATGGATGTAGTCGCGGTCGTGGAGGTGGACACAGAAATGTTGGAAGGGAAGCTTCACCCTCCGTCCCTAATTCTCTGTCAAATCAGGCTGATCTCAATTTTGGCGAGCAACATGAATCTGTAATCAATAATCGGGAGAAAATTGTGGAGACAAATGATATTCCTGCTATTCCTTACGTGATTCGTCAAGTGGTCAACCAGATGACCCAATTTACTCAAGTGGTGGACAGAATGCAAGTGGCGATAGGTCTACAACCTGGGGAGGGACATCAAGGTGTTCCAAACCTAGGGTATCAAGAAGACAAATGGCTTCAGGAAGTGGCGAAGATGAATCCACCAAAGTTTGATGGTTTTCTGAAGTACCGACATGGGATCACTGGCTAAGGAAATTAGAGAAAGTGTTTGCGGGAATCAACTGTCCGGATGACCGAAAAGCCCCCATCGCCCAATATTTTCTGACTGGAGAAGCATCCAAGTGGTGGGAGGCCATCCAGCCTATTAACCACAATGTCGATTGTGGAGAATTCCAGCTAATGAAGGAAGCTCAGTATTGCCCGCGCCCAATCAGGGAAGCTAAAGTTCGAGAATTCTTCTCTGCGTAACCTTTGGTGGCTCATGTAATTAAGAATTTTAATCAACAATTGGTATTTGTTCGACACCTTGTCAGGACCGATGCAAAAATGATGTTTCATTTTGGCATGAGGATGAAACCGGAGATACAGCGATACATGTCGGGATTTAAATGCACCACCCTTCGTCAGTATCAAGATAAGGCATTAGCCTATGAAATGAAGGAAGTAGCCATGGAGAAGTTTTCTGAGTCCAAGAAGAAGAAAGTCTTTAGTGGTTTTTCAGAGCACAAGGATAGCGGCGCGTAAAGCTCAGTAATCTTTTCACTCATTCAGGAGGCCCCCTCATCCATCTAGAGTTGTAAAGAGTTCCATATCAGCACCCACTTTTACTGATGCAACGATGAAATGCTTCAACTGTGGTCGACCAAGACATTATTAGCGTGACTCCTCACTTCTTTCCATGACGTTTTATGAATGTGGTCAGGAAGGACATCGTGCGATGTACTGTAGAGATGTTGCTAAATCTTTTCGAGCTCATACCTCATAACCAGTCTAGAAAGAGGCGAGTGTCCATCAAACTCAACAGAGTGTTCAACCATATCAGAATTTTATCCGAGGAAGAGGCAGAGGACAGTATGACTGAAAGGAAGCATCGAGTGCTGGGTCAGTTCCACCACACCTTTATGAAATAAGGAGAACAGACAATCAGAGCACAGTGGTTGCATCAGGTATTATTCAAATCCTTTTGGAACCAGTTAGTGTTTTGTTCGATACCGGAGCTACACAATCATTTATATAGTATCATATGTAAATCGTTTAAGAATTTCTTATTTTCATGAATGTCAGTCTTATATTGTGGGTTTACCAAGTGAGGAAAGAATTATGGGAATTTAGAAGCTATAAATTTTCATGTATCAATCAGTGGCAAAGATTGGCCTTCCAATTAGAGGTGCCCATCGTCGGGTCCGGGTCCAGGTCAGACCTGCTGGGTCGTCGGGTTATGATTCAAGGAGAATATCTGATTCTCGGAGACGATTGTCTTAACCATTATGGAGATATTATGAACTATTGGAAGAGAAACATATCGATGATAGCTGAGGGCTGCTCCAAAAATTTATTTGAAGAATGAAGACAAGGGAGCTCAGGGAAAGTGTTAAAGCAATGAAGGCTATCAAACTGTTGAAATAGGGTTGTGCTGGATATTGGTGTTATGCAATGAAGAAAGAAGAAGGAATAGTAGAACTTTCATCTATTCCTGTTGTAAATGAATTTCCGGATGTATTCCCTGATGAATTACCTTGATTACCTCCAAAACAAGATGTAGAGTTTACCATCGAGCTAGAGTGGGGAACCACACCTATTTCCAAGGCGCCGTATCAGATGGCAGCCACCGAGATGTATGAGTTGAAGAAGCAACTTGAAGAGCTGATGGACAAAGGTTATATCCAGCCAAGGGCTTCTCCTTGGGGTGCACCAGTCTTATTCGTTTGAAGGAAAGATGGATCGCTTCAGTTTGCATTGACTATCGAGAGCTAAATAAAGTGATGATCAAGATTAAGTACCTATTGCCTCATATTGATGATTTGTTCGACCAGTTGCTATAACACCCCCGATATATTCAGGAATATTACAGCGCCGTAAATCCTTTACATAAGGATTTACAAGGCTGAAGAATTGAACAGACATTAAAAGGTACTAACGAATGGAAATAACGGAATTAAGATAGAACCGTCCTGACCAAATACTGAAAGTACAATTGTTCAACAAGAACTTAATAATACATCACCAAATTCGAATTCAGCATAAATGACTTCGTACTCGAGTACTTATTGAAATAACCAATAAACAACAGACAAATAAACTCGGTCGGGACATCACTCTGCACCCTCGTCGTCATGCAGCTCCAGTGGTTGTTTTCCCACTCTCCTGGATCCTGAACATAAACAAAATGTTCACCCCCGAAGGGGTTAGCACAACGATGCTAGTACAAGTACCACAACATATTATTCAACGTCACACGAAGAATAATAATAACAACGTAAATGATAAAATGTCAAACGAGTCTTCTCCTGCGAGAAAACTCAAACATAACATACACAATTGATAATCACAACGTGATATCATAACATACACATGGTAATTCCGTCGATCCAGCGTTCACTGCCTAGAACCCACGATGATCCCGTCAGACCAACCCGTGGTGGAAAAACCCGTCCGATGATCCGGTATGCGCTAGCATAGATCCCCCGATGATCCCGTCGGACCAACACGAGGTGGACATACAACAACGACATACATGCACGACAATATGTATAACATCAATACATAAAACAAATAAAGTACTTGCCTCGATTTGAAGACAAGAACAATACTTCCACGAAAACGAACACTCGAAGGTCGTCCTCCTCAATCAATCACGTAACAAGATCAAACCTTAACAAAAGAAATGATATAGGATTTATCTCACGTCGTACGAATGTTTAACAATTCGATTTACGGCCAAAAGTTCATAAAATGTAATCTGCCTGAACTGCTTAGCGCACGCTAAGTACTCTGTGTAGCGTGCGTTAAGTCTGCTCGATAGCGCACGCAAACAACAAAGCCTAGCGCACGCTAACTATGCATGGTCAGTACTTCACTGATCAGTCGACTGACTCGTCTGATGGCCTAGCGTACGTTACGTACCAAACGTAGCGTAGGCTAACTCGTGCTCGATAGCGCACGTTAATCTTTATAGCTTAGCGTGCGCTATCTGTGCATGGCAGTTTACTGCTGGGCAGTAAACTGTTCTCATCATGATCAAAACAATGAAATCTTCCGTGATAATTCATGTTACCTCCATGAATATCATGTACATACGATTATGAATGATCTTACGGATAACAACAACTTCGGATTCAAGGATATGCATACCATTATAAAACCATATTCCATTTCGACTACAATTCTTCATATGACGATTCGAAAGGCTTAACGGTTGATATCAACACCTTATATCCATCGAAATTATCATGCTGTAGTTGTTTAACATTCCATCTATACTAGATAAATCCTTCCATGATCAATCCCTTAGATTCATCTAATAATAATGATGTTAAAGTCAAGTCCATGATTGTTATGAAGTCATCTACTAGATTCGGATTACCAATGATAGAAGCTTCCTTTACTTGTTCAATGTAATAAGATTCAAATCATGATGATCATAATCAAGGTACTTAAGGCTTATTCATCTCAATATTCCAAACATGATGTACTTTGGATAATTCACTTATGAAAATCAATATCTCGTTAATATGATCATCCAATTCTTTAGAATCCAACTCTAAGTCTGGAGATAGGTTGAACATACCTTAATATGATGAAAATCACTGAACCGTAAGATAGAATCCGACTCCGGTTGGTTGTATGCCACTCCAAGGTGCTATTCCACTTCAATGATTACTCCCAAGTGATAACCAATATACAAAGACCAACAAGATGTGTTCTAAGTGTGTAGAAGGATTATTACAGCTCTCTGGCCTCTCAAGAATGAAGAATGGACGAATGAAATGTAAGCCAAAATGGGTTGTTGTCCCATTTATAATATTCTGCATTTTAACAAGTTAGCGCACGCTACAATCTTTCCTTAGCGCGCGCTAATAAGAGTTGACTTCAGAACTGTCCAGGTTCATCCGCGGGAATCTTATCCGGACCCATGTCCCGGCTGGCGCATGTGCTAGCCGTCCCGCTCAATAATTGAGTAATTAGCGCACGAACTCCTACATGCATAGCGTGCGCTAGTAGTAGCCCGATAGCGCGCGTTAAGCTACATTCTTAGCGTGCGCTATCACAAGTTTGCATGAGAAATTTTGCATGTTGTTATACTTATGTACAAAGATATCAATGCAAGAAATATCATACTCCAATAATCGAAACCATACATCCGAATAATACAGGGTTTGAATACAGATGAAATACACCGTAATAAATCCGGATATTACATACTCTCCTACTAAAAAGGAGTTTCGTCCCGAAACTCAAGACAAAAATAACTCGGGATATCTAGACTTCATATCAACTTCCGTTTCCCAAGTGGCTTCTTCCATTCCGTGACGTGACCATTGAACTTTGACCAAAACGATTGGTTTGTTCCTCAACTGCTTAACTCGACTCTCGAGTATCTTGACCGGTCTTTCTTCAATCGTCCCATCCTGCGCGACTTCGATCTCGCCGAAATCAATGATATGACTGGGATCTGGTATATACCTCCGTAACTGGGCTACGTGGAACACGTTATGAACATGGCACAATGACGGCGGCAATGCCAATCTATATGCCAACTCCCCAACTCTCTCGAGGATCTCAAATGGTCCGATATATCTCGGACTCAGGTTTCCTTTCCTTCCGAAACGAAAGATTCCCCGAGTAGGAGAATCCTTCAAAAGTACATGGTCTCCAGTATTGAACTCTAATGGGCGATGGCGTACGTCCGCGTAAGATTTCTGGCGACTTTGGGCGGTTAACAGCCTTTCACGAATCAAGGCTATCTTCTCTCGAGTATGTACGATCAACTCTGGTTCTGTTCCGATCAAGTCTGACGAATCATCCCAACATAGGAGCGATCTACATCTCCTCCCGTATAATGCCTCAAACGGTGCCATCTTAATGGAAGCATGCCAACTATTGTTGTAGGTAAATTCAATCAATGGTAGATGAACTTCCCAATCGTTTGACCAATCTAAGGCACAGGCCCTTAGCATGTCTTCCACCGTTTGTAGAGTCCTTTCGGATTGTCCGTCAGTCTGCGGGTGATAAGCTGTGCTGAAGTTCAATTCGGTCCCCAAGGCCTTATGAACTGCTTTCCATAAGTGAGACACAAAACGACCGTCTCGATCAGAAACAATGGTCTTCGGCGTACCATGCAATCGAACTATTTCCGAAATAAATACTCGTGCCAACCTCTCTGGTCCCCACGTATCCTTAATGCCTAGGAAATGAGCTGATTTGGTTAAACGATCAACTATCACCCAAATCATGTTCATTTCGTCACAGTTCTCGGCATATTAGTGATAAAGTCCATCGATATGTCCTCCCACTTCCATTCGGGTGGGAGCGGCTTCAACATTCGGCAGCCGTTGATGCTCAATCTTAACTCACGACAAGTCAAGCATTTGAAACATAGTCCGCTACATCTTTCTTCATGTTGCCCCACGGTAGTGCAGCCGTGTCCTTATACATTTCTTGGTGCCGGGTGGATAGAATAGAGGCGTGAGCTTCCTTCATAATCGTCTGTTTGAACATCATCATCGGGAACGCAGAGTCGGTTCGAAATCTCAAAACTCCATCATCATGAATTATGAATCCGGGGGCCTTTCCTTTGATCACTTCATCACGTAACCGAATCATCAGAGGATCATCTGTCTGTCTAGATTTGATTCCTTCGGTTAATGATGAAGTTATCTCCATCATGCACAGCTGTCCTTGGACTCTTTGTAACCACACTTCAATTCCTTCATGAATCATCTCTCGTTGAAGGCTAAGTTGGGAGGTCAGCGTCTCGGATCCCGAATAGAAAGCAGCTTGCGGCTAAGTGCATCGGCCACTACATTTGCTTTGCTGGATGATACAAAATCTCCAAGTCATAGTCCTTGATCGATTCTAACCATCTTCTTTGCCACATGTTCAACTCTTTACATTGAATATGCACTTGAGACTCTTATGATCCGTAAAGATCGACGGTGAGTCCGTCATGCATAATGCCTCCGGATCTTCAAAGCAAAAACTACATTGCCGGCTCAAATCATGTGTTGGGTAATTCACTTCATAAGGTTTCGGTATGTCGTGAAGCATAAGCGATCACCTTATCATTACGCATCAATACGCACCCAAGTCCTTGGTTGAAGCATCATGTAAACTATAAATCCTCCGGTTCCTGTGGAAGTGATAGAATAGGTGCCGTCGTCAATCTCTTCTTCAATTCATCAAAGCTAATCTGACACAACTCATTCCACTCAAACTTTTGAGTTTTCTGCAGGAGTCGAGTAAGTGGGCGGGAGATTTTAGAAAACCCTTCCACGAATCGACGATAATATCCAGTAAGAAGCTTCGGACTTCTTTCACGTTCTTTGGAGGCTTCCAATCCATAATTGCTTCGATCTTCTGAGGATCTACTCGGACTCCTTTAGCTGACACCACATGGCCGAGGAACATTACTTATTTTAGCCAGAATTCACACTTAGAAAGTTTGGCGTACAATTGCTCGCTTCTCAAAAGTTCCAATACAATCCGCAAATGTTGCGCATGTTCTTCCGGGCTCTTAGAATACACTAGAATGTCATCAATGAATACGACCACAAATTTATCCAAAAATTCAATGAATACTCTGTTCATCAATTGCATAAATACAGCAGGTGCGTTAGTGAGACCAAACGGCATCACTACAAACTCATAATGTCCGTAGCGAGTTCTGAATGCTGACTTTGGAACATCAGATTCCTTAATCCTCAGCTGATGATACCCTGATCTCAGATCGATTTTAGAAAATACTGTTGCCCCTTGCAACTGGTCAAACAGATCATCAATCCGTGGCAACGGATACTTGTTCTTAATCGTCATCTTGTTTATCTCTCGGTAGTCAATACACAGTAGGAGTGATCCATCCTTCTTTCGGACAAAAAGAACTGGCGCTCCCCAGGGTGAAACGCTTGGCTGAATATAGCCCTTGTCCAGTAACTCCTCCAGCTGCTTCTTCATTTCGTACATCTCAGTAGGTGCCATACGATACGGCGCCTTAGAAATTGGTGTAGCTCCAGGTTCCAGCTCAATGGTAAATTCTACATCCCTTCGTGGAGGTAGTCCAGGTAACTCATCAGGAAATACATCTGGAAATTCGTTCACAACAGGAATGGATGAAAGTTTCACAATTTCCTCTTCTTTCTTCATTACATAGCACCAATATCCGGTACAGCCCTGTTCAACAATTTGACAGCTTTCATCGCCTTGATCAATTTTCCTGAGCTTCCCGGTTTCCACCCCTCGAACAATATTTCGGAACCATCGTCAGCGATCAGCGAGATATTCCTCCTTCGGTAGTTTACAATTGCTCCATATCGATTAAGCCAATCGTCTCCAAGTATCAGGTCGTCTCCTTGCATTTCTATCATGATCAGATTTGAGAGCCACTCTCCGCCTCCAAATGATACAGGGAAATTTCTAGTTTCTAAGTTTCCCACAATCCTCTCTCCACTCGGTAAACCAACAACATAAGGTTCACAAGTATGAAAACCGGAAATATTCAAACGATTTACACAAGACAAAGATATAAAAGAATGCGTAGCTCCTGTATCGAATAAAACACTAACTGGTTGGGAAAGGATCTGGACAGTACCTGATGCGACAACAGCATCCTGATCGTCTGTCCTCCTCATCTCGTACAGATGTGGGGGAGCAGATTTGGCACTCGATGTCCCCTTTCGGTCCCATTGTCCTCTGCCTCATCCGCGGCCAAAATTCTGAGGCATCTGAACACTTTCTTTGCGTCTGTTGATATCTTGGCTTCCTCGATTTGTGGTGTACGGGCTCTAAAAGACTTTGCAGCCTCTTCACAAAACACTGCCCGATGTCCCTCTCGTCCACAATCAAAACAAGTCACGGCAGGAAGGGGGCAATTCCGTCGATAGTGCCCCGTCTGGGCGCAGTTAAAGCATTTCCTGGTAACATCAGTAATAGTTGATGTCGCTCCAAAGTTCTTTCCGCTCCTAACTGGGTGCGGAGGTTTCTTGAAAGAGTGAAAGGATGACTGGGCCTTACGGGGCCCGCTATTCTTGTGCTCTGTAAAAGTACCAGAGACTTTCTGTTTCTTGGATTACGAAAATTTCTCCATAGCTGCTTCCTTGATCTCATACGCCAACGCCTTATCCTAGTATTGACGGAGTGTGGTACATTCAAATCCGGACAAGTACCTCTGGATTTCTGGTTTCATCCTCATATCGAAATGGATCATCATTTCTGCATCTGTTCTGACCAGATGTCGAAAAAACGCCAGCTGCTGGTTAAACGTCTTAATTGCCTGGGATACTGGCACATCAGAAGGCTGAGCGGAGAAAAACTCCCGAATTTTGGCTTCCCTCACAGGACGAGGGCAATATTGAGCTTCCATCATCAATCTAAACTCTGTCCAATCGGCATCATGGTCTACAGGCCGGATGGCTTCCCACCATTCGGACGCTTCCCCTATCAGAAAATATTGAGCGATAGAGGCTCTCCGGTCGTCTGGGCAGTTAATTCCGGCAAAGATTTTCTCCAGTTCCTTCAACCAATGGTCCCAGGTGGGAGTCTCAGAAATACCGTCGAATTTGGGTGGTTGCATCTTCGCCACCTCTTGCAGCCACCGGTCACCTCGATTTCCCATGTCTGGGATTCCTTGTTGTCTCTCTCCCTGCTGTAGTTCCACCGCCACTTGCATTCGGTCCACGACTTGGGCGAACTGAGTCATCTGGTTCACCACTTGACGAAGGATCTCTGGTACAGCAGGATCTGGTTCGTTATTAATAGATTGTTGCGGCTAGCCTGAGCTATGACTGGCCTGGTGAGAAGGAGACGCTTCCCTTTCAGCATTTCTCCGTCCGCGTCCACGACCGCGACCACGTCCACGTCCGCCTCTCAACATACTGTAAGCATAAATACTCAATATACAGGAAACAACATCGTTCTAATATTCGAGTATAAAGAGACACAACATGTAAAGAACGAGATAGAGTTTAGGAACTTACAACCACCGTTCGCATGAAGACGTAGGCAGTGCAGTGATGTCATTCACGGCCGGTTACCTCAAAAGACATAAATGACCCCTATTTTAACCCAACGGCCAAGATATCCATAATCTTAGCTCTGATACCATATTCTGTAACACCCCCGATATATTCAGGAATATTACAGCACCGTAAATCCTTTACATAAGGATTTACAAGGCTGAAGAATTGAACAGACATTAAAAGGTACTAACGAATGGAAATAACGGAATTAAGATACAACAGTCCTGACCAAATACTGAAAGTACAATTGTTCAACAGGAACTTAATAATACATCACCAAATTCGAATTCAGCATAAATGACTTCGTACTCGAGTACTTATTGAAATAACCAATAAACAACAGACAAATAAACCCGGTCGGGACATCACTCTGCACCCTCATCGTCATGCAGCTCCAGTGGTTGTTTTCCCGCTCTCCTGGATCCTGAACATAAACAAAATGTTCACCCCCGAAGCGGTTAGCACAACGATGCTAGTACAAGTACCACAACATATTATTCAACGTCACACGAAGAATAATAATAACAACGTAAATGATAAAATGTCAAACGAGTCTTCTCGTGCGAGAAAACTCAAACATAACATACACAATTGATAATCACAACATGATATCATAACATACACATGGTAATTCCATCGATCCAGCGTTCACTGCCTAGAACCCACGATGATCCCGTCAGACCAACCCGTGGTGGAAAAACCCGTCCGATGATCCAGCGCACGCTAGCATAGATCCCCCGATGATCCCGTCGGACCAACACGAGGTGGACATACAACAACGACATACATGCACGACAATATGTATAACATCAATACATAAAACAAATAAAGTATTTGCCTCGATTTGAAGACAAGAACAATACTTCCACGAAAACGAACACTCGAAGGTCGTCCTGCTCAATCAATCACGTAACAAGATTAAACCTTAACAAAAGAAATGATATAGGATTTATCTCACGTCGTACGAATGTTTAACAATTCGTTTTACGGCCAAAATTTCATAAAATGTAATCTGCCTGAACTGCTTAGCGCACGCTAAGTACTCTGTGTAGCGTGCGTTAAGTCTGCTCGATAGCGCACGCAAACAACAAAGCCTAGCGCACGCTAACTATGCATGGTCAGTAGTTCAATGATCAGTCGGCTGACTCGTCTGATGGCCTAGCGTACGTTCTGTACCAAACGTAGCGTAGGCTAACTCGTGCTCGATAGCGCACGTTAATCTTTATAGCTTAGCGTGCGCTATCTGTGCATGGCGCCATCGCTTGGCGATGCTTATTCTCATCATGATCAAAACAATGAAATCTTCCGTGATAATTCATGTTACCTCCATGAATATCATGTACATACGATTATGAATGATCTTACGGATAACAACAACTTCGGATTCAAGGATATGCATACCATTATAAAACCATATTCCATTTCGACTACAATTCTTCATATGACGATTCGAAAGGCTTAACGGTTGATATCAAAAACTTATATCCATCGAAATTATCATGCTGTAGTTGTTTAACATTCCATCTATACTAGATAAATCCTTCCATGATCAATCCCTTAGATTCATCTAATAATAATGATATTAAAGTCAAGTCCATGATTGTTATGAAGTCATCTACTAGATTCGGATTACCAATGATAGAAGCTTCCTTTACTTGTTCAATGTAATAAGATTCAAATCATGATGATCATAATCAAGGTACTTAAGGCTTATTCATCTCAATATTCCAAACATGATGTACTTTGGATAATTCACTTATGAAAATCAATATCTCGTTAATATGATCATCCAATTCTTTAGAATCCAACTCTAAGTCTGGAGATAGGTTGAACATACCTTAATATGATGAAAATCACTGAACCGTAAGATAGAATCCGACTCCGGTTGGTTGTATGCCACTCCAATGTGCTATTCCACTTCAATGATTACTCCCAAGTGATAACCAATATACAAAGACCAACAAGATGTGTTCTAAGTGTGTAGAAGGATTATTACAGCTCTCTGGCCTCTCAAGAATGAAGAATGGACGAATGAAATGTAAGCCAAAACGGGTTGTTGTCCCATTTATAATATTCTGCATTTTAACAAGTTAGCGCACGCTACAAGCTTTCCTTAGCGCGCTAATAAGAGTTGACTTGAACTATCCGAGTTCATCGCGGGAATCTTATCGGACCCATGTCACTGGCGCATGTGCTAGCCGTCCCGCTAAATAATTGAGTTCTTAGCGCACGCAACTCCTACATGCATAGCGTGCGCTAGTAGTAGCCCGATAGCGCGCGTTAAGCTACATTCTTAGCGTGCGCTATCACGAGTTTGCATGAGAAATTTTGCATGTTGTTATACTTATGTACAAAGATATCAATGCAAGAAATATCATACTCCAATAATCAAAACCATACATCCGAATAATACAGGGTTTGAATACATATGAAATACACCGTAATAAATCCGGATATTATAGTTGCAAGGAGCGATAGTATTCTCTAAGATCAATTTGAGACCGGGATACCATCAATTGAGGATTAAATAATCCGACAGTCCAAAGTCAGCATTTAGGACTATCAACGGGCACTATGAATTTGCGGCAATGCCGTTCGGTCTCACCAATGCGTCTGCTGTGTTTATGCAGTTGATGAACCGAGTATTCATATAGGTACTTGGATAAATTCGTAATTGTAATTATCGAAAATATTTTGGTCTACTCTAAAAGTCTATACGAGCGTACGGAACACCTACAGATTGTGTTGAACTTCTTGCAGAGTGAACAATTGTATGCCAAGCTTTATAAATTTGAATTCTAGTTGAAGAAAGTAATGTTCCTTGGTCATGTAGTGTCAGCAGAATAAGTCCGAGTAGATCCGCATAAAGTCGAGGCAGTATGGTGACACTATTTGTACGGAACTCATTGTCAGATCTTCACTGATCATACCAGTCTTAGTTACATTATCAGTCATAAAGAATTAAACATGCGACAGAGGAGATAACTGGAATTGACTAAAGACTATGATTTGGAAATTCTTTATCATCCAGGCAAAGCAAATGTGGTAGTTGATGCACTAAGCCGCAAATATGTTTCTATTCAAATGTTGGAGATGTTCACGACCCAGTCCAAGATTACAAGAGTTCATTCGTGGAGAAATTGAAGTGTAGTTACAAAGAGTTCAAGGGCAACTATGTGTGATAGAACTAACTTCATCATTGACTGATGAAATAATATCTAAGAAATTAGACGACCCTCTAATGATTCGGATACGTGATGAAGTGAGTAAAGGAAAGGCCTAAGGCTTCGTAATCCATGAAAATTGAGTGTTGAGATTTCGAAGTCGATTGTGTGTCCTGAATGATAATGTCCTGAAGCAAACGATCATGAAAGAAGCTCATAATATATGAAACAAAGAATTGGGGGGGGGGGGGGGTAACATGAGGAAAGCAGTGGCGGAATATGTCTCAAAGTGTTTAACCTGCCAACAGGTTAAAATCGAGCATCAGCGACCTGCTGGAATGTTGAAGCCACTTCCAATTCCTGAATAGAAGTGGGAGGATATCTCAATGGACTTTATCACCAACATGCTGAAGAATAGGACTAGAATAAATATGATCTTGGTGATAATTGATTGTTTAACCAAGTCGGCTCACTTTCTAGGTATCAAGGATACCTGGGGACCGGAGAGATTGGCTCGGATATTTATTGCAGAAATAGTCTGATTACATGGAACACCGAAGACCATTATTTCAGGTTGGGATGGTCATTTTGTATCACATTTTTTGAAAGTGGTTCATAAGGCTTTAAGAACCTAGTTGAGGTTTAGAATAGCTTACCATCCCCAAACCAATGGATAATTTGAGAGGAGCATTCAAACATTAGAAGACATGTTCAGAGCTTGTGCCCTGGGTTGGTCGACTGATTGAGAAACTCACATGTTGTTGATTGATTTCACCTATAATAATAGTTGGCATGCTTCAATAATGATTGCACCTTTTGAGGCTTTATATGGGAGAAGATGTAGGTCACCCTTATGTTGGGATGATTCATCAGACTTAATCGAGACAGAACCATAATTAATATTACATACTCAGGAGAAGGTGGCCCTAATCCATGAAAGATTGTTGACCGGCCGAAGTCATCAAAAGTCTTATGCGGATGTACGCTGCCGCCCGTTAGAATTTAAAGTTGGGACCATGTACTTCTAAAAGTTTCTCCTACTCAGGGCATTTATCGTTTCGAAAGGAAGAGAAAGTTGAGTCCGAGGTATATCAGGCCATTCGAGGTTCTCGAAAGAGTTGGAGAATTGGCATACATATTGGCCTTACCTCCATCATTGAGTCATGTTCATAATGTGTTTCATGTATCACAGTTACGGAAGTACGTATCGTATCCCAGTCATGTCATCGACTTTGGCGAGATCGAAGTAGCTAATGATGGCACGTCTGAAGATAAACCAATCAAGATACTTGAGAGTTGAATCAGGCAATTGATAAATAAACCAATCTCCTTGGTTAAAGCTCAGTAGTCACGACATGGAGTCGAGGAAGCAACCTGGGCGACTGAAGACATTATGAAGGCAAGATGCCGGAGTTATTTCTATCTTAAGTTTCGAGATGAAACTTCATTTTAGAGGGAGAGTATGTAATACATGGATACTTGTGTATTTTTATCTATATTTGAAACACGTAGTACATGATTATGTCATATAATATGATTTCCCTTATCTGTAATCCAGTATTCTTGATCATATTGTGTAGAGTTTGTTAATTCATGCATGTCTGCATGATATTAACGTGCACTAACTAATGTACCTAGCGTACGCTAATAACTAGAGCTATCATACGTTATGTTGGATACTTAGTGTATGCAAGAGGTAGTCAAGATCATATAAGCATGTTCGACATGTGGAGACGGATGAAATATGTGGTCGGATTCCTTTGCATGAACCTGGAAAACTTTTGGAAAATAAGTCAACGATGTTTAGCATACTCTACATGATGTAGGTAACGTACGCTAAGTCAATGATAGAAAGATGCATTAAGCTATGTGAGATCGTTAGCATACGTAATATTATGTGTTAACATACATTAAGACAGCATGTAGTGTATGTAATATTTGAGTAGCGTACGCAAGACTGAGGACCGAATGAGGCAGTAAGCTACGAAGCCCGTTAGCGTACCTATAGAGAAGGCATAGTGTACGTTAAATGTTATTCCCTATTAAAAGGACATTTCCCCTTTCATTCTTATATTTCCTCCACTCCTCTTGTCTAACTTCTGCAAGCTTTGAGAGCAACTCCAATAATATAACTCCTCATTTTAGCCTCTCTACTTGATTCTTGAAGATAGAAGACATTTAGGGATAGTGTACAAGCTTTTGGTGTTGGTTCTACGATTTTTTCATCGTTTTTATCCGTATTAAGGTATGTTGATGCTATTTTGACCTTGAATTCATGTTCCTAGGAATGTTCTGAGCATTCTACTAAGGTTATTGGGTTTGTTAATAACTTAATAGACTGAACATCATATTTTTGGAGGATCGGGTCGATTATACTTAGGTTTTTCCATGGTTAAGAAGATTACAAGTTGAGCCACGATTATGTTGAACATTAAGATGGGGCTTTTTGAGATTGTCAGGTAGCTTTAGTGATAACTTCTTGATGTTCCTTCCCCGGATGACTTGTAAATTGTATTGTCTATTATATGTGAAGTCAAGAGGTTGAATATTGAGTCAAGATGATTGATCAAGAATTGGAGTTTTTGGAAGCTTTGAATTAACGTAGAAACCCGAATGAATATGTTCTTTTATATGATGTTTCGGGATATGTCGTCACGATCATGTTCTTGATAGAAACAACCGTATTGCTACACATTGAAGAAACTCGCGTAATCATGTTCATGTTTTGTACCAGATTGTGATAATTAATGTTATGGGTCGATTATCCAAAATTGTTAGCAATATTGGTGTTTACTTGATAATTAAAGTTTGGGTATTGCAAAAAAGATTATCTAAGAAACGTCCTTCGAGTGTGCAAAAGTGTAACACCCCCAATCCGCTCAGGGAATATTACACGCCGTAAACCCTTTCCGCAAGGATCTACCAGGCTAAACGTCCATAAACAACCAAATGCTTGCCCGGCCAGGGTCAAACAATATAATAATACAGACCGTTAAGGTCACTTACACATAAACACACAGACCGATGAGGTCACACAACTCTATCAACAGGACTGACTAACAACATTACCCACACGGGGTCGAAATACAATACAATGGAAGACCGAATCAACTCTAACAATACAACTAAACTCTACCAACTCTCAACTCTTGATTAGTATCGCACTCGTCATCCCCTTGTGCTAATCCCTGTGATCGCTCCCTGAACTGCATGTACCGGACGCAGCAGACATCCACCCCGAATACTCGGGAGTTAGTAAAACTCCACTGTTTTACAAGTGCAAGTATCAAACCATACGAAATGTAACAAGCAAATAGCAACTACGAATTTAATACGTAAATCAATTATCAAAATGTTCCCGAGAAGTTTTAGAATTTCGAACTCAAGTAAGAGATATTTGAAAAGGAACACATCATCTCGGGGATTTTTAAAGCAGAAATTCTTTTGGACCTAGAGTCCCAATTTACAAAACCTTTTCGTAAACATTAGGGCCTTAGCCCGATTCTCGTTTCAAAGCATACTAAATAATATATCATTATGAGTCCGAGATCCATATTTAAAATGTTACCCTAACAATCACTGCTACACGATCATTGTTCGTACACATCATGTACCGAACTCCGGAGGCCTCGACGGACCTTACCCGGACCACACACACTGTCCGTACACATCATGTACCGAACTCCGGAGGCCTCAACGGACCTTACCCGGACCACACACACTGTTCGTACACATCATGTACCGAACTCCGGAGGCCTCAACAGACCCTACCCGGCCACAACATCGTTCGTACACATCATGTACCGAACTCCAGAGGCCTCGTCAGACCCTACCTGGATCACACACCTTGTCCGCACACGTCATGTACCGGACTCCAGAGGCCTCGTCAGACCCTACCTGGATCACACACTTTGTTCGTACACATCATGTACCGAACTCCAGAGGCCTCGTCAGACCCTACCTGGATCACACACTTTGTTCGTACACATCATGTACCGTACTCCAGAGGCCTCGTCAGACCCTACCTGGAACACACACACATCGACACGACACAATTCATAATCATTAAATGTTAAGTCATTCCACATTACACCGAAATGTACAATCAAGTATGTAAACCAAACAACACAAACATCATGATCATCACAACGACTCTTAACCAACATAACACACATTCGGTACACAATACATTGAACAAACACGTGTACAACCATCTCATATGTACATCGCAATCCTGCACAAATGGCACAACGCCTAACACATATACCAATATATCACTATTATCACAAAGCCTTCAAATTTCGGAAAACACAACCAACTCAAACGGAACATATTTACGAAGGCAATTAAAATCGTCATACATATCATACGTAATTACTAGTCGTAAGATACAAGTCGTATAATAAGATACTTGCCTTAATAACCGCTACCAAACGCTCCGAAGAACACGGTTCGACCGGGAAGCTCGGACCCTGAAGAAGACAATGAACGGAAGGGTCCCGACTCGAGTTCTTCACAAGAATTCGACCCTAACAACATAAATTCAATAAATCATCGATCATACGAGGAAGAATAATCGTAGAACGCCCGAAAATCCCTCTATGACATTTTACCGGACACCTTCAAGGCGTCGGTCAAGAACTCGACCAAAATAACGAATCGATACGATCCAACCATGGGTTAACAAGGGAAATGATACAATACATCCAAATAATCATCAATCCATCACAATCCTAAGTTAAATCGGATTAAACGGACGAAATTGAACAAAATACCCAAAATCCCCAAAATTAGATTTCTAGAAAATCGCTGATTCGCTCGATCAAAGGATGTTATAGGATGGATGATTGATGATATGAACTCCAAAACTTCATGGATTTGTTGACAAAAAACATCTCTCCATGATAGGAATAACTGACCGCGGAAGAGAAGTGGAAGAAGGAGAAAAATGACGAAAAAAGCAGTGATGGGCCTTAAATAGGCCGCACGGTGTGTGCCGCGGCCCGGGAGTGTGCGCGGCACGAGCCCAAAAATGGCTCCCGGTGGTCGGCGGTGTGCCTCGACTCGGCGGAGTGTGCCGCGGCACCGGTGCGGTCGGTTTGGCCGAAAAATGCCACGAGTGTGCCGCGGCCTGCCCGGCATGTGCCGCGGCACACGGATCGCTCGGCTGAAGGCTGAAACCGCCGGCCATGACTCGGCCAAGCCGCCGAGCACTACCGGCCGTGACTCGGCGGTGCGGCTTGGGCCCAGGTTGCCCGGCCATGACTCGGCCGGGGCCAACTCCGACGGCCCGAACGACCCCAAAACCCGAACCTGAATACGAATCGATGATACGGTTACGACGTACTCGCAAAGACGAATCTAAGAGCTAAGAGAACACACAATTCCGACCACCCGACGGCACGGAATTCAACAACGGAAGTAATTACCCAAAACTTTGGGAAATTACGAAAATGGCCCAAAACGTCCGAAAATCACGATACGCGATCGAAACACCAAACCAAAGCTCGCAACATGAATAATAACATTAAATGAACTTACGAGAAACTCGAAACAACAGTTTCGGACGAGATTCGCAAGAATCGAACTCAAGTGCGGAAAAGTCGCTAAAAAGCTCGGAACTCAACAAAACGATACCGAAACGAACTCGGATGACAAAAAGTGCAGAATTAATCATTCTCGAAATGACGGAACGGTCATGAGAGAGTCGTCAAAACGGACTCCGGCCGAAAAAAAGAAATTTACCGAAAATCAAAAATTGCGGATATTACATTCTACCCTCCTTAAAAGAAGTTTAAGGAAATCAAAAATTGCGGATATCCCGCCAGGAAAACTCAACGAGATACGCAAGGAAACGCGTAACTTACGCCCATCGGCGAAACGTTACAAGCAACGCAAAGGGATATACGGCGTTAAAACACGCTCCACGACGACCAACACAACGTCGCCGTTAGGGATATAATAAAACCAACAAGTGACAAGCGTCATCAAATGGATAATACAATCAAGTCAATTATCCGAACAATCACAAAACACAACGAACGAAAATCAATACGATTGACCAACCCAACGGTACATCAATCAAAACGCGAGCCAATCGCTGAACAAACACGGAATTCCACCGCCCAAGGGTTGGAAGATCGAAAACGAGACTAATTTCCCAAACTTAAGGGAATTAGGAAGGAGCCTGAATGCTCAACGATCACGAAACGAAGACAAAAACCGAACAAACAAACGACCGAACCACAACGGTCGAGACAAAAAAAGCGAACAATCATGTTCGAATCACGAAGAACAATAAAATTCAAACAACAACTCCAAGGTTCACATCTCGACTCGAGACAATATATGATCCGGTGAAAACAACAACATATGCATTCACATAAGATCCACATGAGAGGGAATAGAAATTGAAAAGTCACAACGACAAATGAGTTATTCCGAAACAATACCACGCTCGTTCGATCAACAAAAACAAGGGGTAGGACAAGCTCAGAAAATGTCAACGAACATAAACGAGTCGACAGAGTCGAAAATACAGAAGTTCCAAATCCGATCCACTTCGATTAAAAGAACTAGTAGAATCAAAAGATGTTACTTCCGAACAAGGTTCACAAGAATCGAACCGAACTCGGAAAAGTCACAGCGATAACCAGAGCGACCCAAAACAAGATCACAGCTCGTTCGAACGATGAAACTGAAATACAGAACAAGTTCAGACAGTATCAACGAACACGAGCGAATCGATAGACTTGAGAAAGAGGAAATGAAAAAGTCCAAAAACAATACGGGTATTACATTTGACCTCTTATAAAAGAAGGTCGTCCCCGCTACTCACAATAACGAAATCAAGGAGACGACACAACAGGCAATCGACAGAAACATCCTTCAAAGGCCTCTCAAAGCTGATTCTGATATCTGTGCTGAAGCGCGGACTCCGAAAGTCTCGGTAGCCAATTCGCAAAACTGAATTCGGTGTCCCTCGAGTCCACACTCGAAATGTGTTACTGACGAGAAGGACAAATTGCACGTACATGCCCCGGCACATCACGGTTGAAACGCCTCGACTCGGCATACCGAAAATACAAATGCTAGATACAATGGGGCATAACGTCGTAAAACAACATAGCGGAGATGTCAACTCCGCACAACGAAGAATCATAACACATACCGTATACAACGATTATCATCGTAAAGTAATACACACACACAAACACTACAGCAACGTCGGTATCGTTCGGCGACCTCAACGGTCCGAACAATAACCAGCACATAATTACAAACATCATGAAACAATCACACATGTACATAAACGTACAAACCCAAGCTTTAACAGCTCACACAGGTGCGATAACACGCAAGCCACCATGAAATGGCGACATTAAAGATCGTCATCACACCTCCCACATGTAACATCCCCAAAACCGTATAGAAATATTACACGCCGTAGACCCCTTCCACAAGGATCTACCAGGCTAAACATCCATAAACGACTAAATGCTTGCCCGGCCAGGGTCAAACAATATAATAATACAGACCATTAAGGTCACTTACACATAAACACACAGACCGATGAGGTCATACAACTCTATCAACAGTACTGACTAACAACATTACCCACACAGGGGTCGAAACACAATACAGCGGAAGACTGAAAGAACTCTAACAATACAACCAAACTCTACCAACTCTCGACTCTTGATTAGTATCGCACTGTCATCCTCTTGTGCCAATCCTGTGATCGCTCCGAATCCGCATGTACAGACGCAAAAGCAGACATCCACCCCGAATACTGGGGTTAGTAAAACTCCACTGTTTTACTAGTGCAAGTATCAAACCATACGAAATGTAACAAGCAAATAGCAACTACGAATTTAATACGGAAATCAATTATCAAAATGTTCCCTAGAAGTTTTAGAATTTCGAACTCAAATAAGAGATATTTGAAAAGGAACACATCAACTCGGGGATTTTTAAAGCAGAAATTCTTTTGGACCTCGAGTCCCAATTTACAAAACCTTTTCGTAAACATTAGGGCCTTAGCCCGATTCTCGTTTCAAAGCATACTAAATAATATATCATTATGAGTCCGAGATCCATATTTAAAATGTTACCCGAACAATGTAACACCCCAAACTAGGCGGATATCACAGTGCCGTGAATCCCCGACTGGGACTCACCAGGCAAATGAAAATGAATGAATTACACAAGATAAATGTAGTACCGAACCACATTACAACAGTAATTACTCCGATGAGGAGTTTAATTACAACACACCAGGACAATACCGAATACTAGTGTATTTTATATGAAGATAAAATACACAACACTGAATGAAACGGGGTATCCAAATGAAAATCTGCAGCGGAAAATAAAGGACAATAACATGAATAACTGAAAGATCGGGGCCCCCTACTAGTATCACTAGGACTCCTCGACATCAACATGCTATTCCCGTGCGTTTGCCTTGCCATGACCTGAAAAACAAAATCCCCAAACGGGGTCAGTTACAAAGAACAACAATCCTCAAGAGTTGAAATTACACAATCATGAATTAACTGAAGTTAAGAGATATTCTTAGTTATGAATTACGCTGAAGAGGAGTATCATAGTACGCCCGTAATGTTCTGTGCAAGTGTACAACACCCGTACGTGTACCTAATTAGTCTCACGGGACAATATGACCCGTGTGCACGGTCTAATGTATCGGTGAACCCAATACAATAACCATCGTGTGCCCGACTAAAAATTCCACACAGACACACCCGGCCACGCAATATGAACCCAGAAGGTCACATGAACAAGAATGACCGTAATGAATATCAATGAATAATGATAATCCGACAAAGTCAAGAATGACTCACCGATACGAAAGTGATAATGAAGTGATTGATAGTTTTCAATGAAATGATTGGAACCGCCGTTCCTCGCTAATGAAATGATTATCCGACAATTACAACTCTCAAAATGATTAATACAATGATGAATGAGTTATGATTATGAATGATCAACAACAAAAGGAATGAATATCCTTTTAACCGAGTAAGAATCAACTTACACAACAACGATGAAGAATGTCCGTCCACGAACAACGTCCTAACCAAGATACTGGTCGCTCGAACAACCTTAATTCAATACAATTACCAACAATCCGATCAATAACGAATCAAACACGAATATAACGAACTCAAGACGTCGATACGATTAAACCAAGTTCATAGGGGCATTATATCGAACACTTTGAGTCCAACTTCGATTGATTACAACTAAACCTCAACAATACCAATCTCAAATCCCCAAGAAGTGCTTCAAATCAATAAAACATCTCCCATGCGATCAATAGTCCGTTAAGAATATCCAAAAACGTGATTATAACAACTATTAATCGGGAATCCCCAAATCATAGTCGATATTCAAAGTGTTCTTGAATAAATCTCTCAATAATCCAATGAATCCTTATACAAACTCATAATCATAAACATATCCCTTCATATAACATGATTATAACGTCCAAAACATTATATCTCGACACAAAATCGAAATCCAAGGTGTTGAAGAAATTACCTCTTGAAGATCCAACCACTTCGATCCGATGAACACGAGTAATAACGAGTATCCAAGCTTCCCAAAGGAATGAAGATGATGAAGATTACACACTCAAGTGATTGATGATGATGAAATCACTCTCTCAACACTCTCTCTCGGATGAAGAAGGAAAAATGAAAAAGTGAGGTGAAATGACCCGGCCAAGTCATTAAGTACTGCCGGAAGTTACGGCCGTAACTCGGCCCTCTTACGGCCGTAACTTTCCAAGTCAACGGCCTTACGGCCGTAACCGGCCAACTCGTACGGTCGTAACTCGGCTTCGTCAAAGCTGCCGGCAGACTTACGGCCAGTAATCGATCTGAGTTACAGGCGTAACCCGCCTTCGTCAAAAACATCCGCCGACACCCTTACGGCCGTAACCGCACACCTTACGGCCGTAACTCGATGATACGGCCGTATCCGCCAAATCTTACGGGCGTAAGCCCTCTTCGTCAGCGGCCGGGCACCACCGCTGCCGCGTACGGCCAGAATCGCCAACTCGTGCGGCCGTACCTGCCTCGACTTACGGCCGTATGCCGCAACCCTTACGGCCGTAAGTCACCCTTGGTCGACAACACCCAAAACTTACGAACACCACTTACGGCCGTATCTCACCTTCCTTACGGCCGTAACTCACCTTCGGCCAAAATGCCCGGCACTCTTTGGACCACTTACGGCCGTAATCGCCAGCCTTACGGCCGTACCCGCTGACTTACGGCCGTATCCCAGAACCTTACGGCCGTAACTCGATGCTGGCCAAGGTGAATCAATCCGATAATTCCGATTCCTCGCTACGACTGATGAATGATCCGACATATCATACGAATGTGAAAGTGAACAAGTCTAACACGAGCCAAAGATGATACTCTCAGTACAAGGCTATCAATCACAATGAAAATGATAATACTCCCGTCTCGATCTAAAAACGGAGATGAAATGACGATCGGTAACTGATACACGGTTTCCACATGCCAACATTGAACGCAATTGAGTGATTCATGAATGATGAGCGATTATTAATGAGTGAGAATTACTGAGTGACAAATACAGACTGATAATTACCGAATGAAAATGACTGAGTTACAATCGGGTATTACATACTCCCCCCCTTAAAAAGAGTTTCGTCCCCGAAACTAAGGGTCAAACAACTCGGGATAACTCCCCCGCATATTCTCCTCGGTTTCCCAAGTAGCCTCTTCGACTCCGTGTCTAGACCACTGAATCTGACCAAAGGAATCATCTTGTTCCTCAAATGTTTGATTTGCCGCTCCAACACTCGTACAGGACGCTCCTCGTACGGATGATCATCTGCGATCTCGATTTCGTCAAACTGAAGTATGTGAGAGACGTGAAACACATTATGAATTCGGCCCAACAACAGAGGTAAAGCCAATCGATAAGCTAACTCGCTTACTCGATTCAAAATCTCACACGGTCCAATGAATCTCGAACTCAATTTCCCCCGTTTTCCGAAACGGAAAATACCTCGACTCGGGAATACCTTGACCAAAACGGGATCACCCGTATCGAACTCTAGTGGTCGATGACGATTACCTGCATATGATTTCTGTCGACTCTGAGCAGTCAACAGACGTCTCCTGATCAAAGCTACCTTCTCCCGAGCGGCTATAAGTATATCGGGCTCGGTGCCGATTGACTCTGATGGGTCGTCCCAACACAATGAAGATCGACAACCGTAATGTGATGGTGGGCTTCCCGATCCTCTACTAATCGAGGACGCATGCCCTCAACATGTCCTCCATCTGCGAAAAGTCCTCTCTCGATTGTCCGTCTGACCGAGGATGAAAACGTAATGATATTAAGCTGAGTTCTCAAAGCACGATGAACTGGTTCCCTAAACGAGACACGAATCGCCCGACACGATCAGAAACAAAACTCTTAGGAGTACCGTGAAGTCTCATTATCTCCTTGATAAATAACTGGCCAGTCTCTCGGGACCCCACATATCCTTGATTCCAAGGAAATGAACTAATTTAGTAAAGCAGACCGCGATCGCTCAGATCGTATTCATGCCACGATGACTCGTCGGCAACTCGTGATGAATTCCATAGAAATGTCTTCCCACTTCCATTCTGGAATAGGGAGCGGTATCAGCATACTCGCCGGTCGCTGATGTTCCATCTTGACTTGCTGAAAGGCTAAAAATCTCGAAACAAATTCCGCGACTCCTCGCTACATATTATTCCACCAGAAATGTTGTTTCATATCCTGGTACACCCTGCTAGACCCCGGATGAACCGGATAAGGGGTAGCATGAGCTTCTCTCAAGATCGAGCTCTTCAACTCATCATTCGCCGGTACGCACAACCGATTCTCAAAACTCAAGAGTCCATCCTCGTGGACCACAATTTCAGGGGCTTTCCCCTGTACCACATCCTCGCGGATGAGCAAAGAAATGAATCGAACCCCGATTTCCTCCTCAAGTGATGATGAAATCTCTAACATACAAAGTCAGTCCCTCGAACTTGCTGAAGTCGGACCTCGATCTCGGGTCTAAGGAATTCTGAAGCTCCTTGAACTCTTAAATGAGTAAGCATGCTCTGACGGACTTACGACTCAAGGCGTCGGCGACAACGTTCGCCTTGCCCGGGTGGTAAAGGATCTCGAGATCAAAATCTTTGATTAGTTCCAACCACCGCCCCTGTCGCATATTTAACTCCTTGTGAGTAAATATATACTTCATTCATTTCATTATTACTCTCATCTCGGTGATTGGTGAATGACTGACAGGTGACGCCATAAAGGTAATGACGCCAAAATTCCAACGCGAAAACCACGGTTGCTAGCTCCAGGTCGTGGGTTGGATAATTAATCATCTAATCCGGGGGAACTTCGGATTTACTTAACATCTTTCGGAGGTTGCCAATCTCGGATAGCCTCCGTCTTCTGAGGGTCGACACGAACTCTGTCAGATGAAATTACATGCCCGAGAAAAGTCACTTCGGACATCCAGAACTTGCATTAAGAAAACTTCCATAAAATTGCTCGCGTCTCAACACGTCGAGAACCTGAAGAAGATGAACCTCATGTTCCTCTCGGCTAAGAGAATAAATCAAAATGTCGTCGATGGAGAGAACAACAACTGATCTAAAAAGTCGATGAAAACCCGATTCATTAACTCCATGAATACTGCAGGTGCAATAGTTAGCCCGAACGGCATAACTACGAACTCATAATGACCATAGCGTGTATGAAACGCTGTCCTCGCGATATCCGACTCTCGAATCCATGGCGGTGATATCCAGGTCTTAAGTCGATCCTGGAAAAATACTGAGGCTCCCTGAAGTTGATCTAAAAGATCATCAATACGGGGTAAGGGATACTACTCTTGATCATCACCCTGATCAACTCCTGATGATTAATACACACACGAGACGAGCCATCCTTCTCCTTGACAGATCACACTGGTGCTCCTCACGGGGACGCAATCGGTCGGAGATAACCTTTCTCGAACTACTCCTCAAGTTGAATCTTCAACTCTTGCATTACAGTCGGGGCCATCCGATACGGTGCCTTCGATAAAGGGGACGTGCGGTTCCAACTCACTCCCGAATTCCCTTACTCTATGCGAAGGCAACCGGATAACTCGTCTGGAAATACATCGTCAATCGATGACAATGATACCACGAATGATTGAACATTTCGATTGCCTAGAATGGTCAATCGATAAAAGAGATACCAATAATGATTGAACGACTCGATTGCCTTAGAAAGGTCAATCGATGAAGATGATACAATGAATGTTTGAATAATTCGATTGTCTTCGAAAGGCCAATCGATGGAAATGATACAATGAATGATTGAATAACTCGATTGCCCTAGAAAGGCCAATCGATGAAAATGATACAATGAATGATTGAATAACTCGATTGCCTTAGAAAGGCCAATCGATGAAAATGATATAATGAATGATTGAATAACTCGATTGCCTTAGAAAGGCCAATTGATGAAAATGATACAAGGAATGATTGAATAACTCGATTGCCCTAGAAAGGCCAATCGATGAGAATGATACAATGAATGATTGAATAACTCGATTGCCCTAGAAAGGCCAATCGATGGGAATGATACAATGAATGATTGAATAGTTCGATCGCGGAATTTCTCTGCTTTCGCCATAATAGAAATTCTACTGGAACAACGGGGATTACTTCCCTGAAACGCACATTCGACAACCAACGACGGAAAGATAGCGACCAAACGCTAACAAACACTGAGGATAGTATCAAGACGGTTGAACCAACAAATACTGAAAATTACATCGTCCTAAGATAAGTTCACCACGATTAGATCCATCAACCAATCGCGGTCATTAAGCTTAATTCGGTATGATTCCGAAAATTCTTCCATCGTCACGTAGACCGATGGTATGAGGTCCACAAGCAATAGAACTATCCCGAAATAAGTCTATTCAAGCATGATTCGAAAATGAATGAATGCGGTGTACCAGCATCAAAAGGTACACACAAGTTGAAATAAAATTACGAGTATACCTGAATCATTCGGACCACCGGATCATCGATCCTCCTCAACATATGAATCGGGACTTGCGGTCCCGACCGACGCTCCGTCGATAAATACGAGTTCCAACTCTATTCGCTTCCATTGTCTTAAACGACGTTGACAAAGCGATCGGATTAAACGCTGATTGCTTGGGCACGAGATGCCGCGAGCCGACTTGGATCCTTTCGGCAAAAGCGGGCCTTATGTCCAAAATTCCCACAATTATAGCACGTGACAGTGTCTCGGACACACAGTCTTGACATGACCAAGATCCCCACGTTATAACAGTGATGGCTGGCCGGCGCTCGTGGATCGAGATCCCGCACGATTATGCGCCGTAGAGGTCGCTCGAAATGATAGGGCTCACACGAGGCTTCTTGAAGGTGGGTGACCGCCTTGAATTGATTACGCCGTTGATTTCTTCTTTGAAAGATGAAGGTTGTTGTTCAGCACTTTCCTTAGCGGTGGCTCATACGGAAGAGTTCTCTCGATTAATCCGGTCAGTGGCGCAATGATGATTGAGCAAGCGCACATGGGTCATCATGGCACATAAAAGTGAGTGGATCAACCCGAACATCTTGATCGAGCCGAGTCTGGGCACGATTTCCCGGCAACAGTGATTATTCCTCGGGTTACGGCCCGCACCGCGGCCTCTTCCGTGCATCCTCGACAGCCTCTCTCCATATCAAGTAGGAAGGTCGCATAATGATTATATTACCCGCATGATTATCACGTTATGATTACGTCATGAGATGATGAAAATGAGTATACATGCTCTAACTTAGTGATTATATGAATGGTTGACTGAAGTGACATGAATATCTGATGAAATTCTTGAAATGATTATTTTGAATAACTTAACAAGATTTATAATATGATCATCTAGATCGGCAACTGAGTAATGAAATGAATTAAGTGATTAATGAATTAACATGGTCGTCCTGATCATTAACTGAGTAATGAAATGAATTAAGTGATTAATGAGTTAACATGATCGTCTTAATCATAATAAAGGATGATGTTGAGGATTGTTAAATGATGAATGATGAATGAATGACTATTGCCAGAAATTATACCATGGCGTTAGAAATCTTACAGTTCTTTCGGTCTGATTGGCTCGGCATTTGCACAGGTCACACGTGACGCGAAAGTCCAATGATACTAGTCTGATGACGATGATTTCAAATGAGACATGACTCGGAAGGTAGTATTCAAAACCACGCTCTGATACCAACTCTGTAACACCCCAAACTAGGCGGATATCACAGTGCCGTGAATCCCCGACTGGGACTCACCAGGCAAATGAAAATGAATGAATTACACAAGATAAATGTAGTACCGAACCACATTACAACAGTAATTACTCCGATGAGGAGTTTAATTACAACACACCAGGACAATACCGAATACTAGTGTATTTTATATGAAGATAAAATACACAACACTGAATGAAACGGGGTATCCAAATGAAAATCATAGCGGAAAATAAAGGACAATAACATGAATAATCAAAGATCGGGGCCCCTACTAGTATCACTAGGACTCGACATCAACATGCTATTCCCGTGCATTTGCCTTGCCATGACCAAAAACAAAATCCCCAAACGGGTCGATTACAAAGAACAACAATCCTCAAGAGTTGAAATTACACAATCATGAATTAATCAAGTTAAGAGATATTCTTTGTTATGAATTACGTCAAGAGGAGTATCATAGTACGCCCGTAATGTTCTCGTGCAAGTGTACAACACCCGTCCGTGTACCTAATTAGTCTCACGGACAATATGACCCGTGCACGGCCTAATGTATCGGTGAACCCAATACAATAACCATCGTGTGCCCGACTAAAAATTCCACACAGACACACCCGCCACGCAATATGAACCTGAAGGTCACATGAACAAGAATGACCGTAATGAATATCAATGAATAATGATAATCCGACAAAGTCAAGAATGACTCACCGATACGAAAGTGATAATGAAGTGATTGATAGTTTTCAATGAAATGATTGGAACCGCCGTTCTCGCTAATGAAATGATTATCCGACAATTACAAGTCTCAAAATGATTAATACAATGATGAATGAGTTATGATTATGAATGATCAACAACAAAAGGAATGAATATCCTTTTAACCGAGTAAGAATCAACTTACACAACAACGATGAAGAATGTCCGTCCACGAACAACGACCTAACCAAGATACTGGTCGCTCGAACAACCTTAATTCAATACAATTACCAACAATCCGATCAATAACGAATCAAACACGAATATAACGAACTCAAGACGTCGATACGATTAAACCAAGTTCATAGGGGCATTATATCGAACACTTTGAGTCCAACTTCGATTGATTACAACTAAACCTCAACAATACCAATCTCAAATCCCCAAGAAGTGCTTCAAATCAATAAAACATCTCCCATGCGATCAATAGTCCGTTAAGAATATCCAAACACGTGATTATAACAACTATTAATCGGGAATCCCCAAATCCAACTCGATATTCAAAGTGTTCTTGAATAAATCTCTCAATAATCCAATGAATCCTTATACAAACTCATAATCATAAACATATCCCTTCATATAACATGATTATAACGTCCAAAACATTATATCTCGACACAAAATCGAAATCCAAGGTGTTGAAGAAATTACCTCTTGAAGATCCAACCACTTCGATCCGATGAACACGAGTAATAACGAGTATCCAAGCTTCCCAAAGGAATGAAGATGATGAAGATTACACACTCAAGTGATTGATGATGATGAAATCACTCTCTCAACACTCTCTCTCGGATGAAGAAGGAAAAATGAAAAAGTGAGGTGAAATGACCCGCCAAGTCATTGGCATCACGGAAGTTACGGCCATAACTCGGCCCTCTTACGGCCGTAGAATTTTCAAGTCAACGGCCTTACGGCCGTAATCGCCAACTCAGACGGGCCGTAATCGCTTCGTCAAAGCTCGCCGGCAGACTTACGGCCGTAATCGATCTCGAAGTTACGGCGTAACTCCGCCTTCGTCAAAAACATCCGCCGACACCCTTACGGCCGTAACCGCACACCTTACGGCCAGAACTGATGATACGGCCGTATCCGCCAAATCTTACGGGCGTAAGCCCTCTTCGTCAACGGCCGTGCACCGCCGCAGACGGCCAGAATCGGCCAACTCAGACGGCCGTACTGCCGACTTACGGCCGTATGCCGCAACCCTTACGGCCGTAAGTCACCCTTGGTCGACAACACCCAAAACTTACGAACACCACTTACGGCCGTATCTCACCTTCCTTAAGGCCGTAACTCACCTTCGGCCAAAATGCCCGGCACCCTTTGGACCACTTACGGCCAGAATCGGCCAGCCGTACGGCCGTACCCGCTGACTTACGGCCGTATCCCAGAACCTTACGGCCGTAACTCGATGCTGGCCAAGGTGAATCAATCCGATAATTCCGATTCCTCGCTACGACTGATGAATGATCCGACATATCATACGAATGTGAAAGTGAACAAGTCTAACACGAGCCAAAGATGATACCCTCAGTACAAGGCTATCAATCACAATGAAAATGATAATACTCCCGTCTCGATCTAAAAACGGAGATGAAATGACGATCGGTAACTGATACACGGTTTCCACATGCCAACATTGAACGCAATTGAGTGATTCATGAATGATGAGCGATTATTAATGAGTGAGAATTACTGAGTGACAAATACAGACTGATAATTACCGAATGAAAATGACTGAGTTACAATCGGGTATTACAAACAATCACTGCTACACGATCATTGTTCGTACACATCATGTACCGAACTCCGGAGGCCTCGACAGACCTTACCCGGACCACACACACTGTTCGTACACATCATGTACCGAACTCCGTAGGCCTCAACGGACCCTACCCGGCCACACACACTGTTCGTACACATCATGTACCGAACTCCGGAGGCCTCAACGGACCCTACCCGGCCACAACATCGTTCGTACACATCATGTTCCGAACTCCAGAGGCCTCGTCAGACCCTACCTGGATCACACATCTTGTCCGTACACGTCATGTACCGGACTCCAGAGGCCTCGTCAGACCCTACCTGGATCACACACTTTGTTCGTACACATCATGTACCGAACTCCAGAGGCCTCGTCAGACCCTACCTGGAACACCCACACATCGACACGACACAATTCATAATCATTAAATGTCAAGCCATTCCACATTACAATGAAATGTACAATCAAGTATGTAAACCCAAACAACGCAAATATCATGATCATCACAACGACTCTTAACCAACATAACACACATTCGGTACATAATACATTGAACAACCACGTATACAACCATCTCATATGTACATCGCAATCCTGCACAAATGGCACAACGCCTAACACGGATACCAATATATCACTATTATCACAAAGCCTTCAAATTTCGGAAAACACAACCAACTCAAACGGAACATATTTACGGAGGCAAGCAAAATCGTCATACATATCATACGTAATTACTAGTCACAAGATACAAGTCGTATAATAAGATACTTGCCTTAATAACCGCTACCAAACGCTCCGAAGAACACGGTTCGATCGGGAAGCTCGGACCAAGAAGACAACGAACGGAAGGGTTCCGACTCGAGTTCTTCACAAGAATTCGACCCTAACAACATATAATCAATAAATCATCGATCATACGAGGAAGAATAATCGTAGAACGCCCGAAAACCCCTCTATGACATTTTATCGGTCACCTTTAAGGCGTCGATCAAGAACTCGACCAAAATAACGAATCGATACGATCCAACCATGGAATAACAAGGGAAATGATACAATACATCTAAATAATCATCAATCCATCATAATCCTAAGTTAAATCGGATTAAACGGATGAAAACAACCAAAACACCAAAATTCCCCAAAACTAGATTTCTAGGAAATCTGACCTGATTCGGTAGATCGGAGGATGTTATAGGATGGATGATTGATGATATGAAACTCAAAACTTCATGGATTAATTGTATAACAACATCCTTCCCTGATTCCAACACCTCCAGCCGCGGAAGAGAAGGAAAACCGAGTGAAATGGTCAAGAAAACGCCGCTGTGCCTTAAATAAGCCGATCGCCGATCGTTACGACGAATCGCCATGGCTTACGACGTAACCGCCATGGCCGAACTCCCCGCTCGAAAATGCCGAACGTTACGTACGCACGCCGTGGCCTTACGACGAATCGCCTTACGACGTAATCGCCGGCCACTACCGCACGTTACGGCCAGTGGGCTCGCCCGAGCATGCCCGGCCATGACTCGCCGGGACCAACTCCGACGGCCCGAACGACCGAAACCCGAACTGAGTACGAATCAAGATACGGTTACGAAGTACTCGAAAAGACGAATCCGAGCACTAATAGAACACACGATTCCGACTACCCGAAGGCTTGAAATTCGACAACGGAAAGTAATTACCCCAAACTTTGGGAAATTACGAAAATGGCCCAAAATGCCCCAAAATCACGATACGTGATCGAATAACCAAACCGAAGCTTGCAACATGAATAATAACATTAAATGAACTTACGAGAAAGTCGAAACAACAGTTTCGGACGAGATTCGCAAGAATCGAACTCAAGTGCGGAAAACCGCTAAAAGCACGGAACTCAACAAAACGACACGAAACGAGCTCGGATGACAAAAAGTGCAGAATTAATCATTCTCGGAATGACGAAACGGTCATGAGCGAGTCGTCAAAACGGACTTCCGCCGAAAAAAAAGAAATTTACCGAAAATCGAAAATTGCGGATATTACATTCTACCCTCCTTAAAAGAAGTTTCGTCCCGAAACTTAAAACAAGTAGGGAGAAGCAATATCCCGCCAGGAAAACTCAATGAGATACGCAAGAAACGCGTAACTAATACCAAACGGCGAAACGTTACAAACAACGCGTAAGGATATACAGCGTGACAACACGCCACACGACGACCAACCCAACGCCACCGATAGAGAAATAATAAAACCAACAAGTGACAAGCGTCATCAAACAGGTAATACAACCAAGTCGATTATCCGAGCAATCACAAAACACAACGAACGAAAATCAATATGATTGACCACCCCAACGGTACATCAATCAAAACGCGAGCCAATCGCTGAAGAAATACGGAATTCCACCACTCAAGGGTTGGAAGATCGAAAACGAGACAAATTTCCCGAATATAAGAAAATTAGGAACGAGTCTGAACGCTCAACAATCACGAAACGAGATCAACAAAAACCGAACAATCGAACGATCGAACCACAACGGTCGAGACAACAAAAATCGAACAATCATCTTCGAATCACGAAGAACAATAAAATTCAAACAACAACTCCCAGGTTCACGTCTCGGCTCGAGACAATATATGATCCGGTAAAAGCAACAAGATGTGATTCACTTAAGGTCCACAGGAAAGGGAACAAAGAATTGAAAAAATCACAACGACAACGAGTTATTCCGAAACAATACCACACTCGTTCGATCAACAAAAGCAAGGGGCAGGACAAGCTCAAAAATGTCAACGAACATAAACGAGTCGACAGAGTCGAAAACACAGAGGTTCAAAATCCGATCCACTTCGAATAAAAGAACTAATAAAACCAGATGATGTCACTTCCGAACAAGGTTCACAAGAATCGAACCGAACTCGAAAAGTCATAGCGATAACCGGATCGACCCACAACAAGATCACACTGCTCGAACGATGAAACCGGAATACGTAACAAGTTCAGAAAGTATCAACGAACACGAGTGAGCCGATAGAATTGAGAAAGAGAAAATGCAGAAGTCCAAAAACAATACGGGTATTATATTCAACCTCTTCTAAAAGAAGTGTCGTTCCCGAAACTCACAACACGAAATCAAGGTGACAACACAACAAGCAACCGACAGAAACATCTTCCATGGGCCTCTTAGAGCCGATTCTGATATCTGTACTGAAGTTCGCGCCCCGAAAGACTCGGAACCCAACTCGCAAAACTAGATCCTGTGACGAGAAAAATAATTGGTACGTGCATGCTCCCGGCACACCACCGTTGAAACACCTCGGCTCGGCATACCGAAAATACAACTGCTAGGTACAATGGAATATAACGTCGCAAAACAACAAACCGGAGATGCCAACTTGGCACAACAAAGAATCATAACATATATCATATACAACGATTACCATCGTAAAGTAATACACACACAAACACTACAACAATCGACGGTATCGTTCGGCGACCTCAACGGCCCGAACGATAACCAGCACATAATTACAAACATTATGAAACAATCACACATGTACACAAACGTACAAACCCAAGCTTTAACAGCTCACACAGGTGCGTTAACACGCAAACCACCACGAAATGGCAACATTAAGGATCGTCATCACACCTCCCACAAGGGCTAAAAAAATATATGCGTGGTGAACGGCTCGACGCTCACGCCACCAATTCAATCACAATTCTGGGTTAACACCGTAACGAAAGTTCGAAAACCATACACGCATTTCCGGTACGCAAACAGGAATGATAGGTTTTAAAAACGAAAACCACCTTTTGAAAATAGTTTGGAAACACCAGTTGATCTTGAGTATCACTTTACAAAAAGTAGTGCAAACATTGTTATCGAGACTTTGGAGAACCATTTCGCATTTGATAAAAATGAGGACACTTTCTTTTCGTGAAAAACTTTCGGAAATATTCGACCCTCGGGTCTAAGTAAAAGTGTTTCTAAAACATTGGAAATATCTCAAAACATTTTGGTCCTCGAGGTAGAAGAATTTTGAAACATATTGTGGCACCTTGGATGTACCACGAAAATAATTCATTTTAAACGACGTCTCGAAATTTATTTCTAGGATACTCAAGGTTTTCAAAGATAATTCAATGGGCTAGAATGCCCAAAAATCTCGTAATTACACGTAACATTAAAGCGCTGTGGGTCCTGCCACGAACCCACCAGATAAAACCATTTACAAAAATGCCAAAAGGGGCCGATGACGGTAATATTTCAAAAACTCACAAAAGCCATTTACAAAATACTAAATACCGTCATAAAAATTTCGCCAAAACGATCAAGGCCATAACGCCAAAAACTCGGTTAAGGGAATCGATTTTCAAAATAAAACTCAGTCGGTAAGATACCGAAAGCCATTACAAAATAACTCACGCAGTGGATAAAAAAAAATACAGTCCAACATGCACAATCCAATTGAATACGTCTCACAGCATCTAGTTTAAACATATAACAAAGCCATTCCTCGGAGTTTCTCGCGAACTCAATCGACGATACCTTATTCGAAACCCAACAAGGTTCTCAATTTTCACACCATACCACCCCTCACAGTGGTTCAAAGGTAAAACAACAATAGGCCCAGTTTTATACATATACTATATGTCACACGTATTAAATACAACTATATTCACAACACCGTGCAAATAAAATTATGCACCGCAATTAACTCATTTAGATACAATCATGATACACAGGTATTTCGCATAAAAGAGAAGACTTACGTCCACAGGCCGCACGGAGATGACGGTCGCCCACGATACTAATCTCATCTGACAACATATCCGACACGTTGTTACTACGCACAACTCAACTTGTCACCTGACGACTTGAACGACAAGACAACACATTACTCGACAAACCACGACTCGACTCGACCCGACAGCCTAGGTTTCCGCAACCTAAGCTCCGATACCATAATTGTAACATCCCCAAAACCGTATAGGAATATTACACGCCGTAGACCCCTTCCACAAGGATCTACCAGGCTAAACATCCATAAACGACTAAATGCTTGCCCGGCCAGGGTCAAACAATATAATAATACAGACCGTTAAGGTCACTTACACATAATCACACAGGCCAGATGAGGTCATACAACTCTATCAACAAGATCGACTAACAACATTACCCACACAGGGTCGAAACACAATACAAATAAAGACCGAAAGAACTCTAACAATACAACCAAACTCTACCTTCTCTCGTCTCTTGATTAGTATCTCAGCTCGTCATCCTCTTGTGCCAATCCTGTGATCGCCCCCGACCGCATGTACCGACGCAAAACAGACATCCACCCCGAATACTGGGGTTAGTAAACTCCACGCTTTACTAGTGCAAGTATCAAACCATACGAAATGTAACAAGCAAATAGCAACTACGAATTTAATACGGAAATCAATTATCAAATTGTTCCCGAGAAGTTTTAGAATTTCGAACTCAAATAAGAGATATTTGAAAAGGAACACATCATCTCGGGATTTTTAAAGGTAAATTCTTTTGGACCTCGAGTCCCAATTTACAAAACCTTTTCGTAAACATTAGGGCCTTAGCCCGATTCTCGTTCAAAGCATACTAAATAATATATCATTATGAGTCCGAGATCCATATTTAAAATGTTACCCGAACAATCATCGCTACACGATCATTGTTCGTACACATCATGTACCGAACTCCGAGGCCTCGACGGACCTTACCCGACCACACACACTGCTCGTACACATCATGTACCGAACTCCGTAGGCCTCAACGGACCCTACCCGCCACACACACCGCTCGTACACATCATGTACCGAACGCCGAGGCCTCAACGGACCCTACCCGCCACAACATCGTTCGTACACATCATGTACCTAACCTGCAGGCCTCGCTGCACCCTACCCGGATCACACATCTTGTCCGTACACGTCATGTACCGACTCCGAGGCCTCGTCGACCCTACCGGATCACACACTTTGTTCGTACACATCATGTACCGAACTCCAGAGGCCTCGTCAGACCCTACCTGGAACACCCACACATCGACACGACACAATTCATAATCATTAAATGTCAAGCCATTCCACATTACAATGAAATGTACAATCAAGTATGTAAACCCAAACAACGCAAATATCATGATCATCACAACGACTCTTAACCAACATAACACACATTCGGTACATAATACATTGAACAACCACGTATACAACCATATCATATGTACATCGCAATCCTGCACAAATGGCACAACGCCTAACACGGATACCAATATATCACTATTATCACAAGCCTTCAAATTTCGGAAAACACAACCAACTCAAACGGAACATATTTACGGAGGCAAGAAAAATCGTCATACATATCATACGTAATTACTAGTCACAAGATACAAGTCGTATAATAAGATACTTGCCTTAATAACCGCTACCAACGCTCCGAAGAACACGGTTCGATCGGGAAGCTCGGACCCCGAAGAAGACAACGAACGGAAGGGTTCCGACTCGAGTTCTTCACAAGAATTTCGACCCTAACAACATATAATCAATAAATCATCGATCATACGAGGAAGAATAATCGTAGAACGCCCGAAAACCCCTCTATGACATTTTATCGGTCACCTTTAAGGCGTCGATCAAGAACTCGACCAAAATAACGAATCGATACGATCCAACCATGGAATAACAAGGGAAATGATACAATACATCTAAATAATCATCAATCCATCATAATCCTAAATTAAATCGGATTAAACGGATGAAAACAACCAAAACACCAAAATTCCCCAAAACTAGATTTCTAGGAAATCTGACCTGATTCGGTAGATCGGAGGATGTTATAGGATGGATGATTGATGATATGAAACTCAAAACTTCATGGATTAATTGTATAACAACATCCTTCCCTGATTCCAACACCTCCAGCCGCGGAAGAGAAGGAAAACCGAGTGAAATGGTCAAAAACGCCGCTGTGCCTTAATAAAGCCGATCACGACCGGGTTACGACGAATCGGCCATGGCTTACGACGAATCGCCATGGCCGAACTCCCCGCTCGAAAATGCCGAACGTTACGCACGTTACGGCCAGGGCCTACGTACGTAATCGCCTTACGACGAATCGCCGGTCACTACCGCACGTTACTCGGCCAGGCCGCTCGCCCGAGCATGCCCGCCATGACTCGCCGACCAACTCCGACGGCCCGAACGACCCCGAAACCCGAACTCGAGTACGAATCGAAGATACGGTTACGAAGTACTCGAAAAGACGAATCCGAGCACTAATAGAACACACGATTCCGACTACCCGAAGGCTTGAAATTCGACAACGGAAAGTAATTACCCCAAACTTTGGGAAATTACGAAAATGGCCCAAAATGCCCCAAAATCACGATACGTGATCGAATAACCAAACCGAAGCTTGCAACATGAATAATAACATTAAATGAACTTACGAGAAAGTCGAAACAACAGTTTCGGACGAGATTCGCAAGAATCGAACTCAAGTGCGGAAAAACCGCTAAAAAGCACGGAACTCAACAAAACGACACCGAAACGAGCTCGGATGACAAAAAGTGCAGAATTAATCATTCTCGGAATGACGAAACGGTCATGAGCGAGTCGTCAAAACGGACTTCCGCCGAAAAAAAAGAAATTTACCGAAAATCGAAAATTGCGGATATTACACCACAAAGGGCTAACAAAACATATGCATGGCGAACGACTCAATGTTCACACCACCAATTCCATCATACTCGGGAGCTAACATTCTAACAACAATGTGAATATCATACACACATTCCTGGACTACAAACAGGAATGATAGGTTTTAAAAACGAAAACCACCTTTTGGAACAGTTTGGAAACGCCAGTTGATCTTGAGTATCATTTTACAAAAAGTTGAACAAACCTCATTTTCGAGACCTTGAAAATCATATTGCGTTTGAACAAAAATGAGGACACCTTCTCTTAGTGAAAAACTTTCAGAATATTCGACCCTCGGGTCTAAGTAAAAGTGTTTATAAAACATTGAAAATATCTCAAAACATTTTGGGTCCTAGAGGTAGAAGAATTTTGAAACATATTGTGGCACCTTGGATGTACCACGAAAGAATAATTCATTTTAAAAGTACGTCTTGAAATTTATTTTCTAAGATACTCAAGGTTTTTAAAGATAATTCAATGGGCTATAATGCCCAAAAACTCTAGGTAATTACGCAAAATATTATAGCGCCGTGGGTCACGCTACGAACTCACTGTGCTAAAAACCATTTACAACGTTAAAAAGCCCGATGATGGTAATATTTCAAAAACTCACAAAAGCCATTTACAAAATACTAAGTATCGTCACAAGAATTTTGCCAAAACGTTCAAGGCCATAACGCCAAAAACTCGGTTAAAGGAATCGGTTTTTCGAAATCAAACTCAATTGGCAAAAGGCCGAAAGCCATTTGAAAGAACTCACGCAGCGAAAAAGAAAAAAAAAATACAGTCCAACATGCACAATCCAATTGAATACGTCTCACAGCATCTAGTTTAAACATATAACAAAACCGTTCCTTGGAGTTTCTCACGAACTCAATCGTCGATACCTTATTCGAAACCCAACAAGGTTCTCAATTTTCACACTATACCACCCCTCACAGTGGTTCAAAGGTAAAACAACAATAGGCCCAGTTTTATACATATATTATATGTCACACGTATTAAATACAACTATATTCACAACACCGTACAAATAAAATTATGCACCGCAATTAACTCATTTAGATACAATCATGATACACAGGTACTTCGCATAAAAGAGGAGACTTACGTCCACAGGACGCACGGAGATGACGGTCGCCCACGATACTAATCTCATCCGACAACATATCCAACGCGTTGTGACTACGCACAACTCAACTTGTCACCTGACGACTCGAACGACAAGACAACACATTACTCGACAAATCACGACTCGACTCACCCAACAGCCTAGGTTTCCGCAACCTAAGCTCTGATACCATAAATGTAACACCCCCAATCCGCTCAGGGAATATTACATGCCTTAAACCCTTTCCGCAAGGATCTACCAGGCTAAACGTCCATAAACAACCAAATGCTTGCCCGGCCAGGGTCAAACAATATAATAATACAGACCGTTAAGGTCACTTACACATAAACACACAGACCGATGAGGTCACACAACTCTATCAACAGGACTGACTAACAACATTACCCACACAGGGGTCGAAATACAATACAGCGGAAGACTGAATCAACTCTAACAATACAACTAAACTCTACCAACTCTCAACTCTTGATTAATATCGCAGCCCGTCATCCCCTTGTGCTAATCCTGTGATCGCTCCCGAACTCGCATGTACCGGACGCAGTATCAGACATCCACCCCCCGAATACTCGGGGGTTAGTAAAACTCCACTGTTTTACTAGTGCAAGTATCAAACCATACGAAATGTAACAAGCAAATAGCAACTACGAATTTAATACGTAAATCAATTATCAAAATGTTCCCGAGAAGTTTTAGAATTTCGAACTCAAGTAAGAGATATTTGAAAAGGAACACATCATCTCGGGGATTTTTAAAGCAGAAATTCTTTTGGACCTCGAGTCCCAATTTACAAAACCTTTTCGTAAACATTAGGGCCTTAGCCCGATTCTTGTTTCAAAGCTGTTGTGTCAAGAATTAACACCTTCCGACCGGCGATCGACTAGGAGGACGGGCGACCGAGTCACTGCCGAGCGGCCAAGTCAGTTCTGCCGATCAGCAACCTGGCGACCGAGCCTTAACCCAGTGGACGACTTACATCGACCAACTGAAGGCCCCAGGACCAGTCCCGATGCCGAGCGATCGACCTCAAGACGATCGCCTCTCGGTACTCGGCGATCGACCCCTGGCGACCTACGAATGGATGATCTCCTCTCGGTACTCGGCGATCGACCCCTGGCGACCTACGAATGGACGATCTCCTCTCGGTACTCGGCGACCTACCCTTGGTGATCGACCATTGGCGACCTCGGATGATCAGCTAGAGACGACCGCTCATGTCGATCACCACCGATGACCATCCAGTCGGCGAAGACCGAGCCTCAAGACTGGCACCATGTGCAAAGACCGAGACAAGATCCGCGAATCCCGGGCCATTGACCACAGTCTGACAGATTCTCTCCACCAGCCGACAAGCCGCCGAAAGCTTGTCAGTAGGGCCGCATGTTGACTGACTCCGGACACGTGATGGCTCCTTATTGGACCGCCCAGCTGTGGCAGCCTCTTCCTTGGACTTTAGCCCGACAACCAGCATCTTTCTTGGACTTTAGCCCGACAGCCCTGGAGATCGGCCCCTTATAATATTGGCCGACAGACGATCGGCACCTTATTATATTAGCCGGCAGGCGATCGGCCACTACAGGACAGGACCCGGCTGCCCCTATATAAACAAGGCTCCCAGCACTTGTCCAGGCCCCGGAAACTCTTCTGCACAGAATTGAGATTTTGGCATACATCTTCATCTTCTTCAACTCCCTTCGGATTTCACACTATACAGAAGCAAACATCAAGCACTTGGCTAATCTCCAACTCTTGGCAACAGCTTTCTTTCGGTCTTACTTCTCCCGGCCTATCTCATCCAGCAGATTACCGGCGGGGACGAAGAACACCGAGCTTCGCTCAAGAGCCGGATTAATAGAGTCTTTTTACACTCATTGTATTTAGATTTCTCTCATTAATACTTGTATCCACGAATATTCGTATTAATAACATCTCGCGAGAGCATTCAAGCGCGGGCCTAACAAACCCGGCAAATCTTGTATTATTTATCTACTCTCGGAAGTGCTCTCGCAATTGTTGTTTGTTGTCCGTCTTCCAGCAGTATTAATCTTCGGATAAATATTTTGGGCAACAACAATTGGCGCTAGAAGGAGGGCATCCAACCCTCGATTTTATATACCTACCGTCCCGAAGAACACTCACTGTTCTAAGCGGATACTTGAAGTGACACTCACCGCACTTCAAAGAAATCCTTCGTAAAACATGTCTTCCGCTCCGCGTCGAAGAAAGCCGCCGACCACCGGCTGCACCCTGCTCCGTCCCGGCCCGAGCCGCACTCGATGGTGGAATGCACGCCGCGGTCGAGACGCCGATCCGTCCCGGACGGCGGCCCGAGCCTCTCGCTCGATCGATTCGAACCAATGAACAGATCGAAGAGGCCATAGCCGCCTCTTCAGAACGACGGAGTGCTCTCGACGCGCCTCGCCGCCGCCTCGATCTCCCGCCGAAGTTCAAGCGAAGCTCAAGGCACTATCGGCCGAGCGAGCGCCAGAGGCTCTCGCCCGCAAGAAGAGGCGCTGGCACTGGGCACATCTATCTTCGATCGCACGGGCGGACTGACCCGGCGACCGCGGCCTCGGCCCCGGCTACGAGACGACGGAGTTGGTGTCCGTCACCGGGAGCTCGGCCTACCCGGCTCCCACAAGGCGATCCAGCCCGCCTGGCTCCCGCCGATTCCCGAGGTCGGCGGTGGGGTCCGAGGTCGACACGATCGCCTCGGCCCCGCTCCCAAAGCCGATCCGCAAGCGCCGAGCCGCGCGATCGCCGCAATGCAACGCCGATCGACGACATGAAGGCGCCTCGCAATCCGGGCAGCGCCACCAAGACGATCGCCGCCGAGCGAGCCGCCGCGATCGACATCGAGCTCGCCCGGCAAAGACAAGATCGCCTCCTCGACACCCGTACCAAGGGCGATCGGACCCCCAAGCACACCTGCACAAGTTCAACATCTACATGACCGGTGTGGGGCATCGGATGCGACCAGTGCCGAATGTTCCTCCGACACCGGACGACCTCGCCACCGGTGGTACACTTCATTGCCACCTCGGTCCATCTCCTTTAACGAGCCGCGACGTCTTCACGGAACACTTCGCCACCGTGGTCGCCCGCCGGAAGGTCGCCATCGCATGATGCAAATCGTGCAAGGAGAACAGAGTCCGACTCGGACTACATCGACCGGGTAGACGTGATCATCCTCAACGGCGAGCCCGTAGCGATGAGACCGCCCTCTACGCGGTCCTAGGAGGTTTTCGTGGCTTCGCCTATGTTCAGGCATCTCACGAAGACCCTACCGACGACCTACGCAGCCTTCCGGGCTAGAGCCGCAGATTTCCTATCCAGGCAAAGGCTTCTTCTTAGCCTAGGAGTACCGCGACCGGCGCCCGAGCGGCGACCTCCAGTCTCCCATCCCGAGCGACGACCTCCAGTCTTCCAGCCCGATCGCTACTATCCAGAAGAGCCGGAGGACTCGCTCACCGCCTACAGTCCAACATTCTAAGTAAGGGACTGACTCCCGCCGATCGCCGATATCGACCTACGAATAATGCGATCGGCCGCCAAGCGACGATCGCCAGTCTTCCGGCCAGATCGCAACATCATCAAGAACCTGGGACACGATCGCCATCTACACCCAAAGATATAACATGACGGACTAAGGCATAAGATCGCCCACCGCGCATCATAAAGCCATGGTCCCGGCAACGATGGAACCGGGCCGCTGCCATGCAAGGTCCCTTTCGGCCGAGATCGCCCGCCCTCGTTTAAATACGAGGCCGGCGTAGTCGGAGGGCTCTCCAACATTAATCAGTGGACACATGCCACAACCCCGTCTCAACGTACACCGTCGAGGTCGGCTATCTCCATGGCTGGCCGAGGTGGAAGCAGAGCTAACAAGCCGCGGGCGTGGAGTTGATTCATCCGACGCTGCCCCGCGCAAGGACTCCTCTAGACCGAGACCGCACGCCCTTCGTTTAAATACAAGGTGAGGCGCAGCCTAACAGAGGACCCTCATAATAAAGTGAGTCACGAGACACTCATTGTCTTCGTGCACCAAGACACGGTCATGGAATCGGTCCATCGATCTCCGCGACTGTGCACGATTCCTCAAACAAGCGAAACCACCAAGTTTCCATGGGGGATCGGCCAATGTTGTTTTTTGCAGGTACAAGACCGAAAGATAGCTAAGCCAATCGACCATGATAGCCCAAGTCCGAGTCCTAAGTCACTCGGATCACCCGTCCTCATCCATACACGATCACCAAGAAGAACCACCTCGCCCCATGTCTTCAACATAGGAGCAAGTGGGGCAATTGTTGTGTCAAGAATTAACACCTTCCGACCGGCGATCGACTAGGAGGACGGCGACCGAGTCACCGCTGAGCGGCCAAGTCGGGCTTCGCGATCAAGAACTCCGGCGACCGAGCCTTAACCCAGCGGACGACTTACATCGACCAACCGAAGGCCCCAGGACCAGTCCCGATGCCGAGCGATCGACCTCAAGACGATCGCCTCTCGGTACTCGGCGATCGACCCCTGGCGACCTACGAATGGACGATCTCCTCTCGGTACTCGGCGATCGACCCCTGGTGACCTACGAATGGACGATCTCCTCTCGGTACTCGGTGACCTACCCTTGGTGATCGACCATTGGCGACCTCGGATGATCAGCTAGAGACGACCGCTCATGTCGATCACCACCGATGACCATCCAGTCGGCGAAGACCGAGCCTCAAGACTGGCACCATGTGCAAAGACCGAGACAAGATCCGCGAATCCCGGGCCATTGACCACAGTCTGACAGATTCTCTCCACCAGCCGACAAGCCGCCGAAAGCTTGTCAGTAGGGCCGCATGTTGACTGACTCCGGACACGTGATGGCTCCTTATTGGACCGCCCAGCTGTGGCAGCCTCTTCCTTGGACTTTAACCCGACAACCAGCATCTTTCTTGGACTTTAGCCCGACAGCCCTGGAGATCGGCCCCTTATAATATTGGCCGACTAACGATCGGCACCTTATTATATTAGCCGGCAGGCGATCGGCCACTACAGGGCAGGACCCGGCTGCCCCTATATAAACAAGGCTCCCAGCACTTGTCCAGGCCCCGGTAACTCTTCTGCACAGAACCGAGATTTTGGCATACATCTTCATCTTCTTCAACTCCCTTCGGATTTCACACTATACAGAAGCAAACATCAAGCACTTGGCTAATCTCCAACTCTTGGCAACAGCTTTCTTTCGGTCTTACTTCTCCCGGCCTATCTCATCCAGCAGATTACCGGCGGGGACGAAGAACACCGAGCTTCGCTCAAGAGCCGGATTAACAGAGTCTTTTTACACTCATTGTATTTAGATTTCTCTCATTAATACTTTTATCCACGAATATTCGTATTAATAACATCTCGCGAGAGCATTCAAGCCCGGGCCTAACAAACCCGGCAAATCTTGTATTATTTATCTACTCTCGGAAGTGCTCTCGCAATTGTTGTTTGTTGTCCGTCTTCCAGCAGTATTAATCTTCGGATAAATATTTTGGGCAACAACAAAAGCATACTAAATAATATATCATTATGAGTCCGAGATCCATATTTAAAATGTTACCCGAACAATCACTGCTACACGATCATTGTTCGTACACATCATGTACCGAACTCCGGAGGCCTCGACGGACCTTACCCGGACCACACACACTGTCCGTACACATCATGTACCGAACTCCGGAGGCCTCAACGGACCTTACCCGGACCACACACACTGTTCGTACACATCATGTACCGAACTCCGGAGGCCTCAACGGACCCTACCCGGCCACAACATCGTTCGTACACATCATGTACCGAACTCCAGAGGCCTCGTCAGACCCTACCTGGATCACACACCTTGTCCGTACACGTCATGTACCGGACTCCAGAGGCCTCGTCAGACCCTACCTGGATCACACACTTTGTTCGTACACATCATGTACCGAACTCCAGAGGCCTCGTCAGACCCTACCTAGATCACACACTTTGTTCGTACACATCATTTACCGAACTCCAGAGGCCTCGTCAGACCCTACCTGGAACACACACACATCGACACGACACAATTCATAATCATTAAATGTCAAGTCATTCCACATTACACCGAAATGTACAATCAAGTATGTAAACCAAACAACACAAACATCATGATCATCACAACGACTCTTAACCAACATAACACACATTCGGTACACAATACATTGAACAAACACGTGTACAACCATCTCATATGTGTAACACCCTCAAGATTTTCGAGGTATATTACAGCGCCGTGAATCCCTATATGGGACCCACCAGGCTGAACAGCATCATACTCACCGACTCACATAAACGACAAACCAACACCATGTCATAAGGACGCAAAACAGAATAAACCACCCGGTTCAACCGGTCAAACATAACATCATCAATCAACACAAACATAAAGGCAACAATACAATCCGGACGAACAAGAACTCTCAAGTACTCGAGTACAACTATTAGTTCAAAAGCCACAAATGATGAAAAGATAAAAAGACATTAAGACGTCACTTATGCACAATCATCACGCACGGCCATCATCCGTATCGTCCAATACCATTGCCTCGTCTCGATGAACTCGACCAAATTCATAAAACGAATTTCCCCAAAACGGGTCCCCAGAGGGGTTAGCAACTACGCTAGTACAAGTAACCAAATGAACAATTTACATCTTACACATATAGTAATGCATGCAATAAAGAAAACCGTTCGAAAAGACTCATTTCCGGAAATGCCAGTATCAAATCACATTTGTAAAATTCACCACAATTAACCGTCGATCCACACCTCCATGGACCCCTACCGAGACCCCGTCGGATCTAACCCGTAGTGGTTAAAAGCAAAGCTCTTCGATCCACACCTCCGTGGACCCCTACCGAGACCCCGTCGAGTCTAACCCGTAGTGAGCATACACACACACACAATTTCTCATACAAAACTACTATGTCAAGATTGTAAGTTCATAAGGATACTTGCCTCGATTAAATAGACGATGACACGAACGGAACGGAAGAATCAAGCACGACCACGAGGAACCGACGAGAATGAACCTAACGATTCGAATAGCACAATCACAACCACTTCTAAACGATTATGGAAATGGAATACACCCGGAAACCCGCCTACGATTCATGTATATTCATACAAAAATAACAACGAGGGCGGACCACAACCAAACCCTCTCGAATCCATAAAAATCCACAAAATATCCATGAATCCGTAGGAAAACTAACGATACTAACAATATTAATCGTATACATCATGAATCCACCAACGAAACGGAACTAATCGGAAGAAAATCCCAAAACCCCCAAATTAATCGAAATAGGGTTTTAGAACATTACCTTTGGAGATTCAAGAACTAAGATCCGTAGAACACGCGTTAGATTGATTGCCCGAGCTACACTACCGAAGAGAAATGATGAAAATCGCCCCCCCCCCAAGTTAAGAAATCTGAGCAGTTCTCCCCTTCTCTCTCACTTCTCTCGCGATGCAGATGAAAAATGGGGGAGGAGACGACCGATCTCGTCTAATAAGGACGAGACTGCGCAAATACCGCTTTGTGTGCCGCGGCACAGCAGAAGTGTGCCGCGCATGTGCCGAAAATCTACTCCTGTGTTTTAGCATTGTGCCGCATACCGCGTGTGCCGCGGCACACGCACTGATTGGGTTTGGTCGCGGAAGACACACGAGTGTGCCGCGGCACGACAGTGTGCCGCGGCACTGCTCGCGCCAGGCCGCACGATGGGTGTGCCGCGGCACACGCATGATTGCCCGACCAACATTTGGAGAAATTTGTGTGCCGCGGCGCATGCACCTTGTGCCGCGGCCCACACCCCCTTTTGGGTCCCAAAATGATAAAAATGATCCGGAAAGAGAATAAAACGATAGGAATCAATATTTGGGGACTAATAACACGAAATGGATCCACGGCAACCCCGAAACGGCGGTTTCGCACAACAATAACAAGAATATAGTTCAACAGTTTGACAGGAAGGACACGCTGAAAAGTACACGAGGGTCACTACGATCGAGAAATACACCAAAAACGAAATTACAAGGGAAAGAAAAATACGGATATTACATTCTACCCCTCTAAAAATAAGTTTCGTCCGAAACTTAAGAAACAAACAACTCCTGGTACCTAGCACGCATGCTATCCTCGGTTTCCCAAGTTGCTTCCTCGACACCGTGTCTCGACCACTGCACCTTGACCAAAGGTATGGTCTTATGCCTCAATCGTTTCTCACGATGCTCCAAAATCTTCAAAGGACGCTCCTCAAAAGTAATATCTTCACAATATCAATCTCGCCATAATCGATGACGTGACTAGGATCCGGACATATTTCCTCAATCGGGAAACATGGAAAACGCTATGAACATGACTCAAGGCCGGAGGTAACGCCAAACGGTACGCCAATTCACCCACTCGCCGAGGATCTCAAAGGGTCCAATAAATCTCGGACTCGGCCTTTCCTTTCTTCCCGAAATGAAAAACTCCTTCGTCGGCGACACCTTTAGCAAAACGTGGTCTCCCACCTCGAATTCCAAAGGTCGACGACGGACGCCGGCATATGACTTCGTCGACTCGGGCGCCAACATCCGTTCTCGAATTAACTCTATCTTCCGCCTCGTCTCTAAAACGACATCCGCTCGGTCGACCAAATCGGACGCCTCATTCCAACAAATCGGTGATCGACATCGCGCCCGTAAAGTGCCTCATACGGTGCCATCCGACCGACGCGTGCCAACCGTTGTTGTACGTGAATTCAATCGGCAAATGTTCCTCCTACCACTACTCCAATCGAGAGCACAGGCACGCAACAAGTCCTCGAACGTCTGGATAGTGCGCTCCGATTGTCCATCTGACTGGGGATGGAAAGAGGTACTCAAATGTAAACGGGTACCCAACGCCTTATGCACCGCCTGCCAGACGTGCGATACAAAACGGCCGTCACGATCCGAAACAATAGACTTCTGGTACCGTGAAGTCTCACAATCCGCGCGATAAACACACGAAGCTAACTTCTCCGCCCCAAGTGTCCTTGATGCCCGTAAAATGTGCCGACTTGGTCGACGATCGACAATCACCCACACCATATTCATGCCCAACCTCGATCTCGGCACTCGTAATGAAATCCATCGATATATCTTCCCATTTCCATTCGAACGGAAGTGATCGCAATAACCTGGCCCGTCGCCGATGCTCGATTTTGACTCACGACAAGTCAAACATCTCGCTACAAACCGTGCGACCTCATCCTTCATATCATTCCACCGTAAATTCCTTCTTAAGTCCTTGTACATCTTACTCGAACCAGATGAACGGAGTAAGGTGTAGCATGGGCCTCCCGTAAAATATTCTCGTCTCAACTCGAGTCGTTCGGCACACAAAGCCGACTGAATCTCAAAACACCATCCTCGTGAATCACAAATCCAGGAGACTTTCCTTTAAGAACGTTCTCTCGGATTTGAGTAATCATCGGATCCTCTAACTGCTTCAGCTTAATTTCATCGATCAAAGACGACGAAACCTCCAAAGCACGAAGTTGCCCGATGGCTCCAGGCAACAAAACTTCAACATCTAACTCGATTAAAGATCGCCGAAGCTCGAACTGAGACGTAAGGATCTCAAGCGATCGTAATGCAATCGGTTTCCGACTCAAGGCGTCGGCCACGACGTTCGCCTTGCCCGGATGATAAAGGATTTCGAGGTCATAATCCTTAATCAACTCTAACCACCTCCTCTGCCTCATATTCAACTCCCGCTGAGTAAATATGTATTTCAGACTTTTATGATCGGTAAAATCGACATGCAGAGCCGAAAAGATAATGACGCCAAATCTTGAGCGCAAAAACGATTGCCGCTAACTCCAAATCATGAGTAGGGTAGTTAAGCTCATACGGCCTCAATCGTCTCGATGCAAAGGCAATGGTCTTACCGTGCCGCATTAATACGCACCCAAGACCACGACCAAGCATCACTATAAACGGCAAAACCTCGTTACCACATGGCAACGCCAAAACCGGGCTGAAGTCAAACGCTTCTTCAGCTCCTCAAAACTCGATCGCCTCTCGTCATTCCGCATTTAACCTCTCGGATTTCTCGAGCAAGCTGCGTAAGTGGCCGAGCCGATTCGAGAAACCCTCGACGAACCTACGGTAGTAGCCACTAAACCCAAGAAACTACGGAGCTCCTTCACATTCTTGGGCGGTGCCCAATCCAACACGGCCTCAATCTTCTGCGGATCCACACGAACCCCCTACCGAAATCACGTGACCTAAAAACATCACTTCCTTCACCGAACTCACATTTCGAGAACTTTGCATAGAGTTGCTCGGTCCTCAAAATGTTTAATACTACCCGCAAATGATGGGCATGCTCTTCCTCATTCTTCGAATAAATAAGAATATCGTCAATAAAGACGACGACGCACTTATCCAAATACTCGATAAAAACTTTGTTCATCAACTGCATGAACACCGCCGGCGCATTAGTTAACCCGAAAGGCATAACTACAAACTCATAATGTCCGTATCTCGACCGAAAAGTCTTTTTCGGCACATCGGACTCTCTCACCCGAGCCGATAGTACCCGATTTCAAATCAATTTTCGAGAATACCGTAGCTCCTCGCAATCGATCGAACAAGTCATCAATTCTCGGCAAAGGATACTTGTTCTTGATGGTCACCTTGTTTAGTTCGCGATAGTCGATACACAAACGTAGTGAACCATCCTTCTTTCGCACAAACAGACCGGTGCGCCCAAGGCGAGGCGCTCGGTCGAACATACCCCGACTCAAGAAGCTCGCTCAACCGCTTCTTCAACTCGCCATCTCTCAAGGTGCCATGCGATACGGCGCCTTGAAATAGGAGCCGCGCCCGGCTCTAACTCTATAGCAAACTCAACCTCACGATCCGGTGGCAATCCCAGAACTCGTCAGAAATACATCAGAAACTCATTAACGATCGGAATCGACGAAAGCTCGACTCCACCATCCCCGCCTTCAAGGCATAGCACCAATAACCAAGACATCCCTTTCGCATGAGACTCATCGCCTTCAAGGCATTAATGACGACTGTTTCCCCTCTTTCGCCCGCGAAAGAGTGCTCGTGCCGTCCTCGGCTAACATAGTGATGATTCTCGTGCGGTAGTTCATGATCGCACCATGCCGCTCGAGCTACCATCACCAAGAATCAAATCCTCACCTCGATACTCACAACAATAAGATTAGAGGGCCAAGTCCTCTCACAAATAAGCACGTAAGCCTCGAACCTCCCGATCACCAACGATCCTATCACCGCTAGGAAGCTTAACGATGAAGGGCTCACAAGGCGTCAAAATCGAGACTCAAACGGCGCACACAATCCGTAGATATGAACGAATGCGTAGCACCTAATCGAAAAGCACACCGACAGATGAGAAAGAATATAAACGGTACTGCCGCCACGGTAGCCCGGGTCATCGGTCTTCCGCATCTCATAAACCCGCGGATGGGCGAGCCGACACCGAAGCTCCCCTTAGAGGGCTGACCCGACCTCTCCCGACTAGCACTCGGCGGAGACCGAGGAGTAAACGATCTCGATTCACACTTGGTTCCCTAGGCGCTGGAATGGAAGCCCGGCACCAAGAATTTTCTCCCTCTCAAGACAGTAGCACTTTGTGGCCCTACTGCCACACTGATTACACGTCAGCAAAGGGCTCAAACAAGTACGACTGATGTGGCCCGTACGACCACAATTGAAACACTTCACATCACGAAAAGGAGCACTGGTAGTTCCACGAGGACCCCCAGCGGAACGAGCTGGACCACCGCCGGCAGGGAAGTTAGCAGATTGGGATCTCTGCTGACCCCCACTCTTGTGGCCCGAAAAGTTCCTGCGGACTTCTGCTTCTTACTCTCACGGGCCGCCTCACTCGCCGTCACAGACATATCATAAGCAAGGGCCCTACTCTGATAATCCTTCAATGTAGTGCATACGAGCCCCGACATATAGTCCCGAATCGGCAACTTCATCCGTCTGGAGAAATGGAAAATCTTGTCACTCTCCTCGACAACTTGGGTCTTCACATAACCCAACTCTTTGTTAAAATCAGCAATAGCTTGAGCTACGGGGATATCCCGTGGTTGAGCATCATAAAAAGCATGTACCCGAGCCTGTCTGACTGGCCACGGGCAATATTCAGTCTCCATCAACTCTTGAAACTCAGCCCACGAAGCAGCATGGTCTTTGGGCCCAACGGCCTCCCACCAGTCCGTAGCGTCCCCAGTGAGAAAATATTGAGCAATAGGGACTCTACGTTCCTCAGGACAGTTAGTGGCAACGAAGACCTTAGATATCTCCTTGATCCACCCTTCCCAGCCAATCGGGTCTGAAGCTCCCGAAAACTGAGGAGGATGCATCTTGATGACATCTTGGAGCCATCGGTCCGCTCCGCCCCGATTAGCATGGGCCTGATCCGGGTTCTGAACCGCCTGAGCTATTGCCGCCATTTGGTTCACCATCTGTTGCATAACGGCCGCAATACCAAGATCGGCACGCTCCTGAGAAGAAGCATGGCTATGACGGTCGCCAGACTCCGAAGATCGTGACGTGGCCGCCCCACCGCCGCCCCACGTCCCCGGCCGCGTCCACGACCACGACCGCGACCACGACCTCTTCCAGCATCCATACTGGAGTTAAATAAGTAGCAAAAGCCATACGAGGGTAAGTACGAGAGAAGAACAATCACAAGTCGAGAATCAAAGGTACGATACAAGGAAATAATGAACAGAGGAAGGAAAACTTACGGACACTGGTAGTACCGAAATCATGGCAGCGTGACGATGATGTGCAAAACAAAACACCACAAGACCCAATAAACCGACAAGCCTAGGTATCCATAAACCTAGAGCTCCGATACCATTTTCTGTAACACCCTCAAGATTTTCGAGGTATATTACAGCGCCGTGAATCCCTATATGGGACCCACCAGGCTGAACAGCATCATACTCATCGACTCACATAAACGACAAACCAACACCATGTCATAAGGACGCAAAACAGAATAAACCACCCGGTTCAACCGGTCAAACATAACATCATCAATCAACACAAACATAAAGGCAACAATACAATCCGGACGAACAAGAACTCTCAAGTACTCGAGTACAACTATTAGTTCAAAAGCCACAAATGATGAAAAGATAAAAAGACATTAAGACGTCACTTATGCACAATCATCACGCACGGCCATCATCCGTGTACTGGTCCAGCGCCCGCTCGTCTCGATGAACCTGACCTGAAATTCATAAAACGAATTTCCCCAAAACGGGTCCCCAGAGGGGTTAGCAACTACGCTAGTACAAGTAACCAAATGAACAATTTACATCTTACACATATAGTAATGCATGCAATAAAGAAAACCGTTCGAAAACACTCATTTCCGGAAATGCCAGTATCAAATCACATTTGTAAAATTCACCACAATTAACCGTCGATCCACACCTCCGTGGACCCCTACCGAGACCCCGTCGGATCTAACCCGTAGTGGTTAAAAGCAAAGCTCGTCGATCCACACCTCCGTGGACCCCTACCGAGACCCCGTCGAGTCTAACCCGTAGTGAGCATACACACACACAATTTCTCATACAAAACTACTATGTCAAGATTGTAAGTTCATAAGGATACTTGCCTCGATTAAATAGACGATGACACGAACGGAACGGAAGAATCAAGCACGACCACGAGGAACCGACGAGAATGAACCTAACGATTCGAATAGCACAATCACAACCACTTCTAAACGATTATGGAAATGGAATACACCCGGAAACCCGCCTACGATTCATGTATATTCATACAAAAATAACAACGAGGGCGGACCACAACCAAACCCTCTCGAATCCATAAAAATCCACAAAATATCCATGAATCCGTAGGAAAACTAACGATACTAACAATATTAATCGTATACATCATGAATCCACCAACGAAACGGAACTAATCGGAAGAAAATCCCAAAACCCCCAAATTAATCGAAATAGGGTTTTAGAACATTACCTTTGGAGATTCAAGAACTAAGATCCGTAGAACACGCGTTAGATTGATTGCCCGAGCTACACTACCGAAGAGAAATGATGAAAATCGGCCCCCCAAGTTAAGAAATCGAGCGGTTCTCCCCTTCTCTCTCACTTCTCTCGCGATGCGAGATGAAAAATGGGGAGGAGACGACCGATCTCGTCTAATAAGGACGAGACTGCGCAAATACCGCTTTGTGTGCCGCGGCACAGCAGAAGTGTGCCGCGGCACAGGCCGAAAATCTACTCCCAGGTTTTAGCATTGTGCCGCGGCACAGCCTGCGTGTGCCGCGGCACACTGTCTGATTGGGTTTGGTCGCGGAAGACACGAGTGTGCCGCGGCACCGGACAGTGTGCCGCGGCCTTGGCTGTGTGCCGCGGCACGGATGGGTGTGCCGCGGCACACGATCTGGTGCCCGACCAACATTTGGAGAAATTTGTGTGCCGCGGCGCATGCACCTTGTGCCGCGGCCCACACCCCCTTTTGGGTCCCAAAATGATAAAAATGATCCGGAAAGAGAATAAAACGATAGGAATCAATATTTGGGGACTAATAACACGAAATGGATCCACGGCAACCCCGAAACGGCGGTTTCGCACAACAATAACAAGAATATAGTTCAACAGTTTGACAGGAAGGACACGCTGAAAAGTACACGAGGGTCACTACGATCGAGAAATACACCAAAAACGAAATTACAAGGGAAAGAAAAATACGGATATTACAATATGTACATCGCAATCCTGCACAAATGGCACAACGGCTAACACGTATACCAATATATCACTATTATCACAAAGCCTTCAAATTTCGGAAAACACAACCAACTCAAACGGAACATATTTACGAAGGCAATTAAAATCGTCATACATATAATACGTAATTACTAGTCGTAAGATACAAGTCGTATAATAAGATACTTGCCTTAATAACCGCTACCAAACGCTCCGAAGAACACGGTTCGACCGGGAAGCTCGGACCCTGAAGAAGACAATGAACGGAAGGGTCCCGACTCGAGTTCTTCACAAGAATTCGACCCTAACAACATAAATTCAATAAATCATCGATCATACGAGGAAGAATAATCGTAGAACGCCCGAAAACCCCTCTATGACATTTCTAGGACACCTTCAAGGCGTCGGTCAAGAACTCGACCAAAATAACGAATCGATACGATCCAACCATGGGTTAACAAGGGAAATGATACAATACATCCAAATAATCATCAATCCATCACAATCCTAAGTTAAATCGGATTAAACGGACGAAATCGAACAAAATACCCAAAATCCCCAAAATTAGATTTCTAGAAAATCTGACCTGATTCGCTCGATCAAAGGATGTTATAGGATGGATGATTGATGATATGAACTCCAAAACTTCATGGATTTGTTGACCAACAACATCTCTCCATGATAGGAACAACCCCAGCCGCGGAAGAGAAGTGGAAGAAGGAGAAAAAATGGCGAAAAAACGACTGCTGGGCCTTAAATACGCTGCACAGTGTGCCGCGGCCCAGGAGTGTGCCGCGGCACAGGCCCAAAAATGGCTCCCAGTGGTCGGCAGTGTGCCGCGGCTCGGCCGGAGTGTGCCGCGGCACCCGGTACAGTCGGTTTGGCCGAAAAATGCCACAGAGTGTGCCGCGGCCCTGCCAGCATGTGCCGCGGCACACGGACTGCTCGGCCAGAAGCTGCCGAGCACTGCCGGCCGTGACTCGGCCAGAAGCTGCCGAGCACTACCGGCCGTGACTCGGCCAGTGCCGGCCTGGGCCCAGGTTGCCCGGCCATGACTCGGCCGGGGCCAACTCCGACGGCCCGAACGACCCCGAAACCCGAACCTGAATACGAATCGATGATACGGTTACGACGTACTCGCAAAGACGAATCTAAGAGCTAAGAGAACACACAATTCCGACCACCCGACGGCTCGGAATTCAACAACGGAAGTAATTACCCAAAACTTTGGGAAATTACGAAAATGGCCCAAAACGTCCGAAAATCACGATACGCGATCGAAACACCAAACCAAAGCTCGCAACATGAATAATAACATTAAATGAACTTACGAGAAACTCGAAAAAACAGTTTCGGACGAGATTCGCAAGAATCGAACTCAAGTGCGGAAAAGTCGCTAAAAAGCTCGGAACTCAACAAAATGATACCGAAACGAACTCGGATGACAAAAAGTGCAGAATTAATCATTCTCGAAATGACGAAACGGTCATGAGCGAGTCGTCAAAACGGACTCCGGCCGAAAAAAAGAAATTTACCGAAAATCAAAAATTGCGGATATTACAAAAAGTTCATCGGAATTGAATACCAACCTTCTTTCTTAAGGCAAGCACTTTAATTATGTTTTCTATATTAATGGATTCTTTCCGGTATTATCATTTACTTTTGAAAAACCCAGTTTGTAATAATAACCCCACTTTTAATATATGATAATGTTGTTTCGAATTCTTAGCCTAGTAAGTCCTTATAAAGGATTTACGGCACTGTAGTAAGCCTGAATACCTCGGGGTGTTATATATAATCACACTATAAATTTTATTTCTTACATGACAACGAGTATGGAAGATGGTCTTCCTTTGCACTTATTCCTCTTTCCCTTCAAAATTCAATACCCTCCTAATTATTAAGGTGGGTGAAAATACGACTTCTTCCTCATGTCCCTCTTTTTTTCTATGTTCTTCTTCATCCTTCTCGCTCTCCGTTTCTATATCTCCATTCTCTCTCATTACCATCACCCTTTGATTGAGACATCGAGAAGCAATGTGTCCACGAACTTGACATTTATATCATTTGATGTCTCGGTTCAGTGTGTGAGTGTTAGACACGGGTGTGTTTATCATTTCCACATTTTCTTTTATTTTACTACTACTTTCAAATTTTTCCTTAACAATACTCTTATCTCCTTTGTTGAATCTTCCTTGTACCCTATCTTGATCTCCAGATTGTGATTTCCATGGAGCATAGTACCACATGGAGTAAGTAGTGTTTCCTCCCTTTCTCATACTTCTCTCAATTTTTACCGCCGCATACACCGCGGCCATTTGGCTGGGCTTATAAGCAGTTAATAGTGCTTATAAGTCCAGTTGCTCCATATTGGACCGTTTATGTTTTCAAACGGTTAAGTAACTTATATGCTTAAGTTGTAAGCTAAATAAGAAGAATAAGCCAAAAAGCAATAAGTAACATTTCCTAACTTTTCTGTTTAAGCCACATTACATAATAATAATAATAAATAATAATAAATAAAAATAATAATAATAAATAATAAATAATAATAATAAATAATAATAGTAATAATAATCATAAATAAAAATAATAAATAATAAATAATAATAATAAATAATAAATAATAATAAATAATAAATAATAAATAATAATAATAAATAAATAATACTAGAAAATAAAAATAATAAATAATAATAAGTATAAATTATTTACTACCAAATACTTTACTAACTTACAAGATAAACTATCCAAACAGAAAAATAATTTATATGTCAATTTTTTTCTTATGCTAATATTTTCACTTATTACTTTAAGTCTTAAGTAACTTTTTATAAGCTTACCCAAACGGGGCCATGTCCTCGAATTCGACATAATGTTGCTTATCAACTTCCTTCGCTATTTTTGTCTGCATTCCCTGGAGAAATATTGCCATGGTCGCCTCCCTTGACTCTCTCACATCCGCCCAGATCATAAGCATTTTGATTTCTTTTCGATAATCTTCAATTTTTTAGATCCTTGTTTTAAAGATTGTAATGAGTAAAGAGTATTAATATGATAATTGGGAACAAATCTCTTTCTCCTTATAATTTTTCACCTGTCTCTCCTCTTCCTATTGATAATAAATTGATCCCAACAAATACTAGCATATTCCGAAAATTCAGTGATAGCTAGTCTATCTTCTCTTCATCCTAATATAGATGACAATCGAATATGGTTTCAATCTTTATTTACCAATCAAGGTAGGTGTCCGGATCACTCCTTCCTTCGAAAGTTGGGATTCTTATTTTTATGCTTTCAAATTTCGATCTCCCTTATCTCGTTCTTCTCTCACTCTTCTCCTTTCATTATCCCTCCTATCGCCTCTATCCTGACCACCTCGTGTTATATATCTTCGAGTTTCCTCCTCGAGATTTCCCCACTCTTGATATCCCATAAAGGCATAGGTCCTGGTCTAACTCCTATTGACTCCATCGATCTATCCTACAAATACTAGCAATCTTCTCATCTTGTTTGTCCAACGGATTCATTATTTGTGCAAGTTGGTCTTGAACAACTTGAATAAGGTTTTGAGTATTTGATGTTGCAGTTTGATTTGACATTTTTTATATATATACCTTTTTTTGCTTAGATTTTTTTTTCCTTTTTTTGGCCCCCTTTTCTTCATTTTCTTTTTTTGCTATTTTTTTATACAAATAAATTAATCCTCACAAGATCCTCAGGTGTATCGCGCGATCACTCAATGCTCGTGTATCACTCTTTTAGAATTTATTTATATATTGGCATAGTTCTTGTCTTTTATCACTCGGATTTATATAAATATCCCACAACTCACAAGGTGATTATATAGACGAGTATCATGACAAGATTTAATTTTACAGGGGCAGTATTCCGCGCTCCAGTTTTATATTTATTTTTATATCTTACTGTGGTGGTAGAACCGACCTTCGTGATAGATCTGTATATATATGTATATATATTCACTGTGGTTGTATAATCAACCTTTGTATTTTTTTTATCATTGTGATTGTAGAACGGATCGTCATGATTTTTTTTTGTTTTTTTATTAAGAATATCAGAGGATTTGAAGATGAAAGAAATGATAGGATGGTAAGATAAGAAGATTATGGAAATGAAGAAAAAGAGATGATACCACTTATATGGAATAATCGAGCTCTGATACCAACTGATGCGATCCCCACACAACGTGTTGTGGCAACCATTATCGCTAGTATGATTTTAGTTCCCAAGATCATTCCAATATTAAGCAAATAGTTGTTTTACTCCAAGCCCTCTATGTGACACGCCGTAAAAAACCAGAAGGTGCAGTTCAAACATGCCACGAGGTTTCTAATGCCTCGATAAGTGAATTGAAATCATGATTTTTATATTTTGAAGACACTCAACAAAAAAAGAAGAAGAAAGTTTGTTAACACAACACTCACAATTTTGATAAATTTAAAGGTGTCCTTGCAAATGAAAACGAGGGCTACCTATAGCCAAAAATCCTACAACTATTACAATATAAAAATATAAATAAATTTCTTAATAATTTCCTATAAAGAGTAATAACTTAGAAATTCAACATTCAAAGCCCCTAAAGTGTGATCAAAGACTAATCAACCCATAAGTTAAGGAGACAACACATTATTAGGAGGACAAGAATCAAAGACCAACAGTTATGTTTTGAAAATAAGAAATCAAAGTTTAAACAATGTGTTGCAGTCATTCTAGTAGCATAAGGGCTTCATAACTTCCGAATTCGGTCTTTATGTCTTCTATATGATTGTACCACTACCTCTTAGACTTCTAAATCCAATTGAATCATCTTAATAGGATATCGCATGTGAAAGTTATGACTAAAATATGAAGATATATAGTATCTAAAAGTTCCAGCGCCTGCTTCCACTAGTACCATATTTTCACCATTGCAAATATCCAATTTTGATGTTTTCATGAAAATAAAAATTATAGGACTTTCTCTTAGCTTTTCGACGGTGTAACTACTTGGACATTATATATATAAGATACATCTGAATTATGAAAACTACTCCAGTTAGGCTTATCGCTTGGAATGATCTTCTATTCCGAGACTTCATATATCATCTACACTTTTGATCTAACATGTGACCTTACTATAATGTAAACAATTTATATAAGGTAAATGAATCATGTAACAACTCAAAGTAAATATTATAAATAGATAATTATATGGACATGACACAAATAAAGATGTTAGCGTATTGATTGTCACCAATCTGATTGAAATCATTTTGCACGAGCACTGTTAATGAATTCTTTATCGCTTTTGCTCGTGACTTTGTTATTGGTCCCATAAAAATATATAGCTCTTTTTTCCGTCTGACTGATGTTGGGTATCGATTCGGATATTTGCGCCGTTTTATGCGGAAGCGTAAATATAAGTGCGGAAAATAAATCACACGAGGATTTATAGAGGTTCGGCTATTAACGAAGCCTACGTCCTCTCTCGATGTATCTTTTTCCTTAGGCTTAAGATCAAAACCTCTACGCCTCTCTTCTATCGGTCGAGTACCGATTCGGATATTTGCGCCGTTTTATGCGGAAGCGTAAATATAAGTGCGGAAAATAAATCACACGAGGATTTATAGAGGTTCGGCTATTAACGAAGCCTACGTCCTCTCTTGATGTATCTTTTTCCTTAGGCTTAAGATCAAAACCTCTACGCCTCTGTTCTATCGGTCGAGGGATTACCGTTACAAGCTCGTCTTCTATCGGTCCGAGTAAAACCGTTTTTCCTTTTCTATTGGATAAGGAATCAACCACTTCTAGCTTTCTATGGGTACTAGATAAACCTCACTTAGATATCGATTGCGATTCTAACAATGCCGGATACTTGATCCTAATAACACCGAATCCAATCGTATCTTTTCTTTTACCTCTCGTGTATAATGTTGAATGTATAAACACTCAAACTAACAATATAGGCTCAATATTATAACAACAATGTAAGTATATGATTCTCAGATGTATATCTCGTTTGCTTGAAGTTGTTGTGCTCAAACAATACCATAGGAATGGTATTTATAGGCATTTCCCACAAACTAGCCGTTGCTGGCTGTTTTGACTTGCTAGCGTGCGCTAGCCTTCTTTTGTAGCGTGTGCTAGGTCTTTCCAGTTTCAGTCCAGTCGCTTCGTTTCTTATTTAGCGTACGTTATACCTCCTGCCTTACGTATGTTATTTCACTTACTTAGCGTACGTTAACCATGATTGAGTAGCGTGCATTAACGTAATATATCCGTTGAGTTTACTTGTCAAACTATCCGTTTGATGCTTGACTTTCCGCCGAATCTTTCCAACGTTCGGATTGACTAGATTCAAACAACTTAGCGTGCGCTATTCATTCTTTGTAGCGTGCGCTAATGCTGACTTCATTGCATACGTCATTCTGTGTTTGAATATCTTCTACAACAGTAACATGGCTCGATAGCGTGCGTTAATAATAGAGGGTAGCGTGCGCTAATAATAGAGTGTAGCGTGCGCTATCCATCTGCTGACTTCACTACAGCTTACTTCGAAACTAGGCTGGAATGCAGCTGACTCCTCGTTAGCGTGCGCTAACATATGTCCCTTAGCGTGCGCTAATGCAGTCCAGATTGCAATTTTTTGCGTCTTCGTCTGCTTCGCCGTTTTGCTTCACCTCGATGTTGTTTTGTAGTTTAGCAACTTTAATCATCAAAACACAAATTAAATAATGTGTGGAATAAATATTCCAACAATCTCCCCCTTTTTGATGATTACAAAACAACCCTTGAATTGGATAATCTGTAAAAAATAATATATGTATATTTATACGAATCAAAGTTTTCGCCTTTGATCGTTTCGTTAGTTTCTCCAATTCTTTTCTTTTTCTTCTTTTTCGACTTCTTCATTTTTCAACTCCGTCGTTTTTCGTTTTTCAATTTTTTCAACTCCCCCTATTTGTATGCTTTTCTTTTCTTTTCGACTTCTTCGATTTTTCTCATTTTTATCTCCTCTTCATCTCCTTCTCATTTTTATCATTTTTATCTCAATTCATATCTTTCTCTTCTTCGATTTTTCTCATTTTTATCTCCTCTTCATCTCCTTCTCATTTTTATCATTTTTATCTCAATTCATATCTTTCTCCCCCTTTTTGTTTTCATCAAAAAGTAAAAAAAATATAAAGGATACCAAATGAAATATAAATATGCATGATACCAATTTATGCATTAATAAGGGTATAAACTCCCCCTGATAATATTATTTCCTTCTCCCCCTTTGTAAAATATCATTTGTCAAAATTTATTTTTGGGGAGCCAACCGATAGTTGGTTTTTCTTTTGAAACATAGACGATGTTTGAAACGTTTGTTCCTTTAGGAACCCAAATCTTTTTAATTTTTATAGTCCGTCTTGGGCTTTTGCAATTTGAAATGTGATGCCCAATTTTCAAACATTTTTCACATCGGGGTATTTTGAAATTGACGGATTCATTTTTCGAACGTGATTTGAATCCTAACCCCTCTTAATTTAGCGTATATTTTTGAACACATAACATTTGTTCAAATTTATCGTTGCCGCACGAGAATTTCTTTGTCAAAATTTTTAGTTCATCTTGAACTTTTAAAAGATCATTTTTTAAAATATTTTCATTTTCAAGGCAATTCGAATGATCAATTTCGACAAATTTCCCTTTTTCAAGTATTTTGGAATTTTCAATTTCCAAAGTTTTATATTTAGACTTGAGGGACTTAATTTCATTTAAAGCATTTTGATAGTCCGTATGTAGTAACTCGAATACTTCAAAAAGTTCGTCGTAGGAATTACTTACTTGGCTTTCGACGTCGCTATCGTCGAATGAACTCCGGGCCATGATCGCGAGATTATTTTGTTCAAGAAAATCTTCATCGGGATCTTCGTCGCTCCATGTTGCGATTAGAACCTCCTTTTGCTTTACTCGACAGTTCTTAGCAAAGTGGCCTGGTTTACCACATAATCGACAAGTGTTGTCGAATTTCTTAGGTTCGCCCGCTTGAATGTCCTTCTTTCTCCGGTTTAATAAGTGTTGGAACTTATTAATATTTTTGGCATAATATGCCATTTCTTCGTCACTTTCGTCCACCGGGGTTTCTTCTTTCTTCTTCGATATTTTAGCCTTGAAGGCTATCGACCTCTCCTTCGGTTTCGGTTTGGCATTCCGAGATTTTAGAACAATCTCGTAGTTGATAAGAGAACCAACGAGAGCACTAAAATCGAGAGTATTTAAATCTTTGGATTCCATTATTGCCGTAACTGCACGTCCCATTCTCGAGGTAGTGATCGGAGAATTTTCTTTACTTTCTCACTACTCGAAAGTGGTTTTCCGAAACATGCTAATCCATTAGTAATGACCGAGAATCGGTCGAGCATAATCGAGATGGATTCGTCGTCCTTCATTTGGAATAATTAATAATCGTGAAGGAGCATGTTTATCTTCGTCTCCTTGACTTGAGACGTACCTTCGTGTGTTACCTCAAGCATTTTCCAGATTTCTTTGGCACTATCGCACGATGATATCCAGTTGTGTTCTTCCGGATTTAAAGCACAATAAAGAAGTTGAGTTGCCTTACAATTGAAATGGTCGTTTTTCCAATCGGAGTCGTCATATTCTTCAAAATTTTTAAGCGTACCGTTGGAATTCATTGGGATTTTTGGACCAAGACAAATCACTTTCCAAAGTTCGATGTCGTAAGCTCGAATGAATATTGACATCTTCTTCTTCCAAGTCATGAAGTTCGCGCCATCAAAAAATGGTGGTCGGTTGAGAGCAAGGCCTTCGGCTGGAGAGATTTGAAATGCCATTTTGGATCTTCTCCTCGGATGTTAAGCCGCGTATTGGAGAACCGCTCCGATACCAATTGTTGGGTACCGATTCGGATATTTGCGCCGTTTTATGCGGAAGCGTAAATATAAGTGCGGAAAATAAATCACACGAGGATTTATAGAGGTTCGGCTATTAACGAAGCCTACGTACTCTCTCGATGTATCTTTTTCCTTAGGCTTAAGATCAAAACCTCTACGCCTCTCTTCTATCGGTCGAGGGATTACCGTTACAAGCTCGTCCTCTATCGGTCCGAGTAAAACCGTTTTTCCTTTTCTATTGGATAAGGAATCAACCACTTCTAGCTTTCTATGGGTACTAGATAAACCTCACTTAGATATCGATTGCGATTCTAACAATGCCGGATACTTGATCCTAATAACACCGAATCCAATCGTATCTTTTCTTTTACCTCTCGTGTATAATGTTGAATGTATAAACACTCAAACTAACAATATAGGCTCAATATTATAACAACAATGTAAGTATATGATTCTCAGATGTATATCTCGTTTGCTTGAAGTTGTTGTGCTCAAACAATACCATAGGAATGGTATTTATAGGCATTTCCCACAAACTAGCCGTTGCTGGCTGTTTTGACTTGCTAGCGTGCGCTAGCCTTCTTTTGTAGCGTGTGCTAGGTCTTTCCAGTTTCAGTCCAGTCGCTTCGTTTCTTCTTTAGCGTACGTTATACCTCCTGCCTTACGTACGTTATATCACTTACTTAGCGTACGTTAACCATGATTGAGTAGCGTGCGTTAACGTAATATATCCGTTGAGTTTACTTGTCAAACTATCCGTTTGATGCTTTTCCATCTGCTTAACTTGTAATCCGAGAAAGAAGTTAAGCTTTCCCATCATACTCATCTCGAATTCTCCTTGCATGAGGTTGGAGAATTTCTCACATAGTTCTGGATTGGTTGACCCGAATATGATGTCATCCACATAAATCTGAACTATTAGAATGTGGCCTTCGTGCTCCACTCTAAATAGGGTCTTGTCCACTTTTCCTTTGCAAAATCCATTTTTCTCAAGAAACACAGACAGTGTTTCATACCATGCTCTCGATGCTTACTTGAGTCCATACAGAGCTTTCAACAGCTTATAGACTTTGTCTCCTTTGACAAAACCTGGGGGTTGCTCTACATAGACTTCTTCTTCTAGGATTCCATTCAGAAACGCACTTTTTACATCCATCTGGTAGACTTCAAAATCCTTGAATGCAGCATATGCGAGGAATAATCTGATGGCTTCTAATCTTGCAACAGGTGCATAAGTTTCATCAAAATCTATTCCCTCACATTGTGCATATCCTTTTGCAACGAGTCTGGCTTTATTCCTAACAACAGCTCCGTCTTCATCACTCTTGTTTTTATACACCCATTTGGTGCCAATAACTTTCTTGTGATTCGGTCTGTCTGTTAGTTCCCAAACTTTGTTTCTCTCCATCTGCTCTAATTCCTCTTGCATGGCATTAATCCATGAATAATCTTCCAAGGCTTGTTCTGTCGTCTTGGGTTCAATTTGCGACATGAAACATGAGAACATCGCCATTCCTGCTGGTAGAGTTGACTGTCTTGTCTTGACTCCATCAGTCAACTTTCCGATTATTTGCTGAATTGGATGATCCTTGAGCCATTTGGGGATCTCGTCTTCTTCTAGGGTTGTTCCCCCTGTTGGATTGCTCTGGTGGTTGTCTGCATCTGCTGGATTCTGGTCTGCAACTGGATCAGCTACCGCCTTGTCATCTGCAGCTTGGTTCTGAACTGCAGATGAGTCTTTATCGACTCATTTGGTCTTCTTCAAAGAATCGGATCGGATAGGTTTGGTGATCTGTCGATCTGCATTGGGTCTTCATCACCGCATTGGGTCATCAGGCTGATCTGCAGGTGAGTCCACCATTCCAGTGTCATGTACAATGACTTCTTCAAGGGTTGCTGACTTGAGCTTGTTCTCAATTTGCTCAAGTTGTTTCCTGTACTCAACAATAGATTCATCAAAAACAACATGGGGTGTTTCCTCCACAACTAAGGTTCTTTTGTTGAAAACTCTATATGCCTTGCTTCTTTGGGAATATCCCATAAATAGACCATCATCGCTTTAGCATCAAAGGCATTTAGCCGTGTTTTACCGTTGTTGTGGATGAAACACTTACAACCAAAAACATGAAAGTAAGCAACGGTAGGAGTTCTATTATTCCAAACCTCATAGGGAGTTTTGCCATGTCTCCCTACTATCATACTCTGCTCGGGTGTGGCAGTGTGTTGATGACTTCAGCCCGAGAACCTTTTGGGTAGGTCCGCTTCGCAATCATGGACCTTGCCGCTTCCTTCGAGTTCTGTTCCTTCTTTCAAGAACACCATTCTCGTGGGCGTCACGGCCGCAGAGCTCATCTTTGGATCCCATTCTCGATCGGCTTGATTATCGCCTTGTTGAGAAACTCTCCTCCTCTATCTGATCTGATCTTGATTATGGAGAGGGATTTCTCATTCTGGATCCTTCTCAGCAGCTCAGGTAACTTGGTCAAGGTTTCACTTTTCTTGTATAGAAAAATGATCCAAGTGTACCTTGAATAATCATCTACAATCACAAGAGCATGCTTTCTGCCGCTCAAAGTCCTTGGCTTGATAGGACCAAATAGATCCATGTGGAGTAGATCTAAGATCCTTGTTGTGAGCGTTGTAGGCTGCACTGGCTTGAACGACGCCTTGGTCTGCTTTCCCTTCTGACATGCATCACAGAGTGCTTCCTTCTTGAATGCTTCATTTGGAAGTCCTCTGACCAGCTTCTGAGAGCTAATCTTGTTGATGGCTTTGAAGTTCAGGTGACATAGTCTTTTGTGCCACAGCCATCCATTCTCAGCTACAGTCTTGGATAGAAAACAGGAGTTAGGTGTTCCTGTGTTCCAATCAATCATGTATACATCTCTTCTTCGGAAACCTTGTAGCTTTATCTCTCCAGATAAGATGTCTATCACCATACACTTCAAGATGGTGAAGACTACTAGATTCTTCTCGTCGCAGAACTGGCTTATGCTCAGGAGGTTGTATTTGAGACCTTTGACATAATGAACTTTGGATATTACAATGTTTCCTCGGTGCAGCTCTCCAAAGCCTTTTGTCTGTCCTCTAGAGCTATCTCCAAAGGTTACATCGGGACCTCTTTCCTTGATATATTTGGTCAGCATCTTCTTGTTCCCGGTCATGTGCCTTGAGCATCCAGAGTCTACAAACCACCCTTCACCTCCAAAATTTGAGCTTGAGGAGATGTGGTTGTAGTCCTTCCACCTCTTCTGCAATTAAACAAGCAGAGATTTAGGTACCCAAATTTGTGTGGGTCCTTTGGGGTTAGTGGGTTTCCTGGAGAATTGATTTCTCCTTGGATTATAGGAATTATTATTATAACCCTTAAAAGGTGCCTGTGGTCGAGGTCTAAATCTCCCGGTTGGATTGTATACCTGATATTCCTCAAAATAGTGTGAGCCATTTCTAAATCTAGCCGAGACCATTTATTAAATCTTTGTGGTCTCCACACTTGTTCATTTTGGTAATTTGGATAACCTTGAGGTTTCCATCCGCCCTCCCATTATGAAATCTATTTTTAGGGAGTTGTTGGTAATAGTGGGCATGTTGTCTGGGCCGCCGCTTTTGCACTGGCCATCGCTTAGTCGCCTGTCTAGGTGGGCATGCAGTGTAACCCGATCGCAGCGTTTGACGCTTGACTGGGTTGCTGCTTTTGAAAATCGGTTTATACACGTGCTCGTGATCGAGACCATTGTTTCTCCCTTGATGAAAGTGGTTTTAGAACTAGAGGGAGTGTGGGGATCATATCCAAGGCCTGATCTCGAATATATTGGCCTCTTGTTAGTACACAATTCGTCCAGAGTTAACGACGCTTTCAGGAGGTTATTTCCTGCGCCCGAGTTTTATTTATCTGTGCCACTTAGTAAACTCGGCTTTGGCATGAGCAAGTGCACTGACTTTTCTTTAAGTAAAATATTTAGCCGGTCTATCTCACCAGTATTGGCACTTGCCTGGTTTTTAAAATCACAGTATTTGTCTCATCTTATTTAAATCTAGACCGAGTTTTTCAAAATCATTTTTCACCGCCTATTCTCATCTTGCAGCTTAGTCTTCTCTGTGATACACTTGATGTGCGATTTAAGTGTTTCAAAATCTTTGAATAATTGATTTACCGATTCATGTAAATCCATATCTTGCGACATGGTGAGCTATTATTTGAACCGGTAGGTTTAGAGGTTACCTCTTCATCGCCCAAATTTGCCATCGTGCAATCATATTCCTCGTCGTCATCGTAAAAGAAGCCGCCGCTTGATTCGACATGCTCTGGTCTTCTCCGATGAGAGCTTTTCTTGTCTTCCTTTACGCCACCTCCTTTTTGGTTTCATCCTTCTTGAGCTCTGACAATCCATTTGGATGTGTCCTATCTTGTGGCATTGTAACATTCAACTTTCCAGCTTCCACCTTCTGGTTTCTTCGGGATTCTCCTTGTAGTTTTTCTTATACTTGGAGTAGTTCTTCCTGAAGTTACCGAATCTTTGCATAATGAAAGCCATTTCCTCCTCAAAGTCTAGCGGATTTGGAGGTTTCACATCGGACAGGCTCTTAGCAGGGGCTCGGCCGCAAATGCGATTCCCTTCTCTGCAGCTCGGTCGAGGATGAACTCGGAAGTTCGAACTCGTAAGCCTTCGGATCGTAGAACAGCTCCCGAATTTTTATCTTATTCAGGTCTTTGGACTCTCTCATAGCTACCTTCATGCTCCATTCGGGATTGAGCGATCCGAGGACCTTGAGTGCCATTTCCCTGTTGCCATATGTTTTGCCCAGGGAGTTGATCTCGTTGATAATTTCGGTGAACCTTGTGTCCACTTGGTCTATAGATTCTCCATTCTTCATTTTAAAGTTGTCAAACTTTTGGATGGCTATTGACAACTTGTTCTCCTTGATCAGCTCCGTTCCTTCGCACATTAGAGCTAATGTGTCCCAAATCTCTTTGGCATTCTTGCAATTTTTAATCTTGACCATTGTGGATTTGTCAAGAGTTTGGTAAAGCACATCTCTGGCCCTGTTGTCAAGATTGGCCAGCTTTCTCTCTTCGGGGGTCAGCTCCGTTCTCTTCTTAGGAATCTTTTCGGGCCTCCCAGCTGCGATTTCCTCAGGCGTATTGTCCTTCTCGAAAATGAATGGACCATCTTCAATGATGCACCACATGTCGTCATGGATTGAAGATAAGTGTGCCTGCATTCTTATCTTCCAGAGATCATACTCGTCAACAGAAAAGACAGGTAGTCTAGAGTTCATGTGTTCCATTATAACGTGAGAGATAAGATATATATCTTAATATAGATCTGGTTCGTGAAAAAAAATGAACCAACCGCTCTGATACCACTTGTAGGTCACAAGTCGTCCAGAAACAAGTCTAGAGGGGGGGGGGTGAATAGACTTGTTGAAACTCTTGAACTCTTTTTCTCGAAGAGTGAGTTTCTTCAGCTGATGATCAAACAAATGACTAGGAGTCGTTTGTTCTTGGATATGTGCGGAAGTCAGCTGATGACGAATATATATATTAACTTAATGAAACACTTAACAATGGATGCAAAGTAGCTAGAGTATGATGCAGTAAAATAGTAAATAACACAGTCAATTTATAGTGTTCTCTGAGGTGGGGTAATCCTATACTAATCCACTTTTCTCCAAACCAGTTGGAGATGAATTCACTATAATTCTCAACCAGTGATAAATATTACAGTGTTTAACTAAACACTACAACATCTTCCAACGGTGGAATTCCGTGCCGTTGTACACAAACTTGGCGCCTTGCACCTCTTGATCCGCGATCCTCGGATGCCTTCTGATCTGCTACTTCAACCAAAGAAGTACCCCTTACTCAAGATTTAAAGACAAGAGTGTTTGTCTTCTCCAACTAAAGAGCTTCCTTGAATATGAACTTTTGGATCTGCTCTTTTTCTCGATGCTATTTGATTGCTTAGGATTGCTTGGTTTGCTTTGATCGCTTAGAGTATATGTTCGCACCGGTAGTTGCTCAGTTTCAAATCTCTGGATATATATAGATCACGATCTCTGAGCTTCTTCCTTGTAGCCGTTGCAAATCTTTGAACAAATCCGTCCGTTGGAGAGAGACTTCATTGTTTAATCTTTTCTGAACGTTGCAAGGCTGGATTCCCATTATTTAATTTCATCTTCCGACCGTTGTGATGACTTCTGCATGTGAGCGCCGAATCTTTTGAATATAAAAGGATTAAAGTCTTCACGGTGGGTCAGGATGATTTAAATAAATCATATCTCTTGCGGGAATCACTCCAATTTGTCTCTTCACGTTGCATGTGAGCTTTCCGTAATATTTGACTTTTCAAAGCATGCTGACGTGGACTTGGAGTACTAGGCTGTAGTTGAGTAGACTGATGTGCAGCTTACTTCTCTGCAGGTAGGTCGTCTCGGCTGTATACTGTTTGAGACTTATCTGATCAGGTGACTTCCCTGAGGTTCCTCGGCTGCAGTCTGGTCAAACTTCTCTGATAAATTTTAGTTGACCAGGGCTACTCTGATTGGAGTCGGCTGTACTTCTTTGATGGACTAGACTGTACTTTAGTACTTAGCCGATTTTCAGCCTAACTAACTTTGGCCTATAGAAGACACTCATTTGGTTCTTCTTTACATATTGCCAATTTTATACTTAACACATTTTGGCCTATGGAAGATACTCATTTGGTTCTTCCTTACATTTTGCCAATTAATAAACATTTGATTTTAAATTAATGACATCATCAAAATCTAACAAGTATTCCTAACAAGAATATCCAAGTCATAGTCCTTAATCAGCTCGAACCATCTTCTTTGCCGCATGTTCAACTCTTTCTGACTGAAGATGTATTTGAGACTCTTGTGATCCGTAAAGATCTGATAGTGAGTCCTGTAAGGTAATGTCTCCATATTTTCAAAGCAAAAACTACTGCTGCTAGTTCCAAATTATGGGTTGGGTATTTCACTTCATAAGGTTTCAACTGTCGTGATGCATATGCGATTACCTTATCATTCTGCATCAATACGCATCCGAGTCCTTGGTTCAAAGCATCACTGTAAACTATAAATCCTCCAGTTCCATGTGGAAGTGTTAAAATTGGTGCTCTTGTCAATATCCTCTTCAATTCATCAAAGCTATTCTGCCATAACTCGTTCCACTCAAACTTTTGTGTTTTATACAGTAGTCGAGTAAGTGGACGGGAAATTTTGGAAAACCCTTCCACGAACCGACGATAGTACCCAGCAAGTCCTAAGAAACTCCGGACTTCTTTCACGTTCTTTGGAGGCTTCCAATCCGTAACTGCATCGATCTTCTGAGGATCTACTCGGACTCCGTCAGCTGATACCACATGGACGAGGAAAATTACTTCTTTTAGCTAGAATTTACACTTAGAGAGCTTTGGCGTACAATTGTTCGCTTCTCAACTGTTCCAAAACAATTCGCAAATGATGCGCATGTTCTTCCGGGTTCTTGGAATAAACTAGAATGTCATCAATGAACACAACCAAAAACTTGTCCAAATACTCTATGAACACACGATTAATCAATTGCATAAACACTGCAGGTGCATTAGTGAGACCAAACGGCATCACTACAAACTCATAGTGTCCGTAACGAGTTCTGAATGCTGACTTCGGAACATCAGATTCATTAATCCTCAGCTGATGGTATCCTGATCTCAGATCGATTTTAGAAAATACTGTTGCTCCTTGTAACTGGTCAAACAAATAATCAATCCTTGGCAATGGATACTTGTTCAGCTCTCGATAGTCAATACACAGTCGAAGCAATCCATCCTTCTTCCGGACAAAAAGAACTGGCGTTCCCCAGGGCGAAACGCTTGGCTGGATATAGCCTTTTTCCAGTAACTTCTCCAGCTGCTTTTTAAGTTCGTACATCTCAGTAGGTGCCATACGATATGGCGCCTTAGAAATTGGTGTAGCTCTAGGTTCCAGCTCAATGGTGAATTCTACATCCCGTCGTGGAGGTAGTCTAGGTAACTCTTCAGGAAATACATCTAAAAATTCGTTCACAATAGGAATGGATGAAAGTTCCACAATTTCGTCTTCTTTCATCATTGCATAGCACCAGTATCCGGTACAGCCTTGTTTCAACAATTTGACAGCTTTCATCGCCTTGATCAACTTTCCTGAGCTTCTTGGTTTCCATCCCTCAAACAGTATTTCGGAGCCATCATCAGTGATCAGCGAGATATTCCTCCTTCGGTAGTTTACAATTGCTCCATATCGATTAAGCCAATCATCTCCGAGTATCAGGTCGTCTCCTTGCATTTCTATCACAATCAGATTTGAGAGCCACTCTGTGCCTCCAAATGATACAGGGAAATCTCTAGATTCTAAGTTCCCAACAATCCTCTCACCGCTCGGTAATCCAATCAAATAAGGTTCACAATTATGAAAACCAGAAATATTCAAACGTTTTACACAAGATAAGGATATAAATGAATGCATAGCTCCTGCATCGAATAAAATGCTAACTGGCTGGGAAAGGATCTGAATGGTACCTGATGCGATAGCAGCATCCTAATCGTTTGTTCTCCTCATCTCGTACAGACGTGAGGGAACAGATCCGGCACTCGATGTCCCCTTTCCGTCAAACTGTCCTCTGCCTCGTCCACGACCAATATTCTGAGGCATTTGGACACTCAATTGTGTCAGCTGAGTACTTGATTCTTTCTGGGCTGGCTGTGATATACAGGCTCTAAAAGCTTTCGCGAGAACACCGCACGATGTCCCTCTCGACCACAATCAAAACAAGTCACGGTAGGAAATGAGCAATATCATCGATAATGTCTTGTTCGACCACAGTTAAAGCACTTCCTTGTCACATCTGTCGTGACTGATACTGCTCCAGAGTTCCTTCCGCCCTTAGGTGGGTGCGGAGGTTTCTTGTAAGAATGAAAAGATGACTGGGCCTTGCGGGGCCCGCTGCTCTTGTGCTCTGTAAAGCTGCCAGAGACTTTCTGCTTCTTAGATTCTGTAAACTTCTCCATTGCTGCTTCTTTGATCTCATATGCCAATGCCTTATCCTGGTATTGACGGAGGGTGGTACATTCAAAATCGGACATGTACCTCTGGATTTCTGGTTTCATCCTCATATCAAAATGAATCATCATTTTTGCATATCTTCGGACCAGATGTCGAACGAATGCCAACTGCTGGTTAAACGTCTTAATTGTCTGGGATACAGGTTCGTCTGACAGCTGAGCGGAGAAAAACTCTCGAACTTTGGCTTCCCTCACAGGTCGAGGGCAGTACTGAGCTTCCATCATTAATTTAAATTCTGTCCAATCAGCATCATGATCTGCAGGCCGGATGGCTTCCCACCACTCGGATGCTTCCCCTATCAGAAAGTACTGAGCAATCGAGTCTCTCCGGTCGTCTGGGCAATTAATTCCGGCAAAGATTTTCTCCAATTCCTTCAACCAATGGTCCCATGTGGGAGTCTCAGAAAAGCCGTCAAATTTGGGTGGTTGCATCTTCGCCACCTCTTGCAGCCATCGGTCACCTTGATTTCTCAGGTCTGGGATTCCTTGCTGTCTATCTCCCTGCTGTAATCCCACCGCCAACTGCATTCGGTCCACGACTTGGGCGAACTGAGTCATCTGGTTCACCACCTGACGAAGGATTTCGGTCACAACAGGTTATGGTTCATTGTTAATAGATCTCTGTGGCTCACCTGAGCTGTGGCTGGCCTGATTAGAAGGTGAAGCTTCTCTTTCGGCATTCTTTCGTCCGCGTCCGTGTCCGCGACCACGTCCACGTCCACCTCCCAACATACTGTAAGCACAATTACTCAATATACAGGCAACAATATTGTTCTAATGTTCAAGTATAAAGAGATACAACATGTAAAGGATGAGATAGAGTTTAGGAACTTACAACCATCGTTCACACGAAGACGTAGGCAGTACAATGATGTTATTCATGGTTGGTTACCTCAAAAGACGTATACGACCCCTATTTTAACCCAATGGCCAATATATCTATAATCATAGCTCTGATACCATATTATGTAACACCCCCAATACATTCAGGGATATTACAGCGCCGTAAATCCTTTACGTACGAATTTACAAGGCTGAAGAATTAAAAAGACACTAACAAATACCAATGTATGAAAATAACGGAAATAAAGTACAACAGTTTCCAACCAATACTGAAAATATAAATGTTCAACGAAAAAGTATTAGTACATCACCAAATCCAAAATCATCATAAACGACTATGTACTCGAGTACTTATTAAAATGATACAAACAATAGACAAATAAACCCGACCGGAACATCACTCTGCACCCTCGTCGTCATGTAACTCCAGTGGTTGTTTCCCCACTCTCCTGGATCCTGAACACAAACAAATGTTCACCCCCAGAGGGGTTAGCACAACGATGCTAGTACAAGTACCACAACATATTATTCAACATCTCACGAAGAATAACAATAACGTAAATGAAAAAAGAAACAACGAGTCTTCTCCTGCGAGAAACTCAATAATAATAATTGTTCCTTTTGAAACCATTAAGCTCTTCTTCCAAAGATGATATCCAGTAAGATTTATTGAGAGGTTCATTGGTCTAGACGGGTTCAGACTGTGCTAAGAATACAACTAGTTTGCACATGGCAAGTCTCCTAAGTTTAGCTTTGGACTTCCACATAGAAAATGGGGACTGTTCAGCTCCAGATTCTATTTTATCTAGTGCACAAATTATAGTTCCCTGTGTATTCTCGATTCTTTTTCTGGTAGAGACATCAGCATCAATATCGCCAATTATTAATTCCTGCGGGTGATCTCTTAACCACCTTCTGTCAGGTTCTAATTCAACATACCTTGATGTGTCCTGTTGGACTGTAGGTTCAACTACAGCTTCCAAAACATCAGCTTAAACTACTTCCTATGTTCTTACAGCAACGGGATTAATTTCTAGACTGACAGCAAGGTCTTCCTGAGGCTATGGGATTTTCTCAAGAGATAAAGTTTTGACGGCTTGGTTAGGTTATTTATTCCTTTTGTTGAAAATCTTTAATGCCTTGGTGACAGAGGAGTATCCAACAAATATACCCTCATCGGATTTCTCATCAAAGGTCATGAGATGATCCTTCCCATTATTAAGAACGTAACACCTACAGCCAAATATGTGAAAATACACAACCATATGATTTTATTATTCCATACCTCATATGTGGTTTTGTTGTGGTGTTTGTTGATGATACAGTGGTTTTGTATATAGCACGTTTTATTTGTTGCTTCTCCCCATAAATGTTGTAGCAACTTGCTTGCAGCTAGGGGTGTTCAAAACCGAATATCCGGACTTTCGGATATCCGAAATTTCGGATATCCGAAAGTTCGGATAGTAGATTTTGATATCCGATATCCGGAAAAAATATGAATTTTATTCGGATATCCATATATTCGGAAAAAAATATTCGGATTTGGATATCGGATATCCGAATATCCGTAAAAAACTTCGGATATGGATATCGGATATCCGAATATCCGAATATTTTCTATTATTTAAAATATAAAAAAATAAAAAATTTAGGATTTTTCGGATATTTCGGATATCCGAATATCCGATTTTTCTGAAAAGTACTATCCGATATCCGAATCCGATGTTCCGGATATCCGGACTTCGGATATCCGAATTTTCGGATATCCGGAACTTCGGATTTTCGGATATTTCGGATCGGATATCGGATATCGGATATTTTTGAACACCCCTACTTGCAGTTATCATTGTTCTTGTTGCCTCCTTCAGCCTCTTGTTCTTTCACTCAGCAATACCATTTTGCTGAGGAGTTCGAGCTGCTGAGTATTCATAATTGTATGTGATTATCCACACAGTACTGCTCTATGAAGTGGTTTGTGAATTTTGTGCCTCTATCAGACCGAATGGATACTATGCTCAGCCCTTTTTCATTTTGAAGCTTTTTGAGGTGTTCCGGCACCTTTGTTGTTGTCTCTTTCTTCTTTCTCGGGAATATAGTCCATGAATACCTAGAGAAATCATCAAAGATAACAAGACAATATTTCTTACCTCCGAGGCTGACAGTATCTATAGGTCTATAAAGATCCATATGGAGTAAGTCCAGGACCCCGTGGGTTGAGAGATATGATTTTATCTTCATTGATGTCTTGACTTGCTTGCCTTTCTGACAGGATCCACAGACGCTGTTCTTATGAAATGAAACATCGGGCAAGCCTATGACCATTCCCTGTCTGGCCTATTTGTTGATGGTCTTGAAGTTGATGTGAGAAATTCTTTTGTGCCATAGGCAGCTTTAATCTGCAGTGCCTTTGGCAACAAATCAAGGAATTAGAGCACTAGTAGGTTTCCAGTCAACAATGTACATGTTACCTGACTCGCTTCCTGTGATAACAGTTTTTTTGGTCTTTCTGTCCTTCACCCTATAGAGATCTTCATAGAATTTGGCCGAGAACTGTTAGTCACTGAACTGGCTAACACTAAGAATATTGTATTGTAGTCCTTCTACATAGACTACATCGTTGACTTTGAATTTTCCTACAAGCAGGTTCATTTCCTATTGTTCTTCCTTTTATTTGTCACCAAATCGCACCTTTGGACCACGACCTTCTACATAACTGCTAGCCTTGGTGATATCTCTTGTCATGTGGTGAGAACATCCATTATTGAAATAATGCGCTTCTCCATGATATCCCTTAATCAAGTAATAAGTAGAATTAGACCCCCTTTAATCTTTTAGTCCTTGATTATTAGTGCCTTTAGGTACCCAAATTTGCCTCACAGTAATGGGTTTGTTGTAGGTTGTGTTAGGTCCTTTTTTGTGAGATTTACGTGCGGTTAGGCACGTAATCGCTGTAAGCATTGTTATTATGCATCTAAAATTGAGAAGTTTGGTCCCATTACAGTTGTTGTCGGGGAGGAGTAACTATATTTCTCTGCCTTCTAAATTGCCTTCTGGGTTTCTAGTTAGATTCCCAGACCTGTTGTTGGTACAAATACGCAGAAGCTTGCTTACGAGAAAGATATATGGGTTCCTGTACCTAGTATTGAGGAGCAACGTAGTGTTGATAGTATCGATGCTCATGATGTTGATAATTCTTCGGTACAACCTTCCTTCTTCTCTGCTGGCGATGTTGTTAGTATGCTTGGGGAGCATACCATTGATATTGAGCATTGCATCTAATAGGTTTATGAGGTTCAATTTTCATATAAATTTATTTACGGCCTAATTCAAAATATTTTTGTAATTTTAAATTATATGTAATTAGAAATATTATTGGTCAAATATATTTTTGGAGACCACCTGTAGATAATTTTACGGGACAAAGAGAGTGATTAGCTAGGAAAGAAACCAAATTCTGAAAACTCATTTTTATCTCTCAATAATCTGAAAATTTTAACATTATTTTATGATTACTTAATATTTTGGTTTATAAATTTAGTAATTTCTAGGATCAAATAATACATGTTTTTAATAATTATTTTCGAATCAGTCATGCGTAGAATGAATATTTATTGATAGCTGAGGATGTTTTTATTAGAAAAATACTCATTTAAGGGTTAAGAGAATTGGACAATAGTTAAGGTGGTAAAAATGTAGTTTTCTCAATAATAATCAGTCACAACATATAATAACATTTCTCCGTGAAAATTATTAATGCATCATGCTTATAGTTTAATTAAGGATAAATAAATTTTGGCTTCCCTCACAGGTCGAGGGCAGTACTGAGCTTCCATCATTAATTTAAATTCTGTCCAATCAGCATCATGATCTGCAGGCCGGATGGCTTCCCACCACTCGGATGCTTCCCCTATCAGAAAGTACTGAGCAATCGAGTCTCTCCGGTCGTCTGGGCAATTAATTCCGGCAAAGATTTTCTCCAATTCCTTCAACCAATGGTCCCATGTGGGAGTCTCAGAAAAGCCGTCAAATTTGGGTGGTTGCATCTTCGCCACCTCTTGCAGCCATCAGTCACCTTGATTTCTCAGGTCTGGGATTCCTTGCTGTCTATCTCCCTGCTGTAATCCCACCGCCAACTGCATTCGGTCCACGACTTGGGCGAACTGAGTCATCTGGTTCACCACTTGACGAAGGATTTCGGTCACAACAGGTTATGGTTCATTGTTAATAGATCTCTGTGGGTCACCTGAGCTGTGGCTGGCCTGATTAGAAGGTGAAGCTTCTCTTTCGGCATTCTTTCGTCCGCGTCCGCGTCCGCGACCACGTCCACGTCCACCTCCCAACATACTGTAAGCACAATGACTCAATATACAGGCAACAATATCGTTCTAATGTTCAAGTATAAAGAGATACAACATGTAAATGATGAGATAGAGTTTAGGAACTTACAACCACCGTTCACACGAAGACGTAGGCAGTACAATGATGTTATTCATGGTCGGTTACCTTAAAAGACGTATACGACCCCTATTTTATCCCAATGGCCAATATATCTATAATCATAGCTCTGATACCATATTCTGTAACACCCCCAATACATTCAGGGATATTACAGCGCCGTAAATCCTTTACGTACGAATTTACAAGGCTGAAGAATTAAAAAGACACTAACAAATACCAATGTATGAAAATAACGGAAATAAAGTACAACAGTTTCCACCCAATACTGAAAATATAAATGTTCAACGAAAAAGTATTAGTACATCACCAAATCCAAAATCATCATAAACGACTATGTACTCGAGTACTTATTAAAATGATACAAACAATAGACAAATAAACCCGACCGGAACATCACTCTGCACCCTCGTCGTCATGTAACTCCAGTGGTTGTTTCCCCGCTCTCCTGGATCCTAAACACAAACAAATGTTCACCCCCAGAGGGGTTAGCACAACGATGCTAGTACAAGTACCACAACATATTATTCAACATCTCACGAAGAATAACAATAACGTAAATGACAAAAGAAACAACGAGTCTTCTCCTGCGAGAAACTCAATAATAACAACACCCATGATAATCACAACATGATATCACACATACACATGGTAATTCCAATGCTCCAGCGTTCACTACTTAGACCCCAAGATGATCCCGTCGGACCAACACGTGGTGGAAAAACCCGTCCAATGATCCAGCGCATGCTAGCAGAGATCTTAAGATGATCCCATCGGACCAACACGTGGTGGACATACAACAACGACATATATGCACGACAATATGTATAACATCAATATATAGAACAATTAAGGTACTTGGCTCGATTCGAAGACAAGAACAATACTTCCACAAAAAACGAAACACTTGAAGGTCGCCCCCTCAATCAATCACGTAGCAAGCTCGAACCTTAACAAAAGAAATAATATAGAATTTATCTCACGTCGAACGAATGTCTAAGGATCCAATTAACGGCCGAAAGCTCATAAAAAGTAATCTGCCTGAACTGCTTAGCGTATGCTACACATTCTATGTAGCGTGCGTTAAGCCTGCTCGCTAGCGCACGTAAACAACTAAGCCTAGTGTACGCTAACGATGTATCGAAAGTTCTTTCTGATCAGCCGACTGACTCGCCTGACGATGTAACGTACGTTACACACCAAACGTAGCGTATGTTAACTTATGCCCGATAGCGCACCTTAATCTACATAGCTTAGCGTGCGCTAATCATGCAAGGCAGTTCACTACTCGGCATTAGACTATACTACGATGATGAAATTAAGAACTCCTCCGTGATTAACGTATGTTATCCATCTACATGTCATGTTCATAAACTTATGAATGATCTTACGGATTCCATCAACCTCTATTTCAAGAGTATATATACCATCATAAAACCATATTCCATTTCGATTACAATTCTTCATGCGTAATTCGGAAGGCCTAACGATAGATATCAATACCTTAAATCAATCAAAACTATCATCTTTTAGTTTGTTTCACATTCCATCTTTACAAGATAAATCTTTCCATGATCCATCTCTTAGATTCGTCTAACGATAATGATGTTAAAGTCAAGTCCGTGATTACTATGAAAACACCTTCTAAATTCGGATTACCAATGTCAGAAACTTTCTCTACTTGTTCATTATAACAAGATTCAAATTATGATGTTCTTAACCAAGGTACTTAAAGCATAATCATCTCAATCTCCTAAACATGATGTGGTTTGGATAAATCACCAATGAAACTCAATATCTTGATGGCATAATCTTCATATCCTCAAGAACACGAATTCCAGGTTGAAAGTAGTATAACACACCTTAATATGACGAAATCACTGAGCCAAAATGGTAGAATCTGACTACGGTTGGTTGAATGTCAATTCAAGGTGTTACTCCACTTCAATGATCAATCACAAGTAATATCCAATCTTAATGAATTAAGTAGAGGTGGTCTAAGTGTTTAAGGAAGATATACTGCTCTCTGGTCTCTCAAAAACGAAGGATACTCGAATGAAATGAGAATGAAATGGAGTGCTGTCCCTTATATAATGTTTCTGCACAACAGTTGATTAGCGCATGCTACCACCAATCCTTAGAGCGCGCTAATAATCTTTGACCCCAAAACTATCCAGGTTCGTCCATGGGAATCTTATCCGGATCAATTACCTTAGAATGGTCAATCGATAACAACGACACAACGAATGGGAACTATCCTCGATAGCCCCAATTTAATACCTCGATGGCCTTAGAATGGCCAACCGATAACAATGATGCAGCGGATGATTAAATACCTCGATTGCCTTAAAACGGCCAATCGATAACAATGATACAACGAATGATTGAGCACCTCGATTGCCTTAGAACGGCTAATCGATGACAATGATACTATGAATGATTGAGAACCTCAATTGCCTTAGAACGGCCAATCGATGACAATGATACAATGAATGATTGAGCACCTCGATTGCCTTAGAACGGCTAATCGATGACAATGAGACAATGAATGATTGAGCACCTCGATTGCCTTAGAACGGCCAATCGAAGACAATGATACAATGAATAATTGAGCACCTAGATTGCCTTAGAATGGCTAATCGATGACAATGAGATAATGAAGGATTGAGCACCTCGATTGCCTTAGAATGGCTAATCGATGACAATGATACAATGAATGATTGAGCACCTCGATTGCCTTAGAACGGCTAATCGATAACAATGATATAATGAATGATTGAACTCCTCGATTGCCTTAGAACGACCAATCTCTAATATCTGGAATTTCTACTACTATTGTTTAATGTTATTTTATCCGAGTTATGTTGTACAACATGGAATCTGTACAGTATGGATAAAATAATTGAAGGACTGAGACATCTGTATTGGTATAATTGTCGTACTTGGTCGACAATTGCAATTGAGGATATTGTGTATCATATGAGAATTTTCTTGAATTAAGTATATGTATTCAGTATGTGAGTGTACGTATCCAGTATGTCGAGACGGACGAGAAGAGTTGGAAATGGCTAAGTATAGCCTGATTAGCGCGCGCTAATGTTCAAGTATAGCGCATGCTATCATTCATGGTTAGCGCACACTAGAGGCAGAATGTAGCGCACGCTAATGCAGTCAGATCGGAAGGAATCTGCATGTGGACCAGGCCACTTTCGGCGCACGTTCTGATAAGTCAACGGATGTTTGTAATGCAGTACTAGCGCACGCTAAACCCTAAAGGTTAGCGCACGCTAATGGTATATTGGACAAAAAGGAATCTTATCCTCGTCACCACTTTCGGCGTGTGGACCAGTCTTCGGAGCATACAGAAAAACGAGTCAACTGTGGATAGCACATGCTAAGGTTAAGGACTTGCGTACGCTAGACAGGATGTTTTACGTACGTTAATGCATGGGCATTACGTACGCAAGCTAGTTTATGAAGCAAAACAGTCACCTCTGGACTGCGATAGCGCACGCTAACAAAGGACAGTTAGCGCACGCTAAGCTTGTAACGTATGTTAATTAAAGATGTTAGCGTACGTTAATAGTGTATAGTATATATATAAGTACAGTTGGCCATTTTTCATCATTTCCATCCATTTCTTCATGTGAGCCGATAAAGAGAGCCTAGAGAGATATTTGAGGTTCCCAAATACAGTGAGATGATGATCTTTAACAAGATTAAGATGTAGAACATGGATTAAAGCCTTGTTCTTCAAGTTATTCATGATTCTTGGAATGGAGTTCGAGTGTTCTTCTTCTTGGGTCGTCTAATCCATGTAAATTTCGTATCCCTTGTTAGTTGTTCGTTCTTAAGGATGATTACATGTGAGGAACACGTTGGATAATCATGTGATGATATTATATGAGGATTAATGAAGTTATGATAAGAGTTTTCGGATGTTAACTAAGATTTCTCCATACTTTTAAGAATTATGTTTCGTTTAACCCGATGAAAGATGGATTTCTAAATTATGTTGATCATGATATGAGGTTGTATTCCAGATTGAGAACGATATGATAGGATGATTATGTATATGAGGTGTTGGTGTATTCGTATCTAGAGATAAGATATGTGTTTTGATATAATATTCGTATAAAAACACGAGTATGATTTCGAGTATGGTGATGAGATTGAATTTGAAAAGTTATTGTTAATCTTGGAGCATGATTTCCTTTTCTTTCGTATTCGTAGTCGCAAGGTGTTAGTCGATGATTGGAACGCATGCCACTGTGCAGCATTAGCACAAGCTAACGGGAGTGACTTAGCGCACGCTACGTTATGTGTGTAACGTGCACTAAGTAGACAGACAGTGCAGTATTTTCGTGATGTGGTTATGAATTCGTGCTCGTTCGAGTTGGATTGTACAGACTATATTTTACCGAGATATTGTAGAACCGTTGAGTTTGTTGGATGGTTATATCGGTTGTTGATTATTATCGGATATGTGTTAATTGGTTACTTCAATAGGTTGAGATTATTGATCAGTGATTATAACCGTATGTTGCGGACGTGTTCGAGTATGTTCGTGAATTGCATTGGTCAGGACCGAGGAGCTTGTAGACGACGGCAAGGAATTATTAACGGCTTCATCGGTATCGAGGCAAGTTATTACTTGCTCAGTTTATAATATTTAATGAATAGTTTCAGTTTCATTCGTTTATAATTTGTATAGCAATGTTTATAAATCGTAATCACAAGAGATTTGGGATTATAGGTAGTACTCGAGTTTTGGGATTTTAAATCATAATGTATATGATTTACAATTGTCGTTGGTATACTTCTTATCGAGGATACTGTTGGAAAGTAAAACGCAGCGGAAGCGAAGTTTGTGAAAGATGATAATTGCATTTTACGCATCTACGAGCATAAGATCTATTTAGGCATGCTAATTAATTAACTACTAAGACTAATAAGCAATTTAAATATAATTTATTATTTATTAATTAAATATGTTGAAAAATATCATCATCTAGATCCAAGATCACAGGATATTACCTTTTGAAGAGTATTGGTTACTTCCGTCTTGATCGCCTTGTATTTCTACCTTTAGATCTTCTAGAGTATGATCCGCCTTGAACCGGACGTTGTGTGGGCAACGAGCTACCGGATCTTTCTTGGACAACCTTTGGATCGGCCGATTTGTATCCCTCACAACTCTCGATTTTCTTTTCTTCAAGTTATTCCGATATGTAGCAAGAATAAAAGTGTTCTCTCAATTGTGGAATCAAAGACACAAGTCAAGATCCACAATTAAACACTTAGAAGAAAAAATCGAAATTTCTTGTGTATGAAAGTGATGAAAATCGGCCAACACCCAAGATGTCCTATTTATAGGCTCTTGGACTACTACTAGGGATCTAAAGGAGTATTATGGAAGGACACCCTAATAAATTCATCTTACCTTATTAGGACTCTTCCTAATATAATGAATCTATTAATATCAACTTAGTCCACTAAAAAGTTGATATTGCACTTCCTACCAAAATCCCAAATTACGAAATTAGGCTCCTTATTAAATATATTATTTCCCATGTTTAAGATATTGAATGTCCATTAATTAATTATAAGCTACTGACAGCTTTAATTAATTAATATCTTATCCAAGAATAGTACCACTCGAACCTTATTATTATATCGGAATTAAATCCACCTGCAGGGTTTAATATAATAATCATTATCGAGCTCCTCAAGGGGACATCATCAACCCGCACGAGTCGGGACATGATTTCTAGTGATAATAATAACTGTTGTATAAACAATATTATTGCCCAAGATACGAGGCTTATTGAGTCGATCATTTTGACTCTCACCTATGGTAAGTCAAAGCAATAATTATTATAAATACACAATTAAATATTATATACTTAGAATTAAGAAATAATAATTATCCGAGATTTACGTTCTTCTTACAGTCAGTACAGAAGACACTATCTCACCTCGATCCAGTTCAATGTATGCAAATACGCTAATGTATGCTAATAGTCAAGACCAACTATTCTCAAACATACACTACAACCTTTTATATAATTTGTCTAATAATTATATAGGTTGTGAACTATTATATTATTTTATAAGGCACCGATAATGTGATCTTCCATGTGACACCAACACACCATATTATCTACAATATAAAATAATTAGACATTTCATTTGCATAACCATAACGTGAATTAATATGCAAAACATGTGATTAAATGTAATTAATATTCTCATAGGTAGTAACAGGGAAATTAGATAATACAGGCATAAAGTATGCTTTGCAGTATACAATCCTAACAATCTCCCACTTATACTCAAAGCATGCTTTTAAGTATACTACTCTATTACATAGTCTCTCATTTCTCCCACTTATACTCAAAGCAATGCTGCCATACACCGTAATCCCATTCCTTCCACATGCCTTTCAAAAACATTTGAGGGTAGGCCTTTCGTGAAAGGGTCAGCAAGATTATATTCTGATGCAACCCTAGCTACAACTACGTCTCCTTCCTTTACGAAGTGTCGTATGATGTGGTACTTGCGGTTGATATGTTTACTTTCCTGGTGGGCTCGTGGTTCCCTCGAATTTGCGACTGCACCAGTATTATCACAATAAAGTGTAATACCCTCTGGCAAATCGGGAATCACATCTAAGTCCTGCAGGAAGTACTTGAGCCACACTGCCTCCTTGGCTGCCTCAGAGGCTGCCACGTACTCGGATTCCATGGTAGAGTCCGAGATGCATTTCTGCTTCACACTCCTCCAACTAATGGCTCCACCTCCCAGGATAAACACATAACCCGAAGTAGACTTGGACTTTTCTTTGTGCGATGAAAAATTTGAGTCAGTGTAACCCACCGGAAACAGGTCGTCTGATTGATATACAAGCATGTACTCCCTAGTCCTTCTCAGGTACTTAAGTATGTGCTTGACAGCAATCCAGTGTCCTGGTCCAGGGTTTGACTGATATCTAGCAGCCATGCCCACGGCATGACAAATATCTGGTCTAGTGCAAAGCATAGCATACATGAGACTTCCCACAGCAGATGCATAAAGGACCATCTTCATGTCATCTATATCCTTTTGTGTCTTAGGACACATGTTCTTATATAGTTGAATTCCATGTCTGTGAGGTAGAAAACCTTTCTTGGAATTCTCCATGCTAAACCGCTTCAGCACTGTATCGATATAGGATGCCTGGGATAAGCACAACATCCTTTTCTTCCGATCACGAAAGATCCTGATTCTAAGGATGTGTCCTGCTTCTCCTAGATCATTCATATCGAACTACTCAGATAGCCATACCCGTATGTCCGACAATTCCTTCACGTTGTTTCCAATCAGAAGGATATCATCTTCATACAGTACAAGAAACACCAACACATTTCCATCGCATTTCTTATACACACAACTCTCACTCGGACATTGGACGAATCCATATGACTGGACAACTTCGTCAAAACGAGTGTTCCAAGATCTAGATGCTTGCTTAAGTCCATAAATGGATTTCTTAAGTTTGCACACCAAGTGCTCTCCTCCTTCAGCAATGAATCCCTCTGCTTGGCGCATATAGATTTCCTTGTCTAGACTCCCAGTCAAGAATGCAGTCTTGACATTCATCTGCCAAATCTCCAGATCCAAATGCGCAGCTATAGCTAAAAGAATCTGGATTGACTTAAGCATGGCTACCGGCGAAAAGGTTTCATCATAATCGATACCCTCTTTCTGAGTGTAACCTTTTGAAACAAGCCTAGCTTTGAAGGTTTAAACCTTCCCGTCACGTCCTTTCTTTCGCTTGTAGACCCATTTACTCCCAATGGCTTGTACACCATCAGGTAGCTCTACTAGCTCCCACACTTGATTGGAATCCATAGATCCCATTTCTGATTCTATTGCTACTTGCCAGGAGTCAGCATCTTTATCTTGGATTGCCTCTTTGTAGGTCCAGAGATCTGATTCATCTTTGCCTGGGATTGAGTCTGAAGACTTTCCCACACCTATGAATCATTCGGGCTAACGAACAACCCTCCCATTATGACGAGGCAAATCCTGAGTTGGTGTAAAAGTATCAGAATCAATACGTGGTGCAGTATTAGTTGGCGCTTGTACGATCGGTATAGATGGAGTCTCACCCCTCAGCTCTTCCAGAATTATCTCGCTCATGGGCTTGTGACTAATCATATAATCCTCTTCCATAAATCGGCCATTGGTGCTAACAATGACCTTCTGATCCTGGGGACTATAGAACAAGCCACCCTTCATTCCCTTAGGGTATCCTACAAACACTCGTACTTGTGTACGAGATGCCAACTTAACAGCTTCCTTATTCAGCACATGTGCTGGAGTACCCCAAATCCGAACATGTCCTAGACTGGGCTTACGCCCACTCCAAATTTCTGTGGGTGTTTTTGGAACTGATTTCGAAGGCACCAGGTTTAGAATGTACGCCGTTGTTTCTAAGGCGTATCCCCAAAACGAAATAGGTAAATCTGAATAACTCATCATTGATCTAACCATTTCTAAAAGAGTCCTATTCCTTCTTTCAGCCACACCATTTTGTTGTGGAGTTCCCGACACGGTGAGCTGGGACGAAATCTCCTCATTCACCAAGAAATCCAAACACTCTCTACTAAGGTATTCACCACCACGATCAGATCGTAGTGACTTGATACTCTTCCCATGACGCTTCTCCGTTTCAGTCTTGAAGTCTCTGAACTTGTCAAAGGCTTCAGACTTACGTCGCATCAAATAAATGTATCCATATCTCGATTAATCATCTAAAACGTGATGAAGTATTCAAAACCACCCCTAGCCTGGATATTCATTGGACCGAATACATCCATATAAACCAATTCTAACATATTCTGAGCACGGTTTCCCTTGGTTTTAAAAACCCTTTTGGTCATCTTACCTTCCAGACAGGATTCACAAATTGGAAATGACTCAACTTGGAGATCATCCAATGGGCCATCATCTACCAATCTTTGAATCCTTCCAAGATTTACATGTCCTAACCGTAAATGCCACATATACGTTTGGTTTATGCTTGAAGGTTCTTTTCTCTTTTTAGGTTTAGACAAAGAGTTAAGTGATTTATGCATTGGAGTTTGTGCAGTATTAACAACATATAGTCCATCATTAAAAGTACATTTGCAAATATATTCACCGCTTCTTTTCTTAATAATGGCATCATCATCAAAAGAAACTGAATAACCATCGCTTTTTAATTTAGAAACTGAAATTAAATTCATTCTAAAATCCAGTACTAATAATACATTATTGAGAACTAATAATTTAGCATTAATCTTCAACTGCACGACTCCCACTGCAACAACCATAAGCCTGGAATAATCGCCCCTGTTGATGGTAATCTCGCCCGCACTAAGCTGCTTGGTTACCTGAAAACCATGCGAGTCAAAGCAAACATGATCAGTGGAGCCTGAATCAACTATCCATGAAGTGTAAGAACAAGCTGCCAAACATGTTTTGACTACTAGTGCACGAGACATACCTTTCTTAAAAGCAGGGCAGTCCGCTTTAAAATGTCCTTTCTGACCACATTTGTAGAACTTTCCCTTTGGCTTTTTGTTCTCCTCGGGATGAGGAGCCTTGCTTTTCACCTTGATGGTTGCCACTTGCTTCTGGCCAACCTGCTTCTTCTTCTTTCCCCATTTTGGTTTGGAAGAAGTAGCACCGGTTGCCGCAAGAATCTGATGATAACCTTGTTTGAAGAGACCTTCAGCAAACTGAAGCTCTGTCAGAAGTTCCGCCAAACTATATGTCCTATGGTTCATATTGTAGTTAAGGCGGAACTGCTCAAAGCTTCTAGGTAAGCTGCCTAAGATAATATCGACCTGCGTTTCTGCATCGATAGTAGCCCCCAGTATGCTCAGTTCGTTCAAATGGGACATCATTTTTAGAACATGATCGCTCACTGGGGTCCCTTCAGACATTTGGGTTGTCATCAATACCCTCATTACATTTTGTCTAGCCACCCGGTTCTAATGACCAAACATTTCGATGAGACTTTTCATCATTTCCGCGGCCGAGCCCATCGTCTGATGTTGATGCTGCAATACATTTGTCAGTGAAGCCAAAATGTAACAGCGAGCCATCTCATCAGACTTTTTCCATTTTCAGAATTCAGCCAACTCTTCGGGAATGGCATTCAGTTCTGGTTCTAGAGGGCTCTCCTCGATTAAGATAAATTTATGCCCCTCAGCAGTCAGGACAATGTCAAGATTTCTTTTCCAGTCGGCAAAGTTAGTGCCATCAAGTTTATTTTCTTTGAGAATAACAGCTAGTGGATTGAAAGACATCTGAGATAAAAATTAAAAACATCTATCACATAATGCATAGAAAAATATATCGAAAAACCTCAAAACACAATATATATGCTAGCAACTAACATCTCGAAAAATCCACACATGCAAGCCATGATCGTGTGGACGTTTACACACACATTTTCCAAATAGAGTTTTTCATCTTTAATTTTACTATCTAGTCAAATTACGTTATGACAAGTAAAATTAATAGTTGGTTCCTGTTGGCATGTATTAATTAACATAGACTCCGATGGGTAGCTTATTAATTAATACACCTAAGTGAACACCATAATTTAACATCCTTAAAATATTATCTTTTAAATAATAGTCCTACAGATGGAGAGGTCCTATCATAAAAAGTAATATTTACCTTATGTTATCATTTTGAAATTTAAAACTAGTGAACCTATAATTAGCACATCTGATATGGAGGAAGAATCTAATGTCAATGCGCATGCTAATTCCTTCACAATTTAAATTAATTATGGAGGCCAATATGATTTTATTTTTAAAAAAATAAATCAATTTAATCACTTAGTTATTTTATCCTTAAGGTTTTTAATTTTCTCGTCGTAACATGCAAGGAAATATATCACGCATACATCCATACATGCCATACATCAAAACAATAAAAACCAAAAATAAAGCATGGATAATTAAATTATCCAATTATCATGGTCTTCTTCCTTGAGTTGAATCCGAGAAAATCTTCGACTCGATCTCTCCCACTGAATCAAGCATCTCTTCGCTCCTCCCTGGCCGGGCCGTGGATTTCCAAAATTAAAATTTTACTTTTATGCAAAATTAATTACATAAAAAAAAATTAAACTTAAATCCGGACTCCCCAGCGGACGCAACGAACGACGGCCAACAGTAGGACAAAATCGACGACCGGCCCGAACTAAATCGCCTTGGACAGTGCCGCCTGCGGCACTCTGCAGCTGCTGACGGCAAATGTCTTTGCTGGCGATGCTTCTTCTTTGCTTGTCGGCCATGGCCAGCCAGATCCCGATACCTCGTTCTCTATTTCTTCGTGATCCCGTCTTTTCCGAATTCGGTTACAATTTTATATGAAATAAAATACATCGAAATTACATCAAGATTACATGAAAAATAAAACCACCTAGCACTACCCGCGGATTTTCTCACGGGAAAAACCATTACATGCCTCAAAAAATGGGCCAAACCAACAATTGCATAATTAATAAAAATAAATAAATAAATACACCATTCATATAAACTATGATAATTGGATCATATCACCTGCAAGAACACGTCTAGCAAAATATTCCAACATCAAAATATATGAATTTTTAAATTGCTATCAATTAATCACCAAAATTAATTAAAATAGCAAAAGCCTAAAAATCCGGCTCCGATACCAATTGTTGGAAAGTAAAATGCAGCGGAAGCAAAGTTTGTGAAAGATAATAATCGCATTTTACGCATCTACGAGCATAAGATCTATTTAGGCATGCTTATTAATTAATTACTAAGACCAATAAGCAATTTAAATATTATTTATTATTTATTAATGAAATATGTTGAAAAATATCCTAATCTAGATCCAATATCATAGGATATTAACTTTTGAAGAGTATTGGTTACTTCCGTCTTGATCGCCTTGTATTTCTACCTTTAGATCTTCTAGAGTATAATCCGCCTTGAACCGGACGTTGTGTGGGCAACGAGCTACCAGATCTTTCTTGGACAACCTTTGGATCGGCCGATTTGTATCCCTCACAACTCTCGATTTTCTCTTCTTCAAGTTATTCCGATATGTAGCAAGAATAAAAGTGTTCTCTCAATTGTGGAATCAAAGACACAAGTCAAGATCCACAATTAAATACTTAGAAGAAAAAATCGAAATTCCTTGTGTATGAAAGTGATGAAAATCGGCCAACACACAAGATGTCCTATTTATAGGCTCTTGGACTACTACTAGGGATCTAAAGGAGGATTATGGAAGGACTCCCTAATAAATTCATCTTACCTTATTAGGACACTTCCTAATATAATAAATCTATTAATATCTGTTTAAGGAGAAATTAAAAGACAGCAAATCAATTGTATTGATAACAATGAATAGAGGGGCCTTTATATAGGCATTACAATGAGAGTCCTTCCATAGATAGGATTCCTAGTTAAGGTAAGATATCTAACAGGATCCTACTACCTCTGGAAGAGTCTAGAACCTTCCATAACTCTATCCCCTACAACCAAGATTAGGTAAGACACCAATAAGGGAAGGATTTCCTAACACCCCTTGTGTCGAGCACTAATAATAACATGGTGTATAAGGTGTTTCCTCGGTAAAAACCTTTCCAAGTCAAATAAAATCCCGTGAGAAAACAAAGACTTGGTGAGGAAAAAGAGCACAAAACGCACCAACTACAAATGTCGAATCATGTGAAGTATACTCCCGAGGTATACATGACACTCATCCCATCGATCTATCATTAGTTGAGCTCGGATAATTGACACATGTCGATGCTTCCCACATGTTTCTCAAATGTAGATTTCGGCAGAGACTTAGTGAACAAGTCTGCAATATTCTCATCGGAACTCACTTGTTTCACTTCGATATTCAACAATTTCTCTGCTGCCGATTATAAAAGAACTTCGCGCAATATGCTTGGTATTGTCACCCTTTATGTGGAAAGTCATAAACAACGAGATCGTGTTGTTACTTGGGGATGAATTTAAAGAGCTACCGGAGGCTAAGTTTTGTCCTTGGCCGGTGCAAGAAGGCGTAATCCGAGCCTTTTTCGAGTCTAAGCCGCAGAAAATTCCAGTCTCGCAGGCGATAGTGTAATACAACCAACAGCTGATCCATGTGAATAATCAAGTGCGGGATGAGCGTGACAAGATCCGCCACTTCGACATGCGGATGAATATGGATTTATGGCGTTATATGGCTGGGTTTTCTTGCACTACTCTGTAGGAATACCAAGACAGGGCTTTGGCATATGACATGTTAAGTTCCAACAATGATACCACAGAAGGGCCAAAGAAGCAAAAGACCGCTGGTAATTTTTCTGGCTCTAAAGGTGGCAAATTACAGAGACCTCAAGCAGCTAACCGTTCTGTCGGGCAGTAATCACATTCATTTAAAGGGAAGAAGAGTTTCCGTTCTGCTCCGAGCACTTCAACTCGCCCGGTAACCTATTTTAATTGTAGTCGTCCAGGCCACATCAATCTGGAGTGGAATTTGCCACCTCTAAAGTGTCACACTTATGTTCAGATAGGACACAAGGTGGTTTATTGCCCCAAACGAGATCAGACTTTGGACACTTGGGCTTCTGCCCCAGCACCTATAGAATAGAGTATGAATCAATGGCAATCAGTTATTCAGTCACAGCAGAGTTACGGCAGAGGCCTGGACAGAGTCAGAACACTAGAGGGGGAGATTCTAACGTCAGTTCGGCACACCCACGAGTCTGTGAGATGCATCGAGCCAGATGAACCCGATGCGGCGGTGGCCTTAGGTACCATTCATATCCTATCTCATCCAGTTCGTGTACTTTTTGATTCAGGTGCTACACATTATTTCATCTCATTAGATTGTGTATGCTGTTTGAATATAAATTGTATGACTGCTTGCGATCCTTTCGTTGTGAAACTGCCTAGCGGGGATAGAATCGTGGGGAAACGAGAGATTAGGGATTTTCCAGTGAGCATATCTGGTATTGACTGGTTATCGAATTTGATTGTGCTGGTATCGAGGGCGAGGATGTGATCCTCGGTGAAGACTGGCTTGACAGTCACCAAGAAATTATGAATTATCGCACTAAGGTTATCACTATAATGACTAAAGATGGTCCGAGTACTCATTCATGGGGTGTAAATCGGGCCAACCTAAGTTGCTTATCAGTGCCATGAAGACCGTAAAACTCTTGAATAGAGGTTGCATGGGCTATTGGTGTTATGCTTTGAAGTTGGAAGGGGACAGAGTCGATTTCTCTTCGATTCCAGTTGTTAATGAGTATCCAGACGTTTTTTCAAACGATCTTCCGGGATTACCGCCGGAGAGATAGAATTTTCTGTTGATTTAGAGCCTGACGCTGGTCTGATTTCCAAGGTGCCTTATCGGATGGCACCATTCGAGATGCAAGAATTGAAGAATCAATTGAAAGAACTATTGGAGAAAGGGTACATCAGACCGAGCGCTTCGCCTTGGGGCACGCCTGTTCTTTTTGTGAGGAAGAAGAATGGTTCACTACGTTTATGCATTGATTACCGTGAGCTAAAAAAAGATACCATCAAGATCAAGTATCCATGCCTCGTATAGATGATTTATTTGATCAGTTGCAGGGAGCCACAGTATTCTCAAAAATTTACTTGAGATTAGGATACTACCAGCTCTGGGTGAAAGAGTCCAACGTTCCGAAGACTGCCTTTCGAACGAGATAAGGACATTATGAATTTGTGGTCATGCCTTTTGGATTAACTAATGCATTGGCAATATTCATGCAACTAATGAAAAAAATATTCATCGAATACCTTGTCAGATGTGTGTGCGTCTTTATTGAAGACATCTTGATTTATTCTCGGGATAAGGAAGAACATGCCCGACACTTGCGTTTGATACTGGATGTTTTGAGAGTCGAACACCTCTATGCGAAATTCTCGAAATGTGAGTTCTGGATGAAGGAAGTTATGTTTCTTGTCCATGTGGTTTCGGCCGAATGGGTTCGTGAAGGAAGTTCGTAGCTTTTTGGGTCTTGCTGGGTATTACCATCGGTTTGTAGAGGGGTTATCGAAACTCGCTCGGCCACTTACGCAATTACTTCAAAAGACAGAAAAGTTTGTTTAGACTACTGAGAGACAGCAGAGATTCGATGAGCTGAAGAGTCGTTTGACCTTAGCGCTGATTTTAGCTTTACCACAAGTTAGTGGAGGATTTGCAATTTATAGCGATGCTTCAGGACAAGGGCTAGGATGTGTGCTTATGCAGCGTGATAAAACGATAGCCTTTGCATCATGGCAGTTGAAGCCATATGATATGAACTATCCTACTCACGATTTTTGGAATTGGCCGCAATTGTTTCTGCACTTGAGATTCGGTGGCATTATTTGTATGGCTCTCCATGTGGGATTTATACCAATCACAAGAGTTTGAAGTATATTTTCAGTCAGAAAGAGTTGAATATGAGGCAGCGACGTTGGTTGGAATTGATCAAGGATTATGATTTGGAAATTCTTTACCATTCGGGGAAGGCCAATGTAGTCGCGGACGCTTTGAGCCGCAAATCAGCATCGCTTCAGATGCGCGAGGTTCTTACATCTCAGACAAAGATCCGTTAGGATATAATCGAGCAAGGAATAGAAGTTTGGCTTCTCAGAGTGCAAGGATGGTTGTGTACTCTCGAAATTACTTCGTCCTTGGTTGAGGACATCAAAGGGAAACAATGAAGTGACCCGATGATCTCTCAACTGAAGGAAGATATGACTAAAGGAAAAGCCCCTGGTTTTATGGTCCATGAGGATAGTATTTTGAGATTTCAGGTCAGGCTTTGTGTTCCGACCGATCTGGAATTGAGGAAGAGAATTCTCCAAGAAGCCCATGCTACGCCTTACTCAATGCACCCCAGAACGAGTAAGATGTATAAGGACTTGAAGCGAAATTTTTGGTGGAATAATATGAAGAAAGACGTCACAGAGTTTGTATTACGATGCTTGACATGTCAACAAGTCAAGATTGAGCATCAACGACCGGCGGTGTTGTTGAAGCCACTTCCCATTCCCGAGTGGAAATGGAAAGACATCTCTATGGATTTTATCACTGGGGTGCCAAGAACTAGAGCCAGAATAACTATGATTTGGGTAATCGTCAATCGAATAACCAAGTCTGCACACTTCCTGGGTATTAAGGATACTTCGGGACCAGAGAGATTGGCTCAAACTTTTATAGCTGAGATTGTGAGATTGCATAGTGCCCCTAAAACTATTGTTTCCGGTCGAGATGGTCGCTTCGTATCGCATTTTTGGCAAGCCGTCCATCAGGCTTTGGGCACCGAGTTTAGATTGAGCACGTCTTTTCATCCTCAGTCAGACGGTCAGACTGAGTGGACAATTCAGACGTTGGAGGATATGTTGTGGGCTTGTGCCCTAGATTGGAGTAATGATTGGGAACTTCATTTGCCGTTGATCGAGTTTGCCTACATTAATAGTTGGCATGCATCGATCAAAATGGCATCTTTCGAAGCACTCTATGGTAGGCGATATAGATCGCCATTATGTTGGGGCAAGGCTTAGAAGCTAGTCGGAACGGAACCGGATATGTTGATGGAGACTAAGGAAAAGATTTCTATTATCCAAGACCGGTTGTTGACTACCCAAAGCCGTCAGAAATCTTATGCTGATACTCGTCGTCGACCCTTATAATTCGAAGTGGGAGACCATGTCCTACTCAAGGTGTCGCCGACCAAAGGAGTTTTCCCTCTTCGGGATAAAGGGTAAATTTAGTCTGCGGTATATCGGACCGTTTGCAATTTTGGACAGGGTTGGAGATTTAGCTTATCGTTTGGCGTTACCTCCAGCTTTGAGTCATGTCCATCGCATTTTTCATGTTTCTCAGTTGAGAAAGTACGTGTTGGATCCAAGTCATATTATCGATTATAGTGAGACTGATGTAGCTGAGGATGTTACCTTTCCGGAGAGACCGATGAAGATTCTTAAACGTCGTTAGAAGCAGCTTCGGCACAAAACTATTCAGTGGTTAAGGTGCAATGGTCAAGACATGGAGTCGAGGAAGCAACTTAGGATACGGAAGAGAAGATGCGATCGGGATACCCCAAACTTTTTATTACTTAAGTTTCGGGACAAAACTTCCTTTTAGAGGGGGAGAATGTAATACCCGTACTTTTAATTGAATTATTTGGCTTTGACGTTCCTTCACTTTTGTCGCTCTTGTAAGCACTTATCGAGATGTTGTTGATTCTAGAGTTTCGTGACCTTCGGAACATGTTCGTATCAATTGGACCTTGCGGCGATGTTATTAGATGGAGCAGATAGCGTACGCTAGGCGTGAGCTAACGCACGCTAATTCTGTTTGATAGCGCACGCTAATAGTTTGAGTTGGCAATGGCAACAACCGAGTTCTACTCTATGGACTGGCATTTAGCACACGATAGGCGGGAGTTAATGCACGCTATTCATGTCGAGTAGCACGCGCTAGCTTAGCCAGTAGCGCGCGCTAATGGGTTGAGTCTGGAAGAGGCAGTAGCTGAATTCTGCTCTCTGGACTAGCAGTTAGCGCACGCTATGCGTGATCTAACGCACGCTATCGACGTTGCACAGCGCATGCTATCGCCAGATGTAGCACATGCTAACAATGCAGGTCAGAAGCCACTGGACTACCGGGTGACCCCGTTAGCGCACGGTAACCTTGTGACTTAGCGCACGTTAATCAGATGCAGTATATAAGGGCGGTCAGCCCTGTTATTCGTCACTTTTCACATAACACCTACGACGATTCATATAACGCACAATTGACATAATGAACAACCATCACAGATTCGTTTAGTAACTACAATTCACACAATATAAATCGTATATACAAGAACACTTGCCTCGATGATCTATAGCGGAATTCCGATGAACACGGCTCCACCAAAAGTTCCGGACACCTATATACTCCGAAGAACGTAGGTTGACCGAAAGTCCCCAAAATTATATCCTCCATGAGAGACACAATAGCAATGTGATCACTACGAGCATAACAACTGAAAACAACGGAAAATGCATCTATGAATCGAAGGAAAACTTATTGAGACATTTAATCGAGCATTAAATGCTCAAGACTTCAATAGGTCAACGAATCACGATTCGGATTATACGAAACCAGAATATGGATATACAATCCATAGAAGGTGATCAATAACAATGTTTAACAACGATCAATTCATAAAAACCGGATTAGAATCAATAACAAAATCCCTAAAAAGGTCAACTCTAGGGAAAATAAGAAAATACCTCGATCCGACGAAGAACAACCGATTAGATCACGTTACAATTACCTAAGACCCTCCAAAACATGTTGGAATTGAGTAGAATCGACCAAGAATCCAAACCATATCTTCACCCGTCCGCCGACCACGATAAGAGAAGGAGAAAGGGAGAAATGAAGTGAAACTCGTCGCCCTATTAAATAGCTGGGCGTGTTACGGCCGTAACACATAGGATATTACGGACGTAAAGCAGCTCACGGGTATTCAGCCTAAAATGTGAGGGTGTGTTACGGCCGTTACCAATAAGCCATTACGGCCATAACACCCACAACCTTACGGCCATAACATATTGTAGGTTACGGCCGTAACCTGCATTCTGGCAGCAGATTCTATTCTGCTGCCCGACCAGCCCCGAAATGCGATGATTCAGAAAATTCAACGAAACACTCAAAAGGATTCTCAACAACGAACAACAGCGTTATTCGAACATGTGATTCCAACGATAGAAGGTAAGTAAAATGGGTATGAAACCGAGTACCCAAAACATTAGGAAATTATGAAACGATACACCCGTCACCCGCTCGACGACACCAGACCGCCTGTCACCCACCCACTGGAACACCACCGCCAGATCGCCCGCCGTCCGACCGCCCCCCGCCCGCCGCTCGACCGTCCGCCCGCCGCCCGACCGACGCACAGGTAACCTTTTTTTTGTTTTTTGTGCATTTTTAGTGTATTAATTTTATTTGTAATTAGGTTGTTTTTCATGTAGTTTTTATTATTTTTTAGTTTATTAGGTTTGGTTTTATTTGGTTATTAAATTTTTTTGTTTTATTAGTTCATTTGTTTGATGAATTTACTGTATTTGTTTGATGTATTGTTGGCGTATTGTATTATTAATTGGTGTACTGTGTTGAATTGTATGTATTGTTCGTGTATTTTGTTATTAATTGGTGTATTGTGTCGAATTGGTGTATTTTTGTTGCTGTTGAATTGGTGTATTGTATATTTTTATTTCACCTCATAATTTCATCAGTCCGCCGCACGTCAGTCTGCCGCCAGTCTGCCGTCCGACGCTGTCCGCCACCCAGGTAGATTTTATTTTTTACCTGATTTTAGTCGGATTTTTGTTGGTGTATTTTTTTCTCTAATTTATTAATTGGTGTATTTTGTTGAATTGTATGTATTGTTGGTATGTTGTGTTATTAATTGGTGTACTGTGTTGAATTGGGGTATTTTTGTTGTTGTTGAATTGGTGCATTGTATATGTGTTATGTATTTGTGTTGAATTGTATATTGTTGCTATATTTTTTCTCTAATTTATTAATTGGTGAATTGTGTTGACTTATATGTATTGTTAGTGTATTGTGTTATTTACTTGAAGTGTTGTTTTATAAATTGTTGGTGTATTGTGTAAAACCTCCTAAATTCGATGGCTTATCACATGTACAATGTACTAAATCATGATATAAGTTGATAATATTTATTTTATGACATGATATAACCTACATCTATTTTATTTTATTTCACTCTTTAACTTCGTAATTTATTTGATAAACCAAATAATAAAATTAAAATAGTATATTGATTCACCTATTGGGCTATTTGTCAACACCTAATTACATGATGACTCACTAATGGACTCAACCCAACTTAATAAAATCATATGACTTGAAGCTGCAATTTAAAGCCCAACCCAACTAATTAAATCATCTACAACTATAATTATACTCTTAAATTAACAAAAAAAATAATATAACACACACACACACACAAGGGGACGGCTACATGGGGAAGGGATGAGTGTGTCTCTAGACCCTTCACTCATTCATGCAAGACTTGACAGATGTATTCAAACTTCTTCCATTTCTCTTCCCAAACTCATCTCTCTTCCCAAACCACTTCTCTTCCCAAGTCTTCATTAAACCACTTTAAATACATATACTATCATCTAACCTATCTTTCACTTCTTCACACCAAAAAAAAAATCTAAATTTGAGAGATAGAGAGAGGGTAGGCCGAACCAAGGAGGAAGAAAGAGGGAAGAAGAACACTCAAGCAAGAAATAGGTAATCTCACTTCTTACTTCCATTTCCATAATTTCTAGTAATAATCCTTCTAATCTAACTTTAATATCAAAACATACAAACAAAATATACATCATGGATGCATGTTTCGGCCGAACCTAGTAGTGGTGAAGGGGAAGACCGTCTTCAACTTCCGAGACCTAGAATCGACTAAATCCGGCAAGATCGAGGTGGATGAAGCTCTTTTAAACCTTTAAAGTAAAAATCTCTTCTTCTACTTATGATGCATGCGCTAAATCTGAAATATTTCGAGATTTTATTGATATGATCTATGTTAAAATATTCATGTTAAAAATACATATTATGATATTGCGTATAGCTATGTGTAATTCATTTTTCTTAAATTTAATTCGCAAATATTGTGAAAAATGTGGAAGCATGTACTAATCTGAAATTCTTGTGTAAATCCATGTTTTTAAAGATGTATGTTATGGTTATAATAACATGCAATACGATTTATTGAATTTAAACGACAACCGATTGGGTAGTCGGATTTCGATTTTGTGATAAATTGAATGTTATATGTTTCCTCCTAAATATTGTTGAAAACCCTACCAAAATCTGGACCTTGTGTTATATGACTATGTTATAATATGTGGATAATTTATTTGCAGCCAAAACAGGACTTGAAACGAGTAAACGGAACTTTTGGGCATAAATCATAATTTCTTAAAGTTTGGGAACTAAACTAAAATTTAAGAAAATAAAATATTCTGGACCTTGGACAGCACATATTATATCATGTATGGTCTGTCCATAAAGTTTCAAGTGATTCAGAGTTCGATATCTAAACTTATTAGTCCAAATCGCAATTTTAAAACAATTTCGGGGTTGAAATGCAAGAATTCAAAACTTCTGGACCAAATCCAAAAATTCCTGGAATTTTCACAAATCTGGACATCCAGGTTTATCGCGAGTCATCTCGTAGAGTTTCGTTAAATTCCGAGCTAAATTCATAGCTCTATAAGCCTCGGAACGATTTTCTTAAGTTTTGAGGCGATACCGTAATTTCTAGAAATTTCAGTCCCGAAACTGGAAATTTCCGAATTTTTCCTTAAATATGGAGTCTAGGAAGTATTTTTGGCTTCCTCATAAATTTTCATAACCATCCGATTTCGTTTCATACTCCAAACGCTTAGGCTTGAACCTAAGGGTAAAAACGTCCTTTCAACATATTCCAGGTAAACCTCATTTTCATTTCATTGAACCTATCCATCTAATATATTTGACCTGAACCCATCAGACCGTTAATAAATTATTGAGGATATTTTCGAATTTATATACAAGTCCTATTCCGTATTACCGTGCCACAAATATAATTGACCATATTCCATACTTAATCAAAAGACGCTATTAACCTCACTGGCCGTATGTTTACGTGATACTTGTGAAATGCGTCAAATTGATAACTGTGACTGTCCGGGAACTAAGTGCTATACAAACAAAGTGCCACGGATAGGTCCGCCTCTAACTCTATCAGGACAAAGTGCCACGTCGACGGACGGGGGCCACCTCTTGAGCTCATACAAAACAGGGAGCCGACCTACAATCCGAGGGCCACCTCTTGAGTTGTAGGAGCCACCTCTAGAGTCCCAAATCAAGTCGGGATGGTTAGACTGAGTTTTGGATCTAGCAGCGCCACTGCGGTTCATGAACGAGGCTACCGTTGTTTCCTATTCCCATAACCGAGGAACGGAGTGTTCCGAGGGACCTGGGTCGTAGACTTGGGGTATAATCGCGATTATGGTGTGATCCGGGTATTTACCCATAGCTAAGGACATACCGAGCCAGATAAGAGATAAAGAAGCACACGCTAAGTGTGAGGGCGAAAGCTCAACTATTGGGGCGACGACCTATATTGCTAGGAGAAATAAGGAGAGTCTAGAATCCAAAGTCCACATCGGTAGGATTCGAAACTGGATTGACTGATCGACTGATTGACTGACCTCTTGACTTGACATCCGTCCACGGGGAAAGGATTATAATATTACAACTACATAATGATTATTTTTTTTATAAAACTCCGATGTAATTGTAACTGTTTCCACTTTCTCATAATTGATAAAATCATGCATCACTTAAAAAATTTCAAAGGATAGAGCCACACTCGCACACAATCACCCACTCACTGAGACCCTTTGTCTCACCCCACCGTTTTCCCTTTTAAAACCAGAGCATGAGCCACCAGTCGAAGACGAAGAAGTTTTCGAGGAAGAGACTGAATAGAAGACTGCCATCAAGACATAGAATTTATGTTGTTATCCCAACTTGTAATAGTTAACTATGCTTCGTACTTAACTCGTTTAGTAATTTTCCGCTGCAAACTTATGAACAGTGTAATTTTGAGTATCAGCTTTTATCACAACGAATCATTGAACATCGGGTTATGATTGTTGTTTTGAAATATTATCCAATCGTTATTTTGCTTCCACTATTTATTGTTGCATTTTGATTGATTTATCGACCGATGCGTTGCGCCCTCGTCCTTACCGATGTTGGGGGCGTGACAGAAGTGGTATCGGATCCCGCTTTGTGAGAAGGACAATTACAACAGGCTAATCAGGATAAGACTCTTCGGACATAGATGGGAATTCTACCTAGGACGAAGTGAACCATATGACTGAGACCTGAAGTAGATTTCTCGAGTCAATTCTCATAAAGATCTCTTTCGACTTGCCATTATTCACTTAGAATATGCATAGTCAAATTCAAATATCCTAAGTCATTGGCCAAGGTACTTATCCACGGCATTTCCCCGACTGAATCTATCCTTCTATTGAACTCTTGAAACGGATATAGATTATTTCACTTATCCATTTCTCAAAGTCATATCACTTTTCATTTGAAATTGATGAAGTTCCTTTAAACTCCACTAAACTTCATTGTCTTCTTAAAAATGGAGTATTATTATTCCTTTGTCGTTAGTATCGTACAAGCATATTTGTTGAATCATTAAGTTAACTGCCTTAATGATTATTCATGCTTAATAGAGCCTTATATTGGATATTAGATTTCACGAGATACTGACTTAGTTTCATTTTATTAACTAGATGGACCCCACGGATAAGAAGGTTGTGACCCAGGAAAATGAGAATACGCCTACTCCGCCGGCGACAATCACTGAAGATGAGCTTCGATAGGCCCTTAGTCAAATTAAGGGTGTTTCTAGACCCATTCTAAACGCAGCTGTTTTGGGCGATTCAGAGGAGAGGGAGACCCAGAACTTGAAGTCCGTGATTGCGCACATTTTTCAAGATGTGACGGCGTATCATAATCTGAGGGACGAGTTGTTTCGGTTGTTGGAGAAGAAGAAACAAGAATGTGAAGAACTGGAGGAGAGAGCGCATCACCTGGAAACCCAATCGTTAGTAAACATCCGAACAATCGCCAATCTCCATAGCCAGAAGTTTCTGCAAGCCCACAAGATGCAAATGCTGGAGAACCAAATCTTGTTTGAACGACACGAACATGAAAAATTCTAAGCCATGGTGAAGTCCAATTTAGGAGCCGTGATCGACCTTATTCCTAACTCCACCACTGAAGTCGGACCCACGTCACGAGCATCCCTAATCACTAATCCTCGATTCCGTGAATTTGAGGAGGAGGACCCAGAAGAGGAAGATCCAGAAGAGGATCCAGAAGAAGATGCGAGCATGAATTCAGAAGACAACTAGAAAGTTCTAGGATCGAGAACGTTTATGTAACCTTATGATATTTTGATGTTTTGATGTTAGGATGTTTTGGCCTGAGTGCCGTAAGAACTCGAAATGAATGAATTAGTGATTAAGCCAGTCGTAATTGGAATCAATTATATTTCCTATTCTTATTCGATAGGTCCATTAATCATGAATAATTAGTAGTTAATTATGCGTTTAGTTCTACATGACAACATAGAATACCAATAATTCCACATAAGACCGTAAGTCCTCACACATTCCCTAACTTATAATAGATGGCTGACTGAAGATGTGGACGCCCTCGCATGAATCGTGACGAGTAGCATCAACGCGATGATCGCTCACGCTCTCCTCCACGAGGAGGAAATGGGAACGATGCCATGGCCCAAGCCCTCACTCAACTGACGAACTTCCTACAACATTAGACTGCTAACAATGGGAACAACAACGAAACTCATGATCGCACCTTGTAAAGATTCTTACGCTTCAACCCACCTACCTTTGACGGGGAACCCGACGATATCAAAGTTGAACTCTGGCTGGAGAGAATTGAGGGAATTTTCAACGCCCTTCAGTATACTAATGAACAGCGGATCTCACTAGCTACATTCCGACTCGAGGCCGCAGCTCATGACTGGTGGAGGAGTGTAAACGAGCGCTGGATGAGAGAAAACTGTGTCAGGACATGGGCTAACTTCCTGACCGACTTTCGAACTCAATACATGTCAGCAGCACCCAGAGAAGCTAGATGAGACGAGTTCTACCACTTGAAGCAAGGAGCGATGACAGTCGCTCAATATGAAGCCCAGTTTAACAGGTTATCTAAATACGCACCCGAATTGGTAACAACTGAGGAAGACAAGCTGTACAAATTCACTAGAGGACTGAGGCAGTCGCTTCAACAGAGCCTCTTAACTGTTCAACTAACGACACTTGCTGAAGTTGTGGTTGCAGCCACTCGAATCGAAAGCGGAATGGCAAGACTAGCTCAACAGCAAAGTCATTTCTCCAACAATACCAAGAGGCCTACTACCCGACCAACATCAAGGCTACCACAGAAGTTTAAAAGGACGAGAGCTCAGGGGAGTCCAAGCGGAGCAAAAGCACCCGTTCTCACCAAACCAATAGCGCCATGCACCCAGTGTGGTAGGAAAGGACATAAGTCAGATTTGTGTTGGAGGAAGCTCAGAAAGTGCCTACGTTGCGGCAGTTCAGATCCTCAAACTCGAGAATGCCCAGATATGGACCCCCCGACGGTCAAACCAGATACTGCAACTAAGACAGGAAACAACCGATGGAAATCCCCAACACGAGTATTTGCTCTAACTATCCAGGAGGCACCGGAAAACAACGATGTGGTGGAAGGTACACTCCTGATATCTAATCAACTTGCAAGAACACTTATAGATCCAGGATCGTCCCAGTCGTTTGTTGCACCGCATTTTTCTAAGAAACTTGTTAGACCATTAGAATCCTTATCATTATGCCTAGAAGTATCTACCCCGATGGGAGTTAGTCAGCTAGCGGATAAAGTCCATTTTGCGTGTGATGTGATCATCAGTGGTAACTGTTACTCTGCCGATTTAGTAGTGCTTCCAATATTGGAGTATGACATCATAGGAATGGATTGGCTGTCCAAACACTACGCACAATTGGATTGTCATTCTAAGATAGTTAGGTTTTGCGAACCTAACAAGCCAATTGTGGAATTACTTGGAGACGCTAGAGTCAACCTAGCACCTATAATATCAACTATGAAGGCTAGGAAGGCTGTTGCCAAAGGGGCAACTGGATTTTTAGCCTTCATCATTAACAAGCCCAAGAGTATGTCTGGCATAGAAACCATACGTGTAGTATACGAATACCCTGACGTATTTCCTGAAGAATTAACCTCCCTACCACCTGACAGAGAGTTTGAATTCAATATCAAAATCATGCCTAGGAAGGCACCCATTGCAAAGGCACCATACCGAATGGCACCTCTGGAGCTGCAAGAGTTGAAGGTTAAACTGCATAAGTTACTCGATGTGGGTTTCATACGACCCACTGTATCACCATGGGGAGCTCCAGTATTGTTTGTCAAAAAGAAGGACGGAACATTGAGGCTTTGCATAGATTACCATGAACTCAACATCGTTACAGTTAAAAATAAGTATACTCTCCCAAGGATAGATGAGTTGTTTGAACAACTCCAAGGATATACAAAGATGTTCCTAAAACTGCATTCCAAACTAGATACGGCCACTACGAGTTTGTAGTGATGCCTTTTGGACTCACGAATGCTCCTGCGGCATTTATGGATTTAATGCACAGAGTATTTCAACCCTACCTCGACCAATTCGTAGTAATTTTTATCGATGACATACTCGTGTACTCTAAGTCGGAAAAAGATCACGAGAGACATATTAGACTAGTGTTGGATACACTAAGGCAGCACAAGTTGTATGCCAAGTACAACAAGTGTGAATTTTGGTTGAGGAAAGTGCGTTTATGGGCCACATTATTTCTGGAGAAGGGATTGCAGTGGATCCATCTAAAATAGAAACTATTATGGATAGGAAGAGGCCAGGAAATGTAACTGAGATCAAAAGTTTTCTTGGACTTGCGGGATGCTACCGCAAATTCATCATGGACTTCTCGAATTTAGCGGGACCCCTCACACGGCTAACTCAGAAGCAAGTAAAATTTGAATGGACGGATAAATGGGAGTCAAGTTTCCAGGAACTCAAAAAGAGACTTACCACCGCACCAATACTGTGTTGGGATTCCGAAAGTAAAATGAAATACGCAGCGGAAATAAATACGAACCCTAAACAGGATCGATCAAGTAACGTATATACGAAAAAAAATTAAATACGAAGATAAAGGATCATACCCTTGAAGCCTTTGAAATAAATCTTCGTAAATATGGATGACGATCACGAACCCCATCCCGAACACGAAATCCTTTCGTTCCAAGCACCAAAAATTCGAAGCCTCTACTTCACATGCGTCGGAAGTTGCCCGGAAAAATCTACAAAATTCCGTTCTATGAAGAACACGGCTAGGGAAAATTGTAGGAATTTTTCTCTCTTTATTTTCTTATCTTGTTTTCACCTCTAAGATGACAACACTCAAAGAAAACAAATATTTCTCTTCCTCAAGATATTCCTCACGGCCGAAGCAATATGAAGACACTTTCTCTTGGCAGTAGCTCCTACAACTCTTAGTTACACATGTGAAGTGATGTCTATATATTCTTTTATTCACACACCAAAATGATTAAGATGATAATATAAAAATAAAGAGATCACACATCTTAATAATAAGGCATCATGTGAAAAAGAATCATATTCCATCAACAAAATAATCACCATGTGATGATGAGAGGGAGGTGGCGGCCCATTAGGAAACTTCCTAGAAACGAGCCGAGTCACTCGGCTCATGCACCGAACGTTCGTCAAACGACTCCGTTAAATACACTCCGTTAATTTACCAATGCATTTATATAAATTAATTAATCCAATTAATTAATTATATCAAATACAAATATATTTCTCTAAGAAATATAATTTATGAATTAAATTTATTACCCGGTAACTTAAATTCAATTCATAAGACCGCTATTTGATTTATCCAATAAATCATAATTAGATATCCAATATCTAATATTAATAGAGAGATAATAAATTCACATTTATCCGTCAACGCTCCTAATGCGCGACTCCGTATGTCCGTCTCAGCCGGCATTGGGAGGATCCAATCAGTGCGGGCAGCACTTAGCCAGCCTAGCGGCCCGCACTATAAACCCCGACTGAGAACGAATGAAGGGATCATTCGAGAACCATTATGTCGTGAATACTATATACGTACAGACCCTTCATCAGATATTCCGGTCAAGTCTTCGGGTCACGGTAAAGTCAAACCCTACTGTTGACTAAACTCTATACATGTGTTAATACAAATCAAGACCGACTGATTAATAGTGTATCTAATACGACTATATCAGAATGCTTCTGCCAAAGACTTATGATCTTATTTGCCATTAACCGTATAGGACATTCGCCTGCTCACTAACAGGAGATAGAATCCTTTCTTGGCGTACAGTAAAGACTGCTACCTACCCGTATAGTCCGCACTTCGAGGTCGACTCAGCAATTAAGCAAATGAGTCTAACTGCTCTAATGACAAACTAAACGTCACAGGCACATCTTCTACTGAACCCTCAAGTCAAAGGTCCACGTATACTATCACAACCTTTCGATTCGTCATCGACTCTACGAGAGTGAATACCGTGTGACTGAATCGAGTATGAGTCATGTTCAACTATACTGGTCCCACTAATATACTTATAATTATGCTACCAAGACATGCACATGTCCTAGCATCAGTTATACAAGTCTTGTTAAAACTTAATGCCCATTTAAGTTTATTGACTTGCGAACGATTTACGTAAATAAACTTTAAACACTTCCAGTGCATTTTCACTTATCCCATAATGAGAATGGAATGTTCGATTTATTTACACGGACTTCACTTCAATATTTACCAAATCAAGAATGTATTTGAAATACAATAAACAGTGAATGAATCGTATTGCCTTTTATTTTATTAATTATTCATAATTACAAGTACAATGCCCCTACTCTCTCATCTCCTGAGTGGCATTCGAGGGCATATTCCTAACAATCTCCCACTTGCACTCAATGCCACACATCATGGTATCCAATACCCATGTTCTTCAGATATCTTTCTAAGACAGCTGAGATAATGGCTTAGTTAGCTGGTCAGAGACATTGTCTTCTGAGTCTACTCTTTGCAATGAAACATATCCTTTTTCCACCATCTCTCAAACGATGTGGTATTTTCTCTCTATATGCTTGGTGTTGTGGTAAGCCCTAGGCTCCTTGGCTTGGGCGACCGCTCCATCATTATCACAGAATAGTGATATAGGCAGCTCCGCATTAGGCACCACTTGAAGTACTTGCATAAAATTCTGCATCCAAAATGCTTCTTTGCTAGCCTCTGAGGCAGCTTGATACTCTGCTTGGCAGGTGGAATCTGCAGAGCGCTTTCTTGGAGCTTCTCCAAGATACCGCTCCTCCATTGAGAGTAAACAAATACCCGGATGTCGACTTAGAGTCGTCATTGTCTCCTTGAAAATCGAATCGGTGAATCCAATCACCCTCGCCTCCACCACCGTAAGTAAGAACCAAATCTCTAGTTCTTCTTAAGTACTTAAGAATGTTCTTTACGACAGTCCAGTGTTCCCTACCTGGGTTTTCCTGAAATCGGCTTACCATACTCACAGCATAGGCTAAGTCCGGTCTCGTTCATAACATAGCATACATGAGGCCACCCACTGTCGAGGCATAGGGTACCTTACTCATCTCTCTTATCTTCCTCACTTTGAGGACACATTTTCGTGGTGAGATGAATTCCATGTCGCATGGGAAGGAACCCTCTTTTAGATTCATCCATCTTGAATCTTCTCAGGATTTTATCTATATAGAGGGCTTGGGAAAGTCCTATCATTCTTCGTGGTCTATCTTTGTAAAGACGGATCCCTATAATATAGGAAGCTTCTCCCAAGTCTTTCATGGAGAATGTTTTAGAAAGCCAAGCTTTCACAGTACTGAGCATTGCTACGTTATTTCCTATAAGTAGAACATCATCTACATATAGTACTAATAACGCAATGTTGCTCCCACTGACCTTTTTGTAAACACACGGTTCCTCCTCATTTCGCATTTAAGTGAAAGTCCTTGACTGCTTCGTCAAATCGAAGGTTCCAACTCCGAGAAGCTTGCTTCAGCCCATAAATGGCTCGTTGCATCTTACACACCTTATCAGTCCTTCGAAGTGGAGGTTGTGTTACAATAGGTTCGGTTCCTTATCCCTGATCAGATGTCTCCTTAGGACCTTCATTATGCTCTTCCAAAGAGATATTTCTACCCGAACCACATTCCTGAATGAATTCATCCCCAAGGAAGTGCGCTTGTAATGCCACAACGACATGTAGAATAGATAACCCATCGAGTCGTCTGGGTATCCAATGAAACGTCCTTTGTCCACCTTAGCCTTCTTGACATAGGCTGGATATCCCCAAATCCTTATGTGATTAAGGCTTGGTTTCTTACCATTCCACATCTCATGCGGAGTGATAGGAACGGATTTGGAAGTACATCTATTAAGGATATAGGCAGCAGTTAGTAAGGCATACCCCCACAGGTAAAAAGGTAAATCAGTGTAATTTAACATAGAGCGAACCATGACCAACAAAGTTCGATTTCTCTTTTCTGAAACACCATTTAACTGTGGGGTTCCTGGCGGCGTCAATTGTGAAACTATTCCATGTTCCTTAAGGAACTCATCAAACTCTGTGCTCATATATTCGCCACCTCGGTCTGACCGAAGTGCTTTGATACGACATACAATCTGTTTTTCAACTAGGGCCTTAAATTCTTTGAATTTAGTAAAGGCTTCGGATTTATGTTTCATTAATTACACAATCCCATACCTAGTATGATCATCTGTGAACGTTATGAAATATTGATGCCCGTCTTGGGATACTTCTAAAGCACCACAAACATCGATATGTACCAATCCAAGTTTATCGGCAGCCCTTTCCAAAAGTGCCTGTGAACGGGGACTTAGTCATTTTGCCTCTAAGGCAAGATTCACAAGTTGGATAGGGTTCTACACCTAATGGACTTAAAAGTCCATCTTTCTCCATTTTTTGAACCTTGGTCTGACCAACATGACCAAGTCTAAGGTGCCATTTAAAAGCTTGATTAGTATCTTGCCTATTATGTTTCCTAGTTATAGTGTTCACTGCTGTTTTATTTTGCATGTTCAGATGATATAAACCATTCAACAATGTAGCTGTGTCAACCAATTTATTTCGAAAATAAATTTTACAACTACCATTTCGAATGAAGAAACAAAATCCTTTCCGGTCCAAGACTGGAATGGATACAATGTTTTTATGCCCCTTGGGCAAAACAAGTACTTCATCTAATGTCAAAATAAAACCGGATTCTAAACCCAGTAGGATTGATCCAATATCGGTTGCCTCGACACTTTTTCCGCTTCCGACAGTGATCATTATTTCCCCAGCATCAAGTTTTCTACTTTGTTCCAGATCCTGATTCACAGTACAAATGTGAGAAGTGGCACCTGAATCCAGAATCCATGAAGCAGAATATACAGTAGCAGAGCAATTTGTTTCAAAAACAAAAAGTTCCGTACCTGATGCGCCATTAATCTTAGGACAATTTCTTCGCCAGTGGCCCAGCTCACCGCATTCAAGGCATTTGACCGTAGGTTTTGGACCGCCTACCTTTTGAACCTTTTGGGCCTTGCCCTTTCCTTTCTGTACCCCTTTCTTGGGTTTGTACTGCTCGTAGGTCTTTTTCTTCTTGTTCTTGGACCTCCGAGGCCCAGAAGAAATCACAAGAGCAACCTATCTCAGTTTAGTCTTCATATTAGACTGCGCTGTCACCAGTTTATTCATTAGCCCAGCTAATGTGCATGTAATTTCATTACAGTTGAAATTTATTACAAACTGCTTGAAAGAGTCAGGGAGAGATTGAAGGATGAGATCAATTTCAAGGGATAAATCCATACTAGAGTTGAGCACCTTGAGCCTCTCAATCATAGAGATCATCTTGAGGACGTGGTCTCCCACTTTCTCTCCTTCTTTCATCCTAGCACTAAACAACTGCTTTGATATCTCATATCTAGCAGTCCTACTGTGCTCTCCATAAATTTCAGTCAAGTGTGCGAGAATCTGCCTAGCAGAAGTTATTTTCTCGTGCGCTCTCTGCAGCTCATTTGTCATTGAGCTCATCATAAATCCACGGACTAGCACGTCATCCTTGGCCCATTTTTCATGGACGTCAATATCTTCCTGATTACCCCTGGTTCGGATTGGAGTCAGTGGAATGTCTGCCTCCAAGACGTATCCCAGAGACTCCATACTGAGTACAATCATCAGATTCCGCAACCAGTCAACAAAATTGGGTCCAGTTAGGAGATTCTTTTCAAGTAGTATTGCAAGTGGGTTTTTAGCCATTTTTAGAGAGATTCAGTTTCGTTTTCTGCAAAGATTTAGACAAGATTCAATTAGTGACTTGTTTAATTATGACCGAGTATAGAATTTAAAGGCTTTCTTTATTTATAACTCAGCTCCCACTATTTTATCGGCATTTACATACTCCCATGTTAAATCCGAAAGTCTTGGGTGACTTCATAGTGGTGATCGGTTTGTTTACAAAATTTAATAGAGGGCAACCCATACGGTTTCTATTCTATTATTCTTTATAAAGTGGTGTCTAATACCAACCCATCTAATGGATGACTCGATCTTCTTTTACCCCTAGTTCACTTGCCGTCAACCCATTCGGTTTCTATGGCTCGCTGAACTATCTAAGTTTAAACCGTCAACTCTTATTAGTGTGACAATTGAATCTTACCCGGCAACCCATACGGTTTATAGGGGTTTGATTTGTAATACCCGGTTGTAATTCAGTCAGTATCATTCAGTATTTATCATTCAGTAATTGTCACTCAGTACTTTTCACTCATTAATGATCATTTGTCACTCATACTAAATCATCATATTCACCGTCCAGAGTATTTGTATCGTGTATCAGTTGTTATTCGGCAGCCGTGTCTTTGCCGGGCAAAGGCTCGCTTGTCGCTTGTCGCCGCGGCCGCCTCAAGCCCCGATCCGGTTCTGCTCTATTTCTTCGTGATCCCGTCTTTTCCGAATTCGGTTACAATTTTATATGAAATAAAATACATCGAAATTACATCAAGAATACATGAAAAATAAAACCACCTAGCACTACCCGCGGATTTTCTCACGGGAAAAACCATTACATGCCTCAAAAAATGGGCCAAACCAACAATTGCATAATTAATAAAAATAAATAAATAAATACACCATTCATATAAACTATGATAATTGGATCATATCACCTGCAAGAACACATCTAGCAAAATATTCCAACATCAAAATATATGAATTTTTAAATTGCTATCAATTAATCACCAAAATTAATTAAAATAGCAAAAGCCTAAAAATCCGGCTCCGATACCAATTGTTGGAAAGTAAAATGCAGCGGAAGCAAAGTTTGTGAAAGATGATAATCGCATTTTACGCATCTACGAGCATAAGATCTATTTAGGCATGCTTATTAATTAATTACTAAGACCAATAAGCAATTTAAATATTATTTATTATTTATTAATGAAATATGTTGAAAAATATCCTAATCTAGATCCAATATCATAGGATATTAACTTTTGAAGAGTATTGGTTACTTCCGTCTTGATCGCCTTGTATTTCTACCTTTAGATCTTCTAGAGTATAATCCGCCTTGAACCGGACGTTGTGTGGGCAACGAGCTACCAGATCTTTCTTGGACAACCTTTGGATCGGCCGATTTGTATCCCTCACAACTCTCGATTTTCTCTTCTTCAAGTTATTCCGATATGTAGCAAGAATAAAAGTGTTCTCTCAATTGTGGAATCAAAGACACAAGTCAAGATCCACAATTAAATACTTAGAAGAAAAAATCGAAATTCCTTGTGTATGAAAGTGATGAAAATCGGCCAACACACAAGATGTCCTATTTATAGGCTCTTGGACTACTACTAGGGATCTAAAGGAGGATTATGGAAGGACTCCCTAATAAATTCATCTTACCTTATTAGGACACTTCCTAATATAATGAATCTATTAATATCTGTTTAAGGAGAAATTAAAAGACAGCAAATCAATTGTATTGATAACAATGAATAGAGGGGCCTTTATATAGGCATTACAATGAGAGTCCTTCCATAGATAGGATTCCTAGTTAAGGTAAGATATCTAACAGGATCCTACTACCTCTGGAAGAGTCTAGAACCTTCCATAACTCTATCCCCCTACAACCAGTATTAGGTAAGACACCAATAAGGGAAGGATTTCCCGGAACACCCCCTTGTGTCGAGCACTAATAATAACATGGTGTATAAGGTGTTTCCTCGGTAAAAAACCTTTCCAAGTCAAATAAAATCCCGTGGGAAAAACAAAGACTTGGTGAGGAAAAAGAGCACAAAACGCACCAACTACAAATGTCAGAATCATGTGAAGTATACTCCCCCTGAGGTATACATGACAGCTCATCCCATCGATCTATCATTAGTTGAGCTCGGATAATTGACACATGTCGATGCTTCCCACATGTTTCTCAAATGTAGATTTCGGCAGAGACTTAGTGAACAAGTCTGCAATATTCTCATCGGAACTCACTTGTTTCACTTCGATATTCAACAATTTCTACTGCTGCTGATTATAAAAGAACTTCGGCGCAATATGCTTGGTATTGTCACCCTTTATGTGGAAAGCTGTTAAACAACGAGATCGTGTTGTTACTTGGGGATGAATTTAAAGAGCTACTGGAGGCTAAGTTTTGTCCTTGGCCAGTGCAAGAAGGCAGAATCCGAGCCTTTTTCGAGTCTAAGCTGCAGAAAATTCCAGTCTCGCAGGCGATAGTGTAATACAACCAACAGCTGATCCATGTGAATAATCAAGTGCGGGATGAGCGTGACAAGATCCGCCACTTCGACATGCGGATGAATATGGATTTATGGCGTTATATGGCTGGGTTTTCTTGCACTACTCTGTAGGAATACCAAGACAGGGCTTTGGCATATGACATGTTAAGTTCCAACAATGATACCACAGAAGGGCCAAAGAAGCAAAAGACCGCTGGTAATTTTTCTGGCTCTAAAGGTGGCAAATTACAGAGACCTCAAGCAGCTAACCGTTCTGTCGGGCAGTAATCACATTCATTTAAAGGGAAGAAGAGTTTCCGTTCTGCTCCGAGCACTTCAACTCGCCCGGTAACCTATTTTAATTGTAGTCGTCCAGGCCACATCAATCTGGAGTGGAATTTGCCACCTCTAAAGTGTCACACTTATGTTCAGATAGGACACAAGGTGGTTTATTGCCCCAAACGAGATCAGACTTTGGACACTTGGGCTTCTGCCCCAGCACCTATAGAATAGAGTATGAATCAATGGCAATCAGTTATTCAGTCACAGCAGAGTTACGGCAGAGGCCTGGACAGAGTCAGAACACTAGAGGGGGAGATTCTAACGTCAGTTCGGCACACCCACGAGTCTGTGAGATGCATCGAGCCAGATGAACCCGATGCGGCGGTGGCCTTAGGTACCATTCATATCCTATCTCATCCAGTTCGTGTACTTTTTGATTCAGGTGCTACACATTATTTCATCTCATTAGATTGTGTATGCTGTTTGAATATAAATTGTATGACTGCTTGCGATCCTTTCGTTGTGAAACTGCCTAGCGGGGATAGAATCGTGGGGAAACGAGAGATTAGGGATTTTCCAGTGAGCATATCTGGTATTGGTAGTTATCGAATTTGATTGTGCTGGTATCGAGGGCGAGGATGTGATCCTCGGTGAAGACTGGCTTGACAGTCACCAAGAAATTATGAATTATCGTACTAAGGTTATCACTATAATGACTAAAGATGGTCCGAGTACTCATTCATGGGGTGTAAATCGGGCCAACCTAAGTTGCTTATTAGTGCCATGAAGACCGTAAAACTCTTGAATAGAGGTTGCATGGGCTATTGGTGTTATGCTTTGAAGTTGGAAGGGGACAGAGTCGATTTCTCTTCGATTCCAGTTGTTAATGAGTATCCAGACGTTTTTTCAAATGATCTTCCGGGATTACCGCCGGAGAGATAGAATTTTCTGTTGATTTAGAGCCTGACGCTGGTCTGATTTCCAAGGTGCCTTATCGGATGGCACCTTTCGAGATGCAAGAATTGAAGAATCAATTGAAATAACTATTGGAGAAAGGGTACATCAGACCGAGCGCTTCGCCTTGGGGCACGCCTGTTCTTTTTGTGAGGAAGAAGAATGGTTCACTACGTTTATGCATTGATTACCGTGAGCTAAAAAAAGAGACCATCAAGAACAAGTATCCATGCCTCGTATAGATGATTTATTTGATCAGTTGCAGGGAGCCGCAGTATTCTCAAAAATTTACTTGAGATTAGGATACTACCAGCTCTGGGTGAAAGAGTCCAACGTTCCGAAGACTGCCTTTCGAACGAGATAAGGACATTATGAATTTGTGGTCATGCCTTTTGGATTAACTAATGCATTGGCAATATTCATGCAACTAATGAAAAAAATATTCATCGAATACCTTGTCAGATGTGTGTGCGTCTTTATTGACGACATCTTGATTTATTCTCGGGATAAGGAAGAACATGCCCGACACTTGCGTTTGATACTGGATGTTTTGAGAGTCGAACACCTCTATGCGAAATTCTCGAAATGTGAGTTCTGGATGAAGGAAGTTATGTTTCTTGTCCATGTGGTTTCGGCCGAATGGGTTCGTGAAGGAAGTTCGTAGCTTTTTGGGTCTTGCTGGGTATTACAATCGGTTTGTAGAGGGGTTATCGAAACTCGCTCGGCCACTTACGCAATTACTTCAAAAGACAGAAAAGTTTGTTTAGACTACTGAGAGACAGCAGAGATTCGATGAGCTGAAGAGTCGTTTGACCTTAGCGCTGATTTTAGCTTTACCACAAGTTAGTGGAGGATTTGCAATTTATAGCGATGCTTCAGGACAAGGGCTAGGATGTGTGCTTATGCAGCGTGATAAAATTATAGCCTTTGCATCATGGCAGTTGAAGCCATATGATATGAACTATCCTACTCACGATTTTTGGAATTGGCCGCAATTGTTTCTGCACTTGAGATTCGGTGGCATTATTTGTATGGCTCTCCATGTGGGATTTATACCAATCACAAGAGTTTGAAGTATATTTTCAGTCAGAAAGAGTTGAATATGAGGCAGCGACGTTGGTTGGAATTGATCAAGGATTATGATTTGGAAATTCTTTACCATTCGGGGAAGGCCAATGTAGTCGCGGACGCTTTGAGCCGCAAATCAGCATCGCTTCAGATGCTCGAGGTTCTTACATCTCAGACAAAGATCCGTTAGGATATAATCGAGCAAGGAATAGAAGTTTGGCTTCTCAGAGTGCAAGGATGGTTGTGTACTCTCGAAATTACTTCGTCCTTGGTTGAGGACATCAAAGGGAAACAATGAAGTGACCCGATGATCTCTCAACTGAAGGAAGATATGACTAAAGGAAAAGCCCCTGGTTTTATGGTCCATGAGGATAGTATTTTGAGATTTCAGGTCAGGCTTTGTGTTCCGACCGATCTGGAATTGAGGATGAGAATTCTCCAAGAAGCCCATGCTACGCCTTACTCAATGCACCCCAGAACGAGTAAGATGTATAAGGACTTGAAGCGAAATTTTTGGTGGAATAATATGAAGAAAGACGTCACAGAGTTTGTATTACGATGCTTGACATGTCAACAAGTCAAGATTGAGCATCAACGACCGGCGGGGTTGTTGAAGCCACTTCCCATTCCCGAGTGGAAATGGAAAGACATCTCTATGGATTTTATCACTGGGGTGCCAAGAACTAGAGCCAGAATAACTATGATTTGGGTAATCGTCAATCGAATAACCAAGTCTGCACACTTCCTGGGTATTAAGGATACTTTGGGACCAGAGAGATTGGCTCAAACTTTTATAGCTGAGATTGTGAGATTGCATAGTGCCCCTAAAACTATTGTTTCCGGTCGAGATGGTCGCTTCGTATCGCATTTTTGGCAAGCCGTCCATCAGGCTTTGGGCACCGAGTTTAGATTGAGCACGTCTTTTCATCCTCAGTCAGACGGTCAGACTGAGTGGACAATTCAGACGTTGGAGGATATGTTGTGGGCTTGTGCCCTAGATTGGAGTAATGATTGGGAACTTCATTTGCCGTTGATCGAGTTTGCCTACATTAATAGTTGGCATGCATCGATCAAAATGGCATCTTTCGAAGCACTCTATGGTAGGCGATATAGATCGCCATTATGTTGGGGCAAGGCTTCGAAGCTAGTCGGAACGGAACCGGATATGTTGATGGAGACTAAGGAAAAGATTTCTATTATCCAAGACCGGTTGTTGACTACCCAAAGCCGTCAGAAATCTTATGCTGATACTCGTCGTCGACCCTTATAATTCGAAGTGGGAGACCATGTCCTACTCAAGGTGTCGCCGACCAAAGGAGTTTTCCCTCTTCGGGATAAAGGGTAAATTTAGTCTGCGGTATATCGGACCGTTTGCAATTTTGGACAGGGTTGGAGATTTAGCTTATCGTTTGGCGTTACCTCCAGCTTTGAGTCATGTCCATCGCATTTTTCATGTTTCTCAGTTGAGAAAGTACGTGTTGGATCCAAGTCATATTATCGATTATAGTGAGACTGATGTAGCTGAGGATGTTACCTTTCCGGAGAGACCGATGAAGATTCTTAAACGTCGTTAGAAGCAGCTTCGGCACAAAACTATTCATTGGTTAAGGTGCAATGGTCAAGACATGGAGTCGAGGAAGCAACTTAGGATACGGAAGAGAAGATGCGATCGGGATACCCCAAACTTTTTATTACTTAAGTTTCGGGACAAAACTTCCTTTTAGAGGGGGAGAATGTAATACCCGTACTTTTAATTGAATTATTTGGCTTTGACGTTCCTTCACTTTTGTCGCTCTTGTAAGCACTTATCGAGATGTTGTTGATTCTAGAGTTTCGTGACCTTCGGAACATGTTCGTATCAATTGGACCTTGCGGCGATGTTATTAGATGGAGCAGATAGCGTACGCTAGGCGTGAGCTAACGCACGCTAATTCTGTTTGATAGCGCACGCTAATAGTTTGAGTTGGCAATGGCAACAACCGAGTTCTACTCTATGGACTGGCATTTAGCACACGATAGGCGGGAGTTAATGCACGCTATTCATGTCGAGTAGCACGCGCTAGCTTAGCCAGTAGCGCGCGCTAATGGGTTGAGTCTGGAAGAGGCAGTAGCTGAATTCTGCTCTCTGGACTAGCAGTTAGCGCATGCTATGCGTGATCTAACGCACGCTATCGACGTTGCACAGCGCATGCTATCGCCAGATGTAGCACATGCTAACAATGCAGGTCAGAAGCCACTGGACTACCGGGTGACCACGTTAGCGCACGGTAACCTTGTGACTTAGCGCACGTTAATCAGATGCAGTATATAAGGGCGGTCAGCCCTGTTATTCGTCACTTTTCACATAACACCTACGACGATTCATATAACGCACAATTGACATAATGAACAACCATCACAGATTCGTTTAGTAACTACAATTCACACAATATAAATCGTATATACATGAACACTTGCCTCGATGATCTATAGCGGAATTCCGATGAACACGGCTCCACCAAAAGTTCCGGACACCTATATACTCCGAAGAACGTAGGTTGACCGAAAGTCCCCAAAATTATATCCTCCATGAGAGACACAATAGCAATGTGATCACTACGAGCATAACAACTGAAAACAACGGAAAATGCATCTATGAATCGAAGGAAAACTTATTGAGACATTTAATCGAGCATTAAATGCTCAAGACTTCAATAGGTCAACGAATCACGATTCGGATTATACGAAACCAGAATATGGATATACAATCCATAGAAGGTGATCAATAACAATGTTTAACAACGATCAATTCATAAAAACCGGATTAGAATCAATAACAAAATCCCTAAAAAGGTCAACTCTAGGGAAAATAAGAAAATACCTCGATCCGACGAAGAACAACCGATTAGATCACGTTACAATTACCTAAGACCCTCCAAAACATGTTGGAATTGAGTAGAATCGACCAAGAATCCAAACCATATCTTCACCCGTCCGCCGACCACGATAAGAGAAGGAGAAAGGGAGAAATGAAGTGAAACTCGTCGCCCTATTAAATAGCTGGGCGTGTTACGGCCGTAACACATAGGATATTACGGACGTAAAGCAGCTCACGGGTATTCAGCCTAAAATGTGAGGGTGTGTTACGGCCGTTACCAATAAGCCATTACGGCCATAACACCCACAACCTTACGGCCATAACATATTGTAGGTTACGGCCGTAACCTGCATTCTGGCAGCAGATTCTATTCTGCTGCCCGACCACCCCGAAATGCGATGATTCAGAAAATTCAACGAAACACTCAAAAGGATTCTCAACAACGAACAACAGCGTTATTCGAACATGTGATTCCAACGATAGAAGGTAAGTAAAATGGGTATGAAACCGAGTACCCAAAACATTAGGAAATTATGAAACGACACACCCGTCACCCGCTCGACGACACCAGACCGCCTGTCACCCACCCACTGGAACACCACCGCCAGATCGCCCGCCGTCCGACCGCCCCCCGCCCGCCGCTCGACCGTCCGCCCGCCGCCCGCCCGACGCATTGTAACCTTTTTTGTTTTTGTGCATTTTTAGTGTATTACTTTTATTTGTAATTAGGTTGTTTTTCATGTAGTTTTTATTATTTTTTAGTTTATTAGGTTTGGTTTTATTTGGTTATTAAATTTTTTTGTTTTATTAGTTCATTTGTTTGATGAATTTACTATATTTGTTTGATGTATTGTTGGCGTATTGTATTATTAATTGGTGTCTTGTCTTTGAATTGTATGTATTGTTCGTGTATTTTGTTATTAATTGGTGTATTGTGTCGAATTGGTGTATTTTTGTTGCTGTTGAATTGGTGTATTGTATATTTTTATTTCACCTCATAATTTCATCAGTCCACCGCACGTCAGTCTGCCGCCAGTCTGCCGTCCGACGCTGTCCGCCACCCAGGTAGATTTTATTTTTTACCTGATTTTAGTCGGATTTTTGTTGGTGTATTTTTTTCTCTAATTTATTAATTGGTGTATTTTGTTGAATTGTATGTATTGTTGGTATGTTGTGTTATTAATTGGTGTCTTGTGTTGAATTGGGGTATTTTTGTTGTTGTTGAATTGGTGCATTGTATATGTGTTATGTATTTCATTGAATTGTATATTGTTCTGTATTTTTCTCTAATTTATTAATTGGTGAATTGTGTTGACTTATATGTATTGTTAGTGTATTGTGTTATTTACTTGAAGTGTTGTTTTATAAATTGTTGGTGTATTGTGTAAAACCTCCTAAATTCGATGGCTTATCACATGTACAATGTACTAAATCATGATATAAGTTGATAATATTTATTTTATGACATGATATAACCTACATCTATTTTATTTTATTTCACTCTTTAACTTCGTAATTTATTTGATAAACCAAATAATAAAATTAAAATAGTATATTGATTCACCTATTGGGCTATTTGTCAACACCTAATTACATGATGACTCACTAATGGACTCAACTCAACTTAATAAAATCATATGACTTGAAGCTGCAATTTAAAGCCCAACCCAACTAATTAAATCATCTACAACTATAATTATACTCTTAAATTAATAAAAAAAATAATATAACACACACACACACACACAAGGGGACGGCTACATGGGGAAGGGATGAGTGTGTCTCTAGACCCTTCACTCATTCATGCAAGACTTGACAGATGTATTCAAACTTCTTCCATTTCTCTTCCCAAACTCATCTCTCTTCCCAAACCACTTCTCTTCCCAAGTCTTCATTAAACCACTTTAAATACATATACTATCATCTAACCTATCTTTCACTTCTTCACACCAAAAAAAAAATCTAAATTTGAGAGATAGAGAGAGGGTAGGCCGAACCAAGGAGGAAGAAAGAGGGAAGAAGAACACTCAAGCAAGAAATAGGTAATCTCACTTCTTACTTCCATTTCCATAATTTCTAGTAATAATCCTTCTAATCTAACTTTAATATCAAAACATACAAACAAAATATACACCATGGATGCATGTTTCGCCGAACCTAGTAGTGGTGAAGGGAAGACCGTCTTCAACTTCCGAGACCTAGAATCGACTAAATCCGCAAGATCGAGGTGGATGAAGCTCTTTTAAACCTTTAAAGTAAAAATCTCTTCTTCTACTTATGATGCATGCGCTAAATCTGAAATATTTCGAGATTTTATTGATATGATCTATGTTAAAATATTCATGTTAAAAATACATATTATGATATTGCGTATAGCTATGTGTAATTCATTTTTCTTAAATTTAATTCGCAAATATTGTGAAAAATGTGGAAGCATGTACTAATCTGAAATTATTGTGTAAATCCATGTTTTTAAAGATGTATGTTATGGTTATAATAACATGCAATACGATTTATTGAATTTAAACGACAACCGATTGGGTAGTCGGATTTCGATTTTGTGATAAATTGAATGTTATATGTTTCCTCCTAAATATTGTTGAAAACCCTACCAAAATCTGGACCTTGTGTTATATGACTATGTTATAATATGTGGATAATTTATTTGCAGCCAAAACAGGACTTGAAACGAGTAAACGGAACTTTTGGGCATAAATCATAATTTCTTAAAGTTTGGGAACTAAACTAAAATTTAAGAAAATAAAATATTCTGGACCTTGGACAGTACATATTATATCATGTATGGTCTGTCCATAAAGTTTCAAGTGATTCAGAGTTCGATATCTAAACTTATTAGTCCAAATCGCAATTTTAAAACAATTTCGGGGTTGAAATGCAAGAATTCAAAACTTCTGGACCAAATCCAAAAATTTCTTGAATTTTCACAAATCTGGACATCCAGGTTTATCGCGAGTCATCTCGTAGAGTTTCGTTAAATTCCGAGCTAAATTCATAGCTCTATAAGCCTCGGAACGATTTTCTTAAGTTTTGAGGCGATACCGTAATTTCTAGAAATTTCAGTCCCGAAACTGGAAATTTCTGAATTTTTCCTTAAATATGGAGTCTAGGAAGTATTTTTGGCTTCCTCATAAATTTTCATAACCATCCGATTTCGTTTCATACTCCAAACGCTTAGGCTTGAACCTAAGGGTAAAAACGTCCTTTCAACATATTCCAGGTAAACCTCATTTTCATTTCATTGAACCTATCCATCTAATATATTTGACTTGAACCCATCATACCGTTAATAAATTATTGAGGATATTTTCGAATTTATATACAAGTCCTATTCCGTATTACCGTGCCACAAATATAATTGACCATATTCCATACTTAATCAAAAGACGCTATTAACCTCACTGGCCGTATGTTTACGTGATACTTGTGAAATGTGTCAAATTGATAACTGTGACTGTCCGGGAACTAAGTGCTATACAAACAAAGTGCCACGGATAGGTCCGCCTCTAACTCTATCAGGACAAAGTGCCACGTCGACGGACGGGGGCCACCTCTTGAGCTCATACGAAACAGGGAGCCGACCTACAATCCGAGGGCCACCTCTTGAGTTGTAGGAGCCACCTCTAGAGTCCCAAATCAAGTCGGGATGGTTAGACCGAGTTTTGGATCTAGCAGCGCCACTGCGTTTCATGAACGAGGCTACCGTTGTTTCCTATTCCCATAACCGAGGAACGGAGTGTTCCGAGGGACCTGGGTCGTAGACTTGGGGTATAATCGCGATTATGGTGTGATCCGGGTATTGACCCATAGCTAAGGACATACCTAGCCCAGATAAGAGATAAAGAAGCACACGCTAAGTGTGAGAGCGAAAGCTCAACTATTGGGGCGACGACCTATATTGCTAGGAGTAATAAGGAGAGTCTAGAATCCAAAGTCCACATCGGTAGGATTCGAAACTGGATTGACTGATCGACTGATTGACTGACCTCTTGACTTGACATCCATCCACGGGGAAAGGATTATAATATTACAACTACATAATGATTATTTTTTTTATAAAACTCCGATGTAATTGTAACTGTTTCCACTTTCTCATAATTGATAAAATCATGCATCACTTAAAAAATTTCAAAGGATAGAGCCACACTCGCACACAATCACCCACTCACTGAGACCCTTTGTCTCACCCCACCGTTTTCCCTTTTAAAACCAGAGCATGAGCCACCAGTCGAAGACGAAGAAGTTTTCGAGGAAGAGACTGAATAGAAGACTGCCATCAAGACTTAGAATTTATGTTGTTATCCCAACTTGTAATAGTTAACTATGCTTCGTACTTAACTCGTTTAGTAATTTTCCGCTGCAAACTTATGAACAGTGTAATTTTGAGTATCAGCTTTTATCACAACGAATCATTGAACATCGGGTTATGATTGTTGTTTTGAAATATTATCCAATCGTTATTTTGCTTCCACTATTTATTGTTGCATTTTGATTGATTGATCGACCGATGCGTTGCGCCCTCGTCCTTACCGATGTTGGGGGCGTGACAGAAGTGGTATCGGATCCCGCTTTGTGAGAAGGACAATTACAACAGGCTAATCAGGATAAGACTCTTCGGACATAGATGGGAATTCTACCTAGGACGAAGTGAACCATATGACTGAGACCTGAAGTAGATTTCTCGAGTCAATTCTCATAAAGATCTCTTTCGACTTGCCATTATTCACTTAGAATATGCATAGTCAAATTCAAATATCCTAAGTCATTGGCCAAGGTACTTATCCACGGCATTTCCCCGACTGAATCTATCCTTCTATTGAACTCTTGAAACGGATATAGATTATTTCACTTATCCATTTCTCAAAGTCATATCACTTTTCATTTGAAATTGATGAAGTTCCTTTAAACTCCACTAAACTTCATTGTCTTCTTAAAAATGGAGTATTATTATTCCTGTGTCGTTAGTATCGTACAAGCATATTTGTTGAATCATTAAGTTAACTGCCTTAATGATTATTCATGCTTAATAGAGCCTTATATTGGATATTAGATTTCACGAGATACTGACTTAGTTTCATTTTATTAACTAGATGGACCCCACGGATAAGAAGGTTGTGACCCAGGAAAATGAGAATACGCCTACTCCGCCGGCGACAATCACTGAAGATGAGCTTCGATAGGCCCTTAGTCAAATTAAGGGTGTTTCTAGACCCATTCTAAACGCAGCTGTTTTGGGCGATTCAGAGGAGAGGGAGACCCAGAACTTGAAGTCCGTGATTGCGCACATTTTTCAAGATGTGACGGCGTATCGTAATCTGAGAGACGAGTTGTTTCGGTTGTTGGAGAAGAAGAAACAAGAATGTGAAGAACTGGAGGAGAGAGCGCATCACCTGGAAACCCAATCGTTAGTAAACATCCGAACAATCGCCAATCTCCATAGCCAGTAGTTTCTGCAAGCCCACAAGATGCAAATGCTGGAGAACCAAATCTTGTTTGAACGACACGAACATGAAAAATTCTAAGCCATGGTGAAGTCCAATTTAGGAGCCGTGATCGACCTTATTCCTAACTCCACCACTGAAGTCGGACCCACGTCACGAGCATCCCTAATCACTAATCCTCGATTCCGTGAATTTGAGGAGGAGGACCCAGAAGAGGAAGATCCAGAGCAGGATCCAGAAGAAGATGCGAGCATGAATTCAGAAGACAACTAGAAAGTTCTAGGATCGAGAACGTTTATGTAACCTTATGATATTTTGATGTTTTGATGTTAGGATGTTTTGGCCTGAGTGCCGTAAGAACTCGAAATGAATGAATTAGTGATTAAGCCAGTCGTAATTGGAATCAATTATATTTCCTATTCTTATTCGATAGGTCCATTAATCATGAATAATTAGTAGTTAATTATGCGTTTAGTTCTACATGACAACATAGAATACCAATAATTCCACATAAGACCGTAAGTCCTCACAAATTCCCTAACTTATAATAGATGGCTGACTGAAGATGTGGACGCCCTCGCATGAATCGTGACGAGTAGCATCAACGCGATGATCGCTCACGCTCTCCTCCACGAGGAGGAAATGGGAACGATGCCATGGCCCAAGCCCTCACTCAACTGACGAACTTCCTACAACATTAGACTGCTAACAATGGGAACAACAACGAAACTCATGATCGCACCTTGTAAAGATTCTTACGCTTCAACCCACCTACCTTTGACGGGGAACCCGACGATATCAAAGTTGAACTCTGGCTGGAGAGAATTGAGGGAATTTTCAACGCCCTTCAGTATACTAATGAACAGCGGATCTCACTAGCTACATTCCGACTCGAGGCCGCAGCTCATGACTGGTGGAGGAGTGTAAACGAGCGCTGGATGAGAGAAAACTGTGTCAGGACATGGGCTAACTTCCTGACCGACTTTCGAACTCAATACATATCAGCAGCACCCAGAGAAGCTAGATGAGACTAGTTCTACCACTTGAAGCAAGGAGCGATGACAGTCGCTCAATATGAAGCCCAGTTTAACAGGTTATCTAAATACGCACCCGAATTGGTAACAACTGAGGAAGACAAGCTGTACAAATTCACTAGAGGACTGAGGCAGTCGCTTCAACAGAGCCTCTTAACTGTTCAACTAACGACACTTGCTGAAGTTGTGGTTGCAGCCACTCGAATCGAAAGCGGAATGGCAAGACTAGCTCAACAGCAAAGTCATTTCTCCAACAATACCAAGAGGCCTGCTACCCGACCAACATCAAGGCCACCACAGAAGTTTAAAAGGACGAGAGCTCAGGGGAGTCCAAGCGGAGCAAAAGCACCCGTTCTCACCAAACCAATAGCGCCATGCACCCAGTGTGGTAGGAAAGGACATAAGTCAGATTTGTGTTGGAGGAAGCTCAGAAAGTGCCTACATTGCGGCAGTTCAGATCCTCAAACTCGAGAATGCCCAGATATGGACCCCCCGACGGTCAAACCAGATACTGCAACTAAGACAGGAAACAACCGATGGAAATCCCCAACACGAGTATTTGCTCTAACTATCCAGGAGGCACCGGAAAACAACGATGTGGTGGAAGGTACACTCCTGATATCTAATCAACTTGAAAGAACACTTATAGATCCAGGATCGTCCCAGTCGTTTGTTGCACCGCATTTTTCTAAGAAACTTGTTAGACCATTAGAATCCTTATCAATATGCCTAGAAGTATCTACCCCGATGGGAGTTAGTCAGCTAGCGGATAAAGTCCATTTTGCGTGTGATGTGATCATCAGTGGTAACTGTTACTCTGCCGATTTAGTAGTGCTTCCAATATTGGAGTATGACATCATAGGAATGGATTGGCTGTCCAAACACTATGCACAATTGGATTGTCATTCTAAGATAGTTAGGTTTTGCGAACCTAACAAGCCAATTGTGGAATTAATTGGAGACGCTAGAGTCAACCTAGCACCTATAATATCAACTATGAAGGCTAGGAAGGCTGTTGCCAAAGGGGCAACTGGATTTTTAGCCTTCATCATTAACAAGCCCAAGAGTATGTCTGGAATAGAAACCATACGTGTAGTATACGAATACCCTGACGTATTTCCTGAAGAATTAACCTCCCTACCACCTGACAGAGAGTTTGAATTCAATATCAAAATCATGCCTAGGAAGGCACCCATTGCAAAGGCACCATACCGAATGGCACCTCTGGAGCTGCAAGAGTTGAAGGTTAAACTGCATAAGTTACTCGATGTGGGTTTCATACGACCCACTGTATCACCATGGGGAGCTCCAGTATTGTTTGTCAAAAAGAAGGACGGAACATTGAGGCTTTGCATAGATTACCATGAACTCAACATCGTTACAGTTAAAAATAAGTATACTCTCCCAAGGATAGATGAGTTGTTTGAACAACTCCAAGGATATACAAAGATGTTCCTAAAACTGCATTCCAAACTAGATACGGCCACTACGAGTTTGTAGTGATGCCTTTTGGACTCACGAATGCTCCTGCGGCATTTATGGATTTAATGCACAGAGTATTTCAACCCTACCTCGACCAATTCGTAGTAATTTTTATCGATGACATACTCGTGTACTCTAAGTCGGAAAAAGATCACGAGAGACATATTAGACTAGTGTTGGATACACTAAGGCAGCACAAGTTGTATGCCAAGTACAACAAGTGTGAATTTTGGTTGAGGAAAGTGCGTTTATGGGCCACATTATTTCTGGAGAAGGGATTGCAGTGGATCCATCTAAAATAGAAACTATTATGGATAGGAAGAGGCCAGGAAATGTAACTGAGATCAAAAGTTTTCTTGGACTTGCGGGATGCTACCGCAAATTCATCATGGACTTCTCGAATTTAGCGGGACCCCTCACACGGCTAACTCAGAAGCAAGTAAAATTTGAATGGACGGATAAATGGGAGTCAAGTTTCCAGGAACTCAAAAAGAGACTTACCACCGCACCAATACTGTGTTGGGATTAGAAAGTAAAATGAAATACGCAGCGGAAATAAATACGAACCCTAAACAGATCGATCAAGTAACGTATATACGAAAAAAATTAAATACGAAGATAAAGGATCATACCCTTGAAGCCTTTGAAATAAATCTTCGTAAATATGGATGACGATCACGAACCCCATCCCGAACACGAAATCCTTTCGTTCCAAGCACCAAAATTGAAGCCTCTACTTCACATGCGTCGGAAGTTGCCGGAAAAATCTACAAAATTCCGTTCTATGAAGAACACGGCTAGGGAAAATTGTAGGAATTTTTCTCTCTTTATTTTCTTATCTTGTTTTCACCTCTAAGATGACAACACTCAAAGAAAACAAATATTTCTCTTCCTCAAGATATTCCTCACTACCGAAGCAATATGAAGACACTTTCTCTTGGCGTAGCTCCTACAACTCTTAGTTACACATGTGAAGTGATGTCTATATATTCTTTTATTCACACACCAAAATGATTAAGATGATAATATAAAAATAAAGAGATCACACATCTTAATAATAAGGCATCATGTGAAAAAGAATCATATTCCATCAACAAAATAATCACCATGTGATGATGAGAGGGAGGTGGCGGCCCATTAGGAAACTTCTAGAAACGAGCCGAGTCACTGCTCATGCACCGAACGTTCGTCAAACGACTCCGTTAAATACACTCCGTTAATTTACCAATGCATTTATATAAATTAATTAATCCAATTAATTAATTATATCAAATACAAATATATTTCTCTAAGAAATATAATTTATGAATTAAATTTATTACCCGGTAACTTAAATTCAATTCATAAGACCGCTATTTGATTTATCCGATAAATCATAATTAGATATCCGATATCTAATATTAATAGAGAGATAATAAATTCACATTTATCCGTCAACGCTCCTAATGCGCGACTCATGTCCGTCTCACCGGCATTGGGAGGATCCAATCGCATGGCAAAGACTTAGCCAAACTAGCGCCCGCACTATAAACCCCGATCGAGAACGAATGAAGGGATCATTCGAGAACCATTATGTCGTGAATACTATATACGTCTGCACCCTTCATCGATATTCCGGTCAAGTCTTCGGTCACGGTAAAGTCAAACCCTCATTGACTAAACTCTATACATGTGTTAATACAAATCAAGACCGATCGATTAATAGTGTATCTAATACGACTATATCGAATGCTTCGCCAAAGACTTATGATCTTATTTGCCATTAACCGTATAGGACATTCGCCTGCTCACTAACAGAGATAGAATCCTTTCTTGGCGTACGGTAAAGATCGCTACCTACCCGTATAGTCCGCACTTCGAGGTCGACTCAGCAATTAAGCAAATGAGTCTAACTGCTCTAATGACAAACTAAACGTCACAGGCACATCTTCTACTGAACCCTCAAGTCAAAGGTCCACGTATACTATCACAACCTTTCGATTCGTCATCGACTCTACGAGAGTGAATACCGTGTGACTGAATCGAGTATGAGTCATGTTCAACTATACTGGTCCCACTAATATACTTATAATTATGCTACCAAGACATGCACATGTCCTAGCATCAGTTATACAAGTCTTGTTAAAACTTAATGCCCATTTAAGTTTATTGACTTGCGAACGATTTACGTAAATAAACTTTAAACACTTACAGTGCATTTTCACTTATCCCATAATGAGAATGGAATGTTCGATTTATTTACACGGACTTCACTTCAATATTTACCAAATCAAGAATGTATTTGAAATACAATAAACAGTGAATGAATCGTATTGCCTTTTATTTTATTAATTATTCATAATTACAAGTACAATGCCCCTACTCTCTCATCTCCTGAGTGGCATTCGAGGGCATATTCCTAACAATCTCCCACTTGCACTCAATGCCACACATCATGGTATCCAATACCCATGTTCTTCAGATATCTTTCTAAGACAGCTGAGATAATGGCTTAGTTAGCGGGTCAGAGACATTGTCTTCTGAGTCTACTCTTTGCAATGAAACATATCCTTTTTCCACCATCTCTCAAACGATGTGGTATTTTCTCTCTATATGCTTGGTGTTGTGGTAAGCCCTAGGCTCCTTGGCTTGGGCGACCGCTCCATCATTATCACAGAATAGTGATATAGGCAGCTCCGCATTAGGCACCACTTGAAGTACTTGCATAAAATTCTGCATCCAAAATGCTTCTTTGCTAGCCTCTGAGGCAGCTTGATACTCTGCTTGGCAGGTGGAATCTGCAGTAGCAGTTTTCTTGGAGCTTCTCCAAGATACTGCTCCTCCATTGAGAGTAAACAAATACCCAGATGTCGACTTAGAGTCGTCATTGTCTCCTTGAAAATCAGAATCGGTGAATCCAATCACCCTCAGTTCTCCTCCACCGTAAGTAAGAACCAAATCTCTAGTTCTTCTTAAGTACTTAAGAATGTTCTTTACGACAGTCCAGTGTTCCCTACCTGGGTTTTCCTGAAATCGGCTTACCATACTCACAGCATAGGCTAAGTCCGGTCTCGTTCATAACATAGCATACATGAGGCCACCCACTGTCGAGGCATAGGGTACCTTACTCATCTCTCTTATCTTCCTCACTTTGAGGACACATTTTCGTGGTGAGATGAATTCCATGTCGCATGGGAAGGAACCCTCTTTTAGATTCATCCATCTTGAATCTTCTCAGGATTTTATCTATATAGAGGGCTTGGGAAAGTCCTATCATTCTTCGTCGTCTATCTCTGTAAAGACGGATCCCTATAATATAGGAAGCTTCTCCCAAGTCTTTCATGGAGAACGTTTTAGAAAGCCAAGCTTTCACAGTACTGAGCATTGCTACGTTATTTCCTATAAGTAGAACATCATCTACATATAGTACTAATAACGCAATGTTGCTCCCACTGACCTTTTTGTAAACACACGGTTCCTCCTCATTTCGTACGAAGTGAAAGTCCTTGACTGCTTCGTCAAATCGAAGGTTCCAACTCCGAGAAGCTTGCTTCAGCCCATAAATGGCTCGTTGCATCTTACACACCTTATCAGTCCTTCTAAGTGGAGGTTGTGTTACAATAGGTTCGGTTCCTTATCCCTGATCAGATGTCTCCTTAGGACCTTCATTATGCTCTTCCAAAGAGATATTTCTACCCGAACCACATTCCTGAATGAATTCATCCCCAAGGAAGTGCGCTTGTAATGCCACAATGACATGTAGAATAGATAACCCATCGAGTCGTCTGGGTATCCAATGAAACGTCCTTTGTCCACCTTAGCCTTCTTGACATAGGCTGGATATCCCCAAATCCTTATGTGATTAAGGCTTGGTTTCTTACCATTCCACATCTCATGCGGAGTGATAGGAACGGATTTGGAAGTACATCTATTAAGGATATAGGCAGCAGTTAGTAAGGCATACCCCCACAGGTAAAAAGGTAAATCAGTGTAATTTAACATAGAGCGAACCATGACCAACAAAGTTCGATTTCTCCTTTCTGAAACACCATTTAACTGTGGGGTTCCTGGCGGCGTCAATTGTGAAACTATTCCATGTTCCTTAAGGAACTCATCAAACTCTGTGCTCATATATTCGCCACCTCGGTCTGACCGAAGTGCTTTGATACGACATACAATCTGTTTTTCAACTAGGGCCTTAAATTCTTTGAATTTAGTAAAGGCTTCGGATTTATGTTTCATTAATTACACAATCCCATACCTAGTATGATCATCTGTGAACGTTATGAAATATTGATGCCCGTCTTGGGATACTTCTAAAGCACCACAAACATCGATATGTACCAATCCAAGTTTATCGGCAGCCCTTTCCAAAAGTCCCTGTGAACGGGGACTTAGTCATTTTGCCTCTAAGGCAAGATTCACAAGTTGGATAGGGTTCTACACCTAATGGACTTAAAAGTCCATCTTTCTCCATTTTTTGAACCTTGGTCTGACCAACATGACCAAGTCTAAGGTGCCATTTAAAAGCTTGATTAGTATCTTGCCTATTATGTTTCCTAGTTATAGTGTTCACTGCTGTTTTATTTTGCATGTTCAGATGATATAAACCATTCAACAATGTAGCTGTGCCAACCAATTTATTTCGAAAATAAATTTTACAACTACCATTTCGAATGAAGAAACAAAATCCTTTCCGGTCCAAGACTGGAATGGATACAATGTTTTTATGCCCCTTGGGCAAAACAAGTACTTCATCTAATGTCAAAATAAAACCGGATTCTAAACCCAGTAGGATTGATCCAATATCGGTTGCCTCGACACTTTTTCCGCTTCCGACAGTGATCATTATTTCCCCAGCATCAAGTTTTCTACTTTGTTCCAGATCCTGATTCACAGTACAAATGTGAGAAGTGGCACCTGAATCCAGAATCCATGAAGCAGAATATACAGTAGCAGAGCAATTTGTTTCAAAAACAAAAAGTTCCGTACCTGATGCGCCATTAATCTTAGGACAATTTCTTCGCCAGTGGCCCAGCTCACCGCATTCAAGGCATTTGACCGTAGGTTTTGGACCGCCTACCTTTTGAACCTTTTGGGCCTTGCTCTTTCCTTTCTGTACCCCTTTCTTGGGTTTGTACTGCTCGTAGGTCTTTTTCTTCTTGTTCTTGGACCTCCGAGGCCCAGAAGAAATCACAAGAGCAACCTATCTCAGTTTAGTCTTCATATTAGATCACATTGTCACGGTTTATTCATTAGCCCAGCTAATGTGCATGTAATTTCATTACAGTTGAAATTTATTACAAACTGCTTGAAAGAGTCAGGGAGAGATTGAAGGATGAGATCAATTTCAAGGGATAAATCCATACTAGAGTTGAGCACCTTGAGCCTCTCAATCATAGAGATCATCTTGAGGACGTGGTCTCCCACTTTCTCTCCTTCTTTCATCCTAGCACTAAACAACTGCTTTGATATCTCATATCTAGCAGTCCTACTGTGCTCTCCATAAATTTCAGTCAAGTGTGCGAGAATCTGCCTAGCAGAAGTTATTTTCTCGTGCGCTCTCTGCAGCTCATTTGTCATTGAGCTCATCATAAATCCACGGACTAGCACGTCATCCTTGGCCCATTTTTCATGGACGTCAATATCTTCCTGATTACCCATGGTCTTGATTGGAGTCATGGAATGTCTCGCTCCAAGACGTATCCCAGAGACTCCATACTGAGTACAATCATCAGATTCCGCAACCAGTCAACAAAATTGGGTCCAGTTAGGAGATTCTTTTCAAGTAGTATTGCAAGTGGGTTTTTAGCCATTTTTAGAGAGATTCAGTTTCGTTTTCTGCAAAAATTTAGACAAGATTCAATTAGTGACTTGTTTAATTATGACCGAGTATAGAATTTAAAGGCTTTCTTTATTTATAACTCAGCTCCCACTATTTTATCGGCATTTACATACTCCCATGTTAAATCCGAAAGTCTTGGGTGACTTCATAGTGGTGATCGATTTCTTTACAAAATTTAATAGAGGGCAACCCATACGGTTTCTATTCTATTATTCTTTATAAAGTGGTGTCTAATACCAACCCATCTAATGGATGACTCGATCTTCTTTTACCCCTAGTTCACTTGCCGTCAACCCATTCGGTTTCTATGGCTCGCTGAACTATCTAAGTTTAAACCGTCAACTCTTATTAGTGTGACAATTGAATCTTACCCGGCAACCCATACGGTTTATAGGGGTTTGATTTGTAATACCCGGTTGTAATTCAGTCAGTATCATTCAGTATTTATCATTCAGTAATTGTCACTCAGTACTTTTCACTCATTAATGATCATTTGTCACTCATACTAAATCATCATATTCACCGTCCAGAGTATTTGTATCGTGTATCAGTTGTTATTCGTATTTCTACCTGGTTGGAGAAGGGGACCGAACATCTTATCATTTTCATCTTTGGAGCTGGCTGTGTGTATTGAGTAGCGCACGCTACGCATTCTTCGTTAGCGCGCGCTAATTTGGTACGGATAGCGCACGCCACTTCCGTCTTTAGCGCACGCTAGCGCGTTTCAGGCAGACAGTCCAGTGGGTACTGGACTTCAGATAAGTTCTGGTGGCGCATGCTATGAGTGTTACGTAGCGCACACTAATGAATTGGATAGCGCACGCTATGTAGTCAGTGTAGCGCGCGCTAAGACCGGTCACGCAGAGTCCAGTTGGTACTGGACTAATTTCGGATTAATTCCTAGCGCACGCTATGAGTGGATTTGGCGTACGCTAGTGGGGCAGTAGCGCACGCTAATTATTGGACATAGCGCGCGCTATCAAGATCAGATCGGAGAACAGGAGGTTCTGGACTTCAGTACTGGACAACAGATATTTAGCTAGCGCACGTTAATAATTGGAGTTAACGTACGCTATTGGGATGGAGTTACCGCACGCTACCAAGTTGTATCGTATGCTAACGGGTCAGTCAGAGTTCACTGGAATGTACGTATAACTCGTTAGCGCACGCTAAATATCAGGTCATAGCGTGTGCTAATCTGGAGCAGTATAAATTGGACAGTTAATCTGAGTTTCGTCATTTTCTCACTTCTCTTTGTTTTTAAGCGATTTCGGGCGATTTGGAGTGTTCTCTTCGAGCTACTATCACATATCATCATCTTCAAGTCTTTGAGTTGTATTAATCATCACTTCATCATCTCCAATACATCAAATCAAAGGTATTAATCTCTTGGATCTAGAATTTCGGATTTTTGGGGTTTTCCTTCCGATTTCTTCGTGTAAGCTTGGATTGTTGTTGGAATATGTTAGATATAAATTATCTACCATGGATAAATGTATTCCTACGGATTTAATGACTATTTTGGGGATTATTTCAAGAACCCTTGGGGTTAACTTCGGTTAAATTGGGGATTTCCGATTGATGTTGTTGTAATCTTGAATTGTGGATTCCTATTGGATTATTGATATCATTGAAGTGTTTTGATGGTTTGAAATACTCATTTTGGTGTTGGTTTCGATATATTCAGGATTGGATATTTTCGAAAGTGGTGGGGTTTGCTTCGTATTTGTTGTGTTGACTTTTGAGTTAGTCATGTTTCGTTGCTTGGATACGTGTATTGAACGGTTGTTGGTAATTATTATGTTATTCAAGGTTGTTTGAGCGACCGACATTTCATTTAGGACGTTCGTGGACGGACATTCTTCACCGGTTGTGGAAGTTAATTCTTACTCGGTTAAAAGGATATTCATTCCTTTTGTTGTTGTTCATTCATAATCATAACTTATTCATCATTGTATTAATCGTATTGAGACTTGTAATTGTCGAGTAATCACTTCATTCACGAGGAACGGCGGTTCCAATCATTTCATTGAACTATCATTCACTTCACTATTATTTTCATCTCGGTGAGTCATTCTTGACCTTGTCGGATTATTATTCATTGATATTCATTTTGGTCATTCTCGTTCATATGACCTTCTGGGTTCATATTGCGTGGCCGGGTGCGGATGTGTGGAATTTTTAGTCGGGCACGTGATGGTCATGTATTGGGATCGATACATTGGACTGTGCACACGGTAACGATTACCTCCGTGAGACTAATTAGGTACAAGGACGGGTGTGTCCGGTCATCCATATTGTACACTTGCACAGAACATTACGGGCGTACTATGATACTCCTCTTCAGCGTAATTCATAAATAAGGATATTTCATAACTAAAGATATATCATGATTGTGTATTTTCAACCCTTGAGGATTGTTGTTCTATGTAACTGACCCCGTTGGGGAATTTTGTTTTCAGGTCACGACAAGGCAAAGGCACGGGAAGAGCATGTTGACGGCGAGGAGTCCAAGTGATACTAGTAGGGGCCCCCAGTCATTTCAGTCATCTTTAATTCTCTTCATTTGAAACTCCGCTGCATATTCCGTTTGAAATGTTTATTTATTCAGGGTGGTGTATTTTATCTTCATATAAAATATACTAGTATTCTGTATTATCCTGGTGTATTTTACTTAAGCTCCTCATCGGAGTAGTTGGTAATATATTGTGGTTCGGTACTACAATTATATTATTTAATTCATCAGTTTTTATTCGCCGGGTGGGTCCCAGTCGGGGGTCCACGGCACTGTATTATCTGCCTAGTTTGGGGTGTTACAGAGTTGGTATCGGAGCGTGGTTTTGAATACTACCGTCCGAATCATGTCTCATTTGAAATCATCGTCATCGGACTAGTATCATTGGACTTTCGCGTCACGTGTGACCTGTGCAAATGCCGAGCCAATCAGACCAAGAACTATAAGATTTCTAACGCCATGGTATAATTTCTGGCAATAATCATTCATTCATAATTCATCAGTTAACAATCCTCAATCATCAATTTCATTTTGACCAGGACGATCATGTTAACTCATTAATCACTCAATTCATTTCATTACTGAGTTGTTGATCTGGAAGATCATATCATTAATCTTGTTAACTTGTTCAAGATAATCATTTCAAGAATTTCACCAGACAATCATGTCGCCTCAGTTAATCATTCATGTAATCACTGTGTTAGAGTGTGTATGCTCATTTCCATCATCTCACGACATAATCATAATGTGATATTCATGCGAGAGATAATCATCATGTGACTTTCCTACTTCAGTATGGATAGAGCAGGCAGAGGATGCGGAGGACGAGGCCACGGTGCGGGCCGAATTCCGAGAGCTCGTGTGAATACACGTGCGAATGTGAGGAATAATGCTAATTCATCGAGCAGCGACGCTGCCACTCATTCACCTGGACGTGATCATTCACTATCGGGGAGTCGTACCCGGGACACAGCTCAGTCAGAAGGTGTTCGGGTCGACCCACTCGCTTTTATGCAGGGCATGATGGCCCAAATGACTCAGATGGCACAGCTGATGGAGACGATGCATAACTCAGCTAATCAAAAACAACAAGCTCCTCCGTCGCCACCTCAGAGGCAAGAGAGGAGTGTGGGTAGTATCATCGGTGACATCTCTCGCCAATGTCCACCTACTTTTGAGGGCTCATCTGAGCCGGTGGATATTGTTCATTCGCTCGAGCATTTCGAGAAGTTATTTGCTATGGTAGAGTGTCCCGAAGGACACAAGGTTTCAGTTGCGGCTTACTATCTGGGTAAGGGCGCTCATTCTTGGTGGTTGTCGTTGAAGCCCACCGACGGATCATGTACTTGGGAACAATTCAAGACTCTCATGATGGAGAGATATTATCCGGCCCCACTCAGAGAGGCCAAACTGTCAGAATTGCTCACTCCCGACCCCTCAACAGACGAGGATGTTCTCGCCATTGCCGAGAAATTTCAGGAACTCCTTCCGTCCGCCTCATCTATCATTCACTCTGAGGCGGATAAAATCAAGTATTTCAGCAAGAGGCTGAAACCCCGTATGAGACTACAGTTGCTTAATCATAATTGCACCACGCTGGCCGAATTCATTGAGAAAGCTCTTACTTATGAGCTTACTGCTAAGGAAATTGCTAAGCAGCAACCTTCGTCTGCTAGCAAGAAATCGAAGAATCGTAATCAGTCTGAAGGCGGTCAGACAACCTTCAAGAAGCCTTGTGCGGGCACCACTTTCTCTGAGCGACCTCCTGTGGTGCCCAGACCGGCGGAATCGCAATCCCGAGCGGCCAGTTCGGCCATCACTTGTTTTAACTGTGGGGATCTTGGTCATGTCAGCACCAAGTGTCCGAGACAAACTGTCACGTGTCATAACTGTGGGATTGCTGGGCATAAGGCCCGTCTTTGCCGAAGGGACTCCAAGCCTACTCTGGCGTCATCACAGGCCCCGATGCAGTCAGTTGTTCATAATCAGGCCACTCAGTCTGCATCATTCAATACGACAGGAGCGAGTAAAGGTGGAGCCTTTAGCCATCAGATGGGAGCGTCCGGTGCCGGGACTAGCAAGACCCGAATTTATGAGATGAAGAAGACCGACGATCCGGAGGCCCGAATGAGCTCAGGTACACTCGATATTCTATCTCAACCTGTGTGTACCCTTTTTGATACTGGTGCATCTCATTCATTCATTTCCGAGTCATGTTTGAGAAGGCTACGTCTGGGCAGTGCTACTAGTTGTGTGCCGTATGTCATTGGTCTACCTGATGGTAGATGAATTATCGGGAATCGTGAGATTCAGAACTGTCCGATTCAGCTTCATGGCCGTGTATGGCTAGCAGATCTTATTGTGGTAGATTTGCCAAGAGACGACGTCATCTTGGGTATTGATTGGATAGATCGTCACGATGCCATCATTAGTGTCCGTAAGCGTATGGTCACTATCATTTCAGACGATGGGGCTGAATGTGTTTTTCAAGGAGGTAATCCCGGTTGTTCTGGTAAAGTCATTAACTTGATGAAAGCAGTGAGATTACTCAATCAGGGGTGTGTCGGTTATTGGTGCTATATGACCAAGACCGAGAAACCATCAGTAATGTTGACGGATATTCCGGTCGTGAGAGAATATGCCGCTGTATTTCCAGACGAGTTACCTGGTTTGCCTCCACAGAGAGATGTGGAATTCATGATTGAGTTGGAGCCCGGTACGTCCCCGATATCAAAGGCACCGTACCGGATGGCCCCGACCAAAATGCAGGAATTAAAGAATCAACTTGAGGAGTTGTTCAAGAAGGGTTATATCCAACCGAGTGCGTCCCCGTGGGGAGTACCAGTGTTGTTCGTCAAGAAGAAGGATGGTTTGTTCCGTTTGTGTATTGATTACCGGGAATTGAACCGGGTGACGATCAAGAATAAGTATCCTCTACCCTGTATTGATGATCTCTTAGATCAGCTTCAGGGAGCTTCAATATTTTCCAAGATCGACTTAAGATCTGGATATTATCAGTTGCGAATTCGGGAGTCGTATATCGCAAGGACAACGTTTCGTACATGCTATGGTCATTATGAGTTCGTTGTAATGCCGTTTGGGTTAACTAATGCACCTGCGGTATTCATGGAGTTAATGAATCGGGTTTTCATCGACTTTTTAGATCAGTTTGTTGTTGTCTTCATTGATGACATTTTGATTTATTCTCGTGACCTAGAGGAGCACGATATTCACCTTCATCAGGTTCTCGACGTGTTGAGACAAGAGCAACTTTATGGAAAGTTTTCCAAATGTGAATTCTGGATGTCCGAAGTGACGTTTCTCGGACATGTAATTTCATCAGACGGAGTGCGTGTTGATCCTCAGAAGACGGAGGCTATCAAAGATTGGTTACCTCCGAAGAATGTTAAGGAAATCCGAAGCTTTCTCGGATTAGCCGGTTATTATCGGCGGTTTGTAGAAGGATTTTCTAGAATCGCTCAACTATTGACGAACCTTTTGCAAAAGGATAAGAAATATACGTGGTCCGACGCGTGTCAACATAGTTTTGAGGAACTCAAGAGACGGTTAACTTCAGCACCTGTCCTTTCTTTACCGCAAGGGACGGAGGGATTTGTGGTTTATAGTGATGCGTCCGGACAGGGTCTCGGATGTGTTCTCATGTAGAATGGGAAAGTTATTGCTTATGCGTCATGGTAATTGATACCTTACGAAGTTAATTATCCAACCCACGATCTGGAGCTAGCAGCCGTGGTGTTCGCTTTGAAAATTTGGCGTCATTACCTTTATGGCATCACCTGTCAGATATTCACCGATCATAAGAGCTTGAAGTATATATTTACTCATAAATAGTTAAATATGCGACAGAGATGGTGGTTGGAACTAATCAAAGATTATGATATCGAGATCCTTTACCACCCGGGCAAGGCAAATGTTGTCGCCTACGCCTTGAGTCGTAAGTCCGTTCAGGAGCAGATGCTTGCCCGATTAACAATTCAGAAGGAGCTCCAGCAGGAATTCCTTAGGCCCGAGATCGAGGTATGGCTTCAGCGAGTTCAGGGACAGTTTTGTATGCTGGAGATTTCATCACCACTTGAAGAGGCGATCAGAGTGAATCAGGGTTCTGACCCATCATTGTTGCGCATCTGTGAGGATGTGGCTCAGGGGAAAGCCCCTAGATTCGTGATCCACGAGGATGGACTTTTGAGATTTAAGAATCGGTTGTGCGTACCAGCGAATGACGAGTTGAAAAACTCGATTTTGAGAGAGGCTCATGCTACCCCTTATTTCGTTCATCCGGGATCTAGCAAGATGTATAAAGACTTGAAACAAAATTATTGGTGGAGTAATATGAAGCGAGAAGTCGCGGAATTTGTTTCGAGATGTTTAACCTGTCAGCAAGTCAAGATTGAACATCAACAACCGGCAGGTATACTGAAACCGCTCCTTATTCCAGAGTGGAAGCGGGAAGATATTTCTATGGACTTCATCACGATTTTACCGACGAGTCGTCGTGTCATGAATACAATCTGGGTGATTGTGGACCGCTTGACTAAATCAGCCCATTTTCTTGAGATTAAGGATACATGGGGTCCCGAGAGACTGGCCCAGTTATTCATCAAAGAGATAGTGAGACTGCACGGTACTCCTAAAAGTATCATTTCCGATCGTGACGGACGATTCGTGTCACATTTTTGGAAATCAGTTCATCGTGCTATGGGAACTCAACTTAATCTCAGTACCGCTTTTCATCCTCAGTCCGACGGACAATCAGAGATGACTATTCAGACATTTGAGGACATGTTGAGGGCATGTGTCCTCGATTGGAAAGATGATTAGGAAGCCCAACTACCATTGATCGAGTTCACGTACAATAATAGTTGGCATGCTTCGATTAAGATGGCACCTTACGAGGCCTTGTATGGTCGTCGTTTTCGATCTCCGTTGTGTTGGGACGACCTATCCGAATCAATCGGCACCGAGCCTGATAGGCTTATAGCCGCCTGGGAGAAGGTGTCTTTGATCAGGAGTCGTATGTTGACAGCTCAGAGTCGACAGAAATCATATGCAGATAATTGTCGTCGACCTTTAGAGTTCGAGACAGGTGACCATGTTTTGGTCAAGGTATCCCCGAGTCGTGGTATCTTTCGTTTTGGGAAGAGGGGAAAGTTGAGTCCGAGATTCATTGGACCGTTTGAGATTTTAGATCGAGTAGGCGAGTTAGCTTATCGATTGGCCCTACCTCCGGCGTTGAGCCGAATTCATAATGTGTTTCACGTCTCTCAGTTGCGGAAGTATGTTGCCGACCCGAGTCACTTACTTAAGTTCGACGTAATGGAGATCTCAGATGATCATTCATACGAGGAGCGTCCTGTACGAGTTTTGGAGCGGCGAATCAAACAGTTGAGGAACAAGATGATTCCTTTGGTCAAAATTCAGTGGTCTAGACACGTAGTCGAAGAGGCTACTTGGGAAACCGAGGATAGTATGCGGGAGAGTTATCCCGAGTTGTTTGACCCTTAGTTTTGGGGACGAAACTCTTTTAAGGGGGGTGTATGTAATACCCGGTTGTAATTCAGTCAGTATCATTCAGTATTTATCATTCAGTAATTGTCACTCAGTACTTTTCACTCATTAATGATCATTTGTCACTCATATTCACCGTTCAGAGTATTTGTATCGTGTATCAGTTGTTATTCGTCTTTCTACCTGGTTGGAGAAGGGGACCGAACATCTTATCGTTTTCATCTTTGGAGATGGCTGTGTGTATTGAGTAGCGCACGCTACGCATTCTTCGTTAGCGCGTGCTAATTTGGTACGGATAGCGCACGCCACTTCCCATCTTTAGCGCACGCTAGCGCGTTTCAGGCATACTGTCCAGTGGGTACTGGACTGCAGATAAGTTGTGGTAGCGCACGCTATGAGTGTTACGTAGCGCGCGCTAATGAGTTGGATAGCGCACGCTATGTAGTCAGTGTAGCGCGCGCTAAGACCGGTCAGGCAGAGTCCAGTGGGTACTGGACTAATTTCGGATTAATTCCTAGCGCACGCTATGAGTGGATTTAGCGTACGCTAGTGGGGCAGTTGTAACACCCCAAACTAGGCAGATATTACAGTGCCGTAGATCCCCAACTGGGATCCACCAGGCAAATGAAAATGAATGAATTACACAGGATAAATGTAGTACCGAACTACATTACAACAATAATTACTCCGATGAGGAGTTTAGTTACAACACACCAGGACAATACCGAATACTAGTGTATTTTATATGAAGATAAAATACACAACACTGAATGAAACAGAGTATTCAAATGAAAGTCTGCAGCGGAAAATAAAGGACAATAACATGAATAACTGAAAGTTCGGGCCCCCCTACTAGTATCACTGGGACTCCTCGACGTCAGCGTGTTCTCCCCGTACTTTTGCCTTGCCAAGACCTGAAAAACAAAATCCCCAAACGGGGTCAGTTACAAAGAACATCAATCCTCAAGGGTTGAAAATACACAATCATGATTATATCTGAAGTTATGAAATATCTTGTCGAAACATACGCAATCAAACATGCTATATGAATCAACTAACAGTACGGCTCAAAGGGTGGTACCACACTACGCCCGGGATGGATATGTGTCCGTGCACAAGCCACCAACGATCGAATACACGTGTGGTCTTGTACCTAATCAGTCTCACGAGACAATATGACTCGTGTGCACAGTCTAATGTGAGGCCAACAACCAACACACGACTTAAACGTGCCCGACATGAAAATCCTACACATACCAACCGGCACGCCAGTATGACCCGGAATGCCACGATATAACAAAAGTGACATCGAAAATGAATAATGACTCACCGAGATGGAATGATAGTGAAGTAAATGACAGCTCAATGAAATGATTAGAACCATCGTTCCTTATGACTGAAGTGATTAATTGACAATAACAAGTTTTGATACGGTTAATATAATGATGAATGAGTTATGATTATGAATGAACAACAACAAAAGGGATGAATATCCTTTTAACCGAGTAAGAATTAACTTACACAACACCGGTGACAATTATCCTTCCACGAACGACGTCCTAATTGAGATATCGATCGCTCGAACAACCTTGAATTATACAATATCCAACAACCCGTTCAATACACGAATCAAACACGAATATAACAAACTCAAAACGTCGATACGATTAAACTAAATTCATTGGGGCATTATATCGAATACGTTGTGGCCAAACTCCGATTGTTTACAATCAAATCTCAATAAGCCACCATCAAATCCCCCAAGAAGTTTTTCAAACCAACAAACATCTTCCAAAAGATCAATAATCCAAAATGAATATCCGAAAACGTGATTATAACGACAATTAATCGAAAACCCCCAATTTCAACCCGATATTCAAGGTGTTCTTGAATAATTCCTCAATAATCCAATGAATCCTTATACAAACTCATAATCATATACATATCCCTTCATATAACATGATTATAACATCCAAAACATCATATCTCAACACAAAATCGAAGTCCAAGGTGTTGAAGAAATTACCTCTAGAAGATCCAACCACTTCGATCCGAAGAACACGAGTTTAATCGAGTATCCAAGCTTCACAACCGAATGAAAATGATTAAAAACCACACTCAAGTGATAGGTGAAGAGAAATTTCTCCCTCAAGCCTCTCTCTCGTATGAAGGTGGAAGAAATGGAAGGAATGGGCTGAAATGCTCAAAAAACGAATTTATAGGGGTTGACTGCCCTGTCGGACACGGCCCGTGCCGATCGACACGGTCGCGGCGCAGCTGGGCGGCGAGGACTCGGCCGTGTCACCTTGACACGGTCGCGGCGCGAGGGCCTTCGATAGTGACTGTCAAGCGGCGGACTTCGGCATTGACTCGACCGTGTCCTGGAACACGGTCGGGCGTCTGGGCAGTCGGTTCTGGCCTATCCGGAAGAGTTCGACTCGGCCGTGCCAGATGACACGGTCGAGTCCTGTGGGCATAGACTTCGGCATTTCCGGACGAGTACAGCACGGGCCATGTCGGACGACACGGCCGGCCGGTCGGCGGTGATCGGCGATAAGCGAAAAATGAGCGGGTGAGCTAAAACGACCATAACTCTCTCGTCCGGACTCCGATTGACTCACCGTTTGAACCATTGGAAAGATAACTCGATGCTATATAATATTGCAAAGATTTAGAATTTTTGGAGTTACCAAAAATTGATGGTGATCTAACAAAGTCGAACTCATATGAGGAAAGTTGAAACAATGAACAATAACGATACACAACTCGAAGTTTTTCCGAACGGTGAACACGGTGAATGAACATGATTGATGAATGATTATAAATGAGTGAAAATCCACTGAGTGACAATCACCGAATGAAATTCTTGAATGATAATGATGAATTACAACCGGGTATTACATACACCCCCTTAAAAGAGTTTCGTCCCCGAAACTAAGGGTCAAACAACTCGGGATAACTCTCGCATACTATCCTCGGTTTCCCAAGTAGCCTCTTCGACTCCGTGTCCGGACCACTGAATCTTGACCAAAGGGATCGTCTTGTTCCTCAAGCTGTTTGATTCGCCGCTCCAACACTCGTACGGGGCGCTCCTCGTACGAATGATCATCCGCGATCTCGATTTCGTCGGCCGAAGTATGTGACTCGGGTCGGCAACATACTTCATGGCGAGAGATGTGAAACACATTATGAATTCGGCTCAATGCCGGAGGCAAAGCCAATCGAGAAGCTAACTCGCCTACTCGATCCAAAATTTCAAGCGGTCGATGAATCTCGGACTCAACTTCCCCGTTTTCGAAGCGGAAAATACCTCGACTCGGGGATACCTTTACCAAAACGTGGTCACCGTATCAAACTCTAGTGGTCGGCGACGATTATACGCATATGATTTACGCCGACTCTGAAATCAACATACGACTCTTGATCAAAGCTACCTTCTCCCGGGCGGCTATAAGCATATCGGGCTCGGTGCTGATTGATTCTGACAAGTCATCCCAACACAAAGGAGATCGACAACGACGACCGTACAAGGCCTCGTAAGGTGCCATCTTAATGGAGGGATGCCAACTATTATTATACATGAACTCGATCAGTGGTAGTTGGGCTTCCCAATCGTCCTTCCAATCGAGGACGCATGCCCTCCACATGTCCTCTAATGTCTGAATAGTTCTCTCTGATTGTCCGTCGGACTGAGGATGAAAGGCAGTACTGAGATTAAGCTGAGTTCCCATAGCACGATGAACTGATTTCCAAAAATGAGACACAAACCGTCCGTCACGATCGGAAACGATACTTTTAGGAGTACCGTGCAGTCTCACTATCTCTTTGATGAATAACTGGGCAAGTCTCTCGGGACCCCAAGTATCCTTAATCTCAAGAAAATGAGCTGATTTAGTTAAGCGGTCCACAATCACCCAGATCGTATTCATGCCACGATGACTCGTCGGCAAACTCGTGATGAAATCTATAGAAATGTCTTCCCACTTCCATTCGGGGATAGGAAGAGGTTTCAGCGTACCTGCCGGTCGCTGATGTTCAATCTTGACTTGTTCACAGGTTAAGCATCTCGAAACAAATTCTGCGACTTCTCGCTTCATATTACTCCACCAGTAATTTTGTTTCAAGTCCTTGTACATCTTGCTGGACCCCGGATGAACAGAATAAGGGGTAGCATGGGCTTCTCTCAAAATCGAGTTTTTCAACTCATCATTCGCCGGTACACACATCCGATTCTTAAATCTCAAAAGTCTATCCTCGTGGATCACGAATCCAGGGGCTTTCCCCTGAGCCACATCCTCACGAATGCGCAACAATCTTTGAGTCGAACCACGATTCTCCTGATTGCATCCTCAAGAGATGATGAAATCTCTAACATACAAAGCGTCCACTGAATTATCGGCTTGACCGGACCTCGATCTCGGGTCTAAGGAATTCCTGTTGGAGCTCCTTCTGAATTGTTAAACGAGCAAGCATCTGCTCCTGAACGGACTTACGACTCAAGGCGTCGGCGACAACGTTCGCCTTCCCCGGGTGGTAAAGGATCTCGATACCATAATCTTTGATTAATTCCAACCACCGTCTCTGCCGCATATTTAACTCCTTCTGAGTAAATATATACTTTAAACTCTTATGATCAGTGAATATCTGACAGGTAACACCATAAAGATAATGACGCCAAATCTTCAAAGCGAACACCACGGCTGCTAGCTCCAGGTCGTGGGTTGGATAATTAACCAGCTAATCCGAGGAAACATCGGATTTACTTAATATCTTTCGGAGGTTGCCAATCTCGGATTGTCTCCGTCTTCTGAGGGTTGACACGAACTCTGTCAGATGAAATTACATGCCCGAGAAAGTCACTTTGGACCTCCAGAACTCACATTTGGAAAACTTTCCATAAAGTTGCTCTCGTCTCAGCACGTCGAGAACCTGATGAAGATGAACCTCGTGTTCCTCTCGGCTACGAGAATAAATCAAAATGTCATCGATGAAGACAACAACAAACTGATCTAAATAGTCGATGAAAACCTGATTCATTAACTCCATGAATACCGCAGGTGCATTAGTTAGCCCGAACAGCATAACTACGAACTCATAATGACCATAGCGTGTTCGAAACGCCGTCCTCGCGATATCCGACTCTCGAATCCGCAACTGGTGATATCCAGATCTTAAGTCGATCTTGGAAAATACTGAAGCTCCCTGTAGTTGATCTAAGAGATCATCAATGCGGGGTAAGGGATACTACTCCTGATCATCACCCTGTTAAACTCCTGGTAATTAATACACACACGAGACGAGCCATCCTTCTCCTTGACAGATCACACTGGTGCTCCTCACGGGGACGCAATCGGTCGGAGATAACCTTTCTCGAACTACTCCTCAAGTTGAATCTTTAACTCCTGCATTACAGTGGGGCCATCCGATACGGTGCCTTCGTTAAAGGGGCGTGCAGTTCAACGCCCTCCTGAATTCCCCTACTCTATGTGAAGGCAACCAGATAACTCGTCTGGAAATACATCGTCAATCGATGACAATGATACCACGAATGATTGAACATTTCGATTGCCCTTGAATGGTCAATCGATAAAAAGAGATACCAATAATGATTGAACAACTCGATTGCCTTAGAAAGGCCAATCGATGAAGATGATACAATGAATGTTTGAATAACTCGATTGCCTTTGAAAGGCCAATCGATGAAAATGATACAATGAATGATTGAATGACTCGATTGTCTTAGAAAGGCCAATCGATGGAAATGATGCAATGAATGATTGAATAACTCGATTGCCCTAGAAAGGCCAATCGATGAAAATGATACAATGAATGATTGAATAACTCGATTGCCTTAGAAAGGCCAATCGATGGAAATGATACAAGGAATGATTGAATAACTCGATTGCCTTAGAAAGGCCAATCGATGGAAATGATGCAATGAATGATTGAATAGTTCGATTGCAGAATTTCTCTGCTTTCGTCATAATAATACTTCTTCTGGAACAACGGGGATTACTTCCTTGAAGCACACATTCGACAACCAACGACGGAAAGATAGCGACCAAACGCTAACAAACACCGAGGATAGTATCAATATGATCAAACCAACTAATACCGAAAATTACATCGTCCTAAGAAAAATTCACCACGATTAGATCCATCAACCAATCGCGGTCATTAAGCTTAATTCGGTATGATTCCGAAAATTCTTCCATCATCAGGTAGACCGATGGTATGAGGTCCACAAGCAATAGGACTATCCCGAAATAAGTCTATTCAAGCATGATTCGAAAATGAATGAATGCGGTGTACCAGCATCAAAAGGTACACACAAGTTGAATTAAAATTACGAGTATACCTGAAATCATTCGGGCCACCGGATCGTCGATCCTCCTCATCATATGAATCTGGGACTTGCCGGCCCCCGAACCGGACGCTCCCGTCTGATAAATACGAGCTCCAACTCTATTTGCTTCCATTGTCTTAAACGATGATGACAAAGTAGTCGATTAAAGCATTGGTTGCTTCGGGGCTGAGATGCCGGAGCCGACTTGGAGTCCTTTCGGCAAAAGCGGGCCTTATGCCCAAAATTCCCACAATTATAGCACGTGATAGACGGTTTGGACACTCGGTGCTGAAATGACCGGCGTTCCACAATTGAAACGAGTGATGGCAGGCGCGCTCGGGAATGAGATCCCGCACGATTATGCGCCGTAGGAGGTCGCTCAGAAACGATAGGACTCACACGAGGCTTCTTGAAGGTTGACTGACCGCCTTCGGATTAATTACGCTTCGTTGATTTCTTGCTGACAAATGAAGGTTGTTGTTCAGCACTTTCCTTAGCAGCTGGCTCATACGGGAGAGTTCTCTCGATTAATCCGGTCAGAGTGGCGCAATGATGATTGAGCAACTGCACATGGGTCATCATGGCCTGCATAAAAGTGAGTGGATTCTGATCGAGCCGAGTCCTGGGCACGATTTCCCGGCAGCGAGTGATTATTTCTCGGGTTTCGGTCCGCACCGCGGCCTCTCCCCGTGCATCCCCTGACAGCTCTCTCCATACTGAAGTAGGAAGGTCGCATAATGATTATATTTCGCGCATGATTAGCACGTTATGATTATGTCATGAGATGATGAAAATGAGTATACATGCTCTAACTTAGTGATTATATGAATGATTTACTGAAGTTACATGATTATCGGATGAAATTCTTGAAATGATTACCTTGAATAACTTAACAAGATTGATAATATGATCATCCAGATTGACAACTGAGTAATGAAATGAATTGAGTAATTAATGAGTTAACATGATCGTCCTGATCATAATGAATGATGATGTTTGAGGATTGTTAATTGATGAATGATGAATGAATGACTTTCGGTCTGATTGGCTCGGCATTTGCACAGGTCACACGTGACGCGAAAGTCCAATGATACTAGTCTGATGACGATGATTTCAAATGAGACATGACTCGGAAGGTAGTATTCAAAACCACGCTCCGATACCAACTCTGTAACACCCCAAACTAGGCGGATATTACAGTGCCGTAGATCCCCAACTGGGATCCACCAGGCAAATGAAAATGAATGAATTACACAGGATAAATGTAGTACCGAACTACATTACAACAATAATTACTCCGATGAGGAGTTTAGTTACAACACACCAGGACAATACCGAATACTAGTGTATTTTATATGAAGATAAAATACACAACACTGAATGAAACGGAGTATTCAAATGAAAGTCTGCAGCGGAAAATAAAGGACAATAACATGAATAACTGAAAGTTCGGGGCCCCCTACTAGTATCACTGGGACTCCTCGACGTCAGCGTGTTCTCCCCGTACTTTTGCCTTGCCAAGACCTGAAAAACAAAATCCCCAAACGGGTCGATTACAAAGAACAACAATCCTCAAGGGTTGAAAATACACAATCATGATTATATCTGAAGTTATGAAATATCTTGTCGAAACATACGCAATCAAACATGCTATATGAATCAACTAACAGTACGGCTCAAAGGGTGGTACCACACTACGCCCGGGATGGATATGTGTCCGTGCACAAGCCACCAACGATCGAATACACGTGTGGTCTTGTACCTAATCAGTCTCACGAGACAATATGACTCGTGTGCACAGTCCAATGTGAGGCCAACAACCAACACACGACTTAAATGTGCCCGACATGAAAATCCTACACATACCAACCGGCACGCCAGTATGACCTGGAATGCCACGATATAACAAAAGTGACATCGAAAATGAATAATGACTCACCGAGATGGAATGATAGTGAAGTAAATGACAGCTCAATGAAATGATTGGAACCGTCGTTCCTTATGACTGAAGTGATTAATTGACAATAACAAGTTTTGATACGGTTAATATAATGATGAATGAGTTATGATTATGAATGAACAACAATAAAAGGGATGAATATCCTTTTAACCGAGTAAGAATTAACTTACACAACACTGGTGACAATTATCCTTCCACGAACGACGTCCTAATTGAGATATCGATCGCTCGAACAACCTTGAATTATACAATATCCAACAACCCGTTCAATACACGAATCAAACACGAATATAACGAACTCAAAACATCGATACGATTAAACTAAATTCATTGGGGCATTATATCGAATACGTTGTGGCCAAACTCCGATTGTTTACAATCAAATCTCAATAAGCCACCATCAAATCCCCCAAGAAGTTTTTCAAACCAACAAACATGTTCCAAAAGATCAATAATCCAAAATGAATATCCGAAAACGTGATTATAACGACAATTAATCGAAAACCCCCAATTTCAACGCGATATTCAAGGTGTTCTTGAACAATTCCTCAATAATCCAATGAATCCTTATACAAACTCATAATCATATACATATCCCTTCATATAACATGATTATAACATCCAAAACATCATATCTCAACACAAAATCGAAGTCCAAGGTGTTGAAGAAACTACCTCTAGAAGATCCAACCACTTCGATCCGAAGAACACGAGTTTAATCGAGTATCCAAGCTTCACAACCGAATGAAAATGATTAAAAATCACACTCAAGTGATAGGTGAAGAGAAATTTCTCCCTCAAGCCTCTGTCTCTCTCATATGAAGGTGGAAGAAATGGAAGGAATGGGCTGAAATGCTCAAAAACGAATTTATAGGGGTTGACTGCCCTGTCGGACACGGCCCGTGCCGATCGGCACGGTCGCGGCGCGCAACTGGCCGGCAGGGACTCGACCGTGTCCTGCTTGACACGGTCGCAGCGCGAATGGCCTTCCGATAGTGACCTGTCCAAAAGCGACTCGGCATTGACTCGACCGTGTCCTGGAACACGGTCGGGCGTCTGGGCAGTCAGTTCTGGCCTATCCGGAAGAGTTCGACTCGGCCATGCCAGACGACACGGTCGAGTCCTGTGGGCAGAGACTTCGGCATTTCCGGACGAGTACAGCACGGGCCGTGTCGGACGACACGGCCGAGTTCGGTCGGCAGTGATCGGCCAATAACTGAAAAATGAGCGGGTGAGCTAAAACGACCATAACTCTCTCGTCCGGACTCCGATTGACTCACTGTTTGAACCATTGGAAAGATAACTCGATGCTCTATAATATTGCAAAGATTTAGAATTTTTGGAGTTACCAAAAATTGATGGTGATCTAACAAAGTCGAACTCATATGAGGAAAGTTGAAACAATGAACAATAACGATACACAACTCGAAGTTTTTCCGAACGGTGAACACGGTGAATGAACATGATTGATGAATGATTATAAATGAGTGAAAATCCACTGAGTGACAATCACCGAATGAAATTACTGAATGATAATGACTGAATTACAGCCGGATATTACAGCAGTAGCGCACGCTAATTATTGGACGTAGCGCGCGCTATCGATATCAGATCGGAGAACAGGAGGTTTTTGACTTCAGTACTGGACAACAGATATTTAGCTAGCGCACGCTAACAATTGGAGTTAACGCACGCTATTGGGATGGAGTTAGCGCACGCTACCAAGTTGTATTGTACGCTAACGGGTCAGTCAGAGTTCACTGGAATGTACGTATAACTCGTTAGCGAACGCTAAATATCAGGTCATAGCGTGCACTAATCTGGAGCAGTATAAATTGGACAGTTAACCTAAGTTTCATCATTTTCTCACTTCTCTTCGTTTTTAAGTGATTTCGGGCGATTTTGGGAGATTTGGAGTGTTCTCTTCGAGCTACTATCACCTATCATCATCTTCAAGTCTTTGAGTTGGATTAATCATCACTTCATCATCTCCAATACATCAAATCAAAGGTATTAATCTCTTGGATCTATAATTTTGGATTTTTGGGGTTTTCCTTCCGATTTCTTCGTGTAAGCTTGGATTGTTGTTGGAATATGTTAGATATGAATTATCTACCATGGATAAATGTATTCCTACGGATTTAATGACTATTTTGGGTATTATTTCAAGAACCCTTGGGGTTGACTTCGATTAAATTAGGGATTTCCGATTGATGTTGTTGTTGTAATCTAGAATTGTGGATTCCTATTGGATTATTGATATCATTGAAGTGTTTTGATGGTTTGAAATACTCATTTTGGTGTTGGTTTCGATATATTCGGGATTGGATATTTTCGAAAGTGGTGTGGTTTGCTTCGTATTCGTTAAAATGCCAAAATGAGTTTGATTATCGTTGTGTCGACTTTTGAGTTAGTCGTGTTTCGTTGCCTGGATACGTGTATTGAACGGTTGTTGGTAATTATTGTGTTATTCAAGGTTGTTCGAGCGACCAACATTTCATTTAGGACGTCGTTCGTGGACGGACATTCTTCACCGGTTGTGTAAGTTAATTCTTACTCGGTTAAATGGATATTCATTTCTTTTGTTGTTGTTCATTCATAATCAACTTATTCATCATTGTATTAATCGTATTGAGACTTGTAATTTTCGAGTAATTACTTCATTCACGAGGAACGGCGGTTCCAATCATTTCATTGAACTATCATTCACTTCACTATTATTTTGATCTCGGTGAGTCATTCTTGACCTTGTCGGATTATTATTCATTGATATTCATTTTGGTCATTCTCGTTCATATGACCTTCTGGGTTCATATTGCGTGGCCGGATGCGGATGTGTGGAATTTTTAGTCGGGCACGTGATGGTCATGTATTGGGATCGATACATTGGACTGTGCACACGGTAACGATTACCTCCGTGAGACTAATTAGGTACAAGGACGGGTGTGTCCGGTCATCCGTCTTATACACTTGCACAAAATATTACGGGCGTACTATGATACTCCTCTTCAGCCTAATTCATAAATAAGGATATTTCGTAACTAAAGATATATCATGATTGTGTATTTTCAACCCTTGAGGATTGTTGTTCTGTGTAACTGACCCCGTTGAAGAATTTTGTTTTCAGGTCATGGCAAGGCAAAGGCACGGGAAGAGCATGTTGACGGCGAGGAGTCCCAGTGATACTAGTAGGGGGGCCCAGTCATTTCAGTCATCTTTAATTCTCTTCATTTGAAATTCCGCTGCATATTCCGTTTGAAATGTTTATTTATTCAGGGTGGTGTATTTTATCTTCATATAAAATATACTAGTATTCTGTATTATCCTGGTGTATTGTACTTAAGCTCCTCATCGGAGTAGTTGGTAATATATTGTGGTTCGGTACTACAATTATATTATTTAATTCATCAGTTTTTATTCGCCGGGTGGGTCCCAGTCGGGGGTCCACGGCACTGTATTATCCGCCCAGTTTGGGGTGTTACATGATTTGTCACAACCAAAGGCATCTAATGCACTCTAGGAATTTATCAACTTTCCCCAAAAATATTACCGCGACATACTTGGAAGATTAATATTCCGGTTTAGATTTTAATTTTCCATGAGTTTGACGGAGGGTAGGAAATCTCGTAACCTTTATAACTTAGTGTGTTTGTAGTCTGGAGAATTTCGCGACTAATGTTACACTTTGCACATTAATTCATTTATACGCGCGTTTGTTGGTTTGTCAATCATTCAAAATGAAAAACAGAAAACAGTAACCTAGTTACTACCAACATATAGATCATGGCCCTACTTCCTAAGTACTCGGCCAAGCGAATGAGCCAATAAATAAAAACACAGTCTTTGAATCTTTGTTTTCTCAGTCGGTTGTCTTCGGTCTTCGTCATACCCAAAATAATAATTACATCATTGAAAAATTGCATCCTATACAAATTTTTCTAGTAAATATAAATAGGCTTAAAGCGGCCTTTACAACCCAATCGAATCGAACAAATCAAAAACTAAGTCCATGAGCTTGTTGTGCGGTGATTAATACGCCTCAATGGCGATCGGCCTAAAACGATCAGAGAGCCAACCATAGAAGACATACTCTGGGCAATCGCCCGGCGATCGTCTTTTGGTACGCAGCGATCGTCTTTTGGAACACAGCGATCGTCTTTTGATATCTGGCGATCGTCTTGATGTCCGAACCAGAGACGATCGTCTCGTGCCACGTATGGATCTAACATCCATTAAATTCGTCGAATACCGAATCTCAGACGGTGGCCCATGTGCAGATCCACAAAGGGCGCCGACAGATAAGACATTTGACCCCAGCCTGTCACCTACCTCACCTACCGACAGGGCCGCCGAAAGGAACCAAGTGGGTCCTCCCCGGGCAGCGATTCAGGATGCGTGCAGGCTTCCCATTGGCCCGCACAGCTGGTCGCCAACAGCAGCCCCGGACTTTAAGGGAACAACCTAACGTGACAGGACGATCGGCCATCTTATTATAATATAGAAAACGGCGGTCGCCCGCGATCGCCGGAGAGGTCCCAGCAGCTTTGTCACCTATAAATAGGAGGCTCACAACAAGTGTCCAGGGATCAGGCGATTTTACCGTGAATACAGTGCAAATTATACATAGAGAGAGAATCAAAGACTTATCTGGCAATCACTTATATATTCATATTGATATCCATATACACTTATCATACATCCCAAGCAAGAACTCACAGATCTACGTATCTGGTTCTTCCGGCAATCTACACGCTCTACAGCTTAGATAACTAGAAGTCTTTACACTCATTGTAATAGATTCTAACATTAATATTTGTACTCGACAGTATATTTATTAATAACATCTCGTGAGAGCATTCAAGCCCGGGATTAACAACCCCAGCAAATCTTGTGTTATCTATTTTCTCACGAAAGTGTTCTCGTATTTGTTTGTTACTCGATCATTCCAGCAATACTATCTTCGGATAATATTTTGGGTAACAACAATTGGCGCTAGAGGAAGGGGATCTAAACCTTCATTTTTATTCCTACCGTCTCGAGGAACACTCACTATTCTCCGGACATATACTTGAAGAAACACTCACTGTTCTTCAACAGAAAAGCCTTCAGAAAAATGACGTCTTCTACGACCTCCAAGAAAGCCACCCAAAGATCCTCCGGAAATCTCATTCCGGCCCGAACCGAATCCCAGCCCACGGTGGAAGGCGACCGTGGCGACGCTAGGCTCTCACTCCCGCCCCCGAGGGACGGTTCTAGCCTCTCACTCGATCAGTTCCAGACCGTGGAACAGATTGAGGAGGCTATAGCCATCCTCAGGGAGCAATGGAGGGCCTGCGACTCACCCACCATCACTCCGTCGGCCATCCGTCGGGCAGGCAAGTGGAAGCTTAAGGGGATCAATGTTGAGAAATCGACAGAAAGCCCCGAGCCGCAGGAGAAGTCTCTCGTGAGGCGGGACGATTCCGTCTTCAGCCGCCTAGGGAGCGATCCCTCATGGCGACCCGGACACTCAGGCCCCAGCCGGGAAACATCGGAGTCCGAATCCTTTACCAGGAGTTCGGCATATCCGACTCCCAGGAGACAAGCCGGTCAGCGAGCCCCCGCTCGCCCAAGAAATGAACCCACTGGCAGGGAACTCGTCATTCACCACGGAGTCAGGGGATCAGTACACGATCACCTTGGCTCGCGCTCTGGGAGCCAATCGGCGAGCAGTCAGGCGACGGCGATGGCCGCCATGCAACGCCAGCTCGACGAGAGAAAGGCGCTCCTGGAAAATGGGGCAGGCGCCGGGAGATCGATCGTTGGGCCAAGCGAACCACTCGCGGTTCAGATCGAGCTCTCCCCAGTCCAACCAACGATCAAACCCCACAAACACCTCTATATCAGGGGAGATCGGATCCAGAAACCCACTTGAGCAAATTTCAGATCTACATGACCGAATGCGGAGCATCAGATGCGACCAAGTGTCGAATGTTCCCATTAACCCTGGGCGACCTCGCCCACAGGTGGTACATCTCACTACCACCTCGCTCAATCAACTACTTTGAGAAGCTGGCGAAAGACTTCACGTCGTACTTCGCCGCCAAAGTCGCTCGCCCTGATGGCCCCCACCGCATGATGAAAATCAGGTAGGGGAAGGACGAATCAGATGAAGATTACATCGACCGAGTAGACGAGATAGTCCTCACCGGTTAGCCCATCGGCGACGAGCTCGCCTTCTACTCAGTTCTTGGTGGATTCTGCGGGCACTCACCCATGTTCAGGCACCTCACAAAGGACATCCCTCCGACCTACTCGGTCTTCCACGTCAGAGCCGCCGAATTCTTGGCCAGGCAGAGGATGCTCTCCCTCCGCTTAGACGAGGGACCATCCGGAGAAGCAAAGGCGACATCCCATGTCTAGAAGAAGGCGGTCGCCAAGCCCAGAAAGGCGGTCGCTAAGCCGCCTGGCGAGTTCAAAGCCTTCGAGGATGTAGAGGTCCACCTTCTCCACAACCTCAACTTATCTCCGGCCCACATCTTCAACGCAATCAAGGGGCGCGAGTGGCTTTCCAAACCAAAGCCGATAAGGGACCACGGTCATCTAGACCGTAGCAAATTCTGTGCCTACCACAAGAGTCCCAGCCACAACACCAGCCAATGCCGCGACCTCCTCAGACAGCTCTGGCGACTGTTTGAGGAAGGCAAATTGGACAACTTGGTCACCAAGCTAGAGCCTAGGACGGAAAGGACCGGAGGGCGTGAGCGCCGAAAAAACGAAATAACTCCTCCCAATCCGGTCGCCAGAATCGAGCATGAGCCGGAGTACTCAGATGAGTCTATCCCTCCGATCCACCCTGGCAGTTGGATCAACATGCTTCAAGCAGGAGGTGGAAACCTCGGGGGCCTTTCCCCGGTTTCCACCATGTCAAACAGGAAGCAAAAGGCCGAGCTGAGGGCGTTCGCCGGGGTCCATGTCATGGTACTTCCAGAGCCGACCATCTCTAAAGACGCGCTCATCACCTTCTCCAACAAGGACAGGGAGGGAGTACAATGCCCCAAATAGGATGCATTGGTGATCTCTGCTTGTATCCTTGGGAAGATGGTCGATCGCGTATTGGTCGACAATGGGAGCTTCTGCAACATAATATTCAAATCCGCCCTAGACCAGCTCGGCAACTTGACCAAATTCATGAAGCCGTTCGACACCGTGCTCCAAGGGTTCGGCGACAACACAGTCCAAGCCTACGGAAGGATCAAGCTCTCTGTCGAGCTAATATGCTTTTACGATCCCAAGGTTAGGATTACTAGGAACCTAAATTTTGTAATCATAGATAGGCCCAGCATCTATAATGTGTTCCTAGGTCGCCCCTTTCTAGAAACCTTTGAGGTGGTCGCCTCGTCTTTCTTTTACTGTATCAAATTCTCCACTGCCGATGGGACGGTCGGTACTGTAAAAGGAGATCAGCTAATGGCAAAAAGATGTTTGAATTACTCCTATGTCGTTACTTATTTCAATACTTCCCATGCTATGTATAACATTGAAACGATCGACGATCAACCCGTGGAGATCGACGAGCCAAGCACGCCGTACCAACCCTACTCAGAGGACGCCATCTCGGTTCGATTAACGGACGACATCGAGCCAAGGATCGGTTTCGAGCCAAGTCTCGACATCGATCCAAGGATCAAGTCCGGAAATCGTTCCAAACGAGAGGCGACCGTACCCATCGAAGAGTTGGAGAATATAACGATAGATCGGGCTCATCTAGAACGGGAAGTACTGATCGGCGCAAGCATCAACCGCAAATTAAAAGGGGATCTGATCAATTTGCTACGTAAGAACATCGGAGTCTTTGCCTGGTCGCATCAAGATATGATAAGTCCTGAGAACGCTTGCCACTATCTAAAGATCAACCCGGCAATGAAGCCTGTTCACCAAAAACGTAGGAAATTCGGTCCCGAGAAATGCGCGGCGCTCGACATAAAAGTCCAAAAGTTACTCAACAACAAATTAATTGGGGTAGCTACAGACGAACCACAATGGGTCGCCAACGCAGTACTCCTCAAAAATCCAACTGGTTCCTGGAGGTTATGCATCGACTTCACCGACCTCAACGCGGCATGTCCAAAAGATCACTTTCCGATGCCTCATATTGATCACCTGGTCGATAGTACAGCAGGTTGCGAAATGATGTCATTTATGGATGCCTTCGCCGGATATCATCAAATCCCAATGGCGGAGAAAGACATAAAACACACATCTTTCCACACGGAAAAAGGCATATACTTTTGGGTCTGAAAGCCGTTCGGCTTGAAAAACGCAGGGGCAACCTACCAGCGACTAGTCAACAGAATGTTAGCCAATCAGATCGGCAAGACCATGGAGGTCTACATCGACGACATCGTGGTCAAAAGCCTCAAAAAGGAAGATCACCTTAATGATCTCGCCGAGACATTCGCCATCCTCAAGAAGTTCAACATGAAGCTGAACCCCAAGAAATGCAAGTTCGGGGTGGGCTCCGGAAAATTCCTGGGGCACATCGTGAGCCAAAGGGGGATCGAGGCGAACCCCACCAAGATTCAGGCGATCCTTGACATGCAGGAGCCGCGGAACATCAAGCAGGTGCAACGCCTCACAGGTTGTCTAGCCGCCCTCAACTGTTTCATATCCCGGCTCGGCGATAAAAGTAAGCCATTCTTCGTGACCATAAAGAACAAGAAGTTCGCATGGACGAAGGAGAGTCAGGTAGCGTTTGCCAAAATAAAGGAATATCTATCTAACCCCCAGATCCTGGCAAAGCCGATCCCCAGTGAGAAACTATTCCTTTATCTGGCAGCCTCGGAGGTCGCACTGAGTGCCGTTTTGGTGCGAGCGGAGGGATAAGTCCACTTTCCGATCTACTATGTTAGTCAAGCGCTCCATGACGCTGAAACACGATATACACCATTTGAGAAGATCGCCTACGCCCTTGTTATGAGTGTCCGTAAGCTAAGGGCTTATTTCTTCGAACATCAAGTGGAAGTCCTCACAACTCTACCTCTAAGGCAAGTTCTACACCGACCAGACACCAACGGGCGACTCCTCAAGTGGTTACTGGAGATCGCCCAGTACGGTATCACATACGCTCCTCGCACGGCGATCAAAGGCCAAGCTCTGGCGGACTTCGTGATAGAACTAACGTTCCCTCACAGTCCAACCCAGATCGGCCGACCTGCCTGGAAGCTATATGTGGATGGCTCGGGGACCAATTCGCGAGCAGGGGCAGGGATTGTCCTAATCAGTCCCGATGGACAAAGTTTCACTAATGCTATGCGTTTTAGTTTTCGTGCGACCAACAATGAAGTCGAATACGAAGCCTTGGTAGGCGGGCTCGATCTAGCCCTCGCCCTGGATGTTCGTCGCCTCCATATCTTCATGGACTCCCTCTTGGTCGTGAACAAAGTCAAGGGAGAATATGAGGCGCGCGGCGAACAGATGGTCAAATACCAAGAGCTGGTCGCCGAAATGTGCACGAAATTTGAGGAAGTGCTAATCGAACAAGTCCCGAGAGAGCACAACTCCCAGGCCGATGCCCTGGCCAAGCTAGTGTCATCTGATGGGGCAACCGATTTCTCTAATATCCAAATTACAAAATCAGCAAGGCCGGCGATCGACAGAAGCTTGGTTACCACGGTTGTTGTTGCCGAGGAAAACTGGATGACTCCGTTCATCAAATACTTAAAGGATGGAACGGTCCCCGACGACCGTATCAAAGCTCGCCAACTCTGGCTACGTGTGACCAGATACACCCTATTGGACGACCATCTTTACAAGCGAGCTTTTAGCCTTCCCCTCCTCAAGTCTATTACACCGGAGGAAGGTCGGCTCGTCTTAGCCGAAATCCATGATGGGACCTGCGGAAACCATGTTGGCGGACGAGCTCTCATCCATAAAACAACCAGGCAAGGTTTTTTCTGGCCATCACTTCAGAAGGATGCGATCGCATATGCCAGATCGTGTCATATGTGTCAAGTAATTGGACCAAACATTAAACTCTCCCCCGAACAGCTCACCTCTATGTACAGCCCTTGGCCATTCGCGCAATGGGACATCGACCTTATAGGTCCCTTGCCGACGGCTCCAGGAGGCTGTAAGTTCGCCATCGTAGGGGTCGACTATTTCACCAAATGGGCTGAGGCCGAACCGCTAAACAAGATCAGCCAAGAGCAAGTGATCAAGTTTATCTGGAGAAACATCATATGTCGATTCGGCCTGCCCTAGACCATCATCTCCGACAATGGAAAGCTGTTCGACGGCTTAGAGGTCATGCAATTCTGTGAGAAGTGGGGAATCAAAAGGTTGTTCTCGGCTCCCTATCACCCTCAGACGAACGGGCAGGTAGAGGCTGTGAACAAGATCCTCAAAGACACAATTAAAGTGCGACTCGAATCCAGGCTAGGACGATGGGCAAGCGAGCTCCCAGACATTTTGTGGTCTTATCGAACGACGACCCATAATTCAACCGGCGAAACCCCATTCGCCCTCGCCTTCGGAACAGAAGCAGTGATTCCCTCGGAGATCGCCGTCCTCAGCCATCGAACCGAACAAGAGATGACGACCGACAATGATGTGGCCCGACGGATCGACCTCGACATGCTCGAAGAACGACGACTAACCTCAGAAATGAGGAACACGATCCACAAAAGGAGATCCGAGAAGTTCTTCAATTCGAAGGTCAAGGAGAGAAGGTTCCAGGTGGGCGATCTCGTCCTCAAAAAGATCCAGACCCACACAGGTGTCTTTGGTCCGAACTGGGAAGGCCCTTTCAGGATATCTAAATGGCTAACTAAGGGAGCCTACGAACTTGAACATCCGGACGGTACTCCGGATCAATATCCCTGGAACGCCGTACATCTGAAGAAATACTACCAGTGAAAATTTTGTATTCAGTTTCAACTGCCCAATGTACAAGGAATATAATGAGATTTTTTCCTATCCCATCTTTTCTGGTGATCGCCCCACCAGGCATATCGCATACCGCCGACGATCGTCGTTCATGACGATCCGAAGTAGAATCAATGCAGCCATGGTCCTGGAGGTCAATGGAACTGACAACTTCGCCCATGCAAGGTTCCTTTGGGCTGAGATCGCCAGCCCTTCGTTTAAATACGAGGCCGGCATAGCCGAAGGACCCTCCAAAACTAATCAGTGGACACGATCGCCCACCCTCAAAGGTTCATCATCTAACATGGTGAACCCGGACAATGCAACGCGTCCCTACCCTGTCACAACGTATACCGTCGAGGGTCGACATCCAACATGCCGACCCGAGGTAGAAAAGTGCTTACAAAGCCGCGTACATGGAGTCGAATAAACCAACGACGCCCCGTGCAAGGACTCCTCCAGACCAAGATCGCCCTCCTTTCGTCTAAATACAAGGCAGGCGCAGCCTAACGGAGGACCCTCACAATAAAGTGAGTCGCAGGATAGACAATGTCCCTTGCACACAAAGACACGGTTGTGGATGTCGGTCCATCGAACTCCGCGACCGTGTACGATTCCTCTAAATCGGCAAACTGAGGATAGCTCACCAAACATACTATTTTTGTTCCCTTACTTACAATAAGTAAACAAAAACATGGGGGCAAAGGAGGCGAGCTAATCCTAAATGCGATCGGAAGGAAGGAACCGTAACCGATTGGCTTCGCTCAAACACATGCAGGACGATCGGAATCGTTCGACAAAATTTACAAGTAAGGATTTCCAAACATGTCAATACATTCAAACATTCAGACAATCGGTCGGATAAACAAGACTTTGGAAGCAATCATACACATACTTGCAAAAATTCGCACGCAAACATTCAAAAGCGATCATACATGAAAATACACAAGTGCGAATAAGGGATATTTTATTCATAACAAAGATTTTGTACATTACGAAGCCCAAAGGCAATACAAAGGGAAAGTAGGAAATTACAAGATACAAGGAAAACAAAGAGATTTCTCAGGGCCCCGTCGGCTGGTCTTCACCCTCAGGTGGCGGATCGGCACGAGCTCCCCCATCGGCCTCAGGATAAATGAGTTTGTCCGGGAAAGGATACCAACTCAAGTCCGTCCCAAAGTCGACGAGGTCAAGGATCGGCAAGGAGAACTCCGGGTGCAGAGGGTGCTCGTCTTGCTGCAGGGTTCGTCTTGCTGCCCTCTCAGCTCAGCGGTCGTCTTCTCAGCTTCTGCCAGTTCGACCACCTTAACGGCCGTTTCCCCCTTGGCCTTCTCCAGCTCTCCTTTCGCCGCCTCCAGCTCACGGTTGAGCCGATCCACCGACGCCTTCAGTCCGGCCACCTCCTCTTGCGAAGCCGCATGCTTCCGGCGAGCTTCTTTCTCCTGGTCACGGAACCGATCGGCCGTTTCCTTGGAGAGGCTCAGCTCTTGCTTCATTCGGTCGACGTCCTGTTTAGCTCGTTTGGCTGTCTCTATATACTCCTTCTCCATAGACTGGATCCGGTTGGCGTATTCAATGTTTGTGTTCCGGCCAGCCTCGAGGTCGCTATGGAGGCCAGCAGAAGAAGGTCGCCCCTCAAAATCCCTGGCAGCTTGGATGGCCATCGTCGCCGTCTGGAGAGCCAAGGCAATGGTCTCCTGCATGGAGTCTCCAGATCGCCGACGAGCGATCGCATCGAGGTCGGTCGTCCAAGCCTTGGGCAGTGAGGTGATGGCCTGCTGGACGTAAGTAGGGACGTCGAGGGACTTTTGAGGAGCCTTACTCGACAAGAAATCCAGCACCATAGGAGCGACGACCGGGTCAGCAAGACGAACCCTGCAGCACAAACAAAAGAGACAAAGGAATTAGAATATACCTAACTAAATTTTCCAACTCGGAAAGTTCAATCCGATCTCACCTGTTGACCAGCTCGGGATCGCGGCCAAAATAGGGCTTTCCCCGAGAAGTCTCGTCCTCAGCGATCGCCGCTCTTTTCAAAAAGCCGGCCGGGGACCTGGAGCTGGACGCCGCGGGCCTGGGACCAGACCCCTCTGCCATCGGAACGGAAGAGACAGGGGGAGCGGCGATCGGCGGCTCCAAAATAGCTAAATCCGCCTCAACCGTGGGCAGGGACCCCTCCGGCCTCCGCCTCTTGCGGTTGCGCTGAAGTTGTTCCTCCTCTTGAATTTTCGGCTCGATGACCAGCACCACAGTGGGCCTCACCACAGGGGCAGGGCGAGACGACGTCGCAGCAACGCGACCCGTCTTCTTTCCCAGGTGAAGGCGACCGATAAGTCCTGGGTTAGACATGGCGATCTCTGTAGGTGGCTCGGCAAAAAGGGGAAAGTGAACCTCTGTCAAAGAAGAAGTACAAACAAGTCAGACAAATACCTAGACGTTACGACCTCCTAGAGACGATCGTCAAAGCAAGGAAGAAGAAATTAAATTTATACCTGGAGCTCTCAGATGACGTGGGAAACGAAATAATCGAGCCCCCAACCGGTGAACTTCACGACCGAGTGAGCGAACGTCTATGAAGGAATCCGGCAAGGCACGAATCCGCTCCCAAACGATCAAGAAGTTGAAAGGGAGATTGCCGATTCCTGGAACAAGAGGTCCTGCAAAAAGGAAACGAAATTAGATCAGTCCAAGACAAGTCCGATCAAAGGGAGAGTTAAACCCTTACTCGGATTCCTCTCCCGAAATTTGGTAGGAATCTCCAACTCCTCCTCCGGTCTGTCGCTCGATGCCGATCGCCACGCTCCGCCGACCCAGCACCATTTAGCCAGGTCGCCCTTGGTCTTGTTCGGCACACCGAGGACCACTCTTCCCATTCGGCCCTGAATATGATTGCCGCCAATCGACCCTTTCTGCGCAGCCAGCTTGAAGAGATAGTTCATCTCCATCGCAGAGAGAAGCCGGAACAACCGATGACCACCGAAGAGTGTCAAAGTGCAAATGACCTGTAGCCAGGCGTTCGGCGTCAGTTGGAGCGGCGCCAAATTCTAGGCGACCAATAAATAGGAGACGACGAACGGCAATGGGAATTGCAGACCGGCCTCCATAATCATCTCACTAACGGCGACCAGACCCTCGGGCGGTTGATCAGCACGTTCATTTTCCGAGGGCACGTGCAAAGAAACGTCAGAGGGAATATGATATTTTGCCCTCCAGCGGCCCAAGTCTTTCCGGGTCACCGAACTCCGGATCTTACCAAGGGTCCACTGAGACGGGTCGGCGGCCCGAAACACCGTCCGCTTCACATGTTCGTAAGGATGAGCGGCGGAGTAAGCTTCAAAGTCAAATTCAGGGCAGGGTCCGGCGATCCCCTCCATAATCTTGGCGAAATCCATATAGGCGGGGCCGAATACACTTTCCCGTTCCCAAGCCATCCGCACCAGTTCATCTTCATCCGCCGGCGAGGCCCCCTGCTCCGCCGTTGCCGCCGTTTTCGCCACTTCGGCCTCGTTGAAGAACTCTTCGAGTTCTGCGGGTGCAATCCCAACACGAATTGCCTCAACGGCCGTTTCCATATCAAGTCCCACGGGAATCTCCTCTCGGTCAGGCGAAACCGCGGCGGCGGAAGTGCTTCCGGTCTCGAAGGCCTCAGATCCTCCCGACATATTCTTAAAAAGTAAAAGGGAGAGAGAAGATTGGTTTTCTTGCCTAAAACCTAGGAAGACGATCGGCACAATAAGCTTCAGAAATTTCTGCAGAGTTTCAGCAAGAAGGCAAGGACGCGTGAAGAGTAAAAATGGAGTAGCCCTAGCCCCTTTTATAGATGGAAGCGGGGGTCTCTATGCAAATAGGCGAAAGTCCGAGGGCTGGAGTGCAACCGTCAGTGGGGGGACACATTAAATGCAGCCCTCGAATCCCGCGTACGCATCTTTTCGAGGGCACGCCTGGCGACAAGTCTGACAGACCGTCGAACTCCCCCAATGGTAGCGCGACGCGTGTCTCTGCAACGTTTCGAGAACCCGCCTTCGTTTCCCGCTGCTCCCAGCGTAAAAGGAGATCGTCCAAATTTGAAATCAGATCGCCTGATCGTCTAAACATTAGAGATCGCCAATAGTGCCACCTCACCCCGTGTTTTCAAACATCGAAGCAAGCTGGGGGGCAATTATTGTGCGGCGATTAATACGCCTCAATGGCGATCGGCCTAAAACAATCAGAGAGCCAACCATAGAAGACATACTCTGGGATCGATTGGAAAGACGGCGATCGCCCAGCGATCGGTACATACGGCGATCGTCTTTTGGTACGCAGCGATCGTCTTTTGGAACACGGCGATCGCCTTTTGATATCTGGCGATCGTCTTGATGTACGAACCAGAGACGATCGTCTCGTGCCACGTATGGATCCAACATCCGTTAAAGTCGTCGAAGACCGAATGTCAGACGGTGGCCCACGTGCAGATCCATAAAGGGCGCCGATAGATAAGACATTTGACCCCAGCCTGTCACCTACCTCACCTACCGACAGGGCCGCCGAAAGGTACCAAGTGGGTCCTTCCCGGGCAGCGATTTAGGACGCGTGCAGGCTTCCCATTGGCCCACACAGCTGGTCGCCAACAACAGCCCCAGACTTTAAGGGAACAACCTCACGTGACGGGACGATCGGCCATCTTATTATAATATAGAAAACGGCGGTCGCCCGCGATCGCCGGAGAGGTCCCAGCAGCTTTGTCACCTATAAATAGGAGGCTCACAACAAGTGTCCAGGGATCAGGCGATTTTACCGTGAATTCAGTGCAAATTATACATAGAGAGAGAATCAAAGACTCATATGGCAATCACTTATATATTCATATTGATATCCATATACACTTATCATACATCCCAAGCAAGAACTCACAGATCTACGTATCTGGTTCTTCCGGCAATCTACACGCTCTACAGCTTAGATAACTAGAAGTCTTTACACTCATTGTAATAGCTTCTAACATTAATATTTGTACTCGACAGTATATTTATTAATAACATCTCGCGAGAGCATTCAAGCCCGGGATTAACAACCCGGGCAAATCTTGTGTTATCTATTTTTCTCACGGAAGTGTTCTCGTATTTGTTTGTTACTCGATCATTCCAGCAATACTATCTTCGGATAATATTTTGGGTAACAACAGAGCTATATCACCAGCACATAAGGATTCCATACAACATGTAATGGCAAAGAAATTAAACAATTAATTTTAATATAAATTAATCTAATTAATCAATAAATTAATCTATTCAAATTCTACTATATTAATCCAATTAATATAAAGTGGCATTAAAATTAAATAATCAATTAATATATTAATCCAATCAATATAAAATTAATCTATTCAATTTTAATGGTATTAATCCAATTAATACTAATAATCGTCATTTAAATTCATTCGAAGTAATCCGGCCAAAATAATATTTTCGTTTAATTTATTTCCCTTAACTAAAAAAATATTCCAAATATTAATTTAGTCAAATTAAAATCCAATTTAAATTTTGGGAAATAATTACAACGAAATATAAACTTAAAATGGAGTGCCGGACAATCCGGTTTTAGGCCCACCGCTTTGATTCAAAATCGGGCCAAAAACCCGAGGGTCGCTGGCGAGCCATGCTCGGCACTGGCCGAGTCCCGATCCGCAGCATCGGCCGACTCGGCAGTGCGGCGAGCATGGCCGAGCATGATCGGCACTGGGCTTGTAGCCCAGTAATGCCGCCAGACCACCGCCGCACTCCGTTTCTTCGTTTTTCGGCTCGTTTCCAAAAACGTGATGCTACAACGAACAATTTAAAATTTACGATTATTCCAAACATGATTCTAAATCATAATCATCATCCAAAAGCATTCAAAATGCACAAAAAATCGTATATACGGAAACATTGACCTGGCTCCGATACCACTGTTGGGATTCCGGAAGTAAAACGAAATACGCAGCGGAAATAAATACGAACCCCAAACAGGATCGATCAAGTAACGTATTTACGAAAAAAAATTAAATACGAAGATAAAGGATCATACCATTGAAGCCTTTGAAATAAATCTTCGTAAATATGGATGACGATCACGAACCCCGTCCCGAACACGAAATACCTTCGTTCCAAGCACCAAAAATTCGAAGCCTCTACTTCACACACGTCGAAAGTTGCCCAGAAAAATTTACAAAATTCTGTTCTATGAAGAACACGGCTAGGGAAAATTGTAGGAATTTTTCTCTCTTTATTTTCTTATATTGTTTTCACCTCTAAGATGACAACACTCAAAGAAAATAAATATTTCTCTCCCTCAAGAAATTCCTCACGGCCGAAGCAATATGAAGAAACTTTCTCTTGGCAGTAGCTCCTACAACTCTTAGTTACACATGTGAAGTGATGTCTATATATTCTTTTATTCACACACCAAAATGATTAAGATGATAATATAAAAATAAAGAGATCCCACATCTTAATAATAAGGCATCATGTGAAAAAGAATCATATTCCATCAACAAAATAATCACCATGTGATGATGAGAGGGAGGTGGCGGCCCATTAGGAAATTTCCTAGAAACGAGCAGAGTCACTCGGCTCATGTACCGAACGTTCGTCAAACGACTCCGTTAAATATACTCCGTTAATTTACCAATGCATTTATATAAATTAATTAATCCAATTAATTAATTATATCAAATACAAATATATTTCTCTATGAAATATAATTTATGAATTAAATTAATTACCCGGTAACTTAATTTTAATTCATAAGACCGCTATTTGATTTATCCAATAAATCATAATTAGATATCCAATATCTAATATTAATAGAGAGATAATAAATTCACATTTATCCGTCAACGCTCCTAATGCGCGACTCTGTAGGTCCGTCTCAGCCGGCGTTGGGAGGAACCAATGAGTGCGGGCGGACTTAGCCACTAGCGGCCGCACTGTAAACCCCGACTGAGAACGAATGAAGGGATCATTCCAGAACCATTATGTCGTGAATACTATATACGTATAGACCCTTCATCATATGTCCCGGTCAAGTCTTCGGGTCACGGCAAAGTCAAACCCTACTGTTGACTAAACTCTATACATGTGTTAATACAAATCAAGACCGACTGATTAATAGTGTATCTAATACGACTATATCAGAATGATTTGGCCAAAGACTTATGATCTTATTTGCCATTAACCGTATAGGACATTCGCCTGCTCACTAACAGGAGATAGAATCTTTTCTTGGCGTACAGTAAAGACTGCTACCTGCCCGTATAGTCCGCACTTCGAGGTCGACTCAGTAATTAAGCAAATGAGTCTAACTACTCTAATGACAAACTAAACATGAGAGGCACATCTTCTACTGAACCCTCAAGTCAAAGGCCCACGTCTACTATCACAACCTTTCGATTCGTCATCGACTCTCCGAGAGTGAATACCGTGTGACTGAATCGAGTATAAGTCATGTTCAACTATACTGGTCCCACCAATATACTTATAATTATGCTATCAAGACATGCACATGTCCTAGCATCAGTTATACAAGTCTTGTTAAAACTTAATGGCCATTTAAGTTTATTGACTTGCGAACGATTTACGTAAATAAACTTTAAACACTTCCAGTGCATTTTCTCTTATCCCATAATGAGAATGGAATGTTCGATTTATTTACACGGACTTCACTTTAATGTTTACCAAATCAAGAATGCATTTGAAATACAATAACAGTGAATGAATCGTATTGCCTTTTTTTATTAATTATTCATAATTACAAGTACAATGCCCTACTCTGTCATCCCCTGAGTGGCATTCGAGGGCATATTCCTAACATACTGACACTTCCAGAAGGAACCCAAGGATTTGTCATATGTAGTGACGCCTCAAAGGATGGACTCAGTGCCATACTGATGCAGAATGGTAAAGTTATTGCATATGCTTCCAGGCAACTCAAGGCGCACGAGAAGAATTATCCAACGCACGACCTCGAACTTGCTGCAATAGTATTCGCCTTATAGAAATGGCGACATCATTTATACGGCATTGAATTCACCGTGTTTATGGATCATAAAAGTATCAAGTACCTATTTTCTCAAAAGAAACTTAATCTCCAATAGAGAAGATGGGTAGAACTTTTAGAAGATTACCATTGTGAGATTCAGCATCACCCGGGGAAAGCGAATGTCGTGGCTGATGCCTTCAGTAGAAAGGCTAGAGTGGCCCGACTCATCGTTCGAGAATGGCAAGCTCTTGAGGAATTGAGCTGTCTAAAACCCATTCATGAAGGTGCTCGTTTAATTTGCACAAACATCACAATTAAATCGAATCTATTGGATGATATTCGATTAGCCCAAGAGGGAGATCCAAAACTTCAAGAGTTTAAGGACAAGATCGCTAAGGGCGAGAAACCCGAGTTCACAATTACCAAGGATGGAATTGTAAGGTTTAAGGGACGGTTATGCATACCTCATGACGAGGAGCTCAAAAGACGAATTCTAGAAGAAGCTCATTGTTCGAGATATACGATACATCCAGGAGGTAACAAGATGTACCGAGACTTGAAGAAACACTTTTGGTGGGTGAACATGAAGAACCAAGTGGCAGAATTCGTGGCGTAATGCCTCACATGTCAGAGAGTCAAAGCTGAACATCAGCGACCCTCAGGACTACTACAGCCACTAGAAGTCCCTGAATGGAAATGGGAAATGGTAACCATGGACTTTATCACGTATTTGCCGACCAAAAGGGGAGGCTATAACACCATTTGCGAGATCATCGAAAGATTGACGAAATCATCACATTTTGTGCCGACTAAAAAGGACGACAGTCTGCAAAAGCTAGCTAGGATTTATATTAGAGAAATCACTCGTCTCCATGGAGTGCCATCGGACATAATATCGGACAGAGATCCTAGATTCGTATCCCATTTTTGGAAAGCCTTTCATAAGGAATTAGGAACTTCCTTATCAGCACAAGTGCGCATCCCCAACTGACGGGCAATCTGAGCGAACCATCCAGACCCTTAAAGATATGCTACGAGCTTGTGTACTAGACTTTCAAGGAAATTGGGATTATCATCTACCATAGTCCGAGTTTGCATATTACAACAGCTACCAAGCCACAATAGGAATGGCACCTTACAAAGCTCTGTATGGGAGGAAATGTCGATCCCCGCTCCACTGGGAATATGATGACCATTGGACGCCGAAGACTCAACGAACAGAACCTTCAGCAATGAGTACAGATTTGGTGAAGGAAGCCGTAGATAAAGTATGACTAATCAAGGATAGGATCCGCACAGCGCAGAGCAGACAGAAGAGTTACGCCGATCAACGTCGGAAGGATCTAGAATTTGAAGTAGGAGATCAAGTCTTCCTGAGGCTAACCCCGCGGAAGAGTTTAAAAGCGTCAATGAAAGGAGGGAAGCTGAGTCCCCGATATGTAGGACCATTCAAAATCACGGCAAGAATCGGACGATTAGCGTACCAGCTGGAGTTACTATCCCATCTGGCTGGAATGCACGATGTTTTCCATATCTCGAGGTTAAAGAAGTATCATCCAGACCCGACGCACATTCTTACTTCTCACATTCCGTCGATCAAAGATAACTTTTCTTATAAAGAGAAGCCAATCAAGATCCTCGATCGGCATGTACGCGAATTGAGGAAGAAGCGAATTCCTTTGGTTAAAGTCATCTGGTAAAATCACAATAGAGAGGAAGACGCTACGTGGGAGGCTGAGGAAGAAATGAAGAAATATTACCCCGAATTGTTCGAGTAGGAATTTGGGGACAAAATTCTTTCAAGGAGGGGAGGATGTAAAAACCCTATATTCGATGGCTTATCACATGTACAATGTACTAAATCATGATGTAATTTGATAATATTTATTTTATGACATGATATAACCTACATCTATTTTATTTTATTTCACTCTTTAACCAAATAGTATATTGATTTAGTAAAATCTTATGACATGATAAACCAAATAATAAAATTAAAATAGTATATTGATTCACCTATTGGGCTATGTCAACACCTAATTACATGAAGACTCACTAATGGAGTCAACCCAACTTAATAAAATCATAAGACTTGAAGTTGCAATTTAAAGCCCAACCCAACTAATTAAATTATTTACAACTATAATTATACTCTTAAATTAACAAAAAAAAATATAACACACACATACACACAAGGGGACGGCTACATGGGGAAGGGAGGAGTGTGTCTCTAGACCCTTCACTCATTCATGCAAGACTTTGACACATGTATTCAAACTTCTCCCATTTAACTCATCTCTCTTTCCAAACCACTTCTCTTCCCAAGTCTTCATTAAACCACTTTAAATACATATACTATCATCTAACCTACCTTTCACTTCTACACACACACACAAAAAAATCTGAAATTTGAGAGATAGAGAGTGGGTAGGCCGAACCAAGGAGGAAGAAAGAGGGAAGAAGAAAACTCAAGCAATGAATAGGTAATCTCACTTCTTACTTCCATTTCCATAATTTCTAGTAATAATCCTTCTAATCTAACTTTAATCTCAAAACATGCAAACAAAATATACACCATGGATGCATGTTTTGGCCGAACCTAGTAGTGGTGAAGGGGAAGACCGTCTTCAACATCCGAGACCTAGAATCGACTAAATCCGGCAAGATCGAGGTGAGTGAACTCTTTCAAACCTTTAAAGTAAAAACCTCTTATTCTACTTATGATGCATGCGCTAAATCTGAAATATTTCGATATTTTATTAATATGATCTATGTTAAAATCTTCATGTTAAAAATACATATTATGATATTGCGTATAGCTATGTGTAATTCATTTTTCTTAAATTTAATTCTCAAATATTGTGAAAAATGTGGAAGCATGTACTAATCTGAAATTCTTGTATAAATGCATATTTTTAAAGATGTATGTTATGGTTATAATAACATTCAATACGATTTATTGAATTTAAATGACAACTGATTGGGTAATCGGATGTCGATTTTGTGATAAATTGAATGTTATATGTTTCCTTCTAAATGTTGTTGAAAACCCTACCAAAATCTGGAACTTGTGTTATATGACTATGTTCTGATATGGGGATAATTTATTTGCGGCCATAACAAGACTTGAAACGAGCAAACGGAACTTTTGGGCATAAATCGTAATTTCTTAAAGTTTGGAGACTAAACTGAAATTTACAAAAATAAAACATTCTGGACCTCGGACAGTGCATATTATATCATGTATGGGATGTCCATAAAGTTTCAAGTGATTCGGAGTTCGATATCTAAACTTATTAGTCCAAATCGCAATTTTAAAACAATTTCGGGGTCGAAATGCAAGAATTCAAAACTTATGGACTAATTCCGAAAATTTCTGGAATTTTTACAAATCTGGACTTCCAGGTTCATCACGAGTTAGCTCGTAAAGTTTCGTTAAATTCTGAGCTAAATTCATAGCTCTATAAGCCTCGGAACGATTTTCTTAAGTTTTGGGGCGGTACCGTAATTTCTGAAAATTTCAGTCCCGAAACCTGAAATTTTCGAATTTTTCCATAAATCTGGAGTCAAGGAAGTTTTTTGGCTTCCTCATAAATTTTCATAACCATCCAATTTCGTTTCATACTCCAAACACTTAGGCTTGAACCTGGGGGTAAAAACGTCCTTTCAACCTATTCCAGGTAAACCTCGTTTTCGTTTCATTGAACCTATCCATCTAATATATTTGACCTAAATCTATCAGACCGTTAATAAATTACTGAGGATATTTTTAAATTTATATACAAGTCCTATTCCGTATTACCGTGCCACAAATATAATTAACCACATTCCATACTTAATCAAAAGACGCTATTAACCTCACTGACCGAATATTTACGTGATACTTGTGAAATGCGTCAAATTGATAACTGTGACTGTCTGGGAACTAAGTGATATACAAACAAAGTGCCACGGACGGGTCCGCCTCTAACTCTATCAGGACAAAGCGCCACGTCGATGGACGGGGGCCACCTCTTGAGCTCATACGAAATTGGGAGCCGACCTACAATCTGGGGGCCACCTCTTGAGTTGTAGGAGCCACCTCTAGAGTCCCACATCGAGTCAGGATGGTTAGGCCGAGTCTTGGATCGAGCAGTGCGGCTGCGGTTCATGAACCAGGCTACCGTTGTTTCCTATTCCCATAACCGAGGAACGGAGTGTTCCGTGGGACCTGGGTCGTAGACTTGGGGTATAATCGCGATTATGGTGTGATCCGGGTATTGACCCACAGCTAAGGACATACCGAGCCCAGATAAGAGATAAGGAAGCACACGCTAAGTGTGAGAGCGAAGGCTCAGCTATTGGGGCGACGACCTATATTGCTAGGAGTAATAAGGAGAGTCTAGAATCCAAAGTCCACATCGGCAGGATTCGAAACTGGATTGACTGATCGACTGATTGACTGACCGCTTGACTTGACATCTGTCCAAGGGGACAGTAGTATAATATTACAACTACATAATGATTACTATTTTTATAAAATTCCGATGTAATTGTAACTGTTTCCACTTTCTAATAATTGATAAAATCATGCATCACTTAAAAATTTTCAAAGGAAAGAGCCACACTCGCACACGATCACCCACTCACTGAGACCCTTTGTCTCACCCACCGTTTTCCCTTTTAAAACCAGAGCATGAGCCACCAGTCGAAGATGAAGAAGTTTTCGAGGAAGAGACTGAATAGAAGACTGCCATCAAGACTTAGAATTTCTGTTGTTATCCCAACTTGTAATAGTTAACTATGCTTCGTACTAAACTTGTTTAGTAATTTTCCGCTGCAAACTTATAAACAGTGTAATTTTGATTATCAGCTTTTGTCACAATGAATCTCAGGTTAAGATTGTTTTTTTGAAATATTATCCAATCGTTATTTTGCTTATGCTATTTATTGTTGCATTTTGATCGATTGATCGACCGATGCGTCGCGCCCTCGTCCTTCCCGATGTTGGGGGCGTGACATATTAGTATCATATAAGCATTTGTTGAATCATTAAGTTCACTGCCTTAATGATTAATCATGCTTAATATAGTTTTATGTTGGATATTAGATTTTGCGAGATATTGACTTAGTTTTATTTTATTAACTAGATGGTCCCCACAGACAAGAAGGTTGTGACCCAGGAAAATGAGGATACGCCTACTCCGCCGGTGACGATCACTGAAGATCATCTTCGACATGCCCTTAGTCAAATTGAGTGTGTCGCTAGGCCCATTCTCATTGTAGCTGTCTTGGCCAATTTCAAGGAAAGAGAAATCCAGAATTTGAGGTCCGTAATTGCATGTATTTTTTTAAGATGTGAAGGCATATCGTGATCAGAGAGACGAGCTGTTTCGGTTGCTGGAGAAGAAGAGACAAGAATATGAAGAGCTGGAGGAGAGAGCGCATCACCTGGAAACCCAATCGTTAGTAGACAACCGAACAATCGCCAAGCTCCACATCCAGAAGTTTCTGCAAACCTACAGGGTGCAAATGCTGGAGGAACAAATCTTGTATGAATGCCACGAGCATGAAGAATTCCAGATCATGGTGAAGTCTAAGTTGGGAGCTGTGATCGACCTATTTCCTAATTCCACCACTGAAGTCGGAACCACATCACGAGCATCCCCAATAACTGATCCTCGATTCCATGAATTTGAGGAGGAGGACCCAGAAGAGGAACCGGAGGAAGATCCAGAGGAAGACCTGGAAGAGGATCCAGAAGAAGACGCGAGCATGAATTCAGAAGACAACTAGAAAGTTCTAGGATCGACAACGTTTATGTAACCTTATGATGTTTGATGTTTTGATGTTAGGATGTTTTGGCCCGAGTGCCGTAAGAACTCGAAATGAATAATTTGGCGGTTAAGCCACTCGTAATTGGAATCAATTATATTTTCTATTCTTATTCGATAAGTCCATTAATCATAAATAATTAGTAGTTAATTATGCGTTTAATTCTACATGACAACATAGAATACTAATAATTCCATGTAAGACCGTAAATCCTCACACATTCTCTAACTTATAAATGATGGCTGACCGAAGACGTGGACGCCCTCGTATGAATCGTGACGAGCAACATCAACGCGATGATCGCTCACGCTCTCCTCCACGAGGAGGAAATTGGAATGATGCCATGGCTCAACCCCTCGCTCAATTGACAAACTTCCTACAACAGCAGACTGCAAACAACGGGAACAACAATGAAACTCATGATCGCACCTTGGAAAGATTCTTACGCTTCAAACCGTCTACCTTTGATGGGGAACCCGACGATATCAACGCCGAACTCTGGCTGGAGAGAATTGAAGGAATTTCTAACGCACTTCAGTATACTGATGAACAACGGATATCACTAGATACATTCCGACTCGAGGCCGCAGCTCATGACTGGTGGAAGAGTGTAAACGAGCGCTGGACGAGAAAAAACCGTGTCAGGACGTGGGATAACTTCCTGACCGACTTTCGAACTCAATACGTGTCAGCAGCAGCCAGAGAAGCTAGACGAGATGAGTTCTACCACTTGAAGCAAGGAGCCATGATAGTCGCTCAATATGAAGCCCAGTTTAACAGGTTGTCTAAATACGCACCCGAATTGGTAACAACTGAGGAAGACAAGGTGTACAAATTCACTCGAGGACTAAGACATACACTTCAATAGAGCCTTTTAACTGTTCAACTAACGACACTTGTCGAAGATGTGGTAGCCGCCACCCGGATCGAAAGCGGAACGGCAAGGTTAGCTCAACAGCAAAGCCGATTCTCCAACAACGTCAAGAGGCCTGCTACCCGACCAACATCAACGCCACCACATAAGTTTAAGAGGATGGGATCTCAGGGGAGTCCAAGCGGATCAAAAGCACCAGTTCTCAACAAACCAACAACGCCATGCACCCATTGTGACATGAAGGGGCATAAGTCGGATTTATGTTGGAGGAAATTTGGCAAGTGCTTACATTGCAGCAGTTCTGATCATCAAATCCGGGAATGCCCAGAGGTGAACCCTCCGGTGGACAAACTAGCCACAGAAGCTAAGCCAGGAAACAACCGAGGGAAAGCCCCAGCACGAGTATTTACTCTAGCTGGCCAGGAGGCACCGGAAAACAACGACGTGGTGGAAGGTACACTCCTTATATCCAATCAACTTGCACGGACACTCACAGATCCACGATCATCCCACTCGTTTGTTGCACCGCATTTTTCTAAGAAACTTGATAGACCGTTAGAATCCTTACCATTACGTCTAGAAGTATCTACCCCGATTGGAGTTAGTCAGCTAGCAGATAAGGTCCATTCTGCGTGTGATGTGATAATCAGTGGTAACTGTTATTCTGCCGATTTAGTAGTACTTCCAATATTGGAGTACGACGTCATCCTAGGAATGGAATGGCTGTCTAAACACTACGCACAATTGGATTGCCACTCTAAGATAGTTAGGTTTTGCGATCCTAACAAACCAATTATGGAACTAGTTGGGGCGCTAAAGTCAACCTAGCGCCCATAATATCAGCTGTCAAGGCTAGGAAGGCAATTACCAAAGGGGCGTCCGGATTTTTAGCCTTCATCATCAACAAAACCAAGAGTAAGTCTAGCATAGAAACCATACGTATGGTGTCCGAATACCCTGATGTTTTTCCCGAGGAATTAACCTCCCTACCACCGGATAGAGTGGTTGAATTTAATATCAAAATCAAGCCCGGAAAGGCACCCATTGCAAAGGCACCATACCGAATGGCACCACTGGAGCTGCAAGAGTTGAAGGTCCAACTGCAGAAGTTGATGTGGGTTTCATACAAGCCAGTGTATCACCATGGGGAGCACTGGTACTATTCGTTAAGAAGAAGGACGGAACATTAAGACTTTGCATAGATTACCATGAACTCAATAATGTTACGGCTAAGAATAAGTATCCTCTCCCTGGGATAGATAAACTGTTTGAACAACTCCAAGGAGCTACGGTGTATTCCAAGTTCGATCTTCAACAAGGATACTACCAACTAAAAATTAAGAATGAAGATGTTCCAAAAACTGCATTCTAAACTAGATAACGGTCACTACGAGTTCGTAGTGATGCCTTTTGGATTCACGAATGCTCGTGCAACATTTATGGATTTAATGCACAGAGTATTTTAACCCTATCTCGAACAATTCGTAGTAATTTTCATCGATGACATACTCGTGTACTCTAAGTCGGAAAAATACCACAGGAGATATCTTAGACGTGTTGGATACACTAAGGCAGCACAAGTTGTATGCCAAGTACAGCAAGTGTGAATTTTGGTTGAGGGAAGTGGTATTTCTGGGCCACATTATTTCTGGAGAAGGGATTGCAGTAGATCCATCTAAAATAGAAACTATTATGGATTGGAAGAGGCCAGAAAATGTAACTGAGATCAGAAGCTTTCTTGGACTTGCGGGCTACTACCGCAAATTCATCAAAGACTTCTCGAAGATAGCAGGACCCCTCACCCGGCTAACCCAGAAAAAAGTAAAATTTGATTGGACGGATAAATGCGAGTCAAGTTTCGAGGAACTCAAGAAGAGACTTACCACCGCACCGACATTGACACTTCCAGAAGGAACCCAGGGATTTGTCGTATATAGTGACGCCTCAAATGATGGCCTCGGTGCCGTACTGATGCAGAATGGTAAAGTTATCGCATATGCTTCCAGGCAACTCAAGACTCATGAGAGGAATTATCCAACGCACGACCTCTAACTTGCTGCAATAGTATTCACCTTAAAGAAATGGTGACATCATTTATACGGCGTTGAATTCACCATGGTTACGGATCATAAAAGTCTCAAGTACCTATTTTCTCAAAAGGAACTTAATCTCCGATAGAGAAGATGGGTAGAGATTTTAGAAGATTACCATTGTGAGATTCAACATCACCCGGGAAAGCGAATGTCATGGTTGATGCCTTAAGTAGAAAGGATAGAGTGGCCCGACTCATGGTCCGAGAATGGCAAGCTCTCGAGGAACTGAGCTACCTGAAACCCATTCATGAAGGTGTTTGTTTAATTTGGGACAATCTTACATTTAGATCGAATCTATTGGACAATATTCGATTAGCCCAAGAGAGAGATCCAAAACATCAAGAATTCAAGGACAAGATAGTTAAGGTCGAGAAACCCGAGTTTACGATTACCAAGGATGGAATTGTAAGGTTTAAGGGACGGTTACGGATACCTCATGACGAGGATCTCAAAAGATGGATTCTAGAAGAAGCTCATTGTTCGAGATATATGATTCACCCAGGAGGTAACAAGATGTACCGAGACCTAAAGAAACACTTTTGGTGGGTAAACATGAAGAACCAAGTAGCAGAATTCGTGGCTCGATGCCTCACATGTCAAAGAGTCAAGGCTGAACATCAGCGACCCTCAGGACTGTTACAACCATTAGAAGTCCCTGAATGAAAATGGGAAAAGATAACCATGGACTTCATTACAGATCTGCCAACGACAAGGGGTGGCTATAACACCATTTGGGTGATCATCGACAGATTGACAAAATCATCACATTTTGTGCCGATTAAGAAGGACGACAGTCTGTAAAAGCTGGCAAGGACTTATATTAGAGAAATCGTTCGACTCCATAGAGTGCCAACAGACATAGTACCGGACATAGATCCTAGATTCGTATCTCGTTTTTGGAAAGTCTTTCATAAGGAATTAGGAACATCCTTAAGCTTCAGCACAAGTGCGCAACCCCAGACCGACGGGAAATTTGAGCGAACCATTCAGACCCTTGAAGACATGTTACGAGCTTGCGTACTGGACTTTCAAGGAAATTGGGATCACCACCTGCCATTAGCCGAGTTTACATACAACAACAGTTACCAAGCGACAATCGGAATGGCGCCTTATGAAGCTCTATACAGGAGGAAGTGCCGATGCCCACTCCATTGGGAAATTGATGACCATTGGACGCCGAAGACTCAACGAACAGAACCTTCAGTAATGAGTACAAATTTGGTGAAGGAAGTCGTGGATAAAGTATGACTAATCAAGGATAGGATCCGCACAGTGCAGAGCAGACAGAAGAGTTACACCGACCAACGTCGGAATGATCTAGAATTTGAAGTAGGATATAAAGTCTTCCTGAGGCTAACTTCGTGGAAGAGTTTAATAGCGTCGAGAAAAGGGGGAAAGATGAGTCCCCGATATGTCGGACATTCAAAATCACGGAAGGAATCGGACGACTGGCGTACTGGATGGAGTTACCATCCAATCTGGCTAGAATGCACGACGTTTTCCATGTCTCGAGGTTAAAGAAGTATCATCCAGACCCGACGCACATTCTTACTTCGGATATCCCGCTGATCAAAGATAACTTGTCTTATGAAGTGAAGCCGATCAAGATCCTTGATGTACACAAATTGGGGAAGAAGCAAATTCCTTTGGTTAAGGTCGTTTGGTCAAATCGCAATATAGAGGAAGACGTACATGGGAGGCTGAGAAAAAATGAAGACAACTCACCCCGAATTGTTCGAGTAGGAATTTGGGGATCAAATTCTTCTAAGGAGGGGAGGATGTAAAACCCCCTAAATTCGATAGCTTATACATGTACAAGTTATTATATCATGATGTATCTTTTTTTTTTAAAAGAAAAAGCGTCCAGTGTGGACGGGGGTTGAGGCGGGACCCACCAACCTGTAGATAAGAAGATATCAAGAAATACAAAGTATCAGCCCCGAATTATGACCAAAAATGGGCCATAATTCGGGTCCAAGCATCGAAGAAATCTACGGCCCGCAAAAGAAATACAAAGTGCACCACAAAAGTGGGCTAATGTGTGGACCCGTAGACCAAAATAACTCAACTCCGAATTATGACAAAAAAATGGGCCATAATCCGGAACCTAAAATCTAAAGTGCCTACGGCCCGCTAGATCAGTACAAGGTGCACCACTAAAACTATGGGCTAATGTGCGGGCCAATAGGCAAACAAGCAATCGATCAAAAATAAAAACTATCTAAATCTAAAAGACGGATAACCAAGCTGATCCATCCGTATAAGTGATAGAAGGAACGGAGGAGCAGTATTATAAGTATAAGTCTGAATGCCGAGGGACGACATGCCAAGCTCAGAAAGATAGTCGGCCGGCCTGTTGCCCTCCCGGAAAATATGAGTGACTCTGAATTGAATATCTCTGAGAATGTGTCGGATACGCATAAAAGTGTGACGAACCTGCCAAGAGCCCCGATGGCCAGATGATAGCAGGGTCACCACAGCAGTAGCATCAAGCTCAATCTAAACATGTCTCGATCTCTGGGAAGCTAGAATCAAACCAATCGCCAACGCCTGGATCTCAGCATCAAAACTAGAAGAGGCATGAAAAGAGGAATGGAAAGCAAGAAGGAGCTCTCCATGATGATCTCTAATCAGACCTCCCCCACCCGCAATCTGTTTGTCTCTATCAAATAAACCATTCGTGTTCAGCTTGATCCAAGGAGTCTCGGGTCGAAGCCAAACCACCGGGATGGGGTGACGAGTCTGAGCGGGGGAAGATGTAGCTCGCTGGAAACGATCAGGCGGCGAGCAACCCGCCCAGAACTCGGATGAAATAAGCCCCGTGGTAGCCAATAAAGCAACATGGCGCTCCACCTGCACAATAACATGAGACGAAAGAAAAGTAATCGCCCTATGCTTTGCACTATTCCTTTCTGTCCAGATGAACCAAAGGATCAGACAAGGAATAATGAAAGTGGGTAGGGATAAATGTGTCCATGCGCCAAAATACTCCCACACGTCACGAGCCATATCACTCTCCAAGAAAAGGTGGGTAATGGTCCCGGTATGGTAGGTATGGGTAAGGGTATGCGAGCAGCACAAACATCTAGAAGCCAATGAAACGCCCCTCCTCTGTAGAATGTCATCAGTCGGTATCCGTCGCATGAGAAGTCGCCAAATAAACACCGAAATGGTCGGTGTAAGTAAGGCAGTCTAGATGGCCCCGTAAACAAGATTAGCCTGACCCCTCACCCTGATGTGAGATCAAGCCGACGGCAATGAGAACGCACCCGAAGAGGTAAGAGTCCAGCACATACTATCCGAATCCTCCTCGGCAATGGGAATCGCGGAGATCTCCTAGATGAACTGAGGGGTAAATCCTAGCTCCTCTCCAACAATAGACTCCAATATACCCATGTCCCACGTCCCATCAACCCATAACTCGTTAATCCTAAGGTGGGGTCTACCAGTAATCTGACAATAAGAAGAAATCGGCCTATCCCCAATCCAAGTATCATCCCAAAAGCTGACCTCCCCGCAGCCACGTCCAAGAGTCCAGCAAATGAACTCCTGAGCCTCAATACACACACGGAGAAGACGGCGCCAAGGGTGGCTCGCATGAGCTTTAAGAGCAGTACGCATAGGCGTATAAAGGCCCCCAAAGCAGTTTCTGCAGAGCATAAACTTTCCCCACAGAGACGTGCCCGCACGAAGGCGCCACAAGAGCTTATAACTAAAAGCCCTCGCCATATCCGAAAGGCTCCGAATCCCGAGGCCTCTCTCGGAGACCGGATGACAAATATGCCGCCAACTGACCCAGTGCGTCTTCCTCTTTGGACCAACAGCACCCCAGAAGTATCTCGCAATGATCTGCTCGAGCTCCTGGATGATGTACTGTGGAGGGTCCAAAACCTGAAGTAGGTGAAGAGGAATCGTACAGAGAGTGCTCTTAATAAGAGCCAAGCGTCCCCCAAAAGTAAGGTGGCGTTGGGACCAACCAGAGATCCTATCCAACATCCGTTGCTTCACCCCAGCAAAGAGCTCTCGTCTCATAAAGCCTTTGTAAAGGGGCACACCTAGACAGGTGATGGGGAGATCGCCCTGGCGAAAACCAATAAGATTATGAACTCTATGATGCCAACGAGGCGCATGCTTGGGAGCGAGAGTAAAAGTGCTCTTCTGGATACTAACCATCTGCCCGGAAGACGTAGAGTAGTGATCCAGGAGGCGCATAAGGTCAGCAAGACCATCATCCACAGCCCGTGTGAATATAATGATGTCATCGGCATAGGATAAATGCGAGACGGGGAATGGTCGTATGCCCGTCCTATACCTCATCAAATGATGGTCCCGAATAAATCGATCCAAGCAGCGCAATAGATACTCAGCGGCAAGCACGAAGAGGGACGGAGAAATAGGGCCGCCCTGACGCAAACCCCGACTGGAGGCAAAATAGCCGGACGGACTGCCGTTCACCAGGATAGAGAACGTGCAACTCTCGACGCAATGACGTATGTACATAATTCATCTAGCCGGGAATCCCATCCTCACCAGGACCTCACGTAAAAACTGCCAGTGTACCCTGTCATACGAAATAATCTACAATATAATCTAAATCTATTTCGCTTATTAATTCGAAATTGTATTATAAATTAATTTAAAATTTAAGAAGGGGATCATGAATTTCCTAATGGGCTATGTGTTCAATACTTGCACATATAAACTTATTAATGGACACAAACCCAACTTAATAAAAAAATTTAAGACATGAACTACAAGTTAAAGCTCAACCCAACTAAATTCATACCAAACTATTTATATTAACAATCATACACTTAATTTAACAAAAAATAATAAAATACAACCTATACACACACTATGGGTGGCCGGGGGGGGGGGGGCGGGAAGAGGAAGAATTCTAGAGTCTTCATGCAAGACTCTTGACACATGTTGCAAAGACTCCCCCATTCCACTTCCCAACCCTCATTATACTAACCTTAAATAGTTATACATTAACCTAACCATCCTTTACATTTCAACACACAAAAAATCTGCATTGAGAGACTAGAGAGAGAGGAGAGGGCCTAACCAAGAAGAAGAAGGAGAAAGAGGGAAGAAGAAAAAAATTCAACAAGAAACAGGTAATCTCATCCCCTATATCCAATTCCATGATTTTTTATGAAAACCTTCCTACTCTAACTTTAATCTTAACACATGCAAACAAAATACTCATCTTGGGTGCATGGTGATCGGCTGAACCATATGGTTAGAGAGGGTAAGTCGTTTTCCAACTTTCGGGACCTAGAATCGACTAAATCCGGCAAGATCAAGGTGGGTGAAACTCTTTCAAATTTTTAAATTAATAACTCTTATTTTGCTTGTGATGCATGTTCTAAATCTGAAATTTCTTCATATATAATGTTGAGAAATTTGTGAAAAACATCATGTTAGAATTTATGCTATAAAATTTATATTAAAAATATATATATCGTTTTTCTTTATGGACTATGATTCTAAAATTATGAAAAATATAGAGCATGCACTAATTTAAATTTCTTATATGAATGCATGTTTTAAATATGTATTATATGATTATATTAACAAGCAACACAATTTTATTGAATTTAAATAACATCCGATTTGGTAGTCGGATTTAGATTATGTGAAAAATTGAAATCTCATGATTTCTTCGTAATTTCTTGTAAACTCTATCAAAAATATAGAACTTGTGTTATATGATTAAGATATGGTATGTGGAAAAATTATTTGTGGTCAAACCAGGACTTTAATTGAGTAAACGGAACTTTAGGGCATAAATCGTAATTTTTAAAAGTTTGGGGACTAAACTGAAATTTACGAAAAATAAAACATTTCGAACCCGGACAGTACATATTTTATCATATATGGGCTGTCCGTAATGTTTCAAGTGATGTTCGATATCTAAACTTATTAGTCTGAATTGCAATTTTAAAACAATTTTGGGGTCAAAATGCAAGAAAACAAAAAGTCTGGACCAAGTCTGATTTTTTCTGGAATTTTCAAATCTGGAATTCCAGGTTCATCACGAGTCATCTCGTAAAATTTCGTTAAATTCCGAGCTAAATTCATAGTTCTATAAGCCTCAGAATGATTTTCTTAAGTTTTGGGGCGATACCGTAATTTCTGGAAATTTCAGTTCCGAAACAGGAAATTTTTGAAATTTTTTCCCTAAATCTGGAGTTGAGGAAGTATTTTTGGCTTCCTCATTAATTTTCATAACCATCCGATTTCGTTTCATATTCCAAACGCTTAGGTTCGAACCTAAGGGTAAAAACGTCATTTCAACCTATTTCAGAAAACCCTCGTTTTGTTTCGTCAAACCTACCTATTTAATATATCTGAACTAAACCCAACAAACCGTTAATAAAATTTTGAGAGTATTTTCAAATTATATACAAGTCCTATCCCGTATTACCATACCATAAATATAAGTAATCATATTCCATACTTAATCAAAAGACGCTATTAACCTCACTGACCGAATGTTTACATGATACTTGTGAAATGCATCTAATTGATAATTGTGACTGTCCGGGAACGAAGTGCTATACAAACAAAGTGCCAGGGATGGGTCCGCCTCTAACTCTATCGGGACAAAGTGCCACGTTGACGGACGGGGGCCACCTCTTGAGCTCATACGAAACCGAGGGCCGACCTACAATCCGAGGGCTACCTCTTGAGTTGTAGGAGCCACCTCTAGAGTCCCAAATCGAGTGGGGATGGTTAGACCAAGTCCTGGATCGAGCAACGCGGCTGCAGTTCATGAACGAGGCTACCGTTGTTTCCTATTCCCGTAACCGAGGAATAGAGTGTTCCGAGGGACCTGGGTCATAGAACATGGGGTATAATCACGATTATGGTGTGATCCGGGTATTGACCCACATCTAAGGAGATACCGAGCCCAGATAAGAGATAAGGAAGCACACGCTAAGTGTGAGAGCGAAGGTTCAGCTATTGGGGCGACGGTCCAAATCTTGGGGCGATGGCCTATATTGCTAGGAGTAATAAGGAGAGTCTAGAATCCAAAGTCCACATCAGCAGGATTCGAAACTGGATTGACTGATCAACTGATTGACTGACTGATTGACTTGACATCCGTTCTCAGGGACAGGATTATAATATTACAACTACATAATGATTATTGTTTTTATAAAATTGCGACGTAATTGTAACTGTTTCCACTTTCTCATAATTGATAAAAATCATGCATCACTTAAAATTTTCAAAGGAAAGAGAGCCACACTCGCACAGAATCACCCACTCACTGAGACCTTTTGTCTCACCCCACCATTTTTCCTTTTAAAACCAGAGCACGAGCCACCAGTCGAAGATGAAGATGTTTTCGAGGAAGAGACTGAATACAAGACTGCCATCAAGACTTAGAATTTCTGTTGTTATCCCAACTTGTAATAGTTAATTATGTTTCGTACTTGGTTCATTTGGTATTTGGAAATTTTCCGCTGCAAACTTATGATCAGTGTAATTTTGATTAGCAGCTTTTGTCACAACGAATCTTAGAACATCGGGTTAAGATTGTTGTTTTGAAATATTATCCAATCGTTATTTTGCTTCCGCTATTTATTGTCGCACTTTTATTGATTGATCGACAATGCGTCTCTCCCTCGTCCTTCCTGTTGTTTGGGGGCATGACAAAAACATTCTTACTGGACCCCAGTTTGTGGGCTGGCTCCGCAATCTGAAGATAGTCCTCAGTATGGAAGGTTGTTAGGGTTGTATACTGCAAAGCATACTCTATGCTTGTATTACCTTATTTCCCTGTAACTACCTTGAGAATATTAAATACATTTAATCACATATTTTGCATATTTATTCGCGTTATGTTTATGCAAATGTAATGTCTAATTATTTTATATTGTAGATATTGTGATGTGTTGGTGTCACACGGAAGATCAGATTATCGGTGCCTTAAAATAATATAATAGTTCACAACCTATATAATTCTATACAAATTATGTGAAATGTTGTAATGTATGCTTGGATTAGTTGATCTTGACTATTAGCATGTATTAGTGTTTTTGCATACATTGAACTGGATCGCAGTGAGATAAGTTCTTCTGTACTGAGTTTATGAAGAACGTAAATCTCGAATAATTATTATTTCTTAATTCTAAGTATATAATATTTAATTATATATTTTTATAATATTTATTGCTTTGATGTACCATGGGTGAGAGTCAAAGTGATTGACTCAATCTGCTTCTCTTGGGCAATAATATTATTTATATGACAATTATTATTATAACCAGAGATCGTGTCTCGATTCGTGTGGTTTCATGATGTCCCCTTGAGGAGCTCGATAATGATTATTATATTAAACTCTGCAGGTGGATTTAATTTCGATATAATAATCAGATTCGAGTGGTACTACTCTTGGATATGAAATTAATTACTTAAAGTTCTCAGTAGCTTAAATTAATTAATGGACATTCGATATCTTAAATACGGGAAATAATATATTTAAATAAGGAGCACGATTTCTTAATGTGGGATTTGGGTTGGAAGTGCAATATTAATTCTTTAGTGGACTGGATTGATATTAGTGAATTCAACCATATTAGGAAGGGCTTAATATGGAAAGTTGGGCTGCACTAAGAATCTTAACCCTAATCCTCCTTAAGATTCCTAGAGTTGTCCAACGCCTGTAAATAGGACAAGAGGGGTGGTTCGCCCGAGCACTACGTATCCTACACAAGGGATTTCGATTATTTCTTCTTAGTGTTTAACTATGGATCTTGACTTGTGTCTTTGATTCCATAATTGAGATAACACTTTAATTCTTGCTACAAATCGGAATTACTTGAAGAAATGGAAAATCGAGAGTTGTGAGAGGAGATATATTTCGGCCGATCTATCCCTGCATTCCAAGCAAGATTTTGTAGCTCGTTGCCCATATAACATCCAGATTAAGGCGGGATCATACTCTAGAAGATTTTGAGGAATAGAACCACAAAGTAACCACTATGCTTCAAAAAGTAAATATCATATGATCTTCTATCTAGATTAGGATTTGAATTTACCAACAAGTTTATTTAATAAATATTAAATAATATTTAAATTGCTCATTAATCTTAGTAGTTAATTATTAACATATCTAAATAGGTTTTGTGCTCGTGGATGCATAAAACGCTTTTATTAAATTTTCCCCAACTTCGCTTCCGCTGCGTTTTATTTCCAACTAATGATTGGTTACGTCTTGGAGGCGGATATCCCACCGGCTTCTGCAAGGACAAGGTATAGTCAGGAAGATGTTGATGCCCATTAGAAATAGGTTAAAGATAAGGTCAGGGTCTAAGGTTTCATGATGGCCTCAATGAACAACGAGTTTCAAAAGAGCCCATGAGAACATGCCCTCTACAAGGGCGATTCTGGCACATCTTACTGAGCTCTATGGGGAGCATAGTCAAACTGCTCAATATGAGATATTGAATCCGTTGTTTGGTGCTCGGATGAAGGAAGGTGAGAAAATTGGGGATCACGTCCTCAAAATGATATTTATGATGGAGAGATTCAAGGCTTTTGATTTTAGGATGCATGCTTCTCTCCAAACCGACCTTATCTTACAATCACTTCCTAACTCCTTTTCTCAGTTTGTAATGAACTTCAACTGCAATGATATTGCTTGTAAGATGGTTGGGTGATGAACAAACTAAGTACGACACAGTCTCAGATGAAGACTAGACCGAAGGAAGATGCTCTTGTAATTTCTTTTGGGCCTTGGAGGTCCAAGAACAACAAGAAAAAGGGCAAGAAGCAGTTCGAGCCCAAATGAGGGGTACAAAAAGAAAAAGGCAAGGACCCAATGGTTCTAAAGAGTAAAGGGTCCAAGAAGACAGATGATTGCATCAACTGTGGTGTGCTAGGTCACTAGAGGAGGCACTGTCTAGAACTTGACCACAATGGGGCTTCAGGTACGGACCTACTAGTTTTGGAAATGAGTTGTTCTGTGACTGTTTATTCCACTTATTTGATGCTTTATTTTGGTGCAAGTTTTCACATATGTACAATGAATCAGGATCTAGAACGAAGTAAGAAGCTTGTAGCTGGAGAAGTGAAGGTGACAGTCGGCAGTGGGCATAGTGTCGAGGCTACTAACAACGGATCACTTATATTGATTTAGAATCCGATTTGATATTACTTTGGATGATGTACTTGTTTTGTCCAAGTGGCGCAAAAACATTGTATCAATTTCTATCATGGACCGTAAAGGATACCATTTCTTTATTAGAGATGGATCCTGTCGTATTTATTTTAGAAATAAATAGGTTGGTACAGTTACATTACTAAATGGTTTATACCATTTGAATCTATAGAATAAAACCACCGTGAACACTATAACTAGGAAGCGTGGCAGGGGTGAAACAAATCAAGCACTTAAGTTGCATCTTAGATTTGGTCATACTTGTCAAACCAAAATTCATAAAATGGAGAAAGATTAACTCGTGGATCCATTAAAATCAGATCACTATCCAACTTGTGAATCCTTCCATCAAGTGAAAATGTCTAAGTTACCCTTCACAGTGATTTTTGAAAGAGCTGTTGAAAAACTCGAATTAATCCATACCGACATGTGTGGACCTTTTCAAGTGGCAAGGGATGGATTTCAGCATTTCATTGTAACAGCCCGAAAGCGGTGGCTATTATAGTGCCGTGGACCCCTACCGGGACCCACCAGGCGATATCACGATATACACCTACAACCTGACAACGTGGCACCGTACCACAATATTTATCAAAACCCCGATGTGGAGTATAAGTTATACATGTCTTTAATACGAGCAAACGTACATAGGATCCAAATTCGGTACAGACCATATGACGATGGGCAATACCTAACAAATTATAGTACATTCATCCGACACAAAGTAAAATGAAAATCACAATAAGACATAACCGAACATCAAAAGACTCGGGCCCCCCGAAATAGCATCCTTCAAAACCCTCCGTCACCATCGTGCTCTTCCTGTGCCTTGCCCTTTCCTTGCCCTGAAATACAAGTATTTCGCCCAAACCATAGGGTCAGTTATACATGATAATAATTCTCATGACATTATACAATTCATATACATATGGATCTCAAAGAAACAACCGACTACTGAATATACCCCGCAGGAGTATAAACAGTCAGTCCCAACTGTCGAACATATCCAAATATACGAACGACCATATAATATGGCTCAAGACGGACGTCACAGTACGCCCGATCCAGAAATGTGTCCATGCACATGTCCACCCCGTATACAGAATCCAGAATATACGTGGGATGATGTACCTAATTAGCCTCACGAACTACGTCTCGTGTGCACGATCTAAATGCGGAAAACATCCACGCATGATCATCAAGTGCCCGGCTAAAAATCCAAAACATAACCAATCGGCACACAGATATGACTCCAAAGATGTCACGATACAACATGACAACGAAACTCAACGAATTACACCTTTATCAAGGAATCGAACGACTCACCGAAGTGTCAACAAAGCTCAAAAGGACCAATGATAACAAGAATGGTAAATTCGTGTATATCAACCCAACACAATGATAATACGATCAAGGGCATAACCATATCACGAATCATAGATTCTCAGAACATTTCATATACACGAAATGCATAATAGTCACTAGAATTCAACCATCATTATAACCAAGCAAGATAACTTGCCTCAATTTCGTAGATGAATAATCCTTCTTTGAATGATCAAACGAACAGTATCCTCATCTAACAATACTCACGTGAACAAGCAACCTTGAATGAAATGTAATTCATTCAACAACACATTCGTACGATAACGGTATCATTACATAAAAACAATATTCGTAAATTTACTTGAATAGATCAATTATCCTAGTGATCATTTAATGTTCCAATTACAAATCATCATATAACATGTTTATTCTGTTCATTCACATATTCTAGCATTAATGTCAAACACTAGGAGTCCAGATTTTTACCAATGTAACATTGTGAAAACATCTTTTCAAATCATCGGCACTTCCGATTATGATATAAGTTTGTGTTTAATTACATTCTTCATTATTTTACCAACGATTACATTAAAACCGATTCCTATATGAAAGCATAAGTTTAAGTTTTTAGTAACTAAGAACATCATCTTAATTTACGTCTCTTAACACACACGGATTAATGAAATTGAATCCGGCTACTCATCTACCGCATTTGTATCACCATATTCACTACAATCCTCCTAAGAATGTTACCAACATATTAATGTAGTGATTAACACCTCCTTAAGTTATCAATGAAATCGATTAACTTGAACATATGAAGATTACAACTGCCTTCTATCAAAATCCATTGTTTTACTTTTGAAGAAGTTATTAAAAACCTAGTTATATTATTGGATACTTGGAATTTTAAATATAACTTCATCCCATCTTGTGAAAATTATCTTCAAAGGGTTAACATAATTCTTCCAACAATTTATCACGAAGGTATCGGTTTTAAAGGGCCAAAAATATGGTTCCATATTACCTTTCAAGAATCAATTGAATGTTCAAGACAAGATTAGTATCTCCCACCTCTAATCATTAAGGATTTCATTCCTGACATGTTCTTAGTGTTGAGACTATAATCAACTTCCGATTATCATGTTATTAATCAAGTTTTATCTATCATTATCAACACAACCATATTATGAAGTTTTCATACATCAAGAAGTAATACTAATACCCCTAATATTGATCTTTACTTAGTTTGAGCATGATTCAATTAATTTATCATGTTTATACTAGCTTAAACTAACATTATGTGAAGTGTTTATATACTAACATCATCATAAGCATAGATTTAATATGAGTTAAAGAAAAATCAACCTCAAAATGAAGAACAACACCAACACTTCAAAGGACACACTTCAATCTCCTAATCTCCAAGTCACAAACCAAGTGCTGAAGCTCCAACACAAGATAGAAGGGCTAGAAATTGATTTGGCAGGGTGGGGAATCATTTTCTCAGAGGGAAGGTTGAATGGGTCGAGCAGGAAAATGAAAGGCAAGTCATATTTTTATAACCTGAACTCAGCATTACGTACGTTAAAGAGAGGGGTTAACGTACGTTAAGGCCCTTACGTACGTAATATCATGAACATTACGTACATAATCGATTTACCAGATCTTACTGACTTGAAATACACAAATCGTTATGTCCGTAAATATATAACTATTACGTACATAATAGCCGTTGACTTGGCCGTCGCGATCAACTCCCGACCACCTACCTACGTTTGGTCCCACCCGCCAAAAGGCGGGCTGCTGATGGATACCCCACATTACCTACATTAACATATGAATGTTACGTACGTAAGGCTACGTACATAGCATACGTAAAGAAGATAGGCTAACGTACGTTAAGTTCTATAACAAGCAGAAATGGAATTCTCCCAATATCACCCAACAATTAATATAGTATGAATGACCATGATTCCAACTTAACATAATTCGTCGATATACTTGCTACAACAATACAGATATGGTGCGAAAATACTTGGTTTAAATCAGAAAATACAATAGTAAAGGCGAGGGTATTACATACTCCCCCCCTTAAAAGGAGTTTCGTCCTCGAAACCAAGGGGTAAACATCTCGGGATATCTCTCTCGCATGCTATCCTCAGTCTCCCACGTAGCTTCCTCGACTCCATGCCTCGACCAATGAATTTTTAATAAGGGAATTGCCTTGTTCCTCAACTGTTTGACTCTCCTTTCGAGTATCTATATAAGACGCCCCTCATACGAATGGTCATCGTCTTTCTCGACCTCGTCGAATTGAATAATGTGGCTCGGGTCAGTAACATACTTCCTTAACTGAGATACATGGAATACGTTGTGAATCCGGCTCAAGGCTGGTGGTAATGCTAAATGATAGGCTAGGTCGCCTACTCGCTCCAGGATTTCAAACGGACCAATATACCTTGGGCTCAACTTGCCTCTCTTCCCGAATTGGAAAACATCTCGAGTAGGAGATACTTTGACTAGTACATGATCACCAACCTCAAACTCGAGTGGTCATCGACGATTATCTGCATATGATTTCTGGCGGCTTTGGGCCGTTAGAAGACGACACTTGATCAGGATAATCTTCTCGCGGGCTGCTAATAACAAATCAGGCTCCGTACCAATAGATTCAGACAAATCGTCCCAACACAAAGGGGACCTACAACGACGACCATACAATGCCTCATAAGGTGCCATCTTGATCGAGGCGTGCCAGCTGTTATTATATATGAATTCTACCAACGGTAGTTGGGCTTCCTAGTCGGGCTTCCAATCGAGAGCACATGCCCTCAAAATATCCTCTAGAGTTTGAATAGTCCTCTCAGACTGACCGTCGGTCTGAGGATGAAAAGCCGTACTGAAGTTCAACTGTGTACCCATCGCACGATGAACCGCCTTCCAGAAGTGCGACACGAACCGTCCGTCACGATCTGATACAATACTCTTAGGGGTACCGTGCAGTCTCACAATCTCTTTGATGAATAACTGTGCCAATCTCTTAGGGCCCCACGTATCCTTGATCTTCAAGAAGTGGGCTGATTTAGTCAGTCGATCCACAATCACTCAAATCGTATTCATGCCTCGATGGCTCCTCGGCAAGCTAGTAATAAAATCCATTGATATGTCTTCCCGCTTCCACTCGGGAATCGGAAGCGGTTTCATCATGCCAGCTGGTCGTTGATGCTCAATCTTGACCTACTGACAGGTCAAACATTTCGAAATGAATTCAGCAACCTCCCGTTTCATGTTACCCCACCAATAATACGGCGTCAAATCTTTATACATTTTGTTCGATCCCGGGTGTATGGAATACGGGGTAGCATGAGCCTCCTTCAGAATAGTATCCCTCAACTCTTCGTCTGCTGGTACACATACTCGGTTTTTAAAGCGTATCAGTCCATCCTCGTGAACCACAAATCCAGGGGCCTTCCCCTGATCGATTTCTCCTCGACTCGGATAAGAATGGGTCACCATCCTGCTTGCCCTAACCATCTCATCCAGGGATGATGAAATCTCAAGCGTGCAAAGTTGTCCCTGAATGCACTGTAACCAGACCTCAATCTTTGGTCTCATGAACTCTAATTGCATCTCCCTCTAGGCGGTCAAACGAGCCAGTATCTGCTCCTGCACTATCTTACGGCTCAAGGCATCGGCAACCACGTTTGCCTTGCCTGGATGATAAAGGATCTCAATATCATAGTCTTTGATTATCTCTAACCACCTCCTTTGTCTCATATTCAACTCATTCTGAGTGAAAATATACTTCAGGCTCTTGTGATCCGTAAAATCTGGCAGGTAACTCCATACATATAGTGGCGCCAGATTTTTAAAGCAAACACTACGGCTGCTAACTCCAAATCATGAGTCGGGTAGTTGACCTCGTAAGGACGTAACTATCTGGATGCATAGGTGATCACTTTCCCGTTCTGCATTAATACGTAGCCAAGGCCCTGTCTCGATGCATCGCTATATACCACGAATCCTTTCGTTCCTTTAGGTAGAACCAAAACAGGTGCTGAAATTAATCGACTTTTGAATTCATCAAAACTTTGCTGACATGCTTCTGACCACAAGTACTTTTTATCTTTCCTCAACAGATTAGTCATCGGTTGAGCAATTTTGGAAAAACCTTCCACGAATCGTCTGTAATAACCTGCTAGACCCAGAAAACTACGAACTTCCTTCACGTTCTTCGGAGGTATCCAGTCTCGGATAGCTTCTGTCTTCTGTGGGTCTACTCTCACTCCATCTGCTGATATTACATGTCCCAGAAAAATAACTTTAGGCATCCAGAATTCACATTTTGAAAATTTTCCATAGAGTTATTCTCGCCTTAATGCATCGAGAACCTGGCGGAGGTGACAGTCATGCTCCTCATGATCACGAGAGTAGATCAGGATGTCGTCAATAAAAACGACTACAAAAAGATCCAGATAATTAATAAAAACCCGATTCATCAATTCCATGAATACTGCCGGTGCATTAGTCAGTCCGAATGGCATGACAACGAACTCATATTGCCCATAGCAAGTGCGAAAAGCTGTCTTCGGGATGTCAGAATCTCGAATCCGCAATTGGTGGTACCTTGATCTCAAGTCGATCTTGGAAAATACAGCGGCTCCCTGGAGCTGATCCAATAGATCATCGATGCGAGGTAAAGGATATTTGTTCTTAATTGTTACTTTGTTCAGCTCACGGTAATCAATACACAAACGCAACGATCTGTCTTTCTTCCATACGAATAACATCGGCGCTCCCCAAGGGGGTGCACTAGGTCGAACATATCCTTTCTCAGTTAACTCCTCAAGTTGTCTCTTCAACTCCTGCATCTCATTCGGGGCCATACGATATGGTGCTTTCGAAAGCGGAGACGTCCCTGGCTCCAACTCAATGATGAATTCTACCACTCGCTGTGGGGGTAGTCCTGGAAGCTCTTCTGGAAATACATCTGGATAGTCTCGAACTACCGGAATATCAACCAATTCGACTGGTCGGTCAGTTGTCTTGGTCATGTAACACCAATAACCAATGCATCCCTGATTCATAATCTCATAGCCTTCATAGCGCTGATGACTCTCCCAGAATGATTGGGATTATCACCCCGAAAAATACACTCGATGCCATCATCAGATGTGACGGTCACCATTCGCTTATGGACGCTAAGCACGGCATCGTGACGATCCATCCAGTCGATACCCAAGATTACATCATCTTTAGGTAAATCAACCACAATCAAGTCGGACAACCACTCACGGTTGTTCATGCGAATCGGACAGTTCTGTATTTCACGACTCCAAATAATTCTTCTACCATCGGGTAGACCAATTACATAAGGTTCACAATCGGTAACATGATTCAATTGTAAACGACTCAAACAAGAAGTAGACAAAAAGGAGTGTAAAGCACCAGTATAAAAAAGAACACAAACGGGCTGAGAGTGGATCTCGAGAGTACCTGAAATCATGCTGGCTTCGGGATCATCAGCTTTATTCATCTCGTAGACTCTGGGTTTTGCAACCCCGGAAGCAGGTGTACCAGCTTGATTTCCACGTCCCATCCCTTTGTTTGCCCCGGTAGTATGGTAATAAGCAGACGGAGGAGCACGTTCCTGGACAGAAGACTATACTGGAGCAATAGATGCTATTGGAGCACGCCCGGGTCCACCCCTGCAATAGCGAGCACGATGTCCGTTCTTTCCACAAGTGTGACACGCAACGACCGGCTTCGGACACTTGGAGCTGATATGTCCCTGGTCTCCACAGTTATAACACATGAAAGGTGAGCTGATTGCCCGAGAGTGCGTTCCTGTCGGCTTCAGCGCCATAGGTGGCCATTCAGAAGGATTTGGTACAGGCTGGGGCTTCTTGAACATCCCCCGGTTACTGTCTGCCTGGGTCTGGTTCCTGGATCTCTTGTTGGAAAACTGAGGCTGCTTCTTGGAAATCTCCTTCACAGTAAGTTCATACTCCAAAGCCTTCTCAATAAACTCTGGTAGGGTCGTACAGTGGTGATTAAGCAATTGCATCCTCATTCGGGGTTTAAGCCTCTTGAGGAAGTATTTGATCTTATCCGCTTCCGAACGGACAACTGACGTAGCAAAAGGGAGAAGTGCTTGGAATTTTTCAGCAATAGCTAACACATCCTCGTCTTCCGATGGATCGGGGTTCAGTAATTCGTACAGTTTGGCTTCATGGAGGGGTGCAGGATAGTAACGATCTAGCATAATATTCTTGAATTCCTCCCAAGTACTCGCGCCATCAGCAGGCCTCACAGAAAGCCACCAACTATGGGCACTCTTACTAAGGTAGTAGGCTGCCACAGCAACTCGATTTTCCTCTGGGCACTCCACCATCTCGAACAGTTTCTCGAATAGTTTCCTCTGAGCCTTCAAAAGTCGGAGGTCGCTGTCGTGATATGTCGCTAATAATCCGGCTCACGATCCTGCCATGCACCAGAGGCGGAGGTTGCTATCCCTGCTGTTGACCAGTAGTATTCCTCTGCATAGCTTCCATTAGCTGACCCATTTGGGTCATCTGGGCCATCATGCCCTGCTTCACAGTGTAAGGATCGACACGTGCATTTTCTACAGTGTGATGCGATTGGTCCCTAGAAGGCGAATCATTGCCTGCGGAACTCTGTTCCACATTCGAGCGCCTGTTGGCTCGTGGTATCGGGATTCGGCCCCTTCCGCGGCCTCGTCCCCCTCTGCCACGGCCTCTCAGATTCCTTTCCATACTGAAAGAATCAAGTCACAAGTACAGTTCAACTTATCAATCATAATTCATGCTAAGTTAATGGCAACAGGGAATTTCATATCCAACAAAGCAGTTTGTAAAGAATCACTGGCACCGCAAGTGCTATCAAGTCGAAACAATTCCAATCACATAATTAATTTAGGTTTTCCTCAAACAGATTAATTTTACCACATGTTAGCAAGATGCCAAGATAAGTAAAGAGACCAATACGTCATCAATATCATGCCAGTAATCAAATTATGGCTCATGAGAACATACCGTATTCGACGGGTCAGGCGCTTGCACAGGTAACACATGGCACGAAGGTTTCTTGATGCTATTTCAATTCTACAATGACTCAAAAGAAAACACACTCTCCGATACCATCTTCTGTAACAGCCCGAAAGCGGTGGCTATTACAGTGCCGTGGACCCCTACTGGGACCCACCAGGCGATATCACGATATACACTTACAACCTGACAACGTGGCACCGTACCACAATATTTATCAAAACCCCGATATGGAGTATAAGTTTTACATGTCTTTAATACGAGCAAACGTACACAAGATCCAAATTCGGTACAGACCATATGACGATAGGCAATACCTAACAAATTATAGTACATTCATCTGACACAAAGTAAAATGAAAATCACAATAAGACATAAGCGAACATCAAAAGACTCGGGGCCCCCGAAATAGCATCCTTCAAAACCCTCCGTCACCATCGTGCTCTTCTTGTGCCTTGCCCTTTCCTCGCCCTGAAATACAAGTATTTCGCCCAAACCACAGGGTCAGTTATACATGATAATAATTCTCATGACATTATATAATTCATATACATACAGATCTCAAAGAAACAACCGACTACTGAATATACCCCGCATGCGTATAAACAGTCAGTCCCAACTGTCGAACATATTCAAATATACGAACGACCATATAATATGGCTCAAGACGGACGTCACAGTATGCCCGATCCGGAAATGTGTCCGTGCACATGTCCACCCCGTATACGGAATCTAGAATATACGTGGGACGATGTACCTAATTAGCCTCACGAACTATGTCTCGTGTGCACGATCTAAATGCGGAAAACATCCACGCATGATCATCAAGTGCCCGGCTAAAAATCCTACACATAACCAATCGGCCCGCAGATATGACTCCAGAGATGTCATGATACAACATGACAACGAAACTCAACAAATTACACCTTTATCAACGAATCGAACGACTCACCGAAGTGTCAACAAAGCTCAAAAGGACCAACGGTAACAAGAACGGTAAATTCGGGTATATCATCCCAACACAATGATAATACGATCAAGGGCATAACCATATCACGAATCATAGATTCTCAGAACATTTCATATACACGAAACGCATAATAATCACAAGAATTCAACCATCATTATAACCAAGCAAGATAACTTGCCTCAATTCCGTAGATGAATAATCCTTCTTTGAATGATCAAACGAACAGTATCCCCATCTAACAATACTCACGTGAACAAGCAACCTTGAATGAAATGTAATTCATTCAACAACACATTCGTATGATAACGGTATCATTACATAAAAACAATATTCGTAAATTTACTTGAATAGATCAATTATCCTATTGATCATTTTAATGTTCCAATTACAAATCATCATATAACATGTTTATTCTGTTCATTCACATATTCTAGCATTAATGTCAAACACTAGGAGTCCAGATTTTTACCAATGTAACATTGGGAAAACATCTTTTCAAATCATCGGCACTTCCGATTATGATATAAGTTTGTGTTTAATTACGTTCTTCATTATTTTACCAACGACTACATTAAAACCGATTCCTATATGAAAGCATAAGATTAAGTTTTTAGTAACTAAGAACATCATCTTAATTTACGTCTCTTAACACACACATATTAATGAAATGGAATTCAGCTACTCATCTACCGCATTTGTATCACCATATTCACTACAATCCTCCTAAGAATATTATCAACATATTAATGTAGTGATTAACACCTCCTTAAGTTATCAACGAAATCGATTAACTTGAACATATGAAGATTACAACTGCCTTCTATCAAAATCCATTGTTTTACTTTTGAAGAAGTTATTAAAAACCTAGTTATATCATTGGATACTTGGAATTCTAAATATAACTTCATCCCATCTTGTGAAAATTATCTTCAAAGGGTTAACATAATTCTTCCAACAATTTATCACGAAGGTATCGGTTTTAGAGGGCCAAAAACATGGTTCCATATTACCTTTCAAGAATCAATTGAATGTTCAAGACAAGATTAGTATCTCCCACCTCTAATCATTAAGGATTTCATTCCTGACATGTTCTTAGTGTTGAGACTATAATCAACTTCCGATTATCATGTTATTAATCAAGTTTTATCTATCATTATCAACACAACCATATTATGAAGTTATCATACATCAAGAAGTAATACTAATACCCCTAATATTGATCTTTACATAGTTTGAGCATGATTCAATTAATTTATCATGTTTATACTAGCTTAAACTAACATTATGTGAAGTGTTTATATACTAACATCATCATAAGCATAGATTTAATATGAGTTAAAGAAAAATCAACCTCAAAATGAAGAACAACACCAACACTTCAAAGGACACACTTCAATCTCCTAATCTCCAAGTCACAAACCAAGTGCTGAAGCTCCAACACAAGATAGAAGGGCTAGAAATTGATTTGGCAGGGTGGGGAATCATTTTCTCAGAGGGAAGGTTGAATGGGTCGAGCAGGAAAATGAAAGGCAAGTCATATTTTTATAACCTGAACTCAGCATTACGTACGTTAAAGAGAGGGGTTAACGTACGTTAAGGCCCTTACGTACGTAATATCATGAACATTACGTACATAATCGGTTTATCAGATCCTACTGAATTGAAATACACAAATCGTTACGTCCGTAAATATATAACTATTACGTACATAATAGCCGTTGACTTGGCTGTCGCGATCAACTCCCGACCACCTACCTACGTTCGGTCCCACCCGCCGAAAGGCGGGCTGCTGATGGATACCCCGCATTACGTACATTAACATATGAATGTTATGTACGTAAGGCTACGTACATAGCGTACGTAAGGAAGATAGGCTAACGTACGTTAAGTTCTATAACAAGCAGAAATGGAATTCTCCCAATATCACCCAACAATTAATATAGTATGAATGACCATGATTCCAACTTAACATAATTCGTCGACATACTTGCTACAATAATGCAGATATGGTGCGAAAATACATGGTTTAAATCAGAAAATACAATAGTAAAGGCGAGGGTATTAACACATTAACTGATGACCTTATTAGGTATGAATTCATGTACTTACTGAAACATAAATCTGAAGCCATAGGAAATTGCGAGGAATTTAAGGCCCAAGTTGAAAACCAAATAGGTCATCATATCAAAGCACTTAGTTCGGACCGAGGCGGCAGATATATGAATATTGAGTTTGATGAGTTCTTAAGAAAAAATGGGAATAGCGTCAGAGTTCACTCCTCCAGCTACTCCACAATTAAATAGTGTGTTAGAAAGAAGGAACCGAACCTTGTTGGACATGGTTCACTCCATGCTTAACTATACTGATCTATCGATTTACCTGTGGGGTTATGCACTCCTTAATGTTGCACATATCTTAAAAAAATATCCTTCCAAATCCATTCCTAAGACTCTAAATGAGATGTGGAAAGATAGAAAACCAAGTTATAATCATATTAGGATTTCGGGATGTCCTGCTTATGTCAAGAAGACTAAAGTGGAAGCTAGGTCTGTTAAAGGTCATTTCACAGGATATCCAGGGGATTCCATGGGATATCTATTCCAACTGCATGAAGATCATAGGTGTTGGAATATTTTATTCCACACATTCATATTAAAAGTTTTGATGATACGTTGATAAAGAATGAAAAACAACAATTACTCAACAAGCAAAGAAGCAAAACAATAGTGAAGCTAACGTACTCTATCAACAAGAAATAACATGCACAATATATCAAGAGAGTGAGCACTGCACTCTGCATCGAAGCAGATAAACGCACGCTAATATGGAAATTAGCGCACAGAAGATTACATAACATAGGTAATGTACGCTAAGAGTTTGATCATAACTCAAACTATAAGACCGTGGTGACATCATAGAGTAGGTGGTCATATCAACCGCTATATGAGATTGATATAATGTACGCAATCAACATTCACTAACTTACGCTACGAAAAGAGAGAGTAGCTACTGGACTGAATCCAACAAAAGATAGTATAAGCAACATGTATGAATAACATACGCTAAAGAGCATTACGTACGTTATACAGGAAGCATAACGTATGCTTTGAAGAGGGAAGTGACCAACGACTAGTTTAGGCTTTGAAGCCTATAAATACCACTTCATATGGCATTCACCATACAACAACTTCAAGTAAAGTTTATATACATCAGATATCATTATAACATTATTTTTGTTGTAATCGAGCTTAATTGATAAGAGTTTGAGTGGTTAATTCACTCCACAATACACGAGAGAAAGAAAAGATTGTAGATTTGGTTCGGTTTTATTAGGATCGTGGATCTGACATTGTCAGTATCATAATGTAAATCCAAGTGAGGTTCTTATAGTACCAATAGAAAGCTAGAAATGTTGATTCCTTATCCAATAGAAAAGGAAAACGGTTTATCTTGGATGACATAAAGACAAGATTGTAACAATTTACCTCAGACCGATCGAACACAAGGCAGAATGGTTTATCTTGAACCTATAGAAAAAGATAAGCAGAGAGGACGTAGGCATATTGGCCGAATCTCTATAAATCTTTGTGTCATTTATATTCTGCACTTTATCGCTTCCGCAATCGCAAAAGAATTACATATTCTTAACCGCACTATCTAAACCCCCCTTCTAGTGGCGGTACCAACCCAACAATTAGTATTAGAGTGGTTATTTCTAATAGTCGGCTTAACATCCAAGGAGAAAAAGATCAAATGGCACTTCATTATTCTCTAGTCGAAGGCCTCGCCTTAAACCGACCTCAATTCTTTAAAGGATCAAATTTCATGACATGGAAGAAAAAGATGTCATTCTTCATTCGAGCCTATGATATCGAATTTTGAAAGGTAATTTTCCTTGGTCCAAAAACTCCTACGAAATCCGACGGATCTCTCAAAAGCTTCTACGAATACGATGATACGGATTGAAAAAACGATCATTACAATAGCAAAGCAACACAATTGTTTTATTGTGCTTTAACAGTCGTATTTCCTCATGTGATAGTGCCAAAGAAATTTGAAAAATGCAAGAGGTAACTCACATAGGAATGAATCAAGTTAAGGAGATGAAGATGAATATGCTTCTCCACGACTATGAATTATTTATGATGAAGAATGGCAAGTCCATAACAAACATGCTCGACCGATTTTCGGTCATCATAAATGGACTAGCTTGTTTTGGAAAACTATTATCAAGTAGTGAAAAAGTGAAGAAGATATTACAATCACTACCTTGTGAATGGGATGGGACAGTTACGACTATCATGGAATCTAAAGATATAAACACTCTTGATTTTAGCGCCCTTGTCAGCTCGCTAATCAACTACGAGATTGTGCTTAAATCTCGAAATGCCAAGCCAAAACCCAAGGATAAAACAATAGCTTTAAAATCTAAAAAGATGTTTAGAAATGAAGAAGAAATCCCGGTTGATGATAATGATGAAGAATCGGCATTTTTGGCCAAAAACGTCAAAAAGTATCAAAACTAATTAAACCGGAGAAGAAGAGACTTCAACTCGCAAGTACAGAACAAGTCAAATCGGTTCGACAATAATTTTCCAAATTATGGAAAATTCGGCCACTTAGCGAAGAATTGTCGTGGCTCGACTTCTAAGAGGGAAGTACTAATAGCCACCTGGAGTGACGAAGAAGATGAAGTGATAATATTAAAAAAATCTCGTACTCATGGAAAGGAGCTCGTTTGACGATAGTTACGATGAAAGCCAGGTAAGTACCTCGTCTCAAGATGAACGTTTTAATGATTTCGAACAATTACATTCGGATTTTCAAAATTCACTGAATGATAAATCCCTCAATATGAAAAATAAATTAATGGAAGATGAAATCTCCAAAATTTGAAAAAAAGGAAAATTGATTGAAAACAATCATTCTCTATGTTTAGAAAAAAAAGAATAAATTGAAATGATTTATTAAAAGTTCAAAACGAACTTAAAGATTTAACGAATAAATTTTCTCTCGAAAATGAGAAATTTGAAAAATTACTTTCTCTTCAAAAATTTTCGTTAAATACACAAGGATTAGGATTCAAACCAAATGATAAAAATGAATCATATAAATCCTTAAATTTTAACATACTCCAATGTGGTAAGAGTTTAGAGATTGGGCATCATATTACAAATTATAACGCCCAAGACGAACGATAAAAATAAAGAAAATATGAATTCCAAAAAGAACCATAATACAAAATATCATTTACTCACCAAATAGAAAACGACCAAGAGTCGGCTGGATCCTAAAAATTCAAAATTAGTTATTCAAACACATTGGTATTTAACTCAGGGGGAATTAATATATTCAGAGGGAGTATTACCCATTTCCTTACAAAATAATTGGTATCATTTTAATAATTAAATGAACATTTTGCTACTTAAAAAAGGGGAAGAAAAATGAGAAGATGTGATATGGGAGAAATAATAAATGGGGAGAAGAATAATAAGGTATGATGGGGAGGACAAAACTAATGAAACGGACAAAGTCGAAAACTTTGATATGTATATTGTTTGCTGTATTTTTGCAGGTATAAATCCAATCACGGATTGTTGTTTTGTCATCATCAAAAAGGGGGAGATTGTTAGATATTTTATTCCACACATTCATATTAAAGGTTTTGATGATAAGTTGATAAACAATGAAAAACAATAATTAATCAACAACAGTTGAAAACGCACGAGACAGACAGAAGAGCAAAAAAGTAAAACAATAATGAAGCTAACAAGAAATAACCTACACAATATATCAAGATAGTGAGTACTGCATTCTGCATCAAAGCAGATAAATGCACGCTAATACGAAAATTAACGCACACAAGGAAGATCACATAACTTACGCTATATGTGTAACATAACGTATGCTAGGAATTTGAATCAGAATTCAAACTATAAGACTGTTTGACGTCATGGAGTAGGTCATCATATCAATGGCTATCTGAGGTTGATATAACGTACGCAATCAACATTCACTAACGTACGCTGTGGAAGAGACCGTAGCTATTGGACTGAATCGAACAGCAGATAACGTACGCAACATGTATGAATAACATACGCTAAGGAGCATTACGTACATTATACAAGAAGCATAACATACGCTATGAAGAGGGCAGTGACCAATGACTAGTTTAGCTTTGAAGCCTATAAATAACACTTCATATGGAATTCACCATACAACAACTTCAATCAAAGTTTATTTAGATCAAATATCATTATATACATTATTGTGGTTGTAACTGAGCTTAATTGATAAGAGTTCGAGTGTTTAATTCACTCAACAATACACGAGAGAAAAGAAAGGATTGTAGATTTGATCAGTATTATTAGGATCGTGGATCCGCAATTGTTTGAATCACAATCTAAATCCAAGTGAGGTTTTTCTAATACCGATAGAAAGCTAGAAAGGTTGATTCCTTATCCAATAGAAAAGGAAAATGGTTCATCTTGGACCGACATTAGGACAAGATTATAACGGTTTACCTTGGACCGATCGAAGACAAGGCAAAAAGGTTTATCTTGAACATATAGAAAACGATAAGCAGAGAGGACGTAGACATATTGGTCGAACATATTTAAATCTCTGTGTCATTTACATTCTGCACTTTATCGCTTCCGCAATCGCAAAAGAATTCTATATTCTCAACCACACTATCTAAACACCCCTTCTAGTGGCGGTACCAACCCAATAATAGGATCATTGTTGCTTTACAAGCACACTTCCTATAACACCCCCAAATCCCATTGGGTTATTACAGTACCGTGGACCCCACACCAGGAGATCCACCAGGCGAACACGACTGAAGACACACCAATCTGACCAAAAGGGAAATCACAGTCCATACTATGACATCCGACATAATATTCCGATATGGAATTTCAACAACAAAAGTGGGCCTGCATGGCCAAAATAAAAATACAACAACATCCACGAGCCTTGCTCGGATAGTACAAAATGACAATGACTGGACAAAACTGGAGTACTCCAAACTGTCTGACTGACATGAACACCAAAACATCTCAAACTAGTATCGCTCGAATGCCTCGCCGCCATCGTCATGCCCCTGTGTCTCAACTCTCTCCTCGTAAGCACCTAAAACATGAAAACATGTTCTGCCCCCACGGGGTCAGTCATCCAGATAATGAATATTAAATACATGTACAACATGATATGCATCCAAAGGCGGGATGAACAGTACACCAATGGTAATACAAGATGCTCACAAACCAAAGTAAGAATCGAGCATTCCTGAAACACTATGCCCGCGTCATACGATCGGTACCTTGTCAACAGGTTAGAACACAAGTACCCAACGGAGAATCATCAATATAGAACACAACAATGAACTACCCGAAGGTAAACCAAACCAGAACTGAAATAAATATGAATCACAATGCCCGAAGGCTCCAACGGAAATACCAATACATCACAATGGCCTGAAAGCCACTCAGCCGAAGCTGCCACAATAACAGAATGGTCTGAAAACCACTCAGCACATAGCTGCCAATCATCACAATGGCCTGAAGCCAAAACAACCCGAAGCTGTATCATCTGAGGGCCGAAGCCACGGCGCGAAGCCGTATCACAATGAGGGCCGAAGCCATGGCACGAAGCCGTATCACAATGAAGGACGAAGCCACAGCACGAAGCCGTATCACAATGAGGGCCGAAGCCATGGCAAGAAGCCGTATCACAAAGAGGTCATCCAATGACCGTGACCTGCTGAACTGCAGGTGTTGGGAAACCAACCGTGAAGGTTCAAGCTGTAGACTTACCCATAATGATATCACCCAGTGACCGTGACCTACTGAACTGTAGGTGTTGGGAAACCAACCGCGAAGGTTCAAGCCCCAAACGTACCCATCGAGCACTAGCCGAGACTAGCCTCCAAAACACAATTGATCACAAACGGCAACGATCCCAAGATTACCGAATTCACAAGAATAATAGTGCGCTACCTTGAGTCGGCCTACACGACAACAATAACTCACAGATGGGCACCGTCCTTGGTGGTCCCAATTCATATACCTCGACTACCTTAGGAATGGCCAATCGATCACAACGACATCAATGGATGGGATCCATCCTCGACAGTCCCAATTCGATACCTTAGTTGTCTTAGAATGACCAATCGATAACAATGATACAAAGGATGGGAAATATCTTCGACGGTCCTAATTCAATACATTGATTACCTTAGAATGGTCAATCGACGACAACGATACAACAGGTGGAAATTATCTTCGATAATCCCAATTCAATACCTCGGTTGCCTTAGAATGGTCAATCGATAAACAACAACACAACCGATGGGAATCCTCTTCGATAATCCCAATTCAATACTTCGATTACCTTAGAACGGTCAATCGATAAACAACGACACAACGGATGGGAATTATCTTCGATAATCCCAATTCAATACCTCGACTGCCTTAGAATGGGCAATCGATAACAATGAATGATTGGAACAGATGTCCCAGTGCCTTTAATCGGTTACCGACAATGTAGATGATAATCAAACACATCAGTGCCTTCACTCGGCCAATTACAGCATCAATTGCAAAATACTAATATCAATAAAAATAATCGCAACAATGTCTTAAACAGACATCAATATCAACAACAAAAATCGATACATCGATACCGCGAACCGACTATCGACAATAATATCAACAACGAGTATCTCAAAGCCCTGAACGGATTTTATCGGACAACTACAACATTTGGCATAATTTGCCGAAGGGTATCGTATCAAACAAACCCCTGATATCAACAAGATCATAGAGAGACCAAGTCTCGAAATGATACAACACATCCATACATATACATGATAACATTAATCTCATTGACTAGTACAAGTATAAAACTTTCCTCAAACCGAAGGCGATAAAGTCCTTCCACGATCAACGTCCTCCCATGAAATGACGAACGGCGTCCTCCGACGATCATAAGCACTCGAACAATCTTGAATGGAATACAATTCATTCAATAACAAAAAATTAATAGAAAACAACACCAAGGACAACCCGATTCGATCACGAATCGGTTAAACTCAACAAACGAATACCATAGTCCTCAACTATGAATTCTAACATCCTCCAACACCTCAATGATCGATATGATCAAACGTTCTTAACACTTGTGAAAACAATTCAACAAAAATCACTTAAGAACATCATCAAATGGATCCTCCTACAATGATAATATCATAAATATTATCACTATCACCTCAAGAACATCATAAACTCAACAAACATGATGTCTAAACAATAATCAATCACCAATTCATCATGAATTCAGATTAATCAACAAGATTAAATCAACCATTGCAAGATTATGATAATCATTACATAATTGATCATAATTCCTTACTAAAATGGTTAGAATCTCCCCAAGAAACAGAAACAACAACATCAATCATATCAAGACTATGTTAATCATATAGCAATCATAACATAATCCTTCCTAGACATGATTATAACCTCCAAACATTCTAAAATGTCAAGAACAACTCCTCCTCAAGACACAATCATCATGTTCTTCATCATAATTTATAAAAACTCATCAAGAATCATGATATTCTCTAACAATAAATCAATACACGAAGAAAACAACAACAACAACAACAACATCAACATACTCGAAAATCACTTGTAGAACAAGAGATTAAGGGAACTTACCCAAGAAGCACAAGATGAACTCTCCAAACACCAAGGGAGTAAGAAAAGCTTCCAACTCCAAGCTCCAAATCAAGTTATGATGATCAAAAACATGTTGGCAGAGGCTAAATATCAAGAACAAGTCCAAAGGGACGATTCTAGGGAGAGAAAGGAAGTTTTGGTTCGTGAAGAAATGAAATACGAAACCAAGATATATAAACTGACAGGCTCATTACGTATGATATACACCAAGCCTAACGTACCTAAGGACTATTACGTACGCTATATCAGTAGCTTAATGTACGTAATGCTAGTCCAGAACCGACTAACCAAGAATGTAAAGACCTTAACGTACGTAAACAACCACCTTTTACGTACGTTAACAAGCCGCATGAGTTACGTAAGTAGATCTCACCTCCTAACGTCCGTAAGGATCCATTGACTGCAATAGTGAGGTCTGATCGAAAGATACCCGGCCCTACCAGCCGAATGTTAACCACGAGGAAGGTTCCTACAACCAACCACTCATTACGTATGTAACCATATAGGTCTAACGTACGTAATACCCATTTCATAGTGTACGTAATGCTACCCATGTAGCGTACGCTGTGGTTAGTATACTTAGCCAAAAATCCAAACTCTCCAAGCAACATCCAAATGACGAAACAATACCGACGACAAGTATAAATATTTCCATCCCGAAATATCCCAATACAATATACATTGTATCAGTCCAAACAACAACACTTGTACAATTCCAAATGAATACGTACAACTCAACAGTGAAATGAAAAAAAAAATTACCCCCGGATATTACATACTCCCCCCCTTAAAAAGAGTTTCGTCCCCGAAACTCAGGGTGCACAACTCTGGGTACGAACTATCCATTAGTATCTGAAAACAACATCTCTAGGAATAATCCTCAATACGAACAACACCGTCTGATTAACTAAGCCAACCCCTCGGGTCCCTGCGTCTCCTCTGCCTGAACACGGCGAAAGCCAAGTGATTAAAACACTCAACCAAGTGCGAGATCAGTCGAATCATGACTCCTCCGCCAGAGACCAGCCAGAAAGTCGTACCACCCGCTTGACTCGTAACACCGGCATACACGCTCCACATGAGCCGCCCATTGAACATGTCTACAATCATCGGTATACACTTCCCTATTCTCGTCGGCATCGGGCACCCATGCAAACACTGACTCACGCCACACAAAGATAATAACATCGGAGACATAGTCCTCGGGACCATATCAATTGCACGCCCAAGTCCTCATGAGTTGGCGTCTCGAATCACAATGAACAATTACCTAGATTATCACAAAATCTCGGGTACAACCCAAAAAGGAAGAAAAACACATCAAACGACCTCAAATCTCAGGATTATCACATACTATCATTACAAGATAGATCAACAACAAATGGTTCACAACCACAATACCATAATACAAATTAAGTTAAACATCAATCTGAAAATCAAGGAAAAAGTACAAATCAAGGCTACCCGAAATCAACATCCTACAGATCATCGAGCTCCTCGATCTCATTGACTCGAGGAAGACCCAAACCTGAACTCGCTGCTCCTCCTCGACTATCCTTTCCTCTGGATCCAGAAGCCTGATAGGACCCCTAGAATGAAGTACAAACTGGAGTAACAAAATCTATCGAGGCTCATGAGCTCTCTCGAGACCTACTGGCACTAGAACTCCAGCAATATTTCTAAAGGTGCCCCTGCATCCCACATGAACGATAAACAAAAGCCGCCACTGTACAACGAGTGTTAACGTGCCCCGCTGAATCACAGTTAAAGCAAACAATAGTCGAACTCATCGTCTGAGAAAAAGATGCTTTCCATGCACGAAGACGACTGGAAGACAACCTCTTGGATGTCGGAGCCCGATGTCCCTCTGAACGAACCGACATCCTAGTCCTCTCATCAGAAGAAGCTGAAGGGTGCTTCCGAGTAAGCTCCTTCATCAAAAGCTCTGCTCCAAGAGCCTTCTCGATGAATTCACCAAGTGAGTTATAATTATGATTGAACAACTGCATCCTTAGTTGCGGGTTTAGCCTCTTGCTAAAATACTTGATCTTATCCACCTCAGTACGGATAACAGATGAAGCAAACTGCAGAAGTCCTTGAAACTTATCAGCAATAACAATAACACCCTCGTCCTCTATGGATTCGGGGTTCAAAACCTCTGACAACGTGGCTTCACAAATTGGAGCCGGATAATACCTATCTAACATGAGAGTCTTGAACTCGCTCCAAACACAGTCACGAGCGGTGGTCTTCACAGAAAGCCATCATGAATAAGCCCCCTTACTTAAGTAGTAAGCCGCTACTGCCACCTTACTCTCTTCCGGACACTGAACCATGTCGAAGAGTTTATCAAAATGCTCAAGCCAATGAACAATGTCAGCTGGTTCCGACGAACCCTCAAAAATAGGCGGCCTTTGACGAGAGATTTCGCCGACAATCTGAATCACTCTCCCGGCCTGTATATAAAATGACACCTAGGATCCCTGTTGCGGTGGACCACGAACCACCGAGGTCTACATGGTTTCCATTATCTGCGTCATCTGAGTCATCTGGGCCATCATAACCCTCATAAGCAAGAAATGGTCGATGTGTCCACTCTCAGTCTCGTCGACTCCTCGAGTATGACGTCTTGATGGGATATCGGTCGCGTAAGTAACTCCACCAGCCGAACTCTGACTCATCTCGGCATCTGCATGCGTATAAATATGAGATTCTGGGTCCTGACTCGATCTGCATCCCTTACCCCCTCTGCAATGTCCTCGGATTCCTCTTTCTATACTGAAAGAATAACGTTCGATCATGATCATAACTCAAATACGTCTCAACAGCCAAATCAGAAGGCTAAGTCAATAGCCCAAACACGAGTATACATTCTCAACACAGTCACATCAATCATGCTAATCTTAGCCAATATAGCTCTCAAACGTTCCAAAACAAATAATCATGAGTGAATCATAACACAAATGTTACATAGAGGTTTCAACAAAACATGTATAATCAATAACATAATGAATGTATGAACATAAAAAGAATAGAGTCCTTACACAGGTCATACGAAGCTTCAAGGCCTTGCGATACTAGTCTTCACTGACGACAACTCGGTGAAAGAATGACTCATACAGTCGTCCAACTATCACGACTCACAAAACCCGACTGTCCAGATTGTCATATCCTGACAGCCTCACTACTACTGCGTCGGTAGAGCCACATAACTCACATATCAGGGTATCTCACAACCCAATTCTCTGATACCATATTCTGTAACACCCCTAAATCCCATTGGGCTATTACAGTGCCGTAGACCCCACACCAGGAGATCCACCAGGCGAACATGACTGAAGACACAACAATCTGACCAAAAGGGAAATCACAGTCCCTACTATGACATCCGACATAATATTCCGATATGGAATTTCAATGACAAAAGTGGTCCTACATGGCCAAATTAAAAATACAACAACATCCACGAGCCTTGCTCGGATAGTACAAAATGACAATGACTGAACAAAACTGGAGTACTCCAAACTGTCTGACAGACATGAACACCAAAACATCTCGGACTAGTATTGCTCGAATGCCTCGTCGCCATCGTCATGCCCCTGTGTCTCAACTCTCTCCTCGCAAGCACCTAAAACATGAAAACATGTTCCGCCCCCACGGGGCCAGTTATCTTGATAGTGAATATCAAATACATGTACAACATGATCCAAAGGGAGAATGAACAGTACAACAATGGTAATACGAGATGCTCACAAACTAATGTAAGAATCGAGCATTCGTGAAACACTATGCCCGCACCATACGATCGGTACCTGCTCAACAGGTTAGAACATAAGTGCCCAACGACGAATCATCAATATAGAACACAACAATGAACTACCCGAAGGTAAACCAAGCCATAACTGAAATAAATAAGAATCACAATGCCCGGAGGCTCCAACGGAAATACCAATATATCACAATAGCCTTACAACCACTCAGCCGAAGCTACCATAATAACACAATGGTCTGAAAACCACTCAGCTCGTAGCTGCCAATCATCACAATGGCCCGAAGCCAAAAGGAGCCCGAAGCTGTATCATCTGAGGGTCGAAGCCACGGAGCGAAGCCGTATCACAATGAGGGCCGAAGCTACGGTGCGAAGCCATATCACAATGAGGGCCGAAGCCATGGCACGAAGCCGTATCACAATGAGGGCCGAAGCCACGACACGAAGCCATATCACAATGAGGGCCAAAGCCACAGAACAAAGCCGTATCACAAAGAGGTCATCCAATGACCGTGACCTGATGAACTGTACGTGCTGGGAAACCAACCGCGAAGGTTCACGCCCTAGACTTACCCATAATGAGATCACCCAATGACCGTGACCTACTGAACTGTAGGTGTTGGGAAACCAACCGCGAAGGTTCAAGCCCCAAACTTACCCATCGAGCACTACCGAGACTAGCCTCCAAAACACAATTAATCACAAACGGCAACGATCCCAAGATTACCGAATTCACAAGAATAATAGTATGCTGCCTTGAGTCGACCTACACGACAATAATAACTCACGGATAGGCACCATCCTCGGCGGTCCCAATTCAAAAACCTCGACTGCCTTAGGAACGGCCAATCGATCACAACAACATCAACGGATGGGATCCATCCTCGACAGTCCAAATTCAATACCTCAATTGTGTTAGAACGACCAATCGATAACAACGATACAAAGGATGGGAAATGTCTTTGACGGTCCCAATTCAATACATCGATTACCTTAGAATGGTCAATCGACGACAATAATACAACAGGTGGAAATCATCTTCGAAAATCCCAATTCAATACCTCGATTGCCCTAGAATGGTCAATCGATAAACCACGACACAACGGATGGGAATCATCTTCGATAATCCCAATTCAAACCCCGATTACCTTAGAACGGTTAATCGATAAACAACGACACAACAGACGGGAATTATCTTCGATAATCCCAATTCAATACCCCGATTGCCTTAGAATGTCTAATCGATAACAATGACACAACGGATGGGAATCATCTTCGATAATCCCAATTCAATAGGTCGATTACCTTAGAACGGTCAATTGATAAACAACGACACAACGGATGTGAATTACCTTCGATAATCCCAATTCAATACCTCGATTGCCTTAGAATGGCTAATCGAAAACAACGAAACGATTGGAACCAATGTCCCGGTGCCTTTAATCAGTTACCGACGACGGAGATGATAATCGAACACGTCAATGCCTTCACTTGTCCAATTACAGCACCAATAGCAAAATACCAATATCAATAACAATGATCGCAACAATGTCTTAAACCGACATCAATATCAACAACAAAAATCGATACATCGATACCGCGAACCGGCTATCGACAATAACATCAACAACGACTATCTCAAAGCTCTGAACGGCTTTTATCGGACAACAACAACATTTGGCATAATTTGCCGAAGGGTATTGTATCAAACAAACTACTGATATCAACAAAAGCATAGAGAGACCAAGTCTCGAAATGATACAACACATTCATACATATACATGATAACATTAATCTCATTGACTATTACAAGTATAAAACTTGCCTCAAACCGAAGGCGAGAAAGTCCTTCCACGTCAACGTCCTCCCACAAAATGACGAACGGTGTCCTCCGACGATCACAAACACTCGAACAACCTTGAATGAAATACAATTCATTCAATAACACAAAATCAATAGAAAACAACACCAAGGACAACCCGATTCGATCACGAATCGATTAAACTCCACAAACTAATACCATAGTCCTCAACTATGAATTCTAACATCCTCCAACACCTCAATGATCGATATGATCAAACGTTCTTACCACATGCGAAAACAATTCAACAAGAATCACTTAAGAACATCATCAAATTGATCCTCCTACAATTATAATCTCATCAATATTATCACTATCACATCAAGAACATCATCAACTCGACAAACATGATGTCTAAACAATAATCAATCACCAATTCATCATGAATTCAGATTAATCAACAAGATTAAATCAACCATTGCAAGATTATGATAATCATTACATAATTCATCATAATTCCTTACTAAAATGGTTAGAATCTCCCCAAGAAACACAAACAACAACATCAATCATATCAAGACTATGTTAATCATATAAAAATCTTAACATAATCCTTCCTAGACCTGATTATAACCTCCAAACATTCTAAAACGTCAAGAACAACTCCTCCTCAAGACACAATCATCATGTTCTTCATCATAATTTCTAGAAATTCATCAAGAATCATGATATGCTCCAACAATAAATCAATACACGAAGAAAACAACAACAACAACAACAACATCAACATACTCGAAAATCACTTGTAGAACAAGAGATTAAGGGAACTTACCCAAGAAGCACAAGATGAACTCTCCAAACACCAAGGGAGTAAGAAAAGCTTCCAACTCCAAGCTCCAAATCATGTTATGATGATCAAAAACATGTTGGAAGACGCTAAATATCAAGAACAAGTCCAAAGGGACGGTTCTAGGGAGAGAAAGGAAGTTTTGGTTCGTGAAGAAATGAAATACGAAACCAAGATATATAAACTATTAGGCTCATTACGTATGCTATACACGAAGCCTAACGTACGTAAGGACTATTACGTACGCTATATCAGTAGCTTAACGTACATAATGCTAGTCCAGAACCGACTAACTAAGAATGTAAAGACCTTAACGTACGTAAACAACCACCTTTTACGTACGTTAACAAGCTGCATGAGTTACATACGTATATCTCACCTCCTAAGGTACGTAAGGATCCGTTGACTGCAATAGTTTGGTCTGATCGAACGATACCCGGCCCTACCAGCCGAATGTTAACCACGAGGAAGGTTCCTACAACCGACCACTCATTATGTACGTAACCATATAGGTCTAACTCATTTCATAGCGTACGTAATGCTACCCATGTAGCGTACGCTATGGCTAGTATACTTAGCCAAAAATCCAAACTCTCCAAGCAACATCCAAACGACGAAACAATACCGACGACAAGTATAAATATTTCGATCCCGAAATATCCCAATACAATATACATTGTATCAGTACAAACAACAACACTTGTAGAATTCCAAATGAATATGTACAACTCAACAGTGAAACGAAAAAAATTTACCCTCGGATATTACATACTCCCCCCTTAAAAAGAGTTTCGTCCCTGAAACTCAGGGTGCACAACTCAGGGTATGAACTATCCATCAGTATCTGAAACAACATCTCCAGGAATACTCTTGCATATGAACAACTCCGTTTGACTAACTGGGCCAATCCTCAGGTCCCTATGTCTCCTCTGCCCGAACACGGCGAAATCCAAGTGATAAAAATACTCAACCAAGTGCGAGATCAGTCGAATCATGACTCCCCCGCCAGAGACCATCCAGAAAGTCGTACCACCCGCTTGACTCATAACACCGACGTACACACCCCACGGGAGCCCCCCATTGAACATGTCTACAATCATCAGTGTACACTTCCCCGTTCTCGTCGGCATCGGCACCCATGCAAACACTGACTCACGCCATGCAAAGATAATAACATCGCAGACATAGTCCTCGGGACCATATCAATCGCACGCCCAATTCCTCACGACTTGACGTCTCGAATCACAATGAACAATTACCTAGATTATCACAAAATCTCAGGTACAACACCAAAAGGAAAGAAAACACATCAAACGACCTCAAATCTCAGGATTATCACATACTATCGTTACAAGGTAGATCAACAACAAATGGTTCACAACCACAATACCATAATACAAATTAAGTTAAACATCAATCCGAAAATTAAGGATAAAGTACAAATCAAGGCTACATCTAAAATGTACCCGAAATCAACATCCTCCAGATCATCGAGCTCCTCGATCTCATCGACTCGAGGAGGACCTAAACCTAAACTCGCTGCTCCTCCTCGGCTGTCCTTTCCTCTAGCTGCAGAAGCCTGATAGGACCCCTTGGATGAAGTACGGACTGGAGCAACAAAATCTCTCGATGCTTGTGAGCTCTCTAGAGACCTACTGGCACTATAACTCCTGCAGTATTTCTGAAGGTGTCCCTGCCTCCCACATGAACAACAAACAAAAGTCGGGACTATACAACCAGCACTAACGTTCCATGCTGAATCACAGTTAAAGCAAACAACAGTCGAAATCGTCGTCTGACAAGAAGATGCTTTCCCAGCACGAAGACGACTAGAAGACGACCTCTTGGACGTCGGAGCCCGATGTCCCTATGAACGAACCGGAATCCTAGTCCTCTCATCAGAAGAAGTTGAAGGGTGCTTCCGAGCAAGCTCCTTCATCAAAAGCTCTGCTCCAAGAGCCTTCTCGATGAATTCACCAAGTGAGCTACAATTATGATTGAACAACTACATCCTCAGTTGCGGGTTTAGCCTCTTGCTAAAATACCTTATCTTATCTGCCTTAGTACGGATAACAGATGAAGCAAACTGTAGAAGTCCTTGAAACTTCTCAGCAATAACACCCTCGTCTTCGACGGATTCAGGGTTCAAAAACTCTGACAACTTGGCTTCATGAAGTGGAGCCGGATAATACCTCTCTAACATGAGAGTCTTGAACTCGCTCCAAACACAGTCACGATCGGTGGGCTTTACAGAAAGCCACCATGAATAAGCACCCTTACTCAAGTAGTAAGCCGCTACCAACACCTTACTCGCTTCCGGACACTGAACCATGTCGAAGAGTTTATCAAAATGCTCAAGCTAATGAACAATGTCAGCTGTTTCCGACGAACCCTCAAAAATAGGCGGCCTCTGAAGAGAGATGTCGCCAACAATCTGAATCACTCTCCCGGCCTGTTCGTAAAACGACACCTGGGATCCCTGCTATGGTGGACCACGAACCACTGAGGTCTTCATGGTTTGCATTATCTGCGTCATCGGAGTCATCTGGGACATCATGCCCCTCATAAGCAAGAAAGGGTCGATGTGTCCACCCTCAGTCAGGTCGACTCCTCGAGTATGACGTCCTGATGGGATATCGGTCGCGTAAGTAACTCCACCCGCCGAACTCTGACTCATCTTGGTATCCGCATGCGTATAAATATGAGATTCTGGGTTCTAACTCGATCTGCATCCCTTACCCCCTCTGCTACGTCCTCGGATTCCTCTTTCCATACTGAAAGAATAACGTTCGATCATGATCATAACTCAAATACGTCTCAACGGCCAAATCATAATGCTAAGTCAATAGCCCAAACACGAGTATACGTTCTCAACATAGTCACATCAATCATGATAATCATAGCCAATATAGCTCTCAAACGTTCCAAAACAAATAATCATGAGTGAATCATAACACAAATGTTACATACAGGTTTCAACAAAACATGTATAATCAAGGACATAATGAATGTATGAACATAGTACTTACACAGGCCATACGAAGCTTCGAAGTCTTGCGATACTAGTCTTCACTAGCGACGACTCGATGAAACAATGACTCATACAGTCGTCCAACTATCACGACTCACAAAACCCTACTGCCCAGATTGTCATAACCTGACAGCCTCACTACTACCGCGTCGGTAGATCCACATAACTCACATATCAGGGTATCTCACACCCCAATTCTCTGATGCCATCTTCTGTAACACCCCCAAATCCCATTGAGTTATTACAGTGCCGTTGACCACATACCAGGAGATCCACCAGGCGAACACGAGTGAAGACACAACAATCAGACCAAAAGGGAAATCACAGTCCCTACTATGATATCCAACACAATATTCCAATATGGAATTTCAATGACAAAAGTAGGCCTACATGGCCAAAATAAATATACAACAACATCCACGAGCCTTGCTCAGATAGTACAAAATGGAAATGACTGAACAAAATTGGAGTACTCCAAACTGTCTGACTGACATGAACACCAAAACATCGCGGACTAGTATCGCTCGAATGCCTCATCGCCATCGTCATGCCCTTGTGTCTCAACTCTCTCCTCGCAAGCACCTAAAACATGAAAATATGTTCCGCCCCCCACGGGGTCAGTCATCCAGATAATGAATATCAAATACATGTACAACATGATATGCATCCAAAGGCAGAATGAACAGTACAATAGTGGTAACACGAGATGCTCACAAACCAAAGTAAGAATCGAGCATTCGTGAAACACTATGCCCGCGGCATATGATTGGTACCTGCTCAACAGGTTAGAACACAAGTTCCCAACGGCGAATCATCAATATAGAACACAACAATGAACTGCCCGAAGGTAAACCAAACTAGAACTGAAATAAATACGAATCACAATGCCTGAAGGCTCCAACGGAAATACCAATACATCACAATGGCCTGAAAGCCACTCAGCCGAAGCTGACACAATAACACAATGGTCTGAAAACCACTCATCTCGTAGCTTCCAATAATCACAATGGCCCAAAGCCAAAACACCCCGAAGCTGTATCATCTGAGGGCCGATGCCACGGCGCGAAGCCGTATCACAATCAGGGCCGAAGCCACGGCACGAAGGCATATCACAATGAGGGCCGAAGCCACGACACGAAGCCGTATCACAATGAGGGCCGAAGCCACGGCATGAATCTATATCACAATGAGGGCCGAAGCCACGGCATGAAGCCGTATCACAATGAGATCCGATGCCACGACACGAAGCCGTATCACAAAGAGGTCATCCAATGACTGTGACCTGCTGAACTGCAGGTGCTGGGAAACCAACCATGAAGGTTCAAGCCCCAGACTTACCCATAATGAGATCACCCAGTGACTGTGACCTACTGAACTGTTGGTGTTGGGAAACCAACCGCGAAGGTTCATGCCCCAAACTTACCCATCGAGCACTAGCCGAGACTAGCCTCCAAAACATAATTAATCACAAACGGCAACGATCCCAAGATTACCAAATTCAAAAGAATAATAGTGTGCTGCCTTGAGTCGGCCTACACGACAACAATAACTCACGGATGGGCATCATCCTCGGCGGTCCCAATTCAAATACCTCGACTGCCTTAGGAAAGGCCAATTGATCACAACGACTTCAACGGATGGGATCTATCCTCGACAGTCCCAATTCAATACCTCAATTGTCTTAGAATGACCAATCGATAACAACGATATAAAGGATGGAAAATATCTCCGACGGTCCCAATTCAATACATCGATTACATTAGAACGGTCAATCGACGAAAACGATACAACAGGTGGAAATCATCTTCGATAATCCCAATTGAATACCTCAATTTCCTTAAAATGGTCTGTTGGGAAAACAAGAACCCTATATCGAAACAGCCAGGATATCCAATCCCTGTATCGAATGGTATTTGATAAGAGGTTTTGACATATATGCCAATCCGCATACAGTAAAGGAAAACTGTATCGAAGTATTGAGGCATTATCCTGTATCGAAGACCTGCCTCGAATCAGCATATAATGAAGCCCTTCAGTACAACAAGAAGTCTTATAAAAGACCAAGTATGGAAACTGTCTCGAATCTCTAATACAATTATCTTCCATACAGCTCACAAACAGGTCAAAGAAGGAATCTTCAGAGGTCAAGTCCCGTTGAATAAAGAAGTATTTAAATACTCAAGGATAAAGTATTTAAATACTGTCATTCAACAGATCTTCAAATCCCGCTAAATCCGTATCGTGTTATAATCCCGTTGGAACGGAATCTCACTCAAACGGATACATCTCAACGGATATATATTTCAGAGACTATATATATCACATCAAGATGCTGAAGATCAGTTACCCAAGCTATCGAAATTATTATCAGAGCAAAACATATCTCCAAAGCTTACTGCAACTCAGATCAAAAGAGATATACAGTGCTCATCATCCTGAACAACACTTCATCAGCTGAAAGCTCTTAAAGTCAAAGTTGTTGTTCACCATCTGTTCTATACTTTGAACCAACCCGGATCAGCCCTGTGTGGACTGAGCAATCTGTGCTTCTCCGGAACTATGTGTGAAGGATTTGCATTGAAGAAGACGAAGCTTCAGAACTGTGTGTGAAGAAGCAAGTCAAAGCATTAGCTCAAAACCAATCTGTGTGAACGGTTGAAGCTAAGATCTTTATATCAATCTGTTTGAACGATATATTGATTGTGTGTTGTTATAATTACGTAGTTGTGTACGTAGTAATTATAATAAACTTTTTACTCCTGTGTGGAGGACCAGTGGACGTAGAGGGGTTTACCTCGAACCACTTTAATTACTGTGTTATTTACCTTCAGTTTTTTACTGTTTTAATTACTGTGATTAATTAAGTATACACTATACATTTAGTTGTTGTATCCACAGCAACCTACTGTATCTAAGACTTCCGCTATGCACTCAGATTTAAAATCCGTACAGTTTGTCGTTTAAACCATTTCCTAAACTGTATCCAGTATACTTAGTGGCCAACATGGTCAATCAATAAAAAATGACACAACGGATGGGAATCATCTTCCATAATCCCAATTCAATACCTCGATTACCTTAGAACGGTCAATCGATAAACAACGACACAACGGATGGGAATTATCTTCGATAATCCCAATTCAATACCTCGATTGCCATAGAATGGCCAATCGATAACAGCAACACAACGGATGGGAATCATCTTCGATTATCCCAATTCAATACGTCGATCACCTTAGAACGGTCAATCGATAAACAACGACACAACGGATGGGAATTATCTTCGATAATCCCAATTCAATACCTCGATTGCCTTAGAATGGCCAATCGATAACAACGAAATGATTGGAACAGATGTCCTGGTGCCTTTAATCGGTTACCGAAGACGGAGATGATAATCGAACGCGTCAATGCCTTCACTCGGCTAATTTGAGCATCAATAGCAAAATACTAATATCAATAACAATGATCGCAACAATGTCTTAAACCGACATCAATATCAACAACAACAATCGATAGATCGATAACGCGAACCGGCTATCGACAATAACATTAACAACGAGTATCTCAAAGCCCTGAAAGGCTTTTATCGGACAACAACAACATTTGGCATAATTTGCCGAAGGGTATCGTATCAAACAAACCCCTGATATCAACAAAATCATAGAGAGACCAAGTCTCGAAATGATACAACACATTCATACATATACATGATAACATTAATCTCATTGACTATTACAAGTATAAAACTTGCCTCAAACTAAAGGCGAGAAAGTCCTTCCACGATCAACGTCCTCCCAAGAACTGACAAACGGCGTCCTCTGACGATCACAAGCACTCAAACAACCTTGAATGAAATACAATTCATTCAATAACACAAAATCAATAGAAAACAACACCAAGAACAACCCGATTCGATCACGAATCGATTAAAATCGACAAACGAATACCATAGTCCTCAACTATAAATTCTAACATCCTCCAACACCTCAATGATCGATATGATCAAACGTTCTTAACACTTGCGAAAACAATTTAACAAGAATCACTTAAGAACATCATCAAATTAATCCTCCTACAATAATAATATCATCAATATTATCACTATCACCTCAAGAACATCATCAACTCAACAAACATGATGTCTAAACAATAATCAATCACCAATTCATCATGAATTCAGATTAATCAACAAGATTAAATCAACCATTGCAAGATTATGATAATCATTACATAATTCATCATAATTCCTTACTAAAATGGTTAGAATCTCCCCAAGAAACACAAACAACAACATCAATCATATCAAGACTATATTAATCATATAACAATCTTAACATAATCCTTCCTAGACCTGATTATTACCTCCAAACATTCTAAAACGTTAAGAACAACTCCTCATCAAGACACAATCATCATGTTCTTCATCATAAGTTCTAAAAACTCATCAAGAATCATGATATGCTCCAACAATAAATCAATACACGAAGAAAACAACAACAACAACATCAACATACTCGAAAATCACTTGTAGAACAAGAGATTAAGGGAACTTACCCAATAAGAACAAGATGAACTCTCCAAACACCAAGGGAGTAAGAAAAGCTTCCAACTCCAAGCTCCAAATCATGTTATGATGATAAAAAACATGTTGGAAGAGGCTAAATATCAAGAACAAGTCCAAAAGGATGGTTCTAGGGAGGGAAAGGAAGTTTTGGTTTGTGAAGAAATGAAATACGAAACCAAGATATATAAACTATCAGGCTCATTACGTATGCTATACACGAAGCCTAACGTACGTAAGGACTATTACGTACGCTATATCAGTAGATTAACGTACGTAATGCTAGTCTAAAACCGACTAACCAAGAATGTAAAGACCTTAACGTACGTAAACAACCTCCTTTTACGTACGTTAACAAGCTGCATGAGTTACGTACGTAGATCTCACCTCCTAAGGTGCGTAAGGATCCGTTGACTGCATTAGTGAGGTCTGATCGAAAGACCCGGCCCTACTGGCCGAATGTTAACCACGAGGAAGGTTCCTACAACCGACCACTCATTACGTACGTAACCATATAGGTCTAACGTACGTAATACTCATTTCATAGCGTACGTAATGCTACCCATGTAGCGTACGCTATGGCTAGTATACTTAGCCAAAAATCCAAACTCTCCAAGCAACATCCAAACGACGAAACAATACCGATGACAAGTATAAATATTTCGATCCCGAAATATCCCAATACAATATACATTATATCAGTCCAAACAACAACACTTGTACAATTCTAAATGAATACGTACAACTCAGCAGTGAAACAAAAATTACCCCCGGATATTACACTTTCTAGAAGATGTGTTTATTTGGTAGAAATATTTGTTTAGAAGAAATAAAAGAAACACCTAATGAGATACCTGTACAAGATATTGGAACAGAACCTTCTGAAATAAAAACACAACCTAGCAGGTCTAGTAGAGCTTCTCATTTTTCTAAGATGTATGGGTATCTGCATCAAGAGGAATTTGATCCTCATGAGATGACAGAAAGTAGCCAAGAGAATAATCCCTCTACTTATGACCGGGCGATGGTAGATGTGGACTCCACAAAGTGGTAAGAGGCTATGGGAGCTGATATAGGCTCCATGCACGCTAATCAGGTCTGAACTATAGTGGATTGTCCTAAAGGAATAGAGCCTATTGGGAATAAATGGATTTACAAGAGAAATATTTATGGAGATGGCGAGGTTGATACCTATGAGGCTAGGCTTCTGGAGAAGGGTTATTCTCAGAGAGAGGGAATTGATTACTTTGACACATCTTTGCCTATATCCATGATAAAGTATATTATTATGAAATATAGAAAATGGATGTGAGAACGATGTTCCTAAATAGATACCTCGAGGAGGAGATCTATATGGAATAGCAGATTCATATCTGAGTCTAATATTCATAAAATATGCAAGCTTCAGCATGCCTCTATAGACTGAAGTAGGCTTCGCAAAGCTAAAATCTTTATTTTGATGATGCATTCAAAGAGTTTGATTTGTCAAAAAACAAAGTGGAGCCATGTTTATAAGAAGGTTAGTGAGAGCAAAAGTTCGTTCTTAGTACTATACGTAGATGACATTCCACTTATAGGGAACGACATAGAAATGCTCAGTTCTGTGAAAGCATAGCTTTCTAATAAGTTATCAATGAAATACTTGGGAGAAGACACCTATATTCTAGGTATTTGTATCTATCGGGATAGAGCGAAGAGAATAATAGGTCTTTCCCAAGCCCTCTATATAGAAAAGATCCTTAAGTGATGGATGTAAAATTCTAAAAGAAGGTTTCTTCCTGTGCGACAGGGCATAAAACTTCCCTTAGAAATGTTTCCTCAAAGTGAGGAACACAGAAAGGAAATGAGCATGGTACCCTATGCTTCGGCAGTGGGTAGCTCATATACGCTATGATTTGCACTAGACCAGGCATTACCTGTGATACCCCGTAGTAAATAAACTGGGTGTTTTATATTTTGGGAACCATCGGATAAATTATGTTATTATGTCGGAGTTAAGAACTATGTCGCCCGTGTTGTTTAGAATAACGAACCTGAATTTTTGTAATTGCGGAGTGTTACTATATATTTTATATATAATGTTTTGTACCTCACTATCATGTCAACATTTATCCAGATAAGAAAGTAGAGAGAGAAGGTCATCCGCCACCACCGAGAATTTTTCCGGTAAAATCTCGCAATCTATATACCATTTTGATCGTTTCAGAGACTAGGTCAAAAATATCCGCCGTGTTTTCCAAATGGAGTTCAGAACAGCTAGAACGGGGCCGAAACTTCCGCTTGACGTTGGGTCCCCGTACGGCCGTTCGGGATGTCGGAACTTGAAACCTTTTTCATAGGAAGCCCTCCTGACGAGCTTCATCTTCCTAGTGTTAGTTTTCAGATTTGGTCTAGTATTATGGTGTGTGTGTGATGTGCGTGTATGTGTGTGTTACTGTGTGTGCGTGTGTGTTGTGTGTGCTGGTGTGTGCGTGTTGTGTGTGATTGTGTGTGCTGTGTGTGCGGGTGTGTGTGTGATGTGTGTGAGGGTGTGTGTGTGTTTAGGTGTGCGGGAGTGTGTGTGTGAAAATATGTGAGTTACTTGTAAATTTCAGGTCTTGCCGATTTGGGGTATCGATGTGTTTTTATGTGTAAAAATATTGTTCGTCGATGTTAAAGAAGCTCCCGATGAGGTTACGATAGATAGGAGACGTTAAAACGACTGTTAGATAGTCAAATAAAGTTTTGGGGTTGAAAACATAAATTTTGAAAGCCTAGGGCTATGCCATTTGGGAATTAGAAATAAAGTTGGCCTTGATTCAAGTTCTCTAAATCTTCAATTTGACCCTAACTTTAATATTTCCTTTATAAGGTGTATAAACTTCTTGGTTTCAATCCAAAATGGGTCAAACGACTTCCAAATGGGTCCTAATTCGAAACACAACATTCTTACACCCCGATAACGCGTCCGCTAAATTAGAAACTAGAGTTCTAATGGTTATATAAATCTTAACCAGTTAATTATATAATATGATTCGTTTAGGATTGAAGGTTTGGCTAATCGCTCAATCCATTTCCCTTGTCAATCGAATCTTTTCCATTCGCTGGAATTCCAAGCAAGTACTTTGATTGCGTTTAATGTACTTCGTGTGAATATGTGAAAATGTGATTTTGTGAAAACTGGTAATTATGTGAAAATGTGGTTTGTGTCATGTGGTTACTGAATGTGTGTGAACCGAGTTAAAACTAGCGAGGGTTCCCTGGGATCCGTTAGACTGCGAGTATATGCGGATCAGTCGGTGCAGAATTTAGTTGAAATTTAAATTGTGTAATTTTACACTTTAAAGTGTACCAGTGCGGTATTTGTGACATGTGTGATTAGCTGAAAAGTGAATTTGTGACTACTCAGTATCATTGTGCATTGACATGAAATAATATGTTATAAACACGCATTGTGAAGCAAAAAGCGAAAAATCCAAGTAAGCGACTTGGGTTGGACAAAAGAGCCGAGCAAAATAGGCCCGGGTGCGTGAGCCATGGCATGGATGGGAATTGCATCGCATTGCCTGTACTATGATGATGATTTTGGTATGATATTCCAGAATATATGTGATGGCACTGTGATTTGGATGTTTATTCATTTGTAGTACATATTCATGAATCGTTGTACCTGCACCAGCTGTTTGCTGACCCCTTCGGGGGTGAATATACTTGTTGTGTATTCAGGTACAGGTCTTAGTGACGAGCAGGCACAGGAAGGGCACGAGGATGACGAGCAATACTGATATCATGTACTTTTTTGAGTCTGTGGTCATCCTGTTGTGAACAGAGTTGTGATTTGCCTTGTGCTCGCGCGAGTACTGTCTGGAAATATGGTTTCTTTGTGGTTCAATCGTTTTGATGGTGTTATTGTTCGAGTTGGAGTCCCACAGGGCAGTGTATTGTTGAGTGTTGTAATGTTATGGTTTAAAGTTGAGTATCGTCAATGTATGTGAATGTGTGGTTTTTATAAATTGTCAACGTGGATTTATATTGGTCTAAGACTAGTAGGTTCTCCAAAAAGAATCTACGGCACTGTAATATCTCTGAAAATCACGGGGGTGTTATAGATTGTGGTATCGGAGCTTAGATTTACGGATACCTAGGCTGTTGGTGTTTTATGTCTGTCAAAGTTGAGTCGGTCGTGTGTTTATGATATCACTGGGTTGCTGCTACCTCGTGTGACCTGTGATGTAAGTCCCTCTGATCCCCAATTTCTTTTTTTAAATTGTTTTAGTCCTGAACATATGGACTTTAAGTCCTTCTTGTGAGCCGCATTCCATTGGGCCTGTGTTCATTGATTTCTGATCTTATCAGAAACCTGCGGGAAACTAGAGTAATATGTTTGTATTTCTTCGAACTGTGCCCATTATTTTTCCTTCATGTATATGTTTGTATAACTTGATCATACTGGCATATGGAGATAGCAAGTCTATCGATTATAGGTCCCTTCTTAGTGGTGCGGTGATTGTGTGGTGTTAATTCGGTCAACCTTGGTCGAGGGGCTAGAACTTGTTGGTGGTATTCAGGTTTTGGGATGTACAATGCGTATACGGTCCGAGTGAAAATAGTTATACAATGTATTTCGGAAAATTGGGAATATTATCGATTCCTACATTCTTTTAAGAATGAGATTTTTAAGTATCAATTTTAACCGCTGCAGGAGTATTTTTAAAGTGGTTTTTGAAACTCTTTCAACCTACGATTTAATATCGTTATATCAAATGAGTATGATTCGGTGGAAAATCTTTTCTTTTCGAATAAACGATTAGTACAAGAGGAAGGGTCTTCATTTTATATAAGTCCTAAGTAAATTTTTGACACATTTCGGACTATAGACGTCTTCAAAAATTTTAAAAATATAAATTGTTTTTTGCATTATTTAAAAATGATTTCAAATCGACGTGTAAAATAAAACCTCATCTTCCAGTAAGAGTAAAGTAATTACAATTTTTGGCGAAACGTAGCTCGCCCTCTTATTTTCAAAAGGATTATTTTCATAAAGTGTTGGCACCACAAACGTATAGTTTGGGATCGTGTGTCATGTTTGGACACGTGTTTGGTTGCGATTCATATCATTGCGTGTTTGTTGTCCCAGTAGGGGTATGGTTGTGATGGTGAATTTTGGTTTTATATAGGTATGGCGCGCGCTATTGTGCAGAATAAGCACACGGTACCTTGTGGATAGCGCATGCTAACGCGAGATGCATGAACTACTGCATTCAACTGAGAATTCGGCAGCACACGCTATGCAATTAAATAGCGCGCGCTAAGGTGCAGCAGTTAACGCACGCTATTGGGAGGGTAACGCGCGCTAACTGGTAGTTCGAAGGCAGTCCAAAAGCTATTGTACTGGGGTTGGAGGTCTCTTTAGCATATGCTAACGCTTGTATTTAGCGCACACTAATCTGTTCGGCTTATAAACTGGACAGCAATCGTGGTTCATAATTTCCACTCTTTTCCTTTTTCTCCACGGGTGACACCAAGGTGTGAATCGAAGGCGACCAGGGTTTGCGATCTTGGCTGATTTTGTTCCGTTCAAAGGTGTTTTGGGGTATAACATCATCTAATGCATTGTTCTTCGTCGGATCGAGGCAATTCCTTGATTTTTTTGAGCTAACCATTTTGTAGATTTTGTTCTTGATCTCATTTTCATCCCGATTCTGATGAATCATGTTAAATGCTTTTGTTGGTCATGTCCTATGAATCGTATATCCATAAGTCCGACTTGTTCAACTCAATTGATGATTCCAAGGATTCTGAGGAACCGTGAATAATTACCATTCAATCAAATGTCCGTAAACTATCGGTGAACAAAGCAAACGATCAAGGGGCATCCCCTACCCCAGATGATGGCAAGTGATGCTTTCATAATACGTCCGAATTTTTGATGATCCTGACAATTGTGGCTTTGATTCTCTTTATCTTCTTGCTTTCCATATCTAACTTGGTAGTTATACGTATTGAGGACAGAACTCCCTCTGAGGGGGAGAAGAGTATATTAATTGGTATTCTTGCGATTGTAAAATTTAGGTCCTTGAACCCTTATGTTTGACTCTATTGTCGCATTGTAGAACTTGAGAGTTTGGTGGTATTGCAATTATTAGCCTGACGTTTGAACTTATCGTGATTATGATCTTCGTCGTGTACTGATTCCTCATGGTATAGCCACACTATCGATGAATATGGAACCATATTTCCTTTGGTAACTCATGATTCCACCCGAGCAAACCATATCTAATTGGGTTTTGCTTTATTTTGATTTCAACTAGTGCCATTAACTAAATTGCGTTACTACCGAGAAATTCTCGTGATGTTAGTAGTCATTCCGCATTCATCAGGATGCTTAGAGATTTGGTCACCCGACCTTATGAAGTTGCTTGTTACATTATTACCTTGTTTTTGTTGTTCTAAATTTCGAGGATAAACTTCTTTCATTTAAAGTGGATTGTGACAACCGAATTTTTGACTTCTATATTTTTACATCCTATCGACTCGCTTATGTTCGATGATACCTTCTGAATTTGTTATGTTCTTCGGTTTTGTCATTCGAAATGAGTTGTGACATTGTTTTGGATTAATCCATTTACCGTTGTGTTTTCCAAGTCCGATTCGAATCTCGTGAGCCCAATGCGAAATAGACATCTTGAAGTTCTTACAAGTCCACTTAATGTCTTGAGTTGCGGATGGACTTCGGAGTTGTTTGATTATTGTCGTCCCATCATTGTTGTTTGATCAATGTTGTCCGATCATTGTTGCTCGATCTTGCATCGTGATTATCGAGCGTCTAATTTCCTTAAGATTCGGATACTCACCCCAGTAAGTCATCTTCCAAACCTTTGAGGTTGTTGAAATTATATGCTTGTTCAGCGTTAAGCTCGCATTTTGATTATTGTACTATTTGGATTATCAACCGAAGTGATTCATGATTGTTGCACTTCGTAAACATTCTTGCATATTGAATCGGACCGTAGCGGCTCTAAATGACATGGAGTTTTGTGTTCATTGTTGGCAACAGATAACGTGTATCATCTAAATTTTGCCTTACCTTAATTGTTTCATGTCCTAAGTTTTGGGACGAAACATATTTCAAAATGAGTGGGATGTAATAATGTTATATCAATGTTAGTTCCTTTTCTTTTGATCTATTTTCATTTATTCGGTTCGCTAGTCTCGACGATTAACATCTGAGAGATGGTCATCATGTCTTGACATCAAGTGTGAGTACCAAGAGTCCGTGATTCCCTATTTTAGCTTGACCAATATTTTGGTCGTATTTGTACCATTTGTTAACTCGATCTTTATCAGGTATCCTTGCGAGTCTTTCGCTAAGATTTTATTATTAATATTATCATTGTTGTGGCGGCGAGAGATAATTGACACTGAATGATGGTTCCGCCATAATAGCGGCTGCTAAGAAACAACTGTAGTGCCGCTAGGACCGCCGACTTAAAGTCGGTTTGATGTGTATATAAGGCCCTGAGAGGTATTCCCATAGTAGACTTAAGACGTTAACCGAAATGAGACAATTGAGTATCTTGGAAGTATGGATCCTACTAAGAATACACGTTGCTTGGAGCATATCAGTTATCTAGAGGCCGTTGCACAATTTCATCGGGACATAGGTCAGACTGCGCAGGAGGCAGCTGCACTGGAACGCGAGCATGTTGTGCAGCTAGAAGCTCCGTTGGCTGCAGTACGATGCACTCTTCTAGAGATGGAGGCACAGTACACTCAGGCGAGAGAGGCCCTCCAGGATCAGGTCCAGCAAGATTGGGCGATGATATGGGCCAACGCTGAGGAGATCCTTGCTATCCTCCCAGTGGCCCCAATTTTTGTCGTGGGGCAAGAAGTCGCATAGGCCGAAGTGGATCCCGAGGAAGATCCCGAAAAGGACCCTGAAGAAGCGATCGAAGAAGACCCCATCATCGTCAACCCGTGAGATATGCTTAACGCGGAATACTATCTATTGATGTTTTCTCACAAATATGTACTAGTTTAATATTTGCGACTGAAAAATTAAATCATTCATGGAAGAGATCTATAACCCGAATGTATTTGATCAATCTCCTTCCCATTTCAAGTTTCGAGGACGAAACTTCTTTTTAGGGGGGAAGGGTGTGATACCCCATAGTAAATAAACTGGGTGATTTTATATTTTGTGAATCGTCGGATAAATTCGGTTATTATGTCGGAGTTGAGAACTATGTCGCCCGTGTTGTTTAGAATAACGAACTTGAATTTTTGTAATTGCAGAGTGTTACTATATATTTTATATATAATGTTTTGTACATCGCCGTCATGTCAACATTTATCGGGATTAGATAGAAATAATAATCCTAACAACTATAATGATATATATATGATATACATACTCTCTAATATATATATATATATATATATATATGTGTGTGTGTGTGTGTGTGTGTGTGTGTGCGTGTGTGTGTGTGTGTGTGTTTGTGTGTAACCGCCTTACACAACATAAAAAAAGTAAGAGAGAAGAAAAGAAGGGATAAGAAGAGGGCAGAAGGAAGGGTCACGAATGACCCTCGAAGAAGAAGAGAGAAAAAGAAAAAGAAAAAAAAAACGAACGACAAGAACAGGAGAGAAAGAGAGAGAAAAGGTCATCCGCCAGCACCGAGGATTTTTATGGTAAAATCTAGCAATCTATATACCGTTTTGATCATTTCAGCACGTAGGTCACAAATATCTGCCGAGTTTTCCAAGCTGAGTTCGGAATAGCTGGAACGGGGCCGAAACCGCCGCTTGACTTCTGGTCCCCGTACGACCGTTCGGGCTGCCGGAACTTGAAACCGTTTTCATTGTTGTTAGGAATACTTATTAAATTTTGATGATGTCATCCCTGTATTTGATTGATTATTCAAAGGTATGTTTAAGTACTGGGCAAAATGTATAGAAGAACCAAATGAGTATCTTCTGTAGGCCAGATTATGTATAGTTGAGTACATGGCAAAATGTAAAGAAGATCCAAATGAGTATCTTCTGTAGGCCAGATTATGTATAGTTGAGTAATTGGCAAAATCTAATGAAGAACCAAATGAGTATCTTCTGTAGGCCATGTAAGTTAGGCTAAAAATCGCTAAGTATAAATCACAGACAAGTTCAAATCAGTGAAGTTTTGGTAAAACTGATATATCAGAGAGGTTTGACCAAACACTGCAGAAAGCCGAGTTGCAGACAAGTTTAATCAGAGAAGTCTTGGTCAACTCAACTGTTCAGAGAAGGCTGACCACAGACGACTTATCATCAGACAACGTTCTGTAGAAATAGATTTATCAGAGAAGTCCTGGTCAACATATTTATCAGAGAAGTTTGACCAAACTACAGTCAAGTGATCAGACGGAGTCTAGTCAACTGAAGTTTGACCATCAGATCAGATAAGTTCATCAGGTCAGAAGACTTCAGATCAGAGAAGATCAGTCGGGACAGAGAACTTCATCTCAGAGAAGTTACATCAAAGAAGTCCGACATCAGATAAGGATGACTGCACGAGATCAGATAAGTGATCACCAAGTAACCCAGTCCACATCAGCATGCATTAAAAAGTCAATAATCACGGAAAGTCACATGCAGGCGTAGAGAGACAGACTGGAGAGATTCCGGAAAGCAATGAATTAAATATTCATCGAGATCCACACTCTGAAGACTTTATGCATATTATAATCTAAAGATTCAGCACCACAACGTAAAAGTCTTCACAACGGTCGAAAATGAATTAAAATAAGGGAATCCAGCCTTGCAACGTTCGGAAAGAAAAACAAAGAAGTCTATTTCTCCAACGGACGGATTTGTTACAGGAAATGCAACGGCTATGAAGGAAGCTCAAGGATCGACATCTATAAATACCTGAAGATTTGAATTGAGCAAAGTACAATGCGAACAACACTTACAAGCGAACAAAGCAATCAAAGCAAACAAAGCGAACAATAGCATCATGAAGAGCAAGAGTTCAAAGTTCTTATTTGAAGAAGCTCTTAGTTGGAGAAGACAAACCACTCGTGTCTTTAAACCTGAGTTCGGGGTACTTCACTGGTTGAAGTTTGCGAGACTGATAGGCTTCCGAGGATTTTAGATAAAGAGGTGCTAGGCAGTCAAAGGAGTTGCAACGATGTGATTTCCACTGGCTGGAAGTTGTTGTAGCTAAGGAAGAATCACTGTAATATTTATCACTGGTTGAGAATTATAGTGAATTCATCTCCAACTGGTTTGGAGAAAAGTGGATTAGTAGAGGATTACCCCACCTCTGAGACCACTATAATTGCCTACGTAATTTTACTACTTTAATCATAATACTTACCTGCTGCAGAGATATTTACTGTTCCATTATTTAGTTATTTCCTTTCATCATTAGCTCACTTCTGCATACTTGTCTACAGATGACTTTAAGTCATCTGTACCTATCAGCTGAGAAACTCCTAACCCTTCATGGAAAAAGAGTTTCAATAACTCTATTCACCCCCCCTCTAGACTTATTCCTGACCAATTGTGACCTATAAGTGTTATCAGAGAGGTTGGTTCAATTTTTTTGAACCAGATCCATATATCGAGGATATATTCTTTAATCTCTCATTTATAATGGAACATATGTATTCTAGTCTTCCCGTTTTTTCAATAGATGACTATGACTTATGGAAGATAAGAATGCAGGTACATTTATCATCTGTCCACGTTGATATGTGGAGTATATTTGACGAAGGTCCCTTCATCTATATGAAAGATAATACATATGAGAATATTGCAGCTGGAAAGCCCAGAAAGATTTACAAGACCAGATCAGAAATGACTTCTGAGGAAAGGGAACTGGCAAACCTTGACAGTCGAGCCAAAAATATATTATACCAAGCCTTTGATCCAGCCACCATGACAAAAATCAAACATTACATAAAAATGCCAAAGAAACATGGTATACATTAGCAGCAATGTATGAAGAAACAGATCTGATCAGAGAGAGCGAGGAATCAACAAGTGAATTCCTATCTGATGATGATAACGAAGTAATCAACTGTCTTATGGCCAATCTTGACAATGTAGAGGAACCATCTAAACCTCAAGCTCCAGGAAGTTTCAGTTCAGATTTCTCTGAAGATATAGATCTACACAAATCTGTAAACCAACTTTTAAAAGATTTTGAAATTCTTAAAACAGCACACCTGGCTGCTACAACTGAGAATACCCAACTGAAAAATGATAAAATTTAGCTGCAAAATGATTTTGACAAACTCAGCCAGGATTCAAAATTTTTTAAAAACAGTCAGGCTGAAACTGAAAAATTAGCTTTTGCTGAGATATGAAGACTAACTGTCATAAGCAATGAAAAATCAGGTGCACTCATGAATATTGAAGCTGAACTTTCAAAACTCAGATAAATAAATGATACTCAAGCTAAAGAGATAACATCTTTAAAAGCATCTGTAACCTTAGATGGTTTGTGTACAAACCAAAGGCCATTTTATTTAAAATCAGGGATTGGATATGACCCCAACACTCCCTCCACTTCTAAAACAACTTTTATCAAGAGAGAAACAGTTGTCCAGACTACTGAGCCTGCATATAAATCTGTATTTCAAAATAGGCAGAAGCAGCAGTCAAAACAATATGCCAACTACTATCAAAGACTCCCTAAAAACAGATTTCAAAATGGGAGAGGAAAATGGAAACCTCAATGTTATCCAAATGTTCAAAATGAACAGGTGCCGAGATCCCAAAGATTTTATAAATGGTCTTAGGCAAGATTTAGAAATGGCCCACACCATAAACTTTATGAGGCATATCCTGTACACAATCCTAACGGAGGATATAGACCTAGACAATATTATGCACCTTTCAGAGGTAACAATCATAATTTTCAAAATATGTGGAAACAACATAACAGACCACATCCATCTAGTTACCAATCATATTATATGCATAATATAGACCAAGGATACAGAGAGCATAAGGATGCATATAGGAATAAGGTTCATAAGAGAACCACTAACCCCAGAGGACCCAAGCAAATCTGGGTACCCAAATCACTTCTTATCTGATTGCAGGTAAATATACCACAGAGTCATTAGCAAGGGCTGAAGAATGACATGCAATCTCAAGGTAGTTCAGTCACATAACCCAAAACAAGAATCAAAGGAATTCAAAAGAGTGTCAGTATCAGCTAATCAAAAGACACCCATATGAATCAATAGAGGAGAGCTCATATGAACAAATCAGTTCAAAGAAACATCTGACATCCCAATGAGGGGGAACCTGCTAAAGAACTTGTTAGGAATACAAGCAATGCTAGTACCAAAAGGTCATCCTGAGTATAAAGAAAAAGTTTTTGATGAAGCATACGCACCAGCAGCAAGAAATCAAGTGCCTAATCTAAGATCTCAAAAGTTAGCTGAAAAATGCCATATTAAGAATGAAAGTCATCTGATCAGACTCAGACAAGGGAAGTCACCTGATCAGATGTAGTTGAGAATCTACCTTGTCAGAATAAGGGAAGAAATGTTATCCAAAGCAGGTAATAAAAGTCATCTGATCCGCGGACCAGACGAGAGAAAAGACATCTGATCGGATCAGAAAAGAAATATCATCTGGTCAGAGCCACAACTGAACAAATTATCTGATCGTTAAAGACAAAGGAACAGGCCACCTGATCCAGGGAAAATGACAAGAAACCAGTTAAGGAAATCCACCTAATCAGACCAGTCTCCTGACCCGAAGAACAGACATGAAGAATAATCTGACCTGAAGCAGATCAAAAGATATCTGATCTGAAAGAGACAGGAAAGGTTTTTGGAGCTGGGCAGGGAACTTGGCCTACTAGATTGAGAATCTAGTACAGGCGAGAAAGCTACCTGATGATCAGATCAGACGAGCGAGGAAGTTACCTGATGCAGATGAGGAAGAGTTACCTGATGCAGTCAAGGAGAATATACCTGATCAGAAGCAGACAAGGAGGACCTATCTGATGCAGATATGACGAGGAAAAGTTAGCTGACCCACAGGCGACATAAGATACCTGATGCAAAGCAGTCAAGATGTCAAACAGTCAAGCAGCTAAGTTTTCCTATCCCTGAACGACTCTTGAATATTATATTACTATTTATTTACACATGGCGAATCACATTCACACGACTGCCATAGTGTCCAACTAAAAATTCAACCGTCAAATTTTCAAATTCTCAAAAGTTGAATTGCCGCTTAATTTAATTTAATATCAAATTCAAAACGTCTTTTCGAATGTCTATTTTAGTCAGCGAAATCATTTCACAGAAACTTTATCGTCTTCAGGCATTCAAAACCCTAGTTTTCAAAAAAGCAGAAAATCCTTCAAATATCCAATACACTCGGCGAGAAATCTTATTTGCAGAAATGGAATCCTACTTCGAAGGAGTCAACCTCAAGCTTGTCAAGGACCAGATTATTTTCAGTCTGGTGGTCGATTTTGAAGGTTTGCTCGAAGCAAATCTGAAGTCAGATATGCATTCCATCATCCGCTCGATGAAGAAAAATGGGATCTAGCCATTTTTGGATATTAAACCCAAGGTTCTATACAAGGAACCTGTCATTTCATTTTTCAAGGAAGCAGAAGTCACGGAATCGGGAATCAAGAGCTCAATTTTCGGAGAGGAGGTGACTATTTCTCCTCAGACAGTTGCAGAGGCATTCAGGATGAAATCAAGGGGCATAGCTGTTGAATACCTCAAGCAAAGCGCCGTAGAGACCTTGTATGGAATCAAATTACCAGAACAATCGTCCAAGCTAAAACTGATGGCAAAGAGAGGTGACCTGAAGAAAGAGTACCGATATGTGTTGGACATCACAAATAAAATTGTGATGGGGATGGCAGGCAGCTACGACCAGCTATCATCTGCCAAGTTCATGGGGATGGGAGCCCTTCTTCAAAGTGAGAGGATTGACTGGGCCGACTACATATACAGACAGTTGGTCTGTGAAGTCAATAAAGTTCACTGGTTAGAGGACGAGAAGAAATTCAAGACCAAGCTGGCCTATGGAACTCAAATCAGTTGGATCTTGGAATTCCTTGGGAAGGCGAAAGGGACTGCAGACCTCTTTCACGTCAATAAGAGACTTGGTCATTTGGACCAAGAAACATTGAAGAATCTGCGAGGCAAGAGGAAGGATGCCCAAATATTGAAGAATATGTCAAGTGGACCTCCCCCCTACAGAGGGCTTTCAGATTCAGATGAAGACCACTCTGATGCGGCCGACTTACCTGCAGGACAGAAGGCACCTGCATCCCGCAAGTCACCTGCAGATAAGGAGCTATCTGCAGACCAGTCGGACTCAGACTCAGATAATACTCCTCTGGCTCTGAGATTCAAAAGAAAAGCAGCAATTGCAGAGGAGGCAGTTCATGTCATGTCCTCACCTGACCATCCACCCAAGAGGCCTAGACGCCTTAATTTTGAAGATGCAGAGCAGACACCTCACTCACCTGCACCTGCTCCTATCCCTAATGAATAGGATCATCCTGATCACCAAAACCTGATGGCTGACATCATCCCTCTGTTGACTCTTCCAAGTACGATAGAAGAGGAAGAGGCAGACCTGATCATAAACATCCCCGAAACAGGTTACTCCCTCAATCTTGTGGAGAACAACCCCTTGGAGCTATCAGTAGAACAGCTACACATGGTAAAACAGCACTCTCTTAAAGTCACCTTTGTCAATGTTTTTGAAGAATGGAAGAACCTAAAATCTCTTTCATTTAATTAATTATAATTATCTATTAGGAAGAGTAGTTGGGAACACGCCCAGGCTACGGAGCAAGTGCTCATGTGTTTTTGCCATGAGACAAATGTAATTCTAATGATCCAGTAGAACTGGTTCATGTCAAATTTCAAAACCAACATGGACCAGTTCGTCCTTTTAGTAATGGAGGGTGTAGCGGATGGGAAAGTAGATGAAGATGCAGGAGAAGTTGAAAAGGAAAAAGGGATAAGAATAGAAGAAGTTGTGGAGGAAGAAAGGGTAGAAGAAGAAGAAAAAATATTAATTGAAGAACAGCCTGAAGAAGTTGAAAAAACAGAAGAGTTAGAAGAAGATAAAGAAGGAGAAGTGGTTGAAGAAGAGTAAGAAAAAGAAAAAGAGGAGGAAGAAGATAAGAAAAAGAAAAATGATTATGATGATGATGAAGAAAAAGAGACAGAGAAGAAGGAGGATGCCAAATATGAAGATGATGCAGATGAGCCTGGGGCACCTGATCAAGCCCCCAGCTCAGATCAGTCCGAAGAAGAGGATGACAGATCGGGGACACCTGATAAAACCCCATCTGATTAGCCTCCTGCAGATAGGATTCTGCAGTCAGACAGGTTGACCGCCAAGCGACCTGCACATATGGAAGGCTATGGAGACCACTCCCCTCAGGCAACACCAATCTCATATGAGATGGCCAACCTGATCAAGTGTCTAGTCGAAGAAACTGTTGGCAAGCTCATAGCCACTGAGATCAAACCTGACCTCCAATCCCTTAATGCAAATATGGACACATTGCTATATAAGAGTGTTCCTCCACCTCCACCTACTAATTCCAGAATGCCTCTAGGCATGTCTGATTGGATGTCACAAGTAGAACAGCAGTTAGCCATTTTGGTTGATGCTGGAAAAAAGGGGGAAGAACGTGGAAAGGGGGAAGTAAGAGGTCAGGGGGAAGAATGTTAGGAGTATGCCCTCGAATGCCACTCAGAGGATGTTGAGTGAGGGCATTGTACTTGTTATTATGTAATTCATTATCATAAGACAATGGATGTTTCTTTATTTACTGGTAGTTACTGGCATTCCTAACTCGTAAATATATATATAGAAACTAGTCCGTATATTTGAGAGCAAAAACATTCCACTCCTTATTGGATAAGGAGTGTATGTTGTGTGTGAGGGTGTGTGTGTGTTTAGGTGTGCGGGAGTGTGTGTGTAAAAATATGTGAGTTACTTGTAAATTTCGGGCCTTGCCGATTTGGGGTATCAGTATGTTTTTATGTGTAAAAATATTGTTAGTCAATGTTAAAGAAGCTCCCGGTGAGGTTACGATATACGGGAGACGTTAAAACGACTGTTAGATAGTCATATAAAGTTTTGGGGTGGAAAACATAAATTTTGAAAGCCTAGGGCTATGCCATTTGGGAATTAGAAATAAAGTTGGACTTGACTGAAGTTTTCTAAATCTTTAAGTTGACCCTAAACTTTAATATTTCCTTTATAAAGTGTATAATCTTCTTGGTTTCAATCCAAAATGGGTCAAACGACTTCCAATGGCTCCTAATTCGAAACACAACATTCTTACACCCCGATAACGCGCGGAGTGTGTCCGTAACTATGTCTCACCCAAACTCGGCTAAATTAGAACGTAGAGTTCTAATGGTTGTATAAATCTTAACCCTTTAATTATATAATATGATCCATTTAGGGTTGAAGGTTTGGCTAATCGCTCTGTCTATTTCCCTTGTCAATCGAATCTTTTCCATTTGCTGGAATGCCAGGCAAGTACTTTGATTGCGTTTAATGTACTTCGTGTGAATATGTGAAAAATGTGATTTTGTGAAAAGTGGTAATTATGTGAAAATGTGGTTTGTGTCATATGGTTACTGAATGTGTGTGAACTGAGTTAAAACCAGCGAGGGTCCTCTGGGATCCATTAGACTGCGAGTATCTACGGATCATTCGGTGGGGAATTTAGTTGAAATTTAAATTGTGTAATTTTTACACTTTAAAGTGTACTAGTGCGATATTTGTGACATATGTGATTAGCTGAAAAGTGAATTTTTGAATATTCAGTATCATTGGGCATTGACATGAAATAATATGTCATAAACATCCATTGCGAAGCGAAAAGCGAAAAATCTAAGTAAGCGACTTAGGTTGGCCAAAAGAGCCAAGCGAAATGGGCCCGGGTGCGTGAGTCATGGCATGCATGGGAATTCCATCGCATTGCATGTACTATGATGATGATTTTGGTATGATATTCCGGAATATATGTGATGGCACTGTGATTTGGTTGTTTATTCACTTGTAGTACATTTCATGAATCGTTGTAACTCCACCAGCTGGTTGCTGACCCCTTCGGGGGTGAATATTCTTCTTGTGTATTCAGGTACAGGTCTTAGTGATGAGCAGGCGCAGGAAGGGCACGAGGATGACGAGCAATACTGATATCATGTACTATTTCGAGTCTATGGCTGTCCTGTTGTGAACAGAGTTGTGTTTTGCCTTGTGCTCACGTGAGTACTGTCGAGTAATATGGTTTCTTTTTGGTTCAATCGTTTTGATGGTGTTATTGTGCCAGTTGGAGTCCCACAGGACAGTGTATTGTTGAGTGTTATAATGTATATGGTTTAAAGTTGAGTATCGTCAATGTATGTAAATGTCTGGTTTTTTTGAATTGTCAATGTGGATTTATATTGGTCTAAGACTTGTAGGTTCTCCAAAAAGAATATACGGCACTGTAATATCTCAGAAAATCACGGGGGTGTTACAGATTGTAGTATCGGAGCTTAGATTTATGGATACCTAGGCTGTTGGTGTTTTGGGTCTGTCAAAGTTGAGTCGGTCGTCTGTTTATGATATCACTGAGTTGCTGCTACCTTATGTGACCTGTGCTGCAAGTCCATCTGATCCACAATTTCTTTTTTTTTTTTTAATTGTTTTAGTCTTGAACATATGGACTTTAAGTCCTTCTTGTGAGCTGCATTCCATTGGGGCTGTGTTCATTGACTTTTGATCTTATCAGAAACCTGCGGGAAACCAGAGTAATCTGTTTATATTTCTTCGAACTATGCCCATTATTTTTCCTGCATGTATATGTTTGTATAACTTGAGCATACTGGCATATGGAGATGGTAAGTCTCTCGATTATAGGTCCCTTCTTAGTGGTGCGGTGATTGTGTGGTGTTAATTCGGTCAACCTTGGTCGAGGTGCTAGAACTTGTTGGTGGTATTAGGGTTTTGGGATGTATAATGCGTATACGGTCCGACTGAAAATAGTTATACAGTGTATTTCGGAAAATTGGTAATATTATCGATTCCTACATTCTTTTAAGAATGAGATTTTTAAGTATCAATTTTAACCGCTGCGGGAGTATTTTTAAAGTGGTTTTTAAAACTCTTTCAAATGGTGAAAACCTATGATTTAATATCGTTATATCAAATGAGTATGATTCGGTGGAAAATCTTTTCTTTTCGAATAAACAATTAGTAGAAGATGAAGGGTCTTCATTTTATCTAAGTCCTAAGTAAATTTTTGAAACATTTCGGACTATAAACGTCTTCGAATTTTAAAAATATAAATTGTTTTTTGCATTATTTAAATGATTTCAAATTGACATGTAAAATAAAACCTCATCTTCCAATAAGAGTAAAGTAATTACAAGTTTTGGGGAAACGTAGCTCACCCTCTTATTTTCAAAAGGATTGTATTCATAAAGTGTTGGCACCACAATCGTATAGTTTGGGATCGTGTGTCATGTTTGGACAAGTGTTTGGTTGCGATTCAGATCGTTGCGTGTTTGTTGTCCCAGTGGGGGTATGGTTGTGATGGTGAATTCTGGTTTTATATAGGTATGGCGCGCGCTATTGTGCAGAATTAGCGCACGCTACCTTGTGGATAGCGCACGCTAACACGAGATGCAGGAACTACTGCATTCAACTGAGAGTTCGGCAGCGCGTGCTAAGGTGCAACAGTTAACGCACGCTACGGGGAGGGTAATGCGCGCTAACTGGTAGTTCGGGGGCAGTCCAAAAACTATTGTACTGGGGTTGGAGGTTTCTTTAGCGCACGCTAATGCTTGTAGTTAGCGCACGCTAATCTGTCCGGCTTATAAACCGGACAGCAAATGTGGTTCATAATTTCCACTCTTTTCCTTTTTATCTACGGGTGACACCAAGGTGTGAATCGAAGGCGACTAGGGTTCGTGATCTTGGCCGATTTGGTTCCATTCAAAGGGGTTTTGGGGTATAACATCATCTAATCTATTGTTCTTCGTCGGATTGAGGCAATTCCTTGATTTTTCTTGAGTTAACCATTTTGTAGATTTTGTTCTTGATCTCATTTTCAACCCGATTCTGATGAATCAATTGATGTTAAATGTTGTTGTTGGTCATGTCATATGAATTGTATATCCATAAGTCCGACTTGTTCAACTCAATTGATGATTCTAAGGATTTTGAGGAACCGTGAATAATTACCGTTCGATCAAATGTCCGTAAACTATTGGTGAACAAAGCAAACGATCAAGGGGCATCCCCGTATCCCAGATGATGGCAAGTTGTGCTTTCATAATATGTCTGAATTTTTGATGCTCCCGACAATTGTGGCTTTGATTCTCTTTATCTTCTTGCTTTCCATCTCTAACTTGGTAGTTCTACATATTAAGGACAAAACTCCCTTTGAGGGGGAAAAGAGTATAATAATTGGGATTCTTGCGATTGTACAATTTAGGGCCTTGAATATGTTTGACTCTGTTGTCGCATTGTAAGACTTGAGAGTTTGGTGGTATTGCGATTATTGGCCTGACGTTTGAACTTATCGTGATTATGATCTTTGTCGTGTACTGATTCCTTGTGGTATAGCCCCACTATCGATGAATATTGAACCATATTTACTTTGGTAACTCATGATTCCACCCGAGCAAACCATATCTAATTTGGTTGTGCTTTATTTTGATTTCAACTTGTACCGTTAACTAAATCGCATCACTACCGAGAAATTCTCGTGATGTTAGTAGTCATTCCGTATTAATCAGAATGCTTAGAGAGTTAGTCATCCGACCTTATGAAGTTGCTTGTTACGTTATACCTTGTTTTCGTTGTTCTAAATTTCGGGGACAAACTTCTTTCATTTAAAGTGGATCGTGACAACCGAATTTTTGACTTCTATATTTTTACATCCTATAGACTCGCTTATGTTCGATGATACCTTCTGAATTTGTTATGTTCTTCGGTTTTGTCATTCGAAATGAGTTGTGACATTTTTTCGGATTAATCCCTTTACTGTTGCGACTTTTCCAAGTCTAGTTCAAATCTCGTGAGCCCTATGCGAAATAGACATCTTGAAGTTCTTACAATTCCACTTAATTTCTTGAGTTGAGGCATGAACTTCGGAGTTGTTTGATTATTGTCGTCCCGTCGTTGTTGTTTGATCAATGTTGTTCGATCATTGTTGCTCGATCTTGCATTCTGATTATCGAGCGTCTGATTTCCTTAAGATTCGGGTACTCGTCCCAATAAGTCATCTTCCAAACCTTTGAGGTTGTTGGAAATATATGCTTCTTCAGCGTTAAGCTCGCATTTTGATTATTGTACTATTTGGATTATCAACCGTAGTGATTCATGATCGTTGCACTTCGTAAACATTCATATTGAATCGGACTGCAGCGGCTCTATATGACATGGAGTTTTGTGTTCGTTGTTGGTAGCAAATAACATGTATCATCTAAAGTTTGCCTTACCTTGATTGTTTCATGTCCTAAGTTGTGGGACGACACATATTTCAAAATGAGTAGGATGTAATAATGTTATGTCCGTGTTAGTTCCTTTTCTTTTGATCTATTTTCATTTCTTCGGTTCGCTAGTCTTGACAATCAACATCTGAGAGATGGTCATCATGTCTTGACATCAAGTGGGAGTACCGAGAGTCCGTGATTGCCTCTTTTATCTTGACCAATATTTTGGTCGTATTCGTACCATTGGTTAACTCGATCCTTATCAGGTATCCTTGCGAGTCTTTCACTAAGATTTTATATTAATATTATCATTGTTGTGGCGTCGAGAGATAATTAACACTGAATGACGGCGCTGCCATAATAGCAACTCCTAAGAACAACTGTAGCGCCGCTAGGACCGCCGACTTAAAGTCGGTTTGATGTGTATATAAGGCCCTAAGAGGTATTCCCATAGTAGAGTTAAGACGTTAACCGAAAGGAGACATTTGAGTAATCTTGTAAGTATGAATCCTACTAAGCATACACATTGCTTGGAGCATATCAGTTATCTAGAGGCCGTAGCATAATTTCATCGGGACACAAGTCAGACTACGCAGGAGGCAGTTGCACGAGGATGCGAGCATGTTGTGCAGCTAGAAGCTCAATTGGCTGCAGTACAATGCACTCTTCGAGAGATGGAGGCACAGTACACTCAGGCGAGAGAGGCCCTCCAGGATCAGGTCCAGCAAGATAGGGCGATGATATGGGCCAACGCTGAGGAGATCCTTGCTATCCTCCCCGCGGCCCCAATTCTTGTTGTGGGGCAAGAAGTCGCAGAGGCCGGAGAGGATCCCGAGGAAGATCCCAAAAAGGACCCTGAAGAAGTGATCGAAGAAGACCCCGTCGCCGCCAACCCGTGAGTATGCTTAACGCGGCATACTATGTATTGATGTTTTCTCACAAATATGTACTAGTTTAATATTTACGACTGAAAAATGAAATCATTCATGGTGGAGATCTATAACCTGAATGTATTTGATAAATCTCCTTCCCATTTCATGTTTCGAGGACGAAACTTCTTTTTAGGGGGAAGGGTGTGATACCCCGTAGTAAATAAACTGGGTGATTTTATATTTTGTGAATCGTCGGATAAATTCGGTTATTATGTCGGAGTTGAGAACTATATCTCCCGTGTTGTTTAGAATAAAGAACTTGAATTTTTGTAATTGCGGAGTGTTACTGTATATTTTATATATAATGTTTTGTACGTCACCGTCATGTCAACATTTATCGGGATGAGATAGAAATAATAATCCTAACAATTATAATGATATATATATATATATATGTGTGTGTGTGTGTAACCGCCTTACACAACATAAGAAAAGAAAGAGATAGGAAAACAAGGGATAAGAAGAGGGCATAAACGACCCTCGAAGAAGAAGAGAGAAAAAAAATAAAAAAAAAACAAACGAACGAGAAGAACAGGAGAGAAAGAGAGAGAGAAGGTCATCCGCCACCACCAAGGATTTTTCCGGTAAAATCTAGCAATCTATATACCTTTTTGATCGTTTCAACGAGTAGATCACAAATACCCGCCAAGTTTTCCAAACCGAGTTCGGAATAGTTGGAACGGGCCGAAACCGCCGCTTGACGTAGGGTCCCCGTGTGGCCGTTCGGGCTGCCGGAACTTGAAACCTTTTTCATCGTTGTTAGGAATACTTATTAAATTTTGATGATGTCATCCCTGTATTTGATTGATTACTCAAATGTATGTTTAAGTACTTGGCAAAATGTAAAGAAGAACCAAATGAGTATCTTCTGTAGGCCAAATTATGTATAGTTGAGTACTTGGTAAAATATAAAGAAGAACCAAATGAGTATCTTCTGTAGGCCAAATTATGTATAGTTGAGTATTTGGCAAAATCTAATGAAGAACCAAATGAGTATCTTCTGTAGGCCATGTAAGTTAGGCTAAAAAACGGCTAAGTATAAATGACAGACAAGTTCAAATCAGTGAAGTTTTGGTCAAACAGATACATCAGAGAGGTTTGACCAAACACTACAGACTGCAGACAAGTTTAATCAGAGAAGTCTTGGTCAACTCAACTGTTCAGAGAAGGTTGACCACAAACAACTTATCATCACACAACGTTCTGTAGAAAGGGATTTATTAGAGAAGTCCTGGTCAACATATTTATCAGAGAAGTTTGACCAAACTGCAGTCAAGTGATCAGACGGAGTCCAGTCAACTGAAGTTTGACCATCAGATCAGATAATTTCATCAGGTCAGAAGACTTCAGATCAGAGAAGATCAGTCGGGACAGAGAACTTCATCTCAGAGAAGTTACATCAGAGAAGTCCGACATCAGATAAGGATGACTGTATGAGATCAGATAATTGATCAGCCAAGTAACCCAGTCCACGTCAGCATGCGTTGAAAAGTTAATAATCACGGAAAGTCACATGCAGGCGTAGAGTGACAGACTGGAGAGATTCCCGGAAAGCAATGAATTAAATATTGATCGAGACCCACACTTTGAATACTTTATGCATATTATAATCTAAAGATTCGGCGCCACAATGTGGAAGTCTTCACAACAGTCGGAAATGGATTAAAATAAGGGAATCCAGCCTTGCAATGTTCGGAAAGAAAAACAAAGAAGTCTATTTCTCCAACGGACGAATTTGTTACAGGAAATGCAATGGCTATGAAGGAAGCTCAAGGATCGACATCTATAAATACCTGAAGATTTGAATTGAGCAAAGTACGATGCGAACAACACTTATAAGCAAACAAAGCAATCAAATCAAACAAAGCAAACAATAGCATCGTGAAGAGAAAGAGTTCAAAGTTCTTATTTGAAGAAGCTCTTAGTTGGATAAGACAAACCACTCGTGTCTTTAAACCTGAGTTCGGGGTACTTCACGGGTTGAAGTTTGCGAGACTGATAGGCATCCAAGGATTTTAGATCAAGAGGTGCTAGGCAGTTAAAGGAGTTGCAACGATGGGATTTCCACTGGCTGGAAGTTGTTGTAGCTAAGGAAGAATCACTGTAATATCTATCACTGGTTGAGAATTATAGTGAATTCATATCCAACTGGTTTGGAGAAAAGTGGATTAGTAGAGGATTACCCCACCTCTGAGACCATTATAATTGCCTGCGTAATTTTACTGCTTTAATCATCCTACTTACCTGCTGCATACATATTTACTGTTCCATTGTTTAGTTATTTGCTTTCGTCATCAGCTGACTTCTGCATACTTGTCTACAGACGACTTTAGTCATCTGTACCTATCAGCTGAGAAACTCCTAACCCTTCATGGAAAAAGATTTTAAATAAGTCTATTCACCCCCCTCTAGATTTATTCTTGGCGACTTGTGACCTACAAGTGGTATCGGAGAGGTTGGTTCAATTTTTTAGAACCAGATCCATATATCGAGGATATATACATTAATCTCTCATTTATAATGGAACATATGTATTCTAGTCTTCCCATTTTTTCAATAGATGACTATGACTTATGGAAGATAAGAATGCAGGCACATTTATCATCTGTCCACGATGATATGTGGAGTATATTTGAAGAAGGTCCCTTCATCTATATGAAGGACAATACATATGAGAATATTGCAGCTGGAAAGCCCAGACAGATTCCCAAGACTAGATCAGAAAAGACTTTCGAAGAAAGGGAATTGGCAAACCTTGACAGTCGAGCCAGAAATATATTATACCAAACCTTTGATCAAGACACCATGACAAAAATCAAACATTACATAAAAATGCCAAAGAAACATGGTATACATTAGCAGCAATGTATGAAGAAACAGAGCTGATCAGAGAGAGCGAGGAATCAACAAGTGAATTCCTATCTGATGATGATAACGAAGTAAGTAACCGTCTTATGGCCAATCTTGACAATGAAGAGGTATCATCTAAACCTCAAGCTCCAGGAAGTTTCAGTTCAGATTTCTCTGAAGGTATAGATCTACAGAAATCTGTAAACCAACTTTTAAAAGATTTTGAAATTCTTAAAACAGCACACCTGGCTGCTACAGCTGAGAATACCCAACTGAAAAATGATAAAATTCAGCTGCAAAATGATTTTGACAAACTCAGCCAGGATTCAGAAAATTTTAAAAACAGTGAGGCTGAAACTGAAAAATTAGCTTTTGCTGAGATAGAAAGACTAACTGTCATAAGCAATGAAAAATCAGGTGCACTCATGAATCTTGAAGCGAACATTCAAAACTCAGAGAAATAAATGATACTCAAGCTAAAGAGATAACATCTTTAAAAGCATTTGTAACATTAGATGGTTTGTGTACAAACCAAAGGCCACTTTATTTAAATTCAGGCCTTGGATATGACCCCAACACTCCCTCAACTTCTAAAACAACTTTTATCAAGGGTGTGTTGTGCAGCGATTTATACGCCTCAAAGGCAATCGTCATAATGGTCAGGCGATCGTTTCTTGGCACCTGGATATCGCCTCTAGTACCCGATCGAGGACGACCATCTTATGCCACGTGTAAAACCAACATCCGTCAAAGTATGCGAAGACCGAACCTCGGGATGAAGGCCCACGTGCAGATCCGCAAAAGGTGCCGCAAGAACAGGCTTGACTCCAGCCCGTCAACAGTTGTCAGTGACAAGGACGGCTTCACATACCGACAGACCCGCGGAAAGGTCCTAGGTGGGACCTCCCAATACTGCGACATGAGGCACATGTCGCCTCCTCATTCGTTCGCGCATTTGGCTGCCCGCAGTGGCTGCGGACTTTAAGGAAACAGTCACACGTGCTGGGACGATCGCCCGCTTAATTTAATACAGGAATGGCGATCGCCCATGTAGGATAAGAACATCCCAACAACCTCCTTTACTATTAATAGGAGACCTCCAGCATTGGAAAAAGGGAGGTTATGAGGTGAACACGATTACCCACAATAAACAATACAGAGAACACTTCATCTTTGTAACAAGAACTCAGAGAGCTTTTAACTCTGGTTCTTCCGGTAATCATCAGCACTTTAGGGTTAGAAAACTAGGGGCATTACACTCATTGTAATTGTACTCTAACATTAATACTTATACTCCAAAGCAGCATTCGTATTAATAATATCTCGCGAGAGCATTCAAGCCCGGGACTAACAACCCCGGCAAATCTTGTGTTATTTACATTCTTTCGTACGTGCTCTCGCATTTTGTTTGTTACTCACCCGTAGCCATATCCAGCAAATCATTATGTATAATATTTTGGGTAACAACAATTGGCGCTAGAAGGAGTGGTCAACCTTTATTTTCTCTCTGACCGTTTCGTAGAACACTCACTGTTCTCCGGAACATATACTTGAAGAAACACTCACTATTTTTCAAAGAAAAACCTTCAAGATAATGACATCTGCCACTACCTCGAAGAGAGTAACCCTACGGTCTGCCGGACGCCTAATTACGGCCCAGGCCGAGTCCCAACCTTCGGCGGAAAGCAACCGCGGCGACGCTAGACTCTCAGTCCCGCCCCCGAGGGATGGCCCCAGCCTCTCACTCGATCAACTCCAAACCGCGGAACAGATTGAGGAGGCCATGGCCATCCTAAGGTAGCGACGGAGAGCATGCGACACGCCCACTATTACTCCATCAGCCATCCGTCGTGTGGGCAAGCGAAAGCTCAAGGGGTTATATGTCGAGAAATCGTCAGAAAGCCCCGAGCCGCAGGAAAAGGCGCTCGCAAGGCGGGACGATTCCATCTTCATCCGCCTAGGGAGTGATCCCTCATGGGGACCTAGGCATTCAGGCCCCAGCCGTGAGACGTCGGAGTCCGAATCCATCACTAGGAGTTCGGCGTACCCAACTCCCAGAAGACAGGCCGGCCATCAGGCTCCCATTCGCCAAAGAATTGATCTTGGTGGCAGAGACCTCGTCGCCTACCACGGGGCCAGGAGATCGGTACATGATCGCCTCGGCTCCAGCTCCGAGAGCCAGACCGCGAGCAGCCAGGCTACGGCGATGGCCGCAATACAGCGCCAGCTCGACGAAATGAAAGCGCTCATAGAAACTGGGGCAGGTGCCAAGAGATCGATCACCGGACCAAGTGAGCCACTCGCGGTCCTGATCGAGCTTGTCCCATGCAACCGAAGATCGCTCCTCCTAAAACACCTCTGTATGAGGGGAGGTCGGACCCTAAGACCCACTTGAGCATGTTCCGGATCTACATGATCGGATGCAGGGCATCGGACGCGACGAAGTGCCGAATGTTCCCATTAACTGTAACGCCCGGTTTTTTTTTCGGTACGTTAATTATTTTCATGGTATTTAGTTATTTTAAATGATGGGTTTAATTAATTAGCCAAGTTAGATTAAAATACAAGTTTTGGGCTAAGATAATTGAAAGATTTAATTATATTGGGCTAGTAAGAAATGAGTTTTGAGCCTAGCCCATTAGTGAAGTCATTAGGCTTTATCCTAAAATGATTTATAAAAATATCACAAAACCCTAAACCCCCTCCTCTCTCCCTCATTCGGCCGATCTCTCTCCCATCTCTCTCTCATTTTTCTCTTCCAAAGCCACAATCATCTTTCTCCTTCACTTCCTTGTTGGTGTAACAAGCTTAGGTAAGATCTTTTAAGGTGTTTTAATCTTTTCTTTTGATTTATATTCAATTAATTGTTTTAAGTGTTGATTATCATCTAGAAATTTCATCACCATCTCCTATACATGGTGTATGATGAGCCTAGATGATCATATTATGTAAAAGATCTATATGATTCATAAAAATCATCAAGTTGTAACTTGTGTGATTTAAAGAAGATAGATCTTATGGTTTTAACCAATGTTGTTATTGTTATAAGTTGTATGTTATCATCATCTCTAGATTATATCTACACCCTATACATGGTGTATGATGGATCTAGATGATTATATAAAATACAAGGTCTAAATGAACCATGGAAATCACCAAGTTTTATTTAGGTGATAAAATGTGATAGATCTTGTGAATGGTTATAATTCTTGTTAATTATTATTTTGATTCTCAACATATCCATATCAATATGTTTAGATCTAAGTATACAACTTTATGGCATCTTCTAAGATGTGTATATAAATGTTTGTGTATTTGAAAGATCAAGGAACCCTTAAGAAAGGGGAAAATTATGAGTTTAAATGGTTTGTCATATATTATGTTGATTTGATTCTTTTCCTTGTGACTTAATTAAATGCCAATGACCCTAGCCCTTTTAGTGCCACCATGTTCATAGGGGACTGAATTTGGGTGATAAACACATCTAGGAATGTGTTTCAAAAGGGAGAGGAATGGATTGGTTAAAAAGATTAAGGGTTGGCTACGATTCTGTTTCCATCAGATTTGTAGTCATCTTACAAAAATCATAACTTGAATTCTATAACACAAACGGATCTCAAACCTGTGCCAAACGTTTACAAATTGTGTTGGGTAACTTTCTTATGAAGGTCACTCTCACTAATTAGGACTTTATCCATGGGCAAGAACAGCACCTTTGCTGGTAGGTCTGATCCGGGTCTGATCTGATAGGTCAACTTGTTTTATTCGTTTCTAGGGCTTGGGAAATGATCTAATGGGATTACAAGTTTCCACATGTGTGTTATGACCTAAAGTTGTGATCTGGAGTTTATGGGATGTTATCTCCAAGTATTTCTTGGTCATATTGAGTTCACACTCCAGATCAGTTTTCTGTCATCAGCTTTTAAGGGTTTTGTAATTAGTCATGTTGTGAATTTCATATCTAGAGTTTGGGAAACCCTTTTTGGTCGATTCCAACTCTGAGACTTTGGTATTTATATCTATTATCTCTGTGGTTTTTAGTTTGGACAATGTCTACCCACAAGTTGGGTAGAATTGGCCAACACTACTGATTCCTATGATTTGGGACTGCACTGCGATGTCTTTTTAAAAGCATCATAATAAATTCATATTTTGGAGTTAGCGTGAGTTCTTTACTGTTTTAAAAAGGGGAAAGACTCTAGTTTCTTAGAAAAATTTAATATTGATATGTTAATACTTAGGAAAATTAAGTAAATCCATCTTTAACAGCGGGTCTGTTTTTAGACCTTGCTGTCCAGATTTTTGTTTAAGTCTTTAAGCTTCATCTTTGGGTATATCCTAACTCCTAGTTTATAATAGGTGAAGTTTTGGCATTTGCTCAAGTGTGGTAGCCAGTTTTGATTTAACAATCTCCCTTAAGTATTCAAGGTGAGTTCTCTCACTCCATTGTCTCAATATTTGTGATTGCTAGGTTAGCACGTGAGTGTTAAATTATTATTATGGTATGATAATATGAATGCATGCTTAAAATGTTAATTATACATGTGCACTGTATGTTTATTGTTGAGGGGATCATAGCAATTATCCGGCTTTTGTCCGGTGCGCGTGGTTAGGTATAATTACTCCAATACCCTCCGGGATGTGAGGTGAGGGTAAGATTAACCCAATACTCTTCGGTTTGTGAGATGTGGGTAACCTACTAGCCCTCCTTATAAGCCTTGATTTGTTCTTGGCTTATGTTTAAATGTTATAACTATATATTTTAATCTAGGTCTAGTGATTGTGGATATTGGTATAATGTTGTGTTTGAATTCACTAAGCTTTGTGCTTACGGTTTTACTTAACATTTTCGGTATTACGATTAAGGAGGCTAAGGACTGACAGGAGCATTCGTGACACACTGTGATTTATTTTAAGTCAATGAACATTTTTAGTACTTCCGCTTTTGACATTTCTATATTAGAAAGTTTTACTTATGTTGTTTTCTTTAGAAGTTTGATAACTTGACTGCCATTATTGGCTTATTAAATTAAATAAATGAAGTTCCTTTATGAATTGGTGTCAAACTTTATATTATTTCCGAAAAAAAAAAAAAAAAAAAATAAATAAATTTTGGGTGTTACAAGTTGGTATCGGAGCTTTTCATTTGAGTGAACTAGGCCTTCTTAGGGATGTCTAGACTCAAATTTAAAACATTTTATTTCTCTTGTACAAAGTTTTTTAAAAACTAGCAGTGAAGATGTCACGGTGCGCCAGTCAGCCAGCCAAGTAAGTTTTATTTACTAATTGAGTTTAAATTTTATTACTTATCAAACACAATAGTATGCTCCATTTATGGCATATCCCAAAGACTAGCCTAGGAGGATAATTATATGCCTTTAGTGCTACTATCTACCATGTGAGAATTTAGGCCTTTTAGATCTACCATGAGTGTGAATTAAACTGTTACGGCTAGGAGCAAGCTGAAATTTTGAAACTAGACCTGAAACCGAAATTGGAACTTCTATATTGAATAATAGAAGGGCCCCTATTATTCAATATATTGGAGCCGGTTTTGGGGACGGGGCAAGGTTGAAAAGTTTTCACAAGTGAGTGTTTTCGATCTCTTAGACATGCATAGGTTGAATCGTTTTCTTTTCTTATCAATTTTAGATGGCACCGCCTGCTCGCCTCAATTCAAATCAAATAGCACAAGATAGTGAACTCGATTATGATTAGTTCAATAAAGCTATTAACGAGATCAATCAGAATATCACGGCTAACATCAATGAACAAGTTCGTGCTCTTCTAGATGAGCGTATGGCGATGCACCTCCGCCTGGGCTCCTGATCCTCCTGTTCGTGATTTAATGTACTACTACGAGAAGTTCGGCAAGTGCAGCCCACCTCATTGGGATGGGGAGGACGATCCAGTGGCGGCTAAGCACTGGTTATCGACGTGGAGGGCGCCTTTATGACTATAGGGTGCCCAGACCAGTTTAGAGTGTTGGTAGCAAAGAACCACCGAGGAAGCGGGGTAAGACATGGTGGAACACCACCACGGGAAGAATGATCAAGAAGCTGTAAGGGCGATTACTTGGGCCCGGTTGTGGAGTGGTTCGAGGCACGGTATGTGCCTAGGGTGGAGCAACGAAGAATGATGCAGAGTTCATGGCGTTACAAATGCACCACCGAGTCATTAGTGATCTGAACGCCAAGTTCATGGAGATGCTTTCTTTACATCCTACTTTTGCCGGAGATGAAGCATGGCTTGTTAGTCGGTACATCTCGATTTTACGTACCGACATCCGGAATTTGTGAGCATGCAAGACTTTACGACCTTGGGTGCATCATGGGGCAGCCGAAAGAGAGAGATTGAGCTGCAAACTCAATCTAAGAGGAAACCGAAAGCACTTTTTCTAAAACTTCTAATGAGGCTCATAAGAAGACAAAGTTTGGGGATAAACCAAGATATGAATACAAGCCATCTGCAAGCGGTGATCGACCCCCATTGGTGTGTTATAACCGTAAGAAGGAAGGGCATCACTCGAAGAATAGCAAGGCGCCAAAAGCCATTCTGACCTCCCTGTGTTACTATCTTGTTGCGGTACGATTTGTTACAATTGCCAAGAGAAGGGGCACAAGAAGCGATTGCCCAAAGTCAAGAAGAATGGGAATGCAAATCCCAATACCGCCCGACCTCTAACGGACCAACTATGTTGACACGAGGACGTGTCCACCACGGCTTACGAGGAGGAGCTGCGAAGCTGCGATCAGAAAGGTGCACTTATCCTGTTAGATTCTCACCCCGCCGTTATGTTTGATTCTGGCTCTACTCACTCCTTCGTGTCACGCACGTTCATAAATGGATTTGGGCGTGGTGTCGGGAATCTTGCACGTCCCTTGGTTTTCGAAGTTGCCGACAATCGAACTATCTTTATTCTTGATGTTTATCGGGTTGTACCCTTGAATTTTCGGGAGTTGAATTCCCATTGATCTTATCCCTATTGCTATGAGGAAACTTTGCGTTATTGTGGGTATGGATTGGCTCGATGCATTCGATGCGAAATTCTTTGTCGCAAGAGACAAGTTCGTGTTCAAAACCCTAGGGTGGAGAACTTATTATTCAAGGAGATATTCCCCATTTGGATATTGCTTCTTGTACCTCTGCTATTGCACTCGATAATGTTCGATTGTTTCCGACTTTGGTGACGTCTTTCTGAGGAACTCCGGGTTTGCCACCTATTAGGCAAGTGGAGTTTCGCATTGATTTAGTACTGCGCTGCTCCGATCGCCAAATCTCCTTATCGTTTGGCGCCACCCGAGATGAAAGAGCTTCAAGATCGATTCAGGAGCTTAGTGATAAGGGGTTTATACGGCCAAGTTTCTCGCCGTAGGTGCTCCTATACTTTTCGCGAAAAGAAGGACGGTTCTCAAAGAATGTGCATAGATTATCTGAGTTGAATAAACTCACGATAAAGAACCGTTATCCTTTACCTCGTATCGACGATCTTTTCAACCAACTCCAAGGAGCGTCTTGGTTTTCCAAGATTGATTTGCGTTCGGTTATCATCGATGCGAGTTCGTGGATCGTGACATTGAGAAAACGGCGTTTGAACCCGATACGGACACTTTGAATTTGTGGTGATGCCGTTCGGACTCACTAATGCACCCGCTGCTTTGTTGGATCTTATGTATAGGGTGTGTGGTCCGATGCTCGACCGTTTGGTCATTGTGTTTATTGACGATATTTTGGTCTATTCTAAGCCCTGGGAGGAGCATGAAAAGCACATTCGGGAACTTCTAGAGACACTACGGAGAGAACGGCTTTATGCTAAATTTTCTAAGTGTGAATTTTGGTTAGAAGAGGTTCAATTCTTGGGCCACGTGGTGAACAAGGAAGGTATCAAGGTCGATCCGGCCAAGATTGATGCGGTTAAGAAATGGGAAGCTCCTAAATCGCCTTCGGAGATTCGTAGTTTCTTGGGTTTGGCCAGTTACTATCGTAGGTTTATTGAAAATTTCTCAAAGATTGCTCTACCTCTTACGCGATTGACCAAGAAGTCGGAGAAATTTGTTTGGGGTCCGGAACAACAGTTTGCATTTGAAGATCTTAAGACGCGGTTGTGTAATGCCCCGGTTTTGACTTTACCAGAAGGAGTGGAGGACATGGTAGTGTACTGCGACGCATCCCTCCTGGGTTTTGGTGCTGTGTTGATGCAACGGGGTAAGGTGATAGCTTATGCGTCTCGCCAGCTAAAACCTCACGAAAGGAACTACCCCACTCATGACCTGGAATTAGGAGCTGTTGTTTTTGCTCTCAAGATATGGAGGCACTACCTTTACGGGGTTAAGTGTATCATTTACACTGACCATAAAAGTTTGAAGTACCTTTTCGATCAGCAGGATTTGAATATGAGGCAGGTTAGATGGTTAGATGTGGTGAAAGATTACGACTGTGAGATTCACTACCACCCCGGTAAAGCTAATGTGGTAGCTGACGCACTCAGTCGTAAGCAATCTGTCGAACCGATTCGAGCTAAATGTCTTCGGATGACTATGGAGACATCATTATTGGGTATGATTCGAGATGCTCAAGATGTGGCGACTCAAGAGGGGAACCCAAATCGTGAAAGGATTGTGAATGAGTTACCTAAGATGGAGCGAGATGGGCGTGGATTACTAACTCGTTATGGTAGGGTTTGGGTTCCATTTCTTGGTGGGAACCGGAAAACTCTTATGGAAGAAGCTCACAGGTCCACGTTTTCTATTCATCCGGGTGCTACAAAAATGTACCGAGATCTTCGTGAGGGTTATTGGTGGCACGGGATGAAGAATGATGTGGCTCGATATGTAGAAGAATGTCTAACATGCCGGAAGGTCAAAGCCGAACACCAGAAACCTCATGGGAAATTGCAACCTTTGGAGATTCCTGAGTGGAAATGGGAGCACTTAACCATGGACTTTATTACAAAACTTCCTAAGACTGCAAAGGGAGCGGATACAATATGGGTAGTTGTGGATCGATTGACGAAGAGTGCTCATTTCCTGGCCATCAAGGAAAGTTCTTGGTGAAAAATTGGCCGAGATTTTTGTTCGGGAGATAGTTTCATTGCACGGGGTGCCTGTATCTATTGTCTCTGATCGAGATACTCGATTCACCTCTCGATTTTGGCAGAAATTCCAAGAAGAATTGGGTATCCGATTGCATTTCAGTACTGCGTTCCATCCGCAAACTGATGGGCAGAGTGAGCGGACGATAGAGACTTTGGAGGACATGCTTCGGGCATGTGCAATTGATTTTGGAGGCAGTTGGGATGATCATCTTCATTTAGCCGAGTTTTCATATAACAACAGTTATCATTCAACCATCGACATGCCCCCGTATGAAGCACTGTATGGTAGGAAGTGTAGAACCCCAGTGTGTTGGGGTGAGGTTGGACAGAGGGTGCTCGGTAGCACCGATATTGTTTTGCAGACCACGGAGAAAATCAAAATGATCAGGGATCATTTGGTCACCGCTAGGAGTCGTCAGAAGAGTTATGCAGATAAGCGACGCTCCGATCTTGAGTTTCAGGTTGGGGATCATGTGTTATTAAAGGTCTCCCCTTGGAAGGGTGTGATTAGGTTCCGCAAGCATGGGAAGCTGGGACCTCGGTTTATTGGACCTTATAAGATCATAGCTCGTGTTGGTAAAGTAGCGTACCGGTTGGAGCTGCCTGACGAGCTTAGTTTGATTCATAACACCTTCCACGTGTCTCAGTTGAGGAAGTGCATTGTTGACGATACCGCCGTAGTACCTCTGGAAGACATCCAAATTGATGAACGGCTCAACTATGTTGAGAAACCTATCGCGGTTGTTGATCGAAAGTCAAAGACCCTTCGGAGCGGTAAGACTGTTTATTCTGTTAAGGTTCAGTGGCAGCATAGGAAGGGATCTGAGTGTACATGGGAACCTGAAGACGAGATGAGGGCGCATTATCCCGAGTTATTCAGAGGGACTGACTTCGAGGCCGAAGTCCCTTCTTAGTAGGGGAGAGTTGTAACGCCCGGGTTTTTTTCGGTACGTTAATTATTTTCATGGTATTTAGTTATTTTAAATGATGGGTTTAATTAATTAGCCAAGTTAGATTAAAATACAAGTTTTGGGCTAAGTTAATTGAAAGATTTAATTATATTGGGCTAGTAAGAAATGAGTTTTGAGCCTAGCCCATTAGTGAAGTCATTAGGCTTTATCCTAAAATGATTTATAAAAATATCACAAAACCCTAAACTCCCTCCTCTCTCCCTCATTCGGCCGATCTCTCTCCCATCTCTCTCTCATTTTTCTCTTCCAAAGCCACAATCATCTTTCTCCTTCACTTCCTTGTTGGTGTAACAAGCTTAGGTAAGATCTTTTAAGGTGTTTTAATCTTTTCTTTTGATTTATATTCAATTAATTGTTTTAAGTGTTGATTATCATCTAGAAATTTCATCACCATCTCCTATACATGGTGTATGATGAGCCTAGATGATCATATTATGTAAAAGATCTATATGATTCATAAAAATCATCAAGTTGTAACTTGTGTGATTTAAAGAAGATAGATCTTATGGTTTTAACCAATTTTGTTATTGTTATAAGTTGTATGTTATCATCATCTCTAGATTATATCTACACCCTATACATGGTGTATGATGGATCTAGATGATTATATAAAATACAAGGTCTAAATGAACCATGGAAATCACCAAGTTTTATTTAGGTGATAAAATGTGATAGATCTTGTGAATGGTTATAATTCTTGTTAATTATTATTTTGATTCTCAACATATCCATATCAATATGTTTAGATCTAAGTATAAAACTTTATAACATCTTCTAAGATGTGTATATAAATGTTTGTGTATTTGAAAGATCAAGGAACCCTTAAGAAAGGGGAAAATTATGAGTTTAAATGGTTTGTCATATATTATGTTGATTTGATTCTTTTCCTTGTGACTAAATGAAATGCCAATGACCCCTAGCCCTTTTTAGTGCCACCATGTTCATAGGGGACTGAATTTGGGTGATAAACACATCTAGGAATGTGTTTCAAAAGGGAGAGGAATGGATTGGTTAAAAAGATTAAGGGTTGGCTACGATTCTGTTTCCATCATATTTGTAGTCATCTTACAAAAATCATAACTTGAATTATATAACTCAAACGGATCTCAAACCTGTGCCAAAAGTTTACAAATTGTGTTGGGTAACTTTCTTATGAAGGTCACTCTCACTAATTAGGACTTTATCCATGGGCAAGAACAGCACCTTTGCTGGTAGGTCTGATCCGGGTCTGATCTGATAGGTCAACTTGTTTTATTCGTTTCTAGGGCTTGGGAAATGATATAATGGGATTCCAAGTTTCCACATGTGTGTTATGACCTAAAGTTGTGATCTGGAGTTTATGGGATGTTATCTCTAAGTATTTTTTGGTCATATTGAGTTCACACTCCAGATCAGTTTTCTGTCATCAGCTTTTAAGGGTTTTGTAATTAGTCATGTTGTGAATTTCATATCTAGAGTTTGGGAAACCCTTTTTGGTCGATTCCAACTCTGAGACTTTGGTATTTATGTCTATTATCTCTGTGGTTTTTAGTTTGGACAATGTCTACCCACAAGTTGGGTAGAATTGGCCAACACTACTGATTCTTATGATTTGGGACTGCACTGCGATGTCTTTTTAAAAGCATCATAATAAATTCATATTTTGGAGTTAGCGTGAGTTCTTTACTGTTTTAAAAAGGGGAAAGACTCAAGTTTCTTAGAAAAATTTAATATTGATATGTTAATACTTAGGAAAATTAAGTAAATCCATCTTTAACAGCGGGTCTGTTTTTAGACCTTGCTGTCCAGATTTTTGTTTAAGTCTTTAAGCTTCATCTTTGGGTATATCCTAACTCCTAGTTTATAATAGGTGAAGTTTTGGCATTTGCTCAAGTGTGGTAGCCAGTTTTGATTTAACAATCTCCCTTAAGTATTCAAGGTGAGTTCTCTCACTCCATTGTCTCAATATTTATGATTGCTAGGTTAGCACGTGAGTGTTAAATTATTATTATGGTATGATAATATGAATGCATGCTTAAAATGTTAATTATACATGTGCACTGTATGTTTATTGTTGAGGGATCATAGCAATTATCCGGCTTTTGTCCGGTGCGCGTGGTTAGGTATAATTACTCCAATACCCTCCGGGATGTGAGGTGAGGGTAAGATTAACCCAATACTCTTCGGTTTGTGAGATGTGGGTAACCTACTAGCCCTCCTTATAAGCCTTGATTTGTTCTTGGCTTATGTTTAAATGTTATAACTATATATTTTAATCTAGGTCTAGTGATTGTGGATATTGGTATAATGTTGTGTTTGAATTCACTAAGCTTTGTGCTTACGGTTTTACTTAACATTTTCAGGTATTACGATTAAGGAGGCTAAGGACTGACGGGAGCATTCGTGACACACTGTGATTTATTTTAAGTCAATGAACATTTTTAGTACTTCCGCTTTTGACATTTCTATATTAGAAAGTTTTACTTATGTTGTTTTCTTTAGAAGTTTGATAACTTGACTGCCATTATTGGCTTATTAAATTAAATAAATGAAGTTCCTTTATGAATTGGTGTCAAACTTTATATTATTTCCGCAAAAAAAAAAATAAAAAAAATAAAAAAAAAAAAATAAATTTTGGGTGTTACATTAACATTGGGCGATCTTGCCCATCGGTGGTACATCTCATTGCCACCACACTCGATCAACTGTTTTGAGAAGCTGGAAAACGACTTCACATCATATTTCACCGCCAAGGTCGCTCGGCCAGAAGATCCCCACCACATGATGAAGATCAGGCAGGGGAAAGACGAGCCCGATGAAGATTGCATCGACCGGGTAGATGAAATAGTCCTCATCGGCGAGCCCATTAGCGATGAGCTCACCCTCTACTCGGTCCTGGGGGGATTCTATGGCCATTCACCCATGTTCAGGCACCTCACTAAGGACATCCCCCCGACCTATGCAATCTTCCGCGTCAAGGTTGCCGACTTTCTGGCCAGGCAGAGGATGCTCACCCTTCGCCCAGGCGAGGAATCCACCGGAGAAGGGAAGGCACCATCTCTCGTCCCGAATAAGGTGATCGCGAAACCCAGAAAGGCAGTTGCAAAGCCGCCTGGTGAGTTCAAGGCCTTCGAGGATGTGGAAGTTCATCTCCTCCGCAACCTCAATCTGTCTCCGGCCCATATCTTCAACGCCATCAAGGGGCGCGAATGGCTTAGCAAGCCAAAGCCGATGAGGGACAACGGTCATCTGGACCGCAGTAAATTTTGTGCCTACCACAAAATTCCCGGCCACAACACCAGCCAATGTCGCGACCTCCTCAGACAACTCTGGAGATTGTTCTAGGAAGGCAAGTTGGACAATTTGGTGACCAAGCCAGAACCCCGGGCAGAAAGGACCGGGGAACGCGATCATCAACCTCCCAATCCGGTCGCCAAGATCGAGCAAAACGAGCCGGAGTACTCAGACGAGTCGATACCTCCGATCAACCCCGGGTCCGGATCAATATGCTTCAGTCGGGAGGTGGAAACCTCGAAGGTCTTTCCCCGGTTTCCACCATATCAAATAGAAAGCGGAAGGCCGAGCTGAGGGCATTCGCCGGAGTCCATGTCGTGGTGCCCCCAGAGCCAACCATCTCCATAGACACATTCATATCCTTCTCCAACAAGGATAGGGAGGGAGTGCAATGCTCCAAAGAGGATGCATTGGTGATCTCTGCATGTATCCTTGGGAAAATGGTCGACCGCGTGCTGGTTGACAATGAGAGCTTTTGCAACATCATATTCAAATATGTTCTGGACCAGCTCGGCAACCTGACCAAATTCATTAAGCCATTCTATACCGTGCTTCAAGGGTTCGGCGACAACACGGTCCAAGCCTATGGAAGGATCAAGGTCTCTGTCGAGCTAATATGCTGTTACGATCCCAAGGTTAAGATCACTAGGAACCTCAATTTTGTAATCATAGATAGGTCCAGCATCTATAATGGGTTTCTAGGTTGCCCCTTTCTAGAAACCTTTGAGGCGGTCGCCTCTTCCTTCTTTTACTGTATCAAGTTACCCACTACCGATGGGACAGTCGGTACTGTAAAAGGAGACCAGGTAATGGCAAAGAAATGTTTGAATTACTCCTGTGTCGTAACTTCCCATTTAAACGTTTCCTGTACTACTTGTAACATTGAGACGATCGACATTCAACCGATGGAGATTGACAAGCCAAGCACCTCATACCGGCCCGACTCAGAGGACGGCATCTCACATCAATTGTCGGACGACATCGAGCCAAGGATCCGCTTCGAGACAAGCCTCGACGTTGATCCAAGGATCGAGTCCGGCGATCGTTCCAAACGAGAAGCGACTGTCCCATCGAAGAGTTGGAAAGTATAACAATCGATCCGGCTCGCCCGGAGCGGGAAGTGCAGATTGGCTCAAGCGTCGGTCCCGAGTTAAAAGATGATCTGATTAGTTTACTACGAAAGAACATCGGAGTTTTTGCCTGGTCGCATCAAGATATGGTCGGCATCAGTCCTGAACACGCTTGCCACAATCTAAAGATCGACCCGGAAAGGAAGCGAGTTCACCAGAAACGTAGGAAATTCGGCCCTGAGAAGTATGTTGCGCTCGACGCAGAAGTCAAAAAACTACTCGACAACAAACTGATCGGAGTAGCTACCGACGATCTACAGTGGGTAGCCAACGCGGTGCTCATCAAAAAGGCGAGCAACTCCTGGAGGTTATGGATCGATTTCACCGACCTCAACGCAGCGTGTCTGAAAGACCACTTTCCAATGCCTCATATTGACCACTTGGTCGATAGTACGGCAGGTTGCGAAATGATGTCGTTTATGGACGCCTTCGCCGGGTTCCATCAGATACCAATGGCGTAGAAATACGTAAAACACACGTCATTCCACACGGAAAAAGACATGTACTTTTGGGTCCGAATGCCGTTCGGTCTAAAAAATGCGGGGGCGACCTACCAACGACTAGTCAACGGGATGTTCGCCGATCAGATCGGCAAGACCATTGTGGTTTACATTGACGACATCGTGGTCAAGAGCCTCAAAAAGGAAGATCACCTCAAAGACCTTGCCGAGACTTTCGCCATCCTCGATAAATTCAACATGAAACTGAAACCCAAGAAATGAAACTTCGGGGTATGCTCCGGAAAGTTCGTAGGGCACATCATGAGCCAAAGGGGGATCGAAGCGAACCCCAGCAAGATCAAGGCGATCATTGACATGCAGGAGCCACAGAATGTCAAGCAGGTGCAACGCCTCACGGGGTGTCTAGCAGCCCTTAACCATTTCATTTCTCGGCTCGGAGACAAAAGCAAGCCATTCTTCGCCAACATAAAGAATAAGAAATTTGCATGGACGAAGGAAAGTCAAATGGCGTTCGCCAAAATCAAGGAGTATCTGTCTAATCACAAAATTTTGGCGAAACCAATCCCTGGCGAAAAGTTATTCCTCTACCTGGAAGCCTCGAAGGTCGTGCTGAGCGCTGTATTAGTGCGAGCAGAGGGGCAAGCCCACTTGCCAATCTACTTCGTCAGTCAAGCACTTTATGATGCGGAAATGCGTTACACACCTCTGGAGAAGCTCGCCTACACACTAGTCATCAGTGTTTTCAAGCTGAGGGCCTAGTTCTTCGAACACCAAGTGGAGGTTCTGACGACTCTCCCTCTAAGGCAAGTTCTGCACCGGCCAGACACCAATGGGCCTTCGCCCAATACGGTGTCACGTACGCTCCTCACATGGCGATCAAAGGTCAAGCTCTGGCGGATTTCGTGGTGGAATTAACGTTCCCTTGATCCGACCAGTCGGCCGTCTTACTGAAATTATACGTAGATGGCTCGGCGACCATTTCCGCGGCGAGCGAGATTGTCCTCATCAGCCCCGACGGCCTAAGTTTTACAAATGCTGTGCGTTTCGGGTTCCGTGCGACCAATAATGAAGCCGAGTACGAAGCCTTGGTAGGCGAGCTCGATCTAGCACTCGCCATGGGCGTTCGTCGCCTCCACATCTTCATGGACTCCCTCTTGGTCGTGAACCAAGTCAAGGTCATGAGGCGCGCGGCGAACAGATGATCAAATATCAAGAATTGGTCGCCGAAATATGCACAAAGTTTGAAGAAGTTCTGATCGAACAAGTCCCGAGAGAGCACAACCCCCAGGCCGATGCCCTATCCAAACTCGCATCATCAGATGGGGCGGCAGACTTCTCTAACATCCAAATCATGAAGTAAGCAAAATCGGCGATCGATAGAAGCCTGGTCACCACAGTTGACATCGCCGAAGAGAATTGGATGACTCCGTTCGTTAACTACTTGAAGGATGGAACGGTACCCACAGATCGGATCAAAGCTCACCAGCTTCAGCTCCGAGCAACCAGATACACCCTATTGGATGATCAGCTTTACAAGCGAGCTTTCAGCCTTCCTCTCCTCAAATGCATTACGCTGGAGGAAGGCCGACTTGTTTTAGCCGAAATCCATGATGGGATCTGTGGAAATCACGCTGGAGGGCAAGCTCTCATCCACAAGACGACCAGGCAAGGCTTTTTCTGGCCTACCCTACAAAAAGACGCGATCGCCTACGCCCAATCCTATCACAAGTGTCAAGTAATGGGCCCGAACATCAAGCTCTCCCCCGACCAGCTCACTTCTATGTACAGTCCGTGGCCGTTCGCCCAATGGGGCATCAACCTCATCGGTCCTTTGCCGATGGCGCCAGGGGGATGTAAATTCGCCATCGTGGGGGTCGATTATTTCACGAAATGGGCAGAGGCCGAGCCACTCAACAAGATCGGCCAAGAACAAGTGATCAAGTTCATTTGGAAGAACATCATATGACGATTCGGTCTACATCAGGCTATCATCTCCGACAACGGAAAGCAGTTCGACGGTTTGGAAGTTATGCAATTCTGCGAGAAATGGGGAATTAAAAAGTTTTTCTCGGCCACCACCCTCAAACAAATGGGCCGGTAGAGACTGTAAACAAGATTCTCAAACACACGATCAAAGCAAGACTCGAATCCAAACAAGGACGATGGGCGAGAGAGCTCCCAGATGTTTTGTGGTCCTACCGGAGGACGACCCGAAATTCAACCGGCGAAACCCCATTCGCCCTCGCCTTCAGAACAGAAGCAGTGATCCCATCAGAGACCGCCATCCTTATCCACCGAACTGCACAACAAATGACGACGAACAATGAGGTAGCTCGGCGGATCGACTTGGATATGCTCGAGGAACGACGACTGACCTTGGAAATGAAGAACACAATCCACAAAAGGAAATCCGAGAAACTCTTCAATTCGAAAGTCAAGGAAAGGCGATCCCAAGTGAGCGACCTAGTCCTGAAATAGGTCCATGCTCACACGGGAGTATTTGGCCCGAATTGGGAGGGGCCCTTCAGGATATCCAAATGGCTGACCAAAGGAGCCTACGAGCTCCAACACCGAGACGACACTCCAGACCAATATCCCTGGAACGCCGTTCATTTGAAGAAATACTATCAATAAAAACTCTGTATTCATTTATCCAATCTACAAAGTGCTTAATGAGATTTTCCGATCCTCTCTAAATGATTCGCCTCGGCAAAACAAACAAAAAAAGAGGATGACTCGCTCGCCCTCCAAGAGTACGTCATCTAACATGATGGACCTAGGAAAGCGATCGCCCCCCGAGCACAACGTATACCGTCGAGGATCATCATCTAAAATGGTGATCCGAGGTAGAAAAGTGCAACCATGGTTCTGGAGGTTGATGGAACCGACATCCCGTCCATGCAAGGTTCCTTTGGGCAGAGATCGCCCGCCCTTTCATTTAAATACGAGGCGGGCGTAGCCGAAGGACCCTCCAAAATAGATCAGTGGACACGCTCGCCCGCCCTGAGATCCATCATCTAACATGGTGGACCTGGACAATGTGACGCGCCCCTGCCCCATCACAACGTATGCCCTCTTAGGTCCGCCATCTAACATGTCGGTCCCAGGCAGAAAAGTACTAACAAGCCACGGTAGCGAAGTTGATTTATCCGACGGCGCCACGTGCAAGGACTCCTCCAGGCAGAGACCGTCCGCCCCATTGCTACTTTGCGAGGTGAAACGTAGCCTACGGAGGACCCTCACAATTAAGTGAGTCGCGAGAAGTTAACCATCAGATGGAATGTCGCTCGCGCACGAGACATAGTCGTGGAGGTCGGTTCCATCAAAACCCACAATCGTGCAAAGTCTTTCTAGGCCGGGACATTCGGCCTTCCTCGAGGAATCGACAAAATTGAAGATCGCAAGAACCAAAGTAAAGATAGCTCACTTAATGAATTATTTCCGTTCCCTTACTTTCACTAAGTAAACAAAAACAAGGGGCAGAGCGGAGCCATACATACGACCAGGAGAATGGAGCCATACATACGATCGGCTTTGTTCAGATACACATATGATGATCGGTTTTGTTATAAAATTTACATGTATGAATTTAAGTATTCCAATCCATCCGGAGCTGTACAGACAACGATCACTTCTCAAACACGTGTGAAGTCAAATGCAAAAGATCCAAATAGTTGATCATACAAGCAAGGAATCAGATGCAATTATTTATTTCATTTCATTCGTAATACTTGTACAAGCGCCCGAAGGAAAAAGCGCCCGAAGGCATAATATAACAAAGCTGAAAAATTACAAGTGAAAACAAAATGAAAATGGACAAAACTCAGGCTGCCCCCGCCTGGCCTTCGCCACCGGCCACTGGATCGGTCCGGCCTTCACCACTGGCCGCTGGATCGATGTGCGCTCTTTGCCAGCGTCCAGGTGAACGAGGTTGTCCGATGACGGATACCAGCTTAGGTCGATTCCGAGGTCGGAGAGGTCGAGGATCGACACAAAGAAAGCTGGCTGCAAAGGATGCTCAAGCACATATGCTTTGAAGTTATCAATCAGAAGGCCGAGCTCGAGCCCTCCCTTCTTGGCAGTGCGGATGGCGTCAGCATAAGCCATGTAATAGGCAAATTCGCTGACATACTCCACGTTGAGGAAGGGATCAACTTCGGTCGCCTTCATTTTCTCCCCCAGCCCCGCAATTGTCTGATCTGCACCCTGGAGCTCGACAACTTTAGCAGCCAGCTCTTCCTTCGACGACTCCAGTTCACCATTCAACCGGTCCACCATCGCCTTCAGCTCAGTCGCCTCCTTCTGCGAGGCCGCGTGCAACCGACGGGCTTCTGTCATTTGATCACGCATCCGGTCGGTCACCGGCCGAGCCCGGTCGAGATCCTGCTTCGCCTGCTTGGCCGCCTCCACGGACTCCTTCTCCATTACCACGATCCTGTTGGCAAACTCGGCGTTCTGATTCCGAGCAGTCTCGAGGTCCATATGGAGATGGGCAGTGGAGGGCCGCCCTTCATAATCCTTCACTACCTGAGCGGCCATCGTCGCCGTTTGAAGGGCCAGAGCAAGAGTCACCTGCATTGCGTCTCCGGACCGCCGGCGCGCGATCGCATCCAGATCAGTCATTCAAGCCTTCGGAAGGGCGGCGATAGCCCGAGAGATGTAGTGAGGGACGTCGCTAGGCTCGCGGGGAGATCTGCTCGCGAGGAAGTCCAGCACCATCGGCGAGCAGTTCGGGTCGGCAAGACGGACCCTGCACCAAGAATAAAAGAGTTAGTATGACTTCTACGCAAGTGACATAACTCAGCAGAGCAACCAAGCTTACCTTTCGACCTTCTCTGGGTCGCGGCCAAAGAAAGGCTTGCCACGCGGGGTCTGGGCATCAGCGGTCGCCATGACCTGTAGGAAGGCCGATGAGGGCGTAGACCCCTCCGCCATTGGAACTGCAGAAAGTGGAGGCGCAGCGACCAGTGGCATCACTGTGGGCACCTCAACAGCAACAGAGGGCGAAGGCTCCTCCGGCCTCCGCCTCTTGCAGTTGAGCTGGATCTGTTCCTCCTCCCGAGCCTCCAGCTCATTGACGATCGGCCCCACGAGAGCCCTTGCCTCTGGGGTAGGACGGATCGTCACCGCATGGGCACGACTTGTCTTCTTCCCTTGTCGGAGATGACTCATGACCCCAGGGTTCGACATGGCAATTTCTCACGGTGGCTCGGAATAGCGGGGGAAGTAGGTCTCTGCCAGAAAAGACAATCAACCAAGTTAGTCGTCTTCGTCAATCAAAGGCGATTGTCAAGCAAAAGGAGATCGTAAACATTTGTACCTGAGACCCTTAAGTGGCGGGGAAAGCAGAACAACTGAGCGGCCAACCAATGAGCTTCGTTGTTGATCACGTGAGCGTCGATGTAGCTGTCCAGAAGACTGCAGATTCGCTCCTAGACGATCGAAAAATCAAATGGTAGGTCACCTGTTGCCGGAACAAGGGCACCTACAAAAAGGAAACCAAATTAGATCAGATCAAGATGTATCCAAATGAAGGGAGAGTCAAAACCCTTACTCGGATTCCTCTCCCGGAAGCCGATGGGGATATCCAACTCATCGTCAGGTTTGTCGCTCGCGGCCGATTTCCACACACTGCAGACCCAACACCACTTTTTTAGGTCACCCCGGACCTTGTTCGGAACCCCAAGAACCACCCGGACCGAGCGACCCTGGATGTGGGAGCCGCCAACGGAGCCCTTCTGTGCCGTCATCTTAAAGAGATAGTTCATCTCCAACGCAGAAGGAAGACGGAACAGCCGGTGACTGCCAAATAGAGTGAAAGTGCTGACGATCTGCAACCAGGCATTCGGCGTCAATTGGAGCGGCGCCACATTCCAAGCGGCCAACAGATACGAAAAGGCGAATGGCAGTGGGAACCACAGTCCGGCCCCCATGATCGACTCGTTAACAGCGACCATACCCTCTGGAGGTTGGCTGGCACGTTCGTTCTCGGTAGGCATATACAGTGAAACGTCGGAGGGGACATGAACTCCGCCCTCCAACGAGTCAAATCCTTCTTGGTCGCCGAACTCATGATCTGGACAAGGGTCCACGGGGAGCGGCTAGCGGCCCGAAATGACGTCCGCTTTACGGGTTCATGGGGGTGGCGACCAAATATGCGCGAAAGTCGAACTTAGGACGTCAGCCAGCTAAACTCTCCATAAGCTCGGCAAATTCTAAAAAGGCTTTGCCGAACACGCTGTTCTGCTCCCAGTACAGTCTTATTGCCTTCTCCTCGTCGGCCAGCAAGCGCTTCTGCTCTGCCTTCACCAAATTCGCCGCATCAGCCTCGTTGAAGAGTTCTTCAACCTCCGCAGGTTCAATCCCGGTGCGGATGGCCTCGACGGCCATCTCCACGTGAAAATCCACAGAGGATTCATCCTGAGCAGTCGAAGTCGCGGCGGCGTAAGTGCTACCAGCCTCAAACACGTTTGATACTCCTACGGACATATTCAAAGAGAAAGGAGGGAGAAGAAGTTTTTTGTTCTTACCTAGAGTCTGAGTCGAACGACGACCGTCACACAAAGCTTCAAGAAAATTCGGCTATGTCTTCTTCTTCTCAGGCGAAAATGCTTAAAGTTATAACCCTAGAAGCCCTATCCCCTTTTATAGGCGAGAGCGGGGACTTCTGGGCAATTAAATGGAATCTCGAGGGCTGAAGTGCAACCGTCAGATAAGTCGCATTTAATGCCGCCCTCGAAATCCGCGTGTGCGGCATTTTGAGGGAACGCCAAACGACAAGCCTAACAAAACTGTCGGACTCCCCCAACAGGAGCGCGACACCTGCCCCAGTGACGTTTCAAAGACCGCTTCCACTTCTCGCTCTTTTCAGCGACCGGAGAGGTCATCCAAATTCGAAATCAGTTCGTTCGGGAGACGATCGTCTGCTTCATAAGTGTATGAGTCGCTCGTCTAATGCAAGCGATCGCGAGTAGATCCACCTCACCCCACATCTTCAACATCGGAGAGAGCTGGGGGGCAATTGTTGTGCGGCAATTTATACGCCTCAAAGGCGATCGTCATAATAGCCGGGCGACGGTTTCTTGGCACCTGGCGATCGCCTCTAGTACCCGATCGAGGACAACCATCTTATTCCACGTGTAAAACCAATATCCATCAATGTCTGCGAAGACCGAACCTCGGGATGAAGGCCCACGTGCAGATCCGCAAAAGGCGCCGCAAGAACAGGCTTGACTCCAGCCCGTCAACAATTGTCAGTGACAAGGACGGCCTCACCTACCGACAGACCCGCCGAAAGGTCCTAGGTGGGACCTCCCAAGACTGCGACATGAGGCACATGTCGCCTCCTCATTGGTTCGCGCATCTGGTTGCCAACAATGGCTGCGGACTTTAAGGAAACAGTCCCACGTGCTGGGACGATCGCCAGCTTAATTTAATATAGGAATGGCGATTGCCCATGTAGGACAGGGACATCCCAACAACCTCCTTTCCTATTAATAGGAGACCTCCAGCATTGGAAAAAGGGAGGTTAAGAGGTGAACACGATTACCCACAGTAAACAATGCATAGAACACTTCATCTTTGTAACAAGAACTCACAGAGCTTTTAACTCTGGTTCTTCCGGCAATCATCAGCACTCGAGGGTTAGAAAACTAGGGGCATTACACTGATTGTAATTGTACTCTAACATTAATACTTATAATCCAAAGCAGCATTCGTATTAATAATATCTCGCGAGAGTATTGAAGCCTGAGACTAACAACCCCGGCAAATCTTGTGTTATTTACATTCTTTCGTACGTGCTCTCGCATTTTATTTGTTACTCACCCGTAGCCATATCCAGCAAATCATTACGTATAATATTTTGGGTAACAACAGGGTGAAACAATTGTCGAGGCTACTGAGCCTACACATAAACCTGTATTTCAAATTAGGCAGAAGCAGCAGTCAAAACAATATGCCAACTACTATGAAAGACTCCCTAAAAATAGATTTCAAAATGGGAGAGGAAAATGGAAACCTCAAGGTTATCCAAATGTTCAAAGTGAACAGGTGTGGAGACCCCAAAGATTTTATAAATGGTCTCAGGCAAGATTTAGAAATGGCCCACACCACAAACTTTATGAGGCATATCCTGTACACAATCCTAACCGAGTATATAGACCCAGACAATACTATGCACCTTTCAGAGGTAACAATCATACTTTTCAAAATATATGGACACAACATAACAGACCACATCTATCTAGTTACCAATCATATTATATGCATAATCCAGACCAAGGATACAGAGAGCATATGGATGCATACAGGAATAAGGTTCATAAGAGAACCACTAACCCAAGAGGACCGAAGCAAATCTGGGTACCCAAATCACTTCTTATTTGATTGCAGGTAAAATAAAAAGACTACTGTGTAGGAACCACAGAGTCATTAACAAGGGCTGAAGAATGACATGCAGTCTGAAGGTAGTTCAGTCACATGACCCAAAACAAGAATCAAAGGAATTCAAAAGGGTGTCAGTATCAGCTAATCAAAAGAGACCCATATGAATCAATAGAGGAGAGCTCATATGAACAAATCAGTTCAAAGAAACATCTGACATCCCAATGAGGGGGAACCTGCTAAAGAACTTGTTAGGAATACAAGCAATGCTAGTACCAAAAAGTCATCCTGAGTATTAAGAAAAAGTTTTTGATGAAGCATATGCACCAGCAGCAAGAAATCAAGTGCCTAATCTAAGATCTCAAAAGTTAGCTGAAGAATGCCATATTAAGAATGAATGTTTTCTGATCAGACTCACACATGGGACGTCACGTGATCAGATGCAGTTGAGAATCTACCTGATCAGAATAAGGAAAGAAATGTTATCCAAAGCAGGCAAGAAAATTAATCTGATCCATGGACCAGACGAGAGAAAAGCCATCTGATCGGATCAGAAAAGAAATATCATCTGATCAGAGCCACAGCAGACACAAATTATCTGATCGTTAAAGACAAAAGAAAGGCCACCTGATCCATGGAAAATGACAAGAAACCAGTTAAGGAAACCCACCTGATCAGACCAGTCTCCTGACCCGAAGAACAGACAGGAATAATAATCTGACCTGAAGCAGATCAAAAGATATTTGATCTGAAAGAGACAAGAAAGGTTTTTGGAGCTGAGCAGTGAACTTGGCCTACTAGATTAGGAATCTAGTACAGGTGAGAAAGCTACCTGATGATCGGATCAAACTAGCGAGGAAGTTACCTGATGCAGATGAGGAAGAGTTACCTGATGCAGTCAAGGAGAATCTACCTGATCAGAAGCAGACAAGGAGGACCTATCTGATGCAGATCAGACAAGGAAAAGTTAGCTGACCCACCGGCGACACAAGCTACCTGATGCAGAGCAGTCAAGAAGTCATACAGTCAACCAGCTAAGTTTTCCTATCCCTAACCGACTCTTGAATATTATATTAGTATTTATTTACACGTGGCGAATCATGTTCACACGACCGCCATAGTGTCCAACTAAAAATTCAACCGTCAAATTTTTAAATTCTCAAATGTTGAGCCTCCGCTTAATTTAATTTAATATTAGATTCAAAATTTCTTTTCGAATGGTTATTTAAGTCGGCGAAATCATTTCACATAAACTTTATCGTCTTAAAGCTTTCAAAACCCTAGTTTTCAAAAAAGCCGAAAATCCTTTGAATATCCAATACACTCAGCGAGAAATCTTATTTGTAGAAATGGAATCCTACTTCGAAGAAGTCAACCTCAAGCTTGTCAAGGACCATATTATTTTCAGTCTGGTGGTCGATTTTGAAGGTTTGCTAGAAGCAAATCTGAAGTTAGATATGCATTCCACCATCCACTCGAGGAAGAAAAATGGGATCTACCCATTTTTGGATATTAACCCCAAGGTTCTATACAAGGAAGCTGTCATTTCATTTTTCAAGGAAGCAGAAGTCACGGAATCAGGAATCAAGAGCTCGATTTTTGGAGAGGAGGTGACAATTTATCTTCGGGATGAAATCAAGGGGCAAAGCTGTTGAATCCCTCAAGAAAAGCGCCGTAGAGACCCGGTATGGAATCAAATTACCAGAACAGTCATCCAAGCTGAAACTGATGGCAAAGAAAGGCGACCTGAAGAAAGAGTACCAATATGTGTTGGACGTCACAAATAAAATTGTGATGGGGAAAGCAGGAAGCTACGACCGGCTGTCATCTGCCAAGTTCATGGTAATGGGAGCCCTTCTTCAAAGTGAGAGGATTGACTGGGCCGACTATATAGACAGATTGTTGGTCCGTGAAGTCAATAAAGTTCACTGGTTAGAGGATGAGAAGAAATTCAAGACCAAGTTGGCCTATGGAACTCAAATCAGCTGGATCTTGGAATTCCTTGGGAAGGCGAAAGGGACTGCAGACCCCTTGCACGTCAACAAGAGACTTGGTCATTTGGACCAAAAAACATTGAAGAATCTGGGAGGCGAGAGGAAGGTTGCCCAAATATTGAAGAATATGTCAATTGGACTTTCCCCCTACAGAGGGCCTTCGGATTCAGACGAAGACCACTCTGATGCGGCCGACTTACCTGCAGGACATAAGTCACCTGCATCCCGCAAGTCACCTACAGATAAGGAGCCATCTACAGACCAGTCGGACTCAGACTCAGATAATACTCCCCTGGCTCTGAGATTCAAAAGAAAAGCGCCAATTGCAGAGGAGGTAGTTCATGTCATGCCCTCACCTGACTATTCACCCAAGAGGCCTAGATGCCTTAATTTTGAAGATGTAAAGCAAAGACCTCACTCACCTACACCTGCTCCTATCCCTGATGAAGAGGATCAGCCTGATCACCCAAACCTGATAGCTGATATCATCCCTCTGCTGACTCTTCCAAGTACGATAGAAGAGGAAGAGACAGACCTGATCATCAACATCCCTGAAGCAGGTTACTCCCTCAATCTTCTGGAGAACAACCCCTTGGAGCTATCAGTAGAACAACTACACATGGTTAAACACCACTCTCTAAAAGTCTCCTTTGTCAATGTTTTTGAAGAATGGAAGAACCTAAAATATCTTTCATTTAATCAATTACAATTATCTATTGAGAAGAGTAGTTGGGAATACCGTGCTACGAGCAAGTGCTCATGTGTTTTTGCTATGAGACAAATGTAGTTCTAATGCTCCAGATAACCGGTTCATGTCAAATTTCAAAACCAACATGGACAGATTCGTCCTTTTAGTAATGGAGGGTATAGCGGCCGGGAAATTAGATGAAGATGAAGGAGAAGTTGAAAAGGAAAAGGTATAAGAATAGAAGAAGTTGTGGAGGAATAAAGGGTAGCATAAGAAGAGAAAATAATAGTTGAAGAACAAATGAAGAAGAAGTTGAAAAACGGAAGAGTTAGAAGAAGATGAAGAAGGAGAAGAGGTTGAACAAGAGAAAGAAAAATAAAAAGAGGAGGAAGAAGATAAGAAAGAGAAAGATGATGATGATAAATAAAAAGAGACAGAGAAGAAGGAGGATGACGAAGACGAAGATGATGCAGATGAGCCTGGGGAACCTGATCAAGTCCCCAGCTCAGATCAGTCCGAAGAAGATGATGACAGATTGGGGACACCTGATAAAACCCCATCTGACCAACCTCCTTCAGATAGGAGTCTGCAGTCAGACAGGTCGACCGCCAAGCGACCTGCAGATATGGAAGGCTCTGGAGACCACTCCCCTCAGACAACACCAATCTCATCTGAGATGGCCAACCTAATCAAGCGTCTAGTCGAAGAAACTGTGGGCAAGCTCATAGCCACTGAGATCAAACCTGACCTCCAATACCTTAATGCAAAGATGGACACATTGCTATAGAAGTGTGTTCCTCCACCTCCACCTACTAATTCCAGAATGCCTCTAGGCATGTCTGATTGAATGTCACGAGTAGAGCAGCAGTCAGCCATTTTGGTTGATGCTGGAAAAAAGGGGGAAGATAGAGGAAAGGGGGAAGTTAGAAGTCAGGGGGAAGAATGTTAGGAGTGTGCCCTTGAATGCCACTCAGAGAATGTTGAGTGAGGGCATTGTACTTGTTATTATGTAATTCATTATCATAAGGCAATGTATGTTTCTTTATTTATTGGTAGTTACTGGCATTCCTAACTCGTAAATATACATATAGAAACTAGTCTGTGTATTTGAGAGAAAAAATGTTCCACTCCTTATTGGATAAGGGGGTCGGCACTAGAAAGGTTTATAGCTCAAATACTTAATCGTTCACAAGTTTATGAAACTTGATTGAGCATTATGTTTATGCGAAGACTTGTATGATGTGTTCTTTGACATGTAGAATGCTAGTCGAACACTAATGGTTAGTCGGAGCACACATTATAGGTATGCTAATTGGATTAGTATACTCGAACCGACTCACCCTCGATTCGTCACACGGATTTCACTCTAGGATACCAATGATGGAATCGAAAGGTAGTGATAGGTATTCGTGAACCTTCGACATAAGGATTTAGTAGGGATGTGCTTGTGACGTCAAGATTTTCATTAGAGTAGTTCGACCCTATAAACCGGAAGGCGGGGGTGAACCTCGATGTGCATCCTGATGGGCAAGCAGCAGGTCCTACTGAATACCAAGATAGAATTCTTTCTCCTGTTAGTAAACGGGTTATATGTCCTATGCAGTTATTCGCAAATGAGATAATAAGTCTTTGGCCAAAGCATTGGAGCTAGTTGTATTAGATACACAAGAGCTCAATGATCTCGATTTGCATTAACTCTTGCATTGCGTCAAGTACAGATAGGGTTTGACTGACTGTGACCCTAAAACTTGATCAGGACATTTGAAAGAAGGGGTCATACGTATACTGGTATTCACTACATAATGGTTCTTGAAGGATCCCAATCATTCGTTCTCAGATGGGGTACAGTGTAGGCTGCCAGGCTGGTTGGGTGGTGCTACTACTCTATGGTTCCTCCCATTGCTGATTGAGACGGACCTACCGAGTCGCGCAATAGGATTGACAAGAGAATCAATCAAGCTTATTCTCTCATTATGAATATTAGATATTGGATATCTAATTTGGGACATTGGATGTCTAAATTGATTTATTAGATAAATTAATTTACGGCCTAATGAATTAAATAAATTACTAGGTGATTAATTTAATTAAAAAATATAATTATTTCTTGGAGAAAATTAATTTGTTATTTTTAATTTATATGATTAATTAATTGGATTAATTAATTGATATAAATACATAGGAACAGAATCGGAGTTTATCTGTTTGGACTCACGGGAGTCCGAAACGGACCGAACTTTTTCCTACCCTGCTAGATGGCCGCCCCCCTCACTCACCTCCATGTGAGTCTTGTCTCATCCACATCATGATAGGTGGAAGAGCAAGACTTTGGGAGACATTATATCTTTTAACATCATTTTGAGTCGGTACCTTTTGTCTTGATTGAATAATAAAAGGGAAGGAAGACCAACTCTCTTACACCCATTTCATTCCAACCGTCTTCATCTTCTTCTTCATCTTTCTCCTGTTGTTATTTGAGAATATCAAGAGATTGATTGAGAGTTGTAAGTTATACACTTAGAGTGTCATAATCACATAGAAAGCTTCATCATCCTACCTCTAGCTGTATCCTTGGAGGATAGCAAGGTGATCGTCATTCCATTCGTTTCTCCGGCGCGTGGCAAGTAGAGATGCGGTGCTTTTGGCATTGGATCATCCAAGAGCTTGGAGCGGATTGGATCGTAGAAAAATCAACTAAAGCTTGGGGAATAGCTAAAGAGAAGGACACCATTTAAATCAACAGACTACAAGGGTATGTTTCTTGTATTTATTGTGTTTAGTTTAATATTCGTATATACATAGCTCGATGGGTCCTCGTAGGGATTCAAATCGAATTAATTTTCGTTTTACCGCTTCCGATGGGCCTTTGTTTTAGTCACTGAATCCCATCAGTGGTATCGGAGCGTAGGTCTTGTGATCATATATACGATATTGGCATTTGGAATGTTTGATTAGATGGTGAATGATTTGGAATCATTTATAGTCATAATCGTAGTGTATGTTTTTCGTTCGTTGTATTTGTATTTTTCGTAAGTTTATGTCTAAATATAAATCTTTATTTTCTGGGAAATGTGATTTACATGGAAGATATGAAAGTCGGAAAATATTGATATTGGATATCCGGTCGAAAATCTAGCTCCAAATCATCGTCGGACGACTTTTCGGACAAGGGGCAGGAAGCTGCCGGGCTGACCCAACCGTGTTAGGCGACACGGGCCGTGCCAGCCGGCCAGTCTCGACAGACTATCGGGATGACCCGAGCGTGCCATTCGGCACAGGCCGAGTCTGGCCGGTAGGCTGTCGGGACAACCCGGCCATGTCATTTGACACGGCCAAGTCTGGAAGGCCAGCTTTAGAAGCTGTCGGGATAAAATGATTTAATATGATTAAAATGATTTATGGTATTTCATTTTATAAGGGAAATCTGATTAATTGGAATATTTGCACCTATACCTAACAGCCAGCAAGCTCGATATCCATTTTGCTATAGGAGTGTGTGCACGATATGAGATTGCACCTAAAGAGTCACACTTCACCACGGTCAAAATGAATCCTTAAGTACATTAAAGCAACAATCAATGTAGGATTATGGTATCATAAGGAAGAGGATTCAGTTTGATAGGCTACAGTGACTCAGATCTTGGAGGCTGCAAGCTGGATAGGAAGAGCATAAGTGGAACTTGTAACTTCCTCAGACCAATACTTGAGCCATGGTTCAGTAAGAAGCAATTAGACAACTCGCTTTGTAAAGCTCAGTCAGAATATTATGCTGCTGGGAAATAAGAAATAGCCCCAAACGTCCAAAAATCACAACACGCAGCCAGCACAGAAGCCCACAACACGGTTAAAAAAGTAAATTAACCGACCTAAACATGATAAATGAGAATTAAGACCAAAATCACAAATATCATAATAATTCATAGATTACTCCAAATCAGCCTTGAAACTTGCTCGAGTGACAAAAAGTACAATGAAAAATAGGTTAAAAATGCGACAACAACTATAAACAATTCGCCAAAAATGAAAAAATATAAAAAATAGAAAAATGCGGATATTACAACCAATAGACATTTAGTGTCTGATATCATTTAGTATAATGTTGGTAGCTTCTGAAACCAAATTCTAAACAAAGATTACTAACTACATAGATTTTCGATTTTTGCTCCACATAACATTAAATTCAAGATATTGTATGTATGGCTATTTCCAAATTGTATGGATCATTGAATTAAAAGGCTTAAAGCTTAAAGAATGAATCATACCTCAAAAAAAAGATAGGTAGGGATAGGGTCTTAGCTTCTTCTTTATCTTCTTTGACCCGCCTGGGGTTAGGGTACCGACGTAACCATAGCTCGCTATACTATCATATAAGCCTGATCAGAACAGTCAAAGTACGTGAAATCTTTAGATTTGCCCTAGGCCCTAAGCAGATGCACTGCTGGACTACTGGTTAACGAGTAATTGCTGTAAGGTCGCCACCAACTCGTAGGAGGAAATTGATACCTTGCAATCAGTGTGATAGGGAACTTCCACCATAAGATTATTTGAAACATCCATGTTGTTAGGGTAATTCCATGGCAAATATACAAAAATTGATCGATGAGGGGTTGTATCCACAGGCATATGGCCAAAAGCGGCCTTAGCAGCGATAACACAGTCCAGATAGGGTATAGAAAGATGAGTCGCCAAATCGCATAGGTCACGAAGAGAGGTCAGGGTTTCAAAGAAAAAAATTCATAATCCTTAATTTCATAGAAATGTGACTAATTTGAAATAGAGGATAGAGCGAGTGCAACCCCAAAGTCACAAATAGGACTTGAGTAATATGAAAGTCCATCCACTGAATGTGATCGGCTTGTAAATATCCATATATACGTAGCTTCTTCCTAACCGTAGTGACTCCATAATAGTTTTAGCAAAGGAATAGACTTATTCCCCAGTTCAACCTTTGGGTCTAAAATAGCTTCAGGCCTCTCTTAATAACTCATATTGTGACTAAGAACTATGTCACTCTAAAATGCAATTCACTTCGGTTCGGCATGTATTAGCATATGACTTCTATCAAGTCTGAGCCTCTTGTATTCTCTCTCGTATCTTACGGATAATCTCGATCATCTCGCTGACTGTGCCTGGCCCTAAAATATTTCTCTCACCCACTTCATCCCAATAAAGTGGTGATATACATTTTCTGCTGTATAAGGCTTCATAAGGCGCTATACCGATCGTTGCTTGATGACTGTATCTCATCTCATGCAAAGTAATTTGAAATGGGTATGATTGGAGAACTTAGTTATTTCATAGGGTTGCAGGTCAAATTGTTTCCTAAAGGTACTTCCATCAACCATGAGAAATACACTAAGGAGCTGCTCAATGAATTCCGGATGAACACCTTAAAGTCTTCATCAAACTCCATGAGCACTTCCACACAGATAAATGCTGATGAAGCTGAAAGCCAGTGGACCAATCACTCTACAAGAAGCTCATATGATCTCTCCTATACCTAACAGCCAGCAATCTCGATATCCATTTTGCTGTAGGAGTGTGTGCACGATATGAGATCGCACGTAAAGAGTCACACTTCACCACGGTCAAAATGAATCCGTAAGTATATTAAAGGAACAATCAATGTAGGATTGTGGTATCATTTCACATAAACTTTATCGTCTTAAAGCTTTCAAAACCCTAGTTTTCAAAAAAGCCGAAAATCCTTTGAATATCCAATACACTCAGCGAGAAATCTTATTTGTAGAAATGGAATCCTACTTCGAAGAAGTCAACCTCAAGCTTGTCAAGGACCATATTATTTTCAGTCTGGTGGTCGATTTTGAAGGTTTGCTAGAAGCAAATCTGAAGTTAGATATGCATTCCACCATCCACTCGAGGAAGAAAAATGGGATCTACCCATTTTTGGATATTAACCCCAAGGTTCTATACAAGGAAGCTGTCATTTCATTTTTCAAGGAAGCAGAAGTCACGGAATCAGGAATCAAGAGCTCGATTTTTGGAGAGGAGGTGACAATTTATCTTCGAGATGAAATCAAGGGGCAAAGCTGTTGAATCCCTCAAGAAAAGCGCCGTAGAGACCCGGTATGGAATCAAATTACCAGAACAGTCATCCAAGCTGAAACTGATGGCAAAGAAAGGCGACCTGAAGAAAGAGTACCAATATGTGTTGGACGTCACAAATAAAATTGTGATGGGGAAAGCAGGAAGCTACGACCGGCTGTCATCTGCCAAGTTCATGGTAATGGGAGCCCTTCTTCAAAGTGAGAGGATTGACTGGGCCGACTATATAGACAGATTGTTGGTCCGTGAAGTCAATAAAGTTCACTGGTTAGAGGATGAGAAGAAATTCAAGACCAAGTTGGCCTATGGAACTCAAATCAGCTGGATCTTGGAATTCCTTGGGAAGGCGAAAGGGACTGCAGACCCCTTGCACGTCAACAAGAGACTTGGTCATTTGGACCAAAAAACATTGAAGAATCTGGGAGGCGAGAGGAAGGTTGCCCAAATATTGAAGAATATGTCAAGTGGACTTTCCCCCTACAGAGGGCCTTCGGATTCAGACGAAGACCACTCTGATGCGGCCGACTTACCTGCAGGACATAAGTCACCTGCAGCCCGCAAATCACCTACAGATAAGGAGCCATCTACAGACCAGTCGGACTCAGACTCAGATAATACTCCCCTGGCTCTGAGATTCAAAAGAAAAGCGCCAATTGCAGAGGAGGTAGTTCATGTCATGCCCTCACCTGACTATTCACCCAAGAGGCCTAGATGCCTTAATTTTGAAGATGTAAAGCAAAGACCTCACTCACCTACACCTGCTCCTATCCCTGATGAAGAGGATCAGCCTGATCACCCAAACCTGATAGCTGATATCATCCCTCTGCTGACTCTTCCAAGTACGATAGAAGAGGAAGAGACAGACCTGATCATCAACATCCCTGAAGCAGGTTACTCCCTCAATCTTCTGGAGAACAACCCCTTGGAGCTATCAGTAGAACAACTACACATGGTTAAACACCACTCTCTAAAAGTCTCCTTTGTCAATGTTTTTGAAGAATGGAAGAACCTAAAATATCTTTCATTTAATCAATTACAATTATCTATTGAGAAGAGTAGTTGGGAATACCAGGCTACGGAGCAAGTGCTCATGTGTTTTTTGCTATGAGACAAATGTAGTTCTAATGCTCCAGTACAACTGGTTCATGTCAAATTTCAAAACCAACATGGACCAGTTCGTCCTTTTAGTAATGGAGGGTATAGCGGCTGGGAAATTAGATGAAGATGAAGGAGAAGTTGAAAAGGAAAAAGGTATAAGAATAGAAGAAGTTGTGGAGGAATAAAGGGTAGCATAAGAAGAGAAAATAATAGTTGAAGAACAGCCTGAAGAAGAAGTTGAAAAAACGGAAGAGTTAGAAGAAGATGAAGAAGGAGAAGAGGTTGAACAAGAGAAAGAAAAATAAAAAGAGGAGGAAGAAGATAAGAAAGAGAAAGATGATGATGATAAATAAAAAGAGACAGAGAAGAAGGAGGATGACGAAGACGAAGATGATGCAGATGAGCCTGGGGAACCTGATCAAGTCCCCAGCTCAGATCAGTCCGAAGAAGATGATGACAGATTGGGGACACCTGATAAAACCCCATCTGACCAACCTCCTTCAGATAGGAGTCTGCAGTCAGACAGGTCGACCGCCAAGCGACCTGCAGATATGGAAGGCTCTGGAGACCACTCCCCTCAGACAACACCAATCTCATCTGAGATGGCCAACCTAATCAAGCGTCTAGTCGAAGAAACTGTGGGCAAGCTCATAGCCACTGAGATCAAACCTGACCTCCAATACCTTAATGCAAAGATGGACACATTGCTATAGAAGTGTGTTCCTCCACCTCCACCTACTAATTCCAGAATGCCTCTAGGCATGTCTGATTGAATGTCACGAGTAGAGCAGCAGTCAGCCATTTTGGTTGATGCTGGAAAAAAGGGGGAAGATAGAGGAAAGGGGGAAGTTAGAAGTCAGGGGGAAGAATGTTAGGAGTGTGCCCTTGAATGCCACTCAGAGAATGTTGAGTGAGGGCATTGTACTTGTTATTATGTAATTCATTATCATAAGGCAATGTATGTTTCTTTATTTATTGGTAGTTACTGGCATTCCTAACTCGTAAATATACATATAGAAACTAGTCTGTGTATTTGAGAGAAAAAATGTTCCACTCCTTATTGGATAAGGGGGTCGGCACTAGAAAGGTTTATAGCTCAAATACTTAATCGTTCACAAGTTTATGAAACTTGATTGAGCATTATGTTTATGCGAAGACTTGTATGATGTGTTCTTTGACATGTAGAATGCTAGTCGAACACTAATGGTTAGTCGGAGCACACATTATAGGTATGCTAATTGGATTAGTATACTCGAACCGACTCACCCTCGATTCGTCACACGGATTTCACTCTAGGACAGTCAATGATGGAATCGAAAGGTAGTGATAGGTATTCGTGAACCTTCGACATAAGGATTTAGTAGGGATGTGCTTGTGACGTCAAGATTTTCATTAGAGTAGTTCGACCCTATAAACCGGAAGGCGGGGGTGAACCTCGATGTGCATCCTGATGGGCAAGCAGCAGGTCCTACTGAATACCAAGATAGAATTCTTTCTCCTGTTAGTAAACGGGTTATATGTCCTATGCAGTTATTCGCAAATGAGATAATAAGTCTTTGGCCAAAGCATTGGAGCTAGTTGTATTAGATACACAAGAGCTCAATGATCTCGATTTGCATTAACTCTTGCATTGCGTCAAGTACAGATAGGGTTTGACTGACTGTGACCCTAAAACTTGATCAGGACATTTGAAAGAAGGGGTCATACGTATACTGGTATTCACTACATAATGGTTCTTGAAGGATCCCAATCATTCGTTCTCAGATGGGGTACAGTGTAGGCTGCCAGGCTGGTTGGGTGGTGCTACTACTCTATGGTTCCTCCCATTGCTGATTGAGACGGACCTACCGAGTCGCGCAATAGGATTGACAAGAGAATCAATCAAGCTTATTCTCTCATTATGAATATTAGATATTGGATATCTAATTTGGGACATTGGATGTCTAAATTGATTTATTAGATAAATTAATTTACGGCCTAATGAATTAAATAAATTACTAGGTGATTAATTTAATTAAAAAATATAATTATTTCTTGGAGAAAATTAATTTGTTATTTTTAATTTATATGATTAATTAATTGGATTAATTAATTGATATAAATACATAGGAACAGAATCGGAGTTTATCTGTTTGGACTCACTGAGTCCGAAACGGACCGAACTTTTTCCTACCCTGCTAGATGGCCGCCCCCCTCACTCACCTCCATGTGAGTCTTGTCTCATCCACATCATGATAGGTGGAAGAGCAAGACTTTGGGAGACATTATATCTTTTAACATCATTTTGAGTCGGTACCTTTTGTCTTGATTGAATAATAAAAGGGAAGGAAGACCAACTCTCTTACACCCATTTCATTCCAACCGTCTTCATCTTCTTCTTCATCTTGCTCCTGTTGTTATTTGAGAATATCAAGAGATTGATTGAGAGTTGTAAGTTATACACTTAGAGTGTCATAATCACATAGAAAGCTTCATCATCCTAGCTCTAGCTGTATCCTTGGAGGATAGCAAGGTGATCGTCATTCCATTCGTTTCTCCGGCGCGTGGCAAGTAGAGATGCGGTGCTTTTGGCATTGGATCATCCAAGAGCTTGGAGCGGATTGGATCGTAGAAAAATCAACTAAAGCTTGGGGAATAGCTAAAGAGAAGGACACCATTTAAATCAACAGACTACAAGGGTATGTTTCTTGTATTTATTGTGTTTAGTTTAATATTCGTATATACATAGCTCGATGGGTCCTCGTAGGGATTCAAATCGAATTAATTTTCGTTTGACCGCTTCCGATGGGCCTTTGTTTTAGTCACTGAATCCCATCAGTGGTATCGGAGCGTAGGTCTTGTGATCATATATACGATATTGGCATTTGGAATGTTTGATTAGATGGTGAATGATTTGGAATCATTTATAGTCATAATCGTAGTGTATGTTTTTCGTTCGTTGTATTTGTATTTTTCGTAAGTTTATGTCTAAATATAAATCTTTATTTTCTGGGAAATGTGATTTACATGGAAGATATGAAAGTCGGAAAATATTGATATTGGATATCCGGTCGAAAATCTAGCTCCAAATCATCGTCGGACGACTTTTCGGACAAGGGGCAGGAAGCTGCCGGGCTGACCCAACCGTGTTAGGCGACACGGGCCGTGCCAGCCGGCCAGTCTCGACAGACTATCGGGATGACCCGAGCGTGCCATTCGGCACAGGCCGAGTCTGGCCGGCAGGCTGTCGGGACAACCCGGCCATGTCATTTGACACGGCCAAGTCTGGAAGGCCAGCTTTAGAAGCTGTCGGGATAAAATGATTTAATATGATTAAAATGATTTATGGTATTTCATTTTATAAGGGAAATCTGATTAATTGGAATATTTGCACCTATACCTAACAGCCAGCAAGCTCGATATCCATTTTGCTATAGGAGTGTGTGCACGATATGAGATTGCACCTAAAGAGTCACACTTCACCACGGTCAAAATGAATCCTTAAGTACATTAAAGCAACAATCAATGTAGGATTATGGTATCATAAGGAAGAGGATTCAGTTTGATAGGCTACAGTGACTCAGATCTTGGAGGCTGCAAGCTGGATAGGAAGAGCATAAGTGGAACTTGTAACTTCCTCAGACCAATACTTGAGCCATGGTTCAGTAAGAAGCAATTAGACAACTCGCTTTGTAAAGCTCAGTCAGAATATTATGCTGCTGGGAAATAAGAAATAGCCCCAAACGTCCAAAAATCACAACACGCAGCCAACACAGAAGCCCACAACACGGTTAAAAAAGTAAATTAACCGACCTAAACATGATAAATGAGAATTAAGACCAAAATCACAAATATCATAATAATTCATAGATTACTCCAAATCAGCCTTGAAACTTGCTCGAGTGACAAAAAGTACAATGAAAAATAGGTTAAAAATGCGACAACAACTATAAACAATTCGCCAAAAATGAAAAAATATAAAAATAGAAAAATGCGGATATTACAACCAATAGACATTTAGTGTCTGATATCATTTAGTATAATGTTGGTAGCTTCTGAAACCAAATTCTAAACAAAGATTACTAACTACATAGATTTTCGATTTTTGCTCCACATAACATTAAATTCAAGATATTGTATGTATGGCTATTTCCAAATTGTATGGATCATTGAATTAAAAGGCTTAAAGCTTAAAGAATGAATCATACCTCAAAAAAAAGATAGGTAGGGATAGGGTCTTAGCTTCTTCTTTATCTTCTTTGACCCGCCTGGGGTTAGGGTACCGACGTAACCATAGCTCGCTATACTATCATATAAGCCTGATCAGAACAGTCAAAGTACGTGAAATCTTTAGATTTGCCCTAGGCCCTAAGCAGATGCACTGCTGGACTACTGGTTAACGAGTAATTGCTGTAAGGTCGCCACCAACTCGTAGGAGGAAATTGATACCTTGCAATCAGTGTGATAGGGAACTTCCACCATAAGATTATTTGAAACATCCATGTTGTTAGGGTAATTCCATGGCAAATATACAAAAATTGATCGATGAGGGGTTGTATCCACAGGCATATGGCCAAAAGCGGCCTTAGCAGCGATAACACAGTCCAGATAGGGTGTAGAAAGATGAGTCGCCAAATCGCATAGGTCACGAAGAGAGGTCAGGGTTTCAAAGAAAAAAATTCATAATCCTTAATTTCATAGAAATGTGACTAATTTGAAATAGAGGATAGAGCGAGTGCAACCCCAAAGTCACAAATAGGACTTGAGTAATATGAAAGTCCATCCACTGAATGTGATCGGCTTGTAAATATCCATATATACGTAGCTTCTTCCTAACCGTAGTGACTCCATAATAGTTTTAGCAAAGGAATAGACTTATTCCCCAGTTCAACCTTTGGGTCTAAAATAGCTTCAGGCCTCTCTTAATAACTCATATTGTGACTAAGAACTATGTCACTCTAAAATGCAATTCACTTCGGTTCGGCATGTATTAGCATATGACTTCTATCAAGTCTGAGCCTCTTGTATTCTCTCTCGTATCTTACGGATAATCTCGATCATCTCGCTGACTGTGCCTGGCCCTAAAATATTTCTCTCACCCACTTCATCCCAATAAAGTGGTGATATACATTTTCTGCTGTATAAGGCTTCATAAGGCGCTATACCGATCGTTGCTTGATGACTGTATCTCATCTCATGCAAAGTAATTTGAAATGGGTATGATTGGAGAACTTAGTTATTTCATAGGGTTGCAGGTCAAATTGTTTCCTAAAGGTACTTCCATCAACCATGAGAAATACACTAAGGAGCTGCTCAATGAATTCCGGATGAACACCTTAAAGTCTTCATCAAACTCCATGAGCACTTCCACGTATAAATGCCGATGAAGTGGCCGATGGACCAATCACTCTACAAGAAGCTCATATGATCTCTCCTATACCTAACAGCCAGCAATCTCGATATCCATTTTGCTGTAGGAGTGTGTGCACGATATGAGATCGCACGTAAAGAGTCACACTTCACCACGGTCAAAATGAATCCGTAAGTATATTAAAGGAACAATCAATGTAGGATTGTGGTATCATAAGGAAGAGGATTCAGTTTGATAGGCTACAGTGACTCAGATCTTGGAGGCTGCAAGCTGGATAGGAAGAGCATAAGTGGAACTTGTCACTTCCTCAGGCCACGACTTGTGTCATGGTTCAGTAAGAAGCAATTAGACAACTCGCTTTTTAAAGCTCAGTCAGAATATTATGCTGCTGGAAGCTATTGCATGCAGATCTTTTGGATGCAGCAACAGCTACAGGACTATGACATCGAGGCTAAGAGACTCCTATCATATGTGACAATATGAGAGCAATCGCAATCACACACAACCCTGTGTTGCACCAGAGGACCAAGCATATTGACATATAATATCATTTTATCCGAAATAATGTGGAGGACAAGGATGCCTGGATCGAAAAGGTCCATAAAGATATCCAGATCGCTGATGTCTTCACAAAACCGCTCAAGACAGCGAGGTTATATATGCTCCGCTAGGAATTGGGAATGCTACATCTCGGTTAAGGCGCTCTAAGTATTTATTTTAGTACTCATCAATTAAGGGGGACCCGTGAATACAATGTCCATATTTGTTAATTGTACATACAAACTTTCAAGTCATATCCTTACTATAGGAAGAAGTGGGTACAATTCTCTACTACAGATTTAGTGTGCATTAATCAAGGGGGAACACTGAGGAATCCTGAATACAGCATTAATCATGAATGTTGTAAGAATTAATTCATATATGTTCCGATTAAGGGGGAACACTATATTTTCACAAATACAACATATGTATACTATAGGATTCCAATTAATATTTTATTATATCCAGTTCCACACACTTTACTTTTTCAAATCATATCAAGTCCACGTGCTCTATTTGAATTTAAAATGATTTCATATTTACTATTGAAACGGCATCTGTACTCTAAGGCCTTGAGACCCATGATTACAAATGATTCAAAACCGCCTACGCATGCAATATTGGAGGTTGTAATGTATTACAGGTTGGACTGGCATTAATTTTAAATTGAGGTGGCTCAGTGCATCAGCAACTACATTTGCTTTATCAGGGTGGTAATGAATTGTACAATTGTAGTCCTTGACCAACTCTAGCCATCTGTGCTGCCTCATATTCAATTACTTTTGTGTGAAAATATATATCAGACTTTTGTGGTCCGTATAAATTTCACACTGACCTCCGTACATGTAATGCCTCCAAATCTTGAAGGAGTGAACTGCCGCTGCTAATTCCCAATCGTGAGTAGGGTAGTTCAGCTCATGCATTTTTAATTGCCTTGAAGCATAGGAAACTACTTTGCCCTGCTGCATCAATACACATCCCAAGCCTTGCTTGGATGCATCACTGTAGATGATGAATTCTCTTGTCAGATCGGGGATGGTCAAAACTGGTGCTGCAGTCAACCTTCTCTTAAGTTCTTGGAAACTCTTTTCGCACTTCTCATTCCACAAGAATGCTTCTCCCTTCCTTGTCAATCGAGTCATAGGTGCAACTATCTTCGAAAATCCCTCGATAAATATTCGATAATAACCAGCTAAACCCAAGAACTGCGAACTTCATTTGCATTACTCGGTAACTTCCAATCATTGACCGCCTCTACTTTAATTAGGTCAACCTCGATTCCTCTAGAAGTGATCACATGTCCCAAAAATGCAACTCAGTTAAGCTAGAATTCACACTTGTTTAACTTAGCATACAACTTCTCCTTGCGGAGTATTCACAATACCGTTCTAAGATGCTGCTCATGTTCAACCTTGCTATTTGAAGACATAAGCATTTAATCTATGAACATAATGACAAACTTACCTAAATAAGGTTGGAATACACGGTTCATGAGGTCCATGAATACTGCTGGTGCGTTAGTCAAGCCAAATGGCGTCACTATAAACTCATAGTGTCCATATCGAGTTTGACACAATGTCTTCGGGATATCATCACCCTTAATTCTCAGTTGGTGATATCCGGATCTCAAATCTATTTTCGAGAATACTCCTGATCCTCCAAGTTGATCGAAAAGGTCATCTATTCTAGGAAGTGGATATTTATTCTTTATCGTGAGTCGATTAAGCTCACGCTAGTCTATGCACATCCTCAAACTTTCATACTTTTTCGTCACGAAGAGTACTGGCGTAACCCATGGCAATACACTCGGACGGATAAATCCAAAGTCAAGCAGTTCCTGAAGTTGCACTTTCAGCTCTTGTAATTCCTTGGGCGCCATTCAATAGGGGGCTATCGATATTGGTGTCGCTCCTGGCACTAAACTGATCGAGAAATCAACTTGACGGCTCGATGGAACTCCCGATAAGTCTTTAATAAAGACATTCGGATACTCTTTGACGATAGGTACATCATCTACCATCTTCTCCGAAGTTTTTTTCCGCATCACATTCACCAGGAATCCTTTGCAACTGCGCTTCTTCAACATCTTCACATCTTTCATAGCTGAAATCACCTTTGGGGTACTACAATGTCTTACTCCCTCAAATATGGTCTTGATATCAACAGACGGACATAATGTTACCCTCCTTCCGGAGCATCCTACTACAGCTCTATGTTTTTCTAACCAATCCATACCTAAAATAACATCAAAATCACTGAGTTTAACTATGTGCAAGTCAGCTACGAAGCTATGTTCATTAATCTCTATCTTCACATTGTTATCTATGGAGTCTACACATACTACTCCCCATGCAGGCATGCTAACTAATAGAGATCTAGGAGCTTTACTACTTCTACAACCAATCATAGTACAAAGCTTCCTAGAGATGAATGAATGAATGAGATGCACCCGTATGAAACAACACCAAAGCAGGAATATTAGCAACTGACAACATACCTGACATGGTTTGGGGTTCGGTCTTCCTAGGCCTCGGCCATGCTATACACTCGAGCTTTGCCTCCTTAGCCTTGACGTTGCACACCTTTACCTGGACCTTTTCCTTTCTTCGGACATGCTGAGGCCATGTGTCCTTGCTGACGGCAAAAGTAGCACCGATTCTGACCAAGCATAAATGTACCTTTGTCCTTTGCCACAAGTAGCACGGGTAGGTTTATCGGACTGGGGTTTCACCCCTAAAAGTCCAGTCTTAGCATTCTTCTTACTACCACTTTCTTGATCGTGCCATTTGCGCTTGTTATTAGCTGCGACTGGTGGTGCTCTTGCCTTTTCCACATCCAAACTGGCAGATATGTCCTCGGACCTAGAAACCGCTTCATTGTAGGTCAAATGCCCATGACCAGCCAAGGGATGATGACTCTGGTCATGCATTTCATCTCGGAACTTTTGAGACTTCATGTCATCCGTATCAACCATGTGAGGAGCAAAACAGCACATGTGATTGAACTTGCGCTCGTAGTCATTGACCGACATTCCTCCTTAAGTCAGGTCAAGGAATTCTTAACATAATAGCTATATAATAAAATGAGCTAAGCTTACGGCTACTCCTCATCATCACTGCTAATAATCTCTATAACAGGAATAGGGGTTCGCGGTTCAATCCACGAAATAACGTCATCATAGGACTCAACGTCTACCATGATAACATCCTTCATGTTCTCCGTGAGGTCTTCCTTTGAGCTCTCATCAGGAACATATTCTGGATCTTCCTCGGGATCCTCTTAAGGGTCTTCTTCAGGATCCTCTTATTCAATAGAGTCAGAACTCCAATTTTCGGCCAGTGTCACATCTCGAGTGTACATATCTAATAAATGCCCGGCTATGAACTAGAAATCATCTGTGGTCTCCCGTTCTTCTAGTGTTCTCTATGGACTCTTGCCAAAGCTGGAAAATGCAATAACCCCAATCATCGAGTAACTTTACCATTAGATGGTACAGTTGTTGCGTGACAGAACCTTGTTTCCTGGACTGCAACCACTTGCTCAGCCTGTTAATGGCATAGTGCGATTCATTTTCCGGTAAACTCAGATCATCCCACCAATTCTTGCATGCCAGAAGACGCGAGTCAAACGTAGCAGGAATCCTCTTACGTGGTGTCATCCCAGGTTTGGCCATTCTAACAGTTCGCACATACATATACAATCATGTAAATAAAATGAAATGATAGATGTATGAATAATGATTGAAATTCGGTACCTTGGACGGAGTGACGAGGTGGCGAAGCTGAGAGCATATGATAATTTTATATTAGCAAGTCTACAGAAAGGTAAAACTTGGCTCTGATACCACTAAGTAATGCCCCGACTTTCTAGGGGTAATTGTAGGGGAAAATAGTAAAAAGGTGAATTTTGACGAAAATAAGTTCCTTTGAGAATATTAAAATTCTCGCCTACAAAGTCGAGTCGCTACACTGACTAAAATAAATGCCAATTAATTAAGGCAACGACATGTCATAAATAAGAGGTCATAATTGCGGCGGAAGAAAATTTAAATATTATTATTACTACTCAAGAATTTTCCCAAATAAATATTTCAAAGCATAAGACAAAAAGAAAAAACATCGTTTTAATAAAAATATCATCATAAAATTGAACTGATTATTAATATTAATTGAAGGGTTAACATTGCTAATGACTGAGTTAAAATAAGGCTGAATTAAGATTACTAAAATTTATTGGAGCTAAATTATAGGAATTAAATGCTGACTAGGGTCAAGAAAGAGACAAGGTATTGTTCGAGAGGTTCGGCTATCAACCAGCCTACATCCCCTACCGACTTGGACTTTTCTTAAAACTTGAATGCACTTTCTAGTTTAGTGCCAACTCTTTACAATAACACTTTCCAAGATTAGTGCCGAACTTACATTTTCTTGATTTCCTTGATCAAGAACAACCTCAACTAATATCTCTATTGTTTTTCAGGATACGAGACAACCTCACACAAATAAAAAAGATATTGCGAGTATAGATACTCGTCTTTACAAAGTGATAGCTCGAGATGACACAAGAATGTATATAGAAGATTAATAGAGCAATGCTTCTCATATCAGTATTATCTGTTAGAGTGTAAGAGGATGATATAATAGCTCGATATGCTCTGTAATTGCTTGTATAATCTTGTGTCTTTCATCATCTCCAAATGCTTCTATTTATAGCATTTTGGAGTCTTTTCCCGTTGGAATAGTGAACTATCATAGCGTACGTTATGTAGTGTGTCTAGCGTACGTAAGAGCATATAGCGTATGTTGCTTGATCTCTTAGCGTACGTAATGGAACTCCAGAATTGGGCAGTAGCATTCTGTCCATCCTTAGTGTACGTTATATTCAACTGTAGCGTACGCAATGAGGTCTTCAGATAGCCGTTGGATATGATGACTTACTGGATGATGTCACTGTTAGGAGTATGCCCTCGAATGCCAATCAGAGGATGTTGAGTGAGGGCATTGTACTTGTAATTATGTAAATCATTAATAATAAGGCAATGGATGTTTCTTTATTTACTGGTAGTTACTGGCATTCCTAACTCGTAAATATACATATAGAAACTAGTCTGTGTATTTGAGAGCAAAATGTTCCACTCCTTATTGGATAAGGGGGTCGGCACTGGAAAGGTTTATAGCTCAAATACTTAATCGTTCGCAAGTCGATGAAACTTGACTGGGCGTTAAGTTTATGTGAAGACTTGTATGACGTGTTCTTTGACATGGAGAGTGCCTGTCGAACACTAATGGTTAGTGGGAGCACACGTTATAGGTATGCTAATTGGATTAGTATACTCGAACCGACTCACCCTCGATTCGTCACACGGATTTCTCTCTGGGACATTCAATGATGGAATCGAAAGGTTGTGATAGGTATTTGTGAACCTTCGACTTGAGGATTTAGTAGGGATGTGCTTGTGACGCAAGATTTTCATTAGAGTAGTTCGACCCTATAAACCAAGAGGTGGGGGTCAACCTCAACGTGCATCTTGACGGGCAAGTAGCAGGTCCTACTGAATACCAAGATAGAATTCTTTCTCCCGTTAGTGAGCGGGTTATATGTCCTATGCGGTTATTGGCATATGAGATCATAAGTCTTTGGTCAAAGCATTGGAGCTACTTGTGTTGGATACACGAGAGCTCAATGATCTTGATTTGCATTAACGTATGCAGCGTCAAGTACAGATAAGGTTTGACTGACCGTGACCCTATATCTTGATCGGGACAGTTGAAAGAAGGGTTTATACGTATACTGGTATTCACGACAGAATGGTTCTTGAATGATCCCAATCATTCGTTCTCAGTTGGGGTACAGTGTAGGCCGCCAGGCTGGCTAGGTGGTACTACTACTCTTTGGTTCCTCCCATTGCTGACTGGGACGGACCTACCGAGTCGCGCATTAGGATAGACGTCGGAATATTTCGAGCTTATTCTCTCAGTATGAATATTAGATATTGGATACCTAATTTATTGGACATTGGATGTCTAATTAATTTTGGGACATTGGATGTCTAAATTAATTCATTGGATGAATTAATTCTCGGCCTAACGAATTAAATAAGTTACTGGGTAATTAATTTAATTCACGTATATAATTATTTCTTGGAGAAATTAATTATATTATTTTGTATTTGATATGATTAATTAATTGGATTAATTAATTGATTTAAGTACATCGAAACGGAATGGAGTTTATTTGTTTGGACTCGCGGGTGTCCGAAGCGAACCAAACCCATTCGGTTTTTAGTCTTGGCCGACCCCATCTACCTAATTTGTGTCTTGGTCTTTATTCCAACATGGTTGGTGCAAGACCAAGACAATTCAAAGGGACAAGTATCCTTGTGATCCTTTGATGGTGTAAGTGTTGGGGGACAACAAGTCTTGTGAGTTGATAATGAAGACCAAAGTTATATCAAGACTCTTTATTCCTTAGTGGTGAGGATCTCACGGCATTCATCAATTTTTGAAGGAGAGAGTCATTTTGTGTTCTTCATTATTGCCATATAATCCTGGGAGGGAAATAAATTGAGAGAGATAGATATTCATACACTTAGAGTGATATTAATATCTATAACAAGCTTACTCACCTTGTTATAGCCGTGTCCTTGGAGGATAATGAGGTGAGTATTGTTCCGATCGTTTTTCTGGCGCGTGACAAGTAGAGACGCGGTGCTTTCGGCGTTGGATCGTTCAAGTGCTTGGAGTACTTCGGATCGTTGAGAATGCAAGTAAAGCTTGGGGAATAGCTCAAGAGAAGGTTACCATTTAATCAACGTACTTCAAGGGTGAGTTTCTTACAACTCTTGCTTTTCGTTTATATATTCGTATATACGTAGCTCGATCGATCCTCGTAGGGATTCAGATCGAATTGATTTTCGTTTTACCGCTTCCGCTGGGCCTTCCTTTTAGGCACCGAATCCCAACAGTGGTATCGGAGCGTAGGTCTTGCGATCGTATATACGATATTGGCATTTGGAATGCTCGATTAGATGGTGAATGAGTTGGAATCATTTTAGTCATAATCGTGGTATATGTTTACGTTCATTGTAGTTATATTTTTCGTGAGTTTATGTCTAAATATAAATCTTTATTTCTTGGAAATATGATTTATATTGAAGATAGGAATGTTGGAAAATATAGATATTGGATATCCAGTCGAAAACTAGCTCCGAATAGCCGTTGGACGGTCCGGGAGGGGTCCGGAAGCAGGGGGCCGTGGCCCAGGGCTCGGGGGCCGCAGCCCAGAGCTGTTGCAACCCGCCCTGTGTGGGTACTGGACTGGGGGCCGCGGCCCAGGGCTGCTGGGCAGCCCTACTGCTGCCCAATGTTGTTTTCGGGCGCGGTTCAGACCATTTCAGATCCGTTTTGGGCTTGTTTTCTTCGTGTATTCCTAAAAATTGATTTCCCACATTTTAAATTGGATTTAATATGATTAAAATGATATATGGTATTTCATTTTATAAGGGAAAATTGATTTATTGGAATACTTGTGATCGACCAAATTATTTTGAACGTTTTCATATTACCGATTGTGTGAATCGATTGGATCGGTTTGTGTTGTTGATTGGATCAATGTATCTCTACGCTTTCAATTTATTTAGTATTTATTAGATGAATGCTTTTGAATGGGGATGTGGTTCATGGACTTAGTTTTGAATCGTTCGTTTTATTCGATTGGGTTGTAAAAGCCGTTTTGAGCCTATTTATTTTACTAGAAATATTTGTATCTAGGATGCAATTTTCAATGTAAAATTTATATGTAATGATGAAGACCGGAGGAAGATCCGTTTCGAGAAGACGAAGATTCAAGATGAAGACTTGTAATTAGATTACGGAGTTTTTGTTTTATAGGAACGGTCCATTACCACATGTTGGTAGCAACTAGGTTGTGAATAGTTGTTTCATATTGTATGAATGCCACAAACGCGCTTAAATGATTAATTTGCAAAGTGTAACGTTAATTGTTTAGTATATTTTGAGTAATATTTTTATTAGTATTTTATGTATATAATTATGTGTTTTGTGTGATAATTTATTCGTTTCACCATATATTTATATTATTTCATTTTGTTAGAATTTTCTATAATTTCATGTCATTTTTGGATAATTAATTGGAATTAAATTATATCTGCAGGTTAACCAACCGGTACAAGACAGATCAGTTGGTTCAAGGGCGATATTTTTACAAAATTCAAATATAGTCACGACTAGTCTCACTTTATTCGTCTCATCGAGACAATCGTTTTAAAAAAAATTCATCCGAATCCGAGTTCGTATGAAGAAGTTATGACCGTTCGAAGGACAATTAAATAGACGGACCATATTGTGCCACATGTCAACACCTGATTGACCGGAATTTCAACTCTGTGCTGATGTCATCCATGACATCAGCACCTCATGGGCGTGAATTATTAGGTGGTGGGATTTTAAAATTGTAAAAATTATTATTTTATTAATTTTGAAGTGGTATAAATAGGGGATGAATGTGTAGTGTTTGAGGAGCAGAAAAAAAGAAGAAAAAATAGAGAGATATTATTGTAAGGGAGAGAAATAAAAATATTGTGTAATAAAATTATATTTGAGTAATAATATTAAGGAATATTTATTTATTTGTGTTGTTATTATGAGTGAGTAATTTTCTTTTACTGAGGTTATGATGAAACCATGTCTATATTATTATTAATATTTATATAATAATTCCAAATAAATGTTCTTAACGATTATGAGTTTTGCTTCAATAGGGGAATATTATTTCATCAAATATATCAGGTATTTTTGATAGTTATAAATTCCCCCTTGCTTTGAGATTATTGATATTAGTTAATTTCTTTGATTATTTGTTTTCCATTAAATTGGATACATATAATGCTTAGAAATTATATTTTTTTAAGTGAAGGAAAATCTATATTTGAATTATAATTTTGAACTTATTGTCAAATCTATAGGGAAATAGTGAGATTGATTTCAGAATCTATTCCCTGAATTTCTTGGAATTAAAATATAAAATAAATAATAAATAGACATTGGTGGATTCTAAGCCCTAGTAAATTATTTAAAATCAATTTACCTAAAATCTACTTAAAAATTACTGTTATTTATTGCAATTATTATAACCAATAAAAAATCAAATTATTTGGGACTAGGTTAGAATTTAATATAATTTGGTTCAAAACGATAGGACTATATTTACTTCACTATCATAGTTCTCTCTGTGGAATCGACCTTGCACCGCATATCTACATCGAACAAATCGTGCGCTTGCGAGTATTAGACTAAAGAATCAACAAACAACAAGTTTTTGGCGCCGTTGCCGGGGAGGCGCAAACGAAGTACAAGAAGACCGTCGTCACCAAGTTAGTTAAATTCTTCTACTAGTTATTTATTTTACTGCTTTTCTTTATTATTATCTGTCTTTTTAATATCCGTTTTAGATTGTGTTAGTTGTAGAATTTATTTTATTCATAAAAAAAATCTGAAAAATAATAAAAACTTATAATAATAAATATAAAATATAATTAATAATAATAACAATAATAAAATCTACTGTTCATTTTCGTAATAATAATAATAAAATAATAAAAAATTAAAAAGTCCAAAAATATATAAAAATATAAAAATCTGAAAAATTTATAAAAATCAGAACTTATTTATTTTTATTTTAAAAAAAAGATCTGGAAAATAATACAAAAAGTTTCAGAATTTAAGGTAATATTTTTGTAATTTTAGAATATTAATATTTAAAAAATCAAAATTTTTAATTTAAATTCGAAAAAATAAAAAAATAATAAAAATAAATTAAAAAATAATTTGGAATATTATTTTCCGTAATAAATAAAAATCTGAATTATTTTATTTTATTTGTAAAAGTAAAACCTGCTAGTTTTATTAAAATAAATTTAATTTTCATATAAAATCTATAAATCTAATAAATAATTCAGATTAAGAATTAATGATTTAAATATTCTGGAATATATATAACAAAATAAAGTTTCTGAACTTTGAATTTTTTTAATAAAAACAGAATTTTTTAAAATAAATTACAATATTTTAATAAAAAAGGGAAAATACTAAAAAAATTAAAAACTTGAAAATTTAAAAAAAAAAAAAGAAAAAAACAGAAACGAAAATTTTTAAAAAAAAAAAACAATTTTTATTGTTTGAATAAATAAAATAAAGTTTGTAATTTTTATTTTTTTCCTAAAAAAATCTAAATTTTTTTTTTGTGAAAAAAAAAATAATATATCTTGATATATATATATATATATATATATTAGCTCTATATTATTAATCTAAAAATATAATAAAATTATAATAAATATAAAAATATAAAAACTAAAAAAATATAAAAAACAAAAAAAAAATCAGAAATTTTTTAATTTTTATATCTTGTCTTTAGTTTTAATAGAATCTTGTAGTGGTAATTTAGATTGTGTTTTTAGTTGTTATTTTCTATTTACATTATTTTTAGACATTTAGTTTAGTTGTAATATTTCTCGTCGTACAATTTAGTTTATCAATAGATATTGCTTTCGTAGATCAATTAGTAAATTTATTCCTTTGCAATCTATTACATCCTATAATTTTAGTAATAATTATAATAATTATAATTATTATTAATAATAATAAAAATATAAAAACTCAAAAAAATAATAATTAAAACAATAAAATCCTTTAAAAGATTCAACAAGGGATTGATATTTTTCACTCACTACTTTGTTCGATTTGAATAGAGAAAAGCTAAATATCAATCTTGTACAAACTGATTTTGAAAATCGATTGAATTTTGGCAAAAAGGCCTCTGTTGTACATGCCGAAGAAAGTTGGATTTTAAGTGCGACCGTTGTGACGCCTCCAACGATCTGGAAGTTCGATCGACTATCATAATTTGGTTTGTATGCAAAGTTAAAAAAATTGAAATACTGGTGAATGCAAGTTTGGCAACGAAATAATAAAGGTCGATTAGCGAGAAGAAGATTGTCCTTAACTAAAATTGAAGTTCAACAAACAAAACCGATACCAAAAATGGACGAAATCGAAAATCAAAATAATCAAGTTGCAAAAGAGAAAACTTTAATAGAAATTTTTTCTCCAGTGAGTGCTAATTCTCCTTCTTGCATAGTGTTGCCTACAACTAATGCAACTCATTTCGAACTTAAACCATCAATAATTCAACTTCTTCCATCTTTTCACGGTTTGGAAAGAGAAGATCCGTATATGCATGTCAAGGAATTTGTCGATATTTTTTCTACTTTCCGATTCCAAAATTTCTCTGATGAATCTGTCAAACTTAGACTGTTTCCATTTTCTCTCAAAGATAAAGCAAAATTCTGGCTAAATTCTCTTCAAGCAAGAACAATTACTAGTTGGGACCAATTAGTGAATAAATTTCTCGCAAAATTTTTTCCAATGTCCAAAACTAATAGTCTTAGAAGAGAAATATCAGAATTTTTCCAAAAAGAAAATGAAGAATTTTACGAGTGTTGGGAAAGATTTAATGATTTAATTCTTAAGGGTCCCCATCATGGTTTTGAAATATGGCGTTTGGTAAAATATTTTTATGACGGTTTAACTCCAAACAATCGCCAATTAATCCAATCAATGCATGGTGGAAAATTTCTTCACCTTATTGGAGACGAAGCTTGGAATGCACTAGAAAATATGTCAATTAATTCACAACAATGGAATTCACTCGACTCTAGAGCCAAATCGATGCATACAACCCCAAAAAAAGGTGGAATTTACGAGGTCCAACAAGATGTTGAAATAAAATCTACTATAGATGATTTAGTACGAAAAGTGGATGCGTTAGTCTTGAAGCAATCCATCCCCTCGTCAAACTAAAAAAATTAATTTTGCATTTCATGTGCGGAATCATTTCATTCATCTCAATCTTTTCCCTCTGGTCCACAAAATCAAGAAATTTTTAATGAAGAACTCAATGTGTTACATTCATATGGAAAATCTTCGGACAATCCATTTGCTCCAACTTATAATCCAAATTGGAGGAATCATCCAAATTTTTTCTGGAAGCAAAACATGCCTCTAATGAATCAAGGAGGACATCAAATGAACATGTCAAATCAACAAAATGTCCGTCCTAATCAATATCCTCCAAATACTTATCAGTATCCTTCTACAGTGCCAAAGAAACCATCTTTGGAAGATACGTTGCAACAATTCATGCAATCTACTCAACAAATGTTTCAATCAACTCAGCAAGTTGTACAATCAAACTCACAGGCTATTTCTAAGCTTGAAACACAAATTGGTCAACTTGCAACAACTTTAGCTGAAAGAGAAAAGGGAAAATTTCCGAGTCAGTCCATCCCTAATCCTAAAGGACAATATGAAGTAAACTCTTCTAACGCAGAAGTTCAGTCTATAACTACCCTTAGAAGCGGAAAAGAAATACAAAAGCCTGACTATGATCTGGAAGAAAAATCAAATGAACCACAAGTTTCAAAATCAAAAGATTCTAAGGAAAAAGAAAAGCCTTGCGTTCCAAAAGCTCCATTTCCTGAAAGACTTATTCCAAAAGATAAAAGTGTGCAATACAAAGATATAATGGATATATTTAAACAAGTTCGAATAAATATTCCATTCCTTGATGCTATTAAACAAGTGCCTGCTTATTCTTAGTTCTTGAAAGATCTTTGCACTGTAAAAAGAAGAACAAATATTCCAAGAAAGGCATTTTTAGCTGAGCATGTTAGCTCAATAATCCAAAATAAAACTCCCGTTAAGTATAAAGATCCTGGTAGTCCTACAATATCTTGTGTCATTGGAGATCACATCATTAAACGAGCCTTGCTTGATTTAGGAGCCAGTGTGAATTTATTGCCATATTCTGTTTATACACAACTTGGATTAGGGGAGCTAAAATCAACATCTGTGATACTTCAACTAGCTGATAGATCTATAAAAATACCTCGAGGAATCATAGAGGATTTTTTGATTCAAATAGATAAATTCTACTTTCCTATTGATTTTATAGTCATAGATACTGAACCTGTTGAGAATACCAAAGATCAAATCCCTATCATTTTAGGAAGGCCATTTTTAGCTACTTCAAATGCATTAATCAACTGTAGAAATGGTATCATAAAATTTTCTTTTGGAAATATGACTGTTGAACTAAATATGTTTAACATTTCTCAACAACATGATGATCTTGATGATGTCTGTGAGGTAAATATGATAGAGAGTATGGGTCCTTATTTCTTTCAAAAAATAGATGATGATGATCTTTTTGAAAGTTGTCTTGCTCATTTTGGCTCAGATTTTGACATCGACAGTTCAATTAATGAAGTAAATTCTTTACTAGAGTCTACACCATTATTGGATAATGATAAATGGAAAGCTAAAACTGAACCACTTGAGAGTCAAATGAATAAAGAAGTACCTATTGAGGATTCAAAAATAGAGCTCAATCCATTACCTGAGTCTCTAAAATATGCATTTTTAGGACCATCAGAAACCCTGCCTGTCATCATAGCATCTGATTTATATGAAGAACGAGAAGATAAGTTAATCAATGTCCTTAAAGAACATAAAGAAGCAATAGGCTGGACCATCTCCGATATTAAAGGTATTAGTCCTTTTATATGCATGCATCGAATTCACCTTGAAGAAAATGCAAAAACTTCCCGAGAATTTCAAAGAAGACTAAATCCTAATTTGAAAGAAGTTGTAAGAGCTGAAATAATCAAACTCTTAGATGTAGGGATCATCTACCCTATTTCTGATAGCTCTTGGGTTAGTCCTGTTCATATAGTTCCAAAGAAATCTGGCATAACTGTAATCACGAATGAAGAAAATGAACTTGTTCCAACCAGAATTCAAACTGGATGGAGAGTCTGTATTGATTACAGAAAATTGAACTCTGTTACAAGAAAAAATCACTTTCCACTTCCTTTTATTGATCAAATGCTAGAAAGGTTAGCCGGTCATGCTTATTATTGTTTTCTTGATGGATATTCCGGCTATAACCAAATTCCCATTGCTCCTGAAGATCAAGAAAAAACCACTTTTACCTGTCCTTTCGGAACTTTTGCTTACCGACGAATGCCATTTGGATTGTGTAATGCACCTGCTACTTTTCAGCGGTGTATGATGAGCATTTTCTCTAACATGGTTGAGCGGTTTCTGGAGATTTTTATGGATGATTATTCTATATTCGGGTCTAGCTTTGATGAATGTTTACACCACTTAACCCAAGTGTTGGTTAGGTGTAAGGAGAAGAATCTTGTTCTAAACTGGGAAAAATGTCATTTTATGGTTAAAAAAGAAATTGTCTTAGGACATGTGATTTCTGAAAAAGGAATTGAGGTGGAAAAATCTAAAGTTGATTTAATATCCAGTCTTCCACCCCCACGAACGATTAAAGAAATTCAGTCATTCTTAGGCCATGCTGGTTTTTACCGTCGATTCATCAAAGATTTTAGCAAAATTTCAAGGCCATTATGTAACTTACTTTCAAAAGACACATCTTTCGTATTTGATGATCATTGTCTAAAAGCTTTTAAGACACTCAAATCTATGTTGAGCTCTGCACCTATCATCAAATCTCCAAACTGGAATCTTCCTTTTGAAATAATGTGTGATGCATCCGACTATGCCGTCGGTGTAGTATTGGGTCAAAGAGAAAATAAATTGCCAACTGTAATATATTATGCAAGCAGAACTCTAAATGATGCCCAATTAAATTATTCTACAACTGAAAAAGAATTGCTTGCAGTCATTTTTGCCTTAAACAAATTTCGACCTTACTTGATTGGTTCGAAAGTCATAATTTACTCCAATCATGCTGCATTAAAATATCTTCTTTTTAAGAAAGATGTTAAACCTCGCTTGATCCGTTGGATTCTATTGTTACAAAAGTTTGACTTAGAAATTCGAGATAAAAAAGGTGCTGAAAATGTTGTTGCTGATCATTTGTCTAGGCTAATCGTGAATTTTACTGATAAAGAACCTCCCATTAATGAAACTTTCCCTGATGAACAACTCATGTCTGTTTCTCAAATACCTTGGTATGCAGACATTGTCAATTATCTTGTCACTGGTAACATGCCATCTCATTGGAATAACCAAGATAAAACAAAATTTTTAAACGAAGTAAAAAAATTCTTTTGGGATGATCCATATTTGTTCAAATATTGTCCTGATCAAATCATTAGGAGATGTGTGCCAGAACATGAACAACAAAATATCATTTCCTTTTGTCATGATCATGCATGTGGAGGTCATTTTAGCTCAAAGAAAACAACTACTAAAATTCTGCAATGTGATTTTTATTGGCCAACACTTTTCAAAGATACACATTCATATTGCAGCACATGTGATAGATGTCAAAGATTAGGTCGAATTTCTAAAAGAAATATGATGCCTTAAAACCCAATTTTAATTATTGAAATATTTGATGTTTGGGGCATAGATTTTATGGGACCTTTTCCAATTTCATTTGGCAATCTTTACATCCTTATGGCCGTCGATTATGTTTCAAAATGGGTAGAAGCAATTGCTTGCAAAACAAATGACCACAAAGTCGTGGTAAAATTTTTGAAAGAAAATATTTTTTCCAGATTTGGAACACCACGAGCAATTATAAGTGATGGAGGAAAACATTTTTGTAATAAATTTTTGAATCATTTATTTAAAAAATATGGTGTTACACATAAAGTTGCTACTTCTTATCACCCTCAAACAAGTGGACAAGTTGAACTTTCAAACAGAGAAATCAAATATATTCTTGAAAAAACTATTAATCCTACAAGGAAAGATTGGTCTTTGCGATTGAATGATGCATTGTGGGCTTACCGTACTGCTTTTAAAACTCCCATCGGAATGTCTCCATTTAGGATTGTCTTTGGAAAACCATGTCATTTGCCTGTTGAATTGGAACATAGAGCATACTGGGCCATAAAACGATTAAATTTTTCATTAGACATGGCTGGAATTCATAGGAAACTTCAACTAAATGAATTGGAAGAAATCAGAAATGATGCTTACGATTGTGCAAGGAAATATAAGGACAAAATGAAATTTTTTCATGATAAACACATTTTGAGAAAAACTTTTTCTCCTGGTCAAAAAGTCCTTTTTAACTTTCGTTTGTTATTATTTCCAGGCAAGTTGCATTCACGATGGTCTGGTCCATTTATTATTCATACGGTCTATCCTCACGGAGCTGTAGAAATTGAAAATCCAAAAAATGGTAATATTTTCAAAGTAAATGGTCAACGGTTAAAATCATATTTGGAATTAAAATATTTTGAGGTAGAAAAGATTCTTCTTAAGGACCCCGATATTCTGGATTAATACTCCATTGTGTTTGCCCGGTCAAGTGGCGGATAACGGTACTCCGTGGCTAGTAAGGTCGGATTTTTCAGTTTCCCACAACAACTGATTTTGTAGATATTTTTTTTAATTTTAATTATGGAACAAAATTTGAAAACAATTGAAAAAAGATTTCCCTTTCTTAGTAAAAAAGTCATTTTGAAACTTTACCAAGCCAGAGTTGAAAGGATGAGGTTGCTTATGAATAACGGCATACCTTTTGATATTCGATTCATTATTGAAGCCAAAGTGAGAATAGCGGGTGAATTCACGGAAACACCAACTAGATTTTTACCAGGGCTTGGAAAAAGTGTAACACCCCCAATCCGCTCAGGGATATTACACGCCGCAGAACCTTTCCTCAAGGATCTACCAGGCTGGTAACGACATATAACAACTCAACCATGCCTTTAAGGCTAAAATGACTCAGTAGACCGAGTCCAGAACCCCATAAACCCCACTATCCGGTCCGATAGCGTGCGTTGGTCGACCAAGCTAGCGTGCGCCATACCTGCCGGTTAGCGCGCGCAGCCTTCCGGCCGTAGAGTGCGCTACGCCGGTTCCTGCCGCACCTGTCCGTCCGGTGCCCGCAATCATCCGGCCAGTCCCGCAACCGGCCGGCCAGTACCCGACCACCAGATGACCCGATTTCCAAAAACGTACGGAACGAATACGACGAAAAGTTCGCGGACAACAACAACGACCTGGAATGAAAACATAATACCATAATTAGTCATACGCGACCAAGAAACGGGTCGAGACAAGAATTACAGATACAGATACCCGTAACTTTTAAGAAATTACAAAATGGCCCAAAACGCCCGAAAATCACGATACGTGATCGAATAACTAAACCGAAGTTCACAACACGTCTAACAAAGTTAAACGGACTTACGGGAAACTCGAAACAGCAGTTTCGAACGAGATTCGCAAGAATCGAACTCAAGTGCGGAAAAGTCGCCAAAAAGCACGGAACTCAACAAAACGATACCGAAACGAACTCGGATGACAAAAAGTGCAGAATTAATCATTCTCAGAATGACGAAACGGTCATGAACTAGTCGTCAAAACGAACTTCCGCTGAAAAAAAGAAATTACCGGAAATCGAAAATTGCGGATATTACATTCTACCCTCCTTAAAAGAAGTTTTCTCCCGAAACTTAAAACAAGTCGGGAGAAGCAATATCCCGCCAAGAAAACTCAACGAGATACGCAAGAAACGCGTAACTAATGCCCAATAGCGAAACGTTACAAACAACGCAAAGGAATATACGGCGTGAAAACACGCTCCACGGCGACCAACACAACGTCGCCGTTAGGGATATAATAAAACCAACAAATGACAAGCGTCATCAAATGGATAATACAATCAAGTCAATTATCCGAACAATCGCAAAACACAACATACAAAATCAATACGATTGACCAACCTAACGGTACATTGATCAAAACGCGAGCCAATCGCTGAACAAATACGGAATTCCACCGCCCAAGGGTTGGAAGATCGAAAACGAGACTAATTTCTTGAACTTAAGGGAATTAGGAAGGAGCCTGAATTCTCAACAATCACGAAACGAGAACAAAAACCGAACAAACAAACGATCGAGACGACAAAAATCGAACAATCATGTGTGAAACACGAAGGATAATAAAATTCAAATAACAATTCCCAGGATGAGCTGGTGAGAACAACAAGACTTGCATTCCCATAAGATCCACAGGAAAGGGAATAGCGATTGAAAAGTCACAACGAAAAACGAGTTATTCCGAAGCGATACCACACTCATTCAATAAACAAAAACAAGGGGCAGGAGAAATGTCAACGAACATAAATGAGTCGACAAAGTAGAATATACAAAAGTTCAAAATTCGATCCACTTCGAATAAAGAACTAGTAGAACCAAATGATGTCACTCCCGAACAAGGTTCACAAGAATCGAACCGAACCCGAAAAAAAAGTCACAGCGATAACCAGATCGACCCACAACAAGGTCGCAGCTCGTTTGGACGATGAAACCGAAATACAGAACAAGTTCATAAAGTATCAACGAACATGAGCGAATCGATAGACTGGAGAAAGAGAAAATACAGAAGTCAAAATAGTACGGGCATTACCTCCGACCTCGTCCACGAAATTCACAAAAACGGGATCAAGGTAACAAGACATTAAACAACCGACACATAACGGAACCATCACCGATGCACACGGTCATACCAAACCAAGCTCTAAAAGCTCGCACATGCGCGACAACACAGAAATCACTACGAGGCGATAATATTCAACACCAACACCCCGCCTCTCACAGGGGGCTAACACAACAAATGTGTGGAAAGCGACTCAACGCTCACACCGCCAATTCGATCATACTCGGGAGTAAACATCAAAATGACAATGCGAACATCATACATACATACCCATCCCTCAAACGGGAATGGATAGGTTTTAAAAACGAAAACCTCATTTTGGAAATAATTTAGAAGAACACCGATTGATCTTGAGTATCACCTTTCAAATAGTACAAACGTGAAACATCGTTATCGAGACTTTGGAGAACCATTTCGCATTTGATAAAAATGAGGACACTTTCTCTTAGTGAAAACTTTCAGAATATTCGACCCTCGGGTCTAAATAAAACACTGAAAATATCTCAAAACATTTTGGTCCTCGAGGTAAAAAAAAAAAAATTTTGAAATATATTGTGGCACCTTGGATGTACCACAAGAAAATAACTCATTTGAAAAGTATGTCTCGAAATTTATTTTTCTAATATACTCAAGGTTTTCAAAAATCCAATAGGCCAGAATGCCCAAAACTCACATATATCGACGTTCACTAAAACAACTCCTAGTACACGCATCAAAACGTTTAAAATCAAGACAATACATGTCTTTAAACGGAAATAAACGATAAAAGACCACAGTCGAAGACCGCCTGGGATTCAGAACAAAACCACTGACCCCATTCGAGGCCTCTAAGGACCCTCCCGCACTGGCTAGTGAACAAGTCGAACGCGTATAAGCACAAAGCCTCCACAAGAGAATTTGTAAAACGTGCAAATCGATTCGAAAATCATCAGCAACGGACAAAAACAACAATAAAAAGACATCACAAGTGACGACACTCCTCGTATAAATCAAATACGAGAGTCGACTAAATACATATCGTGAAATCAAAATCCACATAAGGATTCCATCACTTAACAAATAATCATAAAAATAGCTCGTGTCACATGAGGCACAACACAAAGAAGGGAGACTTACTTCCACAGGTCGCACGAAGATGATGATCGACCCACGATACTAATCACGACCCACAAACTCAAACGACGCGTCGCGACACGACTCAGTCAGATAAAATCCGACGAAACAAGACTCAAACAACACGACTTGACCCGACAGCCTAGGTTTCCACAACCTAATTTCCGATACCATTTATGTAACACCCCCAATCCGCTCAGGGATATTACACGCCGTAGAACCTTTCCTCAAGGATCTACCAGGCTGGTAACGACATATAACAACTCAACCATGCCTTTAAGGCTAAAATGACTCAGTAGACCGATTTGGTCTTTCAATAAATACATACAACTCAAATACAACTCATGCCCACGCAGGGGTCAAAACACAACCACACCCGTACAACGGGAAAATATAGCAGCGGAAAAATAGAGTACAACTGAACCAATAAACAAAGTATGGTTCCTCATGTGATTAGTATCGATCATCTTTCATCATCCTTCGTGCCGACCCTGTGTTATGCTCCAAAACCTGAATGCAAAAACAGACATCCACCCCCCGAATACTCGGGGGTTAGCAAAACTCCACTGTTTTGCTAGTGCAAGAACAAAGTGCAAATACGAGCCATACCATTCATATTCCAAGAATAACAATAACCAAGGATCCTCAAAGATCCAAACGAAACGACAAGTACTTCCCGAGGCAAGAGTTTGAGAAAACATTTCAAAATCGAAATATCATAAATCAATGGAAGTAATTTATAAAACGATTTAGAATGCCATCGAGAGTTTTAATAGAAAACAATTTAGGATTATCAAATCCTACTTTTCAAAATCCAAAAGACAAAAGGGGTCACCGCCCCAAAGGTTTACTTTCCGAAAAATGACATTTACCAAACCGTTGGGATTTTAGCCCCAAATCCGTAAAATGACTTTTACAAAAACCATTGGGATTTTAGCCCCAAATCTCATCAACTCACAGTACAAAAGAACGACCACAAGGTTCGTCTCCCAACATCAAAATCCACAAATAAAGGATTTAAAACAAACAACAAAATACTCTAGTGCCATCCTAGCCAAGTAAGCCAAACGAACACTTACCTCTTACACACTTAGTCGATGCATGCAATCATGAAAACCATTCAAAAGCACTCATTTCTGGAAATGCCATAGTCAAACCACATTTGTAAAATGCACCACAATTAACTGCGGATCCACCCCTCCGTGGACCCCTACCGAGACCTCGTTGGATCTAACCCATAGTGAGCATACACACACACACGTTACTCATGCAATACTAATATGCTAAGAATGTAAGTTCATCAAGAATACTTACTAGAGATGGCCACTAATCCGACACCATTATCAAACTCTTCAAAACACAATAACAAGATTAAACACGGAATACACGATTCCATAACTTTTAAACAACAAGGATATCATCAAGTCTCCAACGTTCAAAATAATCAAATCATAATCAATTCCCAAAACACAACGTTCACAAAACACACACGCGTTTTGAAAGAGAGCCTTTAACGAGGCCAAATCGAAATCTTTTGAAACTTCATTTCAAATAACCAAACAAACACATCAAGACGACCACCGATCATCATATCCATAAAACAAGAAAAGTATGGGCAAGGTACTTGCCTCGAATGACCACAACGCGGAGAATCGGCCGAAGTAGGTTGGCACGAACCAACTACGAACTCGCCGACTCCACCGAACGGCAATCCACAACAATGAACTACGAACGAAAACAATAACAACGAAAATGAATTCCATAGTATGACCCAAAGCCGCTGAATTCAAAGAACAAATGACGAAGGTTCAAGGGTTTCCCCCAAAATGGCCAAAAACACGATTCGTTCTGTCAAATCACGAAAACGGAATTTCAAGTTGAAATATGGATATACAATCCATAGAATATGTTTAACAACATTATTTAACGATAATCGATCCATCGAAAACGGATGAAAAACGAGATCGAGGACAAATCCCCCAAAAAGTCAATTCGAAGGAAATCAAGAAATATACTTCGATTCGATGAAGAACAATGGATTAAATGATGTTAAACACAAGAATACTACCAAGATTAATCATACCCATCGTGTGTTAATCAACAACACGGAACGAATCGGACAAAAATGCAAAAACCCCAAATTTTCCCAAAATAGTGTTCTAGGAAATCTCACCTTGATTCGCTGGATCAAAGGAGGTTATGGAGGGATTAATCGATGATATGCACTCCCAATCTTCGCGGATTAGTTGCTTGACAACATGTCTCCAGGATCGCCAATGTAACACCCCGAGATATTCGGAATAATTACAGCGCCGTAAACCCTTTAAGTAAGGATTTACAAGGCTAATTTAAAAGAATGTAAATATAAGACATCAATACTGCGGAAATTCAAGTTTACAAAACCATTCAATTGATTCAACGAGAAATTTATACAACCATATCGAAATGATATTAATTAGACACGCGTACTTGAGTACTGAAATCAAACCAAGAAAAACAAATCACCAACAACAACAAACATCACTGAACCCCTTCGTCGTCACGCTTCAGATCTTGTCAAGCTTCCTGCTCCTCGGCTACCTGAACATCAAAACAAATGTCCACCCCCGAAGGGGTTAGCAAAATGATGCTAGTACAAGTATCATATTAAATAATTCAAATATGCATCAACAATACATAACAAGATACACCACACGGACTTCCGCTACCGGAATCCGACAATGCGAATCCACAAGATTCCATTAACACAGCAAGGGTATTCCAATGATCCAGCGCCCTCAGCATAGATCCCAAGATGATCCCGTCGGACCAACACGAGGTGGAAATAACCCGTCCAATGATCCAGCGCCCTCAGCCTAGATCCCAAGATGATCCCGTCGGACCAACACGAGGTGGACATCCGATCCAACGCCCTCAGCATAGATCGTACAACGTACACAAATACCACTCACGCATACACATATGCCAAATCATTATGTTCATCAACATGAACACACAAATACTAGATAACGAATATCATGACAATTCAACAAAATAATTTCCATGTTCAACAACATGAATAAACTACAAACATGCTCAAAATACCAATTTTAACACATTACGATACTTGCCTCGAAGATGGCAAGAACAAAACACTTCAATGATCTCAACACACTCGAAGACTGCCTCCTTCGATCAACGTAGCAAGCTCGAACCTTAAAAAAAGAAATGATATACAAATCATCTCAAGTCGAACGATCGCCTAACAATTCGGTCTACGGCCCAAAAGCTCAAAATATGCAGTCTGCCTGAACCACTTAGCGTACGCTACGTACTCTACGTAGCGTGTGATAAGCCTGCTTGTTAGCGTACGCTATCGTCTAAGCCTAGAGTACGCTAGCCATAGACTGACAGTTCTCTATGATTAGCCGACTGACTCGGCTGATATCATAACGTACGTTATGTACTAAACGTAGCGTGTGTTAACTTATCCCCGATAGCGCACGTTAGCTTACGTAGGTTAGCATGCACTAACCGTGCATGGCAGATTACTACCGGTAGAAAACTGGGTCTAACGGCGATGAACTCATGAATTCTATGGTGATAAAACAAGTCATCCCCGAGCATATCATGCTAATAAGGTTTGTGAAAGTTCTTTACGTACTAAATGACTATGAGATACAAAGATACGTATAATCATCACAACACCATAGTTCATCTTAGATCTTCAAGGGATATCCTGAGTTCAATCCGTTATAAGTCTCAAAACGTATGATCCTTCTATATAAACGCATAAGAACTTGAAAATCTCCATATACTGATCACAAATCGGTTTGAAAATGCTTAGGAGTCCATAAACTAAAAAGGTTCAAAGGTTTATACGATGAATAAATGCCGAAACGTCGAAAATATCCTTCTAACACATGATGATCGATTTTGAACGAAGTAACTGACTATTAAAACATGATCAAACGTCCTTTAGAACACTACTAATATTGGTGAAGAATCACCTACCTCAAAGTAGTGAAGAACAAGGAGAAAATCGAAGCAATCCAACGTCGAAGGCTCGAACACCAATCCTCAATGATCTACAATCTTCAATACGAGCTAGGATGCTGATATGAAGTGTTTAGGATGTAGGAAGTTATACTCTAAGTATAAGAATTCGGATGTGGGAAAAGAAAGGACTGAAAATACGAAAAGGATGCTGTCCTATTTATAGGAAATGGTTATTAGCGCGCGCTAGTCCCTGCTCGTAGCGTGCGCTAACGGCTACTGACTTCACTGTACTCAGCACTTAGCGTGCGCTATGCACATGCCTGTAGCGTGCGCTAAGGCGTTGACTTGGCTTTTCCCGAAAGCCATCCAGGTTCATCCCGACACAATCCGACCAAGATCCCCGGCCTGATCTCACCTACCACACATCTCAATCAAATTGACCACGCATAGCGTGCGCTAATGTTCCTTTGTAGCGTGCGCTATGGATCCATGTTAGCGTACGCTACACATAGCCGATAGCGTGCGCTAAATGCGCAGAATTACAATTTTTAAATCACAATCATGAAATCATACGCTCAACAACATCGGATTATGAAATACGAAGAATAATACTCAGACAAAAGTACAATAATTACAATATCACAAGTTCCAAAAACATATCAGAAATCTCGGGTATTACAGCCAAGTCTCCAGCCGCGGAGAGGAAAAGATGGAAATGAAAAACGGGTGAAAATATGGCTACTCTGTCATATTTATACAGGCACGGCCTAGCGTGCGCTAGACCTTCCGGACTAGCGCGCGCTAACGGGCAGCCTTGGCCGATAACCATCGGCCGGGGCCCGCAAGGCCCTGTACTGAAGACTCAATCTGCCGGCCGGATCCTGCCTGCCCGACCGCGATAGCGCGCGCTGCGCGGATGCTAGCGTGAGCTAGCCGATCTGTCCAGAACCCTCTGGACTGAACTGCCCGGCCAGGTAACGTACGCTATCCGGCCGACAGCGTGCGCTACGCCTGCCTACTAGCCCGCGCTACGCTCGGCGTAGCGTGCGCTACCTGCCGATCCTTCCCGAGTCCAGAACCCCAGAAACCCCACTGTCCGGTCCGATAGCGTGCGTTGGTCGACCAAGCTAGCGTGCACTATACCTGCCGGTGAGCGCGCGCAGCCTTCCGGCCATAGCGTGCGCTACGCCGGTTCCTGCCGCACCTGTCCGGCTGGTGCCCGCAATCGTCCGGCCGATCCAACCGTCCGCCAAGACGACCACCAGGGCTCGACGACCCGATTTCTGAAAACGTACAGAACGAACACGACGAAAAGTTCACGGACAACATCAACGACCCGGAATGAAAACATAATACCATAATTAGTCATACGCAACCAAGAAACGGGTCGAGACAACAATTACAGATACAGATACCCGTAACTTTTAAGAAATTACAAAATGACCCAAAACGCCCGGAAATCACGATACGTGATCGAATAACCAAACCGAAGTTCAAAACACGTCTAACAAAGTTAAACGGACTTACGAAACTCAAACAATAGCTTGAACGAGATTCGCAAGAATCGAACTCAAGTGCGGAAAAGTCGCCAAAAAGCACGAAACTCAACAAAACGACACCGAAACGAACTCGGATGACAAAAAGTGCAGAATTAATCATTATCAGAATGACGATACGGTCATGAGCGAGTCGTCAAAACGGACTTCCGCTGAAAAAAACAAATTACCGGAAATAGAAAAATGCGTATATTACAAAAAGTTCATATGCCAAGAAACGACGAGCAAAGAAAATCGCCGTTTGCTACAAATGTGCTAGGTGGAACTATGATTCAAGATGTCGATCTTTAGGAATTCTTTCCACAAATAGAGAAGATAAAATCCAGTTCATCAAGGATGGTCTGAATAAGGAGAATTTAGATGATATCGAAATTTCTCTTGACACGCATCCTAGTGGACTCGTACATTACGGGATTCGATGTTTGTGGAATAAATTCAAACTAGAATACGAACAACGTCTTGGGAATCTGACGTTAAAAGACCCTGTTTGCCAATTTGTAAGAAAATTGGATGGGAAGCTTCTCCCCGACTCATAGAAGGCATTTAGGCCGTTTCTGAACGTAAAATCAGAGGAAGATGTGAGCCACAATCACAACTACTGTACATACACGTGAGTATCTTTACTTTTTGTCGTTTTTTTTAGATTTTCTGAATAAAAAAAAGTGATACGCAATCAATGCATTCATTATTCTATTGAGTAGTTGAAGCGCAATTAACGCGGTCACAGATTTGATAAATCTTTCTACTTTATTTTGCATCTATAAATAAACATTGCAGTTGTTTCTTTTCTGCATCCCTCAAACTTGTATTCTTTTCATTTTCTCTCTAAGTAATTTTCTTTTCAAAAAAAAATGGAATCATCATCTTCCACAAAAAGATTCTACTCCATCTGCATTTTTGGTGGAGCTAGTCATGGGAAAGAGGCTTGCTTTACTGAAGCAGCCCACAACTTGGGTCGTACCTTAGGACAAAAATGCATTCATGTAGTTTACGGAGGAGGAAGTCTAGGATTAATGGGACATGCTGCTGCTTCTGCCTATATGGAAGGAGTAAAAGTGTTGGGAATCATTCCAAAACCTCTGGATGAAAGTAAAATCACTGGAGCAACCATTGGAGATGAGTTCAGAGCTGTGAATATGCAAGACCGCATAACTCACATGACAAATAATGCTGATGCCTTTATCACCCTTCCCGGTGGTTTTGGCACTCTTGAGGAACTTTTTCACGTGGTTACCAGAGCCCAGCTAAATGTTCATATGAAACCAATAGGTCTGCTAAATGTCAATGGTTTCTTCGATGGTTTACTATCTTTCATCAACTACTCTTCTGAAAAAGGTTTTATTTCTGAGCGTGCTAAACGAATCATAGTTGTTGCAACAACACCAGAAGAGCTGATCAAAAAACTTATTGCATTTGTTCCTGAACCAGACCCAGCTCTAGCTAATATTGTTTGGATGGAAGATTTCACTGTGCGGAAATGCAAAATTGATACATTACTTTCCCTCTGATATCCCACTTCATCCCTCTTGTTGTTTTTACTTTTTAGCGAGTGTAAAAATCGTGAAAATGATGGCAGCTTAAGGAGTTTTCTTTTCGATCTCTTGACGCACATCTATCCACGATTTATGTATTGTTATTTCTATTACTGTACTTTTTCTGTTTGTTTTTAATAAAAGCATTGATGGCAGCGTAAGGCGACTCTTCAGACTCTCTTGAAGCGCATCTAGGTTGTTTGTGTTATACTTCCGGGTATATATTTTCTTTTGTTGTTTTGCCACACTTATTTCTTGCAGGTCCAAAAAAAGGCTTGAGCAAAGCGTCGTCTTTCATAAACAGGGAAGCCTTATTTAAACCCTTACTCCATTGTTCGTCAGACTCTCTTGAAGCGCATCTAGGTTGTTTGTGTTATACTTCCGGGTATATATTTTCTTTTGTTGTTTTGCCACACTTATTTCTTGCAGGTCCAAAAAAAGGCTTGAGCAAAGCGTCGTCTTTCATAAACAGGGAAGCCTTATTTAAACCCTTACTCCATTGTTCTTTTTACACAATAAGGATATTGTTTATCATTAAGTGTGGGGGAAGGTGTATATCTATATCTATATCTATATCTAAATATATGCAATAAAAAAATGTTGAAAATCACGGCACCATTTTCCTCAGAAAACGTTAGTGAAAAAATCATTTTTGGGATGTTTCACTGGTTTTGATAATGGATTTGGATGAAGGTGTATGGGATTCAGTACACAACACCCTTTTTATGAGTTTTGAGCCTTAGAGCAGTCCTTATATATACGCTCTATATTTTTTGTTGTGTGGTCAAACATATTGTGTTCATTCTAGAACTTGCTCATTTATACATTTCGAGACTACATTCATAAACTCTTGCATTAAGATGATAAAGGCAATTAGGATTAACCCTTGTTGGCTTATATTTTTCCCACCCATTACATTTTATCCTTAGAAGCCCCATTGAGCCTGAGCCTATTTCTTTGATCAAGCACATTACTTTAGCCATTATCCATTCTTGTTGATGACTCATCCATTTGCACCCTCTAGTCAAAGATTTAATTGTGAACTAGAAGTGTGACAAATAGGGGTCGATGTTCATAAGAGTATTGTGGAGATTAAGAGCTTTTGTTGAAAGTGAAAGGGTGTGAAGTACGTTGGAGTATTGAACCGAATAAAAAAATATAAATAAAGGCCAAAAAAAAGGCCTCAAAAAAAAAAAAGAAAAAAAGCGGGAGGTCAAGTGCGAAAATCATCACTATAAATACATAAAATAGCACTTGAACTATCCTTTGAGTGATACATAATTCCTTCCAGAAGATCCATTGCATACTTTTCTTACACAAGAGTATAACCTTACCAGATGAATATTTAATTACCATGTACAGAATAACTTGGGGATGATGGTTTGAGAGTTTTCATTACAGAAGGGGGAGTGTTGATTGTTATCTGTAGGATTTGTTATGCATCTAAATTCACAATAGATCTTGGCTAGCAAACCTCATAATTTTCCCTTTATCCTACCCATACCCAAAGCCACATTACAACTAAATGAAAGACCTTTTGATTTATGCATGAATTTATTTTTAAGTAGTGGAGATTTGATTTTTGACCAAGCATATGGTAATGACACATTATGCTTTGATATGAGTGAACTCTTCTCGAATATCCCGTATATATACTTAAGTGAAGAGTGATATCCACTGTGAGGGTATTGAATCTTTTGGCATTCGATTCTCAATGAAGTTGTTAGAATTTGGTGCGGCATCCTATTTTTCTCTGATCTCACTTGGGTCATGATCACTTATTCTCTCTTGATATTGGTTTTGTCATGATTTTTTCAGCATATGAGTATTATAACTCGGGTATAAGATTTGCCCGAGGACGTGCAAAAGATAAGTGTGGGGGAATTTGTTTAGTATATTTTGAGTAATATTTTTATTAGTATTTTATGTATATAATTATGTGTTTTGTGTGATAATTTATTCGTTTTACCATATATTTATATTATTTCATTTTGTTAGAATTTTCTATAATTTCATGTCATTTTTGGATAATTAATTGGAATTAAATTATATCTGCAGGTTAACCAACCGGTACAAGACAGATCAATTGGTTCAAGGGCGATATTTTTACAAAATTCAAATATAGTCACGACTGGTCTCACTTTATTCGTCTCGTCGAGACGATCGTTTTAAAAAAAATTCATCCGAATCCGAGTTCGTATGAAGAAGTTATGACCGTTCGAAGGACAATTAAATAGACGGACCCTAATGTTCCACGTGACAACGCCTGATTGGAACGGAAAAACAACACTGTGCTGATGTCATCCATGAAATCAGCACCTCATGGGCAGCCGTGAATTAGTAGGTGGTGGGATTTTAAAATTGTAAAAATTATTATTTTATTAATTTTGAAGTAGTATAAATAGGGGATGAATGTGTAGTGTTTGAGGAGGAGAAAAAAAGGAGAAAAAATAGAGAGATATTATTGTAAGGGAGAGAAATAAAAATATTGTGTAATAAAATTATATTTGAGTAATAATATTATGGAATATTTATTTATTTGTGTTGTTATTATGAGTGAGTAATTTTCTTTTACTGAGGTTATGATGAAACCATGTCTATATTATTATTAATATTTATATAATAATTCCAAATAAATGTTCCTAACGATTATGATTTTGCTTCAATAGGGGAATATTATTTCATCAATTATATCAGGTATTTTTAATAGTTATAAATTCTCCCTTGCTTTGTGATTACTGATATTAGTTAATTTCTTTGATTATTTGTTTTCCATTAAATTGGATACATATAATGCTTAGAAATTACATTTTTTTAAGCGAAGGAAAATCTATATTTGAATTATAATTTTGAACTTATTGTCAAATCTATAGGAAAATAGTGAGATTGATTTCAGAATCTATTCCCTGAATTTCTTGGAATTAAAATATAAAATAAATAATAAATAGATATTGGTGGATTCTAAACCCTAGTAAATTATTTAAAATCAATTTACCTAAAATCTACTTAAAAATTATTGTTATTTATTGCAATTATTATAACCAATAAAAAATCAAATTATTTGGGACTAGGTTAGAATTTAATATAATTTGGTTCAAAACGATAGGACTATATTTACTTCACTATCATAGTCCTCCCTGTGGAATCGCCCTTGCACCGCATATCTACATCGAACAAATCGTGCGCTTGTGAGTATTAGACTAAAGAATCAACAAACAACATTAATCGAGAAAATTCTCCCACAATAAATTATTAAGTTTATAAGGTTTCAAGGTTTTCCTTCCCTCCATCGAGCTTTCGGGAAATTGAAATCCAAACAAGATGTGCTATGCTTCCGAGTTATCGGGGTAGTCGTTCGGGAAGGACGGATAAATTACCTGAAGCACATTAGATGCCTTCGGTTGGAGTAAATTTTATCCCTAGAAACCTGATAGGTTGCCGGATAAGATTCAATTGTGAAACTGATTTGCGTCGATGGTATAAACTTAACTTGTTTACGAACCATAGAAACCGTATAGGTTGAGGGGAATGAACAAGGGGAAAAAGAAGATCGAATCATCCATTAGATGGGTTGGTGTTGGACACCACTTTATGAAAATTAATAGACTAGAAACCTGTTCGGTTGCCCTCTATTATGATTTATAAAGAACTCGATGACCACTATGAAGTAGAGCGACGATACTTCCGGATTTCACATAGGAGTGTGTTATTCCGATAAAAATAGTGGGAGCTGGGTAACAAGAATAGAAAAGACCTTAATTCTATACTCAGAACATAATTCAACGAGTCACTAATTAATCTGTTATACTTAATGCAGACATAACTCTCAATATGACAATGAATCCACTCACAATTCTACTCGAGAAGAACACCCTGATTGGACCTAACTTTATGGACTCGCTACGCAATATGATGATTGTCCTCCGTATAGAGGCACTTGGATACGTCTTGGAGATGGACATTCTGGCGCCTCCTGTGCGGACCCGAGCCAATTAGGAAGAGATTGAAAACCACGAAAAGTGGGTTAAGGATGATGTGAAAGTCCGTGCTTATATGGTGGTTTCCATGTCTAATGAGCTTCAGAGAGCTCATGAGAAAATGACTTCTGTTAGGTAGATTCTATCTCACTTAACCGAGCTTTATGGTGAGCACAGCAGAACTGCTAGATATGAGATATCCAAGCAACTGTTCGGTGCAAGGATGAAGGAAGGTGATAAGGTTAGGGAACACGTCCTCAAAATGATATCCATGATCGAGAGATTAGAGGCTCTTGATTTTAAAATGGATACTTCTCTCCAAGCCGACCTTATCCTACAGTCTCTCCCTGATTCCTTCTCACAGTTTGTTATGAACTTCAACTGCAATGAGATTGCATGTACTTTAGCTGGGCTAATGAACAAATTTGTGACCGCTCAGTCTCAGATGAAGAATCCGATGGTTCCGAAGAACAAGAAGAAGAAGGATGCCTCTCTCAAGTGTGGTGAGCTGGGCCACTGGGCTAGAGACTGTTCGATTCTTCATGGCACTTCAGGTACAGAACTTTTAGTTTTGGAAACAAATTGTTCTGCTACTGTATTTTCTACTTCCTGGATACTGGATTTTGGTGCTAGTTCTCATATTTGTACCATGAATCGGGATCTAGAACAAAGTAGGAAACTTGGAGCTGGAGAAGTTATGATCACAATCGGAAGCGGGGATAATGTCGAGGCGACCGACATAGGATCACTTCTTTTGGGTTTAGAATCTGGCTTTGTTTTGACTTTAAAAGATGTACTTGTTTTGCCCATGAGGCACAAAAACATTGTATCCATTCCGTTCATGGACCGAAAAGGCTTTTCGTTTTTCATTGGATATGGTTCCTGCAAAATTTATTTCAGAAATAAACTAGTGGGTACTGCTACATTGATAAATGGATTGTATCATCTGAATCTCAGCAATAAAGTAGTTGTGAATACTATGAGTAGAAAATGTGGTAGGGATGAAACCAATCAAGTTTTGAAATGGTATCTTAGACTTGGCCATGTTGGTCAGACCAAGATTTACAAGATGGAAAAAGATGGACTTATGGGTCCATTGGGATCAGATCCCTTTCCTACTTGTGAATCTTGCCTTAAAGGGACTTTTGAAAGAGCCGCTGATAAACTGGGATTAATCTATACCAACGTATGTGGTGCTTTAGAAGCAACACGTGACGGATATCAATATTTCATTACGTTACAGATGATCATACTAGGTATGGTTATGTATACTTAATCTCCCACTTGCACTCATTTTGTGTTCTTCATTATTATCATATAATCCTGGGAGGGAAATTAATTGAGAGAGATAGATATTCATACAATTAGAGTGATATTAATATCTATAACAAGCTTACTCACCTTGTTCTATCCGTATCCTTGGAGGATAATGAGGTGAGTATTGTTCTAATCGTTTTTCCAGTGCGTGGCAAGTAGAGATGCAGTGCTTTCGGTGTTGGATTGTTCAAGTGCTTGGAGTACTTCGGATCGTTGAGAATACAAGTAAAGCTTGGGGAATAGCTCAAGAGAAGGTTACCATTTAATCAACGGACTTTAAGGGTGAGTTTCTTACAACTCTTGCTTTTCGTTTATATATTCATATATACGTAGCTCGATCGATCCTCGTAGGGATTCAGATCGAATTGATTTTTGTTTTACCGATTCCGCTGGGCCTTCGTTTTAGGCAACGAGTCCCAACAGTCACTTGGTAAATCAACGGTTAGATCATTAATTCAAATTCAAAGCCTGCAGCATATGTTATATACAATATGTTATGTACGATATAAACATATGACCGTTCAATTTTGTTGACCTTCTAGAATTTGTTCAACGGTTAAATTTCATAAATTACGTACGTTAATCAGTACATGTAGCATACGTTACATGAGGTGTGTAACGTAGGTAGTCACTACGTAACCCTGCATGGTTAAATATTGAACAAAGCATTGCGCACGTTATATATACCATGTAGCATACGTTATACTTAACAAACATTATCAAAATGTGTATCAAGTTATGATTGTTATGTTTATAAAAAACATTATTAAAATTTGTATAAAAAATATTGGTTTAACACAATGGTTGCATATTTTCATATTTTTGGATGCAGGTGTTATGTACTGAACAATGGGAAAGATCAACTCAAACCTTCGATGAAAAGTCGTATGAAGGTATTCTCGTAGGATACTCCTCTGTTAGTAAAGCTTTCAGGTTATTTAATAAGATGAAGCTAACAATAGAGGAATACGTCCATTTAGTTTTCGATGATCCCCATTGTGACCCTACAAGAGTAGAAGACATAACCCAGAATATCCAGACATTCTCTATTGATGATCCCCAATCTCCAATAGAACATGTCGTGGACCTAGAAATCAATACCGCCACTGTAAGTTAGAAGCAGACAAAGCTGAAGCTGTACAAGATGAAGCTGAGGCTGCAGCACGGGATGCCGAGTTAGAACCTTACAGGAGGTGGCTAAGAGATCACCCACATGAATTGATAATAGGATATATCGATGCTGGAGTAACCACTCATAGGAAAATACAGAATACACAAGGCACTGTACTTTATGCTCTTCATCCTATATGGAAATCTCAAGCTAAACTTAGGAGACTAGCTATGTGTATACCCTAGGTGTATTTTTAGTCCACTCCAAACCTGTATCGAACAATGAAGCTATGTATAATTGTCATTGGATCACTTTAATAGAAGAAGAGCTGAACTGTTTCCAAATAAATAATGTATGGTATCTTGTACCCAGACCAGATCATCAAGTTGTAATTGGAACCAAATGGACACCTAGAAACAAAAATGATGAAAATAGACTTATCATAACAAAAAAATCCCGACTAGTCGCTCAAGGTTATAGACTGAAAGAAGTTATAGACTACGACAACTTTTGCCCCTATAGCCAGACTAGAAGCTATCAGAATATTTCTAGCATTTTCTGGTCACAAGAATTTTATAGTCTATAAAATGGACGTTAAGAGTGCATTCCTATATGGAGACCTCTCCGAAGAAGTGTATGTTGAACAACCACCAGGGTTTGTAAACATTGAAGGCGGAGACCTAGTATACAAGCTACAGAAAGCTCTGTATGGACTTAAGCAAGCACCTAGAGCATGGTATGAAACCTTGTCCCTGTATCTAATTAACGATGGATTTGAGAAAGGTGCAGTAGACAAGACCCTCTTTAAGATACAACAAGGTGAGTATCTTTTAATGGTATAAATATATGTTAACGATATATATTTGGTTCAACTAATCTTGCTTTATGTCAAAGGTTCTCTCATCTCATGCAAAGTAAATTTGAAATGAGGATGATGGGAGAACTTAGTTATTTTCTAGAATTGCAGGTTAAGCAATTGCCTACAGGTATATTCATCAACCAGGAAAAGTATAGCAAGGAGCTGCTCAACAAGTTTGGGATGAACAACTTCAAATATTCGTCCACCACCATGAGCACTTCCACGCAGAATAGAGCTGACGAAGCTGGAAAGCCGGTTGATCAATCACTCTACAAGAAGCTAATAGGCTCACTGCTGTACCTAACAGCCAGCAGGCCCGATATCCAGTTTGCTGTAGGAGTGTGTGCTTGGTACCAAGTAGCACCTAATGAGTAACACTTCACCATAGCTAAACGACTCCTTAAGTACGTGAAAGGAATAAAAGTTGTAGGATTGTGGTATCCTAGGGAAGGAGGATTCGATTTGGTAGGCTACCGTTGGGATAAATATTCATGTTTTGATAATCGCCAATATACAGCAAAGAAATCTTAAGAGATCAGAATATCGCTAGGTATGGAAGCTGTTAGGAATCTCCGTACATCCCGTACATACAGCAAAGAGATCTTCTACGGAGTCCATCCTACAGATATTGCATCATACAACAGAAGAGATAATACGTTGTATGCAGCAGTCAGACTGTAAGTATTTTACTTAGGAAAAGTAAAACACAATCCAACAGAACTGAGCGAAAAATCTTTTGAGCCGTTGTGAGACAAATATTGTTTATTCATAAAGTACTCACGGTTAAAGCAGCATTTATTGCTTATAGGACAACATTTAATGCAGCCGGAGAGATACTAGTCTGAACGCACTGAAGATCATTTAATGCGAAGTCAAAAAGATTGTCTGAAGCATTAAATGCGCTCTTCTTTAATTCAAACATTCAGTAGCTGCCAATCAGAGACGTCAACATCTCACCAACAAGCAACAACTACATTTCTAATGGATATATTTCCAAGGCTATAAATAACCCCAAGCAAGAGGATATTTCTCACCCATATGAGACTGAGATTATTCATTCTCGCACATACATATGAAAGAATACTCTGACAATCTAGCTATTAAAAAGCAGTATATTTCATGAGCATACAGCAGTATTCAAGAGAAGAAATATACTAAGTCCTCAACTCAAACAACACAACATACAGCAAACACTCATAAAAGATATGCTGTTGTTTGGAATCGTTCAACCTTTTACCGTTGAGATAATCATAAGTCCTGTGTGGACTAAGGTTCCTTGCGTAGACCTGTGTGGGAAGAATAGCATTAAAGATGAAGCTTTGATCTGTGTGAGAAGAAGTGAGTCGAAAGAGCTCAAGCTAATCTGTGTGAACGGCCCAAAGCTACAGTCCCTGTATCAATCTGTGTGAACGATACAGATACAGGTTTAGTTAAAGTCACATAGTTGTGTACGTAGTGATTTTAATAAACTCTTTACTCCGATGTGGAAGACCATTGGACGTATAGGGGTTTACCTTGAACCACTTAAATATGTGTTATTTACTTACAGTCTTTACCGTTTTCATTTAAATTGTGCTATTTATTAGTATACATTGTGAAAACCCTGTACGCACCAAGCAATCAGTAGAACACCTTGTTGCTGTATTTACAGCAACTCACTAACAGACTTCCGCTATGCAATTAACTTTGAAAATCATACAGCTTATTGTATTTTTCCTTTTTAAGCTCTTTACTTACTCTGTGGCCAACAAGTGGTATCAGAGAGGTTGATTCTAAAAAGAATCAGTCGATTTTTAACTGAATCAGATCCACAAATCACTATATTTTGAAAACATTGTTTTATACTTTCATTATTCTATGTATAAGATGGACTCATCTATTCCCATGTTTTCCATTAATGAATTTGATGACTGAAAAATCAGGATGGAAGCCCATATTGCGGCCATGCACGAGGAAATGATTTATGTCATCCAGGAGGGACCTATCAAGATTTTGAAGGTCAGCACAGCGCCAAGGATGGAAGCGCAACCTTATGCCGAGATGCTCGAGAAAGAGCGCGATCAGTGGATGACTGATGAGCGCAAGCGAGCCAACCTATACAATGTCTCCAAGTATCCGCTATTTGTCACTCTCGACAAAGGCATATTCTCGAAGGTAAAGAGCTGTCAGACAGCCAACCAAATCTATGAGAAACTCAAGCTTATTTGTGAGGGAACTGAGCTCTCGAAAGAAAATGAAGTTTCTAAACTTATTCACCAGTTTGAATCTTTTGAAATGAAAACTTCTAAAACGCTTGAGGAGCTTGACCTCAGATTCACTGGCATTGTCGGTGAACTTGAAGCATTGGGTAAAGTGTATACCCAAAAGGAAAAAAAATTAAAAATCTTTAGATCACTCCCTATACGATGGGACATTAAGACTACAGCTATGCGTGTATCTTGTAATCTAAATGATATTTCTACTTTTGACTTCTTCTGTGACCTCAAAGCTTTTGAGTATGATATTGACATGAAAGAATAGGCCGAAGAGTCACCGGTCATGACTACACCACTGGCTGCTGTATCTGATATGAGACACATCTCTGCACCTAGCACATCAAAATCAAAACACAAGACTGCAGACAGCGATGATGACATACTATCACAAGATGAAATGGCCTTGCTTATGCACAAGTTCAAAAAGTTTATCAAACAGTCTGGAAAGACTCCCTATAGGCCTAAGCTTTTTCACAAGGTATGTTTTGAATCTCCTTCATCCGGTGATTCTAACTTATTCTATAAGACATTATGCAAATAAGTATCCACATATGAAAGTGCAGAAGTTTCCAGAAGGTGAGCAACAAGAAAATTATGAAAGAAGATGTGTCTGGAAAAATAAGCCCAAGGCCCTGATTGGCGAATCAGAAGCCTCGCCAATGTCGAACAAGACTGAGGAGTGCCTTCAGGCAATCACTAATAGTGACTCCTCCGATGATGAGATCGAGAATAAAGCATATATGTGTTTTATGGCTAAAGAAATACAGGATGATGAGGATAGCGATGATGAAGTAAGTTCAAATTCAACTATTCCTGTAAATACATCGCATGCCTTTGAAAATATGATGAATAAATTCAACAACAAAGGAACATGAGACACTAAAACGAGAAATCATACAGCTCGAAATTTTAAACTTAGATCTGAAAGACGAAAATGACTTGCTGAAGAATAACTATGAAAATATGTCTATTGATTGCGAAAACAGCACAGTTACTTTTGAAAAACTCATGGAAAGCAATCATCAACTTTCCAAAGATCTAAATGAGACTAAGTCTCATAACGAGAGCAAGACAAATAATTTTGCTTTACTCGAAGCTAAATTAAAAACTCTCGAGAAGCGAGAAGGAGAATTATAGATTAAAATTATTTGAGAAATCTTCTAGACGGATGGAAGAAATTCTAAGCACTAGGCAGCATGCCCATGATAAACGTGGATTAGGATATGACTCATTCTCCCACAAGGGAAAGACTAGTACGGTACTTGTCAGGGTTTTGGAACCCATTCCTATACCTGAAGAGACTCCAAGTCCCGCAAAGGTTACAGTTGCCCCTCGTACAGCAAAGGCTGCTATTCCACCACCAAATTCATATCTCAGACAGCGAAAACCTCAGCCTCCTAGACCTGTAAGGTGTGATCAACAGTGTACTCCCCGAGCATATCAAAAGCGCTTACAGCCATTCAGAAAGAATGATGTATCTCAATATCGAAGCAAGCACCGTAGTACCACCAATAGTACACTACGCCTTGATATTGGATACAAGAGCCCCATTATCCATCTAGAAAGTAGATCACCACGCAGTATCAACAACAGCTCTGGGAATACAACTGGAGACCCAAAAGGCAAGCTGTAAGGTCAAGGAAAATGGCTCCACCTCCTATACGGCAATCATACTGGAATAATAACCCAAGATTTTACATGCATAATAATCAAGGTTACAGCGACTACGCGCCTGCTCCATGTAGACATCGCAAGACAGGACCAAAAGTAACCTACATCAAACCAATTGCTGTCAGGAAAATTTAGGTACCTAAAGGCACTAACATACATGGACCCAACAATCAAAGGGACCTAAATCTACTTAAATTCTTTGCTTATAGGATATCAAAGTAAAGGACATCTGGTATTTTGACAGCGGATGTTCTCGGCACATGACAGGAGATATCAATGAGCTGTCAGATTTTGTAGAAGGTCGCGGTCCAAATTTGCGCTTCGGTGATAAGTCTAAAGGAAGAACAAGAGGGAAGGGAACCCTACTTGTAAGAAAGTTCAAAGTCACCGACATAGCCTATGTTGAAGGTAACAGTGCAATATACTTAGTATTAGCCAGTTTTGTGACGAACATTTCTCGGTCAAATTCTATATAGATCACTATAGAGTGAAGGACGTCAAGACCAAAGAAATCTTCCTCACATGAAGTAGATCAGGTAATATGTATATTGCCGACTGGATACCTACGAGCTCCACTATTCGTGTTTTATTGCCAAAGGCACTGCAGATCAAAGTTGGTTATGGCACAAGAGGATATATCATATCAACTTCAAGACAATCAACAAACTCGCCAGACAGGGAATGGTTAGAGTCTTGCCCGCTGTGTCTTTTCATAAAGACAGCGTCTGTGGACCCTGTTAGAAAGGCAAACAAGTCAAAACCACCCTGAAAATCAAATCATACCTATCCACCAACAGGCTTCTGGATATGCTACACATAGAGCTCTACGGCCTTGTAGACCCTGTAAGTTTGGGAGGTAAGAAATATTGTCTCGTTATTGTTTATGATTTTTCCAGGTATGCTTGGACAATCTTTCTAATCCAGAAGAAAGAAACAACAATGAAGTTGCCAGAGCACCTGAGAAAGCTACAAAATCAGAAAGGGTTGAGTATCATGTCAATTCATTCCAACAGAGGCACTGAATTCACAAATCGCTTTATAGAGTAGTACTGTTCGGACAATGGAATACAACTCGAATACTCAGCATAAAGTGGTATTGCCGAGCGAAATAATAGGATGCTCAAGGAAGCAACACGAACCATGATAGCTGCAAGTAAGCTGCCGCAACAGTCTTTGGAGAAGCAGCAAATATAGTGTGCTATACACAGAACCGCTGTATCATCAACAAGCATCACAACAAAACAACCTATGAGGTATGGAATAATAAAACTCCAATGGTTACATACTTTCACGTTTTTGGATGCAGGTGTTATGTTCTGAATAATGGGAAAGATCAACTCAAGACCTTCGACGAAAAGTCAGATGAAGGGATATTCGTAGGATTTTCCTCTGTTAGCAAATCTTTCAGGATCTTTAACAAAAGTAAGCTGATAATAGAGGAATCTGTTCATGTAGTGTTTGATGAACCCCATCATGATCCTACAGGAGTAGGAGGCATAACCCAGACCATGATGATCCTCAAACTCCAATAGAACCTGTTGTGGACTTAGAAATCCATCCCTTAGCTATAAGATCAGAAGTAGTTGAAGATGATGCTATATAAGCTGAAGCTGAGACTACAGCACCACAAGATATAGCACGTTATGCCATACTAGAACCTGACAGGAGATGGCTAAGGGACCCCCCCAAGAGTTTATTATAGGTGATATTGATGCTGGTGTATCTACCCGAATAATTCAGAGTACACAAGGAACTGTACTGTGTGTGCAAGAAGAAATCGATTCTGAGAAATCTCTATTTCTGGTATGGAAACCTCAAGTGGAACTTAGGAAACTGGCTATGTGCACCCTAGCTGTATTCTTAACCCAATCCGATCCTGTTTTGACTAATCAAGCTTTGAATAATTCTCACTGGATCACTTCTATGGTAGAAGAGCTTAATGGTTTTGAAAGAAAGAATGTTTGGTATCTAGTACCCAGGCCAGAACACCAAGCTCTCATTGGAACCAAATGGGTATTTAGAAACAAGAAGGATGAGAATGGACTTGTTATCAGGAAAATCCTGTCTAGTCGCACAAGGCTATAAACAGGAAGAAGACATAGACTATGATGACACGTTTGCCCCTGTATCCATATTAGAAGCCATAAGGATATTTCTAGCCTTTGGCGCCTATAAGATCTTTATAGTATATCAAATGGACGTTAAGAGCGCATTCCTGAATGGAGATCCCACTAAAGAAGTCTATGTTGAACAACCACCAGGGTTTGTCAACACTGAAGGCGAAGACCTAGTATACAGGCTACGAAAAGCTCTATATGGACTTAATCAAGCACCTAGAGCATGGTATGAAACACTGTCCCTATACCTAATCAACAATGGATTTGAGAAAGGTACTGTGGACAAGACTTTCTTTAAGATACAGGAAGGTGATGACCTGTTAATGGTACAAATATATGTAGATGATATTATATTTGTTTATACTACCTTGCTTTATGTAAATGGTTCTCTCATCTCATGCAATGTAAATTTGAAATGAGTATGATGGGAGAGCTTAGTTATTTTCTAGGATTGCAGGTTAAACAATTGCCTACACGAATCTTTATCAACCAGGAAAAGTACAACAAGGAGCTGCTCAACAAGTTTTGGATGAACAACTCCAAATCCTCGTCAACCCCCATGAGCACTTCCATGCAAATTAGTGCTGACGAAGATGGAAAGCTGGTAGATCAGTGACTCTATAGGAAGCTTATAGGCTCAATCCTGTACCTAACAGCTAGCAGGCCCGATATCCAGTTTGCTGTAGGAGTGTGTGCTCGGTATCAGGTAGCACCTAAGGCGTCACAATTCATGACATCCAAACAAATCCTTAAGTACGTAAAAGGAACAATTAATGTAGGAGTGTGGTATCCTAAGGAAGGAGGATTCGGTTTGGTTTGCTGCAGCAACTCGGATATCGGACGCTGTAAGTTGGATAGGAAGAGTACAAGCGGCAATTGTCATTTTCTTGGACCTAAACTTGTGTCATTGTTCAGTAAGAAGCTATTGGCCAACTCGCTTTCTACAGCTGAGTCGGAATATTATGCCACTGGAAGTTGATGTATGCAGATTCTCTAGATGCAATAGCATCTACATGATTATGGAATCAGTGCCAGAGAGACGCCAATCATATGCGATGGAACGAGTGCAATTGCAATAATGCACAACCCTGTATTGCACTCGCGAACTAAGAATATTGATATGAAGCATTACCTCATCAGGAATAATGTTTAGAATAAGGATATTCGGATCGAGAAAATCCATATAGATATTCAGTTGGCCGACATCTTTACAAAACCTCTCAACACAACCAAATTCCGCATGCTTCACTAAGAAGTCGGAATTCTACAGCCCGACTCCCTGTAAGTCTTTACATTTAGTCAACAATTGAGGGGGAATGTTGTAAGGCCCACGAATATAGTATCCACTTTGATTAACTATACACTCAGAACAAGTCAGGTCTTACCGTAGGAAAAAAAGGCATGAAACCTTCCTACAGCTGGCATGTGCATTAATTAAGGGGGAATACAGTACGACCCATGAATACAGTATTAATCCAAAAATTGGTTTAAGAATTGAATCCTGTATGTACCTTTTATGGGGGAACAATGTATTTTTATGGATACAGTACATACACTGGAGGATATCAATTAATTCTATAATAATATTCTATTCGTACAAAAACTGTTTTAAGTCCACGTGCTCTGTTCTAAATTTCAAACGTATTATCCATTAATTATTTTAAAGACACCTGGACTTTATTGGCTCAAATACCGCGATTTTTAAATTTCAAACCGCCGCTTCGTGCAATAAGGTAAAACGAACTGTCAGAAGTGGGACCGGTCATCATTTCAAACACAGATGGATTATACGTACAAGATGATCTGAATTCATTGTGTACGTTCTTTCAAAGATGGTTTTCATCCCTTAAATCTGACCGTTTACTGTATAACCCTAATCTTCCTTGCACCCTATAAAAGGACTGTATTTTGCTCCCTTAGGCTCCTTAAACAAACATTTTACATATGTTCTGCAACTTTCTGCATTTTTCTGTGAAATTCTCTATTACTTCACACCTTTTCATCTACAGAATGTCGAATTCACATACATCTTCCCTTTTTATGAAGAAGAAGGAAACCATAATTGATGGGCGTATCTTCGCGAGGTCCGTTGTAATAGGAAGAATCGACCTTGAAGGAGAAGACTTCGTTGGGATGGCGATGGTTGTTTCCAGGGTGAAACAGCAAGGTTTGTACCGCCTTTCGAGCCACCATGCTGATCTATATGATGAGAAGATCGTGGAGGAGTTCTACTTGGATTCCTCGTTAAAAAATCATCTCATAGGAGAGGAGGTGAGATTTCTGACATCACTACCACGGTTCAAGGGATTGAGATCTCTCTGAACAGAGAGCTATTGGAGCATATCTAAATGATGCCATCTGATGGACTGCAGATGGAGGAGTTGGAGACCTTCGAGTTAGAAAGCCTTTTGACAACATATTGGAATCTGTTCACTGGGGATGAATTGGCTAAGAATGTCCACCCCTCTTGACACAAGAAAAACTTTACCCTACTGTATGTTTACTTGCACGACTTTTGTTGTCGGGTTATTGAGAACTGGACTGGTGCATTTGAGATGTGCACCTATCTCCGCTTCAGAATGATGGTAGCCATCATGTCTGGAGAAAGAGTGAACTGGTGTAAAATTGTGTTGAAGAGAATTCAGGAAGAGGCTGCTAAGCCTGAATATGCCAAGAAATCCTTTGGCCTCATCGTTAATTACATTCTCACTCGTTGCAGAGTGAAATAGTCTGCAGATGCCAAGAAGACTGGCACTGGGAAATTTATTGGTGGGATCAAGCCTACCGTGTTCAACAAATCTTCTTTGCTTGCTAAGAGGCCCCCATTCCCGAAGCATGCCGATTTATAGTGACGCGAGGGACGTCACTGTGTAGATATCGAGTGAGGAAAAGAAAAGGAAAAGAAGCGCTCCCGACAGCCGTTAGCCTCATGCTATCGAGAAGAAGAAGAAGACCAAAAAGTCTTCCAAGGCTGAGCCTACAGTGACTACAGTGGTCACTGTAGATGTTTCTTCTATTCCTGTAGCTGTATCAAACCTACAGGGCACCACCCCTTTGGAAGAAACAATTGCTGCAAAAACTGCAGATCCTGAGCATGTGTCGGCTATGATGGATGAAAAATTGTTTGCTAAGTTGGATGATTCTGGTGAGTTGGATGCCCCATCGGATTCAAAAGCCGTTACTCTAAACAAGGTACCCACCCCTATACGGAGTCCCACTCCCCATAGGTTACAATCCCCTATTCGGGATCCCTCTCCAAAACTGGCCCCTATACCTATTGCGGATCCCATCCGGACAGTAGATTCCACTACTTTACGGAGTCCCTCCCCAACAGACCTTATAAATAATACTCTCCTACAGGTTTAAATTGAGGAAGATTACGAATGCTTCAAAATCTGGGAGTCCTACAGGGTCGCCCGTATGACACCCTGTATCACTGGGCCGACTGGAAGGAAGAGGAATTATTCGTATTGAAGGTTACGGACAGCCAGAATAATGAAGTCTTGATCCGTTGGGATGATCACTTTTGCCGCGAGCATATTTTTGAATACTACACAGGAAAAGAAAAGGCTAGACTGAAAGGGATGTCAAAGTCTGGTGACAAAGCTCCATCGCCCAGCCACCACTCTAATCCTGACTCGTATGACGACGATGTTTCCCTACAGGCAGGTCTACGGATCATCTGCGAAGAGGCCAGGGAAGGAGAAATGGCCAAGATTCAATCACAACAGGGCCAGGGGGCATCTAAAACAACAATCCCCTCCCCCACAACATGAAGAAGCTCCAGCACAACAACAAGAGGAATTAATCCCTTCTGTCATCGCTTAAGAGCAAGATGCTCCCAACAGGAAGCCCATCCTGTATCGGAAACTGAAGACGCTGCTTGCGCCATCCACCAGGAGGATTCAGTCCCTCTTCGGATCAGGCGGAAGCTGAGAGTCGGCAGGAGGATTCAGTCAGTCCTATGCTAGCGACTACAGAAGAACAACCTAGACAGGAGGAATCAGTCCCTTTTGTCTCCGGCACTGAACCCACATCACAACCTTCCAAAGCCACTGCTTATGAAGCTCTTGCTCTATATGCCCCTGCATCTCCCATCTCTATAAGCTCCAAATTAGATTCTGATGAGGGTTTTCTGCCCAAAGACTGACCATGAAGACCCCTTCATCATGTGGTTATTCGTCAACTTGAAGAACATCAGGATTGAAAGATTGAGCATCCTGGCTACCCATGAACCGAAGCCCCCCATAGAGCAACTCCACGCCATCGGTAGCCAAATAGTATTTCTGCAAGATGCCATCAAGGGCCTATACGATATTGGTAAAGAACTCGACTGAATGCATGAGACTGCCCAGAACGAGCTGCCTAAGCTTAAATCCGCTACAAACGATATGGAAGATGCGTTCCTACTGATGCCTACAACATTGTGGCAGGCGCCCAACCAACTCAAACTGCATCAGGTGCAGATCCTGAGGCAAGAACAGGAGAAGCTCAGAGTTGCCGAGGCCAAAACAGTTGTCGCCTTATAACATACCGACACCATACTAACTGAGCACGATCATAAAATCGCTGATATGTGTTTAGTGGTTGGTGCACTGGTTGAAAACATCATGATCTGAAGACCAAATAGGACGAGTCCATGAAGCTCATACAGGAGATTCATACCAAGGTTTCAGATTCTGATGATGCCAAAAAGGGGGAAGAGTCCAGAGAGGCTGCTCGGATATGGAGATTGGACAGAGAGAGAGAGTTTGATGCAGCGCTAGAAGAGAGTGTTGCTACTGCCATTGGACGACTAGCCGCACCCGGGCCTAATCAAGCTGCAAAGGGATACATGGTTGCTGGCTCTCGACCTGAGTTCCAGGATCCCAACTTCCCATGGAAGAATACTGTGTGCGAAAGTCATCTGAGATTTTGCTGCCAGCTGGCCGACAACCTTCAGTCGATGATCCGAGGAGTTGGAAGAAGAATGAACTGATGAGATACTTTTGTACTATCATCAGGGAGTTTGCCCTTTTCAACAGATTCAAGACCCTGGAGGATGCCTCTAATGAATTCTAAAGGCTGTTAGCAGAAGGAAAGCTCCCCCTACAGATGCTTATGAAATCCAAGAACCAGAAAGGTGAACGGATCACCCATCCGGAAGACTGGATCTTTGCCTATCAATCCCCTGAAGGAAGAAGCTTTTATCAGGACCGAGGCAATAACTCCCTAGCCAAATGGTGGAGAGGAACTGTAAATGATCCTGACCGGAGGACTTGGAGGCATTCTCAGTATAGGAGTTAACCTCTTAGCCTTTTCACTGTATTTCTTTCACTTTATGCTTACCAATGCAGTACTTACCTTTATAATTTCTTTCTTTCAAGACTTGTAAGAATTCTATCATCAATAAAATTTAATTTCTTGAAAGATCACAACTCGTAATCTACCTTTACTATTTTTACTGTATTGATTACGAAGCTTTGTTATATTCCAACAAGTATAAACTTGTTAATACTCAAAGCTGTAAGAAATTGTCTGCGAACAGTTTATAGATTAAGTTGTATATAATTTAAATTTCATTCTGTAAGATTTTGCCTACACGCCAATCATAAGATCAGTTGTGATACACTTAGTCATGTAGGATTTTCGATTTTAGAACTTGCCTGCGAGCAGCTCTAATTTCTAGCCTAAGTAATGACGATGAGATTAATCGACAGAAAACTTGAAGACAGTCTCTCTATATCTAGAAGAAGGTATCTTGTGGAAGTTTACGCATTATCAAAAAGGGGGAAATTGTTGGGATAAATCTTCCTATTTTGACAATCGCCAACATACAACAAAGAAGTCTTAAGAGGTCAGAATATCGCCAAGTATGGAAATTGATAGGAATCTCCATACAGCCCATCCATAGAGCAAAGAGATCTTCTACAGAGTCGATCATACAGTTCTTTCATCATACAATAGAAGAGATAATATGCTGGATACAACAGTCAGACAGTAGATGTTTTACTTGGGGAAAGTAAAACACAATCCAATAGGACTGAATGAAAAAGCTTTTAATCTGTTGTGAGATAAATAATGTTTATTCATAAAGTATTCACGGTTAAAGCAGCATTTATTGCTGATAGGACAGCATTTAATGCAGTTGGAGAGAGACAAGTCTGAACGCACTGAAGAGCATTTAATGCAAAGTAAAAAACAATGTCTGAAGCATTAAATGCACTCTTCTTTAATTCAAACATTTAGCAGCCGCCAATCAGAGACGTCAACATCTCACTAACAAGCAACAACTATATTTATAATGGATATATTTCCAAGGCTATAAATAACCCCAAGCAAGAGGATATTTCTCACCCATATAAGACTGAGATTATTCATTCTCACGAATACATCTGACAGAATACTCTAACAATCTATCTATTAAAAAGAAGTATATTTCATGAGCATACATCAGCATTCTAGAGAAGAAATATACTAATTCCTTAACACAAACAACACAACATACAACAAACGCTCATAAAAGATATAGCTGTTGTTTGGAATCGTTCTACCTTTTACCGTTGAGATAATCATTTGTCCTGTGCGGACTAACGTTCCTTACGTATTCCGACATATGTAGGAAGAATAGCATTGAAGACGAAGCTTTGATCTATGTGAAAAGAAGTGAGTCGAAAGAGCTCAAGCCAATCTGTGTGAACGGTTCAAAGCTACAGTCCCTGTATCAATCTGTGTTAACGATACAGAGACAAGTTTAGTTAAAGTCACGTAGTTGTGTACGTAATGATTTTAATAAACTCTTTACTCCGGTGTGGAAGACCAGTGGACGTAGAGGGGTTTACCTTGAACTACTTAAATCTGTGTTATTTACTTACAGTCTTTACTGTTTTCATTTAAACTGTGTGATTTATTAGTGTACATTGTGAAAACCCTGTACGCACAACCAAATAGGAGAACACCTAGTTGCTGTATTTACAGTAACTCACTAATAGACTTCCGCTACGCAATTAACTTCGAAAATCATATAGATTATTGTATTTTTACCTTCTAAGTTGTTTGTTGTATGCTCTGTGGCCAACAAGTGGTATCAGATAGGTTGATTCTGAAAAGAATCGGTCGATTTTTAACTGAATTCGGTCCCCAAATCACTAGATTTTGAAAACTTTGTTTTATACTTTCATTATTCTATGTATAAGATAGACTCATCTATGATAAACAAGGTTCCCATGTTTTTCATTAATAAATTTAATGACTGGAAAATCAGGATGGAAGCCCATATTGCGGCCATGCACGAGGAAATGATTTATGTCATCCAGGAGGGACCTATCGAGATTTTGAAGGTCAACACATCCCCAAGGATGAAAGGGCAACCTTATGCCGAGATGCTCTAGAAAGAGCGCGATCAGTGGAAGACTGATGAGCGCAAGCGAGCCAACCTGGACAATGTCTCCAAGTATGCGCTATTTGTCACTCTCGACAAAGGCACATTCTCGAAGGTAAAGAGCTGTCAGATAGCCAAGCAAATCTAGGAGAAACTCAAGCTTATTTGCAAGGTAACTGAGCTCTCGAAAGAAAACAAATTTCTAAACTTACTCAGTAGTTCGAATATTTTGAAATGAAAACTTCTGAAACGCTTGAGAAGCTTGACCTCAGATTCACTGGCATTGCTGGTGAACTTGAAGCATTGGGTAAAGTGTATACCCAAAAGGAAAAAAATTAAAAATCTTTAGATCACTCCCTATACGATGGGACATTAAGACTACAACTATGCGTGTATCCTGTAATCTAAATAATATTTATACTTTTGACTTCTTCTCTGACATCAAAGCTTTTGAGTATGATATTGACATGAAAGAAAAGACCGAAGAGTCACCTGCCAAGACTACAACCCTGGCTGCTGTATCTGACAGGAGACACAACTCTGCACCTAGCATATCCAAATCAGCACATAAGACTGCAGACAGCGATGATGACATCCTACCACAAGATGAAATGGCCTTGCATATGCACAAGTTCAAAAAGTTCATCAAACAGTCTGGAAAGACTCCCTAAAGGCCTAAGTATTTTCACAAGGTAAGTTTTGAATCTCCTTCATCCCGTGATTCTAACTTATGCTATAATTGTAGGAAACCCGTACATTATGCAAATAAGTGTCCACATCTGAAAGTGCAAAAGTTGCCAGAAGGTGAGCAACAAGAAAAGGATGAAAGAAGACGTGTTTTAAAAAATAATCCCAAGGCCCTGATTGGCGAATCAGTAGCCTCACCGGCGTCGAAGAAGAATGAGGAGTGCCTTCAGGCAATCACTGATAGTGACTCATCCGACGATGAGATCGAAGATAAAGCATATATGTGCTTATGGCTAAAGAAATACAGGATGATGAGGACAGCGATAATGAAGTAAGTTCAAATTAAACTATTCCTGTAAATGCATCGCATACCTTTAAAAATATGATGAATAAATTCAAAAACATTCAAAAGGAACATGAGACACTAAAACGAGAAAACATATAGCTCGAAATTTTAAACTTAGAGATGAAAGACGAAAATGACTTGCTGAAGAATAACTATGAAAATATGTCTATTGATTGCGAAAACAGCAAAGTTACTTTTGAAAAACTCATGGAAAGCAATCATCAACTTTCCAAAGATCTAAATGAGACTAAGTCTCATAATGAGAGCAAGACGAATAATTTTGCTTTACTCGAAGCTTAAGTAAAAACTCTCGAGAAGCGAAAAGGAGAATTATAGAATGAAATCATTTGAGAAATCTTCTAGACGGATGGAAGAAATTATAAGCACTGGGCAGCATGCCCATGATAAACGTGGATTATGATATGACTCATTCTCCCACAAGGGAAAGACTAGTACGGTATTTGTCAGGGGTTTGGAACCCATTCTTGTACCTGAAGAGACTCCAAGTCCCGCAAAGGTTACAGCTGCCCCTTGTACAGCAAAGGCTGCGATTCTGCCACCAAATTCATATATCAGACAACGAAAACCTCAGCCTCCTATACCTGTAAGGGGTGATCAACAGCATACTCCCCGAGCATATCAAAAGCGCTAACAACCATTCAGAAAGAATGCTGTATCTAAATAACGAAGCAAGCACCATGGTACCACCAATAGTACAGTATGCCTTGATATTGGATACAAGAGCCCCATTATCCATCTAGAAAGCAGGTCACCGCGTAGTATCAACAACAGCTCTGGGAATCCAACTGGAGACCCAGAAGGCAAGTTGTAAGGTCAAGGAAAATGGCTCCACCTTCTGGACAAAAATCATATTGCAATAATAACCATATATTTTACATGCATAATAATCAAGGTTACGGGGACTATGCGCCTGACCTATGTAGACATCGCAAGACAGGACCAAAAGTAACCTACATCAAACCAATTGCTGTCAGGCAAATTTGGGTACCTAAAGGCACTAACATACATGGACCAACAATCAAAGGGGACTTAAATCCACTTAAATTCGTTGCTTATAGAATATCAAAGAGAATGACATGTGGTATTTTAACAGTGGATGTTCTCGGCACATGACAGGAGATATCAGCAAGCTGTCAGATTTTGTAGAAGGCCGCGTCCAAATTTGCGCTTCGGTGACAAGTCTAAAGGAAGAACAACAGGGAAGGGAACCCTGCTTGTAAGAAAGTGCAAAGTCACCGACATAGCCTATGTTGAAGGTAACAGTACAATCTACTTAGTATTAGCCAGTGTTGTGACGAACATTTCTCGGTCAAATTCTATATAGAATACTATAGTGTGAAGCACATCAAGACCAAAGAAATCGTCCTCACAGTAAGCAGATCAGGTAATATGTATATTGCTTACTGGAAGCCTACAAGCTCCACTATTACGTGTTTTGTTGCCAAAGGCACTGCAGATCAAAGTTGGCTATGGCACAAGAGGATGTCTCATATCAACTTCAAGACAATCAACAAACTCGCCAGATAGGGAATGGTTAGAGGTTTGCCCGATGTGTCTTTTCCTAAAGACAGCATCTGTGGACCCTGTCGGAAAGGCAAACAAGTCAAAACCACCCTGAAAAGCAAATCATACCTATCCACCCACAGGCTTCTGGATATGCTACAAATAGACCTCTACGGCCTTGTAGACCCTGTAAGTTTGGGAGGTAAGAAATATTGTCTCGTTATTGTTGATGATTTTTCCAGGTATGCTTGGACAATCTTTCTAATCAAGAAGAAAGAAACAACAACGAATTTTCCAGAGCACCTGAGAAAGCTACAAAATGAGAAAGGGTTGAGTATCGTGTCCATTCATTCCGACAGAGGCACTGAATTCACAAATCGCTTTATAGAGCAGTATTGTTCGTATAATGGAATACAACACGAATACTCGGCATAAAATGGTATTACCGAGCGAAAGAATAGGATGCTCAAGGAAGCAACAAGAACCATGATAGCTGCAAGCAAGTTGCCGCAACAGTCTTGGGAGAAGCAGCAAATATAGTGTGCTATACACAATAGGAAGCATTACTTCATCAGGAATAATGTTGAGAATAAGGATATTCGGATCGAGAAAATTCATATAAATATCCAGTTGGCCGACATCTTTACAAAACCTCTTAGTATGACCATATTCTGCATGCTTCACCAAGAACTTGGAATGCTACAGCCCAACTCCCTGTTAGTCTTTACATTTTACTCATCAATTGAGGGGGAATGCTGTAAGACCCACGAATATAGTATCCACTTTGATTAATTGTACACTCCGAACAAGCCAGGTCTTACTGTAGGAAAAAAAGGCATGAAACCTTCCTACAGCTGGCATGTGCATTAATTAAGGAGGAATACAGTACGACCCATGCATGCAGTATTAATCCAAAAATTACTGTAAGAATTGAATTGTGTATGTACCTTTTAAGAGGGAACGATATATTTTTGCAGATACAGTACATACACTGTAGGATATTAATTAATTCTATAATAATATTCTATCGTACAGAAACTGTTTGAAGTACACATGCTCTGTTCCAAATTTCAAACATCTTATCCTTTAATGGTTTTAAAGACATCTAGACTTTATTGGCTCAAATACCGTGATTTTTAAATTTCAAACCGCCGCTTCGTGCAATAAGGGAAGACGAACTGTCAGAAGTGGGACCGGTCATCATTCTAAAAACAGATGGATTAGACGTACAAGTTGATCTGAATTCATTGTGTACGTTCTTTCAAAGATGGTTTCCATCCCTTAAATCTGACCGCTTACTGTATAACCTTAATCTTCCATGCACCCTATAAAAGGACTGTATTTTGCTCCCTTAGGCTCCTTAAGCAAACATTTTACATATTTTTTGCAACTTTCTGCATTTTTCTATGAAATTCTCTATTACTTCACACCTTTTCATCTACATAATGTCGAATTCACAGACATCTTCCCTTTCTATGAAGAAGAAGGAAACCATAATTGATGGGCGTATCTTCGCCAGGTCCGTTGTAATGGAAAGTATCGACCTTGAAGGAGAAGACTTCATTGGGATGGAAATGGTTGTTTCCAGGGTGAAACAGCAAGGGATGTACCGCCTTGCTAGCCACCATGCTGATCTGTATGTTGAGAAGATCGTGGAGGAGTTCTACTTGGATACCTCGTTCAAAAACTCATCTCATAGGAGAGGAGGTGAGATTTTTGACATCACAGCCATGATTCAAGGGATTGAGATCTCTCTGAATAGAGAGCTATTGGAGGATATCTACAGGCTATCATCTGATGGCCTGCAGATGGAGGAGTTGGAGACCTTCGGGTCAGAAATCCTTTTGACAGCATACTGGAAGCTATTCACTGGGGATGAATTGTCCAAGAATGTCCACCCCTCTTTCCACAAGAAAAACATTACCCTACTATATGTTTACATGCACGACTTTTGTTGTCGGGTTGTTGAGAACTGGACCAGCGCATATGAGATGTGCACCAATCTCCACTTCAGAATGATGGTGGCCATCATGTCTGGAGAAAGAGTGAACTGGTGTCAAATTGTGTTGAAGAGAATTCAAAAAGAGGCTGCTAAGCCTAAATTTTCCAAGAAATCCTTTGGCCTCATCGTGAATTACATTCTCACTCATTGTAGAGTGAAACAGTCTGCAGATGCCAAGAAGGTTGGCACTGGGAAATTTATTGGTGGGATCAAGCCTACCGTGTTCAACAAATATTCTTTGCTTGCTAAGAGGCCCCCATCCCCGAACCATGTCGATTTATAGTGACTCGAGGTACATCACTGTGTGGATATCAAGCGAGGAAAAGAAAAAGAAGAGAAGCGCTCCCGGCAGCCGTTAGCCTCATTATGTCTAGAAGAAGAAGAAGAAGAAGAAGAAGAAGAAGAAGAAGAAGAAGAAGAAGACCAAAAAGTCTTCCAAGGCTGAGCCTACAGTGGTCACTGTAGATGTTTCTTCTATTCCTGTCACTGTATCAAACCTACAAGGCGCAACCCCTTTGGAAGAAACCTGTGTCGGCTGTGACGGATGAGCAACTATTTGCTAAGTTAGATAATTTCGGCGAGTCGTCTTCCCCATCGGATCCAAAAGCTGTTACTCCAAACAAGGTACCCACCCCTGTACGGAGTCCCACTCCCCACAGGGTACAATCCCCTGTTCAGGATCCCTCTCCAAAATAGGCCCCCATACTATTGCGTATCCCATCTGGACAGTAGATCCCTCTACTGTACGGAGTCCCTCCCCAATAGACATTATAAATAATACTCTCCTCCAGGTTTAAATTGAGGAAGCTTACGAATGCTTCAAAATCTAGAAGTCCTACAGGGTCACCCCGTATGACACCCTGTATCACTAGGCCGACTGGAAGAAAGAGGAATTATTCGCAAAGGAGGTTACGGACACCCAGAATGACGAAGTATTGATCCGTTGGGATGATCACTTTTTCCGCGAGCATTTTTCTGAACACTACACGGCAAAAGAAAAGGCTAGACTAAAGGGAAGTCACAGTCCGGTGACAAATCTCCATCGCCCAGCCACCAGTCCGACCCTGACTCGCATGACGATGATGATTCCCTACAGGCAGGTCTACAGATCATCCGCGAAGAGTCCAGGGAGGAGAAATGGCCAAGATTCAATCACAACAGGTCCAGGGGGCATCTGAAAAACAACACTCCCCTCCCCCGCAATAGGAAGAAGCTCCAGCACAGCAACAGGAGGAATTAATCCCTCTTGTCATCTTTGAAGAGTAGACTGTTCCGAAAGCCCATCCTGTATCGGAAACTAAAGACGACGCCCGCGCCATCGCCAGCAGGATCTCCGTCTTCGGATCAGGTGGAAGCTGAGAGTCGGCAGGAGGATTCAGTCCCTCCTGTACTCGTGACTACATAAGAACAACACAGAGAGGAGGAATCAGTCCCTTCTGTCTCCCACACTGAACCCACAACACAACCTTCTGAAGCCCCTGCTTTTGAAGCTCCTGCTCTAGATGACTCTTCATCTCCCATATCTATAAGCTCTAAATCAGATTCTGATAATGGTTTTCTGCTAGAAGACTAACCATGAAGACCCCTTCATCATGTGGTTCTTCGTCAACTTGAAGAACATGAGGATTCAAAGATTGATCATCCTGGCTACCCGTGCACCGAAGCCCCCATAGAGCAACTCCATGCCATCGGTCGCCAAGAAGTATTACTGCAAGATGCCGTCAAGGGCCTGTACGATATTGGTAAAGAATTCGACTGAATGCATGAGACTGCCCAGGACGAGCTTCCCAAGCTTAAATCCGCTACAAACGATATGGAAGATGTGTTCCGCCTGATGCCTACAACATTGTGGCAAGCGCCCAACCAACTCAAACTGCATCAGGAGCGGATCTTGAGGCAGAAATAGGAGAAGCTCAGAGTTTCCGAGGCCAAAACGGTTGTCGCCTTACAACATACCGACACCATACTAACTGAGCACGATCATAAGATCGATGATATGTGTTGTACACTGGTTGAAAGGTTCATGATCTGAACACCAAACAGGACGAGCCCATGAAGCTAATACAGGATATTCATACCAAGGTAACAGATTTTGATGATGCCAAAAAGGGGGAAGAGTCCAGAGAGGCTGCCCGAATATGGAGATTGTACAGAGAGACAGAGAGAGAGTTTGATGCAGCGCTGGAAGATAATGTTGTTACTGCCATTGGAAAAATGGATGTACCCGAGCCTAATCAAGCTGCAAACGGATATATGGTTACTGGCTCTCCACCTGAGTTCCAGGATCTCAACTTCCCATGGAAACTGTGTGGAATCCATCTAAGATTTTGCTGCCAACTGACCGACAAACTTCAGCCGATTATCCATAGAGTTGGAAGAAGAATGAACTGATGATATACTTTTGTACTATCATCAGGGAGTCTGACCTTTTCAACAGATTCATGACCCGGGAGGATGCCGCTAATGAATTCTCAAGGCTGTTACCAGAAGGAAGGCTCTCGCTACAGATGCTGATGAAATCCAAGAACCAGAAAGGTGAACGGCTCACCCATCAGGAATACTAGATCTTTGCCTACGATCAATCCCCTGAAGGAAGAAGCATTTATCGCGACCGAGGCAATAACTCCCTAGTCAACTGGTGGAAAGGAACTATAAATGATCATGACCGGGGGACTTGGAGGCATTCTCAGTATAGGAGTTAACCTCTTAGCCTTTTCGCTGTATTTCTTTTCACTTTATGCTTACCAATGCAGTACTTATCATTGTAATTTCTTTCTTTCAAGACTTGTAAGAATTCTATCATCAATAAAATTTAATTTCTTGAAAGATCACAGCTCTTAATCTACGTTTACTATTTTTACTATATTGATTACGAAGTTTTGTTATATTCCAACAAGTAGAAAATTGTTAATACTCAAAGCTGTAAGAACTTGTATGCGAACATTTCATAGATTAAGTTGTATACAATTTAAATTTCATTATGTAAATTGTGCCTATGCGCCAATCATAAGATCAGTTGTGATACACTTAGTCATGTAGGATTTTAAATTTTAGAACTTGCCTGTGAGCAGCTCAAATTTCTAGACTAAGTAATGAAGATCAAATTAATCAATAGAAGACTTGAAGACAGTCTCTCTGTATCTAGAAGAAGGTATCTAGAGGAAGTTTACGCATTATCAAAAAGGGAGAAATTGTTGGGACAAAATTCATATTTTGATAATCACCAACATACAACAAAGAAGTCTTAAGAGGTCAGAATATCGCTAAGTATGGAAGCTGTTAGGAATCTCCATACAGGCCGTCCATACAGCAAAGAGATCTTCTACAGAGTCCATCCTGGAGTTCTTACATCATACAATAGAAGAGATAATATGTTGGATACAACAGTCAGACAGTAGGTGTTTTACTTAGGGAAAGTAAAACACAATCCAGTAGGACTGAATGAAAATGATTTTGATCTGTTGTGAGATAAACATTGTTTATTCATAAAGTATTCACGGTCAAAGCAGCATTTATTGTTGATAGGACAGTATTTAATGCAGTTGGAGAGAGACAAGTCAGAACGCACTGAAGAGCATTTAATGCGAAGTAAAAAAGAATGTCTGGAGCATTAAATGCAATCTGCTTTAATTCATTCAGCATCCGCCAATCAGAGACGTCAACCTCTCACCAACCATCAACGGCTACATTTATAAAGGATATATTTCCATGGTTATAAATAGCCCCAAACAAGAGGATATTGCTCATCCATATAAGACTGAGATTATTTATTCTCGCGCATACATCTGACAGAATACTCTGACACTCTAGCTATTAAAAAGCAGTATATTTCGTGAGCATACAACAATGTTCAAGCGAAGAAATATACTAAGTCCTCAATGCAAATAGCACAACATACAACAAACGCTCATAAAAGATATAGGTGCTGTTTGTATCGTTCTACCTTTTACCGTTGAGATAATCATTAGACCTAAGTGGACTAAGGTTCCTTGCATATTCCGACCTGTGTGGGAAGAATAGATGAAGCTTCAATCTGTGTGAGAAGAAGCGAGTCGAAAGAGCTGAAGTCAATCTTTGTGAACGGGCCAAAGCTACAGCCCCTGTATCAATCTATGTAAACAATACAGAGATAAGTTTAGTTAAAGTCTCGTAGTTGTGTACGTAGTGATTTTAATAAACTCTTTACTCCTGTGTGGAGGACCAGCGGACGTAGAGGGTTTTGCCTCGAACCACTTGAATTTGTGTTATTTACTTTCAGTCTTTACTATTTTCATCTAAACTTTGATTTATTAGTATACATTGTGAAAACCCCATACGCACCAAGCAAATAGGAGAACATATAGTTGCTGTATTTACAGGAACTCACTAGCAGACTTCCGCTATGCAATTAACTTCGAAAATTGTACAACTTATTTTATTTTTACCTTCTAAGCTATTTACTATGTATTCTATGGCCAACAACTATAGTAACTCGGATCTCAGAGTCTGTAAGTTGGATAGGAAGAGTACAAGTGACAATTGTCACTTCCTTGGACCTAGACTTGTTTCATGGTTCAGTAAGAAGGAATTGGCCAACTCGCCTTCTACAACTGAATTGGAATATTATGTTGCTCGAATTTGTTGTATGCAGATTCTCTGTATGCAGCAGCAGTTACAAGATTATGGAATCAGCACCAGAGAGACTCGAATAATGTGCGATAGCACGAGTGCAATTGCAATCACGCACAACCCTATATTGCAATAGCGAACTAAGCATACTGATATGAAGCATCATTTCATCAGGAATCATGGTGAGAATAAATATGTTCGAATCGAGAAGGTTCATACAGACATCCAGTTGACATCTTTACAAAACCTCTCAACACAACCAGATTCTGTATGCTTCGCCAAGTATTGGGAATGTTACAGCCAGACTCCTTATAAGTTTTTGTTAGGAGTATGCCCTCGAATGCCACTCAGAGGATGTTGAGTGAGGGCATTGTACTTGTAATTATGTAAATCATTAATATAAGGCAATGGATGTTTCTTTATTTACTGGCAGTTACTGGCATTCCTAACTCGTAAATATATATATAGAAACTAGTCCGTGAATTGGGGAGCAAAACGTTCCACTCCTTATTGGATAAGGGGGTCGGCACTGGAAAGGTTTATAGCTCAAAAACTTAATCGTTCGCAAGTCGATGAAACTTGACTGGGCGTTAAGTTTATGTGAAGACTTGTATGACGTGTTCTTTAACTTGGAGAGTGCCTGTCGAACACTAATGATTAGTGGGAGCACACGTTATAGGTATGTTAATTGGATTAGTATACTCGAACTGACTCACCCTCGATTCGTCACACGGATTTTACTCTGGGACAGTCAATGACGGAATCGAAAGGTTATGATAAGTATTCAAGAACCTTCGACTTGAGGATTTAGTAGGGATGTGCTTGTGACGTTAAGATTTTCATTAGAGTAGTTCGACCCTATAAATCGGGATGTGGGGGTCAACCTCGACGTGCATCTTAACAGGCAAGTAGCAGGTCCTACTGAATACCAAGATAGAATTATTTCTCCCGTTAGTGAGCGGGTTAAATGTCCTATGCGGTTATTGGCAGATGAGATCATAAGTCTTTGGCCAAAGCATTGGATCTAGTTGAATTGGATACACGATAGCTCAATGATCTCGATTTGTATTAACACATGCATAGCGTCACGTACAGAAGGGTTTATACATATACTGGTATTCACGACAGAATGGTTCTTGAATGATCCCAATCATTCATTCTCAGTTGGGGTACGGTGTAGGCCGCCAGGCTGGCTAGCTGGTGCTACTACTCTTTGGTTCCTCCCATTGCTGACTGAGACGGACCTACCGAGTCGCGCATTAGGATTGACGACAGAATGAATCAAGCTTAATTCTCTCATTATGTATATTAGATATTGGATATCTAAATTTGGGACATAAGATGTCTAAATTGATTTATCGGATAAACTGATTTACGGCCTAATGAATTAAATATATCACTGGGTGATTAATTTAATTCATGAATATAATTATTTCTTGGAGAAATTAATTATGTTATTTTGTATTTGATATGTTTAATTAATTGGATTAACTAAACGATATAAATACATCGGAACGGAATTGGAGTTTATCTGTTTGGACTCTCGGGAGTCTGAAACGAACTGAACTCGTCCGTTTTTGCATGGTGGCCGCCCCCCTTTAGTTCCACCCACCTTCCTTTTGTCTTGTTTTAATTTTATATGAAAGAACATGACTTTGTGGGGTTGGTATTCATGTGACATGAGTTGTTCACATGAGGGTTGAATTAGAATAAATAGGGAAGACTTATATATCTCACCTCACCTCATTCATCTTCAACGTGAGAAAGGATAGAGAGAGAGAGAATAACATTTTCTTCAAGTCTTCTTCTTGTTCATTTTGTTCTTGAGAGTTTTCTTGAAGAAAATATCAAGACATAAAGAGAGAAAGTGAGTTATACACTAAGAGTGTTGTAATCACAAAATCAATAGCTTCATCACTTAGCTCTAACCGTATCCTTGGAGGATAGCAAGGTGATCGTCATCCCGTTCATTTCTCCTGCGCGTGGCAAGTAGAGGCGTTGTATCTTCGATGTAGGATCATTCAAGTGATTGGAGTGCTTTGGATCGTAGGGATACACAAGTAAAGCTTAGGGAATAGCTCAAGAGAAGGAATCCATTTAATCAACGGACTTCAAGGGTGAGTTTCTTACAACTCTTGTTTTTCGTTTATATATTCGTATATACGTAGCTCGATCGATCCTCGTAGGGATTCAGATCGAATTAACTTTCGTTTTACCGCTTCCGCTGGGCCTTCGTTTTAGGCATCGAATCCCAACAGTGCTATCGGAGCCATAGGTCTTGCGATCGTATATACGATATTGGCATTTGGAATGCTTGATTAGATGGTGAATGATTTGGAATTATTTTAGTCGTAATCATGGTATATGTTTTTACGTTCGTTGTAGTTATATTTTTCGTAAGTTTTTGTCTAAATATAAATCTTACTTTCTTGGAAATATGATTTATATTGAAGATATGAATGTTGAAAAATATAGATATTGGATATCCAGTCGAAAAACTAGCCCCGAATCGCCGTTGGACGGTCCTGGAGTGGTCCGGAAGAAGGGGGCCGCGGCCCAGGGCTCGGGGGCCGCGGCCCAGCGCTGCTGGGCAGCCCACTAAAAGTTTCTGGACTGGGGGCCGCGGCCCAGGCTCAGGGGGCCACGGCCCAGGGCTGCTGGGCAGCCACTTCTTTACTGGCTCGTTTGGCGCAGTCCACCCTTTTCGGACTGTTAGGGCTTGTTTTCTTCGTGTATTCCAAAAAATGATTTTCCACATTTTAAATTGGATGTAATATGATTAAAATGATTTATGGTATTTCATTTTATAAGGGAAAATTGATTAATTGGAATACTTGTGATCGACGGAATTATTTTGAACGTTTTCATATTACCGCTTGTGTGAATCGATTGGATCGGTTCGTATTGTTGATTGGATAAATGTATCTCTACGCTTTCCATTTATTTAGTATTTATTGGATGAATACTTTTGAATGGTCATGTGGTTCGTGGACTTAGTTTTTGAATCGTTCGTTTTATTCGATTGGGTTGTAAAGGCCATTTTGAGCCTATTTATTTTACTAAAAATATTTGTATCTAGGATACAATTTTCAATGTAAAATTTTTATGTAATGACGAATACCGGAGGAGGATCCGGTTCGAGAAGATGAAGATTCAAGATGAAGACTTGTAATTAGATTATGGAGTTTTTGTTTTCTAGGAACGGTCCATGAACCACATGTTGGTAGCAACTAGGTTGTGAATGGTTGTTTCATATTATATGAATGCCACAAACGCGCTTAAATGATTAATGTGAAAAGTGTAACGTTAATCGCGAAAATTCTCCCACAACAAATTATTAAGTTTATATGGTTTCAAGGTTTTCCTTTTCTCCATCGAGTTTTCAGGAAATTGAAATCCAAACCAGATGTGCTATGCTTCCGAGTTATCGGGGTAGTCATTCGGGGAGGGCGGATAAATTACCGGGAGCGCATTGGATGCCTTCGGCTGGAGCAAATTTTATCCCTAGAAATCTGATAGGTTGTCGGATAAGATTCAATTGTGAAACTGATTCGCGTCGATGGTATAAACTTAACTTGTTCACAAACCATAGAAACCGTATAGGTTGAGGGGAGTGAACAAGGGGAAAAAGAAGATCGAATCATCTATTAGATGGGTTGGTGTTGGACACCACTTTATGAAAATTAATAGACTAGAAACCTGTTCGGTTGCCCTCTATTAAGATTTATAAAGAACTCGATCACCACTATGAAGTAGTGCGACGATACTTTCCGATTTCACATGGGAGTGTGTTGTTTTGATAAAAATAGTGGGAGCTGGGTAACAAGAATAGAAAAGACCTTAATTTTATACTCAGAACATAATTGAGTGAGTCACTAATTAATCTGTCGTACTTAATGCAGACATAACTCTCAATATGACAATGAATCCACTCGCAATTCTACTCGAAAAGAACACCTTGATGGGACCTAACTTTGTGGATTGGCTCCGCAATCTGATGATTGTCCTCAGTATAGAGGCACTGGGATACATCTTGGAGACGGACATTCCGGCGCCTCCAGTGCGGACAAGAGCCAATCAGGAAGAGATTGAAAACCACGAAAAGTGGGTTAAGGATGACGTGAAAGTCCGTGCTTATATGATGGCTTCCATGTTTAATGAGCTTCTGAGAGCTCATGAGAAAATGACTTCTGCTAGGCAGATTCTATCTCACTTAACCGAGCTTTATGGTGAGCACAGCAGAACTGCTAGATATGAGATATCCAATCAACTGTTCGATGCAAGGATGTAGGAAGGTGAGAAGGTTGGGGAACACGTCCTCAAAATGATATCCATGATCGAGAGATTGGAGGCTCTTGATTTTAAAATGGATACTTCTCTCCAAACCGACCTTATCCTTCAGTCTCTCCCTGATTCCTTCTCATAGTTTGTTATGAACTTCAACTGCAATGAGATTGCATGTAACTTAGCTGGGCTAATGAACAATCTGGTGACCGCTCAGTCTCAGATGAAGACTCCGTGGATGAAGGAGTCTGCCCTTGTGATTTCTTCTGGACTTCGGAAGTCTAAGAATAAGAAGAAAAAGACCAAGAAGCAGACTGGACCACAAGTTAAGGACCTTAAAGGAAAGGGCAAGGCCTCGATGGTTCCAAAAGGCAGAAAGAAGAAATATGCTTGTCTCAAGTGCAGTGAGCTAGGCCACTGGGCTAGAAACTGTCCGATTCTTCATGGCACTTCAGGTACAAAAGTTTTAGTTTTGGAAACAAATTATTCTGCTACTGTATTTTCTACTTCCTGGATACTGGATTCTGGTGCTAGTTCTCATATTTGTACCGTGAATCAGGATTTGGAACAAAGTAGGAAGCTTGGAGCTGGAGAAGTTATGATCAGAGTTGGAAGCGGGCATAGTGTCGAGGCGACCGACATAGGATCACTTCTTTTGGGTTTAGAATCCGACTTTGTTTTGACTTTAGAAGATGTACTTGTTTTGCCCAAGGGACACAAAAACATTGTATCCATTCCGGTCATGGACCGAAAAGGATTTTCATTTTTCATTGGTGATGGTTCCTGCAAAATTTATTTCAGAAATAAACTAGTAGGTACTGCTACATTGTTAAATGGATTGTATCATCTAAATCTCAGCAACAAAGTAGTTGTGAATACTATGACTAGAAAACGTGGTAGGGATGAAACCAATTGTTGTGAGGAAATCCCTCACACTATGCCGCAAGTGCACGGTGTCAACATGTAATAAAGTGATAAGTAAGATATCGTTCCCTCGAGGTCTGTTTTCACTAAGTACCAAAATATAGTCGACTCGTAATTTTATTTGAAGAACAATTAAATAGAATTTATATCTAAACTAATTGTAGAAAAATAAATAATAATAGTAATAATAATATTTTTTTTTTATAAAAAACTCATAGGAATGATTTTTATTCAATTCAATTCACTTTTATTCAATTGATTTTAAGCCAGGAATTCCTAAATTATTCTTAAGCCTTTCCCAAGGTCGATAGAAAATACTACGAATTATTAACTCGATATATCCCTATTCGAATTAGATAATTAATAGCTAAAACAGTTCAAGAATTACCACAATAAATAGGCTTCACAATTCCCATGAGTATATCCCTATCTCACGAAAATCATGATTATTCTCACAAGAACTATGCCTAAATTTCATCTCCCGAATCCATAAAAACATTCAAAACAATTCAACTATTGGCCAGATAATTAAAAAGCATTACGAACAGTAAGAAGAATCCAATTCAATAGAGTACCGAATGAATTGAAATAATAATAAATAAATCAAACCATCATGTAATCGGCTACAATCAAAATCTTACTCGAATAGATCTAGGAACTAAGATGCGAAAAAATTAAGAAAAATCGTAGGGATCCGTGGTCTTGTCGTCGCCCATAAATCTCCTCCTTGTGTTCTTCTCTCTAGCTATCGATGCTTCCTCCTCGATCCCCCTTGTCTTCAGCCCTTAAACCCTTATTTATAACTGTTATCAGCCTCCAAAACGCGTCCGGGAATTAGGTTGGTAACAGGCTCCAAAAACGGCCCAGAACCGCGGCCAAAACGTCAAAACCGCCTCGTGGGCCTCGGCTCACTTAATCTGTGCCGCGGCCCCTATCGCCGCCGCGATGCACAGGCGCATATTTTCTTCCTGGGCCGCGGCTCACTTAAGCTGTGCCGCGGCTCACAGTACAGTTCGCTCGGCAATTGCTGGTTGCCTTCGTGTGCCGCGGCTCACTTTCCTTGTGCCGCGGCCCCTGGCCAAAAATCATCGTTTTCGCCCGTTTTTCGTCGTTTAGGCTTCCGGACTCCAATTTTCTGCAAAACATATAAGAATAGTGCATTAAAAGCTCATTTATGCATTTTTAGGCTCAAAATGGATATAAACTAATGATAAATAAACGCATAAAAATACGCCTAACAAATACCCTCAAACTTGACCCTTTGCTTGTCCTCAAGCAAAAATCAATTTTCAAATAAAAAGTATCATGAATGATCGTGCAGATCCGTAGTGCTTAACTTAATTAATACTACTCTGAAAATTTCAAAGAATAATACGAGTGTCGTAATAGTGAGTCACATCCACGGACACTGATTCCAAGAAGTAATCATTTTCAGTCCTAACCAATTGTTAATGAGGAAAATCAAGCTCAAAGATTAACAAGCGTGAATTTAACCGACCGCAATATGAAGGGTTAGAGTAAACAAGCTAACTCGCCCAGTCCCACAGTCTAGTGGCAAAAATTCAAGAAATAATCAACATTACTCCTCGGACAGCATTCCCTTATGTATGATCATTAATATAGATTCGAGTTAACCACTAGGTTCGGATCTCGGGATGTTTCATCGGGATAATTCTAGGGTGGATTTCCATTCTCATATATTGGGAAACCGTTTGACGTAAAAGACACTCATGGGGCACATGGATGCTTCTAGTTACTAAGTCCCCCTCTACAGCAGAGAAAAAACTCGAATAGCAATTCCCGCATGTCCGATTCAAGGTTGCTGTTTTACGCGAAAGTAAACAATGGGTTGCGCGAATACCCCCGGTTAATAGGCTTCCCATCATCGGTAATGCGAAATCTCTAAACCACTATTCTAATCAGGGTTGTCGTTTTATGCGAGAGTAAACAACGGATCACGTGAATACCCCCGGTTACTAGACTTCCCATCATAGAACAAATAATATCTCGACTTTTTTTTGGGAAAAAATGTCCGACTCTAAACTCAAATTAAGTGCCAACACGACTCATGTTACTGAACGACTAGCTAACCGAAAAGTATAACCAAACATATAGGCGGCGATTTGAAAACACACATGTCTCATTTCTTATCTGCTAAGATTTCTACAAAAGCGATAAAATTTCGGACCTCATTGAATACTCAACAGAAACAGATATCACTGACTACAGCTCGACCAAAAGTCAACCGTTTCTTCCACGAGACATCAGTATCGTAACATCAGTTTTACACACGAAAGCACGAAAAATTCACGAAAAATTCACGTTTTTGAACAAAACCATCAACAGCATGCAAGGACAATAAAGCAATCGCAATTTATACCCAAGAAAAATTAAGAAAATTATCGCATGCTTCAATTTATTCCACTACACATAACATCATCAATAATAAAACTCATGTGAAAATAAAAGAGATAAGGAAAAGTGAAACTTATTCCAAATGTCTTCTTGAAAGCCAGCACATGTCTGAGTGGAATCGACTGTCAATCCATACTTCAAATAATGCTCAACATCACGAGGGACCCCCAAACTTAGTCTCTAGTCATGAAATAACAATAGACATTAAATCAAGAAAGACTAGAATATGAAGAATAATAACTCATTGGGGTTATATAAAAATATTAGAGAAATAAGGGCCAACAAGAATACATGAATCCAAACGAACTGACAAACAAAAGAAAAAAAATTATAAACGAAAAATCAAATAAAAAAACTAACTAGAAAGCAAGTAAAAATGATGGGTTGCCTCCCATCAAGCGCTCTATTTTACGTCTTGAACACGACGTGGCAAAAAGAATTTAACGTGGATTCTTTCTAGGGAGATTGCCAAATGCCCCCTTCTTGCAATCTATAAGCCTCTTATTCCACAAGGGAGGCATTGGTTCATGCCTGGTTGCCAAAAATAATGAGTAAGAATAATTATGCGGACAACCAAAAAATGATGGAATAATATAATAATGATAAGGCATGAAAAAATAAGCAGAGTTCGAATGGGTAGATAACAAAGACATATCATGAATAACCTCATTAGAACTCAAAGAATCAGCCTCAACAAAATCAAAAGTAATGGGGTCAATCTCTCACATTATGGATTTGGGAAAAATTATGCGCGGCACCGTTAATAAAATTTTTGGCACAAAGGTGTTCACCTTATTAGTCGAAGTTTGATGACAATTTAATGAAATTTCTTTATAAACATCATCAACGATAACCTCTTCTACAGGCTCTCACACTTTATGTAATTATCAGATGCTGGGGAATTGACCCTAAAACTTAGCATGTCTTTCTTCTCAACCTCCCCCTCTACTTCACTACTAAATAGATGAACTGGAAAATAACCATAGTGAATCTTAAGACCACGACGTGCACATTCTCGCTCAAGAGGGGTACTATTAGGATTTTCGAGAACGTCTACACAATGTTCAAGCATGGTCTTTTGTTTTGGGGGAGGGGGCTGACTGGCCCTATTAGGCAAATTATTAAGATTATCGAAATTTATGAAATGCCAAGGGTCATGATAATCAAAGGAAAACATAATGAGAAAATAAAAAATAAAAATATAGAGACTAAAGAAAAAAATTTCAAATTAAAATTAGAGTCGCTTGGTATTGATATTAGCGAAAAATCAGTCCCAGGCAATGACGCCAAAAACTTGTTGTGAGGAAATCCCTCACACTATGCTGCAAGTGCACGTTGTCAACAAATAATAAAGTGATAAGTAAGATATCGTTCCCTCGAGGACTGTTTTCACTAGGTACCAAAATATAGTCGACTCGTAATTTTATTTGAAGAACAATTAAATAGAATTTATATCTAAACTAATTACAGAAAAATAAATAATAATAGTAATAATAATAATAACAATAAGGGTGTAGGATTATGATTTTCACCTCAAACAATCAGGAATAATTTTTTATTAAATTCAATTCACTTTTATTCAATTGATTGTAAACCATGAATTCCTAAATTATTCTAAAGCCTTTCCCAAGGTCGATAGAAAATACTACGAATTATTAACTCGATATATCCCTATTCGAATTAGATAATTAATAGCTAAAACAGTTCAAGAATTCCCACAATAAATAGGCTTCACAATTCCCATGAGTATATCCCTATCTCACGAAAATCATGATTATTCTCACAAGAACTATGCCTAAATTTCATCTCTCGAATCCATAAAGACATTCAAAACAATTCAACTGTTGTCCAGACAATTAAAAATCATTACGAACAGTAAGAAGAATCCAATTAAATAGAATAACGAATGAATTGAAATAATAATAAATAAATCAAACCGTCATGTAGTCGGCTACAATCAAAATCCTACTCGAATAGATCTACTAACTAAGATGCGGAAAAATTAAGAAAAACCGTAGGGATCCGTGGTCTTGTCGTCGCCCACAAATCTCCTCCTTGTGTTCTTCTCTCTAGCTATCGATGCTTCCTCCTCGGTCCGATCCCCCTTGTCTTCAGCCCTTAAACCCTTATTTATAACTGTTATCAGCCTCCAAAACGCGTCCGGGAATTAGGTTGGGAACAGGCTCCAAAAACGGCCCAGAACCGCAGCCAAAACATCAAAACTGCCTCGTGGGCCGCGGCTCACTTAATTTATGCCGCGGCCCCTAGTGCTCAGCGCCGAATGCCTGGGGGCATATTTTCTTCCTGGGCCGCGGCTCACTTAAGTTGTGCCACAGCTCACAGTACAGTTCGCTCGGCAATTGCTGGTTGCCTTCGTGTGCCACGGCTCACTTTCCTTGTGCCGCGGCCCGTGGGCAAAAATCGTCGTTTTCGCCCGTTTTTCGTCGTTTAGGCTTCCGGACTCCAATTTCCTGCAAAACATATAAGAATAGTGCATTAAAAGCTCATTTATGCATTTTTAGGCTCAATATGGATATAAACTAATGATAAATAAATGCATAAAACTACGCCTAACACCAATCAAGTTTTGAAATGGCATCTTAGACTTGGTCATGTTGGTCAGACCAAGGTTTACAAGATGGAAAAATATGGACTTATGGGTCCATTGGGATCGGATCCCTTTCCTACTTGTGAATCTTGCCTTAAAGGCAAAATGACTAAGTCCCCCTTCACAGGGACTTTTGAAAGAGCCGCTGATAAACTGGGATTAATCTATACCGACGTATGTGGTGCTTTGGATGCAGCACATGACGGATATCAATATTTCATTACGTTTACGGATGATCATACTAGGTATGGTTATGTATACTTAATGAAACATAAATCCGAGGCCTTTGAGAAATTCCAGGAATTCAAGGCCCTAATCGAGAAACAAACTGGTAATCATGTCAAAGCACTTCAGTCAGACCGAGGTGGCGAGTATATGAGTACGGAGTTTGACGAGTTCCTTAAGGAACATGGAATAGTTTCACAACTAACACCTCCAAGTACTCCTCAGTTAAATGGTGTGTCAGAAAGAAGGAACCAGACCTTGTTGAACATGGTCCGTTCCATGATAGGCTATACTGACTTACCGATTTACTTGTGGGGATATGCACTCCTGACTGCCGCTTACATCTTGAACAGATGTCCTTCCAAATCCATTCCTAAAACTTCACATGAGATGTGGGAGGGAAGGAAACCAAGTCTTAATCATATTAAGATTTGGGGATGTCCTGCCTATGTCAAGAAGACTAAGGTGGAGAAGTTGGAAGCTAGGTCCGCGAAGGGACGTTTCATTGGATTCCCGTCTGGGACGATGGGATATATATTCTACATGCCCGAAGATCGAAAGATCGTTGTTGCTTTACAAGCACACTTCCTGGAAGATGAGTTCATTCAGGAAGGCAGAGCAGGTAGAAGTATTTCTTTAGAAGAATACAATGAAACTCCTCGGGAGACACCTGTGCAAGAAACTGGAACCGAACCTTTTGAAACACAAGTACAACCACCTCGTAGGTCTAGTAGGGTGTCTCATTTACCTGAGAGGTATGGGCTTGTGCATTTGGATGAGCTGGGTCTCCATGACGTTCCAAGTGATAGCTAAGAGACGACCCAACGACCTATGACCAAGCGATGATGGATGTAGACTCCGCGAAATGGCATGAAGCTATGGAAGCTGAGATAGACTCGATGCATGTCAATCATGTCTGGACTCTAGTAGACCACCCCAAGGGCATAGTTCCTATTGGGAACAAGTGGATCTACAAGAGAATGACTGATGGTGATGGCAAGACTGACGCCTATAAGGCCAGGCTTGTGGCAAAGGGTTATACCCAGAAAGAAGGGATCGATTACCACGATACCTTCTCGCACGTAGCCATGATCAAGTCTATTCGCATGATGCTTGCTATAGCTGCCTTCCACGATTATGAGATATGGCAAATGGACATAAAGACGGCTTTACTTAATGGATTCCTCGAGGAGGAAATCTATATGGAGCAGCATAAAGGCTTTGTGTCCGAAGTCGATATTCAGAAAGTGTGCAAGCTTTAGCATTCCATTTATGGACTGAAGCAAGCGTCGCGTAGTTGGAACCTTCGTTTTGACGAGGCGGTCAAAGAGTTTGACTTCGTGCAAAATGAAGAGGAACCTTGTGTATACAAAAGGGTTAGTGGTAGCAAGATTGCATTCTTAGTACTATATGTAGATGACATTCTACTAATAGGAAATGATGTGGGAATGCTCAGTTTTGTGAAAGCTTGGCTTTTGAGTAATTTCTCCATGAAAGACTTGGGAGAAGCTACCTATATTCTTGGTATTCGACTCTACCGGGATAGAGCGAAGAGAATAATAGGCCTTTCCCTAACCCTCTATATAGATAAAATCTTAAAGCGATTTAAGATGGATGATTCTAAAAGAGGGTTCCTACCGATGCGACATGGAATAAAACTCTCCTTGAAGACGTGTCCTCAAAGTGAGGAATAACGAAAGGAAATGAGTAACATACCATATGCTTCAGCCGTGGGTAGCCTTATGTATGCTATGTTGTGTACGAGACCTGACATTTCGCATGTTGTAAGTGTGGTGAGTAGGTTTCAGGCAAACCCAGGTAGAAAACATTGGACTGTCGTAAAGAACGTTCTCAAGTACTTAAGAAGGACTAGAGATATGGTTCTGATGTATGGCGGTGGAGAATTGGATGTGGTGGGATTCACTGATTCAGATTTCCAAGGACTGAAGGACGACTCGATGTCTACTTCTGGCTACATATTTACTCTTAATGGAGGAGCATTATCTTGGCGTAGCGCCAAGCAAAGCGCGACTGCTGATTCCACCTGTCAGGCTGAGTATCAAGCAGCCTCGGAGGTGTCCAAGGAAGGGTTCTGGATTAAGAAGTTTCTGGGAGAACTTCAAGTGATACTATGTGCCAAGCTGCCTGTTCCGATGTACTGCGACAACGACAGAGCTGTAGCGCAGGCCAAGGAGCCGATGTTTCACAACAGCACCAAACATATTGAGAGGAAGTATCATCTCGTAAGAGAATTTGTTCGCAAGGGATACATTGTGCTGCACAGAGTAGACTCGGCCGACAACGTCGCCGATCCATTGACCAAGCCACTTTCTCAAACTAGCTTGGAGTGTCATCTGGAGAACATGGGTATTAGATACGATAGTGTCTGGCATTGAGTGCAAGTGGGATATTGTTAGGAGTATGCCCTCGAATGCCACTCAGATGATGTTGAGTGAGGGCATTGTACTTGTAATTATGTAAATCATTAATAAAAGGCAATGGATGTTTCTTTATTTACTGGCAGTTACTGGCATTCCTAACTTGTAAATATATATATAGAAACTAGTCCGTGTATTTGGGAGCAAAATGTTCCACTCCTTATTGGATAAGGGGGTTGGCACGGGAAAGGTTTATAACTCAAATACTTAATCGTTCGCAAGTCGATGAAACTTGACTGGGCGTTAAGTTTATGTGAAGACTTGTATGACGTGTTCTTTGACTTGGAGAGTGCCTGTCTAACACTAATGGTTAGTGGGAGCACACGTTATAATTGGATTAGTATACTCGAACCGACTCACCATCAATTTGTCACACGGATTTCACTCTGGGACAGTCAATGACGGAATCGAAAGGTTGTGATAAGTATTCGTGAACCTTAGACTTGAGGATTTAGTAGGGATGTGCTTGTGACGTTAAGATTTTCATTAGAGTAGTTCGACCCTATAAACTGGGAGGTGGGGGTCAACATCGACGTGCATCTTAACGGGCAAGTAGCAGGTCCTACTGAATACCAAGATAGAATTCTTTCTCCCGTTAGTGAGCGGGTTAAATGCCCTATGCGGTTATTGGCAGATGAGATCATAAGTCTTTCGCCAAAGCATTGGAGCTAGTTGTATTGGATACACGATAGCTCAATGATCTCAATTTTCATTAACGCATGCATAGCGTCAAGTACAGATAGGGTCTGACTGACCGTGACCCTATAACTTGATCGGGACATTTGAAAGAAGGGTTTATACCTATACTGGTATTCACGATAGAATGGTTCTTGAATGATCCCAATAATTCGTTCTTAGTTGGGGTACGGTGTAGGCCGCCAGCCTGGCTAGGTGGTGCTACTACTCTTTGGTTCCTCCCATTGCTGACTCAGACGGACCTACTGAGTCGCACATTAGGATTGACGATGGAATGAATGAATCTTAGTTCTCTCATTATGTATATTAGATATCGGATATCTAAATTTGGGACATTAGATGTCTAAATCGATTTATCGGATAAATTGATTTACGGCCTAATGAATTAAATATATCACTAGGTGATTAATTTAATTCATGAATATAATTATTTCTTGGAGAAATTAATTATGTTATTTTATATTTGATATGTTTAATTAATTGGATTAATTAAACGATATAAATACATCGCAACGGAATTGGAGTTTATCTGTTTGGACTCTCGGGAGTCCGAAATGAACCGATCTCGTCCGTTTTTGCATGGTGGCCGCCCCCCTTTAGTTCCACCCACCTTCCTTTTGTCTTGTTTTAATTTTATATGAAAGAACATGACTTTGTGGGGTTGGTATTCATGTGACATGAGTTGTTCACATGAGGGTTGAATTAGAATAAGTAGGGAAGACTTATATCTCTCACCTCACCTCATTCATCTTCAACATGAGAAAGGATAGAGAGAGAGAATAACATTTTCTTCAAGTATTCTTCTTGTTCATTTTGTTCTTAAGAGTTTTCTTGAAGAAAATATCAAGACATAAAGAGAGAAAGTGAGTTATACATTAAGAGTGTTGTAATCACAAAATCAATAGCTTCATCACTTTGATCTAGCCATATCCTTGGAGGATATCAAGGTGATCGTCATCTCGTTTGTTTCTCCAGTGCATGGCAAGTAGAGGCGTTGTATCTTCGATGTTGGATCATTCAAGTGCTTGGAGTGCTTTGGATCGTAGGGATACACAAGTAAAGCTTGGGGAAGAGCTCAAGAGAAGGAATCCATTTAATCAACGGACTTCAAGGGTGAGTTTCTTACAACTCTTGTTTTTCATTTATATATTCGTATATATGTAGCTCGATCGATCCTCGTAGGGATTCGGATCGAATTAATTTTCGTTTTACCGCTTCCGCTGGGCCTTCGTTTTTCGCACCGAATCCCAACAGTTTTTACATTTTACTCATCTATAAGACCCAAGAATATAATATCCACTTTAATTAACTATACACTCAAAACTTCAAGTCATATCCTTACTGTAGGAAGACGAAGGCATATAACTTTCCCACATATGACATGTGCATTAATTAAGGGGGAATATAATATAACCCAAGAATACAGTATTAATCCAATATTGTTGTAAGAATTGAATCATGTATGTACTTTTAAGGGGGAATGTTTGTATTTTTATGGATACAGCACATACACTGTAGTATTCAGTGATTATAATATTATCTAATTTCATACATTTTCACACAGTAAACTTTTTTAGTCTACGTGCTCTGTCTGAATTTAAAATGATTTATCCTTTAATACTTTTAAGACACCTGGACCTTACTACCTGAAATACCGCGATTTCAAAATTCAAACCACCGTTTTGTGCAATAGGGTAAGACAAATTGTGTCATAAGTGGGACCGCCCATTAATTTCAAAACTGACGTATTAGATGTACAAGTTACATCTAAGTCCATTCTGTACGTTCATTTAAAGGCGGTTCCATCCCTTAAATATGACCGTTCACTGTATAACCTAATCTTCCATGGACCCTATAAAGGCTCTCTAGGCTCTCTGCATATTCGCGAGCCTACAGTATACAGCTTACATACTTTCTTGCTTTCTACTCTCTATTTTTTTCTCAATCAATTTCTGAAAAATGTCTTTCCAAACATCATCGTTCTCAACTAAGAAGGAGGACCTTATCATCAATGGAAGAATTTTTGCTCGCTCGGTTTTGCTGGAGCGTATCGCTCTTGAAGGTGAAGATGATATCGGGATGAACCTTGTGGTATCCTTTGTGAAGCAAACCGGACTCTATCGTCTGGGTAGCTTGCATCCGGAGAACTATGATGAAGCTCTTGTTGAAGAATTATTTGTTGATGCTAAGTTCCACTATGCGTCGAACAAAACGAGTTTTAACGTCACTGCCATCATCAGCACCATTCAAGACAAGGAGATAACCATCAACCGTGAACTCCTTGAACGCCTGTACGGACTTTCCTCTGATGGTTTATCGATGGAAGAACTGGAATCTTTGGGATTTGAGGATCTTCTGAAAGCCTATTGGGGACTATTCACTGGGAACTCCCATCCTTCCCCAGTCCATATGTCTTGTCAGAAGATGAATTTCACCCTGCCATATCTATATTTGAATGACGTTTGCTGTAGGGTGGTTGAAAACAAAACATGTGCATTTGAGACGTGCATAAATCTTCGCTTCATGATGATGGTGTCTATTATGTCTGGAGAAAAGGTGAACTGGTCAAAGACCATCTTGAAGAGGCTTCAGGAGGAAGCATCAAAACCTGACTCTGCTAGAAAATCGATTGGCCTGATACTCAATTATATCATGACAGGTTGTGGCATACAACAATCCACCGGTGCCAATAAGATTCTAGCCGGGAAGTTCCTTGGTGGCTCAAAGCCATCTGTGTTTAACAAGGACTCGCTTCTCACCAACATGCATGATCCCTTCCCCCCCCCCATCATCCAAAGATCCTAGGGATGTCACTGACCTTCCCTACAAATCCAAATCAGTTGACAGCAAGAAGAAAGCTGCCAGCAAGAAAAGAAGTGTTCCCAATAGTAGCTCACCTACAGCCATCGAGAAGAAGAAATAGAAAATCAAGAAGTCTGCGAAGCCGGAAGCTGTGCCTACAGCAACCCCAGTGGCTACAACGGCCACTGAGTTAATCGTGCAAGCTGTATCTGTCAAAATAGCAAACCCACAGGGCACAACCCCTTTGGAAGGAACTCTGGCTGCTCCTACAGCAGATCCTGAGCCCGTTGAGGCTATGACGGATGACCAGATGTTCATGAAGATATAAGGTTCTGTAGAATCGGCTGCCCCCTTGGAGCCGATAACCACCACTCCAAATAGGGCACCCGCCCATGTATGGAGTCCCTCTCCTAACAGGGTATCCCACCCTGTTAGGGATCCCGCTTCTCCACAGGCTCCCTTACTTGTCGAGAATCCCAACCGGATAGTGGAATCCATTACTGTTCGTAGTCCCTCCCTGACAGAGATTATCAATAACACTCTCCTTCAAGTCCAGATCGAGGAAGACTTCGATTACTTCAAAGTTTTAAAATCTTACAGGATCGCCCCCTACGACACCCTGTACAACTGGGAGGACTAGAAGGAAGAAGAGTTAGTCACTTTAGAAGTAATAGAACCCCAAAATGTCCAAATCTTGATCAAATGGGATGATGACCTTTGCTAGGAACTCATGGTCTTCACACTTTGCGGCAAAGGAGAGACTTAAAGGAATGTTTCTAACCACCAACAAGCCCAAGAGCCCGAGCCACCATTCAAACTCCAACAAAGATGATGATGATGACCTTTAGATAGGTCTGAGACTGAGCCATGAAGAGGCTCGTGAGAGTGAATGTGCTCAGTCCAAGGTTGTAAATGACCAAGGAACGTCTGCCGAACAACCCCCGTCAGCACCCACCCACAAAGAAAATAAACAGGAGGAATCAGTCCCTCCTATCATGAGTGAAAAAGACGCTACTTTCAACCTACAGAAAGCTCCTCCTATAGAGGAAGAAACTATCAAGCCAACACAGGAAGAATCCACCCACGCCGTCCGTCAAGATGATCACTCCCTCTTTCGGAACATGCGGCCACTGAGAGTCGACAGAAGGAATCAGTCTCTCCCGTTATTCTGAATACTAAAACCGAACAATGGCAGGAGGAATATGTCCCTTCTATCTCCCAGACAGAACCTACAATACAACCTACAGAAGCTCCTGCTTCCGAACAGGTTCAATCTCCTATCTCTACAGGATCCCATTCAGAATCAGATGACGGTTTCCTTGCTAATGACAAACCATGCAAGCCCCGTCACAACATGGTTCTCAAACAGCTCGTAGAACCATCCGACTCTAAGATTGCACACCCTATCTCTCTACGCACAGAGGCAAGAATTGAGCAAGTAGAATCCATCAGTCGCCAAACCATATTCCTACAGAATGCCGTCAAGGCCCTGTATGACGTCAGAAAGAAATTGGACTGGATACGAGAGACTGCTCAGGGTGAGCTCCCGAAGCTGAAAAGGGCCATTAATGATGTAGAAGAGGCTTTTCGCCTCATGCCAAATGCAGTGTGGCAAGCCCTGAATCAACTAAAGCAGTATCAGGAGCGGATCGTGAAGCGAGAGCAAGAGAAGCTTCGTGGCGCTGAAGCCAAGACTGTTGCCGCCCTTGAATACACCGGCCCAAATCTTACTGGCCATGATCACAAGATCGATGATATCACAGCAGTGGTAGTGAAGCTGGTTGATTAGTGTCACTGATCTAAAGACCCAACAGGCCTAATCAATGGAACTTCTTCGGGATATTCATGACAAGGTCTCAGAACATGACAATGCCAAAAAGGGGGAAGAGTTGAGAGAGGCTGAGAGGAAGTGGAGGCTGGAGAGAAAAAGAAATAGAGGCTGCACTGGAGGAAAGCGTTGCTACTGCCATCAGACGACTGGCAGGACCCGGGCCAGGTCAAGGAGCAAAAAGATACAGGGTAACTGGTTCTCGACCTGAGTTCCAGGATCCCAATTTTCTATGTAAGCATACAATACGCAAGCCTCTCGAGATTTTGCTCCCAACTAATCGACAGCCTACAACAGATGAATTGAAGTACTGGAAAAATAATTAGCTCATGAGATATTTTTGTATGCTCATCAGGTAGTCTGCCATGTTCAACAAATTCAAAACACTGGAGGATGCTGCAAATGAGTTCTCGAGGATACTGGCAGAAGGAAAGCTTCCCTTGCAACTGAAACTGAAGTCTAAACATCATAAAGGTGAGTGGTTCACTCATCCTGAAGATTTCATTCTTGCCTACGATGTCTCTTATGAACGACGAAGAATCTACAGGGACCTAGGCAAAGATTCCCTTGTCAAGTGGTCAAAAGAAACCAAACATGATCCCTCTCGAAAGACTTGGAAGCATCAACACTATAGGGGCTAGCTCATGCCAGTTGCACTTTGTATTTTATCCTAGTGTATGCTCCTCGATGCAGTATCTTCATATCTTTCAAGCCCTGTAAATTCTATCATCAATAAAATTTTGATTTCTTGAAAGATTACATCTTGTAATCTACTCTTACTGTTGTACTCTTTTGATTACGATGAAGTATTGAAATATTTAACAAGTATAAAAACTTGACAATCCTCAAGCTGTAAGAACTTGTCTGCAAACAGTTCATAGATTAAGTTGTATTCAATTAAAGATTGCATCCTATAAGATTGTGCCTGCGCGCCAATAATAAGTTATGTTGTAATACACTTAGTCCTGTAGGATTTTTATTTTAGAACTTGCTTGCGAGCAGTTCAAATTTTTAGACTAAGTCAGGAAGATCAGATCTTTCGATGGAAGACTTGAAGACAGCCTCTCCGTATCAAGGAAGTTTTGGCATTATCAAAAAGGGAGAAATTGCTGGGAAAAATAATATAGACTTGTTTTGATAATTGCCACCATACAGTTAAGGTCATCAAAGTCGGTATTTTTCTAAGTATGTAACTTGTTAGGAAACTTCATACAGCCTGTCCATACAGCAAGAGATCTTCATGCATAGTCCATTCCTACAGCGCCTACATTATTATACAACAGAGATGAAGAAAGTTGGATACAACGATCTTGATATAGTTGTTTTACTTAGGAAAAGTAAAACACATATCCAAAAGGACCGAAGAATAAATTTAAACCATTGTGAAATAATCTTTATTTATTCCTAAAGTATTCACGGTTAAAGTAGGATTTAATACTGAAAGGACAACACTTAATGCGGCCGAAAGAGACGACAGTCTGAACGCACTGAAGAGCATTTAATGCCGAGTCAAATAGAATGTCTGAAGCATTAAATGCGAATCGCATTTAATTCAAACATTCGGCAGCCGCCAATTAGAGATGCTCAGTCTCACCAACCGGCCAACGACTACATTTATAACGGATCTATTTCCAACATTATAAATAGCCCCAAGCAAGAGAACATTGCTAACCAGTTATCTCGCGCAATACATCTGACAATTTGCTCTAACAACTCAGAATATTAAGCTAAGAAAGAGCAGTATATTTCCTGAGCTTACAATATTATCAAAGAAAAGAAATATACAATCCTCAACGCAAAAAACACATCATACCACAAACAATCATCAAAGCATACAGTTGCGGTTTGAACTTGTTCTACCCTAACTTTAAGTTGAGATCAACCTTAGCCCTCTGTGGACTAACTCCTTGCTAGTTTCGACTTGTGTGGGAAGAATAACATTGGAGACGAAGCTTCGATCTGTGTGAGAATAAGAAAGTCGAAAAGATCCAAAGCCAATCAATGTGAAAGGCCCAAGCTATTGTCACTATATCAATTTGTGTGAACAATACAGGGACATGTTTAGTTAAAGTCACGTAGTTGTGTATGTAGTGATTTTAGTAAATATTTTACTCCTGTATGGAAGACCAGTGGACATAAAGGGTTTACCACCACTCATATCTGTGTGCATTTTATGTTCTCTCCTTACTGTTTTCATATCTACCTATGATTTAAAGTATGCATATTGTGAAAACCTTGTACGCATCAAGCAAACAGGAAATTACCTAGTTGTTGTATTACATCTACTCATTATTAGTCTCTCGCTATGCAAATAACTTCGAAAGATACAACTTATTCAACCCTCCCTTTCTAAGTTGTTTATTGTATACTCTGTGGATAACACTCATGTTTAACTCCTTCTGAGTAAATATGTATTTCAGACTCTTATGATTCCGGAAAACCGGACATGTGACTCCATACAAGGAATGGCACCAGATATTCCAAGCAAACACCGCGGCTGCTAATTATAAGTCATGGGTAGGGTAGTTGACCCCGTAAGGTCGCAATTACCTAGATGCATAGACAATCACCTTTTCATTCTGTATCAACACACATCCAAGGCCTTGTCTCGACATGGCACTATACCACAAAAATCTTTTATATCCTTGTGGTAATACCAAACCAGGTGCCGAGATCAATCGACTCTTGAGCTCGTCAATGCCCTGTTGACACGCCTATGACCACGTGTACTTGTTATCATTCCTCAATAGACTAGTTAATAGCTGAGCAATCTGGGAGAAAACTTCCACAAATTGTCTGTAATAACCTGCTAAGCTAAGAAAACTACGAATTTCCTTCACGTTCTTTAGAGGTAGCCAATCTAGGATAGATTCCTTCTCCTGGGTCCACACTAACCCCATTAACTGATATCATATGTCCTAGAAAAGTCATCTCATACATCCAGAACTCACGCTAGGCAAATTTTCCGTAGAGCTATTCTCGCCTCAACATATTGAGGACGTAATGGAGATGACACTCATTCTCCTCATGATCACGGGAATAAATCAAAACGTCACCGATGAAAATGACCACAAAACAATCCAGATTGTCAAGGAAACTCAATTTAGTAACTCGACAAATACTGTCGGTGCGTTGGCCAATCCAAATGGCATCACCACAAACTCGTGGTGACCATAACAAGTACAGAAGGCCATCCTCAAAATATCAGACTCTCGGCACCCTGAAGCTGATCCAACAAATAATCAATATCGGGAAAAGGATATTTGTTGATTGTTACCATGTTCATCTCACGATAATCAATATATAGACGCACAGATTTGTCATTCTCTCGCTCAAATAACACTGGTGCTCCTAGGGGGACGCACTTGGTCGAATATAAGCCTTATCAGTGAAATCCACAAGATGATTCTTCAGCTCCTACATTTCAGTTGGAGCCATACCATACGATTCTTTTGAAAGCGATGTACCTGGCTCTAAGTCAATGGTAAACTCTACCACTTGTTGTGGAGTAAAACCAGGTAAATTCATCCATAAAATCACCGGGGTAGTCATGAACTACCTGAATTTCGGCCAACATAACTGGTCGATTCTTGGTCTTGGTCATGTAGTACCAATAACCAACACATCCCTAATTAAATAGGTTCACTGCTTTCATTGCACTAATGATTCTCATGGAACGATTGATATTATCACCTCGAAAAAAACATTTGAAGCCATCATCAGAATTGATGGTCACCATTCACTTATAGATGCTAAGAATGACATCATGGCGATCCATCCAGCTGATACCCAAGATTACGTCATCTTTAGATAAATCAACCACAATCAAATTTGACAACCACTCATGCCCCTTCATTCGAGTCAAGCAGTTCTGAACTTCACGATTCCCGACAATCCTTATACCATCAGGTAGACCAATCACATAAGACTCGCACTCAACAACATTATGTAGATGCAATCGGTTCAAGCACGATACAGATATAAAATAATACAAAGCACCTATATCGCAAAGAGTACATATGGGTTGAGAAGGATATCGAGTGTACCTAAAATCATATTTGCCTCGGGATCATCAACCATCTTTATCTCATTAATACTGGGCTTCGTAGCCTCGGGAATGCAATCCCACTAGTTTAGGCGCCAAAGATGGCCCTCGGAGAAAGCCGCTGCAGTTTGGGGCTTCTTGAATGTTCCCCAATTACTATCAGATTGGTTCTCATTCCTTGATCTCTTATTAGAATACGGCAGCTGCTTCTTAGAAATCTTTTTACAGTAAGCTTATACTCGAGAGCTTTCTCTGTAATATCCGGATTTATTATGGTGTATTTCATCTGTATTCAAACCCTGTATTATTCGGATTGGTGGTTTTGATTATTGGAGTATGATATTTCGTGCATTGATATCATTGTACATAAGTATAGCAACATGCAAAATTGCTCAAACAACCTCGTGATCGCGCACGCTAAGAATGTATCTTAACGCACGCTATCGGGCTATTATTAGCGCACGCTATGCAGGTAGGAGTTGCGTGCGCTAAGGACTCAATTATTGAGCGGGACAGCTAGCACATGCGCCAGCCGGGACATGGGTCCGGATAAGATTCCCGCGGACGAGCCCGGACAATTCTGAAGTCAACCATTATTAGCGCACGCTAAGGAATGCTTAGTAGCGTGCGCTAACTTGTTAAAATGCAGAATATTATAAATAGGACAACAACTCGTTTTGGCTTGCATTTTACTCGTTCCTTCTGCATTCTTGAGAGGCCAGAGAGCTGAGATATCCTCCTACACACTTAGAACACATTTTGTTGGTGTTTATTGGTTATCATTGGGGAATAATCATTGAAGTGGAATTGCACCTTGGAGTAGCATACAACCAACCGGAGTCGGATTCTACCTTACGGTTCAGTGATTTTCATCATATTAATGTATGTTCAATCTATCTCCAGACTTAGAGTTGGATTCTAACGATTTGGATGATCATGTTAACGAGATATGGATTTTCATAGATGAATTATCCAAAGAATATCATGTTTGGAATATTAAGATGATTAAGCCTTAAGTACCTTGATTATGATCATCATGTTTCGAAATCTTATTACATTGAACAATGTAAAGGAAGCTTCTATCATTGGTAATCCGAATCTAGTAGATGACTTCATAATAATCTTGGACTTGACTTTAACATCATTATTGTTAGATAAATCTAAAGGATTGATCATGGAAGGATTTATCTAGTATAGATGGGACGTTTAACCACTTTAGCATAATAATATTGATTGAATAGAAGTGTTGATATCAACCGTTAAGCTTTTTGAATCGTCATATGAAGAATTGTAGTCGAAATGGAATATGGTTTATATGGTATGCATATCCCTGAATCCGAAGTTGTTGTTATCCGTAAGATCATTCATAATCATATGTACATGGTATTCATGGAAGTAACATGAAGTATCACGGAAGATTTCATTGTTTCGATCATGGCGAGAAACGATTTCGCTTTCGGCGATGAAGCGCCATGCGAATAGCGCACGCTATGCTTTGAATATTAACGTGCGCTATCGAGCACGAGTTAGCGTACGCTACGTTTGGTACGTAACGTGTGCTAGACCATCAGACGAGTCAGTCGACTGATCAGTGAAGTACTGACCATATACAGTTAGCGTACGCTAGGCTTTGTTGTTTGCGTGCGCTATCGAGAAGACTTAACGCACGCTACACAGAGTACTTAGCGTGCGCTAAGAAATTCAGGTAGATTGCATTTTATGAACTTTGGGCCGTAAATCGGATTGTTAAACATTCGTACGACGTGAGATAAATCCTATATCATTTCTTTTGTTAAGGTTTGGGCTCGTTACGTGATTGATTGAGGAGGACGACCTTCGAGTGTTCATTTTCGGGGAAGTGTTGTTATTGTCTTCAAATCGAGGCAAGTACCTTAATTGTTTTATGAATTGTTGTTATACATATTGTCGTTCATGTATGTCGTTATTGTATGTCCACCTCATGTTGGTCCGACGGGATCATCGGGGGATCTATGCTAGCGTCATACCGGATCATCGGACGGGTTTTTCCACCACGGGTTGGTCTGACGGGATCATCGTGGGTTCTAGGCAGTGAACGCTGGATCGATGGAATTACCATGTGTATGTTATGATATCATGTTGTGATTATCAGTTATGTATGTCATTTATGAGTTTCTCGTAGGAGAAGACTCGTTGGTATTTTTCTTATCGTTTACGTTATTCGTGAGATATGAATAATATGTTGTGGTACTTGTACTAGCATCATTGTGCTAACCCCTTCGGGGGTGAACATTTTGTTTATGTTCAGGATCCAGGAGAGCGGGAAAACAACCACTGGAGCTGCATGACGACGAGGGTGCAGAGTGATGTTTTCGGCCAGGTTCATTTGTCTGTTGTTTATTGGTTATTTTCAATAAGTACTCGAGTACGAAGTTATTTGTGAGGGATTTGAATTTGGTGATGTATTATTGAGTTCCTGTTGAACAATTGTACTTTCAGTATTTGGTAAGAACTGTTGTATCTTAATTCCGTTATTTCTGTTCGTTAGTACCTTTTAATGTCTGTTCAATTCTTTAGCCTTGTAAATCCTTATGTAAAGGATTTACGGCATTGTAATATTCCTCAATATATTGGGGGTGTTACAGAATATGGTATCAGAGCTAAGATTATGGATATCTTGGTCGTTGGGTTAAAATAGGGGTCAATTATGTCTTTTGAGGTAACCGGCCATGAATGACATCACTGCACTGCCTACGTCTTCATGCGGACGGTGGTTGTAAGTTCCTAAACTCTATCTTGTTCTTTACATATTGTGTCTCTTTATACTCGAATATTAGAACGATGTTGTTTCCTGTATGTTGAGTATTTATTCTTACAGTATGTTGAGAGGCGGACGTGGACGTGGTCGCGGTCGTGGACGCGGACGAAGAAATACTGAAAGGGAAACATCGCCTTCTAATCAGGCCGGTCATAGCTCAGGCGAGCCGCAACAATCTATTAATAACGAACCAGATCCTGCTTTGCCAGAGATCCTTCGTCAAGTGGTGAACCAAATGACTCAGTTCGCCCAAGTCGTGGACCGAATGCAAGTGGCGGTGGGACTACAGCAGGGAGAGAGACAGCAAGGAATCCCAGACATGGGAAATCGAGGTGACCGGTGGCTGCAAGAGGTGGCGAAGATGCAACCACCCAAATTCGATGGTATTTCTGAGACTCCCACCTGGGACCATTGGTTGAAGGAACTGGAGAAAATCTTTGCCGGAATTAAGCGCCTGCAATTGAGGAGAGCCTCTATCGCTCAATATTTTCTGATAGGGGAAGCATCCGAATGGTGGGAAGCCATCCGGCCGGTAGACCATGATGCCGATTGGACAGAGTTTAGATTGATGATGGAAGCTCAGTATTGCCCTCGTCCTGTGAGGGAAGCCAAAGTTCGGTAATTTTTCTCCGCTCAGCCTTCTGATGTGCCAGTATCCCAGGCGATTAAGACGTTTAACCAAGAGCTGGCATTTGTTCGATATTTGGTCAGAACAGATGCAGAAATGATGATCCATTTCGATATGAGGATGAAACCAGAAATCCAGAGGTACATGTCCGGATTTGAATCTACCACACTCCGTCAATACCAGGATAAGGCATTGGCGTATGAGATCAAGGAAGCAGCTATGGAGAAACTTGCGGAAACCAAGAAACAGAAAGTCTCTGGTACTTTTACAGAGCACAAGAACAGCGGGCCCCGTAAGGCCCAGTCATCCTTTCACTCTTTCAAGAAACCTCCGCACCCAGTTAGGAGCGGAAAGAACTTCGGAGCGACGTCGACTATTACTGATGTTACCAGGAAATGCTTTAACAGCGCCCAGACGGGGCACTATCGACGGAATTTCCCCCTTCCCGCCGTAACTTGTTTTGATTGTGGACGAGAGGGACATCGGGCAGTGTTTTGTGAAGAGGCTGCAAAGTCTTTTAGAGCCCGTACCCCACAGCCAGTCCAGAAGGAAGCCAGTATCCAACAGACGCAGCAAAGTGTTCAGATGCCTCAGAATTTTGGCCGCGGGCGAGGCAGAGGACAATGGGACCGAAAGGGGACATCGAGTGACGGATCTTCTCCCCCACGTCTGTACGAGATGAGGAGGACAGACGATCAGGATGCTGCTGTCGCATCAGGTACTGTCCAGATCCTTTCCCAGCTAGTTAGCGTTTTATTCGATACAGGAGCTACGCATTCTTTTATATCCTTGTCTTGTGTAAATCGTTTGAATGTTTCCGGTTTTCATACTTGTGAACCTTATGTTGTTCGTTTACCGAGTGGGGAGAGGATTGTCGGAAACTTAGAAACTAGAAATTTCCCTGTATCATTTGGAGGCAGAGAGTGGCTCTCAAATCGATCGTGATAGAAATGCAAGGAGATGACACGATACTCGGAGACGATTGGCTTAATCGGTATGGAGCAATTGTAAACTACCGAAGGAGGAATATCTCACCGATTGCGACGATGGTTCCGAAATATTGTTCGAGGGGTGGAAACCGGATGCTCAGAAAATTGATCAAGGCGATGAAAGTGTCAAATTGTTGAAACAGGTGTATCGAATGCGGGTGTTATGAAATGAAGAAAGAAGATGAAATTGTGGAACTTTCATCCATTCCTGTTGTGAACGAATTTCCAGATGTATTTCCTGACGAGTTACCTGGACTACCTCCACGAAGAGATGTGGAATTTACCATCGAGCTGGAACCCGGAGCTACACCAATTTCCAAGGCGCCGTATCGTATGACAACTACCGAGATGTACGAATCAAAAGCGATTGGAGGATTCTTGGACAAGGGCTATATTCAGCCAAGCGTTTCACCACAGGGAGCGCCCGATTCTTTGTCCGAAAGAAGGATGGGTCGCTCCGACTGTGTATTGACTATCGAGAGCTGAACAAGATGACGATTAAGAACAAGTATCCGTTGCCACGGATTGATGATCTGTTTGACCAGTTGCAAGGGGCAACAATATTTTCTAAAATCGATCTGAGATCAGGATATCATCAGCTGAGGATTAAGGAATCTGATGTTCCGAAATCAGCGTTCAGAACTCGCTACGGACATTATGAGTTTGTAGTGATGCCGTTTGGTCTCACTAACGCACCTGCTGTATTTATGCAATTGATGAACCGTGTGTTCATTGAATTTTTGGATAAATTTGTGGTCGTGTTCATTGATGACATTCTAGTGTATTCTAAGAGTCCGGAAGAACATGCGCAACATTTGCGGATTGTATTGGAACTTCTGAGAAACGAGCAATTGTACGCTAAATTTTCTACTTGTGAATTTTGGCTAAAGGAAGTAATGTTCCTCGGCCATGTGGTGTCAGCTAAAGGAGTCCAAGTAGATCCTCAGAAGATCGAAGCAATTATGGATTGGAAGCCTCCAAAGAATGTGAAAGAAGTCTGAAGCTTCTTAGGACTTGCTGGATATTATCGTCGATTCGTGGAAGGGTTTTCTAAAGTCTCCCGCCCACTTACTCGACTCCTGCAGAAAACTCAAAAGTTTGAGTGGAATGAGTTGTGTCAGATTAGCTTTGATGAATTGAAGAAGAGATTGACGACGGCACCGATTCTATCACTTCCACGAGGAACCGGAGGATTTATAGTTTACGGTGATGCTTGAACCAAGGACTTGGGTGCGTATTGATGCGTAATGATAAGGTAATCGCTTATGCGTCGCGGCACGAAACCTTATGAAGTGAATTACCCGACACATGATTTGGAGCTTGCGCAGTAGTTTTAGCTTTGAAAATGCGGAGGCATTATCATGCACGGACTCACATCGGATCTTTACAGATCATAAGAGTCTCAAGTACATATTCAGTCAGAAAGAGTTGAACATGCGGCAAAGAAGATGGTTAGAACTGATTAAGGACTATGACTTGGAAATTTTATATCATCCAGGCAAAGCGAATGTAGTGGCCGATGCACTTAGCCGCAAGCCTGTTTCTATTCAGATGCTGAAGACGCTGACCTCCCAACTTAGCCTTCAACGAGAGATGATTCGTGAAGGAATTGAAGTATGGTTACAAAGAGTCCAAGGACAACTGTGCGTGATGGAGATAACTTCATCGTTAACCGAAGGAATCAAATCTAGACAGGCAGATGATCCTCCGATGATTCGGTTACGTGATGAAGTGATCAAAGGAAAGGCCCCCGGATTCATAATTCATGATGATGGAGTTTTGAGATTTCAAAACTGACTGTGCGTTCCCGATGATGACATTCTGAAACAGACAATTATGAAGGAAGCTCACAGTTCGCCCTATTCTATCCACCCGGGCACCAGTAAGATGTATAAGGACTTGAAGCAGAATTTCTGGTGGGGCAACATGAAGAAAGATGTAGCGAACTATGTTTCGAAATGCTTGACTTGCCAGCAGGTTAAGATCGAGCATCAACGGCCTGCCGGAATGTTGAAGCCACTCCCGATTCCTGAATGGAAGTGGGAGGACATATCGATGGACTTTATCACTAATATGCCGAAAACCAGGACAGGAATGAACATGATTTGGGTGATAGTTGATCGTTTAACCAAATCAGCTCATTTTCTAGGCATTAAGGATACGTGGGGACCAGAGAGGTTGGCACGAGTATTTATTTCGGAGATAGTTCGATTGCATGGTACGCCAAAGACCATTGTTTCTGATCGAGACGGCCGTTTTGTGTCTCACTTTTGGAAAGCAGTTCATAAGGCCTTGGGGACCGAATTGAACTTGATCTGACTTATCACCCGCAGACTGACGGACAATCTGAGAGAACTATACAAACGGTGGAAGACATGCTAAGGGCCTGTGCCTTAGATTGGTCAAACGATTGGGAAGTTCATCTACCGTTGATTGAATTTACCTACAACAATAGTTGGCATGCTTCCATTAAGATGGCACCGTTTGAGGCATTATACGGAAGGAGATGCAGATCGCCCCTATCTTTGGGACGATTAAATCGAGACTTGATCGGAACAGAACCACAGTTGATCGTGCAGACTCGAGAGAAGATAGCCTTGATTCGTGAAAGGTTGTTGACTGCCCAGAGTTGCCAGAAATCTTACGCAGACGTACGCCGTCGCCCATTGGAGTTCAATACTGGAGACCATGTACTTTTGAAGGTTTCTCCTACTCGGGGAATCTTTCGTTTCGGAAGGAAAGGAAAGCTGAGTCCGAGATATATCGGACCATTTGAGATCCTCGAGAGAGTTGGGGAGTTGGCATACAGACTGGCATTGCCGCCGTCATTGTGCCATGTTCATAACGTGTTCCACGTATCCCAGTTACGGAGGTATATACCAGATCCCAGTCATATCATTGATTTCGGCGAGATCAAAGTCGCGCAGGATGGGACGTTTGAAGAAAGACCGGTCAAGATACTCGAGAGTCGAGTTAAGCAACTGAGGAACAAACCAATCGTTTTGGTCAAAGTTCAGTGGTCACGTCATGGAATGGAAGAAGCCACCTGGGAAACAGAAGCTGATATGAAGTCTACATATCCCGAGTTATTTTCGTCTTGAGTTTCGGGACGAAACTCCTTTTTAGTAGGAGAGTATGTAATATCCGGATTTATTACGGTGTATTTCATCTGTATTCAAACCCTGTATTATTCGGATTAGTGGTTTTGATTATTGGAGTATGATATTTCGTGCATTGATATCATTGTACATACTCGAAACTCCTTTTTAGTAGGAGAGTATGTAATATCCGGATTTATTACGGTGTATTTCATCTGTATTCAAACCCTGTATTATTCGGATTGGTGGTTTTGATTATTGGAGTATGATATTTCGTGCATTGATATCATTGTACATAAGTATAGAAACATGCAAAATTGCTCAAACAACCTCGTGATAGCACACGCTAAGAATGTATCTTAACGCGCGCTATCGGGCTATTATTAGCGCACGCTGTGCAGGTAGGAGTTGCGTGCGCTTAGGACTCAATTATTGAGCGGGACAGCTAGCACATGCGCCAGCCGGGACATGGGTCCGGATAAGATTCCCGCGGACGAGCCTGGACAATTCTGAAGTCAACCATTATTAGCGCACGCTAAGGAATGCTTAGTAGCGTGCGCTAACTTGTTAAAATGCAGAATATTATAAATAGGACAACAACTCGTTTTGGCTTGCATTTTACTCATTCCTTCTGTATTCTTGAGAGGCCAGAGAGCTTAGATATCCTCCTTCACACTTAGAACACATTTTGTTGGTGTTTATATATTGGTTATCATTGGGGAATAATCATTGAAGTGGAATAGCACCTTGGAGTAGCATAAAACCAACCGGAGTCGGATTCTACCTTACGGTTCAGTGATTTTCATCATATTAAGGTATGTTCAATCTATCTCCAGACTTAGAGTTGGATTCTAACGATTTGGATGATCATGTTAACGAGATATGGATTTTCATAGATGAATTATCCAAAGAATATCATGTTTGGAATATTGAGATGATTAAGCCTTAAGTACCTTGATTATGATCATCATGTTTCGAAATCTTATTACATTGAACAAATTAAAGGAAGCTTCTATCATTGGTAATCCGAATCTAGTACATGACTTCATAATAATCTTGGACTTGACTTTAACATCATTATTGTTAGATAAATCTAAAGGATTGATCATGGAAGGATTTATCTAGTATAGATGGGACGTTTAACCACTTCAGCATAATAATATTGATTGATATAGAAGTGTTGATATCAACCGTTAAGCTTTTCGAATCGTCATATGAAGAATTGTAGTCGAAATGGAATATGGTTTATATGGTATGCATATCCCTGAATCCGAAGTTGTTGTTATCCGTAAGATCATTCATAATCGTATGTACATGGTATTCATGGAAGTAACATGAAGTATCACGGAAGATTTCATTGTTTCGATCATGGCGAAGCATCGCTTTCGTGATGGCGCCATGCACAGATAACGCACGCTATGCTATGAATATTAACGTGCGCTATCGAGCACGAGTTAGCGTACGCTACGTTTGGTACGTAACGTGCGCTCGACCATCATACTGAGTCGATCGGCCCGATCGGTAAATCGACCATATACAGTTAGCGTACGCTAGGCTTTATTGTTTGCGTGCGCTATCGAGAAGACTTAACGCACGCTACACAGAGTACTTAGCGTGCGCTAAGAAATTCAGGCAGATTGCATTTTATGAACTTTTGGCCGTAAATCGGATTGTTAAACATTCGTACGACGTGAGATAAATCCTATATCATTTATTTTGTTAAGGTTTGGGCTCGTTACGTGATTGATTGAGGAGGACGACCTTCGAGTGTTCATTTTCGGGGAAGTGTTGTTATTGTCTTCAAATCGAGGCAAGTACCTTAATTGTTTTATGAATTGTTGTTATACATATTGTCGTTCATGTATGTCGTTATTGTATGTCCACCTCATGTTGGTCCGACGGGATCATCGGGGGATCTATGCTAGCGTCTTGTTGGATCATCGGACGGGTTTTTCCACCACGGGTTGGTCTGACGGGATCATCGTGGGTTCTAGGCAGTGAACGCTGGATCGATGGAATTACCATGTGTATGTTATGATATCATGTTGTGATTATCAGTTATGTATGTCATTTATGAGTTTCGTAGAGAAGACTCGTTGGTATTTTTCTTGTCGTTTACGTTATTCGTGAGATATGAATAATATGTTGTGGTACTTGTACTAGCATCGTTGTGCTAACCCATTCGGGGTGAACATTTTGTTTATGTTCGGGATCCAGAGAGCGGAAAACAACTACTGGAGCCGCATGACGACGAGGGTGCGAGTGATGTTTTCGGCCGTGTTCATTTTATGCATTGTTTATTGGTTATTTTCAATAAGTACTCGAGTACGAAGTTATTTGTGAGGATTTGAATTTGGTGATGTATTATTGAGTTCTGTTGAACAATTGTACTTTCGGTATTTGGTAAGAAGCTGTTGTATCTTAATTCCGTTATTTCTGTTCGTTAGTACCTTTTAATGTCTGTTCAATTCTTTAGCCTTGTAAATCCTTATGTAAAGGATTTACGGCGTTGTAATATTCCTCAATATATTGGGGGTGTTACAGAATATGGTATCAGAGATAAGATTATGGATATCTTGGTCGTTGGGTTAAAATAGGGGTCAATTATGTCTTTTGAGGTAACCGGCCATGAATGACATCACTGCACTGCCTACGTCTTCATGCGGACGGTGGTTGTAAGTTCCTAAACTCTATCTTGTTCTTTACATATTGTGTCTCTTTATACTCGAATATTAGAACGATGTTGTTTCCTGTATGTTGAGTATTTATGCTTACAGTATGTTGAGAGGCGGACGTGGACGTGGTCGCGGTCGTGGACGCGGACGAAGAAATACTGAAAGGGAAGCATCACCTTCTAATCAGGCCGGTCATAGCTCAGGCGAGCCGCAACAATCTATTAATAACGAACCAGATCCTTCTTTGCCAGAGATCCTTCGTCAAGTGGTGAACCAAATGACTCAGTTCGCCCAAGTCGTGGACCGAATGCAAGTGGCGGTGGGACTACAGTAGGGAGAGAGACAGCAAGGAATCCCAGATATGGGAAATCGAGGTGACCGGTGGCTGCAAGAGGTGGCGAAGATGCAACCACCCAAATTCGATGGTATTTCTGAGACTCCCACCTGGGACCATTGGTTGAAGGAACTGGAGAAAATCTTTGCCGGAATTAATCGCCTGCAATAGGAGAGCCTCTATCGCTCAATATTTTACGATAGGAAGCATCCGAATGGTGGGAAGCCATCCGGCCGGTAGACCATGATGCCGATTGGACAGAGTTTAGATTGATGATGGAAGCTCAGTATTGCCCTCGTCCTGTGAGGGAAGCCAAAGTTCGGGAATTTTTCTCCGCTCATCCTTCTGATGTGCCAGTATCCCAGGCGATTAAGACGTTTAACCAGCAGCTGGCATTTGTTCGATATTTGGTCAGAACAGATGCAGAAATGATGATCCATTTCGATATGAGGATGAAACCGTAAATCCGGTACATGTCGGATTTGAATCTACCACACTCGTCAATACCAGGATAAGGCATTGGCGTATGAGATCAAGGAAGCGGCTATGGAGAAACTTGCGGAAACCAAGAAGCAGAAAGTCTCGGTACTTTTACGAGCACAAGAACAATGGGCCCCGTAAGGCCCAGTCATCCTTTCACTCTTTCAAGAAACCTCCGCACCCGATTAGGAGCGGAAAGAACTTCGAGCGACGTCGACTATTACCGATGTTACCAGAAATGCTTTAAGCTGCGCCCGAGACGGGCACTATCAGCAGGAATTGCCCCCTTCCCACCGTAACTTGTTTTGATTGTGGACGAGAGGGACATCGGGCAGTGTTTTGTGAAGAGGCTGCAAAGTCTTTTAGAGCCCGTACCCCACAGCCAGTCCAGAAGGAAGCCAGTATCCAACAGACGCAGCAAAGTGTTCAGATGCCTCAGAATTTTGGCCGCGGGCGAGGCAGAGGACAATGGGACCGAAAGGGGACATCGAGTGATGGATCTGCTCCCCCACGTCTGTACGAGATGAGGAGGACAGACGATCAGGATGCTGCTGTCGCATCAGGTACTGTCCAGATCCTTTCCCAGCTAGTTAGCGTTTTATTCAATACAGGAGCTACGCATTCTTTTATATCCTTGTCTTGTGTAAATCGTTTGAATGTTTCCGGTTTTCATACTTGTGAACCTTATGTTGTTCGTTTACCGAGTGGGGAGAGGATTGTCGGAAACTTAGAAACTAGAAATTTCCCTGTATCATTTGGAGGCAGAGAGTGGCTCTCAAATCTGATCGTGATAGAAATGCAAGGAGATGACCTGATACTCGGAGACGATTGGCTTAATCGGTATGGAGCAATTGTAAACTACCGAAGGAGGAATATCTCACTGATTGCTGACGATGGTTCCGAAATATTGTTCGAGGGGTGGAAACCGGGAAGCTCGTAGAAAATTGATCAAGGCGATGAAAGTCACAAATTGTTGAAACAGTACATGTCGGAATCGTGTTATGAAATGAAGAAAGAAGATGAAATTGTGGAACTTTCATCCATTCCTGTTGTGAACGAATTTCCAGATGTATTTCCTGACGAGTTACCTGGACTACCTCCACGAAGAGATGTGGAATTTACCATCGAGCTGGAACCCGGAGCTACACCAATTTCCAAGGCGCCGTATCGTATGACACCTACCGAGATGTACGAACTGAAAAAGCAGTTGGAGGAGTTACTGGACAAGGGCTATATTCAGCCAAGCGTTTCACCCTGGGGAGCGCCAGTTCTTTTTGTCCGAAAGAAGGATGGGTCGCTCCGACTGTGTATTGACTATCGAGAGCTGAACAAGATGACGATTAAGAACAAGTATCCGTTGCCACGGATTGATGATCTGTTTGACCAGCTGCAAGGGGCAACAGTATTTTCTAAAATCGATCTGAGATCAGGATATCATCAGCTGAGGATTAAGGAATCTGATGTTCCGAAATCAGCGTTCAGAACTCGCTACGGACATTATGAGTTTGTAGTGATGCCGTTTGGTCTCACTAACGCACCTGCTGTATTTATGCAATTGATGAACCGTGTGTTCATTGAATTTTTGGATAAATTTGTGGTCGTGTTCATTGATGACATTCTAGTGTATTCTAAGAGTCCGGAAGAACATGCGCAACATTTGCGGATTGTATTGGAACTTCTGAGAAACGAGCAATTGTACGCTAAATTTTCTACTTGTGAATTTTGGCTAAAGGAAGTAATGTTCCTCGGCCATGTGGTGTCAGCTAAAGGAGTCCAAGTAGATCCTCAGAAGATCGAAGCAATTATGGATTGGAAGCCTCCATAGAATGTGAAAGAAGTCTGAAGCTTCTTAGGACTTGCTGGATATTATCGTCGATTCGTGGAAGGGTTTTCTAAAGTCTCCCGCCCACTTACTCGACTCCTGCAGAAAACTCAAAAGTTTGAGTGGAATGAGTTGTGTCAGATTAGCTTTGATGAATTGAAGAAGAGATTGACGACGGCACCGATTCTATCACTTCCACAGGGAACTGGAGGATTTATAGTTTACAGTGATGCTTCGAACCAAGGACTTGGGTGCGTATTGATTCACAATGATAAGGTAATCGCTTATGCGTCGCGACAGCTGAAACCTTATGAAGTGAATTACCCGACACATGATTTGGAGCTTGCAGCAGTAGTTTTAGCTTTGAAAATCTGGAGGCATTATCTCATGCGGGACTCACCGCCGATCTTTACAGATCATAAGAGTCTCAAGTACATATTCAGTCAGAAAGAGTTGAACATGCGGCAAAGAAGATGGTTAGAACTGATTAAGGACTATGACTTGGAAATTTTATATCATCCAGGCAAAGCGAATGTAGTGGCCGATGCACTTAGCCGCAAGCCTGTTTCTATTCAGATGCTGAAGACGCTGACCTCCCAACTTAGCCTTCAACGAGAGATGATTCGTGAAGGAATTGAAGTATGGTTACAAAGAGTCCAAGGACAAGCGTGCGTGATGGAGATAACTTCATCGTTAACCGAAGGAATCAAATCTAGACAGCAGATGATCCTCCGATGATTCGGTTACGTGATGAAGTGATCAAAGGAAAGGCCCCGGATTCATAATTCATTATGATGGAGTTTTGAGATTACAAAACCGACTAAGCGTTCCAGATCAAGACGTTCTGAAACAGACAATTATGAAGGAAGCTCACAGTTCGCACTATACTATCCACCCCGGCACCAGTAAGAAGAATAAGGACTAGAAGCTGAATTTCGTGGGGCAACATGAAGAAAGATGTAGCGAACTATGTTTCAAATGCTTGACTTGCCGCAGTTAAGATCGAGCATCAACGGCCTGCCGGAATGTTGAAGCCACTCCCGATTCCTGAATGGAAGTGGGAGGACATATCGATGGACTTTATCACTAATATGCCGAAAACCAGAACAGGAATGAACATGATTTGGGTGATAGTTGATCGTTTAACCAAATCAGCTCATTTTCTAGGCATTAAGGATACGTGGGGACCAGAGAGGTTGGCACGAGTATTTATTTCGGAGATAGTTCGATTGCATGGTACGCCAAAGACCATTGTTTCTGATCGAGACGGCCGTTTTGTGTCTCACTTTTGGAAAGCAGTTCATAAGGCCTTGGGGACCGAATTGAACTTGATGCTGACTTATCACCCGCATCGACGGACAATCTGAGAGAACTATACAAACGGTGGAAGACATGCTAAGGGCCTGTGCCTTAGATTGGTCAAACGATTGGGAAGTTCATCTACCGTTGATTGAATTTACCTACAACAATAGTTGGCATGCTTCCATTAAGATGGCACCGTTTGAGGCATTATACGGAAGGAGATGCAGATCGCCCCTATCTTGGGACGATTAAATCGAGACTTGATCGAACAGAACCCGAGTTGATCGTGCGAGACTCGAGAGAAGATAGCCTTGATTCGTGAAAGGTTGTTGGCCCGAGTTGCGAAATCTTACGCAGACGTGCGCGTCGCCCATTGGAGTTCAATCTGGAGACCATGTACTTTTGAAGGTTTCTCCTACTCGGGAATCTTTCGTTTCGGAAGGAAAGGAAAGTGAGTCCGAGATATATCGGACCATTTGAGATCCTCGAGAGAGTTGGGAGTTGGCATACGGTGGCATTGACGCCGGCATAGTGCCATGTACATAACGTGTTCCACGTATCACAGTTACGGAGGTATATACCAGATCCCAGACATATCATTGATTACTGCGAGATCAAAGTCGCGCAGGATGGGACGTTTGAAGAAAGACTACCAAGATACTCGAGAGTCGAGTTAAGCAACCGAGGAACAAACCAATCGTTTTGCTCAAAGTTCGGTGGTCACGTCATGGAATGGAAGAAGCCACAGGAAGCTGATATGAAGTCTACATATCCCGAGTTATTTTCGTCTTGAGTTTCGGGACGAAACTCCTTTTTAGTAGGAGAGTATGTAATATCCGGATTTATTACGGTGTATTTCATCTGTATTCAAACCCTGTATTATTCGGATTGGTGGTTTTGATTATTGGAGTATGATATTTCGTGCATTGATATCATTGTACATAAGTATAGAAACATGCAAAATTGCTCAAACAACCTCGTGATAGCACACGCTAAGAATGTATCTTAACGCGCGCTATCGGGCTATTATTAGCGCACGCTGTGCAGGTAGGAGTTGCGTGCGCTAAGGACTCAATTATTGAGCGGGACAGCTAGCACATGCGCCCGGACATGGGTCGGATAAGATTCCAGCGACGAGCACAGACAATTAAAGTCAACCATTATTAGCGCACGCTAAGGAATGCTTAGTAGCGTGCGCTAACTTGTTAAAATGCGAATATTATATATAGGACAACAACTCGTTTTGGCTTGCATTTTACTCGTTCATACGTATTCTTGAGAGGCGGAGCCGAGATATCCTCCTACACACTTAGAACACATTTTGTTGGTGTTTATATATTGGTTATCATTGGGAATAATCATTGAAGTGGAATAGCACCTTGGAGTAGCATAAAACCAACCGAGTCGGATTCTACCTTACGGTTGATGATTTTCATCATATTAAGGTATGTTCAATCTATCTCCGGACTTAGAGTTGGATTCTAACGATTTGGATGATCATGTTAACGAGATATGGATTTTCATAGATGAATTATCCAAAGAATATCATGTTTGGAATATTGAGATGATTAAGCCTTAAGTACCTTGATTATGATCATCATGTTTCGAAATCTTATTACATTGAACAAATTAAAGGAAGCTTCTATCATTGGTAATCCGAATCTAGTACATGACTTCATAATAATCTTGGACTTGACTTTAACATCATTATTGTTAGATAAATCTAAAGGATTGATCATGGAAGGATTTATCTAGTATAGATGGGACGTTTAACCACTTGACATAATAATATTGATTGATATAGAAGTGTTGATATCAACCGTTAAGCTTTTCGAATCGTCATATGAAGAATTGTAGTGAAATGGAATATGGTTTATATGGTATGCATATCCTGAATCCGAAGTTGTTGTTATCCGTAAGATCATTCATAATCGTATGTACATGGTATTCATGGAAGTAACATGAAGTATCACGGAAGATTTCATTGTTTCGATCATGGCGAAGCGATTCTTGCTCGGCTGATCGCCATGCACAGATAACGCACGCTATGCTATGAATATTAACGTGCGCTATCGAGCACGAGTTAGCGTACGCTACGTTTGGTACGTAACGTGCGCTAGACCATCGAGCAAGTCGATCGACCGATCGGTAAATCTTGACCATATACGATAGCGTACGCTAGGCGTTATTGTTTGCGTGCGCTATCGAGAAGACTTAACGCACGCTACACAGAGTACTTAGCGTGCGCTAAGAAATTCAGGCAGATTGCATTTTATGAACTTTTGGCCGTAAATCGGATTGTTAAACATTCGTACGACGTGAGATAAATCCTATATCATTTCTTTTGTTAAGGTTTGGGCTCGTTACGTGATTGATTGAGGAGGACGACCTTCGAGTGTTCATTTTCGGGGAAGTGTTGTTATTGTCTTCAAATCGAGGCAAGTACCTTAATTGTTTTATGAATTGTTGTTATACATATTGTCGTTCATGTATGTCGTTATTGTATGTCCACCTCATGTTGGTCCGACGGGATCATCGGGGGATCTATGCTAGCGTGCGCTGGATCATCGGACGGGTTTTTCCACCACGGGTTGGTCTGACGGGATCATCGTGGGTTCTAGGCAGTGAACGCTGGATCGATGGAATTACCATGTGTATGTTATGATATCATGTTGTGATTATCAGTTATGTATGTCATTTATGAGTTTCTCGTAGGAGAAGACTCGTTGGTATTTTTCTTGTCGTTTACGTTATTCGTGAGATATGAATAATATGTTGTGGTACTTGTACTAGCATCGTTGTGCTAAACCCTTCGGGGGTGAACATTTTGTTTATGTTCAGGATCCAGGAGAGCAGGAAAACAACCACTGGAGCTGCATGACGACGAGGGTGCAGAGTGATGTTTTCGGCCAGGTTCATTTGTCTGTTGTTTATTGGTTATTTTCAATAAGTACTCGAGTACGAAGTTATTTGTGAGGGATTTGAATTTGGTGATGTATTATTGAGTTCCTGTTGAACAATTGTACTTTCAGTATTTGGTAAGAACTGTTGTATCTTAATTCCGTTATTTCTGTTCGTTAGTACCTTTTAATGTCTGTTCAATTCTTTAGCCTTGTAAATCCTTATGTAAAGGATTTACGGCGTTGTAATATTCCTCAATATATTGGGGGTGTTACAGAATATGGTATCAGAGCTAAGATTATGGATATCTTGGTCGTTGGGTTAAAATAGGGGTCAATTATGTCTTTTGAGGTAACCGGCCATGAATGACATCACTGCACTGCCTACGTCTTCATGCGGACGGTGGTTGTAAGTTCCTAAACTCTATCTTGTTCTTTACATATTGTGTCTCTTTATACTCGAATATTAGAACGATGTTGTTTCCTGTATGTTGAGTATTTATGCTTACAGTATGTTGAGAGGCGGACGTGGACGTGGTCGCGGTCGTGGACGCGGACGAAGAAATACTGAAAGGGAAGCATCGCCTTCTAATCAGGCCGGTCATAGCTCAGGCGAGCCGCAACAATCTATTAATAACGAACCAGATCCTGCTTTGCCAGAGATCCTTCATCAAGTGGTGAACCAAATGACTCAGTTCGCCCAAGTCGTGGACCGAATGCAAATGGCGGTGGGACTACAGCAGGGAGAGAGACAGCAAAGAATCCCAGACATGGGAAATCGAGGTGAACGGTGGCTGCAAGAGGTGGCGAAGATGCAACCACCCAAATTCGATGGTATTTCTGAGACTCCCACCTGGGACCATTGGTTGAAGGAACTGGAGAAAATCTTTGCCGGAATTAACTGCCCAGACGACCGGAGAGCCTCTATCGCTCAATATTTTCTGATAGGGGAAGCATCCGAATGGTGGGAAGCCATCCGGCCGGTAGACCATGATGCCGATTGGACAGAGTTTAGATTGATGATGGAAGCTCAGTATTGCCCTCGTCCTGTGAGGGAAGCCAAAGTTCGGGAATTTTTCTCCGCTCAGCCTTCTGATGTGCCAGTATCCCAGGCGATTAAGACGTTTAACCAGCAGCTGGCATTTGTTCGATATTTGGTCAGAACAGATGCAGAAATGATGATCCATTTCGATATGAGGATGAAACCAGAAATCCAGAGGTACATGTCCGGATTTGAATCTACCACACTCCGTCAATACCAGGATAAGGCATTGGCGTATGAGATCAAGGAAGCAGCTATGGAGAAACTTGCGGAAACCAAGAAACAGAAAGTCTCTGGTACTTTTACAGAGCACAAGAACAGCGGGCCCCGTAAGGCCCAGTCATCCTTTAACTCTTTCAAGAAACCTCCACACCCAGTTAGGAGCGGAAAGAACTTCGGAGCGACGTCAACTATTACTGATGCTACCAGGAAATGCTTTAACTGCGCCCAGACGGGGCACTATCGACGGAATTGCCCCCTTCCCGCCGTAACTTGTTTTGATTGTGGACGAGAGGGACATCGGGCAGTGTTTTGTGAAGAGGCTGCAAAGTCTTTTAGAGCCCGTACCCCACAGCCAGTCCAGAAGGAAGCCAGTATCCAACAGACGCAGCAAAGTGTTCAGATGCCTCAGAATTTTGGCCGCGGGCGAGGCAGAGGACAATGGGACCGAAAGGGGACATCGAGTGACGGATCTGCTCCCCCACGTCTGTATGAGATGAGGAGAACAGACGATCGGAGATCTTTGTCGCATCGTGTCTTGTCAGATCCTTTCCCAGCTAGTTAGCGTTTTATTCGATACAGGAGCTACGCATTCTTTTATATCATTGTCTTGTGTAAATCGTTTGAATGTTTCCGGTTTTCATACTTGTGAACCTTATGTTGTTCATTTACCGAGTGGGGAGAGGATTGTCGGAAACTTAGAAACTAGAAATTTCCCTGTATCATTTGGAGGCAGAGAGTGGCCCTCAAATCTGATCGTGATAGAAATGCAAGGAGATGACCTGATACTCGGAGACGATTGGCTTAATCGGTATGGAGCAATTGTAAACTACCGAAGGAGGAATATCTCACTGATTGCTGACGATGGTTCCGAAATATTGTTCGAGGGGTGGAAACCGGGAAGCTCAGGAAAATTGATCAAGGCGATGAAAGCTGTCAAATTGTTGAAACAGGGCTGTATCGGGTACTGGTGTTATGCAATGAAGAAAGAAGATGAAATTGTGGAACTTTCATCCATTCCTGTTGTGAACGAATTTCGAGATGTATTTCCTGACGAGTTAACTGGACTACCTCCACGAAGAGATGTGGAATTTACCATCGAGCTGGAACCCGGAGCTACACCAATTTCCAAGGCGCCGTATCGTATGACACCTACCGAGATGTACGAACTGAAAAAGCAGTTGGAGGAGTTACTGGACAAGGGCTATATTCAGCCAAGCGTTTCACCCTGGGGAGCGCCAGTTCTTTTTGTCCGAAAGAAGGATGGGTCGCTCCGACTGTGTATTGACTATCGAGAGCTGAACAAGATGACGATTAAGAACAAGTATCCGTTGCCACGGATTGATGATCTGTTTGACCAGTTGCAAGGGGCAACAGTATTTTCTAAAATCGATCTGAGATCAGGATATCATCAGCTAAGGATTAAGGAATCTGATGTTCCGAATTCAGCGTTCATAACTCGCTACGGACATTATGAGTTTGTAGTGATGCTGTTTGGTCTCACTACTTTCTTTGTATTTATGCAATTGATGAACCGTGTGTTCATTGAATTTTTGGATAAATTTGTGGTCGTGTTCATTGATGACATTCTAGTGTATTCTAAGAGTCCGGAAGAACATGCGCAACATTTGCGGATTGTATTGGAACTTCTGAGAAACGAGCAATTGTACGCTAAATTTTCTACTTGTGAATTTTGGCTAAAGGAAGTAATGTTCCTCGGCCATGTGGTGTCAGCTAAAGGAGTCCAAGTAGATCCTCAGAAGATCGAAGCAATTATGGATTGGAAGCCTCCAAAGAATGTGAAAGAAGTCTGAAGCTTCTTAGGACTTGCTGGATATTATCGTCGATTCGTGGAAGGGTTTTCTAAAGTCTCCCGCCCACTTACTCGACTCCTGCAGAAAACTCAAAAGTTTGAGTGGAATGAGTTGTGTCAGATTAGCTTTGATGAATTGAAGAAGAGATTGACGACGGCACCGATTCTATCACTTCCACAGGGAACTGGAGGATTTATAGTTTACAGTGATGCTTCGAACCAAGGACTTGGGTGCGTATTGATGCACAATGATAAGGTAATCACTTATGCGTCGCGACAGCTGAAACCTTATGAAGTGAATTACCCGACACATGATTTGGAGCTTGCAGCAGTAGTTTTAGCTTTGAAAATCTGGAGGCATTATCTGTACGGGACTCACTGTCAGATCTTTACAGATCATAAGAGTCTCAAGTACATATTCAGTCAGAAAGAGTTGAACATGCGGCAAAGAAGATGGTTAGAACTGATTAAGGACTATGACTTGGAAATTTTATATCATCCAGGCAAAGCGAATGTAGTGGCCGATGCACTTAGCCGCAAGCCTGTTTCTATTCAGATGCTGAAGACGCTGACCTCCCAACTTAGCCTTCAACGAGAGATGATTCGTGAAGGAATTGAAGTATGGTTACAAAGAGTCCAAGGACAACTGTGCGTGATGGAGATAACTTCATCGTTAACCGAAGGAATCAAATCTAGACAGGCAGATGATCCTCCGATGATTCGGTTACGTGATGAAGTGATCAAAGGAAAGGCCCCCGGATTCATAATTCATGATGATGGAGTTTTGAGATTTCAAAAGCGGTATGCGTTCCCGATGATGACATTACAAGCAGACAATTATGAAGGAAGCTCACGATTCGCTCTATTCTATCCACCCGGCACCGAGAAGATGTATAAGGACTTGAAGCGAATTTACGGTGGGGCAACATGAAGAAAGATGTAGCGAACTATGTTTGAAATGCTTGACTTGCCGGCGAGTTAAGATCGAGCATCAACGGCCTGCCGGAATGTTGAAGCCACTCCCGATTCCTGAATGGAAGTGGGAGGACATATCGATGGACTTTATCACTAATATGCCGAAAACCAGGACAGGAATGAACATGATTTGGATGATAGTTGATCGTTTAACCAAATCAGCTCATTTTCTAGGCATTAAGGATACGTGGGGACCAGAGAGGTTTGCACGAGTATTTATTTCGGAGATAGTTCGATTGCATGGTACGCCAAAGACCATTGTTTCTGATCGAGACGGCCGTTTTGTGTCTCACTTTTGGAAAGCAGTTCATAAGGCCTTGGGGACCGGGTGAACTTGATCTGACTTATCACCCGCAGGTGACGGACAATGAGAGAACTATACAAACGGTGGAAGACATGCTAAGGGCACATGCCTTAGATTGGTCAAACGATTGGGAAGTTCATCTACCGTTGATTGAATTTACCTACAACAATAGTTGGCATGCTTCCATTAATATGGCACCGTTTGAGGAATTATACGGAAGGAGATGCGAGATCGCCCTATCTTTGGGACGATTCGTCGGACTTGATCGGAGCAGAACCCGAGTTGATCGTGCGGACTCGAGAGAAGATAGCCTTGATTCGTGAAAGGTTGTTGGCGCCCGAGTTGCCGAAATCTTACGCGAGGCGTCGCGTCGCCCATTGGAGTTCAATACTGGAGACCATGTACTTTTGAAGGTTTCTCCTACTCGGGGAATCTTTCGTTTCGGAAGGAAAGGAAAGTTGAGTCCGAGATATATCGGACCATTTGAGATCCTCGAGAGAGTTGGGGAGTTGGCATACAGACTGGCATTGCCGCCGTCATTGTGCCATGTTCATAACGTGTTCCACGTATCCCAGTTACGGAGGTATATACCAGATCCCAGTCATATCATTGATTTCGGCGAGATCAAAGTCGCGCAGGATGGGACGTTTGAAGAAAGACCGGTCAAGATACTCGAGAGTAGAGTTAAGCAACTGAGGAACAAACCAATCGTTTTGGTCAAAGTTCAGTGGTCACGTCATGGAATGGAAGAAGCCACCTGGGAAACAGAAGCTGATATGAAGTCTACATATCCCGAGTTATTTTCGTCTTGAGTTTCGGGACGAAACTCCTTTTTAGTAGGAGAGTATGTAATATCCGGATTTATTACGGTGTATTTCATCTGTATTCAAACCCTGTATTATTCGGATTGGTGGTTTTGATTATTGGAGTATGATATTTCGTGCATTGATATCATTGTACATAAGTATAGAAACATGCAAAATTGCTCAAACAACCTCGTGATAGCACACGCTAAGAATGTATCTTAACGCGCGCTATCGGGCTATTATTAGCGCACGCTGTGCAGGTAGGAGTTGCGTGCGCTAAGGACTCAATTATTGAGCGGGACAGCTAGCACATGCGCCAGCCGGGACATGGGTCCGGATAAGATTCCCGCGGATGAGCCTGGACAATTCTGAAGTCAACCATTATTAGCGCACGCTAAGGAATGCTTAGTAGCGTGCGCTAACTTGTTAAAATGCAAAATATTATATATAGGACAACAACTCGTTTTGGCTTGCATTTTACTCGTTCCTTCTGTATTCTTGAGAGGCCAGAGAGCTGAGATATCCTCCTACACACTTACAACACATTTTGTTGGTGTTTATATATTGGTTATCATTGGGGAATAATCATTGAAGTGGAATAGCACCTTGGAGTAGCATAAAACCAACCGGAGTCGGATTCTACCTTACGGTTCAGTGATTTTCATCATATTAAGGTATGTTCAATCTATCTCCAGACTTAGAGTTGGATTCTAACGATTTGGATGATCATGTTAACGAGATATGGATTTTCATAGATGAATTATCCAAATAATATCATGTTTGGAATATTGAGATGATTAAGCCTTAAGTACCTTGATTATGATCATCATGTTTCGAAATCTTATTACATTGAACAAATTAAAGGAAGCTTCTATCATTGGTAATCCGAATCTAGTACATGACTTCATAATAATCTTGGACTTGACTTTAACATCATTATTGTTAGATAAATCTAAAGGATTGATCATGGAAGGATTTATCTAGTATAGATGGGACGTTTAACCACTTCAGCATAATAATATTGATTGATATAGAAGTGTTGATATCAACCGTTAAGCTTTTCGAATCGTCATATGAAGAATTGTAGTCGAAATGGAATATGGTTTATATGGTATGCATATCCCTGAATCCGAAGTTGTTGTTATCCGTAAGATCATTCATAATCGTATGTACATGGTATTCATGGAAGTAACATGAAGTATCACGGAAGATTTCATTGTTTCGATCATGGCGAAAGCGATTCTTGCTCGTGATGGCGCCATGCACAGATAACGCACGCTATGCTATGAATATTAACGTGCGCTATCGAGCACGAGTTAGCGTACGCTACGTTTGGTACGTAACGTGCGCTAGACCATCAGACGAGTCAGTCGACTGATCAGTGAAGGACTGACCATATACAGTTAGCGTACGCTAGGCTTTATTGTTTGCGTGCACTATCGAGAAGACTTAACGCACGCTACACAGAGTACTTAGCGTGCGCTAAGCAATTCAGGCAGATTGCATTTTATGAACTTTTGGCCGTAAATCGGATTGTTAAACATTCGTACGACGTGAGATAAATCCTATATCATTTCTTTTGTTAAGGTTTGGTCTCGTTACGTGATTGGTTGAGGAGGACGACCTTCGAGTGTTCATTTTCGGGGAAGTGTTGTTATTGTCTTCAAATCGAGGCAAGTACCTTAATTGTTTTATGAATTGTTGTTATACATATTGTCGTTCATGTATGTCGTTATTGTATGTCCACCTCGTGTTGGTCCGACGGGATCATCGGGGGATCTATGCTAGCGTGCGCTGGATCATCGGACGGGTTTTTCCACCACGGGTTGGTCTGACGGGATCATCGTGGGTTCTAGGCAGTGAACGCTGGATCGATGGAATTACCATGTGTATGTTATGATATCATGTTGTGATTATCAGTTATGTATGTCATTTATGAGTTTCTCGTAGGAGAAGACTCGTTGGTATTTTTCTTGTCGTTTACGTTATTCGTGAGATATGAATAATATGTTGTGGTACTTGTACTAGCATCGTTGTGCTAACCCCTTCGGGGGTGAACATTTTGTTTATGTTCAGGATCCAGGAGAGCGGGAAAACAACCACTGGAGCTGCATGACGACGAGGGTGCAGAGTGATGTTTTCGGCCAGGTTCATTTGTCTGTTGTTTATTGGTTATTTTCAATAAGTACTCGAGTACGAAGTTATTTGTGAGGGATTTGAATTTGGTGATGTATTATTGAGTTCCTGTTGAACAATTGTACTTTCAGTATTTGGTAAGAACTGTTGTATCTTAATTCCGTTATTTCTGTTCGTTAGTACCTTTTAATGTATGTTCAATTCTTCAGCCTTGTAAATCCTTATGTAAAGGATTTACGGCGCTGTAATGTTCCTGAATATATCGGGGGTGTTACATTCTCAATAAACTCAGGTAGAGTCGTCGAGTGATGGTTGAGTAATTGCATCCTCATATGAGGTTTAAACCTCTTAATGAAGTATCTAATCTTATCAGCCTGTGTACGAATAATAGACGAGGCAAACGGGAGAAGCCCTTGAAACTTCTCGACAATAGATAACACGTAGGGTATGTTTGGTTGGTCCCAAAAGCTAGATTATAATCTTCATCTAGATTAGAATTGGTCAGATAATCTAATTTGACCCAAATAATCTCGTTTGGACGGTACTGTTTTAATTTAGATTGTAATCTTTATCTAGATTAAACTCAAACGCTTTTCCCCATAGTGTTCAATCTTCATCTACCAGATTTTCTTTTTATATTCCATTTCTGCCCTAGAAAACAAAAGAAAAAAAGGACGCATACCCTACTCTCTCACGATCTCACCTCTCCCAAATAGAAAAACACAGGCCTTCATCCTCCTCACGGCAATTCTTTGAATGGTGATCGTCCATCGTCATCAACATCTTACCGCCGCCGAGTAGAGGTTAGTATTCCTTTTTGCTTCGATTAATGGAATTAGGTTTCGAAATTGGCTTCGTAGTACTACCGTAGTACCTTGTTTGCTCTAGGGCACCCCTGAAGGTCGTGAGCTCCGGTATCTGCTACAGTGATTTCTTCTCTCTAGTCCCATGATGATGAGGCAGAGGGATAATACCCGGCTATTACAAAAAAACGAGTGTTGTTTTTTTGTTTCTTTTTTTCAAATAAGTCGGGAGGCACATGCATAATTCGCTATACATTGTCAGAATGAGGGCTATGAGGGGTTTGTAATAGCTGCTCCTTGCTAGAGTTCCTAGAGTTCAGCCTTCTTCATATTGAAATTAGGTTAATTTTCGACTAATTATTGATCTATTTCGTCATTATTCATGGGAAAATTCTGTCTCAAAAATTCTGGTCTGCCTCAAAAATTTTGGTCGGAAAATAACTCTGGTCGAAAAATAATTCAACATGCAAAATTACCATGTTTCCAGAATTACCAGAATTCAACACGCAAAATTACCAGAGTCGAAATAATTCTGGTCGAAAAATCTATTTTTCCAAAGCCAACCTTGTTTTCAAAGTCCTCCATCAACGACATGGAATTAATTACCATGAAATGTTCAATCTTATCATTAAACCAGTAACCATATGAGCAGCATTTCCCTATCTCTCTCTACAAAATGGCCTCTCAAAGAGCCTAACATCAGTAATGCTTTTCTTTATTTCCATCTCAAAGAACCTGTCTACATGTCTCAGCCCCCCCCCCCCCAGTTATGTAGATTCCCACAATGGTGCCTCTGATGTCTCTAGCCATTTAATATTTGCCACTTATGTGTCAAATAAGCTAAGAAATAGTAGAGGTCGATTGCTTTTCACATGCAACTGAGTTTTCATGTCAGCTGCACCATTGATTGTTTCCTCCTTTTTTTCATTTGAGATTTCTTCTTCTATATTACATGTCTTATTTCTTATCAAAAAAGTTTTTTACGTTTACTTTGTAAGAGGTAGGAAATATGCATATCGTACAGGGAAGTAACAAACACGTCTGAATTTCTATGTTGTCATGCAAAAGTGTATTGCAGAAGCACATATTCATGAATTTCTAGTTATTAATGCAAACAATATTTGTTTAAGGTTCAAGTAGGTTGGCATGCAGTTAACTGGTTAAGTCAAAGTTTTATTCATAATACTTATATTTAAAATTTTGAACTCTATAATTCTTAGCGAGATGGAATCAAATGCTGAAAAAAAGAACAATGAATCAAGAATAAGGGGAACGAAATTTGACTGGACAGAAGGGTGTATAAAGGTTTTATTTAACCTTTGCGTGGAGTTCCATGTGAAGAATGGCAAAAGTACTGCGTATAGATGGCGTGAAATACAACATGACTTTGAAAAATAACCAACAAAAAATGTAATAATCCATTTTGTTGTAAGAACAAACTTGATTCAATGAAGAAGGAGTGACGTGCATGGAAAAACTTAAAGAGGGGGGAAACCAGCTTAGGATGGGATCCGATCACCAGAAGAATTTCTGCTTCTGAAGAATGGTGGAACGGAAAAATCAAGGTAATAATTTTAAACAAATGAGTAATTTGTGGTTACTGTATTTACTATGAGAATATAATTTGCAATAATTTACCATGATAATGTGTAGGAAGATGCTGAATGTAAAAAGTTATGCAATAAAGGAGTATCCTCGGAGTTGGAAGAAATATGGAATAAGCTATTTGAGGATACAGTTGCAACGGGGTTGAATTGTGTAACACCATCTATGGATCCTCCAAGTCTGAGCGAGACACAAGATGTGAATGTTGAGAATGCTTACATGCATGAAAGTGGTAACCATAATACATATGCGGAGGTTGGGGAAGACGATTATTCACAATACACTCCTTACCCTTCACGCTTGGAGGATCTAGAAAGGCAAGAGAATGACTTTTTTGGCTCTTTTGTGGAGGAGTTGAGTCATGGTGGACCAAGTGGGGAAAATAATTCAGAAAATATGTCACAACAATCCAAACAATTTCAAAAAAAATCTACGAAAAAAAACAAAACACGTACAAATGAAGCGGAGAAAAAGACAATCACCAGGAGCTGTGTTGTTTCAAGATCATATGACTAAGATGAATGCTAAATATTATCGTGCTTTGAAGATATTAGAGGCTGATTCGGCAACTAGTGTTAATCAGAATCAAGGCGGGATTGCTTTAGCACTTCTTGTTCTGGATTGTATGATTGATGATGGTTCTATTGAAATGGGCAGCGATTTTTGGTGCTATGCAGCCACTTCACTTAAAGAAGCCGACACAAGAGAATTATTTATGAGTTTGCGTGATTATGTTGCGAGGTTGGCATGGTTGCAGTGGCAATTTAAGAATAAATAAGTGTTACTTGTGTTGTTTCATCTTTTACTTGTGCCTTTTCATTTGGATACATGTATTTTTAATTATTTCATTGTTATGTTGACTATTTTTATGTCTATTGTTATGTTACTTGCAAACTTTATGATATGTGTCTAACTTTCGATTTCTTAAATAAGCATATGTTTGTCGTTTATTATTTTGAATAGGTCCATTATGGGTATGGAAAAGAGACGGAGGAGAAAACATTGTGTATTTTGGCTCACTGCATCATGCATGTCGAATATTTTAGATGGATACTACTATACACATATGTACAAACAGCCATGTATGACTTCTCTTCAAACAGGAGAGTTGTGGATGAAAGAAGTTTTAAATGGACATCCAATTCGATCGGTTAATGCATTTAGAATGGACTCCACATTATTTATGCAACTATGTGAGGAATTGACATCCAAATATGGTTTAAAGGCAAGTAGTAAAAAGTATGGGAATGGCAAAATGTCGGTAATTGAGAAAGTGGGTATATTTATATATACTCTTGCCTTAGGTTTGTCTAATCGAGATGTTAGTGAGCGATTTCAACGTTCAGGTGAAACAATTAGTAGAGCTTTTCATGATGTCTTGGAGGCAATTACTGGAAGGAGCAAAGGTTTTATGAGTCTTGCACATGATATGATTAGACCAAATGATCCAACCTTTGCAAATAAATCACCTCGTATAAAGGATGAGGAAAGATATATGCCTTTTTTTAAGGTTATAGCTCATTCAATATCTTTTTATTATATTCAACTGAATTAGAGTGTGATATATATTTATGGTATATATTTTGTTTAATATTTTCTATTTCGATACAGAATTGTATTGGACGTATTGATGGTATGCATATAGACGCGTGTAGTCCAGAAGCAGAGCAGCTACCTTATAGAGGTAGAAAGGGTATCTTACGTTCAATGTCATGGCCGCATGTGATTTTGACATGTGCTTTACTTTTATATCGGTCGGGTGGGAAGGATCAGCACATGATACACGTATATTTCTTCATGCAATCACTACACCATTATTGAACTTTCCCCAACCTCCACAAGGTACTTTTACTCATATGTTTTACTATTAATTAACTTTACAATGATTAATGCTCTTGTGTTTGTCGCATTTTTGTGATAGGTAAATATTATTTGGTAGACAAGGGATATCCAGAGAGAAAAGGGTATATGGTACCATACCCAAAAATAAGATATCATCAATCTCAGTTTGAAAATACAGCACCAACTAATGCTCAGAAAGCCTTCAATCGTCATCACTCTTCCCTTCGTAGTTGCATTGAAAGGTCATTTGGAGTTCTCAAGAAAAGATGGAAGATTTTAAACCGAATGCCTAAATATAGGGTTCAAACACAAATCGACATCATACTTGCTACATTTGCCTTGCATAATTATATTCGCAAAAATTCTGAAGACGACTTGATTTTTACTATGCTTGAGCAGCATCCAGATTACATACCATGTGAAGAAGATGGGCATTTTTATGATAACAGCACAAGTGATGAAAGTTCCAATAGACCATCTGCTGAGATGAGATGGATACGTGATGAGATAGCTACTTCGATATGGAGCGCAAATAATTAATTTATTGGTGCATATATATATATATATATATATATATATATATGGGTGATGTAAGGTACAAATGTCTTGTTATTTTGTGACTTACATGCTTGTGTCAAAATCGGGAAGAATTCAATTGAATATTTTTTAGTGGATGTTTGTGCATAATAAGTGGATACTAAAAAGAGCATCAGAAGCAAAAAAAAAAAAAATTAACAATATTCTTATATAATATCAAGCAAGATAAAAAATAGAGAATAATATAAGTTACATATAACGAAATATTGAGTTTTTTTTAATTATATAATATAACAACTAATATAAAGAATGTCCTTTTAAGTCATTTTCTGAATTTCAGCTAGTATGACAGTTAATCTTGTCAAACACATGTAAATACAATAGTCTAGATTATCGAATTTCAGCTAGATTATCAGTTTTCAGCTGGATTATCAACTTTCAGCTAGATTATCAGTAATAGCTAGATTATCAGCTATCAGCTAGATTATAAGCTAACATGTCCAAACATACCCATAATCATCATCAGACGGATCTGGATTCAGCAATTCTGAGAGTTTAGCCTCACGGAGTGGGGCCGCGTAATATCGATCCAACATGAGATTTTTTAATTCATCCCATTTGCACAAGCCATCAGTCGGTTTCACGAAAAGCCACTATGAATGGGCGCCTTTACTAATATAATAAGCCACTACAGAAACTCGATTCTCCTCGGGACAATCGACCATCTCGAAAAACTTCTCGAAGTGCTCGGTCCAATGAAAAATATCAGCAGGCTCAGAGGAGCCCTCAAATATCGAAGGTTCCTGACGTGAGATGTCACTAATAATCTGACTCACGATCCCGCCGTGCACAAGAGGCGGCGGATAGGATCCTCATTGCTCGCCAGTAGTAGCAGTATTATTCATAGTTTTTATAATCAACCCATTAAGGTCATTTTGGCCATCATGCCCTTCAGAAGTACATAAGGGTGTCTACGTGCGCACCTTCATGTTGTTCGTTGTGGTGTGAATGGCTGCCCATAGGCGAATCACTATCCGACGAACTCTGTTCCACATTCGCACGCGTATTGGTGAATGGTCTTCGGATTCGGCCTCTAACGCGGCCTCGGCCTTCTCTACCACTTCCTCTCATATATCTTTCTATACTAAAAGCATCAAACAATAATCATGAGCACATTTTAAGCATGACTCTATGGCCAAAACACAAAATCATGCCAAGTTAATGGGAACAACGAGCTTATACGCTTAAAAAACTTATGAAATAAAAACCTCTAGTTATGTGAAGTTTGCAATAATAGTATTCAACCTCGTGGATAGAAATCATACAAGACAATCAATTAATCAGTCAATCGATACACTTTATCATCGGAACCTGCAAATTTGGACTTGAAACCTAAGCTCTTCCTTATGAGTCCCAATAATTTATGTCATTGCCCCAATATTTCGACCGCCGCCCCAGTAGTTTCTCTGCTAAGCCCGATCACTTATAATTGATTTGGGTAGGACACATCTGATCGTGGGTCTTTCTCCTGAATCGTGTCATAATTGAGATAATCCCACAATCTATTATCCAGATCCCATGGAACATTGTGTTCCTCTATTATGATAATAGGTAACAATGGCAAACTTATCAAGAACCACAAACCACATTGCTCAATTAAGGATCTTATCTAACCGTCCCAACTTGATTTGGGGTTGTAGAGGTGGCCCCCGGATTCTGAGGCGGTGCTCCATCTCGTAGGGGCTCAAGAGGTGGACCCTGTCCGAAAATATGGAACTTTGCTCGATCAAGTATGAGGCAGCCCCGAGAGTGGTACTTTGCTTGTATAGCACTTAGTACCGGGTCATTCATAGTTATCAGATCATTTTTGATGCAATAGACAAATGGACCGAACCCTACCGTAACAAACAACATCCTTCCCAAACCGGGTTCACAAGCAAATACAAGTTCAAAGGAAGAAGTACTTGAGTACTAAAACAAATGACATAAATGTTTAAATAAAAAGACAACATGCCAAACAGACGACCATTGAACAGAATCACTCTTGCCCATCATACTTGTACTATTCGCATGCTTGTTCGCCTCCAGGACCAGTACCTGAAATACAAAATGTATTTCCCCTATTTAAGGGGTTAGCGACAACAGCTAGTGCAAGTACATTCCATTTGAACTACCATTCTAATAAGATGAAATATGCGCCAAAATCATATTAGAAAACATTTTTATATTCCTGTATATTACAGTGCATAAGCACAAAACACAGTTCCCCAACAAAACATTTCAAAGGTTAACCGTTGGTATGAGACTCACGACCACCGCACCTCGCAGATGCCCCGTCGGACAATCCCTGGGTGGTTAACTCTAATTCACGATACGCATACACACGGCACTATGTATCCCCAGAGGCCCCGTCAGACCATCCCTGGGTGAACATACGCATTCACGTCCACAACATACATGGAATGCCATAAATCAAATACTAGAATATACATACAAATGTAAAGTACTTGCCTTTGAGACAACATTGACGAGACGGAAAGTAAATGACGGCTAGAAAAGACCCAAAGTGACAACGACCACTCCTAAATGCAAGGTTAGCACAACTCAGTCCTAAACGATAACAATAATCAAACGGAATATGCCCACAACCCCGATTACAATCTTAACAATACGTGTACGTTCAATACGGGCGGGGGTTTTCAAAAAACCTACTCAAATCAACAATCCATGGATTAAACACGATGAAAACAGATTGGGAATCACTCAATAACAATAATTTATAGGAAATATAGCAACACAAATGAAAAATTCGAGTTTAATTAGACAAATCCCGAGAAACCCCCAAAATGAACAAAGTTAGGGTTCTAAGCTATAATACCTTGGATTAGGGCGAGAGAGACGGATTAGGATGCTGATAAACTTTGCTCGAAGCACAACAATCGAGCTATGTACGAATCGCTCCAAACCCCGAAGAACTCACGTCGTGGACAAGGGAAAGAAAAAGAAGAAAAATGAAGTGACTGACCTGTTCAGGTTTTAAATACCTGATAGTTCATTACGTACATTAACATGGGGAGGTTAACGTACGTTATGCCTCTTACGTACATAACACTCATATGCTAACGTACATAAGGGCTAGGCAGAAACTGGGCAAAAGCTTCTGCCCAAAACGCTGAGGACAATAACGTACGTTAACACTAAGGTTTAACGTACGTTATACATGCATCGATAGCGCACGCAAGAAAGCATGAATAACGTACGTTATTCATGCCGCAGTTCAGCACTGCTGAATGTAGTTCGGTGCTCAAGAAGCTACGAAGTCGAAACACAACACAAGGATAGAACCCAAACATAAATACGAAGTATTCGTGATGACAAATCTAAGTGCTGAAAGAAAACACCATTCTGACTAGCTAAAGATCCAGAATTCGACAATGGAAGTAAATTTCCTCAAACTCTTAGGAAATTACAAAACGGCCCAAATGTTCGAAAATCACGATACGACGTCGGATTATCAAACCGAAACTCACAACATGAATAAATCAACCATACGGACTCATGGAAATGAATAAACAATGAAATTGAATAAGTTTTACAAGAATCGAACTTACATGCGACAAAACATAACATAAAGCGAAATTACATAAAAACACCTTCGAAACTCGTCCGAAAGGAAAAACACCAAGAACAAAATAGGTTCAAAACGTCGAAACACTTATAAGCGAGTCGATAAAAATATACATGCGCCAAAAATAGAAAATGCTAAAAATAGAAAGGTACGAATATTATAGGTATTTCGATAGCGGATGTTCTTGCCACATGACAGGTGATATCGCTAAGATGTTAGATTATGTAGAAGGTTGCGGTCCAAAGGTGTGATTCAGTGACATCCAAAGGAAGAACAAGAGCGAAAGAAACCCTGCTCGTTGGAAAATTGAAAGTCACCGATGTAGCCTTTGTGGAAGGACTACATATATTTACTTAGCATTAGAGTTATGTGACAAACAGTTCTTGATCAGATTCTATGTATATCACTGTAGAGTGAAGGACACCAAGACCAAGCAAATTGTACTTATAGGAAGCCGGCCAGGTAACATGTATATTACTGACTAGAAATCCACTAGCACCATAATCCCTTGTTTTGTTGCCAAAGGCACTGCAGATCAAAGATGGCTATGGCACAAGAGGATGTCGCACATAAATTTCAAAACCATCAATAAGATAGCTCGACAGGGAATGGAAGGACACCTCCCCTATGTCTCATTCATAAAAACAGTGTCTGTGGACCCTATCATAAAGGCAAGCAGGTCAAGACCTCTTTGAAGAGCAAGTCATACCTTTCCACCCATATGGTCTTGGATTTGCTACATATGGATCTATACGGTCCTGTAGACCCTGTCATCCTGCGAGGTAAGAAACATTCTCTTGTTATTGTTGATGATTTTTCCAGGTATGCTTGGACTATCTTCCAGAATAAGAAGAAAGAAACAACCACAAACTAGCCGAACACCACATTCATCCCCTATTTATACTACTTCAAAATTAATAAAATAATAATTTTTACAATTTTAAAATCCCACCACATAATAATTCACGGATGCCCATGAGGTGCTGATGTCATGGATGACATCAGCACATAGTTGAAATTTCGGTCCAATCAGGTGTTGACACGTGGCACAATATGGTCCGTCTATTTAATTGTCCTTCGAACGGTCATAACTTCTTCATACGAACTCGGATTCGGATGAATTTTTTTTTAAAACGATCGTCTCGATGAGACGAATAAAGTGAGACCAGTCGTGACTATATTTGAATTTTGTAAAAATATCGCCCTTGAACCAATTGATCTGTCTTGTACCGGTTGGTTAACCTGCAGATATAATTTAATTCCAATTAATTATCCAAAAATGACATGAAATTATAGAAAATTCTAACAAAATGAAATAATATAAATATATGGTAAAACGAATAAATTATCACACAAAACACACAATTATATACATAAAATACTAATAAAAATATTACTCAAAATATACTAAAGAATTAACGTTACACTTTGCAAATTAATCTTTAAGCGCGTTTGTGACATTCATACAATATGAAACAACCATTCACAACCTAGTTGCTACCAACATGTGGTTCATGGACCGTTCCTATAAAACAAAAACTCCGTAATATAATTACAAGTCTTCATCTTGAATCTTTGTCTTCTCGAAACGGATCTTCCTCCGGTCTTCGTCATTACATATAAATTTTACATTGAAAATTGCATCCTAGATACAAATATTTCTAGTAAAATAAATAGGCTCAAAACGGCTTTTACAACCCAATCGAATAAAACGAACGATTCAAAACTAAGTCCATGAACCACATCCCCATTCAAAAGCATTCATCTAATAAATACTAAATAAATTGAAAGCGTAGAGATACATTGATCCAATCAACAACACAAACCGATCTAATCGATTCACACAATCGGTAATATGAAAATGTTCAAAATAATTTGGTCGATCACAAGTATTCCAATAAATCAATTTTCCCTTATAAAATGAAATACCATATATCATTTTAATCATATTAAATCCAATTTAAAATGTTGGAAATCAATTTTTAGGAATACACGAAAAAAATAAGCCCGAAACGGATCTGAAATGGGCTGAACCGCGCCCGAAAACAACATTGGGCAGTAGTAGGGCTGCCCAGCAGCCCTGGGCCGCGGCCCCTAGAGCCTGGGCCGCGGCCCCCAGTCCAGTACCCACACAGGGCGGGTTGCAACAGCTCTGGGCTGCGGCCCCCGAGCCCTGGGCCACGACCCCCGAGCCCTGGGCCACGGCCCCCTGCTTCCGGACCCCTCCCGGACCGTCCAACGGCTATTCGGGGCTAGTTTTCGACTGGATATCCAATATCTATATTTTCCAACATTCCTATCTTCAATATAAATCATATTTCCAAGAAATAAATATTTATATTTAGACATAAACTCACGAAAAATATAACTACAACGAACGTAAACATATACCACGATTATGACTAAAATGATTCCAACTCATTAACCATCTAATCGAGCATTCCAAATGCCAATATCGTATATACAATCGCAAGACCTACGCTCCGATACCACTGTTGGGATTCGGTGCCTAAAACGAATGCCCAGCGGAAGCGGTAAAATGAAAATCAATTCGATCCGAATCCCTACGAGGATCGATCGAGCTACGTATATACGAATATATAAACGAAAAGCAAGAGTTGTAAGAAACTCACCCTTGAAGTTCGTTGATTAAATGGTAACCTTCTCTTGAGCTATTCCCCAAGCTTTACTTGTATTCTCAACGATCCGAAGTACTCCAAGCACTTGAACGATCCAATGCCGAAAGCACCGCGTCTCTACTTGCCACGCGCCAGAAAAATGATCGGAACAGTACTAACCTCATTATCCTCCAAGGACACGGCTATAACAAGGTGAGTAAGCTTGTTATAGATATTAGTATCACTCTAAGTGTATGAATATCTGTAATACCCTCGCCTTTAATATTGTATTTTATGATTTAAGCTAAGTATTTTCACACCATATCTGTGTTGTTGTAGCAAGTATATCGACGAATTATGTTAAGTTGGAATCATGGTCATTCATACTATATTAATTGTTGGGTGATATTGGGAGAATTCCATTTATGCTTGTTATAGTACTTAACGTACGTTAACCTATCTTCTTAACGTATGCTATGTATGTCGCCTTACGTACGTAACATCCATATGTTAACGTACGTAATGCGGGAGATCCACCAGCAGTCCGCCTTTCGGCGGGTGGGGCCGAGTGGGGGTAGGTGGTCGGGAGTCGATCGCGACAGCCAAGTCAACGGCTATTACGTACGTAATAGCTATATAGTTACGTACGTAACGAATTGCGTGTTTTGAGGCAGAAAGATCTGATGAAATTGGTTACTTACGTAATGATCATGATATTACGTACGTAAGGACTATAACGTACGTTAACCACTTTCGTTAACGTACGTAATGCCGAGTTCGGATTATAAATGTATGACTTGCCATTCATTTCCTACTCGACCCTTTCAACCTCCCAACTGATAAAAACGATTCCCTTCCCTTCCAACTCCGTTTCTAAGCCTTTCTAACTTGTGTTGGAGCTCCAGCACTTGATTGGTGACTTGGAGAGTTAGAGATTGAGGTGTATCCCTTGAAGTGTTGGTGTTGTTCTTCATTTTTGAGGTTGGTCTTTCTTTAACTCATATCAATTCCATGCTTATGATGATGTTAGTAGATAAATACTTCACATAATGTTAGTTTAAACTAGTGTAAACATGATAAGTTAATTGAATCATGCTCAAACTAAGTGAAGATTAACATTGAGGGTATTAGTGTTACTTCTTGATGTAAATAACTTCATAATATGATTGTGTTGATAATGATATACATAAAACCTGATGTATAACATGATAATCGGAAGTTGATTATAGTCTCAACACTAGGAACATGTTAGGGATGATATCCTTAATGATTAAAGGTGAGAAATGTTAAATTTGTCTTGAACATTCAATTGATTCTTGAAGGTAATATGGAACCATGATTTTTGGCCTCTAAAACCTTTGTAATAAAATTGTTGGAAAGATTATGTTAACCCTTTGAAGATGATCTTCACTAGATGGGATGAAGTTACTTCAAAAATTTCAAGTATCCAATGATATAACTAGGCTTTTAATAAATTCTTCAAAAGTAAAACGATGGATGTTGATAGAAGGAAGTTGTAATCTTGATATGTTCAAATTAATCGATTTCGTTAAAGGGTGTTAATCACTACATTAATAGGTTGATAATGTTCTTAATAGGATTGTGTTGAATATGATGATACAAATGCGGTAGAGGAGTAGCCGAATTCCATTTCATTAATCCGTGCGTGTTAAGAGACGTAAATTAAGATAATGTTCTTACTTCAGTAAAAACTTGAACTTATGTTTCATATAGTAATCAAGTTTTGAATGTAATCGTTGGTAAAATAACGAAGAACGTAATTAAACACAACTTATATCGTAATTGGAAGTGTCGATGATTTGAAAAGATATTTTTACGATATTACATTGATAATAAACTAGACATCAAGTATTTGACATTAATGTTAGAATATGTGAATGAACATGATAAACATACGATAATTTGTAATAAGAACATTAAAGTGATCAATAGGATAATTGATTTATTCAAGTAAATTTACGAATATTATTTATATAATAATACCGTTATCGTACGAATGTGTTGTTGAATGAATTACATTTCATTCAAGGTTGCTTGTTCACGTGAGTATTGTTAGAGGAGGATACCGTTCGTTTGACCATTCAAAGAAGGATTATTCATCTACGGAATTAAGGCAAGTTATCTTGCTTGGTTATAATGATGGTTGAATTCTTGTGATTATTATGCGTTTCGTGTGTATGACATGATAATCTATGATTCGTGATATGGTGATACCCTTGATCGTATTGTCATGGTGTTGGGGATGATATACCCGAAATTACGGTCCTTGTTACCGTTAGTCCTTTTGAGCTTTGTTGACACTTCGGTGAGTTGTTCGATTCCTCGGTAAAAGTGTAATTCGTTGACTTTCGTTGTCATATTGTATCGTGACATCTCTGGAGTCATATCTGCGCGCCGATTGGTTATGTGTAGGATTTTTAGCCGGGGATATTAGCTCCAAGTGTCCGAAGCCGGCCGTTGCCTGTCACACTTGCGGGAAGAACGGTCATCGTGCTCGCTATTGCCGGGGTGGGCTCGGGCGTGCTCCAGTAGCATCTCTTGCTCCAGTACAGTCTTCTGTTTAGGAACGTGCTCCTCCGTCCGCTTCTTACCAGACTACCGGGGCGAACAAAGGGATGGGCCGTGGAAATCAAGCTGGTACACATGCTTCCGGGGTCGCAAAACCCAGAGTCTACGAGATGAAGAAAGCCGATCATCCCGAAGCCAGCATGATTGCAGGTACTCTCGAGATTCACTCTCAGCCCGTTTGTGTTCTTTTTGATACTGGTGCTTCACACTCCTTTTTGTCTAGTTCTTGTTTGAGTCATTTGCATTTGAATCATGTTACCGATTGTGAACCTTATGTAATTGGTCTACCCGATGGTAGAAGAATTATTGGGAGTCGTGAAGTGCAGAACTGTCCGATTAGTATGAACAACCGGGAGTGGTTGTCCGACTTGATTGTGGTTGATTTACCTAAAGATGATGTAATCTTGGGTATCGACTGGATGGATCGTCACGATGCCGTGCTTAGCGTCCGTAAGCGAATGGTGACCGTCACATCGGAAGATGGCGTCGAGTGTATTTTTCGGGGTGATAATCCCAATCATTCTGGGAGAGTCATCAGCGCTATGAAGGCTGTGAGATTACTGAACCAGGGATGCATTGGTTATTGGTGTTACATGACCAAGACAACTGACCGGCCAGTCGATTTGGTTGATATTCCAGTAGTTCGAGATTATCCAGATGTATTTCCAGAAGAGCTTCCAGGAATACCCCCACAGCGAGAGGTAGAATTCACTATTGAGTTAGAGCCAGGGACGTCCCCGCTTTCGAAAGCACCATATCGTATGGCCCTGACTGAGATGCAGGAGTTGAAAAGACAACTCGAAGAATTAAATGAGAAAGGATATGTTCGACCCAGTGCATCCCATTGGGGAGCGCCGGTGTTATTCGTACGGAAGAAGGACGGATCGCTGCGTTTGTGTATTGATTACCGGGAGCTGAACAAAGTAACAATTAAGAACAAATATCCTTTACCTCGCATCGATGATCTATTGGATTAGCTCCAGGGAGCCGCTGTATTTTCCAAGATCGACTTGAGGTCCGGGTACCACCAATTGCAGATTCGAGAGTCTGACGTCCCGAAGACAGCTTTTCTCACTCGCTATGGGCATTATGAGTTCGTTGTCATGCCATTCGGACTGACTAATGCACCTGCAGTGTTCATGGAATTGATGAATCGGGTTTTTATTAATTATCTGGATCGTTTTTTAGTCGTTTTTATTGACGACATCTTGGTCTACTCTCGTGATCATGAGGAGCATGAGTGTCACCTCCGCCAGGTTCTCGATGCATTAAGGCGAGAACAACTCTATGGAAAATTTTCTAAGTGTGAATTTTGGATGTCTGAAGTTATTTTTCTGGGACATTGATATCAGCAGAGGGAGTAAGAGTAGACCCACAGAAGACGGAAGCTATCCGAGACTGGCTACCTCCGAAGAACGTGAAGGAAGTTCGTAGTTTTCTGGGTCTAGCAGGCTATTACAGACGATTTGTGGAAGGATTTTCCTAAATTGCTCAACTGATGACTAATCTGTTGATAAAAGATAAGAAGTACTTGTGGTCGGAAGTATGTCAGCAAAGTTTTGATGAACTCAAAGGTCGATTAATTTCTGCACCTGTTTTGGTACTACCTAGAGGAACGGAAGGATTCATGGTATATAGCGATGCATCGAGACAGGGCATTGGCTGCGTATTAATGCAGGACGGGAAAGTGATCGCCTATGCGTCCAGACAGTTGTGTCCTTACGAGGTCAACTACCCGACTCATGACTTGGAGTTAGCAGCCGTTGTGTTTGCTTTAAAAATCTGGCGCCACTATCTGTATGGAGTTACCTGCCGGATTTTTACGGACCACAAGAGCCTGAAGTATATTTTTACCCAGAAGGAGTTGAATATGAGACAAAGGAGGTGGTTAGAGCTAATCAAAGACTATGATATCGAGGTCCTTTATCATCCAGGCAAGGCAAATGTGGTTGCTGATGCCTTGAGCCGCAAGACTGCAGAATGAGAGCATCGGCTCATTTGACCGCCTGCAGGGAGTTGCAATTAAGGTTCATGAGACCGAGATTGAGGTCCAGTTACAACGCATTCGGGGACAATCAGGCACGCTTGAGATTTCACCATCCCTTGATGAGACGATCAGGACAAAACAAATGACGGACCCATTCTTATCCAGAGTTCGAGGAGAAATCGATCAGGGGAAGGCCCCTGGATTTGTGGTTCACGAGGATGGACTGTTACGCATTAAAAATCGAGTATGTGTACCAGCAGACGAAGAGTTGAGGAATACTATTCTGAAGGAGGCTCATGCTACCCCGTATTCCATACACCCGGGATCGAACAAAATGTATAAGGATTTGAAGCCGTATTATTGGTGGGGTAACATGAAATGGGAGGTTGCCGAATTCGTTTCGAAATGTATGACACTGTCAAGGTCAAGATTGAGCATCAACGACCGGTGGCATGATGAAACCGCTTCCGATTCCCGAGTGGAAGTGGGAAGACATATCGATGGATTTTATTACTAGCTTGCCGACGAGCCGTCGAGGCATGAATACGATTTGGGTGATTGTGGATCGATTGACTAAATCAGCCCACTTCTTGGAGATCAAGGATACTTGGGGCCCTGAGAGATTGGCCCAATTATTCATCAAAGAGATTGTGAGACTGCATGGCACCCCTAAGAGTATTGTATCAGATCGGGACGGACGGTTCGTGTCGCACTTCTAGAAGGCGGTTCATCGTGCTATGGGTACACAGTTGAACTTCAGTACGACTTTTCATCCTCAGACCGACGGTCAGTCTGAGAGGACAATTCAAACTCTAGAGGATATGTTGAGGGCATGTGCTCTCGATTGGAATCCTGACTGGGAAGCCCAACTACCGTTGGTATAATTCACATATAATAACAGCTGGCACGCCTCGATCATGATGGCACCTTATGAGGCATTGTATGGTCGTTGTTGTAGGTCCCCTTTGTGCTGGGACGATTTGTCTGAATCTATTGGTACGGAACCTGATATGTTATTGGCAGCCCGCGAGAAGATTTCCCTGATCAAGAGTCGTCTATTAACGGCCCAAAGCCGCCAGAAATCATATGCAGATAATCGTCGATGACCACTCGAGTTTGAAGTTGGTGACCACGTGCTAGTCAAAGTATCTCCTACTAGAGGTGTTTTCCGATTCGGGAAGAGAGGCAAATTGAGCCCAAGGTATATTGGTCCGTTTGAGATCCTGGAACGAGTAGGCGACCTAGCCTATCGTTTAGCATTACCACCAGCTTTGAGCCGGATTCACAACGTATTCCATGTATCTCAGTTAAGGAAGTATGTTGCTGATCCAAGTCACATTATTCAATTCGACGAGGTCGAAATAGCCGATGACCATTCGTATGAAGAACGGCCTGTGCAGATACTCGAGAGAAGAATTAAACAGCTGAGGAACAAGACGATTCCCTTATTAAAAATTCAGTGGTCGAGACATGGAGTCGAGGAAGCTACGTGGGAGACTGAAGATAGCATGCGAGAGAAATACCCCAAACTGTTTACCCCTTAGTTTCGGGGACGAAACTCCTTTTAAGGGGGGGAGTATGTAATACCCTCGCCTTTGATATTGTATTTTATGATTTAAGCTAAGTATTTTCACACCATATCTGTGTTGTTGTAGCAAGTATATCGACGAATTATGTTAAGTTGGAATCATGGTCATTCATACTATATTAATTGTTGGGTGATATTGGGAGAATTCCATTTATGCTTGTTATCGTACTTAACGTACGTTAACCTATCTTCTTAACGTACTCTATGTATGTCGCCTTACGTACGTAACATCCATATGTTAACGTACGTAATGCGGGAGATCCACCAGCAGTCCGCCTTTCGGCGGGTGGGGCTGAGCGGGGGTAGGTGGTCGTGAGTCGATCGCGACAGTCAAGTCAACGGCTATTACGTACATAATAGCTATATAGTTACGTACGTAACGAATTGCGTGTTTTGAGGCAGAAAGATCTGATGAAATTGGTTACGTACGTAATGATCATGATATTACGTATGTAAGGACTATAATGTACGTTAACCACTTTCGTTAACGTACGTAATGCCGAGTTCGGATATAAATGTATGACTTGCCATTCATTTCCTACTCGACCCTTTCAACCTCCCAACTGATAAAAACGATTCCCTTCCCTTCCAACTCCGTTTCTAAGCCTTTTTAACTTGTGTTGGAGCTTCAGCACTTGATTGGTGACTTGGAGAGTTAGAGATTGAGGTGTATCCCTTGAAGTGTTGGTGTTGTTCTTCATTTTTGAGGTTGGTCTTTCTTTAACTCATATCAATTCCATGCTTATGATGATGTTAGTAGATAAATACTTCACATAATGTTAGTTTAAACTAGTGTAAACATGATAAGTTAATTGAATCATGCTCAAACTAAGTGAAGATTAACATTGAGGGTATTAGTGTTACTTCTTGATGTAAATAACTTCATAATGTGATTGTGTTGATAATGATATACATAAAACCTGATGTATAACATGATAATCGGAAGTTGATTATAGTCTCAACACTAGGAACATGTTAGGGATGATATCCTTAATGATTAAAGGTGAGAAATGTTAAATTTGTCTTGAACATTCAATTGATTCTTGAAGGTAATATGGAACCATGATTTTTGGCCTCTAAAACCTTTGTAATAAAATTGTTGGAAAGATTATGTTAACCCTTTGAAGATGATCTTCACTAGATGGGATTAAGTTACTTCAAAAATTTCAAGTATCCAATGATCTAACTAGGCTTTTAATAAATTCTTCAAAAGTAAAACAATGGATGTTGATAGAAGGAAGTTGTAATCTTCATATGTTCAAATTAATCGATTTCGTTAAAGGGTGTTAATCACTACATTAATAGGTTGATAATGTTCTTAAGAGGATTGTGTTGAATATGAAGATACAAATGCGGTAGAGGAGTAGCCGAATTCCATTTCATTAATCCGTGCGTGTTAAGAGACGTAAATTAAGATAATGTTCTTAGTTCACTAAAAACTTGAACTTATGTTTCATATAGTAATCAAGTTTTGAATGTAATCGTTGGTAAAATAATGAAGAACGTAATTAAACACAACTTATATCGTAATTGGATGTGTCGATGATTTGAAAAGATATTTTTACGATATTACATTGATAATAAACTAGACATCAAGTATTTGACATTAATGTTCGAATATGTGAAGGAACATGATAAACATACGATAATTTGTAATAAGAACATTAAAGTGATCAATAGGATAATTGATTTATTCAAGTAAATTTACGAATATTATTTATATAATAATACCGTTATCGTACGAATGTGTTGTTGAATGAATTACATTTCATTCAAGGTTGCTTGTTCACGTGAGTATTGTTAGACGAGGATACCGTTCGTTTGACCATTCAAAGAAGGATTATTCATCTACGGAATTAAGGCAAGTTATCTTGCTTGGTTATAATGATGGTTGAATTCTTGTGATTATTATGCGTTTCGTGTGTATGACATGATAATCTATGATTCATGATATGGTGATACCCTTGATCGTATTGTCATGGTGTTGGGGATGATATACCCGAAATTACCGTCCTTGTTACCGTTAGTCCTTTTGAGCTTTGTTGACACTTCGGTGAGTTGTTCGATTCCTCGGTAAAAGTGTAATTCGTTGACTTTCGTTGTCATATTGTATCGTGACATCTCTGGAGTCATATCTGCGCGCCGATTGGTTATGTGTAGGATTATTAGCCGGGCACTTGATGATCATGCATGGATGTTTTCCGCATTTAGATCGTGCACACGAGACGTAGTTCGTGAGGCTAATTAGGTACATCGTCCCACGTATAATTTGGATTCCGTATACGGGGTGGACATGTACACGGACACATTTCCGGATCGGGCATACTGTGACGTCCGTCTTGAGCCATATTATATGGTCGTTCGTATATTTGGTTATGTTAGACAGTTGGGACTGATTGTTTATACGCCTTCGGGGTATATTCTGTAGTCGATGGTTTTCTTTGAGATCAATATATATATATATATATATATATATATATATATATATGAATTGTATAATGTCACGAGAATTATTATCATATATAGCTGACCCTGTGGTTTGGGGCGAAATACTTGCATTTCAGGGCGAGGAAAGGGCAAGGCACTGGAGTAGCACATTGGCGACGGAGGGTTCTGAAGTATGCTATTTCGGGGGCCCCGAGTCTTTTGGTTGTTCGGTTATGTTTTATTATGACTTTCATTTTATTTTGTGTCGGATGAATGTACTAAAATTTGTTAGGTACTGCCCATCGTCATATGGTCTGTACCGAATTTGGATCCTGTGTATGTTTGCTCATATTAAAGACATGAATAACTCATACTCCCCACCGGAGTTTTGATAAATATTGTGGTACGGTGCCACGTTGTCAGATTATAAATGTATATTGTGATATCGCCTGGTGGGTACCGGTTGGGGTCCACGGCACTGTAATAGCCACTGTTTTTGGGCTGTTACAATATCTATCTCTCTCAATTAATTTCCCTCCCAGGATTATATGACAATAATGAAGAACACAAAATGACTCTCTCCTTCAAAAATTGATGAATGCCGTGAGATCCTCACCACTAAGTAATAAAGAGTCTTGATATAACTTTGGTCTTCATTATCAACTCACAAGACTTGTTGTCCCCCAACACTTACACCATCAAAGGATCACAAGGATACTTGTTCCTTTGAATTGTCTTGGTCTTGCACCAACCATGTCGGAATAAAGACCAAGAAACAAATTAGGTAGATGGGGTCGGCCAAGACTAAAAACCAAATGGGTTTGGTTCGCTTCGGACTCCCGCGAGTCCAAACAAATAAACTCCATTCCGTTTCGATGTACTTAAATCAATTAATTAATCCAATTAATTAATCATATCAAATACAAAATAATATAATTAATTTCTCCAAGAAATAATTATATACGTGAATTAATTTAATTACCCAGTAACTTATTTAATTCGTTAGGCCAAGAATTAATTCATCCAATGAATTAATTTAGACATCCAATGTCCCAAAATTAATTAGACATCCAATGTCCAATAAATTTAGATATCCAGTATCTAATATTCATACTGAGAGAATAAGCTCGAAATATTCCGACGTCTATCCTAATGCGCGACTCGGTAGGTCCGTCCCAGTCAGCAATGGGAGGAACCAAAGAGTAGTAGTACCACCTAGCCAGCCTGGCGGCCTACACTGTACCCCAACTGAGAACGAATGATTGGGATCATTCAAGAACCATTCTGTCGTGAATACCAGTATACGTATAAACCCTTATTTCAAATGTCCCGATCAAGATATAGGGTCACGGTCAGTCAAACCCTATCTGTACTTGACGCTGCATACGTTAATGCAAATCGAGATCATTGAGCTCTCGTGTATCCAACACAAGTAGTTCCAATGCTTTGGCCAAAGACTTATGATCTCATCTGCCAATAACCGCATAGGACATATAACCCGCTCACTAACGGGAGAAAGAATTCTATCTTGGTTTTCAGTAGGACCTGCTACTTGCTCGTCAAGATGCACGTCGAGGTTGACCCCCACCTCTCGGTTTATAGGGTCTAACTACTCTAATGAAAATCTTGCGTCACAAGCACATCCCTACTAAATCCTCAAGTCGAAGGTTCACAAATACCTATCAGAACCTTTCAATTCCGTCATTGAATGTCCCGGAGAGAAATCCGTGTGACGAATCGAGGGTGAGTCGGTTCGAGTATACTAATCCAATTAGCATACCTATAACGTGTGCTCCCACTAACCATTAGTGTTCGACAGGCACTCTCCATGTCAAAGAACACGTCATACAAGTCTTCACATAAACTTAACGCCCAGTCAAGTTGCACCGACTTGCGAACGATTAAGTATTTGAGCTATAAACCTTTCCAGTGCCGACCCCCTTATCCAATAAGGAGTGGAACATTTTGCTCTCAAATATACGGACTAGTTTCTATATGTATATTTACGAGTTAGGAATGCCAGTAACTACCGGTAAATAAAGAAACATCCATTGCCTTATTATTAATGATTTACATAATTACAAGTACAATGCCCTCACTCAACATCCTCTGAGTGGCATTCGAGGGCATACTCCTAACAGTGACATCATCCAGTAAGTCATCATATCCAATGGCTATCTGAAGACCTCATTGCGTACGCTACCATTGAATATAACATACACTAAGGATGGACAGAATGCTACTGCCCAATTCTGGAGTTCCATTACGTACGCTAAGAGATCAAGCAACATACGCTATATGCTCTTACGTACGCTAGACACACTACATAACGTACGCTATGATAGTTCACTATTCCAACGGGAAAAGACTCCAAAATGTTATAAATAGAAGCCTTTGGAGATGATGAAAGACACAAGATTATACAAGCAATTACAGAGCATATCGAGCTATTATATCATCCTCTTACACTCTAAAAGATAATACTGATACGAGAAGCATTGCTCTATTAATCTTCTATATACATTCTTGTGTCATCTCGAGCTATCACTTTGTAAAGACGAGTATCTATACTCGCAATATCTTTTTTATTTATTTGAGGTTGTCTCGTATCCTGAAAAACAATAGAGATATTAGTTGAGGTTGTTCTTGATCAAGGAAATCAAGAAAATGTAAGTTCGGCACTAATCTTGGAAAGTGTTATTGTAAAGAGTTGGCACTAAACTAGAAAGTGCATTCAAGTTTTAAGAAAAGTCCTAGTCGGTAGGGGATGTAGGCTGGTTGATAGCCGAACCTCTCGAACAATACCTTGTCTCTTTCTTGACCCTAGTCAGCTTTTAATTCCTATAATTTATCTCCAATCAATTTTAGTAATCTTAATTTAGCCTTATTTTAACTCAGTCATTAGCAATGTTAACCCTTCAATTAATATTAATAATCAGTTCAATTTTATGATGATATTTTTATTAAAACGATGTTTTTTTCTTTTTGTCTTATTCTTTGAAATATTTATTTGGGAAAATTCTTGAGTAGTAATAATAATATTTAAATTTTCTTCCGCCGCAATTATGACCTCTTATTTATGACATGTCGTTGCCTTAATTAATTGGTATTTATTTTAGTCAGTGTAGCGACTCGACTTTGTAGGCGAGAATTTTAATATTCTCAAAGGAACTTATTTTCGTCAAAATTCACCTTTTTACTATTTTCCCCTACAATTACCCCTAGAAAGTTGGGGCATTACTTAGTGGTATCAGAGCCGAGTTTTACCTTTCTGTAGACTCGCTAATATAAAATTATCATATGCTCTCAGCTTCGCCACCTCGTCACTCCGTCCAAGGTACCGAATTTCAATCATTATTCATACATCTATCATTTCATTTTATTTACATGATTGTATATGTATGTGCGAACTGTTAGAATGGCCAAACATGGGATGACACCACGTAAGAGGATTCCTGCTACGTTTGACTCGCGTCTTCTGGCATGCAAGGATTGGTGGGATGATTGGGGTTCTGTCACGCAACAACTGTACCATCTAATGGTAAAGTTACCCGATGATTGGGGTTATTGCATTTTTCATCTTTGGCAAGAGTCCATAGAGAACACCAGAAGAACGGGAGACCATAGATGATTTCTAGTTCATAGCCGGGCATTTATTAGATATGTACACTCGAGATGTGACACCAGTCGGAAATTGGAGTTCAGACTCTATGGAAGAAGAGGATCGTGAAGAAGACCCTAAAGAGGATCCCGAGGAAGATCCAGAATATGTTCCTGATGAGAGCTCAAAGGAAGACCTCACGGAGAACATGAAGGATGTTATCATGGTAGACGTTGAGTCCTATGATGACGTTATTTCGTGGATTGAACCGCGAACCCCTATTCTTGTTATAGAGATTATTAGCAGTGATGATGAGGAGTAGCCGTAAGCTTAGTTCATTTTATTATATAGCTATTATGTTAAGAATTCCTTGACCTGGCTTAAGGAGGAATGTCGGTCAACGACTACGAGCGCAAGATCAATCACATGTGCTGTTTTGCTCCTCACATGGTTGATACGGATGACATGAAGTCTCAAAAGTTCCGAGATGAAATGCATGACCAGAGTCGCCATCCCTTGGCTGGTCATGGGCGTTTGATCTACAATGAAGCGGTTTCTAGGGCCGAGGACATATCTGCCGGTTTGGATGTGGAAAAGGCAAGAGCACCACCAGTCGCAGCTAATAACAAGCGCAAGTGGCACGATCAAGAAAGTGCTAGTAAGAAGAATGCTAAGACTGGACTTTTAGGGGTGAAACCTTAGTCCGATAAACCTACCCGTGCTACTTGTGGCAAAGGACAAAGGTACATTTATGCTTGGTCAGAATCGGTGCTACTTTTGCCGTCAGTAAGGACACATGGCCTCAGCATGTCCGAAGAAAGGAAAAGGACCAGGTAAAGGTGTGCAACTTCAAGGCTAAGGAGGCAAAGCTCGAGTGTATAGCATGGCCGAGGCCTAGGAAGACCGAACCCCAAACCATGTCAGGTATGTTGTCAGTTGCTAATATTCCTGCTTTGGTGTTGTTTGATACGGGTGCATCTCATTCATTCATTCATCTCTAGGAAGCTTTGTACTATGATTGGTTGTAGAAGTAGTAAAGCTCCTAGATCTCTGTTAGTTAGCATGCCTGCGGGGCGAGTAGTATGTGTAGACTCCATAGATAACAATGTGAAGATAGAGATTAATGAACATAGCTTCGTAGCTGACTTGCACATAGTTAAACTCAGTGATTTTGATGTTATTTTAGGTATGGATTGGTTGGACAAACATAGAGCTGTAGTAGGATGCTCCGGAAGGAGGGTAACATTATGTCTGTCTGTTGATATCAAGACCATATTTGATGGAGTAAGACACTGTAGTACCCCAAAGGTGATTTCAGCTATGAAAGATGTGAAGATGTTGAAGAAGCGCAGTTGCCAAGGATTCCTGGTGAATGTGATGCGGAAAAAAACTTCAGAGAAGATGGTAGATGATGTACCTATCGTCAAAGAGTATCCAAATGTCTTTATTAAAGACTTACCGGGAGTTCCATCGAGCCGTCAAGTTGATTTCTCGATCAGTTTAGTGCCAGGAGCGACACCAATATCGATAGCCCCCTATGGAATGGCGCCCAAGGAATTACAAGAGCTGAAAGTGCAACTTCAGGAACTGCTTGACTTTGGATTTATCCGGCCGAGTGTATTGCCATGGGTTGCGCCAGTACTCTTCGTGACGAAAAAGGATGAAAGTTTGAGGATGTGCATAGACTAGCGTGAGCTTAATCGACTCACGATAAAGAATAAATATCCACTTCCTAGAATAGATGACCTTTTCGATCAACTTGGAGGATCAGGAGTATTCTCGAAAATAGATTTGAGATCCGGATATCACCAACTGAGAATTAAGGATGATGATATCCCGAAGACATTGTGTCAAACTCGATATGGACACTATGAGTTTATAGTGACGCCATTTGGCTTGACTAATGCGCCGGCAGTATTCATGGACCTCATGAACCGTGTATTCCAACCTTATTTAGGTAAGTTTGTCATTATGTTCATAGATTAAATGCTTGTGTCTTCAAATAGCAAGGTTGAACATGAGCAGCATCTTAGAACAGTATTGTGAATACTCCGCAAGGAGAAGTTGTATGCTAAGTTAAACAAGTGTGAATTCTAGCTTAACTGAGTTGCATTTTTGGGACATGTGATCACTTCTAGAGGAATCGAGGTTGACCCAATTAAAGTAGAGGCGGTCAATGATTGGAAGTTACCGAGTAATGCAAATGAAGTTCGCAGTTCTTGGGTTTAGCTGGTTATTGTCGAATATTTATCGAGGGATTTTCGAAGATAGCTGCACCTATGACTCGATTGACAAGGAAGGGAGAAGCATTCTTGTGGAATGAGAAGTGCGAAAAGAGTTTCCAAGAACTTAAGAGAAGGTTGACTGCAGCACCAGTTTTGACCATCCCCGATCTGACAAGAGAATTCATCATCTACAGTGATGCATCCAAGCAAGGCTTGGGATGTGTATTGATGCAGCAGGGCAAAGTAGTTTCCTATGCTTCAAGGCAATTAAAAATGCATGAGCTGAACTACCCTACTCACGATTGGGAATTAGCAGCGGCAGTTCACTACTTCAAGATTTGGAGGCATTACATGTACAGAGGTCAGTGTGAAATTTATATGGACCATAAAAGTCTGATATATATTTTCACACAAAAGGAATTGAATATGAGGCAACGCAGATGGCTAGAGTTGGTCAAGGACTACAATTGTACAATTCATTACCACCCTGATAAAGCAAATATAGTTGCTGATGCACTGAGCCACCTCAATTTAAAATTAATGCCAGTCCCACCTCTAATACATTACAGCCTCCAATATTGCATGTGTATGCGGTTTTGAATCATTTGTAATCATGGGTTTCAAGGACTTAGAGTAAAGATGCCGTTTCAATAGTAAATATGAAATCATTTTAAATTCAAATAGAGCACGTGGACTTGATATGATTTGAAAAAGTAAAGTGTGTGGAACCGGATATAATAAAATATTAATTAGAATCCTATAGTATATATATGGTGTATTTGTGAAAATATAGTGTTCCCCCTTAATCGGAACATATATGAATCAATTCTTACAACATTCATGATTAATGTTGTATTCAGGATTCCTCAGTGTTCCCCCTTGATTAATGCACACTAAATCTGTAGTAGAGAATTGTACCCACTTCTTCCTATAGTAAGGATATGACTTGAAAGTTTGTATGTACAATTAACAAATATGGACATTGTATTCACGGGTCCCCCTTAATTGATGAGTACTAAAATAAATACTTAGAGCGCCTTAACCGAGATGTAGCATTCCCAATTCCTAGCAGAGCATATATAACCTCATTGTCTTGAGCGGTTTTGTGAAGACATCAGCGATCTGTATATCTTTATGGACCTTTTCGATCGAGGCATCCTTGTCCTCCACATTATTTCGGATAAAATGATATTATATGTCAATATGCTTGGTCCTCTGGTGCAACACAGGGTTGTGTGTGATTGCGATTTCTCTCATATTGTCACATATGATAGGAGTCTCTTAGCCTCGATGTCATAGTCCTGTAGTGGTTGCTGCATCCAAAAGATCTGCATACAATAGCTTCCAGCAGCATAATATTCTGACTGAGCTTTAAAAAGCGAGTTGTCTAATTGCTTCTTACTGAACCATGACACAAGTCGTGGCCTTAGGAAGTGACAACTTCCACTTATGCTTTTCCTATCCAGCTTGCAGCCTCCGAGATCTGAGTCATTGTAGGCTATCAAACTGAATCCTCTTCCTAATTATGATACCATAATCCTACATTGATTGTTCCTTTAATATACTTAAGGATTCATTTTGACCGTGGTGAAGTGTGACTCTTTAGGTGCGATCTCATATCGCGCACACACTCCTACAGCAAAATGGATATCGAGCTTGCTGGCTGTTAGGTATAGGAGAGATCATATGAGCTTCTTGTAGAGTGATTGGTCCACTGGCTTTCAGCTTCATCAGCATTTATCTGTGTGGAAGTGCTCATGGAATTTGATGAAGACTTTAAGGTGTTCATCCGGAATTCATTGAGCAGCTCCTTAGTGTATTTCTCATGGTTGATGGAAGTACCTGTAGGAAACAATTTGACCTGCAACCCTATGAAATAACTAAGTTCTCCAATCATACCCATTTCAAATTACTTTGCATGAGATGAGATACAGTCATCAAGCAACGATCAGTATAGCGCCTTATGAAGCCTTATACAGCAGAAAATGCAGATCACCACTTTATTGGGATGAAGTGGGTGAGAGAAATATTTTAGGTCCAGGCACAGTCAGCGAGATGATCGAGATTATCTGTAAGATACGACAGAGAATACAAGAGGCTCAGACTTGATAGAAGTCATATGCTAATACATGCCGAACCGAACTGAATTGCATTTTAGAGTGACATAGTTCTTAGTCACAATATGAGTTATGAAGAGAGGCCTGAAGCTATTTTAGACCCAAAGGTTGAACTGAGGAATAAGTCTATTCCTTTGCTAAAACTATTATGGAGTCACTACGGTTAGGAAGAAGCTACGTGTATATGGATATTTACAGGCAGATCACATTCAGTGGATGGACTTTCATATTACTCAAGTCATATTTGTGACTTTGGGGTTGCACTCGCTCTATCCTCTATTTCAAATTAGTCACATTTGTATGAAATTAAGGATTATGACTTTTTTTCTTTGAAACCCTGACCTCTCTTCGTGACCTATGCGATTTGGCGACTCATCTTTATACACCCTATCTGGACTGTGTTATCGCTGCTAAGGCCGCTTTTGGCCATATGCCTGTGGATACAAGCCCTCATCGATCAATTTTTGTATATTTGCCATGGAATTACCCTAACAACATGGATGTTTCAAATAATCTTATGGTGGAAGTTCCCTATCACACTGATTGCAAGGTATCAATTTCCTCCTACGAGTTGGTGGCGACCTTACAGTAATTACTCGTTAACCAGTAGTCCAGCGGTGCATCTGCTTAGGGCCTAGGGAAAATCTAAAGATTTCACGTACTTTGACTGTTCTGATCAGGCTTATATGATAGTATAGCGAGCTATGGTTACGTCGGTACCCTAACCCCAGATGGGTCAAAGAAGATAAAGAAGAAGCTAAGACCCTATCCCTACCTATCTTTTTTTTGAGGTATGATTATTCTTTAAGCTTTAAGCCTTTTAATTCAATGATCCATACAATTTGGAAATAGCCATACATACAATATCTTGAATTTAATGTTATGTGGAGCAAAAATCGAAAATCTATGTAGTTAGTAATCTTTGTTTAGAATCTGGTTTCAGAAGCTACCAACATTATACTAAATGATATCAGACACTAAATGTCTATTGGTTGTAATATCCGCATTTTTGTATTTTTTATATTTTCTCATTTTTGGCGAATTGTTTGTAGTTGTTGTCGCATTTTTAACCTATTTTTCATTGTACTTTTTGTCACTCGAGCAAGTTTCAAGGCTGATTTGGAGTAATCTATGAATTATTATGATATTTGTGATTTTGGTCTTAATTCTCATTTATCATGTTTAGGTCGGTTAATTTACTTTTTTAATCGTGTCGTGGGCTTCTGTGTTGGCTGCGTGTTGTGATTTTTGGACATTTGGGGCTATTTCTTATTTCCATAATTTTAACATTTTAGTTTGGAGTTCATTTTTAAGCACCTTCAGGTGGTCGTACTCACATGTTTGATTAGCGCTTAGACATATCTATGAAATGTCATCATAAGCGCTTCATTGCATGTCTATTACTCATTGTTGTGCGGATGTTTTCATCATTGCACCCAACTGCTGGAGCAGCAAAGATGTCTATGCAGGGAGTTAGCATATGCTAAGTAGGACTTATCATATGCTACATGTATATCATTATGGACCTTTTCGATCCAGACATCCTTGTCCTCCACATTATTTCGGATAAAATGATTTTATATGTCAATATGCTTGGTCCTCTGGTGCAACACAGGGTTGTGTGTGATTGCGATTGCTCTCATATTGTCACATATGATAGGAGTCTCTTAGCCTTAATGTCATAGTCCTGTAACTGTTGCGGCATCCAAAAGATCTGCATACAACAGCTTCCAGCAACACAATATTCTGACTGAGCTTTAGAAAGCGAGTTGTCTAATTGCTTCTTACTGAACCATGTCTCAAGTATTGGTCTGAGGAAGTTACAAGTTCCACTTATGTTCTTCCTATCCAGCTTGCAGCCTCCAAGATCTGAGTCACTGTAGCCTATCAAACTGAATCCTCTTCCTTATGATACCACAATCCTACATTGATTGTTCCTTTAATGTACTTAAGGATTCATTTTGACCGTGGCGAAGTGTGACTCTTTAGGTGCGATCTCATATCATGCACACACTCCTACAGCAAAATGGATATCGAGCTTGCTGGCTGTTAGGTATAGGAGAGAGCCTATGAGCTTCGTGTAGAGTGATTGGTCCACTGACGTTCAGCTTCATCAGCATTTATCTATGTGGAAGTTCTCATGGAGTTTGATGAAGAATTTAAGGTGTTCATCCCGAATTCATTGAGCAGCTACTTAGTGTATTTCTCATGGTTGATGGAAGTACCTGTAGGCAACAGTTTGACCTGAAACCCTATGAAATAACTAAGTTCTCCTATCATACCCATTTCAAATTACTTTGCATGAGATGAGATACAGTCATCAAGCAACGATAGGTATAGCGCCTTATGAAGCATTATAGGGCAGAAAATGTAGATCACCATTTTATTGGGATGAAGTGGGTGAGAGAAATATTTTAGGGCCAGGCACAGTCAGCGAGATGATCAAGATTATTCGTAAGATATGACAGAGAATACAAGAGGCCCATACTTGACAGAAGTCATACGTTGATACACGCCGAACTGAATTGCATTTCGAAAGTGGGGATAAGGTTTTCCTCAAGGTTTCCCCTTCTAAGGGAATAATCAGGTTTGGCATTAAAGGCATGCTTAGGCCACATTTTATAGGGCCATATGAGATTCTCGAGAGGATCGGCCCAGTTACTTATAGGTTGGCTCCGCCACCTAGTTTTGAGAATGTTCATAATGTTTTCCATGTTTCTGAGGAAGTATGTATTTGATCCCAAAGATATGATTCATCAGAGTGAAATAGTTTTCAGTCAAAATAACAGTTATGAACAGAGGCCTGAATCTATTTTAGACCCAAAGGTTCAAGAACTGAGGAATAAGTCTATTCCTTTGATAAAAGTATTATGAAGTCACCAAGGTATGTAAATTTTGGGATGATATTTCTTGTTAAAGGTGTAGGATGTAATGCCACGATCTTTTATATGCATGATTTATTATAACCTCAAGTTCGACATTAGGGCTTTTGCATTCTAAGTAATAAAATTTTGACTAATGGGAAAACTTTGGATCTATTTGCAAGTTTTTAATTCAGAAATTGGATGTTTTATTATCTGGTTTGGATTCTCTTTTGAATTTTATTTTATGGTTCGATAGACAGAATCATGATTCTGTCGCCTTCTATATACACTATACTTACGTTGCAAGTATGATTTTAGAAATTTTACTTTTTGAGTTTTCGGGTATATTATATGTCGAGTCATTTTCTCGGATAATTCGTGTTCCATAAATAGCAAAACTTTTCTCGGACTTTAAGATGTATGTTCGACATGATAATTTAAATGTACGACATACATACAATATCCGAGTAATTTTATCTGCGGAAGAGAGAAATGTAAAATATTCTTCGACCGCTTTATTAAAAGGCTAGGGTTAACCTAGTATCCAAAGGGACATTCCTTTTTCCTCTTCACCTCATCTTCTTCCTCTCTTCTTGTCTCCCCCATTTGAAAGAGAAACTCCATTGTTCTTCCATTGGAGATCCACAAACAAGCTCCATTTGTGTGCCAAACTTGAATCAAAGTTGATATTCAAGTAAGTTACCTTCTCCTCTTCATTTCTATCTAAGTAGAAATAGATTTTAGCTAACATTAAAATTTGGAAATTGATGAAGGAACTTAGGTCTGATGTTTTAATTCTTTGTATGTTGTTTCTATGTTGATTCTAAGGTGCTTGGGAGTGTTTAAAACAAGATTTATTCATGCCTTGATTTTTACAATTCGGGCAGAAATTATTAGGGTTTATAGCTCAAGCATGTGTTGTTTTCCTTATGATTTTCTTACACAATATATTCCTACTTGATGATGAATTTGTGGGATTTTAATAAAATGTTTGGTGTTTTAGAAAGAAAGGATGAGTTTATTCGTGGCACGAGATTATGGTTCGGTTGTTGACATATCTTTAAGATATAATTGTGATTATTGATTTCAGATTTGATAAATTTTCAATCTTTAATTTTTGAATTAAAATTCCCAAAATTACGGTCCCGCCCATAATTCTTGCGAAGTGGGTTATTATACCCGTAAATTTTAGTTTTCGTCACGGATGGTGACGAAACTTACAGGAGAGTTCATGTTGAACTTGGAGCTTAAGTGTTGGGTAAATTTCCAGAATTTCGGTTTCTGGCCGGTTTTTCCAAAATTTTCATTTTGCCCCAAAACTTTTTAAAATATCGTTTTGACCCAAATTTACTTCGATTGTTATAAGATTTTTCAGATATCATACGTACCTTTTTGAAAATTTAATATTCCGGTCCAGATTCTTGAAATTTCATCTTAGATTTCAATTTTATTGTAATTTGCTATTTGACCCCAATTTTATTGATTATTACATTTTGGCCCAAATCTCAAAACGACTTCCGATCTCTACAAAATTTTAAGTTCAGAATATTTATTCTTATATAAGTCATTACTTCAGTCCAGAAGGTGAAATTTTTGCCTCGGCTCCGGATTTTTTTGGGGATTTTACCATTTTGACCCCTTAATTTATCTTAATTGCAATTTTTTAGTCCGTAGACACCGGGAATGGATCCGATCACTACGAAACTTTAAGGACAGAGGCTAAATATGTTATTATGTCCCTTTTGATGTTACAAACTGAAATTACATGGATTTCAATTAGTTGTTTCACAATTTGTAGATTTTACACAATTTCCGTGTTTTGACGATTTTGGCCCGTTGGCTTGGAAAACGGTTCCCGTTTCTTATAAAATTTTAAGGGTAGGTGATTAACAAGTAATTATGTTGTATTTTCTGTCCTTAAGTCAGATTACATATTTTAAGCAATAATTTTCCTAATTATCTTTACCTTCACTTAGTTCGTATCTTAAGCTTGTTTTAACCGTTCTATCTTTGTTAGGCCACGATTTAAGCATCCAACTACACATGCATATTCATATAAACAAAATACACTTCTTAAAAATCAATTTCCAGAATATAATGGATAGCAATCATGTTTGGTTGGTAAGATATTTATGCATTTCATTCTAGTCATCAAATCGGTAATTTCACATGCAACAAGTTACTAACTAATTTGCATGCTAATGATATATGATGAATGAATTATATAACTACATAGAAAAGACATGCATTATATCATTATTATTAATTTCCTTTGAAAGTAACTTACACATAAAAGTTTTAAAAATAAAATATTTTACCCACCTCGTTCTTTGTCGGTAGAAGTTGATTCTAGGTCTCGTAGGTTGAAAAAGGACCTCTTTTCCTCCTCCTCTACATTTCAGCCCATATATCATCCCACTATGTATAATTTTTTTGATTGCATGTTAGGTTTTAAGTTAGAAAGGGAAGAAGAAATAAGTAAAAAAAATAAATGTATGAAGTGTAGTTCTTACCTCCCTCTTGTTTCTTCTTCTTTCTTCCTCCCTTGCTTCTTCTATCTTGCTCACGTTTTTGTGTCTCTCTCTATCTAAATCTCTGATTTTTTTTTTTTTTGTGTTGGGAGAATGGGAGTGTATTGGGTGGTGTATGTATTTAAGAGGGGTGTAAAGTGGCTTGGGAAGTTGGAGGTGTAAAGAAAACTAGTGACATGTGGCTAATGTGTCTTAGGATAGTGTCATGTATGGGGGACATGAAGACTGTGTAACACCCCCAAGTTATTCAGGGTATATTACAGCGCCGTGAGCCCCGCCGTGGGACACACAAGGCTAAACATACGCGGAACTATACACTTGACCGATAAGGTCTGCATACAATAGAAAGAAAGACGATACAAATGGTATTCAAAAACCATAACCAATGAAACCATATACATCACTGCACAAATCAATACCTCGGCAACACAGGCCGGAACATCAAGGAAACTGAAATACAATACTCGAGTATTAAAAATCCATTCCAGTACAACAACACTGAATGGAGGAATCCAAGAAAATAACCGGAGACAAGACACAGTGTCACACTTGCCCATCATCTTCATGCAGACCCGATACCCGTCTGTCCGCTCTCCTGGAACCTGAAATACATGAAACGTATTTCCCCCATAAAGGGCTTAGCCGTCGAATAGCTAGTGCAAGTATAACAATATGAAACATGATACTCCTCGACAATAAAGTAAATGTAATCCGTCAATTCATCAATATCCGTCAATTCATCAATATCCGTCAATTCATCAATTTAAGACTAGTATTCCGGAATGACTAAAATCTCAAGACGTATGTGAATGCCGTAAAAACGGTTCGTTCATATCATACGCCGTTACATGTAGGAATGCCGTCAAAACGGTTCGTTCATTACATGCCAATATTATTTCATATGAATGCCGTAGAAACGGTTCGTTCATATCAACCATGGAATCGCACCAGAGGCTACGAAACCCTCAGAGGACCATAGGCCCGTCCCGGAGTGGCTAGAAATAATCATATCATCAATATTTCATACTTTCAAAGTCGAGAACGTACAATCATAAATGTATACTTGCCTTAATAAACGTTACCGAAGATCCCGAAGGACACGGTTCGACCGGGAAGCTTGAACCACGAAGAAGACAACGAACGGAAGGGTTCCGACTTGAGTTCTTCACAAGGATGTCGTCCCTAAGTCATATCAATGATAAATCAACAATCGTACGATGAATAATAATCGTACAACGCACAAAACCCCCCTCTTAGACCTTTTGTCGAACACTTTGAAGGCGTCGACTAATAACTCAACCAAAACGACGAATCAATACAATCCAACCGTGGAATAACGATGGAAATGATAGAATACACCTAAATAATCATCAATCCATCACTAATCTAAATTACTACGGATTAAAAGGATGAAGTCAAACAAAATCCCCAATTTCCAATACAAAATTCGAAGTGTTCTTGAATAATCTTTCAATAATCCGATGAATACTCCAACAAGTCCATAATCATGCGTATATCACTCCATACCCCATGATTTTAACATCCAAAACATCATTACCCAATACAAAATCGAAATCCAAGATGTTGAAGAAATTACCTCTTGAAGATCCAAGCACTATGATTCGAAGAGCACCCGATAGAACGATGATCCGGGCTTCACAATCGAAAATAGATGAAGGAAATCACCCACTCAAGTGATAGATGGAGAAACCTCCCTCTCTTAAGCCTTTCCTCTCGTGTGATGATGAAGAAATGAGGAATATCGGTTGAAACGCGCAGAAAAACGCAGATATAGGGGTAATCTGTCATGTGTGCCGCGGCTCAGTATATGTGTGCCGCGGCACAGCCCAAAATTCGCTCCTGTGGCTCGGCGGTGCCGCGGCTCAGCCAGTGTGCCGCGGCACCGGTACAGCGCTTTGGACGAACTGAAAATGAGAGTGACTTAGCTATTTCGACCATAACTCCCTCGTCTGGACTCCGATTGACTCACCGTTTGAACCAATGGAAAGCTAACTCGATGCTTTATAATATTGCAAAGATTCAGAATTTTTGAAGTTTCCAAGAATTTACGGTGATTTAACAAAGTCGAACTCATACGTGGGAAAGTCGCTAAAGAACACGGAATTCAACAGAACGATACCGAAACGAACTCGGATGACAAAAAGTGTAGAATTAATCATTCTCGGGATGACGAAACGGTCCCAAGCAAGTTGTCAAAAATGGACTTCCGCCAAAAATAGAAAATTTCCGGGAAACAAAATTACGGGTATTACATTCTACCCTCCTTAAAAGAAGTTTCGTCCCGAAACTTAAAACAGGCAGGGAGAAGAAATATTTCGCCAGGAAAAACTCAACGAGATACACAAGAGCCGAAACTTACGCCCAAACGGCGAATAATCAATATAGAACACAACAATACATTACCCGAAGGTAAACCAAACCAATGCCGAAAAAGATACGAATTCACAATGCCCGAAGGCTCCAACGGAAATACCGATACATCACAATGGCCTGAAAGCCGAACAACCCAAAGTCAGAATCATCACAATACAGATCTCAAAGAAGCAAACGTGGATCGGGCATACCTCGGCGTATGAACAACCGGGCCGCAAATCGTCGGACATATCCAATACAACATGGACTACGAACGATCAATCAATAAAGGTCAAGAGGGACATCACAAGACGCCCGATCCGGAAATGTGTCCGTGCACATGTCCACCCCGTACGGAATCCGTAATATACGTGTGACAATGTACCTAATTAGCCTCAAGAACTACGTCTCGTGTGCACGGTCCAATGCGGAAATATCCACGCATGACCATCGAGTGCCTGGCTAAAAATCCTGCACATAACCAATCGGCACGCAGACATGATTCCAGATATGCCACGATACAACATGACAACGAAACTCAAGGAATAAAACATCCAATACGGATCATACGACTCACCAAGTGAACGATGACACACGAATAATGAAAGATCGACACGACCAACGATATTCAAAACAACCATCCTGGGATCAGAATTCCCTAAGGACCGATTAACACGGCAATAATCACAACACCACAATTCGGGAAATCCTCAGCTCTCAACGATCACAAAATTACCGAGTTCACAAGAATAATAGTGTGCTGCCTTGAGTCGGCCAACACGACAATAATAATTCAACGGATGGGAACTATCCTCGACAGTCCCAATTCAATACTTCGATTACCTTAGAACGGTCAATCGATAAACAATGATATAATAGAATAGATGTCCCGGTGTCTCAAACCGACCACCGAAACGGAGATGATAAAAGGATATATCAAACGTCTCACATCGGTTAATATAATATCATAGCAACGGTTCCAATTCGACAACAAAGATTCGACGATGCCTCAGAACGACATTATTCGCGAACAATAATAATCGATACATCGATACCGCGAACCGGCTATCGACAGCAACTTTACCAACAAGTATCGTAATGCCTTGAACCGGCCATTTACAACCAATAGTAACATTTGGCATAATTTTCCGGCGGGCGTCGTATCAATGATCCCCTGGTATCAATACAATCATAAAGAGGCCAAGTCCCGAAATGATACACACATTCGTACGCCTACACAATAACATTAGTCTCATTGATTAGTACGAGTATAAAACTTGCCTCGATATCAATACAACGAACTGTTACCAATTCAGTCGCTTTCGTCTTACGAGTCTCGACTAAGTTAATCTACGAACCCTTCAACCTTAACCGCAACACAAAAGTCATAATCTATGATCAAACATCATATCTTACTGTAAAACGAAGGATTGATAATCAACCGGTTCGATGATGACCAATATCAATACCACCAAACCACGAACTCAATCGTTTCACCATATCTCGACCAATCATAGTCTGAACTGTCCAACTCAGACCCTCACGAATCCATGTCCACAATACGAACCGAAATCCGATGATCATATTAGCAATCAATTCGGACCAATAATAAGGGTCTAAATATTATCGGTTCCAAACTCAATTCTTAAACACGAATTGACAAGGTTCCATTCTCGTAAATCCGTAGTTAAAATTTTCCGATGATCATCGTTAATTCTAACCATCCAAATAGTTCAGCATTATAGATAATCATATTTTAAGGTTATCAAACACTCCAATCATTCGATTTGAATATTTGCTCCGTACGTATGGGCTTCCAAATTCAGAGATGAATAATAGTCTCATCAAGCTCATAATCACATTCGTATTTTCTATACGAATATTATTTCCAACACATAGTTTAGCTCTAGATATGAATATTCCATATTCATATTCAAAACATCAACACTTCTTAAAAATTTTCATCACCTCGTATAATTCAAGAGTTCTTCAAGAACATGAAATATCCGAAATCACGTTCAGAACAACATATCCGAGGTATATATCTCCATGTTACCATTTTCTTTATCATGTCATTCATACAACCTCAAGAATCACATGATATCATATAATACCTCAATACCGAATACCTTTCCGTACACAATCTTCTATGTACGATTACCACAAAACATACCTCTATCCGGACTTCCTTCCGAAATGTATACCATAGACCAAGAATATCCAAAATGACATCAACAATATCCGAATACTACAATCTTCACCCCAAAACCTTACGGGAGTATTACACGCCGTAAACCCTTCTCACAAGGATTTACCAGGCTAAGCACAATTTTCCACGTCATTTCAAAAATGTCAAAAAGACTGATGACGGTAATATTTTTCAAATACAAAAAAAAATCATTTTCCAAATACCGTCAAAACGATCAAGGCTAAAATGCCAAAAACTCAGTTTAGGGAATCGGTTTTACAAAATAAAATTTAGTTGGCGAAATACCAAAAGCAATTTCAAAAAACTCACGCAGCGGATAAAAGTATAGTCCAATTTATGCATTTACATTGAAATAAGACGAACATCAAAATACACGATTCCCAACATACTCCCTCCCAAGTAGTAATCCAAAAAGAAAAAAAATTGAGCCACTATCAAAAGGGGTACGAGGATTACCTTGTATGGACGAACCACGGAGAAAGAATAATTGAACTCCATTCCAAGAATCATTAAATCATCATAGTCATCATATGGCCTCAAGAACATCAAGATATCTATGATTCCTTAATCATAATCAACATATTCAAAGCATATCATTATCTTCCTTCAACATAAACCTCATAGAATATGGATAACACAAGAAATCACTTCAAGAATCAACAATAGTTCCATAACCAAGCTCTAATTCCATGATTCCAAGCTCACAATCATGTTAAAAGCATTTAGAACACTCTTAAAAGTAAAGAGGGACGAGTTTTGGAGAGAAATATCTCAAAGGATCGTGAGAGAAAAGAAAGGCAACACTTCAATATATAAATTGCACTCTCATTACGTACGTAAGTGTCCTTTCTTAACGTACGTAACAACTTTAACGTACGTAATCCAATATCCATGACGTACGTAACCAACTCACTGTCTCATTCCGTGCAGTCCATTACGTACGTAACCCATACCATAAAACGTACGTAATATACCAGTTTGACTTGCTACGGTACAATGGTTGTGTTACGTACGTAACACGTCCTGTATAACGTACGTAACACGTCCTGTATAACGTATGTAAATCGTACGTTGACCCACCTGTCAACATCCTCCGCCGAAAGTGCCGAAACAGGGTCCCACCTGCTGACCAGGACTCGGTTCTGTCCGATGCCTTCGTTACGTACGTAATACCTTAGCCTTAACGTACGTAACCATGCCAATCTTACGTACGTAATCTCACCTTGTTAACGTACGTAATAATTCCATACTTAGCCAATTTCAACAATTCCTATCCAAAGTCATGACATACCAAATACGAGCATACGGCAAAATCAATACATATACTCAATTCTATAACATTTTAAAACGTTCACAACGTCATCGAGCATAATTAACCATCCACGATATCCAATATATGAATGAAAAAAAATATATTCGAAAAATCGGGGTATTACACTCTACCCCCCCCCTTAAAAATAAGTTTCGTCCTCGAAACTTACAATCACTCGTACAAACAACATTTCAACGGAAAATCCAAAATCATCAAGATAACCAAGAATTATCGAATAATCCGAACGACATACTTACAGGTCAGTGGAGTCGAAGATCTCCCGTGATACTAGCATGCGACTCCTAAACCAAGTCTCAACATAATACCGTTACACACCAATATCGCAATTAGCAATTTAACAAAATCTCAAGGAAGGGTTCACGTCCGTGACCACGGCCACGATTCTTCCTACTTTCAGCCAACATTCTGAAGGGCACATACATGCGTAAATATAATCCGAATCGCACATTCTCGAAGTGACCAATTTCCAAGAATACCAAGCTATAAACGAAACGGTCAAGAAAATACAAGAAGAGTGAGAGGACTTACAAGTACCGGTCACACTGTGATGATGGCAGAGTAGTGATACTGTGGGCAAATGCCGACTCAATCGACCCAAAAGACCGACAGCCTAGGTATCCATAAACCTAAGCTCTGATACCATATTCTGTAACACCCCCAAGTTATTCAGGGTATATTACAGCGCCGTGAGCCCCGCCGTGGGACACACAAGGCTAAACATACGCGGAACTATACACTTAACCGATAAGGTCTGCATACAATAGAAAGAAAGACGATACAAATGGTATTCAAAAACCATAACCAATGAAACCATATACATCACTGCACAAATCAATACCTCGGCAACACAGGCCGGAACATCAAGGAAACTGAAATACAATACTCGAGTATTAAAAATCCATTCCAGTACAACAACACTGAATGGAGGAATCCAGGAAAATAACCGGAGACAAGACACAGTATCACACTTTCCCATCATCTTCATGCAGACCCGATACCCGTCTGTCCGCTCTCCTGGAACCTGAAATACATGAAACGTATTTCCCCCATAAAGGGGTTAGCCGTCGAATAGCTAGTGCAAGTATAACAATATGAAACATGATACTCCTCGACAATAAAGTAAATGTAATCCGTCAATTCATCAATATCCGTCAATTCATCAATATCCGTCAATTCATCAATTTAAGACTAGTATTCCGGAATGACTAAAATCTCAAGACGTATGTGAATGCCGTAAAAACGGTTCGTTCATATCATACGCCGTTACATGTAGGAATGCCGTCAAAACGGTTCGTTCATTACATGCCAATATTATTTCATATGAATGCCGTAGAAACGGTTCGTTCATATCAACCATGGAATCGCACCAGAGGCTACGAAACCCTCAGAGGACCATAGGCCCGTCCCGGAGTGGCTAGAAATAATCATATCATCAATATTTCATACTTTCAAAGTCGAGAACGCAATCATAAATGTATACTTGCCTTAATAAACGCATCAAGATCCCGAAGGACACGGTTCGACCGGGAAGCTTGAACCACGAAGAAGACAACGAACGGAAGGGTTCCGACTTGAGTTCTTCACAAGGATGTCGTCCCTAAGTCATATCAATGATAAATCAACAATCGTACGATGAATAATAATCGTACAACGCACAAAACCCCCCTCTTAGACCTTTTGTCGAACACTTTGAAGGCGTCGACTAATAACTCAACCAAAGCACGAATCAATACAATCCAACCGTGGAATAACGATGGAAATGATAGAATACACCTAAATAATCATCAATCCATCACTAATCTAAATTACTACGGATTAAAAGGATGAAGTCAAACAAAATCCCCAATTTCCAATACAAAATTCGAAGTGTTCTTGAATAATCTTTCAATAATCCGATGAATACTCCAACAAGTCCATAATCATGCGTATATCACTTCATACCCCATGATTTTAACATCCAAAACATCATTACCCAATACAAAATCGAAATCCAAGATGTTGAAGAAATTACCTCTTGAAGATCCAAGCACTATGATTCGAAGAGCACCCGATAGAACGATGATCCGGGCTTCACAATCGAAAATAGATGAAGGAAATCACCCACTCAAGTGATAGATGGAGAAACCTCCCTCTCTCAAGCCTTTCCTCTCATGTGATGATGAAGAAATGAGGAATATCGGTTGAAACGCGCAGAAAAACGCAGATATAGGGGTAATCTATCATGTGTGCCGCGGCTCAGTATATGTGTGCCGCGGCACAGGCCCAAAATTCGCTCCTGTGGCTCGGCGGTGCCGCGGCTCAGCCAGTGTGCCGCGGCACCGGTACGTGCGCTTGGACGAATCTGGAAAATGAGAGTGACTTAGCTATTTCGACCATAACTCCCTCGTCTGGACTCCGATTGACTCACCGTTTAAACCAATGGAAAGCTAACTCGATGCTTTATAATATTGCAAAGATTCAGAATTTTTGGAGTTTCCAAGAATTTACGGTGATTTAACAAAGTCGAACTCATACGTGGGAAAGTCGCTAAAGAACACGGAATTCAACAGAACGATACCGAAACGAACTCGGATGACAAAAAGTGTAGAATTAATCATTCTCGGGATGACGAAACGGTCCCAAGCAAGTTGTCAAAAATGGACTTCCGCCAAAAATAGAAAATTTCCGGGAAACAAAATTACGGGTATTACAGACTGTAGGTGTCTTATATTCCTCTTTAGGGCCTCCCCATGTGTGTGTGTGTGTTATTATATTTTTTTTGTATTTTAGGTGTATATAGATATATATATTAAGTATTTGTTTAATAAAGTGGGCTAGGTGATTAGATTGGGCTTTAAGTTGTATTTTTCAGTCTTATAGATTTTATAGGTTGGGCTTGACTTATTAGGTTTGACAAGTAGTCCATTAGATAGATATCATTTTCTTATTTAATTAATTATACGGTTTCACATATGAATTTCAAAATTGATAAATTGAGTAAAATAAATGGTAAACTTAGATTATATTGTGCTATATAGCAATTGTTAATCATATTACAATAGGATATGTCGTACATATACTAACTATCAAATTTAAGGGGTTCTACATCCTTCTCTCTTTAAGAGAATTTGGTCCCCAAATTCCCCTCTAACATAGTTCGGGGTAAGATTTCTTCATCTCTTCTTCAGTTTACCATGTGGCGTCTTCTTCTCTGTTGTGCTTCGACAAAATGACTTTGACTAACGGAATCTTCTTATTTCTCAGCTCGCGAACTTGTTGATCTACGATTCTGATCGGCTTCTCGATGTAGGTTAGATCTTCTTTTATTGGTGGCATGTCATGAGTGACGACATGCTCAGGATCCGGATGGTATTCCTTCATTCTTGAGACATGGAACACGTTGTGCATTCCGACAAGCTCAGTTGGTAGCTCGAGACGATACGCCAAATTTCCAATTCGCTCTAGTATCGTGAAAGGTCCGACGTATCTGGGGCTAATCTTTCCTCCTTTCCTTGAGTTGATTAATCCTTTACGTGGTGATAAGCGAAGAAATACTTTGTCGCCCTTGTTGAACTCTAAATCTATTCTCCTCTGGTCTGCATAACTCTTCTGCCGGCTTTGAGCAGTACGAATACGATCTCGAATGACTCGAAATTTGTCCATGACATCTTCTACTAGATCAACTCTTGCTATTGAGTCTCGGTTTTGCTTGCTCTTTGGTGTCCATCGGTCGTCAATCTCCCAATATATTGGCGATCGACACTTTCTTCCATATAATGGTTCATATAGAGCCATTCTGATAGTTGTCTGATAATTGTTGTTGTACGCAAACTCGGCTAAGGGTAGGTGGTGACTCTAACCCTTTTGAAAATCCAGCGCACATGCACATAACATATCCTCAAGTATTTGGATCGTTCTCTCGGATTGTCCGTCCGTCTGAGGGTGTGCCGCAGTGCTGAAACTCAATGTTGTCCCAAGTTCTTGATGAAGACTCTTCCAAAATCTGGAGACAAATCTGGGATCTCGATCTGACACAATGTCTACAGGTACACCATGCAGTCTAATGATTTCTCGTATGTACGTCCTTGCTAGCTTTTGCAGACTGTCATTCTTCCTTACGGGTAGGAAATGAGCTGACTTTGTAAGTCTATCCACTACTACCCAGATCATGTTATATCCTCCGTTGGTTGTTGGTAGATTTGTCACGAAGTCCATCGCAACTAGTTCCCATTTCCATTCGGGAATCTCGAGCGGCTGTAGCAATCCTGATGGTCTTTGGTGTTCAGCCTTCACTCTTTGGCAAGTCAAACATCTTGCTACGAATTCTTCTACTTGGTTCTTCATGTTCACCCACCAGTAGTATTTATTCAGATCCTTATACATCTTATTACTGCCTGGGTGAACTGTATACCGAGAGCAGTGAGCCTCTGATAGAATTTTCTTCTTGAGTTCGTCATTATCGGGAAAGCATTTACGGTGCTTGAATCTTAGTATTCCATCGTCCGACATGCTGAACTCAGATTTCTCACCTTGTGCGATTGTTTCCTTAAGTTTACACAGCTTCCCATCATGAATATGTGCTTCTTGAATCTCCTTAAGTAGGTCTGGCTTTACTAATAAATTAGCACATAGAACATGTGTCTTGGCCTACTTTGGGTTCCATTAGACTATTTCTCTCAAGGCGTTCCATTCTCTTACCATAAGTCTAGCTACACTGGTTTTCCTACTCAGGGCATCTGCGATGATGTTGGCCTTGCCCAGATGATGTTGAATGGTGAAGTTATAATCTTCAAGAAGTTCTATCCACCGTCTCTGTCTTAGGTTCAAATCCTTCTGAGAGAACAGATATTTGAGACTCTTGTAGTCGGTGAAGATAGTGAATGTAGCTCCATAGAGGTAGTGCCTCCATTTCTTTAATGCGAATACTATCGCAGCGAGTTCAAGGTCATGGGTCGGATAATTTATCTCGTGGATTTTTAGCTTTCGGGATACATAAGCCACAACCTTGTTGTTTTGCATCAGCACAGCTCCTAATCCTTCCTTTGAAGCATCACTATATACCATAAATCCTTCACTCCCTTCAGGAAGTGTTAGAACAGGTGCGGCGGTGAGTTTCTCTTGAGTTCCTGGAAACCTGTCTCACACTTATCGCTCCACTCAAATTTAACGTGTTTCTGCGTTAGTCTTGTGAATGGTCCTGCGATTTTTGAGAAGTCTTTAATGAATTTGCGGTAGTAACCCGCAAGTCCAAGAAAGCTTCGAATTTCCGTGACTGTTTCTGGCCTCCTCCAGTCCAGAATAGCCTCTAACTTCGATGGATCTACTGCGACTCCATCTCCATATATTACGTGTCCCAAAAATGCTACTTCTCTTAACCAGAATTCACACTTACTGAATTTGGCATACAACTTATGCTTCCTTAGCATTTCTAGCACTAACCTGAGGTGAGTTTTGTGATCCTGATCTGATTTGGAATAAACGAGTATGTCATCAATGAATATTACCACGAATTCATCCAGATACGGTTGGAATACACATTGCATTAAATCTATAAATGCATCTGGTGCATTGGTCAATCCAAAAGGCATCACCATAAATTCATAATGACCATACCTAGTTTGAAAGGCAGTCTTTGGTATGTCGTCCTCTTTGAGCCTTAATTGGTAATACCTTTGCTGAAGGTCAAACTTGGAGTAAACTGTTGCCCCTTGTAGCTGGTCAAACAACTCATCGATTCTAGGGAGTGGATACTTGTTCTTAATAGTAATATTGTTAAGTTCTCAGTAATCGATGCACAATCTTAGTGTGCCATCTTTCTTTTTCACGAATAGCACTGGTGCTCCCCATGGAGACACGCTTGTTCGGATAAATCCAACCTCTAGCAATTTATTCAACTGAACCTTCAGTTCTTGCAGTTCTAGTGGTGCCATTCGGTATGGCGTCCTAGCCACAGGTGCTTTTCCTGGCAATATATCGATGCTAAACTCGACTTCCCTATCTAGAGGTAGCGAAGTGAGTTCCGTGGGAAAAACATTGGGGTATTCTGATATTATTGGTATCGCTTCGATCTCTGATTTGCTCTTAGGTTTATTCATGACAAAAGCCAGATATCCTATTGCTCCCTTCGAAATGGCCTTCCTTACTTTCATGGCTGATATGATTGGGGCCGAGTTAATCCTAGCATTCCCGTGCAGTTCAACTACTGGGTGATTGGGTTTACAGAATCGGACTATCTTAGAATAACAGTCAAGTTGTGCATAGTTCTTAGATAACCAATCCATTCCGAGTATGAGGTCATACTCAAGTATGGGAAGGAGAATTAGGTCAGCAGGAAAACAATGTCCTTCAATTATTACCTCGGAATTCTTAAACACTAAATCCGTTTCTTGGCTCGCACCCATAGGTGTGGATATTTCTAAGCTTACGGGTAATGATTCCATACATACATTCGATTTTTGTGCGTAATGGGGTACAATAAAAGAATGTGATGATCCTGGATCTAACAATGCATGCGCAAAGTGGTTTGACATGATAAATGTACCTTCCACCACGTCCATTGCGCTAGGAGCTTCCTGTCCAGCTAAGGCGAAAACTCTCGCTGGTGCCTTCCCTTTACCCTTACGATCATCCTTCTTAGCCGCGTTCCTCTGCTGATTGTTGCCCTGAGTCTCCCACTTTGGGCATTCCTTAGTCTGATGTTGATTGTCCCCACAATGTAAGCATTTCCCTTGCTTCTTCCAGCAGTCCTCTGTTTTATGCCCAGACTTGTTACAGTATGAACAAGGCGGCAGGTTATTTATGGGATTCTTTCCGGCATTCGGTCCAAAAGTCTTGCGTTGAAATTTTTGGGGTGATCTGGATGATGGGTTTGACGCAGATCTCTTGAACTTCCCAGCGGTGCGATCCTTCGCCTGTCCCAGTCGGGTCATCCCATTTTCGATTCGGCTGGCAGCCTCGACAACTTCTGTCATCGTAGTCATCCTTACTGGCAGCAAGCTTTGTTGAAGCGTAAACCTCAACCCACGCATAAATTTGTATAGTTTATCCTCCTCGGTGCTCACCAGTCCCAGTGCGTATTTTCAGAGTCGATTGAATTGAGACTCGTACTGGGCGACAGTCATTGTCCCTTGCTTAAGATGGTAAAATTCGTCACGATGGGCCTCATGAGCGGACTGAGAAATGTATTGATCACGGAAAGCTTTAACGAAGTTTTCCCATGTCCGGTCACTGTTTTCCCTCGTCTATTTTCCACTGGTAATCTTCCACCAGTCGTGAGCTGCAGACTCCAATCGAAAAGTTGCAATGCCAGCTTCTGCTCCTCCGAGTACTGTAGGGTTGCGAATATACTCTCTATCCTTTCGAGCCAGTGTTCAGCTATCGTGTCATCCGGTTCCCCAACAAAAGTAGGGGGTTTGAATCTAAGGAATCTTTCTAATGCCCGATCATGTGTTTCGGGTGCATTCGGGTTCGGTGCAATGTGTTGTTGCAGAAAGGTCACCAATTGGGTGATTGCTTGGGTAGTGTTGTTGTCCCCTTGGAATGGATTTCCATCACCTCCGAGTTGTTCCTCATTGTTATTACGTTGGGCACGAGGTCTTCCACGTCCACGACAGTAGGCCATCTATCGCAGTTAACGGTTGTTATAGTTAGTTTAGCTTGAGTTGTAAATACAGAGAATTTAATCATGCCCACATTATTTTAAATCTCATTATCATAGAACATGGACAACATATCATTGTAGATAATACATTCTGATGGTCTATTGGGACATGGAAAATTACAGTTTCAGATAGGGATAATTATAAAATTAACCTACCCAAACGTTGTCCAAAGTACTTAAAGAAAAAGGTACATCACGTTATTTTTTAAAATGGTTAAAACATCTAATAAGAACATAATAGAAGCACTCTCAGTCCTCTCCCGGCTCTATCGGCTCCTCCTCGGGGTCTTCCTCCTCAGAGCTAGAGGATACTGCAGTTGTCACTCCTGGTGGTGTAGTCAGCAAACCCGGAAGCAACTCAGCTAACTCGGTCATCCGATCTCTCATCACATCTGAAAACTCCCTATGTCGTAGGCGCTCCGTAGCCAGGGTACCTTCAAGCGTCTCCACGTGAGAACAGAACTGGGAACATGCATGCTGAAGGTTCTGGATGGCGGCCTCTTGCATCATCACGTATTTATTTCGCTCGTGCAATGCTATCTCCAAGCTCCTGCATTCCTCTCGACGAAAGCCGAGTATCTGCATCGCCTCATTCCTCTGGTCGCGATATGCGCTAGCCTCCTGCTTAGCTCTAATCAGCTCTTCTGTCAGGGTTTGAACTCTCTGCTCGAGCGACTTGATCCGATCCTGGTCTTTCAGTTTTGCTCTAAACTGGTCCTCCCAGCTCTCGCGCCAGTGAGTGGCCTGATCCTCTAGGAGTTTCACCTTCTCTGTCAGACGCATGTGCTCAGCTAACACCTCTACTTTGAGATCCATACCAACCAACTAAGGTTTAAGTTAGTACTAGTCATGGTTTATCCTAATCAGATATAAAGGCAATCAAGCATGAATAATCATCAAGATTAAGAACTTAATGACTTAATGAATATGCTCATGACATAAAGTGACAACAATGATAATACTTCATACAAGAAAATAATGAAGTTTAGTGGAGTTTTAAAGGAATTACTCAATTCGTCTATTTCAAGTGAATAGTAACGTGATTTGAACAATGGGATGGAACGATTTCCATTTAATATGACGAATGTCGAATCAAATGACGTGAGTTGGAAATGCCGTGAATACTTAATCAAGTATTTTGGCCAATGAATTAGGAAAATGATATTGACTACGCATATCTTAAGTGGATAGCGCTGAATCGAGGAGATTTAAGGAGAATTGACATGAGAATTCAAATTTTAGTTCTCAATCTTATGGTTTACTTCGCCCTAGGTGGAATTCATATCTAAGTCCGAAGAATCTTATCCTGGAAAAGCTCGATGTAAGTGTCCTTCTTACAAAGCGTGCTCTGATACCACATCTGTCACGCCCCCACACCGGGGTTGGACAAGAACGCGACAGTTAACGTAATAAATAACGTTTGTGATCATACATTCTAGTAAAGCATACATATGCCAGATCTCAGCCCGGTGAACTAAGACTGGTTATTTCATAGAAAAGAAATATTCAAGAGTACATCGAAATTATTACATCAAGTGCAAAAGAGTACATCAGAAACCAAAATACATTGTGACACAGGAATAAAAAGAAGCGTTAAAGTAGCATCCTAATTCCTACATCTTGGTAATACTTTGAGGATGATCTTCACTGGTCGTCAGCATCTCTCTCTTCTTCCTCTTGATTCTCTTCATCTAGTGGGGTTTTACAAAACAATTCGAAATGGGGTGAGAATAATGGATTCTCAGTGAGTGGGGTTTCGAGTATTTTCTCAATTTATATATATATATATATATATATATATATATATATATATATATATATATATATATATAACCATTTTGAAGGATAATATATTTACTCCCACTTTTGAAAATATCTTTGTCTATAGATAGTGCAAGTTTTCAAAGGAATGTAATGAATTATGGCATGAGTGAACAGTCAATCTCCGTAGATTGATGTTAAGTATGACATGTGGCATCAAGCGCCTAGTGAATATTTAGCTTCGGGAGGTCGTCTATGTGACAAAGTCCCTTGGAATCCTTATGACGTCTTAGATCGTTATCAGAGATCGGACTATGACTTTCGCCTCGACCTTTGGTTTAATAACCGTAGCCTTGGGCGTTTGTCGGACCGTCCTTATAACCTTGGCCTTTGAGCTAAAAGCTCTCATGCTTGGTGACGTGCTACCTTATCTCTTATCTGGGCTCGGTATGTCCTTAGCTGGGGTTTAATACCCGGATCACACCATAATCACGATTATACCCTAAGTCTACGACCCAGTCACCTCAGGATCACTCCGTCCTTCGGCTTCAAGGGAATAGGAAACGACAGTAGCCTTGTTCATGAACCGCAGCCGTGCTGCTTGATCCAAGCTTGGTCTAAATGTCCCTGACAAAAATTCGGGACTCTAGAGGTGGCCCTTACAACTCAAGAGATGGCCCCCGGATCTTTGACCGGCCCTCTGTTTCGTATGGGCTCAAGAGGTGGCACCCGTCCATTGACGTGGCACTTTGTCCCGATAGAATTAGAGGCAGTCCTGTCCATGGCACTTTGTTTGTGAGACACTTAGTTCCCGGTTAGACGTGATTGTAATTTAGTCACATTTTCGGTGCATAAACATCATACAATCAGAGTCATACATTCAATTAATTACGGTACTTAGTGTAATTCGATTATATGATTGTGATTTGGAGTTTATTCGTGGCACGAGATTATTGTTCGGTTGTTGACATATCTTTAAGATATAATTTTGATTATTGATTTCAGATTTGGTAAAGTTTCAATCTTCAATTTTTGAATTAAAATTCCCAAAATTACGGTCCCGCCCATAATTCTTGCGAAGTGGGTTATTATACGCGTAAATTTTAGTTTTCGTCATGGATGGTGACGAAACTTACAGAGAGTTCATTTTGAACTTGGAGCTCAAGTGTTGGGTAAATTTCTAGAATTTCGATTTCTGACCGGTTTTTCCAAAATTTTCGTTTTGCCCCAAAACTTTTTAAAATATCGTTTTGACCCAAATTTACTTCGATTGTTATAATATTTTTCAGATATCATACGTTACGGTCCAGAGTCATGAAATTTTGTCTTAGATTTCAATTTTATTGTAATTTGCTATTTGACCCCAATTTTATTGATTATTACATTTTGGCCCCAAATCTCAAAACGACTTCCGATCTCTACAAAATTTTTAGGTCAGAATATTTATTCTTATATAAGTCATTATTTCAGTCCATAAGGTGAAATTTTTGCCTTGGCTCCGGATTTTTTTGGGGCTTTTACCATTTTGACCCCTTAATTTATCTTAATTGCAATTTTTTTAGTCCGTAGACACCGGGAATGGATCCGATCACTACGAAACTTTAAGGGCAGAGGCTAAACATGTTATTATGTCCCTTTTGATGTTCCGTACTGAAATTACACGGATTTCACTTAGTTGTTTCATAATTTGTAGATTTTACACAATTTCCGTGTTTTGACGATTTTGGCCCGTTGGCTTGGAAAACGGTTCCCGTTTCTTATAAAATTTTAAGGGTAGGTGATTAACAAGTAATTATGTTGTATTTTCTGTCCTTAAGTCAGATTATATCTTTTAAGCAATAATTTTCCTAATTATCTTTGCCTTCACTTAGTTCGTATCTTAAGCTTGTTTTAACCGTTCTATCTTTGTTAGGCCACGATTTAAGCATCCAACTACGCATGCATATTCATATAAACAAAATACACTTCTTAAAAATCAATTTACAGAATATAATGGATAGCAATCATGTTTGGTTGGTAAGATATTTATGCATTTCATTCTAGTCATCAAATCGGTAATTTCACATGCAACAAGTTACTAACTAATTTGCATGTTAATGATATATGATGAATGAACTATATAATTACATATAAAGGACATGCATTATATCATTATTGTTAATTTCCTTTGAAAGTAACTTACACATAAAAGTTTTAAAAAGAAAATATTTTACCCACCTCGTTCTTTGTCGGTAGAAGTTGATTCTAGGTCTCGTAGGTTGAAAAAGAACCTCTCTTCCTCCTCCTATACATTTGAACCCATGAATCATCCCACCATGTATAATTATTTTGATTGCATGTTAGGTTTTAAGTTAGAAAGATAAATAAGTTAAAAAAACAAATGTATGAAGTGTAGTTCTTACCTCCCTCTTGTTTCTTCTTCGTTATTCATCCCTTCCTTATTCTCTCTTGCTCATGTTTTTGTCTCTCTCTATATCTAAATCTCAGATTTTTTTTTTGTTGGGAGAATGGGAGTGTGTTGGGTGGTGTATGTATTTAAGAGGGGTGTAAAGTGGCTTGGGAAGTTGGAGGTGTAAACAAAACTAGTGACATGTGGCTAAGGTGTCTTAGGATAGTGTCTTGCATAGGGGACATGAAGACTCTAGGTGTCTTATATTCCTCTTTATGGCCTCCCCATATGTGTGTGTGTGTTATTATATTTTTTTTTGTATTTTAGGTGTATATAGATATAGGTATTAAGTATTTATTTAATAAAGTGGGCTAGGTGATTAGATTGGGCTTTAAGTTGTATTTTTAAGTCTTATAGATTTTATAGGTTGGGATTGACTTATTAGGTTTGACAAGTAGTCCATCAGATAGATATCATTTTCTTATTTAATTAATTATACGGTTTGACATATGAATTTCAAAATTGATAAATTGAGTAAAATAAATGGTAAACTTAGATTATATTGTGCTATATAGCAACTGTTACTCAATCATATTACAATAGGATATGTCGTACATATACTAACTATCAAATTTATTGGGTTCTACACATACCGTCCTCTTTGTTTTCTTCATCTACTTCTTCCTTGAGCAACTACTCGAACTACATGTCTCTAACCTCATCAACATTTTTCAATGTATAAGTTTCATGAGAAAACTATAAATAAGTAACATAATTAGTATTCAAGCAAATGCATAATCTTATGATATTTAAAGAAAGCAAATAAGTTTATTGTTTTTTTGTTTAAACGGAGCTGAGCAAAAAAAAAAAGCAAATAAACCGATTATAACCAGTAGTCTACTCATAGATTTTTGAGAAACAGGTTTCACATTCTTGTTATGACAAATACTCTAAACAAAAAAAAGGTACAAGAAAACAGCTTGCTCATATTAGAGCTAGCAAACATAAAGCTATTTGACAGAAAAAAAAGAAACCGGAAAAATGATTGTGCGCCGTGTTTCTATTTTACAAGTTGCAGTTTGAGTTAAATAAATACAAACCTCAAAGGGGGTATTTGTAACATCTAAAAGGCGTATTTGCAATTTTGAAAGATAACTCGAGCTTTTCGTAAACATTCTAAATCTCAATGTTGATAGTTATCTCCAAGTACATAAGCCAATAAAACAGAGATATTAAAAATCTAAAACCCTTGAGAATTAATTTCACCTAAAATTTAATGGGTCAGGTATAATACTTTTATAAACGTAAAGGAGGTTCTCAAAATATTTTTTCTCAAGGGTAGTATGCAGACAAAAGTAATTCTCACATGGGTCTTTGTGATTTTGAAACTTATCCGGTTCTTTTATGTACATACCTCAACAACAGACCACTACCACAACATCAGACTAACTCAACAGCTCAAAGAAGACAAATCAAAGTCAACAAATGTCAACATTTGTAAAAAAAAAAGTAAGACGGGCAGACCAACAATAAATCAACCAAGAGCTGAAACTCTTAACCCCGATCGCTATGCATTTTTTTTTCTAAAATATAAAGATGAATATGTTTGCTTACCATGATAGAATCATACAATTCATCTAGGAGTCCTTTTGGAAGGTGAGACCACTCCTTATAGGTAATGTTTAGTCTTTCACGCACAACTACACCAATGTAGGTGGAAAAATGAGATCGGTGATGTCCAATAGGAACTCTTTTAACTGGATGCCATTCCAAACGGTGTTTGGTGCCAGCACTTATAGCTTTACCCACCAAATCGAGTACGGTACGACCCCTCTCATCCTCACATCTTGTTTTCTCAGAATTTTCAGGATCCAATGTTGCATTATTATGACCTACTTGCTTTTCCTTTCTGGCCATAAACCTACAGAAAATCAAAGTCAGTTGGTTAGTTTTATGTAAAAACAATCAGATTCTAAAAAAGGAAGAAAAGGACAAAAGTAAGACTTTAGAAGGAAAAACAGAAAAAAATTAAAAATAAACAAATATATATATACACACACATGATACGATATTTACATTTTTACTAGAACGGTTTCGCTTTCGTTGGACTCCCTTTTTATTATTTTGTTCTTCAACCCATATACCCTCATTATGGTCATCTCTCACATACATCGAGGAATCATCAGCATTATCATCATCATCATCACCCCGAACTTGTACATTTGTTGGCAAGTCGGGTCCTTGGTGTGATGACTGCTGACCTTCTCTTATCAGAGGGGTCAGTCATATAAAAAATCTATCTAGCTTGATTAGCTAATATAAAAGGATCCTCTTTGTAACTGATCTTTTTAAGATTGACCAATATTTGCCCTAAGCTACTTTCTTCAACTCCATTACTGTCAACCCATTGGCATTTGAAAACAGGAATCGAAAACTTAGAGTAATGCAACTCCCAAATCTCTTCAATGACTCCATAGTATCGCATTGTAGAACACACCAAATTCTTATCTTTCGCACTAGCAAAGTGAATAGCTTCAGCTTCCAAAGTAACCCCACTATTTTGCATAGTACTAATTTCATCTTGAAGCCTTGTGTAAAAAGTGCAACCATTAATAACATATCCAGAATAGTAAGTTGCATTAAAGTTGGGTCCATATGCTAAACTCTTAACTCGATCAGAAACTACGAATGAAGAGTCCTCAATTTCCCTCATTACTTCATCTTTGAACCAAATAATGAATGACCTGCTTTGTTTTTCAGCTAACGCTTTCTGAGTCGCCCTTGGATTGTACTTCCTCTAGTGTCTCATGTGTCTTTCGACATATGGTGCAACTTTGTCCTCATTATGCAGAATATATGAATGTGCCTTGTGCCAGTTTTCATAAGACATATCAAGCTGTTTACGACCTAAGGTCCCCTGACCATCCATTCTTCCACTATGCCGAGATACAGGAAGTCCTGTCTTCATTGCATTTACCATAAATTCACTAGCATACGCGAGTACATCTTCGTAGAAAAGTTTTTCTGCAATACAACCTTCAGGTCGATAAGCGTTCACATAAATCCTGCCAAGCTTTCACATAACTCGATTTTGTCTTTCCTGGACAGTGTATAGGCAGCAGGAGGCAAGTATTTTCTACCTCTCTCATTTTCAACAACATGGAGTTCCTTCCTGATCCCCAGTTTCTTTAAGTCAGCTCTAGATTTTGGGCCATCTTTAGTTTTCCCAGGGATGTTCAATAATGTGCCAATTATACTATCACATACATTCTTCTCAATATGCATCACATCAAGAGAATGTCTCACGAAAAGAAATCTCCAATATGGCAAGCTCCATAATTTTGAACACTTTTTATACCCTTTCTTAGAAAGAGATTTTCGATGTTTCTTCCCAAATGTGATCTGGATATCTTTTATCTTCCTAAACACCTCTACACCGGACATGATCTTTGGACACTCTCAAAATTCTTGTTTCCCATTGAAGGCCTTTTTCAAGTAATGATAGTGATGATCACATGGCAGAAATACATGATGTCTATCGAACACATTCTTCCCTGATTCGCTCAACCACTGTCCTTGAAATTGCTCCATACAAATAGGGCATGCTGCTTCCCCTTTCACTATATACCCAGACAAGTTACCATATGCCGAAAAATCTCGAATAGTGCAGAACAACAATGCTTTCAAATTAAATTTCTCATTTCGATATGCATCAAAAACTTCTACACCTGTTTCCTAAAGCATCTTCAAATCGTCGATCAGAGGAGCCAAATACTCATCGATATCATTACCAGGCTGCCTTGGACCAGAAATTAGCAATGATAACATCATATACCTTCTTTTCATGCAAAGTGTGGGAGATAAGTTGTAGGTAATCAAAACAACAGGCCAAGTACTATAAGTGCTACTCAAGGAGCCAAATGGATTGAACCCATGAGTAGACAAAGAAAGGCGTAGATTACGTTTTTCTTTGGCAAACTCGGGGAATTCCCCATTGTAATATCCGCATTTTTCTTCTTTTTCCGATATTCCCATTTTGGTGTATTTTCATTTTTTGCGACTCGCTTGTAACCATGTCGACATTTTGAATCTATTTTATTCCTAGAGTTTCTCCATTTGGACAAGTTTCGGAGATGTTTTGATATTATTCCGTTTTATATCACGTATTGTTGCATGGACGTTCGATTCTCGTAGAACCCGTTCGATTTGGTAAATTCTTTGGTTGCACGAGTTCGTATGGTTGAGTTGTTCGTGTTGCGAGTTTCGGTTTGTTGATCCGACGTCGTATCGCGATTTTTGGACGTTTGGGTCATTTTGTAATTTCCCTAAGTTATGGCTCCTTTACATGATTTGAAGTGTTTTAATTGTAGCCGTACAGGCCACGTCAGTCGTACTTGTTTGAGCCCTTTGCTGACGTGTAATCAGTGTGGCCAGCCGGGCCACAAGGCTGCTTTTTGTGCTAAGAGGGAGAGAATCCTTGGTGCCCGGGCTTCCATTCCAGCGCCTAGGGAACCAAGTGTGAATCAAGGATCGTTTGCTTCTCAATCTCCGCCAAGTGCTAGTCGAGGGAGAGGTCGGGGTCAGCCCGCTAAGGGAGGAGCTTCCAGTGTCGGCTCCGCCCACCCGCGTGTCTATGAGATGAGGAGAGCCGATGATCCAACGGCTACTGTGGCAATAGGTACCGTTCATATTCATTCTCATCCAGTCAGTGTGCTTTTCGATTCTGGTGCTATGCATTCGTTCATTTCTCTGGAGTGTGTGCGCCATTTGAGTCTCGACTGTTCGACGCCTTGTGATCCTTTCATCATTAAGCTTCCTAGCGGTGATAGGATCGTTGGTGATCAGGAGGTTCGAGACTGCTCTGTGTTTATTTGTGAGAGGGCTTGGCCCTCTAATCTTATTGTTGTGGGTATTGAGGGTGAGGATTTGATTCTCGGGGATGATTGGATTGAGCGGCATGGTGCAATCATGAACTACCCCACGAGGATCATCACCATGCTAGCCGAAGACGGCACCGAGCACTCTTTCGTGGGGCGGAAGAGAAACCAGAAGTTTGTAATTAACGCCTTGAAGGCGATGAGACTCATGCGAAAGGGGTGTACTAGTTATTGGTGTTATGCCTTGAAGGCGGAGAGTGGTGGAGTCGAGCTTTCATTGATTTCACTTGTTAGTGAGTTTCCTGACATCTTTCCTGACGAGTTACCGGGGTTGCCACCGGACCGTGAGGTAGAGTTTGCTATCGAGTTAGAGCCGGGTGCGGCTCTGATTTTGAAGGCGCCGTATCGCATGGCACCTTCCGAGATGGCCGAGTTGAAGAAGCAGTTGAGTGAGCTTCTAGAGTCGGGATATATTCGACCGAGCGCTTCGCCTTGGGGCACACTGGTTTTGTTTGTTCGGAAAAAGGATGGTTCACTGCATTTGTGTATCGACTATCGCGAGCTAAACAAGGTGAACATCAAGAACAAGTATCTTCTGCCAAGGAATTATGACTTGTTCGATCAACTACAGGGAGCTGCGGTATTCTCGAAGATCGACTTGAGATCGGGGTACTATCAGCTTCGGGTGAAGGAGTTCGACGTTCCGAAAACAGCTTTTCGGACGAGATACAGACATTATGAGTTTGTGGTCATACCCTTCGGGTTAATTAATGTGCCATCGGTGTTCATGCAGTTGATGAACAAGGTCTTTAATCACTATTTGGATAATTGTGTCGTCGTCTTCATTGATGATATTCTTATTTATTCGAGGAACGAGGAGGAACACGCGTATCATTTGCGAGTAGTGTTAGACATTTTGAGGACCGAGCGACTCTATGCAACGTTCTCGAAATATGAGTTCTGGCTGAAGGAAGTGACGTTTCTAGGTCACGTGATTTCAGCCGAGGGAGTTCGTGTGTGTAATACCCGGTTGTAATTCAGTCATTATCATTCAGTAATTTCATTCGGTGGTTGTCACTCAGTGGATTTTCACTCATTTATAATCACTCATCAATCATATTCATTCACCGTGTTCACTGTTCGGAAAAACTTCGAGTTGTGTATCGTTATTGTTCATTGTTTCAACTTTCCTCATATGAGTTCGACTTTGCTAGATCACCATTAATTTTTGGTAACTCCAAAAATTCTAAATCTTTGCAATATTATAGAGCATCGAGTTAGCTTTCCAATGGTTCAAACGGTGAGTCAATCGGAGTCCGGACGAGAGAGTTATGGTCGTTTTAGCTCAACCGCTCACTTTTCAGTTATTGGCCGATCACTGCCGAACGAACTCGGCCGTGTCGTCCGACACGGCCCGTGCCGTACTCGTCCAGAAAATGCCGAAGTGTCTGCCTCAGGACCCGACCGTGTCGTCTGGCACGCCCGAGTCGAACTCTTCCGGATAAGCCAGAAGCGACTGCCGACACGCCCAACCGTGTTGCAGGACACGGTCGAGTCATGCCGAGTCGCTGTCGGACGGGTCACTATCGGAAGGCCCTCCGCGCCGCGTGTCGGCGGTGACACGGTCGAGTCCTGTCGGCCAATCCGCCGGTATGCGACACGACCGTGCCGATCGGCACGGGCCGTGTCCGGCAGGCAGTCAACTCCTTTAAATTCGTTTTTTTTCAGCATTTCAGCCATTTTTCTCCCTTTTCATCACCTTCAACCGAGAGAGAAAGCTTGAGGGAGGGTTTTTCCTTCACAAATCATTTGGGTGTTTGATTTTCTTCATCTCCTTTCGATCGTGAAGCCCGAATAATCAATCTAACGCGTGTTCTTCGGATTAAAGTACTTGGATCTTCAAAGGTAATATCCTTCAACACCTTGGATTTCGATTTTTGTGTAGAGATATGATGTTTTGGACGTTATAATCATGATATATGAAGGGATATGTATATGATTATGAGTTTGTATAAGGATTCATTGGATTATTGAGGGATTATTCAAGAACACTTTGAATATCGAGTTGGAATTGGGAATTTTCGACTAATTGTTGTTATAATCACGTTTTTGGATATTCATATCGGATTATTGATCGTATTGGAGGTGTTTTGTTGGTTTGAAACACTTCTTGGGGATTTGATATTGGTATATTGAAGTTTGATTGTAAACAATCGGAGTTTGGACGCAACGTGTTTGTTTTAATGCCTCAATGGACTTAGTTTTATCGTATCGACGTTTTGAATTCGTTATATTCGTGTTTGATTCGTATATTGAACGGATTGTTGGATATTGTATTATTTAAGGTTGTTCGAGCGACCGATATCTCAATTAGGACGTTGTTCGTGGAAGGATAATTGTCGCCGGTGTTGAGTAAGTTAATTCTTACTCGGTTAAAAGGATATTCATACCTTTTGTTGTTGATCATTCATAATCATAACTCATTCATCATTGTATTAATCATATTAAAACTTGTTATTGTCAATTAATCACTTCAGTCATAAGGAACGACGGTTCCAATCTTTTCGTTGAGCTATCATTCATTTCATTATTACTCTCATCTCGGTGAGTCATTCTTGGCCTTGTCTAATTATTATTCATTGATATTCATTATGGTCATTCTCGTTCATGTGACCTTCTGGGTTCATATTGCGTGGCCGGGTGTGGCTGTGTGGAATTTTTAGTCGGGCACATGATGGTTATGTATTGGGTTCACCGATACATTAGACCGTGCACACGGGAAAGCGTTACACCGTGAGACTAATTAGGTACACGGACGGGTGTTGTACACTTGCACAGAACATTACGGGCGTACTATGGTACTCCTCTTCAGCGTAATTCATAACTAAGAATATTTCATAACTTCAGTTAATCATGATTGTGTATTTTCAACCCTTGAGGATTGTTTGTTCTTTGTAACTGACCCCGTTTGGGGGATTTTGTTTTTCAGGTCATGGCAAGGCAAACGCACGGGAATAGCATGTTGATGTCGAGGAGTCTGAGTGATACTAGTAGGGGGCCCCGATCTTCCAGTTATCCATGTTATTGTCATTTATTTTCCGCTGCAGACTTTCATTTGAATACTCCGTTTCATTCAGTGTTGTGTATTTTATCTTCATATAAAATACACTAGTATTCGGTATTGTCCTGGTGTGTTGTAACTAAACTCCTCATCGGAGTAATTATTGTTGTAATGTAGTTCGGTACTACATTTATCTTGTGTAATTCATTCATTTTCATTTGCCTGGTGGGTCCCAGTTGGGGATCTACGGCACTGTAATATCCGCCTAGTTTGGGGTGTTACAGAGTTGGTATCGGAGAGTGGTTTTGAATACTACCTTCCGAGTCATGTCTTATTTGAAATCATCGTCATCAGACTAGTATCATTGGACTTTCGCGTCACGTGTGACCTGTGCAAATGCCGAGCCAATCAGACCGGAAGAACTGTAAGATTTCTAACGCCATGGTATAATTTCTGGCAATAGTCATTCATTCATCATTCATCAATTAACAATCCTCAAACATCATCATTCATTGTGATTAGGACAATCATGTTAACTCATTAATCACTTAATTCATTTCATTACTCAGTTAATAATCAGGACGATCATGTTAACTCATTAATTACTCAATTCATTTCATTACTCAGTTGTCAATCTGGATGATCATATTATCAATCTTGTTAAGTTATTCAAGATAATCATTTCAAGAATTTCATCAGATAATCATGTAACTTCAGTAAATCATTCATATAATCATTAAGTTAGAGCATGTATACTCATTTTCATCATCTCATGACATAATCATAACGTGTTAATCATGCGGGTATTATAATCATTATGCGACCTTCCTACTTCAGGATGGAGAGAGCTATCAGGGGATGCACGGGGAGAGGCCGCGGTGCGGACCGAAACCCGAGAAATAATCACTCGCTGCCGGGAAATCGTGCCCAGGACTCGGCTCGATTAGAAGATATTCGGGTTGATCCACTCACTTTTATGCAGGCCATGATGACCCATGTGCAGTTGCTCAATCATCATTGCGCCACTCTGACCGGATTAATCGAGAGAACTCTCCGCATTTGCCACCGCTAAGGAAATTGGCCGAGCAAAGAACTCCGCATATGTCAATAGGAAATCAATGAAGCGTAATCTATCCGAAGGCGGTCAGTCAACCTACAAGAAGCCTCGTGTGAGTCCTATCGTTTGTGAGCGACCTCCTACGGCGCCTAATCCTACGGGATCTCAGTCCCGAGCAGCCAGTTCGGCCATCATCTGTTTCAACTGTGGGGCGCCGGGCCATTTCAGTACTAGGTGTACGACGCCGTCTATCACATGTCATAATTGTGGGAATTCTGGGCATAAGGCCCGTTTTTGCCGAAAGGACTCCAAGTCGGCTCCGGCGGCATCTCAGGCCCCGAAGCAACCAGCGTTTCAGAATCAGACTGCTTTGTCATCGCCATTTAAGACACTGGAAGCAAATAGAGTTGGAGCTCGTATTTATCAGATGGGAGCGTCCGGTTCGGGGACCGGCAAGTCCCAGATTCATATGATAAGGAGGATCGACAATCCGGTGGTCCGAACGATTTCAGGTATACTCGTAATTTTATTTCAACTTGTGTGTACCTTTTGATGCTGGTAACCGCATTCATTCATTTTCGAATCATGCTTGAATAGACTTATTTCGGGATAGTCCTACTTAATGACCGCGATTGGTTGATGGATCTAATCGTGGTGAATTTATCTTAGGACGATGGGATTTTCGGTATTAGTTGGTTTAACCGTCTTGATACTATCCTCAGTGTTTGTTAGCGTTTGGTCGCTATCTTTCCGTCGTTGGTTGTCGAATGTGTGTTTCAGGGAAGTAATCCCCGTTGTTCCAGAAGAAGTATTATTATGACGAAAGCAGATAAATTCCGCAATCGAACTATCCAATCATTCATTGTATCATTTTCATCGATTGGCCCTTCTAAGGCAATCGAGTTATTCAATCATTCCTTGTATCATTTCCATCGATTGGTTTTTCTAAGACAATCGAGTTATTCAATCATTCATTGTATCATTTCCATCGATTGGCCTTTCTAAGGCAATCGAGTTATTCAATCATTCATTGTATCATTTTCATCGATTGGCCTTTCTAAGGCAATCGAGTTATTCAATCATTCATCGTATTACTTTCATCGATTGGCCTTTCAAAGGCAATCGAGTTATTCAAACATTCATTGTATCATCTTCATCGATTGGCCTTTCTAAGGCAATCGAGTTGTTCAATCATTATTGGTATCTCTTTTTATCGATTCACCATTCTAGGGCAATCGAAATGTTCAATCATTCGTGGTATCATTGTCATCGATCGACGATGTATTTCCAGGCGAGTTATCTGGTTGCCTTCACATAGAGTAAGGGAATTCAGGAGTGAGTTGGAGCCGGTACGTTCCCTTTATTGAAGGCACCGTATCGGATGGCCCTGACCAGAATGCAGGAGTTGAAGATTCAACTTGAGGAGTAGTTCGATAAAGGTTATCTCCGACCGATTACGTCCCCGTGGGGAGCACCAGTGCTGTTTGTCAAGAAGAATGATAGTTCTTTTCGCTGGTGTATCGATTACCAGGAGTTGAACAGGGTGATGATCAAGAGTAGTATCCTTTACCTCGTATTGATGATCTTTTAGATCAACTTCAGGGAGCCTCAGTATTTTCCAGGATCGACTTAAGATCTGGATATCACCAGTTGCGGATTCGAAAGTCGGATATCGCGAGGGCAGCGTTTCATACACGCTATAGTCATTATGAGTTCGTAGTTATGCCGTTCGGGCTAACAATTACACCTGTGGTATTCATAGGGTTAATGAATCGGGTTTTCATCGACTTTTTGGATCAGTTTGTTGTTTTCTTTATCAACGACATTTTGATTTATTCTCGTAGCCGAGAGGAATACGAGGTTCATCTTCATCAGGTTCTTGACGTGTTGAGACGCGAGCAATTTTATGGAAGTTTTCTTAATGTGAGTTCTGGATGTCCGAAGTGACTTTTCTCGGGCATGTAATTTCATCTGCCAGAGTTCGTGTCGACCCTCAGAAGACGGAGGCTATCCGAGATTGGCAACCTCTGAAAGATGTTAAGAAAATCCGATGTTTCCTCGGATTAGATGGTTAATTATCCAACCCACGACCTGGAGCTAGTAGTCGTGGTGTTCGCTTTGAAGATTTGGCGTCATTATCTTTATGGCGTTACCTGTCAGATATTCACCGATCAGAAGAGTTTAAAGTATATATTTACTCAGAAGGAGTTAAATATGCGACAGAGACGGTGGTTGGAATTAATCAAAGATTTTGATATCGATATCCTTTACCACCCGGGCAAGGCGAACGTTGTCGCCGACGCCTTGAGTCGTAAGTCCGTTCAGGAGCAGATGCTTGCTCGTTTAACAATTCTGAAGGAACTCCAACAGAATTCCTTAGACCCGAGATCGAGGTCCGGCTTGGCCAATTCGGGGACAACTTTGTATGTTAGAAATTTCATCATCTCTTGAGGATGCAATGCGGGAGAATCGGGGTTCGGACCCGGCATTGTTGCGCATTCGTGAGGATGTGGCTCAGGAAAGCCCCTGGATTCGTGATCCACAAGGATGGACTTTTGAGATTTAAGAATCGGATGTGCGTATCGCGAATGACGAGTTGAAAAACTCTATTTTGAGAGAAGCTCATGCTACCCCTTATTCTGTTCATCCGGTTCCCCAAGATGTACAAGGACTTGAAACAAAATTACCGGTGGAGTAATATGAAGCGAGAAGTCGCAGAATTTGTTTCGAGATGCTTAACCTGTCAACAAGTCAAGATGGAACCTCAGCGACCGGCGAGTATGCTGAAACCTCTCCCTATTCCGGAGTGGAAGTGGGAAGACTTTTCTATGGATTTCATCACGAGTTTACCGACGAGTCGTCGTGACATGAATACGATCTGGGTAATTGTGGACCGCTTAACTAAATCAGCTCATTTTCTTGAGATTAAGGATACGTGGGGTCCCGGGAGACTTGCCCAGTTATTCATCAAAGAGATAGTGAGACTGCACGGTACTCCTAAAAGTATCGTTTCCGATCGTGACGGACGGTTTGTGTCACATTTTTGGAAATCAGTTCATCGTGCTATGAGAACTCAGCTTAATCTCAGTACTGCCTTTCATCCTCAGTCCGACGGACAATCAGAGAGAACTATTCAGACATTAGAGGACATGTTGAGGGCATGCGTCCTCGATTGGAAGGACGATTGGGAAGCCCAACTACCACTGATCGAGTTCACGTACAGTATAGTTGGCATGCCTCCATTAAGATGGCACCTTACGAGGCCTTGTACGGTCGTTGTTGTCGATCTCCTTTGTGTTGGGATGACTTGTCAGAATCAATCGGCACCGAACCCGACATGCTTATAGCCGCCCGGGAGAAGGTAGCTTTGATCAAGAGTCGTATGTTGACAACTCAGAGTCGACAGAAATCATATGCGTATAATCGTAAATGCGACCACTAGAGTTCGAGACGGGTGACCATGTTTTGGTCAAGGTATCCCAGAGTCGAGGTATTTTCCGTTTCGGAAAAACGAGGGAAGTTGAGTCCGAGATTCATTAGACCGTTGAAATTTTGGATCGAGTAGGCGAGTTAGCTTATCGATTGGCTTTACCTCCGGCTTTGAGCCGAATTCATAATGTGTTTCATGTCTCTCAGTTGCGGAAGTTTGTTGCCGACCCGAGTCACATAATTCAGTTCGACGAAATCGAGATCGCGGATGATCATTCGTACGAGGAGCGTCCTGTACGAGTGTTGGAGCGGCGAATCAAATAGTTGAAGAATAAGTCGATTCCTTTGGTCAAGATTCAGTGATCTAGACACGGAGTCGAAGAGGCTACTTGGGAAACCAAGGATAGTATGCGGGAGAGTTATCCCGAGTTGTTTGGCCCTTAGTTTCGGGGACGAAACTCTTTTAAGGGGGGGTGTATGTAATACCCGGTTGTAATTCAGTCATTATCATTCAGTAATTTCATTCGGTGATTGTCACTCAGTGGATTTTCACTCATTTATAATCACTCATCAATCATATTCATTCACCGTGTTCACCGTTCGGAAAAACTTCGAGTTGTGTATCGTTATTGTTCATTGTTTCAACTTTCCTCATATGAGTTCGACTTTGCTAGATCACCATTAATTTTTGGTAACTCCAAAAATTCTAAATCTTTGCAATATTATAGAGCATCGAGTTAGCTTTCCAATGGTTTAAACGGTGAGTCAATCGGAGTCCGGACGAGAGAGTTATGGTCGTTTTAGCTCAACCGCTCACTTTTCGGCTATTGGCGATCAACGCCGAGCGAACTTCGGCCGTGTCGTCCGACACGGCCCGTGCCGTACTCGTCCGGAAAATGCCGAGGTGTCTCGCCTCAGACCCGGCCGTGTCGTGCACGCGGCAGTCGAACTCTTCCGGATAAGCGAAGCGGCTGAGACACGCCCGACCGTGTTGCAGGACACGGTCGAGTCATGCCGAGTCGCTGTCGGACGGGTCACTATCGGAAGGCCCTCCGCGCCGCGACCGTGTCAAACAGGACACGGTCGAGTCCCTGTCGGCCAACTGTCGGCCAGCTGTGCGACACGACCGTGCCGATCGGCACGGGCCGTGTCCGGCAGGCAGTCAACTCCTTTAAATTCGTTTTTTTTCAGCATTTCAGCCATTTTCTCCCTTTTCATCACCTTCAACCGAGAGAGAAAGCTTGAGGGAGGGTTTTTCCTTCACAAATCATTTGGGTGTTTGATTTTCTTCATCTCCTTTCGATCGTGAAGCCCGAATAATCAATCTAACGCGTGTTCTTCGGATTAAAGTACTTGGATCTTCAAAGGTAATATCCTTCAACACCTTGGATTTCGATTTTTGTGTTGAGATATGATGTTTTGGACGTTATAATCATGATATATGAAGGGATATGTATATGATTATGAGTTTGTATAAGGATTCATTGGATTATTGAGGGATTATTCAAGAACACTTTGAATATCGAGTTGGAATTGGGAATTTTCGACTAATTGTTGTTATAATCACGTTTTTGGATATTCATATCGGATTATTGATCGTATTGGAGGTGTTTTGTTGGTTTGAAACACTTCTTGGGGATTTGATATTGGTATATTGAAGTTTGATTGTAAACAATCGGAGTTTGGACGCAACGTGTTTGTTTTAATGCCTCAATGGACTTAGTTTTATCGTATCGACGTTTTGAATTCGTTATATTCGTGTTTGATTCGTATATTGAACGGATTGTTGGATATTGTATTATTTAAGGTTGTTCGAGCGACCGATATCTCAATTAGGACGTTGTTCGTGGAAGGATAATTGTCGCCGGTGTTGAGTAAGTTAATTCTTACTCGGTTAAAAGGATATTCATACCTTTTGTTGTTGATCATTCATAATCATAACTCATTCATCATTGTATTAATCATATTAAAACTTGTTATTGTCAATTAATCACTTCAGTCATAAGGAACGACGGTTCCAATGTTTTCATTGAGCTATCATTCATTTCATTATTACTCTCATCTCGGTGAGTCAATCTTGGCCTTGTCTAATTATTATTCATTGATATTCATTATGGTCATTCTCGTTCATGTGACCTTCTGGGTTCATATTGCGTGGCCGGGTGTGGCTGTGTGGAATTTTTAGTCGGGCACATGATGGTTATGTATTGGGTTCACCGATACATTAGACCGTGCACACGGGAAAGCGTTACACCGTGAGACTAATTAGGTACACGGACGGGTGTTGTACACTTGCACAGAACATTACGGGCGTACTATGGTACTCCTCTTCAGCGTAATTCATAACTAAGAATATTTCATAACTTCAGTTAATCATGATTGTGTATTTTCAACCCTTGAGGATTGTTTGTTCTTTGTAACAGACCCCGTTTGGGGGATTTTGTTTTTCAGGTCATGGCAAGGCAAACGGACGGGAATAGCATGTTGATGTCGAGGAGTCTGAGTGATACTAGTAGGGGGCCCCGATCTTCCAGTTATCCATGTTATTGTCCTTTATTTTCCGCTGCAGACTTTCATTTGAATACTCCGTTTCATTCAGTGTTGTGTATTTTATCTTCATATAAAATACACTAGTATTCGGTATTGTCCTGGTGTGTTGTAACTAAACTCCTCATCGGAGTAATTATTGTTGTAATGTAGTTCGGTACTACATTTATCTTGTGTAATTCATTCATTTTCATTTGCCTGGTGGGTCCCAGTTGGGGATCTACGGCACTGTAATATCCGCCTAGTTTGGGGTGTTACAGAGTTGGTATCGGAGAGTGGTTTTGAATACTACCTTCCGAGTCATGTCTTATTTGAAATCATCGTCATCAGACTAGTATCATTGGACTTTCGCGTCACGTGTGACCTGTGCATATGACGAGCCAATCAGACCGGAAGAACTGTAAGATTTCTAACGCCATGGTATAATTTCTGGCAATAGTCATTCATTCATCATTCATCAATTAACAATCCTCAAACATCATCATTCATTGTGATTAGGACAATCATGTTAACTCATTAATCACTTAATTCATTTCATTACTCGATTAATAATCGGGACGATCATGTTAACTCATTAATTACTCAATTCATTTCATTACTCGGTTGTCAACTGGATGATCATATTATCAATCTTTTAAGTTATTCAAGATAATCATTTCAAGAATTTCATCGAGATAATCATGTAACTTGATAAATCATTCATATAATCATTAAGTTAGAGCATGTATACTCATTTTCATCATCTCATGACATAATCATAACGTGTTAATCATGCGGGTAATATAATCATTATGCGACCTTCCTACTTGAGATGGAGAGAGGCTCGAGGATGCACGGGGAGAGGCCGCGGTGCGGACCGAAACCCGAGAAATAATCACTCGCTGCCGGGAAATCGTGCCCAGGACTCGGCTCGATTAGAAGATATTCGGGTTGATCCACTCACTTTTATGCAGGCCATGATGACCCATGTGCAGTTGCTCAATCATCATTGCGCCACTCTGACCGGATTAATCGAGAGAACTCTCCCGTACGAGCCAGCTGCTAAGGAAATTGCTGAGCAGCAACCTGCATATGTCAATAGGAAATCAATGAAGCGTAATCTATCCGAAGGCGGTCAGTAAACCTTCAAGAAGCCTCGTGTGAGTCCTATCGTTTGTGAGCGACCTCCTACGGCGCTTAATCCTACGGGATCTCAGTCCCGAGCAGCCAGTTCGGCCATCATCTGTTTCAACTGTGGGGCGCCGGGCCATTTCAGTACTAGGTGTACGACGCCGTCTATCACATGTCATAATAGTGGGAATTCTGGGCATAAGGCCCGTTTTTGCCGAAAGGACTCCAAGTCGGCTCCGGCGGCATCTCAGGCCCCGAAGCAACCAGCGTTTCAGAATCAGACTGCTTTGTCATCGCTATTTAAGAGAATGGAAGCAAATAGAGTTGGAGCTCGTATTTATCAGATGGGAGCGTCCGGTTCGGGGACCGGCAAGTCCCAGATTTATATGATAAGGAGGATCGACGATCCGGTGGTCCGAACGATTTCAGGTATACTCGTAATTTTATTTCAACTTGTGTGTACCTTTTGATGCTGGTACACCGCATTCATTCATTTTCGAATCATGCTTGAATAGACTTATTTCGGGATAGTCCTACTTAATGACCGTGATTGTTTGATGGATCTAATCGTGGTGAATTTATCTTAGGACGATGGAATTTTCGGTATTAGTTGGTTTAACCGTCTTGATACTATCCTCAGTGTTTGTTAGCGTTTGGTCGCTATCTTTCCGTCGTTGGTTGTCGAATGTGTGTTTCAGGGAAGTAATTCCCGTTGTTCCAGAAGAAGTATTATTATGACGAAAGCAGATAAATTCCGCAATCGAACTATCCAATCATTCATTGTATCATTTTCATCGATTGGCCCTTCTAAGGCAATCGAGTTATTCAATCATTCCTTGTATCATTTCCATCGATTGGCTTTTCTAAGACAATCGAGTTATTCAATCATTCATTGTATCATTTTCATCGATTGGCCTTTCTAAGGCAATCGAGTTATTCAATCATTCATTGTATCATTTTCATCGATTGGCCTTTCTAAGGCAATCGAGTTATTCAATCATTCATCGTATTATTTTCATCGATTGGCCTTTCAAAGGCAATCGAGTTATTCAAACATTCATTGTATCATCTTCATCGATTGGCCTTTCTAAGGCAATCGAGTTGTTCAATCATTATTGGTATATCTTTTTATCGATTGACCATTCTAGGGCAATCGAAATGTTCAATCATTCGTGGTATCATTGTCATCGATTGACGATGTATTTCCAGGCGAGTTATCTGGTTGCCTTCACATAGAGTAAGGGAATTCAGGAGTGAGTTGGAGCCGGTACGTTCCCTTTATTGAAGGCACCGTATCGGATGGCCCTGACCAGAATGCAGGAGTTGAAGATTCAACTTGAGGAGTAGTTCGAGAAAGGTTATCTCCGACCGATTACGTCCCCGTGGGAGTACTAAGATCTTTGTTGTCAAGAAGAATGATAGTCTTTTTTATTTGGTGTATCGATTACTGGGAGTTGACAGGTGATGATCAAGAGTAGTATCCTTTACCCCGTATTGATGATCTTTTAGATCAACTTCAGGGAGCCTCAGTATTTTCCAGGATCGACTTAAGATCTGGATATCACCAGTTGCGGATTCGAAAGTCGGATATCGCGAGGGCAGCGTTTCATACACGCTATAGTCATTATGAGTTCGTAGTTATGCCGTTCGGGCTAACAATTACACCTGTGGTATTCATGGGGTTAATGAATCGGGTTTTCATCGACTTTTTGGATCAGTTTGTTGTTTTATTCATCGACGACATTTTGATTTATTCTCGTAGCCGAGAGGAATACGAGGTTCATCTTCATCAGGTTCTTGACGTGTTGAGACGCGAGCAATTTTATGGAAGTTTTCTTAATGTGAGTTGTGGATGTCCGAAGTGACTTTTCTCGGGCATGTAATTTCATCTGCCTGAGTTCGTGTCGACCCTCAGAAGACGGAGGTTATCCGAGAATGGCAACCTCCGAAAGATGTTAAGAAAATCCGATGTTTCCTCGGATTAGATGGTTAATTATCCAACCCACGACCTGGAGCTAGCAGTCGTGGTGTTCGCTTTGAAGATTTGGCGTCATTATCTTTATGGCGTTACCTGTCAGATATTCACCGATCATAAGAGTTTAAAGTATATATTTACTCAGAAGGAGTTAAATATGCGACAGAGACGGTGGTTGGAATTAATCAAAGATTTTGATATCGATATCCTTTACCACCCGGGCAAGGCGAACGTTGTCGCCGACGCCTTGAGTCGTAAGTCCGTTCAGGAGCAGATGCTTGCTCGTTTAACAATTCAGAAGGAACTCCAACAGGAATTCCTTAGACCCGAGATCGAGTGCAGCTTCGGCGAGTCGGGACAGCTTTGTATGTTAGAAATTTCATCATCTCTTGAGGATGCAATCAGGGAGAATCAGGGTTCAGACCCAGCATTGTTGCGCATTCGTGAGGATGTGGCTCAGGGGAAAGCCCCTGGATTCGTGATCCACAAGGATGGACTTTTGAGATTTAAGAATCGGATGTGCGTACCGGCGAATGAAGAGTTGAAAAACTCTATTTTGAGAGAAGCTCATGCTACCCCTTATTCTGTTCATCCGGGTTCCAGCAAGATGTACAAGGACTTGAAACAAAATTACTGGTGGAGTAATATGAAGCGAGAAGTCGCAGAATTTGTTTCGAGATGCTTAACCTGTCAACAAGTCAAGATGGAACCTCAGCAACCGGCGAGTATGCTGAAACCTCTCCCTATTCCGGAGTGGAAGTGGGAAGACTTTTCTATGGATTTCATCACGAGTTTACCGACGAGTCGTCGTGACATGAATACGATCTGGGTAATTGTGGACCGCTTAACTAAATCAGCTCATTTTCTTGAGATTAAGGATACGTGGGGTCCCGGGAGACTTGCCCAGTTATTCATCAAAGAGATAGTGAGACTGCACGGTACTCCTAAAAGTATCGTTTCCGATCGTGACGGACGGTTTGTGTCACATTTTTGGAAATCAGTTCATCGTGCTATGAGAACTCAGCTTAATCTCGATCGCCTTTCATCCTCAGTCCGACGGACAATCAGAGAGAACTATTCAGACATTAGAGGACATGTTGAGGGCATGCGTCCTCGATTGGAAGGACGATTGGGAAGCCCAACTACCACTGATCGAGTTCACGTACAGTATAGTTGGCATGCCTCCATTAAGATGGCACCTTACGAGGCCTTGTACGGTCGTTGTTGTCGATCTCCTTTGTGTTGGGATGACTTGTCAGAATCAATCGGCACCGAACCCGACATGCTTATAGCCGCCCGGGAGAAGGTAGCTTTGATCAAGAGTCGTATGTTGACAACTCAGAGTCGACAGAAATCATATGCAGATAATCGTCGTCGACCACTAGAGTTCGAGACGGGTGACCATGTTTTGGTCAAGGTATCCCAGAGTCGAGGTATTTTCCGTTTCGGAAAAACGAGGGAAGTTGAGTCCGAGATTCATTGGACCGTTGAAATTTTGGATCGAGTAGGCGAGTTAGCTTATCGATTGGCTTTACCTCCGGCTTTGAGCCAAATTCATAATGTGTTTCATGTCTCTCAGTTGCGGAAGTTTGTTGCCGACCCGAGTCACATAATTCAGTTCGATGAAATCGAGATCGCGGATGATCATTCGTACGAGGAGCGTCCTGTACGAGTGTTGGAGCGGCGAATCAAATAGTTGAAGAATAAGTCGATTCCTTTGGTCAAGATTCAGTGATCTAGACATGGAGTCTAAGAGGCTACTTGGGAAACCAAGGATAGTATGCGGGAGAGTTATCCCGAGTTGTTTGGCCCTTAGTTTCGGGGATGAAACTCTTTTAAGGGGGGGTGTATGTAATACCCGGTTGTAATTCAGTCATTATCATTCAGTAATTTCATTCGGTGATTGTCAGTCAGTGGATTTTCACTCATTTATAATCACTCATCAATCATATTCATTCACCGTGTTCACCATTCGGAAAAACTTCGAGTTGTGTATCGTTATTGTTCATTGTTTCAACTTTCCTCATATGAGTTCGACTTTGCTAGATCACCATTAATTTTTGGTAACTCCAAAAATTCTTAATCTTTGCAATATTATAGAGCATCGAGTTAGCTTTCCAATGGTTCAAACGGTGAGTCAATCGGAGTCCGGACGAGAGAGTTATGGTCGTTTTAGCTCAACCGCTCACTTTTCAGTTATTGGCCGATCACTGCCGAACGAACTTCGGCCGTGTCGTCGACACGGCCCGTGCCGTACTCGTCCGGAAAATGCCGAAGTGTACGCCTCGAGGACCCGACCGTGTCGTGCAGCACGGCCGAGTCGAACTCTTCCGAGATAAGCGAGCGGCTGACACGCCCGACCGTGTTGCGGGACACGGCCGAGTCATGCCGAGTCAGCTGTCGGACGGGTCACTATCGGAAGGCCCTCGCGGCGCGACCGTGTCAAACAGACACGGTCGAGTCCTGTCGGCCAATCGCCGGCCAGGTATGCGACACGACCGTGCCGATCGGCACGGCCGTGTCCGGCAGTGATCAACTCCTTTAAATTCGCTTTTTTTCAAAGATTTCAGCCATTTTCTCCCTTTTCATCACCTTCAACCGAGAGAAAGCTTGAGGGAGGGTTTTTCCTTCACAAATCATTTGGGTGTTTGATTTTCTTCATCTCCTTTCGATCGTGAAGCCCGGATAATCAATCTAACGCGTGTTCTTCGGATTAAAGTACTTGGATCTTCAAAGGTAATATCCTTCAACACCTTGGATTTCGATTTTTGTGTTGAGATACGATGTTTTGGACGTTATAATCATGATATATGAAGGGATATGTATATGATTATGAGTTTGTATAAGGATTCATTGGATTATTGAGGGATTATTCAAGAACACTTTGAATATCGAGTTGGAATTGGGAATTTTCGACTAATTGTTGTTATAATCACGTTTTTGGATATTCATATCGGATTATTGATCGTATTGGAGGTGTTTTGTTGGTTTGAAACACTTCTTGGGGATTTGATATTGGTATATTGAAGTTTGATTGTAAACAATCGGAGTTTGGACGCAACGTGTTTGTTTTAATGCCTCAATGGACTTAGTTTTATCGTATCGACGTTTTGAATTCGTTATATTCGTGTTTGATTCGTATATTGAACGGATTGTTGGATATTGTATTATTTAAGGTTGTTCGAGCGACCGATATCTCAATTAGAACGTTGTTCGTGGAAGGATAATTGTCGCCGTTGTTGATTAAGTTAATTCTTACTCGGTTAAAAGGATATTCATACCTTTTGTTGTTTATCATTCACAATCATAACTCATTCATCATTGTATTAATCATATTAAAACTTGTTATTGTCAATTAATCACTTCAGTCATAAGGAACGACGGTTCCAATCTTTTCATTGAGCTATCATTCATTTCATTATTACTCTCATCTCGGTGAGTCATTCTTGGCCTTGTCTAATTATTATTCATTGATATTCATTATGGTCATTCTCGTTCATGTGACCTTCTGGGTTCATATTGCGTGGCCGGGTGTGGCTATGTGGAATTTTTAGTCGGGCACATGATGGTTATGTATTGGGTTCACCGATACATTAGACCGTGCACACGGGAAAGCGTTACACCGTGAGACTAATTAGGTACACGGACGGGTGTTGTACACTTGCACAGAACATTACGGGCATACTATGGTACTCCTCTTCAGCGTAATTCATAACTAAGAATATTTCATAACTTCAGTTAATCATGATTGTGTATTTTCAACCCTTGAGGATTGTTTGTTCTTTGTAACTGACCCCGTTTGGGGGATTTTGTTTTTCAGGTCATGGCAAGGCAAACGCACGGGAATAGCATGTTGATGTCGAGGAGTCTGAGTGATACTAGTAGGGGGCCCCGATCTTCCAGTTATCCATGTTATTGTCCTTTATTTTCCGCTGCAGACTTCCATTTGAATACTCCGTTTCATTCAGTGTTGTGTATTTTATCTTCATATAAAATACACTAGTATTCGGTATTGTCCTGGTGTGTTGTAACTAAACTCCTCATCGGAGTAATTATTGTTGTAACGTAGTTCGGTACTACATTTATCTTGTGTAATTCATTCATTTTCATTTGCCTGGTGGGTCCCAGTTGGGGATCTACGGCACTGTAATATCCGCCTAGTTTGGGGTGTTACAGTGTGGACCCGCAGAAGGTTGAGGCAGTGTTGGATTGGGAACCGCCTAAGAACATGAAGGAGGTCCATAGTTTCTTGGGCTTGGGTAGCTACTACCGTAGGTTCGTCGATGGTTTCTCAAAACTAGCTTGGCAACTTACACAGTTGCTCCAGAAGTCCGACAAGTTCACCTGGAATGACGAGAGACAGTCGCGTTTTGAGGAGCTGAAGAGACGTTTGACTTCAGCCCCGATTTTGGCTTTGCCATGTGGCAACGAGGGTTTTGCCATTTATAGCGATGCTTTGGGTCAGGGTCTTGGGTGCGTGTTGATGCAGCACGGCAAGACTATTGCATTTGCGTCAAGACAGTTGAGGTCGTATGAGCTTAACTACCCTACTCACGGTTTGGAGATAGCGGCAATTGTTTTTACACTCAAGATTTGGCGTTACTATCTTTTTGGCTCTTCATGTCAGATTTTTACCGATCATAAAAGTCTGAAGTACATATTTACTCAGCGGGAGTTGAATATGAGGCAGAGGAGGTGGTTAGAGTTGATTAAGGATTATGACCTCGAAATCCTTTATCATCCGAGCAAGGCGAACGTCGTGGCCGATGCCTTGAGTCGGAAACTGGTTGCGTTGCGGACACTTGAGATCCTTACGTCTCAAACTGAGCTTCAGCGGGATTTGATTGAGTTGGGTGTTGAGATTTTGTTGCTTGGAGCCGTATGTCAACTTTGAGCTTTAGAGATTTCGTCGTCTCTGATCGATGAAATTAAACTGAAGCAGCTGGAGGATCCGATGATTATTCAAATCCGAGAGAAAGTTCTTAAGGGAAAGTCTCCTAGGTTTGTGATTCATGAAGATGGGGTATTGAGATTCCAGAGTCGTCTGTGCATACCGAACGACTTGGAATTGAGACAGGGTATTTTGTGTGAGGCCCAAGCTATGCCTTACTCTGTTCATCCTGGATTGAGTAAGATGTACAAGGACCTGAGGAGGAATTTCTGGTGGAACGATATGAAGGAGGAGGTCGCACGGTTTGTAGCGAGATGTTTGACGTGTCAGCAGGTCAAGATCGAGCATCAGCGACCTGCCGGGTTATTGCAGTCACTTCCCATTCTGGAATTGAAATGGGAAGACATATCGATGGACTTCATCACGAGTTTGCCGAGATCGAGGTTGGGCATGAACATGGTTTGGGTGATTGTTGATCATCTGACCAAGTCGGCACATTTTCTAGGCATCAAGGATACATGGGGCCCAGAGAAGTTGGCTCGTGTGTTTATTGCGCAGATAGTGAGGCTTCATGGTACTCCGAAGTCTATTGTTTCGGATTGAGATGGCCGTTTTGTATCGCACTTTTGGTAGGCGGTGCATAAGGCGTTAGGTACTCATTTGCGACTGAGCACTTCTTTTCATCCTTAGTCAGATGGACAATCGGAGTGCACTATCCAGGCATTCGAGGATATGTTGCGTGCTTGTGCTCTCGACTGGAGCAGTGACTGGGAGGAGCATTTGCCATTGATCGAATTCACGTACAACAATAGTTGGCACGCGTCGATTCGGATGGCACCGTATGAGGCGCTTTATGGTTGGTGTTGTCGATCACCGATTTGTTGGAATGAGGCATCCGATTTGGTCGGGACCGAACCGGATATCGCTTTAGAGACGAGGCGGAAGGCGGAATTGATTCGAGAACGAATGTTGACTACTCAGAGTTGACAGAAGTTGTATGCCGATGTCCATCGTCGACCTTTGGAGTTCTAGGTGGGAGACCACGTTTTGCTAAAGGTGTCGCCGACAAGGGGAGTTTTTCGCTTCGGGAATAAGGGGCAGTTAAGTCCGAGATTTATTGGGCCCTTTGAGATTCTCGAGCGAGTCGGTGATTTAGCATACCGTTTGGCACTACCTCCGACTTTGATCCGTGTTCACAGCGTTTTCCATGTTTCCCAACTGAGGAAATATGTCCCGGATCCTAGTCACGTCATCGATTATGGTGAGATTGATATTGCCGAGGATATTACTTTCGAGGAGCGTCCCTTAAAGATTTTGGAGCACCGTGAGAAACGACTAAGGCATAAAACCATTCCCTTGGTCAAGGTGCAGTGGTCGAGGCATGGTGTCGAGGAGGAAACTTGGGAAACCGAGGATAGCATGCGTGCTGAGTACCCCGAGATGTTTGTTTTTTAAGTTTCGGGATAAAACTTATTTTTAGAGGGGTAGAATGTAATATCCGCATTTTTCTTCTTTTCCCGATATTTACATTTTGGTCTATTTTTGTTTTTAGCGACTCGCTTGTAACCATGTCGACATTTTGAATCTATTTTATTCTTGGAGTTTCTCCATTTGGACGAGTTTCAGAGATGTTTTGATATTATTTCGTTTTATGTCACGTATTGTTGCATGGACGTTCAATTCTCATAGAACCCATTCGATTTGGTAAATTGTTTGGTTGCACGAGCTCGTATGGTTGAGTTGTTCGTGTTGCGAGTTTCAGTTTGTTGATCTGACGTCGCATCGCGATTTTTGGACATTTGGGCCATTTTGTAATTTCCCTAAGTTACAGGGTAGTTTCTATCCTTGTCACTTCCGAACCCTCGGGTAGTCGGAATCACGTTTCATTTTAGTTCTTTAGTCGCTGGCTTGAATCTGTCGGAAGTGTATCCATTGGTCGTGTAATACCCAGTTGTAACTCAGTAATTATCATTCAGTATTTATCATTCAGTAATTGATACTCAGTAATTTCATTCATTATTGATCATTTGTCACTCAGATTCAGTCATGGTATTCATCATTCAGAGTAATTGTATCGAGTATCGATCGTCATTCATCATTAATCTGATTGGAGTTTCGTGCCATGTTTATCATCATTGTCATTTCCATTGCAAGCTGTGCTTGAGGAGTAGCGCACGCTACATACTCCTTTTAGCGTACGCTAATTGGGTATAGGTAGCGCACGCTACCGCTCAGCTTTAGCGCACGCTAAGGCTACCTTGTGCGATCCGGTAAGGTACCGACCGCGGTGAGAATAATTGTAGCGCACGCTACGAGTGGTAAGTAGCGCGCGCTAAGCAGGTCGTAGTAGCGCACGCTATATGTGTGGAGTAAGCGCTAGGGGCGGATCGAGTTGAGTCCGATGGCTCTTGGACCGCCGGTTTATTCATAGCGCACGCTATGCATTGTTGTTAGCGTGACGCACCGATATTTTTAGCGCACGCTAAATAATGGTTGTAGCGCACGCTATCGAGGTTAGATAAGAGGGCGATGGTTTTCTCGACTCCGATCGGGCGTTAAATATTTCGCTAGCGCACGCTAACAATGGATATTAGCGCACGCTAGTAGTATGGCCGTAGCGCACGCTACAAATAGGTACGTAGCGCGCGCTACCGTGTTCGGACAGTGGGTACTGGACTACCCAAATTACTCGTTAGCGCACGCTATGCACAAGGGCTAGCGCACGCTAACCTGGACTGAGTATAAATTGGACAGTTTAGTCAGAGTTCGTCATTTTTCATCTCATTTCACTCCTTCGGTATTTTTGGGCAATTTCGAGCGATTCGGAGAGGATTCTTCGAAGTGTAATCATCAACCAGCATCTTCAAGCTCATCTTTCGGATTGATCATCATTTCATCATCTTCATCCATCGAATCAAAGGTATTAATCTCTTGGATCTAGAATTTCGGATTTTTGGGTTTTCCTTCCGATTTCTTCGTGTAAGCTTGGATTATCATTGGAATATGTTAGTTATGGATTATCTAACTTGTATAAATATATTCCTACGGATTTAATGGTTATTTTCGGAATTGTTTTCAAGAACCCTTGGGGTTGACTTCGGTTAATTGGGGACTTTCCGATCGATGTCGTTATAATCATGAATTATGGATTCCTAATGGATTATTGATATCCTTGAAGTGTTTTGATGGTTTGAAATACTCATCTTGGAGTTGGTTTCGATTCATTCGAGCTCGGATATCGTTGTGTCGTTTGAGTCGATTATGATCGCTTTGATTTGCGTAATGATCGGTTGTTGGTAATTGTTGTTACTCAAGGTTGTTCGAGCGACCGGTATATCGATTAGGACGTTGTTCGTGGAAGGACTTTGCATCGGTATTGTGTAAGTTAACTCTTACTCGGTTAAAAGAATACTCATTCCTTTTGTTGTTGATTGCTCATAATCATAATTCATTCATCATAATATTAATCAATTTGATACTTGTGGTTGTCTAATAATCATTTCATTCACGAGGAGCAGCGGTTCCAAATCATTTCATTGGGTTATCAATCACGTCACTATTACTTTCATATCGGTGAGTCATCTTGGTTTTGTTTAATTATTATTCATTGGTATTCATCATGGTCATTCTCGTTCATGTGACCTTCCGGGTTCATATTGCGTGGCCGGGTGTGGCTGTGTGGAATTTTTAGTCGGGCACACGATGGTCATGTATTGGGTTCACCGATACATTGGACCGCACACGGTAACGCTTACCTCCGTTAGACTAATTAGGTACAAGGACGGATGTGTCCGGACATTCGTCTTGTACACTTGCACAGAACATTACGGGCGTACTATGGTACTCCTCTTCAGCGTAATTCATAATTAAGAATATTTCATAACTTCAGTTAATTCATGATTGTGTAATTTCAACTCTTGAGGATTGTTACGTATGGCGGCCCGTTGGGGATTTTGTTTTCAGGTCACGGCAAGGCAAAGGCACGGGAAGAGCATGTTTACGGCGACGAGTCCCAGTGATACTAGTAGGGGGCCCCAGTCATCCCGTTTGCTTCAGTCATTCAGTCATTTCAGTTATTCTGTCATTTGTATTTTCCGCTGCAAATTCCGTTTGAGATATTTTATTTATTCAGGGTGGTGTATTTTATCTTCATATAAAATATACTAGTATTCGCTATTGTCCTGGTGTGTTGTATTAAACTCCTCATCGGAGTACTTGGTAATATAATGTGGTTCGGTACTACAATTATATTATTTAATTCATCATTTTCATTTCCTGGTGGGTCCCAATGGGATTCACAGACCGTAATATCCGCCTAGTTTGGGGTGTTACAGAGTTGGTATCGGAGCGTGGTTTTGAATACTACCCTCCAAGTCATGTCTCATTTGAAATCATCGTCATCGGACTAGTATCATTGGACTTTCGCGTCACGTGTGACCTGTGCAAATGCCGAGCCAATCAGACCAAGAACTGTAAGATTTCTAATGCCATGGTATAATTTCTGGCATTAATCATTCATTCATAATTCATCAGTTAACAATCCTCAATCATCATTGTCATTTTGGCCGACGGTCAGGTTAACTCATTAATCAGTCAATTCATTTCATTGTTCAGTTGTTGATCAGGAAGATCGGATCATTAATTTTGTTAACTCATCCAAGATAATCATTTCAGTAACTTCATCAGATAATCATGTCACGTCAATCAATCATTCATGTAATCGCTGTATTTGAGCGCGTATGCTCATTTTCATTTTTTCATAATATAATCATAATGTGATACTCATGCGAGATGAATAATCATCATATGACTTTCCACTTCAGTATGGAAAGGGCTGGCAGAGGACGTGGAGGACGAGGCCGTGGAGCGGGCCGAATCCCGAGAACTCGTGCGAATACCCGTGCAAATGCCAGGAATAATGCTAATTCAGCGAGCAGCGACGCTGCCACTCATTCACCTGGACGCGATCATTCATTATCGGGGAGTCGTACCCGGGACACGGCTCAGTCAGAGGGTGTCCGGGTTGATCCACTCGCATTTATGCAGGGCATGATGGCCCAAATGACTCGGATGGCTCAGTTGATGGAGACGATGCATAACTCCGTCAATCAGAATCAGCAGGCTCCTCCGCCGCCACCTCAGAGGCAAGAGAGGAATGTGAGTAACATCATCGGCGATATCTCTCGCCAGAGGCCACCTACTTTTGAGGGCTCGTCTGAGCCGGCAGATATCATTCATTGGCTCGAGCATTTCGAGAAGCTGTTTGCTATGGTAGAGTGTCCCGAGGGACACAAAGTTTCTGTTGCGGCTTACTATCTGGGTAAGAGCGCACATTCTTGGTGGTTGTCGTTGAAGCCCACCGAAGGATCTTGTACTTGGGATCAGTTCAAGACTCTCATGATGGAGAGGTACTATCCGGCCCCACTCAGAGAGGCCAAGCTGTCAGAATTACTCACCCCCGACCCCTCAACAGACGAGGATGTTCTCGCCATTGCCGAGAAATTTCAGGAACTTCTCCCTTTCGCCTCATCCATCATTCATTCAGAGGCGGATAAGATCAAGTATTTCAGCAAGAGGCTGAAACCCCGTATGAGACTTCAGTTACTTAATCATAATTGCACCACGTTGGCCGAGTTCATTGAGAAGGCTCTTACTTACGAGCTTACGGCTAAGGAAATTGCTAAGCAGCAACCTTCGTCTGCTAGCAAGAAGTCCAAGAACCGTAATCAGTCTGACGGGAGTCAGGCCACTTTCAAGAAACCGCGGGCGGGCTCTACTTTTTCTGAGCGACCTCCCCTAGCGTCTAAACCCGCGGAATCTCAGTCTCGAGCGGCCAGTTCGGCCATCACCTGTTATAACTGCGGGGAACTTGGTCACCTCAGTACCAAGTGTCCGAAGCATACTATAAAATTTCATAATTTTTTAATTTCTGGGAATAAGGCCCGTTTTGCCATAGGGACTCCAAACCTACTCGACGTCATCTCGTGCACCTAAGCGACACTGCTCGTAATCAAAGCCACTCAATCAGCGTCGTTTAAAACGACGGGAGCGACTAAAGGTGGAGCTTTTAGCCATCAGACGGGAGCGTCCGGTGCCGGGACTAGCAAGCCCCGGATCTATGAGATGAAGAAGACCGATGATCCAGAGGCCCGAATGATCTCAGGTACACTCGATATTCTATCTCAACCTGTGTGTACTCTTTTCGATACTGGTGCATCGCATTCATTCATTTCCGAGTCATGTTTGAGTAGACTACGTCTGGGTAGTGCTACTAGTTGTGAGCCTTATGTCATTGGCCTACCTGATGGTAGACGAATTATCGGTAATCACGAGATTCGCATTGTCCGATCTGGGCCATGGTCGTGTATGGCCGGACCTAATCGTGGTAGATTTACCGAGGGACGGCGTCATCTTGGGTATTGATTGGATGGATCGTCATGATGCCATCATTAGTGTCCGTAAGCGTATGGTCACTATCATTTCGCATTTATGGAGTTGAATGTGTGTTTCGTGAGGTAATCCTACTGCTCGTAAGGTCATTAATTTGATGAAAGCGGTAAGATTACTCAATCGGGGATGTGTCGGTTATTGGTGCTATATGGCCAACACCGAGAAGTCATCGGTAATGTTAACGGATATTCCGGTGGTGAGGGAATATGCCGATGTTTTTCCAGACGAGTTACTGGTTTGCCTCCACAGAGGGATGTGGAATTCACGATTGAGTTGGAACCTGGTACGTCCCGATATCGAAGGCACCGTGCGGATGGCCCCGACCGAAATGCAGAATTAAAGAACCAACTTGAAGAGTTGTTCGAGAAAGGTTATATTCGACCGAGTGCGTCCCCGTGGGGAGCGCCGGTGTTATTTGTCAAGAAGAAGGATGGTTCATTCCGCTTATGTATTGATTATCGGGAGTTGAACAGGTGACGATCAAGAATAAGTATCCCTTACTCCTGTATTGACGATCTCTTGGATCAACTTCAGGAGCTTCAGATTTTCCAAGATCGACTTAAGATCTGGATATCATCGATTCGGATTCGAGAGTCGGATATCGCGAGGACGACGCTTCAACACGCTATGGTCACTATGAGTTTGTGGTTATGCCGTTTGGATTGACTAATGCACTGCGGTATTCATGGAGTTAATGAATCGGGTCTTCATCGACTTTTTGGATCGGTTTGTTGTTGTCTTCATCGATGACATTTTGATTTATTCTCGTGACCGGGAGGAACACGAGTTTCACCTTCATCAAGTGCTCGACGTGTTGAGACGAGAACAACTTTATGGGAAGTTTTCTAAATGTGAGTTACGGATGTCCGAAGTGACTTTTCTCGGACATGTAATTTCATCAGACGGAGTTCGTGTCGATCCTCAGAAGACGGAGGCTATTCGAGATTGGCTACCTCCGAAGAACGTTAAGGAAATCCGAAGTTTCCTCGGATTAGCGGGTTATTATCGGCGATTTGTAGAGGGATTTTCTCGAATCGCTCAACCCTTAACGAACCTTTTGCGGAAGGATAAGCAATACACGTGGTCCGACGCGTGTCAAAGGAGTTTTGAGGAACTCAAGAGTCGGTTAATGTCAGCACCTGTACTTTCCTTGCCGCAGGGGATGGAAGGATTTGTGGTCTATAGTGATGCGTCCGGACAGGGTCTCGGATGTGTACTCATGCAGAACGGGAAGGTTATTGCCTATGCTTCACGGCAATTGAGGCCTTACGAGGTTAATTATCCGACCCACGACCTGGAGCTAGCAGCCGTGGTGTTCGCTTTGAAGATTTGGCGTCATTACCTTTATGGCGTCACCTGTCAGATATTCACCGATCATAAGAGCTTAAAGTATATATTTACTCAGAAGGAGTTAAATATGCGTCAGAGACCGTGGTTGGAATTAATCAAAGATTATGATATTGAGATCCTCTACCACCCGGGCAAGGCGAACGTTGTCGCCGATGCCTTGAGTCGTAAGTCCGTTAAGGAGCAGATGCTTGCCCGTCTAACAGTTCAGAAGGAGCTTCAGCAGGAATTCCTTAGACCCGAGATCGAGGTCTGGCTTCAGCGAGTTCAGGGGCAACTTTGTATGTTAGAGATTTCATCGTCACTAGAGGAGACAATTCGAGAGAATCAGGGTTCGGACCCATCATTGTTGCGCATCCGAGAGGATGTGGCTCAGGGGAAAGCCCCTGGATTTGTGGTCCACGAGGATGGACTTTTGAGGTTTAAGAATCGGTTGTGCGTACCGGCGAATGACGAGTTGAAAAACTCGATTTTGTCAGAAAGCTCATGCTACTCCTTATTCTGTTCATCCGGGGTCTAGCAAGATGTACAAGGACTTGAAACAAAATTACCGGTGGAGTAATATGAAGCGAGAAGTCGCAGAATTTGTTTCGAGATGCTTAACTCACAACAAGTTAAGATTGAACATCGCGATCAAGTGGTATGTGAAACCTCTTCCTATTCCCGAATGGAAGTGGGAAGACATTTCTATGGATTTCATCACGAGTTTGCCGACGAGTCGTCAGGCATGAACACGATCCGGGTGATCGTGGACCGCTTAACCAAATCAGCTCATTTCCTTGAGATCAAGGAGACGTGGGGTCCCAGAGACTTGCTCAACTGTTCATCAAAGAGATAGTCGATCGCACGGTACTCCTAAAAGTATCGCTTCCGATCGTGACGGACGGTTTGTGTCGCATTTTGGAAATCAGTTCATCGTGCTATGGGAACTCGGCTTAATCTCGATCGCTTTTCATCCTCGGTCCGACGGACAATCGAGAGGACCATTCGGACATTAGAGGACATGTTGAGGGCATGCGTCCTCGATTGGAAAGACGATTGGGAAGCCCAACTACCATTGATCGAGTTCACGTATAATAATAGTTGGCATGCTTCGATCAAGATGGCACCTTACGAGGCCTTGTATGGTCGCCGTTGTAAATCTCCGTTGTGTTGGGACGACTTATCGAATCAATCGGCACCGAGCCCGATATGCTTATAGCCGCCCGTGAGAAGGTAGCTTTGATCGAGTCGTTTGTTGACCGCTCGAGTCGGCGTAAATCATATGCGAGATAACCGTCGCCGACCATTAGAGTTCGAGGTGGTGACCATGTGTTGGTCAAGGTATCCCCGAGTCGTGGTATCTTCCGTTTTGGGAAGAGGGGAAAGTTGAGTCCGAGATTCATTGGACCGTTTGAGATTTTGGATCGGGTGGGCGAGTTAGCTTATCGATTGGCTTTACCTCCGGCGTTGAGCCGAATTCATAATGTGTTTCATGTCTCTCAGTTTCGGAAGTATGTTGCCGACCCGAGTCACATACTTCGCCTGACGAAATCGAGATCGCCGACGATCATTCATATGAGGAGCGTCCTATACGAGTTTTAGAGCGGCGAATCAAACAGTTGAGGAATAAGACGATTCCTTTGGTTAAAATTCAGTGGTCTAGACACGGAGTCGAAGAGGCTACTTGGGAAACCGAGGATAGTATGCGGGAGAGTTATCCCGAGTTGTTTGACCCTTAGTTTCGGGACGAAACTCTTTTAAGGGGGTGTATGTAATACCCATTGTAACTCAAGAATTATCATTCAAGATTTATCATTCAAGAATTGATACTCAGAATTTCATTCATTATTGATCATTTGTCACTCGATTCTCATGGTATTCATCATTCAGAGTAATTGTATCGAGTATCGATCGTCATTCATCATTAATCTGATTGGAGTTTCGTGCCGTGTTTATCATCATTGTCATTTCCGTTGCAAGCTGTGCTTGAGGAGTAGCGCACGCTACATACTCCTTTTAGCGTACGCTAATTGGGTATAGGTAGCGCACGCTACCGCTCAGCTTTAGCGCACGCTAAGGCTACCTTCGCACCCGTAAGGTACTGGACTGCAGGTGAGAATAATTGTAGCGCACGCTACGAGTGGTAAGTAGCGCGCGCTAATGGGTCGTAGTAGCGCACGCTATATGTGTGGAGTAGCGCACGCTAGGGGCGGATCAGGTTGAGTCCAGTGGCTACTGGACTGCACCGGGTTTATTCATAGCGCACGCTATGCATTGTTGTTAGCGTACGCAGCCGATATTTTTAGCGCACGCTAAATAATGGTTGTAGCGCACGCTATCGAGGTTAGATCAGAGGGCAGATGGTTTTCTGGACTCCAGTACTGGGCGTTAAATATTTCGCTAGCGCACGCTAACAATGGATATTAGCGCACGCTAGTAGTATGGCCGTAGCGCACGCTACAAATAGGTACGTAGCGCGCGCTACCGTGTTCGGACAGTGGGTACTGGACTACCCAAATTACTCGTTAGCGCACGCTATGCACAAGGGCTAGCGCACGCTAACCTGGACTGAGTATAAATTGGACAGTTTAGTCAGAGTTCGTCATTTTTCATCTCATTTCACTCCTTCGGTATTTTTGGGCGATTTCGAGCGAGTCGGAGAGGATTCTTCGAAGTGTAATCATCAACCAGCATCTTCAAGCTCATCTTTCGGATTGATCATCATTTCATCATCTTCATCCATCGAATCAAAGGTATTAATCTCTTGGATCTAGAATTTCGGGTTTTTGGGTTTTCCTTCCGATTTCTTCGTGTAAGCTTGGATTATCATTGGAATATGTTAGTTATGGATTATCTAACTTGTATAAATATATTCCTACGGATTTAATGGTTATTTTCGGAATTGTTTTCAAGAACCCTTGGGGTTGACTTCGGTTAATTGGGGACTTTCCGATCGATGTCGTTATAATCATGAATTATGGATTCCTAATGGATTATTGATATCCTTGAAGTGTTTTGATGGTTTGAAATACTCATCTTGGAGTTGGTTTCGATTCATTCGAGCTCGGATATCGTTGTGTCGACGTTTGAGTCGATTATGATCGTTTTGATTTGCGTAATGATCGGTTGTTGGTAATTGTTGTTACTCAAGGTTGTTCGAGCGACCGGTATATCGATTAGGACGTTGTTCGTGGAAGGACTTTGCATCGGTATTGTGTAAGTTAACTCTTACTCGGTTAAAAGAATACTCATTCCTTTTGTTGTTGATTGCTCATAATCATAATTCATTCATCATAATATTAATCAATTTGAGACTTGTGGTTGTCGAATAATCATTTCATTCACGAGGAACGACGGTTCCAAATCATTTCATTGGGTTATCAATCACGTCACTATTACTTTCATATCGGTGAGTCATCTTGGTTTTGTTTAATTATTATTCATTGGTATTCATCATGGTCATTCTCGTTCATGTGACCTTCCGGGTTCATATTGCGTGGTCGGGTGTGGCTGTGTGGAATTTTTAGTCGGGCACACGATGGTCATGTATTGGGTTCACCGATACATTGGACCGTGCACACGGTAACGCTTACCTCCGTGAGACTAATTAGGTACAAGGACGGATGTGTCCGGACATTCGTCTTGTACACTTGCACAGAACATTACGGGCGTACTATGGTACTCCTCTTCAGCGTAATTCATGATTGTGTAATTTCAACTCTTGAGGATTGTTGTTCTGTGTAACTGACCCCGTTGGGGGATTTTGTTTTCAGGTCACGGCAAGGCAAAGGCACGGGAAGAGCATGTTGACGGCGACGAGTCCCAGTGATACTAGTAGGGGGCCCCAGTCATCCCGTTTGCTTCAGTCATTCAGTCATTTCAGTTATTCTGTCATTTGTATTTTCCGCTGCAAATTCCGTTTGAGATATTTTATTTATTCAGGGTGGTGTATTTTATCTTCATATAAAATATACTAGTATTCGCTATTGTCCTGGTGTGTTGTATTAAACTCCTCATCGGAGTACTTGGTAATATAATGTGGTTCGGTACTACAATTATATTATTTAATTCATCATTTTCATTTGCCTGGTGGGTCCCAGTCGGGGATTCACGGCACTGTAATATCCGCCTAGTTTGGGGTGTTACAGGTCGTGGATACGCTTTGTTATTTCCCGATCATTTCCTCGTCGAGAAGTGATTCAGATTTTGGCCTGCTGTCACAGGCCATGTTACGGCCGTAAGCCGTATATCTTACGGTTGTAATACTCGAGAGTTACGGCCGTAAGCTTTCCTTTATACGGACGTAATAAGAGTTTGTTTTTCTGCACTTTGGTCCTGTGAGGAGTTCCGGGCGTAACACGCTAGAGTTACGGCCGTAAGAATTGTTACGACCATAACCTTATTTTGATACGGCCGTATGTCGGCTTCGTCAAATTGCCCATTTTCATTCCTGGGAACAGTTACGGCCGTAAGGCAGGAGAGTTACGGCCATAATGTTCCGATGTTACCGCCGTAAGTTATGGATGTTACGGCCGTAACACCTGCCAGTATATAAACTGGCAATAGCCGTATTTTTCTCATTTCTCACCTCTCTCACTTCTCTTCGCGACGGGAACAACTTGGAGAGCTAGGGTTCGTCCGATTTTCACCCAAACACCATTGTAGGAGTATATTCATGCTTCATATCATCAATCTATCACTAATCATTCATTGTTCATCGTCGAATCAAGGTAAAATTTCCTAGAACCCTATTTTGGGGAAGATTTGGGGGTTTTCACGTTTTCATCCAATCCGTTCCGTTTTGTTGGTTAATTCATGATGAATATGATTAATCTTGTTGGTATTCTTTATTTTCCTACGGATTCATGGTATATTTCGTGGTAACTTTCGTTATCGAGAGGGTTTGGTTGTGGTCCGCCCTCGTTGTTGTTTTCGTACGAATATACATGAATCGTATGCGGGTTTTCGGGTGTATTCCATTTCCGTGATCATTTAGAAGTGGTTGTGATTATATTCTTCGAATCATTAGGTTTGTTTCTGCCGGTTCCTCGCGGTCGTGTTTGATTCTTCCTTTCCGTTCGTGTCACCGTATATTGATCGAGGGAAGTACCCTTATGAACTTACAATCTTGACATAGTAGTATTGCATGAGAAATGGTGTGTGTGTGTATGCTCACTACGGGTTAGATTGGACAGGGTCTTGGTAGGAGTCCACAGAGACGTGGATCAACGAGATTTCTTTTAACCACTATGGGTTAGATCCGACGGGCTCTCGGTAGGGGTCCACAGAGACGTGGATCGACAGTTAATTATGGTGCATTTTACAAATGTGTAAGGTATAAGTTGTTCATTTGGTTACTTGTACTAGCGTAATTGCTAACCCCCTTTGGGGACCCGTTTTGGGGAAATTCATTTTATGAATTTCAGGTGAGGTTCATCGAGACGAACGGGCACTGGACCAGTACGAGGATGATGGCCGGGCGTGATGATTGTGCATGAGTGTGTTTTTATGGGTTTTCCTTTCTTTTGATGCGTTTATCTATTGTAAACTAATAGAAGTACTCGAGCACTTATGGGTTCTTGTTTCTTCAGATTTAAATGTTCGTCCGTTATGTTTGTGTTGGATGTTTGGTTTCTGTTTGACCGGTTTAACCAGGTGAATTATTTTGTTTTGCGTCTTTATGACGAGGTGATGTTATGTTGATTCCGCGAGTCGATGAGTATGTTTGTCGTTTACCCTGGTGGGTCCCACGTAGGGATCCACGACACTGTAATATACCCTGAATACCTTGGGGGTATTACACCCATCAATAAACCTCCATTGTGGGGAGTCAGTGGGGTGCTTAAGCAATCCATCATCTTCTCGACCATCAAAATGCCATGTCAACTTCTCGGCATCTCCCGTATTAGAAAATAGCCTTTTAAACCTCGGTATTATTGGAAAATACCATAATACCTTAACAGGGACTCGTCCTTCCTTTTTCTTGTACCTCGAGGCATTACAAACTGACCAACTCTCTAATGACTCATTCTGATTTCTGTACAACATACAATCGTTAGGGCAAGCATGAATTTTCTCATAAGGTAAACCCATAACGCTCAATATCTTTTTTGCCTCATATATATCACATGGAAGGACATTATCATCTGGAAGCATATCTTTGACCACTTCCAGTATCAAATTAAAGCCTAGATTAGTCAAATCATAACCCGCTTTCACGTTATACAACTTAATTATTGTAGACAACCTTGTATACTTAGTGCAGTCTTCATACAGAGGCTTTTCAGAGTCATTTAGCAAGCTCTCAAATTTTGAAGGGTCTTCATCAAAATTTTTCTCAACTTGATGGAACATTTCCTCTAACCTATCTCCCTCATTCGTATTATGACCTTCACCAACATTCGCCTCATAGTTACCGACCGAAGTTTCGTCCCTGCATTTACCGTGCCAAATCCAACATGCATATGTTTTATCAAATGGCCATTTAGCTAAATGATTAAGAATTTCACTAGGTCTGTTTTTCAAGAAATTATGGTACATGATACAAGGACAAGGTAGCTTGGAGATGTTGGAAAGTAAAAGGCAGCGGAAGCGAAGTTTGGGAAAGATGATAATCGCGTTTTACGCATCTACGAGCATAAGATCTATTTAGGCTTGCTAATTAATTAATTACTAAGATTAATAAGAAATTTAAGTATTATTTATTATTTATTAATTAAATATGTTGATTATTAAAATATCCTAATCTATATCCAAGATCATAGGATATTACCTTTTGAGGAGTATTGGTTGCTTCCGTCTTGATCACCTTGTATTTCTACCTTTAGACCTTCTAGAGTATGATCCGCCTTAACCCGGACATTGTGTGGGCAACGAGCTACCTGATCTTGTTTGGACAACCTTGGGATCGGCCGAATTCACCTTTGTATGTGATCACTTTATTTTTCTTTACTTTCTAGTATTTTATAAACACTCTTAGCAAATTAATTGTGTTATCTAAATTGTAGAATTAAAGACACAAGTCTAGATCTACAATTAAACACAAGAGGAAAAATTTTGATCACACAACCTCACAAAAGCATGTTAAATCGGCCAACACCCTTATGTCCTATATATTGTAATATCTGGATAAATTGTTGGGTATTTTCGTCTGTATTTGAACCCTGTATTACCTGAATTGGTGTTATCAATAATTGAAGTATGATCGTTTCCGTATTCGCATCCTCATGCAGTATAATACCAACTTTTAATCCTTCACATGCAACTACGTCGTAACGCACGCTAACCGGTAAGCGTAACGTACGTTGCGAACTGGAGATAGCGTACGCTACGAGCTAGACGTAGCGTACGTAAGAAGGTCAATAATTGAACAGGCTGGCTAGCACATGGACGGCTGGTGGTGGGACTCGGAAAGATTCCCGCAGATGAACCTGGACAGTTTTGGGGTCAACGGGTGTTAACGTACGCTAAGGTTTGTAACTAGCGTACACTAATGTGTGTAGCTTACGTACGTAATGCGTAGGGTGTAACGTACGTAAGCTAGTACAGAACGAGACAGCAAGCTATCAGTGAACGATAGCGTACGCTAAGATCAAATGGTAGCATGCGCTAAGTCGATTACGTACATAAATGGCTAAGGCTAATGTACGTAAAGCTCAAGATATTATATATATGGACAACACCCCATTTCATTTCACTTCGTCCCTTTCACTTGTACTTCGTTTTCCTTCATTTCTAGAGAGTCTCCAGCCCTCTAAAACACCTATAGATCACATAAACTCGATCATTTAAGTTACAAAACATCTTGGATTGATATTCAAGCAATCGGAGTGTAACACCCCCGATATATTCAGGAATATTACAGCACCGTAAATCCTTTACATAAGGATTTACAAGGCTGAAGAATTGAACAGACATTAACAGGTACAAATGAATGGAAGTAACGGAATTAAGATACAATAGTTCTGACCAAATACTGAAAATACAAATGTTCAACAAAAACTTATTAATACATCACCAAATTCAAATTCATCATAAACGACTACGTACTCGAGTACTTATTGAAATAACCAACAAACAACAGTCAAATACATCCGGCCGGAACATCACTCTGCACCCTCGTCGTCATGCAGCTCCAGTGGTTGTTTTCCCACTCTCCTGGATCCTGAACATAAACAAAATGTTCACCCCGAAGGGGTTAGCACAACGATGCTAGTACAAGTACCACAACATATTATTCATATCTCACGAAGAAAAATAATGTAAACGACAAAAATACCAACGAGTCTTCTCCTACGAGAAACTCATAAATGACATACACAACTGATAATCACAACATGATATCAAAAACATACACATGGTAATTCCGACGATCTAGCGTTCACTGCCTAGAACCCATGATGATCCCGTCAGACCAACCCGTGGTGGAAAAACCCGTCCGATGATCCAGCGCACGCTAGCATAGATCCCCCGATGATCCCGTCGGACCAACACGAGGTGGACATACAACAATGACATACATGCACGACAATATGTATAACATCAATACATAAAACAAATAAGGTACTTGCCTCGATTTTAAGACAGAACAATACTTCCACAAAAACGAAACACTCGAAGGTCACCCCTCTCGATCAATCACGTAGCAAAGTTCGAACCTTAAATAATAGAAATAACATGGAATTCATCTTAGGTCGAACGAACATCTAACCATCCAAATTACGGTTGAAAGTCCATAAAACGGAAACTGTCTGACCTACATAACGTACGTTACATGTCCTCTGTAACGTACGTTAGACTTACTCGTTAGCGTATGTAAACTATGAAGTCTAGTGTACGCTAACCATATACCGACAGTTCCTCTCTGATCAGTCGACTTTACTCGCCTGATAGTGTAACGTACGTTACGTACCAAATGTAGCGTACGTTAACAACGCAATATAACGTACGTTAGTTGCCAATCTTAACGTACGTTAATCATGCATGTCAGTTTCTGGGCAGATGATTGTCTCGATTAGTGACGGAGTATTACGAAATCCTTAGTGAGTAACTTAATATACCTTCAAATATATATCATACTCATGAATGATCTACGGATTAATATCTTCAATTTCAAGGATACGAATATCATCATAATATTATTCTCAATCTTGATTGTAATACTCATGCAAGATTCGGCGGGTCTATGGTTGATGTATTTGATCTAATATCGTCATTAAATCCAGGCTTATACTGAAGGTGAACTACTTATTCCATCTTGCAAGTAAGATTACAACTATGATGATTCTATCCAAAATTTATTTGGTAAAAGTGGAAATCGACATTAAGTTTACGATCAATATGACGATAACATTTGATACGGTTTATAATTCACTATTCTCATCTTTGTCACAACAAGGTTCAACTACGGTGTTCTAAACCATAATAATTCGATCATCACAGTTTAAACATGATACTAGGTCGCATACATCGTCAGAGTGATCTACTAGTGTGATCATATCGTCTATAACAACATAACTTCAAGGTTGGAAGTAGTATAACATACCTTAAGAGGAAGAAAATACTGAGACTACAATTAAAATCCAACTCTGGTTGCTTCAACGCCGGCTCGTGATGATTTCCACTCCGAAGTCCAATATAAGTAGTCTTCAATGATCAAGTAGTATCTTACAATCTCAATGATTCAATAACAAGTGATCTAAAGGTGCTAAAAGGGGCTGGAAATCTTCTGGGGACGAAATATGGTGAAGCTTAGAGGCAAAAGAACGAGATGAAATGAAATGGGGTGCTGCTCCTTTTATAACTTCCTGAGTGTTACGTATGTTAGGACTTCATCATAACGTACGTTACCGTCCAAAATAGTTCACTGTCTTGTTTCTGAACTTCATTACGTATGCTACACTTGTCATGTTACGTACGTAATCCATATAATTTGCGTACGTTATATCATGTCCATAACGTACGTTAAAGTCCGTTGACTTAGAAAGTGTCCAGGTTCATGCCGTGCGAATCTGGTGGGTATCTTGGTCGAGCCCACCACCATTTACCCCATGTGCTAGCCGGCCTATCCAATAATTGACTGCATTACGTACGCTACGCTTCATTCGTAGCGTACGTTATCATTAACAGGTAACGTACGTTAAGCTACATTCTTAACGTACATTATCACGTACATGCATCGAGGAAATTTACCTGTTGCCACACTCATGTACAAAGATACAAATACGATAATTATCATACTTCAATTATCAATATCATCATTCCCAAATAATACAGGGTTCAATATACAGATGAAATACTTCCATAAAAATCCGGATATTACATACTCTCCTACTAAAAAGGAGTTTCGTCCCGATACTCAAGACGAAAATAATTCTGGATATCTGGATTTCATACTATTTTCCGTTTCCCATGTGGCTTCTTCCACTCCATGACGTGACCACTGAACTTTGACCAAAACGATGGGTTTGTTCCTCAACTGTTTAACTCGACTTTCGAGTATCTTGACCGGTCTTTCTTCAAACGTCCCATTCTGAGCGACTTCGATCTCCCCGAAATCAATGACATGACTAGGGTCTGGTATATATCTCCATAACTGGGATACGTGGAATACGTTATGAACATAGATCAACGACGGCAGTAATGCTAATCTGTATGCCAACTCTCCAACTCTCTCAAGGATCTCAAATGGTCCGATATATCTCGGACTCAGCTTTCCTTTCCTTCCGAAACGAAAGATTCCCCGAGTAGGAGAAACCTTTAAAAGTACATGGTCTCCCATACTGAACTCCAAAGGGCGACGGCATATGTCTGCATAATATTTCTGGTGACTCTGGGCGGTCAACAGTCTATCATGAATTAATGCTATCTTCTCTCGACTCTGTACGATCAACTCTGGTTCTGTTCCGATCGAATCTGATGAATCGTCCCAGCATAGGGGCGATCTGCATCTTCTCCCGTATAATGCCTCAAATGGTGCCATCTTAATGGAAGCATGCCAACTATTGTTGTAGGTAAATTCAATCAACGGTAGATGAACTTCCCAATCAGTTGACCAATCTAAGGCACAAGCCCTCAGCATATCTTCCACCGTTTGAATAGTCCTCTCGGATTGTCCATCAGTCTGTGGGTGATAAGTTGTGCTGAAGTTCAATTCGGTTTCCAAGGCCTTATGAACTGCTTTCCAAAAGTGAGACACAAAACGGCCGCCTCGATCAGAAATAATGGTCTTTGGCGTACCATGCAATCGAACTATCTCCGAAATAAATACTCGTGCCAACCTCTTTGGTCCCCACGTGTCCTTAATGCCTAGAAAATGAGCTGATTTGGTTAAATGATCAACTATCACCCAAATCATGTCCATTCCAGTCTTGGTTCTCGACATACTAGTGATAAAGTCCATCGATATGTCCTCCCACTTCCACTCGGGAATCGGGAGTGGCTTCAACATTCCGGCAGGCCGTTGATGCTCGATCTTAACCTGCTAACAAGTCAAGCATTTTGAAACATAGTCCGCTACATCTTTCTTCATGTTGCCCCACCAGAAATTCCGCTTCAAGTCCTTATACATCTTACTGGTGCCCGGGTGGATAGAATAGGGCGAACTGTGAGCTTCCTTCATAATCGTCTGTTTCCGAACATCGACATCGGGAACGCAGAGTCGGTTCTGAAGTCTCAAAACTCCATCATCATGAATTATGAATCCAGGGGCCTTCCCCTTGATCACTTCATCACATAACCGAATCATCAGAGGATCATCCGCCTGTCTAGATTTGATTTCTTCGGTAAATGATGAAGTTATTTCCATCACGCATAGTTGTCCTTGGACTCTTTGTGACCACACTTCAATTCCTTCTCGAAGCATCTCTCGTTGAAGGCTAAGTTGGGAGGTCAGAGTCTCCAGCATCTGAATAGAAACAGGCTTGTGGCTGAGTGCATCGGCCACTACGTTCGCTTTGCCTCGATGATACAAAATCTCCAAGTCATAATCCTTAATCAGTTCTAACCATCTTCTTTGCCGCATGTTCAACTCTTTCTGACTGAAGATGTATTTGAGCCTTGTTGTGTCAAGATTTAACACCTTCCGACCGGCGACCGCCTCCGAGGCCGAGCGACCGACTTACTGCCGAGCGGCCAAGGCAGATCTGCCGAGCAGCGACCAGGCGACCAAGCCTCAACCCAGCGGACCAGCTAAATCGGCCAAAGGAAGGTCCCAGGACAAGTCCCGGTACCGAGCGATCGACCTCAGATACGATCATCACTCGGCATTCGGCGACCGACTCCTGGCGATCGACTAGCGGACGATCCTCTCTCGGCATCTGCCGATCGACCCTTGGTGACCGACCATTGCCGCCCTTCAGTGACTGGCCGAGAACGATCCTCAGATGATCAGCTAGAGACGATCGCCTAGTGCCGATCTCCACCGATGACCGTCCAGTCGGCAAAGACCAAGTCTCAAAGCTGACCCCACGTACAGATCCGCAAAAGGCGCTGACAAAACCTGTCTCCTACCTCACCTACCAGCATGGCCCAGACCTGCGAAAGGAGTTGGCGGACAAGACATGTGACTACAGCCTGTCGCCTATTCTGACAAAGTCCGCCGAAAGTAGCTAAGTGGGACCTCCTGTGACAGTGCTTCCGGACGCGTGCTGGATCCTCATTGGACCGCACGGCTGGCCACCAGCTGTAGCTTTGGACTTTTGGCAGGCAGCCCACGTAACCTTTAGGGCGATCGCCCCATTGCATTAAATGCCGAAAGGCGATCGCCCACTAGGGGACAGGGCCCCTCAGCCTCTATATATACAAGGCTCCCAGCACTTGTCAAAAGACCGAAAAACTCTTCTGCACAGACCGAGATTCTGACTCTCTAAACTCACTGCATTCTCACACTTCATACCATACAGAAGCAAACATTAAGCACTTGGCTAACATCCAACTCTTGGCGACAGCTTTCTTTCGGTCTTACTTCTCCCGGCCTTTTCTCCTCGAGCAGATTACCGGCGGGACGAAGAACACCTAGCTTCGCTCAAGAGCCGGATCAACAGAGTCTTTTTACACTCATTGTATTTAGATTTCTCTCATTAATACTTGTATCCACGAATATTTGTATTAATAACATCTCGCGAGAGCATTCAAGCCCGGGCCTAACAAACCCGGCAAATCTTGTTTTATTTATCTTCTCTCGGAAGTGCTCCCGCATTTGTTTGTTGTCCGTCTTCCAGCAGTATTAATCTTCGGATAAATATTTTGGGCAACAACAATTGGCGCTAGAAGAAGGGGATCCAACCCTCGATTTTTTACACCTACCGTACCGAAGAACACTCACTGTTCTCGGGGCATATATTTGAAGTGACACTCACTGCACTTCAAAAGAAATCCTTCAGAAAACATGTCTTCCGCCTCCGCGTCGAAGAAAGCCGGCCGCCCGGCCAGACTCTGCCTGCCCTAGTCCGAGCCGCACGATGGTGGAAGGTAGCCGCCGCCGGAGGCGCTCGACCACGTCCGGGAAGGCGGCCCGAGCCTCTCGCTCGATCGGTTCCGAACCAAGGAACAGATCGAAGGCCTGGCCGTCCTTCAGAGCGACGGAGTGCTCTCGACGCGCCTCCGGCTACCGCCCCTCGGTCTCTCGCCGAGATCAGCGGAAGCTCAAGGCTCTCTGCCGAGCGTTCGCCAGAGGCTCCCGTCCGCAGAAGAGGCGCTCGCCAGCCAGGGCACCTCGTCTTCGATCGCACTGGCGGCGACCCGACCGCGGCCGGGCGGCCAGCCACTATGAGACGACGGAGTTTGAGTCCGTCACCGGGAGCTCGGCCTACCCGACTCCCGTAAGGCGCCTTAGCTGCCCGGCTCCCCCTCGCCGAATTGCCGAGGTCGGCGGCGTGAGCCGGAGATAGGTACAAGATCGCCTCGGCTACTGCTCCCAAAGCCGAACGGCAATCGACCAAGCCACGGCGATGGCCGCAATGCAACGTCAAGTCGACGACATGAAGGCGCCTCGAATCCAGGCGGGCGCCAAGAAGACGATCGCCGGGCCAAGCGAGCCGCCGCGATCGACATCGAGCTCGCCCCGTGCGGCACAGATCGCTCCCCGCAAACACCCGTGTACGTGGGGCGATCGGACCCCCAAGTGCACCTGAGGAAGTTTAACATCTACATGACCGGGTGTGGGGCATCTGACGCGACCAGATGCCGAATGTTCCCTTTGACGCTGGACGACCTCGCCCACCGGTGGTACACTTCATTGCCACCTCGGTCCATTGGCTCCTTTAACGAGCTGGCGCACGGCTTCACTGAGTACTTCGCCACCAGGGTCGTCCGGCCCGAAGGTCCCCTTCGCATGATGCAAATCAAGCAGGGAGAAGAAGAGTCCGACTCGGACTACATCGACCGGGTGGACGTGATCATCCTCAATGGCGAGCCCATAAGCGATGAGACCGCCCTCTACGCGGTCCTAGGAGGTTTTCAGGGTTTTTCGCCTATGTTCAGGCATCTTACGAAGACCCAACCTACGACCTACGCAGCCTTCCGGGCAAGAGCCGCAGATTTTCTGGCCAGGCAAAGGTTTCTTCTTAGCCTGTGAGCAGAGCGATCGGCACCCGGACGACGATCTCCCGCCCGATCGCCAATATCGACCTACGAATAAGCGATCGGCAGCCGAGCGACGATCGCCAGTCTTCCGGATCGATCGCCGATCATCACGCTACATCATCCGCAGTTCGGAGGACACGATCGCCACCTACAGTCCAGCATATAACATGACGAACTAAGGCATAAGATCACCTCCACCGCACATCATAAAGCCATGGCCCTGTCAGTCGATGGAACCGGCTGCTTCGGCCATGCAAGGTCCCTTTCGGCCGAGATCGCCCGCCCTTCGTTTAAATACGAGGCCGGCGTAGTCGGAGGGCTCTCCAAAATTAATCAGTGGACTCATTCCACAACCCCGTCTCAACGTACACCGTCGAGGTCGGCCATCTCCATGGCTGGCCGAGGTGGAAGCAGAGCTAACGAGCCGCGGGCGTGGAGTTGATTCATCCGACGCTGCCCCGCGCAAGGACTCCTCTAGACCGAGACCGCACGCCTTTCGTTTAAAAACAAGGCGAGGCGCAGCCTAACAGAGGACCCTCATAATAAAGTGAGTCACGAGGCACTCATTGTCTTCGCGCACCAAGACACGGTCATGGGGTCGGTCCATCGATCTCCGCGACTGTGCACGATTCCTCAAGCAAGCGAAACCACCAAGTTTCCATGGGGGATCGGCCAATGTTGTTTTTTGCAGGTACAAGACCGAAAGATAGCTAAGCCAATCGACTATGTTAGCCCAAGTCCGAGTCCTAAGTCAGCTCAGCAAGGTCGCCCGTCCTCATCCAGACGCGATCGCCAGCAAGAACCACCTCGCCCCATGTCTTCAACATAGGAGCGAGCTGGGGGGCAATTGTTGTGTCAAGATTTAACACCTTCCGACCGGCGACCGCCTCCGAGGCCGAGCGACCGACTTACTGCCGAGCGGCCAAGGCAGATCTGCCGAGCAGCGACCAGGCGACCAAGCCTCAACCCAGCGGACCAGCTAAATCGGCCAAAGGAAGGTCCCAGGACAAGTCCCAGATCGAGCGATCGACCTCGATACGATCATCACTCGGCATTCGGCCGACTCTGGCGATCGACTAGCGGACGATCCTCTCTCGGCATCGCCGATCGACCCTTGGTGACCGACCATTGCCGCCTTCGGTGGATCGGCCGAGAACGATCCTCGGATGATCGGCTAGAGACGATCGCCTAGTGCCGATCTCCACCGATGACCGTCCGGTCGGCAAAGACCAAGTCTCAAAGCCGACCCCACGTCATGATCCGCAAAAGGCGCCGACAAAACTCGTCTCCTACCTCACCTACCAAAGATGGCCTGCACTGCGAAAGGAGTTGGCGGACAAGACATGTGACTACACACTGCCGCCTATTCCGACAAAGTCCGCCGAAAGTAGCTAAGTGGGACCTCCCGTGATAAGTGCTTGACGCGTGGCCGGATCCTCATTGACCGCACGGCCGCCACCACCGTAAGCTTTGGACTTTTGGCGGGCACCCACGTAACCTTTAGGCGATCGCCCCATTGCATTAAATGCCGAAAGGCGATCGCCCACTAGGGACAGGGCCCCTCGGCCTCTATATATACAAGGCTCCCAGACTTGTCAAAAGACCGAAAAACTCTTCTGCATGCACCGAGATTCGACTCTCTAAACTCACCGCATTCTCACACTTCATACCATACGAAGCAAACATTAAGCACTTGGCTAACATCCAACTCTTGGCGACAGCTTTCTTTCGGTCTTACTTCTCCCGGCCTTTTCTCCTCGAGCATTACACGGGACGAAGAACACCTAGCTTCGCTCAAGAGCCGGATCAACAGAGTCTTTTTACACTCATTGTATTTAGATTTCTCTCATTAATACTTGTATCCACGAATATTTGTATTAATAACATCTCGCGAGAGCATTCAAGCCCGGGCCTAACAAACCCGGCAAATCTTGTTTTATTTATCTTCTCTCGGAAGTGCTCCCGCATTTGTTTGTTGTCCGTCTTCCAGCAGTATTAATCTTCGGATAAATATTTTGGGCAACAACAAGCCTCTTGTACAGTTAATGCCTCCAGATCTTTAAAGCAAAAACTACTGCTGCTAGCTCCAAATCATGTGTTGGGTAATTCACTTCATAAGGTTTCAGCTGTCGCGACGCGTAAGTGATCACCTTGTAATTCTGCATTAATACGCATCCGAGTCCCTGGTTCGAAGCATCACTGTAAACTATGAATCCTTCAGTCCCCTGTGGGAGTGTTCAAATCGGTGCCGTCGTCAATCTCTTCTTCAATTCATCAAAGCTAGTCTGACATAATTCGTTCCACTCAAACTTTTGAGTTTTCTGCAGGAGACGAGTAAGTGGGCGGGAAATTTTGGAAAACCCTTCCACGAACCGACGATAATACCCAGCAAGTCCTAAGAAACTTCGGACTTCTTTCACATTCTTTAGAGGCTTCCAATCCAAAACCGCTTCAATATTCTGAGGATCTACTCGGACTCCTTCAGCTGATACCACATGACCGAGGAACATTACTTCCTTTAGCCAGAGTTCACACTTAGAGAGTTTGGCGTACAGTTACTCGCTTCTCAAAAGTTCTAATACAATCTGCAAATGCTGTGCATGCTCTTCCAGGTTCTAAGAGTACACCAGAATGTCATCAATGAACACGACCACAAATTTATCCAAATATTCGATGAACACTCGGTTCATCAACTGCATGAATATAGCAGGTGCATTAGTGAGACCAAACGGCATCACTACAAACTTATAGTGTCCGTAGCGAGTTCTGAACGCTGATTTCGGAACATCAGATTCCTTAATCCTCAGCTGATGATACCCTGATCTCAGATCAATTTTAGAAAATACTGTTGCCCCTTGCAACTGGTCAAACAGATCATCAATCCGTGGCAACAGATACTTGTTCTTAATCGTCATCTTGTTCAGCTCTCGATAGTCAATACACAGTCGAAGCGATCCGTCCTTCTTTTGGACAAAAAGAACTGGCGCTCACCAAGGTGAAACGCTTGGCTGAATATAGCCTTTGTCCAGTAACTCCTCCAGTTGCTTCTTCAGTTCATACATCTCGGTCGGTGCCATACGATACGGCACCTTAGAAATTGGTGTAGCTCCGGGTTCCAGCTCAATGGTAAATTCTACATCCCTTCGTGGAGGTAGTCCAGGTAACTCGTCAGGAAATACATCTGAAAATTCGATCACAACAGGAATGGATGAAAGTTCCACAATTTTGTCTTCTTTCTTCATTGCATAGCACTAGTATCCGGTACAACCTTGTTTCAACAATTTGACAGCTTTCATCGCCTTGATCAATTTTCCTGAGCTTCCCGATTTCCATCCCTCAAACAGAATTTCGGAACCATCGTCAGCGATCAACGAGATATTCCTCCTTCGGTAGTTTACAATTGCTCCATATCGATCAAGCCAATCGTCTCCGAGTATCAGGTCGTCTCCTTGCATTTCTATTACAATCAAATTTGAGAGCCACTCTCTGCCTCCAAATGATAGAGGGAAATTTCTGGTTTCTAAGTTCCCGACAATCCTCTCTCCACTCGGTAAACCAACAACATAAGGTTCACAAGTATGAAAACCAGAAATATTCAAACGATTTACACAAGATAAAGATATAAAAGAATGCGTAGCTCCTGTATCGAATAAAATGCTAACTGGCTGGGAAAGGATCTCGGCCGATGCACGATGCGGCAAGACATCTGATCGTCTGTTTTCCTCATCTCGTACAGACGTGGGGGAACATATTCGGCACTCGATGTACCCTTTCGGTCCCACTGTCATATGCCTCGCCCACGACCAAAATTCTGAGGCATCTGAACACTCTGCTGTGTCTGTTGGATACTGGCTTCCTTCTGGACCGGCTGTGGTGTACGGGCTCTAAAAGACTTTGCAGCCTCTTCACAAAACACTGCACGATGTCCCTCTCGTCTACAATCAAAACAGGTCACGGCAGGTAGGGGGCAATTCCGTCGATAGTGCCCCGTCTGGGCGCAGTTAAAGCATTTCCTGATAACATCTGTCAGAGTTGATGTCGCTCCGAAGTTCTTTCCGCTCCTAACTGGGTGCGGAGGTTTCTTGAAAGAGTAAAAGGATGACTGGGCCTTGTGGGGCCCGCTGTTCTTGTGCTCTGTAAAAGTACCAGAGACTCTCCGGTCGTCTGGGCAGTTAATTCCGGCAAAGATTTTCCCCAGTTCCTTCAACCAATGGTCCCAGGTGGGAGTCTCAGAAATATCGTCGAATTTGGGTGGTTGCATCTTCGCCACCTCTTTCAGCCACCGGTCACCTCTATTTCCCATGTCCGGGATTCCTTGCTGTCTCTCTCCCTGCTGTAGTCCCACCGCCACTTGCATTCGGTCCACGACTTGGGCGAACTGAGTCATCTGGTTCACCACCTGACGAAGGATTTTTGGTACAGCAGGTTCCGGTTCGTTATTGATAGATCTATGTGGCTCGCCTGAGCTATGACTGGCGTGATTAGAAGGCGACGCTTCCCTTTCAGCATTCCTTCATCCGCGTCCGCGACCGCGACCACGTCCACGTCCGCCTCTCAACATACTGTAAGCATAAATACTCAATATACAGGAAACAATATCGTTCGAATGCTCAAGTACAAGGAAATATAATATGCAAAGGACGAGATAGAGTTTAGGAACTTACAACCACCGCCCGCACGAAGACGTAGGCAGTACAGTGATGTTATTCACGGCCGGTTACCTCAAAAGACAAATGACCCCTATTTTAACCCAACGGCCAAGATATCCATAATCTTAGCTCCGATACCATATTCTGTAACACCCCCGATATATTCAGGAATATTACAGCGCCGTAAATCCTTTACATAAGGATTTACAAGGCTGAAGAATTGAACAGACATTAACAGGTACAAATGAATGGAAGTAACGAGATTAAGATACAACAGTTCTGACCAAATACTGAAAATACAAATGTTCAACAAAAACTTATTATACATCACCAAATTCAAATTCATCATAAACGACTACGTACTCGAGTACTTATTGAAATAACAAACAAATAACAGTCAAATACATCCGGCCGGAACATCACTCTGCACCCTCGTCGTCATGCAGCTCCAGTGGTTGTTTTCCCGCCCTCCTGGATCCTGAACATAAACAAAATGTTCACCCCCGAAGGGGTTAGCACAACGATGCTAGTACAAGTACCACAACATATTATTCATATCTCACGAAGAAAAATAACGTAAACGACAAAAATACCAACGAGTCTTCTCCTACGAGAAACTCATAAATGACATACACAACTGATAATCACAACATGATATCACAACATACACATGGTAATTCCGACGATCCAGCGTTCACTGCCTAGAACCCACGATGATCTCGTCAGACCAACCCGTGGTGGAAAAACCCGTCCGATGATCCAGCGCACGCTAGCATAGATCCCCCGATGATCCCGTCGGACCAACACGAGGTGGACATACAACAATGACATACATACATAAAACAAATAAGGTACTTGCCTCGATTTGAAGACAGAACAATACCTCCACGAAAATGAAACACTCGAAGGTCGCCCCTCTCGATCAATCACGTAGCAAAGTTCGAACCTTAAATAAGAGAAATAACATGGCATTCATCTTAGGTCGAACGAACATCTAACCATCCAAATTACGGTTGAAAGTCCATAAAACGAAAACTGTCTGACCTACATAACGTTCGTTACATGTCCTCTGTAACGTACGTTAGACTTACTCATTAGCGTACGTAAACTATGAAGTCTAGCGTACGCTAACCATATACCGACAGTTCCTCTCTGATCAGTTGACTTGACTCGCCTGATAGTGTAACGTACATTACGTACCAAACATAGCGTACGTTAACAACGTAATATAACGTACGTTAGTTGCCAATCTTAGCGTACGTTAATCATGCATGTCAGTTTCTGGGCAGATGACTGTCTCGATTAGTGACGGAGTATTACGAAATCCTTAGTGAGTAACTTAATATACCTTTAAATATATATCATACTCATGAATGACCTACGGATTAATATCTTCAATTTCAAGGATACGAATATCATCATAATACTATTCTCAACCTTGATTGTAATACTCATGCAAGATTCGGCTGGTCTATGGTTGATATATTTGATCTAATATCGTCATTAAATCCAGGCTTATACTGAAGGTGAACTACTTATTCCATCTTGCAAGTAAGATTACAACTATGATGATTCTATCCGAAATCTATTTGGTAAAAGTGGAAATCGACATTAAGTTTACGATCAATATGACGATAACATTTGATACGGTTTATAATTCACTATTCTCATCTTTGTCACAACAAGGTTCAACTGCGGTGTTCTAAACCATAATAATTCGATCATCACAGTTTAAACATGATACTAGGTCGCATACATCGTCAGAGTGATCTACTAGTGTGATCATATCATCTATAACAACATAACTTCAAGGTTGGAAGTAGTATAACATACCTTAAGAGGAAGAAAATACCGAGACTATAATTAAAATCCAACTCCGGTTGCTTCAACGCCGACTCGTGATGATTTCCACTCCGAAGTCCAATATAAGTAGTCTTCAATGATCAAGCAGTATCTTACAATCTCAATGATTCAATAACAAGTGATCTAAAGGTGCTAAAAGGGGCTGGAAATCTTCTGGGGACGAAATATGGTGAAGCTTAGAGACAAAAGAACGAGATGAAATGAAATGGGGTGCTGCTCCTTTTATAACTTCCTGAGTGTTACGTACGTTAGGACTTCATCATAACGTACGTTACCGTCCAAAATAGTTCACTGTCTTTTTTCTGAACTTCATTACGTACGCTACACTTATCATGTTACGTACGTAACCCATATAATTTGCGACGTTACATCATGTCCATAACGTACGTTAAAGTCCGTTCACTTAAAAAGTGTCCAGGTTCATGTCGTGCGAATCTGGTGGGTATCTTGGTCGAGCCCACCACCATTTACCCCATGTGCTAGCCGGCCTATCCAATAATTGACTGCATTACATACGCTACGCTTCATTCGTAGCGTACGTTATCATTAACAGGTAACGTACGTTAAGCTACATTCTTAACGTACGTTATCACGTACATGCATAGAGGAAATTTACATGTTTCCACACTCATGTACAAAGATACAAATACGATAATTATCATACTTCAATTATCAATATCATCATTCCAAAATAATACAGGGTTCAATATACAGACGAAATACTTCCATAAAAATCCGGATATTACACGAAGTTGGATGCTACCTCTTGTCTCTGCGTTTCTTTCATATTAAGGTATGTTAATGCTACCTCAACCTTGAATTCGTGTTCTTAAGGATGTTATGAACATACCACCGGGATTATTAAGCTCCATAGATGATTTTTATCCGAACACCATGTTTTTGGAAGTTGGAATGTTCATGCTTTAGTTACCCTAGTTAAGAACGTTATAGTCCGATTCTTATTAAGATGATCAAGTAAGGAAATTTTCTGAGATTAATAAACCGTATTGTATGGTGTTTCCATAATGATCATAGACTTAATGTTGATAACAACCTCAGATTTTCCAAACTACCTTTGAGGATCTATAATCGAGATGTGGAGTAAGTCTTATGATGGGAGGATTAACCGGGAATTCGTAGACATCAACACCATAGGGTCATTCTGATTCACATGAGTATGATATTTGTGAATATAACGTACGTTAAGCTCTATGCATTACGTATGTTATACCCTCAAGCAAGGCAGTCGTCTGAACTGAGAAGAACTGTCCAATACATGCTTAGCGTGCGCTAATCCTTTTAGCTTACGTGCGCTAACGTGCAGACGTAACGTACGTTACGTATGTGCGTAACGTACGTTACGAAGAGAACAGTTAGGGTTCGGCCATATTTTTATGCTTTTCCTCATGTGATTGATTGTTTATTTAATGATAGGATATTAAGGACGAATTTCCTACGATAATCCAGTGTTGAGCCTTTCCGATCGTCGTTTCCATTGGAGTTCCGGATTGTTCCAACCAACTGTATTTCCGGTGTATTCGCGAGAGATTACCAAGGTAAGTACCTTGATATACGAATTATAATTACGTGAAATCATTGTTGCTGAAGTGTATGAATCATGTTATGAATATCTCCATTTATATTATATATGTATAGATATGCGTGGATATATGTATAGATATATGTATATGTATATAAATATACATATGGAGATAAATATTGGGTGATTCATACCAATATTAGTCGACATACTCAACTTAGACTAAAGTACAAATAATATTTATAGAGGTAATATGGTAATGTTTGTATTTTCGGTTGAGTTACGATATAAGGATATTTATGTAGTATATTGATTGATAGTGTTGAAGGCCTAATGTGCTAAGTCTTGATGAATAACGTGCGAGTTATTGTTTATTTTGGTAGTTGCGTACTGGCGAATAAATTATGTGAATTGATGAACTGATTTGATGATTGTTGCAACGGTTGACTGTGTGCTTGGTGTTTGTAATAATGTGAATACTTGTTATGAGAGACGTCATATCCGGGTACCTCTGAGGGCGGGGCGTGCACTCCGGCCTGATGTACGCTGCAATGAGCGGCTCCATATGATTGGTGAACACCGGTGTTACTTAATGCGCGAGCAAGGGGCGGCTCCTATGGGAGTGAACGCCGGCGTGGTGACATGGGCAATAGGCGGCCAATATAGTGGAGTGAACGCCGGTACACAGGTGTGCAAGGGAGGCGCCTGGCAGGCTTATTGGTAACGGATATTTGAGTGCTAGCTAAGACCCCGTTACCAAATGATTTTCGAAATTTAAATCTTTGCAACTTGCTTTAAATGTTGGTCTTGATGTACACCGCGATTCGTGTTTTCTGGAGTTCGTTCCAACTTGTTTTAAATGTTGGTATCAGTTAATTAACCAAGGATATTTGACGAGATCTCCGAGGGTTAACTAATCAGGGGTCTTGAGCAGGTGTTGTCGAATGAGAGTCTGTGCCTTTGATAGTACTGTGTTGATTATTATGTGTATTGGGTCGAGGACCCCGTGAGATGTTGAGATTTGATCTCGTGATGTTATTATTTGGATTGGGCCGAGAACCCCGTGAGATGTTGTAATGATTCGCTTGTGATAGTGCTTTATCATTTGGGTCGAGGACCCCGAATAACGTTGTAATGGTTTTCTTGCAAATTGTTTTCCACATGTTGGGTCAAGGACCCGAGAGCTTTTGAAGTATTTTCTAAAGTACTTCCATTTGATTTTCAGAACCCCAAGATGGCCCGAGTCAATATTAATGTTTCGAACTTTCTTATCAAAATACTTTTCCTTTTATAAAAAGGGATTTTTCTGACTCCTTGGGCTCGTTTAAAGTTTCATTGGTGTTATGTTCTGTAAGGAGAATATGACAATGTGATTATCTTTCACCTTGTGTATGTAATGCTATTCTGTGTTGACCATTTAAATGTGTGGTTTGTGTTAAGGTTTCACGACTGTTGAGCTTTGTGTTGTTATTATTCGTATATCTTGTATATTATGTACTTGCACTAGCAAAATTCCAGTTTGCTAACCCCAGAGTTTTCGGGGGGTGGGTGCCTGTTATGCGCTCAGGTTTTGGCAGCTCGGGAGCAGTCATCGGATTGGCTGGGAAGGATATGGAGGACAATGATACTAATCACACCAGAGTCAGAGTATTTTCTTTTGTTTCATTTGGTTGGTAATTCTCTATCGTTCGAGTATTCACCCTTGCATGGGTGTAGTTTTCATTTATTAAATTGAGTTGTCGTTCTTTTCTGTGTTCAAGTTTATTTTTGTCATTGAGATGTAAAGTTCATTTGTTTCTGAATTGTTTAATGACCTTGTCGGTCTGCGTTGTATTTAGATTGACCCCGGTCGGTCAATCATTTTATAGTCTAGTAGAGTTTAGCCTTGTAGATCCTTCTAAGAAGGGCCTACGGCGTGTAACATTTACAATGTATTCTGGGGGTGTTACAAATATGGTATCAGAGCTTAGGTTTGCGAAAAACCTAGGTCGTTGGGTCAAGTCCATGTCTTGTGTAAGTCGCGCGCGTCAGAGTTGTGATTAGTATCGTGGTTCCAACATCATTTTCAAGAAATCCGTGATGGTAAGCCTCCCGAATCGTAAGTCCCCTTATATACGTATTTGATTATATTGTGCTTAACGTGAATCTAGGGTTTGAACTTGTTAGAGATTATATTGTTTTACGATATCACCTGCGTATACGGTTCGAGTGAGAATGGTTATGTAGTATACTTCGGTAGTTGAACATATTTATCGATTTTTGCATTTCAATAGGATAAATCTTTGAGTGTTAATTTTATCCGCTGCGTGAGTATTTTGAAATGACTTTTGACATTTTGGCATTTTAGTCTTGCACATTTTAACGGTATTTTTATGACGGTATTTAATATTTTACAAATGATTTTGTAAGTTTTGGAAAATGCTACCGTCATTGGCTTTTTGGCATATTTTGAAATGATTTTTAAATGGTTTTTAGCCTGGTAGGTTCCGGCACAGAATCCCCGGCATGTAATATTTCCGGGCCGAATTACGAACATTTCAAAGTAGTGTTTTGAAATTTTTTTAACATTGTAAACCTCATGATTTAATGTAGTCATGTCGAATGGTCACGTATTTTGGTGAAAAATTATTTCGAATAAACATTTTGGTAGAAGAGGAAGGATTTTCAAAATTGTGGTATTCGGGACTCAACATTTTTGAAATATTTCAAACTAGTTATAATTTGATTTTCAATTTTCTTGTAGGCATTACTCGAAAATAAATTTTTTTTTTGAGTAATTTTATAAACTTCCTCTTCCAAAACAAAGGACAGTATTTATAAGTTTTGAGCACAACGTGACTCGGCTTTTGTTTCGAAATTTCTTTTTTTCATTAAAAGCATATGCATAATAATCGTCCTAGACGAAGGACTGGAAGTTGATTTCAGAAAATTTCGTTCTTTACGATATTACCGTTATTCTAAGGATGCTAATTAAACCTTATGTTGATAATTGTGGTTTACCGTACAACCGACTATGTGATAACAATAAATGGTACTATCTGCATTAGCATGACGAGCCCTGGCGGATGTAGACGTAATATAGGAAGCGGAAGCGGTGAGGTGGTTCGTACGACAACGATTCATGTTACGGTGAAGGAATATCAAGATCAGACGATAACCTATGAAACCTCCTCAGTGACGGATCCAACGAGCGGAGAAAAGAGACCGAGGACATCTGGAAAATTTTTGGGCGGTGGCGAGACTAAGGTTCTCAAACCCCCATGTCATTCGAATGCGTCGTCTTCGCGGTCGAGAATGGGCATTGGGAATCCCCAACCAGCATCGATGACTCCCGGTAAGAAGAGAGTGTGCTTCAACTGCAACCGTATGGGACACATCCGTGTAAACTGTCCCTCCCCACTCTTGACTTGTCATCGGTGCGGGTGTGAAGGCCATCGGGAGAAACATTGTGAGATAATTTCTGAATTGGCAAAGAATGCTACTCTGCCGGTGAGCAGAGCAAGTGGCCGGAGAATGTCCCGAAACCTTATGTCTTCTGTTGAAGAGCCTATCATAGGCTAATGAAGATTTTGTGCTGTGTTCTAGTCGTTGCTGTTTCCAACAATCGTGACTTTGATCGTTTTTCATTTTAATTGCTTTTCGTTTCCAACTCCTGCTGTTTTAAGTTTCGGGGCTGACATGTCTTCTTAGTACGGGGACACATAGTACCCGTGCTCGTCTTAGTATTTTCGGTGTTGGGAGACTTTCATTGTTGATGATTCATCTGTGATCCTCTTGACAATTTCAAACTACCAGGTTCTACTAAACCTACCATCATTCGAACGAATTTCAGAACCGATTTGTTAGACTCCGTTAAGTATTGTGGTCTATTCACATCTGAACTTAATCTTTGCATAATTTTGTTCGAAACTATTTGTTCCCACTCGTGCAATTAATATTTCCAATGTGTTATAAACTTGAATACGGTGGGTCGAGCTCGACACGCGATTTTAGTACGTCTGAGCCATTTGTCAATTTCCTTAATTCCGTGAGCTTCTACTTCTCCACTCTAACTTCTCATGTTCACGTGTAATTTATCGCCTCAATTGACGTGCCAGATACTTCCTAGGTCCCATCATTGTATTTTTAGAACCTTGCTTTCGCGCATCGCTCGTGATGTTTTGGGGCTGAACAAGTAGTTATTTTTCCTTGGTTGTTCCACCACTCTACTTTATGTTTCGGGACGAAACTTCTTTTAAGAGGGATAGTATGTAATATCCGGATAAATTGTTATGTATTTTCGTCTGTATTTGAACCCTGTATTACCTGAATTGGTGTTATCAATAATCGAAGTATGATCGTTTCCGTATTCGCATCCTCATGCAGTATAATACCAACTTTTAATCCTTCACATGCAACTACGTCGTAACGCACGCTAACCGGTAAGCGTAATGTACGTTACGAACTGGAGATAGCGTACGCTACGAGCTAGACGTAGCGTACGTAAGAAGGTCAATAATTGAACAGGCTGGCTAGCACATGGACGACTGGTGGTGGGGCTCGGAAAGATTCCCGCGGATGAACCTGGACAATTTTGGGGTCAACGAGTGTTAACGTATGCTAGGGTTTGTAACTAGCGTACGCTAATGTGTGTAGCTTACGTACGTAATGCGTAGGGTGTAACGTACGTAAGCTAGTACAGAACGAGACAGTAAGCTATCAGTGAACGATAGCGTACGCTAAGATCGAATGGTAGCGTGCGCTAAGTCGATTACGTACGTAAATGGCTAAGGCTAACGTACGTAAAGCTCAAGATATTATATATATGGACAACACCCCATTTCATTTCACTTCGTCCCTTTCACTTGTACTTCATTTTCCTTCATTTCTAGAGAGTCTCCCGCCCTCTAAAACACCTATAGATCACATAAACTCGATCATTTAAGTTACAAAACATCTTGGATTGATATTCAAGCAATCGGAGTTGGATGCTACCTCTTGTCTCTGCGTTTCTTTCATATTAAGGTATGTTAATGCTACCTCAACCTTTAATTCGTGTTCTTAAGGATGTTATGAACATACCACCGGGATTATTAAACTCCATAGATGATTTTTATCCGAACACCATGTTTTTGGAAGTTGGAATGTTCATGCTTTAGTTACCCTAGTTAAGAACGTTATAGTCCGATTCTTATTATGATGATCAAGTAAGGAAATTTTCTGAGATTAATAAACCGTATTGTATGGTGTTTCCATAATGATCATAGACTTAATGTTGATAACAACCTCAGATTTTCCAAACTACCTTTGAGGATCTATAATCGAGATTTGGAGTAAGTCTTATGATGGGTGGATTAACCGGGAATTCGTAGACATCAACACCATAGGGTCATTTTGATTCACATGAGTATGATATTTGTGAATATAACGTACGTTAAGCTCTATGCATTATGTATGTTATACCCTCAGGCAAGGCAGTCGTCTGAACTGAGAAGAACTGTCCAATGCATGCTTAGCGTGCGCTAATCCTTGTAGCTTACGTGCGCTAACGTGCAGACGTAACGTACATTACGTATGTGTGTAACGTACGTTACGAAGAGAACAATTAGGGTTCGACCATCTTTTTATGCTTTTCCTCATGTGATTGATTGTTTATTTAATGAGATGATATTAAGGATGAATTTCCTACGATAATCTAGTGTTGAGCCTCTCCGATCGTCGTTTCCGTTGGAGTTCCGGATTGTTCCAATCAACTGTATTTTCGGAGTATTCGCGAGAGATTACCAAGGCAAGTACCTTGATATACGAATTATAATTACGTGAAATCATTGTTGCTGAAGTGTATGAATCATGTTATGAATATCTCCATTTATATTATATATATATAGATATGCGTGGATATATGTATAGATATATGTATATGTATATAAATATACATATGGAGATAAATATTGGGTGATTCATACCAATATTAGTCGACATACTCAACTTAGACTAAAGTACGAATAATATTTATAGAGGTAATATGGTAATGTTTGTATTTTCGGTTGAGTTACGATATAAGGATATTTATGTAGTATATTGATTGATAGTAATGAAGGCCTAATGTGCTAAGTCTTGATGAATAACGTGCGAGTTATTGTTTATTTTGCGTAGTTGCGTACTGGCGAATAAATTATGTGAATTGATGAACTGATTTGATAATTGTTGCAACGGTTGACTGTGTGCTTGGTGTTTGTAATAATGTGAATACTTGTTATGAGAGACGTCATATCCGGGTACCTCTGAGGGCGGGGCGTGCACTCCGGCCTGATGTACGCTGCAATGAGCGGCTCCATATGATTGGTGAACACCGGTGTTACTTAATGCGCGAGCAAGGGCCGGCTCCTATGGGAGTGAACGCCGGCGTGGTGACATGTGCAATGGGCGGCCAATATAGTGGAGTGAACGCCGGTACACAGGTGTGCAAGGGAGGCGCCTGGCAGGCTTATTGGTAACGGATATTTGAGTGATAGCTAAGACCCCGTTACCAAATGATTTTCGAAATTTAAATCTTTGCAACTTGCTTTAAATGTTGGTCTTGATGTAGACCGCGATTCGTGTTTTCTGGAGTTCGTTCCAACTTGTTTTAAATGTTGGTATCAGTGTTAATTAACCAAGGATATTTGACGAGATCTCCGAGGGTTAACTAATCAGGGGTCTTGCGCAGGTCTTGTCGAATGAGAGTCTATGCCTTTGATTGTACTGTGGTGATTATTCTGTGTATTGGGTCGAGGACCCCGTGAGATGTTGAGATTTGATCTCGTGATGTTATTATTTGGATTGGGCCGAGAACCCCGTGAGATGTTGTAATGATTCGCTTGTGATAGTGCTTTATCATTTGGGTCGAGGACACCGAATAACGTTGTAATGGTTTTCTTGCAAATTGTTTTCTACATGTTGGGTCAAGGACCCGAGAGCTTTTGAAGTATTTTCTAAAGTACTTCCATTTGATTTTCAAAACCCCAAGATGGCCCGAGTCAATATTAATGTTTCGAACTTTCTTATCAAAATACTTTTCCTTTTATAAAAAGGGATTTTTCTGACTCCTTGGGCTCGTTTAAAGTTTCATTGGTGTTATGTTCTGTAAGGAGAATATGACAATGTGATTATCTTTCACCTTGTGTATGTAATGCTATTCTGTGTTGACCATTTAAATGTGTGGTTTGTGTTAAGGTTTCACGACTGTTGAGCTTTGTGTTGTTATTATTCGTATATCTTGTATATTATGTACTTGCACTAGCAAAATTCCAGTTTGCTAACCCCAGAGTTTTCGGGGGGTGGGTGCCATTATGCGCTCGAGTTTTGGGCTCGAGAGCGATCATCGGATTACCGGGAAGGAGATGGAGGACAATGATACTAATCACACCAGAGTCAGAGTCTTTTCTTTTGTTTCATTTGGTTGGTAATTCTCTATCGTTCGAGTATTCACCCTTGCATGGGTGTAGTTTTCATTTATTAAATTGAGTTGTCGTTCTTTTCTGTGTTCAAGTTTATTTTTGTCATTGAGATGTAAAGTTCATTTGTTTCTGAATTGTTTAATGACCTTGTCGGTCTGCGTTGTATTTAGATTGACCCCGGTCGGTCAATTATTTTGTAGTCTAGTAGAGTTTAGCCTTGTAGATCCTTGTAAGAAGGGCCTACGGCGTGTAACATTTACAATGTATTCTAGGGGTGTTACAAATATGGTATCAGAGCTTAGGTTTGCGAAAAACCTAGGCCGTTGGGTCAAGTCCATGTCTTGTGTAAGTCGCGCGCGTCAGAGTTGTGATTAGTATCGTGGTTCCAACATCATCTTCAAGCAATCCGTGATGGTAAGCCTCCCGAATCGTAAGTCCCCTTATATACGTATTTGATTATATTGTGCTTAACGTGAACCTAGGGTTTGAACTTGTTAGAGATTATATTGTTTTACGATATCATTTGCGTATACGGTTCGAGTGAGAATGGTTATGTAGTATACTTCGGTAGTTGAACATATTTATCGATTTTTGCATTTCAATAGGATAAATCTTTGAGTGTTAATTTTATCCGCTGCGTGAGTATTTTGAAATGACTCTTGACATTTTGGCATTTTAGTCTTGCACATTTTAACGGTATTTTTATGACGGTATTTAATATTTTACAAATGATTTTGTAAGTTTTGGAAAATGCTACCGTCATTGGCTTATTGGCATATTTTGAAATGATTTTTAAATGGTTTTTAGCCTGGTAGGTTCCGGCACAGAATCCCCGGCATGTAATATTTCCGGGCCGAATTACGAACATTTCAAAGTAGTGTTTTGAAATTTTCCTAACATTGTAAACCTCATGATTTAATGTAGTCATGTCGAATGGTCACGTATTTTGGTGAAAAATTCTTTCGAATAAACATTTTGGTAGAAGAGGAAGGATTTTCAAAATTGTGGTATTCGGGACTCAACATTTTTGAAATATTTCAAACTAGTTATAATTTGATTTTCAATTTTCTTGTAGGCATTACTCGAAAATAAATTTTTTTTTGAGTCATTGTATAAACTTCCTCTTCCAAAACAAAGGACAGTATTTATAAGTTTTGAGCACAACGTGACTCGGCTTTTGTTTCGAAATTTATTTTTTTTTCATTAAAAGCATATGCATAATGATCGTCCTAGACGAAGGACTGGAAGTTGATTTAAGAAAATTTCGTTCTTTACGATATTACCGTTATTCTAAGGATGCTAATTAAACCTTATGTTGATAATTGTGGTATACCGTACAACCGACTATGTGATAACAATAAACGGTACTATCTGCATTAGCATGACGAGCCCTGGCGGATGTAGACGTAATATAGGAAGTGGAAGCGGTGAGGTGGTTCGTACGACAACGATTCATGTTACGGTGAAGGAATATCAAGATCAGACGATAACCTTTGAAACCTCCTCAGTGACCGAGCCAACGAGCGGAGAAAAGAGACCGAGGACATCTGGAAAATTTTTGGGCGGTGGCGAGACTAAGGTTCTCAAACCCCCATGTCATTCGAATGCGTCGTCTTCGCGGTCGAGAATGGGCATTGGGAATCCCCAACCAGCATCGGTGACTCCCGGTAAGAAGAGAGTGTGCTTCAACTGCAACCGTATGGGACACATCCGTGTAAACTGTCCCTCCCCACTCTTGACTTGTCATCGGTGCGGGTGTGAAGGCCATCGGGAGAAACATTGTGAGATAATTTCTGAATTGGCAAAGAATGCTACTCTGTCGGTGAGCAAAGCAAGTGGCCGGAGAATGTCCCGAAACCTTATGTCTTCTGCTGAAGAGCCTATCATAGGCGAATGAAGATTTTGTGCTGTGTTCTAGTCGTTGCTGTTTCCAACAATCGTGACTTTGATCATTTTTCATTTTAATTGCTTTTCGTTTCCAACTCCTGCTGTTTTATGTTTCGGGGCTGACATGTCTTCTTAGTACGGGGACACATAGTACCCGTGCTCGTCTTAGTATTTTCGGTGTTGGGAGACTTTCATTGTTGATGATTCATCTGTGATCCTCTTGAAAATTTCAAACTACCAGGTTCTACTAAACCTACCATCATTCGAACGAATTTCAGAACTGATTTGTTAGACTCCGTGAAGTATTGTGGTCTATTCACATCTGAACTTAATCTTTGCAGAATTTTGTTCGAAACTATTTGTTCCCACTCGTGCAATTAATATTTCCAATGTGTTATGAACTTGAATACGGTGGGTCGAGCTCGACACGCGATTTTAGTACGTCTGAGCCATTTGTCAATTTCCTTAATTCCGTGAGCTTCTACTTCTCCACTCTAACTTCTCATGGTCACGTGTAATTTATCGCCTCAATTGATGTGCCAGATACTTCCTAGGTCCAATCATTGTATTTTTAGAACCTTGCTTTCGCGCATCGCTCGTAATGTTTTGGGGCTGAACAAGTAGTTATTTTTCCTTGGTTGTTCCACCACTCTACATTAAGTTTCGGGACGAAACTTCTTTTAAGAGGGATAGTATGTAATATCCGGATAAATTGTTGGGTATTTTCGTCTGTATTTGAACCCTGTATTACCTGAATTGGTGTTATCAATAATCGAAGTATGATCGTTTCCGTATTCGCATCCTCATGCAGTATAATACCAACTTTTAATCCTTCACATGCAACTATGTCGTAACGCACGCTAACCGGTAAGCGTAATGTACGTTACGAACTGGAGATAGCGTACGCTATGATCTAGACGTAGCGTACGTAAGAAGGTCAATAATTGAACAGGCTGGCTAGCACATGGACGACTGGTGGTGGGGCTCGGAAAGATTCCCGCGGATGAACCTGGACAATTTTGGGGTCAACGGGTGTTAACGTATGCTAAGGTTTGTAACTAGCGTACGCTAATGTGTGTAGCTTACGTACGTAATGCGTAGGGTGTAACGTACGTAAGCTAGTACAGAACGAGACAGTAAGCTATCAGTGAACGATAGCGTACGCTAAGATCGAATGGTAGCGTGCGCTAAGTCGATTACGTACGTAAATGGCTAAGGCTAACGTACGTAAAGCTCAAGATATTATATATATGGACAACACCCCATTTCATTTCACTTCGTCCCTTTCACTTGTACTTCATTTTCCTTCATTTCTAGAGAGTCTCCCGCCCTCTAAAACACCTATAGATCACATAAACTCGATCATTTAAGTTACAAAACATCTTGGATTGATATTCAAGCAATCGGAGTTGGATGCTACCTCTTGTCTCTGCGTTTCTTTCATATTAAGGTATGTTAATGCTACCTCAACCTTGAATTCGTGTTCTTAAGGATGTTATGAACATACCACCGGGATTATTAAACTCCATAGATGATTTTTATCCGAACACCATGTTTTTGGAAGTTGGAATGTTCATGCTTTAGTTACCCTAGTTAAGAACGTTATAGTCCGATTCTTATTATGATGATCAAGTAAGGAAATTTTCTGAGATTAATAAACCGTATTGTATGGTGTTTCCATAATGATCATAGACTTAATGTTGATAACAACCTCAGATTTTCCAAACTACCTTTGAGGATCTATAATCGAGATTTGGAGTAAGTCTTATGATGGGTGGATTAACCGGGAATTCATAGACATCAACACCATAGGGTCATTTTGATTCACATGAGTATGATATTTGTGAATATAACGTACGTTAAGCTCTATGCATTATGTATGTTATACCCTCAGGCAAGGCAGTCGTCTGAACTGAGAAGAACTGTCCAATGCATGCTTAGCGTGCGCTAATCCTTGTAGCTTACGTGCGCTAATGTGCAGACGTAACGTACATTACGTATGTGTGTAACGTACGTTACGAAGAGAACAGTTAGGGTTCGACCATCTTTTTATGCTTTTCCTCATGTGATTGATTGTTTATTTCATGATATAATATTAAGGACGAATTTCCTACGATAATCCAGTGTTGAGCCTCTCCGATCGTCGTTTCCGTTGGAGTTCCGGATTGTTCCAATCAACTGTATTTTCGGAGTATTCGCGAGAGAAAGGCAAGTACCTTGATATACGAATTATAATTACGTGAAATCATTGTTGTTGAAGTGTATGAATCATGTTATGAATATCTGCATTTATATTATATATATATATATATATATGCGTGGATATATGTATAGATATATGTATATGTATATAAATATACATATGGAGATAAATATTGGGTGATTCACACCAATATTAGTCGACGTACTCAACTTAGACTAAAGTACGAATAATACTTATAGAGGTAATATGGTAATGTTTGTATTTTCGGTTGAGTTACGATATAAGGATATTTATGTAGTATTGATTGATAGTGTTGAAGGCCTAATGTGCTAAGTCTTGATGAATAACGTGCGAGTTATTGTTTATTTTGCGTAGTTGCATACTGGCGAATAAATTATGTGAATTGATGAACTGATTTGATAATTGTTGCAATAGTTGACTGTGTGCTTGGTGTTTGTAATAATGTGAATACTTGTTATGAGAGACGTCATATCCGGGTACCTCTGAGGGCGGGGCGTGCACTCCGGCCTGATGTATGCTGCAATGAGCGGCTCCATATGATTGGTGAACACCGGTGTTACTTAATGCGCGAGCAAGGGGCGGCTCCTATGGGAGTGAACACCGGCGCGGTGACATGTGCAATGGGCGGCCAATATAGTGGAGTGAACGCCGATACACAGGTGTGCAAGGGAGGCGCCTGGCAACCTTATTGGTAACGGATATTTGAGTGATAGCTAAGACCCCGTTACCAAATGATTTTCGAAATTTAAATCTTTGCAACTTGCTTTAAATGTTGGTCTTGATGTAGACCGCGATTCGCGTTTTCTGGAGTTCGTTCCAACTTGTTTTAAATGTTGGTATCAGTGTTAATTAACCAAGGATATTTGACGAGATCTCCGAGGGTTAATTAATCAGGGGTCTTGAGCAGGTCTTGTCGAATGAGAGGCTGTGCCTTTGATTGTACTATGTTGATTATTCTGTGTATTGGGTCGAGGACCCCGTGAGATGTTGAGATTTGATCTCATGATGATATTATTTGGATTGGGCCGAGAACCCCGTGAGATGTTGTAATGATTCTCTTGTGATAGTGCTTTATCATTTGGGTCGAGGAGCCCGAATAACGTTGTAATGGTTTTCTTGCAAATTGTTTTCCACATGTTGGGTCAAGGACCCGAGAGCTTTTGAAGTATTTTCTAAAGTATTTCCATTTGATTTTCAAAACCCCAAGATGGCCCGAGTCAATATTAATGTTTCGAACTTTCTTATCAAAATACTTTTCCTTTTATAAAAAGGGATTTTTCTAACTCCTTGGGCTCGTTTAAAGTTTCATTGGTGTTATGTTCTGTAAGGAGAATATGACAATGTGATTATCTTTCGCATTGTGTATGTAATGCTATTCTGTGTTGACCATTTAAATGTGTGGTTTGTGTTAAGGTTTCACGACTGTTGAGCTTTGTGTTGTTATTATTCGTATATCTTGTATATTATGTACTTGCACTAGCAAAATTCCAGTTTGCTAACCCCCGAGTTTTTGGGGGGTGGGTGCCTGTTATGCGCTCAGGTTTTGGCAGCTTGGGAGCAGTCATCGGATTGGCTGGGAAGGAGATGGAGGACAATGATACTAATCACACCAGAGTCAGAGTCTTTTCTTTTGTTTCATTTGGTTGGTAATTCTCTATCGTTCGAGTATTCACCCTTGCATGGGTGTAGTTTTCATTTATTAAATTGAGTTGTCATTCTTTTCTGTGTTCAAGTTTATTTTTGTCATTGAGATGTAAAGTTCATTTGTTTCTGAATTGTTTAATGACCTTGTCGGTCTGCGTTGTATTTAGATTGACCCCGGTCGGTCAATCATTTTGTAGTCTAGTAGAATTTAGCCTTGTAGATCCTTGAAAGAAGGGCGTACGACGTGTAACATTTACGATGTATTCTGGGGGTGTTACAAATATGGTATCAGAGCTTAGGTTTGCGAAAAACCTAGGCCGTTGGGTCAAGTCCATGTCTTGTGTAAGTCGCGCGCGTCAGAGTTGTGATTAGTATCGTGGTTCCAACATCATCTTCAAGCAATCCGTGATGGTAAGCCTCCCGAATCGTAAGTCCCCTTATATACGTATTTGATTATATTGTGCTTAACGTGAACCTAGGGTTTGAACTTGTTAGAGATTATATTGTTTTACGATATCACATGCGTATACGGTTCGAGTGAGAATGGTTATGTAGTATACTTCGGTAGTCGAACATATTTATCGATTTTTGCATTTCAGTAGGAGAAATATTTGAGTGTTAATTTTATCCGCTGCGTGAGTATTTTGAAATGACTCTTGACATTTTGGCATTTTAGTCTTGCACATTTTAACGGTATTTTTATGACGGTATTTAATATTTTACAAATAATTTTGTAAGTTTTGGAAAATGCTACCGTCATTGGCTTTTTGGCATATTTTGAAATGATTTTTAAATGGTTTTTAGCCTGGTAGGTTCCGGCACAGAATCCCCGGCATGTAATATTTCCGGGCCGAATTACGAACATTTCAAAGTAGTGTTTTGAAATTTTCCTAACATTGTAAACCTCATGATTTAATGTAGTCATGTCGAATGGTCACGTATTTTGGTGAAAAATTCTTTCGAATAAACATTTTGGTAGAAGAGGAAGGATTTTCAAAATTGTGGTATTCGGGACTCAACATTTTTGAAATATTTCAAACTAGTTATAATTTGATTTTCAATTTTCTTGTAGGCATTACTCGAAAATAAATTTTTTTTTTGAGTCATTGTATAAACTTCCTCTTCCAAAACAAAGGACAGTATTTATAAGTTTTGAGCACAACGTGACTTGGCTTTTGTTTCGATATTTCTTTTTTTCATTAAAAGCATATGCATAATGATCGTCCTAGACGAAGGACTGGAAGTTGATTTCAGAAAATTTCGTTCTTTACGATATTACCGTTATTCTAAGGATGTTAATTAAACCTTATGTTGATAATTGTGGTATACCGTACAACCGACTATGTGATAACAATAAACGGTACTATCTGCATTAGCATGACGAGCCCTGGCGGATGTAGATGTAATATAGGAAGCGGAAGCGGTGAGGTGGTTCGTACGACAACGATTCATGTTACGGTGAAGGAATATCAAGATCAGACGATAACCTATGAAACCTCCTAAGTGACCGAGCCAACGAGCGGAGAAAAGAGACCGAGGACATCTGGAAAATTTTTGGGCGGTGGCGAGACTAAGGTTCTCAAACTCCCATGTCATTCGAATGCGTCGTCTTCGCGGTCGAGAATGGGCATTGGGAATCCCCAACCAGCATCGGTGACTCCCGGTAAGAAGAGATTGTGCTTCAACTGCAACCGTATGGGACACATCCGTGTAAACTGTCCCTCCCCACTCTTGACTTGTCATCGGTGCGGGTGTGAAGGCCATCAGGAGAAACATTGTGAGATAATTTCTGAATTGGCAAAGAATGCTACTCTGTCGGTGAGCAGAGCAAGTGGCCGGAGAATGTCCCGAAACCTTATGTCTTCTGCTGAAGAGCTTATCATAGGCGAATGAAGATTTTGTCTTTGGTTCTAGTCGTTCTCGCTTTCCAACAATCGTGACTTTGATCGTTTTTCATTTTAATTGCTTTTCGTTTCCAACTCCTGCTGTTTTAAGTTTTGGGACTGACATGTCTTCTTAGTACGGGGACACATAGTACCCGTGCTCTTCTTAGTATTTTCGGTGTTGGGAGACTTTCATTGTTGATGATTCATCTGTGATCCTCTTGACAATTTCAAACTACCAGTTCTACTAAACCTACCATCATTCGAACGAATTTCAGAACCGATTTGTTAGACTCCGTGAAGTATTGTGGTCTATTCACATCTGAACTTAATCTTTGCAGAATTTTGTTCGAAACTATTTGTTCCCACTCGTGCAATTAATATTTCCAATGTGTTATGAACTTGAATACGGTGGGTCGAGCTCGACACGCGATTTTAGTACGTCTGAGCCATTTGTCAATTTCCTTAATTCCGTGAGCTTCTACTTCTCCACTCTAACTTCTCATGTTCACGTGTAATTTATCGCCTCAATTGACGTGCCAGATACTTCCTAGGTCCAATCATTGTATTTTTAGAACCTTGCTTTCGCGCATCGCTCGTGATGTTTTGGGGCTGAACAAGTAGTTATTTTTCCTTGGTTGTTCCACCACTCTACTTTAAGTTTCGGGACGAAACTTCTTTTAAGAGGGATAGTATGTAATATCCGGATAAATTGTTGGGTATTTTCGTCTGTATTTGAACCCTGTATTACCTGAATTGGTGTTATCAATAATCGAAGTATGATCGTTTCCGTATTCGCATCCTCATGCAGTATAATACCAACTTTTAATCCTTCACATGCAACTACGTCGTAACGCACGCTAACCGGTAAGCGTAACGTACGTTACGAACTGGAGATAGCGTACGCTACGAGCTAGACGTAGCGTACGTAAGAAGGTCAATAATTGAACAGGCTGGCTAGCACATGGACGACTGGTGGTGGGGCTCGGAATGATTCCCGCGGATGAACCTGGACAATTTTGGGGTCAACGGGTGTTAACGTATGCTAAGGTTTGTAACTAGCGTACGCTAATGTGTGTAGCTTAACGTAATGCGTAGGGTGTAACGTACGTAAGCTAGTACAGAACGAGACAGTAAGCTATCAGTGAACGATAGCGTACGCTAAGATCGAATGGTAGCGTGCGCTAAGTCGATTACGTACATAAATGGCTAAGGCTAACGTACGTAAAGCTCAAGATATTATATATATGGACAACACCCCATTTCATTTCACTTTGTCCCTTTCACTTGTACTTCGTTTTCCTTCATTTCTAGAGAGTCTCCCGCCCTCTAAAACACCTATAGATCACATAAACTCGATCATTTAAGTTACAAAACATCTTGGATTGATATTCAAGCAATCGGAGTTGGATGCTACCTCTTGTCTCTGCGTTTCTTTCATATTAAGGTATGTTAATGCTACCTCAACCTTGAATTCGTGTTCTTAAGGATGTTATGAACATACCACCGGGATTATTAAACTCCATAGATGATTTTTATCCGAACACCATGTTTTTGGAAGTTGGAATGTTCATGCTTTAGTTACCCTAGTTAAAAACGTTATAGTCCGATTCTTATTATGATGATCAAGTAAGGAAATTTTCTGAGATTAATAAACCGTATTGTATGGTGTTTCCATAATGATCATAGACTTAATGTTGATAACAACCTCAGATTTTCCAAACGACCTTTGAGGATCTATAATCGAGATTTGGAGTAAGTCTTATGATGGGTGGATTAACCGGGAATTCGTAGACATCAACACCATAGGGTCATTCTGATTCACATGAGTATGATATTTGTGAATATAACGTACGTTAAGCTCTATGCATTATGTATGTTATACCCTCAGGCAAGGCAGTCGTCTGAACTGAGAAGAACTGTCCAATGCATGCTTAGCGTGCGCTAATCTTTGTAGCTTACGTGCGCTAACGTGCAGACTTAACATACGTTACGTATGTGTGTAACGTACAGTTAGGGTTCGGCCATCTTTTTATGCTTTTCCTCATGTGATTGATTGTTTATTTAATGATAGGATATTAAGGACGAATTTCCTACGATAATCCAGTGTTGAGCCTTTCCGATCGTCGTTTCCGTTGGAGTTCCGGATTGTTCCAATCAACTGTATTTCCAGAGTATTCGCGAGAGATTACCAAGGCAAGTACCTTGATATACGAATTATAATTACGTGAAATCATTGTTGCTGAAGTGTATGAATCATGTTATGAATATCTGCATTTACATTATATATATATATGTGTGGATATATGTATAGATATTTGTATATGTATATAAATATACATATGGAGATAAATATTGGGTGATTCATACCAATATTAGTCGACGTACTCAACTTAGACTAAAGTACGAATAATACTTATAGAGGTAATATGGTAATGTTTGTATTTTCGGTTGAGTTACGATATAAGGATATTTATGTAGTATTGATTGATAGTGTTGAAGGCCTAATGTGCTAAGTCTTGATGAATAACGTGCGAGTTATTGTTTATTTTGCGTAGTTGCATACTGGCGAATAAATTATGTGAATTGATGAACTGATTTGATAATTGTTGCAATGGTTGACTGTGTGCTTGGTGTTTGTAATAATGTGAATACTTGTTATGAGAGACGTCATATCCGGGTACCTATGAGGGTGGGGTGTGCACTCCGGCCTGATGTACGCTGCAATGAGCGGCTCCATATGATTGGTGAACACCAGTGTTACTTAATGCGCGAGCAAGGGGCAGCTCCTATGGGAGTGAACGCCGGCGCGGTGACATGTGCAATGGGCGGTCAATATAGTGGAGTGAACGCCGGTACACAGGTGTGCAAGGGAGGCGCCTGGAAGGCTTATTGGTAACGGATATTTGAGTGATAGCTAAGACCCCGTTTTCGAAATTTAAATCTTTGCAACTTGCTTTAAATGTTGGTCTTGATGTAGACTGCGATTCGTGTTTTCTGGAGTTCGTTCCAACTTGTTTTAAATGTTGGTATCAGTGTTAATTAACCAAGGATATTTGACGAGATCTCTGAGGGTTAATTAATCAGGGGTCTTGAGCAGGTCTTGTCGAATGAGAGGTTGTGCCTTTGATTGTACTGTGTTGATTATTCTGTGTATTGGGTCGAGGACCCCGTGAGATGTTGAGATTTGATCTCGTGATGATATTATTTGGATTGGGCCGAGAATCCCGTGAGATGTTGTAATGATTCGCTTGTGATAGTGCTTTATCATTTGGGTCGAGGACCCCGAATAACGTTGTAATGGTTTTCTTGTAAATTGTTTTCCACATGTTGGGTCAAGGACCCGAGAGCTTTTGAAGTATTTTCTAAAGTATTTCCATTTGATTTTCAAAACCCCAAGATGGCCCGAGTCAATATTAATGTTTCGAACTTTCTTATCAAAATACTTTTCCTTTTATAAAAAGGGATTTTTCTGACTCCTTGGGATCGTTTAAAGTTTCATTGGTGTTATGTTCTGTAAGGAGAATTTGACAATGTGATTATCTTTCACCTTGTGTATGTGATGCTATTCTGTGTTGACCATTTAAATGTGTGGTTTGTGTTAAGGTTTCACGACTATTGAGCTTTGTGTTGTTATTATTCGTATATCTTGTATATTATGTACTTGCACTAGCAAAATTCCAGTTTGCTAACCCCCGAGTTTTCGGGGAGTGGGTGCCTGTTATGCGCTCAGGTTTTGGCAGATCGGGAGCAGTCATCGGATTGGCTGGGAAGGAGATGGAGGACAATGATACTAATCACACCAGAGTCAGAGTCTTTTCTTTTGTTTCATTTGGTTGGTAATTCTCTATCGTTCGAGTATTCACCCTTGCATGGGTGTAGTTTTCATTTATTAAATTGAGGTGTCGTTCTTTTATGTGTTCAAGTTTATTTTTGTCATTGAGATGTAAAGTTCATTTGTTTCTGAATTGTTTAATGACCTTGTCGGTCTGCGTTGTATTTAGATTGACCCCGGTCGGTCAATCATTTTGTAGTCTAGTAGAGTTTAGCCTTGTAGATCCTTGTAAGAAGGGCCTACGGCGTGTAACATTTACGATGTATTCTGGGGGTGTTACAAATATGGTATCAGAGCTTAGGTTTGCGAAAAACCTAGGCCGTTGGGTCAAGTCCATGTCTTGTGTAAGTCGCGCGCGTCAGAGTTGTGATTAGTATCGTGGTTCCAACATCATCTTCAAGCAATCCGTGATGGTAAGCCTCCCGAATCGTAAGTCCCCTTATATACGTATTTGATTATATTGTGCTTAACGTGAACCTAGGGTTTGAACTTGTTAGAGATTATATTGTTTTACGATATCACCTGCGTATACGGTTCGAGTGAGAATGGTTATGTAGTATACTTCGGTAGTCGAACATATTTATCTATTTTTGCATTTCAGTAGGATAAATCTTTGAGTGTTAATTTTATCCGCTGCGGGATTATTTTGAAATGACTCTTGGCATTTTGGCATTTTTGTCTTGCATATTTTAACGGTATTTTTATGACGGTATTTAATATTTTACAAATGATTTTGTAATTTTTGGAAAATGCTACCGTCATCGGCTTTTTGGCATATTTTGAAATGATTTTTAAATGGTTTTTAGCCTGGTAGGTTCCTGACGTAATCCGGCATGTAATATTTCCGGCCGAATTACGAACATTTCAAAGTAGTGTTTTGAAATTTTCCTAACATTGTAAACCTCATGATTTAATGTAGTCATGTCGAATGGTCACGTATTTTGGTGAAAAATTCTTTCACATAAACATTTTGGTAGAAGAGGAAGGATTTTCAAAATTGTGGTATTCGGGACTCAACATTTTTGAAATATTTCAAACTAGTTATAATTTGATTTTCAATTTTCTTGTAGGCATTACTCGAAAATAATTTTTTTTTTTTGAGTCATTGTTTAAACTTCCTCTTCCAAAACAAAGGACAGTATTTACAAGTTTTGAGCACAACGTGACTCGGCTTTTGTTTCGAAATTTTTTTTTTCATCAAAAGCATATGCATAATGATCGTCCTAGACGAAGGACTGGAAGTTGATTTCAGAAAATTTTGCGCTTTACGATATTACCGTTATTCTAAGGATGCTAATTAAACCTTATGTTGATAATTGTGGTATACCGTACAACCGACTATGTGATAACAATAAACGGTACTATCTGCATTAGCATGACGAGCCCTGGCGGATGTAGACGTAATATAGGAAGCGGAAGCGGTGAGGTGGTTCGTACGACAACGATTCATGTTACGGTGAAGGAATATCAAGATCAGACGATAACCTATGAAACCTCCTCAGTGACCGAGCCAACGAGCGGAGAAAAGAGACCGAGGACATCTGGGAAATTTTTGGGCGGTGGCGAGTCTAAGGTTCTCAAAACCCCACATCATTTGAATGCGTCATCTTCGCGGTCGAGAATGGGCATTGGGAATCCCCAACCAGCATCGGTGACTCCCGGTAAGAAGAGAGTGTGCTTCAACTGCAACCGTATGGGACACATCCGTGTAAACTGTCCCTCCCCACTCTTGACTTGTCATCGGTGCGGGTGTGAAGGCCATCGGGAAAAACATTGTGAGATAATTTTTGAATTGGCAAAGAATGCTACTCTGTCGGTGAGCAGAGCAAGTGGCCGGAGAATGTCCCGAAACCTTATGTCTTCTGCTGAAGAGCCTATCATAGGCGAATGAAGATTTTGTGTTGTGTTCTAGTCGTTGCTGTTTCCAACAATCGTGACTTTGGTCGTTTTTCATTTTAATTGCTTTTCGTTTCCAACTCCTGTTGTTTTAAGTTTCGGGGCTGACATGTCTTCTTAGTACGGGGACACATAGTACCCGTGCTCTTCTTAGTATTTTCGGTGTTGGGAGACTTTCATTGTTGATGATTCATCTGTGATCCTCTTGACAATTTCAAACTACCAGGTTCTACTAAACCTACCATCATTCTAACGAATATCAGAACCGATTTGTTAGACTCCGTGAAGTATTGTGGTCTATTCACATCTGAACTTAATCTTTGCAAAATTTTGTTGATTTCGCCACCCTTGATTATAAGTGCTGGGGTAAGAATTGTTTTGTCGATTTCCATTGGCCACAAATTGAGCTTGCTCCATCTGATGTTGCTCGAACGGGTTTCCAACTTGACACTCTGTGCTCGGGTGTGATCCGTTACACCAATTGCATGTCTCTATGGTAACGGGGGCTGGTGCGTGCGAAAATGCCTGGAGCTGTTGGGTCAAAGCGGCGACTTGAGCTGACAAAGTGGAAATCGGATCATTACTTGAAACTTCCATAACTCTCTTTGGTGTCAATCTTTCCGATGGCCATTGTTATGCGTTTGCGGCCATAGCTTCCCAAAGCGAGTGTGCCTCGGCCATACTCTTTCCCATCAAGGCCCCACCAGAGGCCGCATCCAGGAGAGTGCGTGTAGAAGCACTCAAACCAAGATAGAACGTCTGAATCTGAAGCCAATCAGGAAGGCCGTGATGAGGGCATCTTCGTAACAAATCTTTATATCGCTCCCACGCCTCGTGGAGCGATTCCATATCGTACTGACCAAAGGTGGTTATTTCGTTTCTCAACCTCGCCGTCTTAGCAGGTGGGAAGAATTTGGCAAGGAAGGCTTGCGCTAACCCCTCCCATGTTGTAATCGACCCCGGCGGTAAGGAATTTAACCAAAATTTCGCTTTATCCCTCAAAGAGAAAGGGAAAAGCCTCAATCGGATGGCATCGTCGGTGACACCATTAGTCTTGAACGTGTCGCATATCTCAAGGAAAGAAGCAATATGGGCATTCGGGTCGTCATTCGGCAAAATTGGGACTGGCTCGCCTGCACCATCTGAATAATAGCAGGCTTGATCTCAAAATTATTGGCTTGGATAGTGGGACGCCGAATTCCAGAAAAATTAGCATTGATCTGCGGTATGGCATAATCTCGAAGAGCTAGTTCCGGTTGAACTTTCCGCACATGGTTATCTCCTCCTTGGACTTCGATATTCTCGGCCATGTTGACCGTCGTCTGCAGCTCTCTTTTCTCCTTCTTGTTCCTTCATAGAGTGCGCTCGAGCTCGGTATCCAAAGGTAGTAGGCCTTCGTTACCGAGTTTTCTCATGCACTACACGAAAGGTCCTGAAAGGAAAAACAAATAAACGAAATTAAATACACAAAAATAAAAATAAAACGTTTAAATTATGACTAGAAATACTTAAATCGATATTAGAAAATTTCAATCCCCGGCAACGGTGCCAAAAACTTGTTGCGATATTTCTTACACGCAACTGCACGTCATCGTTTACAAGTAATAAAGTGATAAGTAGAGTATCGTTCCCACGAGGACTGAATCTCTAACTACCGATTTTTGTGTATTCCAATTTTATTTGAACAATCGAATTTGGGTTTTTGCAATTAATAACTAAAAGAATTACTAAAAGACTAGTAGAAAACGATAGCTTGAATAAAAATAAATCAAATGATGAATAAGTCTAGGATTCTGAATCCACCTCAGTTTATCCGAATTTACTCTCGATTATCCATAATAAATAATTTTCCCAGATTATTGAAGGCGGAGATTGTTAATATATTCTACCGCCTCTCCCGAGGTCAATAGATTTATCTAAAGGCGAATAACGCACTCTATCCCTAGGTGAATTAATTCGTCAATAGGCGAAAGGCATAAAATCTCCCAAAAGCCACGTAGTTCCTATGAGTATATTCCTATCTCACAGAATAAAATGGTCCTCACCAATAGTTCCTCACCAAATCTCCTCTCCCGATTCGAATTGAATGATTAAATCAATACAACTATTGGCCAGATAATTGCAAGCATTAAACACAATTGGGAAAACTCAATAAAAAGGTAATTAATTGGATAATCTCAAGAAATTCGTCAAAACATAGGTTTCATCAAAACCCTAGATTAGGGCTTTAGCCTGACATACTAATAATTGAAAATACAGAATAGATAAATGAAAGCATAAAAATCAAACGCAGATGAAGCTCGGATTCCTCCGTTCTTCAGCTTCCGCCCTCTGCCCTTGAAGTCTTCTGCTTCCCTCTTCTTCTGCCGTCTCCAAGCTTAAGCTCCAAAAGATTAAAAGATCCCCCCAAGATAATTAATTAGGGTCTTAAACCCTATTTATAGCTCAGCATATCCTCCAAAACGCGTCCGTATCCGTATGTCGAAAACTGGCTTCGAAACGGCCCTAATTCGCGCGGACAACCAAAAACCGCCAAGTGTGCCGCGGCGCACTAAACTTGTGCCGCGGCACAGGGCCTTCAGCTGGATGCCTGGGCGTCCTCAATTTCTTCTGTGCCGCGGCTCACTGGGATCGCGGCGCACGCAGTACAGTTTACTCTGCCTTTGGCTAGGTGTCTTCCTGTGCCGCGGCCCTGCTTCCTTGTGCCGCGGCTCAGAGTCCAGATTTGCCGTTTTCGCCCGTTTTGCCTCGTTTTAGCTTCCGGACTTCAATTTCCTGTCAATCATACAAAATTAAGGCATTAAAGGCTCATTTAAACAATTTTACTCTCCAAAATAATACAAAATAATGATAAATAAACGTATAAAAATACGCCTAATAGAAGTCAATCATACAGCAAGATGTGTGTTTTGATAAAGTGCCAACATAGACCAAGTCCTCACGTTGCCAACATACAGCAAAAGTATTAAAATGCCATCATACATCAGAAGCTCATCAGTTGGCATGATACTAAGTATGGAAGCTATCCTGAAATATTCATACAACATCTTTCCATACAACAGCCCTAAGATAGCATACAACGTGGAACCTACAGCTACATCATTGTAAACGCAACATGTTGGATACAACATACAAGCTGTAAGTGTTGAGATCTTCAACACTTATCCAATAGGACTGAAGACCTTTGGAACGGAATCTGCTTTATTCGCTAAAGTCAAACTTCCATTTGAAAACAAGTATTTAATACTGGCTGGATAAAGTATTTAAATACTAAGCCGACAGAGATCTTCAGACAAGGAGCAAAATTCGGATCTTGTTCTATACAAGTCAATCATCCCGTTGGAACGGACTTTTTGATCAACAAATGCATTCCCAACCGATCTATTCCAAAGGATATATATACCCCGAAGTTTGAAGATCAGATACACACAATTATATCGGAGAATATACACGAACTTATACGAATATTCAAGATCTGAGAACTGAGCAAACTGAGATATATTGAGATACAATTGTGAACATCTCAAGAACAGTACATCAAGAGCAAAGATATTTCTTCAAGCATACTGTGAATCCTGAGAGAAGAAATACATAAGTGCTCATCCTTGAACAACACTTCATCAGCTCAAAGCTCAAGAAAGTCAGGCTGTTGTTCAACCATTGTTCTTACATTGAAAAAACCCATCAGCCCTGTGTAGACTGAGAAAGCCTTGATTTTCCTGAACTATATGTGATGGATCTGCATTGAAGAGACGAAGCTTCGGAACTATGTGTGAAGAAGCTAGTCAAGTGAAAGCTTTGACCAATCTGTGCGAACGGTTGAAAGCGATGGTCTTTGTATCAATCTGTGTGAACGATACAAGGATAGGTTTGATTATAGACACGTAGTTGTGTACGTAGTCTTTTTAATAAAATTTTTCCCTCTTGTGTGGAGGACCAGTGGACGTAGAGGGGTTTACTCAAACCACTTTAAATATCGTGTCATTTACCTTCTGCAACTTATTGTTTTCATTACTGTGATTATTTTACAAGTATACACTGCATACCCTGTACGCACCAAGCAAACAGGAGAAAACCTGGTTGCTGTATTTACAACAACTTACTGTTTCAAGACTTCCGCTACGCACTCCTATTTTAAAATCATACAGCTTGTTTCTTAAACACTTTCCAAGTTGTATTCTGTATACTTAGTGGCCAACAATGCTTTATTCACTTGTTGTACATATTCCTGTACAATTATACTTGCACCGGCTATTCGCTGACCCCTTTGGGGGTGAATAGTTGTTGTGTATTCAGGTACAGGTCCAGGAGACGAGTAAGTACAAGGCGAGCATGAGCTTGGAGGGCAACAGTTATATCATACACCGTCTTGTGTCTATGGTCGTATTTTTCATGTATAGAGTTGTTTCTTTGTACTCGCGCGAGTACCATTGTATATTGTGTGATGTTGCAGGTTGGGTATAGTTGTACCATATAGTGTTATGTCGGTCGGTTTTTATACTGTTGTTATGTCGGTGTGCGGATCCTATGGGACAGTGTGATGTAGTATGGTTGTGATGTATATGATATACAGGTGAATATTGTGGATGTTATGGTATATCACAGTTTATGTTTTATATAGGTCTAAGCCTGGTAGATTCTCGAAAAAGGATCTACGGCGCTGCATTATTCCCATATGATTCGGGGGTGTTACAAAATATGGTATCAGATCATAGGGTTGTGGATACCTAGGGTGTTGGTGTTATTGGGTTTGTCGGGTTCGAGTCGGTCTTTTGTTTATGATATCACTGAGTAGCTATGACATCGTGCTGCCTGTGCTGGGACCTCCTCGGATAATAGTTATTGCTTCTTCTCGGGAGTTAATTATTAAGGTGATCAGGTAATCTATTTTTTAATCATTCCTATATTGAATCATTTTCGTCTACCAGTATGATGCGAGGTAGGACTATTTGTGGACGCGGTCGAGGCCGTGGTAGGGGGTGGTACATGATCCGGATATGTCCAATGTAAGCTCGGCATATCATTCTGTCTAGACCCAATCCCAATGGGAAATATAAACCGAAGTACGAGTACGGATACAGAAACTGAGGTACCAAATATACTTTAACAAGTCGTAACTCTAGTGCATCATGTGGCTCAAGTGTTGCAGAATATCCATACTGGTGGAGCTTTCGGTGATCGATGGCTTCAGAAGGTATGAAAATGAGTCCTCCCAGATTCAACAGCTCCGGCGATGCAACTAACTGGGATCATTGTCTTGTCGAGTTAGAGGAAATATTAGACGGCATTAGCTTCCCTGAGGAGAAAAAGGTCCCAATTGATAAGTACTTAGTGATGGATGATGCTCCTAACTGGTGGCGGGTTGTCAAGCCCAGTATTGCCTAGCGCCCGTCCGACAAGCTAGAGACTGTGAGTTCTTTAAGGCTCAACCCCAAGACATTTCTATCTATGAGGCGATTATTCAATAGTCAATTAGTATATATGTCCAAGATCAGGTCAGAGATAAAGAAGCAAAGATACTCCATTTTGATATGAGAATGAAGCCTGAAGTTCGAAAATACATGGTGGGTTTTGGGTGTACGACCTTAAGGGAATATCAAGATAAGTGTAATACCACCGGTATTTCATGCTTAATTACCTTGTACTGTGTGATTTCTTGTAATGTGAAGTTGTTTTTCCTTATTTACTATTTCATTAAATGCTATGCAACTGTACAATGTGGATGAAACGGAGGTGACACACCTTGACGCCGTTGTACAAGCGTCGATGCGAATATGACTGTGGCCAACGTCTTGTTCCCCGATAATTGTTGACGAGTGGGAAGGATGGTCACTCCGAGGTGGTTAAAATTTGATATGTGGTTAAAGGGTTGAATGTTTAACGCACGTTATAATATAGGCATAATGTACGCTAAAATTGATGTATTACGTACGTTAACCTGACTCGGTTACGTACGTAACGGTTGGGTTGGTCTCCCGACCAGAATCTTCCTTTTGACGTGGATTGAGCTACTTTTGGTGGGCTAGAGGACAAACGAGTCAACTCCTCATAACGTACGCTATCCGCCAAGATTAGCGTACGCTACAGTTCGGAGCCTTACGTACGTAAGGAGGAGTTACGTACGTAAAAGATGGGCACATTTCAGTTAGTGGACTCTGGACGGCCTTTACATACGTTAACCATTATACATAGCGTACGTAATACGCATTACGTACGTAAATCCTGGAACGTTAACATACGTTAACGAAATCGAGTGTTATAAAATAACACTCCCACCTTCATTTCTCCCGTCCCAAAACTTGAAGTGAAGGACTCTTGAACCTTTTCCATGGCCTTATACTCAATTCTTGGCCTCTCATACACTTGAATTAACATAGAGGAGGTGATTTTGTAAGCTCCGTTGTAGATTATCCAAGTCAATCGACCCATTCCTCGTTTCTCCTCGTGGCTCTTGTTGATTTGTCATCTCTCCTCATTGTTCTTCATCTTCTAAGGTAAGTCTATCAATCCTTGGAGTAATCTTTTCAATGTTGTTGATTATTACTCGTTAGATTATGGGTACTTGGGTAGATTTCGCTAAAATCTCCTAGACGATCTAAACAGACGAACTTGTAGTAATCGGAGTTATCATTGTTCGTATATTTCATTTACATACAACTCGTTGTAACAATCACATGCGAGAACTTCCATCTCAATTTACATTTGGATCATATATAGTCGACGAATCAATTGTAGAAGGATTTCATAGGAATTCATCACCGTTTGATAAACTAGTCGTAACTTACTCTTGCAATATGATGATCAACGTTAAAATTAATAGGGGAATTAATTCGATAGTATTAATCTCATTGAGAATCGAATGCCGAAATCATTGTGTAAAATGATACTCTACCGATTGAAGTACTCATAATAGAGAACTCGATTAGGAGTATGGGATTTGATTATACTATGGTCGTTTGTTGCTAACCGAATGATGATTGAGATAATATTGTTGAACAAATCAATATAGTTGATGTTAACCGTAAGAATTGAACGACATAGTGGTACATATTGCTTGTGAACGTAGAAGCACGATGCCAATATTGGCAATTAATATTACGTTAGGAACCCGGTTAGGGAAGGGAGACTAGTTCTACTCATCATGATTCATACGAGGTGTTAATCAGATATTGCGTGACTAGGTTAAGCTCGATCGGGCGTGGAGATCCCAATTATCGTAAGGCACCTACCGTCGGATCAAAGGCAAGTGAAATCTTGATAGAGAAATGTTATTAATATTAAAATGTTCGTGTTCATAAATGTGCCATTATTGATGAAATGCCGACGGCCGTCTTTCTCTGAAAATGTGTTATAAATGGGCCGATGTGTTGGGGATAAAACCTGTATGGTACCCGTATGGAAATGTTTTAGGGGATGAGACCCGAATTGGGCACCTATGTTCCGGAGTATTCCCGTGTGGATACTTTCGTGACTCTTGGTCGTGACCTTGGGGTTTATGTGATAAAAGAGAAAGACAACGTCGGTCATGTGATGAAATATTCTCTGTTGGTTATGTGGCACTGTGTTTGGTAAAATTGTGTATATCGTTGCAAGTAATTGTTATTGGTACGCATTCTCTGACCCTGGTTACTTGGCATGATTTGTCGTGCCAGGTAAATTTGTTAATCATGTGCAGGACATTCCCGAGGGGTCCGGTAAGACTTGAATGGTGTTGGAATAAACTCTTGCCACTGCTTAAATTAAATTTGATCTTCAAAACCTCCGTTGTGTAATAATCGAACTTTGAATTATGTTTCTTCTTAAAACCTTTGGGCTCATGATATGTAACCGTGGATTATCATTTTATTGTAATTTCTTTAAAATATCTACTTTCTAAACTAGCCTTGTGGGTCCCACATGGGATTCACGGCACTGTAATACCTTGGGAAATTTTGGGGGTGTTACAAAAAATGGTATCAGAGCAACGGTTCCCGGTTTAAATAAAATTTCTCTTAATTTTCAAAGTTATTCCAGTCCAACACCCCAAGCCACCATAACTCCTCGTGGGGATGCAAAGTAAGTGATATGTGTGTTTTCTATCTAAGTACTACATTTAATTATAAACTGTATGTGGAACTGGATTTAGATTAATACTGTCAGTAATGGTACGCCAAGGAGCTAGGAGGGTGGTGAATGATGCTCAGGGTTCTGCCGCAAACCACGATGAGGACAGGAACACTGCTGAGACCCATCCTGCTGGGGACCAGCCGCCGCCAATTAATCAAAATGATCAAGAGGCGGAATGCCAGAATAACAACCTGGGAGGCATGGACCCGGCTTTTGTTCAGGCCCTTGCCCAAGCTATCGCCACGGGAATTGCTCAGGTCAACCAGGCGGAACGGATACCGATTATCAATGTGGAGGAAAATAAAGGAAGAGACCGATGGTTGGGAGAGATGCTGAAGGCTAGGCCTCCATTATTTGACGGGGTAGGGATGAAACACGTGGACGACTGGATTTCTGAAATGGAGACTGCTTTCGAAGTGATCGGATGCCTAGAGAACCGGAAGGTGCTGCTCGGGATTAATCAACTCTGTGACACTGCTGCACGCTGGTGGAGGACTTACAGGCCAGAGGACCGAGTGGTCGGGTGGACCGAATTTGCCCGACTATTGCATAGCGAGTACTTTCCCAGATCAGCCCGAACCGCTCGCGCGCGAGACTATTTCAGTGCTGGACCTCAGAACATTCCAGTATCGGAGATTATTCGGGCCTACCGAACCGAGCTAAGTTACATCTTGCAGATGGTTCCAACAGAAGATCAACGAATTTGCCACCTTGCACAGAGGTTGCCGTAGGATGTACAATGCTATGCCGCCGGATTCCACTGCACGACTCTGAGGGCGTACGAAGACATGGTCACAGCATATGCCGGTACTGTTGTTAATACCGACACCGGACATAACTCGAAGAAGCAGAAGACATCAGCTCAGTCTGGGAGCAGCAACAAAATGAACTCGGGACCCGCATCTTCTTTTAAGTCAGCAGTTTCGTACCAACAGAAGGGTGCATCTGATCAGCTTTACCATAGGGACTGCTTCAACTGTGGCGTGTCCGGACATACTAAGGATCAGTGTTAGAAGACGGATACCAAATGTTTCACTTGCGGAAAGAGTGGACACATGTCTCGTTACTGCTGGCGGGCCAATCCCACTCAGAACTCAGTTTCTCAACCGAGTCAACCAGGATCTGTGCAATCCTCTAGGACGCCTGCCATTTCCAACTACCGAGCTCCATCCCATCAGACTCAACCACCGCCACATGGTGCCGGTCGAGGCCGTGGGCAAGGCGGTGGTACTTCATCCTTTTCGGAGTCAGTGCTGTCCCGTGTATTTGAGCTGAGGGCTACGGATGGTGAGTCCACGCCAGCTATCTCAGGTACTCTTCTTGTTAACTCTCAGCCAGTGCATGTACTATTTGATATCGGAGCCACACATTCATTTATATATGTGGAATGTGTTGAACGTTTAAATCTTGCTTGTGTACCTTGTAAGTCCTTTACTGTTAAACTATATGAGGGTAGTAGAATAGGCGGCGATCTAAAGGTTCGAGACTATCAGATCTGCATCAACAATCATAGTTGGACCGCTAATCTTATGGTCTTTCCACTTCAGAATGAAGATATCATATTAGGTATGGACTGGATGCCATTGCACAGGACGATCTTGGATACCTACCACTTGACTATTTCCATTACGCCTCATGACGGTACCACACATGTCATCAGAGGACGAGAACACTTCAGTACGAAAGGGTCTCTCAGCCTTCTCGCATCGGAAGTCTCCTGCAGCTCTCGAAGGAAGTATTATTGGTATTATGTTCTCAGGAGGATACTTCACAACTTATGATCGCAGACATTCCGGTAGTGGATGAGTTTCCAGACGTCTTTCCTGATGAACTACCAGGAATGCCACCGAACCGAGAATTTGACCTCTCCATCGAACTCGAGCCAGGGACGAGACCTATTTCCAAAGCTACTTACAAGATGGCACCGGCCGAGATGAAAGAATTAAAGATACAGCTCGAAGATCTGCTGGAGAAAGGATTGATCCGCCCGAGCACCTCGTCGTGGGGTGCGCCGGTACTTTTTGTTAAGAAGAAAGACAACTCTCTACGCTTGTGCATTGACTATAAGGAACTAAATAAGGTTACTATCAAGAATTGTTATCCACTTCCAAGAATCGATGACCTCTTGGATCAATTACAAGGGGTAGTTGTGTTTTCAAAGATCGATCTACGGTCCGGATATCACCAATTGAGGATTCGGGAGGAAGATATACCCAAGACTGTATTTCGATCGAGGTATGGACATTACGAGTATATCATGGTATCATTCGGGTTGACTAATGCCCCAGCCGTTTTTATGGAACTGATGAACAGAGTTTTGACTGACTTCCTCGATAAGTGCGTGGTGGTTTTTATTGACGACATCCTTATGCGTGTTAAGGCAACACCAACTTTATGCGAAAATTTCCAAGTGCAAATTCTAGATGCCGGAGGTAATTTTTCTCGAACATGTTGTCTCGGCAGAAGGCATCATGGTCGATCCATAAAAGATCGAGACAATAATGAGTTGGGAACCACCGAAGAACGTCAAGGAGGTAAGGAGTTTCCTAGGATTAGCGGGTTACTATCAAAGATTCGTCGAGGCTTTTTCCTATATCGCTCGACCGTTAACGAACCTACTGAGAAAGAGCACCAAATTTGTATGGATGGCAGACTGCCAGAAGAGTTTCGATGAGCTCAAGAGTAGGCTAACTACTGCTCTAGTGATAGTGTTACCGCAGGGAACAGAAGGATTCATTATATACACGGATGCATCTAAGCACGGACTGGGGTGTGTCTTCATGCAGAATGACAGAGTCATTGCGTACGCATCCCGACAACTGAAGCCGTACGAAGTGAATTACCCAACGCACGACTTGGAGCTAGCCACAGTGGTGCATGCCCTCAAGATTTGGATGCACTATCTTTACGAAGTTACTTGCAAAGTTTTCACGGATAATAATAGTTTGAAGTATATCTTCACTCAGAGAGAATTAAACATGAGGTAGGGGCGCTGGTTGGATTTAATCAAGGATTGCGATGTGGAGATCTCCTATCACCCCGGAAAATCCAATAAAGTGGCTGATGCTCTTAGTTGGAAAACTACACAAGAAGTGATGGTGTCCAGCATAACAGTTCAACCTGAACTGTAGCAAGACATCAGGAGAAGCAGTACCGAAGTATAGATACAATGTAGGCAAGGACAATTGTGCTCAATCAATATACATTCGTCTTTACTAGACGAGATACATCTAGCACAGATGGAGGATCCCGAATTACGTGCAATTGGTGCAAGAATCAAGGGAGGAGATGTTTCCGACTATAAGATCCAGGGTGACTTGGTGAGGTTCAAGAATAGGATCTGTATTCCGCCGAATGACGGGCTGAAGCAAACTATACTGAAGGAGGCGCACTCCAATCCCTATTCTATTCACCCAGGAGCGAGAAAAATGTACAAAGATCTCCGACAGAGTTTTTGGTGTAAAAATATGAAATGGGAAGTTGCTAGATTCGTCGCCCGATGTATGACGTGCCAACAAGTGAAGATTGAACACCGCAGACCAGCCGGAATCATGCAACCCCTACCCATCCCGGAGTGGAAATTGGAGAGCATATCGATGGATTTTTTCACTATGCTACCAACAGCGGTGGGAGGAGACGATATAATTTGGGTCATTATTGATCGATTGATGAAATCGGCACATTTCATTCCTATTCAAGAGACAACCGAGACTGAGCAATTAGCCGTAATTTTCATCAGGGAGATCGTGAGGCTGCATGGCATTCACTCATCCATCATTTCGGATAGGGACACAAGATACGCGTCTCGTTTTTGGAAAGCCGTCCATAAAGCTTTGGGGACCTAAATACATTTTAGCATGGCTTATCACCCTCAGACGGATGGACAGACCGAACGTACGATTCAAACCTTGTAAGATATGTTGAGGGCACGTGTGCTCGATTGGGATAAGGATTGAGCTAGACATCTGGGATTAGTGGAGTTCTCGTACAACAACAGCTGGCATGCAAGCATAGGCATGGCACCATTTGAGGCCCTGTATGGGCAAAGATGCAAGTCGCCCTTATGCTAGGATGATGCTTCTGACACCGCGGTTACCGAGTTAGATCTGATACAGGAGTTTATTAAGAAGATCTCTATCTTTCGAAAGCACATGCTAGCAGTGCAGAGCCGCCAGAAATCTTATGACGAAAACCAACAGCGACCGTTAGAATTTGCAGTCGGGGATCATGTGTGGGTCAAGGTATCACCTATGCGGGGTATCCGACGTTTCGGCCAAAAGGGCAAGTTAAGCCCGAGGTTTATAGGCTCGTTTGAGATATTGGACCGGGTAAGGAAGCTTGCGTATCGATTAGTTCTGCCGCCACATTTGGATGGAGTGCAAAACGTCTTTCACGTCTACCAGTTAAGGAAGTATGTCTTTGACCCGAGTCACAAACTCAATTTCAAAGAAGTGGAAATTTCTGATGATGCTACCTTTAAAGAGGTACTGATCTCCATCTTGGATCGACGTATGAAGATAATGCGAAATAAAGCCATACCCCTCGTGAAGGTTCAATGGTCGCAACACGGCATGGAAGAAGCGACTTGGGAAACCGAGTTGAGCATGAAAGAGAGTCATCTCGAGTTATTTTCTTAGTTTCGGGACGAAACTATTTTTAAGGGGGGCGATATGTAATACCACTGGTATTTCATGCTTAATTACCTTGTACTGTGTGGTTTCTTGTAATGTGATGCTGTTTTTCCTTATTTACTATTTCATTAAATGCTATACAACTGTACAATGTGGATGAAACGGAGGTGACATGCCTTGACGCCGTTGTACAATCGTCGGTGCGAATATGACGGTGGCCAACGTCTTGTTCCCCGATAATTTTTGATGAGTGGGAAGGATGGTCACTCCAAGGTGGTTAAAATGTGATATGTGGTTAAAGGGTTGAATGTTTAACGCACGTTATAATATAGGCATTACGTACGCTAAAATTGATGTATTACATACGTTAACCTGACTCGGCTACGTACGTAACGGTTGGGTTGGTCTCCCGACCAGAATCTTCCTTTTGACGCGGGTTGAGCTACTTTCAGCGGGATAGAGGACAAACGAGTCAACTCCTCATAACGTATGTTATCCGCCAAGATTAGCATATGCTACAGTCCGGAGCCTTACGTACGTAAGGACGAGTTACGTACGTAAAAGATGGGTAGATTTCAGTCAGTGGCCTCTGGACGGCCTTTACGTATGTTAACCATTATACATAGCGTATGTAATACGCATTACGTACGTAAATCCTGGAACATTAATGTACGTTAATGAAATCGAGTGTTATAAAATAACACTCCCACCTTCATTTCTCCCATCCCAAAACTTGAAGTGAAGGACTCTTGAAGCTTTTCCACAGCCTTATACTCAATTCGTGGCCTCTCGTACAGTTGAATTAACATAGAGGAGGTGATTTCGTAAGCTCCGGTGAAGATTATCCAAGTCATTCGACCCATTCCTCATTTCTCCTCGTGGCTCTTGTTGATTTGTCATCTCTCCTCATTGTTCTTCATCTTCTAAGGTAAGTCTATCAATCCTTGGAGTAATCTCTTCAATGTTGTTGATTATTACTCGTTAGATTACGGGTACTTGGGTAGATTTTGCTAAAATCTCGTAGACGATCTAAACGGACGAACTTGTAGTAATTGGAGTTATCATTGTTTGTATATTTCATTTTCAAACAACTCGTTGTAACAATCACATGCGAGATCTTCCATCTCAATTTACATTTGGATCATATAAAATCGACGAATCAGTTGTAGAAGGATTTCGTAGGAATTCATCATCGTTTGATAAACTAGTCGTAAATTACTCTTGCAATATGATGATCAACGTTAAAATTAATAGGGTAATTAATTTGATAGTATTAATGTCATTGATAATCGAATGCCGAAACCATTGTGTAAAATGATAGTCTACCGATTGAAGTACTCGTAATAGAGAATTGGATTAGGAGTATGGGATTTGATTATGCTATGGTCGTTTGTTGCTAACCGAATGATGATTGAGATCATCTTGTTGAACAAATCAATATAGTTGACGTTAACCGTAAGAATTGAACGACATAGTGGTACGTATTGATTGTGAACGTAGAAGCCCATTACTAGTATTACCAATTAAGATTACGTTAGGAACCCGGTTAGGGAAGGGAAGGGAGACTAGTTCTATTCATTATGATTTGTACGAGGTGTTAATCGGATATTACGTGACTAGGTTAAGATCGATCGGGCGTGGAGATCCCAATTATCGTAAGGCACCTACCGTCGGATCAAAGGCAAGTGAAATCTTGCTCGATAAATGTTATTAATATTAAAATGTTCGTGTTCATAAATATGTCATTATTGATGAAATGCCAACGATCATCTTTCTCTGAAAATGTGTTATAAATGGGCCGATGTGTTGGGGATAAAACATGTATGGTACCCGTATGGAAATGTTAGGGGATAAGACTCGAATTGGGCACCTATGTTCCGGGGTATTCCCGTGTGGATACTTTCGTGACTCTTGGTCGTGACCTTGAGGATTATGTGATAAAAGAGAAATACAACATCAGTCGTGTGATGAAATATTCTCTGTTGGTTATGTGGCACTGTGTTTGGTAAAATTGTGTATATCGTTGATAGTAATTGTTATTGGTACGCATTCTCTGACCCTGGTTACCTAGCATGATTTGTCGTGCCAGGTAAATTTTTTAATCATGTGTAGGACATTCCCGAGGGGTCTGATCACACTTGAACGGGGTTGGAATAAACTCTTGCCGCTGCTTAAATTAAATTTGATCTTCAGAACCTCCGTTATGTAATAATCGAACTTTGAATTATGTTTCTTCTTAAAACGTTTGGGCTCATGATATTTAACCGTGGATTATTATTTTATTGTAATTTCCTTAAAATATATACTTCCTAAACTAGCCTTGTGGGTCCCACACGAGATTCACGGCACTGTAATACCTCGGAAAATTTTGGGGGTGTTACAATAAGGCACTTGCCCACGAGATGGTGAAAATTTCGGTTCAAACGGCTCCAAGTTTAATGAAACTGAAATTTTCTGGCAGCTTCCGAGGAAGCAGATCTCATAAGACTAAGCCTTCTGTTCAGTCTTTTATTGGGTCTTCGCAGCCTACTGGAGGAGCACGGGGTTTCAGATCTACACCTTCTACTACCACTACACAGAGTTTGTTGTAATTATGGAGTTATAGGGCATATCAGTATCATTGTTCGTCACCTACCACTACTATTTCAAATGTGGAAAATAGTGACACCGAGCAATATATTGCGAGGCGGCAAGTAGAGTCCTTGCTTCAGTCTCCAACTCCAGCAGCTACAGTTACCGGCCAACTAACTCCGAGTGCAGGACGTAGCAGAGGTAGAGGAAGAGCAGAGCATAGAGGCACCCCAAGCACTGGATCAACTCAACCACGACCGTATGAATGAGACGAGCAGATGAAACGGGAGCTGCAACCAGGTTAGGTATTGTTCATATTCATTTGCACCAGGTTGATGTATTATTTGATTATGGGGCTACCCACTCCTTTATATCATTATGTTGTGTGCGTCGTTTGGGCCTTGAGGGCCTATCTATGTGTGAGCCGTTCACTGTTGGGTTGCCAATTGGGGATAGGATAATTGGGAGTCAAGAGATTGTAGATTGTCCTATAATAATTGTCACTAGAGACTGGCTATCCGACTTAATTGTGATTGACATGAAGGGGGAAGATTTAATTTTTGGTGCTGATTGGTTGGATCGGCATAGAGTTGGTGAATTATTGTCGTTAAATGATTTTGATCATTGCATAGGATGGCACCAAACACGTCTTTGAAGGACAGAAACCGAGTACTTCAGGAAAGGTTATTCAAACCATGAAAGCGATAAAGTTGTTGGGACGAGGCTGTACCGGCTATTGGTGTTATGCAATGAAGTCAGAAACTAGTGAAGTTCAGTTATCCTATATCCCACTCATAAATGAATTTCTAGATATATTCCTAGATGATCTGCCTAGTTTGCCACCGCAATGCGATGTAGAGTTTACTATCGATATGGATCATAATTCAGCACCAGCATCCAAGGCACCATATCGAATGGTCGCATTTGAAATGCAAGAATTGAAGACGTAACTAGTAGAGCTGTTAGACAAGGGGTATATTCGACCAAGTGCTTCACTGTGGGGCGCACCGGTGCTATTTATATGGAAGAAAGATGGATCTTTAAGGCTATGTATTGATTATCGTGAGTTGAATAAACTTACTATCAAGAACAAATATCAACTGCCACAAATTGATGACTTATTCGATCAACTGCAAGAAGCCACAATTTTCTCAAAGATCGACCTGAGATCCGTATATTATCAGTTGCAAATTCGGGACTCTGATATTCCAAAGACAGCATTCCAGACGAGATACGGGCATTACGAACTCATGGTTATGCCTTTTGGCCTGACCAATGCCCCGGCGGTGTTTATGCAACTAATGAACAAGACCTTTATCGGGTATTTCGATAAATTCGTGGTTGTGTTTATCGATGATATCTTAATCGATTCAAGGAGAGAAGTGGATCCTGTTGAATACTTAAGGATCGTGTTGAGTACTCTGAGGGCTGATAAGCTTTACGCCAAGTTTTCTATGTGTGAGTTATGCCTGAAAGAAGTTGCTTTCCTTGGCCATGTCATCTCAGCAGATGGCGTTCGAGTAATCCTCAGAAGAGAGAAGGAGTTTTAGCTTGAGAGCCACCACAGAATGTCAAGAAAGTTCGAAGTTTTTTGGGATTAGCTGGTTATTATCGTTGATTTATCGAGGGTTTCTCGAAAATTACTCGACCACTCACTCAGCTATTACAGAAAAACCAGAAGTTCGAGTGGAATGATGAGCATCAAAAGAGCTTCAACGAGCTGAAGAAGAGGCTGACTATGGCACCAGTTCTAGCCTTACTGCAGGGAACTGGGAGTTTCGTTATCTACAGTGATGCCTCTAAACAAGGATTAGGATGTGTATTGATGCAAAATGAGAGGGTAGTTTCTTATGCATCTCGGCAGTTGAAGACGTACGAGATGACCTACCCTACCCATGACCTTGAGTTAGCCACAGTAGTGTCGCACTGAAGATTTGGAGGCATTATTTATACGGTTATTCCTGTCGAATTTACACCGATCATAAGAGTTTAAAATATATTTTCACTCAGAAAGAACTCAATATGCGCCAGTGACGATGGCTAGAACTAATAAAAGGTTATGACCTTGACATTCTTTACCATCCTGGTAAAGAAAACGTCGTTGTAGACGCTCTGAGCCATAAATCAAATGTATTGCAGAGGCTCGAATTACTTACCTCTCAACCAAGTCTCAAGCAAGAGTTTATTGATTTGGAGATGAAGTTTAGTCTCAAAGGACTCAAGGACAACTGTGTTTCCTTAACATCACATCCTCAGTGATTGAAGCAATTTGACGACCCTTTATGAGTTCAGCTTTGGAAAGATGTTGTTAAAGGAAAGGCACCAGGATTCATGATCTACGAAGATATAGTTCTTCCACTTCAAGGCAGGACTTGTGTACCCAATCAGGATGAACTTAAACGAATAATCTTGAATGAAGTACATTATACCCCGTACTTGATTCATCCTGGTACGAGTAAAATGTACAATGATTTGAAGAGGAACTTTTGATGGTCGAATATGACAAAGGAGGTAGCAGTGTACGTTTCGAGATGTTTAACCTGTCAGCAAGTTAAAGTTGAACAAGAAAGACATACTGAGAAGTTACATCCATTACCAATTCCTGAGTGGAAGTGGGAAGACATCGCGATGGATTTTATTGATGGAATACTGAGAATGTGAGCAGGAATAATATGATTTGGGTAATCATTGATCGACTAACCAAATCAGCACACCTTCTAGGCATTAAGGAAACTTCGGGACTAGAGAAATTAGACCGTGTATTATTGCAGAGATTATAAGGCTACACGGTACCTCGAAGAGTATCATTTCAGATTTGGACGGACGATTCGTATCACACTTCTGGCAGGCAGTGCACCGAGCATTCGATACTGAACTTAATTTTAGCACTGCTTATCATCCTCAGACAGACGAACAATTGGAGAGACCTATCCATACATTGGAACATATGTTAAGGGCATGCACCTTGAACTGGAAAGAAGATTGGGAGACTCAATTACCATTGACGGAATTACGGATAATGATAGCTGTCAAGGTTCGATCGGCATATAATGCTTCGAAGCATTATATGGGAGATGATGTCGATCACCACTATGTTGGTACTTGGAGTGGAACTAGACCTGTTAACACAAATAAGGTAGAAGATTGCCTTACTTCGACAGAACTTATTGACCTCCCAGGTCGATAGAAGTTATATGCCGATGTTCGACGTCGACCATTAGAATTCCAAGTGGGAGATCATTTATTGTTGATGGTATCCTTCAGTGTAAAAAGAAAGGGAAGCTTAGTTTTCATTATATTGTCCCTTTCGAAATCCTAGACAGAGTAAGTGAAGTGGCTTATCGAATAGCGCTACCTCGAACACTTAGTCACGTTCATAATGTGTTTCATGTTTTACAACTACTGAAATGTTCCTAATCCCAGCCACATTATCGATTATGGGGAAATTGAGGTAACCGATAACCTTACGTATGAAGAGCGGCTAGTAGTAATTCTAGAGTGATGAGTGAAGCAATTCCGACGAAAGGCCATTCCATTAGTAAAGGTTCAATGGTCAAAACATGGAATTGAAAAAGCTACATGGGAGACTGAAGACAGTATGCGGGTCCGATACCCTAAGCTTTTCACGTCTTATGCTTTGGGACAAAGCTTCTTTTTAGGGGGATATGGTGTGAGATACGGGATTTTATCCATGTATAATTTTGAGTTTTACCTCCGTCATGTGAATTCTGTTATCGATTTATACAACTTGCGAGTTTTATTGTTTTGTGACTATTGATCTGTTGACTGAACTTATTGTAATTATGGTTTCTGGCATATATTAGTTTAATGATATGGTGGTATAATATATTGATGATTATTGAGCCATATTCCTCTTGTTAACTCATGATTTCACTCGAACAACCCATTTCCGTTCGTGTGTTGTATTTTATTTTGATTTCGACGTGCGTCGTAAACCCAACCCATGTTAATGCCAAGTATTATCGTGATTTTAGTAATCATATCACATTCATTATAGTGCTTATAGGTTGTCATTCCACTATAAGTATTCACTTTGATGCTATAACAACCTTTTCATAGGTTTTTGGCATTTCAGAGTTTGTTAGAGACACAACGGCCGAATCGTGACCTTCAGGTGGACCACAACCAAGAGTTGGCCATATTGGGACACCCTAATGTGCGTTATGGATCAAAAATAATGTATGTTATGCTTAACTGACTTAAGAGTAGAAATTCTGAAAGCACTATGCGCAAGGACGAACTTTGATCGGTCACCATAAATTCCTGAAAAATCTAATAATTCTAAAATTTTTGGGCATTGTATATTATTGAGTTAGACTTCTAATGGGGCAAACAGAGAGCTATTTCGAGCCCGAGCGACCAAGTTATGATCGGAATAAGACAAGGGTATTAATCTACCGCGAGGCAAATTATTGAAATGCCCTTAAAACTGACTTAAGGGTTTAAAACTTGTATTAAATCGGACTTAGTCACTTTCTTCACCATTTTCCAGACTTGAAGAGCCCTATACTCGGCCATAACTCAAAAATTGAGTTTTTGATCTTGTTTGAGAGGTCTAAACATGTATTTGACGCTCGGGAAACGTAGTATCGAGTTATCTACGATCAATTTCAAGAGTTTCTGGCGAATCGGAGGTAAAATCAACCCTAAACCCTAAACTTGTTTTAGATCTTCAATAAACTCGTATTTACAACTTGAATATGATTATAACGATTATATGGGGACATTGTTTATCGATTCTAGAGGATTAGAAATCAAATAATATGTTTAGATTATTCTGATTTTACCACATTTGTAAAGTGACTGATAAAAGTCCCCTGAGAGTTTTTATTAGGGTTTTCAATATATTTTTGGTTAGAATTACAATACCTAATTTCGATTATATCGTATTATCCATTCTAGGTCTGTTTATCCAGGTCTTTTGAGTGAATATAACAAATCGGCTTAAACTTCCTAAACCTAATTGTACCAGGAAAGTACTTTGATTATGCTTTATGTATTTCGTGTGAATGAATAAGTGAAATGTGGTTTTGTTTGTAAAGAGACATGATATTGATGAGCGTGTGCGAGCCAAGTAAAACCAGCAAAGGCCTATGGGGTCTGTTAGACTGCGTTATCTGCAGATCACTTAGTTGAGCTATATAACCAGAGAGAGCCTGACGAGGTCCCTCGTGGTGCGTATCTTGCGGGATGCGGTAGCCAGTATAGCTTGGGAGGTGGTTTTAAGTATGATGATCAATACGCTATATTCCAGAATATGAGTTACTTGTTGTACATATTCATGTATCATTGTACTTGCACCGGCTATTTGCTGATCCCTTCGAGGGTGAATACTTGTTGTGTATTCAGTGACAGGTCCAGTAGATGAGTAAGGACAGGGCGAGCATGAGACTGGAGGGCAGTAGTGATGTCATACATCGTCTTATGTCTATGGTCGTCTTTTCATGAATAGAGTTGTGTTTTGCTTTGTACTCGTGCAAGTATCATTGTATATTGTGTGATGTTGCATGTTGAGTATAGTTGTACCATACACTGTTATGTCGGTCGGTTTTTATACTATTGTTATGTCTGTGTGCGAGTCCTACGGGACAGTGTGATGTAGTATGGTTGTGATGTATGTGATATACAGGTGAATATTGGGGATGTTCAAGTATATCACAGTTTTTAAATATTGTTGTGTTTTATACAAGTCTAAGCCTGGTAGATTCTCGAAAAAAGATCTACGGCGCTGTAATATTCCCGTATGTTTCGGGGGTGTTACACACTATAGATAAGAATATAAGGGCTCATTTATCAATATGATATGATGATGAAAATAAAATAAATGATAAGTTCAATTGGGTCCGACCGCAACTAGGACGATTAGAGAAGTGACATATCCAATTATTTAACAGATGATACCGTATGAGACTATGAATTGAATCATTTATAATGTTGATAAGCATCAAGATACTTGACACATTTTATTGGGTTAAACAAATGTTATCTACATGAATCATCTATGCCGATTCTTGGGCGAATTCCAGGCGATTCGAAGTCTTGTAACTTCAAGCTATCATCTTCCTTAATTTCTTGGTGTATATTAACAACACCAGCACTTGTTCTTCGTCTCCGATCTGAGGTAAACTCTTAGCACTCTATCTTTGGGTAATTTGGGGGTTTTTGGAGTATTAGTCCGATTTGTTCCGTGTTGTTGATTAATCCATGATATATGTGATTAATCTTAGTGGTATTCATGTTTTCCCTACGAGTTCATGGTAAATTTCTTGGTATTTGTGAAATTGAGAGGATTCAGTCATGACACGCCCTCATTGTTGTTTTTGTATGAATTTACATGAATCGTAGGTGGGTTTTCGGGCGTATTTCTGTTTTCGTACTCGTGTATATTGGAGAATTACATGAATCATAGGCGGGTTTTTTCGGGAGTATTTCAATTTTAATTCCAGTTGTATTGTTGTTGATAGTCGTTTTACGAATCGTCTAGGTTCAAAATCTCCGAGTTCCTTCAATGGTGGTTGTTTACCATCTCAAAACATCCCGACATGTCTCAATGGCAAGTAATTCTTACGAATTTACCTTCTTAAATGTGCAAAGTGATGTAAATGAGTGTTAGAGCGTATACATTCACTCCAGGAGGGTTCGACGGGGCCTTGAAGGGATCCACATTTGGTTGGGTCCACGAACATTTGGGTTAACCACTCCGGGAGGGTCTAATGGGGCCTCGGAGAGATCCGCGCATGGTTGGGTCCACAATTAATCGTGAGGATTTATATTTTTGTGGTACATTTATAGATATTGTATTTCCGAAAATCATTCTCTTAACTACTTTTGATAACTATTGATGCATGTACTTTGATATTATAAGATGTAAGAGTTCGTTTGTATTACTTGTACTAGCTATTCCATGGCTAACCCCATTTGGGGGAAATACGTTTCATGTATTTCAAGTACGAAGAATGTCACTAGATGAGTACCGGGGCAATACGACGAAGACGGCCAAGCGTGATACTGTGGAGAGTTATTGTGGTCTTCTTGAGTCTGGTCATTGAGATTTTCATTTTTTCAGAAACTGTTAGATGGTACTCGAGCAATATAGCTGTTAGTTATATTGAACTTATCGTTTATTATGGATTATCATTGGAATTTCATCGGTTAACCTTAACATTTAGCGTAAATTATTTCTTCTGTGTAGTCGGGACAGTAGCCTCTCGAGACATCTTTGCGTATGCTACCTGTAGGATGTAACGTACGTAAAGGTTCATTACGTACGTTATCTGAACTCCTTAGCATATGTAAAAATATCTGTACATCAAGGTCAGTAAGCACTGGACATTCTATTACGTATGTTAACATTAGACCGTACCATACGCTAGTACCCTTCACGTATGCTAAGCCTACCATGCAATAATGTAACCCAGTGATCTCTATGAATCTCGTTGCATACGCAATGCAGGTACTTTAACATAAGTTGAGAGCATAACATACGTAATGCTTAGGATATTGCATACGTAATATCATTCACCTATATAAGCGGACTTCAGTCCTGATTTCACCATTTTTCATCTCTTCCTTTCTCTTCCTTGGCGGTTTGCAATAGTTTGGTCAGGGTAGTGCGGATATGGTCGATTGTCATCATCCATCAATATTTCGAGTTTGCAACACAGATTTAGCATCATTCCAACATCTTCCACCATTCTAATTGAGGTATTATTGCTAGAAGCTTAGTTTTTGGGGATTTTGGGGGTTTTGTGATGATTTCATCCTTCTAGTCTGTTTTAGCCTAGATTTATGTTAGATTATGATCGTATAATTGTAAACTCTTTATTTACGTGATGTTTTGTTAACTGAATTTCCGTGATTTCCACTGTTGGTCGATTATGATCAGTTAAGCCCTCATAGTGTACGATGAATTGTTCCTAAGGGTAGAATTTAGAGTGATTCTTTATATTACATTAGTGTGGTTGTTGATTAAGTATCATTGTGTGCTAGGAATGAAACTTTGGAGTGAGTTTGGATAGAAGCCCTCCCCGTTCACCGTTTCTTCACGTCATAACAATCAAGGCAAGTACATGTATTACATAATGTTAGGTGTGTTAAGAGTTCGATATGAATGATGAATTATGACGTCTATATGTGTATTGTTGTTCTTCCACCCAGAAATGGTTCGACGGGACCTCTGGGGGCCGATACTGATGGGTACAGCCGTGGAAGTGGTTTCCCACCCGGGGAGGGTCCGACGGGACTGCTGGGGGTCGATACTAATGGGTACGGTCGCCGGTTACCAAGTGTGGATTATCCTGGCGTTGATGTGATGATATGGCTTTCATGATAATGATGCTTTGATGCAAATATCATATTTCGGAATATTATTTCCTAATGTTTTCTAAATGTGATGATATTATTGAATCGTATCAGTATGCATTTCCAAATGGCTTCAGAAGGTGACAAAGATGCATCCCCTCGTTTTATTGGTTCTACTGACTCCTTAAGTTAAGAAGTACTTTCGATGCCGTAGCTTGTCCTGACGACAGGAGGGTGCATATTTATCAATACCTCATGGATAAGGAAGCTGCGAAATGGTGAGAGGCAGTGGCGCCCATAGATCGGGCAGCCACTTGGGATGAGTTTAAGACCACCATGGTGGCAGAGTATTGTCCACCGCAAGTTCGGGAGGACAGGATCATCGAGTTCTTTACAGCTATGCCACAGGACGTACCGATATCCCATACCATCATTACTTATAATCAGCACTTGGGATATGTGAAAGATAAAGTGAGAACTGAGGCCGATAAGATCCGCTATTTTAATATGCGCATGAAGCTGCATATCAGGCAAAGCATGGAACCACTCATGTGCGCTACTTTTAAAGAATAATAGGATCGCACTTTAGCGATTGAGATGGCAATTTTGGAGTCAAAATCTAGTTCCGAGGCTAAGAAGTAGAAAACTACTTGCAATTTCTCAATCGATAAGGGTGGTTGGTTCTCGAAGTCACAATCTTCTCCCGCATCTTGGAGAAGGTCATTTCACCAAGATGGAGGCTTTCATGGTAACCACTATGTTCAGTCTATCATACTTGGTGGCAGAGTTTGTTTCAATTGCAGTCAAAGTGAGCATGTGGTGAAATATTGCCGGTTTCTGTTGGTTAGTTACTTTCATGCGGGCAGAGTGGGCATCGTGCAGCTCATTGTGAGAGGTCTACTAGAGCATCCAGATCCCCAACAGCCACTGCAGTACAGGAGGAGCTTAGTGTCGATATAAAGACACCATTTGCTTAGACCCCTCAGATTCGGGCCGTGGTAGGGGTCGGGGTCAGCCGAACTACCGTGCAGTGTCGAGTTCGAGATCAGTACAACCCCCATAAATATCAGATGGGACGCACAGAGGAGACAAAAATTCTTGTGGCATCAGGTACCTCTCATATCCTTTCTCGTCATGTTTCGGTGCTGTTTGATTCGGGTGCTACTCATTCTTTTATTGCATGGGATTCTATATGTCGTATTGGTATTAGCTGTTTATTTGAGTATGAGCTGTTCGTAGTGGGTATGCCTAGTGGGGATCTATGGTTAGGAACCGGGAAGTCAGAGACTTCCTAGTGAGGATCAGGAATCGGTATTGGTGCTCGAACCTCATTGATATAGACTTAAAAGGGTGAGGATTTGATCCTCAGGGACGATGGCTGGACCATTACGGTGCTGTCATGGACTATTGGACTCATACTATCTCGATAGTGGCTGAGAATGGCACATAACATACTCTTGTGGGTTGTAAACCGGGTAGATCGGGGAGTGAGGTTTATTAGTGACTCTCAGTTAATCATTAGCTCACTTTTCATGGTTTACAAGCGTAAATCCCAGGTACCACTAAGGCCAAGTCACTAAGCAGCGGAAATCCGCGATAAAAAACTTACTTCAAAAGAGGTGCGGTGGGGGCTATAAAATAAGATAGAGATGCGAAAGCAAAGGACATTGATTAAAGGCCTGTCGGGCTAGAACTAGGCTACTCGGAATGTGATCAACGCCTTGAAGGCGATGAAATTCTTACGTAGGCTATTGGTGCTACACTTTGAAGGCTGAAGATGGTGGAGTTGAGATGTCGTTGATTCCAGTCATCAATGAATATTCCGATGTATTTTTGGACGACTTACCGAGATTACCACCGCAGTGAGAAATCGAGTTTCCTATTGATCTAGAGCCAAATGCAGCTCCTGTTTCCCGGGCACCGTATCCTATGGCATAGTCGGAGATGTTAGAGTTGAAGAATCAGTTGGGTGAATTATTGGATAAAGGTTACATTCGACCGAGCGCATCACCCTGGGGTGCGGCAGTGTTTTTTGTTAAAAAGAAGGATGGATCGCTTCATTTATGCATCGACTGTTGAGTATTAAACAAGCTGACCATAAAAAATTAATACCCTTTGCCCCAGATTGATGACTTATTTGGTCATCTTTAGGGAGCGATGGTCTTCTCGAAGATTGACTTACGGTCGAGTTATTATCAGTTAAGGATTCGGGATAGCGATATACCGAATGCGGCCTTTTGGACGAAATATGGCCATTACGAGTTTGTGGTTATGTCTTTCGAGCTAACCAATGCCTCAGCAGTGTTCATGCAGTTGATGAATAAGGTTTTTATCGAATATCTGGACAAATTCGTAGTTGTTTTTACTGATGATATCCTTATCTATTCCCGGAGTCAGGAGGAGCACGCTGAACATCTTTTTGTGGTGCTAGATATTTTGAGAGCTGAACAATTATATACAAAGTTTTCCAAATGTGAGTTTACGCTATAGGAAGGAACATTCCTCGGGCATGTTATTCCGATAGATGGGGTTCGGGTTGAACCATAGAAGATAGAGGTGGTACAGGCATGGGATTCACCTAAGAATGTGAAGGAAGTGAGGAGTTTCCTAGGACTTGTGGGTTACCACTGTAATATCCTTCAGGCAGTATTTTCTTCGATGATTTTATTGGAATATTGATATGGTGAATTTATTTTCGTGATTTCATGTGAATGAGATTTAAGAAGTCGGATGATATTTTCTAATCCCGTCGAATAATCGTTGGTAGAATGCAGCGGTGTACAACGTTATATTCTCCGATAAATTATTCGACGAAGGTTAGAGAAATTATACGAATTAAGTAAGGGATTCTTGAGTTGTCATAGATATATTGAAGATGCAATTATGTTCTCGGATGGTTTAAAGTGCGAAAAAGTACCGAAAGTATTAGTGAAAATAAGATTGGATATTTTTTTAGAAAGTGTTGTGCACAAGGTTTGACTTTGGAAAATCACCATGGACTTTTGGGATGTTTGAAAATTCTGAAAATTAATAGTATTATATATATTTGAGTTAGATTTCCAATGGTCGAATTAGTGAAAACTATTTGCAGAAATTTAGTTCCATCAATGAACATTCACCCGTGCAGTAATGTTACATACATAATTCATAAAAATCCAACCGTCGGATTAACATGAAATTTTGGCAGTCAGTTCTAAACACCGTAGTGTCTATTTTGGACGGTCAGGATTGGATTTCGATGTACAATGTGACCGTACTAATTAAAAGAACGAGAGGTTCCTATTTTCAGATTCATATTGAGAAGTCTTGGTATTTTGTAGATTTACGAAGATTTAACCATTGGATTGTGCTAAATTTTGGATATGTTATTTATCAAATAGTTTGATATAATATGAACGGTGGAGATTATATTTAGATTTTTTTTGTAAGAGTTATGGCTCTCGGACTATAGTTATATTTTAAAGGATGTGTTTTATCCCACATCGATTGAGAATAAAGATGAGAAGCATTAGTTATGCTATAAGAATATATTTTTGTCCCACATCAGTTGAGAATAAAAGGTAAAATCCTTCTTTATTATATATAAGGAGCCTTGATGCCTTTCTTACAAGTACACTCAAGTAATACACTTTAGTCTTATTTGATTCAAATTAAATTCCTTTCTTGTATTCTCTTTAAAGAGAGTGGTGAGAAGGGTGAGAATCATGTAGACTTGTAATAGTATAGGGGTGTCGAGTTAAAATAAAGAAATTCTATATGATTGTATAAATTTATCATATAGTGAAGTCTCTTTTGAGTGGATCGTGGTTTTCTTCCGTATTTGGAGTTCCATTTTCGATGGAGCAGCCGTGATTGACTATCTCGATGAATGGCAAGACGTGGTCCAATTTTACTGAATTTTGGATAGCTTGTTGCCGACTCATGGTCCTTCATCCGGTCGGATCGTGATTTGGAGTTCTAGACCGTGAGTTATTGCTGCTGCACTTTACTGGGCAGATTCGGCTTCGTCCTATCGACATTGAGGCATGTTATACTTGTTCAGTTTATAATATTTGATGAATGGTCTCGTTTTCATTCATTTATAATTCGTATAGCAATGTTGTTAGAATGCAAATTGTCCGGATGATGGTTTGTTCGTGGAAATGATAGTATCGTCGACTTGAGGTAATTTAATTATTGTTCAGTCATGAGAATAATCATTATAAAGTTGAGTTGTTGTATATGTTGTATGTTGAGGTTTCGTATGATGAGATTCGTATTTGATGTTGAAGGATGTTGGTCCTAGGACTGTTGTATTGAGGTCGTTGATCGCGTTGATCATTCATTGGGGATGAGGATCGCAGGGTTTGTTTTGGATATTGACTAGTCGCGTCGATTTTTCATTATCAGTCTGTTGCTGTTCACTTCGGTGAGTCTTTTGATCCTTAATTGGATACGTGATTCTTTGAGTTTCGTTGTCATGTTGAATCGTGACATATCTGGAGTCATATCTGCATGTCGATCGGTTATGTGTAGGATTTTCAGGGCGGGCACATATAGACGTGTGATGGGGTCATGTCCTTACGCTGGGCTGTGCACACGAGAAGATTACTTCGTGAGACTGATTAGGTACAAGACCACACGTGTATTTGATCGATACACGGGGTGGCTTGTGCACGGACACATTTCTGGATTGGGCGTACTATGACGTCCATCTTTGAGCCATATTGTTTGGTCGTTCATCCTCCATTTATGGTTGTGTATGTTCGACGGGTTACGACTGGTTGTTTCATATGCCCCAGGGGTATGTTCGACAGTCGGGGTTATTTCTTTGAGATCCATTATTGTTGTTTGTTTGGAGTTTTCCTTGTTGATGGTATTCTCGGTCGTTGTTGGTCTTTCGTTGATCGTTTGGAGTTTACCTTGTCGAGGGTATTCTAGGTTATTGTTGATCCTTTGGTTGGTCGTATTGGAGTTATCATTTCGGTGATATTCTCGATTGATGTGTTGGTTGATCATTATAATTGATCGTATGAGCATTCGGACTGTACGTCGATGTTTAGGGACTTGTTATCATTATTTGGTGGTAGTTGATTTACAGATGCATTGTGCATGTTTGGTTGATATCAGGATTGGTGCTTGATTGTGTGATCCGACGGACAGGATTTGGCACAGATGGATTACTTCACACTTATGAGTTATGATGATATTTTTGAGGATTTTGAGTACTGTTTTGATTCAGTACAGATGATTGTTGTTAAGTTCATTTCGTCATCTGAGAATGCAAAACGTGGATTATGGTAAGGATTGAATTGATATGGATCGCTATGGATTGGTAAGGTTATGACGGTAAGATTAAGTTGGTAGTATTCTTACAGTATTATTACATTGGTATGTAATTATTTATGTGATGTGATCGATATCATTGTTGAGTATTATTGCTGAACCCGTCGTGGGCTTTATTTTTTAGGTAATCGGAGATCAAGCTTGTAGCGGTCGTGAAGGGATGAGCTTCCCGAGTGATACTGGCTGCGGCATGTTTTCGGTGAAATGAGTATTCTTTTCTGGTTGTTTATTTCCACTGCAAATGTGTATTTTGAACTGTATTTTATCCGCTGCGTGTGTGTATTTCAAAATGACTTTTCGGCATCTTTACCATCTTGTGTGTATTTTCAAATGGCCTTTTGGCATTTTGCGAACGTGGGGTATTTCGTCAGACCCTTTTCCTAAATTATTTTATCGGTACGTTTGAGTGGTGGTTTAACGTACATTTTGAAACTATCGAGATTTGGCATTTCACCTTGTATTTTCAAATGCTACTTTATGACGATATTTCAGAACTATGTTTTTGAAAATATTTGAGTATTTGCAAAATATTACCGTCATCGGCCTTTCGGGCGTTTTTGAACGTTTTTTTAAAATGATTTTTAGCCTGGTGGGTTCCGGCGCGGGGCCCACGGCGCTGTAATATCCCGGATGGTTTTGGGAGTCTTACAGTAGATGGTATCGGAGCTTGGGTTTTGTGAAACCCGGGCATGTGTGTTATGTGGCTCTACTGGTACGGTAGTAGCGTGATTTTTAGAAATGATTTTTCTGACTTTTGAGTCAAACCGATTTCTGGAGGTTCCAAATTTTCTTTTGGAGATATTTTTAAAATTTCTATAATTGTGATATTGGTGTATTGTGTTGACTGTTGAGACTTCGTATGGGACTCATATGCTAGTATCATGGGAGATCATCGGCTTCATGCACCTGTAAATATACTATTTTGGTTATTCACTTGTAGTGATGATTGATTGTTTTCGTGATGATTTTTGGATTCTGTGGTTGAGCTATTGTTTATGACAGAATTGCAAGTTTCGAGGACGAAACTTATTTTAAGGGGAGTAGTATGTAATATCCTGAATTTTCAGGCAGTATTTTCTTCGATGATTTTATTAGAATATTGATATGGTGAATTTATTTTCGTGATTTCATGTGAATGAGATTTAAGAAGTCAGATGGTATTTTCTAATCCCGTCGAATAATCGTTGGTAGAATGCAGCGGTGTACAACGTTATATTTGTAGCGACCACTTTTCTAAAATATAATTCTTCTAATTTTAAGAAGAGTCAATAAAAATTTTGCAGCGGAAATACATTTTTAAGAAAAAAATAAACTTAATAATCGCAAGTAATAATCCCAAGTCACCATTAAATAAAAACATAATTTGACATTAAAATAAAATAAATGGAACAATTGTTCATAAAGCGTAGCTTGAGTAAAATAATAGTGAATAAATAAATAACAACTCATGAAGCTTGATCATCCCACACTCAAGCTCATGCCACATCGAGCTCCTCAACCTGAAAGGGGGTAAAATAGTAGGGGAGCTTCCAACTCGCTCAGTGTGGAGAGTACGTAATATGTCTACATTAATTACTAAATATATTAGCAAGTATAAACAACATGACTGATAAATTCTGAAGCCCGTCGGCTAGCCCGAAGGCTTTATGCACAATTAAGTGCTTCTGACTGATTTGCACATTTAAGTGCTTCTGACTGGTTGCACATTTAAGTGCTTCTGACTGATTGCACATTTTAAGTGCTTCTGACTGATTTCACGTGCACATACGAGACAATATATAAAGCAATTAAAATAAACAAAAGGGTAATAAATCCCCTGGATAAATTGCAGTTCTGAACTTGAATGTGATGAAATGCTTGACTCGACAAATTCTAGGCCCGTAAATTCTTGTTATTATCTACAATTAATAATAGAAAATTATTATTATAATACTGAGAATTAAATTATAAGTGAATAATAATATCAATTGAAAAGGTCGACATGTTAAAAGTTTGGCCGAAATGGACTGATTTTAAATGTTAAAAACTAGCTGGGGTTCAAATTAAAAGAATTGAGAAAACGCAAGGACTGAAATTAAAAAGGCTGAAAAAGAATCTGGGGTCAAATCGAAAGGTCTGGAAACAAGGGGGACTCAATTGAATAATCCAAGGAAATTATGGGGCATAAATACCCTATTAACACCCGTGTCGGCCGAATAAATCTCAATCTCACCCGTCTTCTACCTCTCGCCTATCACGGTTCATCTCTCTCTCTCCCTCCTTTCTTCCCATCTCAGCCTCTCTCTGTTAGGAATACTTGTTAGATTTTGATGATGTCATTAATATAAAATCAAATGTTTATTACTTGGCAAAATGTAAGGAAGTACCAAATGAGTATCTTCCATAGGCCAAATGTGTTAAGTATAAATCTTGGCAAAATGTAAAGAAGAACCAAATGAGTGTCTTCTGTAGGCCAAAAATTAGTTAGGCTGAAAAACGGCAAAGTACTAAGTACAGCTTAGTCCATCAGAGAGGAACAGCCGAGTCCAGTCAGAGTAGCTCTGGTCAACAAAATTTATCAGAGAAGTTTGACCAGACTGCAGCCGAGGTACCTCAGGGAAGTCACCTGACCAGATAAGTCACCAACAGTGAACAGCCGAGAGGACCTGTCTGCAGAGATGTTATCAGCCTACTCAAAGGCAGCCAAGTACTCCAAGTCCACGTCAGCATGCATTGAAAAGTCAAGTATTACGGAAAGCTCACATGCAACGTGAAGAGACAAATTGGAGTGATTCCCGCAAGAGATATGATTTAAATAAATCATCCAGACCCACCTTGAAGACTTTAATCATTTTATATTCAAAAGATTCGGCGCTCACATGCAGAAGTCTTCACAACGGTCGGAAGATAAAATTAAATAATGGGAATCCAGCCTTGCAACGTTCAGAAAGATTAAACAAAGAAGTCTCCCTCCAACGGACGGATTTGTTCAAAAGAATTGCAACGGCTACAAGGAAAAAGCTCAGAGATCGTGATCTATATATATCCGAAGATTTGAAACTGAGCAACTACCGGTGCGAACATACATTCAAGCGATCAAAGCAATCAAGAAATCGAAAGCAATCAATAGCATCGTGAGAAGAGCAGATCTAAAAGTTCATACTTAAGGAAGCTCTTAAGTTGGAGAAGACAAACACTCTTGTCTATAATCTTGAGTACGGGGTACTTCACTGGTTGAAGTAAGAGACTGTAAAGGCATCCGAGGATCGAGGATCAAGAGATGCAAGGCAGTCAAGTGTGTACAACGGCACGGATTTCCACTGGTTGGAAGCTGCTGTATTGTGGATTGAATCACTGTAATATTTATCACTGGTTGAAAATTATAGTGAATTCATCTCCAACTGGTTTGGAGAAAAGTGCATTAGTAGAGGATTACCCCACCTCTGAGACCACTATAATTGCCTGCGTTATTTACTGTTTTACTGCATCATACTTTAAACTACTGCATACATTGTTAAGTGTTTCATTAAGTTGATTTCTATTCGTCATCAGCTGACTTCCGCACATATCCAAGAACAAACGACTCCAAGTCATTTGTTTAACTATCAGCTGAAGAAACTCACTCTTCGTGAAAAAGAGTTCAAGAGTTTCAACAAGTCTAGTCACCCCCCCTCTAGACTTGTTACTGGACGACTTGTGACCTACAAGTGGTATCGGAGAGGTTGGTTCATTTATTTCACGAACCAGATCTATATTAGATATATATATCTTAACTCTCACTTTATAATGGAACACATGCACTCTAGACTCCCTGTCTTTTCAGTTGACGAGTATGATCTGTGGAAGATAAGGATGCAGGCACACTTATCTTCAATTCATGACGACATGTGGTGCATCATTGAAGACGGTCCATTCATCTTTGAGAAAGACAACACACGGCGGAGGAGATAGCGGCGGGGAGGCCGAAAAGATTCCTAAGAAGAGGACGGAGGCGACTCCCGAAGAAAGAAAGCCGCCAATCTTGATAACCGGGCCAGAGATGTGTTATATCAAACTCTTGACAAATCCACCATGGTCAAGATCAAGAACTGTAAGAATGCCAAAGAAATTTGGGACACATTAGCCCTAATGTGTGAAGGAACGGAGCTGATCAAGGAAAACAAGCTGTCAATTGCTATCAAAAAATTTGACAACTTTTAAATGAAGAGTGGTGAATCCATAGATCAAGTGGACACAAGGTTCACTGAAATTATTAATGAGATCAACTCCCTGGGCAAAACCTATGGCAACAGGGAAATGGCACTAAAGGTCCTCAGATCTCTCAACCCCGAATGGAGCATGAAGGCCGTAGCCATGAGAGAGTCTAAGGACCTGAATAAAATAAAGATTCAGGAGCTGTTCTCTGATCTGAAGGCTTATGAGTTCGAACTTCCAAGTTCATCCTCAACTGAGCCTGCAGAGAAGGGAATCGCATTTGCAGCCGAGTCCCCTGCTAAGAGCCTATCTAATGTGAAACCTCCAAATCCACTAGATTTTGAGGAAGAAATGGCTTTCATAATGCAAAGGTTCAGCAATTTCAGAAAGAACTACTCCAAGTATAAGAAAAACTAAAAGAAGAATCCAAGAAGGAACCAGAAGGCTGGAAGCTGGAAAGTAGAATGCTACAACTGTCACAAAATAGGACACATCCAAATGGATTGTCCCGAGCTCAAGAAGGACGAAACCAAGAAGGAGGTGGGCAGAAAGGAAGATAGAAGAAAGGCCCTCATTGGAGAAGACCAGGAGCATGTTGAATCAAGCAGCGGTTTCTTTTCTGATGAAGACGAGGAGTATAATTGCCTGATGGCAAACCTAGCTGATGAAGAGGTAACTTCTAAACCCACCGGTTCAAATAATAGCTCAGCCATGTCACAAGATATGGACTTACATGAATCGGTAAATCAGTTATTTAAAGATTTTGAAACACTCAAATCTGCACACCAAGCTGTATCAGCAGAGAAGACTCAGCTGCAAGATGAGAATAGGCAGCTGAAAAATGATTTCGAAAAACTCAGCCTAGATTTGAATAAGGTTTAGACAACTACAGCTAACTTTAAAAACCAGGCAAATGTCAATACAGCTGAGATAGATCGGCTAACCATTTTACTTAAAGAAAAAACAGCTGCACTTGCAAATGCCAAAGCTGAGTTTACTAAGCTGGCTCAGATAAATAAAACTCAGGCGCAGGAAATAACCTCCCTGAAGGCGTCTTCAACCCTGGGAGAATTGTGTACTTATAAAAGGTCACTATATACCAAATCAGGCCTTGGATATGATTCTCACACTCCCTCTAGTTCTGAAACCAAGTTTATCAAGGGAGAAACAATAGTCTCGACTGCTGAGCCTGTATATAAACCGATATTCAAAAACAGGCAACAGCCAAGTCAAACATCTAGGCTGCAGTCAGGTTACACCAGACAGGTGACTAGGCAGTGGCCCAGGCAAAAGCAGCAGCCCAGACAACATGCCCACTATTACCAACAACTCCCCAAAAATAGATTTCATAATGGGAGGGGCAGATGGAAACCTCGAGGTTATCCTAATTACCAAAATGAACAAGTGTGGAGACCACAGAGGTTTAATAAATGGTCTCAGCCCAGATTTAGAAATGGCCCACACTATCAAAATTTTGAGGAATATCCGGTATACAATCCAACCAGGAGATTCAGACCTCGACCACAGACACATTACAAGGGTTATAATAATAATAATAATAACAATTTCTATAATCCAAGGAGAAATCAATTCTCTAGGAAACCAACTAACCCCAAAGGACCCACACAAATTTGGGTACCTAAATCTCTGCTTGTTTAATTGCAGAAAAGGTGGAAGGACTACAACCACATCTCCTCAAGCTCAAATTTTGGAGGTGAAGAATGGTTTGTAGACTCTGGATGCTCGAGGCATATGACCGGGAACAAGAAGATGCTGACCAAATACATCAAAGAAAGAGGTCCCGATGTAACCTTTGGAGATAGCTCTAGAGGACAGACAAAAGGCTTTGGAGAGTCATGCAGGAAACATTGTCATATCCAAAGTTCATTATGTCAAAGGGCTCAAGTACAACCTCCCGAGCATAAGCCGATTACGCGTGAGAAGAATCTAGTAGTCTTCACCATCTTGAAGTGTATGGTGATAGACATCTTATCTGGAGAAATAAAGCTACAAGGTTTCCGAAGAAGAGATGTCTACATGATTGATTGGAACACAGGAACACCTAACTCCTGTTTCCTATCCAAGACAGTAGCTGAGAATGGATGGATGTGGCACAAAAGACTATGTCACCTAAACTTCAAAGCCATCAACAAGATTAGCTCTCAGAAGTTGGTCAGAGGACTTCCAAATGAAGCATTCAAGAAGGAAGCACTCTGTGATGCATGTCAGAAGGGAAAACAGACCAAGGCATCGTTCAAGCCAGTTCAGCCTACAACGCTCACAACAAGGATCTTAGATCTACTCCACATGGATCTATTTGGTCCTATCAAGCCAAGGACTTTGAGCGGCCGAAAACATGCCCTTGTAATAGTAGATGATTATTCAAGGTACACTTGGATCATTTTTCTATACAAGAAAAGTGAAGCCCTGACCAAGTTACCTGAGCTGCTGAGAAGGATCCAGAATGAGAAATCCCTCTCCATAATCAAGATCAGATCAGATAGAGGAGGAGAGTTTCTAAACAAGGCGATAAGCGATTCTGGCGATCGAATGGGATCTGCATGAGCTCTCTGCGGCCCGGGACGCCCGTGAGAATGGTGTTCTTTGAAAGAAGGAACAGAACCACGAAGGAAGCGGCAAGGTCCATGATTGCGAAGCGGACCTACCCAAAAGGTTCGGGCTGAAGGCTGTAACACACCGCCACACCCGAGCAGAGTATGATAGTAGGGAGACATGGCAAAACTCCCTATGAGGTTTGGAATAATAGAACTCCTACTGTTGCTTACTTTCATGTCTTTGGTTGTAAGTGTTTCATCCACAACAATGGTAAAACACAGCTAAATGCCTTTGATGCTAAAACTGATGACGGTCACTTTATGGGATATTCCCAAAGAAGCAAGGCATATAGAGTTTTTAATAAAAGAACCTTAGTTGAGGAGGAAACACCCCATGTTGTTTTTGATGAATCTACCGTTGAGTACAGGAAACAACTTGAGCTAATTGAGAACAAGCTCAAGTCAGCAACTCTTGAAGAAGTCATTATACAGGACACTGGAATGGTGGACTCACTGCCAGACCGGCTGATGACCCAACCTGCAGTGAAGACCCAATGCAGATCAGGACAGATCACCAAACCTATCCGATCCGATTCTTTCTTGAAGAAGACCCAGTAGTCGACAAAGACTCATCTGCAGATCAGAACCAACCTGCAGATGACAAGGCGATAGCTGATCCAGTTGCAGACCAGAACCCAGCTGATGCAGATAACCACCAGGGCAATCCAACAGGGGGAACAAACCCAGAAGAGGACGATATCCCCAAATGGCTCAAATATCACCCAATTCAGCAAATTATCGGAAAGTTGACTGATGGAGTTAAGATGAGACAGTCAACCCTACCAGCAGGAATGGCGATGTTCTCATGTTTCATGTCGCAAATTGAACCCAAGACTACAGAACAAGCCTTGGAAGATTAGTCATGGATTAATGCCATGCAAGAGGAATTGGAGCAGATGGAAAGAAACAGAGTTTGGGAACTAACAGACAGACCTGATCACAAGAAAGTTATTGGCACCAAATGGGTGTATAAAAACAAGAGTGATGAAGACGGAGCTGTTGTTAGGAATAAATCTAGGCTCGTAGCAAAAGGTTATGCACAGTGTGAGGGAATAGATTTTGATGAAACCTATGCACCTGTTGCAAGATTAGAGGCCATCAGACTATTCCTCGCATATGCTGCATTCAAGGACTTTGAAGTCTACCAGATGGATGTAAAAAGTGCTTTTCTGAACGGAATCCTAGAAGAAGAGGTCTATGTAGAGCAACCCCCAGGTTTTGTCAAAGGAGACAAAGTCTATAAGCTGTTGAAGGCTCTGTATGGACTCAAACAAGCACCAAGAGCGTGGTATGAAACACTGTCTGTGTTTCTTGAGAAAAATGGATTTTGCAAAGGGAAAGTGGACAAGACCCTATGTTAGGCGTATTTTTATACGCTTATTTATCATTATTTTGTAGTATTTTGGAGTGTGAAATCATCTAAATGAGCTTTTAATGCTTTAATTTTGTATGATTGACAGGAAATTGAAGTCAGGAAGCTTAAACGATGCAAAGCGGTAGCAGCAAAAGCGGACTATGAGTCGCGGCACAAGGAAGCCGCGGCAAAGGAAGACACCGGCCGAAGGGCGAGTAAGGCTGTACTGCGTGCGCGGCACGGCCATGTGAGCAGCGGCACGAAGGATTTAATTACGCCCGTGTATTCGATTTTGGCGATGCGCGCGGCTTACACAGGTGAGCCGCGGCACATAGCGGGTTTGGTACGTCTGCGCGGATTTTGGGCGTTTGGCTTGATTTCAACCAACTAATACGGACGCGATTTATGGAGATCTTTGAGCTATAAATAGGGCTTAAGACCCTAATTTAATCAGCTTGGAATCATTGAATCTAAACCTAGGAGAGCCGAAGGCTGGAGACAGAGAAGAGGAGGAAGCGAGAGGAATTCAAGGCAAGGCGGAAGGCCGAAGAACGGAGGAATCCGAGCTTCATCTGCGTTTGAATTTTATGCTTTCGTTTATTTATTCTGTATTGTCAGTTTTTAGTATGTCAGGCTAAAGCCCTAATCTAGGGTTTTGATGAAACCTTTATTTTGACGAATTGATTGAGATTATCCAATTTATTACCTTTTTTATTGAGTTTTCCCAATTATGTTTAATGCTTGCAATTATCTGGCCAATAGTTGTATTGATTTAATCATTCACTTCAAATCGGGAGAGGAGATTTGGTGAGGAACTATTGGTGAGGACCGTTTTATTCTGTGAGATAGGAATATACTCATAGGAACTACGTGGCCTTTAGGAGATTTCATGCTTTTTGCCTAGCGCCGAGATAATTCACCTAGGGATAGAGTGCGTTAGTCGCCGTTAGATAAATCGATTGACATCGGGAGAGGCGGTAGAATATTTTAGCAATCTCCGCCTTCAATAAATTGGGAAAATTATTTATTACGGATAATCAAGATTTAATTCGGATAAATTAAGGTGGATTCAGAACTCTAGACTTATTTATCATTTGATTCATTTTATTCAAGCTATCGTTTTCTGTTTAGTCTTTTATTAATTCTTTTAGTTATTAATCCAAAAACCCAACTTCGATTGTTCAAATAAAATTGGAATACGAAAACGTCGGTAGTTAGAGATTCAATCCTCGTGGGAACGATACTCTACTTATCACTTTATTACTTGTAAACGATGACGTGCACTTGCGTGTAGGAAATATCGCAACAAGTTTTTGGCGCCGTTGCAGGGGACTGAAATTTTTCTAATATCGACTTAAGTATTTCCAGTCTTAATTTGAACGTTTTATTTTTATTTTTTGTGTATTTAATTTTGTTTATTCGTTTTCCTTTCAGGACCTTTCGTGTAGTGCATGAGAAGACTCGGTAACGAAGGCTTACTACCTTTGGACACCGAGCTCGAGCGCACGCTAAGAAGGAATAAAAAGGAGAAAAGAGAGTTGCGCATTTACGGTCAAGATGGCCGAAAATGTTGAAATCCAAGGAGGAGACAACCAAGTGCGGCAAGTTCAACCGAACTCGCTCTTCGTGATTATGCCATGCCGCAAGTCAACGCAAATTTTTCTGGAATTCTGCGTCCCACCATCCAAGCTAATAACTTTGAGATCAAGCCCGCCATTATTCGGATGGTGCGGGCGAGCCCTTTCGTGGATTAGAAGGGCGACCCTAATGCCCACATTGCTTCGTTCCTTGAGATATGCGACACTTTCAAAACTAATGGTGTCACCGACGATGCCATCCGATAGAGGCTTTTCCCTTATTCTTTGAGGGATAAAGCAAAATTCAGTTGAATTCCTTACCGTGAGTCGATTACAACTTGGGAGAGGTTAGTGCAAGCCTTCCTTGCAAAATTTTTCCCACCGGCTAAGACAGCGCGGTTGAGAAACGAGATAACTACTTTTGCCCGATTCGATATGGAATCGCTCCACGAGGCGTGGGAGCGATATAAAGAATTACTTCAAGATGCCCTCATCACGGCATTCTGATTGGCTTCAGTGCATCGTTTTATGGTGGTTTGAGTGCTTCTACACGCACTCTTGTCGATGCGGCATCCGGTGGGACATTCATGGGAAAATCTATGGCCGAGGCTCACGTGCTTTTGGAAGATATGGCTGAAAACGCTTACCAATGGCCAGCAGAAAGATTGACACCGAAGAGGGTAATGGAAGTTTCGAGCAATGATCCGATCTCCACCTTGTCAGCTCAAGTCGCCGCGTTGACACAACAGCTTCAGAACTTTTCGCACGCACCAGCCCCCGTTACCATTGAGACGTGTAATTGGTGTAACGGATCACACCCGAGTGCGGAGTGTCAATTTGAAAATCCGTTCGAGCAAAATCAGATGGAGCAGGCTCAATTCGTAGGAAATGGGAATCGACCGAATAACCCGTACTCCAATACTTATAATCCGGGGTGGCGCAATCATCCCAACTTTTCATGGAGAAACGGACAAAACGCACACCAGCCCACTTTCGCCCAGAATCAACAGCAGCCCCCTTCCGCTCCCAAGGTGTCTCTCGAGGAAGCGCTTGCAAAATTAGCGGCAAATACGAGTCAATTTATGACTCGGACGGAAGCTACACTACAAAATCATTCTGCTTCCATTCGGAATTTGGAGGTTCAGCTGGGCCAAATAGCGAATGTGTTGGCAAACTTCGTCGGAGGGAGCATTGCCGAGTACAACAGAGACTAATCCTAGAGAGAGTCTAAACGCAGTTATCTTGAGAAGCGGGAGAGATGTGCTAGATCAGCCCGAGCTGGGTAAAGAGAAGAAGGTAATTGAGGAAGAGATGGAATTAAAGCTAGAGGAGTCGAAGGAAGTTCAGCCGGATAACTCAAAGACATGTGTTCCCCCCGTTCCGTTTCCGCAGAGACTACAGCAAAGGAGGGCGGACAAACAATTTTCTAAGTTCCTTGAGGTGTTCAAAAGCTTCACATAAATATTCCGTTCGCGAAGCATTGGAGCAGATGCCGAGTTATGTCAAGTTCATGAAAGAGATATTATCTAAGAAGAGAAAACTTGAAGAGTTTGAAAGCAGTTGCCTTGACAGAGGAGTGCGCAATTCTTCAAATGAAGCTCCCACCTAAATTGAAAGATCCAGGAAGCTTCAACATACCGTGCACCATGGGGAATCTTTCGTTTGATAAGGCACTATGCGATCTTGGTGCAAGTATCAACCTCATGCCTCTATCGATTTTCCAAAAGCTGAATATTGGGAAGCCAAGCCAACCACTGACCTCCTTACAATTGGCGGATCGATCGATAAAGTATCCGAGGGGAGTGATCGAGGATGTTTTAGTTAAAGTCGATAAGTTCATCTTTCCGGCTGATTTCATCGTACTAGACATGGAGGAAGATGAAAATATTCCGATCATCTTGGGACGACCATTTCTAGCTATGGGCCGCACCCTTATAGGCGTGGAAAAGGGGAGTTAACTCGAGGGTCCAAGGCAGGCAAGTCACTTTTCAAGTGTTCAATCGCTCCCATGTCCCGGAAGTGCTGATAAAGAGTCTCAAATTGAAAGCGTGGATGTTGTTGAAAGAGGAAAGCACCGAAAACATCGTCGGTGGAAAAATTCAGATTTTGTGTTGAATGGCCCAAGTTTTAAGAAGGATGTTGAACGAGTGGCATTCCTCGAGCATGAGGAAAAATCTGCTGCAGTCGTGAGTTCATTGGCGACGGAGGAGAGTGAGCCGAAAGCCAAGAGAAAAATTAGTCATGGAGAAACCGGGTGTTTCGGGAAGTTTTTCAAGTCGAAACCTCTTCGCAAACAACATTTGATTACCGAACCGAGAATCGAACCGCTGATGACCAATGGTCATAATTTTAACCAAAATATAAACGGTTCGATAAACGGGGCGGAAGCCAAATGGAGTTTGCGAAAAGCGAACTAACGTGTTCAATAGGTCCGGCTGAAGACTATAAACTTAGCGCTTCTCGGGAGGCAACCCGAGCTCGTAGTTGTAGAATTTTTGCATTTCTTTATTTTTCTTGTTTTTCGTGATTCTTAGTTTTCATCATTTTTGTGCTTCTATCTGCGTCTTCCTCTCGTTTTTAACGTCTTCTTTTCAAAATTCTGTGCAGGAAAGTCCCAGGGGAGAAACTGGAGTATGAGCCGCGGCACAGTTATTGTGAGCCGCGGCACACATCAATAGCAAAGGGAGGCAAAACCGACTGTACCTTGCGCCGCGGCACGGCATAAATGAGCCGCGGCACACTTGAGCAATGAGCCGCGGCACACGGAATTTGAGCCGCGGCACACGACAAATCGAGACACAGGTGAAAAAGGACTGTACCTTGTGCCGCGGCTCACCTTATCTGTGCCGCGGCACACTATGCGGAATCCGAAAGGCCAGGTAGCTTATAACATGCATTCGGCCGGCATTTATCAGGTACGATTTTCCTTCTCCTTGCCTTCCCTCCCCAGTGCGACCGGCCGAAGCAATTCCTTCATCTTTTCCCTGCAATTCTTCTTGAAATCTCGAAAAGGTATGTTTCAATCTTGCGATTTTACTTGCTTATGGTTTATATTTGGAAGTTGGGTATGTGTTTGATGATTGGAACATGTTTATTTTCCTTCAAATAGTTTTGTGATTGTTAGAGAATAACAAGATGGTTTTATCGAATTTTCTTGAGTAAATTGGAATATCAATGAATTGATTATGTTAAGTTGTTCATGATTGAATTGTATTTCTGTTTTTGGGGGTTGATTCGAGCTAGAACTATGTTTATTTTTCAAGTAAACATGCGCCCTCAAGGTGTCTGATAAATTGCCCCAATGAAAGTTTTCTTTCAAAAAACACTCGTTTTGAATTTTCGTGCAACGTATTCGTTTTCAATCTACAGCGCGGCACACTATAACACTGAGCCGCGGCATACGAAATCTGAGCCGCGGCACCCGACGGCATATCAAAACGTCCAAAACCGACTGTACTTTGGGCCGCGGCTCACTTTTATTGTGCCGCGGCACCCGTCGCAAAATAAGAGCAGCCAGGCCAAGCTCTTTCAGTCGATCGGCCTGCATATATACTCCTTCCCTTCATTCCTTCCTTCCTGCACACGATGAGGTTAGTCGGATCCATTCTATCAGTCTCCTTCTCAAATTCTCCAGGTAATTTTTGATTTCTAAATCATAGGTGATTATTGATGTGAAAAGATTTGGAGTTTTATATTGCTAGTTGTTCTTCATTGTTGTTTCTGAAATGGAGTTGGAATATGGGGAATTTGCTATTGTGATGGAATTGATGTTTATGAACGAATTATTGATGATGGTTTTTGTAATTCAGGGCTATAATTCGTGTTATTATTTTTGGGATTTGGAATTAACCATCAAAATTTTTGTTCTTCATTTTAACTTGTGCACACAAGGTGTTTGATAAATTGCAGCAATGGAAAATTGATCATTCAGAAGCACCAACCCCCTCACCGGACGATGCCGGCACCAGCTCCTGAGCAGACTGGAGGGGAGTACTTGACCTTTTACTTTTCTTGCATTTCATTTTTGTCCATTGAGGTCAATGTACGTCCTAAGTTTGGGGGAGGGATTTACATTCGGTCTACATTCATTGCTGTACTCTATTTTCTTGCTGTACATTATATTTTGTTGCACTTTTCTTTCTTTGCGAAATTTTTTTTTTAATAGCCTTGCTTGCCGTAGTTTTTCTTTATTCGTGAATTTTCGTGCTTCTATTATGTGTGATACTGATGTTACGACACTGTCTTTCTCTCTGAAGAAGCGGGCGAGTTTTAGTCGAGTTGTAGTCAGTTATTTCTGTTCTGCTTAGTATTCAATTAGGTCCGAAATTTTTCGTGATTGTAGAGGACTTGGCAGATAAGAGACGATACATTCTTGTTTTTAAATCCCCATCAATGCGTTTGGCTACATTTTCCGGATAGTGAGTCGCACTTTTTCTTTAGTCGTGTTGGCACTTAAAGTGAGTTTAGAGTCGGTCAGTTTTTTTCCCTAAAAAGTCGAGATAATGTGTTCTAGGAAGGGAAGTCTAGTAACCGGGGGTATTCGCGTGACCCGTTGTTTACTCTCGCGTAAAACGACGACCCCGATTAGACTAGTGATTTAGTGATTTCACATGTGCCAATGATAGGGAGCCTAGTAACCGGGGTATTCGCGTGACCATTGTTTACTCTCGCGTCAAGCGGCAACCTTGATTCGGACATGTGGAAATTATGTATTCGAGTTGTTTCTCACGTAGACGGAACTTAGTAACTAGAAGCATCCATGTGCCCCATGAGTGTCTTTTACGTCAAACGGTTTCCGAATACATGAGAATGGAAGTTCCACCTAGGATTATCCCGATGAAACATCCGAGATCCTAACCTAGTGGTCGACTCGAATCAAATTCTTGAGCATATTTATATAAGGGGATCTTGTCGAGGTTTATTTGTTATGAGACTCGTGAAAAATTGTGCCTTTAGACTGTGGAACGCGACGAACTAGCTTGTTTATGTTAGCCTTTCATATTGACGGTTGATTTGACTCATGTTTTGTTGATCTTTGAGCTGAGTTTTCTTCGTGAACAAATGATTAGGACTAAACTTGATTTCTTTGCGGAATCATTATTCTGAGTGCAGCTCGCTTTTATGACACTCGTATTATTTAGGGAGAATGGCAGGATAGTATTGATTAGGTTGAACACTATGAGTTGCACGATGATTCACAACATTCTTTTATTGACTTTAATTCTTTTTGCTTGAGGACAAGCAAAGGCTTAAGTTTGGGGGTATTTGTTAGGCGTATTTTTATACGCTTATTTATCATTATTTTGTAGTATTTTGGAGTGTGAAATCATCTAAATGAGCTTTTAATGCTTTAATTTTGTATGATTGACAGGAAATTGAAGTCCGGAAGCTTAAACGATGCAAAACGGTAACGGCAAAATCGACTATGAGCCGCGGCACAAGGAAGGCCGAGCGCGGCAAAGGAAGACACTAGCCGAAGGGCGAGTAGGGTGCACTGCCGCGGCACAACCCATGTGAGCCGCGGCACGTAAGGATTTAATTACGCCCGTGTATTGATTTTGGCGATGTGCCGCGGCACAAGCAGTGAGCCGCGGCACACTTAGCGGGTTTGGTACGTCTGCGCGGATTTTGGGCCGTTTCGAAGCCAGTTTTCAACCAACTAATACGGACGCGATTTATGGAGATGCTGAGCTATAAATAGGGCTTAAGACCCTAATTTAATGGGCTTGGAATCATTGAATCTAAACCTAGGAGAGCTGAAGTCGAGACAGAGAAGAGGAGGAAAGCAGAGGAATTCAAGGGCGAAGGCGGAAGTCAAGAACGGAGGAATCCGCGCTTCATCTGCGTTTGAATTTTATGCTTTCGTTTAATTATTTTGTATTGTCAGTTTTTTGTATGTCATGCTAAAGCCCTAATCTAGGGTTTTGATGAAACCTTTATTTTGACGAATTGATTGAGATTATCCAATTTATTACCTTTTTATTGAGATTTCCCAATTATGTTTAATGCTTGCAATTATCGGCCAATAGTTGTATTGATTTAATCATTCACTTGAATCGGGAGAGGAGATTTGGTGAGGAACTATTGGTGAGGACCGTTTATTCGTGAGATAGGAATATACTCATAGGAACTACGTGGCCTTTAGGAGATTTCATGCTTTTGCCTAGCGACGAGATAATTCACCTAGGGATAGAGTGCGTTAGTCGCCGTTAGATAAATCTATTGACCTCGGGAGAGGCGGTAGAATATTTTAGCAATCTCCGCCTTCAATAAATTGGGAAAATTATTTATTACGGATAATCAAGATTTAATTCGGATAAATTAAGGTGGATTCAGAACTCTAGACTTATTTATCATTTGATTCCTTTTATTCAAGCTATCGTTTTCTGTTTAGTCTTTTATTAATTCTTTTAGTTATTAATCCAAAAACCCAACTTCGATTGTTCAAATAAAATTGGAATACGAAAACGTCGGTAGTTAGAGATTCAATCCTCGTGGGAACGATACTCTACTTATCACTTTATTACTTGTAAACGATGACGTGCACTTGCGTGTAGGAAATATCGCAACACCCTATTCAGAGTGGAGCACGAAGGCCACATATTAATAGTCCAGATTTATGTGGATGACATCATATTCGGGTCAACCAATCCAGAGCTATGTGAGAAATTCTCCAACCTCATGCAAGGAGAATTTGAGATGAGTATGATGGGAAAGCTTAACTTCTTTCTCGGATTACAAGTTAAGCAGATGGAAAAAGGAATTTTCATCAACCAAGCAAAGTATACCAGAGATCTTATCAAAAGATATGGAATGGAATCAGCCAAGCCCGCAAGAATTCCAATGAGCACAAGTACTCACCTGGATGCGAGGCAGGCGAGGCATATCGGTGGACTCAACCCACTACGGAGGACTCATTGGATCTCTTCGTACCTCACGCAAGCGAGCCGGACATATCATATGCAGTTGGAGTTTGTGCAAGATTCCAGTCCAAGCCGAAGCAATCACACCTAGATGCAGCCAAGAGAATAATTAAGTACCTAAAGTCTACAATTAATGTTGGACTATGGTATCCCAAAGATGACAACTTCGAGCTATCAGGATACTCAGATGCGGATTTCGCAGGATACAAAATCAACAGGAAGAGCACTAGTGGAACGTGTCAATTCCTAGGAACCAGACTGATATCCTGGTTTAGCAAGAAGCAGGTTTCTAACTCTATCTCCACTACAGAGTCAGAATACCTAGCTGCAGGTAGCTGTTGTGCACAGATTCTATGGATCAGACAACAGTTAAGGGACTATAATATCATTGCCAACGAAGTCCTAATATGGTGTGACAACAATAGTGCTATTGCAATAACCAACAATCCAGTTTTGCATTCATGGACGAAGCATATTGACGTTAAGCACCATTTCATTAGAGACCATGTGCTTAACAAAAGGGTTAGAGTTGAAAGAGTCAGCACAGACTACCAAATAGCTGACATCTTCACTAAACCCTTGCCAGAAGAAAGATTCCTAGAGCTTAGCAGAGACCTTGGATTACTAGATTGAGAATCTAATACTGAAGCAAGTTAAAGGAAGGATGGACCCCGAGAACCAGCCTAGCTGATGCAGGCGAGAAGACGAAGGCCAATCAAAGCAACTTAGCTATTCAGAATGCCAGGCGAGAAGTCAAACTCACCTGTGGCAGAGTGGTCAACAGTCAACAGATCAGACCAGCTAAGTTTTCTAAACTGACCTCTAAATTTTTAATCATTATCTGCCACATTTATAATATTAATTTTGGCTAACGAAATGGCATTTAAATATATTTTATAAGCCAAGTGGCAATATTAATACACGCGTCAAACGCCTATTAAATCAACCTCTACGATGGCCAATCAGAATCAACCGTCGAATTTTAAAATTGGGCCACCGATTCAAATTTGAAATTCAAAAGAATATCAAAAGGCGTACCACCGTTCAAATATATAATAAACTAATACAAACGTCTTTTCATCTTCTTTATAAGGAAAGAAGACCTTTCACTTTACTTTTTACGCTTACAGAAACCCTAGATTTTACAGAGCAAAAATATACACTAAAAATCCTCTATTTGCAGAAATGGCATCTTTCGAAGGAGTGAATTTGAAGGCGGTGAAGGACCAGGTCATTTTCTCCATGGTTGTCGACTTTAAAGGTTTACTCGAAGTCAATTTGGAGGACTATGACATGTTCAATCTGATTCGGGCAATGAAACTTAATGGGATCTACCCATTTCTCGACATCAACCCGCAACATCTGTTCAAAGAGGATGTCGTTGAGTTCTATCGCAATGCTTATCTGATTCAAGACGGGATTCACAGCAAAGTCGGCGGAGTACCAGTCAGCATAGATCGAGAGACGATTCGTTCTGTCTTCGGGATGAAGCACCGTGGTTTGGCGGTCGAAGCTCTCAAGCAATCCGCCGCCGAAACCTGGAAAAAGATCAAAGTCGAAAATATCCCATAAAAATTAAAATTTACAGCCAAGAGGAATGAATTAAAAAGGATTTACCGTGTTGCGTTGGATATTACCAACAAAATAGTCATGGGGATGGCGGGCAGTTATGACCAACTGTCATCGTCGAAATTTATGGTGTTGGGTGCATTGATTCAGGAAGAGGAAGTCGATTGGGCAGACTACATCTTCAGGCAACTCGTGCGCGAGGTGAACAAGGTCGAGTGGCTTGACGATGAGAAGAAGTTCAAGACAAAGCTGGCGTTCAGAACGCATCTCAGTTGGTTTTTGGAGAAGACCGGAGTGGCTAAGGGAAACACTGACCCCTTCCACCCCAATAAAAGGCTTGGTCATATGGACCATGAGAAGAAGAAAGTCGGAGGCACTGGGAAAGCAGCTCAGTTGTTGAAGGAGCTACCGGACTCAAGAACATACCCAAGATACTACTCATCAGAAGAGTCGGACAGACCTGCAGCTGATATCCCAACTGCAGTCGAGTCCGACAATGAGTCCGACGATACACCCATTGCAATTAGATTCAAGAGACGGGGACCAGCCCCAGAAGGACCATCTACCCTGCAGTCATCACCAGAACCCTCTCCTAAGAGGCCAAGGAAACTGCAGTTTAGCGAGGGAGAGCAATCTGAACACCTCGCCATCCCCTCAGTTCCATCACCAATTCATCCTAAGACACACTGCACTGACACCACTGAAACTCTGATTATACCTGTTCTCACCCCTCCAGTCTACATATCCGAAGAAGAGGAAGCAGGTCTAATAATCTCTATTCCTGAAGCTGACTATACTTTTAACCTGTTAGAAAATAATACCTTCAATCTTTCTATTGAACAACTCCAGCTTGTTAAACCACAAGCAGTAAAACACTCTTTTGTACATATTTTTGAAGAGTGGAAATCTTTCAAAACTATGCCTTTTACAAATCTTCAAACCTAGACTGCAACTAGTGGTTAGGAATATCCCCATGCCACTGAGGGGGTTCTGATTGAATTTTGCAAAGAATCAGACTTGGCTTTAATCCTCCAGGATAAATGGTTCATGTCACATTTTAAAACAAACATGGACCACTTTATCCATTCTATCATGCTCAGCATTTTTGATGGCATTTTTGGAGAGGAGGAGGAGGAGGAAGTTAAAAAGGAGATTAGGATTGAAGAAGTAGATGGAGATAATGAAATTATTGATTTGGTGGCTGAAGAAGATGAAGAAGAGAGAAAAACAGAAGAAAATATTCCAGTTGAAAAACAGCCACACGAAATTGAGAAGACAGAAGAATTGGCTGATGAAGGAGATGAAGAAGAAGGAGAAGAGGTAGATCAAGAAAAAGATGAAGAAGAAAAGGAGGATGAGAATGATGAAGGAGAAAAGAAGGAGCAGGATGATGATAAGAATTATGATGATGATGATGATAATGATGATGGAGGAGATGCAGGAGCAGCAAAAGAAAATGAAAAAGAAAAAGATGAGGAAGAAGAAAAAGAAAACTCTGGAGAAAAGGAAGAAGAAGGGAAAGAAGAAGAGAGAGAAGGAGACAAGGAGCCAGAACCAGAACCGGAGCCAGAGACTATTCACGAAGCTGCAGATAGATGGGGTGGTACACCGATACACGGCTAGACGAAGAAGCGGTCAAGACTCAGTCGGGGACCCGGAGAAAACCCTCTCTGCCCTACCAGCATCAGACAGGATCATGCAATCTAGTGGTTCACTTGCAGAAGCATCAGGTGAGCACTCTCCATCGGCTCGTATATCCCCACCATGACCGAGCCGGTCAGGCAAATCGTCAAAGACACTATTGGAGAGCTGCTATCATCTCAGTCACTCGACCTTGATCAATAAATGCCAAAATAGACACTCTTCTACAGAGAGATTCCTCAGCCCCTCCACCTACCAACAACGAGAATGCCATTTGGCATGTCGATTGTATGAGCGAATGGAACAAAGAATTGACTATTACGGTTGATCTTTGGCAAAAAGGGGGAAGAGAGAGTTTAGGGGGAAGAGAGAGAAATAAGAAGCAAGAAGAAGCAGGATGTCCTTCAAATTGAAGGACCCCAAGTATGAAGAGAAAAGAAGCTGTGGATCCAGATGACCAGGCTGACCAGCCTGAAGGAAAGAGAAGAAGGACTAGAGGTGGTTTTGGACCTACTCTAGAATGGGAAGGGAAGGAGCTGTGGTTTGTGGAGGACTTTATTTTATTTGAAGCTCTTGAGATGTGGGGATCTGCAAAAAAGAGGTTTATCAAAGACTATTACATCTGGGAATTACTCCAGGATGATAAACTCTCCCCACAAGAAATTTTCATAAACTTCATGGAAGAAATACATCCAAAGCTTTGGGCTGTTCTGAAGAAGCACGCTAAAGATCAAAATGCTTATCTTATGATTCCCTCTTTCAGAGCAGAGGAAGCACCGACCCGTCTGGACGGTGAACTTGATGAGTTAGCGCTTCAAAGAGAAATCAAGCATTTGTGTCTTGAGAACAGATTCAGATCCCAGCAAGAACAAGACTTCGCAGCACTTGTTGTGAAGAGAAAATATGGTCTTGCTCCAGTCAAGATAAGACCAATTGGAGCTAAACCATTCAAGCCTGCCAAGCAGCCTGTTCGAAGATGCAGAGAAAGAGGCAGATGACTTTTAGTTATTTCTTTTACTTGTAATGTTTTATGTATTTAAAACTTTCTTGTAAAATTTCAATAATAAACAAATCAGAAAATTTTATAAACAGTCTGTTGAATGATAATTTCCAGTTGTCTCAATATTAGACTGATTTCAGTTTATGTCTCGCACTTAAGTGCAGACTTGGTCATTTGATTTCTTACTTGGTTTTTCCATCATCAAAATAGGGGGAATTTGTTAGGAATACTTGTTAGATTTTGATGATGTCATTAATATAAAATCAAATGTTTATTACTTGGCAAAATGTAAGGAAGTACCAAATGAGTATCTTCCATAGGCCAAATGTGTTAAGTATAAATCTTGGCAAAATGTAAAGAAGAACCAAATGAGTGTCTTCTGTAGGCCAAAAATTAGTTAGGCTGAAAAACGGCAAAGTACTAAGTACAGCTTAGTCCATCAGAGAGGAACAGTAGAGTCCATCGAGTAGCTCAGTCAACAAAATTTATCGGAGAAGTTTGACCGATGGCCGAGGTACTGAGGGAAGTCACGACGAGATAAGTCACCAACAAAGCAATGAGAGGACCTGTCTGCAGAGATGTTAGCTGCATATCAGCCTACTCGAAGGCAGCCAAGTACTCCAAGTCCACGTCAGCATGCGTTGAAAAGTCAAGTATTACGGAAAGCTCACATGCAACGTAAAGAGACAAATTGGAGTGATTCCCGCAAGAGATATGATTTAATTAAATCATCCAGACCCACCTTGAAGACTTTAATCATTTTATATTCAAAAGATTCGGCGCTCACATGCGAAGTCTTCTAGCAGTCGGAAGATAAAATTAAATAATGGGAATCCAGCCTTGCAACGTTCAGAAAGATTAAACAAAGAAGTCTCCCTCCAACGGACGGATTTGTCAAAAGAATTGCAACGGCTACAAGGAAAAAGCTCAGAGATCGTGATCTATATATATCCGAAGATTTGAAACTGAGCAACTACCGGTGCGAACATACATTCAAGCGATCAAAGCAATCAAGCAATCGAAAGCAATCAATAGCATCGTGAGAAGAGCAGATCTAAAAGTTCATACTTAAGGAAGCTCTTAAGTTGGAGAAGACAAACACTCTTGTCTATAATCTTGAGTACGGGGTACTTCACTGGTTGAAGTAAGAGACTGTAAAGGCATCCGAGGATCGAGGATCAAGAGGTGCAAGGCAGTCAAGTGTGTACAACGGCACGGATTTCCACTGGTTGGAAGCTGTTGTAGTGTGGATTGAATCACTATAATATTTATCACTGGTTGAAAATTATAGTGAATTCATCTCCAACTGGTTTGAAGAAAAGTGGATTAGTAGATGATTACCCCACCTTTGAGGCCACTATAATTGCCTGCGTTATTTACTGTTTTACTGCATCATACTTTAAACTGCTGCATACATTGTTAAGTGTTTCATTAAGTTGATTTCTATTTGTCATCAGCTGACTTCCGCACATATCCAAGAACAAACGACTCCAAGTCATTTGTTTAACTATCAGCTGAAGAAACTCACTCTTCGTGAAAAAGAGTTCAAGAGTTTCAACAAGTCTATTCACCCCCCCCCCCTCTAGACTTGTTCCTGGACGACTTGTGACCTACACTCTCTCCCTCTCATAATTTCTCACACACACACACATACAAATTCACCCTCACACACGCACACAAACACACAGTCAGACGCACACACACACGAAGCCACCCACAGAGACACTCGAATCAGCCAAAATCGTGCAGAAATCGGAGCAAAGCGGTGGTGGTGCGGCGGACTGGTGATGGTCGGCGGCAGGCAGCGAGGCGCACGGAGCAGGAATAAGTTAAATGCGGCTGGTTTTGGGTTTTCTGAGGTGGGGGTTCGCCCGACTCGTCGGGAATTGTGAGGCGGCGGCCCTATTTGGAAGGGAGAAAATTGGGTGGCGGCGACAGGCTGGGTTGGCCGCGGTCAGGAAATTTATCCCAGGTGTTTTTTTTTTCCGATTGATGATTTGAAAAAGAACATGGTTTGAGTTTTTGATTTGAATTCTGGTTGTAGGATGACTCCCTTGAGATTATTGAGTTTCTGATTTGAGGTTGGAACTGGGTTTTGACGATTTAAACTTTTGCAGTAGGAAGGAACTAAAGCTTTAACATCAATTGTATGAAGAAGAGGCAGAGGTCGAAGGTATACCTTTCCTAGTGAAGATTTGGCTGTCGAAGGGTTGGAACGGCCTTGAACGATTGCAGGAAAAGAAAAAAAATTCCGAAAAATATTTGTGAACTGGAGTTTGTTGTGACAGAGAATTGTTCTGAGTTTTAATTTATATTGTATTAAATGATTTCGGAGGTTTCTTATTTATTTGTGTTAATTATGACAATTGTTTCAGAATTTATTTCTAATTAAATGTGTTATTTAAGAGGTTACAAATGAATGAATGAAAATGGTACTGCAGCCAAAAACGTTTCCCTTGGAGAAACAAATAGTCATTTGACTAAGATGATAATTGGGCTGAAAATAAATATTTGTTAATTGGGCCACTAAATTAATTATAGGATTTGGGCTGAATATTAAATAATAATAATAATAATAATAATATTACTTTTAATAATAATAAATAATAGAGATAATACTAATAATAATAGTAATAATAAATAATAATTAATATTATTATTTATCTTGTAAAATCTTTTTGTGTAACAATTAATATTGTTTACAATTTGACTCGGGCCTGAAATGACGATATGAAACATGATGAAATAAAACGAGAAATGACATGACATGAAATACATGACTGGACATGAATTAAGTGACAAAAATGAATTTGCAATAAATTATTCGGGCATTAATTTAATAAAATTGAATATAATTTTTATAATTCACAATAAATGTATATGCGAAATCGGGGCGTTACAACCTACCCCCCTTTAACAAATTTTCCTCCTCGAAAATTAAGTTTCGTACCTTGAAAAATGAATGTTAGGTACTTAGAACGGATCTCCTCTTCACGTTCCCATGTTGCCTCATTTGGTCCATGACGACTCCATTGAACTTTCACCAATTTAACCTCTTTGTTTCGTAACTGGTGTACCTTTCGCTCCAAAATAGCTGTAGGTACCTCCTCATAAGTCAGGTTCTTGGCTACATGCAACTCTTTGAAATTGCATATGTGACCAGGATCATGTATGTACTTTCTCAGCATGGAGATGTGAAAGACATTGTGCACTCCCGATAACTTTAACGGCAATGCCAAACTATAAGCAAGATCACCAACGCGACCCAAAATCTCAAAAGGTTCGATATAACGAGGTTGTAGCTTTCCCTTTTTACCGAATCGTATTACTCCTTTCATCGGCGCTACCTTCAGGAACACCTTCTCTCCAATCTCAAATTGTATATCTTTCCGTCGTTTATCAGCATAAGACTTCTGTCGATCCTGAGCAGTCTTAATTTTACTTCTGATTTCGGCTATCTTCTCTACAGTCTGCTCGATCAATTCTGGACCCAAAATCTTTCCTTCTCCAACCTCGCTCCAATAATCAAGGGTGTCCTTCTCCAACCTCGCTCCAATAATCCTAATTAATCAAGGCTTAGACTTTATCTGTGTCAGTCACGTGCAACACAAACAATTCTTCATTCTTTCAGTCCTCCCAATTGTACAGGGTGTCATAGCTGGCAACCACGTAGATTCCAAATATTGAATCGCTCGACTGCAGCATCAATCTAGACTGCAAGAAGACATTGATTTATAATAGTCGATGGGGAGGGACTCCTAACATTAGTTGGGACTAATGTTTGGTTTGGATTCTCGACAGGTGTGGGAGACTGTTGAGGATATGGATCCCTAACAGGGTGGTATACCTTGTTTGGGGAGGGACTCCTGACAGGGGTATGTGCCATATAGGGAGATGTGGCTGTCGGCTCTAGGGAGCAGCAATTCACCAGTTTCTTCCATTTTGCAAGACACCTTATCGTCCGTCATAGCCTTGTTGAAAGAGATCTCATTGTCCTGCACAAAGCTCACAATAGAAGTCAGTGGTGAGCCTTTCTTGTCAGATTCATACTTGAATTCAATATCCAAATAGAACTCCTCGATGATAGATTCGTCGTAGTTTTTCTGATGAAGGCTTCCAAGCCTGTATAAACCCTGTTGCTTTACATGGGTAACCACCATGTTCATCCCAGTCATTCCTTATGATTCAGACAACATACGCTCTTGTAGCATGGATCTGGCGAATATCATTCCGTTAATAATGGAATCCTTCTTCCTGTGTGAGAGTAAGCCGTTGCAAAGTTTGAAGAAAGAGAGAGAGAAAGAGATTCATGGATAATCTTAAGTACGTCAGTTTTATATTATATGCTCGTACTATTGCAAAAAGCAATAAAGAGTCCTTAGGTCAGCATACTTGGACTTTTATAGGTGCTGTAGGGCTAAATTACAGAACAGTGAACAGTCAGATTTAAGGGATGAGAATAATTTATGAATTGACAAACATGATGGGTCACGATGTCACTTGTATGTTTTATCCATGAAGTTTGAAATTAATGCTGGTCCCATCTCGGACATATTACATCCTCCACTATCACATGATTACGTGGTCCGAATCATTTAAAACCATGGATTTTAGGCTCTAAAGTCTAGGTGTCGTTTCAATAGTGAATATGAAATAGTTTTAAATTCTGATTGAGCATGTAGACTAAATAAGTTTTTGAAAAGGTTAAGTGTGTGGAATTGGATAGGTTTTTATCCTACAAATATATCTTGAGTCCGTGAAATATAATTTTCCCCCTTAATTGGTACATACAGTATTCAATTCTGACATCAATTACTGATTAATGTTGTATTCAAGAGTCCTACAATGTTCCCCTTGATCAATGCACACTACAGCTGTATAGAGGGAATTATACCCACTTCTTTATATAGTATGGATATGACATGAAAGTTTGTGTGTACATTTAACAAGTATGGACACTATATTCACAGGCCTTACAACATTCCACCTCAATTGATTAAAACTGAAACAAATACTTACAGGAGTTTAATCTACATGTAGCAGTCATAATTCATGTCGAAGCATACAAAATATCGTTATGCTAAGAGGCTTTGTAATGATGTCGACGATCTAAATCTGGACCTTTTCTATATATACATCCTTGTTCTCCATGTGATCTCGTATGAGATGATGTTTCATGTCAATGTGCTTGGTCATTGAGTGCAATACTGGATTGTGCATAATTGCTATTGCACTCGTGCTATCACACATGATAGGTGTCTTTTAGCCTATATGCTGCAGTCATGTATGTGCTGCACCCAAAGGATCTGCATACAACATCTTCCAGCAACATAATATGCCGACTTAGCTGCAGGAAGTGAGTTGACCAATTGATTCTTATTGAACCACGACACAAGCCTTGGTCTAAGGAAGTGAGAAGTTCCACTTGTACTCTTCATACCCAAATTGCAGCTTCTGAGATCGGAGTTGTTGTAGCCCACCAAATTGAACCCTCCATTCTTAGGATACCACATCCTACATTGATTGTTCCTTTAACATACTTAAGGATTCGTTTGACTATGGTGAAGTGTGACTTTTTTTAGGTGCAAACTGATATGATGCACACATCCCTACATCAAATTGGATATCAGGCGTGATGGCTATTAGGCACAAAAGTGAGCCTAATAGCTTCCTGTAGAGTGATTGGTCCACTGGCTTTCCAACTTTATCATCACTTATCTATGTGGAAGTGCGCATGGGGGTTGATGAAGACTTTAAGGTGTTCCCCCAAAAGTTTTTGAGGATCTCCTTGCTGTATTTCTCCGGGTTGATAAAATACTTGTATGCAATTGTTCACCTGCAACCTTAAAAAGTAGCTAAATTTTTCCATCATACACATTTCCAATTTACTTTGAATGAGATGAGAGAACTTCTTACACAGATCTAGGTTATTAGAACCAAATAATATCGTCTACATAAATTTGAACCATAATAAGGTCATCACCTTCATGGATTTTGAAGAGTGTTTTGTCGACAACACTTTTCTCAAATTTACTATTGATGAGATATAACGACAGAGACTCGCACCAGGCTCCGGGTGATTGCTTGAGTTCATAGAGTATATTTCCTAGCCTGTAGACTACCTACCCTTCCTTAGTGTTTGCAAACCCTGGAGGTTGTTCGACATAAACTTCTTCAGCTAGGTCACCATTCAGGAGTGCACTCTTAATGTCCATTTGGTATAAAATGAAGTTCTTGTGAGCTTCAAAACTTAGGATTATCCTAATGGCTTCTAATCTGGCTACAGGGGCAAATGTTTTATCTTAATCTATGCCTTTTTCTTGTCAATAGCCTTGGGCAACCAATCTGGGCTTGTTTCTTATGACTAGACCATTTTCGTCTTTCTTATTTTGGAATACCTATTTGGTTCCAATTACAGGTTGGTGGATTGGCTAGGTGTAACAACCCAATCTCATTAGGGCTATTGCACAACGTAGAACCTTTCATAAAGGTCTACCAAGATTGTAACATGCATTCACGACAATACGACATATCTTTAAGTCATTAAATTGAAAAGTAAAAAATAACCATTTGGGTCGTGGCCTCGGCCAAAATATTTAAAACAGTAAATGCTAGTACTAGTCAGCATAATTAAACCTCCCACATAGGGGATTTCACATCAAATTAAATAAACTTCACGAAAAGTATGTTCCAAGACAGACACATGACCAACTACAACAAATGACTATTTGTTTGTCTGTTTAACGTCGTTGCTGCTTGTCCGTCCCATGCGTAACCCATACTGGCTCCAGAAGCTGGAATTACCTGAAATGCATGAAAGGCATTTTTCTCATTTAAGGGTTATTGATGGAATCACTAGTGTGAGTATATCACCATATGAAACATGCTAAGTTAGTTACAAAGAAAACCTTTTCAACAAGTACAGTTTAATATTCCGGATTATTAGCAATGAACAATTCATAATTTTCAAGGGTCATCAACCCAAGCAAAAATGCACAACATTAATGCATAGATCCAATATGTCCCATCAGACATCCCTGTTTGGAATAACTACTGCTCATGACCCAACGCCCTTAGCATTGATACCCATACACCCAGTCGGGTATCCCTGGGTGAATAATATAATCTTCCCCACTTATATGTATGTTTCGACATGTATAATTGCACAAAACACATAAAATATAATTAAATACTTGCCTTGATTACTAGAACATGAAGAAACGAGGAACGAATGGGTTTCGACTCAAGTCCTTCACAAGGAATTCAACCTTAATATCGTATTAATACTCAATCAACAATTGTACGAGGGAAAATAATCATGGAACACCTGAATCCCCCTCTATGACATTTTAACAGACATCTTGACGACATCAATTTGGTCCAACTCGACCAATCGAAGAACCACCAACAATAAACCCATGGAATAACAAAGGAATCAACATACTATGATTATATCATGGATAATCCATCACTAATCTAAGCTATACCAGATTCAAAGAACAAAAACTAGAGTTCTAAGAGTTTTACCTTGATTTGAGGATGAAACATGGATAACTTGATGACAGATTGATATTGTGATGCTCTAAATTGCCTCTAAATTGAAGTTGGGATGAAACCCAGTCGAAATCCTCCTCAATCGCCCCCATCGCTGATAGAAGAAGAAAGGTAAGAAAATGTTGATTTTCGGCGACTACCGAGTATATAAGCTGACACGTTTTACGGGCATAACAGATGGAGCTTACGGCCATAACATGCGAGATATACGGACGTAAGAAGCTATTTCTATGGCCGTAAGTAGCTCACTGGATTGCCCGGTTTCAAGCACACCTTAAATTACGGCTGTAACAAAGGGAAACTCACGGCCGTAACATATAAAACCAACGGCCGCACAAAGTACAAAAGTTACAGCCTTAACTGGGACAGACATACGATCGTAGCTCTGTCGCTGAAAACAGATCTGTGCAACCGTTAAAAATTCTCGAGCAACAACCGAAAGCAAAAGTACGAAGAAAATAACAAAGCACTTACGAAGAGATTCTTACGAAGAGTCCGAGCACTAAACCAAGATATGATTTCGGCCACCCGATGGTAAGGAAAAACAAGCATCAAAATTAACACCCAAAACTTTGAAAATTTACAAAACGACCCAAATATTTGGAAACCATGATTCGAGATCGAACAATCATACTCAAGATCATAACACGTTCAAATATATATATATATATATATATATATATATATATATATATATATATATATATATATATATATATATATATACTGAACTTGCAAAAATGACGAAACAACAATTCCGAGCGAAACTACACAATTCGAGTCTAAATACGGAAACAATCACCATAATACACGTTTTGAATAAATTGCCTCAAATCACGTTCGAACGCCAAAAATTGCAGAATAAAGTAATTTTAAAATATGAAAATAATTACAAGCGAGTCACTAAAAATAGAAAAACACCAAAAACGAAAATTATTAAAGATAGAAAAACTGCGAATATTACATTCTACCTCTCTAAAATCAAGTTTTGTCCCAAAACATAGGGAATCAATGTAAAACCCCAAAACAGGCAGTTATTACAGTGCCTTGAATCCCCAACTGGGACCCACCAGGCGAAACACAGTACAATAATTGACATAGTATAATTGCAGTACCGAACCACATTATCTTTACGAAATACTCGAATGAGGATTTTATATATATATATATATATTCTGACTAACATGCGCCAAAAAAACCAAGATTGACATAAGACATCTATACTCTGTATGAAGATAGATATACCAATACAATGCAAATATAGAAGAATAGAAAACATTCAGCGGAACTGAAAAGAAATACATCCCGATACAAGAAGACTCGGGCCCTTGATTAGAATCCTTGAGACTCTTCGCCGCCACCTTGTCTTTCCTCTACCTTAGCCTTCCCGCGACCTAAAATATAATAAAACAACATATTTCGCCTAAAACCACAGTGTCAGTTACACAAGATAATAAATCTCAATATGTCGAACATACATAGTCACACATGCTATATGAATTAATAAATCATCATCCAAAACTAGAATATACACAATCACACATGCTGTATAAACCACAAGTTCGATCATAATCTCAAATCATCGAAAAAATACGATCAAAATGTGAATCATCCAGATTATAACCCAATCCCATTGAAAACATACACAATCAATCATGTTATATGAATCAACTAACAATCACGGCTCAAAGGATGGTGCACGCCCAGTATGGAAATATGACCGTGCACAAGCCACCAACGGGTATCAATCGAATACATGTGTTGTCTTGTACCTAATCAATCTCACGAAGTAATCATCTCGTGTGTACAGTCTAATGTGAGTTCAACTACCAACACACGACCTTGTACGTGCCCGACATGAAAATCTTACACATACCAACTGGCATGCCAGTGTGACCCAGAATGCCACGAGATAATAAAAGTAACATCGAAATTTAATAATGACTTAACAATTCCAAACAAGGGAGCAAACAACTCAACGAAGGAAATACGAATTCAACAATGATCAAATCAACTCACCAAAATGCAACGAGGGTATAAATAAGACTCGGAACCAATGTTCCTCAATGGATGATCGACAAGATCAATAATAACATCACTATGAATCGAAATATATAAAGCATAAATGAACGTAAATATATATAACATACATAATACATATTATCATCATAACCAGGCAAGAATTCACTTGCCTCAATACCGAAGACATAAAGTGCTTATGCATGATCAGAATGTCCTCCATGAAATGAACAAGCGATAATCCAATGAACAACACCAATCAATCAACGAATAACCTTAGGTCCAATGAACGCGATCTCCGATCACGGGATAGCTCATGAACTCAATTGTCCTCAAATTATGTCCAATTATCATACCCTAATACACAATTAATTAATCAAAATATTATTATTAATTTACTAAATTCCAATAACTCAATTAATTATCATAAGATAATATTTTAATGATGTCATACCTTGAATTGGGTCAAAATCGAAAGGTAGCTAAATTTATTCAAAATTCGACTGTCAATTTAGGAACTCCAGTGGGCAGTTAATCGATCAAATCTCTAACCCAAATTAATCTCCTTTTTCCAACTCTCCGAATTGATGAATATGGCCTAACAACATATTCCAACACAAACATATACAACACACACACAAAAACTCATGTTTACCCATATACATACATACATACACACACACACACACACACACACACACATATATATATATATATATATATATATATATATATATATATATATATATATATATATTGTAACACCCCAAAAAGGTGGCCATTACAGTGCCGTGGACCCCACACTGGACCCACCAGGCGATACCAAAAACAGATTAAAAACGCAATACTTGTGATACCGAACCACAATAAATAGTCTTTACTCCGATTAGGAGTTTACAATAACATGGCCAACGGTCTTGTTATACACAGGATCCAGAAATGCAAGTATAAACCATATGGAGATGGAATATACCTCAAATAATAATACATTCGGTAAACAATTTAAATAAAGCGGAAAGATAAAATTACACGATTTTGAACATAACCGGACAACAGATAGACTTGGGGCCCCCGAACTAGTATCCTTCGAACCCTTCGTCGTCACCATGATCTTCCCGTGCCTTGCCTTTTCTCGACCTAAAATACAACACAAGTATTTCGCCCAACACAGGGTCAGATATACATGATAAGTGATTTCTCAAGACATTATACAATTCACATATATATTAGATCTCAAGGAAAACATCCCGACTAACGAACATATCCCTCGGGCGTATGAACGATTAGTCACAAAACATTGAACACATCCAAATATACATGGACTATAAACGACCAAAATAGTATGGCTCAAGATGGACATCACAGTACGCCCGATCCGGAAATGTGTCAGTGCACATGTCCACCCCGTATATGGAATCCAGGACATACGTGGGACAATGTACCTAATTAGCCTCACGAACTCCATCTCGTGTGCACAGTCCAATATGGAAACATCCACGCATGACTATATATGTGCCTGGCTAAAAATCCTACACAATAACCAATCGGAATGCAGATATGATTCCGGATATGTCACGATACAACATGACAACGAATTCAATAAATCACATACCCAATTAAGGATCAAGAAACTCACCGAAATAACTATAAGGATCAATGATATCAACGGTACAAAGTGACGAACTTGGAAATGCAATCCAATGATGAGAACGGAACATCATAAAGAATAATTTCAAATCAAGAATCACAAATTCATAAGTGTTTCATATACACGAAACGCATAACCATCACAAGAATCCAAATATCATTATAACCAAGCAAGATAACTTGCCTCAATATGGAGACGAGAATAATCCTTGCTTGTCGGACGAACGAACGGTCCTCGACTAATATCGGTTACTCGAACAATCAACCTTGAATGAAATATACTTCACTCAATAACACATTCATATAATCATCGATATCGAATTTAGTGAGACGAGATCCTAATTTCCATTTGAATAGTTCAACTTTCTCAAGACATCGAAGTTCTATTCCAAGTACTCTATTTACTTCATTCCACTCTTACAATTGGCTTACAAGACATTACCGAATATTTGCAAGAATAGGAATTGATCAAAGTGAAAATCTGCATAACCTTGTTCAATCACTATGTTAAGTTTATTTAGCTATAAATCCATATTATGATCATGAAGATTAACCCATATTAACACCATCCTTATAATCTTCCTACCAACCTGGAGAATCAAATATCACACCTATGAATTCACCTAGCTTAGGTTCAAGAACATCATTCTAATCTTCCAATATTCATCAAGGTGTCCTTAAAACATTTTATGACAACAATTCCAACAATCAACCTTAACTACAAGGAAACAACGACTATTACTATCCTAATGATGTTATTAGTCCAGCAAGAAGAGTGTCATTCTAGTAAACATGCCAACCACCATTTAAAACATCAAGAATACATTATTCCAAACCCTTAATTACCATATTCATCACTAAGTTGTTAAAAGCTTAACTACAAACATGTTTTACTTGATTAATTCAACATTAGGTGTAGTATACTCTATCACTAACATTATATTACGAAATTATAGAGTGAAGTCGTACAACATACCTTCAGAAATTAAGAACAAAACACCAAAACCACAAGAACACACTCCAAGCTTCAAGAATGACTCTAAACTTCCAATCATCAAGCTCCAAATCAAGATGCAAAGCTCAAACACAAGTTGGAAATAGGTAGAATTGGTCTAGGGAGGTAGGGGGATGATTTTAGGGGAGAAAAATCGGAGTTTGGACGTGCAAAATGAAAGACACAAATTGTCTTTTTATAACTGCACAGTTCGTTACGTACGTTATCCACGTGTGTATAACGTACGTTAGCCACTTTACGTACGCTACACCAAAAGTGTTACGTACGTAATCTAGCACCAGAGGCTACTGACTCAAAACACGAACATCATCACGTACGTTATGGCTTGGAGCATTATGTACGTAATGTAGGTCAACTAGGCTGCCTCAAAAAGGTCAGATATTCGAATCACGCCCGACCCCACATGCCGAAAGTTGAGATCAGATAAGACTACAAGCATTACGTACGTAAACAGCAATTCCTTACGTATGTAAAGCCAACAAGATAGCGTACGTTAGGGTAAAGTCTTAGCATACGTTAAACACAGAATTACTAACCCAAAAATGTACCTATCTATACAACGTCAAGAAATCAGTCACAGTGCGAATGATAGTTATATTCAAGTCTATTATGATATATTCCAATATCAATAAATATTAAACAAATGCAACAAGACTACAACAGTATTTGAATTATCCGAATAATATTACAGTAGGTAAGAATTTCCGTTAGATATTACACACACACACACACACACACACATATATATATATATATATATATATATATATATATGCACACACAACACACACACATATACACAGAACCAGACCAATACGCACACACATACACAAGTATATATATATATATATATATATATATATATATATATATCGTACATACGCACACATACAAGACGCACAAAACACACACACACAAAACACAAACATGCACATACACACACACATAGAGAAACGCATAATTACACACTCACACAATATAGACACAGACTTACACACACACACACGCTTACTGCACACACAGTAGATGCGACTGTGCCTAAACCCAGACCGCTGGCAACTCAGCCCGTCGAACATAACCCAACTCTAACTCCAGTCGTCTAGTTCCGCCGTCCTCTTCGGTCCATCACCGGAAGGCGTCAATCCTCAACTGACAACCTTCAACATACATCAAGCCCGACCATCAACAACTTGATTTCAGACCAGTGGCCACCACAAATCGAGCTCGACCCCCGATCTGGGAATTCACCTTGCCACCAGAAGACATGTCCGACCGATCCTTAACTTGTTAGTAATTGTTCCTAAATATCCAGTCACTGCTAAACTCGACTTCTAATAACCTACGGGTGACCCGAGTTTCGTTCTCCCACCTCCGGCCACTCGGTATCCATATCTCCTCAATCGGAATAAACCCATAAAGAACACCTCTGTTAGATTCTTCCCGGAACCAATTGGAAATCATCCCAAACTGCCTCACACACGACATCCGCCGTCGCTCATCAGCTCCGACGACCTTCGCCTGTCCATGTCTCTAATCTCTCACATCCCGTCGGTATCCGGTACTCCAGCCGTCGGTCGTTGCTGAAGAAGAAGAGGAGGAAGGTGGCTGGTGGTCATAGGCGGATCCAGGACCGAAAAACCACTGGTGCACCGGCCGGCCCACGAAAAATAATGTCGAACGATAAAATATATATTAAAATTACATTAAAAATAACAAATAATACATAAAAAAAGTCAGTAATAACAAAGCGGGGGACAATGAGGCGAACATGTCATGTTGGAAAACTTACCTCTAGATCGGGGTGGGGTCGAGCCTCTTGGGGGGTACTCAGGACAGGGGACGATCCCCCTGGTGTGCGTGTGTGAAAAAAAAACAAAAAAAAACAAAGGATCCGTATATTTACAAACAAAATCGCCCACATTTACTGTTTATTTCCTGAAAATGTGCTAAAATAACATCATTACTAATAGTTTTTGTAATACCCGGTTGTAATTCATTCATTATCATTCAGTAATTATCATTCATTAATTGTCACTCACTAAATTTCACTCATTAATAATCATTCACCATTCACGTTCATTCATTGTATTCATTATTGGCGTATTCTTTAGCCGTGTATCAATTACCGATCGTCTTTCGCCTCCGTTTGAGTGTCGAGATGAGAGTGTTATCATTATCATCGTGATTGGTAGTCTTGTGTTGGAAGTATCATCTATGGCATGTGTTGGACTTGTTTACTTTCACATATGTATGGTATGTCGGATCATTCATCAATCGTAGCGAGAAAATGGAGTTGTCGGATTTTTGTCACTTCCAGCAGCGAGTTATGGCCGTAATTAATAAGGCATTAGGGCCGTAACATGCATTCGTTGGTTTAGGGATTTTTTGGACGAAGGTGAGTTACGGCCGTAAGGATAGGCGGATACGACCGTAACATGCGTTCGTTGTTTTCAGGACAATTCGGACGAATAGGACTTACGGCCGTAAGGGTTGCGGCATACGGCCATAAGTTGAGGTAGGTACAGCCGTAAGGCTTGGCCGGTTACGGCCGTTGACTTGGAAATGTTACGGCCATAAGTAGGCCGAGTTACGACCGTAACAATGGTATTACTTAAGTACCTGGACGGGTTTTTGAGGTCATTTTTCTCATTTCTTCACTTGAGTACCGAGAGAGAAGTTCTTGGGAGAGATTTTCTTCTTCACATCACCTTGGTAGGAGTGTTATAAACATATATCTTGGATTGGGAAGCTTGGTTAGTCGATTAACACGGATTCACCGGATCGAAATGTTTGAATCTTCATAGGTAAATTATTCAACAACTTGGATTTCAATATTGAGTTGGGATATGATGTTTTGGATGTGATAATCATGATATATGAAGTGATATACTTGTGATTATGAGTTGTTAAGGATTATCATCGGATTATTTGGGTTTATTCAAGAACACCTTGGATATTGAGTTGGATTTGGGTTTTTTCGATTAGACGTTGTTGTAATCTCGAATTGAGTATTCATTTTGGATCATTATTGTATCAAAGATGTTTTGTTGAGTTGAAACACTCTTTGGAGGTTTGCTATGGATATAATTGAGGTTGATTGTAACCAATCGAAGATTGATTACAACATGTTTGTTATAATGCCCCAATGAACTTGGATTATTCATATCGACGTTGTGAGTGAGTTATAATCGTACTTGATATGTATATTGAACGAATTGTGGGTGATTGTGTTATTCAGGGTTGTTCGAGCGACCGACACCTCATTTAAGACGTTTGTTCGTGGAAGGACTTTCTTCACCGGTGTTGAGTAAGTTAATTCTTACTCGGTTAAAAGGATATGTAATACCCGGTTGTAATTCATTCATTTTCATTCAGTAATTATCAGTCTGTAATTGTCACTCAGTAATTCTCACTCATTAATAATCACTCATCATTCATGAATCACTCATTTGCGTTCAATGTTGGCATGTTGTAATCGTATATCAGTTACCGATCGTCATTTTATCTCCGTTTTTAGATCGAGACGGGAGTATTATCATTTTCATTGTGATTGATAGCCTTGTACTGGGAGTATCATCTTTGGCTCGTGTTAGACTTGTTCACTTCCACATTCGTATGGTATGTCGGATCATTCATCAGTCGTAACGAGGAATCGGAGTTATCGGATTAATCCACCTTGGCCAGCATTGAGTTACGGCCATAAGGTTCTGGGATACGGCCGTAAGTTCAGCGGGTATGGCCGTAAGGCTGGCCGGTTACGGCCGTAAGTGGTCCAGCAGGCTGCCCAGGCATTTTGGCCGAAGGTGAGTTACGGCCGTAAGGTGGATTGGATACGGCCGTAAGTGGTGTTCGTAAATTTTGGGTGTTGTCGACCAAGGGTGACTTACGTCCGTAAGGGTTGTGGCATACGGCCGTAAGTCGAGGCAGGTACGGCCGTAAGGCTGGCCGGATACGGCCGTCTGCCGCAGCGAGATGACTGCCATTTTTGGCGAAGTTACGCCCGTAAGGTTGGCGGATACGGCCGTATCATCCGAGTTACGGCCGTAAGGTGTTTGGTACGGCCGTAAGGATGTCGACGGGTGTTTTGACGGGCGGGCTACGCCGTAACTCGAGAGCGATTACGGCCGTAAGTCTCGGCGAGCTTTCGGACGAAGCCAAGTTACGGCCGTACGAGTTGGCCGGTTACGGCCGTAAGGCCGTTGACTTGGAAAGTTACGGCCGTAAGAGGGCCGAGTTACGGCCGTAACTTCCGGCAGTATTTAAGGACTTGGCCGGGTCATTTTTCCTCACTTCTTCATTTTTCCATCTTCATCCGAGAGAGAGGGTTGAGAGAGAGATTTTGCAATCATCAATCACTTGAGTGTGTAATTTTCATCATCTTCATTCATTTGGGAAGCTTGGATACTCGTTTAAACTCGTGTTCTTCGGATCGAAGTGATTGGATCTTCAAGAGGTAATTTCTTCAACACCTTGGATTTCGATTCTATGTTGAGATATGATGTTTTAGACATTATAATCATGTTCTATGAAGGGATATGTATATGATTATGAGTTTGTATAAGGATTCATTGGATTATTGAAGGATTATTCAAGAACACTTTGATTATCGAGTTGAAATTGGGGGTTTTCGATTAATTGTCGTTATAATCACGTTTTCGGATATTCATTTTGGATTATTGATCATTCGGAAGATGTTTGTTGGTTTGAAACACTTCTTGGGGGAATTGATAGTGGCTTATTGAGATTTGATTGTAAACAACCGGAGTTTGGCCACAACGTATTCGATATAATGCCCCAATGAACTTAGTTTAATCCTATCGACGTTTTGAGTTCGTTATATTCGTGTTTGATTCGTATATTGAACGAGTTGTTGGATATTGTATAATTCAAGGTTGTTCGAGCGACCGATATCTCAATTACCACGTTGATCCTGAAATGAAAAATGTCACCGGTATTGTGTAAGTTGATTCTTACTCGATTATAAGGATATTCATTTCCTTTTGTTGTTGTTCATTCATAATCGTAACTCATTCATCATTGTGTTAACCGTATTAAAACTTGTCATTGTCAATTAATCACTTGATCACAAGGAACGCAGCGGTTCCAATCATTTTGTTGAGCTATCATTCATTTCACTATCATTTTATCTCGGTGAGTCATTATTCATTTCGATGTCACTTTTGTTATATCGTGGCATTCGGTCATCTTGGCGTGCAGTTGGTATGTGTAGGATTTTCATGTCGGGCACATTTATGTCGTGTGTTGGTTTTTGGCCTCACATTGGACTGTGCACACGAGTCGATTGCTTCGTGAGACTGATTAGGTACAAGACCACGCGGGTATTCGATCGATACTCGTTGGTGGCTTGTGCACGGACACATTTCCATCCCGGGCGTAGTGTGGCGCCACCCTTTGAGCCGTACTGTTAGTTGATTCATACAGCATGTTTGATTGCGTATGTTTTCAACAAGATTGGGTTATAATTTAACCGCTTCATTTTAATCGAACTTGTGGTTTATACTACATATTTATATGATTGTGTTTATTCAACTCTGGAGGATTGTTGTTCTGTATAACTGACCAGGTTTGGGGATATTTGTTTCTCAGGTCATGGCAAGGCAAAGGCACAGGGAGAGCACGTTGACGGCGAGGAGTCCTAATGATACTAGAAAGGGGCCCCAGTCTGTTCAGTCATTTATTCAGTCATTTATGTTTCCTTTATTTATTCCGCTGCAGACATTCCATTTGAATACTCATTTCATTCAGTGTTGTGTATTTTATAGTCATATAAGATACACATGTATTCTATTTTATCCTGGGTGTGTTGTATGAAACTCCTAATCGGAGTAATTGATGTTGTAATGTGGTTCGATACTACATTTACCCTGTGTAGTTCATCCGTTTTCATTCGCCTGGTGGGTCCCAGTCGGGGGTCCATGACACTGTAATATCCGCCTAGTTTGGGGTGTTACAGAGTTGGTATCGGAGCGTGGTTTTGAATACTACCTTCCGAGTCATGTCTCATTTGAAATCATCGTCATCGGGCTAGTATCATTGGACTTTCGCGTCACGTGTGACCTGTGCAGATGCCGAGCCAATCGACCAAAGAAGCTGTAAGACTTCTAACGCCATGGTATAATTTCTGGCAATTATCATTCATTCATAATTTATCAGTTAACAATCCTCAAACATCATTTTCATTTTGACCAGGACGGTCATTTTAACTCATTAATCACTCAATTCATTTCATTACTCGGTTGTTGATCTGGAAGATCATATAATTAATCTTGTTAACTTGTTCAAGATAATCATTTCAATAATCTCATCAGAAATCATGTCACCTCGGTTAATCGTTCATATAATCACTGTGTTAGAGCGTATGCTCATTTTCATCACCTCATGTCATAGTCATAATGTGATATTCATGCGAGAGATATAATCATCATGTAACTTTCCACTTCAGTATGGAAAGAGCTAGCAGAGGACGAGGAGGACGAGGCCGTGGTGCGGGCCGAATCCCGAGAGCTCGTGTGAATACACGTGCGAATGCGAGAAACAATGCCAATTCATCGAGCAGCGACGCTGCCACTCATTCACCTGGGCGTGATCATTCACTATCGGGGAGTCGTACCCGGGACACGGCTCAGTCAGAAGGTGTTCGGGTGGACCCACTTGCTTTTATGTAGGGCATGATGGCCCAAATGACGCAGATGGCACAACTTATGGAGACGATGCACAATTCAGTCAATCAAAATCAACAGGCTCCTCCGCCGCCGCCTCAGAGGCAAGAGAGGGGTGTAAGCAATATCATTAGCGATATCTCTCGCCAGCGACCACCTACCTTTGAAGGCTCATCTGAGCCGGCGGATATTGTTCATTGGCTCGAACACTTCGAGAAGTTATTTGCTATGGTGGATTGCCCAGAAGGGCATAAAGTTTCAGTTGCGGCTTACTATCTTGGTAAGAGCGCTCATTCATGGTGGTTATCGTTGAAGCCCACAGACGGATCATGTACTTGGGATCAGTTCAAAACTCTCATGATGGAGAGGTACTATCCGGCCCCACTCAGAGAGGCCCAGCTGTCAGAGTTACTCACTCCCAACCCCTCATCAGACGCGGATGTTCTCGCCATTGCCGAGAAATTTGAGGAACTTCTCCCGTTCGCCTCATCTATCATTCACTCTGAGGCGGACAAGATCAAGTATTTCAGCAAGAGGCTGAAACCTCGTATGCGGCTACAACTACTTAATCATAATTGCGCCACGTTGGCCGAATTCATTGAGAAAGCTCTTACTTACGAGCTTACTGCTAAGGAGATTGCTAAGCAACAACCTTCATCTGCTGGCAAGAAGTCTAAGAACCGTAATCAGTCTGACGGGAGTCAGGCCACTTTCAAGAAACCACGTGCGGGCTCTACTTTTTCTGAGCGACCTCCCCTGGCGTCTAAACCCGCGGAATCTCAGTCACGAGCGGCCAGTTCGGCCATCACCTGTTTCAACTGTGAGGAACAGGGCCATTTCAGCACCAAATGTCCGGCGATGCATCACGTGCCACAATCAGGATTGCTGGGCATAGGGCCCGTTTTTGCCGAAGGGACTCTAAACCCACTTCGGCGTCATCTCAGGCCCCAGTACATTCAAAGATGCAGAATCAGGCCACTCAGTCAGCATCGTTTAAGACGACAGGAGCTAGCAAGGGCGGGGCCAAGAGCTATCAGACGGGAGCGTCTGGTTCGGGGGCCGGCAAGCCCCGAATTTATGAGATGAAGAAGACCGATGATCTAGAGGCCCGAATGATCTCAGGTACACTCGATATTCTATCCCAGCCTGTGTGTACCCTTTTTGATACTGGTGCATCACATTCATTCATTTCCGAGTCATGTTTGAGTAGACTACGTCTGGGTAGTGCTACTAGTTGTGAGCCTTATGTCATTGGCCTACCTGATGGTAGACGAATTATCGGTAATCGTGAGATTCAGAATTGTCCGATTCAGTTTCATGGTCGTGTATGGCCAGCGGACCTAATCGTAGTAGATTTGCCGAGGGACGACGTCATCATGGGTATTGATTGGATGGATCGTCATGATGCCACCATTAGTGTCCGTAAGCGTATGATCACTATCATTGCAGACGATGGGGTTGAATGTGTGTTTCAGGGAGGTAATCCCATTGCAGTAAGGTCATTAATTTGATGAAAGCAGTACGATTACTCAGTCAGGGATGTGTTGGTTATTGGTGCTATATGACCAAAACCGAGAAATCATCAGTATTGTTGTCGGATATTCCGGTAGTATGGGAATATGCCGACGTTTTTCCAGACGAGTTACCTGGCTTGCCTCCACAGAGAGATGTAGAATTCACGATTGAGTTGGAGCCCGGTACGTCCCCGATATCGAAGGCACCGTACAGGATGGCCCCGACCGAAATGCAGGAATTAAAGAACCAACTTGAGGAGTTGTTAGAGAAAGGTTATATTCAACCGAGTGCATCCCCGTGGGGAGCACCAGTGCTGTTTGTCAAGAAGAAGGATGGTTCATTCCGGTTGTGTATTGATTACCGGGAATTGAACCGGGTGACGATCAAGAATAAGTATCCTTTACCCCGCATTGATGATCTCTTAGATCAACTTCAGGGAGCTTCAGTATTTTCCAAGATCGACTTAAGATCTGGATATCACCAATTGTGGATTCGAGAGTCGGATATCGCGAGGACGGCGTTTCGAACACGCTATGGTCATTATGAGTTCGTAGTTATGCCGTTCGGGCTAACTAATGCACCTGCGGTATTCATGGAGTTAATGAATCGGGTTTTCATCGACTTTTTGGATCAGTTTGTTGTTGTCTTCATCGATGACATTTTGATTTATTCTCGTAACCGAGAGGAGCACGAGGTTCATCTTCATCAGGTTCTCGACGTGTTGAGACGAGAGCAACTTTATGGAAAGTTTTCCAAATGCGAGTTCTGGATTTCCGAAGTGACTTTTCTCGGACATGTAATTTCATCAGACAGAGTGCGTGTCGACCCTCAGAAGACGGAGGCCATCCGAGATTGGTTACCTCCGAAGAATGTTAAGGAAATACGAAGTTTTCTCGGATTAGCGGGTTATTATCGGCGGTTTGTGGAAGGATTTTTTATAATCGCTCAACCATTGACGAACCTTTTGCGAAAGGATAAGAAATACACGTGGTCCGATGCGTGTCAACAGAGTTTTGAGGAACTCAAGAACCGGTTAATGTCAGCACCTGTACTTTCCTTGCTGCAGGGGACGGAGGGATTTGTGGTTTATAGTGATGCGTCCGGACAGGGTCTCGGATGTGTGCTCACGCAGAACGGAAAGGTTATTGCCTATGCTTCACGGCAATTGAGACCTTACGAGGTTAATTATCCGACTCACGATCTGGAGCTAGCAGCCGTGGTGTTCGCTTTGAAAATTTGGCGTCATTATCTTTATGGCGTTACCTGTCAGATATTCACCGATCATAAGAGTTTAAAGTATATATTCACTCAGAAGGAGTTAAATATGCGACAGAGGCGGTGGTTAGAACTAATCAAAGATTATGATATCGAGATCCTTTACCACCCGGGCAAGGCGAACGTTGTCGCCGACGCCTTGAGTCGTAAGTCCGTGCAGGAGCAGATGCTTGCTCGTTTAACGATTCGAAGGAGCTCAGCGGGAATTCCTTAGACCCGAGATCGAGGTCAGCTCCAGCGAGTTCGGGACACTTTGTATGTTGGAGATTTCATCGTCACTTGAGGAGGTAATCGAGAGAATCGAGTTCGAGACCCTTCATTGTTGCGCATCCGTGAGGATGTGGCTCGGGAAAGCCCTCGGATTCGTGGTCCACGAGGATGGACTTTTGAGATTTAAGAATCGGTTGTGCGTACCGGCGAATGACGAGTTGAAAAACTCGATTTTGAGAGAAGCTCTTGCTACCCCTTATTCTGTTCATCCGGGGTCCAGCAAGATGTACAAGGACTTGAAACAAAATTACTGGTGGAGTAATATGAAGCGAGAAGTCGCAGAATTTGTTTCGAGATGCTTAACATGTCAACAAGTTAAGATTGAACATCAGCGACCGGCGGGTATGCTGAAACCTCTCCCTATTCCGGAGTGGAAGTGGGAAGACATTTCTATGGACTTCATCACGAGTTTGCCGACGAGTCGTCGTGGCATGAATACGATTTGGGTGATTGTGGACCGCTTAACTAAATCAGCTCATTTCCTTGAGATCAAGGATACGTGGGGTCCCGAGAGACTGGCTCAGTTGTTCATCAAGGAGATAGCGAGACTGCACGGTACTCCTAAGAGTATCGTTTCCGATCGTGACGGACGATTTGTGTCTCATTTTTGGAAATCAGTTCATCGTGCTATGGGAACTCAGCTCAATCTCAGTACCGCCTTTCATCCTCAGTCCGACGGACAATCAGAGAGGACTATTCAGACATTAGAAGACATGTTGAGGGCATGTGTCCTCGATTGGAAGGACGATTGGGAAGCCCAACTACCATTGATCGAGTTCACGTATAATAATAGTTGGCATGCTTCCATTAAGATGGCACCTTACGAGGCCTTGTAAGGTCGTCGTTGTCGCTCTCTTTTGTGTTGGGATGACTTGTCAGAATCAATCGGCACCGAGCCCGATATGCTTATAGCCGCCCGGGAGAAGGTAGCTTTGATCAAGAGTCGTATGTTGAAAGCTTAGAGTCGACAGAAATCGTATGCGGATAATCGTCGTCGACCACTAGAGTTCGAGACGGGTGACCATGTTTTGGTCAAGGTATCCCCGAGTCGAGGTATTTTCCGTTTCGGAAAACGGGGGAAGTTGAGTCTGAGATTCATTGGACCGTTTGAAATTTTGGATCGAATAGGCGAGTTAGCTTATCGATTGGCTTTACCTCCGGCTTTGAACAGGATTCATAATGTGTTTCACGTCTCTCAGTTGCGGAAGTATGTTGCCGACCTGAGTCACATACTTCAGTTCGACGAAATCGAGGTCGCAGATGATCATTCGTACGAGGAGCGTCCTGTACGAGTGTTAGAGCGGCGAATCAAACAGTTGAGGAACAAGACGATCCCTTTGGTCAAGATTCAGTGGTCTAGACACGGAGTCGAAGAGGCCACTTGGGAAACCGAGGAGAATATGCGGGAGAGTTATCCCGAGTTGTTTGACCCTTAGTTTCGGGGACGAAACTCTTTTTAAGGGGGGAGTATGTAATACCCGGTTGTAATTCATTCATTTTCATTCAGTAATTATCAGTCTGTAATTGTCACTCAGTAATTCTCACTCATTAATAATCACTCATCATTCATGAATCACTCATTTGCGTTCAATGTTGGCATGTTGTAATCGTATATCAGTTACCGATCGTCATTTTATCTCCATTTTTAGATCGAGACGGGAGTATTATCATTTTCGTTGTGATTGATAGCCTTGTACTGGGAGTATCATCTTTGGCTCGTGTTAGACTTGTTCACTTCCACATTCGTATGGTATGTCGGATCATTCATCAGTCGTAACGAGGAATCGGAGTTATCGGATTAATCCACCTTGGCCAGCATTGAGTTACGGCCGTAAGGTTCTGGGATATGGCCGTAAGTTCAGCGGGTACGGCCGTAAGGCTGGCCGGTTACGGCCGTAAGTGGTCCAGCAGGCTGTCCAGGCATTTTGGCCGAAGGTGAGTTACGGCCGTAAGGTGGGTTGGATACGGCCGTAAGTGGTGTTCGTAAATTTTGGGTGTTGTCGACCAAGGGTGACTTACAGCCGTAAGGGTTGCGGCATACGGCCGTAAGTCGAGGCAGGTACGGTCGTAAGGCTGGCCGGATACGGCCGTACGCTGCAGGGAGGATGACTGGCCATTTTTGACAAAGGCGGGTTACGCCCGTAAGGTTGGCCGGATACGGCCGTATCATCCGAGTTACGGCCGTAAGGTGTGCGGTACGGCCGTAAGGATGTCGACGGGTGTTTTTGACGAAGGCGGGCTACGCCCGTAACTCAGGAGCGGTTACGGCCGTAAGTCTGTCGGCAGGCTTTCGGACGAAGCCGAGTTACGGCCGTACGAGTTGGCCGGTTACGGCTGTAAGGCCGTTGACTTGGAAAGTTACGGCCGTAAGAGGGCCGAGTTACGGCCGTAACTTCCGGCAGTATTTAAGGACTTGGCCGGGTCATTTTTCCTCACTTCTTCATTTTTCCATCTTCATCCGAGAGAGAGGGTTGAGAGAGAGATTTTGCAATCATCAATCACTTGAGTGTGTAATTTTCATCATCTTCATTCATTTGGGAAGCTTGGATACTCGTTTAAACTCGTGTTCTTCGGATCGAAGTGATTGGATCTTCAAGAGGTAATTTCTTCAACACCTTGGATTTCGATTCTATGTTGAGATATGATGTTTTGGACATTATAATCATGTTATATGAAGGGATATGTATATGATTATGAGTTTGTATAAGGATTCATTGGATTATTGAAGGATTATTCAAGAACACTTTGATTATCGAGTTGAAATTGGGGGTTTTCGATTAATTGTCGTTATAATCACGTTTTCGGATATTCATTTTGGATTATTGATCATTCGGAAGATGTTTGTTGGTTTGAAACACTTCTTGGGGGAATTAATAGTGGCTTATTGAGATTTGATTGGAAACAACCAGAGTTTGGCCACAACGTATTTGATATAATGCCCCAATGAACTTAGTTTAATCGTATCGACGTTTTGAGTTCGTTATATTCGCGTTTGATTCGTATATTGTACGAGTTGTTGGATATTGTATAATTCAAGGTTGTTCGAGCGACCGATATCTCAATTAGGACGTTGTTCGTGGAAGGATAATTGTCACCGGTATTGTGTAAGTTGATTCTTACTCAGTTATAAGGATATTCATTTCCTTTTGTTGTTGTTCATTCATAATCGTAACTCATTCATCATTGTGTTAACCGTATTAAAACTTGTCATTGTCAATTAATCACTTCAGTCACAAGGAACGACGGTTCCAATCATTTTGTTGAGCTATCATTCATTTCACTATCATTTTATCTCGATGAGTCATTATTCATTTCCGATGTCACTTTTGTTATATCGTGGCATTCCGGGTCATACTGGCGTGCCGGTTGATATGTGTAGGATTTTCATGTCGGGCACATTTATGTCGTGTGTTGGTTGTTGGCCTCACATTGGACTGTGCACACGAGTCGATTGCTTCATGAGACTGATTAGGTACAAGACCACGCGGGTATTCGATAGATACTCGTTGGTGGCTTGTGCACGGACACATTTCCATCCCGGGCGTAGTGTGGCGCCACCCTTTGAGCCGTACTGTTAGTTGATTCATACAGCATGTTTGATTGCGTATGTTTTCAACAAGATTGGGTTATAATTTAACCGCTTCATTTTAATCGAACTTGTGGTTTATACTACATATTTATATGATTGTGTTTATTCAACTCTGGAGGATTGTTGTTCTGTATAACTGACCACGTTTGGGGATATTTGTTTCTCAGGTCATGGCAAGGCAAAGGCACAGGGAGAGCACGTTGACGGAGAGGAGTCCTAATGATACTAGAAAGGGGCCCCACTGCTCACCATTTATTCAGTCATTTATGTTTCCTTTATTTATTCCGCTGCAGACATTCCATTTGAATACTCATTTCATTCAGTGTTGTGTATTTTATAGTCATATAAGATACACATGTATTCTATTTTATCCTGGGTGTGTTGTATGAAACTCCTAATCGGAGTAATTGATGTTGTAATGTGGTTCGGTACTACATTTACCCTGTGTAGTTCATCCGTTTTCATTCGCCTGGTGGGTCCCAGTCGGGGGTCCACGGCACTGTAATATCCGCCTAGTTTGGGGTGTTACAGAGTTGGTATCGGGGCGTGGGTTTGAATACTACCTTCCGAGTCATGTCTCATTTGAAATCATCGTCATCGGGCTAGTATCATTGGACTTTCGCGTCACGTGTGACCTGTGCAGATGCCGAGCCAATCAGACCAAAAGAACTGTAAGACTTCTAACGCCATGGTATAATTTCTGGCAATTATCATTCATTCATAATTTATCAGTTAACAATCCTCAAACATCATTTTCATTTTGACCAGGACGGTCATTTTAACTCATTAATCACTCAATTCATTTCATTACTCGGTTGTTGATCTGGAAGATCATATAATTAATCTTGTTAACTTGTTCAAGATAATCATTTCAATAATCTCATCAGAAATCATGTCACCTCGGTTAATCGTTCATATAATCACTGTGTTAGAGCGTATGCTCATTTTCATCACCTCATGTCATAGTCATAATGTGATATTCATGCGAGAGATATAATCATCATGTAACTTTCCACTTCAGTATGGAAAGAGCTGGCAGAGGACGAGGAGGACGAGGCCGTGGTGCGGGCCGAATCCCGAGAGCTCGTGTGAATACACGTGCGAATGCGAGAAACAATGCCAATTCATCGAGCAGCGACGCTGCCACTCATTCACCTGGGCGTGATCATTCACTATCGGGGAGTCGTACCCGGGACACGGCTCAGTCAGAAGGTGTTCGGGTGGACCCACTTGCTTTTATGTAGGGCATGATGGCCCAAATGACGCAGATGGCACAACTTATGGAGACGATGCACAATTCAGTCAATCAAAATCAACAGGCTCCTCCGCCGCCGCCTCAGAGGCAAGAGAGGGGTGTAAGCAATATCATTAGCGATATCTCTCGCCAGCGACCACCTACCTTTGAAGGCTCATCTAAGCCGGATATTGTTCATGGGCTCGAACACTTCGAGAAGTTATTTGCTATGGTGGATTGCCCAGAAGGGCATAAAGTTTCAGTTGCGGCTTACTATCTTGGTAAGAGCGCTCATTCATGGTGGTTATCGTTGAAGCCCACAGACGGATCATGTACTTGGGATCAGTTCAAAACTCTCATGATGGAGAGGTACTATCCGGCCCCACTCAGAGAGGCCAAGCTGTCAGAGTTACTCACTCCCGACCCCTCATCAGACGCGGATGTTCTCGCCATTGCCGAGAAATTTCAGGAACTTCTTCCGTTCGACTCATCTATCATTCACTCTGAGGCGGACAAGATCAAGTATTTCAGTAAGAGGCTGAAACCTCGTATGCGGCTACAACTGCTTAATCATAATTGCACCACGTTGGCCGAATTCATTGAGAAAGCTCTTACTTACGAGCTTACTGCTAAGGAGATTGCTAAGCAACAACCTTCATCTGCTGGCAAGAAGTCTAAGAACCGTAATCAGTCTGACGGGAGTCAGGCCACTTTCAAGAAACCACGTGCGGGCTCTACTTTTTCTGAGCGACCTCCTCGCGTCTAAACCCGCGGAATCTCGATCACGAACGGCCGGTTCGGCCATCACCTGTTTCAATCATGAGAGCAGGGCCATTTCACACCAAATGTCGGCGATGCATCACGTGCCACAATCAGGATTGCTGGGCATAGGGCCCGTTTTGCCGAAGGACTCTAAACCCACTCCGGCGTCATCTCGTGCCCAGGGCAGTCAAAGGCTGCAGAATCGAGCCACTCGGTCGGCGTCGTTTAAGGCGACGAGAGCTAGCAAGGGCGGGGCAGAGCTATCGAGGCAGGAGCGTCTGGTTCGGGGGCCGGCAAGCCCCGAATTTACGAGATGAAGAAGACCGATGATCTAGAGGCCCGAATGATCTCAGGTACACTCGATATTATATCCCAGCCTGTGTGTACCCTTTTTGATACTGGTGCATCACATTCATTCATTTCCGAGTCATGTTTGAGTAGACTACGTCTGGGTAGTGCTACTAGTTGTGAGCCTTATGTCATTGGCCTACCTGATGGTAGACGAATTATCGTGTCGTGAGATTGAATTGTCGATTGGTTTCATGGTCGTGTATGGCCAGCGGACCTAATCGTAGTAGATTTGCCGAGGGACGACGTCATCTTGGGTATTTATTAGATGGATCGTCATGATGCCACCATTAGTGTCCGTAAGCGTATGATCACTATCATTGCAGACGATGGGGTTGAATGTGTGTTTCAGGGAGGTAATCCCGGCTGTTCTGGTAAGGTCATTAATTTGATGAAAGCAATACGATTACTCAGTCAGGGATGTGTTGGTTATTGGTGCTATATGACCAAAACCGAGAAATCATCAGTATTGTTGTCGGATATTCCGGTAGTATGGGAATATGCCGACGTTTTTCCAGACGAGTTACCTGGCTTGCCTCCACAGAGAGATTTGGAATTCATGATTGAGTTGGAGCCCGGTACGTCCCCGATATCGAAGGCACCGTACCGGATGGCCCCGACCGAAATGCAGGAATTAAAGAACCAACTTGAGGAGTTGTTAGAGAAAGGTTATATTCGACCGAGTGCATCCCCGTGGGGAGCACCAGTGATGTTTGTCAAGAAGAAGGATGGTTCATTCCGGTTGTGTATTGATTACCGGGAATTGAACCGGGTGACGATCAAGAATAAGTATCCTTTACCCCGCATTGATGATCTCTTAGATCAACTTCAGGGAGCTTCAGTATTTTCCAAGATCGACTTAAGATCTGGATATCACCAGTTGTGGATTCGAGAGTCGGATATCGCGAGGACGGCGTTTCGAACACGCTATGGTCATTATGAGTTCGTAGTTATGCCGTTCGGGCTAACTAATGCACCTGCGGTATTCATGGAGTTAATGAATCGGGTTTTCATCGACTTTTTGGATCAGTTTGTTGTTGTCTTCATCGATGACATTTTGATTTATTCTCGTAACCGAGAGGAGCACGAGGTTCATCTTCATCAGGTTCTCGACGTGTTGAGACGAGAGCAACTTTATGGAAAGTTTTCCAAATGCGAGTTCTGGATGTCCGAAGTGACTTTTCTCGGACATGTAATTTCATCAGACAGAGTTCGTGTCGACCCTCAGAAGACGGAGGCTATCCGAGATTGGTTACCTCCGAAGAATGTTAAGGAAATCCGAAGGTAGTATTCAAAATCACGCTCCGATACCAAATGAGACATGACTCGGAAGGTAGTATTCAAAACCACGCTCCGATACCAACTCTGTAACACCCCAAACTAGGCGGATATTACAGTGTCGTGGACCCCCGACTGGGACCCACCAGGCGAATGAAAACGGATGAACTACACAGGGTAAATGTAGTACCGAACCACATTACAACATCAAGTTCTCGGATTAGCGGGTTATTATCGGCGGTTTGTGGAAGGATTTTCTATAATCGCTCAACCGTTGACGAACCTTTTGCGAAAGGATAAGAAATACACGTGGTCCGACGCGTGTCAACAGAGTTTTGAGGAACTCAAGAACCGGTTAATGTCAGCACCTGTACTTTCCTTGCCGCAGGGGACGGAGGGATTTGTGGTTTATAGTGATGCGTCCGGACAGGGTATCGGATGTGTGCTCATGCAGAACGGAAAGGTTATTGCCTATGCTTCACGGCAATTGAGACCTTGCGAGGTTAATTATCCGACTCACGATCTGGAGCTAGCAGCCGTGGTGTTCGCTTTGAAAATTGGGCGTCATTATCTTTATGGCGTTACCTGTCAGATATTCACCGATCATAAGAGTTTAAAGTATATATTCACTCAGAAGGAGTTAAATATGCGACAGAGGCGGTGGTTAGAACTAATCAAAGATTATGATATCGAGATCCTTTACCACCCGGGCAAGGCGAACGTTGTCGCCGACGCCTTGAGTCGTAAGTCCGTGCAGGAGCAAATGCTTGCTCGTTTAACGATTCGAAGGAGCTTCGAGAATTCCTTAGACCCGAGATCGAGGTCGCTCCAGCGAGTTCGGGGACGCTTTGTATGTTGGAGATTTCATCGTCACTTGAGGAGGTAATCGGAGAGAATCGAGTTCGGACCCTTCATTGTTGCGCATCCGTGAGGATGTGGCTCAGGGGAAAGCCCCTGGATTCGTGGTCCACGAGGATGGACTTTTGAGATTTAAGAATCGGTTGTGCGTACCGGTGAATGACGAGTTGAAAAACTCGATTTTGAGAGAAGCTCTTGCTACCCCTTATTCTGTTCATCCGGGGTCCAGCAAGATGTACAAGGACTTGAAACAAAATTACTGGTGGAGTAATATGAAGCTAGAAGTCGCAGAATTTGTTTCGAGATGCTTAACCTGTCAACAAGTTAAGATTGAACATCAGCGACTGGCGGGTATGCTGAAACCTCTCCCTATTCCAGAGTGGAAGTGGGAAGACATTTCTATGGACTTCATCACGAGTTTGCCGACGAGTCGTCGTGGCATGAATACGATCTGGGTGATTGTGGACCGCTTAACTAAATCAGCTCATTTCCTTGAGATCAAGGATACGTGGGGTCCCGAGAGACTGGCTCAGTTGTTCATCAAGGAGATAGTGAGACTGCACGGTACTCCTAAGAGTATCGTTTCCGATCGTGACAGACGATTTGTGTCTCATTTTTGGAAATCAGTTCATCGTTCTATGGGAACTCAGCTCAATCTCAGTACCGCCTTTCATCCTCAGTCCGACGGACAATCAGAGAGGACTATTCAGACATTAGAAGACATGTTGAGGGCATGCGTCCTCGATTGGAAGGACGATTGGGAAGCCCAACTACCATTGATCGAGTTCACGTATAATAATAGTTGGCATGCTTCCATTAAGATGGCACCTTACGAGGCCTTGTATGGTCGTCGTTGTCGCTCTCCTTTGTGTTGGGATGACTTGTCAGAATCAATCGGCACCGAGCCCGATATGCTTATAGCCGCTCGGGAGAAGGTAGCTTTGATCAAGAGTCGTATGTTGACATCTTAGAGTCGACAGAAATCGTATGCGGATAATCGTCGTCGACCACTAGAGTTCGAGACGGGTGACCATGTTTTGGTCAAGGTATCCCCGAGTCGAGGTATTTTCCGTTTCGGAAAACGGGGGAAGTTGAGTCCGAGATTCATTGGACCGTTTGAAATTTTGGATCGAGTAGGCGAGTTAGCTTATCGATTGGCTTTACCTCCGGCTTTAAACAGGATTCATAATGTGTTTCACGTCTCTCAGTTGCGGAACTATGTTGCCGACCTGAGTCACATACTTCAGTTCGACGAAATCGAGGTCGCAGATGATCATTCGTACGAGGAGCGTCCTGTACGAGTGTTAGAGCGGCGAATCAAACAGTTGAGGAACAAGACGATCCCTTTGGTCAAGATTCAGTGGTCTAGACACGGAGTCGAAGAGGCCACTTGGGAAACCGAGGAGAATATGCGGGAGAGTTATCCCGAGTTGTTTGACCCTTAGTTTCGGGGACGAAACTCTTTTTAAAGGGGGGAGTATGTAATACCCGGTTGTAATTCATTCATTTTCATTCAGTAATTATCAGTCTGTAATTGTCACTCAGTAATTCTCACTCATTAATAATCACTCATCATTCATGAATCACTCATTTGCGTTCAATGTTGGCATGTTGTAATCTTATATCAGTTACCGATTGTCATTTTATCTCCATTTTTAGATCGAGACGGGAGTATTATCATTTTCATTGTGATTGATAGCCTTGTACTGGGAGTATCATCTTTGGCTCGTGTTAGACTTGTTCACTTCCACATTCGTATGGTATGTCGGATCATTCATCAGTCGTAACGAGGAATCGGAGTTATCGGATTAATCCACCTTGGCCAGCATTGAGTTACGGCCGTAAGGTTCTGGGATACGGCCGTAAGTTCAGCGGGTACGGCCGTAAGGCTGGCCGGTTACGGCCGTAAGTGGTCCAGCAGGCTGCCCAGGCATTTTGGCCGAAGGTGAGTTATGGCCGTAAGTGGTGTTCGTAAATTTTGGGTGTTGTCGACCAAGGGTGACTTACAGCCGTAAGGGTTGCGGCATACGGCCGTAAGTCGAGGCAGGTACGGCCGTAAGGCTGGCCGGATACGGCCGTACGCTGCAGGCAGCGGGATGGTAGCCATTTTGTGAAGGCGGGTTACGCCGTAAGGTTGGCGGATACGGCCATATCATCGAGTTACGGCCGTAAGGTGTGCGATACGGCCGTAAGGATGTCGGCGGGTGTTTTGACGGCGGGCTACGCCGTAACTCGGGAGCGGTTACGGCCGTAAGTCTGCCGGCGAGCTTTCGGACGAAGCCGATTACGGCCCGTCTGAGTTGGCGATTACGGCCGTAAGGCCGTTGACTTGGAAAGTTACGGTCGTAAGAGGGCCGAGTTACGGCCGTAACTTCCGGCAGTATTTAAGGACTTGGCCGGGTCATTTTTCCTCACTTCTTCATTTTTCCATCTTCATCCGAGAGATAGGGTTGAGAGAGAGATTTTGCAATCATCAATCACTTGAGTGTGTAATTTTCATCATCTTCATTCATTTGGGAAGCTTGGATACTCGTTTAAACTCGTGTTCTTCGGATCGAAGTGATTGGATCTTCAAGAGGTAATTTCTTCAACACCTTGGATTTCGATTCTATGTTGAGATATGATGTTTTGGACATTATAATCATGTTCTATGAAGGGATATGTATATGATTATGAGTTTGTATAAGGATTCATTGGATTATTGAAGGATTATTCAAGAACACTTTGATTATCAAGTTGAAATTGGGGGTTTTCGATTAATTGTCGTTATAATCACGTTTTCGGATATTCATTTTGGATTATTGATCATTCGGAAGATGTTTGTTGGTTTGAAACACTTCTTGGGGGAATTGATAGTGGCTTATTGAGATTTGATTGTAAACAACCGGAGTTTGGCCACAACGTATTCGATATAATGCCCCAATGAACTTAGTTTAATCGTATCGACGTTTTGAGTTCGTTATATTCGTGTTTGATTCGTATATTGAACGAGTTGTTGGATATTGTATAATTCAAGGTTGTTCGAGTGACCGATATCTCAATTAGGACGTCGTTCGTGGAAGGATAATTGTCACCGGTATTGTGTAAGTTGATTCTTACTCAGTTATAAGGATATTCATTTCCTTTTGTTGTTGTTCATTCATAATCGTAACTCATTCATCATTGTGTTAACCGTATTAAAACTTGTCATTGTCAATTAATCACTTGATCACAAGGAGCAGCGGTTCCAATCATTTTGTTGAGCTATCATTCATTTCACTATCATTTTATCTCGGTGAGTCATTATTCATTTCCGATGTCACTTTTGTTATATCGTGGCATTCCGGGTCATACTGGCGTGCCGGTTGGTATGTGTAGGATTTTCATGTCGGGCACATTTATGTCGTGTGTTGGTTGTTGGCCTCACATTGGACTGTGCACACGAGTCGATTGCTTCGTGAGACTGACTAGGTACAAGACCACGCGGGTATTCGATCGATACTCGTTGGTGGCTTGTGCACGGACACATTTCCATCCCGGGCGTAGTGTGGCGCCACCCTTTGAGGCGTACTGTTAGTTGATTCATACAGCATGTTTGATTGCGTATGTTTTCAACAAGATTGGGTTATAATCTAACCGCTTCATTTTAATCGAACTTGTGGTTTATACTACATATTTATATGATTGTGTTTATTCAACTCTGGAGGATTGTTGTTCTGTATAACTGACCCCGTTTGGGGATATTTGTTTCTCAGGTCATGGCAAGGCAAAGGCACAGGGAGAGCACGTTGACGGCGAGGAGTCCTAATGATACTAGAAAAGGGCCCCAGTCTGTTCAGTCATTTATTCCGTCATTTATGTTTCCTTTATTTATTCCGCTGCAGACATTCCGTTTGAATACTCATTTCATTCAGTGTTGTGTATTTTATCGTCATATAAGATACACATGTATTCTATTTTATCCTGGGTGTGTTGTATGAAACTCCTAATCGGAGTAATTGATGTTGTAATGTGGTTCGGTACTACATTTACCCTGTGTAATTCATCCGTTTTCATTCGCCTGGTGGGTCCCAGTCGGGGGTCCACGACACTGTAATATCCGCCTAGTTTGGGGTGTTACAGGGTACTCATTCCTTTCGTTGTTGTTCATTCATAATCATAACTCATTCATAATGTATTAACCATATTGAGACTTGTAATTGTCGAATAATCATTTCATTCACGAGGAACAACGGTTCCAAATCATTTCAATGAGCTACCATTCATTTCATTATTATCTCATCTCGGTGAGTCATTCTTGACCCATGTCGGATTGTTATTCATTATGTTCATTGGTCACTTTTGATCATGTGACCTTCTGGGTTCATATTGCGTAGCCGGGTAGGGATGTGTGGAATTTTTAGTCGGGCACACGATAGTCATGTGTTGGGTTCACCGACACATTGGACTGTGCACACGGTAATGTACCTCCGTGAGACTAATTAGGTACAAGGGCGGATGTGTCCAGACACTCGTCTTGTGCACGTGCACATTCCATTACGGGAGTACTATGATGCTCCTCTTCAGCGTAAATTCACAACTAAGGATATTTCATGATTTTGTTTATTCAACTCTTGAGGATTGTTGTTCTCTGTACTGACCCCGTTGGGGGATATTTGTTTTCAGGTCACGGCAAGGCAAAGGCACGGGAAGAGCATGTTGACAGCGAGGAGTCCCAGTGATACTAGTAGGGGGGCCCAGTCCTTTCAGTCTTTCACGTCTTTCTTCTTTTTATTTCCGCTGCAAACTTCCGGTTGAATGTTCATTTATTCAGGGTTGTGTATTTTATCTTCTTATAAAATGTACAAGTATTCTGTATTTCTGGGTGTATGGTACTTAAAGCTCCTCATCGGAGTATTTGGTAATATAATGTGGTTTGGTACTACAATTGTATTATTTAATTCATTAATTTTCATTCGCATGGTGGGTCTCAGTTGGGGTTCCACGACACTGTAATAGCCACCTAGTTTGGGGTGTTACAGAGTTGGTATCGGAGCGTGGTTTTAATTACTACCTTCCGAGTCATGTCTCATTGAAATCATCATTCACCAGACTAGTATCATTGGACTCTCGCGTCGCGTGTAACCTGTGCAAATGCCAAGCCCCTCAGACTAAGAAATGTAAGATTTCTGACGCCATGGTAAAATTTCTGGCAATAAGAATCATTCATTCATCAGTTAACAATCCTCAAACATCATTTTCATTTTGATCCTGTTGATCATGTTAACTCATTAATCACTCAGTTCATTTCATTACTCAGTTGTAGATCTTGAGGATCATATTATTAATCTTGTTAACTTGTCCAAGATAATCATTTCAAGAGTTTCATCAGACAATCATGTCACCTCAGTTAATCATTCATACAATCATTATGTCAGAGCACTTATGCTCGTTATTATCATCTCATAATGTAATCATAATGTGATATTCATGCGAGATCTATAATTATCATGTGATTTTCCTACTTCAGTATGGAGAGAGCAGGCAGAGGACGCAGGGGAAGAGGCCGCGGTGCGGGCCGAAACCCGGGAGCTCGTGTGAATACACCTGATAATGCAAGGAATAATGCTAATTCACCGAGTAGTGATGCTGCCACTCATTCACCTGGACGTAATCATTCACTATCAGGGAGTCGTACCCGGGACACAGCTCAGTCAGAAGGTGTTCGGGTTGATCTAATCTCTTTTATGCAGGGCATGATGGCCCAAATGACTCAGATGGCACAACTGATGGAGACGATGCATTACTCAGCTACTCAAAATCAACAGGCTCCTCCGCCGCCACCTCAAAGGCAAGAGAGGAGTGTGAGCAGTATCATTGGCGAAATCTCTCGCCAGAGACCACCTACCTTCGAGGGCTTATCTGAGCCGGCAGATATCATTCACTGGCTTGAACACTTCGAGAAACTATTTGCCATGGTGGACTGTCCTGAGGGACACAAAGTTTCAATTGCGGCTTACTATCTGGGTAAGAGCCCTCACTCTTGGTGGTTATCTTTGAAACCCACCGACGGATCTTGTACTTGGGAGCAATTCAAGACTCTCATGATGGAGAGATATTATCCGGCACCACTCATGGAGGCCAAGTTGTCAGAATTACTCACTCCCGACCTCTCAGTGGACGATGAAGTTCTCGCCATCAACGAGAAATTTCAGGAACTTCTTCCTTTCGCCTCATCTATTATTCACTCCGAGGCGGACAAGATCAAGTACTTCAGCAAGAGGTTGAAACCTCGTATGCGAATGCAGCTGCTTAATCATCATTGCACAACCCTGGCCGAATTCATCGAGAAATCTCTTACTTATGAGCTTACTATGAAGGAAATTGCTAAGAATCAAACTTCATCTTCTGGCAAGAAGTCTAAGAGCCGTAATCAGTCTGAAGGCAGTCAGGCTATAATACCCGTGATTTTCTTTTTCGGTAATTTTTCGTTTTTGGCATTTTTCTAGTTCCCAGAATTCGCTTGCAACCGTTTTGACATTTTGACAATGTTTTGTTCTTCGTGTTGGGTCATCCGAGTTCGTTTCGGTATCGTTTTGTCGAGTTTCGTGCTTTTTGGCGACTTTTCCGCACTTGAGTTCGATTCTTGCGAATCTCGTCCGAAACTGTTGTTTCGACTTTCTCGTAAGTTCATTTAATGTTATTATTCATGTTGCGACCTTTGTCTTGGTGTTTCGATCACGTATCGTGATTTTCGGGCGTTTTGGGCCATTTTCGTAATTTGCCAAAGTTTGGGGTAATTACTTTCCGTTGTCGAATTTTGAGCCTTCGGGTGGTCGGAATCGTGTGTTCTCTTAGTGCTCGGATTTGTCTTTGCGAGTACTTCGTAACCGTATCTTCGATTCGTACTCAGGTTCGTGTTTCGGGGTCGTTCGGGCCGTCGGAGTTGGCCCGGGCCGAGTCATGGACGGACAGTCTTGGCCCAGGCCGAGTTACGGCCGGTAGTGCTCGGTCGTTACGTACGTAAGGCCGGTTACTGATAAGTGTCATTTTTGTACACTTATCCATGATTTGTATCGATAAAATTCACCCATAATTGAGCTAGTTTACTCGTTTTTTGCTTTTAATTTATTAGTTTTAATAATTTTATTTTTATCGGATGATGATCGGATTAAATAACTGAATTACTCAAGAAACAACATGTTTAATAAATATTATCTTTGTTGAATTTTGATATATTCATGTTGTAGGGCTTTCCGAGACGAATTCGGCAGTCTTTCCGGATTCAAAATCAGAGTTATATATCAAAAGTTATCATCCGAAGAAGATGCAGGGCAAAACGCAAAGTCGAGGAATTCGGGCTAAAAACGTAACTATCAAAGCTTCAAATAAGCAAATTTACGAAGCCACGTTACGGCCGTACATTCAGGAGTTACGGCCGTAAGTCACCTTAGTTACGGCCGTAACTCCTGAATGTTACGACCGTAACTCTTGACAGATTGATATGATTTGTCTAATTTTTTATACTTTTTGTGTATTATTGAGGGGATGGCTGGCATTGATCCGATATAATGTAATAATGCTGTAGTTTTGGAGCTATTAGATGACTTTAGGTGTATAAATAGACCCCTTAGATCCTTCATCATTCATCATTCATCTTATAATTTTCCATTTTCTTGTAAACTTTTCTTTTTGTGTGAAGAACACACTTGTGTTCTTGAGTGATCTTTGTAAGTGTGGTATAGTATATGTTGTTCAGAGAGTTTATTGCTTCTATCTCCTTTATCTACTAAGGGAGTTAGGATCAATTCTTTCTCTTGATTCAACTAAGAATGACCACCAAAGCTTGTAATATGTGTAATAAACCCTTTATGGGCTAAGTTCCTTAAGTTGGGATTATAAACAAGGTTAGTCATGTTATTTATGTTTGTATAAAAGATCTATTGTGAATTACTTATTATTGTGTGTGATTTTCATTGTTTTAACTGTAACACCCCCAATCCACTCAGGGATATTACACGCCGTAGACCCTCTCCTCGAGGATCTACCAGGCTGGTAACAACATTTTACATCTCGACAATGCCTTCAAGGCAAAATGACTCAGTAGACCGATTTGGTCTTTCAATAAATACATACAACTCAATTCCAAACACATACCCACGCAGGGGTCAAAATACAATAAACTCCCGTACAACGGGGAAAAGATACTGCAGCGGAAAAGAAAATACAACTAGACCAGTACAACATCAACGGGTCCTCGTGTGATTAGTATCGTTCATATTTCATCATCCTTCGTGCCGACTCTGTGCTATGCTCCAAAACCTGAATGCAAAAATAGACATCCACCCCCCGAATACTCGGGGGTTAGCAAAACTCCACTGTTTTGCTAGTGCAAGTATAAAATACGAAAACGAGCCATACATATCATACTCCACGAAACATGTTAATCATAAACATACTTCCCGAGGTGATTCACTTAATCAAATGATTAAATCGAAAGATAGGGTAAACCCGATATACATCTGTAAAAAAAAAATTTTACAACCTCGGGAGTTTTGAATACATTGGGATTTAAGAATTTCTCAATCCTTTCAAAAACCTTTAGGGACACGACCCAAAAATCATTTTTTCAAAACATGAATTCGATAACAACAAATGGGGTCCATGACCCGATCATACCATAATAACTGTTTCCACAGTTATTCGCGTCCGTGCTAGCAAGCCACAGACCTCGGATGCTCCCGTAGAACAAACCCGAGTGAATAACCCACAGGGAAACTATATCAAATCACATGTCACCGTAACCGCAGTCACGCGACTACAAGCACATATACGTGCATAATCAAACCACAACCATAAGTTATCCCGGCATCGCGCTAACAAGCCACGAACCTCGGAGTCCCCGCAAGCCATACCCGATGATAACCCCACAAGTTATCTCGGCATCGGGCTAACAAGCCACGAACCTCGGAGTCCCCGCAAGACATACCCGGATTGGATAACCCTACGGTCACGCCCGACCCATACTAGCAAGTATGGATCCCGGAGATTCAACAATCCTACCCGGAGGCACATCACATACATCAAGCACACAACAATAATCACTTGTCAAGCCAAACAACATTAAGTATCACAACCTCCTTTCAAGGAGTAACAACTAATATCACACACATTACGTTCTTACCGAACAAGTACACAATAACAATACGTAATCCCCGGCAAAGGATTACGGTCTATCAAACTCACTCAAGTGGTCATATTATCTTTAAACATACAAAACCAACACACATATTCCGAGAACACATATTCACGAAGTATACGAATTATCGTTGAAAGACAACATTTATCGAGAACATACCAATCCCTATTTACGTTCATAAAATATTTGATATCGCATAAAATCATATATCAATAATTATATCAACTAAACATGAAATGTATGGGCAAGATACTTGCCTAAAAACTACAGTCGCAACAAGATGACGGATAGGACGCGGTCGAATAGCTCCGAACCCCCGAACAATATCAAGAACGCGATAGCACCACGAGTATCACGAGAATAACACCACACGAATCATCAATCACCAAACGGAATTCAACATCGGAATCCTCGAACACCTATAAACCTCCGGAAATAACAATAACACATGGTTACGACGAGAATCAAGGCCAAAACAACGGAAATCCCAACAAACTATCGAAGGGAAACTCATTGGGACATTTAATCGAACACTAAATGTTCAATAATTCCCAAGAACACTCGAATCGTCAATCGAGTTAAACAAACTCGATATATGGATATACGACCCATATAACACGATTAATAACATCATACTACACCAACTGATGTATCAAAATCGGATTATAAACGAAATCAAGAACAATTTCTCCAAAAAGTCAACTTGAAGGATAATCAAGAAATATACCTTGATTCGACGAAATACACGGATTAGATGTTGATATAATCAACAAGGATCTTCCAAAATGCCTAGGAAATGATTAGAATCGGCCAAGAACTCGATTTCCCGAGCCTCCCGTCGCCAGACGCCGAAAAGGAAGAAAAAATCGCGTGGGAAGTGAATCTGGCCGAGCCAGGCTATATATAGCCGGCAGGGTTACTGGCCAGAATCGGCAGCCTTACGGCCGTAACTCGGACACCTTACGGCCGTACTCGGCAGCCTTACGGCCGTAGCAGCGTCGTCAAAAATCGCCGGCCAAATGGACACTTACGGCCGTAACTCGCACACCTTACGGCCGTAATCGGCCGTCAAAATCCGCCCGGCGCTCAAATGCGGCCGTACCCGATCACGCTTACGGCCGTAACTCGGACACCTTACGGCCGTAATCGCACCTTACGGCCGTAACTCGGCCGAGCAGCCAGTCGCCGGCCGTGACTCGCACTACTCCGACGGCCGGACGACCGAAACCCGAACTGAGTAAAAATCGAAGATACGGTTACGAAGTACTCGCAAAGACGAATCAAGCACTAAGAGAACACACGATTCCGACCATCCGAAGTGTCGGAATTTGACAATGGAAGTAATTACCCCAAACTTTGGGAAATTACAAAAATGGCCCAAAACGTCCGAAAATCACGATACGTGATCGAAACACCGAACCAAAGCTCGCAACATGAATAATAACATTAAATGAACTTGCGAGAAACTCAAACAATAGTTTGGACGAGATTCTCAAGAATCGAGCTCAAGTGCGGAAAAGTCGCTAAAAGCACGGAACTCAACAAAACGACACGAAACGAACTCGGATGACAAAAGTTCAGAATTAATCATTCTTGGAATGACGAAGCAGTCATGAGTGAGCCGTCAAAACGGACTTCCGCCAAAAAAGAAAATTACCGAAATTGAAATTGCGGATATTACATTCTACCCTCCTTAAAAGAAGTTTCGTCCGAAACTTAAAATAAGTAGGGAGAAGCAATATCCCGCCAGAAAACTCAACGATATACACAAGAAACGCGTAACTTACGCCCATCGGTAACGTTACAAGCAACGCAAGGGAATATACGGCGTGAAAACACGCTCCACGACGACTAACACAACGTCACCGGTAGAGACATGATAAAATCAACAAGTGACACACGTCATCAAGTAGATAATACAATCAAGTCAATTATCCGAACAATCACAAAACACTAAGCACCGTGCACAATGAGAAAACGAAAAATAAACACAAAACGATCCACTTCGAATAAAAGAACTAAATCTCCGAGATTCGAAACAAATGGGTAAGGAAATAACAAAACAATCAACTGATATACCACGCCCCTCAGGGATTCCTCGGAGTCGGTCCTGATTTCATGCTCAAATCCGTGCCTCGGAAGGCTCGGTGACCAACTCGCAAAGCGAACTCGGTGTCCCTCAAGCCCGCACTTGTAACACATTGCGGCGGAGAAGGACAATGTGCACGGACATGCCTGCCACATTGCGGTTAAAACACCTCCGGCTTTACCAGAGTCAAAGCGAAGACTTGGAACTCTCGGTCCCACGCAACGAGCGTGAGCTTCACGGCCGAAAGACTACGACGTTGCGAACTAGAAACACCAACTCCGCACTATCCACGTGTCATTGGACTTCCTATGCTTCTTCGACTCGGGCACACGCTCGACGATAAAGAAGCTAGTTCACGGCCAAGGCTCGATCTTGGTAGTCCCTCAACGAAGTGCAAGTGAGTCCCGACATATACACGCGAATCTCTCGGCTTCATTAAATGCCTCAAAATGAAAGATCCTCTCTTCCTCGGTTCTCACCCGATCTCGCACATAATCGAGTTGTTTGCTATAGTCGATGATAGCCTGTGACACTGAAACACCTTGTGGTTCTGCCGAATAAAATTCGTGAATCCTCTGCTCTCTAATCGGTTTCGGACAAAACTCAGCTTCCATGAATGCCTGGAACTCTGCCCACGTGACATCACGATCATGAGGCTTAACAGCCTCCCACCAATTAGCGGCATCTTTGTCAAGAAGGTACTGCGCAATAGGTACCTTCCGTTCTTCAGGACAATCATGACCTCAAATATCTTTCCCAACTGGAAAAGCCAACCATCCCAGCCCAACGCATCCGCAATACCGGCGAATCGAGGGGGATTCATACGAATTACCTCCCGAAGCCACTGGTTTGCACCAGTGTTCTGAGTCACATCTGTAATGCGCTGAACTGCCTGAGTTAACTGAGTCATCTGTGTAGCTACCTGCTGCAAAATAGTAGCGACACCAATACCGGCATCATCACCGGCAGCATGATCTCGACTACGCGTCTGATTGCCACGACCACGACCTCGGCCCCTCGGCATACTGAACAAGTAATTACACAGCACAACAGAAAAATCATAACACATATCACATACAATGATTTCCATCGTAAAGCAACAGGCATACTAAAATCATAGCAACGACGGTATCGTTCAGCAATCTCGACGGCCCGAACGATAACCAGCACATAATCACAAAACATCATGGAATAATCACACATATACACGAACGTACCAACCCAAGCTTCAACAGCTCACACTCGTGTGTCAACACGCAAATCACCACGAGGCGATAAACAGTAATTATTAGTTCACACCTCTCACAGAGGGCTAGTATAACAATTGCGTGGCAACGCCTCAACGTTCATGCCACCAACTCGATCATACTCAGAAGCTAACATCATAACGACAACGCGAACATCATACATACATACCCACCCCTCAAACGGGAATGGATAGGTTTTAAAAACGAAAACCTACTTTTGAAAATAGTTTGGAAACACCAGTTGATCTTGAGTATCACTTTACAAAAAGTAGTGTAAACATTGTTATCGAGACCTTGAAAATCATCTTGCAAAAATGAGGACATCTTTTCTTAGTGAAAAACTTTCAGAATATTCGACCTCGGATCTAAGTAAAAGTGTTTATAAAACATTGAAAATATCTCAAAACATTTTGGGTCCTCGAGGTAGAAGAATTTTGAAACATATTGTGGCACCTTGGATGTACCACGAGAAAATAATTCATTTTAAACGTACTTCTCGAAATTTATTTTCTAAGATACTCAAGGTTTTGAAAATAATTCAATGGGCTAGAATGCCCAAAAAAAAATTCAGTAATTACGGAACATTATAGCGCCGTGGGTCTCGCGCCGGAACCCACCAGGATAAAACCATTTACAAAAACGCCAAAAAGGCCGATGACGGTAATATTTCAAAAACTCACAAAAGCCATTTACAAAATACTAAATACCATCATAAGAATTTCGCCAAAATGATCAAGGCCACAATGCCAAAAACTCGGTTAAGGGAATCGATTTTCGAAATAAAACTCGGTCGGAAAAATACCGAAAGTCATTACAAAAGAACTCACGCAGCGGATAAAAGAAATACAGTTCAACATGCACAATCCAGCAATATTACTCTTCATATGAACGAAATATGAGAGTCGAATAACCACATATCACGAAATCAAAATCCATAAGAGGATTCCGTCACTTAACAAATAATCATAAAAATAGCTCGTGTCACACGAGGCACAACACCAAGAAGGGAGACTTACATACAGTGTCGCACGTAGATGATGATCGCCACGATACTAATCACGACCAACCAACTCGGGCGACGCGTCGCGACACGACTCGATCGGATAAAATCCGACGAGACAAAAACTCAATAGACACCATCGACCCGACGGCTAGGTTTCCACAACCTAAGCTCGATACCATTCTCGTAACACCCCAATCCACTCAGGGATATTACACGCCGTAGACCCTCTCCTCGAGGATCTACCAGGCTGGTAACAACATTTTACATCTCGACAATGCCTTCAAGGCAAAATGACTCGAGAGACCGATTTGGTCTTTCAATAAATACATACAACTCAATTCCAAACACATACCCACGCAGGGGTCAAAATACAATAAACTCCCGTACAACGGGAAAAGATCTTGCGGCGGAAAAGAAAATACAACTAGACCAAGATTTACATCAACGGGTCCTCGTGTGATTAGTATCGTTCATCTTTCATCATCCTTCGTGCCGACTCTGTGCTATGCTCCAAAACCCGAATGCAAAATAGACATCCACCCCGAATACTCGGGGTTAGCAAAACTCCCTTTGTTTTGCTAGTGCAAGTATAAAATACGAAAACGAGCCATACATATCATACTCCACGAAACATGTTAATCATAAACATACTTCCCGAGGTGATTCACTTAATCAAATGATTAAATCGAAAGATAGGGTAAACCCGATATACATCTGTAAAAATTAAACATTTTACAACCTCGGGAGTTTTGAATACATTGGGATTTAAGAATTTCTCAAACCTTTCAAAAAACCTTTAGGGACACAGCCCAAAAATCATTTTTTTCAAAACATGAATTCCATAACAACAAATGGGGTCCATGACCCGATCATACCATAATAACCTGTTTCCACAGATTATTCGCGTCCCATGCTAGCAAGCCACGGACCTCAGATGCTCCCGTAGAACAAACCCGAGTGAATAACCCACAGGGAAACTATATCAAATCACATGTCACCGTAACATGATTCTGCGACTACAAGCACATATACGTGCATAATCAAACCACAACCATAAGTTATCCCGGCATCGCGCTAACAAGCCACGAACCTCGGAGTCCCCGCAAGACATACCCGATGATAACCCCACAAGTTATCTCGGCATCGGGCTAACAAGCCACGAACCTCGGAGTCCCCGCAAGACATACCCGGATTGGATAACCCTACGGTCACGCCCGACCCATACTAGCAAGTATGGATCCCGGAGATTCAACAATCCTACCCGGAGGCACATCACATACATCAAGCACACAACAATAATCACTTGTCAAGCCAAACAACATTAAGTATCACAACCTCCTTTCAAGGAGTAACAACTAATATCACACACATTACGTTCTTACCGAACAAGTACACAATAACAATACGTAATCCCCGGCAAAGGATTACGGTCTATCAAACTCACTCGAAGTGGTCATATTATCTTTAAACATACAAAACCAACACACATATTTCGAGAACACATATTCACGAAGTATACGAATTATCGTTGAAAGACAACATTTATCGAGAACATACCAATCCCTTTTTACGTTCATTAAATATTGGATTTCGCATAAAATCATTTATCAAGAATTATATCAACGAAACATGAAATGTATGGGCAAGATACTTGCCTCAAAACTACAAATGCAACAAGATGACGGATAGGACGCGGTCGAATAGCTCCGAACCCCCGAACAATATCAAGAACGCGATAGCACCACGAGTATCACGAGAATAACACCACACGAATCATCAATCACCAAACAGAATTCAACATCGGAATCCTCGAACACCTATAAACCTCCGTAAATAACAATAACACATGGTTACGACGAGAATCAAGGCCAAAACAACGGAAATCCCAACAAACTATCGAAGGGAAACTCATTGGGACATTTAATCGAACACTAAATGTTCAATAATTCCCAAGAACACTCGAATCGTCAATCGAGTTAAACAAACTCGATATATGGATATACGACCCATAGAACACGATTAATAACATCATACTACACCAACCGATGTATCAAAATCGGATTATAAACGAAATCAAGAACAATTTCTCCAAAAAGTCAACTTGAAGGATAATCAAGAAATATACCTTGATTCGACGAAATACACGGATTAGATGTTGATATAATCAACAAGGATCTTCCAAAATGCCTTGGAAATGATTAGAATCGGCCAAGAACTCGATTTCCCGAGCCTCCGTCGCGACGCCGAAAAGGAAGAAAAATCGCGTAGGAAGTGAATCGGCCGAGCTGCTATATATAGCCGGCAGGTTACTGGCGGTAACAGCGGGCCTTACGGCCGTAACTCGGACACCTTACGGCCGTACTCGCGAGCCTTACGGCCGTAATCGCATTCGTCAAAAATCCGCCAAAGACTGGACACTTACGGCCGTACTTCGCACACCTTACGGCCGTAATCGGCCTTCGTCAAAATCCGCCAGCGCTCGTACGGCCGAACCCCATAACTCTTACGGTCGAAACACCGACACCTAACGGACGTAACCGGCACCTTACGGCCGTAACTCGGCGAGCCAGCCACCTTCCGGCCGTGACTTCGGCCGTGGCCACTCCGACGGCCGGACGACCCCGAAACCCGAACTCGAGTAAAAATCGAAGATACGGTTACGAAGTACTCGCAAAGACGAATCCAAGCACTAAGAGAACACACGATTCCGACCATCCGAAGTGTCGGAATTTGACAATGGAAGTAATTACCCCAAACTTTGGGAAATTACAAAAATGGCCCAAAACGTCCGAAAATCACGATACGTGATCGAAACACCGAACCAAAGCTCGCAACATCAATAATAACATTAAATGAACTTGCGAGAAACTCGAAACAATAGTTTCGGACGAGATTCGCAAGAATCGAGCTCAAGTGCGGAAAAGTCGCTAAAAAGCACGGAACTCAACAAAACGACACCGAAACGAACTCGGATGACAAAAAGTTCAGAATTAATCATTCTTGGAATGACGAAACGGTCATGAGTGAGCCGTCAAAACGGACTTCCGCCAAAAAAAGAAAATTACCGAAATTCGAAATTGCGGATATTACATTAACAATCTTTATTTATTTGGCCAATTAATGAAGATATTTATGGTCTTCATATGTTTCGAAAGAAAATATGTTTGATTAGATCAAATGATCTTCACTCTAAGTTGTTCTACGGGATAGAAATATACCCCTAGTCCTTAGATGATTCATTGAGTTATTTTCACAAATCCTAATGCTATGTATTGAAGCCAATCAACATAGAAATATAGTGGATTGATTCAATATGTAAGGGGCGTTTTATAGTTCGAAAGAGAAACCGTCTTTTTAAGGAAAATCGAATCTACACAACATAATAAGTAAATTCATCTTATGATCTTCAATACATCTTTTATAACTAATGACGAACTAAGTTTGTAATCCCAACTATTTCATTTTATCTTTAATCAATCTATTAATATTGCAATCTTTTTATTTCCTTATAATATTAGAACTATTATTGCAATTTCTTTGCAATTATTAAACCAAACTTTTTAATTGTGTGTTTCACTCATCTTAAGTATCTATAAAAATAGACTAATAGTGTATAATTCAAATTATAACATAACTTCCTTGTGGGATCGATAAACCGGACTCAAAAAGTCCACTTTACTACTTGATACGATATCGTGCACTTGCGATAGTTACACTAAAAGCGTGTCAAGTTTTTGGCGCCGTTGTGGAACTATAAGTTATATTTGAAATCTTACATTATAAACTATATTTGTAGGTACAAATTTCTCGACGTTGTAACTTAGTACTAAATTGTGTTTGTCCGGTCAAGTGGCGGATAACGGTACTCGTGACTATTAAAGTCGGATTTTGATTTCCCACAACAACTGATATTTGTATATATATATTTTTTTAATTATTTTCATTGTCTTTTTATTTTTGTTTTTTTATCATGGATGAAACATTGTTTAAAATTGAAAAAAGATTTCCCTTTCTAAGCAAAAATGCAATTTTAAAAATTTACAAGACAAGGCTTAAAAGGATGAGGTTGCTTACGAATAAAAGCATACCTTTTGACATAAGATTCATTATCGAAGCCAAAGTAAGAATAGAAGGTGAATTCACAGAAACACCAACTAGATTTTTACCAGGGCTTGGAAAAAGTTCATATGCCAAGAAACGACGAGCAAAGATTCTAGCCGTTTGCTATAAATGTGCTAGATGGAACTGTAATGCAAAATGTCGATCTTTAGGAATTCCATCTACAAACAGAGAAGATAAAATTCAGTTCATTAATGATGGTCTGAATAAGGAGAATTTAGATAATATCGAAATTTCTCTTGACACGCATCCTAGTGGACTTGTGTATTACGGAATTCAATGTTTGTGGAATAAATTCACACCAGAATATGAACAACGTCTTGGGAATCTGACGTTAAAAGACCCTATTTGCCAATTTGTAAGAAAATTGGATGGGAAGCTTCTCCCCGACTCATAGAAGGCGTTTAGGCCGTTTCTGAACGTAAAATCAGAGGAAGATGTGAGCCACAATCACAACTATTGTACATACGCGTAAGTATCTTTTATTTTTGTCGTGTGGTGAGATTTTCTGAATAAAAAATGTGATACGCGATAAAAGCTTTCATTATTCTATTGAGTAGTTGAAGCACAATCAAACGCAATCACAAACTTGTTAAACAATTTTTACCTTCTTTTTCTTCTATAAATAAACTTTCTACTGGTTTCTTTCATCCATCCCTCAAACTTGCACTTTTCTCTGTTTCTCTCTAAATTTTTTTTTTCTTTTCAAAAATGGAGTCATCATCTTCAACAAAAAAAATTTACACAGTCTCCATTTTTGGTGGATCTAGTTCTGGAAAAGAGGCATGCTTCACTGAAGCAGCCCACAACTTGGGTCGTACCTTAGGAGAAAAATGCATTCATGTAGTTTACGGAGGAGGAAGTCTAGGATTAATGGGACGAGTTCTTTGTCGCCTATATGGAAGGAGTTAGAGTGTTGGGAGTAATCCCAAAACCTCTGGCTGAAAGTAAAATCACCGGGTCAACTATTGAAGATGAGTTTAGATCTGTGAATATGCAAGATCGCATAACTCACATGATAAATAATTCTGGCGCCTTTATCGCCCTTCCCGGTGGTTTTGGCACCCTTGAGGAACTTTTTCATGTGGTTACCAGAGCCACTAAATGTTCATCAAAACCAATAGAGTGCTTAATGTCAATGGTTTCTTTGATGGTTTACCGTCTTTCATCGACTACTCTGCCGAAAAGGGCTTTATTTCCGAGCGTGCAAAAGCGAATCATAGTCGTTGCAACAACACCAAGAACTAATCAAAAACTCAATGAATTTGTTCCTCAACCAGATCCGATCTAGCTAAAATTGTCAGGTAGAAGATTTTACAAAGGAGAAAACGAAAAGTGGATTCATTCCTCTCCCTTTGATAACCCATGACGGACCTCTTGTATTTTTACTTTACATCGTGTGTAATAATCGTGCTAAATGATGGCAACTTAAGGAGTTTCTTCTTCATCTCTTGACGCGCATCTATTCGCGATTTATGTATTCAGTAATTTTTATTTCGTGTTTTGCTTTTATAAAAACTTTGATGGCGCGTAAGGCGACTCTTCTGACTTTCTTGATGCGCATCTAAAAATTATGTTATACTTACGAGTATATTTTATTTTCTTTTGTGTGTGCCTCGTATATTTATTCTCTTGCAGATTCTAAAAGGCGTTAGGCTCAGACATCAACTTTCTTAACAGGGAGTATTCTGCTTTTCTTCATTGATTTTTATTTTATTTTTAAACTGAGGACAGTTTTAATTTCAAGTTTGGGGGTGGTTTGTTTTAGTATTTTGGTGTGGTTTGTTTAATAATTTTGGTGTGTTTTGATTGATTTAGTTATTTGCCTTATTTTTTTTTTATTATATATATATATATATATATATATATATATATATATATATATATATATATATATATATATATATATATATTTATAGTATTTTGATTTTTGAGATTTTTAGATCTGGCCATAACACCAATAAATTAGCTATATACAAACTTCTAAAATCGTTTTAAACTGCAAAAAAATTGTATATTCCAAAATTTTTTGAGCCTTAATCTCTCTTTCCAAGCCTTGTAATTATCATATAAAATCGAGTCATTCGTTACCTTGAGAAAAGAAGAATCAATTGGTTGATGAAAAATAAAGCTAAATTTACTTAATTTGTGGAGTTTTGACTTTTCATGCTTAACTAAAAATAATTTTCTGCAAAAATTCTATTCCCTAAAAAAGGAGTCATTGGTGAAAAGAGCTACACGTTAGCAAATAACGGTGTGAAAGCTATCACCTAAAAATATAAATTACGAAATGTAGAAGTGTTGAGCAAAGAATAATGCCTAATTTTGGACGTCTTAAATTTTGCAAAAAATAAAGGACTAACCATTATTGGTGCGTAGCTGCCGTCTCAGAAAAATTGGTGAAAAGAGCTACACGTTAGCAAATAACGGTGTGAAAGCTATCATCTTTTTACGAAAGAAAAATAATGAGATAGAAATTGTGTTAGTGAAAAGAGCTACACGTTAGCAAATAACGGTGTGAAAGCTATCACTAAAAGGGATGTAGTTTATGAGCAGATTTGAATTAATTAGCAGCTGAATTTCAATACACTCAATTTTGTGAAAATCACAATATTTGATGACGCCAATGAAATTTTTCTTTATATTGAGTCGAAAAATAAACGAGTGATCGAGAGCAACCATTAAAGGGAGTCGTGTGTATCACGAGTGGGAAAGAAATAATCAACCTATTGGGGGGAAACCTTACATTTTGGAATTACAAAATAAAAACCGTGTTTTAACTTCAAAAATATTAGTAGATTTATTTTGAATCTTGATTCATTTCTATCTACTGTATAAAGCTGGTTGTTGTTTATTAATGGCATTTTGATCTCCTTTTCTTTTTTTTATATTTTAATTTATGTGTGTATTAATTTTCTTATTTTTTTTATTTATTTTTATTTTTATTTTTGGAGTGTGAATAATAAAGAGTCTTGCTCGGGACTAGCAAGAATTCAAGTTTGGGGGTGTGATAAGTGTCATTTTTGTACACTTATCCATGATTTTTATCGATAAAATTCACCCATAATTGAGCTAGTTTACTCGTTTTTCGCTTTTAATTTATTAGTTTTAATAATTTTATTTTTATCGGATGATGATCGGATTAAATAACTGAATTACTCAAGAAACAACATGTTTAATAAATATTCTCTTTGTTGAATTTTGATATATTCATGTTGTAGGGCTTTCCGAGACGAATTCGGCATTTTCCGATTCAAAATCGAGTTATATATCAAAAGTTATCATCCGAAGAAGATCCTGGGCAAAACGCAAAGTATGAGGAATTCGGGCTAAAAACGTAACTATCAAAGCTTCAAATAAGCAAATTTACGAAGCCACGTTACGGCCGTAACATTCGGAGTTACGGCCGTAAGTCTCTTAGTTACGGCCGTAACTCCCGAATGTTACGGCCGTAACTCTTGACAGATTGCTATGATTTGTCTAATTTTTATACTTTTGTGTATTATTGAGGGATGGTGGCATTGATCCGATATAATGTAATAATGCTGTAGTTTTGGAGCTATTAGATGACTTTAGGTGTATAAATAGACCCTTAGATCCTTCATCATTCATCATTCATCTTATAATTTTCCATTTTCTTGTAAACTTTTCTTTTTGTGTGAAGAACACACTTGTGTTCTTGAGTGATCTTTGTAAGTGTGGTATAGTATATGTTGTTCGAGAGTTTATTGCTTCTATCTCCTTTATCTACCGAGGAGTTAGGATCAATTCTTTCTCTTGATTCAACTAAGAATGACCACCAAAGCTTGTAATATGTGTAATAAACCCTTTATGGGCTAAGTTCCTTAAGTTGGGATTATAAACAAGGTTAGTCATGTTATTTATGTTTGTATAAAAGATCTATTGTGAATTACTTATTATTGTGTGTGATTTTCATTGTTTTAACAATCTTTATTTATTTGGCCAATTAATGAAGATATTTATGGTCTTCATATGTTTCGAAAGGAAATATGTTTGATTAGATCAAATGATCTTCACTCTAAGTTGTTCTAGGGGATAGAAATATACCCCTAGTCCTTAGATGATTCATTGAGTTTTTTTCACAAATCCTAATGCTATGTATTGAAGCCAATCAACATAGAAATATAGTGGATTGATTCAATATGTAAGGGGCGTTTTATAGTTCGAAAGAGAAACTGTCTTTTTAAGGAAAATCGAATCTACACAACATAATAAGTAAATTCATCTTATGATCTTCAATACATCTTTTATAACTAATGACGAACTAAGTTTGTAATCCCAACTATTTCATTTTATCTTTAATCAATCTATTAATATTGCAATCTTTTTATTTCCTTATAATATTAGAACTATTATTGCAATTTCTTTGCAATTATTAAACCAAACTTTTTAATTGTGTGTTTCACTCATCTTAAGTATCTATAAAAATAGACTAATAGTGTATAATTCAAATTATAACATAACTTCCTTGTGGGATCGATAAACCGGACTCAAAAAGTCCACTTTACTACTTGATACGATATCGTGCACTTGCGATAGTTACACTAAAAGCGTGTCAGTTACGTACGTAACGCTGCCGGCATTTATAGGCAGTGAGTCGGCCATGGCCGGTTACGTACGCAAGCCATGGCCGGTTACGTACGTAAGGCGGCCGGCAGGCAGCCTATTTAAGGCCCTGCAGACGGGTTTTTCATCATTTTTCTCACTCGTTTCATCCTCTTCCGCGGCTGGAGATTTGATAATCATGGAGAGATGTTGTCAGGTATTAAATCCATGAAGTCTTGGAGTTCATATCATCAATCATCCATCCTATAACATCCTCCGATCTACCGAATCAGGTCAGATTTCCTAGAAAACTAATTTTGGGGATTTTGGGTATTTTGTTCGATTTCGTCCGTTTAATCCGATTTAACTTAGGATTGTGATGGATTGATGATTATTTAGATGTATTGTATCATTTACCTTGATATTCCATGGTTTTATCGTATCGATTCGTTGTTTTGGTCGAGTTCTTGATCCACGCCTTGAAGGTGTCCGGTAAAATGTCATAGAGGGGTTTTCGGGCGTTCTTCGATTATTCTTCCTCGTATGATCGATGATTTATTGATTATATATTGTTAGGGTCGAATTCTTGTGAATAACTCGAGTCGGAACCCTCCCGTTCGTTGTCTTCTTCGGGGTCCGAGCTTCCCGGTTGAATCGTGTTCTTCGGAGTGTTCGGTAGCGGTCATTAAGTCGAGCTTTCCCGTTGCTCCACGTGCGTTGGACTTGAGGCGAGTATCTCGTCTAAATTCTTTATACTTTGAGAATGTGATGTGTCGTGAATTTAACGTGGACTCGTTAGTGACGGTATATTTAACCGTAACTTACTTTAAATGAAGATGTGATTTTATGAAGGTAATTACCAACGTAAACTTTAGTTTCAATAATAATGATATCTACCTCTTCATGTTATTTTGTGATTAAAATAAATACTAGAAATGAGTAGTTAACCAAAGAATTGTGGAATCGCGTAATACTTGTATTATTTGCTCGTTGGCCTTTTTCCTGAATGATGGTTTGCTGTGGATGTTGTGCCCTTATTGAAGTTATGATGCGTTAACCTATGTGTTACGTGGTTGTGGTTGTGGTGAATATTATACCTTTGTTATTGTGTATAGTAGAGAGTTGAGATGTTATCCGGGTAGGGGTCCCATCGAGGCCTCCGGAGGCGCGTACTTGCGAGTACGACCAGATGTTACGATTTGACCATAAGGTTATCTAATTGGATAGGCCTGGAGAGGGCTCCGAGAATCGTCACTTGCGAGTGTGATGTCAATATAACTTATGGGTGTGTTCGAGTTTATTCTTGATGACTAATCCGGGTGGGACCCTTCGGGGCCACGGAGACGTTTTAACTGTTAATTTGATATCTCTGAATTGTTTATGTTTGAATCTTGAATCCCGATTATATTGGTGAATATGGTTTTGGTCTTGAGGTTTGAGTTGAGAATAAAATCAACCAAAATACCCAAATTCCCCAAAACTAGATTTCAATAAATCTAACCTTGATTCGGTAGATCGGAGGAGATTACGGGATGATTGATTGATGTTATAAACTCAAGAACTTCATGGATTGGATGTATGACAACATGCCTCCATGCTCCATAAGTCTCCAACCGCGGAAGAGGAGGAAGGAAGTGGGAAAAATGAGAAAAAAATGAAGTCTGGCCGAGCCGAGGCTATATATAGCCGGCAGGGTTACGGCCGTAACCGGCAGTGCCTTACGGCCGTAACTCGGTCCCTTACGGCCGTACTCGGCAGGCCTTACGGCCGTAACCAGCATTCGTCAAAAATCTGCCCAGCACTTACGGCCGTAACTCGCACACATTACGGCCAGAATCGCCTTCGTCAGAAGCCGCCAGCGCCATACGGCCGTATTCGATCACGCCTTACGGCCGTAACTCGCACACGTTACGGCCGTAATCGCACCTTACGGCCGTAACTCGCCAAAGTTAGCCCTCGCCGCCGTGACTCGGCCGTGGCCCGGCGTCTGACGACCCAAACCCGAACTCGAGTAAAAATCGAAGATACGGTTACGAAGTACTCGCAAAGACGAATCCAGGCGCTAAGAGAACACACGATTCCGACCACCCGAAGTGTCGGAATTCGACAACGGAAGTAATTACCCCAAACTTTGGGAAATTACAAAAATGGCCCAAAATATCCGAAAATCACGATACGTGATCGAAACACCGAACCAAAGCTCGCAACATTAATAATAACATTAAATGAACTTACGAGAAACTCGAAACAGCAGTTTCGACCGAGATTCGCAAGAATCGAACTCAAGTGCGGAAAAGTCGCTAAAAAGCACGGAACTCAACACAACGACACCGAAACGAACTCGAACGTCGAAAAGTGCAGAATTAAATATTCTCAGAATGACGTAACGGTCACAAGCGAGTTGACAAAACGGACTTCCGCCGAAAAAAGAAAATTACCGGAAATCGAAATTTACGGGTATTACATTCTACCCTCCTTAAAAGAAGTTTCGTCCCGAAACTTAAAATAAGTAGGGAGAAGCAATATCCCCTGCCAGGAAAACTCGACGAGATACGCAAAAACCGAAAACTCGCGCCCGTCGGCGGAACACTGCAAGAAACGCAAAGAGACATACGGCGTGAAAACACGCTCCACGACGACCAACACAACGTCGCCGTTAGGAATATAATAAAATCAATAAGTGACAAACGTCATCAAATAGATAGTACAATCGGGTCGATTATCCGAACAATCACAAAACACAACGAACGAAAATCAATACGATTGACCAACCCAACGGTATATCAATCAAAATATGAGCCACACGCTGAACCAATACGGAATTCCACCGCCCAAGGGTTGGAAGATCGAAAACGAGACTAATTTCCCGAACTTAAGGGAATTTCGAAGGAGTCTGAATGTTCAACAATCACGAAATGAGATCAACAAAAACCGAACAATCAAACGATCGAACCACAAAGATCGAGACAACAAAAATCGAACGATCATGTTCGGATCACGAAGAACAATAAGGTTCAACCGACAATTCCGAGGTTCACATCTCGACTCGAGACAAAATATGATCCGGTGAAAACAACAAGATGCACACTCGCATAAGATCCACAGGAAAGGGAATAACAATTGAAAAGTCACAACGACGAACGAGTAATTCCGAAATAATACCACCCTCGTTCGATCAACAAAAGCAAGGGGCAGGACAAGCTTAGAAAATGTCAACGAACATAAACGAGTCGATAGAGTCGAAAATACATAAGTTCCAAATCCGATCCACTTCGAATAAAAGAACTAGTAGAACCAAAAGATGTTACTTCCGAACAAGGTTCACAAGAATCGAACCAAACTCGAAAAAGTCACAGCGATACCAGGTCGACCCAAAACAAGATCACAGCTCGTTCGAATGATGAACCCGAAATACAAAACAAGTTCAAACAGTATCAACGAACACGAGCGAATCGATAGACTGGAGAAAGAGAAAATGAAGAAGTCCAGAAACAATACGGGTATTACATTCGACCTCTTATAAAAGAAGGTCATCCCCGCTACTCACAATAACGAAATCAAGGAGACGACACAACAGGCAGTCGACAGAAACATCCTTCAAAGGCCTCTCAAAGCCGATTCTGATATCTGTGCTGAAGCGCGAACTCCGAAAGTCTCGGTAGCCAATTCGCAAAACTGAATTCGGTGACCCTCGAGTCCACATTCGAAATGTGTTACTGACGAGAAGGACAAATTGCACGTACATTCCCCAGGCACATCACGGTTGAAATGCCTCGGCTTGGCATACCGAAAATACAAATGCTAGATACAATGGAACATAACACCGCAAAACAACATACCGGAGATGCCAACTCAGCACAACAGGGAATCATAACACATATCATATACAACGATTACCATCGTAAGGCAATACACACACAAACACTACAACAACGACGGTACCGTTTGGCGACCTCAATGGCCCGAACTATAACCAGCACGTAATACAAACATCATGAAACAATCTCATATGTACACCAACGTACAAACCCAAGCTTAAACATCTCACACTCGTGTGGGACACGCAATCCACCACGAGACGACAACCATTAAGTAACAGTTCACACCTCTCACAGAGGGCTAGTACAACAAATACGTGGCAACGCCTCAACGTTCATGCCACCAACTCGATCATATTCGGGAGTTAACATCATAGCGACAAAGCCAACATCATACATACATACCCAGCCCTCAAACGGGAATGGATAGGTTTTAAAAACGAAAACCTCATTTGGAAAATAATTTAGAAAAACACCGGTCGATCTTGAGTATCACATTTCCAAAAAAGTAAAAACGTGGAACATCATTATCGAGACTTTGGAAAACCATTTCGCATTTGATAAAAATGAGTACACTTTCTTTTAGTGAAAAGCTTTCAGAATATTCGACCCTTGGGTCTAAGTAAAAGTGTTTATAAAACATTGAAAATGTCTCAAAACATTTTTGTCCTCGAGGTAGAAGAATTTTGAAACATATTGTGGCACCCTGCAAGTACCGCGAGAGAACAATTCATTTTAAACGTACGTCTCGAAATTTATTTCTAAGATACTCAAGTTTTCGAAAATAATTCAATGCCAAAGAAAAAGGACGATGCCAAAAAGGCTAGAATGCCCAAAAATTTCAGGTAATTACACAAAACTTTATAGCGCCGTGGGTCCCGCGCCGGAACCCACCAGGATAAAACCATTTACAAAAATGCCAAAAAGGCCGATGACGGTAATATTTCAAAAACTCACAGAAGCCATTTACAAAATGCTAAATACCGTCATAAGAATTTCGCCAAAACGATCAAGGCCATAATGCCAAAAACTCGGTTAAGGGAATCGGTTTTCGAAATAAAACTCAGTCGGTAAAATACCGAAAGTCATTATAAAAGAACTCACGCAGCGGATAAAAGAAATACGGTTCAACATACACAATCGAGCAACACTACTCCTCATATGAATGAAATATGAGAGTCAAATAACCACATATCAAGAAATCAAAATCCATAAGAGGATTCCGTCACTAATCAAATAATCATAAAATAGCTCGTGACACACGAGGCACAACACAAAGAAGGGAGACTTACATACAAGTCGCACGAAGATGATGATCGCCCACGATACTAATCACGACCAACAAACTCAGACGACGCGTCGCGACACGACTTAGTCAGACATAATCCGACAAGACAAAACTCAACAGACACCACTGACCCGACAGCCTAGGTTTCTACAACCTAAGCTCCGATACCATTTATGTAACACCCCCAATCCGCTCAGGGATATTACACGCCGTAGACCCTCTCCTCGAGGATCTACCAGGCTGATAACTAAAATCAAACATCTAAACCTCGCCTTTAAGGCTAAAATGACTCAGTAGACCGACTTGGTCTTTCAATAATAACATACAACTCAATTCCAAACACATACCCACGTAGGGGTCAAAATACAATAAACTCCCGTACAACTGGGAAAAGCAACTGCAGCAGAAAAGAAAATACAACTAGACCAAAACGACATCAACAGATCCTCGTTTGATTAGTATCGTTCATCTTTCATCATCCTTCGTGCCGACCCTGTGCTATGCTCCAAAACCTGAATGCAAAAATAGACATCCACCCCCCGAATACTCGGGGGTTAGCAAAACTCCACTATTTTGCTAGTGCAAGTACAAGTGCAAAAATACGAGCCATACAATACAAGTTCCAAGAACAATAATAATCAGGAGTCCTCAAAGATCCAAACATAAAGAAAAGTACTTCCCGAGGCAAGAGTTTATGTAAACATTTCCAAAACCGAAAGATCGCAATAAGGGAAACAATTTATAAAACAGTTTAAAATGCCATCGAGAGTTTTAATAGAAAATAATTTAGGATTATAAAATCCTTCTCTTTTCAAAAATCAATAGGGTCACAGCCCAAATGTTTTGTTTTCGCAAATAGGAAATCACCAACAATTTACAGGGTCAGAGCCCAACATCACGTGTCCTCAACGGACGTAAAATCAACGAAACATAATCACGCACGCGCATCGCCTAGGACCGGGACGCTACCACCGACATCCCACCCGAGGCCTCGAAGGACCCTCCCGAGCTGGCTAGCGAAACAAATCACACACATCTCACGGTTGGATCAATCGCTTGTTGCATCCTGGCCACATGATCGCATGCCATGTGCCACCGTAGATTATCTCAGGCTCTCACGGTTGGATCAATCACTTGTTGCATCCTGACCACATGATCACGTGCCATGTGTCACCGTAGACCTTCAACCATATCCACACATTCACACAAATAACATATCACATCAAGGATATTCAAACAATTCGCCCAGAGGCATCAAACACTTAGCACAACACCATGTCAATCCACAACGCACCGAAATGAAATAATATACGTCCACACACAATACCAAGTGCAACATTAACACCAAGCATATACATAACATTCACATAGTTATTCACAAACCACGCCATTCACAAAACACACGCGTTTTGAAAGCAAGCCTTTAACAAGGCTAAACCGAATCTTTTGAAAGTTCAATTCAAACGATCAAACAACCACATTTAGACGATCACTAATTATCATATCCATAAAACAAGAATAGTATGGGCAAGGTACTTGCCTCGGAATCGGCACGCAAGTAGTCCGACGAACACGGCTCAATCGGGAAGCTACGAAACGCCCGATGTCATCGAAAAGGAAGACGACAACGAACGGAAGGGTTCAACGCGGTTTCTTCGCAAGAAACTCGACCCTAACATCATACAATGAATAAATCAATGATCATACGAGGAAGAATAATCGTAGAACGTCCGAAAACCCCTCTAAGACATTCTACCGGACACCTTCAAGGCGTCGATCAAGAACTCGACCAAAACAACGAATCGATACGATCCAACCATGGAATTGTAATACCCGGTTGTAATTCATTCATTTTCATTCAGTAATTATCAGTCTGTAATTGTCACTCAGTAATTCTCATTCATTAATAATCACTCATCATTCATGAATCACTCATTTGCGTTCAATGTTGGCATGTTGTAATCGTATATCAATTACCGATCGTCATCTTATCTCCATTTTTAGATCGAGACGGGAGTATTATTATTTTCATTGTGATTGATAGCCTTGTACTGGGAGTATCATCTTTGGCTCGTGTTAGACTTGTTCACTTCCACATTCGTATGGTATGTCGGATCATTCATCAGTCGTAACGAGGAATCGGAGTTATCGGATTAATCCACCTTGGCCAACATTGAGTTACAGCCGTAAGGTTCTGGGATACGGCCATAAGTTCAGCGGGTACGGCCGTAAGGCTGGCCGGTTACGGCCGTAAGTGGTCCAGCAGGCTGCCCAGGCATTTTGGCCGAAGGTGAGTTACGGCAGTAAGGTGGGTTGGATACGGCCGTAAGTGGTGTTCGTAAATTTCGGGTGTTGTCGACCAAGGGTGACTTACGGCCGTAAGGGTTGCGGCATACGGCCGTAAGTCGAGGCAGGTACGGCCGTAAAGCTTGGCCGGATACGGCCGTACGCTGCAGGCAGGATGTCTGGCCATTTTTGACGAAGGCGGGTTACGCCCGTAAGGTTGGCCGGATACGGCCGTATCATCCGAGTTACGGCCGTAAGGTGTGCGGTACGGTCGTAAGGATGTCGACGGGTGTTTTTGACGAAGGCGGGTTACGCCCGTAACTCAGGAGCGGTTACGGCCGTAAGTCTGTCGGCAGGCTTTCGGACGAAGCCGAGTTACGGCCGTACGAGTTGGCCGGTTACGGCCGTAAGGCCGTTGACTTGGAATGTTACGGCCGTAACTTCCGGCAGTATTTAAGGACTTGGCCGGGTCATTTTTCCTCACTTCTTCATTTTTCCATCTTCATCCGAGAGAGAGGGTTGAGGGAGAGATTTTGCAATCATCAATCACTTGAGTGTGTAATTTTCATCATCTTCATTTATTTGGGAAGCTTAGATGCTCGTTTAAACTCGTGTTCTTCGGATCGAAGTGATTGGATCTTCAAGAGGTAATTTCTTCAACACCTTGGATTTCGATTCTATGTTGAGATATGATGTTTTGGACATTATAATCATGTTATATGAAGGGATATGTATATGATTATGAGTTTGTATAAGGATTCATTGGATTATTGAAGGATTATTCAAGAACACTTTGATTATCGAGTTGAAATTGGGGGTTTTCGATTAATTGTCGTTATAATCACGTTTTCGGATATTCATTTTGGGTTATTGATCATTCGGAAGATGTTTGTTGGTTTGAAACACTTCTTGGGGGAATTGATAGTGGCTTATTGAGATTTGATTGTAAACAACCGGAGTTTGGCCACAACGTATTCGATATAATGCCCCAATGAACTTAGTTTAATCGTATCGACGTTTTGAGTTCGTTATATTCGTGTTTGATTCGTATATTGAACGAGTTGTTGGATATTGTATAATTCAAGGTTGTTCGAGCGACCGATATCTCAATTAGGACGTTGTTCGTGGAAGGATAATTGTCACCGGTATTGTGTAAGTTGATTCTTACTCAGTTATAAGGATATTCATTTCCTTTTGTTGTTGTTCATTCATAATCGTAACTCATTCATCATTGTGTTAACCGTATTAAAACTTGTCATTGTCAATTAATCACTTCAGTCACAAGGAACGACGGTTCCAATCATTTTGTTGAGCTATCATTCATTTCACTATCATTTTATCTCGGTGAGTCATTATTCGTTTCCGATGTCACTTTCGTTATATCGTGGCATTCCGGGTCATACTGGCGTGCCGGTTGGTATGTGGAGGATTTTCATGTCGGGCACATTTATGTCGTGTGTTGGTTGTTGGCCTTACATTGGACTGTGCACACGAGTCAATTGCTTCGTGAGACTGATTAGGTACAAGACCACGCGGGTATTCGATCGATAATCGTTGGTGGCTTGTGCACGGACACATTTCCATCCCGGGCGTAGTGTGGCGCCACCCTTTGAGCCGTACTGTTAGTTGATTCATACAGCATGTTTGATTGCGTATGTTTTCAACAAGATTGGGTTATAATCTAACCGCTTCATTTTAATCGAACTTGTAGTTTATACTACATATTTATATGATTGTGTTTATTCAACTCTGGAGGATTATTGTTCTGTATAACTGACCCCGTTTGGGGATATTTGTTTCTCAGGTCATGGCAAGGCAAAGGCACAGGGAGAGCACGTTGACGGCGAGGAGTCCCAATGATACTAGAAGGGGGCCCCAGTCTGTTCAGTCATTTATTCAGTCATTTATGTTTCCTTTATTTATTCCGCTGCAGACATTCCGTTTGAATACTCACTTCATTTAGTGTTGTGTATTTTATCGTCACATAAAATACACATGTATTCTATTTTATCCTGGGTGTGTTGTATGAAACTCCTAATCGGAGTAATTGATGTTGTAATGTGGTTCGGTACTACATTTACCCTGTGTAAGTCATCCGTTTTCATTCGCCTGGCGGGTCCCAGTCGGGGGTCCACGGCACTGTAATATCCGCCTAGGTTGGGGTGTTACAGAGTTGGTATCGGAGCGTGGTTTTGAATACTACCTTACGAGTCATGTCTCATTTGAAATCATCGTCATCGGGCTAGTATCATTGGACTTTCGCGTCACGTGTGACCTGTGCAGATGCCGAGCCAATTAGACCGAAAGAACTGTAAGACTTCTAACGCCATGGTATAATTCCTGGCAATTATCATTCATTCATAATTTATCAGTTAACAATCCTCAAACATCATTTTCATTTTGACCAGGACGGTCATTTTAACTCATTAATCACTCAATTCATTTCATTACTCGGTTGTTGATCTGGAAGATCTTATAATTAATCTTGTTAACTTGTTCAAGATAATCATTTCAATAATTTCATCAGAAATCATGTCACCTCGGTTAATCGTTCATGTAATCACTGTGTTAGAGCGTATGCTCATTTTCATCACCTCATGTCATAGTCATAATGTGATATTCATGCGAGAGATATAATCATCATGTAACTTTCCACTTCAGTATGGAAAGAGCTGGCAGAGGACGAGGAGGACGAGGCCGTGGTGCGGGCCGAATCCCGAGAGCTCGTGTGAATACACGTGCGGATGCGAGAAACAATGCCAATTCATCGAGCAGCGACGCTGCCACTCATTCACCTGGGCATGATCATTCACTATCGGGGAGTCGTGCAGGACACGGCTCGGTCGGAAGGTGTTCGGGTGGACCCACTTGCTTTTATGCAGGCATGATGGCCCAAATGACGCAGATGGCACAACTTATGGAGACGATGCACAATTCAGTCAATCAAAATCAACAGGCTCCTCCGCCGCCGCCTCAGAGGCAAGAGAGGGGTGTAAGCAATATCATTAGCGATATCTCTCGCCAGCGACCACCTACCTTTGAAGGCTCATCTGAGCCGGCGGATATTGTTCATTGGCTCGAACACTTCGAGAAGTTATTTGCTATGGTGGATTGCCCAGAAGGGCATAAAGTTTCAGTTGCGGCTTACTATCTTGGTAAGAGCGCTCATTCATGGTGGTTATCGTTGAAGCCCACAGACGGATCATGTACTTGGGATCAGTTCAAAACTCTCATGATGGAGAGGTACTATCCGGCCCCACTCAGAGAGGCCAAACTGTCAGAGTTACTCACTCCCGACCCCTCATCAGACGCGTATGTTCTCGCCATTGCCGAGAAATTTCAGGAACTTCTTCCGTTCGCCTCATCTATCATTCACTCTGAGGCGGACAAGATCAAGTATTTCAGCAAGAGTTTGAAACCTCGTATGCGGCTACAACTGCTTAATCATAATTGCACCACGTTGGCCGAATTCATTGAGAAAGCTCTTACTTACGAGCTTACTGCTAAGGAGATTGCTAAGCAACAACCTTCATCTGCTGGCAAGAAGTCTAAGAACCGTAATCAGTCTGACGGGAGTCAGGCCACTTTCAAGAAACCACGTGTGGGCTCTACTTTTTCTGAGCGACCTCCCCTAGCGTCTAAACCCGCGGAATCTCGATCCACGAGCGGCGCCTGCCATCACTGTTTAATCATGGAGGAACAGGGCCATTTCAGCACCAAATGTCCGAAGCAGTCTGTCATGTGCCACAACTGTGGGATTGCTGGGCATAGGGCCCGTTTTTGCCGAAGGGACTCTAAACCCACCCCGGCGTCATCTCAGGCCCCAGGACATTCAAAGCTGCAGAATCAGGCCACTCAGTCAGCGTCGTTTAAGACGACAGGAGCTAGCAAGGGCGGAGCCAAGAGCTATCAGACGGGAGCATCTGGTTCGGGGGCCGGCAAGCCCCAAATTTACGAGATGAAGAAGACCGATGATCCAGAGGCCCGAATGATCTCAGGTACACTCGATATTCTATCCCAGCCTGTGTGTACCCTTTTTGATACTGGTGCATCGCATTCATTCATTTCCGAGTCATGTTTGAGTAGACTACGTCTGGGTAGTGCTACTAGTTGCGAGACTTATGTCATTGGCCTACCTGATGGTAGACGAATTATCGGTAATCGTGAGATTCAGAATTGTCCGATTCAGTTTCATGGTCGTGTATGGCCAGCGGACCTAATCGTAGTAGATTTGCCAAGGGACGACGTCATCTTGGGTATTGATTGGATGGATCGTCATGATGCCACCATTAGTGTCCGTAAGCGTATGATCACTATCATTGCAGACGATGGGGTTGAATGTGTGTTTCAGGGAGGTAATCCCTACTGCTCGTAAGGTCATTAATTTGATGAAAGCAATGCGATTACTCGATCGGGGATGTGTTGGTTATTGGTGCTATATGACCAAAACCGAGAAATCATCGATATTGTTGTCGGATATTCCGGTAGTATGGGAATATGCCGACGCGTTTTCCGCAGACGAGTTACGGCTTGCCTCCACAGAGAGATGTGGAATTCACGATTGAGTTGGAGCCCGATGCGTCCCGATATCGAAGGCACCGTGCGGATGGCCCCGACCGAAATGCAGAATTAAAGAACCAACTTGAGGAGTTGTTCGAGAAAGGTTATATCCGACCGAGTGCGTCCCGTGGGAGCACGATTCATTTATCAAGAAGAAGGATGGTTCGCTCCGGTTGTGTATTGATTACCGGAATTGAACCGGTGACGATCAAGAATAAGTATCCTTTACCCCGCATTGATGATCTCTTAGATCAACTTTAGGAGCTTCAAGATTTTCAAGATCGACTTAAGATCCGGATATCACCATTCATGGATTCGAGAGTCGGATATCACGAGGACGGCGTTTCGAACACGCTATGGTCATTATGAGTTCGTAGTTATGCCGTTCGGGCTAACTAATGCACCTGCGGTATTCATGGAGTTAATGAATCGGGTTTTCATCGACTTTTTAGATCAGTTTGTTGTTGTCTTCATCGATGACATTTTGATTTATTCTCGTAACCGAGAGGAGCACGAGGTTCATCTTCATCAGGTTCTCGACGTGTTGAGACGAGAGCAACTTTATGGAAAGTTTTCCAAATGCGAGTTCTGGATGTCCGAAGTGACTTTTCTCGGGCATGTAATTTCATCAGACGGAGTTCGCGTCGACCCTCAGAAGACGGAGGCTATCCGAGATTGGTTACCTCTGAAGAATGTTAAGGAAATCCGAAGTTTTCTCGGATTAGTGGGTTATTATCGGCGGTTTGTGGAAGGATTTTCTAAAATCGCTCAACCCTTGACGAACCTTTTGCAAAAGGATAAGAAATACACGTGGTCCGACGCGTGTCAACGGAGTTTTGAGGAACTCAAGAGCCCGTTAATGTCAGCACCTGTACTTTCTTTGCCGCAGGGGATGGAGGGATTTGTGGTTTATAGTGATGCGTCCGGACAGGGTCTCGGATGTGTGCTCATGCAGAATGGAAAGGTTATTGCCTATGCTTCACGGCAATTGAGACCTTACGAGGTTAATTATCCGACTCACGATCTGGAGCTAGCAGCCGTCGTGTTCGCTTTGAAAATTTGGCGTCATTATCTTTATGGCGTTACCTGTCAGATATTCATCGATCATAAGAGTTTAAAGTATATATTCACTCAGAAGGAGTTAAATATGCGACAGAGGCGGTGGTTAGAACTAATCAAAGATTATGATATCGAGATCCTTTACCACCCGGGCAAGGCGAACGTTGTCGCCGACGCCTTGAGTCGTAAGTCCGTGCAGGAGCAGATGCTTGCTCGTTTAACAGTTCAGAAGGAGCTTCAGCAGGAATTCCTTAGACCCGAGATCGAGGTCTGGCTCCAGCGAGTTCAGGGACAGCTTTGTATGTTGGAGATTTCATCGTCACTTGAGGAGGTAATCAGAGAGAATCAGAGTTCAGACCCTTCATTGTTGCGCATCCGTGAGGATGTGGCTCAGGGGAAAGCCCCTGGATTCGTGGTCCACGAGGATGGACTTTTGAGATTTAAGAATCGGTTGTGCGTACCGGCGAATGACGAGTTGAAAAACTTGATTTTGATAGAAGCTCATGCTACCCCTTATTCTGTTCATCCGGGGTCCAGCAAGATGTACAAGGACTTGAAACAAAATTACTGGTGGAGTAATATGAAGCGAGAAGTCGCAGAATTTGTTTCGAGATGCTTAACTCACAACAAGTTAAGATTGAACATCGGATCAAGGTATGCTGAAACCTCTCCCTATTCCGGAGTGGAAGTGGGAAGACATTTCTATGGACTTCATCACGAGTTTGCCGACGAGTCATCGTGGCATGAATACGATCTGGGTGATTGTGGACCGCTTAACTAAATCAGCTCATTTCCTTGAGATCAAGGATACGTGGGGTCCCGAGAGACTGGCTCAGTTGTTCATCAAGGAGATAGTGAGACTGCACGGTACTCCTAAGAGTATCGTTTCCGATCGTGACGGACGATTTGTGTCTCATTTTTGGAAATCAGTTCATCGTGCTATGGGAACTCACTCAATCTCGCATCGCCTTTCATCCTCAGTCCGACGGACAATCAGAGAGGACTATTCAGACATTAGAGGACATGTTGAGGGCATGCGTCCTCGATTGGAAGGACGATTGGGAAGCCCAACTACCATTGATTGAGTTCACGTATAATAATAGTTGGCATGCTTCCATTAAGATGGCACCTTACGAGGCCTTGTACGGTCGTCGTTGTCGCTCTCCTTTGTGTTGGGATGACTTGTCAGAATCAATCGGCACCGAGCCCGATATGCTTATAGCCGCCCGGGAGAAGGTAGCTTTGATCAAGAGTCGTATGGTGACAGCTCAGAGTCGACAGAAATCGTATGCGGATAATCGTCGTCGACCACTAGAGTTCGAGACGGGTGACCATGTTTTGGTCAAGGTATCCCCGAGTCGAGGTATTTTCCGTATGGTATGTCGGATCATTCATCAGTCGTAACGAGGAATCGGAGTTATCGGATTAATCCACCTTGGCCAGCATTGAGTTACGGCCGTAAGGTTCTGGGATACGGCCGTAAGTTCAGCGGGTACGGCCGTAAGGCTGGCCGGTTACGGCCGTAAGTGGTCCAGCAGGCTGCCCAGGCATTTTAGCCGAAGGTGAGTTACGGCCGTAAGGTGGGTTGGATACGGCCGTAAGTGGTGTTCGTAAATTTCTGGTGTTGTCGACCAAGGGTGACTTACGGCCGTAAGGGTTGCGGCATACGGCCGTAAGTCGAGGAAGGTACGGCCGTAAGGATTGGCCAGATACGGCCGTACGCTGCAGGCAGGATGTCTGGCCATTTTTGACGAAGGCGGGTTACGCCCGTAAGGTTGGCCGGATACGGCCGTATCATCCGAGTTACGGCCGTAAGGTGTGCGGTACGGCCGTAAGGATGTCGACGGGTGTTTTTGACGAAGGCGGGTTACGCCCGTAACTCAGTAGCGGTTACGGCCGTAAGTCTGTCGGCAGGATTTCGGACGAAGCCGAGTTACGGCCGTACGAGTTGGCCGGTTACGGCCGTAAGGCCGTTGTCTTGGAATGTTACGGCCGTAAGAGGGCCGAGTTATGGCCGTAACTTCCGGCAGTATTTAAGGACTTGGCCGGGTCATTTTTCCTCACTTCTTCATTTTTCCATCTTCATCCGAGAGAGAGGGTTGAGGGAGAGATTTTGCAATCATCAATCACTTGAGTGTGTAATTTTCATCATCTTCATTCATTTGGGAAGCTTGAATACTCGTTTAAACTCGTGTTCTTCGGATCGAAGTGATTGGATATTCAAGAGGTAATTTCTTCAACACCTTGGATTTCGATTCTATGTTGAGATATGATGTTTTGGACATTATAATCATGTCATATGAAGGGATATGTATATGACTATGAGTTTGTATAAGGATTCATTGGATTATTGAAGGATTATTCAAGAACACTTTGATTATCGAGTTGAAATTGGGGGTTTTCGATTAATTGTCGTTATAATCACATTTTCGGATATTCATTTTTGGTTATTGATCATTCGGAAGATGTTTGTTGGTGTGAAACACTTCTTGGGGGAATTGATAGTGGCTTATTGAGATTTGATTGTAAACAACCGGAGTTTGGCCACAACGTATTCGATATAATGCCCCAATGAACTTAGTTTAATCGTATCGACGTTTTGAGTTCGTTATATTCGTGTTTGATTCGTATATTGAACGAGTTGTTGGATATTGTATAATTCAAGGTTGTTCGAGCGACCGATATCTCAATTAGGACGTTGTTCGTGGAAGGATAATTGTCACCGGTATTGTGTAAGTTGATTCTTACTCAGTTATAAGGATATTCATTTCCTTTTGTTGTTGTTCATTCATAATCGTAACTCATTCATCATTGTGTTAACCGTATTAAAACTTGTCATTGTCAATTAATCACTTCAGTCACAAGGAACGACGGTTCCAATCATTTTGTTGAGCTATCATTCATTTCACTATCATTTTATCTCGGTGAGTCATTATTCGTTTCCGATGTCACTTTTGTTATATCGTGGCATTCCGGGTCATACTGGCGTGCCGGTTGGTATGTGTAGGATTTTCATGTCGGGCACATTTATGTCGTGTGTTGGTTGTTGGCCTCACATTGGACTGTGCACACGAGTCGATTGCTTCGTGAGACTGATTAGGTACAAGACCACGCGGGTATTCGATCGATACTCGTTGGTGGCTTGTGCACGGACACATTTCCATCCCGGGCGTAGTGTGGCGCCACCCTTTGAGCCGTACTGTTAGTTGATTCATACAGCATGTTTGATTGCGTATGTTTTCAACAAGATTGGGTTATAATCTAACCGCTTCATTTTAATCGAACTTGTGGTTTATACTACATATTTATATGATTGTGTTTATTCAACTCTGGAGGATTGTTGTTCTGTATAACTGACCCCGTTTGGGGATATTTGTTTCTCAGGTCATGGCAAGGCAAAGGCACAGGGAGAGCACGTTGACGGCGAGGAGTCCCAATGATACTAGAAGGGGGCCCCAGTCTGTTCAGTCATTTATCCAGTCATTTATGTTTCCTTTATTTATTCCGCTGCATTCATTCCGTTTGAATACTCACTTCATTCAGTGTTGTGTATTTTATCGTCACATAAAATACACATGTATTCTATTTTATCCTGGGTGTGTTGTATGAAACTCCTAATCGGAGTAATTGATGTTGTAATGTGGTTCGGTACTACATTTACCCTGTGTAAGTCATCCGTTTTCATTCGCCTGGCGGGTCCCAGTCGGGGGTCCACGGCACTGTAATATTCGCCTAGTTTGGGGTGTTACAGGAATACAAGGAAAATGATATAATACATCTAAATAATCATCAATCCATCATAATCCTAAGTTAGATCGGATTAAACGGACGAAATCAACCAAAATACCCAAATTCCACAAAACTAGATTTCAAGAAATCTAACATTGATTCAGTAGATCGGAGGAGGTTACGGGATGATTGATTGATGTTATAAACTCAAGAACTTCATGGATTGGATGTATGACAACATGCCTCCATGGTCCATAAGTCTCCAACCGCGGAAGAGGAGGATGGAAGTGGGAAAAACGAGAAAAAAATGAAGTCTGGCCGAGCCCAGGCTATATATAGCCGGCAGGGTTACGGCCATAACCGGCAGTGCCTTACGGCCGTAACTCGGTCCCTTACGGCCGTACTCGGCAGGCCTTACGGCCGTAACCGGCATTCGTCAAAAATCTGCCCAGCACCAGCCGGACACTTACGGCCGTAACTCGCACACATTACGGCCGTAACCGGCCTTCGTCAGGAAGCTGCCAGGCGCCATACGGCCGTACCCGATCACGCCTTACGGCCGTAACTCGCACACGTTACGGCCGTAACCGGCACCTTACGGCCGTAACTCGGCCAGGCCAGGCCCTGCTCCGGCTGTGACTCGGCTGTGGCCGCTCCGACGGCCCGGATGACCCCGAAACCCGAACCTGAGTAAAAATCGAAGATATGGTTACGAAGTACTCGCAAAGACGAATCTAGGCACTAAGAGAACACACGATTCCGACCACCCGAAGTGTCGGAATTCGACAACGGAAGTAATTACCCCAAACTTTGGGAAATTACAAAAATGGCCCAAAATGTCCGAAAATCACGATACGTGATCGAAACACCGAACGAAAGCTCGCAACATGAATAATAACATTAGATGAACTTACGAGAAACTCGAAACAGCAGTTTCGACCGAGATTCGCAAAAATCGAACTCAAGTGCGGAAAAGTCGCTAAAAAGCACGGAACTCAACAAAACGACACCGAAACGAACTCGGACGTCGAAAAGTGCAGAATTAAATATTCCCAGAATGACATAACGGTCACAAGCGAGTCGACAAAACAGACTTCCGCCGAAAAAAGAAAATTACCGGAAATCGAAATTTACGGGTATTACAAGTGGTTCGTATGCGTCCCCCTCGCTTTGCAGGAGCGGGTGATACTTTGGGCTGGGACGGTTGGCTTATCCAATTGGAGAAGATTTTCAAGGCGATTGGTTGTCCCGAGGAGCGGAGGATTCCTATCGCTCAGTTCCTTCTCGTTGATGACGCCGCTAACTGGTGGGAGGCCGTTGAGCCTCAAGATCATGCTGTTACTTGGGAAGAGTTCAAGAAGTTGATGGAAGCGGAATTTTGCCCGAGGCCGATTCGAGAGCAGAGGATCCGAGATTTTTACCTAGCCGAGCCACAGGATGTACCCGTGTCGCAGGCTATTGTCGATTATAGTCGACAGCTCGCCTTTGTGAAGAATCAGGTGAGGACCGAGGAGGACAAGATCCGTCATTTTGATATGCGGATGAGACCAGAGATTCGACAGTACATGTCGGGTTTCACTTGTGCTACTTTGAGAGAGTATCAGAATCGAGCCATGGCGTACGATATGGCATCGTTATCTACTGGGCCTTCGCATGAGTCGAAGAGACAGAGGACGTCTGGAGATTTTCCGGACGGTGCAAGAGACGGAAATTCTTCTCATCGAGTTTCGCGTAGTCCTACGGCGAAACCTTCAATTTCTTCGTTTGGTGGAACCAAGAGTTCCAAGTTGTCTTCTTTGACTCCTAGTCAGACTGGGAGGTGCTTTAACTGCAATGTTGTCGGTCATGTGCAAGCTAATTGTCCTTCGCAACGGATTACTTGTTATAATTGTGGACTCGAGGGCCACGAGTTGATATTGTGAATTATTCCATGAAGTTTCCCAGAATCGTGTTTCGGCATCGGTATCGGGATCGGTTCGTCGGGACCGTTGAGATTCTGTCGGCCGTGCTTTGTTGTTTGTGACTTCACTTTTTTTTAGTTTAAGTTTCGGGACGAAACTTTTTTTTTAGAGGGGTAGAATGTAATACCCGTGATTTTCTTTTTCGGTAATTTTTCGTTTTTGGCATTTTTCTAGTTCCCAGAACTCGCTTGCGACCGTTTTGACATTTTGACAATGTTTTGTTCTTCGTGTTGGGTCATCCGAGTTCGTTTCGGTATCGTTTTGTCGAGTTCCGTGCTTTTTGGCGACTTTTCCGCACTTGAGTTCGATTCTTGCGAATCTCGTCCGAAACTGTTGTTTCGACTTTCTCGTAAGTTCATTTAATGTTATTATTCATGTTGCGAGCTTTTTCTTGGTGTTTCGATCACGTATCGTGATTTTCGGGCGTTTTGGGCCATTTTCGTAATTTGCCAAAGTTTGGGGTAATTACATTCCGTTGTCGAATTTCGAGCCTTCGGGTGGTCGGAATCGTGTGTTCTCTTAGTGCTCGGATTCGTCTTTGCGAGTACTTCGTAACCGTATCTTCGATTCATACTCAGGTTCGTGTTTTGGGGTCGTTCGGGCCATCGGAGTTGGCCCGGGCCGAGTCATGGCCGGACAGTCTTGGCCCAGGCCGAGTTACGGCCGGTAGTGCTCGGCCGTTACGTACGTAAGGCCGGTTACGTACGTAAGCCTTGGCCGGTTACGTACGTAACGCTGCCGGCATTTCTAGGCAGTGAGTCGGCCATGGCCGGTTACGTACGCAAGCCATGGCCGGTTACGTACGTAAGGCGGCCGGCAGGCAGCCTATTTAAGGCCCTGCAGACGAGTTTCTCATCATTTTTCTCACTCGTTTCATCCTCTTCCGCGGCTGGAGATTTGATAATCATGGAGAGATGTTGTCAGGTGTTAAATCCATGAAGTCTTGGAGTTCATATCATCAATCATCCATCCTATAACATCCTCCAATCTACCGAATCAGGTCAGATTTCCTAGAAAACTAATTTTGGGGATTTTAGGTATTTTGTTCGATTTCGTCTGTTTAATCCGATTTAACTTAGGATTGTGATGGATTGATGATTATTTAGATGTATTGTATCATTTACCTTGATATTCCATGGTTTTATCGTATCGATTCGTTGTTTTGGTCGAGTTCTTGATCCACGCCTTCAAGGTGTCCGGTAAAATGTCATAGAGGGGTTTTCAGGTGTTCTTCGATTATTCTTCCTCGTATGATCGATGATTTACTGATTATATAATTTTAGGGTCGAATTCTTGTGAAGAACTTGAGTCGGAACCCTCCCGTTCGTTGTCTTCTTCGGGGTCCGAGCTTCCCGGTTCAATCGTGTTCTTCGGAGTGTTCGGTAGCAGTCATTAAGTCGAGCTTTCCCGTTGCTCCGCGTGCGTTGGACTTGAGGCGAGTATCTCGTCTATATTCTTTATACTTTGAGAATGTGATGTGTCGTGAATTTAACGTGGACTCGTTAGTGACGGTATATTTAACCGTAACTTACTTTAAATGAAGATGTGATTTTATGAAGGTAATTACCAACGTAAACTTTAGTTTCAAGAATAATGATATCTACCTCTTCATGTTATTTTGTGATTAAAATAAATACTAGAAATGAGTAGTTAACCAAAGAATTGTGGAATCGCGTAATACTTGTATTATTTGCTCGTTGGCCTTTTTCCTGAATGATGGTTTGCTGTGGATGCTGTGCCCTTGTTGAAGTTATGATGCGTTAACCTATGTGTTACGTGGTTGCGGTTGTGGTGAATATTATACCTTTGTTATTGTGTATAGTAGAGAGTTGAGATGTTATCCGGGTAGGGGTCCCGTCGAGGCCTCCGGAGGTGCGTACTTGCGAGTACGGCCAGATGTTACGATTTGACCATAAGGTTATCTAATCGGGTAGGTCTGGAGAGGGCTCCGAGAATCGTCACTTGCGAGTGCGATGTCAAGATAACTTATGGGTGTGTTCGAGTTTATTCTTGATGACTAATCCGGGTGGGACCCTTCGGGGCCACGGAGACGTTTTGACTGTTGATTTGATATCTCTGAATTGTTTATGTTTGAATCTTGAATCCCGATTATATTGGTGAATATGGTTTTGGTCTTGAGGTTTGAGTTGAGAATAAAATCATTTGTATGATTTTGAAAGAAAACCTTTTGAAAAGGAAAAACATTCATATTTCAGGATTTTACACTGAGACCCCCGAAGTCTCTAAATAATCTCTTACAATGATTTCTGGAGTAATCCCCATGGTTTGTTTTAAAGGAATAAATTTTCAAAAGACTTTAGACTCGGGGATCGTGTTACTACCTTGTCGAAATGTTATTTTCATAACGGTTGTATTCTTGATGTATAATTGTATAGCTTGGTTACTTGCTAGCGATTCCATCGCTAACCCCTCGTTGGGGATTTTGTTATTTATTCCAGGTGTTCTGACTCGAGAGTGAGCAACCACAGGATTGGCTCGGAGGATGATGCAATGCAGCGATACTAGTCATAGTTGTAGTCTGTCGTCTGTCAGTGATATGTCAGTTTGAGTTCTTCTCATCCTTGAGGGGATGAACATTTTATGTACTATGTGATCGAGTTGTATTTTAGTTTCATCAGATGTACGGTTATGCTATGTTTTGAGAGACCTAATCGGTCTACGGTATTATGTTTTGGTCAAGTTGACCGCATGTGGGTTTTGATTTGTAGTCTCCCGCCTGGTAGCTCCTTGTGGAAAGGGGTCTACGGCGTGTAATATCCCTGAGTGGATTGGGGGTGTTACACAGGCAACCTTCAAGAAGCCTCGTGCGGGCTCTACTTTTTTGGGGCGACCTATTGTGGCGCCTAAACCTGCGGAATCTCAGTCCCGAGCGGCCAGTTCGGCCATCACTTGTTTCAACTGTGAAGAACATGGTCATGTCAGCACCAAGTGCCCGAGGCAGACTATCACGTGCCATAACTGCGGGATTGGTGGGCATAAGGCCCGTTTTTGCTGAAGAGACTCCAAGAATACTCCGGCGGCATCTCAGGCCCCGAAACAGTCAGCCATTCAGAATCAAGCTACTCAGTCAGCGTCGTTTAAAATGATAGGAGCGAATAAAGGTGGAGCCTATAGTCATCAGACGGGAGCGTCCGGTGCTAGGACTAGCAAGCCCCGAATTTATGAGATGAAGAGGACCGATGATCCGAAGGCTCGAATGATTTCAGGTACACTCGAAATTCTATCTCAACCCATGTGTACACTTTTTGATACTAGTGCATCACATTCATTCATTTCCGAGTCATGCTTGAGTAGACTTCACCTGGGTAGCGCAGTTAGTTGTGAGCCTTATGTCATTGGTCTACCAGATGGTAGAAGAATTATTGGAAATCGTGAGATTGAGAATTGTCCGATTCAGCTTAATGACCGTGTTTGGTTGGTGAACTTGATCGTGGTATATTTACAGAGAGACGATGTTATTTTAGGTATCAATTGGATAGATCGTCACGATGCCATCATTAATGTCCGTAAGCGTATGGTCACTATTGTTTCAGACGATGGGGTCGAGTGTGTATTTCAGGGAGGTAATCCCAGCTGTTCTGGTAAGATCATTAATATGATGAAATCAGTGAAATTACTCAATCAAGGGTGTGTTAGTTATTGGTGCTATATGACAAGACCGAGAAATCATCAGTGATGTTGGCGGATATTCCTGTAGTGAGAGAATATGCCGATGTTTTTCCAGACGAGTTACCTGGTTTGCCTCCACAGAGAGATGTGGAATTCACGATAGAGTTGGAGCCTGGTACGTCCCCATTATCTAAGGCTACGTATCGGATGGACCCGACCGAAATGCAGGAACAGAAGAATCAATCGGAGGATTTGACCGAGAAGGGTTATATCCGACCGAGTGCGTCCCCGTGGGGAGAACCTGTGTTATTTGTCAAGAAGAGGATGGTTCTTTTCGCTTGTGTATTGATTACCGAGAGTTGAATAGGGTGACGATCAAGAATAAATATCCTCTACCCCGTATTGAAGATCTCTTAGATCAACTTCAGGGAGCTTCAGTATTTTCCAAGATCGATTTAAGATCTGGTTATCATCAGTTGCGAATTCGAGAGTCGGATATCGCTAGGACGGCATTTCGAACACGCTATGGTCATTATGAGTTTGTGGTAATCCCGTTTGGGTTGACTAATGCACCAGCAGTATTCATGGAATTAATGAATCGATTTTTCATCGATTATTTGGATCAGTTCGTGGTTGTCTTCATAGATGACATTTTGATTTACTCACGTGACCAAGAGGAGCACGAACTTCTCCTTCATCAGGTTCTCGACGTTTTGAGACGAGAGCAACTCTTTGGAAAATTCTTCAAGTGTGAATTCTGGATGTCCGAAGTGACGTTTCTCGGACATATAATTTCATCAAACGGAGTACGTGTCGACCCTCAGAAGATGGAGGCTATCCGAGATTGTCAACCCCCGAAGAATGTTAAGGAGGTCCGAAGTTTTCTCGGATTAGCAGGTTATTACCGGTGATTTGTGGAGGGATTTTCTAAAATCGCTCAACCTATGACGAACCTTTTGCGAAAGGATAAGAAATACACTTGGTCTGACGCGTGTCAGGAGAGTTTTGAGGAACTAAAGAACCGTTTAATTACAACCCCTGTCGTTTCCTTACCACAAGGGATGGAAGGATTCATGGTTTATAGTGACGCATCCGGACACAGTCTCGGATGTGTACTAATGCATAACAGGAAGGTCATTTCCTATGCTTCACGGCAACTGAGACCTTACAAGGTCAATTACCCGACCCACGACCTGGAGCTAGCAGCCATGGTTTTCGCATTGAAGATTTGGCGTCATTACCTTTATGGCGTCACCTGTCAGATTTTCGCAGATCATAAGAGTTTGAAGTATATATTTACTCAGAAGGAGTTGAATATGCGACAAAGACGATGGTTAGAACTGATTAAAGATTATGATATTGAGATACTATACCACCCGGGCAAGGCGAATGTTGTCGCGGATGCCTTCAGTCGTAAGTCTGTTCAGGAGCAAATGCTTGCTTGTTTAACAGTTCAGAAGGAGCTTCAGCAGGTAATTATGAGACCCGAGATCGAGGTCTGGTTACAGCGAGTGCAAGGGCAACTTTGCATGTTAGATATTTTATCGCCACTTGAGGAGGCGATCAGAGTGAACCAGGGTTCAGACCCGTTTTTGTCGCACATCCAAGAGGATGTGGCTCAGGGGAAAGCCCCTGGATTTGTGGTCCACGAGGATGGACTTTTGCGATTTAAGAATCGGTTATGCGTACCGGCGGATGACGAGTTGAAAAACTCGATTTTGAGAGAAGCTCATGCAACCCCTTAGTCCATTCATCCGGGGTCTAGCAAGATGTACAAAGGCTTGAAACAGAATTACTGGTGGAGCAATATGAAGCGAGAAGTCGCAGAATTTGTATGTTTAACCTATCAGCAAGTCAAGATTGAACATCAGCGACCAACGGGTATGCTGAAACCACTCCCTATTCCAGAGTGGAAGTGGGAGGATATCTAAATGGACTTCATCACGAGTTTGCCAACGAGTCGTCGTGGCATGAATATAATCTGGGTAATTGTGGACCGTTTGACTAAGTCAGCTCATTTCCTTGAGATTAAGGATACGTGGGGTCCCGAGAGACTTGCCCAGTTGTTCATCAAAGAGATAGTAAGATTGCACGGTACTCCTAAGAGTATCATTTCGGATCGTGATAGGCGATTCGTGTCACATTTTTGGAAATCAGTTCATCATGCTATGTGAACTCAGCTCAACCTCAGCACAGCTTTTCATCCTCAGTCCGACGGACAATCAGAGAGAACTATTCAGACGTTGGAGGACATGTCGAGAGCATGTGTTCTCGATTGGAAAGATGATTGGGAAGCCCAACTACCATTGATCGAGTACACGTACAATAACAGTTGGCATGCTTCGATTAAGATGGCACCTTACGAGGCCTTGTACGATTGCCGTTGTCGATCTCCTTTGTGTTGGGATGACTTATCAGAATCAATCGGCACCGAGCCCGATATGCTTATAGCCGCCCGCGAAAAGGTAACTGTGATCAGGAGTCGTTTGTTGACCGCTCAGAGTCGACAGAAATCATATACAGATAATCGTCGTTGACCATTAGAGTTCGAGGCAGGTGACCATGTTTTGGTCAAGGTATCCCCGAGTCGAGGTATCTTCCGTTTCGGGAAGCGGGGAAAGTTGAGTCCGAGATTCATTGGACCGTTTGAGATTTTGGATCGAGTAGGCAGTCTGGCTTATCGATTGGCTTTACCTCCGGCATTGAGCCGAATTCATAATGTGTTTCATGTCTCTCAGCTGAGGAATTATGTTGCCGACCCGAGCCACATACTTCAGTTCGATGAAATCGAGATCACGGATGATCATTCGTATGAGGAGCGTCCTATACGAGTTTTAGAGGCGAATCAAACAGTTGAGGAACAAGACGATTCCTTTGGTTAAAATTCAGTGGTCTAGGCACGAAGTCAAAGAGGCTACTTGGTAAACCGAGGAGAGTATGTGGGAGAGTTATCCCGAGTTGTTTGACCCTTAGTTTCGGGGACGAAACTCTTTTAAGGGGGGAGTATGTAATACCCAGTTGTAATTCATTCATTATCATTCAGTAATTGTCACTCAGTAAATTTCACTCATTAATAATCATTCACCATTCACATTCATTCATTGTATTCATTATTGGCGTATTCTTTAGCCGTGTATCAATTACCGATCGTCTTTCTCCTTCGTTTGAGTGTCGAGATGATAGTATTATCATTATCATCGTGATTGGTAGTCTTGTGTTAGAAGTATCATCTATGGCATGTGTTGGACTTATTTACTTTCACATACGTATGGTATGTCGGATCATTCATCAATCGTAGCGAGAAAACGGAGTTGTCAGATTTTTATCACTTCCAGCAGCGAATTACGACCGTAATTAATCAGGCATTATGGCCGTAACATGGATTCGTTGGTTTAGGGATGTTTTGGACGAAGGTGAGTTACGGCCGTAAGGATAGGCAGATACAGCCGTAACATGCGTTCGTTGTTTTTAGGATAGTTCAGACGAATAGGACTTACAGCCGTAAGGGTTGCGGCATACGGCCGTAAGTTGAGGCAAGTACGGCCGTAATGCTTGGCCGGTAACGGCCGTACGATTCGAACAGGGGGCCTAGGCAGTTTCGACGAAGGCCTCATATGCCTATAAGTTTTGCTGAGTACGGCCGTATCAGTCGAGTTACGCCCGTACGAGATGGCAGATTACGGCCGTAAGGCCGTTGACTTGAAAATGTTACGGCCATAAGTAGGCCGAGTTATGGACGTAACAATGGTATTACTTAAGTACCTGGACGGGTTTTTGAGGTCATTTTTCTCATTTATTCACTTGAGTTCCGAGAGAGAAGTTCTTGGGAGAGATTTTCTTCTTCACATCACCTTGGTAGGAGTGTTCTAAACATATATCTTGGATTGGGAAGCTTGGTTAGTCGATTTAACACGGATTCACTGGATCGAAGTGTTTGAATCTTCAAAGGTAAATTCTTCAACATCTTGGATTTCGATTTTGAGTTGGGATATGATGTTTTGGATGTGATAATCATGATATATGAAGTGATATACTTGTGATTATGAGTTGTTAAGGATTATCATCGGATTATTTGGGTTTATTCAAGAACACCTTGGATATTGAGTTGGATTTGGAGTTTTTTCTATTAGATGTTGTTCTAATCTCGAATTGGGTATTCATTTTGGATTATTGATTGTATCGAAGATGTTTTTTTGAGTTGAAACACTCTTTGAAGGTTTGCTATAGATATAATTGAGGTTGATTGTAACCAATTGAAGATTGATTACAACGTGTTTGTTATAATGCCCCAATGAACTTGGATTATTCATATCGACGTTGTGAGTGTGTTGTAATCGTACGTGATATGTATATTGAACGAATTGTGGGTGATTGTGTTATTCAAGGTTGTTCGAGCGACTGACACCTCATTTAGGACGTTTGTTCGTGGAAGGACTTTCTTCACCGGTGTTGAGTAAGTTAATTCTTACTCGGTTAAAAGGATACTAATTCCTTTCATTGTTGTTCATTCATAATCATAACTCATTCATAATGTATTAACCGTATTGAGACTTGTAATTGCCGAATAATCATTTCATTCACGAGGAACGACGGTTCCAAATCATTTCAATGAGCTACCATTCATTTCATCATTATCTCATCTCAGTGAGTCATTCTTGACCCTTGTCGGATTGTTATTCATTATATTCATTCTGGGTTCATATTGCGTGGACGGGTAGGGATGTGTGAAATTTTTAGTCGGGCACACGATAGTCATGTGTTGGCTTCACCGACACATTGGATTGTGCACACTGTAATGTACCTCCGTGAGACTAATTAGGTACAATGGCAGGTGTGTCCAGAAACTCGTCTTGTGCACGTGCACATTCCATTACGGGCGTACTATGATGCTCCTCTTCAGCATAAATTCATAACTAAGGATATTTCATGATTTTGTTTATTCAACTCTTGAGAATTGTTGTTCTGTGTAACTGACCCCGTTGGGGGATATTTGTTTTCAGGTCACGGCAAGGCAAAGGCACGGGAGGAGCACGTTGACGGCGAGGAGTCACAGTGATACTAGTAGGTGGCCCCAGTTCTTTCAGTCTTTCATGTCTTTCTTCTTTTTATTTCCGCTGCAAACTTCCGGTTGAATGTTCATTTATTTAGGGTTGTGTATTTTATCTTCATATAAAATGTACAAGTATTCTGTATTCCTGGGTGTATGGTACTTAAAGCTCCTCATCGGAGTATTTGGTAATATAATGTGGTTCGGTACTATAATTATATTATTTAATTCATTAATTTTCATTCGTCTGGTGGGTCCCAGTTGGGGATCCACGGCACTGTAATAGCCGCCTAGTTTGGGGTGTTACAGTTTTAAGTACATATTTTTCTATAAATGTTACAAGACGATTATTTAACCATTGATCACCCATCTTACTACATAACTCACTCTTCACATACTTCATAGCTGAGAAGACTTGCTTCAACACTTGCAGTTGCTACGGGCAAAATCAACATTTCTTTCAAAAGTAATATCTAATATTTGGTTAACTGAAACCCTTCAGCTAGTTTTGTATTAAGGGTGCATCTTAATTTTTTCATCATATTACATAAATATTCTTCAAAAGAAGCAAGTTTTTGCGAAATACTTCAAGGTTGAATAAACAATTTTAAACACTTTAATTAATATTGCCTTGATCAAAACAGATTACGTCAAATCAAAAAATATATTTAATATGTATATATGACTTTACCTATTAAACTTTGAGAGTAAAAAATAATTAAACTCCTCGATAATTCAACTATTGCCAAAATAAAATAACGGGAAAGGTAATACTAGATATTATCGGGGAAGGGGGTCTTATTCTGAAAAAAATCTGGTGGTGCACGTGCACCACCAGATTATGTATAGATCCACCTATGCTGGTGGTGGTCATCCACTCATAGGGTTAGGTGGGAAGAAAACGAAGGGGAGAGAGAGGAGAGAGGTAGTGAGAGAGACAGAATGTGATTGACGGGAATGAAACTGATAACACACACACACACACACACACACATATATATATATATATATATATATATATATATATATATATATATAGTTGGTAGTTGGGTAATTGACCCAATAGGGTCCGATTATAAATTATCCGAGTAAAAATGGGTCGATATCAAATTCATTATTCAGTCCCCTATTTCGATTATCCGATTAATAAACTGCGTCACATAACACCAACACTAACTCGCGAATACATTAGTCTAATATCTTCGCCCGATATTTTAATTATCTGGCTAATCAAAATAAAAATAAAATAAATAAATTCAAAGAAAATTAAAATAGGTTTCGTCCCCGAAACTTGCCATGTAATTACCCATATCTCTGAAATGTTACACCAAATACATCCCCCGAACCAGTTCAATAATATCTGAAACCCCATGATTCGATCGACAAGATCTGAAATACTAGAAGGTGGCAACTCTGCAGTAGCAACATGTATATATCGGCTCCAAAGCATCTTAATATAATAAACTAAAATCCAGCTATCACAAAATCGACAGCAAGCAGTTTTATGTCGTGGCTTTCGATCCCAAAGTATCACCATACTATTCATTTAAATTTACATACTGATCGACAAAAACTTATCTCAAAAATAGGAGTTTTTGAGTTGTTCGCAAATATATACGAGGTAGAAGTAGTTGTGGTAAATTCTACCAAGGTCTTTTCTCTCGAGGATTGCTTAACAGGGCTTCGTATAATATTTTGTTATAGATTGCGAGAAATAAATACTAAAATATTCTAAAACAGATTTTTGGGTTTTTAAGTTAAGTAGATTAAAATGCACTATTTTTAAACTAAACTATTTTTATTAAGACTATTTTAACTAGACTATTTTTAATGAGACTATTTTTATACTAGACTATATATATTAAGACTATTTTTATACTAGACTATTAATATTAAGACTGTTTATAACTAGACTATTTTTAATGAGACTATTTTCATACTAGAATATTTATATTAACACTATTTATAACTAGACTATTTTTAATGAGACTATTTTTATACTAGTGAAAATGAATCGAACTAAAATGAGTTAGAACTTGATTTGATAAAAACTAGGAGATTATGAGTTCATTAAATTAGGTTTTTAATAAAGTAGATGAATTGATTTACACGGATATAAAATAAAAACGAGTGTTTATCGAGTAATCAACTTTTTCACCTTATAACTTTCGTATTCAAAGGTTTCTTAATTACTTTTGTAACCTTAAGATGTTGTTTATAAGATAAACATTTGACGATTGAAAAGATATGTTTCCAATTCTCTTAACAATCAATCAAGAAGGTTTTATTAGTAGAAATAGGATATGTTCAATCACTATTTAAACCAAGTACTCCATGTTAATCGAGATAGTGTAAATCGATCAAATACTTTATATATAACCTAATAGAAATCTCCCTTCCCCTAGGAAGAAAGATTAGCTACTCATCGGTTTATACGTACTATAATTAAAATATAATTGATTAATATACATAATGTATAAAAACTTTTAATAACTAGAACTTTAATGACAATAAATAAAAACTTACTTGAATATGATGTATCGAAATGTAATGAACAATCTCTGAAAAACGAATTCGAACTTGATTCCAAAAGTTACAAATGATGAACGGAGAAAGTAAGATACTAAGTACTTATTGATCAAACACTTTTCAAATACAAACTAAAAAGTACAACTTCATACCATCACAATGAAATGGATAAAAAAACTATAGCAGAGAGTTCTTGCTAAGAAAGGATATTTCTAGGCAAGAAGATGACTGATTTTTGCAATGGATGAAGGTGTCCTTTTATAGATGATTTTCAAGAATACTATAGATTATTTAATTCAAAATATGTGTTGTACTATCTTGATTTTTTCTTTGTTTATTTGATTCGCACTACATCGTCCATGCATGTCTTGATTTTCAGACCTTTGACCCGAAATAAAATATATGGTGGTTGAGCTCACAAGAGGCCAAAGGTGAAAAATTCAACAAAGGATCTGCTTGAAAATGGTGCTGGAAAACGGCTATGTTTGCGCCGTGTTGTGCGCCGTGTTGTGGTGACTCGGTCTCTTCCAGAATACGCGCGAGGACACAGCGCAAAATGCCGGCCGTGTGTGAAACGGCCCAAGACATGGCCGAAAGAAACGGCCCTTGTTTGCACCGTATGTGAAACGGCCGAGAGAAACGGCCCTATTTGCGCCGTATGTGAAACGGATGAGAGAAACGAACCTATTTGTGCCGTGTTGTTGTAATATCCGGATTTATTACTGTGTATTTTACCTGTATTCGAACCCTGTATTATTCGGAATTGTGATCTTGATGATTGGAGTATGATATTTCTTACATTGGTATCTTGTACATAAGTATATCAACATGCAAAATTTCTCATGCAAACTCGTAATAGCGCACGCTAAGAATGTAGCTTAACGCGCGCTATCGGCTACTACTAGCGCACGCTACGTATGTAGGAGTTGCGTGCGCTAGGCACTCAATTATTGAGCTGGGCAGCTAGCACATGCGCCAGCCGGGACATTGGTCCGGATAAGATTCCCGCGGATGAACCTGGACAGTTTTGAAGTCAACTCTTATTAGCGCGCACTAAGGAATGCTTAGTAGCGTGCACTAATCTGCTTTGTGCAGAAAGTTTATATATGGGCCAGCACTTCATTTTATTCCCATTTCCTTCGTTCATTCTTCAGTCTTGAGAGACCAGAGAGCAATAATTATCCTCCTAACATACTTAGAACACATCCACTTGGTCATTGGACATTGAATACTTCTTGTGATTGATCATTGAAGAGAAGTAGCACCTTGGAGTGGCATATAACCAACCGGAGTCAGATTCTACCTTTGGAATTAAGTGATTTCGTCATATTAAGGTATGTTGACTCTATCACCAACTCTAGATTCGTGTTATGGAGAATGAGATGATCATGCTAGCAAAATATTGAGTTTCTTGGGTGAATTATCCAAACCACTTCATGTTTGGAGTATTGAGATGATTATGCCTTAAGTACCTTGATTATGAACATCATGATTCGAATCTTATTACAATGAATAAGTAGAAGAAGCTTCTATCATTGGTAATCCGAATCTAGTAGGTGTATTCATAGCAATCTTGGACTTGACTTTAACATCATTATTGTTAGACGAATCTAAAGGATTGATCATGGAAAGATTTATCTTATAAAGATGGAATGTTAATCAAACTACAGAATGATAGTTTTTGATTGATATAAAGGTGTTGATATCGACCGTTAAGCCTTCCGAATTATCGCATGAGGAATTGTAATTGAAATGGAATATAGTTTCATAATAGTATACATATTCTTGAATCCGAAGTTGTTGTTATCCGTAAGATCATTCGTAACCATATGAACATGATATTCATGGAGGTAACATGAATTAACACTGAAGATTTCATTTGGTTTGATCATGTTGAGGTCAGTCTACTGCCCAGTAGTAAACTGCCATGCACAGTTAGCGCACGCTAAGCTATGTAGATTAACGTGCACTATCGAGCATGAGTTAACGTACGCTACGTTTGGTACGTAACGTACGTTAGGCCATCAGACGAGTCAGTCGGCTGATCAGTGAAGTACTGACCATGCATAGTTAGCGTACGCTAGGCTTTGTTGTTTGCGTACGCTATCGAGCAGACTTAACGCACGCTACACAGAGTACTTAACGTGCGCTAAGAAGTTCAACATATTACATTTTATGAGCTTTTGGCCGTAAATCGAATTGTTAGACATTCATACGACGTGAGATAAATTCTATATTATTTCTTTTGTTAAGGTTCGAGCTTGTTACGTGATTGATTGGGGGGGGCGACTTTCAAGTGTTCGTTTTCATGGAAGTACTGTTCTTGTCTTCGAATAGAGGCAAGTACCTTATTTGTTTTATGTATTGATGTTATACATATTGTCGTGCATGTATGTCGTTGTTGTATGTCCACCTCTGTAACATCCCAATTCACAAATGGGACATTACACGCCGTAGAACCCCCGTGAGGTCTACCAGGCTAACTCGTGACACATGAACCACAACGATAACATGAAAGATGTACCCAAAGAGTAAATAAGGCCGTGGCCTCGGCCAAAACATTTTAACTGAGTACATGAGACATAAGTTAAATACCAAAATGTTGCCCACGCAGGGAACTTAAACCATGTTCAAAAATAAACCAAATATCTCCAATACTCAACAGATGCAATGACAAAACAGAAAAATGCAGACTCGAGCCACATCATCATCATGCCAACCCATCCTTTGCATGCGCATCCCGTGCCGGCTCCTCAGCTCGACCAGTACCTAAAATGCATAAGACACATTTCCCCCATTTAAGGGGTTAGCATTCGAATAGCTAGTGCAAGTACATAATTACACAACATTATATACATACACAATTCAACGCAAATAAATCATTAGGAAAATTATTTTGAAAGTCAATATTCCGGAATATCACATTAACACCAAAACAGTATATCAACAAGTTTCCCACATCACAATTAGCCACGCTTGGTAACTCGCGACCGTACCCATTAGTATCGGTCCCCAGAGGTCCCGTCAGACCGTCCCCAGGTGAGAAACCACTTCCGCGGCCGTACCCATTAGTATCGGCCCCCAGAGGTCCCGTCGAACCGTCCCCAGGGGGAAGAACATCAACACACGCACTCAATTCCACTTCCATGGCCGTACCCATTAGTATCGGCCCCCAGAGGCCACACGCCATCCCCAGGTGGAAGAGAAACAATCACATTCGTTCAATAACACCATATACATCATTCGCATCAAAATCATATGCGCATAACGGAATGTAATACATGTACTTGCCTTGAATGAAACGAAACGAAGGAAACGATGAAGGAATAGGTTTCGGTCCGAACAATCTTCCCAAATCCGTTCCTAACCCAATAACAGTATACACAAGTCTCAATAATGCGGAAAGGTACGAATTAATCCTAATTCTACCCCTTGGAACGATTTGTCGGAAAATACGAAGTCCACGATGGCTATAATCTAACCATGAAGAAATTACTAGGTTAAATCCGTTAAACTATACTGGAAACAAGGGATTTACGACTACACAATCGTAATCTAACAAGTCGTCGAAGCCAAAACGGATTAAAAGGGAGAATTATGCCAAAAATCCCGAAATCCCCAAAAAAAAACTAGGGTTCATCGCTTTATACCTCGATTCGGACGGATGGAGGATGATTATGATGATGATAAACCTTGCTTGGGACGCAAAAATCGATCTTTAGAAGGTTCCTACGGATTGCACCGGATGAATCGCTTGAAATCGCCCAAAGGAAGCTCACGTCGCGAGAAAGAAAGAAAAGGAGTGAAATAAGTCGACCGAAAATAAGTCAGGAATTAAAAGACCTGACGGCGAGTTACGTACGTTAACGCCTATTGTTAACGTACGTTACGAAGGTTACGTACGTAACCCTCTCGAGTTAACGTCGTAACGAACAATCGACACTTTCTGCGAAACCATAACGTCGTTACCAATGGGGTATAACGTGCGTTATGATACCTATATAACGTCGTAAAGAGCATGCATAACGTCGTTATGCATGCAGCGATTAAGACCTTGCTAATCACTTAGCTCGGCCACCGATACAACGACGAAACGCAACACAAGGATAGAATCAAAAGTATAAACATGGGGTATCCAAAACAACGAAGCTGAGTTTTGAAAGAAAATATAATCCCGATCACTAGAGAGTCTCAAATGAAGCAAAAGCGAAATTCTCCAAACTTATGAAAATTACAAAAACGGCCCAAGTGCCGAAAATCGCAATACAACGTCGGATTAGCAAACCGAAAGTTCCAACACGACCAACTCAACCATACCAACTTATATGAATCGAAACAGCAGCGAACAAGTTTTACGAGAATCGACGCACATGCGGCATGATATAATTCAAAATGAAATTATGCGAAAGCATCCTCGAAACTCGACCAAACGGAAAAACTCCAAGAACAAAATAGATTCAGAATTCCAAAAGCGATTGCTAAGCGAGTTGTCCGAAACGAACATACATCAAAAATAGAAATTACCGAAAATAGAAAACGCGGATATTACATTATCTCCCCTAAAAATAAGTTTCGTCCGAAACTTACAACGCGAACAACTCGGGGTATCTCATTTGCATACTCTCCTCCGTCTCCCATGTGGCTTCTTCGGACCCATGCCTCGACCATTGAACTTTAACCGAGAGGGATGGTTTTATGACGAAGTTGCTTCACCGACGCTCTAAAATCTGAATCGGTCTCTCCTCGATGGTAAGGTCAGTCCCACCCGATCTCTCCAAAATCGATAATATGGCTAGGGTCCGATATGTACCTCTAAGTAGGAAACATGAAATACGTTATGAACGTGGCTCGGGGACGGCGGTAAGCTGGCCGATAGGCAAGCTCTCCCACTCTCTCTAAAATCTCAAACGGCCCAATAAACCTCGGACTAAGTTTACCCTTCCGTAGGCGGTAAACTCCCCGTGTCGTCGACACCTTAAGCAAAACATGATCTCCCACCTCAAACTCCAACGGACGGCGACGCGTGTCGGCATAAGACTTCTGCCGACTCTGGGCCGTTAACAATCTATCCCGAATCAGAGTAATCTTCTCTCTCGTCTCAACTACCATATCGGGCTCGGTACCAATCAGCTCGGACGCATCGTCCCAACACAACGGCGATCTACACCTCCTCCCATACAACGCCTCAAATGGCGCCATTTTGATCGAGGTGTGCCAACTATTGTTGTACGTGAACTCAATCAACGGCAAGTGCGACTCCCAATCATCCTTCCATTCTAGGGCATAGGCTCTCAACATATCCTCTAACGTCTGGATCGTCCGCTCTGACTATCCGTCAGTCTGAGGGTGATAAGATGTACTGAGTCTCAACTCAGTCCCCAAACTCGATGAACGGCCTGCCAGAAATGTGACACGAACCGGCCATCACGATCCGAAACAATACTCTTAGGAGTCCCATGCAATCTCACGACCTCTGCAATAAATACTCGTGCTAGTCTCTCCGGGCCCCAAGTGTCCTTAATACCCAGGAAATGAGCTGATTTGGTCAGTCGATCGACAATAACCCAAATCATGTTCATTCCATTCCGAGTCCTAGGCATACTAGTAATGAAATCCATAGAAATATCCTCCCATTTCCACTCCGGGATAGGAAGTGGTCGCAAAAACCCCGCGGGTCGCTGATGCTCGATCTTAACTCTGTGACAGTCAAACACCTCGACACAAACTCGCTAAGGTCTGTCTTCAAATTACTCCACCAAGAGTTGCTCCTCACATCCTTGTACATTTTATTCGTACCGGGATGTATGGAGTAAGGCGTGGTATGAGCTTCACTCAAGATCTTGTCTCGGCTCAATATCATTCGGTACACATAGTCTGCGCGAAATCTCGTAACGCCATCATCACGAACCACAAATCCGGGGCTTTCCCTGTCTCACATCCTCCCTTAAGCTGGACCAAACACGGATCATCATCTTTGTTTCGCTTTGATATCATCGATCAAGGGCGAAGTGATCTCTAATGCACATAAGCGGCCCTGAACTCTCGAACCCAAACCTCAATATTCGACAAATAAGATCTCGCTGGATCTACTCTGCGGTGTAAGTACTTCTAACATCTGCAACGCCATCGGCTTACGGCTCAACGCATCCGCCACCACGTTAGCCTTACCCGGATGGTAAAGTATCTCGAGGTCGTAATCTTTAATTAGCTCTAACCACCTACGCTGTCTCATATTTAACTCCTTCTGACTGAAGATATACTTCAAACTCTTGTGGTCGGTAAAAATCTTACACGACGACCCATAGAGGTAATGCCTCCAGATCTTTAAGGCGAAAACGACCGCAGCTAACTCCAAATCGTGCGTGGGGTAATTCACCTCATAAGGTTTCAACTGGCGGGACGCATATGCAATCACTCTGCCTCTCTGCATCAAAACACATCCTAGACCAAGGCCCGAAGCATCACTGCACACTACAAAATCCTCGTTCCCCTGAGGCAATGCTAACACGGGCGCGGTAGTCAAACGTCTCTTTAACTCGTCAAAACTGTCCTGCCTATCTGTAGTCCACTCGAACTTCTGAGTTTTCTGGAGCAACTGAGTGAGTGGTCTAGCGATCCTAGAAAATCCCTCAACGAATCTACGGTAATAGCCGGCAAGACCCAGAAAACTCCTCACCTCCTTCACATTCTTAGGCGGCTCCCAAGCCATCACTGCCTCTATTTTCTGCGGATCTACCCGAACTCCCTCTGCTGAAATCACATGCCCAAGGAACGTCACTTCCTCGAGCCAAAACTCACACTTAGAGAACTTCGCGTACAACTGCTCAGCCCTCAAAGTGTCTAATACAATCCGAAGATGTAAGGCGTGCTCCTCTCGACTCCGTGAATAGATAAGAATATCGTCAATAAAAACGACTACGAATTTGTCCAGATACTCAATAAAAACATTGTTCATCAACTGCATGAACACTGCTGGGGCATTGGTTAGCTCGAAAGGCATAACCACAAACTCGTAATGGCCATATCTCGTCCGAAAGGCAGCTTTCGGAATATCGACGTCCCGAATCCTCAACTGGTAGTAGCCCGATCGCAAATCAATCTTCGAAAAGACGCCGCCCCAAGCCGATCAAACAAATCGTCAATCCTGGGCAAAGGGTATTTATTTTTGATGGTTAGCTTGTTTAATTCTCGATAGTCGATGCATAAACGAAGCGATCCATCCTTCTTCTTAACAAAAAGTACAGGCGCACCCCAAGGCGATGCGCTCGGTCGAATATACCCTTTATCTAACAACTCTCCCAACTGATTCTTCAATTCTAGCATCTCTGACGGTGCCATACGGTACGGTGCTCGAGAAATAGGGGCCGCATTCGGCTCAATGTCAATAGGAAACTCCACCTCTCGATGTGGTGGTAATCCCGGCAAGTCATCCGGAAATACATCGGGGTACTCGCTAACAACTGGAATCGACGATATGTCAACCCCACCATCATCCGCCTGCAGAGTGAAACACCAGTAGCCGACACAACCTTGGTTCAAAAGTTTCATCGCCTTCAAGGCGCTAATCACACACCCCGATCTACCCGGCTTACAGCCGACGAGAGTATGCTCGGTGCCGTCCTCGGCAACTATCGTGATGGTACGAGTCCGATAGTTCATGATAGCACCATGACGATCCAACCAATCGTCCCCGAGGATCAAATCCTCACCCTTAAGGTCTATAACAATGAGATTCGAGGGCCAATCCCGGCTCCCGATCCTCACTGGGCAATCCCTAACTTCCCGGTTCCCAACCATATGATCCCCGCTGGGCGTACCTACTACGAACGGCTCACACTCAAACAAGCAGTCAAAACTAATACGACTCACACAATCCGAAGCGATACCGGACTGGGTCGCACCGAATCAAAAAGTCTTGGCCGGATGAGAAAGGATCGAGTGGTACTGACGCCACCGAATGTCTGCCTCCTCCGTGCGCCTCATCGATATAATCGGGATGGGTGAGCCGAACTCGGCGGCTGGCGGCGATTCGGTGACTCCGACCCCTACCACGACTCGAACCTGCGGAACATGAGTAGGCTGGTGAACCGAGATCCTACGATCGGCGGTGGTAGTCGTAAATCTAGCGGCCACTGGTGGCCCTCTCACAATGAGCTCGATGCGATGCATCGCAAGTAAAGCAAGTAACTAACGGAAGTGGGCAATCCTTCACAACGTGCTCTGGCCGATCGCAATTAAAACAAACTCTCCCGCCCTGTGCAACAGATCAATCAACAGTTACCGTGAGATCCACCGGCTTTGATGAAACGGCCTCTTCCCAGTGTAGGAGCAGAACGAGACCTCGGCGACCACCTTTTCCGGCCGAGAACCCACCGGTAGTCTTACGCTTCTTAGCTTCCGAAACCGACTCGATTCCGGATGACCATCTCGATCGCCAGAGCGCGATCCTGGTATTCCTTCAAAGTGGCACACATGAGCGGCGCCATACTCTGCCTAATATGCGGCTTCATGCGCATATTGAAGTATCGGATTTTATCAGCCTCCGTTCTCACTTGATCCCTCGCAAAGCCCAACTGCTGATTGTAAGAAATGATGGCCTGAGAAATAGGCACATCCTGAGGTGTAGCGATGAAGAACTCTACAATTCTGCGCTCCTTGACTGGCGGCGGACAATATTCTGCTTCCATAGCCGCCCTGAACTCATCCCAAGTGGCCCGACGATCTCTGGGCGCAACGGCCTCCCACCATTCCGCAGCTTCCTTATCCAGGAGGTACTGGGCAATGTGTACCCTCCTGTCCTCAGGACAAGCTACGGCATCGAAGGTTCTGGACAACTGAAAGAGCCAATTCTCCCATCCGAGGGAGTCAGAAGATCCGGAGAAACGAGGAGGGTGCATCTTAGTTACCGTCTGAAGCCACTTACTAGCCTCCTCTTAGGTGTCGAGGCGGATTCGGCGTCCACCCCAGGCTATCTCGAGTAAGTTGGGCTACCAAGCTGAAATCTGGCGTGAGCCGCGTCGGCATTATTACCGAGCGGCCTTGAGTGAGAGGCTGAGTCCGCAGAGGACTGGGAAAGTGAGCCCTCCTCATTATCAGCGCCACGACCACGGCCTCGGCCGCGTCCCCTAGCCGGTCTACCACGACCTTTCAACATACTGAAGAAGAATAAGAAAAGAACAAGATCAGAAAGATTCACAATTCACAAAGTTGGTAACACAAGTCACGATTCTGAACAATACAGGAAAACGAATTACAGAAATATAAGAGTTCGAGGAGACTTACAGCCACGGGTCGCACGAAAAGACGGTAGCATGATGATATTAGGCTCAACGACTGACTCTAATGATGCAACTGACAGACCCAAATTTCACCGACAGCCTAGGTATTCAAAACCTAAATCTCTGATACCATAATTGTAAGATCCCAATTCACAAATGGGACATTACACGCCGTAGAACCCCCGTGAGGTCTACCAGGCTAACTCGTGACACATGAACCACAACGATAACATGAAAGATGTACCCAAAGAGTAAATAAGGCCGTGGCCTCGGCCAAAACATTTTAACTGAGTACATGAGACATAAGTTAAATACCAAAATGTTGCCCACGCAGGGGACTTAAACCATGTTCAAAAATAAACCAAATATCTCCAATACTCAACGGTCTGATGACAAAACAGAAAAATGCAGACTCGTGCCACATCATCATCATGCCAACCCTTCCTTTGCATGCGCATCCCGTGCCGGATCCTCACTCGACCAAGACGAAATGCATAAGACGCATTTCCCACATTTAAGGGGTTAGCATTCGAATAGCTAGTGCAAGTACATAATTACACAACATTATATACATACACAATTCAACGCAAATAAATCATTAGGAAAATTATTTTGAAAGTCAATATTCCGGAATATCACATTAACACCAAAACAGTATATCAACAAGTTTCCCACATCACAATTAGCCACGCTTGGTAACTCGCGACCGTACCCATTAGTATCGGTCCCCAGAGGTCCCGTCGGACCATCCCCAGGTGAGAAACCACTTCCGCGGCCGTACCCATTAGTATCGGCCCCGCAGGTCCGTCGAACCGTCCCAAGGTGGAAGAACATCAACACACGCACTCAATTCCACTTCCATGGCCGTACCCATTAGTATCGGCCCCCAGAGGCCACACGCCATCCCCAGGTGGAAGAGAAACAATCACATTCGTTCAATAACACCATATACATCATTCGCATCAAAATCATATGCGCATAACGGAATGTAATACATGTACTTGCCTTGAATGAAACGAAACGAAGGAAACGATGAAGGAATAGGTTTCGGTCCGAACAATCTTCCCAAATCCGTTCCTAACACAATAACAGTATACACAAGTCTCAATAATGCGGAAAGGTACGAATTAATCCTAATTCTACCCATTGGAACGATTTGTCGGAAAATACGAAGTCCACGATGGCTATAATCTAACCACGAAGAAATTACTAGGTTAAATCCGTTAAACTATACTGGAAACAAGGGATTTACGACTACACAATCGTAATCTAACAAGTCGTCGAAGCCAAAACGGATTAAAAGGGAGAATTATGCCAAAAATCCCGAAATCCCCAAAAAAAAACTAGGGTTCATCGCTGTATACCTCGATTCGGACGGATGGAGGATGATTATGATGATGATAAACCTTGCTTGGGACGCAAAAATCGATCTTTAGAAGGTTCCTACGGATTGCACCGGATGAATCGCTTGAAATCGCCCAAAGGAAGCTCACGTCGCGAGAAAGAAAGAAAAGGAGTGAAATAAGTCGACCGAAAATAAGTCGAATTAAAAGACTGACGGCGAAGTTACGACGTTAACGCCTATTGTTAACGTGCGTTATTTAAGGTTACGACGTAACCCCTCTCAGTTAACGCATTTAACGAACAATCTGACACTTTCGCGAAACCATAACGACGTTACCAATGGGGTATAACGACGTTATGATACCTATATAACGTCGTAAAGAGCATGCATAACGACGTTATGCATGCGCGATTCAAAGATTGCTAATCACTTAGCTCAAAGACAATGATACAACGACGAAACGCAACACAAGGATAGAATCAAAAGTATAAACATGGGGTATCCAAAACAACGAAGCTGAGTTTTGAAAGAAAATATAATCCCGATCACTAGAGAGTCTCAAATGAAGCAAACGAAGCGAAATTCTCCAAACTTATGAAAATTATAAAAACGGCCCAAGTGCCCGAAAAATCGCAATACAACGTCGGATTAGCAAACCGAAAGTTCCAACACGACCAACTCAACCATACCAACTTATATGAATCGAGAAACAACGAAAACGAACAAGTTTTACGAGAATCGAACGCACATGCGGCATGATATAATTCAAAATGAAATTATGCGAAAGCATCCTCGAAACTCGACCAAACGGAAAAACTCCAAGAACAAAATAGATTCAGAATTCCAAAACAGTGCTAAGCGAGTTGTCCGAAACGAACATACATCAAAAATAGAAATTACCGAAAATAGAAAACGCGGATATTACAACCTCGTGTTGGTCCGACGGGATCATCGGGGGATCTATGCTAGCGTGTGCTGGATCATCGGACGGGTTTTTCCACCACGGGTTGGTCTGACGGGATCATCGTGGGTTCTAGGTAGTGAACGCTGGATCGTCGGAATTACCATGTGTATGTTGCGATATCATGTTGTGATTATCAGTTATGTATGTCATTTATGAGTTTCTCGTAGGAGAAGACTTGTTGGTATTTTTGTCGTTTACGTTATTATTCTTCGTGAAATATGAATAATATGTTGTGGTACTTATACTAGCATCGTTGTGCTAACCCCTTTGGGGGTGAACATTTTGTTTATGTTCAGGATCCAGGAGAGCGGGAAAACAACCACTGGAGCTGCATGACGACGAGGGTGCAGAGTGATGTTCCGGCCGGGTTTATTTGTCTCTTGTTGATTGGTTATTTCAATAAGTGCTCGAGTACAAAGTCATTTATGATGAATTTGAATTTGGAGATGTATTAATAAGTTTCTGTTGAACATTTGTATTTTTTTCAGTATTTTGTCAGAACTATTGTATCTTAATTCCGTTATTTCCATTCGTTAGTAACTCTTAATGTCTGTTCAATTCTTCAGCCTTGTAAATCCTTATGTAACGGATTTACGGCGCTGTAATATTCCTGAATGTATCGGGGGTGTTACAGAATATGGTATCAGAGCTAAGATTATGGATATCTTGGCCGTTGGGTTAAAATAGGGGTCATTTATGTCTTTTGAGGTAACCGGCCGCGAATAACATCACTGTACTGCCTACGTCTTCGTGCGGGCGGTGGTTGTAAGCTCCTAAACTCTATCTCGTCCTTTGCATGTTATATTTCCTTGTACTTGAGCATTCGAACGATATTGTTTCCTGTATATTGAGTATTTATGCTTATAGTATGTAGAGAGGCGGACGTGGACGTGGTCGCGGTCGGGGATGCGGACGAAGGAATGCTGAAAGGGAAGCGTCGCCTTCTAATCAGGCCAGTCATAGCTCAGGCGAGCCACAGATGTAACACCCCCAAAACCGTATGGGAATATTACACGCCGTAAACCCTTTCCACAAGGATCTACCAGGCTAAACGTCCATAAACAACCAAATGCTTGCCCGGCCAGGGTCAAACAATATAATAATACAGACCGTTAAGGTCACTTACACATAAACACACAGACCGATGAGGTCACACAACTCTATCAACAGGACTGACTAACAACATTACCCACACAGGGTTCGAAATACAATACAACGGAAGACTGAATCAACTCTAATAATACAAATAAACTCTACCAACTCTCAACTCCTGATTAGTATCGCAGCTCGTCATCCCCTTGTGCCAATCCGTGATCGCTCCCGAACTGCATGTACAGGACGCAAAAGGACATCCACCCCGAATACTGGGGTTAGTAAAACTCCACTGTTTTACTAGTGCAAGTATCAAACCATACGAAATGTAACAAGCAAATAGCAACTACGAATTTAATACGGAAATCAATTATCAAAATGTTCCCGAGAAGTTTTAGAATTTCGAACTCAAGTAAGAGATATTTGAAAAGGAACACATCATCTCGGGGATTTTTAAAGCAGAAATTCTTTTGGATCTCGAGTCCCAATTTACAAAACCCTTTTCGTAAACAATAGGGCCTTAGCCCGATTCTCGTTTCAAAGCATACTAAATAATATATCATTATGAGTCCGAGATCCATATTTAAAATGTTACCCGAACAATCACTGCTACATGATCACTGTTCGTACACATCATGTACCGAACTCCGGAGGCCTCGACGGACCTTACCCGGACCACACACATTGTTCGTACACATCATGTACCGAACTCCGGAGGCCTCAACGGACCCTACCCGGCCACACACACTGTTCGTACACATCATGTACCGAACTCCGGAGGCCTCAACGGACCCTACCCGGCCACAACATCGTTCGTACACATCATGTACCGAACTCCAGAGGCCTCGTCAGACCGTACCTGGATCACACACCTTGTCCGTACACGTCATGTACCGGACTCCAGAGGCCTCGTCAGACCCTACCTGGATCACACACTTTGTTCGTACACATCACATACCGAACTCCAGAGGCCTCGTCAGACCCTACCTGGAACACACACACATCGACACGACACAATTCATAATCATTAAATGTCAAGCCATTCTAAATTACACTGAAATGTTCAATCAGGTATGTAAACCAAAACAACACAAATATCATGATCATCACAACGACTCTTAACCAACATAACACACATTCGGTACAATACATTGAACAACCACGTGTACAACCATATCATATGTACATCGCAATCCTGCACAAATGGCACGACGCCTAACACGGATACCAATATATCACTATTATCACAAGGCCTTCAAATTTCGGAAAACACAACCAACTCAAATGGAACATATTTACGGAGGCAAGCAAAATCGTCATACATATCATACGTAATTACTAATCACAAGATACAAGTCGTATAATAAGATACTTGCCTTAATAACCGCTACCAAACGTTCCGAAGAACACCGTTCGACCGGGAAGCTCGGACCCCGAAGGAGACAACGAACGGAAGGGTTCCGACTCGAGTTCTTCACAAGAATTCGACCCTAACAACATATAATCAATAAATCATCGATCATACAAGGAAGAATAATCGTAGAACGCTCGAATTCTCTTTGTGACATTTTATCGAACACCTTCAAGGCGTCGATAAAATACTCAATAAAACGACAAATCCGTGGCAATCCAACCGTGGAATAACAAGGAATGAGATATAATATAGCTTAAAAATCATCAATCCATCAATATTCTGAGTTAAAACGGATTAAACGGACGAAATCGAACAAAATACCCAAAATCCCAAAAATTAGATTTCTAGAAAATCTGACCTGATTCGCTCGATCAAAGGATGTTATAGGATGGATGATTGATGATATGAACTCCAAAACTTCATGGATTTGTTGACAAACAACATCTCTCCATGATAGGAGCAACTCCAGCCGCGGGGGAGAAGTGGAAGAAGGAGAAAAATGGCGAGAAAAACGTCTGCTGGGCCTTAAATAGGTTGCACAGTGTGCCGCGGCCCAGCGGGAGTGTGCCACGGCACAGGGCCAAAAATGGCTCCCAGTGGTCGGCAGTGTGCCGCGGCTCAGCCGTCGTGTGCCGCGGCACCGTCTGATCGGTTTGGCCGAAAAATGCCACGAGTGTGCCGCGGCCCTCCCGGCATGTGCCGCGGCCCTACGGCACGGCTGCTCGGCCGGAAGGCTGCCGATCACTACTGGCCGTGACTCGGCGAGGCTGCCGATCACGCCGGCCGTGACTCGGCTAGTACGGCACAGGCCCGGATTGCCGGCCATGTCGGCCGGGTGTCACGGACGGAGTTCGGCCGTGCGGCGTCCCAGGGGCCCTCACACCCCGGGACCAGCCTATCCCTCATAGCATGCCAACTGGTTTCGCCCTGCCATGGGCTCATCAGGGAGACGGCATTAGTCCCCGACCAGTTGTGCCCTACCAGCAACGATCCCCTTCATAGTCAAGTTCTCGACCAGCGACAAGCTCTCCGGACTAAACCGGGTCGGCATGCCTGACTCGGCCAGACCGATGCATCCGGGCAAAGAACGCCTTAACGCTAATGTCACCCCCTTTACCCCGCTTGTGGCGAGCTAACCAGAATGCACGCCTCATTTGGACGGTCAACACGGACACGACATATCGGGTCGTGACATCCTCCCCCACCCAAATCGCAGCACGTCCTCGTGCTGGGGGAAGAATGTTTCTTTCCGCACACTGTATTGCCTCACGCACACACAAAACGATCGTGGCCAAACACATACGGCACCATCCCCAGATGGACAGGCTCTTCACTCGCGCACCTCGCGCTAGCCCGCAGTGCACCACGCACATACCGCATCACCAATCGACATCAACCTTCACCCTACGCGCTTCCTGGCGTTAGTACCTCGGTTGAACGGCATTCCCTCGCCGCTGCATTTTTCCCGCATGTCGAGGTTCCCACAGTGGCCCACGATGATCCACGCTCATACACCCCGGTCACCGAAAGGTGGAGCTACCAAAAGTGCGCAATACAAGTGTCTCCACATACCGGACCGTCTGATCTCACAAGCCTAGGACCACCTCTCATTCCGGCATAGAATCGGTTCATGTTCTCCGCCTAGAAGCCTTGTCAGGAGCCGCACTTTGTCCGTGCCCTCTTTGCACCGGCGAGCACTCCCCGCCCTCATCGGTTTCGGCAGAACATAATCACACCCGAACCATGCCGTACTGAGAGAGGAACCTGGGACCTGTGGGTTATGGGCCCACCACGCTTCCGCACACTTTGGCTATGGAAGCTTCTAGAAGGGTCGAGACTCTTCTCCAGAATTCTAGTATTTACTTGATAGATGTTGTAACATTCCGGAAGCCCTCCGGAATGATCATAGAAAGGATTAGAAGGATGTAGATTGACTTGTAATCTCTTGTATGTTCTAGATACTTGTAGATTCTTGTACATTCTAGAAGATGTAGATGGAGACCTATAAAAGGAGCTCCAAGCCCCTCATTTGTACATCATCCGAAGTTGAGCAATAAAAGTTCCTTTCTAAAGAGCAGTTTCTCTCTCTAACTTTCTCTCTCTAAAATACTTCAATCTTCCGCACTTAACCGGCAAGGGTTGGGAAAGCCTGCCTTAGTGGCCGAAGGACTGAGTTGCTAAGGGGCGCACGGCATAACTCGACGGACTAAAGTTTGCCCGTGACACGTGGTATCGGAGACCGGTTTGTTGGTAAAGTGAGAGAATGAGCGGAAACAGCAGCATGGTCGAAGGGAACAATGCTGGCGATGATGCTCGCAAGAACAAGAAAGGTGGTAGGGACAAGTCCCGAGATTTTGCATCCTCGATGGAAGTAAGGATGACCAAGATCGAGGTGGCTGTTGGTGAAACCATCGAACGGATGGATGTCCTTGAAGAAAATGCCAGCAATATTGAGGACAAGGTGTTGCTTGCTCTTAACGAGTTGAAGTCCACACTTCTTGGCGAGGTAGCCAAATTGCGGGAAGAACTAACCGCACGGATGGATAAGACCGAGGAGGATTGTGCATTGTGCAAGGCAGCCGTGGCAGGTGGCACCATGGCAAGGGAAGTGCCGCGCATTCGGGCACCAGAACCTCCAAAGTACTCAGGTAAGCGAAATGCCAAAGAACTTGATAATTTCTTTTGGTCTCTCGAAACCTATATGGATGCAGTACGTATAAGGGATGACGAGGACAAGATCAAGTCGGCGATCTTGTACCTAAGTGATGACGCTGCCTTGTGGTGGAGACGGCGCCATCAAGACATTGCACGAGGGACATGCCGGATAGATACTTGGGAAGAATTCAAGGCGGACTTGAAGAAGCAGTTCTATAAGGAGAATGCCGAGAGTCTGGCCATGAAGAAGCTGCGTGGCCTGAAGCAATCGGGGAGTGTGAAGGATTATGTCAATGAGTTCTCCTCACTCATGTTGGAACTTCCCGAAATGTCGGACAAGGATCGATTATTCTATTTCTTGGACGGGTTGCAGTCCTAGGCAGCCCTTGAGCTGAGAAGGCAGAAGGTCCAAGACCTGTCGGAAGCAATTGCTGTGGCCGAGGAAATTGTGGAATTCCGAAAGGACTTCACACAGCGAAAGGACAAGAAGGGAGGCAAGGAAAAAGGTGGGGGAGACAGGCCTCACAAGACGGGATACAAGCCAACCTTCAAAGGGAAAGAAAAGACCCATGAAGCCAAGAAGAGAGAGTGCTTCCTATGCGGGGGTCCACACTTCGTCCAGGAGTGCCCAAAGAAGAAAGCACTTAATGCCATAATAAGCCAACAGGAGGAACGGACCGAAGAAATGCAGATGGGGTCGATGCAACTCCTCAATGCAATGAAGGCGAAGGAAGAAACCGTGATGGTGCCCAAGGCGGAAAAGGTCAGGAACGGTCTCATGTATGTTGAGGCAAAAATAAATAAGGGAGTCATAAAGGCCTTAGTAGACACGGGAGCCACTCACAACTTCTTAGCTGAGGACGAGGCAGTTCGACTTGGTGTAAGAATTACTAAAGAAATGGGATGGATGAAAACAGTGAACACACCATCAAGACCCATAATTGGCGTGGCTAAGCAAGTGCCGGTCCAACTGGCGGATTGGCAAGGCAAGCTTGACTTGACAGTGGTCCGAATGGATGACTATCGGATGGTACTAGGCATGGAATTCCTGGAATGGATGAAGACGGTGACCATCCAAGATGCCCAAATTCTGAGCATAACGCCGAACAAGGTAACCTTTGATATTCCATTATTACGTGGAAAGATCGAGTCCCGTATGTTGTCGGCCATGCAGGTCTCGAAAGGATATAAGAGGGGGCAAGAGACGTACCTTGCCGCCCTAAAGACGGAGGACCCAATCGTCGGCAAGGAAGTCCCGACAGAAATCGGTGAAGTGCTGGCCGAATTTAAGGACGTGATGCCTCCCGAGTTGCCCAAAAAGTTACCACCGATGCGGGAGGTGGATCACGAGATTGAGCTGGAACAGGGGGCGAAACCTCCTGCAATGGGGCCGTACCGGATGGCTCCACCAGAATTGGAAGAACTTCGAAGACAGTTAAAGGATTTACTTGATGCTGGCTATATTCGTCCTTCCAAAGCTCCTTATGGCGCCCCGGTGTTATTCCAGAAGAAACAAGACGGTAGCTTGCGGATGTGCATTGACTACCGGGCGCTTAACAAGGTTACTATTAAGAACAAATACCCAATACCGTTGGTGGCTGACCTATTCGACCGCTTGGGGAAGGCAAAGTGGTTCTCAAAACTAGACTTGCGGTCGGGGTATTGGCAAGTCCGTATCGCGGAAGGAGACGAACGGAAAACAACCTGCGTGACGAGGTATGGTTCATTTGAGTTTTTGGTTATGCCCTTTGGCTTGACTAATGCTCCTGCAACTTTCTGCACTCTCATGAATAAGATATTTCACCCATTCTTGGACAAGTTTGTTGTGGTATACCTGGATGACATAGTGATATACAGCGAGTCCTTGAATGAACACGCTGAACATCTACGGAAAGTGTTCCGAGTCCTGAGGGAGAACGAATTATATGTGAAACCGGAAAAATGTTCGTTTGCCCAAACGGAGGTAATGTTCTTGGGGCACAAGGTGAAACAAGGAATGATCTTAATGGACACAAAGAAAGTGCAGGCCATTGCCGAGTGGGAGCCTCCTCAGAACGTCTCCGAACTTCGGTCGTTCTTAGGCTTGGTGAACTACTACCGGCGATTCATTGACGGATATTCGGCGAGGGCAACGCCATTAACAAACTTACTCAAGAAGAAGGTTGCGTGGGATTGGACTGACGAGTGCCAGGCATCCTTCGAAGATCTGAAGGTGGCTGTCATGAATGACCCAGTGCTGAAACTTCCGGACTACACAAAGCCCTTTGAGTTACACTCGGATGCCTCTGACTATGCCATTGGAGGAGTCTTAATGCAGGATGGGCGTCCTGTTGCCTACGAGTCCCGGAAGCTAAACGAGACAGAACGACGGTACCCGGTTCACGACAAAGAAATGACGGCGATAATCCATTGTCTTCGTACGTGGAGACACTACTTGCTCGGGAATCATTTCGTGATCAAGACGGACAATGTGGCGACTAGCTATTTCCAAAATCAAAAGAAGATCACCCCGAAGCAAGCCCGGTGGCAAGACTTCTTGGCTGAATTTGATTATTCTATGGAATATAAGCCAGGAAAAACGAACGTAGTTGCGGATGCTTTAAGTCGGAAGGCCTCACTGGCATCTATCACCCAAGTGCAGTGCGACCTTGCCGACCGGATAAGAGACGGCATTGCCCAAGACCCCTTGGCCAAGAATCTGGTGGAACTGGCGAAGGAGGGCAAAACAAGGAAGTTCTGGCAAGAGAATGGCTTACTCTTTACTGTTGGAGATTGGTTGTATGTACCCCGGTGGGACAACCTTAGAAGGGAAGTACTGAAGGAGTGCCATGACTCGAAATGGGCGGGACACCCAGGTACACTTCGTACTAAAGCGCTTGTTGAGCAGTCATTTTACTGGCCTAACTTGCAGGACGACGTGAACGCCTACGTAAAGACCTGCTTGGTCTGCCAACAAGACAAGGTGGAACAAAGTAAACCGGCAGGACTGCTAGAGCCATTGCCTATTGCCGAGCGTCCGTGGGACAGTCTTACGATGGACTTTATATCGGCACTCCCAAGGTCGGAAGGATGCGGGTCGATAATGGTGATAGTTGATCGGTTCTCCAAGTATGGGACATTTATACCGGCAACAAAGGATTGTAAGGCCGAGGAAGCTGCCCGACTATTCTTGAAACATGTGGTAAAGTACTGGGGAGTTCCTCGGAGTATCATAAGCGACCGAGACCCGCGATTCACAGGCAAGTTTTGGAGGGAGCTATTCAAGTTGATGGGGTCAAACCTCCACTTCTCGACAAGCTTTCACCCCCAAACGGATGGCCAAACTGAACGTGTAAATCATTTGCTGGAGATTTATCTCCGACACTTTGTAAGTGACAACCAGTCCGACTGGGCTCGTTTACTTGATATTGCACAATTCTCATACAACTTGCAGCGGAACGAGTCCACACAACGGAGTCCGTTTGAACTGGTGATGGGGCAACAACCGACGACACCCCAGGAACTAGTTCGGAAATACGAAGGTGCGAGTCCGGCAGCTTACAAACTTGCTAAAGGTTGGAACGAGGAACATGACATAGCAAGGGCGTATCTTACTAAGGCTGCCAAACGAATGAAGAAATGGGCGGACGACAAGCGCCGTCCAAGGGAATTTCAAGTAGGGGACCAAGTGTTTGTCCGAATGATCGGAAGAAATGTTAAGGCGATCCGTCAAGTGCATAAAGGCTTGACCCGGCGGTATGAAGGACCCTTTGAGATAGTGAAGAAGGTCGGAACGCGGTCCTATCGGCTCAATCTTCCGAATGACTTCAAAATTCACCCGGTCTTCCATGTGAGTCTTTTGAAACCATACTTCAAGGATGAGGAAGACCCAACTCGAAATAAGTCAGATCGAGCCCCGCCTGCCCACACAGTGTCCTTTGAGAAGGAAATTGAAGAAATCCTGGCGGATCGACAGGTTGGAAAACGGGGAACACCCCGCTGGACGGAGTACTTAGTGCGCTGGAGAGGTTTGCCAAACAGCGAAGCTTCGTGGGAAAAGGAGCAAGACTTGTGGCAATTCAAAACCGAAATTGAAGCATACAAGGCAAAACCTTGACGGGGACGTCAAGACTCAGGTGGGGGAGAATTGTCACACTTTGGCTATGGAAGCTTCTAGAAGGGTCGAGACTCTTCTCCAGAATTCTAGTATTTACTTGATAGATGTTGTAACATTCCGGAAGCCCTCCGGAATGATCATAGAAAGGATTAGAAGGATGTAGATTGACTTGTAATCTCTTGTATGTTCTAGATACTTGTAGATTCTTGTACATTCTAGAAGATATAGATGGAGACCTATAAAAGGAGCTCCAAGCCCCTCATTTGTACATCATCCGAAGTTGAGCAATAAAAGTTCCTTTCTAAAGAGCAGTTTCTCTCTCTAACTTTCTCTCTCTAAAATACTTCAATCTTCCGCACTTAACCGGCAAGGGTTGGGAAAGCCTGCCTTAGTGGCCGAAGGACTGAGTTGCTAAGGGGCGCACGGCATAACTCGACGGACTGAAGTTTGCCCTTGACACGGGGCCAACTCCGATGGCCCGAACGACCCCGAAACCCGAACCTCAATACGAATCGATGATACGGTTACGACGTACTCGCAAATACGAATCTAAGAGCTAAGAGAACACACAATTCCGACTACCCGAAGGCTCGGAATTCGACAACGGAAGTAATTACCCAAAACTTTGGGAAATTACGAAAATGGCCCAAAACGTCCGAAAATCACGATACGCGATCGAAACACCAAACCAAAGCTTGCAACAAGAATAATAACATTAAATGAACTTACGAGAAACTCGAAACAACAGTTTCGGACGAGATTCGCAAGAATCGAACTCAAGCGCGGAAAAGCGTCTAAAAAGTACGGAACTCAACAAAACGACACCGAAACGAGCTCGGATGACAAAAAGTGCAGAATTAATCATTCTCGAAATGACGAAACGGTCATGAGCGAGTCGTCAAAACGGACTTCGGCCGAAAAAAGAAATTTACCGAAAATCGAAAATTGCGGATATTACATTCTACCCTCCTTAAAAGAAGTTTCGTCCCGAAACTTAAAACAAGTAGGGAGAAGAAATATACCGCCAGGAAAAACTCAACGAGATACACAAGAAGTGCGTAACTCATGCCCAACGGCGAAACGTTACAAGCAACGCAACGGAATATACGGCGTGAAAACACGCTCCACGACGACCAACACGACGCCACCGGTATAGACATAATAAAATCAACAAGTGACAAGCGTCATCAAATAGATAATACAATCGAGTTGATTATCTGAACAATCATAAAACACAACGAACAAAAATCATTACGATTGACCAACCCAACGGTTCATCAATCAAAACGCGAGCCAAACGCTGAACAAATACGGAATTCCACCGTCCAAGGGTTGGAAGATCGAAACGAGACTAATTTCTCGAACTTAAGGAAATTACGAAGGAGTCTGAACGTTCAACAATCATGAATCGAGATCAACAAAAAAAAACGAACAATCAATGATCAACCATAACGATCGAGTCAACAAAAATCGAATAATCATGTTCGGATCACGAAGAACAATAAGGTTCAACCGACAACTCCGAAGTTCACATCTCGACTCGAGACAAAACATGATCCGGTGAAAACAACAAGATGTGCACCCACATAAGATCCACAGGAAAGGGAATAGCAATTGAAAAATCACAACGACAAACGAGTTATTCCGAAACAATACCACACTCGTTCGATCAACAAAAGCAAGGGGCAGGACAAGCTCAGAAAATATCAACGAACATAAACGAATCAACAGAGTCGAAAATACAGAGGTTCAAAGTCCAATCCACTTCGAATAAAAGAACTAATAAAACCAGATGATGTCACTTCCGAACAAGGTTCACAAGAATCGAACCGAACTCGAAAAAGTCACAACGATAACCAAATCGACCCACAACAAGATCACAGCTCGTTCGAACGATGAAACCGGAATACGTAACAAGTCTGAAGTATCAACGAACACGAGCGAGCCGATAGAATTGAGAAAGAGAAAATGCAGAAGCCAAAAATAATACGGGTATTATATTCGACCTCTTATAAAAGAAATGTCGTCCCCGAAGCTCACAACAACGGAAACAAGTTAACCACACAAAAAGCAACCGACAGAAAAATCTCCACTAGGCCTCTCAGATCCGATCCTGATAAGCGATCTTGAAGCGCGAACTCCGAAAGTCTCGGTAGCCAATTCGCAAAACTAAATTCGGTGTCCTCGAGTCCGCACTCGAAATGTGTTACCGACGAGAAGGACAATTTACACGTGCATGCCCCAGCGCATCACGGTTGAAATGTCTCGGCTCGGCATACCGAAAATACAAAATGCTAGATATAATGGGGCATAACGTCGCAAAACAACATAGCAGAGATGCCAACTCAGCACAACAAAGAATCATAACACATATCATATACAAGGATTTCCATCGTAAAGTAATACACACACAAACAATACAGAAACGACGGTATCGTTCGGCAACCTTAACGGCCCGAACAATAACTAGCACATAATTACAAACATCGTGAAACAATCACACATGTACACAAACGTTCAAACCCAAGCTTTAACAGCTCACACAGGTGCGATAACACGCAAGTCACCACGAAATGACAACATTAAAGATCGTCATCACACCTCCCACAAAGGGACAACAAAAACAGATGCATGGCGAACGACTCAACGTTCACACCACCAATTCCATCATACTCGGGAGCTAACATTCTAACAACAATGTGAATATCATACACACATTCCTGGTCTACAAACAGGAATGATAGGTTTTAAAAACGAAAACCACCTTTTGGAAACAGTTTGGAAACACCAGTTGATCTTGAGTATCATTTTACAAAAAGTTGAACAAACCTCATTTTCGAGACCTTGAAAATCATCTTGCGTTTGAACAAAAATGAGGACACCTTCTCTTAGTGAAAACTTTCAGAATATTCGACCCTCGGGTCTAAGTAAAAGTATTTATAAAACATTGAAACTATCTCAAAACATTTTGGGTCCTCGAGGTAGAAGAATTTTGAAACATATTGTGGCACCTTGGATGTACCACGAGAGAATAATTCATTTTAAAAGTACGTCTCGAAATTTATTTTCTAAGATACTCAAGGTTTTTAAAGATAATTCAATGGGCTAGAATGCCCAAAAACTCTAGGTAATTACGCAAAATATTATAGCACCGTGGGTCCCGCGCTGGAACTCACCAGGCTAAAAACCATTTACAACGTTAAAAATGCCGATGACGGTAATATTTCAAAAACTCACAAAATCCATTTACAAAATACTAAGTATCATCACAAGAATTTTGCCAAAACGTTCAAGGCCATAACGCCAAAAACTCGGTTAAAGGAATCGGTTTTCGAAATCAAACTCAATTGGCAAAAGGTCGAAAGCCATTTGAAAGAACTCACGCAGCGGAAAAAAAAGATACAGTCCAACATGCACAATCCAATTGAATACGTCTCACAGCATCTAGTTTAAACATATAACAAAACTGTTCCTCGGAGTTTCTCACGAACTCAATCGTCGATACCTTATTCGAAACCCAACAAGGTTCTCAATTTTCACACTATACCACCCCTCACAGTGGTTCAAAGGTAAAACAACAATATTCACAATTTTATAAATGTATTATATGTCAGACGTATTAAATACAACCATATTCACAACACCGTGCAAATAAAATTATGCACCTCAATTAACTCATTTAGATACAATCATGATACACAGTACTTCGCATAAAAGAGGAGACTTACGTCCACAGCCGCACGGAGATGACGGTCGCCCACGATACTAATCTCATCCGACAACATATCCGACACGTTGTGACTACGCACAACTCAACTTGTCACCCGACGACTCGAGCGACAAGACAACACATTACTCGACAAACCACGACTCGACTCGACCCGGCTGAGGTTTCCGCAACCTAAGCTCCGATACCATAAATGTAACACCCCCAAAACCGTATGGGAATATTACACGCCGTAAACCCTTTCCGCAAGGATCTACCAGCTAAACGTCCATAAACAACCAAATGCTTGCGGCCAGTGGTCAAACAATATAATAATACAGGCTGCTAAGGTCACTTACACATAAACACACGGGCCGATGAGGTCACACAACTCTATCAACGGGACTAACTAACAACATTACCCACACAGGTTCAAATACAATACAACGGAAAGACCGAATCAACTCTAATAATACAAATAAACTCTACCAACTCTCAACTCCTGATTAGTATCGCACTCGTCATCCCCTTGTGCCAATCCTGTGTGCTCCCCGAACTCGCATGTACACGGGCAAAGCAGACATCCACCCCCGAATACTGGGGTTAGTAAACTCCACTGTTTTACTAGTGCAAGTATCAAACCATACGAAATGTAACAAGCAAATAGCAACTACGAATTTAATACGGAAATCAATTATCAAAATGTTCCCGAGATGTTTTAGAATTTCGAACTCAAGTAAGAGATATTTGAAAAGGAACACATCATCTCGGGGATTTTTAAAGCAGAAATTCTTTTGGATCTCGAGTCCCAATTTACAAAACCCTTTTCGTAAACAATAGGGCCTTAGCCCGATTCTCGTTTCAAAGCATACTAAATAATATATCATTATGAGTCCGAGATCTATATTTAAAATGTTACCCGAACAATCAATGCTACATGATCACTGTTCGTACACATCATGTACCGAACTCTGGAGGCCTCGACGGACCTTACCCGGACCACACACATTGTTCGTACACATCATGTACCGAACTCCGGAGGCCTCAACGGACCCTACCCGGCCACACACACTGTTCGTACACATCATGTACCGAACTCCGGAGGCCTCAACGGACCCAACCCGGCCACAACATCGTTCGAACACATCATGTACCGAACTCCAGAGGCCTCGTCAGACCGCACTGATCACACACCTTGTCCGTACACGTCATGTACCGGACTCCAGAGGCCTCGTCAGACCCTACCTGGATCACACACTTTGTTCGTACACATCATGTACCGAACTCCAGAGGCCTCGTCAGACCCTACCTGGAACACACACACATCGACACGACACAATTCATAATCATTAAATGTCAAGCCATTCCACATTACACTGAAATGTTCAATCAGGTATGTAAAGCAAAACAACACAAATATCATGATCATCACAACGACTCTTAACCAACATAACACACATTCGGTACAATACATTGAACAACCACGTGTACAACCATATCATATGTACATCGCAATCCTGCACAAATGGCACGACGCCTAACACGGATACCAATATATCACTATTATCACAAGGCCTTCAAATTTCGGAAAACACAACCAACTCAAACGGAACATATTTACGGAGGCAAGCAAAATCGTCATACATATCATACGTAATTACTAGTCACAAGATACAAGTCGTATAATAAGATACTTGCCTTAATAACCGCTACCAAACGTTCCGAAGAACACCGTTCGACCGGGAAGCTCGGACCCCGAAGGAGACAACGAACGGAAGGGTTCCGACTCGAGTTCTTCACAAGAATTCGACCCTAACAACATATAATCAATAAATCATCGATCATACGAGGAAGAATAATCGTAGAACGCTCGAATTCTCTTTGTGACATTTTATCGAACACCTTCAAGGCGTCGATAAAATACTCAATCAAACGACAAATCCGTGGCAATCCAACCGTGGAATAACAAGGAATTAGATATAATATAGCTTAACAATCATCAATCCATCAATATTCTGAGTTAAAACGGATTAAACGGACGAAATCGAACAAAATACCCAAAATCCCAAAAATTAGATTTCTAGAAAATCTGACCTGATTCGCTCGATCAAAGGATGTTATAGGATGGATGATTGATGATATGAACTCCAAAACTTCATGGATTTGTTGACAAACAACATCTCTCCATGATAGGAGCAACTCCAGCCGCGGGGGAGAAGTGGAAGAAGGAGAAAAATGGCGAGAAAAACATCTGCTGGGCCTTAAATAGGCTGCACAGTGTGCCGCGGCCCAGCGGGAGTGTGCCGCGGCACAGGGCCAAAAATGGCTCCCAGTGGTCGGCAGTGTGCCGCGGCTCAGCCGTCGTGTGCCGCGGCACCGATCTGATCGGTTTGGCGAAAAATGCCCACGATGTCACGGGTGCGGCTCCCGAGGTTCAGGCCGTCGGGTCGTGCGGCGGATCACGAATCACCGTGCGCCTAGGAGACTTCCGAGTCTCCGTCCGGCTACCATCTACGAGATTACATATAATACCAACATTAGAGATATCCTGCCTTTGGTCCGTTTGTCTATGCGTAAAACGCTAGGCACCCGCCTGTCCTTTGCCTCCGGCCAACTAAGGGCCGGTATCTCATACCCTTCAATCTTAACCCGCAATGGAACTCGGCACTAAGGGTCACTCGCATGCCCGAAGTGCAATTCCTCGTGCTCGACACTCACTCGGGAACTTCCTAGGTGCAGTACCTTGGCGCCCTTGAGAGTACCTCACCCGAGACGGACAACCTTTTAGATCTTGGCTTAGATTCATGCCATCAATAGATATTTGCCCCTCATGATGTTTGGGACTACTTCGCATACCGACATATTACCTTCAATCCGCAATGTGAAGTTGTCTCGCAACCACATGTACAAGCCAACGATCCCCCGCAGCATAGCCGGAACCGATAGCTAATGCTTACGAGTAAGCTCACGAGGCGTATGATTTAAATGCGTGCCTCGATTGCCCTATCGACATAGAGGAAGTGTATATGGCCGACGGCATCCCTCCGGTCACACTTTAGCCTCAATGCCAACCTTAAGCCCAACGCAGACCACTCAGGTCCTACGCCGCCCTAACGATTTCCAACTCGCTCGGGAACTCCTCGCACACTTCGAATTCTTAGAGTTGGCTCCCTAGAGGCCCCACATACCTCTAGGAAGGTTGCACGCTTGGTGCTCGAAAGCACGAGGAAGACTGGCCGCTTGCCCACCATTGCCCATCTAAGGACTGTCCCCCCTATAATAGGCTTAGACAAATAATCCCTTGTAATTGCACTAGACATTGAATGGCCGAGGAACCACATCGGGTGTAACTCCCTCGTCCGAACTCCAAATCCTTATCCGCTTGAACCGTAGAGTAGCTTACGACATTATCTATAAGTCCTCAAAGTTTCAGCCCCATACGATACTCGAGGAGTGAGGATTTGCCTCTGCAATATTCTGAAACTACGATAATGCCACTGCACTCCAGCATCTCGATCCTTCGCATCGTTCGCTACTCAAACGGAACCGTCTAGTTGTGAAACTTGGTGGAGACCTTCCCAACACTCCAAGGAACTCCCCATTACAAGCATTTCACGAAACTCATTTTCTAAAGCCCTCTTCTCAACGACTAAAAGTCCTGCTCGCGCACGGACACACTCCGGACGCCGACCACTGTCGCACGTCCCCAACCTTATTCGTGTCGCAGGGCAACTATCCAACATAATCCTTTGTAAGTCCGGGGCAATCCCGGGTATTCCGAATAATATGGAAAGCGCCCTGTGACATCCTCCCCCTCTCGATCCGTTGACGTCCTCGTCAACGCATGCACACCCAACCTACTCTATGTACATGCGCTGCCCATCTCATCATGAAAATACTTGGGCAACGAACCCGACACTCTACCTCCATCTCCTCAACTCGTGTGCCTCGCAGCACAACACTCTTAGTTCCATCAAGTGGCGCCTTCTTGTAAAGTCTGAGGCCCAACTCGAGGAACGCCTGCACGGCAACTCGATGATCGCAAATTCTCGCCGCTCGCCCGGCAACTCATGCGCCTCGCGCATTCAAACTCATTGCTCGTAGGGATGCAGCGCATGCGATCAATGCACTCTCCCTCCTCCCGGATGTTGCCTCTCTCTCGGCGCACACCCACTCAAATCTTGGCAGGAATCATTCTCTCCATTCCTCGATATAACCAAAAACCAACCGATGGTGTTAGATTGCCACTCAAGCTCAAATCAAGCTACTCCCTCATTGTCAAGTCCGAGACTAGCGACAAGTTCTCCGAATTAAACCGGGTCGATTTGCCTGAACGTCTGGAGTACATGATACTTATAAGAGTGCTCACTAACACCAAGAACCCATCCCAAGGAGCCTTGCGCTCTGCTCAGATACCACCGCGGCTGCCCTCTCAAAAATCCTTACTAACCATACCCCATAATATGAATTCCGAATTCTATCAAGGACGAGCCAAACCCAATCTGAAACTCTGTAAGACCAGTGCCCTCTAGCACAAGTCAAAAGAGGCCTACACGGCTGCACACAGATCACTAAACTCTCAGCCCTCGGGCCACCGCACTTCTACGGCAAGGAGCTTGAAGGCTGTACGCGTGATCAACGCACCCTCCCCCGCTCGAAGGTGATGCCTAACTCTCGGCACACCGCGTCACCGGCCTTCAGCCTGGCGTGACGAAACTCGCGGGTTGGTCTCGCTGGCCCTCTGACTCAGACGAAGACACGAACCCAGGCCCTCTGGCCTAACTCGTAACCTGGCCATCCGGCCTTATTGCTCAACGCACGATTGTGTACTCTGGACGAGCACACCTCATCCGGCTTGCTCCCATCGGAAATTCTTCAACCAATAGGTCCCATTAATTGGCTTCCAAATCACTTCCAAGAACAGCCATCTCAGAATCGCTCACATGTGTATCCTGGATGGACACACCTCTTCCGTAACCAAGAAGCCCAATGCTTTGTATAACTCAGTCCCTTTCAGAAAATCCCTCAACCACAGAGCCCATACTCTAAGCTTTGGAATCCCCTTAAGGAACATCATTCTCGAATCAGCCCATTTCTCTCGGGGGTCTGGCCCTCCCCCACTCATGTTGGAGGCCAGACCCGAATCTCTTGTCCCTCATAGACTGCTGGGACATGAAACACCACACTTGGAGCATGCCCATTCTCATATCTGCCCGACTCGAACCAGGAAGACTGAACACTCCACTCTTGCAACTTCCGTGGTGGCTGTGTTACGATTGCACCTCATGTGCGAAAGCGCTTTGCGCATAACAATTCAAATCTCCTAGTAACCAATGCACCTCAAGTGCTGTGGCGCTTGTGCGCACTAAGATTAAGCCCAAGCTTTGCACCTGAACGTGCTGTGGCGGTTTCCCGCACTGAAGTTCTCGCCCAAATAGGTCTCAAACCCAAATCACCTCTCAATCTGCGGCGCTACGCAAACATGGCTGCAACTTGGCAGACGTGGCTACTGCACACCACCCGGCTCACCGGCATGTCTCCTTCTAGGAGATCAAGATGTCTTATAAGCCCACAAAAAGGCCAACATAAAGTTTCTGATCAGATTACACCAACACCGTTGCTAACGCGTCCGTAATTTACCGATGAGAATGTTCCCCTCACATTAACCAACTACCAACCGTACTCGCAGAGAAAAATATAGTCATTAAACACGTCGTAACCCCGGGTACTACCATTCGCCGAAATCACTAATGCCAACAACTCGCACCGAACAAAGCTTTCGAACATCACTGACAGAAACCAAACAACCAGGGTACTACCATTCGCCCAATTGCAAAGCCAACTCGAGGTACTACCATTCGCTCAAGTCCCACTGCCAACTTAATTCTCAACTCTGCCACAATACGTAAGAACGCACTGCAAGCCCTTCGCTGAAATGCCACTACAATGGCTAATCAAAAAAAAAAAATTGGCACGATTTTGGTATCCGGTTCTCATGGGGAAGCAAGATATTCAACAAAGCTCAACTGAAACCTGGATGCGACATTCCAAGGCTCCGATACCACCTGTCACGGGGTGCGGCTCCCTGAGGTTCAGGCCGTCGAATTCGTGCAGCGGATCACGAATCACCCGTGCGCCTAGTAGACTTCCGAGTCTCCGTCCGGCTACCATCTACGAGATTACATATAATACCAACATTAGAGATATCCTGCACTGGTCCATTGTGCTATGCGTAAAACGCTAGGCACCCGCCTGTCCTTTGCCTACGGCCAACTAAGGGCCGGTATCTCATACCCTTCAATCTTAACCCGCAATGGCACTCGGCACTAAGGGTCACTCGCATGCCCGAAGTGCAATTCCTCGTGCTCGACACTCACTCGGGAACTTCCTAGGTGCAGTACCTTGGCGCCCTTGAGAGTACCTCACCCGAGACGGACAACCTTTTAGATCTTGGCTTAGATTCATGCCATCAATAGATATTTGCCCCTCATGATGTTTGGGACTACTTCGCATACCGACATATTACCTTCAATCCGCAATGTGGTGTTGTCTCGCAACCACATGTACAAGCCAACGATCCCCCGCAGCATAGCCGAAACCGATAGATAATGCTTACGAGTAAGCTCACGAGGCATATGATTTAAATGCGTGCCTCGATTGCCCTATCGACATAGAGGAAGTGTATATGGCCGACGGCATCCCTCCGGTCACACTTTAGCCTCAATGCCAACCTTAAGCCCAACGCAGACCACTCAGGTCCTACGCCGCCCTAACGATTTCCAACTCGCTCGGGAACTCCTCGCACACTTCGAATGCTTAGAGTTGGCTACCTAGAGGCCCCCCATACCTCTAGGAAGGTTGCACGCTTGGTGCTCGACAGCACGAGGAAGACTGGCCGCTTGCCCACCATTGCCCATCTAAGGACTGTCCCCCCTATAATAGGCTTAGACAAATAATCCCTTGTAATTGCACTAGACATTGAATGGCCGAGGAACCACATCGGGTGTAACTCCCTCGTCCGAACTCCAAATTCTTATCCGCTTGAACCGTAGAGTAGCTTACGACATTATCTATAAGTCCTCAAAGTTTCAGCCCCATCCGATACTCGAGGAGTGAGGATTTGCCTCTGCAATATTCTGAAACTACGATAATGCCACTACACTGCAGCATCTCGATCCTTCGCATCGTTCGCTACTCAAACGGAACCGTCTAGTTGTGAAACTTGGTGGAGACCTTCCCAACACTCCAAGGAACTCCCCATTACAAGCATTTCACGAAGCTCATTTTCTAAAGCCCTCTGCTCAACGACTCAAAGTCCTGCTCGCGCACGGACACACTCCGGACGCCGACCACTGTCGCACGTCCCCAACCTTATTCGTGTCGCAGGGCAACTATCCAACATAATCCTTTGTAAGTCCGGGGCAATCCCGGGTATTCCGAATAATATGGAAAGCGCCCTGTGACACACAGAGTGTGCCGCGGCCCTGCCGGCATGTGCCGCGGCCCTACGGCACAGCCTGCTCGGCCGGAAGCTGCCGATCACTACCGGCCGTGACTCGGCCAGTACCGGCCTGGGCCCAGATTGCCCGGCCATGTCGGCCGGGGCCAACTCCGACGGCCCGAACGACCCCGAAACCCGAACCTGAATACGAATCGATGATACGGTTACGACGTACTCGCAAATACGAATCTAAGAGCTAAGAGAACACACAATTCCGACCACCCGAAGGCTCGGAATTCGACAACGGAAGTAATTACCCAAAACTTTGGGAAATTACGAAAATGGCCCAAAACGTCCGAAAATCACGATACGCGATCGAAACACCAAACCAAAGCTTGCAACAAGAATAATAACATTAAATGAACTTACGAGAAACTCTAAACAACAGTTTCGGACGAGATTCGCAAGAATCGAACTCAAGCGCGGAAAAGCGTCTAAAAAGTACGGAACTCAACAAAACGACACCGAAACGAGCTCGGATGACAAAAAGTGCAGAATTAATCATTCTCGAAATGACGAAACGGTCATGAGCGAGTCGTCAAAACGGACTTCGGCCGAAAAAAGAAATTTACCGAAAATCGAAAATTGCGGATATTACAACAGAGATCTATCAATAATGAACCGGAACCTGCTGTACCAGAAATACTTCGTCAGGTGGTGAACCAGATGACTCAGTTCGCCCAAGTCGTGGACCGAATGCAAGTGGCGGTGGGACTACAGTAGGGAGAGAGACATCAAGGGATCCCGGACATGGGAAATCGAGGTGACCGGTGGCTGCAAGAGGTGGCGAAGATGCAACCACCCAAATTCGACGGTATTTCTGAGACTCCCACCTGGGACCATTGGTTGAAGGAACTGGAGAAAATCTTTGCCGGAATTAACTGCCCAGACGACCGGAGAGCCTCTATCACTTAATACTTTCTGATAGGGGCAACGTCCGAATGGTGGGAAGCCATCCGGCCTGTAGACCATGATACTGATTGGACAGAGTTTAAATTAATGATGGAAGCTCAGTACTGCCCTCGTCCTGTGAGGGAAGCCAAGGTTCGGGAGTTTTTCTCCGCTCAGCCTTCAGATGTGCCAATATCTCAGGCAATTAAGACGTTTAACCAGCAGCTGGCATTTGTTCGACATCTGGTCAGAACAGATGCAGAAATCATGATCCATTTTGATATGAGGGTGAAACCAGAAATCCAGAGGTACATGTCCGGTTTTGAATGTACCACACTCTGTCAATACCAGGATAAGGCGTTGGCGTATGAGATCAAGGAAGCAACTATGGAGAAATTTACGAAATCCAAGAAGCAGAAAGTCTCTGGTACTTTTACAGAGCACAAGAGCAGCGGGCCCCGCAAGGCCCAGTCATCTTTTCATTCTTTCAAGAAACCTCCGCACCCAGTTAGGAGCGGAAAGAACTTCGGAGCAACATCAACCATGACTGATGTTACCAGGAAATGCTTTAATTGTGCCCAGACGGGGCACTATCGACGGAATTGCCCCATACCTGCCGTGAATTGTTTTGATTGTGGTCGAGAGGAACATCGTGCGGTGTTCTGTGAAGAGGCTGCAAAGTCTTTTAGAGCCCGTACACCACAGCCAGTCCAAAAGGAAGCCAGTATCCAACAGACGCAGCAAAGTGTTCAGATGCCTCAGAATTTTGGCCGCAGGCGAGGCAGAGGACAGTGGGACCGAAAGGGTATATCGACTGCCGGATCTGTTCCCCCACCTATGTACGAGATGAGGAGAACAGACGATCAGGATGCTGCTGTCGCATCAGGTACTGTCCAGATCCTTTCCCAGCCAGTTAGCGTTTTATTCGATACAGGAGCTATGCATTCTTTTATATCCTTGTCTTGTGTAAATCGTTTGAATATTTCTGGTTTTCATACTTGTGAACCTTATGTTGTTGGTTTACCGAGTGGAGAGAGGATTGTCGGGAACTTAGAAACCAGAAATTTCCCTGTATCATTTGGAGGCAGAGAGTGGCTCTCAAATTTGATTGTGATAGAAATGCAAGGAGACGACCTGATACTCGGAGACGATTGTCTTAATCGATATGGAGCAATTGTAAACTATCGAAGGAGGAATATCTCGGTGATCGCTGACGATGGTTCCGAAATACTGTTTGAGGGATGGAAACCGGGAAGCTCAGGAAAGTTGATCAAAGCGATGAAAGCTGTGAAATTGTTAAAACAGGGCTGCACCGGATACTGGTGCTATGCAATGAAAAAAGAAGATGAAATCGTGGAACTTTCATCGATTCCTGTTGTGAACGAATTTCCAGATGTATTTCCTGATGAGTTACCTGGACTACCTCCACGAAGGGATGTAGAGTTTACCATTGAGCTGGAACCCGGAGCTACACCAATTTCTAAGGCGCCGTATCGTATTGCACCTACTGAGATGTACGAACTGAAGAAGCAGATAGAGGAGTTATTGGACAAAGGCTATATCCAGCCAAGCGTTTCGCCTTGGGGAGCGCAGTTCTCTTTGTTCGGAAGAAGGATGGATCGCTGCGACTGTGTATTGACTATCGAGAACTGAATAAAATGATGATTAAGAACAAGTATCCGTTACCACGGATTGATGATATGTTTTACCAGTTGCAAGGAGCAACAGTATTTTCTAAAATCGATCTGAGATCAGGATATCATCAGTTGAGGATTAAGAAATCTGATGTTCTGAAATCAGCGTTCAGAACTCGTTACGGACACTATGAGTTTGTATTGATGCCGTTTGGTCTCACTAATGAACCTTCTGTATTCATGCAATTGATGAACCGAGTGTTCATCGAATATTTGGATAAATTTGTGGTCGTGTTCATTGATGACATTCTGGTGTATTCTAAGAGCCCGGAAGAACATGCGCAGCATTTGCGGATTGTATTAGAACTTTTGAGATGCGAGCAACTGTATGCCAAACTCTCTAAGTGTGAATTCTGGCTAAAGGAAATAATGTTCCTCGGTCATGTAGTATCAGCTGAAGGAGTCCGAGTAGATCTTCAGAAGATTGAAGCGGTTTTGGATTGGAAGCCTCCAAAGAACGTGAAAGAAGTCTGAAGCTTCTTAGGACTTGATGGATATTATCGTCGATTCGTGGAAGGGTTTTCTAAAATCTCCCGCCCACTTATTCAACTCCTGCAGAAAACTCAAAAGTTTGAGTGGAACGAGTCATGCCAGACTAGTTTTGATGAATTGAAGAAGAGATTGACGACAACACCAATTTTATCACTTCCACAGGGGACTGGAGGATTCATAGTTTACAGTGATGCTTCGAACCAAGGGCTCGGATGCGTATTAATGCAGAATGATAAGGTGATCGCTTATGCGTCGCGACAGCTGAAACCTTATGAAGTGAATTACCCAACGCACGATTTGGAGCTGGCAACAGTGATTTTTGCTTTGAAAATCTGGAGGCATTATCTGTACGGGACTCACTGTCAGATCTTTATGGATCACAAGAGTCTCAAATACATCTTCAGTCAGAAAGAGTTGAACATGCGACAAAGAAGATGGTTAGAACTGACAAAGGACTATGACTTGGAGATTTTGTATCATCCAGTCAAAGCGAATGTAGTGGCCGATGCACTCAGCCGCAAGCCTATTTCTATTCAGATGCTGGAGACTCTGACCTCTCAACTTAGCCTTCAACGAGAGATGATTCGAGAAGGAATTGAAGTGTGGTTACAAAGAGTCCAAGGACAACTGTGCGTGATGGAAATAACTTCATCATTAACCGATGAAATCAAATCTAGACAGACAGATGATCCTCTGATGATTCAGTTACGTGATGAAGTGATCAAGGGAAAGGCCCCCGGATTCCTAATTCACGATGATGGAGTTTTGAGATTTCAAAACTGACTCTGTGCTCCTGATATCGATGTACTAAAACAGACGATTATGAAGAAAGCTCAAAGCTCGCCCTATTCTATCCACCCGAGCACCAGTAAGATGTATAAGGATTTGAAACAAAATTTCTAGTGGGGCAACATGAAAAAAGATGTAGCGGACTATGTTTCCAAATGCTTGACTTGTCAGCAGGTTAAGATCGAGCATCAATGGCCTGCCGGAATGTTGAAGCCGCTACTGATTCCTGAATGGAAGTGGGAGGACATATCGATGGACTTTATCACTAGTATGCCGAGAACCAAGACAGGAATGAACATGATTTGGGTGATAGTTGATCGTTTAACCAAATCAGCTCATTTTCTAGGCATTAAGGACACGTGGGGACCAGAGAGGTTGGCACGATATTTATTTCGGAGATAGTTCGATTGCATGGTACGCCGAAGACCATTGTTTTTGATCGAGACGGCTATTTTGTGTCTCACTTTTGGAAAGCAGTTCATAAGGCCTTAGGAACCGAATTGAACTTCAGCACAGCTTATCACCCACAGACTGATGGACAATCCAAGAGGACTATTCAAACGGTGGAAGATATGCTGAGGGATTGTGCCTTAGATTGGTCAATTGATTGGGAAGTTCATCTACCGTTGATTGAATTTACCTACAACGATAGTTGGCATGCTTCCATTAAATTGGCACCGTTTGAGGCATTATACGGTAGGAGATGTAGATCGCCCCTATGTTGGGACGATTCATCAGACTTAATCGGGACAGAACCAGAGTTGATCGTACAGACTCGAGAGAAGATAGCCTTGATTCATAAAAGGCTGTTGACCGCCCAGAGTCGCCAGAAATCTTACGCAGACGTACGCTGTCGCCCTTTGGAGTTCAGTACGGGAGAACACATACTTTTAAAGGTTTCTCCTACTCGAGGAATCTTTCGTTTCGGAAGGAAAGGAAAGCTGAGTCCGAGATATATCGGACCATTTGAGATCCTTGAGAGAGTTGGGGAGTTGGCATACAGATTGGCATTACCGCCGTCATTGTGCCATGTTCATAACGTGTTCCACGTATCCCAATTACAGAGGTATATACCAGATCCTAGTCATGTTATTGATTTCGGCGAGATCGAAGTCGCTCAATATGGGACGTTTGAAGAAAGACCGGTCAAGATACTCGAGAGTCGAGTTAAGCAGTTGAGGAACAAACCCATCGTTTTGGTCAAAGTTCAATGGTCACGTCACGGAGTGGAAGAAGCCACATGGGAAACGGAAGATGGCATGAAGTCCAGATATCCCGAGTTATTTTTGTCTTGAGTTTCGGGACGAAACTCCTTTTTAGTAGGAGAGTATGTAATATCCGGATTTATTACTGTGTATTTTACCTGTATTTGAACCCTGTATTATTCGGAATTGTGATATTGATGATTGGAGTATGATATTTCTTACATTGGTATCTTTGTACATAAGTATATCAACATACAAAATTTCTCATGCAAACTCGTAATAGCGCACGCTAAGAATGTAGCTTAACGCGCGCTATCGGCTACTACTAGCGCACGCTACGTATGAAGGAGTTGCGTGCGCTAGGCACTCAATTATTGAGCTGGGCGGCTAGCACATGCGCCAGCCAGGACATGGGTCCGGATAAGATTCCCGCGGAAGAACCTGGACAGTTTTGAAGTCAACTCTTATTAGCACGCGCTAAAAAATGCTTAGTAGCGTGCGCTAATCTGCTTTGTGTAGAAAGTTTATATATGGGCCAGCACTCCATTTTATTCCCATTTCCTTCGTTCATTCTTCAGTCTTGAGAGACCAGAGAGCAATAATTATCCTCTTAACATACTTAGAACACATCCACTTGATGATTGGATATTGAATACTTCTTGTGATTGATCATTGAAGAGAAGTAGCACCTTAGAGTGGCATATAACCAACCGGAGTTAGATTCTACCTTTGGAATTCAGTGATTTCATCATATTAAGGTATGTTGATTCTATCACCAACTCTAGATTCGTATTATGGAGAATGAGATGATCATGCTAGCAAAATATTGAGTTTCTTGGGTGAATTATCCAAACCACTTCATGTTTGGAATATTGAGATGATTATGCCTTAAGTACCTTGATTATGAACATCATGATTCGAATCTTATTACAATGAATAAGTAGAAGAAGCTTCTATCATTGGTAATCCAAATCTAGTAGGTGTATTCATAGCAATCTTGGACTTGACTTTAACATCATTATTGTTAGACGAATCTAAAGGATTGATCATGGAAAGATTTATCTTATAAAGATGGAATGTTAATCAAACTACAGAATGATAGTTTTTGATTGATATAAAGGTGTTGATATCGACCGTTAAGCCTTCCGAATTATCGCATGAGGAATTGTAATTGAAATGGAATATGGTTTCATAATAGTATACATATTCTTGAATCCGAAGTTGTTGTTATCCGTAAGATCATTCATAACCGTATGAACATGATATTTATGGAGGTAACATGAATTAACACTGAAGATTTCATTTGGTTTGATCATGTTGAGATCGATCTTGCCCGAGAGTAAGCGCCATGCACGCGATTAGCGCACGCTAAGCTATGTAGATTAACATGCGCTATCGAGCATGAGTTAACGTACGCTACGTTTGGTATGTAACGTACGTTAGGCCATCGATTTAGTCGATTAAGCGATCGGTGAATCGACCATGCATAGTTAGCGTACGCTAGGCTTTGTTGTTTGCGTGCGCTATCGAGCAGACTTAACACACGCTACACAGAGTACTTAACGTGCGCTAAGAAGTTCGGGCAGATTACATTTTATGAGCTTTTGGCTATAAATCGAATTGTTAGACATTCGTACGATGTGAAATAAATTCTATATTATTTCTTTTGTTAAGGTTTGAGCTTGTTACGTGATTGATTGAGGGGGGGCGACCTTCGAGTGTTCGTTTTCATGGAAGTATTGTTCTTGTCTTCGAATCGAGACAAGTACCTTATTTGTTTTATGTATTGATGTTATACATATTGTCGTGCATGTATGTCGTTGTTGTATGTCCACCTCGTGTTGGTCCGACGGGATCATCGGGGGATATATGCTAGTGTGCGCTGGATCATCGGACGGGTTTTTCCACCATGGGTTGGTCTGACGGGATCATCGTGGGTTCTAGGCAGTGAACGCTGGATCGTCGGAATTACCATGTGTATGTTGCGATATCATGTTGTGATTATCAGTTATGTATGTCATTTATGAGTTTCTCGTAGGAGAAGACTTGTTGGTATTTTTGTCGTTTACGTTATTATTCTTCGTGAAATATGAATAATATGTTGTGGTACTTGTACTAGCTTCGTTGTGCTAACCCCTTCGGGGGTGAACATTTTGTTTATGTTCAGGATCGAGGAGAGCGGGAAAACAACCACTGGAGCTGCATGACGACGAGGGTGCAGAGTGATGTTCCGGCCGGGTTTATTTGTCTATTGTTTATTGTTTATTTCAATAAGTACTCGAGTACAAAGTCGTTTATGATGAATTTGAATTTGGTGATGTATTAATAAGTTTCTGTTGAACATTTGTATTTATTTCAGTATTTGGTCATAACTGTTGTATCTTCATTCCGTTATTTCCATTCGTTAGTACCTCTTAATGTCTGTTCAATTCTTCAGCCTTGTAAATCCTTATGTAAAGGATTTACGGCACTGTAATATTCCTGAATGTATCGGGGGTGTTACAGTTGTATGGTCGTGTTGTCCTTGAAAAATTCCCGGTGTTGGATTTTATCTTGTTTTCCGTCCTTCATGTCAGTAATCTGTAAAATGACCATTTTTAGCTCATGTTTTGACATATCTTTCAAACATCTATTTTTAATCACAACCCAATTCTTTCATTGATAACTCTTTAGAAAGCTAAGGTTTCATAGAACGGAGCATTCCTCTGTCGTTTCTTATAAGTAGAATGTCATCCATATGTAGTATTAAGAATGTAATTTTGCTCCCACTAACCTTCTTGTAAATATAGGGATCCTCTTCATTTTAGACAAAATCAAACTCTTTGAATGTCTCATTAAAATGAGATTCCAACTTCACGAAGCTTGCTTTAGTCCATAAATGGCATGCTGAAGTCTGCATACCTTATGAATATCAGTTTCATATATAAATCCCTTAGGTTGTTCTATGTAAACTTCCTCCTCAAGGAATCTATTTAGGAATGTTGTTTTCACATCCATTTGCTATATTTCATGATCTAAGTGGGCTGCTATGGCAAGCATCATGCGAATAGACTTGATCATGGCTACAGGCCTTTCCCACAAGCCTGGCCTTATCGGTATCAACCTTGCCATCTCCATCGGTCTTTCTTTTATAGATCCATTTATTTTCAATAGGCACCATGCCCTTAGGACGATCCACTAAAGTCCAATCCTGATTAGCATGCATTGAGTCTATCTCAGCTTCCACAGTTTCTCTCCACTTTGCGGAGTCAACATCTATCATTGCTTGGTCGTATGTAGAAGGATCTTTCTCTTGACTACCTTCTGTCATCTCATGGACACCCAGTTCCTCTTGATGCAGATAGCCATACCTCTCAGGTAATTGATCAGTTCTACTATACCAACGAGATTTTGTTTTTCAGAAGGTTCGGTTTCAATATCTTGCACATGTGTCTCAATTGATGTTTTTTTATTCCATCCAAAGAAATATTTCTACACGCGTCTCCTTCCTGAATGAACTCATCTTCCAGGAAGTGCGCTTGTAAATAAATGATGATCCTATGATCTTCATGCATATAGAGAATATATCCCATAAAATCCCCTGGATATCCTATGACCACCTTTCACAGACCCAGCTTCTTATTTTTCTACTTAAGTCTTCTTGACATAAAAGGACATCACCAAATCCTAATGTGATTAAGACTTGATTTACTACCGGTCTACATCTCATATGGAGTCTTAGGAATAGATTTGTAAGGACATCTGTTCAAGAAATGTGCATCAGTAAGGAGCGCATGACCCTACAGATAAATTTGTAGATCAGTGTAGTTAAGCATAGAGCGAACCATGTCCAACAAGGTTTGGTTCCTTCTTTTTGATACACCATTTAATTGTGGAGAGCTGGAGGAGTAAATTATGACACTATTCCCAGTTCTTTTAAGAACTCAGGGAACTTGGTACTCATGTACTCGCCACCTCGGTCTAACAGAAGAGTCTTAACACGGTCACCTGTTTGGTTTCCAACCATGGCTTCAAATTCCTTGAATTTATCGAAAGATTCATATTTATGTTTCATTAAATACACGAACCCATACCTAGTATGGTCATTAATGAATGTAACGAAATACTGAAAGCCATCTCGTGCCACTTCAAAAGGGCCACAAACATTAGTATGGATTAATCTAAGTTTTTCAGCAGCTCTTCAAAAGTTCCTGTAACTTAGTCATTTGCCTTGAAGGCAAGATTGACAAGTTGGATAGGGATCCGATCCCAATGGACCCGTAAGACCATCTGTAATACTGCGGGTATTCCATGCTGTTTAATATTGTGCACCTCGTTTTTAATGATTAATAATGTGCTCCATCACGATGCTTCTACTTTTATACGTTATGTTTAAACCGTGTTGTCACATATAAAATCTTGTCCGCACTTTTTTGTTTTGTGATGCAATTGTATGATGTTGATGATATGTCGGTGACATACCATGATGTTGTTGAGAAATTATGGTGCGAATATGACGGTGGCCAACATCTGGTTCCCTGAGAAAAATGCTGGACGAGTCTAAAGGGAAGTCCCGTTATAAGGATTAAATGTGATAAAACAACTTAGTGAATTAAAACGACCTTATGTACGTTATTCGTAGAACATTACGTACACGAGTCTCGTTGCACTACGTACGCTAAAGCTTAGGCCTTACATACGTAATGAAGTCTTCAGTCTTCGGACAAGAATCTTGATCCCGCATGGTCAGGACAACTTTTGGCGCGACAACGACAGGCCGGTCAATTGGTATTAACGTACATTATATTGGCCACTGTTATGTACGTAATGTTGGGAGTCATTTCGGGCAGGGAGTTCTAGGTATGCCTTACATACGCTAACTTGTTTTCTATAACGTATGTAGGAAGCCTTACGTATGTAAACCTTCAGATATAACGTACGTAAGGAACATCCTGCTATTATAAATCGACACTTCCCCTTTCATTTTGCACGAAGCAAAAATCATCTCTCTCTCTAAAATCATCATCCAGTCTCCTCACTCAAGTTCTAGCCCTCCTAGCCTCATATTATCGTAGTAGAAAGGATTGTTCAAGTTCCGGAGAAGGTTTTGAAGGTGTTGTATCCCGGTATTCATCATTCTTCATTGTTCTTCCTCGTCCCTCATCAAGTAAGGTAAGTTTATCAAGTCTTTGAATCTATTTTGATGATGATAGTATGTTGTACAAGATTTCGGGTGTTTTGGGTAGTTTAGAACTCTTGAAGATAATCGAACTGGGAGAACTAATGTTAAATCATAATCGTTGGACATAAACCTATCTTGAGATAGTAACTTATGTATTCCGCCATGGACATCACGTATCGAATTATAAGTTTATGATTATACCTATATAAACATTAGTACAATAGGATTAGTTGTGTAGTAGATTGTGTTAGTGATTCGGTTAGTCGTTGATTAAACTCGTTAGAATTATTAAGATGAATTAAATCACGAAATGCCGAGTCGTATAAACTAATCATGCACATAATATTTTATAACTAGAATCATGTCCAGACATTTTACACCATAGTCGGAGAAATTCAAACTAAAGTAATTAGCAAGTTGATAACATTAAGTATTGTTGAAATCGTGTAGAAGACGTATTGTAAAAAGTTGAAAGTCGAGGAATCGAGAATGGTAATAGTTCATATTATCATTAAGCATAGAATTTGGTTTCAACTTTATGAATCGAACTAGGTTGAGAATTCAATCGGGACGGGGTAATTGTCGATATTCGTCATTATCACCATAGGTATTAATCGACTCATATGTAATAGGTCGAGCTCTCGATCATGGACATTCGGGTCATTGTGTCATCAAGAAAGTTACTCTCGTCGGAACTAAGGCAAGTGATACCTTGCTCAGACTATGTAATATTGAATTTCAAAATTTAATGTGTGTCGCTATTGGTGGAATTTGTGTTCATTTTACTTACCCATGTCCGGAGTATTCCTGTGTAGATACTTCCGTGACCACTGGTTGCGACCTTGGGAGTTTATGTGTTGATATACCGTACGGAACCGTGTTGAGGGATAAAATCTGAATGGTACCCATGTCCAGAGTATTCCTGTGTAGATACTTCCGTGACCCTTAGTTGCGACCTTGGGAGTTTAGGTGCTGGTAGAAAAGATAATGTTTAGTATTCTGTAATCTATTTCTATACCGAATAATAATATCGTACTGCAGATTTATCTAATTCTATCAATAAAGTTTATTCGTATTTGTCTGACCTAGGCTGGCTGGCACGATTTGTCGTGTCGGGCAAATTTGTTGAATATATGCACGACATTTCCGAAGGTTCCGGTCAGGCCTGAGCAGTGTTGGGGAGAAGCCTTGTTATTTTGTTTCTTTAAATTGTGTTCTGAAACATTCCACGTTTTTGTAATAACCGCATATGCGTACTTATTTTCCAAAGTATTTCGTTTTATATTTATACTATCGTGGAGATACTTTTATATAAATTATTTAAATGGAGAAATTTTAAAGTCTTTAAAAATTGCCTTGTGGGTCCCACACGGGATTCACGGCACTGTAATGTTCCGGTAAATTTTGGGGGCGTTATAGAAAATGGTATCAGAGACGAAACATCCATATTGAAAGTTTTACTAAAATGTTTCGAAAATGTTTAAGGGTTTTCAAAGTTCAACGCTCCAAGCGGACATAACTCCTCGGGGAATGTCAAAATTAGGAACACGTATGTTTCTTGAGAAACAGGTATTATGTTTGAACTCAGTAGAACTCAAATAATAATTGTACTGAACTAGCCCTCTAGATCGAACATTTATCATAATGGCACATCGTGGAGCTAGGAGAATCGTGAACGACGCTCAGGGCACTATTGTGAATCAGTAGGTGTAATACCCGAGATTTCGGATATGTATTTGGAACTTGTGATATTGTAATTATTGTACTTTTGTCTGAGTATTATTCTCCGTATTTCATAATCCGATGTTGTCGAGCGTATGATTTCGTGTATGTGATTTAAAGATTGTAATTCTGCGCATGTAGCGCACGCTATCGACTATGTGTAGCGTACGCTAACATGGACTCAATAGCGCACGCTACAAAGGAGCAGTAGCGCACGCTATGCGTGGTCAATTTGATTGAGACGTGCTGTAGGTGAGATCTGGCTGGGGGACCCCTGTCGGATCGTGTCGGGATGAACCTGGACGGCTTTCGGGGAAAGCCAAGTCAACGCCTTAGCGCACGCTACAGGTATATGCGTAGCGCACGCTAAGTGCTGAATATAGTTAAGTCAGTGAGCCGTTAGCGCACGCTACGAGCAGGGACTAGCGCGCGCTAATAGCCATTTCTTATAAATAGGACAGCATCCTATTCGTGATTTCAGTTCTTTTTCTCCCATAACCCGAATTCTTATACTTAGAGCATAACTTCCTTCATCCTAAACACTTCATATCAACATCCTAGCTCGTGATTGAAGATCATATATCGTTGGAGATTGGTGTTCAAGCCTTCGGTGTTGGATTGCTTCGATTTCCTCCGTGTTCTTCACTACTTTGAGGTAGGTGATTCTTCACCGATATTAGTAATGTTCTTAAGGACGTTTGATCATGTTTTGATAGCCAGTTATTTCGTTTATAATCGGTCATCACATGTTAGAAGGATACTTTTGACGTATCGGCACTATATATCGTATGAACCTTTGAACAATCTTAGTGTATGGACTCCTAAGCATTTTCAAATCGATTTATGATCAGTAATCATATATTACCTAGATTGTTACGTTTTACACATTGGAATCATGCGTTTTGGAATGTAAGACGAACAGAACTTAGAATATTTCTTGAAGATCTAAGATGGATTATGATGTTGAGATGATTATCCGTATATTTGTATCTCATAATCATAGAACTTCCACAAACCTTATTAGCATGATATGCTCGAGGATGACTTGTATTATCACCATAGAATTCATGTGTTCATCGCCATTCAACCCAGTTTTCTGTTAGCAGTATTTCTGCCATGCAAGATTAGCGCACGCTAACATATGTAAGTTAATGTGCGCTATCGGGGTTAAGTTAACGCACGATACGTACGTAACGTACGTTATGAGATTAGCCGAGTCAAACTGTCAGTCCTTGGCTAGCGTACGCTAGGCTTATACGATAGCGTACGCTAACAGGCAGGCTTAGCGCACGTTACGTAGAGTACGTAGCGCACGCTAAGCACGAGCATTGTTTATTTTGAGCTTTTGGGCCGTAGACCGAATTGTTAGGCCATCGTTAGACTTGAGATGATTTGTATATCATTCCTTTTTTTAAGGTTCGAGCTTGTTACGTTGATCGAAGGAGGCGGCCTTCGAGTGTGTTGAGATCATTGAAGTGTTTCGTTCTTGCCATTTTCGAGGCAAGTATCATATGTCGAGTTCGATTTATATTGAAACTTTGATCATGCTCGTGGTTTTGTTCATGTTGTTGAATATGAGATGTATTTCTGAAATTTCTCGTGGTATTCGTTGTTATTTGTTCGTATTAATGAACATATTGAAATGCATATATGTATGCATAGTTGATTGATTTTGGTATAATTGATCCGAGGGGATCATGAGGATCTATGCTGAGGGCGCTGGATCGAATGTCCACCATGCGTTGGTCCGACGGGATCATCATGGGGATCTATGCTGAGGGTGCTGGATTGCTAGACGGGTTTTCCACCATGCGTTGGTCCGACGGGATCATCATGGGGATCTATACCAAGGGCGCTGGATCGCTGGATTACCCTGTACTGTGTTGATGGAATCGTGAGGATTCGCATCGTTGGATTCCGATGACGGAAGTCCGTTTTGCATGTTTTATGATGCATTGATGATTTATGTATTACAATACTTGTACTAGCATTGTTTTGCTAACCCCTTCGGGGGTGGACATTGTTTTGATGTTCAGGTAGCCGCAGAGCGGGGAAGCAACCACAGTACCGACAGGACGATGACATGGCTCAGTGATGTGGTTGATGTTTATTGTTATTGTGATTTGTCTTCTTGGTCTATTTAGTACTCGAGTACGTCTGTTTTAATAACGTCTTTTCGATATCTTGGCAGTCGGGTTAGTTGGGTCAGTTTACGTTATTTGATTATTGGTCGTTCGTAACATCACTACTGAGCTAGCATCGTCGTGTGGACCGTGGTTGTAAGTTCCTAAATCTCAATTACTACCGTTTTATTTTATTCATGTTTTGTGAACATTGATGGATGTACTTTTAGAAAGTTTGCCCTGGATATTGAGTATTTATGTTTACAGTATGTTGAGAGGAGGTCGTGGACGCGGACGCGGTCGTGGACGTGGACGTGGAAATGCGAGACAAGAAGAGTCGGTATCTACCCCAGAGATAACCGCTAGTCGAACGGATTCCCATTCCGGGGGACAGCAGGGATCGACAAATAATAATGCAGATCCTAACGTGCCGGGAGTGCTTCAGCAGGTGGTTGCCCAGATAAACCAGTTTGCTCAAGTTGTGGATCGCATGCAGACGGCGATGGGACAGCAGCATAACGTGGATAATCGAGGAGATAGATGGCTTACGGAGGTGATCAAATTGCACCCTCCGAAATTTGACGGTTCTGCTGAGACGCTTTCTTGGGATCACTGGCTGAAGGAATTAGAAAAGATTATTGCAGGGATTAACTGTCCCAACGATAGGAAGGTTCAGGTCGCCCAGTATCTTTTGACAGGGGAGGCTTTCGACTAGTGGGAGGCTATTCGACCGGAGGAGCACAATGTTGACTGGACAGAATTCAAATTGATGATGGAAGCGCAGTATTGTCCTCGCCCTGTTAGAGAAGCCCGAGTTCGGGAATTTTTCTCACCACAAAATTCAAAAGCATCTGTGAGGGACGTGATTAAGACCTTTAATCACCAGCTGACTTATGTGCGCCACTTGGTCAGGACCGAGGCGGAAAGGATTTTCCATTTTGACATGCGAATGAAGCCGGAAATTCAGCAATATATGTCCAGATTTGAATGTACCACCTTGCGACAGTATCAGGACAAGGCGTTGGCCTATGATATGAAGGAGGCAGCACTAGAGAAATCGACGGAATCAAAGAAACATAAGGTGTCTGGCAACTTCACGGAGAATAAGAGTAGCGGGCCTCGCAGGGGTCAGTCCTCTTTTCATTCATCCAGGAGACCTCCGCATCCTTCTCGAGGTGGAAAGAAGTTCCGGGCAGCACCAACTGTTTCAGACACAGGGAAGAAGTGTTATAACTGTGGCAAAGCGGGACATGTTCGACGTGATTGTTTCGCGCGTGCTGTGACCTGTTTCGAGTGTGGACAGGAAGGACATCGCGCAACATTTTGTGGGAATGCGACCCGATCTTTTGGTACTCGCACTCCTGTATCGGTTCCGAAGGACACTAGTGTAAACCAGACGCAGCAGAGCAGTTTTCCGCAGCAGAACGTGGGGAAAAGAGAGGCATCCGGCGCTGGGTCTGTTCCTCCGCGTATTTACGAGATGAAGAAGGATGATCAGAACACAGTTGTTGCATCAGGTACGATTCAGATCCTTTTGCAACCAGTTAGTGTTTTATTCGATTCCGGAGCTACACATTCTTTTGTATCATTGAACTGTGTAAATCATTTGAAAATCTCGTGCATATTTGATTGTGAACCATATGTTGTGGGTTTGCCGAGTGGAGAGATAATTGTGGGAACCCTAGAGGCAAGAGATTTTCCAGTAACTATAGGAGGGAGAGATTGGATATCGAACCTTATTGTAGTTGACATCTACGGTGACGATTTAATTCTCGGAGACGATTGGCTCAACCGTTATGGAGATATTCTGAATTACCGAGAGAGAGTCATTTCTATCATTGCTGATGACGGATCTGAACACTTATTCCGAGGATGGAGACCGGGAAGCTCGGGAAAATTGATCAAAGCGATGAAAGCAGTGAAATTACTGAAGCAAGGATGTCATGGACTTTGGTGCTACGCCATGAGGAAAGAGGAAGGAGTAGAGCTCTCGTCTATTTCGGTTGTGAATGAGTTCTCGGATGTATTTCTGGACGAACTACATGGGTTACCTCTGCAGAGAGAAGTGGAGTTCACTATCGAATTAGAGCCTGGAGCAGCTCCTATTTCCAGAGCACCATACCGCATGGCGCCAACCGAGATGTATGAACTTAAGAAGCAACTGGAGGAATTGTTACAGAAGGGCTATATTCAACCTAGCGTCTCTCCTTGGGGAGCGCCCGTTCTCTTTGTCCGGAAGAAAGACGGATCCCTCCGACTGTGTATTGATTACAGGGAGCTCAATAAGATGACGATCAAGAATAAGTACCCTATACCTCGGATCGACAACTTGTTTGATCAACTGCAAGGGGCAAGGGTATTCTCGAAGAGTGACGCGCGATCAGGATACCACCAGTTGAGAATTAAGGAATCGGATATACCGAAGTCTGCTTTCAGGTCCCCGTACGGGCATTATGAGTTCGTAGTGATGCCGTTTGGACTTACCAATGCTCCTGCAGTGTTCATGCAATTGATGAATCGGGTATTCTTGGAATACTTGGATAAATTTGTGGTCGTCTTCATTGATGACATCTTGATATATTCAAGGGACGTAGAGGAGCATGCCGAACATTTGCATGTGGTTTTGAGCACTTTGAGGAAGGAACAGCTGTACGCAAAGCTTTCAAAATGCGAATTCTGGCTTAAGGAAGTAACTTTCCTTGGGCATGTGATATCAGCTGACGGAGTTCAGGTGGACCCGAAGAAAGTCGAAGCAATCTTTAAATGGGAAGCTCCTAATAATGTGAAAGAAGTCCGGAGTTTCTTAGGACTTGCTGGATATTATCGCCGCTTTGTAGAGGGATTTTCCAAGATCTCTCGTCCGCTCACTCAACTGTTATAGAAAACTCAAAAGTTTAAGTGGGATGAGAAATGCCAGGCTGGTTTTGATGAGCATAAGAAGAGACTGACGACAGCACCTATTTTAGCATTGCCAGATGGAACTGATGGGTTCATGGTGTACAGCGACGCTTCAAATCGAGTGCAGGATGTGTGTTGATGCAAAGAGATAAGGTGATTGCCTATGCTTCTCGACAGTTGAAACCATACGAGGTTAACTACCCGACTCATGATCTGGAGTTAGCAGCTGTGGTTTTTGCATTGAAAATTTGGAGACATTATTTGTACGGCACTCATTGTCAGATCTTCACCGATCATAAGAGCCTCAAGTACATTTTCAGTCAGAAAGAATTAAACATGAGACAGAGAAGGTGGCTGGAATTGATCAAGGATTACGACTTGGAAATTCTCTATCATCCGGGGAAAGCAAATGTAGTAGCTGATGCTTTGAGCCGTAAACCTGTTTCTCTTCGAGTGTTGGAAGCACTTACATCCCAAACCAGTATTCAACGGGAACTGATCCGCGAGGGGATTGAAGTATGGGCACCAGGAATTCAAGAGCAACTATATGTGATGGAACTAACTTCATCACTAGTCGAGGAGATCAAGTCTAAGCAGTTGGACGATTCTCTGATCCTTCGGTTATGTGACAAAGTAAAGAAAGGAAAAGCCCCAGGATTCGTGATACAAGATGATGGAGTTCTGATATTTCAGAGTCAGACTTTGCGTTCCCGATGATGATGATTTGAGAAGGACTATTCTGAAGGAAGCTCACAGTAGCCTATTCTATTCACCGGGCGTGATAAGATGTATAAGGATTTAAAACAAAACTTCTGGTGGGGAAATATGAAGAAGGACGTAGCAGATTATGTTTCGAGGTGTTTGACTTGTCAGTAGGTTAAGATTGAACATCAGCGACCTGTCGGAATGTTAAAGCCGCTTCCAATCCCTGAATGGAAGTGGGAGGACATCTCGATGGATTTCATCACCAGTATGCCAAGGACTAGAACGGGAATGAACATGATTTGGGTTGTAGTTGATCGACTAACCAAGTCGGCTCATTTCCTAGGAATTAAAGATACATGGGGACCCGAGAGATTGGCGCGAGTATTTATTGCGGAGATAGTCAGATTGCATGGGACGCCGAAGACCATTATTTCGGATCGAGATGGTTGCTTCGTGTCGCACTTCTGGAAAGCAGTTCACAGGGCTTTGGGGACTGAGCTCAACTTTAGCACGGCTTATCATCCCCAAACGGACGGTTAGTCCGAAAGGACTATACAGACAGTGGAGGACATGCTTAGAGCTTGTGCATTAGATTGGGCAACTGATTGGGAAGTTCACTTGCCCATGATCGAGTTCACCTATAATAATAGTTGGCATGCTTCTATCAAAATGGCACCATTTGAAGCTTTGTACGGGAGAAGATGCCGATCACCCCTGTGTTGGGATGACTCTTCGGATTTGATCGGGACGGAACCGGAATTGATTATTCAGACTCAAGAAAAGGTAGCTTTGATTCGAGAAAGATTGTTGACTGCCCAGAGTCGGCAGAAGTCTTATGCAGATATACGTCGTCGCCCTCTAGAGTTCGACGCTGGGGACCATGTGCTATTGAAGGTGTCTCCTACCGAGGGATTTTCCGTTTTGGGAGGAGAGGCAAGCTTAGTCCAAGATATATCGGACCATTCGAGATCCTCGAGAGAGTTGGAGATTTAGCATACAGGTTGGCCTTACCGCCATCACTGAGTCACGTTCATAATGTGTTTCACGTATCCCAATTACGGAAGTATGTACCGGACCCCAGTCACGTCATTGATTTCGACGAGATCGAAATAGCTAATGATGGCACCTTCGAAGAGAGACCAATCAAGATACTTGAGAGCCGGATCAAACAATTGAGGAATAAACCAATACACTTGGTTAAAGTACAATGGTAACGACATGGAGTCGAAGAGGCCACTTGGGAGACGGAGGACAGTATGAAGGCTAGATATCCGGAGTTGTTTTCATCCTAAGTTTCGGGATGAAACTTCTTTTTAGGGAGGAAGGACGTAATACCCGAGATTTCGGATATGTATTTGGAACTTGTGATATTGTAATTATTGTACTTTTGTCTGAGTATTATTCTCCGTATTTCATAATCCGATGTTGTCGAGCGTATGATTTCGTGTATGTGATTTAAAGATTGTAATTCTGCGCATGTAGCGCACGCTATCGACTATGTGTAGCGTACGCTAACATGGACTCAATAGCGCACGCTACAAAGGAGCAGTAGCGCACGCTACAAAGGAGCAGTAGCGCACGCTATGCGTGGTCACGCTATGCGCACGCTATGTCGAGTTCGATTTATATTGAAACTTTGATCATGCTTGTGGTTTTGTTCATGTTGTTGAATATGAGATGTATTTCTGAAATTTCTCGTGGTATTAGTTGTTATTTGTTCGTATTAATGAACATATTGAAATGCATATATGTATGCATAGTTGATTGATTTTGGTATAAATGATCCGAGGGGATCATGAGGATCTATGCCGAGGGCGCTGGATCGAATGTCCACCATGCGTTGGTCCGACGGGATCATCATGGGGATCTATGCTGAGGGCGCTGGATCGCTGGACGGGTTTTCCACCATGCGTTGGTCCGACGGGATCATCATGGGGATCTATACCAAGGGCGCTGGATCGCCGGATTACCATGTACTGTGTTGATGGAATCGTGAGGATTCGCATCGTTGGATTCCGATGACGGAAGTCCGTTTTGCATGTTTTATGATGCATTGATGATTTATGTATTACGATACGTGTACTAGCATTGTTTTGCTAACCCCTTCGGGGGTGGACATTGTTTTGATGTTCAGGTAGCCGCGGAGTGGTTGATGTTTATTGTTATTGTGATTTGTCTTCTTGGTCTATTTAGTACTCGAGTACGTCTGTTTTAATAACGTCTTTTCGATATGGTTGTATAAGTTAACTCATTTGATCGGTTGAATCAAATCTGTATTTGAACTTCAGTTGTACGATTGGATTATATTTACACTCCTTTTAAAATTAGCCATGTAAATCCTTACCTAAAGGGTTTACGGCGTTGTAATTATTCCGAATATCTCGGGGTGTTACAGTAGGAAGACAAGAACACCTTTGAAACCGTTCCAGCCAGAAACCAGCCACCATCCAATAATCAGAATGAACAGGAGGCAGAAAATCAGAACAACGGGGGAATGTGTGTGGCTTTCATTCAGACTCTCACCAAGGCCATTGCAATGGGAATCGCTCAGGTCAACCGAGCAGAGTGGGTACCAATCATTAACGTGGAAGAGAACGCCGGGAAGGACCGATGGCTGGGAGAGATGCTGAAGGCTAGACCTCCATTATCCGACGGTTCGGGGGACAAACATGTGGACGACTGGATCTCCGAAATAGAGACTGCTTTCGAGGTAATCGGTTTCCCAAGGAACCTAAAGGTACCACTAGGAATCAACTAGCTCGGCGACACTGCAGCACGATGGTGGAGGACATATAAGCCGGAGGACAGGGTAGTCGAGTGGACCGAGTTTTTCAAACTGTTGAGAGACGAGTACTGCCCCAGATCAGCTCAAACTGCTCGTGCATAGAGTTTCTTCAGTGCTGGACCACAGAACTTGCCGGTGCCAGAAATCATTCGAGCCTATAGGACCAAACTAAGTTATGTCTCGCAGATGGTTCCATCCGAAGATCAGCAAATCTGTCACCTTGAACAATGGTTGCCAGAAGATGTTCAACATTATGCAGGTGGATTTCACTGCACAACTATGAGGTCATATGAGGACGTAGTCACTGCATATGCTAGTACTGTTGTTAGTTATGACATCGGGCATAATCAGAAGAAGTAGAAGATGTCTAACAAGTCTGGGAGCACCAGTAGAATCAACTCGGGAATTGGGTTCTCCTCTAGATCAGCATTTTCGTACCAATAGAAGGGCACATCTGACCGATCCCTCCGCCGGAGCTGTTTCAATTGTGGTATACCTGAACATACCATGAGTCAGTGTCGCAAGGTGTCTACGAAGTGTTTTTCATGCGAAAAAAATTGGCACATGTCTTGCTACTGTTCGCGGGTCAATTCTACACCAAACCCAACTTCTCAGCGTCAGTAAGGTTCAGTACAGACATCTAGGGCACCCGCTATTTTCGACTATCGAGCTCCACCTTACCAAACTCAAACCCCACCATATGGTACCGGAAGAAGACGTGGGCGTGGGGGAGGCACTACACCCTCTTCGGGGACACTACCATCCCGCGTGTTCGAATTAAGGGCTACTGATGACCAAACCGCACCTGCTGTTTCAGGTACACTTCTTGTTAACTCCCAGCCTGTTCATGTACTATTTGATACTGGAGCTACACACTCGTTTATATTTGTGGAATGTGTTAATCATTTGAACCTTCCTTGTGTACCTTGTGAATCTTTTACTGTTAAGCTACCCGAGGGTACCAGAGTCGGGGGTAATTTAAAAGTTCAAAATTATCCGATCCGCATTAATGATCGGGGCTGGACAGCGAATCTCATGATTTTCCCACTTCAGGACGAGGATACAATTTTGGGTATGGATTGGATGACCATGCATAGGACGATATTAGATACCTATCACCTGACCGTTTCCATTTTGACTTGTGATGGTGCCATTCACATAATCAGGGGTCGAGAACACTTCAGTACTAAAGGGTCTCTCAGCCTCCTTACAATGGGGTTATCTTGTGACACTCGTATTACTGGTGTTATGTTCTTCAGGAGGACATGTCACAGTGATCGGTTGTCAACATTCCCGCGGATAGCGAATTTGCAGACATTTTTTCCCGATGAATTACCAGGGTTGCCGCCACGGCAAGAGGTTGATCTCTCAATTGAACTTGAGCCGGGATGATGCCTATCTCCAAAGCATCATACAGGATGGCACCAGCTGACATGAAGGAATTAAAGTTACAACTCGAAGAATTGTTAAAAAAGGGACTGATCCATCCGAGTACTTCGCCGTGGGGTGCGACAGTCCTTTTTGTGAAGAAAAATGACAACTCCCTATGCCTGTGTATCGATTATAGAGAGCTAAACAAAGTCACTATCATGAACTGTTATCCACTTCCAAGGATTGATGATCTACTGGATCAATTACAAGAGGCTACTGTGTTCTCAAAAATCAATTTACGGTTCGATATCACCAATTGAGGATTCGGGAGGAGGATATTCCCATGACTGCATTTCGATCAAGATATGGACACTACGAGTACATGGTGGTTTCGTTCGGCTTGACTTATGCCCCAATCTTTTTTATGGAATTAATGAACAAGGTTATGATAGATTTTCTCGATAAGTGTGTGGTGGTTTTTATTGACGACATTTTAATCTATTCCCGGAGCCGACAGGACCATGAGGAACAATTGAGGCAGGTATTAAGTGTTTTGAGGCAACACCAACTTTATGCAAAACTTTCTAAATTCGAGTTCTGGATGCCGGAGGTGACCTTTATGGGACATGTTATTTCATCAGAAGCCGTCAAGGTGGATCCGCAAAAGATCGAGACAGTGATGAGTTGGGAACCACCAAAGAACATCAAAGAAGTAAGGAGTTTCCTGGGACTTGCAGGTTCTTATCGACGTTCATCGAGGGTTTTTCTTGTATCACTCGGTCGTTTGACGAACCTACTAAGGAAGAGTACCAAGTCTGTATGGACAATGGATTGTCATCAGAGCTTCGACGAGCTAAAGAGGAGGCTGACTACCACTCTGGTGTTAGTACTACCACAGGGAACGGAAGGATTCGTAACATACACGGATGCATCTAAGCATGGACTAGGATGTGTCTTCATGCAAAATGACAGAGTTATTGCATATGCCTCTCGACATTTTAAGTCGTACGAGGTGAACTACCCAACGCATGACTTGGAACTGACCGCAGTGGTCCACGCTCTTAAGATCTGGAGGCACTACCTTTATGGAGTTACCTGTAAGATTTTTACGGACCACAAGAGTTTAAAATATATTTTCACCCAAAGGGAGTTAAACACGAGGCAAAGGCGTTGGCTAGAACTAATCAAATACTATGACGTGGAGATTCTATATCACCTTGGGAAGGCCAACGTCGTAGCAGACGCACGTAGTCAGAAGACTACATAAGAGGTGACACTATCTGGTTTAACGGTACAACCAGCACTGCAATAGGACCTCAGGAGGAATGGTATTGAATTATGGATATAACACCGCCAGGGACAGTTGTGCTCAATTAATATTCATTCATCCTTGTTGAATGAGATACGCCTAGCACATATGGAAGACCCCGAATTGCGTGCGATCAGCGCAAGAGCAGATGGGGGGAATATTTCACACTACAGGATCCAAGGTGTCTTGTTGAGATTTAAGAATAGGATCTGTATCCCGCCAAATGACTAGATAAAGCAAACTATACTAAGGGAAGCTCATTCTTCTCCCTATTTTGTGCATCCCGGGGCGAGAAAAATGTACAAGGATTTGTGGAAGAGCTTTTGGTGGAACAACATGAAACATGAAGTAGCAAGATTCGTTGCTCGATGTATGACGTGTCAACAAGTGAAGATCGAGCACCGCAGACCAGCCGAAATCATGCAGCCCTTACCTATTCCGCAATGGAAATGGGAGAGCATATCAATGTATTTTGTCAATAAGTTGCCAGTGACGACAGGAGGAAAGGACACGATATGGGTCATTATAGACCAACTGACAAAGTCAGCACATTTCATCCCGATCTAGGAGACTACCGGAATAGAGCAATTGGCCACCATCTTTATCTGGAAAGTAGTGAAACTATATGGCGTTCCCTCAGCGATCATATCAGATAGAGACACCAAGTACGTGTCCTGCTTCTGGAAATCTATCCACAAGGCTATGGGTACTCAACTACATTTCAGCACAGTCCATCACCCTAAAACATATGGACAGACAGAACGTACGATACAAACCCTAGAGGATATACTGAGAGCGTGTGTACTTGATTGGGGCAAAGACTGGATTAAACATCTCTGTTTAGTGGAGTTTTCATACAACAACAGCTGGCATGCAAGCATAGGAATGACACCCTTCAAAGACTTGTACGGTAGGAGATGCAAGTCTCCCCTATGTTGGGATGATGCTTTCGATGCCGTCGCTACCGAGTTAGATCTGATCCAGGAATCTATTAAGAAAATTTCCATTGTTCGAAAACACATGTTAGCAGCGCAGAGCCGCCATAAGTCATATGCTACGGATCGCCAGCGACCGTTGGAATTTCTAGTCGGGGACCATGTTTGGGTCAAAGTATCGCCAATGTGGGGCATTCGACATTTAGGCCAGAAGGGCAAATTTAGCCCGAGATTTGTCGGCCCGTTCGAGATATTGGACAGAGTTGGTAGACTCACTTATCGATTAGCATTGCCGCCATAGTTAGACGGAGTGCATAATGTCTTCCACGTCTCCCAACTGAGGAAGTACGTGTATGACCCAAGCCACATGATCAATTTCGAAGAAGTAGAGATTTCTAATGATACTACCTTTAGAGAAGTGCCAATCGCGATTTTAGATCGACGCATAAAGACACTAAGGAATAAAATCATACCTCTTGTAAAAATTCAGTGGTCCCATCATGGCATTGAAGAAGCAACTTGGGAGACTAAGTCGAGCATGAGGGAGAGTCATCCCGAGTTATTTTCTTAGTTTCGGGATGAAACTATTTTAAGGAGGTTGGTATGTAATACCACGAGTATTTCATGTTGTTTAATATTATGCACCTCATTTTTAATGATTAATAATGTGCTACATCGCGATGCTTGTACTTTTATACGTTATGTTTAGACCATGTCTTCATGTATAAAATCTTGTCCGTGCTTATTCGTTTTGTGATGCAATTGTATGATGTTGATGATATGTTGGTGACATACCTTGATGTCGTTGAGCAATTATCTGTGCGAATATGATGGTGGCCAACATCTTGTTCCCCGAGAAATTGCTGGACGAGTCTAAAGGGAAGTCGCGTTATAAAGATTAAATGTGATAAAATAACTTAGTGAATTAAAACGAACCTACGTACGTTATTCGTAGAACATTACGAATGCTAGTCTCGTTGCACTACGTACGCTAAAACTTAGGCCTTACGTACGTAATAAAGTCTTCAGTCTTCAGACAATAATCTTGATCCCACGTGGTCAGGACAAATTTCCGCGCGATAACGACATACAGGTCAACTAGTATTAACGTACGTTATATTGGCCACCATTACGCACATAATGTTGGGAGTGATTTCGGGAAGGGAGTCTGGGTATGCCTTACATACGTTAAATTTTTTTCTATAAAGTACGTAAGAAGCCTTACGTACATAAACCTTCAGATATAATGTACGTAAGGAACATCCTGCTATTATAAATCGACACTTCCCCTTTCATTTTGCACGAAGCAAAAATCGTCTCTCTCTCTAAAATCATCCTCCAGCCTCCTCACTCAAGTTCTAGCCTTCATAGCCTCATATTATCGTAGTAGAAACGATTGTTCAAGTTCCAGAGAAGGTTTTGAAGGTGTTGTCTCCCGATATTCATCGTTCTTCATTGTTCTTCCTCGTCCCTTGTCAAGTAAGGTAAGTTTATCAAGTCATTGAATCCATTTTGATGATGACAGTATGTTGTGCCAGATTTCGGGTGTTTTGGGTAGTTTAGAACTCTTTAAGATAACCGAACCGGGAGAACTAATATTAAATCATAATCGCTGGACATAAACCTATATTGAGATAGTAACTTGTGTATTCCGCCATGGACATCACATATCGAATTACAAGTTTATGATTATACCTATATAAACGTTAGTACAATAGGATTAGTTGTGTAGTAGATTGCGTTAGTGATCCGGTTAGTTGTTGATTAAACTCGTTAGAATTGTTAAGATGAACTAAATCATGAAATGCCGAGTCGGAAAAACTAATCATGCTCATAAGATTTTCTTACTAGAATCATGTCTGAACATTTTACACCATAGTCGGATAAATTCGAACTAAAGTAATTAAGCAAGTTGATAACATTGATTGTAGTTGAAATCGTCTAGAAGACGTATTGTAAGGAGTTGATAGTCGAGGAATCGAGAATGGTAGTAGTTCACATTATCATTAAGCATAGAATTTGGTTTCAACTTTATGAATCGAACTAGGTCGAGAATTCTATCGGGACAGGGTAATTGTCGATATTCATCATTATCACCACAGGTATTAATCGATGCATATGTAAGAGGTCGAGCTCTCGATCGGGGTGTTGGGATTCGGTGCCTAAATCGAAGGCCCAGTGGAAGCAGCAAAATGAAAATTAATTCGATCTGAATCCCTACGAGGATCGATCGAGCTATGTATATACGAATATATAAATGAAACACAAGAGTTATGAGAAAACATACCCTTGTAGTCCGTTGATTAAATGGTATCCTTCTCTTGAGCTATTCCCCAAGCTTTAGGCGATCTCCCTGCAATTCAATCCGCTCCAAGCTCTTGAATGATCCAACGCCGAAAGCACCGCGTCTCTACTTGCCACGCGCTGGAGAAACGATCGGAATGACTAAACCTGGTTATCCTCCAAGGATACGGCTAGAACAAGGTTGTAGAAGCTTTTTTATTAAGATTACAGCACTGTAAGTGTTTAATCTATAGTCTCTCAATTTATGTCTTGAATTTTCTCCAAGAAAAATACAAGTTGATTGTGAGGAATATGAAGAATAGGAAGAAGACTTGGAGAAAACCTTTTCTCTCTCTTTTTCTCTCACAACTCACGTATGGAAAGCACACCAAGGGTGAAGTGAGGGATTTCAAGTCTTCCTTTTATTCTTCATTTTACAATATAAAACTCCCAACCTAATAATGTCCAGGATACTTGTCCCCTTGACTAAAGATATTCCAAACATCATGATGTAGACAAGAAGACTCACATGGAGGTGAGTTGGGTTGGGACGGCCATCTAGAAGGAGTCGGAAAAATTCAGTTCGTTTCGGACTCCCGTGAGTCTAAACAAATAAACTCTGATTCCATTTCGATGTATTTATATCGATCAATTAATCCAATTAATTAAGCATATCAAATACATAATAGCATAATTAATTTCTACAAGAAATAATTATATCCATGAATTAAATTAATCACCCATTAATTTATTTAATTCATTAGGCCATAAATCAATTTATCCAATAAATCAATTTAGACATCCAATGTCTTAAAATCAATTAGACATCCAATGTCCAATAAATTATATATCTAATATCTAATATTAATAATGAGAGAATAAGCTCAATTCATTCCGTCATAAATCCTATAGCGCGACTCGGTAGGTTCGTCTCAATCAGCAATGGGAGGAACCAAAGAGTAGTAGCACCACCTAGCCAACCTGGCGGCCTACACTGTACCCCAACTGAGAATGAATGATAGGATCATTCAAGAACCATTCTGTCATGAATACCAGTAAATGTATAAAACCTTCTTTGAAATGTCCCGATCAAGTTATAGGGTCACGGTCAGTCAAACACTATCTGTAATTGACGCTATGCATGTGTTAATGCAAATCGAGATCATCGAGCTGTCATGTATCTAATACAACTAGCTCCAATGCTTTCGCCAAAGACTTATGATCTCATATGCTAATAACCGCATAGGACACATAACCCGCTCACTAACGGGAGAAAGAATTCTATCTTGGTATTCAGTAGGACCTGCTACTTGCCCGTCAAGATGCACGTCGAGGTTGACTCCTGCCTTCCGGTTTACAGGGTCGAACTACTCTAATGAAAATCTTGACATCACAAGCACATCCCTATGAAATCCTCAAGTCGAAGGTTCACGAATACCTATCACAACCTTTCGATTCCGTCATTGACTGTCCCGGAGTGACATCCGTGTGATGAGTCGAGGGTGAGTCGGTTCGAGTATACTAATCCAATTAGCATACCTGTAACGTGTGCTCACACTAACCATTAGCGTTCGACAGGCACTCTCTGTAATATCCGCAATTTCGAATTTCGGTAATTTTCTTTTTTCGGAGGAAGTTCGTTTTGACAACTCTATCATGACCGTTTCGTCATTCCGAGAATGATTAATTCTGCACTTTTTGTCATCCGAGTTCGTTTCGGTGTCGTTTTGTTGAGTTCCGTGTCCTTAATCGACTTTTTCACGTGGGAGTTCGACTTTGTAAAGTCACCATTAATTCTTGGAAACTCCAAAAATTCTGAATCTTTGCAACATTATAGAGCATCAAGTTAGCTTTCCAATGGTTCAAACGGTGAGTCAATCGGAGTCCAGACGAGGGAGTTATGGTCGAAATAGCTAAGACTACACGATGTGCCTTTTTCGTGTTGGAGTGGGCTGTACCGTGTGCCGCGGCACACTTCAGCTGTGCCGCGGCACTAAGCTGATTCCTGGGCGTTTTTTTTGGCCCTGGGCCGCGGCACACTCATCCTGTGCCGCGGCACAGCTTTCTGCGTTTTTTAGCAGATTTTCGAGGAGAAAACTTCATTTTTCTCCTCTCTTCTTCCTCCTTCCATCTAGGGCGATTTGTGGGCGATTTGAGTGCTCCCAAACTTGTAGAGATCATCCACCTCAAGTCTTGTTGTAGATTTTCGACCTCTACTTGAATCCTTCATCCAAATCAAGGTATTTTGGCTTGAACCCTTGTTTTTGTAGATTTGGGGATTTTCCTTTTTGATTTCGATTCCAATCCGTTTTTGATCAATTAATTGTTGTATAAACGTTGTTTTGAACTTGTTCTATGGATTGGATACTCGTATCTTTGGTTTGTTCGACCCGAGGGGTGATTTCTTTGTTCTTTAAGGGTCTTGAACATTTAATGTTCGATTAAATGTTCGAATGAGTTCCCTTTGATAGTTTGTTGGGATTTCCGTTGTTTTCGGCCTTGATTCTCATCGTAATCATGTTTTATTATTCCTTACGGAGGATTATAGGTGCTCAATGATTCCGATGTTGAATTCCGTTGGTGATTGATGATTCATGTGGTGTTTTCCCGTAGTAATTTCGGTGCTATCGCGTTCTAGATAAGTGTTCGGGAAATTGAGGGCTACCCGGCCGTATCCGTTCATTTTTCCATTGCTCGTGATATCGAGGCAAGTACCTTGTCCATACTATTCTTGTTTTGTGAATATGATAATTGGTGATCGTCCTTATATATTTGTCTGATTGTTTAAAACGAGTTTTCAAAAGATTTGGTTAGCCTTGTTAAAGGCCCTCTTTCAAAATCGTGTGTGTTTTGTGATTGCTGTGTTTCTCGAATGAGTATGAGAATCTTATGGACATGTTTGGTGTTGATGATGCACTTGGTATTTTAGTGTGGACGTATATTGTTTCATTTCGGTGCATTGTGGTTGACGTGTTGTTTTACTAAGTGTTTGATGCCTCTAGGTGAATTGTTTGGATATCCTCGGTGTGATATGTTACTCGTGCTTGAGTTTGATTCGCTAGCCAACTCGGGAGGGTCCTTCGAGGCCTCTAGTGGGATTCGTGGCTTCGTCCCGGTCCTAGGTGACGTGTGGTGCTTGAGTATTTCGCTAGCCAGCTCGGGAGGGTCCGACGGGATCACGGAGTGGGATTTGTGGCTTCGACCCGGTCCTAGGCGATGTGAGTACTGTGTTTTGTGAATGTGTTTGCTCACCTCGGGAGGGTTCGACGGGACCACGGAGGGAATTCCAATGGCTTCGACCTGGGTTCATGAGTGAAACTTCACCGCTACGTGTATATATTTTGTGATTGTTTTTCGCTCACCTCGGGAGGGTCCGATGGGAACACGGAGGGAGTCGATGGTATAGCCCTGGATTCACGAGTGCGGTTGCTTATGTTTTGTGAATGTGTTTGCTCACCTCGGGAGGGTTCGACGGGGCCACGGAGGGAATTCCATTGGCTTCGACCTGGATTCACGAGTGAAACTTCACGGGTGCGTGTGTATTTTATGTCCGTCGAGGACGCATGACGTGGGCTTTTAACCTTGTGTATTATGGTTGGTTTTATTTGCGAAAACAAAACCTTTGAAATGTGACCACTGTTGATTTTAAGCGAAGGATTCGGTAATCCTAAATTGTTTCCTATTAAAACTCTCGATGGCAATTCAAACTGTTTTATAAATAGTTTCCCCTTGCTTTGTGACCTTTCGGTTTTTAGAATGTTTTACCAAACTCTTGCCTCGGGAAGTACTTTTCGTCACGTTTGGATTTTTGAGGATTCTTGATTATTATTGTTCTTGGAACTTTGAGGATTCCTGGTTATTGTTATTCTTGGAATGTGAATTGTATGGCTCGTATTTTTGCACTTGTACTTGCACTAGCAAAACAGTGGAGTTTTGCTAACCCCCGAGTATTCGGGGGGTGGATGTCTATTTTTGCATTCAGGTTTTGGAGCATAGCACATGGTCGGCATGAAGGATGATGAAAGATGAACGATACTAATCACACGAGGATCCGTTGATGTCGAATTGGTCTAGTTGTATTTTCTTTTCCGCTGTAGTATCTTTTCCCCGATATACGGGAGTTTATTGTATTTTGACCCTTGCGTGGGTATGTGTTTGGAATTGAGTTGTAAGTAATTATTGAAAGACCAAGTCGGTCTACTGAGTCATTTTAGTCTTAAAGGCGATGTCTAGATGTTTGATTTAGTTATCAGCCTGGTAGATCCTCGAGGAGAGGGTCTACGGCGTGTAATATCCCTGAGTGGATTGGGGGTGTTACATAAATGGTATCAAAGCTTAGGTTGTGGAAACCTAGGCTGTCGGGTCAGTGGTGTATGTTGAGTTTTGTCTTGTCAGATTATGTCTGACTAAGTCGTGTCGCGACGCGTCGTCTGAGTTTATTGGTCGTGATTAGTATCGTGGGCGATCATCATCTTCGTGCGACCTGTGAATTTAAGCCTCCCTTCTTTGTGTTGTGCCTCGTGTGACACGAGCTATTTTTATGATTATTTGTTAAGTGACGGAATCCTCTTATGGATTTTGATTTCGTGATATGTGGTTATTTGACTCTCATATTTCGTTCATATGAGGAGTAGTGTTGTTGGATTGTGCATGTTGAACTGTATTTCTTTTATCCGCTGCGTGAGTTCTTTTGTAATGACTTTCGGTATTTTACCGACCGAGTTTTATTTCGAAAACCGATTCCCTTAACCGAGTTTTTGGCATTATGGACTTGACCGCTTTGACGAAATTCTTATGACGGTATTTAGTATTTTGTAAATGGCTTTCGTGAGTTTTTGGAATATTACCGTCATTGGCCTTTTTGGCGTTTTTGTAAATGGTTTTTAGCCTGGTGAGTTCCGGCGCGGGACCCACGGCGCTATAATATTTTGTGTAATTACCTGAAATTTTTGGGCATTCTAGCCCATTGAATTATCTTTGAAAAAACTTGAGTATCTTAGAAAATAAATTTCGAGACGTACTTTCAAAATGAATCATTTTCTCGTGGTACATCCAAGATGCCACAATATGTTTCAAAATTCTTCTACCGCGAGGACCCAAAATGTTTTGAGATATTTTCAATGTTTTATAAACACTTTTACTTAGACCCGAGGGTCGAATATTTCCGAAAGTCTTTCACGAAAAGAAAGTGTCCTCATATTTATCAAATGCGAGATGGTTCTCCAAAGTCTCGATTACGATGTTTCACGTTTGTACTTTTTCTTGAAAGGTGATACTCAAGATCAACCGGCAATTTTCTAAATTATTTTTAAAAGGATGTTTTCATTTTAAAAACCTATCCATTCCCGTTTGAGGGCTGGATATGTATGTATGATGTTTGCTTTGTCGTTATGATGTTACTCCCGAGTATGATCGAATTGGTGGCATGAATGTCGAGGCGTTGCCACGCATTTGTTGTACTAGCCCTCTGTGAGAGGTGTGAACTGGTGTTTACTATTTATCACCTCGTGGTGATTTACGTGTTGTCGCACGAGTGTGGGTTGTTAAAGCTTGGATTTTTGTGCGTTTATGCACAGGTGTGATTGTTTCATGATGTTTGTAATTATGTGCTGGTTATCGTTCGGGCCGTTGAGGTCGCCGAACGATACCGTCGTTGTTGTAGTGTTTGTGTGTGTATTACTTTACGATGGTAATCGTTATATATGATATGTGTTATGATTCCTTATTGTGCTGAGTTGGCATCTCCGGTATGTTGTTTTGCGGTGTTATGTTCCATTGTATCTAGCATTTGTATTTTCGGTATGCCGAGCCGATGCATTTCAACCGTGATGTGCCGGGGGAATGTACGTGCAAATTCTCCTTCTCGTCAGTAACACATTTCGAATGTGGTCTCGAGGGACACCGAATTCAGTTTTGCGAATTGGCTACCGAGACTTTCGGAGTTCGCGCTTCAGCACAGATATCAGAATCGGCTTTGAGAGGCCTTTGAAGGATGTTTCTGTCGATTGCTTGTTGTGTCGTCTCCTTGATTTCGTTATTGTGAGTAGCGGGGACAACCTTCTTTTAGAAGAGGTCGAATATAATACCCGTATTATTTTTGGCTTCTGCATTTTCTCTTTCTCAATTCTATAGACTCGCTCGTGTTCGTTGATACTTTCAGACATTACGTATTCCGGTTTCATCGTTCGAACGAGCTGTGATCTTGTTTTGGGTCGATCTGGTTATCGCTGTGACTTTTTCGAGTTCGGTTCGATTCTTGTGAACCTTGTTCGGAAGTAACACCCTTTGGTTCTACTAGCTCTTCTATTCGACGTGGATCGGATTTTGAATTTCTGTATTTTCAACTCCGTCGACTCGTTTATGTTCGTTGACATTTCTGAACTTTCCCTATCCCTTGCTTTTGTTGATCGAACGAGTGTGGTATTGTTTTGGAATAACTCGTTTGTCGTTGTGACTTTTCAATCGCTATTCCCTATCCTGTGGATCTTATGGGAATGTATTCCTTGTAGTTCTCACCAGATCATCCTGGGAGTTGTTGTTTGAGTTTTATTATTCTTCGTGTTTCGGACATGATTGTTCGATTTTTGTTGTCTCGATCGTTTGTTTGTTCGGTTTTTGTTCTCGTTTTGTGATTGTTGAACGTTCAGACTCCTTCGTAATTCCCTTAAGTTCGGGAAATTAGTCTCGTTTTCGTTCCTCCAACCCTTGGGCGGTGGAATTCCGTATTAGTTCAGCGATTGGCTCGCGTTTTGATTGACGTACCGTTGGGGTGGTCGATTATATTGATTTTCGTTCGTCGTGTTTTGTGATTGTTCGGATAATTGACTTGACTATATTATCCATTTGATGACGCTTGTCATTGGTTGGTTTTATTATATCCCTAACGGCGACGTTGTGTTGGTCGTCGTGGAGCGTGTTTTCACGCTGTATGTCTCTTTGCGTTTCTTGCAGCGTTTCGCCGTTGGGCGCGAGTTTTCTATTTTTGTGTATCTCGTCGAGTTTTCCTGGCGGGTATATTGCTCCCCCCTACTTGTTTTAAGTTTCGGGACGAAACTTCTTTTAAGGAGGGTAGAATGTAATATCAGCAATTTGAATTCGGTAATTTTCTTTTCGGAGGAAATTCGTTTTGACAACTCTATCATGACCGTTTCGTCATTCCGAGAATGATTAATTCTGCACTTTTTGTCATCCGAGTTCGTTTCGGTGTCGTTTTGTTGAGTTCCGTGTCCTTAATCGACTTTTTCACGTGGGAGTTCGACTTTGTAAAGTCACCATTAATTCTTGGAAACTCCAAAAATTCTGAATCTTTGCAACATTATAGAGCATCAAGTTAGCTTTCCAATGGTTCAAGCGGTGAGTCAATCGGAGTCAGGGCAGGGAGTTATGGTCTAAATAGCTAAGACTACACGATGTGCCTTTTTCGTGTTGGAGTGGGCTGTACCGTGTGCCGCGGCACACTTCAGCTGTGCCGCGGCACTAAGCTGATTCCTGGGCGTTTTTTTTGGCCCTGTGCCGCGGCACACGGTCTTTTTCTGCGTTTTTTAGCAGATTTTCGAGGAGAAAACTTTATTTTTCTCCTCTCTTCTTCCTCCTTCCATCTAGGGCGGTTTGTGGGCGATTTGAGTGCTCCCAAACTTGTAGAGATCATCCACCTCAAGTCTTGTTGTAGATTTTCGACCTCTACTTGAATCCTTCATCCAACTCAAGGTATTTTGGCTTGAACCCTTGTTTTTGTAGATTTGGGGATTTTCCTTTTTGATTTCGATTCCAATCCGTTTTTGATCAATTAATTGTTGTATAAACGTTGTTTTGAACTTGTTCTACGGATTGGATACTCGTATCTTTGGTTTGTTCGACCCGAGGGGTGATTTCTTTGTTCTTGAAGGGTCTTGAACATTTAATGTTCGATTAAATGTTCGAATGAGTTCCCTTTGATAGTTTGTTGGGATTTCCGTTGTTTTCGGCCTTGATTCTCATCGTAATCATGTTTTATTATTCCTTACGGAGGATTATAGGTGCTCAATGATTCCGATGTTGAATTCCATTGGTGATTGATGATTCATGTGGTGTTTTCCCGTAGTAATTTTGGTCTATCGCGTTCTAGATAAGTGTTCGGAAATTGAGGGCTACCGGCCGTATCCGTTCATTTTTCCATTGCTCGTGATATCGAGGCAAGTACCTTGTCCATACTATTCTTGTTTTGTGAATATGATAATTGGTGATCGTCCTTATATATTTGTCTGATTGTTTAAAACGAGTTTTCAAAAGATTTGGTTAGCCTTGTTAAAGGCCCTCTTTCAAAATCGTGTGTGTTTTGTGATTGCTGTGTTTCTCGAATGAGTATGAGAATCTTATGGACATGTTTGGTGTTGATGATGCACTTGGTATTTTAGTGTGGACGTATATTGTTTCATTTCGGTGCATTGTGGTTGACGTGTTGTTTTACTAAGTGTTTGATGCCTCTAGGTGAATTGTTTGGATATCCTCGGTGTGATATGTTACTCGTGCTTGAGTTTGATTCGCTAGCCAACTCGGGAGGGTCCTTCGAGGCCTCGAGTGGGATTCGTGGCTTCGTCCCGGTCCTAGGTGACGTGTGGTGCTTGAGTATTTCGCTAGCCAGCTCGGGAGGGTCCGACGGGATCACGGAGTGGGATTTGTGGCTTCGACCCGGTCCTAGGCGATGTGAGTACTGTGTTTTGTGAATGTGTTTGCTCACCTCGGGAGGGTTCGACGGGACCACGGAGGAATTCCAATGGCTTGACACAGGTTCACGAGTGAAACTTCACCGCTACGTGTATATATTTTGTGATTGTTTTTCGCTCACCTCGGGAGGGTCGATGGGATCACGGAGGAGTCGATGGTATAGCCACGGATTCACGAGTGCGGTTGCTTATGTTTTGTGAATGTGTTTGCTCACCTCGGGAGGGTTCGACGGGGCCACGGAGGGAATTCCATTGGCTTCGACCTGGATTCACGAGTGAAACTTCACGGGTGCGTGTGTATTTTATGTCCGTCGAGGACGCATGACGTGGGCTTTTAACCTTGTGTATTATGGTTGGTTTTATTTGCGAAAACAAAACCTTTGAAATGACCACTGTTGATTTTGAAAGCGAAGGATTCGGTAATCCTAAATTGTTTCCTATTAAAACTCTCGATGGCAATTCAAACTGTTTTATAAATAGTTTCCCCTTGCTTTGTGACCTTTCGGTTTTTAGAATGTTTTACCAAACTCTTGCCTCGGGAAGTACTTTTCGTCACGTTTGGATTTTTGAGGATTCTTGATTATTATTGTTCTTGGAACTTTGAGGATTCCTGGTTATTGTTATTCTTGGAATGTGAATTGTATGGCTCGTATTTTTGCACTTGTACTTGCACTAGCAAAACAGTGGAGTTTTGCTAACCCCCGAGTATTCGGGGGGTGGATGTCTATTTTTGCATTCAGGTTTTGGAGCATAGCACATGGTCGGCATGAAGGATGATGAAAGATGAACGATACTAATCACACGAGGATCCGTTGATGTCGGATTGGTCTAGTTGTATTTTCTTTTCCGCTGTAGTATCTTTTCCCCGATGTACGGGAGTTTATTGTATTTTGACCCCTGCGTGGGTATGTGTTTGGAATTGAGTTGTAAGTAATTATTGAAAGACCAAGTCGGTCTACTGAGTCATTTTAGTCTTAAAGGCGATGTCTAGATGTTTGATTTAGTTATCAGCCTGGTAGATCCTCGACGAGAGGGTCTACGGCGTGTAATATCCCTGAGTGGATTGGGGGTGTTACACTCTCCATGTCAAAGAACACGTCATACAAGTCTTCACATAAACTTAACGCCCAGTCAAGTTTCATCGACTTGCGAATGATTAAGTATTTGAGCTATAAACCTTTCCACTGCCGACCCCCTTATCCAATAAGGAGTGGAACGTTTTGCTCTCAAATACAGGACTAGTTTCTATATGTATATTTACGAGTTATGAATGCCAGTAACTACCAGTAGATAAAGAAACATCTATTGCCTTATATTAGTGATTTACATAATAAAAACTACAATGCCCTCACTCAACATCCTCTGAGTGGCATTCAAGGGCACATTCCCAACAATCTCCCAGTTGCACTCAATGCCACACACTACAGTATCAAATACCCATGTTCTCCAAATAATGCTCCAAGCTAATCTGAGAAAGTGGCTTGGTCAGTGGATCAGCTACGTTGTCGGTTGACTCTACTCTATGCAACACAATGTATCTCTTTGCGAACAAATTCTCTTACGAGATGATACTCTCTCAATATGTTTGGTACTTTTGTGCAACCTCGGCTCCTAGGCCTGTGCTACCACTCTGGCAGCACAACACGAGGTGTCACGAGAAGTTTACCTAGTAACTTTTTAACCCTTTCTTTGGAGGCCTCCGAGGCCGTTTTATACTCAGCTTAACTGGTGGAATCAGCAGTTGCGCTATACTTGGCACTATGCCATGATACTGCTCCTCCATTAAGAGTAAATGTAGCCAGAAGTAGACATAAAATCGTCTTTCTGTCCTTCGAAGTCTAATACAGTGAATCCCATCACATTCAGTTCTCCACCACCATAAGAACCAGATCTCTAGTCCTTCTAAAGTACTTGAGAATGTTCTTTATAGCGGTCTAATGTTCCCAAACTAGGTTAGCCCAAAACCTACTTACCACGCTCCCAGCATGCGCAATGTCAGGTCTCGTACACAACATAGTGTACATAAGGCTACCCACGGCCGAAGCATATGGTATATTACTCATTTCCTTTCGTTGTTCCTCACTTTGAGTACACATCTTCAAGGAGAGTTTTATTCCATGTCGCATCGGTAGGAACCCTCTTTTAGAATCATCCATCTTAAATCGAATTCCAAGAATATAGCTTGCTTCTCCCAAGTCTTTCATGGAGAAATTACTCGAAAGCCAAGCTTTCACAGAACTGAGCATTCCCACATCATTTCCTATTAGTAGAATGTCATCTACATATAGTACTAAGAATGCGATCTTGCTCCCACTAACCCTCTTGTATACACAATATTCCTCGTTATTTTGCACGAAGTCAAACTCTTTGACTGTCTCATCAAAACGAAGGTCCCAACTACATGAAGACTGCTACAGTCCATTTCATGGAGTCTACATCCACCATTGCTAGGTCATTTATCGCGGGTCGGCCTCTGGTTTATCACTTGGAACCTTGAGGAAACCCAGTTCCTCCAAGTGCATAAAACTAAACCTCTCAGGTAATTGAGACACCCTACTTGACCTACGAGGTGGTTGTACTTGTGTTATAGAAGGTTCGGTTCCATTTTTATTGTATTCTTCCAAAGAAATATTTCTATGTGCTCTGCCTTCCTGAATGAACTCTTCTTCGAGGAAGTGTGCATGCAAACCAACAACGATCTTTCGATCTTTGGGCATGTAGAATAGATAATCCATCGTCTCAGATGGGAATCCAATGAAAAGTCTCCGCACGGACCTAGCTTCCTACTTGTCCACCTTTTTCTTATAGACATAGGCGGGACATCCCCAAATCCTAATGTCATTAAGACTTGGTTTCCTGCCCTCCCACACCTCATATGGAGTTTTAGGAATGGATTAGGAAGGACATATGTTCAAGATATTTACAGCAGTCAGGAGTGTATACCTCCACAGGTAAATCGGTAAGTCAGTATAGCCCAGCATGGAAACGGACCGTGTCCAACAAGGTCTAGTTCCTTCTTTCTGACACACCATTTAACTGAGGAGTACCTGGAGTTGTTAGTTGTGAAACAATTCCATGTTCCTTAAGGAACTCATCAAACTCCATACTCATATACTCGCCACCTCGGTCCGACCGAAGTGCTTTGATATGATTACCAGTTTGTTTCTCGACTAGGGCCTTGAATTCCTGGAATTTCTCAAAGGCCTCGGATTTATGTTTCATTAAGTATACATAACCATACCTAGTATGATCATCTGTAAACGTAATGAAATATTGATATCCATCACGTGCTGCTTCCAAAGCACTACATAAGTTGGTATGGATTAATCCCAATTTATCAGCGGCTCTTTCAAAAGTCCCTGTGAAGGGGGGCTTAGTCATTTTGCCTTTTAAGGAAAGATTCACAAGTAGGAAAGGGATCTAATCCCAGTGGACCCATAAGTCCATCTTTTTACATCTTGTAAACCTTGGTCTGACCAACATGACCAAGTCTAATATGCCATTTCAAAACTTGATTGTTTCATCCCTACCACATTTTCTAGTCATAGTATTCACAACTACTTTGTTGCTGAGATTTAGATGATACAATCCATTTAATAATGTAGCAGTACCCACTAGTTTATTTCTGAAATAAATTTTGCAGGAACCATCACCAATGAAAAATGAAAAGCCTTTTCGGTCCATGACCGGAATGGATACAATGTTTTTGTGCCCTTTGGACAAAACAAGTACATCTTCTAAAGTCAAAACAAATCCGGATTCTAAACCCAAAAGAAGTTATCCTATGTCGGTCGCCTCGACACTATGCCCGCTTCCGACTGTGATCATAACTTCTCTAGCTCCAAGCTTCCTACTTTGTTCCAGATCCTGATTCACGGTACAAATATGAGAACTAGCACCAGAATCCAGTATCCAGGAAGTAGAAAATACAATAGCAGAACAATTTATTTCCAAAACTAAAAGTTCTGTACCTGAAGCGCCATGAAGAATCGGACAGTCTCTTGCCCAGTGGCCCAGCTCACCGCACTTGAGACAAGTGTCCTTCTTCTTGCTCTTCGGAACCATCGAGGCCTTGCCCTTACCCTTAAGGTCCTTAACTTGTGGTCCAGTCTGCTTCTTGGTCTTTTTCTTCTTATTCTTAGACCTCCGAGGTCCAGAACAAATCACAAGGGCGGACTCCTTTATCCGCGGAGTATTCATCTGAGACTGAGCGGTCACCAGTTTGTTCATTAGCCCAGCTAAGTTACATGCAATCTCATTGCAGTTGGAGTTCATAACAAACTGTGAGAAGGAATCAGGGAGAGACTGGAGGATAAGGTCGGTTTAGAGAGAAGTATCAATTTTAAAATCAAGAGCCTCCAATCTCTCGATCATGGATATCATTTTGAGCACGTGTTCCCCAAACTTCTCACCTTCCTTCATCCTTGCACCGAACAGTTGCTTGGATATCTCATATCTAGCAGTTCTGCTGTGCTCACCATAAAGCTCGGTTAAGTGAGATAGAGTCTGCCTAGCAGAAGTCATTTTCTCATGAGCTCTCTAAAGCTCGTTAGACATGGAAGCCATCATATAAGCACGGACTTTCAGGTCATCCTTAACCCACTTTTCGTGGTTTTCAATCTCTTTCTGATTGGCTCGGGTCCGCACAAGAGGCGCTGGAATGTCCGTCTCCAAGACGAATCCCAGTGCCTCTATAATGAGGACAATCATCAGATTTTGGAGCCAATCGACAAAGTTAGGTCCCATCAAGGTGTTCTTTTCGAGTAGAATTGTGAGTGGATTCATTGTCATATTGAGAGTTATGTCTGCATTAAGTACGACAGATTAATTAGTGACTCATTCAATTATGTTCTGAGTATAGAATTAAGGTCTTTTCTATCCTTGTTACCAAGCTCCCACTATTTTTATCGGAATAACACACTCCCATGTGAAATCCGGAAGTATCGTCGCTCTACTTCATAGTAGTGATCGAGTTCTTTATAAATCTTAATAGAGGGAAACCGAATAGGTTTCCAGTCTATTAATTTTCATAAAGTGGTGTCCAACACCAACCCATCTAATGGATGATTCGATCTTCTTTTTCCTCTTGTTCACTCCCCTCGACCTATACGGTTTCTATGGTTCATGAACAAGTTAAGTTTACACCATCGACGCAAATCAGTTTCACAATTGAATCTTATCCGGCAACCTATCAGGTTTCAAGGGATAAAATTTGCTCCAACCGAAGGCATCCAATGCGCTCCCGGTAATTTATCTGTCCTCCCCGAACGACTACCCCGATAACTTGGAAGCATAGCACATCCGGTTTGGATTTCAATTTCCCGAAAACTCGATGGAGGGAAGGAAAACATTGAAACCTTATAAACTTAATAATTTTTTGTGGGAGAATTTTTGCGATTAACGTTACACTTTGCACATTAATCATTTAAGCATGTTTGTGGCATTTATACAATATGAAAAAACCATTCACAACCTAGTTGCTACCAACATGTGGTTCATGGACTGTTCCTAGAAAATAAAAACTCTGTAATCTAATTACAAGTCTTCGTCTTGAATCATCATCTTCTAGAAACGGATCTTCCTCCGGTCTTCGTCATTACATATAAGTTTTACATTGAAAATTGCATCCTAGATACAAATATTTCTAGTAAAATAAATAAGCTCAAAACGGCCTTTACAACCCAATCGAATAAAATGAACGATTCAAAAACTAAGTCCATGAACTACATCCCCATTCAAAATCATCCATCTAATAAATAGTATATAAACGGAAATCTTAGAGATACATTGATTCAATCAACAATTCGAATCGATCCAATCGATTCCCACAACCGGTAATATGAAAAATGTTCAAATAATTCGGTCGATCACAAGTATTCTAATAAATCAATTTTCCTTTATAAAATGAAATACCATATATCATTTTAATCATATTAAATCCAATTTAACATGCGGGAGATTAATTTTAGGAATACACGAAGAAAACAAGCCCGAAACGATTCTGAAATGGGCTGAACCGCGATCGAAAAACACCATAGGGCTGCAGTAGGGCTGCCCAGCAGCCCTGGGCCGCGGCCCCCTGAGCCTGGTCCGTGGCCCACAGTACAGAAACTTCTCTGCCGGGCTGCAGCAGCCCTGGGCCACGGCCCCTGAGCCCTCGGCTGTGGCCCCCTGCTTCCGAACCACTCCCGGACCGTCCAACGGCAATTCGGGGATAGTTTTTCGACCGGATATCGAATATCTATATTTTCCAACATTTATATCATCAATATAAATCATATTTCCAAGAAATAGAATATTTATATTTAGACATAAACTTACGAAAAATACAACTATAACGAACGAAAAACATATACCATGATTATGACTAAAATGATTCCAAATCATTCACCATCTAATCGAGCATTTCAAATGCCAATATCGTATATACGATCGCAAGACCTACGCTCTGATACCACTGTTGGGATTCGGTGTCTCAATCAAAGGCCCAGCGGAAGCGGTAAAACGAAAATTAATTCGATCTGAATCCCTACGAGGATCGATCGAGCTACGTATATACGAATATATAAACGAAACCCAAGAGTTATGAGAAAACATACCCTTGTAGTCCGTTGATTAAATGGTATCCTTCTCTTGAGTTATTCCCCAAGCTTTAGGCGATCTCCCTGCAATTCAATCCGATCCAAGCTCTTGAATGATCCAACGCTGAAAGCACTGCGTCTCTACTTGCCACGCGCCGAAGAAACGATCGGAATGACTAAACCTCGTTATCCTCCAAGGATACGGCTAGAACAAGGTTGTAGAAGCTTGTTTATTATGATTACAACACTCTAAGTGTTTAATCTATAGTCTCTCAATTGATGTCTTGAATTTTCTCCAAGAAAAATACAAGATGATTGTGAGGAATATGAAGAATAGGAAGAAGACTTGGAGAAAACCTTTTCTCTCTCTTTTTCTCTCACAACTCACGTATGGAAAGCACACCAAGGGTGAAGTGAGGGATTTCAAGTCTTCCATTTATTCTTCATTTTACAATATAAAACTCCCAACCTAATAATGTCCATGATACTTGTCCCCTTGACTAAAGATATTCCAAACATCATGATGTAGACAAGAAGACTCACATGGAGGTGACTTGGAGTGGGACGGACATCTAGAAGGAGTCGGAAAAATTTGGTTCGTTTCGGACTCCCGTGAGTCTAAACAGATAAACTCCGATTTCGTTCCGATGTATTTATATCGATCAATTAATCCAATTAATTAATCATATCAAATACATAATAACATAATTAATTTCTCCAAGAAATAATTATATCCATGAATTAAATTAATCACTCAGTAATTTATTTAATTCATTAGGCCGTAAATCAATATATCCAATAAATCAATTTAGACATCCAATGTCTTAAAATCAATTAGACATCCAATGTCCAATAAATTAGATATCTAATATCTAATATTAATAATGAGAGAATAATCTCAATTCATTCCGTCATCAATCCTATTGCGCGACTCGGTAGGTTCGTCTCAGTCAGCAATGGGAGGAACCAAAGAGTAGTAGCACCACCTAGCCAGCCTGACGGCCTACACTGTACCCCAACTGAGAACGAATGATGGGATCATTCAAGAACCATTCTGTCGTGAATACTAGTAAATGTATAAACCCTTCTTTCAAATGTCCCGATCAAGTTATAGGGTCACGGTCAGTCAAACCCTATCTATACTTGACGCTATGCATGTGTTAATGCAAATCGAGATCATCGAGCTGTCATGTATCTAATACAACTAGCTCCAATACTTTGGCCAAAGACTTATGATCTCATCTGCCAATAACCGCATAGGACATATAACCCGCTCACTAACAGGAGAAAGAATTCTATCTTGGTATTCAGTAGGACCTGCTACTTGCCCCTCAAGATGCACGTCGAGGTTGACCCCCTCCTTCCGATTTATAGGGTCGAACTACTCTAATGAAAATCTTGACATCACAAGCACATCCCTACTAAATCCTCAAGTCAAAGGTTCACGAATACCTATCACAACCTTTCGATTCCGTCATTGACTGTCCCGGAGTGAAATCCGTGTGACGAATCGAGGGTGCGCCGGTTCGAGTATACTAATCCAATTAGCATACCTATAAAGTGTGCTCCCACCAACCATTAGCATTCGACAGGCACTCTCCATGTCAAAGAACGCGTCATACAAGTCTTCACATAAACTTAATTCCCAGTCAAGTTTCATCGACTTGCGAATGATTAAGTATTTGAGCTATAAACCTTTCCAGTGCCGATCCCCTTATCCAATAAGGAGTGGAACGTTTTGCTCTCAAATACACGGACTAGTTTATATATGTATATTTACGAGTTAGGAATGCCAGTAACTACCAGTAAATAAAGAAACATCCATTGCCTTATATTAGTGATTTACATAATAACAAATACAATACCCTCACTCAACATCTTCTGAGTGGAATTCGAGGGCATACTCCCAACACGTGGGCATTCGGGTCATTGTGTCATAAAGAAAGTTACTCTCGTCGGAACTAAGGCAAGCGATACCTTGCTCAGACTATGTTATATTGAATTTCAAAATTTAATGTGTGTCGCTATTGGTGGAACTTGTGTTTGTTTTACTTACCCATGTCCTATGTAGATACTTCTGTGGCCCTTGGTTGCGACCCTGGGAGTTTATATGTTGATATACCATACGGAACCGTGTTGAGGGATAAAACTTGAATGGTACCCACGTCCACAGTATTCATGTGTAGATACTTCTGTGACCCTTGGTTGCAACCTTGGGAGTTTATGTGCTAGTATAAAAGATAATGTTGAGTATTCTGTGATCTATTGCTATACCGAATAATAATATCGTACTGCGGATTTATTTGATTCTATCAATGAATTTCATTTGTATTTGTCTGACCTGGGCTGGCTGACACGATTTGTCATGTCAGGCAAATTTGTAGAATATGTGCAGGACATTCCCGAAGGTTCCAGTCAGGCATGAGCAGTGTTGGGGAGAAGCCTTGTTATTTCGTTTCTTTAAATTGAATTCTGAAACATTCAACGTTTGTGTAATCACCGCATATGAGGACTTACTTTCCAAAGTATTTCGTTTCGTATTTATACTATCCTGGAGCTACTTTTATATAAATTATTTAAATGGAGAAATTTTGAAGTCTTTAAAAATTGCCTTGTGGGTCGCACACGGGATTCACGGCACTGTAACGAATAATATGATTATTCAAATGCCCATGTCCCAATCATGTTGTTTGTAGACTCAAGTGATTAGTATACTAATATAAGTTTGATGGATAATCATCGGATGATTCTGCGTATGGTACAGATCAAACTTATGGGTATTGGTTGGAGAACGCAATATTGGACAGACCCGCATTGAGATCACTGCATGGAATTGTCATAAATGAATCTCAATATCCTTGAACCTGAGATTATCATAGAGTCCAACATGAAAAATGATATGCTTTGACGTAATCCAACGTCATATGAAACATGGTGATCATAAAGGCTAGCGATCTAGATTAGTGGGAGTTATGTAGAGGGCAATGAAGAATCAATATGGGGATTTGTCCCTCTCTTTATGGAGAGAGATATCTGCTGGGCCCCTCGATTAGTAGGACTGAAAGAAATGCATGGCCATGCTCAAATCATTTGATTCAATCAGTCTACTTAACAACCAGAAAGCATTTGAACATAATAAGTATGACAATTCCATGACTTCGTTCAAATATGATATCGCACGACAAATGGATTTGACACGTTAAATGGGTTAATGGACTATAAACTTATATTATTTGGGTAGTCATAATGTCTTGCTAGAGACAACTTATGACTTATTATTTAATAAGGTATTAAATAATTGCCAACATGCCTTTTGGGTCACATATATGATAATTTAAGACAAGCAAGAATAATTAATAGATACCAATATTGGATATTATATTTATTTAAGAAATTAAATAATGAGTAATATATAATATATGATATTTTTTTTTATTTTATTATTTAATTATATCAACTGGAAAAGATTAATATAATATTAGATATTAAATTTGTTAGAGGATTAAATAATAAGTAATATATAATATAAGATATTATATGTATTGTATTATGTAATACGTTGAGAGGCAACAACCCAAATACTAGAGTTTGACTCTAGGTTTTACTTAGTATAAATAAAGGGTCGTGGACAAGGAGTTGTCACAAGTTAAAATTACACAACCGTAAGTGTGTAAGGAGAATATCGACCCCCTCTCACCTGATGAAAAGCAGCCAAACTGTTTCTGTTCGGGAATCCAATTTCGACCATCTCCGTCTTCTTCCTTTAGTTGATTTTGATCAACAGTATAAATCCTTCTAGCAAGAAATTATTTATTGTACTGTTTATCAACATTATTCGTAAGGATCTAGCAATCGAGCTTGTACCAGTTGTTCAAGTGTGAATCACCGAAAGAGGAAGACGATATTAATCAGCTTCTGGTTTGGGTTACAGATATATTCTTCGAATTAAGGTAACTCGACTAACTCTTAATAAATCAATTAAATTACTGCATGAAGATCCAACTCTGGGTTTTTCGTTAATTATTTCGGCTGCATTTTGCTCATATTTATTGTATTCGATACACGTAAAACCTAATAGTGATATCAGAGAGAACTTGCAATAATTTAATTGTTTATATAGAACGTGTTTATATATTTTGAATATATAAAATTATTTTCTTGATCATATTTATGAAATAGAGATTGTTTAAATATTTTTCTAATTTAATTTGATTAAATCGGATCGTCAAAATTCAAATTTATGGACTATTTTTTGGAATATTCTGTCGAGAACAGTTCTAGGACAGTACTGCGCGATGGGTCGGATCGGGTTGGGTCCGTCGGGTCGGGCCTGGATCCACGTATTTAAATCAAATTTTTTTTTTTGCTGTGACTGGGATTCGATCCCAAGCTAGGCAGGTCTGAACCCACTGCCGCACACACATGTTGTAGTTATATCTATTTCAAATATTTTAAGAAAATAAAGTGCAGTGAAAAGGTTTCGAAACCAGGTTGGTGAGGCTATACAATGTTGCCCGACCATCTCGCCTACAGTTCTGGATTTACGTTTTTTGACACTCAATTCATGATATTTTTGTTTATCATATAGTATTTATTAGTATGTTTAATTAATTATGGTTTGTGTATGGTGTATGGCATGACCATAGATTGACCAATGTGATTGGATATTTTAATTTATTATTGGGTTGGCTTTATGGCATGTGCGTCGTTTAATTAAAATTGGTTTTTACGGCCTGCGAGTAGTCTTTTAATTTATTATTATAATTTACGTCCTGCGTGTCAATTGCCCTCTTGTAATTTAATTTTACTAGTGTAGTATATTTTTCATTAATGTAATGAAGACAAGAAGAATACGAAGGACGGACTCGAGGAGTCAATTGATCGCGTATGATGTTCTAAGGAGTTGGAAGATCAATGAAGACCAATTATACCCTTTAGATTGACCTTTGTGATTTTCATGTTGGCTCATGAAAATCACGTTAGGATTATGGTCATGCTGTAACACCCCAATAAGGTGGCCATTACAGTGCCATGGACCCCACGCTGGGATCCACCAGGCGATACCCAAAATGCAGATTAAATACACAATACATGTGATACCGAACCACAAAACATAGTACTTACTCCGATTAGGAGTTTACAGTAGTATGGCCAACAGCCTTATTATACACAGGATCCAAAATATAAGTGTATTCCATATGGGGATGGAATAAACTTTAAATAACAATACATTTGTTCTTAAATTAAATAAAGCGGAAATATAACATTACACAGTACGAACACGACCGGATAATAAAAGACTTGGGGCCCCCGAACTAGTATCCTTCGAACCCTTCGTCATCACCCTGATCTTCCCGTGCCTTGCCTTTTCCTCGACCTAAAATACAACATAAGTATTTCGCCCAACACAGGGTCAGATATACATGATAAATGATTCTCAAGATATTATACAATTCACATATATAAGATTTCAAGGAATATGTAATATCCGACGGAAATTCTTACTTACTGTTGTATTATTCGGATAATTCAATACTGTTGTAGTCTTTTTGCATTTGTGTAATATTTATTAATGTTGGAATATATCATAAATAGACATAATAATAACAATCACTCGCACTATGATTGAATTCTCAACGTTGTATAGATAAGTACATTTTTGAGCTATTTAACCTGAGCCTAACGTACGCTAATCCTTAGGCATAACGTACGTTATTTTAAGGCCTTTACGTTCGTAAAGAGGCACCTGTTACGTACGTAACCAGTGTAATCATATCCGATCTAAACTTTCGGCGTGTGGGGCCGGACGGGATTCAAATATCTGATCTTTTGGAGGCAACCTAGTTGACCTACATTACGTACGTAAAGCTCCAAGCGGTAACGTACGTAATGATGTTCGTATTTCAGTCCAGCAGCCTCTAGACTTAGCTTACGTACGTAACACTTTTTGTGTAGCGTACGTAAAGCTGTTAACATACGTTATCCTCTTGTGATAACGTACGTAACGAACTGTGCTATTATAAAAAGACAACTTGTGTCTTTCATTTTGCACGTCCAACCTCTAATTTTTCACCCATATAATCATCCCCCTTCATCCCTAGATCAAAATTACCTTCTTACAACTTGTGTTTGAGCTTTACACTTTGATTTTGGAGCTTGTTGATTGGGAGTTGGAGTTATTCTTGAAGCTTAGATTGTGTTCCTGTGGTTTTGGTGTATTGCTCTTCAATTCTGAAGGTATGTTATATGATTTAACCCTATAATCTCGTAATTATAATGATAGTGATTAAGTATACTCCACCTAGTGATGAATTAATCAAGCTAAACATGTTTATAGTTAAGCTTCCAACAAACTTAATGATGAATATGATGATTAGGGGATTTGTAATGATAAGTTCTTGGTGTTTTGAATAATGATGATCATGTTTAGTGAAACCACACTCTCCTTGCTAGACTAATAACACCATTAGTATAATAATAGTCCTTGTTTCATTGTAATGTAAATGACTTGTTAGAATAATTACCATAAAAAGTTTTAAGAAACCCTTGTTCATTATTAGAAGAATGAAATGACCTTCTTGAACCTAAGCTAGGTAAATTCAGAGGTATGATATTTGAATCTCCAGGATAGTTAGAAGATTATAAGGATGGTGTTAAATTTGAGATAGTTTTCATGATCATGATATAGATTTATCACTAGTGATTGTGTGTAATGCAGATTTTTACTTGTAATCAATTGAGATGTTCTTGATAAGTTTAAAGGGTAGGAGATTATTTTTTAACACATTATGGATCAATTCTTAATCCAGCAAACATTTGGTAAACATCTTGTATCAATTGTAAGAATAGAATGGTATTGAATAAGGTTCATGGAGTAACACTTCAATATCTTAAAAAGTTGAACTACTCAAATGGGAATTAGGATGTTGTCTCGTTAAAATTTGGTATAGATGATCTTATGAACGTATCATTGAGTAACATACTTCATTCAAGGTTGATTGTTCGAGTAACCAATTTTGAATCGAGGGCCGCTCGTTCGTTTGAGAAGGAAGGACTATTCTCGCCTCCGTATTGAGGCAAGTTATCTTGCTTGGTTATAATGATGTGTGGATTCTTATGATTATGCATTTCGTGTATATGAAACACTTATAAACTTATGTCTTGTGAATTGAGGTTGTTCTTAACAATATCCCGTTTTCATCGTGGGATTGTATTCCCAAGTTCGTCACTTTCGAACCCTTGATATCGTTGATCTTATTGTCATTTCGGTGAGTCCTCGATCTTTAATCGGATTTGTGAATTATTGAATTCGTTGTCATGTTGCATCGTGACATATCCGGAGTCATATCTACGTTCCGATTGGATATTGTGTAGCATTTTTAGCCGGGCATATATATAGTCATGCGTGAATATTTTCCGTGTTGGGCTATGCACACGAGACGTAGTTCGTTGAGGCTAATTAGGTACATTGTCCCACGTATATCCTGGATTCCGTATACGGGGTGGACATGTGCACTAACACATATTCGGATCGGGCGTACTGTGATGTCCCTCTTGAGCCGTACTATCTTAGTCGTTCATAGTGCATTCTTATATTTGGATGTGTTCGACGTTTTGTGACTAAGCGTTCATACGCCCGAGGGGTATGTTCGTTAGTCGGGTTGTTATCCTTGAAATCTTATATATATGTGAATTGTATAATATCTTGAGAATCATTTATCATGTATATCTGACCCTGTGTTGGGCGAAATACTTGTGTTGTATTTTAGGTCGAGGAAAGGGCAAGGCACGGGAAGATCAGGGTGATGACGAAGGGTTCGAAGGATACTAATTCGGGGGACCCAAGTCTTTTGAGTTCGGTCATGTTCGTACCATGTAATGTTATCTTTCCGCTTTATTTTAAATAAGAACAAATGTAATGTTATTTAAGGTATATTCCATCTCCATATGGATTATACTTATGTTTTGGATCCTGTGTATAATAAGGTCGTAGGCCATACTGTTGTAAACTCCAAATCGGAGTAAGTACTATGTTTTGTGGTTCGGTATCACATGTATTTTGTATTTAATCTGTATTTTGGATATCGCCTGGTGGGTCCCAGTGTGGGGTCCACGGCACTGTAATAGCCGCCTTATTGGGGTGTTACAGAAGATGGTATCAGAGAATTGTGTCATTTTTTTTAAGTCTTTGTGTATTGAACTAGTATCAAGAGACCTTCGTGTCACGTGTGACCCATGCGAGCGCCTGATCCTACGAGCCAAATGCGGTACGTACTTTATGAACCATGATTAAATTACTGACATGATATTGATATCTGAATGGATCTCTTTGTTGATCTTGGCGTTTTAAGGGTTTGTGGCGGGAATTATCTGATTGATGATACAAATAAAAATTCTGGATTGATTACATGATTGAAATCATTCGACTCAAAGGTCGATATGATATTCTGTGTGACCCTCGTAGTGACGATAACTCATTACGAACTGTTTTCTTGAATATGTAATTTCTTACTGCCATTAACTTAGCATGAATTCTGATTGGTATCATGAACTGTACTTATGGTTATCTTTACGAATTGATTCTTTCAGTATGGAAAGAAATTTGAGAGGCCATGGCAGAGGGGGACGAGGCCGAGGAAGGGGCCGAATCCCGATACCACGAGCCAAAAGGCGAGCGAATGCAGATCATAGTTCCGCAGGCAGTGATTCGCCTTCTAGGGATCAATCGCACCACACTGGACGCGAGGATGCTCGTGTCGATCCTTACACTGTGATGCAGGGCATGATGGCTCAGATGACCCAAATGGGTCAGTTAATGGAAACTATGCAGAGAGCTGCTACCGACCAGCATCAGGGGCCACCCCCTGTACATGGCGGACTGGTGAGTCGGATCATCAGCGACATCTCTCGCCAGCGACCCCCGATTTTTGAAGGTTCCTCTGAGCCGGCTGATATCATGTATTGGATCAAACACTTCGAGAAATTGTTCGATATGGTAAACTGTCCAGCAGAGAATCGCGTCTCGGTAGCAGCTTACTACTTGGGCAAGGGCGCCCACACTTGGTGGCTTTCGGTGAGGCCAGCTGATGGCGTATGTACTTGGGAGGAATTTAAAAATCTCATGCTAGACCATTACTATCCGGGTCCTCTTCGCGAGGCCAAACTATCAGAATTGCTGAACCCAGACCCATCCGAAGATGATGACGTACTATCTATCGCCGAGAAATTCCAGGCACTTCTTCCTTTTGCCGCGACGATTGTCCAAACGGAGGCAGATAAGATCAAATACTTTCTCAAAAGGCTTAAACCCCGAATGAGAATGCAGCTGTTGAACCATCTGTAATACCCGGTTGTAATTCAGTCACTATCATTCAGTAATTTCATTTGGTAATTGTCACTCAGTGGATTTTCACTCATTAATAATCATTCATCAATCATGTTCATTCATCCATGTTCACCGTTCGGAATAACTTCGAGTTGTGTATCGATATTGTTCATTATTCAACTTTCCACATATGAGTTCGACTTTGTTAAATCTCCATTAATTTTTGGAAACTCCAAAAATTTTGAATCTTTGCAATATTATACTGCATCGAGTTAGCTTTCCAATGGTTCAAACGGTGAGTCAATTGGAGTCCGGACGAGAGAGTTATGGTCAAAATAGCTCAGACACTCATTTTCTAGTTTTTGGCCGAGCAGCCTGTACTGTGCGCCGCGGCACATGCCGGCAGCGCCGCGGCACACAGCCAGGTCACTGCCACGGCACACCCGTCCGGGCCGCGGCACACTCGTGCTGCAACTTTTAACAACCCTTCAGATTGCGCGCGCGCTTTGTACCATGAGGCCGCAGCACTGCCGAGACACTGCCGCGGCACACTGCCAACCACTGGGAGCCATTTTTGGGCCTGTGCCGCGGCACACAAGGCAGTCAACCCTATAATTTCGTTTTTTTGAGTGTTTTCAGCTCATTTCTCCCATTTTTTCACCTTCATCCGAGAGAGAGACTTGAGGGAGAGAATTCTCTTCACCTATCACTTGAGTATGGATTTTAATCATTTTCATTCGGTTGTGAAGCTCGGATCATCGATCTATCGCGTGTTCTTCGAATCATAGTGCATGGATCTTCAAAGGTAACTTTCATCAAACCTCTTGGATTTTCGATTTGTGTTGAGATATGATGTTTTGGATGTTAAGATCATGTTGTATGAAGTGATATACGCATGATTATGGATATGTTTGATTATTCATTGGATTATTGAAGGATTATTCAAGAACACTTTGAATATTGTGTTGGATTTGGGGGTTTTCGATTAATTGTTGTTGAAATCACGATTTTGGATATTCATAATGGATTATTGATCGTATTGGAGATGTTTTGTTGGTTTGAAACACTTCTTTGGGGATTTGATGTGGTATTATTGAGGTTTGGTTATAATCAATCGAAGTTGGCCACAAAGTGTTCGATATAATGCCCCAATGAACTTGGTTTAATCGTATCGACATTTTGAGTTCGTTATATTCGTGTTTGATTCGTATATTGAACAAATTGTTGGTAATTGTATTTATTCAAGGTTGTTCGAGCGACCGATATCTCAATTAGGACGTTGTTCGTGGAAGAATAATTGTCACCGGTGTTGTGTAAGTTAATTCTTACTCGGTTAAAAGGATATTCATTCCTTTTGTTGTTGATTATTCATAATCATAACTCATTCATCATGGTATTAATCATATTGAGACTTGTAATTGTCGAATAATCATTTCATTCATGAGGAACGACGGTTCCAAATCATTTCATTGGGTTATCAATCACGTCACTATTATTTTGACCTCGGTGAGTCATTCTTGGCCTTGTCGAATTATTATTCATTGATATTCATTATGGTCATTCTCGTTCATATGACCTTCTGGGTTCATATTGCGTAGCCGGGTGTGGTTGTGTGGAATTTTTAGTCGGGCACACGATGGTCATGTATCGGGTTCACCGATACATTTGGACCGTGCACACAGTAACGCTTACCTCCGTGAGACTAATTAGGTACAAGGACGGGTGTGTCCGGTCATTCGTCTTGTACTATGGCACAAAACATTACGGGCGTACTATGATACTCCTCTTCAGCGTAATTCATAACTAAGGGTACTTCATAATTTCAGTTATATTATGATTGTGTATTTTCAACCCTTGAGGGTTGTTGTTCTGTGTAACTGACCCCGTTGGGGGGATTTTGTTTTCAGGTCACGGCAAGGCAAAGGCACGGGAAGAGCATGTTGACGGCGAGGAGTCCCAGTGATACTAGTAGGGGGCCCCAGTCATTCCGGTTATTTCAGTCATTTCAGTCATTTCCGTCATTTGTATTTTTCGCTGCAAATTCCGTTTGAGATGTTTATTTTTTCAGGGTGGTGTATTTTATCTCCATATAAAATATACTAGTATTTTGTATTGTCCTGGTATATTGTACTTAAGCTCCTCATTGGAGTATTTGGTAATATAATGTGGTTTGGTACTACAATTATATTATTTAATTCATCAGTTTTCATTCGCCTGGTGGGTCCCAGTCGGGGGTCCACGGCACTGTAATATCCGCCTAGTTTGGGGTGTTACAGAGTTGGTATCGGAGAGTGGTTTTAAATACTACCCTCCGAGTCATGTCTCTTTTGAAATCATCGTCATCGGACTAGTATCATTGGACTTTCGCGTCACGTATGACCTGTGCAGATGCCGAGCCAATCAGACCCAGAACTGTAAGACTTCTAATGCCATGGTATAATTTCTGGCAATAATCATTCATTCATAATTCATCAGTTAACAATCCTCAATCATCATTTTCATTTTGACCAGGACGGTCATGTTAACTCATTAAGCACTCAATTCATTTCATTACTCGGTTGTTGATCTGGAAGATCATATCATTAATCTTGTTAATTTGTTCAAGATAATCATTTCAATAATTTCATCGGATAATCATGCCACCTCAGTTAATCATTCATGTAATCACTGTGTTAGAGCGTGTATGCTCATTTTCATCAGCTCATGTCATAATCATAACGTAATATTCATGCGGGAAATATAATCATCATGTGACATTCCTACTTCAGTATGGAGAGAGCAAGAAGAGGACGAGGAGGACGAGGCCGTGGTGCAGGCCGAATCCCAAGAGCTCGTGTAAATACACGTGCGAATGCGAGAAATAATGCTAATTCATCGAGCAGCGACGCTGCCACTCATTCACCTGGACGCGATCATTCACTATCGGGGAGTCGTACCCAGGGCACAGCTCAGTCAGAAGGTGTTCGGGTTGACCCACTTGCTTTTATGCAGGGCATGATGGCCCAAATGACCCAGATGGCACAGCTAATGGAGACGATGCATAACTCAGTCAATCAAAATCAACAGGCTCCTCCGCCGCCACCTCAGAGGCAAGAGAGGAATGTGAGCAGTATCATCGGCGACATCTCTCGCCAAAGGCCACCTACTTTTGAGGGCTCGTCTGAGCCGGCGGATATTGTTCATTGGCTCGAACATTTTGAGAAGTTATTTACGATGGTAGAGTGTCCCGAAGGACATAAAGTTTCAGTTGCGGCTTACTACCTGGGTAAGAGCGCTCATTCTTGGTGGTTATCGTTGAAGCCCACCGAAGGATCATGTACTTGGGATCAGTTCAAGACTCTCATGATGGAGAGGTATTATCCGGCCCCACTCAGAGAGGCCAAGCTGTCAAAATTACTCACTCCCGACCCCTCAGCAGACGAGGATGTTCTCGCCATTGCCGAGAAATTTCAGGAACTCCTTCCGTTCGCCTCATCTATCATTCATTCCGAGGCGGATAAGATTAAATATTTCAGCAACAGGCTGAAACCACGTATGAGACTACAATTGCTTAATCATAATTGCACAACGTTGGCAGAATTCATTGAGAAAGCTCTTACCTATGAGCTTACTGCTAAAGAGATTGCTAAGCAGCAACCTTCGTCTGCTAGCAAGAAATCGAAGAATCGTAATCAATCTGAAGGCGGTCAGACAACCTTCAAGAAACCTCGTGCGGGCTCTGCTTTTTCTGAGTGACCTCCTGTGACGTCTGAACCCGCGGAATCTCAGTCATGAGCGGCCAGTTCGGCCATCACCTGTTTTAACTATGGGGATCTTGGTCATCTCAGCACCAAGTGTCCGAGACAGACTATCACGTGTCATAATTGTGGGATTGCTGGGCATAAGGCCCGTTTTTGCCGTAGGGACTCCAAACCTATTCTGGCGTCATCTCAGGCCCCGAAACAATCAGCTGTTCAAAATCAGGCCACTCAGTCTGCGTCGTTCAAAATGACAGGAGCGAATAAAGGTGGAGCCTTTAGCCATTAGACGGGAGCATCCGGTGCCGGGACTAGCAAGCCCCAGATTTATGAGATGAAGAAGACCGATGATCCAGAGGCCCGAATGATCTCCGGTACACTCGATATTCTATCTCAACCTGTGTGTACCCTTTTAGATACTGGTGCATCGCATTCATTCATTTCCGAGTCATGTTTGAGTAGACTACGTCTGGGTAGTGCTACTAGTTGTGAACCTTATGTCATTGGTCTACCGGATGGTAGACGAATTATCGGAAATCGTGAGATTCAGAATTGTCCGATTTAGCTTCATGACCGTGTATGGCCAGCGGACCTAATCGTAGTAGATTTTCCGAGAGACGACGTCATCTTGGGTATTGATTGGATGGATCGCCATGATGCCATCATTAGTGTCCGTAAGCGTATGATCACTATCATTTCAGACGATGGGGTCGAATGTGTGTTTCAGGGAGGTAATCCCGTCTGTTCTGGTAAGGTCATTAATTTGATGAAAGCAGTGAGATTTCTCGATCAGGGGTGTGTTGGTTATTGGTGCTATATGACCAAAACCGAGAAATCATCAGTAATGTTGACAGATATTTTGGTAGTGAGGGAATATGCCGATGTTTTTCCAGACGAGTTACCTGGTTTGCCTCCACAGAGAGATGTGGAATTCACGATTGAGTTGGAACCCGGAACATCTCCAATATCGAAGGCACCGTACCAGATGGCCCCGACCGAAATGCGGGAGTTGAAGAATCAACTTGAGGAATTGTTCGAGAAAGGTTATATCTGACCGAGTGCGTCCCCGTGGGGAGCACCAGTATTGTTTGTCAAGAAGAAGGATGATTCGTTCCGCTTGTGTATTGATTACCAGGAATTGAACCGAGTGACGATCAAGAATAAGTATCCCTTACCCCGTATTGATGATCTCTTAGATCAACTTCAGGGAGCTTCAGTATTTTCCAAGATCGACTTAAGATCTGGATATCATTAGTTGCGGATTCGAGAGTCGGATATCGCGAGGACGGCATTTCGAGCATGCTATGGTCATTATGAGTTTGTGGTTATGCCGTTTGGATTGACTAATGCTCCTGCGGTATTCATGGAGTTAATGAATCGGGTTTTCATCGACTTCTTAGATCAGTTTGTTGTTGTCTTCATCGATGACATTTTGATTTATTCTCGTAACCGAGAGGAACACGAGGTTCATCTTCATCAGGTTATCGACGTATTAAGACGAGAGCAACTTTATGGAACGTTTTCCAGATGCGAGTTCTGGATGTCCGAAGTGACTTTTCTCGGGCATGTAATTTCATCAGATGGAGTGTGTGTTGATCCTCAGAAGACGGAGGCTATCCAGGATTGGTTACATCCGAAGAATGCTAAGGAAGTCCGAAGCTTTCTCGGATTAGCTGGTTATTATCGGCGATTTGTGGAAGGATTTTCTAAAATCGCTCAACCTATGACGAACCTTTTGCGAAAGGATAAGAAATACACGTGGTCTGACGCGTATCAACGGAGTTTCGAGGAACTCAAGAGCCGGTTAGTGTCAGCACCTGTACTTTCCTTGCCGCAAGGAACGAAAGGATTTGTGGTTTATAGTGATGCGTCCGGACAGGGTCTCAGATGTGTAATCATGCAGAATGGGAAGGTTATTGCCTATGCTTCACGGCAATTGAAACCTTACAAAGTTAATTATCCGACCCACGACCTAGAGCCAGCAGCCGTGGTGTTCGCTTTGAAAATCTGGCGTCATTACCTTTATGGCGTCACTTGTCAGATATTCACCGATCATAAGAGTTTAAAGTATATATTTACTCAGAAGGAGTTAAATATGCGACAGAGACGGTGGTTGGAACTAATCAAATATTATGATATCGAGATCCTTTACCACCCGGGCAAGGTGAACGTTGTCGCCGACGCCTTGAGTCGTAAGTCCGTTCAGGAACAAATGCTTGCTCATTTAACAGTTCAGAAGGAGCTTCAGCAGGAATTCCTTAGACCCGAGATCGAGGTCTGGCTTCAGCGAGTTCAAGGGCAGCTTTGCATGTTAGAAATTTCATCGTCGCTTGAGGATGCAATCAGAGAGAATCAGGATTCTGACCCAGCATTGTTGCGCATACGTGAGGATGTGGCTCGGGGGAAAGCCCCTGGATTCGTGGTCCACGAGGATGGACTTTTGAGATTTAAGAATCGGTTGTGCGTACCGGCGAATGACGAGTTGAAAAACTCGATTTTGAGAGAAGCTCATGCTACCCCTTATTCTGTTCATCCGAGGTCTAGCAATATGTACAAAGACTTGAAACAAAATTACTGGTGGAGTAATATGAAGCGAGAAGTCGCGGAATTTGTTTCGAGATGTTTAACCTGTCAACAAGTCAAGATTGAACATCAGCGACCGGCGGGTATGCTGAAACCTCTCCCTATTCCAGAATGGAAGTGGGAAGACATTTATATGGATTTCATCACGAGTTTGCCGACGAGTCATCGTGGCATGAATATGATCTGGGTGATCGTGGACCGCTTAACTAAATCAACTCATTTCCTTGATCAAGGATACGTGGGGTCCCGAGAGACTTGCTCAACTGTTCATCAAAGAGATAGTGAGACTGCATGGTACTCCTAAAAGTATCGTTTCCGATCGTGACGGACGGTTCGTGTCTCATTTTTGGAAGTCAGTTCATCGTGCTATGGGAACTCAGCTTAATCTCAGTACCGCTTTTCATCCTCAGTCCGACGGACAATCAGAGAGAACCATTCACACATTAGAGGACATGTTGAGGGCATGTGTCCTCGATTGGAAAGACGATTAGGAAGCCCAACTACCATTGATCGAGTTCACGTATAATAATAGTTGGCATGCTTCGATCAAGATGGCGCCTTACGAGGCCTTGTACGGTCATCGTTGTCGATCTCCTTTGTGTTGGGACGACTTATCAGAATCAATCGGCACCGAGCCCGATATGCTTATAGCCGCCCGTGAGAAGGTAGATTTGATCAGGAGTCGTTTGTTGACCGCTCAGAGTCGACAGAAATCTTATGCAGATAATCGTCATCGACCACTAGAGTTCTAGACAGGTGACCACGTGTTGGTTAAGGTATCCCCGAGTCGAGGTATCTTCCGTTTCGGGAAGCGGGGAAAGTTGAGTCCAAGATTTATTGGACCGTTTGAGATTCTAGAACGAGTAGTCGAGCTAGCTTATCATTTGGCTCTACCTCCGGCGTTGAGCCGAATTCATAATGTGTTTCACGTCTCTCAGCTACGGAAGTATGTTGCCGACCCGAGTCACATACTTCAGTTCGACGAAATCGAGATCGCAGATGATCATTCGTATGAAGAGCGTCCCATACGAGTCTTAGAGCGGCGAATCAAACAGTTGAGGAATAAGGCGATTCCTTTGGTTAAAATTCAGTGGTCTAGACACGGAGTCGAAGAGACTACTTGGGAAACCGAGGATAGTATGCGGGAGAATTATCCCGAGTTGTTTGACCCTTAGTTTCGGGGACGAAACTCTTTTAAAGGGGGGTGTATGTAATACCCGGTTGTAATTCAGTCACTATCATTCAGTAATTTCATTTGGTAATTGTCACTCAGTGGATTTTCACTCATTAATAATGATTCATCAATCATGTTCATTCATCCATGTTCACCGTTCGGAATAACTTCGAGTTGTGTATCGATATTGTTCATTGTTCAACTTTCCACTTATGAGTTCGACTTTGTTAAATCACCATTAATTTTTGGAACTCCAAAAATTCTGATCTTTGCAATATTATAGTGCATCGAGTTAGCTTTCCAATGGTTCAAACGGTGAGTCAATCGGAGTCCGGACGAGAGAGTTATGGTCGAAATAGCTCAGGCACTCATTTTCCAATTTTTGGCCGAGCAGCCTGTACTGTGCGCCGCGGCACATGCCGGCAGGGCCGCGGCATACTGCCGGGTCACTGCCGCGGCACACCCGTCCGGGCCGCGGCACACTCGTGCTGCAACTTTTCGGCAACCCTTATGTACTGTGCGCCGCGGCACATGCCAGCAGGGCCGCGGCACACTGCCGACCACTGGGAGCCATTTTTGGGCCTGTGCCGCGGCACACAGGGCAGTCAACCCTATAATTTCGTTTTTTTGAGCGTTTTCAGCTCATTTCTCCCATTTTTTCACCTTCATCCGAGAGAGAGAGAGACTTGAGGGAGAGAATTCTCTTCACCTATCACTTGAGTGTGGATTTTAATCATTTTCATTCGGTTGTGAAGCTGGGATCATCGATCTATCGCGTGTTCTTCGAATCACAGTGCTTGTATCTTCAAAGGTAACTTTCATCAAACCTCTTGGATTTTCGATTTGTGTTGAGATATGATGTTTTGGATGTTAAGATCATGTTGTATGAAGTGATATACGCATGATTATGGATATGTTTGATTATTCATTGGATTATTGAAGGATTATTCAAGAACATTTTGAATATTGTGTTGGATTTGGGGGTTTTCGATTAATTGTTGTTGAAATCACGATTTTGGATATTCATAATGGATTATTGATCGTATTGGAGATGTTTTGTTGGTTTGAAACACTTCTTTGGGGATTTGATGTGGTATTATTGAGGTTTGGTTATAATCAATCGAAGTTGGCCACAAAGTGTTCGATATAATGCCCCAATGAACTTGGTTTAATCGTATCGACGTTTTGAGTTCGTTATATTCGTGTTTGATTCGTATATTGAACGGATTGTTGGTAATTGTATTTATTCAAGGTTGTTCGAGTGACCGATATCTCAATTAGGACGTTGTTCGTGGAAGGATAATTGTCACCGGTGTTGTGTAAGTTAATTCTTACTCAGTTAAAAGGATATTCATTCCTTTTGTTGTTGATTATTCATAATCATAACTCATTCATCTTGGTATTAATCATATTGAGACTTGTAATTGTCGAATAATCATTTCATTCACGAGGAACGACGGTTCCAAATCATTTCATTGGGTTATCAGTCACGTCACTATTATTTTCACCTCGGTGAGTCATTCTTGGCCTTGTCGAATTATTATTCATTGATATTCATTATGGTCATTCTCGTTCATATGACCTTCTGGGTTCATATTGCGTGGCCGGGTGTGGTTGTGTGGAATTTTTAGTCGGGCACACGATGGTCATGTATCGGGTTCACCGATACATTTGGACCGTGCACACGGTAACGCTTAACTCCGTGAGACTAATTAGGTACAAGGACGGGTGTGTCCGGTCATTCGTCTTGTACACTTGCACAAAACATTACGGGCGTACTATGATACTCCTCTTCAGCGTAATTCATAACTAAGGATACTTCATAATTTCAGTTATATCATGATTGTGTATTTTCAACCCTTGAGGATTGTTGTTCTGTGTAATTGACCCCGTTGGGGGGATTTTGTTTTCAGGTCACGTCAAGGCAATGGCACGGGAAGAGCGTGTTGATGGCGAGGAGTCCCAGTGATACTAGTAGGGGGCCCCAGTCATTCTGGTTATTTCAGCCATTTCAGTCATTTCCGTCATTTGTATTTTCCGCTGCAAATCCCGTTTGAGATGTTTATTTATTGAGGGTGGTGTATTTTATCTCCATATAAAATATACTAGTATTCTGTATTGTCCTGGTATATTGTACTTAAGCTCCTCATCGGAGTATTTGGTAATATAATGTTGTTCGGTACTACAATTATATTATTTAATTCATCAGTTTTCATTCGCCTGGTGGGTCCCAGTCGGGGGTCCACGGCACTGTAATATCTTCCTAGTTTGGGGTGTTACACCATCATTGTGTGACCCTACCGGAGTTCATTGAGAAGGCTCTGGAGTACGAATTGACCGTGAAAGAAATTTCCAAGAAGCAACCGCAGTCTAACAACAAGAAATTTAGGAACCAGAACCAGTCAGACAGCAACCAAGGAACATTCATAGACCCCAACCAGTGCCAAATCCTTCTGAACGGCAACCTACGGCGTCGAAGCCAACTGGATCGCAACCTCGAGCGGTCAGCCTATCTGTTGTGTGCTATAACTGTGGACACCAGGGGCACATCAATTCGAAATGCCCAAGGCCAGCCGTGTCATGCCATACTTGTGGGAAAAATGGACATCGTGCTCGTTATTGCAGGAGTGGACCAGGACGTACTCCCACAGCACCTCATGCTCCAGGGGCTGTGTACCTCCGTCCGCTTCTTATCAGACTACCGGGGCAAACAAAAGGATGGGGCGTGGAAATCAAGCTGGTACCTCTGGTGCCGGGGCTGCAAAACCCAGAGTCTACGAGATGAAGAAGGCTGAAGATCCCGAAGCCAGCATGATTGCAGGTACTCTCGAGATCCAATCTCAGCCTGTCTGTGTTCTTTTTTATACCGGTGCTTCGCACTCCTTTTTATCTGTTTCCTGTTTGAGTCGTTTGCAATTAGAGCATGTTATCAATTGTGAACCTTATATAATTGGACTACCAGATGGTAGAAGAATTGTTGGGAATCATGAAGTTCAGGACTCCTCGATTCGTATGAACGACTGTGAGTGGTTGTCAAACTTAATTGTGGTCGATTTACCTAAAGATGATGTGATCTTGGGTATCGACTGGATGGACCGTCATGATGCCATAATTAGTGTCCGCAAGCGAACAGTGACCGTCACATTTGATGATGGTGTTGAGTGTACCTTCCAGGGTGACAATCCCAGCCGTTCCGGGAGAATCATCAGCGCTATGAAAACAGTGAAATTGCTTAATCAATGATGTATTGGCTATTGGTGTTACATGACCAAGACAACGGATCGACCAGTTGAATTGATCAATATTCCAGTAGTCCGAGACTACCCAGACGTATTTCCAGACAGACAGCAACTGGGGAACATTCAAGAGACCCCAACCAGTGCCAAATCCTTCTGAACGGCAACCTACGGCGTCGAAGCCAACCAGATCGCAACCTCAAGCGGTCAGCCTATCTGTTGTGTGCTATAACTGTGGAGACCAGGGGCACATCAATTCGAAATGCCCAAGGCCAGCCGTGTCATGCCATACATGTGGGAAGAATGGACATCGTGCTCGTTATTGTAGGAGTGGACCAGGACGTACTCCCGCAGCACCTCATGCTCCAGTACAGTCTTCAGTTCAGGACCGTGTACCTCCGTCTGCTTCTTATCAGACTACCGGGGCAAACAAAGGGATGGGGTGTGGGAATCAAGGTGGTACCTCTGGTGCCGGGGCAGCAAAACCCAGAGTCTACGAGATGAAGAAGGCTGAAGATCCCGAAGCCAGCATGACTGCAGGTACTCTCGAGATCCAATCTCAGCCTGTCTGTGTTCTTTTTGATACTGGTGCTTCACACTCCTTTTTATCTGCTTCTTGTTTGAGTCGTTTGCAATTAGATCATGTTATCAATTGTGAACCTTATATAATTGGTCTACCCGATGGTAGAAGAATTGTTGGGAATTATGAAGTTCAGGACTGCTCGATTCGTATGAACGACTGTGAGTGGTTGTCAAATTTAATTGTAGTCGATTTACCTAAAGATGATGTGATCTTGGGTATCGATTGGATGGACCTTCATGATGCCATAATTAGTGTTCGCAAGCGAACAGTGACCGTCACATCCGACAATGGTGTTGAGTGTACCTTCCAGGGTGACAATCCCAGCCGTTCCGGGAGAGTCATCAGCACTATGAAAACAGTGAAACTGCTTAATCACGGGTGTATTGGCTATTGGTGTAACATGACTAAGACAACAGATCGACCAGTTGAATTGATCGATATTCCGGTAGTCCGAGACTACCCAGATGTATTTCCAGATGAGTTTCCAGGCTTACCTCCACAATGTGATGTAGAATTCAATATTGAGCTAGAGACTGGTCCGTCCCCGCTTACAAAAGCACCATATCGTATGGCTCCGACTGAGATGCAGGAGCTGAAGAGCCAACTTGAGGATTTGACCGAGAAGGGCTACATTAGACCTAGCGCGTCCCCTTGGGGAGCACCAGTACTATTTGTACGGAAGAAGGACGGATCCCTACGTCTGTGTATTGATTATCGTGAGCTGAAGAGGGTAACCATTAAGAACAAATATCCATTGCCGCGTATTGATGATTTATTGGATCAGTTTCAGGGGGCTGCTGTGTTTTCTAAGATCGACTTGAGGTCTGGTTACCATCAGTTGAGGATTCGTGAGTCTGATATTTCGAAGACCGCTTTTCGTACTCGCTATGGACATTATGAGTTCGTAGTGATGCCTTTTGGACTGACGAATGCACCGGCAGTATTCATGGAACTGATGAATTGGGTCTTTATTAATTATCTGGATCGCTTTGTATTCGTTTTTATTGACGACATTCTGATCTATTCTCGTGACCATGAAGAGCACGAGCGTCATCTCCATCTGGTTCTCGAGGCGTTAAGGCGGGAGCAGCTTTATGGAAAGTTTTCTAAATGTGAGTTATGGATAAATGAAGTTATCTTTCTCGGACATGTGATATCAGCTGATGGGGTGCGAGTAGACCCACAGAAGACAGAAGCTATCCGAGACTGCTTACCACCAAAGAACGTTAAGGAAGTACGCAGTTTCTTTGGACTAGAAGGTTATTACCGACGATTCGTGGAAGGTTTTTCCAAAATTGCCCAACCAATGACTAATTTGCTGAGGAAGGATAAGAAGTATTTATGGTCAGAGGCATGTCAGCGGAGTTTTGATGAACTTAAGAGTCGTTTGATTTCGGCACCTATTTTAGTCCTACTGAAGGGAACGGAAGGGTTTGTAGTGTATAGTGACGCATCTAAACAGGGCCTTGGGTGTGTACTAATGCAGAACGGGAAGGTGATCTCCTATGTATCTAGACAGCTACGACCTTACGATGTCAACTACCCCACCCATGATTTAGAGCTCGCAGCCGTGGTGTTTGCTTTAAAAATCTGGCGTCATTATCTGTATGGAGTTACCTGTCAGATTTTTACTGATCACAAGAGCCTGAAGTACATTTTTACTCAGAAGGAGTTAAACATGAGGCATAGAAGGTGGCTAGAACTCATCAAAGACTATGATATCGAGATCCTTTATCATCCGGGCAAATCAAATGTAGTTGATGACGCTTTGAGTCGTAAAACAGAACAGGAGCAGATGTTTGCCCACCTAACAACTCAGAGGGAATTGCAGTTAGAATTGGTGAGGCCGGAAATTGAAGTCTGGTTACACTGTATTCAAGGACAACTCTGTACACTTGAGATTTCATCGTCCCTTTAGGATATAATTAGATCGAAGTAAGTTACGAACCCATTCTTATCTCGAGTTCGTGATGAAATAACTCAAGGGAAAGCTCCTGGCTTTGTGATACACGAGGATGGATTGATATGCTTCAGGAACCGAGTTTGTGTACCCATACATGATGAATTAAGGAATTCTATCCTGAGAGAAGCTCATGCTACCCCGTACTCTATCCATCCGGGGTCTAGCAAAATGTATAAGGATTTGAAACAATATTATTGGTGGGGAAGTATGAAACGTGGAGTTGCGGAGTTTGTTTCGAGGTGTCTAACCTGTCAACAAGTTAAGATTGAGCACCAGCGACCCGCAGGAATGCTGAAACCGTTTCCGATTCCCGAGTGGAAATGGGAGGACATATCGATGGATTTTATCACCAGCTTGCCGACAAGTCGTCGAGGGATGAATACGATTTGGGTGATTGTGGATCGTCTGACCAAATCAGCCCACTTTCTGGAGACTAAAGACACTTGGGGACCCGAGAGATTGGCCCGACTATTTATCAAAGAAATTGTAAGGTAACATCGTACCCCTAAGAGTATTGTATCAGATCGTGACGGGCGATTCGTGTCACATTTTAGGAAAGCAGTTCATCATGCGATGGGTACGCAATTGAACTTCAGCACAGCATTCCACCCGCAGACGGATGGTCAGACTGAGAGGACTATCCAAACTTTAGAGGATATGCTGAGGGCATGCGTTCTCGATTGGAAGGATGATTGGGAGGCCCAACTACCTTTGGTGGAATTCACTTATAATAATAGCTGGCACACTTCGATTCATATGGCACCTTATGAAGCGTTGTATGGTCGTCGTTGTAGATCCCCACTGTGTTGGGACGATCCATCTGAAACCTTGGGTACGGAACCCGATATGTTGTTAGCAGCCCGTGAGAAGATCGCTCTGATTAGGAGTCGTTTGTTGACGGCTCAAATCCGACAGAAGTCCTACGCAGACAACCGCTGGTGACCACTTGAGTTCGAGGTCGGAGACCATGTACTAATGAAGGTGTCCCCTACTCGAGGAGTTTTTCGTTTTGGGAAGAGAGGCAAGCTGAGTCCGAGGTATATCGGGCCGTTTGAGGTTTTGGAACGAGTAGGCGATTTAGCCTATCACCTGGCTTTACCACCAGCCCTGAGCCGGATTCATAACGTGTTCCATGTCTCCCAGTTAAGGAAATACGTTTCTGATCCGAGTCATGTACTTCAGTTCGATGAGATCGATTTAGCGGAGGATCATTCGTATGAGGATCGCCCCGTACGGATACTTGAGAGGAGGATCAAACAATTGCGGAATAAGACGATTCCCCTACTGAAGGTTCAGTGGTCACGACACGGGGTCGAGGAGGCCACGTGGGAGACGGATAGAAGCATTCAAGAGAGGTATCCTGAATTGTTTACCCCTTAGTTTCGAGGACGAAACCCCTTTTAAGGGGGGAGTATGTAATATCCGACGGAAATTCTTACTTACTGTTGTATTATTCAGATAATTCAATACTGTTGTAGTCTTGTTGCATTTGTGTAATGTTTATTGATGTTGGAGTATATCATAAATAGACATAATAATAACAATCACTCGCACTATGATTGAATTCTCAATGTTGTATAGATAAGTACATTTTTGAGCTATTTAACCTGAGCCTAACGTACGCTAATCCTTAGGCATAACGTACGTTATTTTAAGGCCTTGACGTACATAAAGAGGCACCTGTTACGTACGTAACCAGTGTAATCGTATCCAATCTCAACTTTCGGCGTGTGGGGCTGGATGGGATTCGAATATCTGATCTTTTGGAGGCAACCTAGTTGACCTACATTACGTACGTAAAGCTCCAAGCGGTAACGTACGTAATGATGTTCGTATTTCAGTCCAGCAACCTCTGGACTTATCTTACGTACGTAACATTTTTTTTGTAGCGTACGTAAAGCTGTTAACGTACGTTATCCTCTTGTGATAACGTACGTAACGAACTGTGCTGTTATAAAAAGACAACTTGTGTCTTTCATTTTGCACGTCCAACCCCTAATTTTTCACCCATATAATCATCCCCCTTCATCCCTAGATCAAAATTACCTTCTTCCAACTTGTGTTTGAGCTTTACACTTTGATTTTGGAGCTTGTTGATTGGGAGTTGGAGTTATTCTTGAAGCTTAGATTGTGGTTTTGGTATATTGTTCTTCAATTCTGAAGGTATGTTATACGATTTAACCCTATAATCTCATAATTATAATGATAGTGATTAAGTATACTCCACCTAGTGATGAATTAATCAAGCTAAATATGTTTATAGTTAAGCTTCCAACAAACTTAATGATGAATATGATGATTAGGGGATTTGTAATGATAAGTTCTTGGTGTTTTGAATAATGATGATCATGTTTAGTGAAACTACACTCTCCTTGCTAGACTAATAACACCATTGGTATAATAATAGTCCCTGTTTCATTGTAATGTAAATGACTTGTTGGAATAATTACCATAAAATGTTTTAAGAAACCCTTGTTGATCATTAGAAGAACGAAATGACCTTCTTGAACCTATGCTAGGTAAATTCAGAGGTATGATATTTGAATCTCCAGGATAGTTAGAAGATTATAAGGATGGTGTTAAACTTGAGATAGTCTTCATGATCATGATATAGATTTATCAATAGTGATTGTGTGTAATGCAGATTTTTACTTGTAATCAATTGAGATGTTCTTGATAAGTTTAAAGGGTAGGATATTATTGTTTAACACATTATGTGTAACACCCCAAACTAGGCGGATATTACAGTGTCGTGGACCCCCGACTGGGACCCACCAGGCGAATGAAAAAGGATGAATTACACAGGGTAAATGTAGTACCGAACCACATTATAACATCAATTACTCCGAGTAGGAGTTTCATACAACACACCCAGGATAATATAGAATACATGTGTATCTTATGTGATGATAAAATACACGACACTGAATGAAATGAGTATTCGAACGGAATGTCTGCAGCGGAATAAATAAAGAAAACATGAATGACTGAATAAATGACTGAAAGGACTGGGGACCCCTTCTAGTATCACTGGGACTCCCCGCCGTCAACGTGCTCTCCCTGCGCCTTTGCCTTGCAATGACCTGAAAACAATATCCCCAAAACGGGGTCAGTTAAACAGAACAACAATCCTCAAGGGTTGAAATTACACAATCATGAATTGACTGAGTTATGAAATATCCTTAATTATGAATTACGCTGAAGAGGAGTACCATAGTACGCCCGTAGTGTTCTGTGCAAGTGTACAAGACGGATGACCGGACACACCCGTCCTTGTACCTAATTAGTCTCACGGAGGTAAACGTTACCGTGTGCACAGTCCAATGTATCACTCCCAATACATGGCCATCATGTGCCTGACTAAAAATTCCACACATCCGCACCCGGCCACGCAATATGAACCCAGAAGGTCATATGAACGAGAATGACCATAATGAATATCAATGAATAATAATAATCCGACAACGTCAAGAATGACTTACCGAGATGAAAGTGATAATGAAGTGATTGATAGTTTCAATGAAATGATTGGAACCGCCGTTCCTTATTAATGAAGTGATTATTCGACAATTACAAGTCTCAATATGATTAATACAATGATGAATGAGTTATGATTATGAATGATCAACAACAAAAGGAATGAATATCCTTTTAACCGAGTAAGAATCAACTTACACAATACCGATGAAGAAAGTCCTTCCACGAACAAATGTCCTAAATGAAGTGTCGGTCGCTCGAAGAAGCTTAATTCAATACAATTACCAACAATCCGATCAATAAACGAATTAAACACGAATATAACGAACTCAAGACGTCGATACGATTAAACCAAGTTCATTGGGGCATTATATCGAACACTTTGAGGCCAACTACGATTGATTACAACTAAACATCAACAATACCAACCTCAAATCCCCAAGAAGTGTTTCAAATCAACAAAACATCTCCAATACGATCAATAATCCGTTATTAATATCCAAAAACGTGATTATAACAAAAATTAATCGAAAATCCCCAAATCCAACTCGATATTCAAAGTGTTCTTGAATAATCCCTCAATAATCCAATGAATCCTTATACAAACTCATAATCATATACATATCCCTTCATATAACATGATTATAACGTCCAAACCATCATATCTCAACACAAAATCGAAATCCAAGGTGTTGAATAAATTACCTCTTGAAGATCCAACCACTTCGATCCGATGAACACGAGTTAAAATGAGTATCCAAGCTTCCCAAAGGAATGAAGATGATGAATATTACACACTCAAGTGATTGATAATGATAAAATCTCTCCCTCAACCTTCTCTCTCGGATAAAGATGGAAAAAAGAAGAAGTGAGGAAAAATGACCCGGCCAAGTCCTTAAATACTGCCGGAAGTTACGGCCGTAACTCGGCCCTCTTACGGCCGTAACATCCCAGGTCAACGGCCTTACGGCCGTAATCGGCCAACTCATACGGCCGTAACTCGGCTTCGTCAAAGCTCGCCGGCTGCACTTACGGCCAGAATCAGCTCTGAGTTACGGCGTAACCCGCCTTCGTCAAAACATCCGTCGACACCCTTACGGCCGTAACCGCACACCTTACGGCCGTAACTCGATGATACGGCCGTATCCGCCAAACTTACGGGCGTAAGACCTCTTCGTCAACGACCGTGCACCTTGCACATCGCGTATGGCCGTAACCGCCAAGCCTTACGGCCGTACCTTCCTCGACTTACGGCCGTATGCCTCAACCCTTACTGCAGTAAGTCACCCTTGTTCGACAACACACAAAATTTACGAACACCCAATACGGCCGTAACTAACCCTCCTTACGGCCGTAACTCGCCTTCGGCAAAATGCTCAGGCGGCTCATTGACCACGTACGGCCAGAATCGCCAGACCTTACGGCCGTACCCGCTCAACTTACGGCCGTATCACAAGACCTTACGGCCGAAAGTCCCTTTCGTCCAAATGGCCTGAAAACACGAACCCTTGTTATGGCCTTAACCCAAAGTCCTTACGGCCGTAACTCGATGTTGGCCAATTTGAAAAAAACCGACAACTCCGATTCCTCGCTACGACTGATGAATGATCTGACATATCATACGAATGTGAAAATGAACAAGTCTAACACAAGCCACAGATGATGCTCCCAGTATACGACTACCAATCACGATGAAAATAATAATACTCCCGTCGGTCTCTAGACGGAGATGACATGCCGATCGGTAACTGATATACGATTACAACATGCCAATAGTGAACGCAAATGAATGAATTATGAATGATGAGTGATTATTAACGAGTGAGAAATACTGAGTGACAATTACAGACTGATAATTACTGAATGAAAATGAATGAATTACAACCGGGTATTACATACTCCCCCCCTTAAAAAGAGTTTCGTCCCCGAAACTAAGGGTCAAACAACTCGGGATAACTCTCCCGCATATTCTCCTCGGTTTCCCAAGTGGCCTCTTCGACTCCGTGTCCTGACCACCAATCTTGACCAAAGGGATCGCCTTGTTCCTCAACCGCTTGATTCGCCGCTCCAACACTCGTATAGACGCTCCTCGTATTTAATGATCATCTGCGATCTCACTTCACAAACCGAAGTACGTGGCTCGGTCGGCAACATACTTCCGCAATCGAGAGACGTGAAACACATTATGAATTCGACTCAATGCCGAGGTAAAGCCAATCGATAAGCTAACTCGCCTACTCAATCCAAAATTTCAAACGGTCCAATAAATCTCGACTAACTTCCCCGCTTTCCGAAACGGAAAATACCTCGACTGGGATACCTTGACCAAAACGTGGTCACCCGTCTCGAACTCTAGTGGTCGACGACGATTATCTCGCATATGATTTCGCCGACTGAAATGTCAACATACGACTCTTGATCAAAGCTACCTTCTCCGGCGGCTATAAGCATATCGGGCTCGGTGCCGATTGATTCTCGACAAGTCATCCCAACACAAAGGAGATCGACAACGACCGCATAAGGCCTCGTAAGGTGCCATCTTAATAGAAGCATGCCAACTATTATTATACGTGAACTCGATCAATGGTAGTTGGGCTTCCCAATCGTCCTCCCAATCGAGGACGCATGCCCTCAACATGTCCTCTAATGTCCGAATAGTCCTCTCTCGATTGTCCGTCTGACCGAGGATGAAAGGCGGTCTCGAGATTGAGCCGAGTTCCCATAGCACGATGAATCGATTTCCAAAAAGAGACACAAATCGTCCGTCACGATCGGAAACGATACTCTTAGAGTACCGTAGTCTCACTATCTCCTTGATGAACAATCGAGCTACTTCTGACCCCACGTATCCTTGATATCAAGGAAATGAGCTGATTTAGTTAAGCGGTCCACAATCACCTGCATCGTATTCATGCCACGACGACTCGCAAACTCGTGATGAAATCCATACAAATGTCTTCCCACTTCCACTGAATAGGGAGAGGTTTCAAGATACCCACGGCCGTTGATGCTCAATTTTAACTTGTTGATGTGTTAAGCATCTCGAAACAAATTCTCGCGACTTCTCGCTTCATATTACTCCACCAAGAATTTTGTTTCAAGTCCTTGTACATCTTGTTAGACCGGATGAACAAAATAAGGGGTAGCATGAGCTTCTTTCAAAATCGAGTTTTTCAACTCGTCATTTGCCGCACGCACAACCGATTCTTAAATCTCAAAAGTCCATCCTCGTGGACCACGAATCCGTGGGCTTTCCTCGAGCCACATCCTCACGGATGCGCAACAATGAAGGGTCCGAACTCGATTCTCTCCGATTACCTCCTCAAGTGACGATGAAATCTCTAACATACAAAGTCGTCCCTCGAACTCTGGGCTGCACTCGATCTCGGTCTAAGGAATTCCTCGCCAAGCTCCTTCTGAACTGTTAGACGAGCAAGCATCTGCTCCTGAACGGACTTGCGACTCAAGGCGTCGGCGACAACGTTCGCCTTGCCCGGGTGGTAAAGGATCTCGATATCATAATCTTTGATTAATTCCAACCACCGTCTCTGTCGCATATTTAACTCCTTCTGAGTAAATATATACTTTAAACTCTTATGATCGGTGAATATCTGACAAGTAACGCCGTAAAGATAATGACGCCAAATCTTCAATGCGAACACCACGGCTGCTAGCTCCAGGTCGTGAGTTTGATAATTAACCTCGTAAGGTCTCAATTGCCGTGAAGCATAAGCAATAACCTTCCCATTCTGCATGAGTACACATCCGAGACCCTGTCCGGACGCATCGCTATAAACCACAAATCCGTCTGTCCCCTGCGACAAGGAAAGTACAGGTGCTGACATTAATCGGCTCTTGAGTTCCTCAAAACTCCGCTGACACGCGTCGGACCACGTGTATTTCTTATCCTTTCACAAAAGGTTCGTCAAGGGTTGAGCAATCCTAGAAAACCCCTCCACAAATCGCCGATAATAGCCCGCTAATCCGAGAAAACTTCGGATTTCCTTAACATTCTTCGGAGGTAACCAGTCTCGGATAGCCTCCGTCTTCTGAGGGTCGACACGAACTCCGTCTGACGAAATTACATGTCCGAGAAAAGTCACTTCGGACATCCAGAACTCGCATTTGGAAAACTTTCCAAAAAGTTGCTCTCGTCTCAACACGTCGAGAACCTGATGAAGATGAACCTCGTGATCCTCTCGGCTACGAGAATAAATCAAAATATCGTCGATGAAGACAACAACAAACTGATCCAAAAAGTCGATGAAAACCCGATTCATCAATTCCATGAATACCGCAGGTGCATTAGTTAGCCCGAACGGCATAACTACGAACTCATAATGACCATAGCGTGTTCGAAATGCCGTCCTCGCGATATCCGACTCTCGAATCCGCAACTGGTGATATCCAGATCTTAAGTCGATCTTGGAAAATACTGAAGCTCCCTGAAGTTGATCTAAAAGATCATCAATACGGGTAAGGGATACTTATTCTTGATTGTCACTCTGCTCAACTCCCGATAATCGATACACAAACGAAATGAACCATCCTTCTTCTTGACAAACAACACGGGTGCTCCCCACGGAGACGCACTCGGTCGGATATAACCCTTCTCGAACAACTCCTCAAGTTGGTTCTTTATTTCATGAATTTCTTTCGTGGCCATCAGTTACGGTGCCTTTGATATCGAGACGCATCGTGCTCCAACTCAATCGTGAATTCCACATCTCTCTCGTGGAGGCAAACTGTAACTCGTCTGGAAAAATGTCGGCATACTCCCTCACTACCGGAATATCCGTCAACATTACTGATGACTCCTCGGTTTTGGTCATGAAGCACCAATAACCAACACATCCCTGACTGAGTAATCGCACTGCTTTCATCAAATTAATGACCTTAACCGAACAAAATTTAATTACCTCCTGAAACACACATTCCACCCCATCGTCAAATGATAGTGATCATACGCTACGGACACTAATGATGGCATCATGACGATCCATCCAATCAATACCCAAGATGACGCTGTCCCTCGGCAAATCTACTACGATTAGGTCCACGCCATACACGACCATGAAATCAATCGGACAATTACAATCTCACGACACGATAATTCGCCTACCATCGTGCAGGCCGATGACATAAGGCTCACAACTAGTAGCACTACCCGCACGTAGTCTACTCAAACATGACTTAAATGAATGAATGCGATGCACCAGTATCAAAAAGGGTACACACAGGTTGAGATAGAATATCGAGTGTACCTGAGATCATTCGGGCCTCGGGATCATCGGTCTTCTTCATCTCATAAATCCGGGGCTTGCTAGTCCCGGCACCGGACGCTCCCGTCTGCTGGCTATAGGCTCCCCCCTTAGTCGCTCCTGTCGTTTTAAACGACGCTGATTGAGTGGCCTGATTCTGAACGACTGACTGCTTCGGGGCTTGAGATGACGTCTGAGTAGGTTTGGTGTCCCTACGGCAAAAACGGGCCTTATGCCCAACAATTCCACAGTTATGACAAGTGACAGACTGCCTCGGACACTTGGTGCTGACATGACCAAGATCCCCACAGTTATACCAGGTGATGGACGAGCTGGCCGCTCGTGACTGAGATTCCACGGGTTTAGACGTCACAGGAGGTCGCTCAGAAAAAGCAGAGCCCGCACGAGGTTTCTTGAAAGTAGCGTGACTGCCTTCAGACTGATTACGGTTCTTGGACTTCTTGCTAGCACATGAAGGTTGCTGCTTAGCAATCTCCTTAGCAGTAAGCTCATAGGTAAGAGCCTTCTCAATGAATTCAGCCAACGTGGTGCAATTATGATTAAGCAACTGTAGTCTCATTCGGGGTTTCAGCCTCTTGCTGAAATACTTAATCTTATCTCATTTCTAATGAATGATAGATGAGGCGAACGGAAGAAGTTCCCGAAATTTCTCGGCAAGGGCCAGAACATCCACGACTAATCAGGGGACGGGAGTGAGTAACTCGACACTTGGCCTCTCTGAGTGGGGCCGGATAATACCTCTCCATCATGAGAGTTTTGAACTGATCCCATGTACATGATCCTTCGGTGGGCTTCAACGACAACCACCAAGAATGCGCGCTCTTGCCCAAGTAGTAAGCTGCAACAGAAACTTTGTGTCCTTCAGGACACTCTACCATAGCAAACAACTTCTCGAAGTGTTCGAGCCAATGAATAATATCTGCCGGCTCAGACGAGCCCTCGAAAGTCGCTGGCCTCTGGCGAGAGATGTCGCCGATGATATTGCTCACATTCCTCTCTTGCCTCTGAGGTGGCGGTGGAGGAACCTGTTGATTTTGATTGACGGAGTTATGCATCGTCTCCATCAGCTGTGCCATCTGGGTCATTTGGGCCATCATGCCCTGCATAAAAGCGAGTGGGTCAACCCGGACACCTTCTGATTGAGCCGTGTCCCGAGTACGACTCCCCGTTAGTGAATGATCGCGTCCAGGTGAATGAGTGGCAGCGTCGCTGCTCGATGAATCGGCATTATTTCTCGCGTTTGCACGTGTGTTCACGCGAGTTCTCGGGATTCGGCCCGCTCCACGGCCTCATCCTCCTCGTCCTCTGCCAGCTCTTTCCATACTGAAGTAGGAAAGTCACATGATGATTATATTTCCCGCATGAATATCACGTTATGATTATGATATGGGATGATGAAAATGAGCATACACGCTTCAATACAGTGATTAAATGAATGATTAACTGAGGTGACAAATTATCTTGAACAAGTTAACATAATTAATGATTTGATCTTCCTGACCGACAACTGAATAATGAAATGAATTGAGTGATTATCGAGTTAACATGACCGTCCTGGTCAAAGAAAATGATGGTTGAGGATTGTTAACTGATGAATTATGAATGAATGATTCTTGCCAGAAATTATACCATGGCGTTAGAAATCTTATAGTTCTTGGTCTGGTTGGCTCGGCATTTGCACAGGTCACACGTGACGCGAAAGTCCAATGATACTAGTCCGATGACGATGATTTCAAATGAGACATGACTTGGAGGGTAGTATTCAAAACCACTCTCCGATACCAACTCTGTAACACCCCAAACTAGGCGGATATTACAGTGTCGTGGACCCCCGACTGGGACCCACCAGGCGAATGAAAAAGGATGAATTACACAGGGTAAATGTAGTACCGAACCACATTATAACATCAATTACTCCGAGTAGGAGTTTCATACAACACACCGAGGATAATATAGAATACATGTGTATCTTATGTGACGATAAAATACACGACACTGAATGAAATGAGTATTCGAACGGAATGTCTGCAGCGGAATAAATAAAGAAAACATGAATGATCAATAAATGATCAAAGGATCTGGGGCCCTTCTAGTATCACTGACTCCCGCCAACGTGCTCTCCCCGCGCTTTGCCTTGCCATGACTAAAACAATATCCCCAAAACGGGCCGCTTAAATGTAACAACAATCCTCAAGGGTTGAAATTACACAATCATGAATTGACTGAGTTATGAAATATCCTTAATTATGAATTACGCTGAAGAGGAGTACCATAGTACGCCCGTAGTGTTCTGTGCAAGTGTACAAGACGGATGACCGGACACACCCGTCCTTGTACCTAATTAGTCTCACGGAGGTAAACGTTACCGTGTGCACAGTCCAATGTATCACTCCCAATACATGGCCATCATGTACCTGACTAAAAATTCCACACATCCGCACCCGGCCACGCAATATGAACCCAGAAGGTCATATGAACGAGAATGACCACTATGAATATCAATGAATAATAATAATCCGACAACGTCAAGAATGACTTACCGAGATGAAAGTGATAATGAAGTGATTGATAGTTTCAATGAAATGATTGGAACCGCCGTTCCTTATTAATGAAGTGATTATTCGACAATTACAAGTCTCAATATGATTAATACAATGATGAATGAGTTATGATTATGAATGATCAACAACAAAAGGAATGAATATCCTTTTAACCGAGTAAGAATCAACTTACACAATACCGATGAAGAAAGTCCTTCCACGAACAAATGTCCTAAATGAAGTGTCGGCCGTCAAGAAGCTTAATTCAATACAATTACCAACAATCCGATCAATAAACGAATTAAACACGAATATAACGAACTCAAGACGTCGATACGATTAAACCAAGTTCATTGGGGCATTATATCGAACACTTTGAGGCCAACTACGATTGATTACAACTAAACCTCAACAATACCAACCTCAAATCCCCAAGAAGTGTTTCAAATCAACAAAACATCTCCAATACGATCAATAATCCGTTATGAATATCCAAAAACGTGATTATAACAACAATTAATCAAAAATCCCCAAATCCAACTCGATATTCAAAGTGTTCTTGAATAATCCCTCAATAATCCAATGAATCCTTATACAAACTCATAATCATATACATATCCCTTCATATAACATGATTATAACGTCCAAACCATCATATCTCAACACAAAATCGAAATCCAAGGTGTTGAAGAAATTACCTCTTGAAGATCCAACCACTTCGATCCGATGAACACGAGTTAAAACGAGTATCCAAGCTTCCCAAAGGAATGAAGATGATGAATATTACACACTCAAGTGATTGATGATGATAAAATCTCTCCCTCAACCTTCTCTCTCGGATAAAGATGGAAAAAAGAAGAAGTGAGGAAAATGACCCGCCAAGTCCTTAACATCACGGAAGTTACGGCCGTAACTCGGCCCTCTTACGGCCGTAACATCCTGTGTCAACGGCCTTACGGCCGTAATCGCCAACTCATACGGCCAGAACTCGGCTTCATCCGAAAGCTCGCCGATGACTTACGGTCAGAATCGCTTCCCGAGTTACGGCGTAACTCCGCCTTCGCTAAAAACATCCGCCGACACCCTTACGGCCGTAACCGCACACCTTACAGTGTAACTCGATGATACGGCCGTATCCGGCCAAACTTACGGCGTAAGCCCTCTTCGCCGAAACGACTAGGCACCTTGCTCGCGTGACGGCCAGAATCGGCCAAGCCTTACGGTCGTACCTTCCTCGACTTACGGCCGTATGCCGCAACCCTTACGGCCGTAAGTCACCCTTGGTCGACAACACCCAAAATTTACAAACACCACTTACGGCCGTAACTAACCCTCCTTACGGCCGTAACTCTCCTTCGTACAAAATGCCTGGGCTGCCTGCTGGACCACGTACGGCAGAATCGCCAGCCTTACGGCCGCATGGCCAACTTACGGCCGTATCACAAGACCTTACGGCCGTAAGTCCCTTTCGTCCAAATGGCCTGAAAACACGAACCCTTGTTACGGCCGTAACCCAAAGTCCTTACGGCCGTAACTCGATGCTGGCCAATTTGAACAAAAACCGACAACTCCGATTCCTCGCTACAACTGATGAATGATCTGACATATCATACGAATGTGAAAATGAACAAGTCTAACACAAGCCACAGATGATGCTCCCAGTATACGACTACCAATCACGATGAAAATAATAATACTCCCGTCGGTATCTAGACGGAGATGACATGCCGATCGGTAACTGATATACGATTACAACATGCCAACAGTGAACGCAAATGAATGAATTATGAATGATGAGTGATTATTAACGAGTGAGAAATACTGAGTGACAATTACAGACTGATAATTACTGAATGAAAATGAATGAATTACAACCGGGTATTACATTATGGATCAATTCTTAATCCAGCAAACATTTGGTAAACATCTTGTAATCAATTGTAAGAATAGAATGGTATTGAATAAGGTTCTTGGAGTAACACTTCAATATCTTAAAAAGTTGAACTACTCAAATGGGAATTAGGATGTTGTCTCGTTAAAATTTGGTATAGATGATCTTATGAACGTATCATTGAGTAACATATACTTTATTCAAGGTTGATTGTTCGAGTAACCGATTTTGAATCGAGGGCTGTTCGTTCGTTTGAGAAGGAAGGACTATTCTCGCCTCCGTATTGAGGCAAGTTATCTTGCTTGGTTATAATGATGTATGGATTCTTATGATGGTTATACATTTCGTGTATATGAAACACTTATAAACTTGTGTCTTGTGAATTGAGGTTGTTCTTAACAATGTCCCGTTTTCATCGTGGGATTGTATTCCCAAGTTCGTCACTTTCGAACCCTTGATATCGTTGATCTTATTGTCATTTCGGTGAGTCCTCGATCTTTAATCGGATTTGTGAATTATTGAATTCGTTGTCATGTTGCATCGTGACATATCCGGAGTCATATATACATTCCGATTGGATATTGTGTAGGATTTTTAGCCGATCACATATATAGTCATGCGTGAATATTTTCCATGTTGGGCTGTGCACACGAGACGTAGTTCATTGAGGCTAATTAGGTACATTGTCCCACGTATATCCTGGATTCCGTATACGGGGTGGACATGTGCACTGACACATATTCGGATCGGGCGTACTGTGATGTCCCTCTTAAGCCGTGCTATCTTAGTCATTCATAGTCCATTCTTATATTTGGATGTGTTCGACGTTTTGTGACTAAGCGTTCATACGCCCGAGGGGTATGTTCGTTAGTCGGGTTGTTATCCTTGAAATCTTATATATGTGAATTGTATAATATCTTGAGAATCATTTATCATGTATATTTGACCCTGTGTTGGGCGAAATACTTGTGTTGTATTTTAGGTCGAGGAAAGGGCAAGGCACGGGAAGATCAGGGTGATGACAAAGGGTTCGAAAGATAGTAATTCGGGGGCCCCAAATCTTTTGAGTTCGGTCATGTTTGTACCGTGTAATGTTATCTTTCCGCTTTATTTTAAATATGAAAAATGTATTGTTATTTAAGGTATATTCCATCTCCATATGGATTATACTTATGTTTTGGATCCTGTGTATAATAAGGTCGTAGGCCATACTGTTGTAAACTCCAAATCGGAGTAAGTACTATGTTTTGTGGTTCGGTATCACATGTATTTTGTATTTAATCTATATTTTGGATATCGCCTGGTGGGTCCCAGTGTTGGGTCCACGACACTGTAATAGCCGCCTTATTTGGGTTTTACAGAAAACAACCCGACTAACGAACATACCCCTCAGGTGTATGAACGCTTAGTCACAAAACGTCGAACACATCCAAATATATAAATGGACTGTGAACGACTAAGATGGTATGGCTCAAAAGGGACATCACAGTACGCCTGATCCGAATATGTATCAGTGCACATGTCCACCCCGTATACGGAATCCAGGATATACGTGGGACAATGTACCTAATTAGCCTCAACGAACTACGTCTCGTGTGCACAGCCCAACACGGAAAATATTCACGCATGACTATATATGTGCCCGGCTAAAAATCCTACGCAATATCCAATCAGAACGTAGATATGACTCCGGATATGTCACGATGCAACATGACAACTAATTCAATAATTCACAAATCCGATTACGGATCAAGGACTCACCGAAATGACAATAATATCAACAATATCAAGGGTTCGGAAGTGACAAACTTGTGAATACAATCCCACGATGAAAATGGAACGTCATTAAGAACAAACTCAAATCACAAGTCACAAGTTTTGTAAGGGTTTCATATGCATAAAACGTATAACCATCACAAGAATCCAATTATCATTGTAACCAAGCAAGATAACTTGCCTCAATACGAAGGCGAGAATAGTCCTTCCTTGTCGAACGAACGAACGGACGACCCTCGATTCAAAATCGGTTACTCGAATAATCAACCTTGAATGAAGTATATTTTACTCAATAATACGTTCATATGATCACCTATAGCAATATTTTAACGAGACAACATCCTAACTCCCATTTGAGTAGTTCAACTCTTTAAGATATTGAAGTGTTACTCCAAGAACCTTATTCATACCATTCTATTCTTACAATTGATTACAAGATGTTACCAAATGTTTGCTGGATTAAGAATTGATCCATAATGTGTTAAACAATAATCTTGTACCCTTTAAACTTATCAAGAACATCTCAATTGATTACAAGTAAAAATCTGCATTGCACAAAATCACTTATATTGAGTTAACTAGTTATGAATCCATATCATGATCATGAAGACTTTCTCAAGTTTAACACCATCCTTATAATCTTCTAACTAACCTGGAGATTCAAATATCATTCCTCTGCAGTCACCTAGCTTAGGTTCAAGAAGGTCATTTCATTCTTCTAATGATCAACAAGGGTTTCTTAAAACATTTTATGGTAATTATTCCAACAAGTTATTTTCATTATAAGGAAACAAGGACTATTATTATTCCAATGGTGTTATTAGTCCAGCAAGAAGGGTGTGATTTAACTAATCATGATCATCACCATTTAAAACACCAAGAACACATCATTACAAATCCCCTAATCATCATATTTATCATTAAGTTTGTTGAAAGCTTAACTACAAACATGTTTAGCTTGATTAATTCATCATTAGGTGGAGTATACTTAATCACTATCATTACAATTATGAGATTATAGGGTTAAATCGTATAACATACCTTTAGAGGTGAAGAACAATACACAAAAACCACAAGAACACAATCTAAGCTTCAAGAATGACTCCAACTTCCAATCAACAAGCTCCAAAATCAAAATGTAAAGCTCAAACACAAGTTGGAAGAAGGTAAATTCGATCTAGGGATGCAGGGGGATGATTATATGGGTGAAAAATTGGAGTTTGGACGTGCAAAATTAAAGACACAAGTTGTCTTTTTATAACAGCACAGTTCATTACGTACGTTATCTCAAGAGGATAACGTACGTTAACAGCTTTACGTACGATACAAAAAAAGTGTTACGTACGTAAGTTAAGTACAGAAGCTACTGGACTGAAATACGAACATCATTACGTACGTTACCGCTTGAAGCATTACGTACGTAATGTAGGTCAACTAGGTTGCCTCCAAAAGATCAGATATTCGAATCACGTCCGACCGCACACACCGAAAGTTGAGATCGGATACGATTACACTAGTGACGTACGTAACAGGTACCTCTTTACATACGTAAAGGCCTCAAAATTGCGTACGCTATGCTAAAGGATTAGCGTACGTTAGGCTCAGGTTTAATAGCTCAAAAATGTACTTATCTATACAACGTTGTGAATTTAAAACATAGTGCGAGTGGTAGTTATTATTAAGTCTATTTATGATATATTCCAACATCAATAAACATTACACAAATGCAACAAGACTACAACAGTATTGAGTTATCCGAATAATACAACAGTAAGCAAGAATTTCCGTCGGATATTACATACTCCCCCCCTTAAAAGGGGTTTCGTCCTCGAAACTAAGGGGTAAACAATTCGGGATACCTCTCTTGAATGATGCTCTCCATCTCCCACGTGGCCTCCTCGACCCCGTGTCGTGACCACTGAACCTTCAATAGGGGAATCATCTTGTTCCGCAATTGTTTGATCATCCTCTCAAGTATCCGTACGGGGCGCTCCTTATACGAATGATCCTCCGCTAAATCGATCTCATCGAACTGAAGTACATGACTCGGATCAGCAACATATTTCCTTAACTGGGAGACATGGAACACGTTATGAATCCGGCTCAGGGCTGGTGGTAAAGCCAGGCGATAGGCTAAATCGCCGACTCGTTCCAAAACCTCAAACGGCCCAATATACCTCGGACTCAGCTTGCCTATCTTTCCAAAAGGAAAAACTCCTTGAGTAGGGGATACCTTCATTAGTACATGGTCGCCGACCTCGAACTCAAGCGGTTGGCGGCGGTTGTCTGCGTAAGACTTCTATCGGCTTTGAGCCGTCAACAAACGACTCCTAATCAGAGTGATCTTCTCACGGGTTGCTAACAACATATCGGGTTCCGTACCCAAGGTTTCAGACGGATCGTCCCAATATAGAGGGGATCTACAACGACGGCCGTACAACGCTTCATAAGGTGCCATCTGAATTGAAGTGTGCCAGCTATTATTATAGGTGAATTCCACCAAAGGTAGTTGGGCCTCGCAATCATCCTTCCAATCGAGAACGCACGCCCTCAGCATATCCTCACTAGTAGAAAAATGACTTTAGGTAACACTCTGCAGGTAACACTTTTGATAATTGAAATTGGAGAGTGCATAGGTAACATCTAGGTAACACTTTTTTATTACACTCAAGATAACACTTTCAAAATAGGTAACACTTTTAGATAACATATTTTTGTGTTACTTAGTTTAGGTAACACTCATGGTAACACTTTCAAAATAGGTAACACCTTTAGGTAACACTTTTTTGTGTTATGTAGTTTAGGTATCACTCCATGTAACACTTTCAAAATAGGTAACACTTTCAGGTAACACTTTTTTTGTGTTACATAATTTAAGTAACACTTATGTAACACTTAGAGAATATGTATAATTATGTGAAGTTATATTACCACTTTTTTTGAGTTACAATAATATTATTGTAACTACACATTAAAAATATATAACAATAAGGGTATATATTAAAATTCGATTTATCTTAAATATAACTAAATGTAACAAATTAAAAATATAAAATGTTTAAAATATAATACGATGCCTCCTAGTATTTTACGGTTGATGATTTAATTATTATTAAATGAAATATGGTCAGTGCGGTTATATCCAAAATTTCAAACTTTAAATCCGATAATGCAAAATAAAATCGGGTTTACAAAAATTTCATACAAACCGATCCATATTAGAAAAAAACTGAACTAAATTATTCAAAATTCAAAACTGAACTAAATTATTCAAAAACCGATCCGTATTTTATTTGGTTTATTAGAAAAATATAATGAGATAATTCTTATAAATATATTTTCCTCTCTTTTGTTGTACAAATTTTTATATCTTAATAAATAAATTGTGTAGTAATTTATTGCTATTTAAAATTTATAATCTCTTCTTAAAAAAAAACTTAATAAATATTAAGAAAATAAATTATAATCTCTTGAATATACAAAATAAATGCCAATCCCCAAATTGAAACCCCCTACCCACAAACCCACCCACCGCGCCGCTCGGCGATTCTTCTTCGGCTCTCTGCTGTCCACCATTCACCGCGTTCGCTCGTCCTCCTCCTCGGTACGTTCTCTCTCTTTGTTTCTCGCTTTCTCTCTTTCTCTATCTGAGCAGGTGTGACTCCCTTTCGCTTTTCCTCCACTGCAGACGAGAGCGCCTCCGTTGCCCCACCCCGCCGCCGTCGTCCCGATGTTCCGACGCCTCTGCCCTAAAGGTAAGCCCTCCTCCCTCTGTTTCCACTCTCTACCTGACCCTCTCTCTGACGTTCTCTCCCTTCTCTCTCAGCTGTGTCCATCTTCTCTCTCCTTGCCCGTTGTTGCTGCATCGTGTCCTTCTCTTCCTTCCCTTGCTGAAATTTGCTGCTACAAGGTTAGTATAATTGTATTGCTTTAAATTTTGGGGCGGTATACCTAGTCAATTAGAAACACTATGGTTAACATAGGTGCATTGAGTCGAACATTTGGTAGTTAGGTTAGGATAGTGGTGTTATGCTGTTGAAATTCTGTTTGATTCAATTAATTAATGAATGCGCTTGTTGTTTTTTTCTTATAATTTTTACAAGAATGAGTGATCATTCTTTCATCAAAAGGTGGAGAATCCAAAGCCTGAGTCTCCGGTGAATGAGAATAAGATCCGTATTACTTCCCAGGGTGCGGTTCGTAACTATATCAGTTACACCACAAGCCTTCTTCGGGTACCTTTTTTCTTAAATTTTATTCGGAATGTTAATTTTTTCTACTATATTTGAGAATCTCTTCGTTACTTTTCTATGTTAGTTCCTTCGTTTATATCTTTCGTGTGAACTATGTGGGCTTAATTAGAGGTTTTGTAATGGTTTTATTGGGATCCTAATCTTTTTTCTGATAGATATATGTATGTATGTTGTGTGTTTATTTATGGGTGCAGTGTCAATCTGTTGTTAACTGAGGGGAAAAATCAAATCAGAAACCAAAACAAAGCAAAATCCAAGAATTAGGGTATATTCCAATTTGAGTCAGGGTAGAAAGTTTTATTGATTTCCCCTTTAAATACCTTCGTGTAATTGCGAAATTGAAGAATTATTATTAGTGATTGACGATGAAAAAGGGTCGTGTATTGAATGATTTGCATGTCAAAGACATTTAATCTATTGGCAAAGCCAGTACATCCTTCCTTCATCATAATTGTTTGTGTTTTCTGTTTGTGTTTGTGTTTGTATGTATATTCATGTATCTATATTGTAGGCATCATGTACGATAAAAGGGGGAAAACGAGTACGAGTACGTGTTCTTTAATTATAATCGTCTGTGTTTGTGTTTGTGTTTGTGTTTGTATGTATGTTTAATGGCAACTTTTAATTGTAGATTATCCATGGTATGTCTACACGTAAATATTACGATTCTTCATCAAGACTCAATCACATTTGTGGCTACAGAATGGATAAAATTGTTAGTCTCACTCAGTTGGCTATTCGCTTCTATAATATCAAGGATGTTTGATTTCGTTCTCTCCTTTAAATCATATCTTATCTCGCGCTTGGTGGAGAACAATTTTTAGCTTGAGAAAGCGTAGAAACCAATTATTCTTGCTGTTAAAAACTGTCCTCACTTCGATCATGCCATATATGTGTTAGTATTAGTATCAATTATATAATTACTATATATACATACAGCATACAAACTTTGGCCAAGTCAAAGTGCTTAAGGTTGTGAGATCTTTGTCCGGGGCTATCGATAATTATATCACTTTTGAAGCATTTTTTCATCCTGGGGTTGCCTCAGTTTTCATAGCAGAAGTGACTGAGTTTCTCGATGCATATGAAAGAATTGAGATTAGGTCTGTTAAAATTAAACACTCTGATTCCAATCACAATGGTAAAAACTCTCAAGGTCTGCCCCCTACTATCCCTAAAAAAACAGACACTCTTCAACGTATGTTTCCTTATTTCGTTTTTAGCCATTCCTTTACTCTTTTATGTGTGTGTGTGCCGGTGCTTTTTATGCTTACTCATATGAATCATTTGTTTTGAATTTATGTACTGTAGGATTCTTTAAATGATGTGGCCCCTTATATGTCCTAGTATGCTCTTGCCATGTATATCATATTCACGGTTTGTCTCCTATTCTTCATCTTTCTTTTAATAAATATTCTTAAATATTTTTATCTCATCATTTTACAATCTACACACACGCGCACGCAGTTACATGTAAAAAAGATGCAGTGCATGTCATATCCTCAGTGAAAGTTATCAAGGCAATAAAACATGATGCTCCCTCACTGAAAGTTGTCAAGGGAAAGAAGCATCATGCGGAGGGTACTACTTACCTTGTCACTTTTGAAGCCTCCCTGTGTGATGAGAGAAAGAACGTTGAAATCTTTGAAACAAAAATATCTGTGCCTACCCTCTTCCCAACTATAATCATTCAGTTTAAGGAAATTCAGATGAAGATCAAGCATGACTGATACAGGTAATTCCATCCTGCATCCCCCTTAATTTATCATGGTGTTGTTTTAAGTTCATGTGCTCCTCAGTCTAGTCCCCCTTTACTTCTTTTCCAGACTTACAAATTTCACATTTGTATAATGATAAATGTTCTCTCCTGTAATTTTTTTTTACTAGAATTGAATTAGAAGATATAATGCATCAAGGATTTGGGGTCCATGGGAAATGTCAATTAGTAGCACCATGAATATGCTACATTAGTTTGAAAAAAGTGTTACATTAGGGAATTTTGAGTAACACTTGAAAAAGTGATACATTAGTATTGGACAGTGCTAGCTAAGAGAATAGGTGGCACAGGCAGATGTTTACTCATAAAAGTGTTACCTATTACCTAAAGCAACACTTTTAGGCCTTTAAATAACACTTTTGGGGTGTTACATTAGGTCAATTATGCACTAGTGCCTCTAAAGTTTGGATAGTCCTCTCAATCTGACCATCCGCCTGCGGGTGAAATGCTGTGCTGAAGTTCAATTGTGTACCCATCGCACGATGAACTACTTTCCAAAAATATGACACGAATCGCCCGTCACGATCTGATACAATACTCTTAGGGGTACCATGTAACCTTACAATCTATTTGATAAATAGTTGGGCCAATCTCTCGGGTCCCCAAGTGTCTTTAATCTCCAGAAAGTGGGATGATTTGGTCAGACGATCCACAATCACCCAAACCGTATTCATCCCTCGATGACTCTTTGCAAGCTGGTGATAAAATCCATTGATATGTCTTCCCATTTCCACTCGGGGATTGGAAGCGGTTTCAGCATTCCTGCGGGTCGCTGGTGCTCAATCTTAACTTGTTGACAGGTTAGACACCTCGAAACGAACTCTGCAACTTCACGTTTCATACTTCCCCACCAATAATATTGTTTCAAAACCTTATACATTTTGCTAGACCCTGGGTGGATAGAGTACGGGGTAGCATGAGCTTCTCTCAGGATAGAATTCCTTAATTCGTCGTCTGCGGGTACACAAACTCGGTTCCTGAAGCGTATCAATCCATCCTCGTGGATCACAAAGCCAGGGGCTTTCCCTTGAGTTACTTCATTCCGAACTCGAGATAAGAATGGGTCCGTAACTTGCTTCGATCTAATTATATCCTCAAGGGACGATGAAATCTCAAGTGTACATAGTTGTCCTTGAATACGCTGTAACCAGACTTCAATTTCCGGCCTCACCAATTCTAACTGCAATTCCCTCTGAGTTGTTAGGCGGGCAAGCATCTGTTCCTGTACTGTTTTACGACTCAGAGCATCAGAAACTATATTTGCTTTGCCCGGATGATAAAGGATCTTGATATCATAATCTTTGATGAGTTCCAGCCACCTTCTTTGCCTCATGTTTAACTCCTTCTGAGTAAAAATATACTTCAGGCTCTTGTGATCAGTTAAAATATGACAGGTAACTCCATATAGATAATGACGCCAGATTTTTAAAGCAAACACCACGGCTGCGAGTTCTAAATCATGGGTGGGGTAGTTGACCTCGTAAGGTCGTAGCTGTCTTGATGTATAGGAGATCACCTTCCCATTCTACATTAGTACACACCCAAGGCCCTGTTTAGATGCGTCACTATACACTACAAACCCTTTCGTTCCTTTCGGTAGGACTAGAATAGGTGCCGAAATCAACCGACTCTTAAGTTCATCAAAATTCCGCTGACATGCCTCTGACCATAAATACTTCTTATCCTTCCTCAGCAAATTAGTCATTGGTTGGGCAATTTTGGAAAAACCTTCCACGAACCGTCGGTAATAACCTGCTAGTCCCAAGAAACTGCGTACTTCCTTAACGTTCTTTTGTGGTAGCCAGTCTCGAATAGCTTCTGTCTTCTATGGGTATACTTGCACCCCATCAGCTGATATCACATCTCCTAGAAAGATAACTTCACTCATCCAGAACTCACATTTAGAAAATTTTCCATAAAGCTGCTCCCGCCTTAACGCCTCGAGAACTAGATGGAGATGACGCTCGTGCTCTTCATGGTCACGAGAGTAGATCAGAATGTCGTCAATAAAAATGACTACAAACCGATCCAGATAATTAATAAAGACTCGATTCATCAGTTCCATGAATACTTCTGGTGCATTCGTCAGTCCAAAAGGCATCACTACGAACTCATAATGCCCATAGCGAGTATGAAAAGCGGTCTTCGAAATATCAGACTCACGAATCCTCAACTGATGGTAACCAGACCTCAAGTCGATCTTAGAAAACACAGCAGCCCCTTGAAGCTGATCCAATAAATCATCAATACGCGGCAATGGATATTTGTTCTTAATGGTTACCCTGTTCAGCTCACGATAATCAATACACAGACGTAGGGATCCGTCCTTCTTCCATACAAATAGTACTAGTGCTCCCCAAGGGGTCGCACTAGGTCTATTATAGCCCTTCTCGGTCAAATCCTCAAGTTGGATCTTCATCTCCTGCATCTCAGTCGGAGCCATACGATACGGTGCTTTTGAAAGCGGGGACGTACCAGGCTCTAACTCAATATTGAACTCTACATCACGATGTGGAGTTAAGCCTGGCAACTCATCTGGAAATACATCTGGGTAGTCTCAGACTAGGATTATCGATCAATTCAACTGGTCGATCTGTTGTCTTAGTCATGTAACACCAATAGCCAATACACCCCTGATTAAGCAGTTTCACTGTTTTCATAGCGCTGATGACTCTCCCGGAACGGCTGGGATTATCACCCTGGAAGGTACACTCAACACCATTGTCGGATGTGACGGTCACTGTTCGCTTGCGAACACTAATTATGGCATCATGACGGTCCATCTAATCGATACCCAAGATCACATCATCTTTAGGTAAATCGACCACAATTAAATTTGACAACCACTCACGGTCGTTCATACGAATCGAGCAGTCCTGAACTTCACAATTCCCAACAATTCTTCTACCATCGGGTAGACCAATTATATAAGGTTCATAATTGATAACATGATCTAATTGCAAACGACTCAAACAAGAAGCAGATAAAAAGGAGTGTGAAACACTAGTATCAAAAAGAACACAGACAGGCTGAGATTGGATCTCGAGAGTACCTGCAGTCATGCTGGCTTCAGGATCTTCAGCCTTCTTCATCTCGTAGACTTTGGGTTTTGCTGCCCCAGCACCAGAGGTACCACCTTGATTCCCACACCCTATCCCTTTGTTTGCCCCGGTAGTCTGATAAGAAGCAGACGGAGGTACACGGTCCTGAACTGAAGACTGTACTGGAGCATGAGGTGCTGCGGGAGTACGTCCTGGTCCACTCCTACAATAACGAGCACGATGTCCATTCTTCCCACATGTATGGCATGACACGGCTGGCCTTGGGCATTTCAAATTGATGTGCCCCTGGTCTCCACAGTTATAGCACACAACAGATAGGCTGACCGCTTGAGGTTGCGATCCGGTTGGCTTTGACGCCGTAGGTTGCCGTTCAGAAGGATTTGGCACTGGTTGGGGTCTCTTGAATGTTCCTCAGTTGCTGTCTGTCTGGTTCTAGTTCCTGAACTTCTTGTTGTTAGACTGCGGTTGCTTCTTGGAAATTTCTTTCACGGTCAATTCGTACTCCAAATCTTTCTCAATGAACTCCTGTAGGGTCACACAATGATGGTTCAACAACTGCATTCTCATTCGGGGTTTAGGACTTTTGAGGAAGTATTTGATCTTATCAGCCTCCGTTTGGACAATCGTCGCGGCAAAAGGAAGAAGTGCCTGGAATTTCTCGGCGAAAGATAGTACGTCATCATCTTCGGATGGGTCCGGATTCAGCAATTATGATAATTTGGCCTCGTGGAGAGGGCCCGGATAGTAACGGTCTAGCATGAGATTTTTAAATTCTTCCCAAGTACATACGCCATCAGCTGGCCTCACCGAAAGCCACCAAGTGTGGGCGCCATTGCCCAGGTAGTAAGATGATATGGAGACGCAATTCTCTGCTGGACAGTCTACCATATCGAACAATTTCTCGAAGTGTTCGATCTAATGCACAATATCAGCCGGCTCAGAGGAACCTTTAAAAATCGGGGGTCGCTGGCGAGAGATGTCGCTATTGATCCGACTCACCGGCCCGCCATGTACAGGAGGTGGCCCCTGATGCTGGTCGATAGCAGCTCTCTGCATAGTTTAACTGACCCATTTGGGTCATCTGAGCCATCATGCCCTGCATCACAGTGTAAGGATCGACACGAGCATCCTCGCATCCAGTGTGGTGCGATTGGTCCCTAGAAGGCGAATCACTGCCTGCGGAACTATGCTCTGCATTCGCACGCCTGTTGGCTCATGGTATCGGGATTCGGCCCCTTCCGCGGCCTCGTCCCCCTCTGCCACGGCCTCTCAAATTTCTTTCCATACTAAAAGAATCAATTCGTAAAGATAACCATAAGTACAGTTCATGATACCAATCGGAATTCATGTTAAGTTAATGGCAGTAAGAAATTACATATTCAAGAAAACAGTTCGTAATGAATTATCGACACTACGAGGGTCACACAGAATATCATATCGATGTTTGCGTCGAATAATTTCAATCATATAATCAATCCAGAATTTTATTCGTATCATCAGCCAGATAATTCCTGCTACAAACCCTTAAAATGCCAAGATCAACAAAGAGATCCATTCAGATATCAATATCATGTCAGTAATTTAATCATGGCTCACAAAGTACGTACCGTATTTGGCTCGTAGGATCAGGCGCTCGCATGGGTCACGCGTGACACGAAGGTCTCTTGATACTAGTTCAATACACAAAGACTTAAAAGAAAAAAAAATGACATCTCTGATACCATCTTCTGTAACACCCCAATAAGGTGGCCATTACATTGTCGTGGACCCCACGCTGGGATCCACCAGGCGATACCCAAAATGCTGATTAAATACACAATACATGTGATACCGAACCACAAAACATAGTACTTACTCCGATTAGGAGTTTACAGTAGTATGGCCAACGGCCTTATTATACACAGGATCCAAAATATAAGTGTATTCCATATGGGGATGGAATAAACTTTAAATAACAATACATTTGTTCTGAAATTAAATAAAGCGGAAATATAACATTACACGATACGAACACGACTGGATAATAAAAGACTTAGGCCCCCCGAACTAGTATCCTTCGAACCCTTCGTCATCACCCTGATCTTCCCGTGCCTTGCCTTTTCCTCGACCTAAAATACAACACAAGTATTTCACCCAACACAGGGTCAGATATACATGATAAATGATTCTCAAGATATTATACAATTCACATATATAAGATTTCAAGGAAAACAACCCGACTAACGAACATACCCCTCAGGCATATGAACGCTTAGTCATAAAACGTCAAACACATCCAAATATATAAATGGACTGTACGACTAAGATGGTACGGCTCAAGAGGGACATCCCAGTACGCCCGATCCGAATATGTGTCAGTGCACATGTCCACCCCGTATACGGAATCGAGGATATACGTGGGACAATGTACCTAATTAGCCTCAACGAACTACGTCTCGTGTGTACAGCCCAACACGGAAAATTTTCACACATGACTATATATATGCCCGGCTCAAAATCCTATACAATATCCAATTGGAACGTAGATATGACTCCGGATATGTCATGATGCAACATGACAACGAATTCAATAATTCACAAATCCAATTACGGATCAAGGACTCACCGAAATGACAATAATATCAACAATATCAGGGGTTTGAAAGTGACGAACTTGGGAATACAATCCCACGATGAAAACGGAACATCATTAAGAACAACCTCAAATCACAAGTCACAAGCTTTGTAAGGGTTTCATATACATAAAATGTATAACCATCACAAGAATCCAATTATCATTATAACCAAGCAAGATAACTTGCCTCAGTACGGAGGCAAGAATAGTCCTTCCTTGTCGAACAAACGAGCGGATGGCCCTCGAATCAAAATCGGTTACTCGAACGATCAACCTTGAATGAAGTATATTTTACTCAATAATACGTTCATATGATCATCTCTACCAATATTTTAATGAGACAACATCCTAACTCCCATTTGAGTAGTTCAACTCTTTAAGATATTGAAGTGTTACTCCAAGAACCTTATTCATACCATTCTATTCTTAAAATTGATTACAAGATGTTACCAAATGTTTGCTGGATTAAGAATTGATCCATAATGTGTTAAACAATAATCTTGTACCCTTTAAACTTATCAAGAACATCTCAATTGATTACAAGTAAAAATATTCATTACACACAATCACTTATATTGAGTTAACTAGTTAAAAATCCATATCATGATCATGAAGACTTTCTCAAGTTTAACACTATCTTTATAATCTTCTAACTAACCCGGAGATTCAAATATCATTCCTATGAATTCTCCTAGCCTAGGTTCAAGAAGGTCATTTCATTCTTCTAATGATCAACAAGGGTTTCTTAAAACATTTTATGGTAATTATTCCAACAAGTTATTTTCATTATAAGGAAACAAGGACTATTATTATTCCAATGGTGTTATTAGTACAGCAAGAAGGATGTGATTTAACTAATCATGATCATCACCATTTAAAACACCAAGAACACATCATTACAAATCCCCTAATCATATATTTAACATTAAGTTTGTTGAAAGCTTAACTACAAACATGTTTAGCTTGATTAATTCATCATTAGGTGGAGTATACTTAATCACTATCATTACAATTACGATATTATAGGGTTAAATCGTATAACATACCTTCAGAAATGAAGAACAATACACCAAAGATACAAGAACACAATCTAAGCTTCAAGAATGACTCCAACTTCTAATCAAAAAGCTCCAAAATCAAAATGTAAAGCTCAAACACAAGTTGGAAGAAGGTAAATTCGATCTAGGGATGCAGGGGGATGATTATACGGGTGAAAAATCGGAGTTTGGACGTGCAAAATGAAAGACACAAGTTGTCTTTTTATAACAGCACAGTTCATTACGTACGTTATCTCAAGAGGATAACGTACGTTAACAGCTTTACGTATGCTACACAAAAAGTGTTACGTACGTAAGCTAAGTCCAGAGGCTACTTGACTGAAATACGAACATCATTACGTACGTTACCGCTTGAAGCATTACGTACGTAATGTAGGTCAACTAGGTTGCCTCCAAAAGATCAGATATTCGAATCACGTCCGACCCCACACGCCGAAAGTTGAGATCGGATACGATTACACTGGTTACGTACGTAACAGGTACCTCTTTATGTACGTAAAGGCCTCAAAATAGCATACGCTATGCTAAAGGATTAGCGTACGTTAGGCTCAGGTTTAATAGCTCAAAAATGTACTTATCTATACAACGTTGAGAATTTAAAACATAGTGCGAGTGGTAGTTATTATTAAGTCTATTTATGATATATTCCAACATCAATAAACATTACACAAATACAACAAGACTACAACAGTATTGAGTTATCCGAATAATACAACAGTAAGCAAGAATTTCCGTCGGATATTACACATGCTATATATGGTCCTATGCTTTTTATGTCATGTGATGTTATGTATGTTTAAATTTATGCATGTTTGTGATGTGATGTATGTTAGCCAACATAGACATGCAACGTAGGATAAAACCCCTTGTTAAAAAACTTTTAATGCCGTTTAGTTAAAATAACTATCAGGAATTCGATCATCTTGAGCAGGTCATGTCAAATCTGGGTGCTCGGATTATCTTAGTAAGGTAGGATAGGTAATTGTGACATCTATGTGTTTTAATGAACTAAGAATTCAAAATAGTTTTGAACCTTAAGGCATAAGATGGGATTATAATATGCTTGGGCACAAGATGCCAAATTCCATAAATATAATCTAAGAGTTACATATGATGTAATCGATGAAGAGTTATCCACCCAAAGTAGCTCAATTCTAGGCGTCATGCCAAAGCTGAGTTTAGAATTTTTGTAAAATAGGGTCCTAGCCCACTAAAATTACAAATGTTGTAAAATTGAGGTTATTTTGTTTTAGTGGGAGTATTTTCGAGAAATAAAATTGTGACAAAAAACTTTGCATATTAATTTTGTAGATAATAGAATGACATCAAACAACACGTCCACCATTTCACTGCGATCCATCCTTGAGAAGGACAAGCTCAAAGAAAATGGCAGCAACTATCTGGATTGGATCCGGAGCTTGAGAATAGTTCTCAAGCAAGAAAGAAAGTTGTGTGTTCTTGAGGATGAAATTCCCGATGAACCTGCTGACAATGCTAACAAAGCAACAAAAGACAAATGGAAGAAACCTTGTGATGATTCCATTGATGTCAGTTGTCTTTTGTTGGCTACCATTTGTCCGGAACTTCAGAAAAATCTGGAAGAAATGGAAGCTTGTGAGCTTAATGCTCACCTCAAGGAAACTTCCTCAAAGTACGCTAGGCACGACAGGTATGAGACCTTTTAATCCTTGTATGCTTGCAAGATGGTTGAGGGGACATCCGTCAGCGCTCATGTACTCAAGATGAAAGGATATATTGATCATCTTGATAGGCTTGGTTTTCCACTTTCTAAGTAGCACTCACGAATGTGATCCTAAACTCATTGCCCGATAGTTTCAGTTAGTTCATTATGAACTATAGTTTGAATGAGATGGAGAAGTCCATTGCTGAGCTGCATGGGATGCTTAAAATGGCTGAGCAAAATATTAAGAAGAAGCCAAGGCAAGGGCAAAGGTAAGGCAAGGGCAATAGGAAGTCTTTTATGAACAAAGGCAAGGGCAAAGGTACGGCAAAAGTTGCCAAAGCTAAAGACCAAACTAAGCCGGTTTTCAAATCAAAATCTCCCAAAGATTGAAATTGCCATCATTACAATAAACCAGAACACTGGAAAATAAATTGCAAGGTTTACTTGGAAGAGCTAAAGCGTACCAAGGGTAGTGAGACTGCCACGGGTATATTTGCTGTACAAGTTAACTTATCTACTTCTAACTCCTAGGTATTGGATAAAGGATGTTTATCTCACATTTATACAAATGTGCAGGGGTTGAGAAGTAGTAGAGAGCTGAAGAAAGGGGAAGTAGATCTAAGAGTCCGTAATGGAGCAAGAGTTGCTGCACTAGCCATTGGAATTTATGATCTAGTTTTACCCAATGAGCTTTTGTTAGTTTTGAACAATTGCTATTATGTTCCTGCTATGAATAAGAATATTATTTCAGTTTCTATTTTGAATTGTGAAGGTTATAGTTTTCTTAAAAATAAGATTATTCATATTTTATTTGATGACTTGCTTTATGGTACTACAAAGTTATATACTGGACTTTCAATATTAATCAAGATGAGTCCAATACTTTGGAAGTCTATAACAATGCAACCAAGAAACTTAAGCTTAGTGATTCTAATCCGACTTACTGTCGACTTGGTCACATAAACGAGAAACACATTTCTAAAATCCATAACGATGGATTGTTAGACTCCTTTCCCTATGAGTCATATGGGACATGCACATATTGTTTATTAGGTAAGATGATGAAGAATTATTTCACCGATCATGGAGAAAGGGATAGTGATCTACTAGGCCTACTACATACTGATATATGCGGACCTCTGGACACTCATGCCAGAGGTGGGTACCAATACTTCATCACTTTTACCGATGATTTTAATCGGTATGGATATGTTTATCTTATGAAGCATAAACTTGAATCTTTTGAAATGTTCAAAATATTCCACTATGAAGTACATAATCAACTTGGCAAGACAACTAAAGCTCTTCGATCGGATCGAGGTGGCGAATACTTGAGCCAAGAATTCGACGATCATCTTAGGAGTTGTGGAATTGTTTCACAACTTGCTCCTACTGGAACACCCCAACATATCCGAGCGGAGGAATCAAACTTTATTAGATATGATTCGATCTATGGTGAGTCGAACGGAGCTTCCATTATCATTTGGGGCCTTGCCTTAGAAACAACAGCATTCACCCTCAACCGTGTTCCATTTAAAGTAGTTGAAAAGACATCATTTGAGAAATGGACTGGTAAGAGACCAAAATTGTCATTTCTAAAGATCTGTGGTTGCGAAGCATTCGTAAGAGGCCAAGTGTTTGACAAACTGGCGGCCAGATCTAAAAGATGTTTATTTGTGGGATATCATAAGGAAACTAAAGGATACTACTTTTATAAGCCTGCGGAGAACAAAGTGTTTGTTACACGAAATGCTGTCTTCTTAGAAAGGGAATTTATTTCCAAAAGAGAAAGTGGGAGAAAAGTAATTCTCGAGGAAACTCGAGAAACAAAAGAAGACATTGCTTCACCGATGGAAACTGAACAGGCTCAACAATCAGTTGAAGATCTAGTTCACAATACACAAGTCCCTCGCATATCTGATAAGGTGTGACATAAACCTGAGAGATATGGGTATCTCGTAACATAGGATGATGACATATAGCTCGTAGATTGTAATATCCGTATTTTTCATTCCTGTATTTTTCGATTCTGGCAACTCGCTTGTTTTCATTGACACAATTTGTACATGTTTTGTTCTGCACTTTTTGTTATTCGAGCGAGTTTTGATATTGTTCCGGGTTAATCGGTATATTATTGCGACTTTTCCACATTCGGGTCTGATTCTTATGAATCTTTCTCGGAATTGTTATTTTGTCGTTTCTACAAGTTCGTTTAACATTTGTGGTCGTGTTTTGAAATTCAGAATTGTTATTCGATCTCGTATCGTGATTTTCGAACTATTAGGCCGTTCCGTAATTTCCTAAAGTTTTGGGTACTCATTTTCATACCTGTTTTTACTTACCTTCTATTGTTGGAATCGCATGTTACATTAATGCTTGTGTTCGTTGTTGAAAATCCTTTGTGAGCATATCGTTGAATTTTCTGAATCATCGCATTTCGGGGTCGTTCGGGGCTGGTCGGGCAACAGAATGGAATCTGCTGCCAGGATGCAGGTTACGGCCGTAACCTGCAATATGTTACGGCCGTAAGGTGGTGGGTGTTACAGCCATAATAGATTATTGGTAACGGCCGTAACACACCCTCACATTTTGGGCAGAATACCTGTGAGCTGGGTTACAACAGTAATATCCTATGTGTTACGGCCGTAACACGCGTAGCTATTTAATAGCTGGGCGAAAGGTTTTAGTTCATTTCTCCCTTTCCCCTTCTCTTCTCGTGGTCAGCGGATGGGTGAAGCTAGGGTTTGAGTTCTTGTTCTATTATACTCAATGACAACATGTTTTGGAGAGTCTTAAGTGACTGTAACATCATCTAATTGGTTGTTCTTCGTCGCATCGAGGTATTTTCTTGTTTTCCCTAGAGTTGACCTTTTTGCGGATTTCGTTCTTGATCTCATTTCTAATCTGGTTTTTGTTAATTGTTCGTTGTTAGACATTATTATTGATCACATTCTATGGATTGTATATCCATATTCTGATTTCGTATAATCCGAATCGTGATTCGGTGACCTATTGAAGTCTTGAGCATTTAATGCTCGATTTAATGTCTCAATGAGTTTTCCTTCGATTCTTAGATGCATTTTCCATTGTTTTCAGTTGCTATGCTCGTAGTGATCACGTTGCTACTGTGTCTCTCGTGGAAGATATAGGTTTGGGGACTTTCGGTCGAGCTACGTTCTTTGGAGTCGTTTGAGTGTTAACTATCGAGGTAAGTGTTCTTGTCTATACGATTTATATTGTGTGAATTGTAGTTATTAAACGCATCTGTGATGGTTGTTCATTTTGTCAATTGTGCGTTATATGAATCATCGTAGGTGTTATGTTATTAGGTTGAGTTAGTGTCAGTTGTTGCTTGACATAGAAGTATGTCATTAGAGGCGAGATGTTGTTTAGATAGTACACTTAGGCATGTGTCGAATTGTCTAGAGGATCATTGTATCGTGTTCATTAAATCGGGTAAAGTCATCGATCATATTTAGGTGGTGATAGTTCGTAATCGTGAAAAGGAATTGAGTCGGTAATAATGATTTGATTTAGTTGATTTTACTTATCAATGTGTAGTGAAGCGTCGAGGATTGTTAGGTTGTTGTGAAGTCATGTTGGTTGTGTCATAGGTACTGTTTGTGGTGATTATTGTGTGTTGTCGTATAGTAGGGATAGTTGTTGTGTCAAATACTTGGTGTAGTTACGTGTCGGTAAGTGGTCATTCTAGCAGGTGCCATAACTATGTATATTGTATTCAATGTTGGAATTTGTCAAAGTTGTGAACGCAAGTGTGTGTGAGTTGTTTTTCCACCTGGGAGGGTCCGACGGGGCCTCTGGGGGTCGATGGTAAGGGGCGCAGCCAGGAAGTGGTTTTCCACCTGGGGAGGGTCCGACGGGGCCTCTGGGGGCTATGCTAAGGGGCATAGTCAGGTTTACCAAGTGTGTTGTGTTGGTGATATTGATTTTTTTTCAATACTTGTGATATGTCCGGAATGTCACAATGTTTATCCTCGATGTTGAATTGCATTATATATAGAGTTTTGGTACTTGGCTAGAATGGCACTAGAATATGTGTCGTATGTATTTAGTTCTTTGGTTGTGAGGTTTTGGCGTTGGAAAATGGACCTTGATATTGTTTCCGTGTATTATAGTTAGAAGAGGTTTTGGGTTGAGTTCCCTATGCCTATGTAAATGTTATTTTGTGAAAAATGACATTGGGCCGAGACCCAATTGTTTTGTAATGGTTTTGTAATTAAGGATGTGAGGTCCCTAAGAGTTTCTATTTATAAAATGTTTGACAAAAAATGTTATTTTGTGGAAAATGACTTTGGGCCGAGAGTTGATGTAAGGATTTACTAGGCTAAGAAATTTAAAACAACATTAGTAAATGTCAACGGTAAAGTTTACTAATACATTTTAGGCCTGCAAAAGTAAATCAAACAACTCCCGATAATAAGCATCAAATACAATCAACAACAACAACAACGTACTCGAGTACTTTATTAAAACAAAACACAACAAACAAACTCTCCCGGCCACAAACATCACTTTGCACCCTCGTGATCATGCAACTCTAGTGGTTGTTTCCCCGCCCTCCTGGATCCTGAACATAAAAAAAATGTTCACCCCCGAAGGAGTTAGCACAATGATGCTAGTACAAGTACGATAATTACACAACAGTGATTTATTTAGCGACCCCTGAACAATAATATCAATAATATCAAAAATGATAAGAACAAGTTTCCCGAACGAGAAACAATAACAAGACAAAATGTATCAATCTCAACATACTCGTGGTATTCCAACGATCTAGCACACACAGCATAGATTCCCGTGATGATCCTATCGGACCAACACATGGTGGAAGTACCCGTCTAACAATCCAGCGTACATAGCTATAGATTCCCATGATGATCCCGTCAGAACAACGCATGGTGGACAAAACAATCACAATACACATGTACGACATATAACAACATAACCGACATCAACATGGATAAACATAATTAAAGTACTTTCCTTAGAAGATGGCAAGAAATAAATACTTCAACGACTTCAACAAACTCGAAGGCCGCTCCTTCGATCAACCGTTCTCAAACCTCGAACCTTACACAAAAGGAAATAATGACAAACTCAACTTACATAGCAAGGTTATTGCACGAACATGTTAAACGTTTCGACAAGCATCCAAACCAGCTATTATCATACGGCCAAATCCCAGTTAATTACTTAAAGCACACTACGTCAAACGAATACCATACTACTTGTGAAACGAAGGATCGTAATGGGGTAACACGTTGATGTCTACAAGTTTTCTAGCATATTCAAATCATTACAATTTACTTCCAAATCTTCCCATCAATTCCTAATACATATATCGGTTATCTAGGCGAATTCATAACACTGCAAGTACGTTCAACCGAATTCTAAGTTACTCCCACTTATGATTCTTCTGCAAGTAAATTCATCTAATATAAGTTCTACGTTCATCACGATTGTTACAACATGATTATACCGTTCTAACGATTCATATGAAGATTATCAATCCAAACAATATTTACAAACCCTGGATTATACTCGAAGAACGATCCCTATGTTCATCATCTCGAATTCACCTAGTCTAGGTGATAACATACATAATTCGTTCATCAAATACTAATCACGAAATCATCATCTCCATCATGTAATCATTACGAAATCATCATCAAGGCAAGTTAAAATCTTTGAAAATCACATCCTTATGATAGACATAATCAAGGTTCAACTATTTCCGATGCAAAATCTAAGTTTAACCAATCCAATCCTCCTAAACTTGTTGTTAGATTCATAATGCTTAGACTAAGCTCAATAACCTCAGTAGCATGCTCATTATCATCACTACGAACATGAATTCTAGGTGGTAAAGCATCACATACCTTAATACGGAAGGAAACGACAAAACACTTGGTAGAACTCAACACCGGATGCTTGAACGCTAATCTCCAACGCTCCTCATATTCATCAATCACATTTAGAGGCTGATATGAGGGTTTAGAGTCGTGAGAGTAACTCCTCAAGTCGTAGAAGTTGGAAATGGGACAAAGGATAAGGTGAGAAATGAAATGGAGGTAATGTCCTATTTATAGGAAATGACCCTTAGCGTGCGCTAACGAGCTCACAATCTACTGTCTCTTTCTGTCCTCAGCCTTACATACGTTAAATATCCTTTACGTACGCTAAATACAATAGTTAACATACGCTAACACCCTTTAATAGCATGAATTAACGACTTCACAAAGCTAACTGACCTAACTGTAATCGACTTAGCGTGCGCTAGCATTACTCTCATAGCATGCGCTAAGCACGTTGACTCAACTTTTCCAAAAGCTGTCCAGGTTCATCCGACATGTCCCTATCCAAGCCGTGATCCGATCTCACCTATCAGCCTTGTCTAAATCATGTTGACCACACATAGCGTACGCTAAGTGTCAACCTTTAGCGTGCGCTATTTACACATTTTAGCGTACGCTACACTCACTGTTTAGCATGCGCTAATTACGTTTAAGTACATGCATGCATTAACATTAATGGAATCATACAGTCGCCAGTACCGGACTATGAAATATGGAGGATCATACACGGATTAATAATACAACATACGCAATGTCACAAGGTTCAAATACAGATAAAATACATATCAAATATCCAGATATTACAATAAGCAGAATTCAGGAGCGCATACCCCACAGGTAAATTGGTAAGTCAGTGTAGTTAAGCATAGAATGGACCATGTTCAACAAGGTTTGGTTCCTTCTTTCCGACACACCATTTAACTGAGGAGTTACTGAAGGTGTAAGTTGTGACACTATTCCGTGTTCCTTTAGGAACTCGTCAAACTCAGTGCTCATATACTCGCCACCTCAGTCCGACTAGGGCCTTAAATTCCTGGAATTTCTCAAAGGCCTCAGATTTATGTTTCATTAAGTATACATAACCATACCTAGTATGATCATCCGTAAACGTAATGAATTACTGATATCCGTTACGTGCTGCTTCCAAAGCACCACATAAGTCGGTATGGACTAATCCAAGTTTATCAACGGCTCTTTCAAAGTCCCTGTGAAGGGGGACTTAGTCATTTTACCTTTAAGTCAAGATTAACAAGTTGGAAAGAGATTCGATCCCAATGTACTCATAAGTCCATCCTTTTCCATTTTGTAAACCTTGGCCTGACCAACATGACCAAGTCTAAGATGCCATTTCAAAACTTGATTATTTTCATCCCTACCATGCTTGCTAGTCATAGTATTCACAATGACTTTGTTACCTTGGTTTAGATGATACAATCTATTTAACAATGTAGCAGTGCCTACTAATTTATTTCGAAAATAAATTTTGCAGGAACCATCACCAATCAAAAATGAAAAGCCTTTCCGATACAAGACCAGAATGGATACAATGTTGCAAAGTGCATGTGCTAAAAAAGTCTTCAAAAGACTTTTCAACTATGGAACATGGGCAGAGGGGAGGGGGCATATTGGTTGACCCGGTGGAAACTTCCACCCAGTCTTTATTCTGGACCCTCGTGTATCTAGTCCTTAGATAAACATTGGTCAGTCACATTGTATTTATGCACTAAGAAGTCTAAGGAAAGATAAATGTCAGGGTTACTTGGTGAGTTTGGTCGACACTCGTACTAATGAGGTGTCTTCTACAGACGTACCTATAGTTCGGGAGTTTTTGGATGTGTTTCCAGAAAATTTGCCGGGAGTCCCACCCGACCGGCAAGTGGAGTTTAGTATTTATTTGGTCCCTGGGGCAGCCCCGACATCCAAAGCGCCATATAGAATGGCTCTGAAGGAACTTCAAGAATTGAAGGTCCAAATATAAGAGCTGCTGGAGCTCGGATTTGTTCGTCCTAGTGTGTCACCATGGGGTGCACCAGTGCTGTTTGTAAGAAAGAATGATGGGTCACTTCGGATATGTATAGATTATAGAGAGTTGAATCGACTCACGGTAAAGAACAATTACCCATTACCGAGAATCGAGGATCTATTCGACCAATTGAGGGGAGCCGGAACTTTTTCGAAGATCGATTTGCGGTTGGGGTACCATCAAATGAAGATTAGGGAGTGTGACATTCCAGAGACATCTTTCTGTAATACCCGAGATTTCTGTTATGTTATTGGAACTTGTGATATTGTAATAATTGTACTTTTGTCTGAGTACTATTCTTCATATTTCATGATCCGATGTTGTCGAGCGTATAATTTCGTGTTTATGATTTCTAGATTGTAATTCTGCGCATGTAGCGCACGCTATCGGCTATGTTTAGCGTTCACTAACGTGGATTCATAGCGCACGCTACTGAGGGTCATTAGCGCACGCTATGCGTGGTCAATTTGATTGAGACGTGCGGTAGGTGAGATCTGGCCGGGGGACCCGTGTCGGATCGTGTCGGGATGTATCTGGACGGCTTTCGGGAAAAGCCGAGTCAACGCCTTAGCGCACGCCACAGGTATATGCGTAGCGCACGCTAAGTGCTGAGTACAGTTAAGTCAGTGAGCCGTTAGCGCCGCTCTGGCGTGGTCTAGCGCGCGCTAATAGCCATTTCTTATAAATAGAATGACATCTATTCGTGATTTCAGTTCTTTCTTATCCCATTACCCGAATTCTTACACTTAGAACATAACTTCCTTCATCCTAAACACTTCATATCAACATCCTGGTTCGTGATTGAAGATCGTATATCATTGGAGATTGGTGTTCAAGCTTTCGGTGTTGGATTGCTTCAATTTCCTCCGTGTTCTTCACTACCTTGAGGTAGGTGATTCTTCACCAATACTAGTTATGTTCTAAAGGATGTTGATCATGTTCGTCTAGCCAGTTAGATTCGTTATTAGTCGTACATCTTGGGTTAGAAGGATATTTTCGACGTTTCGACACTTATTCATCGTATGATCCATTGAACCTTTTAGTATGTGGATTCCTGAGCATGTTATGTATCTTCAAAACCAATCGACCAGTATATGAAGATTACCTAGTTCGTATGTTTTACGTAAGGAATCATATGTTTTGGGACTTGGAATAATCGGAACTTAGAATAATTCTTGAAGATCTTGGATGAGTTATGATGTTGAGATAATTATCCGTATATTTGTATCTCATAATCATAGAACTTCCACAAACCTTATTAGCATGATATGCCCGAGGGTAATTTGTATTATCACCATAGAGTTCATGAAATTCACCACCTTTCAACCCAGTTTTTCCGTTAGCGATGATACGCCATGCAAGATTAGCACACGCTAACATATGTGAGTTAACGTGCGCTATCGGGGTTCAGTTAGCGCACAAAACGTACGTAGCGTACGTTATGTACCAGCCGATTCAAACTGTCAGTTCGTAGCTAGCGCACACTAGTCTTACACGATAGCGTACGCTAACAGGCCGGCTTAGCGCACGTTACGTAGAGTACGTAGCGCACGCTAAGCAGTCCAGGCAGATTGTTTATTTTGAGCTTTTCGGCCGTAGACCGAATTGTTAGGCCATCGTTCGACTTGAGATGATTTGTATATCATTCCTTTTGTTAAGGTTCGAGCTTGTTATGTTGATCGAAGGAGGCGGCCTTCGAGTGTGTCGAGATCATTGAAGTGTTTCGTCCTTGCCATTTTCGAGGCAAGTATCATATGTCGAGTTCAATTTATATTGAAACTTTGATCATGCTTGTGGTTTTGTTCATATTGTTGAATATGAGATGTATTTCTGGAAATTCTCGTGATATTGGTTGTTATTTGTTCGTATTGATGAACATATTGAAATGCATATGTGTATGCATAGTTGATTGATTTACGGTATAAATGATTCGAGGGGATCATGAGGATCTATGCTGAGGGCGCTGGATCGAATGTCCACCATGCGTTGGTCCGACGGGATCATCATGTGGATCTATGCTGAGGGCGCTGGATCATTGGACTGGTTTTCCACCATGTGTTGGTCCGACGGGATCATCATGGGGATCTATACCAAGGGCGCTGGATCGCTAGATTACCCTGTATTGTGTTGATGGAATCGTGAGGATTCGCATCGTTGGATTCTGGTGGCGGAAGTCCGTTTTGCATGTTTTATAATGCATTGATGATTTATTATATGATGATACTTGTACTAGCATTGTTTTGCTAACCCCTTCGGGGGTGGACATTGTTTTGATGTTCAGGTAGCCGAGGAGCGGGGAGGCAACCACAGTACCGACAGGATGATGAAATGGCTCAGTGATGTGGTTGATGTTATTGTTATTATGAATTGTCTTCTTGTTTCGTTTAGTACTCGAGTACGTCTGTTTTAATAAGGTCATTTCGATATGGTTGTATAAGTTAACTCATTTGATCGGTTGAATCAAATCTGTATTGGAACTTCAGTTGTTCGATTGAATTGTTTTTACATTTCTTTTAAATTAGCCTTGTAAATCCTTATCTAAAGGGTTTACGACGCTGTAATTATTCCGAATATCTCGAAGTGTTACAGAATATGGTATCGGAGCTAAGATATCTTGGCAGTCGGGTTAGTTGGGTCTATTTACGTTATTTGATTATTGGTCGTTCGTAACATCACTGCTGAGCCAGCATCGTCGTGTGGACCGTGGTTGTAAGTTTCCTAATCTCGAATACTACCGTTTTTATTTAATTCATGTCTTGTAAACATTGATGGATGTACTTTGAGAAAGTTTGTCCTGGATATTGAGTATTTATGTTTACAGTATGTTGAGAGGAGGTCGTGGACGCGGACGCGGTCGTGGACGCGGACGTGGAAATGTGAGGCAAGAAGATTCGGTATCTACCCCAGAGATAACCGCTAGTCGAACGGATTCCCATTCCGGAGGACAGCAGGGATCGACAAATAATAATGCAGATCCTAACGTGCCGATAGTGCTTCAGCAGGTGGTTGCCCAGATAAACCAGTTTGCTCAAGTTGTGGATCGCATGCAGACGGCGATAGGACAGCAGCATAACGTGGAAAATCGAGGAGATAGATGGCTTACCGAAGTGATTAAATTGCACCCTCCGAAATTTGACGGTTCTGCTGAGACGCTTTCTTGGGATCACTGGATGAAGGAATTAGAGAAGATTTTTGCAGGGATTAACTGTCCCAACAATAGGAAGGTTCCGGTCGCCCAGTATCTTCTGACAGGGGAGGGTTTCGACTGGTGGGAGGCCATTCGACCGGAGGAGCACAATGTTGACTGGACGGAATTCAAATTGATGATGGAGGCACAGTATTGTCCTCGTCCAGTTAGAGAAGCCCGAGTTCGGGAGTTTTTCTCACCACAAAATTCGGAAGCATCTGTGACGGACGTGATTAAGACTTTTAATCACCAGCTGACTTATGTACGCCACTTGGTCAGGACCGAGGCGGAGAAGATTTTTCATTTTGACATGCGAATGAAGCTGGAGATTCAGCAGTATATGTCCGGATTTGAATGTACCACCTTGCGACAGTATCAGGACAAGGCGTTGGCCTATGATATGAAGAAGGCAACAGTAGAGAAAGCGACGGAAGCAAAAGCGAGAAGGTGTCAGCAACTTCACGGAGGATAAGAGTAGCGGACCTCGCAGTCGATCCTCTTTTCATTCATCCAGAGACCTCCGCATCCTTCTCGAGGTGGAAAGAAGTTCGGGCAGCACCAAGCTGTTTGAGACGCAGGAAGAAGTGTTATAAGCGTGGCAAAGCGGGACATGTTCGGCGTGATTGTTTCGCGCGCTGTGACTGTTTGAGTGTGGACAGGAAGGACATCGCGCAACATTTTGTGGGAATGCGACCCGATCTTTTGGTACTCGCACTCCAGCTCCAGTTCCGAAGGAGACGAGTGTGAACCAGACGCAGCAGAGTGGATTTCAGCAGCAGAACGTTGGGAAGAGAGAGACATCCAGTGCTGGGTCCGTTCCTCCACGTATTTACGAGATGAAGAAGGATGATCAGAACACAGCTGTTGCATCAGGTACAATTCAGATCCTTTTGCAACCAGTTAGTGTCTTGTTCGATTCGGGAGCTATGCATTCTTTTATATCTTTGAACTGTGTTAATCGTTTGAAAATCTCGTGCTTGTATAATTGTGAACCTTATGTTGTGGGATTACCGAGCGGAGAGAAAATTGTGGGAACCCTAGAAGCTAGGGATTTCCCAGTATCTATAGAAGGAAGAGAGTGGCCATCGAATCTCATTGTAGTTGACATCTACGGTGACGATTTAATTCTCGGAGATGATTGGCTCAACCGTTATGGAGCTGTTCTGAATTACCGAGAGAGAGTCATTTCCATCATTGCTGATGACGGATCTGAGCACTTAGTCCGAGGATGGAGACCAGGAAGCGCGGGAAAATTGATCAAAGCAATGAAAGCCGTGAAATTACTGAAGCAGGGATGTCACGGACTTTGGTGCTATGCCATGAGGAAAGAGGAAGGAGTAGAGCTCTCGTCTATATCAGTTGTAAATGAGTTCTCAGATTTATTTCCTGACGAACTACCTGGGTTACCTCCGCAGAGGGGAGTGGAATTCACTATCGAATTAGAGCCTGGAGCAGCTCCTATTTCCAGAGCACCATACCGCATGGCGCCAACCGAGATGTATGAACTCAAGAAGCAACTGGAGGAATTGTTACATAAGGGCTATATCCAACCTAGTGTTTCTCCTTGGGGAGCGCCCGTTCTCTTTGTCCGGAAGAAAGACGGATCCCTCCGACTGTGTATTGATTACAGGGAGCTCAACAAGATGACGATCAAGAATAAGTATCCTATACCTCGGATCGACGACTTGTTTGATCAACTGCAAGGGGCAAGGGTATTCTCGAAGATCTTGCGATCAGGATACCACCAGTTGAGAATTAAGGAATCGGATATACCGAAATCTGCTTTCAGATCCCGGTACGGGCATTATGAATTTGTAGTAATGCTGTTTGGACTTACCAATGCTCCTGCGGTATTCATGCAATTGATGAATCGGGTATTCTTGGAATACTTGGATAAATTTGTGGTCATCTTCATTGACGACATCCTGATATATTCGAGGGACGCATAGGAACATGCTGAACATTTACGTGTGGTTTTGAGCACCTTGAGGAAGGAACAACTGTACGCAAAACTTTCAAAATGCGAGTTCTGGCTTAAGGAAGTAACCTTCCTTGGGCATGTGATATCAGCCGACGGAGTTCAGGTGGACCCGAAGAAAGTCGAAGCAATCTTGGATTGGGAAGCTCCTAAAATCGTGAAAGAAGTCCGAAGCTTCTTAGGACTTGCTGGATATTATCGCCGCTTTGTAGAGGGATTTTCCAAAATTGCTCGTCCGCTCACTCAGCTGTTACAGAAAACTCAAAAGTTCACGTGGAATGAGAAGTGTCAGGCTGGTTTTGACGAACTTAAGAGGAGACTGACAACAGCACCTATATTAGCGCTGCCACAGGGAACTGATGGATTCATGGTATACAGCGACGCTTCAAATCAGGGTTTGGGTTGTGTGTTGATGCAGAAAGATAGAGTGATTGCTTATGCTTCTCGGCAATTGAAACCGTACGAGATTAATTACCCTACTCATGATCTGGAGCTAGCAGCTGTGGTCTTTGCCTTGAAAATTTTGCGACATTATTTGTACGGCACTCATTGTCAGATCTTTACAGATCATAAGAGCCTCAAGTACATTTTCAGTCAGAAAGAATTAAACATGAGGCAGAGGAGGTGGCTGGAATTGATCAAGGATTACGACTTGGAGATTCTCTATCATCCGGGGAAAGCAAACGTAGTAGCCGATGCCTTGAGCTGAAAACCTGCTTCTCTTCGAGTGCTGGAAGCACTTACGTCCCAAGCCAGTATTCAACGAGAACTGATCCGCGAGGGGATTGAAGTATGGGCACCAGTAATCCAAGGGCAACTTTATGTGATGGAACTGACTTCATCACTAGTCGAGGAGATCAAGTCTAAACAATTGAACGATTCTCTGATCCTTCGATTATGTGATGAAGTAAAGAAGGGAAAAGCCCCATGATTCGTGATACAAGACGATGGAGTTCTGAGATTTCAGAGATGACTTTGCGTTCCCGAGGATGATGATTTGAGACGGACAATTTTAAAGGAAGCTCATAGCGCGCCCTATTCTATTCACCTAGGCAGCAGTAAGATGTATAAGGATTTAAAGCAAAACTTCTGGTGGGGGAATATGAAGAAGGACGTAGCAGAGTACGTTTCGAAGTGTTTGACTTGTCAGCAGGTTAAGATTGAACATCAACGACCTGCCGGGATGTTAAAACCGCTTCCGATCCCTGAGTGGAAGTGGGAGGATATCTCGATGGACTTCATCACTAGTATGCCAAGGACTAGAACGGGAATGAACATGATTTGGGTTGTAGTTGATCGACTAACCAAGTCGGCTCATTTCCTGGGAATTAAAGATACATGGGGACCCGAGAGATTGGCACGAGCATTTATTACAGAGATAGTCAAATTGCATGGGACGCCGAGGACCATTATTTCGGATCGAGATGGTCGCTTCGTGTCACACTTCTGGAAAGAAGTTCACAGGGCTCTGGGGACTGAGCTCAACTTTAGCACAGCTTATCATCCCCAAACGGACGGTCAGTCCGAAAGGACTATTCAAACTGGAGAAGACATGCTTAGAGCTTGTGCTTTGGATTGGTCAACTGATTGGGAAGTTCATTTGCCATTAGCTGAATTCACCTACAATAATAGTTGGCATGCTTCAATTAAGATGGCACCATTTGAAGCTTTGTACGGGAGAAGATGCCGATCACCCCTATGTTGGGATGATTCTTCGGATTTGATCGGGACGGAACCAGAATTGATTATTCAGACTCAAGAGAAGATAGCTTTGATTCGAGAGAGACTGTTGACCGCCAGTCGGCGAAGTCTTATGCAGATGTACGTCGTCGCCCTCTAGAGTTCGACGCTGGGGACCATGTGCTATTGAAGGTGTCTCCTACATGAGGGATTTTCCGTTTTGGGAGGAGAGGCAAGCTTAGTCCGAGATATATCGGACCATTTGAGATCCTCGAGAGAGTTGGAGATTTAGCATACAGGTTGGCCTTTCCGCCATCGCTGAGTCATGTTCACAATGTGTTTCACGTATCCCAACTGCGGAAGTATGTACCGGACCCCAGTCCCATCATTGATTTCAACGAGATCGAGATAGCTGATGATGGCACCTTCGAAGAGAGACCAATCAAGATACTTGAGAGCCGGATCAAACAATTGAGGAATAAACCAATACACTTGGTTAAAAATCTGATAGTCACGACATGGAGTCGAAGAGGCCACTTGGGAGACGGAGGACAGTATGAAGACTAGATATCCGGAGTTGTTCTCATCTTAAGTTTCGGGACGAAACTTCTTTTTAGGGAGGAAGGATGTAATACCCGAGATTTCTGTTATGTTATTGGAACTTGTGATATTGTAATAATTGTACTTTTGTCTGAGTACTATTCTCCGTATTTCATGATCTGATGTTGTCGAGCGTATAATTTCGTGTTTATGATTTATAGATTGTAATTCTGCGCATGTAGCGCACGCTATCGGCTATGTTTAGCGTGCGCTAACGTGGATTCATAGCGCACGCTACTGAGGGTCATTAGCGCACGCTATGCGTGGTCAATTTGATTGAGACGTGCGGTAGGTGAGATCTGGCCGGGGGACCCCTGTCGGATCGTGTCGGGATGTATCTAGATGGCTTTCGGGAAAATCCGAGTCAACGCCTTAGCGCACGCTACAGGTATATGCGTAGCGCACGCTAAGTGCTGAGTACAGTTAAGTCAGTGAGCCGTTAGCGCACGCTACGAGCAGGGTCTAGCGCGCGCTAATAGCCATTTCTTATAAATAGGACAGCATCCTATTCGTGATTTCAGTTCTTTCTTCTCCCATTACCCGAATTCTTACACTTAGAACATAACTTCCTTCATCCTAAACACTTCATATCAACATCCTGGTTCGTGATTGAAGATCGTATATCATTGGAGATTGGTGTTCAAGCTTTCGGTGTTGGATTGCTTCAATTTCCTCCGTGTTCTTCACTACCTTGAGGTAGGTGATTCTTCACCAATACTAGTTATGTTCTAAAGGATGTTGATCATGTTCATCTAGTCAGTTAGATTCGTTATTAGTCGTACATCTTGGGTTAGAAGGATATTTTCGACATTTCGACACTTATTCATCGTATGATCCATTGAACCTTTTAGTATGTGGATTCCTGAGCATGTTATGTATCTTCAAAACCAATCGACCAGTATATGAAGATTACCTAGTTCGTATGTTTTACGTAAGGAATCATATGTTTTGGGACTTGGAATAATCGGAACTTAGAATAATTCTTGAAGATCTTGGATGAGTTATGATGTTGAGATAATTATCCGTATATTTGTATCTCATAATCATAGAACTTCCACAAACCTTATTAGCATGATATGCCCGAGGGTAATTTGTATTATCACCATAGAGTTCATGAAATTCACCACCTTTCAACCCAGTTTTTCCGTTAGCAGTATTCTGCCATGCAAGATTAGCGCACGCTAACATATGTGAGTTAACGTGCGCTATCGGGGTTCAGTTAGCGCACAAAACATACGTAGCGTATGTTATGTATCAGCCGATTCAAACTGTCAGTTCGTAGCTAGCGCACGCTAGTCTTACACGATAGCGTACGCTAACAGGCCGGCTTAGCGCACGTTACGTAAATCGTAGCGCCGCTAAGCGATCGAGCATTGTTTATTTTGAGCTTTTCGGCCGTAGACCGAATTGTTAGGCCATCGTTCGACTTGAGATGATTTGTATATCATTCCTTTTGTTAAGGTTCGAGCTTGTTACGTTGATCGAAGGAGGCAGCCTTCGAGTGTGTCGAGATCATTGAAGTGTTTCGTCCTTGCCATTTTCGAGGCAAGTATCATATGTCGAGTTCAATTTATATTGAAACTTTGATCATGCTTGTGGTTTTGTTCATATTGTTGAATATGAGATGTATTTCTGGAAATTCTCGTGATATTCATTGTTATTTGTTCGTATTGATGAACATATTGAAATTCATATGTGTATGCATAGTTGATTGATTTACGGTATAAATGATCTGAGGGGATCATGAGGATCTATCTTGGTATTTGGATCGAATGTCCACCATGCGTTGGTCCGACGGGATCATCATGGGGATCTATGCTGAGGGCACTGGATCGTTGGATGGGTTTTCCACCATGCGTTGGTCCGACGGGATCATCATGGGGATCTATACCAAGGGCGCTGGATCGCTGGATTACCCTGTATTGTGTTGATGGAATCGTGAGGATTCGCATCGTTGGATTCCGGTGGCGGAAGTCCGTTTTGCATGTTTTATGATGCATTGATGATTTATTGTATGATGATACTTGTACTAGCATTGTTTTGCTAACCCCTTCGGGGGTGGACATTGTTTTGATGTTCAGGTAGCCGAGGAGCGGGGAGGCAACCACAGTACCGACAGGACGATGAAATGGCTCAGTGATGTGGTTGATGTTATTGTTATTATGAATTGTCTTCTTGGTTCGTTTAGTACTCGAGTACGTCTGTTCTAATAAGGTCATTTCGATATGGTTGTATAAGTTAACTCATTTGATCGGTTGAATCAAATCTGTATTGGAACTTCAGTTGTTCGATTGAATTGTTTTTACATTTCTTTTAAATTAGCCTTGTAAATCCTTATCTAAAGGGTTTACGGCGCTGTAATTATTCCGAATATCTCGGGGTGTTACACTTTCAGGACCCGTTATGGGCATTTTGAGTTTGTAGTAATGCCATTTGGTCTGATTAATGCACCTGCAATATTTATGGATTTGATGAACAAGGTGTTCCAACCTGTAATATCCGCAATTTTGGATTTCCGGTAATTTTATTTTTTCGGCGGAAGTCCGTTTCGACGACTCGCTTGGGACCGTCTCGTCATTCTGAGAATGATTAATTCTGCACTTTTTGTCATCCGAGTTCGTTTCGGTATTCTTTTGTTGAGTTCCGTGTTTATTAACGACTTTTCCGCACTCGAGTTCGATTCTCGTGAATCTCGTTCAAAATTACTGTTTCGAGTTCCCGTAAGTCCGTTTAACTTTGTTAGACGTGTTGTGAACTTCGATTTGGTTATTCGATCACGTATCGTGATTTTCGAACGTTTTGGGCCATTTTCGTAATTTCCCAAAGTTTGGGGTAATTACTTTCCGTTGTCGAATTTCGAGCCTTCGGGTGGTCGGAATCATGTGTTCTCTCAGTGTTCGGATTCGACTTTACGAGTACTTCGTAACCGTGCTTTCGGTTTACGTTGAGTCCGAGTTTGGGATTTTCGAACCGTCGAGCAATGACTCTGGTGGCCGGACACATGTGAAACGGCCTGGAAAGCGGCGCGGCGCCGTGTCTTGCGCCAGTCGGCCAGGACCAGCAGCCTGCCGAGACACGGCCGAGACACCCGGCCAGTGCAGGCCGTTTCTTTGCCGTGTCCGGCAGGGGTATAAACATGGCAGAGCAGTCGGGTTTCACTCATTTTTTCTCACTCGTTTTCTTCTATTCCGCGGCTGAAGCTTGATCAATCATGGAGGCATGCTGTTATACAATAAATCCATGAAGTTTTGAGGTTCATATCATCAATAATACGTCCTATAACATCCTTTGATCGAGAGAATCAGGTCAGATTTTCTAGAAATCTAATTTTGGGGATTTTGGGTATTTTGTTCGATTTCGTCCGTTTAATCGGATTTAACTTAGGATTGTGATGTATTGATGATTATTTAGATGTATTGTATCATTTACCTTGTTATTCCATGGTTGGATCGTATCGATTCGTTGTTTTGGTCGAGTTCTTGATCGACGCCTTGAAGGTGTCCGGTAAAATGTCATAGAGGGGTTTTCGGGCGTTCTACGATTATTCTTCCTCGTATGATCGATGATTTATTGATTATATGTTGTTAGGGTCGAATTCTTGTCAAGAACTCGAGTCGGAACCCTTCCGTTCGTTGTCTTCTTTGGGGTACGAGCTTCCTAGTCGAACCGTGTTCTTCGGAGTGTTTGGTAGCAGTTATTAAGGCAAGTATCTTACTATACGACTTGTATCTTGCGACTAGTAATTATGTATGAGATGTGTGATGATTTTGCTTGCCTTCGTAATTATGTTCCGTTTGAGTTGGTTGTGTTTTCCGTAATTTGAAGGATTTGCGGTAATATTGTTATATTAGTATACGTGTTAGGCGTTGTGCCATTTGTGCAGGATTGCGCCGTACATATGGGACGGTTGTACACTTGGTTGTGTAATGTAATGTGTACCGAACGTGTGTTATGTTGGATATGTGTCGTTGATTGACGATATTTGTTGCGGGTGTTGAGATTGTGTTATGTGCAGGTGATGTACGATTTTGTGGTGATCAATGTGATTGATCAATTGTGCTCATTGTTGTATGTAATGTGAATGTGAATATGAATATGTGTGTGACCGCTAAGTTCACTCGTGTTGGTCCGACGGGACCTACGAGGATTCGTGGCGATGGACTACGGGGTCGAACTTAGTGAGGTGCGAGGTCCAATCGTCTTTGATCAGCGAGGCCTACGATAACGCATGGCAGTGGACCATAAGTTTCGGACACAGTACGTCCAACCGGGTGAGCTCGACGGGGCTTACGGTGACACGTGGCAGTGGACTACGGTGTCAGGACTGTGTGTGTGGTTGTTGAGATTGATATAGTCCGTGCGGGTTGTTAAGCCTACGGAGACACGTGACAGTGGATCACGGTGTCGGAATTGGTTATGTCTGGTTAATAGTCCGTGCGGGTTGTTGAACCTACGGAGACACGTGACAGTGGATCACGGTGTCGGAATTGATTATGTTTGCTTAATTATGCATGGTGTAGTCCGTGCGGGTTGTTGAACCTACGGAGACACGTGACAGTAGATCACGGTGTCATGAGCATGATTGTTTTCAAATATAAGTTTTGAAAAGAAAGTTTTAAGAAAGGAATGTTGGGCTGTGCCCCACGAGATTTATGAAATGTTTTCGTACTGTAAATTATTGAAATATAATTTGTGATTTGGGTTAAGACCCTAAGATTTTCGAAAGGTTTGAAATTCTAAAAATTCCTGAGATGATAATCTTATTTTCGAATGCTTCATAGCTTATCTTCCCTTGTGAAAACCTCCCGGGAATATTTTGATACTTGATTATTATATTGGATTCACGATTATTATTTTCTTGTTACATTTCGTATGATTTGATACTTGCACTAGTAAAACAGTGGAGTTTTACTAACTCCCGAGTAATCGGGGGGTGGATGTCTGTTTTGCGTCCAAGTACATGCAGATTCAGGGGAGCAGTCACAGGATTGGCACAAGAGGATGACGAGCTGCGATACTAATCATGAGTCGAGAGTTGTTTTGATTTCTGTTGTGTTGTCAGAGTTGATTTCAGTCTTCCGCTGTATTGTATTTCGACCCCTGTGTGGGTAATGTTATTTAAGTCAGTTTTGTCGATTGGGTTGTGTGACCTCATCGGTCTGTGTATTCACGTGTAAGTGACCATATCGGTCTGTATCATTTTATTATTTGACCCTGGCTGGCCAAGCATTTGGTTGTTTATGGATGTTTAGCCTGGTAGATCCTTGTAGAAAGGGTCTACGGCGTGTAATATTCCCTTATGGGTTTGGGGGTGTTACATTTATGGTATCGGAGCTTAGGTTGCGGAAACCTAGGCTATCGGTTCGAGTCGAGTCGTGGTTTGTCGAGTAATGTGTTGTGTTGTCGTTCGAGTCGTCAGGTGACAAGTTGAGTTGTGCGTAGTCACAACGTGTCGGATATGTTGTCGGACGAGATTAGTATCGTGGGCGACCGTCACCTCCATGCGACCTATGGATGTAAGTCTCCTCCTTTATGCGTAATACCTGTGTATCTCGATTTTATCTTAGTGAGTTAATTGCGGTGCATAATTTTATTTACACAGTATTGTGTAATATAGTTGTGTTTAATACTTGTGACACATAGTATGTGTATAGAACTGGGCACGTTATTGTTTTATCTTTGAACCACCGGGTGGGGGGGTAGGTTGTGAAAGTTTTAAACCTTGATGGGTTTCGAATAGGTACCGACGGTAGAGTTTGTGAGAAACTCCGATGAATGATTTTGCTGTGTGTTTAAACTTGATACCACGAGATGCATTTGATTGAATTGGCGACCCTGGTTTCCATTTGAGTATATGGTTTTTAATTCATTTTTTGGAATGTTGTAATTTTTATCCGCTATGGGTAAGTTTGAGAATGTTTCTGAAGGACTTTCTGATTTGAGAATTTTGTAGAAATCGATTTTTGGAAAATATTTTGGTGGTGCGGTCAAACCATGGTTTATATGGATTTTTAAAATTTGTTAAATTTTGACAAATGGGCCGTGTATTTTCAAATGACACAATCAGACGGTATTTGAAAAATGTGTTTTGAAATACTTCGGACATTGTAAAATATTACCGTCATCGACCTTTTTGGCGTTTTGTAAATGGTTTTTAGTCTGGTGGGTTCCGGCGAGGGACCCACGGCGCTATAATGTTCCGTGTAATTATCTGAAATTTTTGGGCATTCTAGCCCATTGAATTATCTTTGAAAACTTTGAGTACCTTAGAAAATAAATTTCGAGACGTCCTTTTCAAATGAATTATTTTCTTGTGGTACATCCAAGGTGCCACAATATGTTTCAAGATTCTTCTACCTCGAGGACCAAAATGTTTTGAGATATTTTCCAATGTTTTAGAAACACTTTTACTTAGACCCGAGGGTCGAATACTTCCGAAAGTTTTTCACGAAAAGAAATTGTCCTCATTTTTATCGAATGCGAAATAGTTTCCAAAGTCTCGATAACGGTGTTTCACGATTGTATTGTTATTGAAGGGTGATACTCAAGATCAATCGGTGTTTCCAAAATTATTTTCAAAAGGAGGTTTTCGTTTTCAAAACCTATCCATTCCCGTTTGAGGGCTGGGTATGTATGTATGATGTTCGCGTTGTCGTTATGATGTTTGCTCCCGAGTATGATCGAATTGGTGGCATGAACGTCGAGGCGTTGCCACGCACTTATTGTACTAGCCCTCTATGAGAGGTGTCAACTGGTGTTTACTGTTTATCGCCTCGTGGTGATTTGCGTGTTGTCGCACGAGTGTGAGCTGTTGAAGCTTGGGTTTGTACGTTTGTGTACATGTGTGATTGTTTCATAATGTTTGTAATTAGGTGCTGGTTATCGTTCGGGCCGTTGAGGTCGCCGAACGATACCGTCGTGATTCTTTGTTGTGCTGAGTTGGCATCTCCGCTATATTGATTTGCGACTTTATGCCCCATTGTATCTAGCATTTGTATTTTCGGTATGCCGAGCCGAGGTATTTCAACCGTGATGTGCCGGGGCATGCACGTGTAAATTGTCCTTCTCGTCAGTGATGCGTTTCGAGGGACACCGAATTCAGTTTCGCGAATTGGCTATTGAGACTTTCGGAGTTCGCGCTTCAGCACAGATATCAGGATCAACTCTGAGAGACCCATGGGAGATTTTCCTGTTGGATGCTTTTTGTGTTGTTACCTTGCTTCCGTTGTTGTGAGTTGCGGGGACGACATTTCTTTTATAAGAGGTCGGATGTAATACCCGTACTATATTTGACTTCTGCAGTTTCTCCTTCTAAATTCTATCGACTTGCACGTGTTCGTCGATACTTTTTGGACTTGTTTGATGTCTCAGTTGGCATCATTCGAACTGGTTGTGACCTTGTTTTAGATCGACCTGTTTGTCATCGTGACCTTTCCGAGTTCGGTTCGATTCTTGTGAACCTTGTTTGGAAGTAACATCTTTCACCTTCTACCAGTTCTTTTAATGTCTGGAGTTGAAGTGGGGACTTCGGAGTCATTGTTCGACTGTTGTCATTCGATCATTGTTATTTGATCATTGTTATTCGATCATTGTTATTTGATCATTGTTGTTCGATCATTGTTATTTGATCGTTGTTGTTCGATCGTTGTTGTTCGAACGGGGTTGTCTGACTGTTGTTGCCTGATCTCGTACTGCGAAGAATTGTCGTTCACCGTTAGTCAACTGTTTCGAGTGTGGCCAAGTGGGTCACCGAGCGGTGCATTGTGAGACCGTTGCCACGATGTTCGGGAATTGGGTTTTCGTTCCTACTCGGAGAGTGCCTGGTGGTGTCCCGTGATGTAGTTGTGTATCGTACTTCGTGCTGTAATTCGTGTAGAAATTGATATTTATTGCGTGGACTTTTTGGTTTTGTTTGTATTCTACCATGATGTTTTATTTTAAGTTTCGGGACGAAACTTATTTTTAAATAGGATAGAATGTAATGTCCGGTATTCTCGTTTTCCGTAATCTTGAATTGTTTGTGTTTTGACGTCGGACATTTTCTTATTGATGAGAATCGGAATGATTTCTATCGTGATACTCTATTTGTTTCTATCGCATAGCCGTTTTAGTCGGGTGCAACTTGTTGTAGCGTACGTTTATTCGATTAAATGTGTGCATGTGATGTGGTATGTGATGCGTCGTTAATTGCTCGTTGTTGTTTGAAACATAGTAAGTGGCGTTGCGTTAGTCGTCGTGGGGCGTGTTTTTACGCCGTATATTCCCTTGCGTTGCTTGTAACGTTTCGCCGTTGGGCATGAATTTTTTTCGGTTCTTGTGTATCTCGTTGAGTTTTCCTGGCGAGATATTGCTTCTCCCTACTTGATTTAAGTTTCGGGACGAAACTTCTTTTAAGGAGGGTAGAATGTAATATCCGCAATTTCGGATTTCCGGTAATTTTATTTTTTCGGCGGAAGTCCGTTTCGACGACTCGCTTGGGACCGTCTCGTCATTCTGAGAATGATTAATTCTGCACTTTTTGTCATCCGAGTTCGTTTCGGTATTGTTTTGTTGAGTTCCGTGTTTATTAACGACTTTTCCGCACTCGAGTTCGATTCTCGTGAATCTCGTTCAAAATTACTGTTTCGAGTTTCCCTTAAGTCCGTTTAACTTTGTTAGACGTGTTGTGAACTTCGGTTTGGTTATTCGATCACGTATCGTGATTTTCGAACGTTTTGGGCTATTTTCGTAATTTCCCAAAGTTTGGGGTAATTACTTTCCGTTGTCGAATTTCAAGCCTTCGGGTGGTCGGAATCATGTGTTCTCTCAGTGTTCGGATTCGTCTTTATGATTACTTCGTAACCGTGCTTTCGATTTACGTTCAGGTCTGAGTTTCGGGATTTTTCGGACCGTCGGAACGACCGAGTCTGGCCGGCGGACTGTGCGAGCAGCTCGAAACGGCGCCGCCTGGCCGTGTCTTGAGCCGGGTCGGCCAGACCAGCAGCTGCCGAGACACGGCCGAGACACCCGGCCCAGTGCAGGCCGTTTCTGCGCGCCGTGTCCGGCAGGGGTATAAATATGGCAGAGCAGTCGGGTTTCACTCGTTTTCTTCTATTCCGAGGCTGAAGCTTGATAAATCATGGAGGCATGTTGTTATAAAATAAATCCATGAAGTTTTGAGGTTCATATCATCCATAATACGTCCTATAACATCCTTTGATCGAGCGAATCAGGTCAGATTTTCTAGAAATCTAATTTTGGGGATTTTGGGTATTTTGTTCGATTTCGTCCGTTTAATCCGATTTAACTTAGGATTGTGATGTATTGATGATTATTTAGATGTACTGTATCATTTACCTTGTTATTCCACGGTTGGATCGTATCGATTCGTTGTTTTGGTCGAGTTCTTGATCGACGCCTTGAAGGTGTCCGGTAAAATGTCATAGAGGGGTTTTCGGGCGTTCTACAATTATTCTTCCTCGTATGATCGATGATTTATTGATTATATGTTGTTAGGGTCGAATTCTTGCAAGAACTCGAGTCGGAATCCTTCCGTTCGTTGTCTTCTTTGGGGTACGAGCTTCCTAGTCGAACCGTGTTCTTCGGAGCGTTTGGTAGTAGTTATTAAGGCAAGTATCTTACTATACGACTTGTATCTTGCGACTAGTAATTATGTATGAGATGTGTGATGATTTTGCTTGCCTTCGTAATTATGTTCCGTTTGAGTTGGTTGTGTTTTCCGTAATTTGAAGGCTTTGCGGTAATATTGTTATATTAGTATACGTGTTAGGCGTTGTGCCATTTGTGCAGGATTGCGTCGTACATATGGGACGGTTGTACACTTGGTTGTGTAATGTAATGTGTACCGAACGTGTGTTATGTTGGATATGTGTCGTTGATTGACGATAGTTGTTGCGGGTGTTGAGATTGTGTTATGTGCAGGTGATGTACGATTTTGTGGTGATCAATGTGATTGATCAATTGTGCTCATTGTTGTATGTAATGTGAATGTGAATATGAATATGTGTGTGACCGCTAAGTTCACTCGTGTTGGTCCGACGGGACCTACGAGGATCCGTGGCAGTGGACTACGGGGTCAGAACTTAGTGAGGTACTCAGGTCCAATCGTGCTGGTCTGATGAGGCCTACGATAACGCATGGCAGTGGACCATGAGTTTCGGACACAGTACGTCCAACCGGGTGAGCTCGATGGGGCTTACGGTGACACGTGGCAGTGGACTACGGTGTCAGGACTGTGTGTGTGGTTGTTGAGATTGATATAGTCCGTGCGGGTTGTTAAGCCTACGGAGACACGTGACAGTAGATCACGGTGTCGGAATTGGTTATGTCTGGTTAATAGTCTGTGCGGGTTGTTGAACCTACGGAGACACGTGACAGTGGATCACGGTGTCGGAATTGATTATGTTTGCTTAATTGTGCGTGGTGTAGTCCGTGCGGGTTGTTGAACCTACGGAGACACGTGACAGTAGATCACGGTGTCATGAGCATGATTGTTTTCAAATATAAGTTTTGAAAAGAAAGTTTTAAGAAATGAATGTTGGGCCGAGCCCCACGAGATTTATGAAATGTTTTCGTACTGTAAATTATTGAAATATAATTTGTGATTTGGGTTAAGACCCTAAGATTTTCGAAAGGTTTGAAATTCTAAAAATTCCCGAGATGATAATCTTATTTTCGAATGCTTCATAGCTTATCTTCCCTTGTGAAAACCTCCCGGGAATATTTTGATACTTGATTATTATATTGGATTCACGATTATTATTTGCTTGTTACATTTCGTATGATTTGATACTTGCACTAGTAAAACAGTGGAGTTTTACTAACTCCCGAGTAATCAGGGGGTGGATGTCTGCTTAAGGCCCGTGTACATGCAGATTCAGGGGAGCAGTCACAGGATTGGCACAAGAGGATGACGAGCTGCGATACTAATCATGAGTCGAGAGTTGTTTTGATTTCTGTTGTGTTGTTAGAGTTGATTTCAGTCTTCCGCTGTATTGTATTTCGACCCCTGTGTGGGTAATGTTATTTAAGTCAGTTTTGTCGATTGGGTTGTGTGACCCCATCGGTCTGTGTATTCACGTGTAAGTGACCATATCGGTCTGTATCATTTTATTGTTTGACCCTGGCTGGGCAAGCATTTGGTTGTTTATGGATGTTTAGCCTGGTAGATCCTTGTGGAAAGGGTCTACGGCGTGTAATATTCCCTTATGGTTTTGGGGGTGTTACACAACCTTACTTGGATAACTTCATGATCGTCTTCATAGATGATATCTTGGTGTATTCTAAGGACAAGGAACAACACCAAGAGCATTTGAGGATTACAATGGAGACACTTCGCAAGGATAAGTTGTATGCCAAGTTCAAGAAATGTGAGTTTTGGTTAAACAGAGTTGGATTTCTTGGACATGTGGTGATTTCTAAAGGAATTGAGGTAGATCCCAACAAGGTTGTAGCGGTGAGTAGTTGAGGAGTACCCAAGAATGCGAGCAAAGTTCGCAGCTTCCTGGGCTTAGCTGGCTATTATAGAAGATTTATCAAAGGATATTCGAAAATCGCCACTCATATGACCCAATTAAAAAGAAAGGGCGTGAGGTTTGAATGGAGTGAGAGGTGTGAGGAAAGTTTTCAAGAGTTGAAAATGAGACTAACCTCGGCACCAGTATTAACGATTCTTGATCCTACAGAAGACTTTGTTATTTATAGTGATGCCTCAAAGCAGGCACGCGCTTAAAATTTGGCGTCACTATCTCTACGGGGGGAAGTGTGAGTTATACACGGACCATAAAAGTCTAAAGTATCTTTTCACATAGAAGGATCTTAATATGAGGCAAAGGAGATGGTTAGAATTGGTGAAGGACTATGATGGTACTATTCATTACCATCCGGATAAGGCTAATGTGGTAGCTGATGCCTTGAGTCGGAAGACTAGAGGCGAGTTAGCTTGCTTGACCGATCAGGAAAGTTTGATAAAGGAGTTCTCCCAGTTGAGGATTGAGGTAGTTGAGTCTTCAAAACAATTGAAATCAATCTTATCATCTTTGGTCTTGCAACCAAACTTGAGGGATAAGATTAAGGAGGCTCAACCACGTGATAAGTTCTTGTGTAAGATGAAAGATCGAGCACGAGATGGGAGTATTGAGAATTTTTTCATTGCCGCAGATGACGTTTTGACTTACGATGGGAGGCTATGTGTTCCTAAGGACCCATCCCTTAGGAGGCAAATCCTTGAAGAAGCTCACAATGCACCATACTCCACTCACCCGGGAGGTACAAATATGTACCAAGACCTGAAGAAGTTCTTTTGGTGGAGAGGAATGAAACGGGACATTGGTGTATTTGTGGAGATGTGTATGATATGTCAGTAGGTGAAAACAGAACACCAACGGCCAGGAGGTTTACTTCAACTGTTGGAAATCCCAAAATGGAAATGGGAGCATATCACAATAGATTTCGTGGTTGGTCTGCCACAAACCGTGAGGAAGAATGACGCTATCTGGGTGATAGTAGATCATTTAACGAAGTCATCTCATTTTCTACCTGTAAGGATGACTTACAGTATGGAACAATATGCGAAGATTTATATTCGGGAGATTGTGAAGTTACATGGTGTTCTAGTGTCGATCGTCTCGGATAGAGATCCGTGATTTACGTCAAAATTTTGGAAGAGTCTTCAGAGTGCGTTGGGCACTAAGTTGAATTTCAGTACTGCATATCATTTGCAGACCGATTGTCAATATGAACGGACTATCAAAACACTCAAAGATTTTTTGAGGGCGTGTGTTCTTGATACTGGTGAGAATTGGGAAAATATTTTGCCGTTAGTAGAGTTTGCTTATAACAATAGTTACCAAGCGACTATACAAATGGCCCCGTATGAGGCTGTATATAGAAGAAAATGTCGATCGCCACTTTATTGGAGTGAGGTTGGAGAAGGAGATATTTTGGGTCCAGAATTGATCGAGTAGACTGTAGAGAAGATAGCCGAGATCAGAAGTAGGATTAAGACCACCCAGGATCGACAGAAGTCTTATGCTGATAAACGAAGGAAAGATATCCAATTTGAGATTGGAGAAAAGGTGTTCTTGAAGGTAGTGCCGATGAAAGGAGTGATATGATTCGGTAAAAAGAGAAAGTTATAGCCTCGTTATATCGGACCTTTTGAGATTTTTGGTCATGTTGGTGACCTTGCTTAGAGTTTGGCATTGCCGTAGAGTTATCAGGAGTGCACAATGTCTTTCATGTCTCCATACTGAGAAATATAAAATAATTTCCCGATATTTCAAACATCCATAACATCCAACCATGACATTGAAGCCAAAGTTTAAAATTTTAAATGAACGGAATAAATAAAAAGCTGATAAATATTATTATCACGCCACGCCTTTGCCCGCCACACCAAACTCCTCAACCTGAAAGGTTTAAATAATGCGGTGAGCTTTCAACTCACTAAGTGAGGAGGGAACGCTTTGTTCAATTTAAATACATACATGTTGCCAAGTAGATATGACATGCCTGAACCCGGTGATTGCCCGAGGGCCATTAATATGCGAACTTTGTGCATACTGCCCACTACTCATCGGAGGCTAGAACGTAATTAACATGCAAACTTTGAGCACATTATGCCTACTACTCATTGGAGGCTACAACGTAAATAATATGCAACCTTTCAGCATATAAATATTTGGCAAGAAACAAGCATATATACAAGTAACATTATGCATTAAATAAAACAAGTATAAAGTCCCCACCTCGAAATACGATGACGATCCTTGAAAATTGAGATGCGAATGCAGTTCAAATCCTAGGCTCCAAGTCCTCGCCTCCTAAAATAACAATTAAAATTTAATATTAATATAGCGTCCAAAATAAATTAATATAAATTATTGAGCTTATAATTTAAATCTCTCGTACAAGGGATCTGATTTAAAATAGTAGAAACTGGGTAAAATCTGAAGAGTTTCTAAAGAGGGGCTTAATTGAATATAACTTAAACTGGTTGGGGTCGATCAACAAAACTCCAGAAATCTGGGGTTAAATCGAAAGGTCTGGAACATAAGGGTCTCAATTGGAAAACCCTAAAAAGAAGCTAGGTATAAAACCCCACCCTAAGTGATCGACCGATATTCACACTCATTTTCTTCCAATCTCTCTCTCCCCCTCGTGCCAAATTCATCTCTGCCAAAAAAAACATACACACACACGATTCAGGGTCGAAGGGTGCGTGCAGGTCGCGTAGTTCGGGGACTCCGAGCAGGCTCACAGCTCGCGTGAGAATTTGGGTTATGGACTGTAAATCGATTGGACATACGCAGGTAGCAGCGGCGACTGAGGTGGAAAGCGATGGCGGCGGCAACAACGGCGACCTCCGGTGGACGAAAAGAAGGGAATAGCGGGTTCGCCGAATTTGGGGTTCGAACCGAAGTTTTGATTAATTCATATTCCAAAATTGAGGGTTCAGAGTTGGCTGATGAAATCGGGTTCCGACGGGCGAAATTCTTATGTAGCGACCACTTTTTAAAATGACATTTTGAATATCCTCAAGGGGGATTAAATATCCTAAAAAATAATTGAATAATTGCAGCGTAAATTGAAATAAAGTCATCCATTTCGCAAGTAAATATAAAATAATTCCCTCACATTTCAAACATCCATAACATCCAACCATGACATTGAAGCCAAAGTTTAAAATTTTAAATTAACGGAATAAATAAAAAGCTGATAAATATTATTATGACGCCATTCCTTTGCCCGCCACGCCAAACTCCTCAACCTGAAAGGTTTAAATAATGGGGTGAGCTTTCAACTCGCTCGGTGATGAGGGAACGCTTAGTTCAATTTAAATACATACATGTTGCCAAGTATATATGACATGCCTGAACCTGGTGATTGACCGAGGGCCATTAATATGCGAACTTTGTGCATACTGCCTACTACTCATTGGAGGCTACAACGTAATTAACATGCAAACTTTGAGCACATTATGCCTACTACTCATTGGAGTCTACAACGTAAATAATATACAAACTTTGAGCATATAAATATTTGGCAAGAAACAAGCATATAAACAAGTAACATCATGCATTAAATAAAACAAGCGTAAAATCCCCACCTCGAAATACGATGATAATCCTTGAAAATTGAGATGCGAATGCAGTTCAAATCTTAGGCTCCAAGTCCTCGTCTCATAAAATAAAAATTAAATTCAATATTAATATAGCGTCCAAAATAAATTAATATAAATTATTGAGTTTATAATTTAAATCTCTCGTACAAGGGATCTAATTTAAAATAGTAGAAACTGACTGGGTAAATCTGATGAGTTTCTAAAAGGAGAGGCTGAATTGAATATAAATTAAACTGATTGGGGTTGATCAACAAAAGTCCAGAAATCTGGGGTTAAATCGAAGGGTCTGGAACATAAGGGACTCAATTGGAAAACCCTAAAAAGAAGCTGGGTATAAAACCCCACCCTAAGTAATGGCCGATATTCACTCTCATCTCCTACCAATCTCTCTCTCCCTCTCCTGCCAAAATCATCTCTGTCAAAAAAAATACACACACACACGATTCAGGGCCGAAGGGTGCGTGCAGGTCGCATGGTTCGAGGACTCCGAGCAGGCTCACAGCTCGAGTGAGAATTTGGGTTCTGGACTATAAATCGATTGGCAATACGCAGGTAGCAGCGGCGACTGAGGTGGAAAGCAATGGAGGCGACAACAACGGCGACCTCCGGCGGACAAAAAGAAGGGAACAGCGGGTTCGCCGGATTTAGGGTTCGAACTGAAGTTCCGATTGAATCAGATTCGGAAATTGAGGATTCAGAGTTGGCTGACGAAATCGTGTTCCGACGGGCGAAATTCTTATGTTGCGACCACTTTTTAAAATGACATTTTGAAATAGTTTCAAGGGGGATTAAATGTCCTAAAAAAATAATTGAATAATTGCAGCGAAAAATGAAATAAAGTCATCCATTTCGCAAGTAAATATAAAATAATTTCCCGACATTTCAAACATCCATAACATCCAATCATGACATTGAAGCCAAAGTTTAAAATTTTAAATTAACAAAATAAATAAAAAACTGATAAATATTATTATCACGCCACGCCTTTGCCCGCCACGCCAAACTCCTCAACCTGAAAGGTTTAAATAATGGGCTGATCTTTCAACTTGCTCAGTGAGGAGGGAACACTTTGTTCAATTTAAATACATACATATTGCCAAGTAGATATGACATGCCTAAACCCGGTGATTGCCCGAGGGCCATTAATCTGCGAACTTTGTGCATACTGTCGACTACTCATTGGAGGCTACAACATAATTAACATGCAAACTTTGAGCATATTATGCTACTACTCATTGGAGGATACAACGTAAATAATATGCAAACTTTGAGCATATAAATATTTGGCAAGAAACAAGCATATATACAAGTAACATCATGCATTAAATAAAACAAGTATAAAGTCCCCACCTCGAAATACGATGACGATCCTTGAAAATTGAGATGCGAATGCAGTTCAAATCCTAGGCTCCAAGTCCTCGTCTCCTAAAATAACAATTAAATTTTAATATTAATATAGCGTCCAAAATAAATTAATATAAATTATTGAGCTTATAATTTAAATCTCTCGTACAAGGGATCTGATTTAAAATAGTAGAAACTGGGTAAAATCTGAAGAGTTTCTAAAGAGAGGGGCTGAATTGAATATAACTTAAACTGGTTGGGGTCGATCAACAAAACTCCAGAAATCTGGGGTTAAATCGAAAGGTCTGGAACATAAGGGTCTCAATTGGAAAACCCTAAAAAGAAGCTGGGTATAAAACCCCACCCTAAGTAATCGACCGATATTCACACTCATTTACTTCCAATCTCTCTCTCCCCCTCCTGCCAAATTCATCTCTGCCAAAAAAAACATACACACACACGATTCAGGGTCGAAGGGTGCGTGCAGGTCGCATAGTTCGGGGACTCCGAGCAGGCTCACAGCTCGCGTGAGAATTTGGGTTATGGACTGTAAATCGATTGGCCATATGCAGGTAGCAGCGGCGACTGAGGTGGAAAGCGATGGCGGCGGCAACAACGGCGACCTCCGGTGGATGAAAAGAAGGGAATAGCGGGTTCGCCGAATTTGGGGTTCGAACCGAAGTTCTGATTAATTCATATTCCAAAATTGAGGGTTCAGAGTTGGCTGATGAAATCGGGTTCCGACGGGCGAAATTCTTATGTAGCGACCAATTTTTAAAATGACATTTTGAATATCCTCAAGGGGGATTAAATCTCCTAAAAAATAATTGAATAATTGCAGCGGAAATTGAAATAAAGTCATCCATTTCGCAAGTAAATATAAAATAATTCCCTCACATTTCAAACATCCATAACATCCAACCATGACATTGAAGCCAAAGTTTAAAATTTTAAATTAACGGAATAAATAAAAAGCTGATTAATATTATTATCACGCCATTCCTTTGCCCGCCACGCCAAACTCCTCAACCTGAAAGGTTTAAATAATGGGGTGAGCTTTCAACTCGCTCGGTGAGGAGGGAACGCTTAGTTCAATTTAAATACATACATGTTGCCAAGTATATATGACATGCCTGAACCTGGTGATTGACCGAGGGCCATTAATATGCGAACTTTGTGCATACTGCCTACTACTCATTGGAGTCTACAACGTAATTAACATGCAAACTTTGATCACATTATGCCTACTACTCATTGGAGTCTACAACGTAAATAATATACAAACTTTGAGCATATAAATATTTGGCAAGAAACAAGCATATAAACAAGTAACATCATGCATTAAATAAAACAAGCGTAAAATCCCCACCTCGAAATACGATGATAATCCTTGAAGATTGAGATGCGAATGCAGTTCAAATCTTAGGCTCCAAGTCCTCGTCTCATAAAATAAAAATTAAATTTAATATTAATATAGCGTCCAAAATAAATTAATATAAATTATTGAGTTTATAATTTAAATCTCTCGTACAAGGGATCTAATTTAAAATAGTAGAAACTGACTGGGTAAATCTGATGAGTTTCTAAAAGGAGAGGCTGAATTGAATATAAATTAAACTGATTGGGGTCGATCAACAAAAGTCCATAAATCTGGGGTTAAATCGAAGGGTCTGGAACATAAGGGACTCAATTGGAAAACCCTAAAAAGAAGCTGGGTATAAAACCCCACCGTAAGTAATGGCCGATATTCACTCTCATCTCCTACCAATCTCTCTCTCCCCCTCCTGCCAAAATCATCTCTGTCAAAAAAAATACACACACACGATTCAGGGCCGAAGGGTGCGTGCAGGTCGCGTGGTTCGGGGACTCCGAGCAGGCTCACAGCTCGAGTGAGAATTTGGGTTCTGGACTGTAAATCGATTGGCAATACGCAGGTAGCAGCGGTGACTGAGGTGGAAAGCAATGGAGGTGACAACAACGGCGACCTCCGGCGGACAAAAAGAAGGGAACAGTGGGTTCGCCGGATTTAGGGTTCGAACTGAAGTTCTGATTGATTCAGATTCCAAAATTGAGGATTCAGAGTTGGCTGAAGAAATCGTGTTCCGACGGGCGAAATTCTTATGTAGCGACCACTTTTTAAAATGACATTTTGAAATAGTTTCAAGGGGGATTAAATGTCCTAAAAAAATAATTGAATAATTGCAGCGAAAAATGAAATAAAGTCATCCATTTCGCAAGTAAATATAAAATAATTTCCCGACATTTCAAACATCCATAACATCCAATCATGACATTGAAGCCAAAGTTTAAAATTTTAAATTAACGAAATAAATAAAAAACTGATAAATATTATTATCACGCCACGCCTTTGCCCGCCACGCCAAACTCCTCAACCTGAAAGGTTTAAATAATGGGCTGATCTTTCAACTCGCTCAGTGAGGAGGGAACACTTTGTCCAATTTAAATACATACATATTGCCAAGTAGATATGACATGCCTAAACCTGGTGATTGCCCGAGGGCCATTAATCTGCGAACTTTGTGCATACTGTCTACTACTCATTGGAGGCTACAACATAATTAACATGCAAACTTTGAGCATATTATGCTACTACTCATTGGAGGATACAACGTAAATAATATGCAAACTTTGAGCATATAAATATTTGGCAAGAAACAAGCATATATACAAGTAACATCATGCATTAAATAAAACAAGTATAAAGTCCCCACCTCGAAATACGATGACGATCCATGAAAATTGAGATGCGAATGCAGTTCAAATCCTAGGCTCCAAGTCCTTGTCTCCTAAAATAACAATTAAATTTTAATATTAATATAGCGTCCAAAATAAATTAATATAAATTATTGAGCTTATAATTTAAATCTCTCGTACAAGGGATCTGATTTAAAATAGTAGAAACTGGGTAAAATCTGAAGAGTTTCTAAAGAGAGAGGCTGAATTGAATATAACTTAAACTGGTTGGGGTCGATCAACAAAACTCCAGAAATCTGGGGTTAAATCGAAAGGTCTGGAACATAAGGGTCTCAATTGGAAAACCCTAAAAAGAAGCTGGGTATAAAACCCCACCCTAAGTAATCGACCGATATTCACACTCATTTTCTTCCAATCTCTCTCTCCCCCTCCTGCCAAATTCATCTCTGCCAAAAAACACATACACACACACGATTCAGGGTCGAAGGGTGCGTGCAGGTCGCATAGTTCGGGGACTTCGAGCAGGCTCACAGCTCGCGTGAGAATTTGGGTTCTGGACTGTAAATCGATTGGCCATACGCAGGTAGCAGCGGCGACTGAGGTGGAAAGCGATGGGGGCGGCAACAACGGCGACCTCCGGTGGACGAAAAGAAGGGAATAGCGTGTTCGCCGAATTTGGGGTTCGAACCGAAGTTCTGATTAATTCATATTCCAAAATTGAGGGTTCAGAGTTGGCTGATGAAATCGGGTTCCGACGGGCGAAATTCTTATGTAGCGACCACTTTTTAAAATGACATTTTGAATATCCTCAAGGGGGATTAAATATCCTAAAAAATAATTGAATAATTGCAGCGGAAATTGAAATAAAGTCATCCATTTCGCAAGTAAATATAAAATAATTCCCTCACATTTCAAACATCCATAACATCCAACCATGACATTGAAGCCAAAGTTTAAAATTTTAAATTAACGGAATAAATAAAAAGCTGATAAATATTATTATCACGCCATTCCTTTGCCCGCCACGCCAAACTCCTCAACCTGAAAGGTTTAAATAATGGGGTGAGCTTTCAACTCGCTCGGTGAGGAGGGAACGCTTAGTTCAATTTAAATACATACATGTTGCCAAGTATATATGACATGCCTGAACCTGGTGATTGACCGAGGGCCATTAATATGCGAACTTTGTGCATACTGCCTACTACTCATTGGAGGCTACAACGTAATTAACATGCAAACTTTGAGCACATTATGCCTACTACTCATTGGAGTCTACAACGTAAATAATATACAAACTTTGAGCATATAAATATTTGGCAAGAAACAAGCATATAAACAAGTAACATCATGCATTAAATAAAACAAGCGTAAAATCCCCACCTCGAAATACGATGATAATCCTTGAAAATTGAGATGCGAATGCAGTTCAAATCTTAGGCTCCAAGTCCTCGTCTCATAAAATAAAAATTAAATTCAATATTAATATACCGTCCAAAATAAATTAATATAAATTATTGAGTTTATAATTTAAATCTCTCGTACAAGGGATCTAATTTAAAATAGTAGAAAGCCATTTGGGTAAATCGATGAGTTTCTAAAAGGAGAGGCTGAATTGAATATAAATTAAAGCGATTGGGGTTGATCAACAAAAGTCCGAAATGCGGGGTTAAATCGAAAGTGCGGAACATAAGGGACTCAATTGGAAAACCCTAAAAAGAAGCTGGGTATAAAACCCCACCCTAAGTAATGGCCGATATTCACTCTCATCTCCTACCAATCTCTCTCTCCCCCTCCTGCCAAAATCATCTCTGCCAAAAAAAATACACACACACACGATTCAGGGATGAAGGGTGCGTGCAGGTCGCGTGGTTCGGGGACTCCGAGCAGGCTCACATCTCGAGTGAGAATTTGGGTTCTGGACTGTAAATCGATTGGCAATACGCAGGTAGCAGCGGCGACTGAGGTGGAAATCAATGGAGGCAACAACAACGGCGACCTCCGGCGGACAAAAAGAAGGGAACAGCGGGTTCGCCGAATTTAGGGTTCGAACTGAAGTTCTGATTGATTCAGATTCAAAAATTGAGGATTCAGAGTTGGCTGACGAAATCGTGTTCCGACGGGCGAAATTCTTATGTAGCGACCACTTTTTAAAATGACATTTTGAAATAGTTTCAAGGGGGATTAAATGTCCTAAAAAAATAATTGAATAATTGCAGCGAAAAATGAAATAAAGTCATCCATTTCGCAAGTAAATATAAAATAATTTCCCGACATTTCAAACATCCATAACATCCAATCATGACATTGAAGCCAAAGTTTAAAATTATAAATTAACGAAATAAATAAAAAACTGATAAATATTATTATCACGCCACGCCTTTGCCCGCCACGCCAAACTCCTCAACCTGAAAGGTTTAAATAATGGGCTGATCATTCAACTCGCTCAGTGAGGAGGGAACACTTTGTTCAATTTAAATACATACATATTGCCAAGTAGATATGACATGCCTAAACCTCGTGATTGCCCGAGGGCCATTAATCTGCGAACTTTGTGCATACTGTCTACTACTCATTGGAGGCTACAACATAATTAACATGCAAACTTTGAGCATATTATGATACTACTCATTGGAGGATACAACGTAAATAATATGCAAACTTTGAGCATATAAATATTTGGCAAGAAACAAGCATATATACAAGTAACATCATGCATTAAATAAAACAAGTATAAAGTCCCCACCTCGAAATACGATGACGATCCTTGAAAATTGAGATGCGAATGCAGTTCAAATCCTAGGCTCCAAGTCCTCGTCTCCTAAAATAACAATTAAATTTTAATATTAATATAGCGTCCAAAATAAATTAATATAAATTATTGAGCTTATAATTTAAATCTCTCGTACAAGGGATCTGATTTAAAATAGTAGAAACTGGGTAAAATCTGAAGAGTTTCTAAAGAGAGGGGCTGAATTGAATATAACTTAAACTGGTTGGGGTCGATCAACAAAACTCCAGAAATCTGGGGTTAAATCGAAAGGTCTGGAACATAAGGGTCTCAATTGGAAAACCCTAAAAAGAAGCTGGGTATAAAACCCCACCCTAAGTAATCGACCGATATTCACACTCATTTTCTTCCAATCTCTCTCTCCCCCTCCTGCCAAATTCATCTCTGCCAAAAAAAACATACACACACACGATTCAGGGTCGAAGGGTGCGTGCAGGTCGCATAGTTCGGGGACTCCGAGCAGGCTCACAGCTCGCGTGAGAATTTGGGTTATGGACTGTAAATCGATTGGCCATATGCAGGTAGCAGCGGCGACTGAGGTGAAAAGCGATTGCGGCGGCAACAACGGCGACCTCCGGCGGACAAAAAGAAGGGAACAACGGGTTCGCCGGATTTAGGGTTCGAACCGATGTTCTGATTGATTCATATTCCAAAATTGAGGGTTCAGATTCGGCTGACGAAATCGGGTTCCGACGGGCGAAATTCTTCTTATCCTTTTCTGCTTTTTTTTTCTGGTTCGGACTATTTATAGAAATAAATATTATTGGACTATAATAATACGAGAGTTTGGACTCGAGCTTGGAGTGTGAACTAAAATATTTTAACATGATATGCAAATAAGGAAATTCTGACCTTATTTAATAATTGGAATAAAATTTGTAAATAAATTGTTAGACATTGTTGGGATAACAAGTACTCGGTATCGAAACAGTCAGGATAAACAATCCCTGTATCGAATAGTGGTGATAAGATGTTTTGATAATATGCTAATCCAGCATACATTAAGCAAACTATATCGAAAAGCTGATCAATAGTGTCAACCTGTATGGAAGACCTCTCGTAGATCCAGCATACAGTACAGCAAAAAAGTCTCATAAAGACTAAGTATGGAAGTTGTTTCAAATTGTCAATACAGTGATCCTTCCATACAGCTCTCAACAGGACAAGAAGAAATCTTCAGTATTTGCTAGAAGTCAAGTCTCGTTGATAAAGAAGTATTTAAATACTAAAGGATAAAGTATTTAAATACATTAAGTCTTTAGAGATCTTCAAACAAGCGCAAAATCCAGATCGTGTTTTATTCAAACACATCATCCCGTTGGAACGGAATCTTGCTCAACGAATTTATGTCAACGGATATATTTCAGAAGACTATATATATATCCCCTCAAGGCTTTGAAGATCAGTTACCAAAAACTTATGAAGTTATTATCATATACATCAGAGCAAAACATATCTCCAAAGCTCACTGCTATTCTAAAAGAAGAGATATGCAGTGATCAAACCATGAACAACACATCATCAGCTAGATGCTCAGAAAGTCATAGCTGTTGTTCAACCCTGTTCTATCTTTGAACAAACCCATATCAGCCCTGTGTGGACTGAGGAATCTTTGATACTCTCGAACTGTGTGTGAAGGACTTGCATCGAAGAAGACGAAGCTTCAGAACTGTGTGTGAAGAAGCCAGTCAAAGTGTTAGCTCAAACCAATCTGTGTGAACGGTTGAAAGCTAAGATATTTATATCAATCTGTGTGAACGATATATTGATTGAGTGTTGTTATATTTACGTAGTTGTGTATGCAGTAATTATAATAAACTTTTTACTTCTGTGTGGAGGACCAGTGGACGTAGAGGGGTTTACCTTGAATCACTTTAAATATTGTGTAATTTACCTTCTGCCTTTATTATTTTAATAACTGTGATTATTTAAGTATACTCTGCATATCGAGTTGTTGTATCCTCAGCAACTTACTGTATTCAAGACTTCCGCTACGCACTCAGATTTAAAACCGTGCAGCTTGTAGCTTAAAACACTTTCCAAGCTGTATCCAGTATACTTAGTGGCCAACAAGTGGTATCGGAGCGGTTGATTCTAAAAAGAATCAATCGTATTTTTAACCGAATCAGATCCAAAATCACTTATTCTTTTAAAAACAGTCTTTTTCATTCCTACATTCTCACATGGATACATCAATGATCAACAAAGTGCCCATGTTCTCTATTAATGAATTTGATGATTGGAGAATCAGGATGGAGGCTCATCTTGCAGCAATGCACGAAGAGGTGATTTTTGTTATACAGGATGGCCCCATCAAGATAATGAAGGTAAACATGGCTGCAAGGATTGAAGGCGAAGCCCATGCTGAGATGCTCGAGAAGGAGCGAGAGCAATGGACTACAGATGAAAGAAAGCGTGGCTAAGAATGCGTTATTTGTCACTCTTGACAAAGGCACGTTCTCAAAGGTAAAGAGCTGTAAAACAGCCAAGGAAATCTGGGATAAACTCAAGTTGATTTGTGAGGGAACTGAGCTCTCAAAAGAAAACAAAATTTCAAAACTGACTCAGCAATTTGAATCTTTTGAAATGAAACCAACTGAGACACTTGAGGAACTTGACCTCAGATTCACTGGTATTGTTGGTGAACTTGAAGCTTTGGGCAAAACTTATACCCAAAAGGAGAAGAATTTAAAAAATTTCATATCTCTCCCTGCCCGATGGGACATTACGACCACAGCTATGCGTGTGTCGTGTAATCTAAATGAAATATCTACTTTTGATCTCTTCTCTGACCTCAAAGCTTTTGAGTATGATATTGACAGAAGAGAGAAAGCGGAAGAATCTCCTTCAAAGGTTACAGCACTAGCCGCTTTATCCAACCGTTGACACAGCATGCCCATATCGTCGAAGCCTAGTCACAAGAATGCTGACAGTAACGACAAAATCCTGTCTCAAGATGAAATGGCGCTTCTCATGAATAAGTTCAAGAAGTTCATCAAGCAATCGGGAAAGACTCCCTATAGGCCCAAACCTGTCCACGAGGTAAGTACCGAAACTTCATCCGGTGATGCTAACCTGTGCTATAATTGCAGGAAACTGGGACATTATGCAAATAAATGTCCTTATCCCAAAGTCCAAAGGTTGCCAGAAGCCGAGCAATAAGAGAGGGATGAACGAAAATGTGCTTGGAAAAACAAGCTCAAGGCACTGATTAGAGAATCAGAAGCCTCCCCCGCACCATCCAAATCCGAAGAATGTCTTCAGGTGGTCACTGAAAGTGATTCATCTGACGATGAGTTCGATGATAAAGCATATATGTGCTTTATGGCCAAAGACATTCCGGAAGGCGAAGATAGCGATGATGAGGTAAGTTCAACCTCAGCTATTCCATCAAATGCATCTCATACTTTTGAAAACATGATGAATGAGTTTAAAAACATTCAAAAGGCCCATGAGACATTGAAAAATGAGAATATACAGCTCCAACTGTCTAACCTAGAGCTGAAAGATGAAAATGACTTGCTGAAAATAAATTATGAAAATATGTCTATTGATTGTGAAACCAGGAAAGTCGATTATGAAAAACTCATGGAGAGCAATCATAAACTTACTCATGAACTAAGTGAGGTTAAAACTCACAATGAAAGCAAGACAAATGATTTCGTTCTACTTCAAGCCAAAGTCAAAACTCTCGAAAAACGAGAAGATGAACTTGAGACCATTCTGAAATCTTTCGAGAAATCGTCCAAAAGAATGAAAGAAATTCTAAGCACTGGGCAACATGCTCATAATAAAAGGGGCTTAGGATACATCTCATGTTCAAACAAAGGGAATACTAGTACAGTGTTTGTCAGGGGTGTGGAACCCATTACTGTGTCGAAAGAAACTTCGAGTCCTGTGAAAGAACCTGTTGCACAGCGAACAACAAAGGCTGCCATTCCGCCACCTCAATCATACTCCAGACGGCGGAATCACCAGCCATTCAGACCTGAAAGGCGCACTCAACAGCATGCTCCCCGAGCATATCAACAGCGCCAACAGCCGTTCAGAAGGAAGGTTGTACCCAAATATCAAAGGCCTGCACGGCAGTACTATCAGTACAGCACGCCTAGGTATTGGATATAGGAGCCCCGTTATTCCTCGAGAAAATAGGTGTCTGCACAGTATCAACAACAGCGTTGGGAATCTAACTGGAGACCCAGAAGGCAAGCGGTTAGGCCAAAGAAAATGGCTCCACCTCCAAGACGGCACTCGTACTGGACTAATAATAATAACCCTGAATTTTACATGCATAACAATTATCATGGTTATAGCGACTACGTATATGCCCCATGTAGATACCGCAACACTGTACCGAATGTGACCTACAGTAAAACAATTGCTGTCAGGAAAATTTGGGTACCTAAAGGCACTAACATTCATGTACCCAAAAATAAAAGGGAACCTAAATCTACCTAATCTCTTTGCATACAGGACATTCTAGAGGAGGAAACCTGATACTTCGATAGTGGATGCTCTCGGCACATGACCGGAGATAGAAGCAAGCTATCAGATTTCGTAGAAGGTCGCGGTCCAAAAGTTCGCTTCGGTGATAAATCTAATGGAAGAACAAGAGGGAAAGGAAACCTTCTTGTAGGAAAATTCAAAGTCACCGATGTTGCATATGTTGAAGGCTTACAGTACAATCTACTTAGTATTAGCCAGTTCTGTGATAAACAGTTCTCGGTGAAATTCTATATAGATTGCTGTAGAGTCAAGAACATCCAGACCAAAGAAGTTGTGCTTACAGGAAGCAGATCAGGTAACATGTACATTGCTGACTGGAAGCCTATGAGCTCCTCAATTCCATGCTTTGTTGCCAAAGGCACTGCATATCTAAGCTAGTTATGGCAAAAGAGGATGTCTCACGTCAACTTCAAGATGATCAACAAGCTCTCAAGACAGGGAATGGTAAGAGTATTGACAAACGTGTCATTCAAAAAGGACAGCGTCTGCAGACCATGTCAGAAAGGCAAGCAAATCAAGTCCACCCTGAAGAGCAAATCCTACCTTTCAACCCAAAGAGTGTTGGAAATGCTACACATGGATCTCTATGGTCCTGTAGACCCGGTAAGTTTGTGAGGTAAGAAATATTGTCTTCTTGTTGTTGATGATTACTCCAGGTATGCTTGGACAATCTTCTTAAGCTAGAAGAAGGAAACAACATTAAAGTTGCCCGAGCTCCTGAGAAAGCTTCAAAATGAAAAGGCATTGAGTATCGTGTCCATTCGTTTCGACAGAGGTATAGAATTTACTAACCGCTTTATAGAGCAATACTGTTCGGAAAATGGGATACAACACGAATACTCAGCTGCTCGTACACCTCAACAAAATGGTGTTGCCGAGCGAAAGAATAGGACGATGAAAGAAGCTACAAGGACAATGATTGACGCAAGCAAGTTGCCACAGCATTTCTGGGGTGAAGCAACCAATACAGCATGCTACACTGAAAACCGCTGTATCGTCAACAAGCACCACAACAAAACAGCATACGAGGTATGGAACAACAAAACTCCATTAGTTTCGTATTTTCACATTTTTGGATGCAGGTGCTATGTGTTGAATAATGGGAAGGATCAACTTAGAACCTTCGATGAGAAGTCGGATGAAGGAATATTTATAGGATATTCCTCCGTAAGCAAAGCATACATGATTTTTAATAAAAGGAAGCTGACGATCGAGGAATCAGTTCATGTAGTGTTCGATGAACCTCACCATAGACCTACAGGAGTAGAATCTATTACTCAGAACATCAAACAACTTTCCATCTTAGATCCACCAACTCCCATAGAACCTATTATTGACCTAGAAATCAACCCCGCAGCTGTAAGAATCGATGTCGATGCTGTACAAGCTGAAGTTGTATCTACTGCAACTCAAGATACAGTACGGGATCCTGAATTAGAACCCGACCGAAGATGGTTGAGAGATCACCCGCAAGAGCTGATCATTGGAAACATAAATGCTGGTGTTTCTACCCGTACGAGAATACAGAGTACACAAGGAAATGTACTGTATGCACAAGAAAAACTAGATACTGAGATATCACCATTCCCTGAATGGAAATCTCAATCCGAGCTTAGAAGACTCAATATGTGCACAATTTCTGTATTCTTAGCCCAGTCCGAACCTGTTTCTACCATAGACGCTCTTAATAATTCTCATTGGATAACATCTATGGAAGAAGAGCTTAACGGTTTCGAAGGAAACAATGTATAATATCTTGTACCTAGACCTATGCATCAATCCGTTATAGGAACCAAATGGGTATTTCGAAACAAAAAGGATCGAAATGGACTAATTATAAGGAATAAATCCAGACTAGTCGCACAAGGCTATAGACAGGAAGAAGGCATAGACTACGATGAAACATTTGCCCCTATATCCAGACTCGAGGCCATTAGGATATTTTTAGCCTTTGTCGCCCATAAGAGCTTCATTGTATACCAAATGGACGTCAAAAGTGCATTCCTAAATGGAGACCTTGCCGAAGAAGTTTATGTTGAACAACCACCAGGGTTTGCCAACACAGACGGCATCAACCTAGTATACAGGATGAGGAAAGCACTATATGGACTTAAGAAAGCCCCTAGAGCTTGGTATGAGACCCTATCCCAGTATCTAACCGATAATGGATTTGAGAAAGGTGTTTTGAACAAAACCTTGTTCAAAATACAGGAAGGCGATGACCTTCTAATGGTTCAAATCTATGTAGATGATATAATTTTTGGTTCAACTAACCTTGCTTTGTGTCAAAGGTTCTCTCATCTCATGCAAAGTAAATTTGAAATGAGTATGATGGGAGAACTTAGTTATTTCCTAGGTTTGCAAGTAAAGCAGTTGCCTATAGGAATTTTCATCAACCAGGAAAAATACAGCAAGGAGCTTCTCAACAAATTTGGAATGAACACTTCCAAATCATCGTCAACCCCCATGAGCACTTCCGTGCAGATTGGTGCTGATGAAGCCGGAAAGCCGGTTGACCAATCACTCTACAGGAAGCTTATTGGCTTGCTCCTGTACCTAACGGATAGCAGGCCCGATATCCAGTTTGCTGTAGGAGTGTGTGCGAGATATCAAGTAGCACCCAAGGAATCACACTTCAATACAGCTAAATGAATCCTAAAGTATATTAAAGGAACAGTCGATGTAGGACTGTGGTATCCTAAAGAAGGCGGATTTGATTTAGTTGGATATAGCAACTCGGATCTCGGAGGCTGCAAGCTAGATAGGAAGAGTATAAGGGGAACTTGTCACTTTCTTGGACCTAGACTTGTTTCTTGGTTCAGTAAGAAGCAATTGGCAAACTCACTTTCCACGGCTGAATCAGAGTACTATGTTGCTGGTAGTTGTTGTATGCTGATCCTTTGTATGCAGCAACAGTTGTCAAAGTATGGGATTGAAGCCAAGGAAATGCCAATCATGTGTGATAGCACGAGTACAATTGCAATCATGCACAACCCTGTATTGCACTCGCGCACTAAGCATATCAACATGAAGCATCATTTCATAAGGAATCATGTTGAGAACAAGGATGTTCGGCTGGAAAAAGTTCATACAGATATTCAGTTGGCCGACATCTTCACCAAGCCTCTCGACACATCAAGATTCAACATGCTTAGACAAGAATTGGGATTGCTACAGCCTGACTCCCTGTAAGTATTTACTGTTTTTACTCAACAATTGAGGGGGAATGCTGTAAGACCCAAGAATACAGTATCCACCATGAATTATCTGTACCCTCAGAGCCTTCAATACAGCACTATAGGGAACAAAGATATATGAATCATCCTACAGCTGACGTGTGCAATAATTAAGGTGGAATACAATATGACCCATGAATACAGCATTAATCTAAATGTTGTGCGGAATTGAAACCTATATGTACCTTTTAAAGGGGAACGCTGTATCGTCGCGGATACAGCACATGCTATCGGAATTCGATTCATTATATATATTATAATATTTCATTTCAAAATAGGATCCCCAGAAGATTGAGGCAGTGCTGGATTGGACACCACCTAATAATGTGAAGGAGGTCCGTAGTTTCTTGGGTTTGGATGGCTACTATCGTAGGTACATCGAGGGGTTCTCGAAACTGGCTCGGCCACTTACACAGTTGCTTTAGAAATCCGAGAAGTTCGTCTGGAATGACGAAAGGCAGTTGAGTTTTTAGGAGATGAAGAGGCATTTGACTTTAGCCCCGATTCTAGTATTACCATGTGGCAACGATGGTTTTGCTGTCTATAGTGATGCTTCGGGTCAGGGTCTTGGGTGCGTGTTGATGCTGCACAACAAGACTATTGCGTATGCGTCGAGGAAGTTGAGGTCGTATGAGCTCAACTATGTAACACCCCAATTCACAAATGGGACATTACACGCCGTAGAACCCTCTTGAGGTCTACCAGGCTAACACATGACACATAACCGCAATGAAAACCCCAAAAGATGCACTCAAAAGTAAATAGGGCCGTGGCCTCGGCCAAATCATTTCAACGGAGTATATAAAACATAATGTAAATATCAATTCGATGCCCACGCAGGGGACTTAAACCAAGTTCAAGAATAAACAGTTAAGCTCCAATACTCGACATATGCAATAACCAAACATAGAAATAAACAAAACAGACTCGAGCCACTATCATCAAGCCATCCCGTCCTTCGCGTGCGTGCCCCGTGCCTGCTCCTCAGCTCTCCCGGTACCTGAAATGCATAAGACGCATTTCCCCCATTTAAGGGGTTAGCATTCGAATAGCTAGTGCAAGTACACAATTACAACACATTATATACAAGAATACGGTTTAACACAATCATCTCAAACATAAGTCATTTGCCACATATATATTCCGGAATACTACATTGGCAATCTCATCACTTTCCAATCATCACCATATCACAAAATCACAACTGGTATCCCGTGGCCGTACCCCTTAGTATCGACCCCCAGACATCCCGTCGAACACTCCGGGTGGGATACCACTTCCGCGGCCGTACCCCTTAGTATCGACCCCCAGACATCCCGTCGGACACTCCGGGTGGAAGTTCAATCACACACGCACACAAGTTCCCTTCCGCGGCCGTACCCCTTAGTATCGACCCCCAGACATCCCGTCGGACACTCCGGGTGGAAGGAACACATCTCACGCACCCAAAAATCACCATTCATCATTCATTTCGAAAATCACAATATACATAACGAAATGTAATGCATGTACTTGCCTTGAATGAAACGAAGCGAAGGAACGGCGACGGAATAGGTTTCGGTCCGAACAATCCTTCCAAATCCAATCCTAACACTTTAACGGTATACACAAGTCTCAATAATGTGGAAAGGTAAGAATTAATCCTAATTCTACCCGTTGGGACAATTAAATCGGACACCAAGAGTGCGAAAGGAAATGAAATTGGTCAATGGTGTAACAACGGGATTTCATCCCAATCAAAAACAAGAAAACCAAGGGTCACGAGTATACTATCAATTCTAACAACAACATCGGCTAATTCGGATTAAAACACAAGATCACCACCAAACCCTCCCCAAAATCGTACTAGGGTTAAAGGAATTCTTACCTCTTGAAGAATCAAGCACTCAAATCCGAAAACCACGTGATAGATCCGCAATCCGAGCCACCCGATCGAAAAGAGAGGAAGAAATCTACACAAATAAGTGGTGTATGGAGGAACTCTCCCTCTCAAGACTCTCTCTCTCTCGCACGGTTGAAGAAGGGGAGGAAATGGGCGATTCTCGCTGAATAAGAAGCGAGATATAGCGGCCCGGCCGCGCCGTGTGCGCGGCTCGGATAAAGCGTGCCGCGGCACACGGGGCAATTGTGCCCAGTGGTGGTGACCGCTCGTTGTGCCGCGGCTCATCGAAGTGTGCCGCGGCTCGGACTCGGCATGTGCCGCAGCAACCGGGGCCCGTGCCGCGGCACGCGTCTGATCGATTTTGGCCGGCAAGTGTAACACGGGTGTGCCGCCGGACAAGTGTGCCGCAGCGGCTTCGGCTGTGTGCCGCGGCGCACAATCCTTGTGCCGCGGCACACAGTCTGATTTGTTCGAGCAACAAGCCCAGGCGATGTGTGTGCCGCGGCTCACAATTCTTGTGCCGCGGCCCACACCCCCCCTCGGGTCTCAAAATGACGAAAAATGATCCGGAAGGAGAATAAAAGCAACAGGGATCGAGATTTGGGCAACAATAACACGAAACGGAAGTACGGAACCCGAAACGATCTGGGGTACACAACCAAAGTCGAATAAGGGACAAATTCACTAAACTTCCAGGAAATTACAAAAACGGCCCAAACAACTGAAAAGTCACGACACAACGTCGGATTAACAATCCGAAACTCGCAACATGCTCTACATAAGCATACGAACTCATGGAAGTAAGAAAATGACGAAATCGAACGAATTTAACGAGAAACGAATACACATGCGACAGAATATAACACGAGATGAAATTACACAAAAACATTATCAAGACCCGGTCTAAACGGAAAACTCCAAGAATAAAATAAGTTCATAATTACAAAACAGTGTCAGGCGAGTTGTCCGAAACGAATATGCACCAAAATTAGAAATTACCAAGGATAGAAAACGCGGATATTACATTATCCCCCCCTAAAAATAAGTTTCGTCCCGAAACTTACAACACGAATAATTCGGGGTATCTCGACCTCATACTCTCCTCTGTTTCCCACGTGGCCTCCTCGGATCCATGCCTCGACCACTGCACTTTGACCAAAGGGATGGTTTTGTGCCTGAGTTGTTTAACCCGACGCTCTACGATCTGAATCGGCCTCTCCTCGAAGGTAATGTCGGGCCCCAACTCGACCTCTCCAAAATCAATAATATGGCTAGGGTCCGATACGTACTTCCTAAGCTGGGAAACATGAAATACGTTATGCACGTGGCTCAGGGACGGTGGCAAGCCTAACCGATACGCGAGTTCTCCCACTCTATCTAAGATCTCAAACGGCCCGATAAATCTCGGACTAAGTTTACCCTTCCGACCGAAGCGGTAAACTCCCCGTGTCGGCGACACCTTAAGCAAGACGTGATCTCCCACCTCAAACTCCAACGGTCGGCGACGTGTATCGGCATAAGACTTCTGCCGACTCTGGGCCGTCAGCAATCTACCACGAATCAGGGTAATCTTCTCCCTCGTCTCAGCTATCAGGTCGGGCTCGGTACCGATTAGCTCGGACGTATCATCCCAACACAACGGTGATCTGCACCTCCTTCCATACAACGCTTCGAATGGTGCCATTTTGATCGAGGCATGCCAACTATTGTTATACGTGAACTCGATCAACGGCAAGTGTGTCTCCCAATCATCCTTCCAATCTAATGCACAGGCTCTCAACATATCTTCTAGTGTCTGTATCGTCCGCTCAGACTGTCCGTCTGTCTGAGGGTGGTAGGATGTACTAAGTCTCAACTCGGTTCCCAAAGCTCTATGAACGGCCTGCCAAAAATGTGATATGAATCGGCCATCACGATCCGAAACAATGCTCTTAGGGGTCCCATGCAATCTCACTATTTCCGCAACAAACACTCGTGCAAGCCTCTCCGGCCCCCAAGTGTCCTTTATACTCAGAAAATGAGCTGATTTGGTTAGTCGATCAACAACGACCCAAATCATGTTCATCCCCGTCCGAGTCTTGGGCATATTGGTAATGAAATCCATAGAAATATCCTCCCATTTCCACTCCGGGATAGGAAGTGGTCGCAACAGCCCTGCGGGTCGCTGATGCTCAATCTTAACCTGTTGACAGGTCAAACACTTCGCCACAAACTCGCTAACATCCCTCTTCAAATTACTCCACCAGTAGTTACTCCTCACGTCCTTGTACATTTTACTCGTACCAGGATGTATGGAGTAGGGCGTGGTATGAGCTTCGCTCAAGATCTTCTGTCTCAGCTCATTATCACATGGTACACAAAGTCTGCCGCGAAACCTCAAAACTCCATCATCGTGAACCACAAATCCAGGGGCTTTCCCTTTCCTCACATCCTCCCTCAGCTGGACCAAAAACGGATCGTCAAATTGCTTCGCCTTGATATCATCAGTCAAGGACGAAGTGATCTCTAATGCACATAGCTGGCCCTGAACTCTCTGAACCCAAACCTCAATATTCTGACGGATGAAATCTCGCTGGATCTTACTCTGCGTTGTAAGTACCTCTAACATCTGCAAAGCCATCGGTTTTCTGCTCAACGCATCAGCCACTACGTTGGCCTTACCAGGATGGTAAAGTATCTCGAGGTCGTAATCTTTAATTAACTCTAACCACCTACGCTGCCTCATGTTTAACTCTTTCTGGCTGAAGATGTACTTCAAACTCTTGTGATCCGTAAAAATCTTACATGATGACCCATAGAGGTAGTGCCTCCAGATTTTTAAGGCGAAAACGACCGCAGCTAACTCCAAATCGTGCGTGGGGTAATTTACTTCATAAGGTTTCAATTGGCGGGACGCATAAGCAATCACTCTGTCTCTCTGCATCAAAACACACCCTAGACCAAGGCCCGAAGCATCACTATACACTACGAAGTCCTCGCTCCCCTGAGGCAATGCTAAAACGGGCGCGGTAGTCAGACGTCTCTTTAACTCGTCAAAGCTGTCCTGCCTGTCTGCAGTCCACTCGAACTTCTGAGTTTTCTGGAGCAACTGAGTGAGTGGTCTAGCGATCTTAGAAAATCCCTCAACGAATCTGCGGTAATAGCCGGCAAGACCCAGAAAACTCCTCACCTCCTTCACATTCTTAGGCGGCTCCCAAGCCAACACTGCCTCTATCTTCTGTGGATCTACCCGAACTCCCTCTGCTGAAATCACGTGCCCGAGGAACGTCACTTCCTCGAGCCAAAATTCACACTTAGAGAACTTCGCGTACAACTGCTCAGTCCTCAAAGTGTCTAATACAATTCGGAGATGTAAGGCGTGATCCTCCCGACTCCGTGAATAGATAAGAATATCGTCGATAAAAACGACTACGAATTTGTCCAGATACTCAATAAAAACCTTGTTCATCAAGCATGAACAACTTTGGGGCATTAGTTGCCCGAAAGGCATAACCACAAACTCGTAATGGCCATATCTCGTCCGAAGGCGGCTTTGAACATCGGCGTCCCGAATTCTCAATGGTAGTAGCCCGATCGCAAATCAATCTTGAAAAGACCGCGCCCCCGAAGGTGATCAAACAAATCGTCAATCCCGGGCAAAGGGTATTTATTTTTGATGGTCGACTTGTTTAATTCTCGATAATCGATGCATAAGCGAAGCGACCCATCTTTCTTCTTAACGAAAATGCAGGCGCACCCCAAGGCGATGCGCTCGGTCGAATATACCCTTTATCTAGCAATTCTCCCAATGGTTCTTCAACTCTAACATCTCCGACGGTGCCATACGGTGCGGTACTCGAGAAATAGGGGCGCATTCGGCTCTAGATCGATAGGAAACTCCACCTCTCGCCGTGGTGGTAATCCCGGCAAGTCGTCAGGAAGACATCGGGATACTCACTAACAACTGGAATTGACGACATGTCAACTCCACCATCTTCCGCCTTCAGGGCATAGCACCGATGGCGACCACGCCCGGTTCGAAGTTTCATCGCCTTCAAGGCGCTAATCACGCTCCCCGATCTACCGGCTTACGGTAGACGAGTATGCTCGGTGCCATCCTCGGCCACGATCGAGATAGTACGAGTCCGATAGTTCATGATAGCACCGTGACGCTCTAACCAATCGTCCCGAGGATTAAATCCTCACCCTTAAGGTCGATAACGATGAGGTTCGAGGCCAATCTCGGCTCCCGATCCTCACGGGCAATCCCTAACTTCCGGTCCCCAACCATGCGATCCCAGGCGTACCCACCACAAAGCGGTTCACACTCAAACAAGCGATTAAAGCCAATACGATTCACACAATCCGACGCAATAAAGGAATGGGTAGCACCGAATCGAAAAGCACTAAACCGGATGAGTAAGGATTTGAGTGGTACTGGCCTTCTGGGCGTCTGTCTCTCTGTACGCCTCATCCGATACAAGGGGTGGATCAACCCGAGCTCGAGGCTGCGGCGATCCATTGTCCCGACCTCTCGCGACCCGAACCTGCGGAACCTGAGTAGCCGGAGTATTATGATCCCTCGATCGGTAGTGGTAGTCGGAACTCTAGCGACCACCGGTGGCTCTCTCACAATGAGCGCCCGATGCCGGCCTGCGCAAGTGAAGCAAGCAACGGGGAAAAGGACAATCCTTCATCAAATGCTCATATTGGTTGCGCTTAAAACAAACCCCGACACCCGGCGACGGTGAATCGAGCGGTTACCACGAGATCCACCGGCTGATGGAACGGCCTCTTCCCGGTGTGGGAGCAGAGCGAGACCTCGAAAATCGACCACCCTTCCTGGTCGAGAATCCACGGTAGTCTTACGCTTCTCGGCTTCCGAAACCGACTCGATTCCGAACCGCCATCTCGATCGCTAGGCGCGATCTGGTATTCTTTCAAAGTGGCACACATGAGCGGTGCCATACTCGCCTAATATGCGGCTTCATGCGCATATTGAAGTAACGGATTTTATCGGCCTCCGACCTCACACGATCTCTCACGAAACCCAACCGCGATTGTAAGTAATGATGGCACGAGAAATAGGCACGTCTGAGGTGTAGCGGTGAAGAACTCCACAGTCTGCGCTCCTTGGCGGCGGCGGACAATACTCTGCTTCCATAGCGGCCTTGAATTCCTCCCAAGTAGCTCGACGGTCTGCAGGCACAACGGCCTCCCACCATTCCGCAGCCTTCCTTATCCAGAGGTCTTGGGCAATATGTACCCTCCTGTCTTCGGGACAAGCTACGGCATCGAAGGTCTGGACAACCGAAAGAGCCAATTCTCCCAACCGAGGAGTCGGAGGATCGGAGAAAGCGAGGAGGGTGCATCTTAGTCACCGTCAAGCCACTTACTAGCCTCCTCTTAGGTGTCGGGGCGGATTACAGCGTCCACCCCGAGCTATTCGAGTAAGTTGGGCTACCAATCGCTGAAATACGGCAGATAGCCAGCGTCGGCATTATTACCCGACGGCACCGAGTGAGAGGCGAGTCCGCAGAGGCTGCAGTGAGCCCTCCTCATTATCGGCACCCAGACCACGGCCTCGGCCGCGTCCCTAGCAGTCTACCACGACCTCTCAACATCTTGAAGGAAAGTAAGAAAAGGACAAGATCGTAAAGATTCACCATTCACAAAGTTGGTAACACAAGTCACAATTCCGAACAACGTAAGAAAACGAATTACAGAGATATAAGAGTTCGAGGAGACTTACACCACGGGTCGCACGAAAAGACGGCAGATGATGATATTAGGCTCAACGACCGACTCTAATGACGCAACCGACCAAAATTCACCGACAGCCTAGGTATTCAAAACCTAAGGCTCTGATACCATAAATGTAACACCCCAATTCACAAATGGGACATTACACGCCGTAGAACCCTCTTGAGGTCTACCAGGCTAACACATGACACATAACCACAATGAAAACCCCAAAAGATGCACTCAAAAGTAAATAGGGCCGTGGCCTCGGCCAAATCATTTCAACGGAGTATATAAAACATAATGTAAATATCAATTCGATGCCCACGCAGGGGACTTAAACCAAGTTCAAGAATAAACAGTTTAGCTCCAATACTCGACATATGCAATAACCAAACATAGAAATAAACAAAACAGACTCGAGCCACTATCATCAAGCCATCCCGTCCTTCGCGTGCGTGCCCCGTGCCTGCTCCTCAGCTCTCCCGGTACCTGAAATGCATAAGACGCATTTCCCCCATTTAAGGGGTTAGCATTCGAATAGCTAGTGCAAGTACACAATTACACCACATTATATACAAGAATACGGTTTAACACAATCATCTCAAACATAAGTCATTTGCCACATATATATTCCGGAATACTACATTGGCAATCTCATCAATTTCCAATCATCACCATATCACAAAATCACAACTGGTATCCCGTGGCCGTACCCCTTAGTATCGACCCCCAGACATCCCGTCGAACACTCCGGGTGGGATACCACTTCCGCGGCCGTACCCCTTAGTATCGACCCCCAGACATCCCGTCGGACACTCCGGGTGGAAGTTCAATCACACACGCACACAAGTTCCCTTCCGCGGCCGTACCCCTTAGTATCGACCCCCAGACATCCCGTCGGACACTCCGGGTGGAAGGAACACATCTCACGCACCCAAAAATCACCATTCATCATTCATTTCGAAAATCACAATATACATAACGAAATGTAATGCATGTACTTGCCTTGAATGAAACGAAACGAAGGAACGACGACGGAATAGGTTTCGGTCCGAACAATCCTTCCAAATCCAATCCTAACACAATAACGGTATACACAAGTCTCAATAATGTGGAAAGGTAAGAATTAATCCTAATTCTACCCGTTGGGACAATTCGTCGGACACCAAGAGTGCGAAAGGAAATGAAATTGGTCAATGGTGTAACAACGGGATTTCATCCCAATCAAAAACAAGAAAACCAAGGGTCACGAGTATACTATCAATTCTAACAACAACATCGGCTAATTCGGATTAAAACACAAGATCACCACCAAACCCTCCCCAAAATCGTACTAGGGTTAAAGGAATTCTTACCTCTTGAAGAATCAAGCACTCAAATCCAAAACCACGTGATAGATCCGCAATCCGAGCCACCCGATCGAAAAGAGAGGAAGAAATCTACACAAATAAGTGGTGTATGGAGGAACTCTCCCTCTCAAGACTCTCTCTCTCTCGCACGGTTGAAGAAGGGGAGGAAATGGCGATTCTCGCCGAATAAGAAGCAGATATAGCGGCCGCGCCGTGTGCCGCGGCTCGGATAAAGCGTGCCGCGGCACGGGGCCAAATTGTGCCAGTGGTGGTGACCGCTCGTTGTGCGGCTCATCCCGAAGTGTGCCGCGGCTCGGACTCGGCATGTGCCGCAGACCTTGCCGGGTATCTGCACGCAGCTCTGATCGATTTTGGCGGCAAGTGTCACACGGTGTGCGCGGCCGGACAAGTGTGCTTGCAGCGGCTTCGGCTGTGTGCGCGGCGCACAATCCTTGTGCCGCGGCTGCAGTCTGATTTGTTCAGCAACAAGCTGGCGATGTGTGTGCCGCGGCTCACAATTCTTGTCCGCGGCCCACACCCCCTCGGGTCTCAAAATTACGAAAAATGATCCTAAGGAGAATAAAAGCAACAGGGATCGAGATTTGGGCAACAATAACACGAAACGGAAGTACGGAACCCGAAACGATCTGAGGTACACAACCAAAGTCGAATAAGGGACAAATTCCCTAAACTTCCAGGAAATTACAAAAACGGCCCAAACAACTGAAAAGTCACGACACAACGTCGGATTAACAATCCGAAACTCGCAACATGCTCTACATAAGCATACGAACTCATGGAAGTAAGAAAACGACGAAATCGAACGAATTTAACGAGAAACGAATACACATGCGACAGAATATAACACGAGATGAAATTACACAAAAACATTATCAAGACCCGGTCTAAACGGAAAACTCCAAGAATAAAATAAGTTCATAATTACAAAACAGTGTCAGGCGAGTTGTCCGAAACGAATATGCACCAAAATTAGAAATTACCAAGGATAGAAAACGCGGATATTACAAACTACCCTACTCACGACTTGGAGTTAGCGGCAGTTGCTTTTGTTCTCATGATTTAGCGTCATTATCTCTTTGGCTCTGCATGTCAGATTTTTACCGATCATAAAAGTCTGAAGTACATATTCACTCAGCGAGTTGAATATGAGGCAGATGAGGTGGTTGGAGTTGATTAAGGATTATGACCTCGAAATCTTTTATCATCCGGGCAAGGCGAACATCGTGGCAGACGCCTTGAGTCGAAAACCAGTTAAGTTACGGACACTTGAGATACTTACATCTCAATCTGAGCTTTGGCATGATTTGATCGAGTTGGGTTTCGAGATTCTGTTGTCAGGAGTTGTCGGGCAACTTTGTGCTTTGGAAATTTCAGCGTTGCTGATCAATGAAATTAAACTGAAGTAGTTGGAGTATCCGATGATTGCTCAAATCTGAGAAAATGTTCTTAAGGGTAAGTCTCGTGGGTTTGGGATTCGTGAGGATAGTGTGTTGAGATTCCAGAGTCGGCTTTGTGTACCGAACGACTTGGAACTGAGGCAGAGTATTTTGCGTAAGGCCCATGATACCCTTACTCGGTTCATCCTGGTTCGAGTAAGATGTACAAGGACCTAAGGAGGAACTTTTGGTGGAATGATATGAAGGAGGAGGTCGCATAATTTGTAGTGAGATGTTTGACTTGTCAGCAGGTCAAAATCGAGCATCAGCAACCAGCCGGGTTGTTGTAGTCGCTTCCCGTTTCGGAATGAAAATGTGAAGATATTTCGATGGACATCGTCACGAGCTTGCCGAGATAGAAGTCTGGTATGAATATGGTTTGGGTGATTGTGGATGATCTGACCAAGTCGGCACACTTCCTGGGCATCAAGGATACTTGGGGTCCGGAAAAGCTGGCTCGTGTATTTATTGCGCAAATTGTGAAGCTTCACGGTACTCCGAAGTCTATTGTTTCGGATCGTGATGGCCGTTTTGTACCGCATTTTTGGCAGGCGGTACATAAGACATTGGGTACTCGTTTGCATCTGATTAATTCTTTTCATCCTCAGACGGATGGGCAGTCGGAGTGCACTATCCAGACATTTGAGGATATGTTGCGTGCTTGTGCTCTCGATTGGAGCAGTGATTGGGAAGAGTATTTTCCGTTGATCGAGTTCACATACCACAACAGTTGGCACGCATCGATCAGGATGGCACCGTATAAGGCACTTTATGAACAGCGATGTCTATCGCCGATTTGTTGGAATGAAGCATCCGATTTGGTCGGGACCGAACTAGATATCACTTTAGAGGCGAGGAGGAAGGTGGAATTGATTCGGGAGAGGATGTTGACTACTCAGAGTCGATAGAAATTGTATGCTGATGTTCGTGGTCGACCTTTGGAATTAGAGGTGGGAGACCACGTTTTGCTAAAGATGTCGCCGACGAGGGGAGTTTTCTGCTTCGGGAAGAAGGAAAAGTTGAGTCCAAGATTTATTGGGCCCTTTGAGATTCTTGAGAGGGTCGGCGAGTTGGCATATCATCTGGCGTTGTATCCGGCTTTGAGTCACGTCATAGTGTTTTTCATGTTTCCCAGCTAAGGAAATATATTCCAGATCCTAGTCATGTCATCGACTATGGTGAGATCGATATCGCTGAGGATATTACCTTCGAGGAGTGTCCCTTGAAGATCTTGGAGCACCGTTAGAAGCGACTGAGGCAAGACCATTCCTTTGATCAAGATGCAGTGGTCGAGACATGGTGTCGAGGGGGCAACTTGGGAAATCTAGGACAGCATGCATGTTAGGAACCCCGAGTTGTTTGTTTCATAAGTTTCGGGACGAAACATGTTTTTAGAGGGGGAGAATGCAATACCCGCATTTTTCTTTTTTCGGTATTTTTCATTTTGGTGTATTTTTAGTTTTTAGTGACTCACTTGTAACCGTATGGATATTTCGAGAATATTTTAATACTGGACTTTTTGTCATCCGATCTTATTTCGGACTTGTTTTACCTAATTCCACGTTTATTTTCACTTCCATCACTATTTGGTTCGATTCTTGTGATCGTTGTTCGGGAACACCGTTCGGGGTTGCCTTAAACCCATCCTATGCCATTATGGATGTTTTGAGCTTTTGTTTGTTGTTTCGATCGCGTATCGTGTATTTCGGAGCCGTTTTGTAATTTCACAAAGTTATGGGGTAATTACTATCGTTGCCGTCTTTTGAAACTTTAGGTAGTCGGAATCGTGTTTTATTATAGTGCTTTGGCCCCGACTCGAACTCGTCGTGCGTGTGTCTTTTTCAGTCTGTTGTTTAATGTCGGTATCGCATTGTTTTCATCCGTGTCAGAATTCATCGTTTTCCAACTTTGAGTGATGTCTGTACTACTGTCTGCACTCGTTAGCGCACGCTAGATTGGTTGTGTAGCGCATGCTAATTTCGTTGAGTAGCGCGCGCTAACTTCGCCAGTGGTGCGCGCTAATGGTTCGAGTACATCAGTGACAATAGGTTGTTTATGCTCTCTCGACGAGGAGTTTAGCGCACGCTAAGTCTGTGGATTAGTGCACGCTATGGTTGAGTCTTAGCGCACGCTAGGTGTGTGGCAGCGCGCGCTAATTCGGTATTCCAGTTGAGGCAGAATGTTTCTGGACTCTGGAGACGAACAGGTAGCGCACGCTATAGCTCGATAACGCGGACTATCGGGGGCTATTAGCACACGTTATTTACGGGTAGTGCACTCTAACGGGTCAAAATCGAAGGTTCTGGACTAGGTTTGGCTGGTTAGTGCGCGCTAACCATAAGTCGTTAGCGCATGCTAAAATGTCTGGTTATATATATTCGAGAGTTGACCCAGACGCATCCAATTTTCTCACTTTTCTTCCTCCTCCGCGGCTGTGGGCGATCTAGGCGATTTTTGGGCGAATTCCAGGCGATTCGAAGCCTTGTAACTCCAAGCTATCATCTTTCTTGAGTTCTTGGTGTATATTAACAACACCAACCCTTGTTCTTCGTCTCTGATCCGAGGTAAACTCTTAGAACCCTATCTTTGGGTAAATTGGGGGTTTTCAAGTATTCGTCCGCTTTGCTTCGTGTTGTTGATTAATTTATGTTTTATATGATTAATCCTTGTGTATTCCTATTTTTTCCTACGAGTTCGTGGTAAAGTTCGTGTATTTGTGAAATCAAGAGGGTTCGGTTGTGACCCGCCCTCGTTGTTGTTTTTGCAAGAATTTACATGAGTCGTAGGTGGGTTTTCGGGTGTATTCCATTTTCATACTCGTGTAGAATTGGCTGTGATTGTATTCTTCGAATTGTTAGGTTCGTGGTCGTCGATTCCTAGCAAGCGTAGTTGATTTTCCCGTTCATTTCGTCGTCAATATTCTCAAGGCAAGTATTCTTGTGAAACCCTTATGCTTAACATGAAATAGTAATGTATATGTGTGTGCTTTGCTCACTCCAGGAGGATCCGATGGGGCCTCGGAGGAATCTGTGATATCTCTCCTGATTCACGAGCTTGTTTGGATAGCCAATCCGGGAGGGTCCATAGAGTCCTAAGATGGACCAGTGGTTTAGCCCCGGTCCTAGGCGGGTCATGTGCGTGATTTTTAACTATGGCCAGTCCGGGAGGGTCCATAGAGGCCTTGGATGGGACCATTGGTGTAGCCCCAGTCCTAGGCGATTTTCAACTGTGACTGTTGACTGTTTGTTTTTCGGGAAAAGACATGTCTTGTTTTGATTTTGAATCGTTTTGATGCATGTACTATGAAATGTGTAAGGGAATGGTTTGCCTTGATTACTTGTACTAGCGTAATTACTAACCCCTTTGGGACCCGTTTGGGGAAATTCGTGTTATGAATTTCAGGTTGCGTTCAGCCGGTCGAGCGGGCACTGGAGTAGTACGAGGATGCTGTCCAGGGTTGTTGACGTGTGCAATTCAGTCCCTTTATTTCAGTTGTCCACTTTAAAACGTTTGTTTTTCAAACTTGTAAACTGATAGATGGTACTCGCGAGTACTTAGGTGTTTTGATTTGGAAGATAGATTGTATACTAAATTTAATGTTTGAACTTCGATGATGTCGGGTTTACCGGTTATACCGGGCTTTTAATTAAATTTCGTCTTGGTGATGTGTGTTTTCTCACTGACCGTGATGGTTAGACGAGCGGTGATAATTATTTAGCCTGGTGGGTCCCACGTAGGGGTCCAATGCGCTATAATATACCCTGAATATCTTGGGGGTGTTACAGTTCGAGACCCGCAGGCTGCCGTCGGTGGCCCGCTGGAATGCAGGCCGGCGGCCTGGCGTAATAAAAGAAAATGGCTGGTCGCCGGAGGTATGCTGGGAAGCAGGTAGGCGGCCTGGCGTAAAAAAAAACAAAATCGTTCCGCCGCGGAGGTCCACCAGAAAGCAGGTAGGCGGCCTGGCCAAAAAAAGAAAATTAGTTGGCCGTCGGAGGTCTGCTGGCGGCCCTACCTGAAGAAATTGCCTGGTCGGAGGTCCGTCGGAGATCCCCATAAGTTTTTTTAAATTAATTGCCCTTTAATTTTTAATTTAATTTAATATTCTAGGAGTATATTTAAAATTTATTATTATTGAAAATTTGATATTATTATTAAATAGAGGACAAAAAGAAGGGAGTGAGAGGGGAGGGTAGAATGATCATTTTCAGGTGCACACTAGTACGACCAAAAAACATCATTGTCTTTATAGGCTCTGTTTTTTTGACCTGAATTTGCTGAGTTGAGCTGAACAGAACTGAACAGTGCTGAACTGAACTAAACTGAACTGAGCTGAACTTAGTGAATAAATAATAATAATAATAATAATTATAATAATAATAATAATAATAATAATAATAATAATGAGTAATATAGATAATATATATATATATATACATACACATACACACACATATAACATCTACAATAATAATATATATTACAATAATAATAAAAATATATATAATATTATTGATAATATGAATGTAAATAATGATAATAATATCACATAAAAATATATACAATAACAATAAATTTAGTTATATCACAACAAGAAAAAGAATAATAATAATAATAATAATAACATTAATAATACTAAAAATATATAATACTATTGATAATATTGATATCAATAATAATAATAACATTATTAATAACTACAAAACAATATATAATACTATTGATAATAATGAGATTAATGATCATCATTATAATATTGATTCTTAACAATAAAATTAGATAACAATATACATAATAATTATTTATATTACAACAACATAAATAATAATGATAATAATAAGATTAGTATTTATAATAATAACTTTATATAATATTAATTAATTAGTATCAATAGTGATACTCCTAGTAATTAATCTTATTAAAAAATAATATATACAACAATAATAATTTTTATTATTTATATTACAAGATTAAAAACAACAATAATAATATAATAAAATAAGATAATAATAATAATGATTATATATATATAATATTATTGATAATATTTACGATAATAATAAAATAAAAAATTATAATAATAATTATATATAATATTATTTATAATTCAAATAATGATAATAGTAATTAATAATATTTGATTTTAAAGTTGAAAAGAACAGTGTTGAGCTGAACTGAACTGAACTAAACTAAACTAAATTTTGCTGAACTGAACTGAATTGAACTGAACGGTGCCCAAAAAAACAGAGCCACATTACAGATATGTAGCTGAAGAACTGTGAGACAAAGCTTCACCGAATGAATATATCTCGGGTTTTTAGATCAACATTATTTTGATCTGTGACTGAATCACAAATGTGGGTTGAATTTGTGAGTAGTAGTCTGAATGGACTCATACATTCTCGTTCGTTATTTGTTCCTTTACGTATCTTGTGTGTTTTTTGTTGATTGTACGATTGAATCATATATGAACTTAGATTAATAGATGATTGCTTGAGTATTGCTGTATAACAGGATGTATTTTACTTACCGACTTTTATGTCTGAATGCTGAGAATAGACGTGAGTTGAGGTATTTACGATGCCCCTTCAGAATCCTTTTCGTGGGGAATGAATTTTGATGAGAGTGACCCGTACTTGGGATATTTCAGTGTTTCTGCTTCTACATCTTAGGGGTTCTAATGAAGACTCGTTTTTTTAGTCTCAGGGCCTGTTTACTTTTTTTTTCATTAATCTCTGAATGAATTAAGCTGTCTGAGTGGATTAAGCTGTCTGATTTGGAAAAATGTCTTGTTGTTTCTTTCTTGTCTGAATGAACTATCTGAATGACAGAAATGACCATTTTGTCCCTCAGTATGAAATAAGTGCTGTTTGATAAACTGTTTGTTATTTTTTTAAGCTGAATAGTATTTTTGAATGACATAAACTAGTTAAACATCAAAACATAATGTCAAACTTTATTGATATCATCAAAAACAACAATAATAAGTACTTATAAATAAAATACTTCAACATCTTATTTTGAACAGAATTCTTAAAATTAAGCATTAGAAACCAAACTATTTGCAATTTCATCACGCAAATTAGTCATACATTGTGTGCTATTAGCACCCCATTGTGTTATGTCGAGCCCTTCTTCTCCACTTCCTTCGCCTTCTTCTTCATTGTTAAATATAGTATCCTCATTGCACTCCAGAAACAATGGTCCCGAATATTGCATTTCCTGATAAAATTATGTATCGCAAAGCAAGCAATGACCACATTTCTTTGTATTGTAAATGGAAAAGGAGCCATCTGCTTCAGAATTGGAAATCTTAATTTCAAGACACCATAAGCACGTTCAATAACATTCCTAAGCTGGGCATGTGCATGATTGAACAATTCTTCTTTTGTCAAAGCACGTCGGCGTCGGAAATCTGCTAACCAATACCTCGTGTTACGATATGGAGCCAAAAATCCACGGGAATTGGCATATGCAGCATCGCAAAGATAATATTTGTCTGAAAATTAAAAAACATCAAATGTATAACATACAAATAAAAAAGCAAAAGTATATTTTGAGAATGATGTATACCTTGTGGTGGAAAGGGAAAGCCAGAATTCGGGTTAAAAGCAACTTCCTAAGTACTCTGGAATCATGTGCTATACCTTCCCATCCAAATTTCAAACAAAAGTGAATATCATATTGAAATCACAAATTCCCAGAACGTTTTGAAAGCATCGACTACCACCTCTTCCCCTATAAGCAGTCTGATGACTAATCGGCACAACTGCATGTATAAGAGTACCGTCTAGTGCGCCTATTGCCCCCTTGATTAATAAAAAATAAATAAATAAATTACCTTACTAATGTCAAGAATTTTTACCAAACCACAACGGTAAAACATATCGGAAATTTTTCTCTCAAGCGCCTCTGATGATTTGACATGTTCGAAGTTGCCTCTGAATTTGTTGACACTATAATAGTTTTTGCGAATTCCATCATGCCTTGCAGAACTTCATGAAAATAAACATGAACGGTTCTTGTAGAGTGTTGAAATCTACGTTTAATTACTCTATAACGTTCATTATGTCCAAGAATTGTTAAAAACATTGCCATCTTCTCCTCGACGCTAACATGTTTACTATCTTTCACCCAATTGTTTTGTCTAAAATGTTGGCATAATAGTATATATGCTTCACGAGATAGTCGCATCAATTCTTGACATTGCGTACTGGATCCATTTAGTAGCTCTTTGGTGTATGCATATCCACTCAATGTCGAAGTATTATCGCGTATCCTTTCTCGTCTTGTTGAAGCAACTCTTCTTCGTCTTAAGTATACATATATTAGAATTACAACAAGAATTTCTTCCTCGAGAGTCGGCATATCTATTCGTAAAAACATCACAAATTATCACATAAACAACAGCACCAGTCATAACCTTGCCAATAATAAAAGTCACACCAATGGATAATGGAGAAGATAACATCTGAAAAAATAAAGGCCTGGAATGAAACAAGCAGGAAAAATAAACAAGCAAAAAATAAAGTCACAACAATGAAAATAAAGGCCTGTTTAGCATCTAAAAATGAAAACTTGCTCCCCTCTAAAAATAAAGTCACAACAATGAAAATAAAGGCCTGTTCAACATTCCAGGTTCGTTAATAAGGGCCTGTTATAACATCAACAATATAACAAAAAGTAATCATAACAACTTGGCGAATGAAAAAGAACAGCAACAATAAAACAGCAACAATATAACATCAACAATATAACAAAAAATAGTCATAACAACTTGGTTTTTACCAAAGAGCAACACAACAATAAAACAGAACCAAAAAGTCCCAACAAAAAACAAGTCCCAAATATCATTAAAAACAGCAAAACTAGTAAAAAAAAATACCAAATAGTGAACTAGTGGTATCCTTGTTTTGCTCCAACCGTTTTTACCCAATCCTTAGCAAACTCTGACGGTATTCCAATCCATGCTTCTCTATTCCGGCTATCCGTAAGAAGAGAAAAAGCAATGCGAAACAATGGATCTTCTTTTCCCCATCCAAGGTCGTTCAATTTTTTCATGCATGCTTCATACGAGAAAGGATCGGGTTTCTCGTGTTTTAATGCCATATTATCTAGAAAAATCATAAGTTTCTCATCTAAATCCGAGGTTACTTCTCTAGCCTTTCTTTTTTTCTTGTCAACATTAGTACGAGAGGAACTAGGTGTTGACGACATGGGAGCTTGTTCACTTGATATAGGGTCTTCGAAAGCTGTGAACGCGAAAGGCTCAACGGTTGGCATAGGGTCTTTTGATGTCGGTCCATAGCCTCCAATACCCGTGCACACACCACCCTCAAATAGTTGTGCACACAACTCAGGGTATAGTAGACTTGACGTCCTCAAATATTCAACATATTTATTGGACTGTGTTAAAAAATAAAGTTATCAATATACAAATTAAATAAAAACTGAAAATAAATTGCCAATTATGAATATACCTCACTCTCCGATTCCCATTCTTGAGGTGTTAAGTTGAATGTGTTGGTTGAAGGATCATACAAATTGCCAGTTTTGTTTTTTAATTTCAACCATGCTCCATATTTCCCCTTTAGATAATCAAATTTATTACGCATCTCCTTCTTGTCAACGGTAAAATTATGAGTTGCTTTGAGGGTTTCAGCAACTTTGATCCATGAATTCGGTTTTAATGCACTACCTTCCTTCCCGTTCAATGAAACCTCAAGAATACAACTTTCCAAAAAGGTCTTCATAATATTGGGGTCCCTCCAACTTATCCTAGATCGTTTATTTGGTTGTGTTTCCCCAATTTGTTCCATACCTAAAACAAGATGAAATTATCAAACCAACTACCAACAAGCAGCCACGGAATCCCTCGAAGAAATGAAAAAAAAACTAAATATACATCATAACAAACACTCCCATCGTAATCGATATTTATCTCTACCACAAATCAAAACAACATAAAATCACTGGAATCAGAAAAATAAAAAATAGCAGGAAAAATCTGAAAAAAAAAACGAACCTGGAATGAAACAAGCAGGAAAAATAAACAAGCAAAAAATAAACAAGCAGGAAAAAAAAAACGAACCTGGAATGAATCAGAAAAATTTCGGAGAATAGCTGGAATGAATCAAAAAAACTGAAATTGCTAAATTTGAATGAATAGCTGGAAAAATTTTGGAGAATAGCTGGAATGAATCAAAAAAAAAAACGAAAATAAACAAAATGAAGAATAGCCACAAAATGAAAATAAAGCAGCAGGAAAAACAAAAAAAACGAACCTGCTCGACGGTGAGGCGGGCGTCGGTGATGCGGGCGTCGGTGAGGCGGGCGAGGGTTGGGCGGGCGAGGGCGATGCGGGCGAGGGCGATGCGGACGGTGGAGAGAGAAGAAAAGGGACGGGAGAGAGAAGGGACGGGAAAAGGGACGGGAGAGAGAAGGGGAGAAGAAAAGAGAATGGCGAAGAGAAGAAAAGGGACGGGAAAAGGGAGAAGGGGAGAAGAAAGTGGAGATGAGAAAGGGGAGCAAGCCGTGCGGTAGGTGAGGGCAGAATGTGTAATTTGTTGTGCTGAATGGGAAGGACCTTGTTTTTTAGGCTGAATCACAATGCCAATTTTCAGCCCATTCAGCAAAAAGTAAACAAACAAAATATCTGAGCGATTCAGATGGTTCAGTATTCAGCCCATTAAGCAAAAAGTAAACAAAAAAAATATCTGCTTAGTTTTTGCATTTTATAATACTCATTTTACTTTAAATTAAATATGTGTAGTTTAAATTTGTTGGGTGTCGGTCTAGTACTTAAACAGAATAAGAATTAATAATACCATGCGGATTAACGAATATAACTATTACGAAATTATATTCTACGGGATAGGGTTTAGGGATTAAAAAATAAAAATATTATTTAATCGAAAAAATAAAAAAAAATTATTTTCTGGGAAAAAAATTATCTTTTCGAAAAAAATATTATTTTATGGAATTTTTATTTTTTTTGAAAAATTAAAAAATATTTTCGGGAGAAAAAATTATTTTTGGGCAAAATAATATTTTTTCGAAATAAAATTATTTTCTGGAAAAAATATTATTTTTTTTAAAAAATAAAACTATTTTCCGGAAAAAAATAAAAAAAATATTTTTTCGAAAAAAATAAAAAAATATTTTCTGGAGAAAAAGGTATTTTTGGCAAAATAATATTTTTTCGAAATTAAATTATTTTCTGGAAAAAAATATTATTTTTTCGAAAAAATAAAATTATTTTCTGGAAAAAAATTAAAAAAAATATATTTTTTCGAAAAAATTAAAAAAATATTTTTGGCAAAATAATATTTTTTCGAAATAAAATTATTTTCTTGAAAAATATTATTTTTTCGAAAAATAAAATTATTTTCTGGAAAAAATAAAATAAAATATTTTTGCGAAAAAAATAATATTTTCTGGAAAAAAATTATATTTCGAAAAAAAAATTATTTTCTGAAAAAAGAATATTTTTTAAAAGAAATGTATTAGCCAAACACTTTAATAACTTATAAACTATTTGTTTAATATGAAATGTATTTTAAAAGAAATATTTTATTCAAGTAAATAGAGGGGCATTTTCGTCTTTTTAATAGAAGTCAACACCAATTCAGATTTTTGGCCTTCGCTGTAATTTATAAAACAATAGGGACTAAAGTGTAAAGAGGCCATCTAATAGGGTAGTTGGTTGTAATTTCCCCTAACTTATATTATAAATATATATATATATATATATATTAGAATATATATAGCTAAATATATATATAAATATATAAATAGAACCTGATTAACAAATCATCTAAGAATAATAGATGAGATTCAAGAAACCTTATTTGGAACAAGAATGTAGCGGCTCAGGTCTCCGAAACCCTAGCAAATTTGACATCGAAATCACACCTCAACGAAGAAAGAAGAATCGAACTGTCTTCGGCCGGCCACAACACCCGGAAGCACTTTCAAACAACCCATAATCGCACGAACTTTCTCTTTCTTACTCACAACACGCACAAAGTAGAATAAGAAGATTTCTTTCGCTATATTCACTCGGGTTAAGAAGGCTTTTCAGTGTATTTTTTGTTGGAAATGGTTTAGTAATTAACCATTTATTAAGAATAAATGTTGTTAATTAAACATTTATTATTTAATTAAAATATTTATTGAATGTTAATCTACGTCATGAGTAGATGAACGTGGTATATTTAATATTTCTAAACCGATTTTCGATGAGTCAGATATTGTATGTTAAAGGTTGGATGTTTGAGTAGGAACTAACATGTTAAATAAATGTTAGTTATCCCACATCGGTTATATGTGGATGTTTTAACTTGTATATAAGTCTTTGTCTATATGGGTTTATTAACTTGTTGGGTTGGTGTGTATGGGTGTCCTCGCGCACACACACACACACACGTGCCGCCGTCCGTCCGGTCTGGTCCGGTCGGGCTCGCGGCCTAGGACTTGAATCTTGGCAATTGGTGCTTTGGGCTTGTGTTTGCGCTTATCTTTTTGCGCATAATTAATGGCGACGAGTCCCTTCACCTGATCAAAAAGTGTTATATAAATAAGCATTTGTTCATTGCAGAAGACACGGAAAATAGCATTATGCATTCTCTCAAAGCATTGCATATTATTTTCAAGTTCAGTCTTCATTCCAGTCCAGTTCACAGGTGCTCGATTCAGTTTGCGGTGCTGCTACTGTCGAGACGTTCAGATCATTTTAACCTTTGGGGACGAGCCACCTTACCGTGAGTACTACCAGGGCGTATTCTCGTCTTGCGGGCAGAAGCTCTAGCTTCAGATGAACTTTGGTTATCTTATTAAAATTGTTGTTTCTTTCAAGTGTAACATTTGTTGATTCTGTTCGTTGTTCAAATTCAGAATATTATTTGTAATACACGTGCAAGTACCCGACTTCTAACAATCGCAAGACGAGAATAGTCGAAATTACTTGTTCGCATGATCCTGAAACTGAAGCTTAATTCTTCACATTTGCTGAAAAAAAATGTCATCCACTCAAAGCACCAGCACCTCCACTAATCCATCCACCGGTTCTGGAACCATTGGATCATCAAGCTCTACTATGGCTCTAATTCACAGTGCTGCTCGGCTCATGGCTATCGTCGAGAAACCTCCTGTTTTCTCGGGCACCGACTTCAAATGCTGGTCTCAAAAGATGTTGCTCTACATTACCAATTGGGATTGCGAGCTTCCTGTGTGAAGAAAGGCCTCCTGTCCCTGCTGAGAACGAAGAGAATATTCAAATGCGTACCAACTATGATACCTGGATTCATTCCGACTATCTGTGTCGGAATATGTTGCTGAACGGGTTTGATGATGTCCTGTTCAATGTATTCAACATCAAGGAGACTACTAAAGAAATTTGGTATGCTCTTGAGTTTAAATACCGTGTTAATCCTGCTAGCACGAAGAAGTTTGTTGTGACGAGGCTCACCGAATTCCAAATGGTGGATACTCGTCCAATGATTCTCCAAGTACAAGAGTTCCAAACTCTTATACATGATGTTTATTCCTAGGGGATGCCTCTACCCGAGGCGTACACTGTGGTGCTCTTGGTAGATAAGTTGCCGCCTAGTTGGAAGGAGTTCAAGGGATACCTTAAGTATAAGCGAAAGGAGATGACTCTTGAAATTTTGGTTGCTAAGCTCCAAACTGAAAGCTTAAGTACGTGATCAAGACTTGAGGACCAAAGCTCCTATGGAAGCTAAGGCTAATCTGATTGAAGGTGGGGGCGGACCTTCCAATAAAATGTCTATGTCCTACCAAAGGCAAGCGAAAGGATACGGCACCTCCGACGAAGTTTGCCGAAATGTGATACAACTGTGATAAGCCCGGCCATATGGTGAAAAACTGCCGAAAGCCGAAGAAGAACAAGGGAAAGGGCAAATTCAACCATGTTGAGAAGGACTTTGACTCTTGGGACAAAGATGACCTTACTGCCATGATCACCGAGGTAAATCATGTCTCGAAATCTAACTCTGTTACTTGGTTTCTTGATACGGGTGCGACTGTTCACATATGTGTGAAAAGAGACTTGTTTTTCACTTACAAGGAGGTTCAAGACCACTTCATCAAAGAGGCAAGTGATCTTATCTCTCCGGTTCTTGGAATTGGGACTGTTGTGATTCAATGCACCTCCGGTGTGGAGATAACTCTGAAGGATGTGCTGCATGCTCCTGAAATCCGCAAGAACTTGGTGTCTAGTGTCAAACTAGTTAGAGCTAAATTTGATATAGACCTTCGTAGCAATTTTATAATAATACGCAAGTTTGGCAAGACTCTCGGGAAAGGTCATATTGTCGAGAACATGTTCAAACTTAGCGTTCGTACTTGTAAGCCTCCAAAATCAGTCGATAATAATAAAGCTACTACTTCTGCTTACTTGCTTGAGTGCTCAAATTTATGGCATTGTAGATTAGGTCATGTGAATCTAAATGCTATAAAAAGATTATCAAACTTAGATTTACTAAAATTAAATGAAATGAATAATCAAAACAAATGTGATATTTGTGTTGAGGCAAAAATGACGAAGCTACCATTTCATTCGGTAAATCGGAACATAAAACCCCTTGAATTAATTCACACAGACGTATGTGATTTAAAGTTTGTGCAAACTAGAGGTGGTAGGAAGTAGTTTATCACTTTAATCGATGACTGCACAAGATATTGTTATCTTTATCTTTTTAGAAGTAAGGATGAGGCTTTTGAAGCCTTTAAGAACTTCAAGAATGAATTCGAGACTCAATTAGGATGTCGTATTAAGATGGTTCGAAGTGATAGAGGAGGCGAATATGTAGCCCCGTTTGAGGAATTATGCAACGGGAGTGGTATAATTCATCAAACCACGGCTCCACATGCACCACAATCTAATGGTGTTGCTGAACGTAAGAATAGAACACTTAAAGTTATGATGAATGCCTTATTAATTAGTTCAGGGTTGCCCAGAACATGTGGGGGGAAGATGTCTTGACAGCCAACTACATATTGAACAAGATTCCACGCAAAGGTAAGGATGTTACTCCTTATGAGTTGTGGAAAGGTATAAAACCATCGTACAAATATCTCAAAGTGTGGGTATGTTTGGCGAAGGTTGAGGTGCCTCTACCTTAACAAGTTAAAATTGGTCCTAATACGATCGATTGTATCTTTATTGGTTATGCACGTAACAGCAGCACTTACAGGTTTGTAGTACACAAATCGGAGATACCCGACATTCATGTAAATACAATGATTGAATCAAGGAATGCTGTATTCTTTGAAAATATCTATCCTTATAAGAATAAGGCTGATCCTAACTCTAGCAATAGAGTTGATGATGAAGCTACAAGTTTTAAACTTGTCGATGAGCCTATGTGTTCTGAAACCATGGATGAAAATAAAGCCTCAAGCTCGAATCCAGTGTTATCTGAACGACCACACAGAAAGCGACCTAGGTCTACATTAGTCAACTTAGAACATAGACGAGGTACTAGAGTACGGAAAGTAAAGATATATGGACCATACTACATCATTTTAATGTTAAACGGTGAACCGGTATTAGTAAAAGAAGCTTTATCCGGTCCAGATGCGGCTTTCTGGAAAGAGACAATAGACACTGAGATTGAGTCTATTATGCTGAATCACACTCGGGTGTTAGTTGAACTACCACCGGATTGTAAGGCTTTAGGATGTAAATGGATCCTAAAGAAGATTTACAAGTCTTACGGTACTATTAATAAATATAAGGCCCGACTTGTAGTTCAAAGCTTTAGGCAAAAAGCTGGTTATGATTTCTTTGATGCCTACTCGCCCGTGACAAGACTTACATCTCAACCCGGGCCACGGCACACGGGTCAGTCAACTGTATATCAGCGGGTTTCTAGGAGAGGATTTCATTTCCTCTCCCTTCTTCTTCTTCCTCACGATTTGGGCGACTCAAGGGGTGATTTTTGGGCGATTTGAGCACCTTCAAACTTGGAGAGATCATCCACCTAGAGTTCTTGTCGTAGATTAGCGACTTCAACTTAAATCCTTCATCCTAATCCAAGTTAAATCTCTTAGAACCCTACTTTTATCCATTTTGGGGGGTTTTCGAGATTTGTCTGGATTGAACTCGAATTGTTCGGTGATGTTGTGATATTTCTTATTGATTATTGTTGTTGGGTGATTCTTAATCCGTTTCCGTCGTGTTTAATCCGTGGATTAGTGATTTGGGGAGGTTTGTTGAAAACCCTCGCCTGTATCGATCGTACGTATGTTGTTATAGTTTGTAATCGGGATTGTGGGCGTATTCCATTCGATTATTGCTATCGTATATGAATGAGTTGTGTTAATCCTTCGTCTAGGATCGGTCGTGTTCCCTCCGAGACGTTCGTAGTCATTGTTCATTTCCGTTTCGTCGAAGATGTCTCAAAGGCAAGTACTATACATTTGTTTTCATATTCTAGTATTTGGATTATGGCTTTCAGTAGTTGTTGTGGATGTATATGTGTATGTTCACACAGAGACAGTCTGACGGGGCCTTTGGGGATACGTATTGCCGTGAGGGTGTGTATCACGAACTAGGGTTAACCACCCAGGGATTGTAACACCCCACAAATGGGGCATTACATGCCGTAGACCCCCCGTCAGGTCTACCAGGACAACTCATGACTCGTAAACCACAAATATATCCCAACAGATGCACTCAAAAAGTAAATAAGGCCGTGTCCTCGGCCAAAACATTTTAACGTAGTACATGAAGCATAAGTTAAATACCAATTCATTGCCCACGTGGGGGACTTAAATCAAGTTTAAGTAAATAAACAGTCTAACTCCAATACTCGACAAATGCAATGTCAAAACATAAAAATACAGACTCGAACCACATCATCATGCCAGCCCATCATTTGTGTGCATGTCCCGTGCCTGCTCCTCAGCTCTCCCGGTACCTGAAATGCATAAGACGCATTTCCCCCATTTAAGGGGTTAGCATTCGAATAGCTAGTGCAAGTACACAATTACACAACAGTATATACATAAACGATTCAACGCAAACAAGTCGTTAGGAAAAATCATTTTGAAAATCAATATTCCGGAATATCACATTTACACCAAAACAGTATATCATCAAGTTTTCCACAACACAATTATCCACGCTTGGTAACTCGCGACCGTACCCATTAGTATCGGCCCCCAGAGGTCCCGTCGAACCATCCCCAGGTGGAAGAACATTAACACACACACCCAAGTCCATTTCCGTGTCCGTACCCATTAGTATCAGCCCCCAGAGGCCACAGGCCATCCTCAGGTGGAAGAGTAATAATCACATTCGTTCAATAATACAGTTTACATCATTTGCATCAAAAGCGTACACACATAATGAAGTATAATACATGTACTTGCCTGATTAATATGACGTGAAGGAAAATGGTGAACGGAAAGGTTTTAGCCCGAATAATCTTCAAAAATACAATCCTAACACAATAACGATGAACAACCAATCTTAAACTACGAAAACGTTGGAATACATCCTAGTTCTACCCACTGCAACCATTTGTCGAACATAACTTGGGTATCGTCGACTATAAGTGACGAACAATGGAAAACATGGAGTTTTAATCCACAAATCCTCAACAAAAACGAAGGATTACAAGTACACGATCGAAGTCTAGCAATAATCCAATGATAATTCGGACTAAAGGAGTCAAATCCCAAGAAATCCCCAAAATTTCCCCAAAATCTCAAAACAAGGGTTTCAGGGATTCTTACCTTGATTCGGATGGTGGAAAGTGTTAGGAACTTGAAGAATTTACGCAAGGAATGCACGGATTGTAGTAGAAGATGATATTAAGTCGGAATCGGCCCTAACCCTCATCTGGAATCGCTCAAAGCCGAGAAGGATAAGAAATGATGGAAAATGACGAAGTTGACTGCTGCTATCCTATTTATATTGAACAGGCTTAGCGCACGCTACGCACAAGCATTAGTGTGCGCTAACGGGGTGTGGAAGAACAGTCTGCCCACTGTCCTCCAGTTAGCGTACGCAATCTAACATGATTAGCGTGCGCTAATGTTAGGAATTAGCGTGCGTTAATGCTGAATTAGCGTATGCTATCTGGTCCGGCATCAAATATCGAACCCATCGTCTGCATCAATGAAATCGTTAGCGCATTTAACCCGGGTTAGCGACGCTAACGACATGTTGATAGCGCACGCAGTAAACCCGAGTAGCGTGCGCTACTCAGCAAAGATCGATCTTGCTCAAGACATCACGCCAACAGCACAAAAATATCGAAATGCGAAGCAAGACCAGAATCTGGAAACATAAACATGGAATATTCAAGACGGCAAAGCTGAGCGTTGAAAGAGAATATAATCCCGATCACCAGGGAGTCCGTAATATAACAAACAAAGTGAAATTCCCTAAACTTATGGAAATTACAAAAATGGCCCAAGTGCCCGAAAATCGCGATACGACGTCGGATTAACAAACCGAAAGTTTCAACACGACCAACTCAACCATACAAAGTTATGCAAACCAAGAAACAACGAAAACGAACGATTTTTACGAGAATCGAATGTACATGCGACAAGATATAATTCAAGATGAAATTATGCAAAAACATCCTCGAAACTCGTCCAAACGGAAAATCTCCAAGAATAAAATAGGTTCAGAATTTCAAAACAGTAACAAGCGAGTCGTTTGAAACGAACATACACCAAAAATAGAAATTACCAAAAATATAAGGTACGGATATTACATTCTCGCCCCCTAAAAATAAGTTTCGTCCCGAAACTTACAACGCGAATATCTCGGGATATCTCGACCGCATAATCTCTTCTGTCTCCCATGTGGCTTCCTCGGATCCATGCCTCGACCATTGAACTTTAACCAAAGGAATGGTTTTATGATGAAGTTGCTTCACCCGATGCTCTAAAATCTGAATCGGCCTCTCCTCGATGGTAATGTCGGGTCCCAACTCGATCTATCCAAAATCAATAATATAGCTAGGGTCCGGTACGTACTTCCTAAGGTGGGAAACATGAAATACGTTATGCACGTGACTCAAGGACGGCGGCAAGCCTAACCGATAGGCAAGCTCTCCAACTCTCTCTAAAATCTCAAACGGTCCAATATATCTCGGACTAAGTTTACCTTTCCGACGGAAGCGGTAAACTCCACGTGTCGGCGACACTTTAAGCAAAACATGATCTCCCACCTCAAACTCCAACGTCCGGCGACGCGTATCGGCATAAGACTTCTGCCGACTCTGGGCCGTCAACAATCTATCGCGAATCAGAGCAATCTTCTCTCTCGTCTCAACCACCATATCGGGCTCGGTACCAATCAGATCAGACGCATCGTCCCAACACAACGGCGATCTGCACCTCCTCCCATACAACGCCTCAAATGGTGCCATTTTGATCGAGGCGTGCCAACTATTGTTGTACGTGAACTCGATCACGGCAAGTGCGACTCCCAATCATCCTTCCAATCTAAGGCACAGGCTCTCAACATATCCTCCAACGTCTGGATCGTCCGCTCAGACTGTCCATCAGTCTGAGGGTGGTAAGACGTACTGAGTCTCAACTCAGTCCCCAAAGCTCGATGAACAGCCTGCCAAAAATGTGATACAAATCGGCCATCTCGATCTGAAACAATACTCCTAGGAGTCCCATGTAATCTCACGATCTCTGCTATAAATACTCGTGCCAGCCTCTCCGGCCCCCAAGTGTCCTTAATACCTAGGAAATGAGCTGATTTGGTTAGTCGATCAACAATAACCCAAATCATATTCATTCCAGTCCGAGCCCTAGGCATCCCGGTAATGAAATCCATAGAGATGTCTTCCTATTTCCATTCCAGAATGGGAACTGGTCGTAGCAACCCCGCGGGCCGCTGATGCTCAATCTTATCCTGCTGACAGGTCAAACACTTCGCCACAAACTCGCTAACGTCCGTCTTCAAATTGCTCCACCAATAGTTACTCCTCACATCCTTGTACATTTTGCTCGTACCAGGATGTATGGAATAAGGCGTAGTATGAGCCTCACTCAAAATCTTCTGCCTCAACTCAATGTCATTTGGTACATATAATCTGCCGCGAAATCTCAGAACGCCATCATCCAGAACCACAAATTCAGGGGTTTTCCCCTTCCTCACATCCTCCCTCAACTGGACCAAAAACAGATCGTCATACTGCTTCGCCTTGATATCATCAGTCAAGGACGAAGTGATCTCTAACGCACATAACTGACCCTGAACTCTCTGAACCCAAACCTCGATATTCTGACAAATAAAATCTCACTGTATCCTACTCTGTGGTGTAAGTACCTCTAACATATGTAAAGCCATCGGTTTTCGGCTCAACGCATCAGCCACTACGTTGGCCTTACCCGGATGATAAAGTATCTCGAGGTCGTAATCTTTAATTAGCTCTAACCATCTACGTTGCCTCATATTCAACTCTTTCTGACTGAAGATGTACTTCAGACTCTTGTGGTCCGTAAAAATCTTACACGACGACCCATAGAGATAATGCCTCCATATCTTTAAGGTGAAAACGACCGCAGCTAACTCCAAATCGTGCATGGGATAATTTACCTCATAAGGTTTCAACTGGAGGGACGCATAAGCAATCACCCTGTCTCTCTGCATCAAAACACATCTGAGCCCAAGGCCCGAAGCATCACTATACACTACGAAATCCTCGTTCCCCTCAGGCAATGCTAAAATGGGTGCGGTAGTCAAACGACTCTTTAACTCGTCAAAACTATCCTGTCTGTCTGCAGTCCACTCGAACTTCTGAGTTTTCTAGAGCAACTGAGTGAGTGGTCTATCGATCTTAGAAAATCCCTCAACAAATCTACGGTAATAGCCGGCAAGACCCAGAAAACTCCTCACCTCCTTGACATTCTTAGGCGGCACCCAAGCCATCACTGCCTCTATCTTCTGCGGGTCTACCCGAACCCCCTCTGCTGAAATCACATGCCCGAGGAACATCACTTCCTCGAGCCAAAGCTCACACTTAGAGAACTTCACATACAACTGCTCAGCTCTCAAAATGTCTAATACAATCCGGAGATGTAAGGCATGCTCCTCCCGACTCCGTGAATAGATAAGAATGTCATCGATAAAGATGACTACGAATTTGTCCAGATACTCAATAAAAACTTTGTTCATCAACTGCATGAACACTGCTGGGGCATTGGTTAGCCCGAAAGGCATAACCACAAACTCGTAATGTCCATATCTCGTCTGAAAGGCAGCTTTCGGTATATCGATGTCCCGAATACTCAACTGGTAGTAGCCCGATCGCAAATCAATCTTCGAAAAGACTGTCGCCCCCTGAAGCTGATCAAACAAATCGTTAATCCGGGGCAAAGGGTATTTATTTTTGATGGTTAACTTATTTAATTCTCGATAGTCGATGCATAAACGAAGCGATCCATCATTCTTCTTAGCAAAAAGTACAGGCGCACCCCAAAGCGATGCGCTCGGTCGAATATACCCTTTATCTAACAACTCTCCCAACCGGTTCTTCAATTCTAACATCTCCGACGGTGCCATACGGTACGTCGCTCGAGAAATAGGGCCCGCATTTGGCTCTAGATCAATAGGAAACTCCACCTCTCGATGTGGTGATAATTCCGGCAAGTCATCCGGAAATACGTCGGGGTATTCACTAACAACTGGAATTGACGACAAATCAACTCCACCATCTTCCGCCTTTAGAGCATAACACCAGTAGCCGACACAACCCTGGTTCAGAAGTTTCATCTCCTTCAAGGCGCTAATCACACTCCCCGATCTACCCAGCTTACAACCGACGAGAGTATGATTGGTGCCCTCCTCGACTACTATCGAGATGGTACGGGTCCGATAGTTCATGATAGCACCGTGACGATCCAACCAATCGTCCCCGAGGATTAAATCCTCACCCTTAAGGTCTATAACAATGAGATTCGAGGGCCAATCCCGGCTTCCGATCCTCACTGGGCAATCCCTAACTTGCCGGTCCCCAACCATATGATCCCCGCTTGGCGTACCCACTACAAACGGCTCACACTCAACCAAGCAGTCAAAACCAATATGACTCACATAATCTGAAGCAATAAAGGAATGGGTAGCACCCGAATCAAAAAGCACTGAAACTGGATGAGTAAGGATCTGAGTGGTACCTGACGCCACTGGAACGTCTGTCTCCTCTGTGCGCCTCACCTGATACAATCGGGGGTGAACTGAACCCGAACTCGACGTTGTACGGCGATTCAGCTGCCCCCGACCCCTACCGCGGCCCGAACTCTGCGGAACATGAGTAGCTGGAGTGATGTGATCCCTCTGATCGGCGGTGGTAGTCGGAACCCTAGCGACCCTGGTGGCCCTCTCGCAATGAGCTGCTCGATGCCCGGTCTGTCCGCAAGTAAAACAAGCAACTAACGGAAATGGGCAATCCTTCACAACGTGCTCGGGCTGACAGCAATTAAAACAAACTCTCCTGCCAGGTGCAACAGACTGGACTGAACGATTACCCTGAGATCCACCGGCCTGATGAAACGGCCTCTTCCCAGGTGTAGGAGTAGAACGAGACCTCGAAAATTGACCACCTTTACCAGCCGAGAATCCGCCAGTAGTCTTTTGCTTCTTAGCTTCCGAAACTGACTCTGATTCCGGGACGGCCATCTCGATCGCTAGAGCACGATCCTGGTATTCCTTCAAAGTGGCACACATGAGCGGTGCCATACTCTGCCTGATATGCGTCTTCATGCGCATATTGAAGTAACGGATTTTATCGACCTCCGTCCTCACCTGATCTTTCACAAAACCCAACTGCTGATTGTAAGAGATAATGGCCTGCGAAATCGGCACATCCTGGGGTGTGGCAGTGAAGAACTCCACAATTCTGCATTCTTTGACTGGCGGCGGACAATATTCTGCTTCCATAGCAGCCCTGAACTCCTCCAAAGTAGCCCGACGGTCTCTGGGCGCAACGGCCTCCCACCATTCCGCAGCTTCCTTATCCAGAAGGTACTGGGCAATATGTACCCTCCTGTCTTCGGGACAAGCTACGGCATCGAAGGTCCTGGACAACTGAAAAAGCCAATTCTCCCAACCGAGGGAGTCCGAAGATCCGGAGAAACGAGAAGGGTGCATCTTAGTCACCGTCTGAAGCCACTTACTAGCTTCCTCTTCAGGTGTCGGGGGCTGATTCTGGCGTCCACCCTGAGCTATCTGAGCAAGTTGGGCTACTAACTGGTGAAGTACGGCAGTAGCCCCAACGTCGGCATTATTACCCGACGGCACTGAGTGAGAGGCTGAGTCCGCAGAGGACTGAGAAAGTGAGCCTTCTTCATTATCAGCACCTCGACCACGGCCTCGGCCGCGTCCCCTAGCTGGTCTACCACGACCTCTCAACATTCTGAAGAAAATATGAAAAGAACAAGATCAGAAAGATTCACACTATACAAGGTTGGCATCACAATTCACAATTCCGAACAACGCAAGAGAACGAGTTATAGAAGTATAAGAGTTCGACGAGACTTACCTCCACGGGTCGCACGAAAAGACGGCAACATGATGATGTTAAGCTCAACGACTGACTCTAACGACGCAACTGACAGACCCAAAATTTACCGACAGCCTAGGTATTCAAAACTTAAGCTCCGATACCATAAATGTAACACCCCAATCCACAAATGGGACATTACACGCCGTAGACCCCCCGTGAGGTCTACCAGGCTAACTCATGACTCGTAAACCACAAAGATATCCCAACAGATATAATCAAAAAGTAAATAAGGCCGTGGCCTCGGCCAAAACATTTTAACCGAATACATGAAGCATAAGTTAAATACCAATTCATTGCCCACGCGGGGGACTTAAACCAAGTTTAAGTAAATAAATAGTCTAACTCCAATACTCGACAAATGCAATGTCAAAACATAAAAATACAGACTTGAGCCACATCATCATGCCAGCCCATCCTTTGTGTGCATGTCCTGTGCCTGCTCCTCAGCTCTCCCGGTACCTGAAATGCATAAGACGCATTTCCCCCATTTAAGGGGTTAGCATTCGAATAGCTAGTGCAAGTACACAATTACACAACATTATATACATACACGATTCAACGCAAACAAGTCGTTAGGAAAAATCAATATTCCGAAATATCACATTTACACCAAAACAGTATATCATCAAGTTTTCCACAACACAATTATCCACGCTTGGTAACTCGCGACCGTACCCATTAGTATCGGCCCCCAGAGGTCCCGTCGAACCGTCCCCAGGTGAGAAACCACTTCCGCGGCCGTACACATTAGTATCGGCCCCCAGAGGTCCCGTCGAACCGTCCCCAGGTGGAAGAACATTAACACACGCACCCAAGTCCACTTCCGTGGGTGTACCCATTAGTATCGGCCTCCAGATGCCACAGGCCATCCCCAGGTCGAAGAGTAACAATCACATTCGTTCAATAATAGAGTTTACATCATTCGCATCAAAAGCGTACACACATAATGAAGTATAATACATGTACATGCCTGATTAATACGACGTGAAGGAAAACGGTAAACGGAAAGGTTTTGGACCGAATAATCTTCACAAATCCAATCCTAACACAATAACGATGAACAACCAATCTTAAACTATGAAAACGTTGGAATACATCCTAGTTCTACCTGCTGCAACCATTTGTCGAACATAACTTGGGTATCGTCGACTATAAGTGACGAACAATGGAAAACATGGAGTTTAAAACCACAAATCCTCAACAAAAACGAAGGATTACAAGTACACGATCGAAGTCTAGCAATAATCCAATGATAATTCGGAGTAAAGGAGTCAAATCCCAAGAAATCCCCAAAATTTCCCCAAAATCTCAAAACAAGGGTTTCAGGGATTCTTACCTTGATTCTGATGGTGGAAAGTGTTAGGAACTTAAAGAATTTACGCAAGGAATGCACGGATTGTAGTGAAAGATGATATTTAGTCAGAATCGGCCCTAACCCTCGTCTGGAATCGCTCAAAGCCGAGAAGGATAAGAAATGATGGAAAAATGACGAAGTTGACTGCCGATGTCCTATTTATATTGAACAGGCTTAGCGCACGCTACGCACAAGCATTAGCGTGCGCTAACGGGGTGTGGAAGAACAGTCTGCCCACTGTCCTCCAGTTAGCGTACGCAATCTAACATGATTAGCGTGCGCTAATGCTAGGAATTAGCGTGCGTTACGCTGAATTAGCGTACGCTATCTGGTCCAGTACCGAAATACTGAACCTACTGTCCAGACCACTGAAATAGTTAGCGCACGCTACGAACCCTAGGTTAGCGTACGCTAACCACACAGTGATAGCGCACGCAAGTAAACCCGGAGTAGCGTGCGCTACTCAGCAAAGCGATCCAAGATTACTCAAGACACCACGCTAACAAAGACAAAAATATCGAAATGCAAAGCAAGACCAGAATCCGGAAACATAAACATGGAATATTCAAGACGGCAAAGCTGAGCGTTGAAAGAGAATATAATCCCGATCACCAGGGAGTCCGTAATATAACAAACAAAGTGAAATTCCCTAAACTTATGGAAATTACAAAAATGGCCCAAGTGCCCGAAAATCGCGATACGACGTCGGATTAACAAACCGAAAGTTTCAACACGACCAACTCAACCATACAAACTTATGCAAACCAATAAACAACGAAAACGAACAAGTTTTACGAGAATCGAACGTACATGCGACAAGATATAATTCAAGATGAAATTATGCAAAAACATCCTCGAAACTCGTCCAAACGGAAAATCTCCAAGAACAAAATAGGTTCAGAATTTCAAAACAGTAACAAGCGAGTCGTTCGAAACGAACATACACCAAATATAGAAATTACCAAAAATAAAAGGTACGGATATTACAGGGATGGCCCGACGGGGCCTCTGCGGGGTACGGTGACCGTGAGTCTCGTACCAACAGTTAACTTTGAAATGCTTTGTTGGAGAAATGTGTTTTGTGCTTGTGCACCTAATATTCCAGAATATAAATGATTTCTAAAATGATTTTTGGCGCATATTTCATCTGATTAGAATGGTAGTTCAAATGGATTGTACTTGCACTAGAAGTTGTCGCTAACCCCTTAAATGGGGGAAATACTATTGTATTTCAGGTTCAGGTCATGGAGGCGAACGAGCATGCGCGATGTACGCGGATGATGGGAAAGTTTAATTATGTTCAGTGATCGTCCATTGCTGTCATTTCTTTTAAATCTATTTATCATTTCATTTGCTTAAGTACTCGCGTACTTCCTTCCTGGATTTAATATTATCGTGTACCCGTTTTGGGAAAGATTTGATATTGAATGGTATTGTTGAGTTCAGTCTTCTGTTTTGAATGTCTTGAATCATGGAATCATGTATATGTTGGTGATGTTTGTCTTTTGTCGAATGTCGTGTTGGTATGTTAGCCTGGTGGATTGCAAAGTGTGGGATTCACGGCGCTGTAATATGCCCTGATCGTCTTGGGGGTGTTACAAAACCCGTCCAACGATCCAGCGCACACAGCATAGATACCCAAGATGATCCCGTCGGACCAACACTTCAGTACAACAACTACAACACATGTACTCGAGAATCATACACAACATTTAACACAAAACATAATTAAAGTACTTGCCTTCGAAAGACGACAAGGGTTTAAATACTTCAATGAATGTCAATACACTCGAAGGTTGCCCCTTCGATCAATCACTTTGCAAGCCTTGCACCTAAAACAAAAAGGAAAATAACAAACAATTCAACCTACGTAACAAGGCTAACACACGAACATTCTCAACTTTCCAATCTATGTTCGAGTTAATCATTTATACGCATGGCCGGTGTACGGTTCACTACTTAAAGAACACTAAGCAGAATTAATACCATACTATATGTAAAATGAATGATTATCATAGGGTAAAAATGTCAATGTTCTACGAATTTTAGGATAATCAAATCATCACAAATCCACACTCCCAATTCTAATTGTCAACTCTAATGCTTGGTTCGGTTATTCTAACAATACCTAGCAAGCTAAACACATTCCAACCGAGTTCGAGGTTAATTCATCTCTACGATTCTCGTTCTTCCGCAAGTAATTCTTCTTGTCAAAGTTCTACGTTCAAAACAATTGTCACCAACCTAATCACTTCGTTCTAATCATCAATATGAAGATTATCCCATCAAATAAACCTCTACAAGGCATGAACTATACTTGAAGAACACCCTCTACATTCATTTTCTTGAATTCATATAACATAGGTGATAACCTTAACAAATCGTTCATCATAAGAGTGTTTCAAAATCATCATTAAAGGCATGTTACAATTCCATAAAACTCCATCCCGATGTTTCACATAATCAGGACTCAACTTATCTCAATGGGAAACCTAAGTGCATCCATTTAAATCCTCCTAAACATGGTGTTCGATTTATTACTATAATAACAAACTCAATGATCTCAGTGGCATGTTCATAAAATTACTAAGAACATGAATTCCAGGTTGGTATAGTCTCAACATACCTTATTACGGAGGAGAACAATGAAACACTTGAGGAAATTCAACACCGGAAGCTTGAGCACTATTCCAAGATCCTTCCCAACTTCATCATCCAAGTAGAGATGTTAAACGAAGGTTTATGTCACAGGAGGGCTCTCTGAGTTTGCAGAAATCGGACAAGGAACGGAGGAAAATGAGTGTGAAATGAAATGAGGGGTGATGTCCTATTTATACTAAATATGCGCTAACGCACGCTATCCTATCCTGTTAGCGTACGCTAACGGATCCCCCTCCTACTGCCTTGTTCTGACTTCAGCATTACATACGCTACAAAGTCATTACGTACGTTAGAGGTTGTCTTTAGCACATGCTAGCACCAAACATTGCGTACGTTATCGATCCCAAAAAACTTACTGCCTCTCTGTCTCATCTTTAGCGTACATTACTTATATCAGGTAGCGCACGCTAATCAGCTATTGACTCAACTTTCTGAAAGTCGTCCAGGTTTCATGCAAAGCATCCCTTAAAGTCCGTGATCCGGTTCCCACCTACTCCCCACGTCTTAATCTGGTAGACTGCACATAGCGCACGCTATGTGCTACGCGTAATGTACGTTAGCCAACATATTTAGCGTATGCTACACTTATTTGTTAGCATTCGTTATCTACATGCAGCCACATGCATGCATTAACGTCCTTAACTGTAACACCCATAATCCGCTGAGGGATATTACACGCCGTAGACCCTTTCCTCAAGGATCTACCAGGCTGGTAACAACATAGAACAAATCAACAATGCCTTTAAGGGCAAAATGACTCAGTAGACCGATTTGGTCTTTCAACAAATACATACAACTCCAATACAACTCATGCCCACGCAGGGGTCAAAATACAACCACACCCGTACAACGGGAAAATATAGCAGCAGAAAAAATAGAGTACAACTGAACCAATAAACAAAGTATGGTTCCTCATGTGATTAGTATCGATCATCTTTCATCATCCTTCGTGCCGACCCTATGTTATGCTCCAAAACCTGAATGCAAAAACAGACATCCACCCCCCGAATACTCGGGGATTAGCAAAACTCCACTGTTTTGCTAGTGCAAGAACAAAGTGCAAATACGAGCCATACAATTCACATTCCACGAATAACAATAACCAAGGATCCTCAAAGATCCAAACGAAACGAAAAGCACTTCCCGAGGCAAGAATTTGAGAAAACGTTCTAAAATCGAAAGATCACAAATCAATGGAAAAATTTATAAAAAACAGTTTAGAATGCCATCGAGAGTTTTAATAGAAAACAATTTAGGATTATCAAATCCTACTTTTCAAAATCCAAAAGACAAAAGGGGTCACCGCCCCAAAGGTTTATTTTCCGAAAAATGACATTTACCAAACCGTTGGGATTTTAGCCCCAAATCCGTAAAATGACTTTTACAAAACCATTGGGATTTTAGCCCCAAATATCATCAACTCACAGTACACGAGAACGACAACAAGGTTCGTCTTCCAACAATAAAATCCACAATTAAAGGATTTAACACAAACAACAAAATACTCCAGTGTCATCCTAACCAAGTAAGCCAAACGAACAACTTACCTCTTACACACTTAGTCGATGCATGTAATCATGAAAACCATTCAAAAGCACTCATTTCTGGAAATGCCATAGTCAAATCACATTTGCAAAATGCACCACAATTAACCGTGGATCCACCCCTCCGTGGACCCCTACCGAGACCCCGTCGGATCTAACCCATAGTGGTTAAAAGCAAGCTCGCGGATCCACCCCTCCGTAGACCCCTACCGAGACCCCGTCGGATCTAACCCATAGTGAGCATACACACACACGTTACTCATGCAATACTAATATGCTAAGAATGTAAGTTCATCAAGAATACTTACTAGAGATGGCCACTTATCCGACAATATTATCAAACTCTTCAAAACACAATAACAAGATTAAACACGGAATACACGATTCCATAACTTTTAAACACCAAGGATATCATCAAAGCCTTCAACGTTCAAAATAATCAAATCATAATCAATTCCCAAAACACAACGTTCACAAAACACACACGCGTTTTGAAAGAGAGCCTTTAACGAGGCCAAACCGAAATCTTTTGAAACTTCATTTAAAATAACCAAACAAACACATCAAGACGACCACCGATCATCATATCCATAAAACGAGAAAAGTATGGGCAAGGTACTTGCCTCGATACCACGAGCACGGAACCACGAATGGACACGGCTCAACCGGGAAGCTCCGGAACGCCCGATGCTATCAAAACGGAAGATGACGACGAACGGAAGGGTTCGAAGCGGTTTCTTCGCAAGAAACTCGACCCTAACAACATATAATCAATAAATCATCGATCATACGAGGAAGAATAATCGTAGAACGCCCGAAAACCCCTCTATGACATTTTACCGGACACCTTCAAGGCGTCGATCAAGAACTCGGCCAAAACAACGAATCGATACGATCCAACCATGGAATAACAAGGGAAATGATATAATACATCTAAATAATCATCAATCCATCATAATCCTAAGTTAAATCGGATTAATCGAACGAAAACAACCAAAACACCCCAATTCCCCAATACTAGATTTTCAAGAAATCTAACCTTGATTCGGTAGATCGGAGGATGTTATAGGATGGATGATTGATGATATGAACTCCAAGACTTCATGGATTGATTGTCCAACAACATCTTTCCATGATCTCCACACCTCCAGCCGCGGAAGAGAAGGAAGAGGATGAGAAAATGGGTGAAAAACACGCTGCCAAGCCTTAAATAGGCTAATCTGCACTGTGTGCCGCGGCACACGACAAGTGTGCCGCGACCCATGGCCAAAAAAACTGCCCAGTACTAGCTTAGTGCCGCGGCCCAGCCAAAGTGTGCCGCGGCACACGGTACAGCCTACTCCAACACCAAAAAGGCACATCGTGCAGTCTTAGCTATTTTGACCATAACTCCCTCGTCTGGACTCCGATTGACTCACCGTTTGAACGATTAGAAAGCTAACTCGATGATTTATAATATTGCAAAGATTCAGGATTTTTGGAGTTTCCAAAAATTAATGGCGATCCAACAAAGTCGAACTCATACGTGGAAAGTCGCTAAAGAACACGGAATTCAACAGAACGACACCGAAACGAACTCTAATGACAAAAAGTGTAGAATTAATCATTCTCAGAATGACGAAACGGTCGTGAGCGAGTCGTCAAAACGGACTTCCACCGAAAAAAAAGAAAATTACCGAAATTCGAAATTGCGGATATTACATTCTACCCTCCTTAAAAGAAGTTTCGTCCCAAAACTTAAAACAAGTAGGGGGAAGCAATATACCCGCCAGGAAAACTCGACGAGATACACAAAAACAGAAAACTCGCGCCCAACGGCGAAACACTGCAAGAAACACAAAGAGACATACGGCGTGAAAACACGCTCCACGACGACCAACACAACATCGCCGTTAGGGATATAATAAAACCAACAAGTGACAAGCGTCATCAAATGGATAATACAATCAAGTCAATTATCCGACAATCACAAAACACAACGAACGAAAATCAATATGATTGACCAACCCAACGGTACATCAATCAAAACGCGAGCCAACCGCTGAACAAATACGGAATCCCACCGCCCAAGGGTTGGAAGATCGAAAACGAGACTAATTTCCCGAACTGAAGGGAATTACGAAGGAGCCTGAACGTTCACCAATCACGGAACGAGATCAACAAAAACCGAACAATCAAACGATCGAACTACAACGATCGAGACAACAAAAATCGAACAATCATGTTTGAATCACGAAGAACAATAAAGTTCAAACAACAACTCCCAGGATGATCTGGTGAGAACAACAAGACATGCATTCCCATAAGATCCACAGGAAAGGGAATAGCAATTGAAAAGTCACAACGACAAATGAGTTATTCCGAAACAATACCACACTCATTCGATCAACAAAAGCAAGGGGTAGGACAAGCTCAGAAATGTCAACAAACATGATGAGTCGACAAAGTCGAAAACATAAGAGTTCCAAATCCGATCCACTTTGAATAAAAGAACTAATAGAACTAGATGATGTCACTTCCAAACAAGGTTCACAAGAATCGAACCGAACTCGAAAAAGTCACAACGATAACCAGATCGACCCACAACAAGATCGCAGTTCGTTCGGACGATGAAACTAAAATACAGAACAATTTCATAAAGTTTCAACGAACATGAGCGAATCGATAGACTGAAGAAATAGAAAATACATAAGTCAAAATAGTACGGGTATTACCTTCAACCTCGTCCACGAAATTCACAAAAACGGGAGCAAGGTAACAAGACATTAAACAGCCGACACATAACGGAACCATCACCGATGCACACGGTCATACCATACCAAGCTCTAACAACTCGCACATGCACGACAACGCGGAAATCACTACGAGGCGACAATATTCAATACCAACATCCCACCTCTCACATAGGGCTAACACAATAAATGTGTGGAAAACGACTCAACGCTCACACCGCCAATTCGATCATACTCGGGAGCAAACATCAAAATGACAACGCGAATATCATACATACATACCCAGCCCTCAAACGGGAATGGATAGGTTTTAAAAACGAAAACCTCATTTTGAAAATAATTTAGAAGAACACCGGTTGATCTTGAGTATCACCTTTCAAAAAAAGTACAAACGTGAAACATCGTTATCGAGACTTTGGAGAGCCATTTTGCATTTGATAAAAATGAGGACACTTTATCTTGGTGAAAACTTCCAGAATATTCGACCCTCGGGTCTAAATAAAAGTGTTTCTAAAACATTGAAAATATCTCAAAGCATTTTGGTCCTCGAAGTAGAAATTTTTTTTTTTGAAATATATTGTGGCACCTTGGATGTACCAGAAGAAAATAACTCATTTGAAACGTATGTCTCGAAATTTATTTTTCTAAGATACTCAAGGTTTTCAAAAATCCAATAGGCCAGAATGCCCAAAACTCACACATATCGACGTTCACTAAAACAATTCCTAGTACACGCATCAAAACATTTAAAATCAAGACAATACATGTCTTTAAACGGAAATAAACGATAAAATACCACATTCAGAACAAAACCACTGACCCCATTCGAGGCCTCTAAGGACCCTCCCGCACTGGCTAGTGAACAAGTCGAACGCGTATAAGCACAAAGCTTCGACAAGAGAACTTGTAAAACGTGCAAATCGATTCGAAAATCATCAGCAACGGACAAAAACAACAATAAAAATACATCATAAGCAACGACACTCCTCCTATAAATCAAATACGAGAGTCGACTAAATACATATCGTGAAATCAAAATCCACATAAGGATTCCACCACTTAACAAATAATCATAAAAATAGCTCGTGTCACACGAGGCACAACACAAAGAAGGGAGACTTACTTCCACAGGTCGCACGAAGTTGATGATCGCCCCACGATACTAATCACGACCAACAAACTCAGACGACGCGTCGAGACACGACTCAGTCAGATAAAATCCGACGAAACAAGACTCAAACAACACGACTTAACACGACAGCCTAGGTTTTCCTCAACCTAAGCTCTGATACCATTTATGTAACACCCCCAATCCGCTGAGGGATATTACACGCCGTAGACCCTTTCCTCAAGGATCTACCAGGCTGGTAACAACATAGAACAAATCAACAATGCCTTTAAGGGCAAAATGAGTCAGTAGACCGATTTGGTCTTTCAACAAATACATACAACTCCAATAGAACTCATGCCCACGCAGGGGTCAAAATACAACCACACCCGTACAACGGGAAAATATAGCAGCGGAAAAAATAGAGTACAACTGAACCAATAAACAAAGTACGGTTCCTCATGTGATTAGTATCGATCATCTTTCATCATCCTTCGTGCCGACCCTGTGTTATGCTCCAAAACCTAAATGCAAAAACATACATCCACCCCCCGAATACTCGGGGGTTAGCAAAACTCCACTGTTTTGCTAGTGCAAGAACAAAGTGCAAATATGAGCCATACAATTCACATTCCACGAATAACAATAACCAAGGATCCTCAAAGATCCAAACGAAACGAAAAGCACTTCCCGAGGCAAGAATTTGAGAAAACGTTCTAAAATCGAAAGATCACAAATCAATGGAAAAATTTATAAAAAAACAGTTTAGAATGCCATCGAGAGTTTTAATAGAAAACAATTTAGGATTATCAAATCCTACTTTTCAAAATCCAAAAGCCAAAAGGGGTCACCGCCCCAAAGGTTTATTTTCCGAAAAATGGCATTTACCAAACCGTTGGGATTTTAGCCCCAAATCCGTAAAATGACTTTTACAAAACCATTGGGATTTTAGCCCCAAATATCATCAACTCACAGTACACGAGAACGACAACAAGGTTCGTCTTCCAATAATAAAATCCACAATTAAAGGATTTAACACAAACAACAAAATACTCCAGTGCCATCCTAGCCAAGTAAGCCAAACGAACAACTTACCTCTTACACACTTAGTCGATGCATGTAATCATGAAAACCATTCAAAAGCACTCATTTCCGGAAATGCCATAGTCAAATCACATTTGCAAAATGCACCACAATTAACCGTGGATCCCTACCGAGACCCCGTCGGATCTAACCCATAGTGAGCATACACACACACACGTTACTCATGCAATACTAATATGCTAAGAATGTAAGTTCATCAAGAATACTTACTAGAGATGGCCACTTATCCGACAACATTATCAAACTCTTTAAAACACAATAACAAGATTAAACACGGAATACACAATTCCATAACTTTTAAACAACAAGGATATCATCAAAGCCTTCAACATTCAGAATAATCAAATCATAATCAATTCCCAAAACACAATGTTCACAAAACACACACGCGTTTTGAAAGAGAGCCTTTAACGAGGCCAAACCAAAATCTTTTGAATCTTCATTTCAAATAACCAAACAAACACATCAAGACGACCACCGATCATCATATCCATAAAACGAGAAAAGTATGGGCAAGGTACTTGCCTCGATACCACGAGCACGGAACCACGAACGGACACGGCTCAACGGGGAAGCTCCGGAACGCCCGATGCTATCAAAACAGAAGATGATGACGAACGGAAGGGTTCGAAGTGGTTTCTTCGCAAGAAACTCGACCCTAACATCATATAATCAATAAATCATCGATCATACGAGGAAGAATAATCGTAGAACGTCCGAAAACCCCTCTATGACATTTTACCGGACACCTTCAAGGTGTCGATCAAGAACTCGGCCAAAACAACGAATCGATACGATCCAACCATGGAATAACAAGGGAAATGATATAATACATCTAAATAATCATCAATCCATCATAATCCTAAGTTAAATCGGATTAATCAGACGAAAACAACCAAAACACCCAAATTCCCCAAAACTAGATTTTCAAGAAATCTAACCTTGATTCGGTAGATCGGAGGATGTTATAGGATGGATGATTGATGATATGAACTCCAAGACTTCATGGATTGATTGTCCAACAACATCTTTCCATGATCTCCACACCTCCAGCCGCGGAAGAGAAGGAAGAGGATGAGAAAATGGGTGAAAAACACGCTGCCAGGCCTTAAATAGGTTAATCTGCACTGTGTGCCGCGGCAAAGGACAAGTGTGCCGCGGCCCACGGCCAAAAAAACTGCCCAGTACTAGCTTAGTGCCGCGGTCCAGCCGAAGTGTGCCGCGGCACACGGTACAGCCTACTCCAACACCAAAAAGGCACATCGTGCAGTCTTAGCTATTTTGACCATAACTCCCTCGTCCGGACTCCGATTGACTCACCGTTTGAACGATTGGAAAGCTAACTCGATGATTTATAATATTGAAAAGATTCAGAATTTTTGGAGTTTCTAAGAATTAATGGCGATCCAACAAATTCGAACTCATACGTGGAAAAGTCGCTAAAGAACACGGAATTCAACAGAATGACACCGAAACGAACTCGGATGACAAAAAGTGTAGAATTAATCATTCTCAGAATGACGAAATGGTCATGAGCGAGTCGTCAAAACGGACTTCCGCCGAAAAAAAGAAAATTACCGAAATTCAAAATTGCGGATATTACATTAACAACATACAATTATACAATCATGAGTACTGGTTAACGGATATGGGATAATCATACTTCGATTTATACGACATGATTAAATGCCACAAGGTTCAAATACAGATGGAAATACATAACAAATATCTGGGTATTATATACTCTCCCTTTAAAAAGAAGTTTCGTCCCGAAACTTAAGATGAAAATAATTCTGGGTATCTCGACTTCATATTATCCTCCGTCTCCCATGTTGCTTCTTCGACTCCATGTCATGACCATTGAACTTTAACCAAGGAGACGGGTTTATTCCTCAATTGCTTGACTCGACTCTCAAGTATCTTGATTGGCTTCTCCTCGAACATGCCATCATTAGTTACTTCGATCTCGCCGAAATAAATGACATGACTGGGATCCGATACATACTTTCATAATTGGGATACGTGAAACACATTATGAACATGACTCAATGATGGCGGCAATGCCAACCTATACGCCAACTCTCTAACTCTTTCAAGAATCTCGAACGGTCCGATATATCTCGGACTAAACTTCCCCTTCCTTCCAAAGCAAAAAATTCCTCGAGTAGGAGAAACCTTTAAAACAGCGTGGTCTCCGTCATCAAATTCCAACCGTTGACGGTGTACATCTGCATAAGACTTCTGGCGACTTTGGGAAGTCAATAATCTCTCGTAGATCAGGAATATCTTTTCTTGGGTCTGTATTATCAATTCTGGTTCTGTCCCAATCAAGTCAGATGAATGGTCCCAACATAAGAGTGACATGCACCTCCTCCCATACAAAGCCACAAAAGGTGCCATCTTGATCGAGGCGTGCCAACTATTATTGTAGGTTAAGTCAATCAACGACAGATGAGCTTCCCAATCAGTCAACCAATCTAGTGCACAGGCTCTCAACATGTCTTCTACCATTTGATTAGTCCTCTCGGGCTGTCCATCAGTTTGAGGATGATAAGTCGTGCTAAAACTCAACTCGGTTACTAAATTCTTATGGACTGCTTTCTAAAAATGAGACACAAAACGGCCATCCCGATTTGATACAATAGTTTTTGGTGTTCTATGCAATCGAACTATTTCCGCAATAATCACTCGTGCCAACCTCTAATAGTTTTCAGTGTTCTATGCAATCGAACTATTTCCGCAATAAACACTCGTGCCAACCTCTATAGTCCCTAAGTATCCTTAATGCCCAGAAAATTAGCCGATTTGGATAGGTGATCAACAATTACCCAAGCATGTTCATTCCTGTCCTGATCTTTAGCATATTGGTGATAAAGTCCATTGATATCTCTTCCCATTTCCATTCAGGAATCGGAAGTGGCTTCAACATTCCGATGGGTCGTTGATGTTCAATCTTACTCTGATGACAAGTTAAACACTTTGAAACATAGTCTGCCACATCGTTCTTCATGTTGCCCCACCAAAAATTCTACTTCAGGTCTTTATACATCTTACTGGTGCCTGGATGAATAGAATAGCGCATTCTGTGAGCTTCCTTCATGATTTTATGCTTCAAAATGTCATTATCGGGAACACAAAATCGACCTTGGAATCTCAGAACTCCATCTTCATGAATTACAAATCCTGGGGCCTTTCCTTTGCCCACTTCCTCACATAACCGAATCATCAAGGGGGTCATCTAATTGCTTAGAGTTGATTTCATCGGTCAACGATGAAGCTAATTCCATCACACACAGTTCTCCCTGGACTCCTTGTAACCATACTTCAATTCCTTCATGAATCAACTCTCGTTGAATGATGGACTGGGATGTGAGCATCTCCAGCATTCGAATAGAAACGGGTTTGCAGCTTAGTGCATCAGCTACTATATTTGCTTTAGTTGGATTATAAAGAATTTCCAAATCATAATCCTTAATCAATTCCCGCTATCTTCTCTGCCGCATATTTAACTCTTTCTGACTGAAGATGTTTTTAAGACTCTTATGATCTATGAAGATCTGACAGTGAGTCCCGTACAAATAATATCTCCATATCTTCAAGGTGAAAATAATAACTGCCAGTTCCAAATCGTGAGTTGGATAATTTACTTCATATGGTTTCAACTTTCGTGAAGCGTAGGCGATCACCTTCTCATTCTGCATCAGTACACACCCGATACCTTGATTTTAAACGTCACTGTAAACTATTAACCCTTTAGTTCCTTGCGGTAGCATTAAGATTGGAGCCGTCGTCAATCTCTTCTTAAGTTCGTCAAAACTGTCCAGACACGCCTCGTTCCATACAAACTTTTGGGTCTTCTACAGCAATCGAGTAAGTGGGCGGGTAATTTTGGAAAACCCTTCAACGAACCGATGATAGTACCCAGCAAGTCCTAAGAAGCTTCTGACTTATTTCATATTCTTAGGAGACTTCCATTCCAAAATTGCCACGACATTCTGGGGATCTACTCGGACCCCTTCCGCTGATACCACGTGACCAAGGAACATCATTTGCTTTAGATAGAATTCACATTTAGACAGTTTGGCATACAACTGTTCACTCCTTAAGAGGTTCAAAACGATTCGCAATTGCTGTTCATGCTCTTCCGGACTCTTAGAATAAACCAAAATATCATCGATAAACACAACTACAAATTTGTCCAAATACTCTATGAATACTCGATTCATCAATTGCATAAATACTGCAGGTGCATTGGTGAGACCAAACGGCATCACTACAAACTCATAGTGCCTGTAGCGAGTTCTGAATGCTGTCTTCAGAACATCGGATTCTTCAGTCCTCAGCTGATTGTATCCCGATCTCAAATCGAACTTTGAAAATACTCTCGCTCCTTGCAACTGGTCGAACAAATCATCAATACGCGGCAATGGGTACTTATTCTTGATCGTCATCCTATTTAGCTCCCGATAGTTGATACACAATCGAAGCGATCCATCTTTCTTCCGAACAAAAAGAACTTGTGCACCCCAGGGCGAAACACTTGGCTGAATATAACCTTTTTCCAGCAATTCTTCCAGTTGCTTCTTCAATTCATACATCTCAGTAGGTGCCATACGATACAGCACCTTAGAAATCGGCGTAGCTCCCGGTTCCAGCTCGATGGTAAACTCTACATCTTGTCGTGGAGGTAACCCAGGTAATTCATCAGGGAATACATCTTGAAATTCATTTCCAACAGGAATAGACGAGCATTCTAATGTTCTTTCTTCCTTCTTCATTGCATAACACCAGTATCCGGCACAACCCTGTTTAAGTAGTCTGATAACCTTCATTGCCTAAATCAACTTCCTGGTCTCCATCCTTCAAATAAGATTTCGAAACCATCTTCAGTTTTCATTGAAATATTTCTCTTCTGATAGTTCATAATAGCCCCATAGCGGTTAAGCCAATCGTCTCCGATAATCAGGTCATCTCCTTGAATTTCCACCATGATCAGATTTGAAGGCCAATACGATAGATATAGGAAAATTTCTAGCTTCAAGATCCCCCACAATTCTTTCCCCACTTGGTAAACCCACAATATAAGGTTCACATTTATGAAGACAAGAAATTTTCAAATGGTTTACACATGACAAAGAATAAATGAATGTGTAGCTCCGGAATCAAATAAGACACTAACTAGTTGCGAAAAAGTCTGAACCATACCCGAGGCAACCGATGTATCCTGATCATCCGTCCTCCTCATTTCGTAAAGGCGTGGAGGTACGGACCCGGCACACAGCGCTTCCTTACGGTCATAATGTCCCCTGACTCTTCCTCGGCCAAAATTCTGTGGTGGTTGGACGTTGTGTTGAGTTGGATTGGCACTTATCTCTCTCTGGACTGATTGTGGAGTATGAACTCCAAAAGTTTTAGAAAAATCCTTGCAGTACATCGCACGATGCCTTCTTGCCCACATTCGTAACACTTTACAAAAGGGAAAGTACAGTCTCGCCAAAGATGCCCCGGTCGACTATAGTTGAAGTAGTTTTCCGCTGCATCTGCAAATAATGGTGCTGATCTGGTACTCTTTCCTCCTTTGGATGGATGCGGGGGCCTCTTGTATGATAGAAAATATGTTTGAGACCTACGGGGCCCACTATTCTTATTCTTCGGAAAACCGCCAGAGACTTTTTGCTTCTTCGTCTCGGAAAACTTTTCCATAGCTTCTTCTTTCATCTCGTGTGCTAGAGATTTATCCTGATACTGACAGAGAGTGGTGCATTCAAATCCCGACATATACTTCTGTATATCTGGATTCATTCTCATATCAAAGTGAATCATCATCTCTGCATCGGTCCTGACAAGGTGTTTAACAAATGCCAGTTGTTGATTGAATGTCTTAATTTCCTGAGCCACAGGCACATCTGAAGGCTGCACGGAGAAAAATTCTCGAACTTTGGCTTCCCACACTGGACGAGGGCAGTACTGAGCTTCCATCATAAGTTAGAACTCTCTGTAATCGGCATCATGATCGATAGGTCGGATAGATTCCCACCATCCGAACACCTCTCTGGTCAGAAAATATTGAGAGATAGGGGTTCTTCGCCTGGACAGTTAATTCCTGCAAACATTTTCTCCAACTCTCTCAGCCAACGATCCCATGTCGGCATTGGAGAAACTATCAAACTTTAGCGGATGCATTTTCGCCACCTTCTAGAGCCCTATGTCTCCTCAATTTCCCAAATCTGGGATGCCTTGCTGTCCCCCTCCTGGCTGCAGACCTACCGCCATCTGCATTCTGTCCACTACTTGAGCAAATTGGCTCATATGGTTGAGCACTTGACGAAGTACGTCTGGGACAGCAGGATTGTCATTCGTCTCCTCAGTCTGCTCCTGATTATTGTTAGCAGATTCTTGTTGCTCTACAGAATCGAGGTTAGCCTGATTTGATAGTGAATCAGGGACAGAGGGTGAAGCTTCCCTTTTAGCATTTCCACGTCCGCGTCCACGACCGTGACCACGTCCACGACCTCTTCTCAACATACTTTAATCATACATACTCAATATACATGAAACAATATCGTTCTAACATTCAATTATCCAAAAAGGACATAACATGTAAAGGAAAATATAGAGTTTAGGAAACTTACAACCACCGCTCACACGAAGATGTAGGCAGTACACTGATGTTATTCGCGGCCGGTTACCTCAAACGACACATATGAACCATATTTTAACCCAACAACCAAGATATCCATAATCTTAGCTCTAATACCATATTTTGTAACACCCTGATATATTCAGAATTATTACAGCACCGTAAATCCTTTATATAATGATTTACTAGGCTAATAAATTTAAAACATCAATATCCAATACCAACAGTAAAATCATTATTACATACCAGAATTCAAAAGTACGAAATGACAACCTCGAATAGCAACATCAATACAATACTACCCAAAACACAAATACACCGGTGTACTCGAGTACTTATTAAAACACAACTCCAAATGAAAGGACTTCCCGGACAGACAACATCACTCGATACCCTCGTCATCATGTAGCACCTAGGGTTGTTTTCCAGCTCTCCAGGAACCTGAACATAAAACACATGTCCACCTCCGAAGGGGTTAGCACAACAATGCTAGTACAAGTACGATAACACAATAGATTATTCGACAACTCATGACGAATAATAACACCACAACAACAATTGCAATAATAGCAAGCCTCTTCAGCGAGCAGGAAATCAATACAATACACAACAGTACAATCTCAACATATTCAGGGTACTCCAATGATCCATCACACACAGCATAGATGCCCAAGATGATTCCGTCGGACCAACACTTGGTGGACAACAACTACAACACGTGTACTCGACAATCATACACAACATTTAACACAAAACATAATTAAAGTACTTGCCTTCGAAAGGCGACAAGGGCTTAAATACTTCAATGAATGTCAATACGCTGAATGGTCGCCCCTTCCATATATCACTTTGCAAGTCTCGCACCTTAAACAAAAAGTAAAATAACAAAAGGTTCAACCTACGCAACAAGGCTAACACACGAACATTCTAAACGTTTCCAATCTATGTCCGTGTTAATCATTATACGCGTGGCCGGTGTATGGTTCACTATTTAAAGAACACTAAGCCGAACTAATACCATACTATACGTAAAATGAATGATCATCACGGGGTAAAAATGCCGATTTTCTAGGAATTCAAGGATATTCAAATCATCACAAATCCACACTCCCAATTCTGATTACCAACTCTAGTGCTTGGTTTGGTTATTCTAACGATACCTAGCAAGGGAAACACATTCCAACCGAGTTCTAGGTTAATTCATCTCTACGATTCTCATTCTTCTGCAAGTAATTCTTCTTGTCAAATTTCTACATTCAAAATTGTCACCAACCTAATCACTTCGTTCTAATCATCAACATGAAGATTATCACATCAAAGAAACCTCTATAAGGCATGAACTATACCTGAAGAACACCCTCTACATTCATCGGCCAAGTAGATATGTTAAACCAAGGTTTATGTCGCAGGAGGGCTCTCTGAGTTTGCAGAAATCGGACAAGAAACGGAGGAAAACGAGTGTGAAATGGAATGAGGGGTGATGTCCTATTTATACTAAATATGAGCTAACGTACGCTACCCTTCCTGTTAGCGTACGCTAACGGATCCCCAGCCTACTGACTTGTTCTGACTTCAGCATTACGTACGCTACAAAGTCATTATGTACGTTAGAGGTTGTTTTTAGCAAACACTAGCACCAAACATTGCATACGCTATCGATCCCACAAAGCTTACTGCCTCTATATCTCATTTTTAGCATACGTTACTTCTATCAGGTAGTGCACACTAATCACCTATTGACTCAACTTTCTGAAAGTCGCCCAGGTTTCATGCAAAGCATCCCTTAAAGTCCGTGATCTGGTTCCCACCTACTCCCCATGTCTTAATTTGGTTGACTGCACATAGTGTACGCTATGTGCTACGCGTAACATACGTTATCCAACATATTTAGCGTACGCTACGCTTATATGTTAGCGTACGTTATCTGCATGCAGCCACATGCATGCATTAACGTCCTTAACAACATACAACTATACAATCATGAGTACTAGTTAACGGATATGGGAAAATCATACTTCGATTTATACGACGTGATTAAATGCCACAAGGTTTAAATACAAATGGAAATACATAACAAATATTCGGGTATTATAGATGCAAGAAGTGATGCAGTAGAAGAAAGAACCGCCGACAGAGGAAGTGATGCAGTAGAAAAAGTGATGTATGTGCGGCGGCAAAAGGAAAAAGTTTAGGGTATGGGAGGGAGAGTCAAAACAAAATAGGAAATGGGTCCGCGGATAAATCCGCTCCAGACCGCAAAAATCCGTGGCCCAAATGGAGCAGGTCAATTCGGCCCACATATATAAGGACTGCATGAGGAGGGGCCCAAATCCGTCCACTTGCGGGCTAACAGGCCGGACCGCGGGTTTGGGCCCGTTTTGACAGTGCTATGTTTATGTCATTCTTGAATGTTCATTGTGGTGGAATTATGTCATTATCTCATCCTTGAATGTTCGTGATGTTTGTTCATTTGACAAAGCTAACATACACAAAGCCTAGAACATAACGTACGTAACATGTGTATTTGTAGAAAGTGTTAATACCATGCAGGTTACATAGCTAGTCAAGCTACAGTACAAGGCAACCATACCGTACGCTAAGCCGTGATAATAACATAAACTAAGCTCAAAAATGAACCCTTTCGCAGTTTCTATAAGGTCAACACATTGACAGTCATCTCCATATTAACGTACGCTACAAGTACATGTTAACAGCCGCTAAGTGTTTGAAGTTAATTCAAAATTGAATCATTGATATCATCTAGAAGGTCAACAAATCCAACGGAAAACTGAGAATATGATTAACGTACATAATCGTGCTGGTTAACGTACATAACGGATCAAGCCATAAGCTACTGGATGATTCTGGACTAGTAATTGCGGATGTTACACGGATGAAGATGTACGCTAAGGTGTTAACGTATGTAAATGTTGTTACCTAACGTACGTTAAAGAGGACAACTATCCCAATGGCAGAAAGGCTCCTAAAATGCTATAAAGAGAGGCATTTGGAACAGATGAAGTACACAAGAATTCTCTGAGTATATCAAGCAATTATCTGATTCGTTTGAGCTTCAAAATAGAACATACTTTGAGAGATAATATTACTTATTGTAACTGATACAAGAAGAATTATTCAAACATTCTTCTATATACATTTTTGTATAACTTTGAGTGATTGTCCTGTGAGTCTGGTAATTATACTCACAATATTATTTGTAACTCGGTGAGGTTGTCCTGTACCCGGAAAAACAAGAGTGATTGAAGTTGTGGTTATTCTTGAGCCCGAAAATCAAGAAATTGAAGTTGGGCACTAATCTTGAAAGTGCTATTGTAAAGAGTTGGCATTAAACTATAAAGTGCATTATGTTTTAAGAAAAACTCCTAGTCGATAATGCTAGGCAGGGGATTTAGGCTTTTGGATAGTTGAACCTCTCGAACAATTTCTTGTGTCATTTTATTTCTTGTTACTATTATATTTGCTTCCACAGGAGAAAAGTTCAAAACTCTACTCCGAACAAGTTCACCCCCCTTCTAGTGGTGGTACCAACCCAACAATTGGTATCGAAGCGGTATCTCTTTCATTGGTCGAACACCTATTAGAGAAAAGATCCAGAAATGGCCTACATTTCTACTTTTGAAGGTAATGCTCTAAATCGTCCTCCCTTCTTCGATGGTTCAAACTCTATGAATTTTAGGAATAAAATGTCGATCTTAATTCGGGCACATGATATTAAAATCTGGAAGGTCATTGCTCATGGACCAACAATTCCAAAGAAAGCTGACGGCTCCCTTAAAAGCTTTCAATAATATAATGAAGTCGATTGAAAAAATGATCACTTCAATTCTAAAGCTACTCAACTGCTATACTTTGCACTTAATCCAAAAGATCACAACAGTATCTCATCTTGTGAGATGGCCAAAGAAATTTGGAACAGGCTGGAAATCGCTCACGAAGGTATAATGCAAATAAAAGAGATAAATATAAATATGCTCCTTCACGATTATCAATTATTCACGATGAAGGAAGACAAGCAACACTGTCATGCTTGACCGGTTCTCTACTATCACAAATGGGCTAGACTTGTTTTGCAAACCTATCTCGAGTAGATAAAGCTAAGAAAATTCTAAGATCACTACCGAGAGAATGGTATGCAACAGTAACAGCTATTATGGAGTAGAAGGATCTCAACACTATGGAATTCAGTGCACTCATTGGATCTCTTATTAATTATGAGATTGTACTTAAATCTAGAAACTCTAAACCAATGTCCAAGGAACGAGAAATGACAATAGCGTTGAAAGCTAAAGAAGAGAGTGATCTGGAAGATGAACCAATCGAAGAAGATGAAGAATCTGCACTATAAGCCAGAAATATCAAAAAATATAAAAATCTTTTACATAGACGCCGGAAGGATATGGAAATAAAATGTTCGACAATACTTTTCAAAGATGTGGTGGCCCCGAACATTTTGAAAAAGATTATCGTGCTTTTGCTCCCGTTAACTCGTCCAAAACTCCACATAAAAAATTCAAAAAGAAGGAAGTGTATGTCGCCACATGGAGTGATGATGACGATGATGAGGAACCACACGAGCAAAACAACCTAGCTCTCATGGCTCGTGAAATAGTCGGCAGTGACACAGAAAGTGAGGTAAGTGATTTGTCTCATGAAGAGATTCTTGATGCATTTGAATCTTTAAATGATGAATTTGAGAAAGTTTGTAAAATAAATAAAGATTTGAAAAAACAAAATAAAAATCCTTGAATATGAAAATTCTAAAAATTTAAATAAAGACAAAGATATTTTTATTGATCATTCCTCCTGTCTTGAGACTAGAAAAAATTTGAACGACGATTTAATCAAATCCAAAGAGAACTTAAACTTTATATCAAAAAATTCTCTTGTACTAATGATAAATTTGAACAACTATTATCTCTTCAAAGATTTTTGTTATCAAAACAAGGACTTGGGTATAACTCTTTATAATCAAAAAGTCCTTAGATAAAAATCCAACGGATACGAAAAATTAAAAATGGGAATCATGTCATGTCCCAAATGTTTAAAAACTGGACATACTGAAACCTTTTGTACTAGTCGTAGATGAAGAATCATATTAAAACAGAAATGGGTACCTAAAGGGACAATTGTTCCAAACAAAGTATAAATGTCTAACTCTACAGGACCCAAATTAGCTTGGGCACCTACAAAATGAAAGAAAATTATTTTCGTAGGTGCAAGCAAGGACAATTGTACCATCAAATAAATGGTACATTGATAGTGGATGTTCTAACCACATGAGTGGAAACAAGCATCACTTCACGGAACTCGAAAGTAAAGATCGGGTATTTGTCACATTCAGAGATAATAAAAAGGTAAAATCAAAGGTATAGGTAAAGTGGATAAGGAACCTTTAGCAACTATTGATAATGTTCTTTTCATTGATGGTTTATGTCATAATCTACTTAGTGTTTCCCAATTATGTGATACGGGACTTAAATTAATCTTTGAAATCAACGTTTGCACTACCATGAGAAAAGATAAAATAGTTTTATTCAATTAAGATATGGAAATATTTATATTGTGGATCTTCAAGATGAATCATCCTTTAATGAAAATTTTTTAATTTTATATGATGAAAACGCTATTATTTGGCATCAAAACTGGGACATGCCTCTTTGCCTTTATTATCAAAATTAGCTTAAAATGATATCGTTCGTGGTCTATCAAAATTAAATTTTAGAAAAGATCACATTTGTGATGCCTGTATTAAAGGTAAACATGCCAGAAGATCATTTAAACCAAAGATGGACATTTATACTAGTCAAATTCTCGAATTAATTCATATGGACTTAATAAGACCATTTCGGCATGCTAGCTTGAGTGGTAAGATTTATACTTTAGTGTTTGTTGATGATTTTTCTCATTTTACCTGGGTAAAGTTTTTAGAAAATAAAAGCGATGCGTTTAATGAATTTTCCAAGTGGTGTAAACTAATATAGAAAGAAAAGGATTTACCAATTATCGCCATTATAACTGATCATGATGGAGAATTTGATTGAAATGACTTTGAAGATTGGTGTGACAATTATGGCATTGGACACAATTTTTCGGCACATCAGACACCTCAACAAAACTGAGTTGTTGAGAGGAAAACTCGTACCTTAGAAGAAATAACCCGTACAATGCTAAATGAATACGGGCTTCCAAAGTATTTTTCAGAGAAATAAGATGATGCCTCCCTATGAAATATTTAAAGGTAAATAATTTATCTTATTTCATCCATTTGGTTGTGAAGTTTTCATCCACAACATTGGCAACGATAATTTGAGAAAATTGATTCCAAGTCTGATATTGGTATATTTCATGGATATTCACTAAACATTAAAACTTATTGAGTTTTCAACAGTAGAACAGGCTCAGTAAGAGTCTACTCATATGAAATTCGATGATTCGATTTTACCCGTGAGAAAGGTTATATTTGATGATGATGCAGGTATGATTCCAGCAAATGAAATTTCTGAAGCATCAAAGGAGCTAGAGAAGCTTGATATAAATCCTAAGAAGCCTGGAGAAGTTCCATACACTCTTCCTAAAGAGTGGGAAAATATGAAAGATCATCCTTTAGAACAAGTTCTAGGTAATATCGGTGAAGGTGTGTGAACGAGGAGAAACATAAATGATTTTTTAAATAAATATGCATTTATTCTCTTATGGAACTGAAGAATCTTGACGAAGAAATAAACGACGAAATTTGGGTCATTGCTATGCAAGAATAACATAATCAATTTGAAAGAAACAAAGTAAGGGAATTGGTTCTGGCACCAGGAGACAAAATGATCATCAGAACTTAATGAGTTCATAATGTGAAGACAGATGCTAACGGTCTTCCGGTCAAAAACAAATTGAGACTAGTCGCTCAAGGGTACAATTAAGAGAAAGGACTAGACTACAAAAAGACTTTTGCACCAATTGCTCGTCTTGAGGCTATTTGCCTTCTATGTGCATTTGCTTCATATAAAAAGATTAAACTTCGTCAAATTGATGTAAAAAGCACCTCTATGAATGGAATTATTCAATAAGAAGTCTATATCAAGCAATTATGATCATCCGGAATATGTGTACAAACTCCTTAAAGCTCTCTGTGGATTAAAACAAGCACCAAGAACATGGTATAAAACACTAAGTACTTTTTAATTTCTAATAGATATACAAGAGGACATGTAGATAATAGTTTATTTGTCAAGACTTTTGAAAATGATATGCTTATTTGTCAAATATATGTCGATGATATTGTATTTGATGCTATTAACAATTCTCTGTCCCAAGAATTTGCAAATCTTATGAAAGGAGAATTCGAAATGAGCATGATTGGCGAATTGAAATTCTTTCTCCGACTTCATGTAAAGCAACTCGAAGACGGAATATTTATTCATCAAACAAAGTACGTCAAGGAGTTGTTAAATAAATTCAAGATGTAAGTATGCAAGGAAATTTCTTAACCTATGAAATCTATCCTGAAACTTAATAGAGATGAAAAAGGTAAACACGTCGATCAAAAACAATATTGAGGTATGATTGGATATTTACTTTATCTAACTGCCTCAGCACCCGACATTATGTTTGCAATCTGTCTATGTGCTATATATCAAGCTAATCCGAAAGAATCTCATTTAACTACTTGTAAAAGAATTTTTCGTTATTGAAAGGAACTACTGCTTTAGGATTATGGTATCCATCAAGCATTAATTTTGAACTAGTTGCATATAGTGACGCTGATTTTGGTGGATGTAAAATTGACAGAAAAAGTACCAGTGTGACTTGTCATTTTATGGGATCATGTATGATATCTCCGGGTAGTAAGAAATAGACTAGTGGGGCGACTTCCACAGCTGAAGCTGAATATGTGGCTGCTGGAAGTGCATGTACACAAGTTTCATGAATTAAAAATCAATTACATGATTATGGCATTACCCTTAAAAACACACCTATTTTTTGTGATAATACTAGTGCCATAAATCTTGAGTGAGAATCCCAGTTTGCATAGTTAAACAAAGCACATCGGAATTCGTCATCATTTAATTCGTGATCATGTCCAAAATGAGAAGGTTCGTCTCCAATTCTTGGGTACAAATGAACAATTGACAGAATTACATAACCATTACACGAAGAGTCATTTAATTTTATAAGGATAAATTTAGAAATGGGAAATGTTGATCATTTTTAAATCTGCATATATATATATATATATATATATATATATATATATATATATATATAGAGAGAGAGAGAGAGAGAGAGAGAAATGGTCATGAAATATGGACAGAAATCATCAGAAGATATTCACTATTCATTTGGTCAACCTAACGGCCGCTACCTATTCAGCATTATAGCCGCTACAAGCTATTTTTAGTGCAAAAAATTTAGGCACTCTGTTGGGATAACAATAACCCTGTATCGATGCTGTTTTAACAAACAGTCCCTGTATCGATAGTATTATCAGGATGTTTTGACAATATGCCAAATCCTGGATACCGCCTCTAGCTATATCAAGCTGATCAAGTTTCAAACCATGTATCGAAGACCTCTCGCAGTCTCATCCATACAGTATATTGATCATACAACAAAGAGTCCCACAAAACTAAAGTATGGAAGCTGTCTCGAATATCAATACAGTGATATCTTCCATACAGCTCTCAACAGGACAAGAAGGAATCTTCAGTACTAGCTAGAAGTCAAGTCCCGTTGATAAAGAAGTATTTAAATACTAAAGGATAAAGTATTTAAATACTGTAAGTCAGAAGATCTTCAAAATCCCGCAATATCCGGATCTCAGTCAAATATCAGTTGTCGCAGAATCTTGCTCAACGGATATATTTCAAACGGATATATTTCAGAGGCTATATATATATATATATATATATATATATATATATATATATATCCAGAGTTTGATGATCAAAAAGGACTGAACACACGAAAGACCGACTGAAAATCCACAAAGTATTCACGACTTACAAATGAACAAAGCTTACAAGAAATATTCAGAGCAAAACATATCTCCCCAAGCTTTCTGGTATTCAGATATAAGAGATATACAGTGCTCAAACCTTGAACAACACATCATCATCTTATAGCCCAGAAAGTCATAGCTGTTGTTCAACCATGTTCTATCTTTGAACAAACTCATATCAGCTCTGTGTGGACTGAGGAATCTTTGCTACTCCCGAACTGTGTGTGAAGGACTGGCATTGAAGAAAACGAAGCTTCAGAACTATGTGTGAAGAATCCAGTCAAGTGTTAGCTCAAACCAATCTGTGTGAACGGTTGAAAGCTAAGATATTTATATCATTCTGTGTGAACGATATATTGATTAAGTGTTGTTATAATTACGTAGTTGTGTACGCAGTAATTATAATAAACTTTTCACTCTTGTGTGGAGGACCAGTGGACGTAGAGGGGTTTACCTCGAACCATTTTAAATACTGTTATTTACCTTCTGCCTTTATTGTTTTATTAACTGTGATTATTTAAGTATACACTGCACATCGAGTTGTTGTATCCTCAGCAACTAACTGTATTTAAGACTTCCGCTACGCACTCAGATTTAAAACAGTACAGCTTGTTGTTTAAAACACTTTCCAAGCTGTATCCAGTATACTTAGTGGCCAAGAAGTGGTATCGGAGCGGTTGATTCTAAAAAGAATCAGTCATATTTTTAACCGAATTAGATCCAAAATCACTTATTTTATAAAACAATCTTTTTCATTCCTACATTCTCATATGGATACATCAATGATCAACAAAGTTCCTATATTCTCTATTAATGAATTTGATGATTGGAGAATCAGGATGGAGGCTCATCTTGCAGCAATGCACGAAGACATGATTTTTGTATACAGGATGGCCCCATCAAGATAATGAAGGTAAATACGGCCGCAAGGATTGAAGGCCAATCCCATGCTGAGATGATCGAGAAGGAGCGCGATCAATGGACTACAGACGAAAGAAAGCGCGCCAACTACGACAATGTTGCGAAGAATGCATTGTTTGTCACCCTCGACAAAGGCACATTCTCGAAGGTAAAGAGTTGTAAAACAACCAAGATATCTGGGATAAACTCAAGTTGATTTGTGAGGGAACTGAGCTCTCAAAAGAAAATAAAATTTCCAAATTAACTCAGCAATTTGAATCTTTTGAAATGAAACCAACTGAAACACTTGAGGAACTTGACCTCGGATTCACTGGAATTGTTGGTGAACTTGAAGCTTTGGGCAAAATTTATACTCAAAGGGAGAAAAACTTAAATATTTTCAGATCTCTCCCTGCCCGATGGGACATTAAGACCACAGCTATGCGTGTGTCATGTAACCTAAGTGAAATATCTACCTTTGATCTCTTTTCTGACCTCAAAGCTTTTGAGTACGATATAGACAGGAGAGGGAAAGCTGAAGAATCTCCCACCAAGACTACAGCCTTAGCCGCTGTATCTAACTGTCGACACAGCATGCCCAGCCCATCATAGCCAAATTACAAGAATGCTGACAGTGACGACAATATCCTATCACAAGATGAAATGGCGCTCCTCATGCACAAATTCAAAAATTTCATCAAACAGTCTGGAAACACTCCCTACAGGCCCAAGCCTGTTCTCAAGGTAAGTACTGAAACTTCCTGTGGTGACGCTAACCTATGCTATAATTGCAGGAAACCAGGACATTATGCAAACAAATGTCCTCATCCCAAAGTTCAAAGGTTGCCAGAAGCCGAGCAACAAGAGAGGGATGAACGAAGACGTGCTTGGAAAAACAAGCTCAAGGCACTGATAGGAGAATCAGAAGCCTCCCCCACACCATCCAAATCCGAAGAATATCTTCAGGTAGTCACTGAAAGTGACTCATCTGATGATGAATTTGAAGATAAAGCATATATGTGCTTTATAGCAAAGGACATTCCGGAAGAAGAAGATAGCAATGATGAGGTAAGCTCAACCTCAATTACTCCAGTAAATGCATCGCATACTTTAGAAAACATGATGAATGAATTTAAAAATATTCAATAAGCCCACGAGACTTTGAAAAATGAAAACATTCAGCTTCAACTTTCCAACATAGAGCTGAAAGAAGAAAACGACTTGCTAAAGATAAATTATGAAAATATGTCTATTAATTGTGAAAACAGCAAGGCCGAGCATGAAAAACTCGTGGAGAGCAATCATGAACTTGCTCATGAACTAAGTGAGACTAAGTCTCAAAATAGAAGTAAGACAAATGATTTTGTTCTACTTCAAGCTAAATTTAATACTCTCGAGAAACGATAAAGCGAACTTGAGACCATTCTGAAATCTTTCGAGAAATCATCTAAAAGAATGGAAGAAATTCTAAGTACTCGGCAACATGCTCATGATAAAAGTGGCTTAGGATACAGCTCATTTTCCAACAAAGGGAAAACTAGTATTGTGTTCGTCAAGAGTGTGGAACACATTCCTGTATCAGAAGATACTCCTAATCCTGTGAAGGAACCTGCTGCACCGCGAAAAGCAATGGCTGCCATTCCGCCCCCGCAATCCTATTCAATACAGCAGAATCATAAGCCGTTCCAACCTGTAAGGCACATACAACAACATGCTACCCGAGCATATCAGCAGCGCCAACAGCCGTTCAGAAAGAAGGTTGTATCCAAATACCAAAGGCTCGCATGGCAGTACTTTCAGTACAGCACGCCTAGGTATTGGATACAGGAGCCTCGTCATTCATCGAGATAGCAAGTTTCCACATAGTATCAACAACAGCATTGGGAATCCAACTGGAGACCCAGAAGGCAATCTGTAAGGCCAAAGAAAATGGCTCCACCTCCGAGACGGCATACGTACTGGATTAATAATAATAATACTGATTTTTACATGCATAATGATTATCATAGATACAGTAACTACGTACATGCCCCACGTAGATACCGCAAATCTGTACCAAATATAACCTACAGTTAACCAATTGCTGTCAGGAAAATTTGGGTTCCAAAAGGCACTAACATTCACGGACCCAACAATCAAAGGGGACCTAAATCTACATAATTTATGTGCTACAGGACATTTTGGAGAAGGACATATGGTACTTCGACAGCGGTTGCTCCCGACACATGATAGGAGATAGAAGCAAGCTATCAGATTTCGTAGAAGGTCGCGGTCCAAAAGTGCGCTTCGGTAATAAATCTAAAGGAAGAACAAGAGGAAAAAGAAACCTTCTTGTCGGAAAATTCAAAGTCACTGATGTAGCTCATGTTGAAGGCTTACAGTACAATCTACTTAGTATTAGCTAGTTCTGTGACAAACAGTTCTCGGTAAAATTCTATGTAGATCACTGTAGAGTCAAGAACATCCTAACCAAAGAAGTTGTGCTCACAGGAAGCAGATCAGGTAATATGTATATTGCTGACTGGATGCCTACGAGCTCCACAATTCCTTGTTTAGTTGCCAAAGGCACTGCAAATATAAGCTGACTATGGCATAAGAGGATGTCTCACGCCAACTTCAAGACGATCAAAAATCTCAAGATAGGGACTGGTTAGAGGATTGTCGAATGTATCATTCAAAAAATACAGTGTCTGTGGACCATGTCAAAAAGGCAAGCAAATCAAGTCCACCCTGAAGAGCAAATCCTACCTTTCAACCCATAAAGTGTTGGAGATAATACACATGGATCTCTATGGTCCTGTAGACTCGGTAAGTTTGGGAGGTAAGAAATATTGTCTCGTTGTTGTTGATGATTACTCCAGGTATGCTTGGACAATTTTCTTAAGCAAGAAGAATGAAACAACATCAAAGCTGCCCGAGCTCCTGAGAAAGCTTCAAAATGAAAAGGGATCGAGTATCGTGTCCATTCATTCCGACAGAGGTACAAAATTTACTAACCGCTTTGTAGAGCAATACTATTCGAAAAATGGGATACAGCACGAATACTCAGCTGCCCGTACACCTCAATAAAATGGTGTTGCCGAGCGAAAGAATAGGACGATGAAAGAAGCAACAAGGGCAATGATTTCCGCAAGCAAGTTGCCACTGCATTTCTGGGGTGAAGCAACCAATACAGCATGCTACACTCAAAACTGTGGTATCGTCAACAAGCACCACAACAAAACATCATACGAGGTATGGAACAACAAAACTCCGTTAGTTTCATATTATCACATTTTTGGATGCAAGTGCTATGTGTTGAATAATGGGAAGGATCAACTTAGAACCTTTTATGAGAAGTCGGATGAAGGAATATTTGTAGGATATTCCTCCGTCAGCAAAGCTTACAGGATCTTTAATAAAAGGAAGTTGATGATTGAGGAATCAGTTCATGTAGTGTTCGACGAACCGCACTATGACCCTACAGGAGTAGAAGCTGTTACTCAGAACATCCAACAACTTTCCATCTTAGATCCACCAAATCCCATAGAACCTATTGTTAACCTAGAAATCAACCCCGCAACTGTAAGAATCGACGTAGATGAAGCTGATGTTGTACAAGCTGAAGCTGAAACTACAGCAACTCAAGATACAGTACGGGACCCCGAATTAGAACTCGACCGAATATGATTGAGAGATCACCCGCAAGAGATGATCATTGGAAACATTAATGCTGGTGTTTCTACCCGAAGGAGTGTAATATCCGCAATTTCGAATTTCGGTAATTTTCTTTTTTTGGTGTATTTCTCGATTGTAGTGACTCTCGTATACCTTCAGTGTGTCCTTCCTGTCAACTGTTGAACTGTATTTTCGTTATTGATGTGCGGAACCGCCGTTTCGGGGTTGCCGCAGATCCATTTCATGTTTTTGGTCCCCAAATATTGATTCCTATCGTTTTATTCTCTTTCCGGATCATTTTTATCATTTTGGGACCCAAAAGGGGTGTGGGCCGCGGCACAAGGTGCGTGCGCCGCGGCACACAAATTTCTCCAAATGTTGGTCGAGCGATCTGTACTGTGTGCCGCGGCACACCTATCCGGTGCCGCGGCACAGTGCCAGGCCTGTGCCGCGGCACACCTGTCCGGTGCCGCGGCACACTCGTGTGTCTTCTGCGACCAAAACCCGGTATCAGTGTGCCGCGGCACACGCAGCCGTGCGCACAACGCCAAAACCTAGGAGTAGATTTTCGGTCTGTGCCGCGGCACACTTCTGCTATGCCGCGGCACACGAAGCGGTAATTGCGCAGACTTGTCTTTATTAGACGAGATCGGTCGTCTCCTTCCCCATTTTTCCACTGCATCGCGAGAGAAAGGATATAGAGGGGGAGAGTTCTTCATCCGGGGGTCGATTTTCATCATTCCTTTTCGGTTGTGAAGCCCGGGAAATCAATCTAACGCGTGTTCTACGGATCTTGGTACTTGAATCTCCTAAGGTAATATTCTAAAACCATATTTTCGATTTAATTGGGGGTTTTGGGATTTTCTTCCGATCCGTTTCGTTTTGTTGGTGGATTCATGGTATATACGATTAATATTGTTAGTATCTTTAGTTTTCCTACGGATTCATGGATATTTTGTGGATTTTTGCGGAATCGAGAGGGTTTGGTGGTGGTCCGCCCTCGTTGTTTTCGGTATGAATATACATGAATCGTAGGCGGGTTTCCGGGTGTATTCCATTTCCATAATCGTTTAGAAGTGGTTGTGATTGTGCTATTCGAATCGTTAGGTTCATTTTCGTCGGTTCCTCGCGGTCGTGCTTGATTCTTCCGTTCCGTTCGTTGTCGTATTCCTTTTCGTTAGCATCGGGCGTTCCGAAGCTTCCCGGTTGAGCCGTATCCGTTCGTGGTTCCGTGCTCGTGGTATCGAGGCAAGTACCTTGCCCATACTTTTCTTATTTTGTGGATATGATGATCGGTGATCGTATTAGTGTGTTTGTTTGGTTGTTTGAAACGAAGTTTCAAAGGATTTCGGTTTGGCCTCGTTAAAGGCTTTCTTTCAAATGCGTGTGTGTTTTGTGAACGGTGTGTTTTGGGAATTTATTATGATTTGATTATTTTGAACGTTGAAGGATTTTATGATGATACTCCTATTGTTTAAGTTATGGAATCGTGTATTCCGTATTTAATCTTGTTATGGTATTTTGAAGAGTTTGATAATGGTGTCGAGTTAATGGCCATCTCTAGTGAGTATTCTTAATGAACTTACATTCTTAGCATATTAGTATTGCATGAGTAACGTGTGTGTGTGTATGCTCACTATGGGTTAGATCCGACGGGGTCTCGGTAGGGGTCCACGGATGTGTGGATCGACGAGCTTTGCTTTTAACCACTACGGGTTAGATCCGACGGGGTCTCGGTAGGGGTCCACGGAGGTGTGGATCGACGGTTAATTGTGGTGAATTTTACAAATGTGATTTGATATTGGCATTTCCGAAAATGAGCGCTTTTGAACGGTTTTCATGATTGCATGCATCGACTAAGTGTGTAAGAGGTAAGTTGTTCGTTTGGCTTACTTGGCTAGGATGGCACAAGAGTATTTTGTTGTTTGTTTTAAATCCTTTATTTGTGGATTTTGACGTTGGAAGACGAACCTTGTGGTTGTTCTTGTGTACTGTGAGTTGATGAGATTTGGGGCTAAAATCCCAATGGTTTTGTAAAAGTCATTTTATGGATTTGGGGCTAAAATCCCAACGGGTTGGTAAATGTCATTTTTCGGAAAGTAAAGATTTGGGGCGGTGACCCCTTTTGTCTTGTGGATTTTTGAAAAGTAGGATTTGATAATCCTAAATGGTTTTCGATTAAAACTCTCGATGGCATTCTAAACCGTCTTATAAATTATTTCCATTGATTTATGGTATTTCGATTTTTAAAGGTTTTCTCAAACCCTTGCCTCGAGAAGTACTTTTCGTTTCGTTTGAATCTTTGAGGATTCCTGGTTATTGTTATTCGTGGAATGTGAATTGTATGGCTCGTATTTGCACTTTGTATTTGCACTAGCAAAAGCAAAGGAGTTTTCCTAACCCCAGTATTCGGGGTGGATGTCTATTTTGCATTCGGGTTTTGGAGCATAACACCGGTCGGCAAGAAGGAAGATGAAAGATGAACTATACAAATCACACGAGGATCCGTTGATGTCGTATTGGTCTAGTTGAATTTTCTTTTCCTCTGCAGTAACTTTACACCGTTGTACGGGAGTTTATTGTATTTTGAACCCTGCGTGTGTATATGTTGTAATTAAGATGTATATATTTATTGAAAGACCAAATCGGTCTCTCGAGTCATTTAGCCTTGAAGGCATTGTCGAGATGTTAAATGTTGTTACCAGCCTGGTAGATCTTCGAGGAGAGGGTCTACGGCGTGTAATATCCCTGAGTGGATTGGGGGTGTTACATAAATGGTATCAGAGCTTAGGTTGTGAAAACCTAGGCTGTCGGGTCAGTGGTGTCTATTGAGTTTTGTCTCGTTGGATTTAGTCTGACTGAGTCGTGTCGCGACGCGTCGTTTGAGTTGTTGGTCGTGGTTAGTATCGTGGGGCGATCATCATTTTCGTGCGACCTGTGAATGTAAGTCTCCCTTCTTTGTGTTGTGCCTCGTGTGACACGAGCTATTTTTATGATTATTTGTTAAGTGATGGAATCCTTATGTGGATCTTGATTTCACGATATGTATTTAGTCGACTCTCGTACTTGATTTATACGAGGAATGTCGTCGCTTGTGATGTCTTTTTATTGATGTTTTTGTCCGTTGCTGATGATTTTCGAATCGATTTGCACGTTTTACAAGTTTTGTTGTGGAAGCTTTGTGCTTATACGCGTTCGACTTGTTCACTAGCCAGTGTGGGAGAGTATTTTATCAGTGGTTTTGTTCTGAATGTGGTATTTTATCGTTTGTTTCCATTTAAAGACATGTATTGTCTTGATTCTAAACTTTTTGATGCGTGTGCTAGGAGTTGTTTTAGTGAACGTCGATATGTGTGAGTTTTGGGCATTCTGGCCTATTGGATTTTTGAAAACCTTGAGTATCTTAGAAAAACAAATTTCGAGACATAATTTTTTTCAAATGAGTTATTTTCTTGTGGTACATCCAGGTGCCACAATATATTCCAAAATTTTTCTGCCTCGAGGACCAAAATGTTTTGAGATATTTTCAATGTTTTAGGAACACTTTTATTTAGACCCAAGGGTCGAATATTCTGAAAGTTTTCACTAAGAGAAAGTGTCCTCATTTTTTTTTCAAATGCGAAACGGTTCTCCAAAGTCTCGATAACGATGTTTCACGTTTGTACTTTTTGAAAGGTGATACTCAAGATCAATCGGTGCTCTTCTGAATTATTTTCAAAATGAGGTTTTCGTTTTTAAAACCTATCCAATCCCGTTTGAGGGTTGGGTATATATGTATGATGTTCGCGTTGTCATTTTGATGTTTGCTTCTGAGTATGACCGAATTGACGGTGTGAGCGTTGAGTCGTTTTCCACACATTTGTTGTGTTAGCCCTCTGTGAGAGGTGGAATGTTGGTGTTGAATGTTGTCGCCTCGTGGTGATTTCTGCGTTGTCGCGCATGTGCGAGCTGTTAGAACTTGGTTTGGCATGACCGTGTGCGTCGGTGATCGTTCCGTTATGTGTCGGTTGTTTAATGTCTTGTTACCTTGCTCTTGTTTTTGTGAATTTCGTAGACGAGGTCAAAGGTAATGCCCGTACTATTTTGACTTCAGTATTTTCTCCTTCTCCAGACTATCGATTCGCTCATGTTCGTTGATACTTTCTGAACTTGTTCTGTATTTCGATTTCATCGTCTGAACGAACCGTGATCTTGTTGTGGGTCGATCTGGTCATCGCTGTGACTTTTTCGGGTTCGGTTTGACTCTTGTGAACCTTGTTCGGGAGTAACATCATTTGGTTCTACTAGTCCTCTTATTCGAAGGGATCGGATTTTGAACTTCTGTATATTCTACTTTATCGACTCATTTATGTTCGTTGACATTTTCTGAGCTTGTCCTGCCCCTTGCTTTTGTTGATCGAACAAGGGTGGTATTTCGGAATTACTCGTTCGTCGTTGTGACCTTTCAATCATTATTCCCTTTCCTGTGGATCTTATGCGAGTGTGCATCTTGTTGTTTTCACCGGATCATGTTTTGTCTCGAGTCGAGGTGTGAACCTCGGAGTTGTCGGTTGAACCTTATTGTTCTTCGTGATCCGAACACGATCGTTCGATTTTTGTTGTCTCGATCTTTTTGGTTCGATCGTTTGATTGATCGGTTTTTGTTGATCCCGTTTCGTGATTGTTGAACATTCAGACTCCTTCCAAATTTTCTTAAGTTCGGGAAATTAGTCTCGTTTTCGATCTTCCAACCCCTGGGCGGTGGAATTCCGTATTTGTTCACCGTGTGGCTCATGTTTTGATTGATATATCGTTGGGTTGGTCAATCGTATTGATTTTCGTTGGTTGTGTTTTGTGATTGTTCGGATAATCGACTTGATTGTATTATCTGTTTGATGACACTTGTCACTTGTTGATTTTATTATGTCTCTACCGGTGGCATTGTGTTGGTCGCCCTGGAGCGTGTTTTCACGCCGTTTATTCCTTTGCGTTGCTTGTAACGTTTCGCCGATGGGCGTAAGTTACGCATTTCTTGTGTATCTCGTTGAGATTTCCAAGGGATATTGCTTCTCCTACTTGTTTTAAGTTTCGGACGAAACTTCTTTTAAGGAGGGTAGAATGTAATATCCGCAATTTCGAATTTCGTAAATTTTAATTTTTTGGTGTATTTCTCGATTGTAGTGACTCTCGTATACCTTCAGTGTGTCCTTCCTGTCAACTGTTGAACTGTATATTCGTTATTGATGCGCGGAACCGCCGTTTCGGTTGCCGCGGATCCATTTCGTGTTTTTGGTCCCCAAATATTGATTCCTATCGTTTTATTCTCTTTCCGGATCATTTTTATCATTTTGGGACCCAAAAGGGGTGTGGGTCATGCGGCACAAGGTGCGTGCGCCGCGGCACACAAATTTCTCCAAATGTTGGTCGAGCGATGCATGCGTGTGTCGCGGCACACCTATCCGGTGCCGCGGCACGGTGCGAGCAGTGCCGCAGCACACTGTCCGTGCGCGGCACACTCGTGTGTCTTCTGCGACCAAAACCCGACTGTACCGTGTGCCGCGGCACACGCAGGCTGTGCCGCGGCACAACGCCAAAACCTGGGAGTAGATTTTCGGTCTGTGCCGCGGCACACTTCTGCTGTGCCGCGGCACACGAAGCGGTAATTGCGCAGACTCGTCTTTATTAGACGAGATCGGTCGTCTCCTTCCCCATTTTTCCACTGCATCGCGAGAGAAAGGATATAGAGGGGGAGAGTTCTTCATCCGGGGGTCGATTTTCATCATTCCTTTTCGGTTGTGAAGCCCGGGAAATCAATCTAACGCGTGTTCTACGGATCTTGGTACTTGAATCTCCTAAGGTAATATTCTAAAACCCTATTTTCGATTTAATTGGGGGTTTTGGGATTTTCTTCCGATCCGTTTCGTTTTGTTGGTGGATTCATGGTATATACGATTAATATTGTTAGTATCTTTAGTTTTCCTACGGATTCATGGATATTTTGTGGATTTTTGCGGAATCGAGAGGGTTTGGTGGTGGTCCGCCCTCGTTGTTTTCGGTATGAATATACATGAATCGTAGGCGGGTTTCCGGGTGTATTCCATTTCCATAATCGTTTAGAAGTGGTTGTGATTGTGCTATTCGAATCGTTAGGTTCATTTTCGTCGGTTCCTCGCGGTCGTGCTTGATTCTTCCGCTCCGCTCGTTGTCGTATTCCTTTTCGTTAGCATCGGGCATTCGAAGCTTCCCGGTTAGCCGTATCCGTTCGTGGTTCCGTGCTCGTGGTATCGAGGCAAGTACCTTGCCCATACTTTTCTTATTTTGTGGATATGATGATCGGTGATCGTATTAGTGTGTTTGTTTGGTTGTTTGAAACGAAGTTTCAAAAGATTTCAGTTTGGCCTCGTTAAAGGCTTTCTTTCAAATGCGTGTGTGTTTTGTGAACGGTGTGTTTTGGGAATTTATTATGATTTGATTATTTTGAACGTTGAAGGATTTTATGATGATACTCCTATTGTTTAAGTTATGGAATCGTGTATTCCGTATTTAATCTTGTTATGGTATTTTGAAGAGTTTGATAATGGTGTCGAGTTAATGGCCATCTCTAGTGAGTATTCTTAATGAACTTACATTCTTAGCATATTAGTATTGCATGAGTAACGTGTGTGTGTGTGTGCTCACTATGGGTTAGATCCGACGGGGTCTCGGTAGGGGTCCACGGAGGTGTGGATCGACGAGCTTTGCTTTTAACCACTACGGGTTAGATCCGACGGGGTCTCGGTAGGGGTCCACGGAGGTGTGGATCGACGGTTAATTGTGGTGAATTTTACAAATGTGATTTGATATTGGCATTTCCGGAAATGAGCGCTTTTGAACGGTTTTCATGATTGCATGCATCGACTAAGTGTGTAAGAGGTAAGTTGTTCGTTTGGCTTACTTGGCTAGGATGGCACAAGAGTATTTTGTTGTTTGTTTTAAATCCTTTATTTGTGGATTTTGACGTTGGGAGACGAACCTTGTGGTCGTTCTTGTGTCTTGTGAGTTGATGAGATTTGGGGCTAAAATCCCAATGGTTTTGTAAAAGTCATTTTATGGATTTGGGGCTAAAATCCCAACGGGTTGGTAAATGTCATTTTTCGGAAAGTAAAGATTTGGGGCGGTGACCCCTTTTGTCTTGTGGATTTTTGAAAAGTAGGATTTGATAATCCTAAATGGTTTTCGATTAAAACTCTCGATGGCATTCTAAACCGTCTTATAAATTATTTCCATTGATTTATGGTATTTCGATTTTTAAAGGTTTTCTCAAACCCTTGCCTCGAGAAGTACTTTTCGTTTCGTTTGAATCTTTGAGGATTCCTGGTTATTGTTATTCGTGGAATGTGAATTGTATGGCTCGTATTTGCACTTTGTATTTGCACTAGCAAAACAGTGGAGTTTTGCTAACCCCCGAGTATTCGGGGGGTGGATGTCTATTTTTGCATTCAGGTTTTGGAGCATAACACCGGGTCGGCACGAAGGATGATGAAAGATGAACGATACTAATCACACTAGGATCCGTTGATGTCGTATTGGTCTAGTTGTATTTTCTTTTCCCGCAGATCTTTTCCCGTTATGCGGGAGTTTATTGTATTTTGACCCCTGCGTGGGTATATGTTGTAATTAAGTTGTATATTTTTATTGAAAGACCAAATCGGTCTACTGAGTCATTTAGCCTTGAAGGCATTGTCGAGATGTTAAATGTTGTTACCAGCCTGGTAGATCTTCGAGGAGAGGGTCTAGGCGTGTAATATCCCTGAGTGGATTGGGGGTGTTACAAGGAGAATACAGAGTACACAAGGAATTGTATTGTGTGCACAAGAACAACTAGATACTGAGATATCACCATTCCCTAAATGGAAATCTCAATCCGAGCTTAGAAGACTCAATATGTGCACTATTGATATATTCTTAGCCCCGTCCGAACATGTTTCTACCATAGAAGCTCTCAATAATACTCATTGGATAACATCTATGGAAGAAGAGCTTAACGGTTTCGAAAGAAACAATGTATGGTATCTTGTACCCAGACCTACGCATCAATCAGTTATTGGAACCAAATGGGTATTTCGAAACAAGAAGGATCGAAATGGACTAATTATAAGGAATAAATCCAGACTAGTCGCTCAAGGTTATAGACAGGAAGAGGGCATAGACTACGATGAAACTTTTGCCCCTGTAGCCAGACTAGAGACCATTAGGATATTTTTAGCATTTGCCGCCCATAAGAGCTTCATTGTATACCAAATGGATGTCAAAAGTGCATTCCTAAATGGAGACCTTGCCGAAGAAGTTTATGTTGAACAACCACCAGGATTTGCCAACACAGACGTCATAGATCTAGTATACAGGCTAAGAAAAGCATTGTATGGACTTAAGAAAGCCCCTAGAGCATGGTATGAGACCCTGTCCCGGTATCTAACCGATAATGGATTTGAGAAAGGTGATGTGGACAAGACCTTGTACAAAATACATGAAGGTGATGACCTTATAATGGTTCAAATCTATGTAGATGACATTATATTTGGTTCAACTAACCTTGCTTTATGTCAAAGGTTCTCTCATATCATGCAAAGTAAATTTGAAATGAGTATGATGGGAGAACTTAGTTATTTCCTAGGTTTGCAGGTAAAGCAGTTGCCTACAGGGATTCTCATCAACCAGGAAAAATACAGCAAGGAGCTTCTCAACAAATTTGGAATGAACACTTCCAAATTATCGTCAACCCCCATGAGCACTTCCGTGCAAATTAGTGCTGATGAAGCCGGAAAGCCAATTGACCAATCACTCTACAGGAAGCTTATTGGCTCGCACCTGTACCTAGTGGCTAGCAGGCCCGATATCCAGTTTGCTGTAGGAGTGTGTGCGAGATATCAAGTAGCATCCAAAGAATCACACTTCAATACAGAATCCTGAAGTATATTAATGGAACAGTCGATGTAGGACTGTGGTATCCTAAAGAAGGAGGATTCGATTTAGTTGGATACAGCGACTCGGATCTTGGAGGCTACAAGCTAGATAGGAAGATTACAAGTGGAACTCGTCACTTTCTTAGACCTAGACTTGTTTCTTGGTTCAGTAAGAAGCAATTGGCAAACTCACTTTCCACGGATGAATCAGAATACTATGCTGCTGGTAGTTGCTGTATGCAGATCCTTTGGATGCAGCAATAGTTGTCGGATTATAGGATTGAAGCCAAGGAAATGCCAATCTGATAGCACGAGTGCAATCGCAATAACGCACAACCCTGTATTGCACTCGCGCACTAAGTATATCAACATGAAGAATCATTTCATAAGGAATCATGTCGAGAACAAGGATGTTCGGCTGGAAAAAGTTTATACAGATATTCAGTTGGCCGACATCTTCACCAAGTCTCTCGACACAGCAAGATTCAACATGCTTCGACAAGAATTGGGATTTCTATAGCCTGACTCCATGTAAGTATTTACTGTTTTTACTCAACAATTGAGGGGGAATGCTGTAAGACCCAAGAATACAGTATCCACCATTAATTATCTGTACACTCAGAGCCTTAAATACAGTACTGTAGAGAACAAAGCAATATGAATCATCCTACAGCTGACGTGTGCAATAATTAAGGGGGAATACAGTATGACCCATGAATACAGCATTAATCCAAAAGTTGATGTATGGAATTGAAACCTATATGTACCTTTTAAGGGGGAATGATGTATCGTCATGGATACAGCACATACTATGGGAATTCGATTCATTATATATATTATAATATTTCATTTTAAAAATAATTTTTGTCCATGTGCCCTGTTTTCATGTCAAACGTAGTTTACATTAAATGCCTTACACGACATCTGGACAATCAAATCTCAAAAGCTGCGATGTTTTCAAATTGTTTAATATTTAATACCACCATTTCAGGCATTAAGGGAAATAACAAATGTCAGAAGTGGGACCTGATCCTATTTTAAAAATCAATGGATAAGTGTACCAGTTACACTCAGTCCATCTTGACCGTTCATTTCAAACACCGGTTCCCATCACTTACATCTGACCATTCGTTCTCTGAAAACCCTTCTTCGTCGCCTAGTATAAAAGGACTGCAAATGCCATTTTAGACTCTTTACGCCTTCTGCATGTTTTAAGAGCACTCAAGCATTCATCCTACAAGTTTTTCTGTGTTTACTGCATATTCTTCTTGAATTGTTTTCATCTTTTCTTGAGATTCATCAATGGCGTCTACTCAGACATCTTCCACCTCTTTCAAGAAGTCTCTGAGCTTCATCGATGGACGGATCTTCTCCAGATCTGCCGTGATGGAACGCATTCATGCTGAAAGTGATGACGTCGATGTCATGGAGGTCGTCACCACTAGAATCCATCAACAAGGCCTCTACCGCCTTGGGAGCCACACCGTCGAGAATTATGACGTTCATCTGGTTGAGGAGTCCTACCTCAACGTCGTGGTTCGTTTTCTGCCTCTGGCCCTAGGAGGACATGTTGCTGATATCACAGCAGTCATTCGCAGAGTGGAGATCCGCATTGATCAAGAGCTTCTCAAAAACATCTTCAGGCTACCCTCTGATGGCCTGACTATGGAAGAGCTTGAGACCTTTGGGTCTCAAGAATTGCTGACTCAATACTATGGATTGTTCACCAGTTTAGCAATGGTGGAAGTGGTTCACACCATATGCCATAAGAAAAATTTTTGTTTACCGTTTGTTTATTTACATGATTTTTGCTGCCGCATTATTGAGAATCGTACAGGTGCATTTGAGATGTGCAAAAATCTCAGATTCAGGATGATGGTTGCCATAATTACCTGCGAGAAGGTCAACTGGTGTCGGGTTATCCTTAAACGTTTGCAGGAAGAGGTGTCCAAACCTGCTACTTAGAAGAAATCATTTGGTTTATTCTTAAACCATGTTTTGACGAAGTGCGGACTTCAGCAAACCGCAGAAGCAAAGAAGATAAGTTCGCGGATATTCTTAGGAGGCATCAGGCCCACTGCCTTTAATCAGAGCATCCTGATTGCGAACAGGCCTTTTATCCGGAACTTGCCACTTTCTGAAGATCCGAGGGATGTTTCTTCTAAGTCCCAAAGTGTCGAATCTTCAAAGAAACGAAAAAGATCTCACAACAAGACACCAGTTGCTGCTGAGAAGCCGAAAAGGAAGCTAAGGAGGCTTACGAAAGCTAAAGCTACAGAACCCTCCGAGGATGCTCCTATCGTGGCGCAACCCACTGATCAAATACCCCAGGGCCCAACCCCTGTGGAAGAGATGCACGCTACTGTATCGACAGTAGATCCCGAGCCCTTGGCGGCAACGATGGATACGAGGACATCTGCCAACTCAAAAGACTCTAGCGAGTCGGCTGCCTGTTTGGAGCCAACAGCTACCTCTCCTATACGGGATTCCACACCCATTCAAGATCCACCTTCCTTCGGGGTACCATCCCCTGTAAGGAATCCCTCTCCAATACAGGATCCCACACCTGTAGAGGAACCGCTTCCTACAGCAAACCCATACGCTATACGGAGTCCCTCCCCGGACACAATAATTTCCAAGACCCTGCTTTCTGTGCAGATTGAGTAGTCATTCGATCGGTTTCTCCAATGGAAGAGCTTTAGACTTGATCCGTACGAAACCTTGTACAACTGGAGCGAATGGTGTAATGAAGAGAAGTTCGTTTTGGAAGTGATGGACACTCAAGAAATTGCTGTCCTGATCCAATGGGACAACTTATTCGTCAAGGAGCTAATTGAGAGTCATCTGCTTGATAAGGCTGAAGCTACAAGGAAAGGAAAAGCCTCGTCAATGGAAACTCCTGATAGTCCAAAATCTGATCCTGATTCCAACGACGATGACGACGCACTCCAAGCTGGTTTGCAGATGAGTCGAGAGGAAGCCCAAGCCAAGAAAGATGAAGAGACATCTACCCATCAAGTCACCCCCTTCGCCACAGCAAACCAATGTTCCCGACAATGAGGATTCAGTCCCTCATGTCGAGGAGGAAGAACATGTTTCGCAACAGGCACCCAAGCCTGCTGTCACCGCCGAAGAAGAAGAATCACGTGCCTTCCAGCAAGAGGAATCAGTCCCTCTGACGGAACAGGCGGATGCTGAGAGACACCAGCAGGAATTGGTCCCTCATGTATCCATGTCTACAGAAACAGTTGCTCCCGCCCCATCAACCGCCTTGGAATCCGACGACGGTACTATACCTGAGGATGTCCGACTCACTTCATGCCCTGACGTGAATTTGAGAAGGTTAAATGGAGTAGAGGACTTCGCCCAGCCAGACTCTCCCCGCATTGAAACAAGAAAAGAGCGATTACGTGCTCCTGTCCTTCAAACTATATTTATTCAGGATGCAGTCAATGCTCTACACTCAGTAGAAAAGGCTCTTGATTGGCTTCACACATCTGGTGTTGAAGAAATAAATGGATTAAAGCATGAAATCTATCGAGTAGTCGAAGCCTTCACTGTCTTGCTAGAGGTCTTCAAGCAAACCCTGAGCAATATGCAAGAGAAGCAAGAAAGGATCCTGAGGGAAGAGCAATCGAAACTCTGCGTATCTGAGGCCAAGACCGCATCTGCTCTAATCGAATCCGGTTCCCAACTGCGAGCCCATGACAAGAATATAAAAGATATGTCGCAGGTGCTCTCCTCCCTCGTTGAGCGAATGTCTAATATTGAGATGAAACAGGATGCCGCTTTGGAAATCCTAGAACGTCTTGATGAAAAGGTATCATACCTTGATGATGCCAAAAGGGGGGAAGAAGCAAGGGAAGCCGCTAGGAGAACAAGGTTGCAGCAAGAAAAAGAGTTGTTAGCTCCGTTTGAAGACTCCATCACCGCTGACATAGCCCCTATCTCAACGCTGAACGTGAGGATACAGGGAGATAGACCAGAATTCTAGGATCCCAAGTATCCTTGGAAAAGCCTAGTCCAAAAGCCGCACTCTATGAACCTCCCGGCAGACCGTCAACCTACCGCTGCAGAGATCAAAGACTGGAGGAGAAATGAACTGTTAAGATACTTCGTTGTACTCATCATAGAATCCACTATATTTAATAGATGCAGAACGGTACAGGAAGCCGCATAGAAATTCAAGACGAAGCTGGAAGACGGTTCGCTCCCGCTACAGCAGCAGATGAAGTCAAAGCATCGAAAAGGCGACTTGGTGACCCATTCAAAAGACTGGATCCTAGTCTTTGATAAATCTTATGAAGGACGTGTAATTTATCAGAATTGAGACAAGGACGCTCACCAGAACTGGTGGTGAAACACCAAGAATGGCCCTTCCAAGCGACCATGGAGACACTCTGACTTTAGGAGCTGAATACCTTAATGTATTATTCGATTGTAATTTTACTTTCAAAACAACAATCTTTGTACTCTATTTCAGTATCAATAAAATTTTTGCCTGTCTAGAAAGATTACAACTCGTAATCTATTATGTTCTTATTTGTTTACAGTCACTTTATTTATTCTTACTGTATTCATATTATGAAACCTATCTCATACACAAGCTGTAAGGAACTTGTCTGCGAATAGTTCATAGTTTAAGTTGTATGCATCTAAGAAAACAATGTAAGATTGTGCCTGCGCGCCAATCATAAGTTTTCAATGTAACTTTCTTTTGAAAAAAGAAGAACTTGCCTGCGAGCAGTTCTTAGTGTTAAGCCCAAAAACTGAAGGCCAGAACATTCGAAAGTAGACCAAGAAGTTTGCCCTACTTCAAACAGCTAAGTGTCAAAGTTTTGGCATCATCAAGGATGTTTGGATAACATCATAAGGTTTTAAAAGGAAGACTCGGAAGGACTTGGCAAATTATCAAAAAGGGGGAAATTGTTGGGATAACAATAACCCTGTATCGATGCTGTTTTAATAAACAGTCCCTGTATCGATAGTATTGTCAGAATGTTTTGACAATATGCCAAATCCTGGATACCGCCTCTAGCTGTATCGAAAAGCTGATCAAGTTTCAAACCATGTATCGAAGACCTCTCTCAGTCTCATCCATACAGTATATTGATCATATAGCAAAGAGTCCCGCAAAACTAAAGTATGGAAGCTGTCTCGAATATCAATATAGTGATATCTTCCATACAGCTCTCAACAGGACAAGAAGGAATCTTCAGTACTAGCTAGAAGTCAAGCCCCGTTGATAAAGAAGTATTTAAATACTAAAGGATAAAGTATTTAAATACTGTAAGTCAGAAGATCTTCAAAATCCCGCAATATCCGGATCTCAGTCAAATATCAGTTGTCGCATAATCTTGCTCAATGGATATATTTCAAAGGGATATATTTCAGAGGCTATATATATATATATATATATATATATATATATCCAGAGTTTGAAGATCAAAAAGGACTGAACACACGAAAGAACGACTGAAAATCTACAAAGTATTCACGACTTACAAAAGAACAAAGCTTACAAGAAATATTCAGAGCAAAACATATCTCCCCAAGCTTTCTGCTATTCAAATATAAGAGATATATAGTGCTCAAACCTTGAACAACACATCATCAGCTTATTACCCAGAAAGTCATAGTTGTTGTTCAACCCTGTTCTATCTTTGAACAAACTCATATCAGCCCTGTGTGGCCTGAGGAATCTTTGCTACTCCCGAACTGTGTGTGAAGGACTTGCATTGAAGAAGACGAAGCTTCAGAACTGTGTGAAGAAGCCAGTCAAGTGTTAGCTCAAACCAATCTGTGAGAACGGTTGAAAGCTAAGATCTTTGTATCAATCTGTGTGAACGATATATTGATTAAGTGTTGTTATAATTACGTAGTTGTGTACGCAGTAATTATAATAAACTTTTTACTCCTATGTGGAGGACCAGTGGACGTAGAGGGGTTAACCTCGAACCACTTTAAATACTGTGTTATTTACCTTTTGCCTTTATTGTTTTATTAACTGTGATTATTTAAGTATACACTGCACATCGAGTTGCTGTATCCTCAGCAACTAACTGTATTTAAGACTTTGGCTACGCACTCAGATTTAAAATAGTACAGCTTATTGTTTAAAACACTTTCCAAGCTGTATCCTGTATACTTAGTGGCCAACACACTCTAGCGTATGCTATAAGCACATTTTACCATACATTAAAGCAAATGATGTACGCTACACAAAAGAATTCCGTACGCTACACTATCCAGGAAAAAGGACAGTAGCCACTGGAACCACTATTACGACGGCTAGCATACGTAACTTATGTTACTTGATATTTCCAGAAACATATAATCCTCACTGGCTCATTATCAAAAAATCAAAAAAAAAAAAAAAACTAATTCTGAATATCCTCCTTAAAAAACCTCTCTAAAACTCAATCAAATCTTTCAATCAACCTTAGAATCATGACAAACACTCGCCCAGGAAATACAAAAAGAGGAGAATCATCATCAAATCCATCAGATTCAGACAGATTTGTCAATCCCCAGGCTGAAAAGTTATTCCTTGAAATTCTCATAGATGAAGATTTAACTCCGAGTCACCACTTAGATTCCAAATCTTTGAAAAGTATTGGGCTTAATATTGAAGAGTTCTTTGATATTTAGGGATAAGAAAATTAGTAAGTTTGGCCAGGCCCATTTTTGAGGAAATAGTGAAGGAATTTTATACTAACTTGTATACTAGTTACAATTCTGATGGTTTAGTTGTTGTTGATTCATTCGTCCGTGGAAAACCGATAAACTTTGATGCCATCAAAATTTCAGAAATTTTTTGTTTGCCTAATGACGGTGTGTTGTGCACCGGAAATTTTTCGAGTAATGATGAAGAAGACGAGAATTTGAACGAAATCGCTATTTAAGACTACCTCAAATCTCAGACTGCACCTGGGGTGAATTCTGATAAATTCGAAAACAATGATTTCGGTTTAAACATCCGTTTACTTCATGACGCCATTACTCGAATTTTAATGCCAAAATTAAATGCACAAGGATAAACAAGTTAGTTTTGCCGGAGATGTCATGATGTGGTTTGTTGAGAAAGAAATGATATTCCACAAGAAAGGATAAGCTAAGAAAGATCGTCAAAGGAAATCTGGACTGCCCTTTGGCTCTATTCTGCCAGATATTTCCAAAAAGGAAGGCGTTGATTTACTTGGTGTTCATAGTGCAGCGATCCTAAGAGGGAATATGATTCACGAAGGAACCATTCGAACTATGAGATATGTGCAGACAAGAAACTGTGGCTGGGTATATGTTTCTTATCTGAGAGATGGTGACATTTTGGTTGATGGAAGTGCCTTACCTCGTGTTGAGGATAGGGTAATAACTAGAGATTTTCAGGACGAGAGGCCTGTTTGTGCTCCTATATCTCAGGTCAGCTCGCCTCGAGGCAGTAGAGCTAGTTCATCTTCATCTCAATTTGGCGTTCGTATGGGTCAACTTGAAAAGAAATTTAAGGAGATGAAGGTGATGGTTCGAAGGACAGAAATAATGCTGGAAAATGTCTGTACCCATTTCGACATAGCCATTCCTCCACAACCATCAGATACCGATCTTGATTAGATGATTTTCTTCATCATGATGATTTTCTAGATGTCTTGTTTGACCGACATTTCATTCTCATGCACTTTAGTTTCTTTTAAAACTTTTGGTTGAATGTTTGCTTTTTTTATTTAGATATTCTGTTATGTTTGGTATTTTGACTAGTTAACTTGCTTATTTTGATTGGCGTTCTTTTGATATATTGGGTACTTTGTTGCTATATATATGATTATATAGATTCTTCTGACTAACTTTTGGTTTTTGAAGATTTTTTTGCATATTACAAGCTTATATGGATACATGGTTTTTATATATGAAGCTTCTAGCTTTTAACTTAATTTTAAGAACTTATTTTTAAAGCTATAAGCTCTAAAGTTTCTTTTCTACCCTCTTTCGATTCTTTTTGTTAATGAAAAAAGGGAGGAGAAATATATTTTAAACGTACTTGAACTCAGGGGGAGTTAAACTTAGGGGGAGTTTTCAAATAATTTATCAAACCCTCAGATTATCGAGTTAAAAACAATCAAGTATTTATAATTATTGTCATCATCAAAAAGGGGGAGATTGTAGGAACAATATTATTCATCACATATATTTTGATGATGTTCAAAAGAAATAAAATAATTATTATCTAAGATTTCACTTAACATATTCCAAGAGCTTCACTTAGTTAAATATTTGACAAAGCTAACTTACGCAAAGCGCATAGCATTATGTACGTAACATGTGTATTTGTGGACATTGTTAAAATCGTGCAGGTTATATAGCTAGTCAATCTACGTTACAAGGCAACCATAACATATGCTAAATCGTGACAATAACGTACGCTAAGTTCGAAAATGAACCGTTGTGCAGTTTCGAGAAGGTCCACACATTGAACGGTCATCTACATATTAACGTATGCTACATGTACAGGTTAACGGCCGCTAAGAGTTTGAAGCTTAATTCAAAGTTGAATTGTTGATGTCATCTAGAAGGTCAAAATATCCAATGGCTAACTGAGGATACGATTAACGTACGTAACCATGTTAGTTAACATACGCAATGGATCAAGCATAAGCTACTGGACAATTTTGGACTAGTGATTAGGGATGTTAGACAGATGAAGTAACGTATGCCAAGGCATTAACGTACGTAAATGTTGTTATCTAACGTACGTTAAAGAGGACAACTATACCAATGGTATAAAGCCCCCTAAAATGCTATAAATAGAGGCATTTGGAAGATATGAAGTACCCAAGAATTCCATGAATATATCTGTAACACCCCCGATATATTCAGAAATATTACAGCGCCGTAAATCCTTTACGTAAGAATTTACAAGGCTGAAGAAATGAAATGACAATAACAATACCAACAAACAATGGTAGCGTAAATAAAATACAACACGAGTCTAAAAACAGTACTGAAAGACAGACGCCAAACAGTAAACATTAATACATGACCAAATCCAACATCACAAACGACAACGTACTCGAGTACTTTATTGAAAACAACACAAACATACGACAAAGCAATCCAGCCATAACATCACTCTGCACCCTCGTCGTCATGCATCTCTAGTGGTTGTTTTCCCGCTCTCCTTGATCCTGAACATAAAACAAATGTTCACCCCCGAAGGGGTTATCACAACGATGCTAGTACAAGTACGATAATTATACAACAATGATTTATTCAACGATCCCTGAATAATAACGTCAATAATATCAATAATAATCACGACAAGTCTCTCCAACGAGAAACAGTAACAATGTACAACTTATCATATCAATCTCAACATACTCGTGGTATTCCAACGATCAAGCGCACACAGCTATAGATTCCCATGATGATCCCGCCGGACCAACGCATGGTGGAAGTACCTGTCCAACGATCCAGCGCACACAGCTATTGATTCTCATGATGATCCCATCAGACTAACGCATGGTGGACAAACAATCACAACACATATATACAATACGACAATCAACATAACCGACATCAATATGAATAAATGTAATTAAGGTACTTGCCTTAGAAAGGTGGCAAAAGATAAATACTCTAACGACTTTAATCAAACTCGAAGGCCGCTCCTTCGACTAATCGTTCGCAAACCTCGAACCTTAAAAAAATAGGAATAACGACAACTAACTTTATGTAACAATTTAAACGTACGAATATCTAACGTCCTAAACTATGGCCGAAAGTTGCCGACACTTCGGATCCTGTCCGATTCTCTTCATAACGGACGTTATATACTAAACGTAACGTACATTAAGTATGTGCCTTAACATACATAAGCTTCTATGCCTAACGTATGCTAAGCTTGAACTTGACAAAGTTCTATGATCAGACGACCTGCCTCACCTGATGCCATAACGTACATAAAGCATGATATTTATCGTACATTTTGCTTATGAAGACATATCTCGTGCGAATAGAATGATCATAATAGGGATAAGATGTTTGACGTCTTCAAATTCAAGGAAAAACATGTCATCACAATGCCATACTCCAATCTCGATTACAGATTGTTATATGCAATTCAGCTAATCTATGGTTGATACAATTATTACCAACATCATCAATTCATTCAAACTTTCATCATGAAGATTAGCTAATCAACCCACCCTTACAAGATATGATAAAATCTCTCAATGTTCATTCTCCTGAGTTCATCTAACAAAGGTGATAATAATAACAAGTCTTTGATCATTTCGAAAACATCACCCAATGTAAAATTAGAATCTCAGAAAACTCCCTCCTAGTTGTTCAACATAATGAGGCTCGAACTATAATGCTCTTAACAATGGTAAATCTAAGGCAATCGGCAGAATCCAACACCGAGTGTTTGTGCACCAATCCAAGATGTCTTACTTATTCAACAACCAAGTATAGAGGCCAATATACTAGTTTTGTATGGTTGGAAGCTTTGGGGAGAGGTAAGGTTCGGATAAAACGAGTGAAAGAATGAAATGGGGTAATGTCCTATTTATAAATCTCAGATCGTTACTTATGTTAGCCTCACATTATTACGTGCGTTATGGCCTTAACGTATGCTATCTAAAATATTTAGCATACGCTATCGTCCGACAGTAGCTACTGTCTCATTTCTGACCTTCTTAACGTACGTTAAACCTTACCATTTACGTACTTAATAAGCTCTGTTTAGCGTACGCTATCTAAGTCCTTTAGCGTACGTTAAACCTCGTTGACTTGCTTTTTGAAAAAGCTGTCCGGGCCACGCAGGGAATCTTATCCTTGTCCCCATACCAAGGTGGCACATGTGCCGACCAACCCTATCTTCCTGACTGTACGTTACGTACGCTATGCTTCATCCATAGCATACGCTATCCTCAGTCCATAACGTACGTTAAGCTCATCAGCTACACGTACGTTATGACGTAGCTGCATGCATGAATTTGCAACATCTTCCTAATATGATCATGACTGTTTGGAATATAAACACGGGAAATATCACACTTCCATTATAGATACCACAAAGTCGAATAATACAAGGTTCCAATACAGATAAAAATACTCAACAATTATTCGGATATTACATACTCTCCCTCTAAAAAGGAGTTTCGTCCCGAAACTTAAGACGAAAATAATTCTGGGTATCTAGACTTCATATTGTTCTCTGTCTCCCAAGTGGCTTCTTCAACTCCGTATCGCAACCATTGATCTTTAACCAAAGTGATTGGTTTAATCCTCAATTGTTTGAATCGACTCTCGAGTATCTTGATTGGTTTCTCTTCGAACGTGCCATCCTTAGCAACTTCAATCTCGCTAAAATCAATTACATGATTGGGATCTGTGATGTATTTCCGTAACTGGGACACGTGAAACAGATTATGAACATGACTCAGCGACGGAGGTAAGGCCAACCTGTACGCCAACTCCCCAACTCTCTCAAGAATCTCAAATGGTCCAATATATCTCGGACTCAGCTTTTCTTTCCACCCAAAATGAAAAATTCCCTGAGTAGGAGAAGCCTTTAAAAGCACATGGTCCCCAATTACAAATTCCGACAGGCAATGGTGCACGTCTGCATAAGATTTCTGCCGACTCTGGGCAGTCAACAGCCTTTCACGAATCAAGGCTACCTTCTCTTGAGTCTGTACTATCAACTTCGGTTCCGTCCTGATCAAGTCTGATGAATCATCGCAACATAGGGGTGATCTACATCTCCTCCCGTATAATGCTTCAAAAGGTGTCATCTTAATGGAAGCATGCCAACTATTGTTGTAAGTGAATTCAATCAATAGTAGATGAACTTCCCACTCATTCGACTAATCTAGGGCGCAAGCTCTCAGCATGTCTTCCACTGTTTGAATAGTCCTCTCGGACTGTCCATCAGTCTGAGGATGATAAAATGTGCTAAATTTCAGCTCGGTCCGCAAGGCTCTATGAACCGCTTTCCAAAAATGTGAAATAAAGCGACCGTCTCGGTCAGAAATAATGGTCTTCGGCGTACCATGCAATCGGACTATCTCCGCAATAAACACTCGTGCTAACCTCTCTGGTCCCCAAGTATCCTTAATGCCCAGAAAATGAGCGGATTTGGTTAAACGATCAACTATCACCTAAATCATGTTCATCCCTGTTTTGGTCTTCAGCATATTAGTGATAAAGTCCATCGATATATCTTCCAATATTCCGGCGGGTCATTGCCGTTCGATCTTAACCTGCTGACAAGATAAACACTTCGAGACATATTCCGCCACATCTTTCTTCATATTCCCCACCAAAAATTCTGCTTCAAATCTTTATACATCTTACTGGTGCCCGGGTGAATAGAATGGGGTGTACTGTGAGCTTCCTTCATGATTGTCTGCTTCAAAACATCAACATCGGGAACACAAAGTCGACTCTGAAATCTCACAATTCCATCATCATGAATCAGAAATCCTGGGGCCTTACCCTTGCTCACTTCATCATGTAACTGAATCATCAAAGGGTCATCTAATTGCTTAGATTTGATTTCTTCGGTTAACGACGAAGTTAATTCCATCAAACACAGTTTCCCTTGGACTCCTTGCAACCATACCTCAATTCCTTCACGAATCAACTCTCGTTGAATGCTGGACTGGGAGGTGAGAGTCTCCAGCATCTAAATAGAAATGGGTTTGCGGCTTAGTGCATCGGCCACTACATTCACTTTGCCTGGGTGATGAATCTCCAAATCATAGTCTTTATTCAATTCTAGCCATCTCCTCTGTCGCATGTTTAAATCTTTCTGACTAAAGATGTATTTGAGACTCTTATGATCTATGAAGATCTGACAGTGAGTCTCGTACAAATAATGTCTCCATATCTTCAAGGTAAAAAGAACGGATGCCAGCTCCAAGTCATGAGTTAGATAATTTACTTCATAAGGTTTCAACAGCCATGAAGCGTAGGCGATCACCTTCTCATTCTGCATTAATAAACACCCGAGACCTTGGTTTGAAGCGTCACTGTAAACTATGAACCCTTCAATTCCTTGTGGTAGTGCTAAAATTGGTGCCGTCGTCAATCTCTTCTTCAATTCATCAAAACTGGCCTGGCATATATCGTTCCATTCAAACTTTTGAGTTTTCTGTAGCAATCGAGTAAGTGGATGGGTAATTTTGGAAAATCCTTCCACGAACCGACGATAATACCCATCAAGTCCTAGAAAACTTCTGACTTCCTTCACGTTCTTAGGAGACTTCCAATCCAAAATTGCCTCGACTTTCTGGGGATCTACTCGGACTCCTTCCGCTGATAGCACATGACCGAGGAACATCACTTCCTTTAGCCAGAATTCACACTTAGAAAGTTTGGCATATAATTGCTTTCTTCTCAAGAGGTCCAAAATGATCCGTAAGTGTTGCTCACGCTCATCTGGAGTCTTGGAATAAACCAGAATATCATCAATAACACAACTACGAATTTGTCCAAATACTCTATGAACACTCGATTCATTCATTGCATAAACACAGCAGGTGCATAAGTGAGACCAGGTAAACTCTACATCTCATCGTGGAGGTAGTCCAGGTAATTCGTCAGGGAACACGTCCGGAAATTCACTCACAACAGGAATGGATGAAAGCTCTACTTTTCTGTCTTTTTTCTTCATTGCGTAACACGAGTATCTAGTACAACCCTGTTTTAGCAGTTTGACGGCTTTCATAGCTTTGATCATTTTCCCTGAGCTTCCTAGTCTCCATCCCTCGAATAATAATTTGGAACCATCTTCAGCTATCATCGAGATATTTCTCTTCCGGTAGTTCACAATTGCTCTATATCGATTAAGACAATCGTCTCCGAGAATCAGATCGTCTCCCCAAATCTCTATCACAATCATATTTGAGGGTCACTCTCTGCCTCCAATTAATACAAGAAAATCTCTAGTTTCTAGGTTCTCCACAATTCTCTCTCCACTCGGTGAACCCACAACATAAGCCTCACATTTATGAAAACAAGAAATGTTCAAACGATTAACACAATACAATGATATAAACGAATCTGTAGCCCCTATATCGAACAAAACACTAACTGGTTGTGAAAGGATCTGAACAGTACCTGATGTAACAGCGGCATCCTGATCGTCTACCCTCCTCCTCTCATAAAGGTGTGTGGGAATGGATCCAGCACTCGATGCTCCCTTTCGATCGAAATGTTCTCTGCCTTGTCCTCGACCAAAACTCTGGGGTAGTTGGACACTCTGCTGCGTCTGCTGAACACTTGCTTCCTTCTGATCCGGCTGCGAAGTACAAGCTCCATTTAACTTAGTGGCATACCTGCAGAACATTGCACGATGCCCCTCCTGTCCGCAATCATAACATGTCGCTGGAGAACCGAAACAATCACGCCAAAGGTGTCCTGGGCGACCATAATTAAAACAGCTTTTGACCACTTCTGTAGGTGTTGATACTGATCTGCAGTTCTTTCCGCCTTTTGATGGATGTGGGGGCCTCTTAAACGAATGAAAGGATGACTGGGCCTTACGGGGCCCACTACTCTTGTGCTCTGTGAAACTACCAGAGACTTTCTGCATCTTGGATTCCTAGAACTTTTCCATAGCGGCTTCTTTCATTTCATACGCCAGGGCTTTGTCTTGGTACTGGAGGAGAGTGGTGCATTCAAAACCTGACATGTACCTCTGTATTTCCTGCTTCATTCTCATATCAAAGTGAATCATCATTTCTGCATCGGTTCTGACTAGGAGTCGAACAAACACCAACTGCTGATTAAACGTCTTAATCGCCTGAGCCACCGGCACATCCGACGGCTGCGCAGAGAAAAATTCCCGAACTTTAGCTTCTCTCACCGGGCGAGGGCAGTACTGAGCTTCCATCATGAGTTTGAACTCTTCCCAACCAGCATCATGATTAACAGGTCGGATGGCTTCCCACCATTCGGACGCTTCTCCTGTCAGAAAGTACTGGGCAATGGGAGCTCTCTGGTCGTCTGGGCAGTTAATCCCTGTGAATACTTTCTCTAGCTCTCTCAACCAGTGGTCCCATGTCGGTGTCTCAGAAAATCCATCAAATTTAGGTGGGTGCATCGTTGCCACCTCTTGTAGCCATCTGTGTCCTTGAATTCCCAAGTCCAGGATGCCTTACTGTCTTTCTCCTGGTTGCAATCCTACCGCCACTTGCATCCTGTCCACCACTTGAGCAAATTGAGTCATCTGGTTGACCACCTGACGAAGGATGTCGGGAACGGTAGGATTTGCATTTGTCTCTATTGTATGTACTCGTTCATTATTGATGGACTCCGGTTGTTCGCCAGAATTGGAGTGAGCCTGAATACAACACCAATACATGACAGTAGCGTAAATAAAATACAAAATGAGTCTGAAAGCAGTACTAAAAGATAGATGTCAAACAGTGAACATTAATACATGACCAAATCCAACATCACAAACGACAATGTACTCGAGTACTTTATTGAAAACAACACAAACATACGACAAAGCAATCCGGCCATAACATCACTCTGCACCCTCGTTGTCATGCAGCTCTAGTGGTTGTTTTCCCGCTCTCCTGGATCCTGAATATAAAACAAATGTTCACCCCCAAAGGGGTTAGCACAACGATGCTAGTACAAGTACGATAATTATACAACAATGATTTATTCAATGATCGCTGAATAATAATGTCAATAATATCAATAATAATCACGACAAGTCTCTCCAACGAGAAACAGTAACAATGTACAACATATCATATCAATCTCAACATACTTGTGGTATTCCAACGATCCAGTGCACATAGCTATAGATTCCCATGATGATCCCGTCGGACCAACGCATGATGGAAATACCTATCCAACGATCCAGCGCACGCAGCTATAGATTCCCATGATGATCCCGTCGGACCAATGCATGGTGGACAAACAATCGCAACACATATATACAATACGATAACCAACATAACCGACATCAATACGAATAAATGTAATTATGGTACTTGCCTTAGAAAGGTGGCAAGAGATAAATACTCCAACGACTTCAATAAAACTCTAAATCCGCTCCTTCGACTAATCGTTCGGAAACCTCGAACCTTAAACAAATAGGAATAACGAAAACTCAACTTTACACAACAATTTAAACATACGAATATCTAACGTCCTAAACTATGGCCGAAAGTTGTCGACACTTTGGATCCTGTCCGATTCTCTTCATAACGGACGTTATATACTAAACGTAACGTACATTAAGTATGTGCCTTAACATACATAAGCTTCTATGCCTAACGTATGCTAAGCTTGAACTTGACAAAGTTCTATGATCAGACGACCTGCCTCACCTGATGCCATAACGTACGTAAAGCATGATATTTAATGTACGTTATGCTTATGAACACATATCTCATGTCGATATAATGATCCTAATAGGGATAAGATGTTTGACGTCTTCGAATTCAAGGATAAACATGTCATCACAATGCCATACTCCAATCTTGATTATATATTCTTATATGCAGTTCGGCTAATCTATGGTTGATACAATTGTTACCAACATCATCACTTCATTCAAACTTTCATCATGAAGATTAGCTAATCAACCCACCCTTACAAGATATGATAAAAACTCTCAATGTTCATCCTCCTAAGTTCATCTAACAAGAGTGATAATAATAAGTCTTTGATCATTTTAAAAACATCACCCAATGTAAAATTACAATCTCAAAAAACTCCCTCCTACTTGGTCATCATAATGAGGCTCGAACTATAATGCTCTTAACAATGGTAAATCTAAGCATAATCATTCCAACTTCCTTAAACATGGTGTTCGGTTAAATAAATCATCCATCGAACCTAATTCTCTCAGTATCATGTTCATAACATTCTTAAGAACACGAATTCAAGGTGGAGATAGCATTAACATACCTTAATATGAAGAAAATGTCAAGGCAATCGGTAGAATCCAACACCGGGTGTTTGAGCACTAAACTAAGATGTCTTACTTCTTCAACAACCAAGTAGAGAGACTAATATACTAGTTTTGTAAGGTTGGAAGCTCTAAGGAGAGGTAAGGTTCGGATAATACGAGTGAAAGAATGAAATGGGGTAATGTCCTATTTATAAAACTCAGATCGTTACGTACATTAGCCTCACAATATTATGTACGTTATGGCCTTAACGTACGCTATCTGAAATATTTAGAGTGTGCTATCATTCGACAGTAGCTACTGTATCATTTCTGACCTTCTTAATGTACGTTAACCCTTACCATTTACATACGTAATAAGCTCTATTTAACGTACGCTATCTAAGTCCTTTAGCGTACGTTAAACCTCGTTGACTTGCTTTTTCAAAAAGCTGTCCGAGCCACACGGGGAATCGTATCCTTGTCCCTATCCCAAGGTGGCCCATGTGCCGACCAACCTTATCTTCCTGAATGTACGTTACGTACGCTATGCTTCGTCCATTGCATACGCTATCCTCAGTCCATAACGTACATTAAGCTCATCAGCTAACGACGTAGCTGCATGCATGAATTTGCAACTTCTTCCTAATATGATCATAATGTCCCGTCGGATAGGGAGTGATCTAAATATTTTGAGATTCTTATCCTTTTGGGTATACACTTTACCCAAAGCTTCAAGTTCACCTATAATGCCGGTAAATCTGAGATCAAGTTCCTCAAGTGTTTCAGTTGTTTTCATTTTAAAATATTCAAATTGCTAAGTGAGTTTTGAAATTTTATTTTCTTTTGAGAAGTCAGCTCCCTCACAAATTAACTTGAGTTTTCCCCATATTTCTTTCGCTATCTTGCAGCTTTTTACCTTTGAGAATGTGTCTTTGTCGAGTGTGACAAATAGCGCATTCTTGGCGATGTTGTCCAGATCGCACGCTTGCGATCATCAGTTGTCCAATGTTCCCTTTCTTTTTCAAGCATTTCTGCATGAGCTTGGTGTAATATCCTAGAATTTTGCTATAATTCTTCGCATTATTTTATCTGAGTTGTACCGTACAGAGTGAGACCGATACAGTATGGGTGGATAATTTTGGGAACTGTGACAGTCGTGCCAGTATATCTATCGAGGCTATATTTAATTCTAGGATATTACATGCTTGTTATGTTTTTGGATGTCAGATATACTGTATGAGTATTTTTACAATTGCCGTACTTGGTCGAAAGTTGTATTCGAGGTATTGTGCATCAGAAGTATGGTATGAGAATGATATTGGGACGAGCATATGTATTCAGTATGTGCGTAGACATATCCAGTCTGTCGATACGGACAGGAACAGTCGAATTTTGGCCAAGTATAGAAGGGCATTACGTAAGTTAGCTTTAAAGACTTACGTACGCTAAATTCTACGTTTTACGTACGTTATGCATAAGTCATTACATATGTAACAAGAGGAATCGGACAGGTCCGAGCGGTGGTCGGCAGGTGGGGCCATGTGTCGGCAGCTTTCGGCGCGGATGTGGACAGGTGAGTCAACAGATGGATTTACGTATGTTATACAGAGTGTATTACGTACATAATACGAACATATAGTGTATCAAGTCAACGTACGTATTACGTACGCAATGGATTAAGTGTTACGTATGTTAGGAGGCAGCTGGCCGAGTCGTGGCAGTAAGGACCTGCAGTGTCGCACGTGTTCTGGCAGTGACTCGCTGGATGGCCGATCACGATCGGTAGTGACTCACTAGGATGGCCGATCACGGTCGGCAGTGACTCGTCAGGACTTGGTGATTACGGCCGTAAGGTTGTGGTCCGGTACGGCCATAAGGCCTATTACGTATGTAAAGTGACTACCGATAACAGTCGTAAGGGTGTCGGCAAAATTGGGCAGTAGGGTAGCCATGGATGGTTACGTCCGTAAGCCAAGGCCGGTTACGGCTGTAAGGGACCGGTAGGACTCAGCTATTTAATGGCCTCGGCACGGGTCACTTGGCCATTTCCACATTTTCTTCATTATTTTCGCGATCCTTCATCAGAAATCGATGGTTTTGAATGGAAGCATCATAGAACAATATTTTTTGGAAGTTTGATTCATGTCTAACATCATCTTTCGCCCGGATCGAAGGTAAGAACACTTGAACCCTTGGTTTTGGGGATTTTTGGAGTTTCATGATGTTTTGGCCGGTTTCATTCGTTTTAACTCAGGTTGTTGATAGAACTTCATTGGATTCTCGGAATCATTCATTATTTTTGAAGTTTTATGGATTTCGAGAATTTCTCTGTTAATCGATTAAATTGGACAATGCCCTCAAAGTGTCCGGTAAATTGCTTCAATGGATAGAACTTGGGAAGTTCTATACGGTTTCGTAGAATTGTGATTGAATTGATATCGTTGTGATTTAGGAATGAACTTTTGAAGGAGGTTGGATCGGGGATCTTTCCTTTCGTCGATTTCTTCGTACCTTGTTAATCAAGGGAAATGTTTACTTGTGTATTTCATCTTCTAAAAGGTATGTTGGATAACTCCTCTCTTCGATTCGGATTTTGATATTGTAGTTGGCATTCTTCTTTGTGTAATAATTGTTACGGTGTTGTTTTTGTGAATCTTGAAGTTGTATGAATTGTATATTGAGGAACAAAATGATATATGCCTTGGATTATGAATTAGATGATGGTTTATATGTTAGAACCCATCGAATTACGTCGTATTGTTAGCTATAAACATGATTCTGGAGTAATTTATGTTCTTGAAGAACTCTTGAGTGATATATGTCGTGATTTTATGGGAATTGGAAGGATTACAGTTGATTTTGGTATATGGTTATTCGTGATGATAACCGGTAATTGTATTTCTATGAATTTACTAAGATGAGCCGTGTTAATCCGAAAGTAAGGTTGAAGTCGGAATTATTAATGATAAAATAAACTATTATCAAATTGCGGCTTGTGTGCATATTGTTTGAATTGTAATGGTTTGGTTTCGTATGACCGAGATATCATTGAACCGTCGAGTTTGGTCATATCGGTTGTTGATTGTTATCGAATGTATCGTTAATTGATCATTGCATTAAGTTGCGTTAAGTTATCCTTGATGATTAACCGTTGAGCTGCGATTGGAATTGGAGAATGCATGGGTCGCCTTGGTCGGGGCTGCGGAGCTTGTAGATGAAGACGACGGGATTGGTAACAACTTCATCATATCGGTATCAAGGCAAGTTATGCTTGCTCAGTTCATAAAGTTTAATAACTGGTTTCGATTTCATTTCATTTGTGATTCATATAGCAATGGTATTATGGAATATGAATTGTCAGGGTTATGGTATGTATATTATGCTTAGGTAAATCATAATGTATATGATTTTAAAGATGTCTAGTGGAAACGGAGATGTGAATTATATTTGGACTATTGTACGAGAAGTTAGATATCAAGGCTAGTTATCATTGAACTCGAGATGGTGGTTTAGTATTAGTAATGGAATGTACTTCATTTTGGATTATTCGGATAACCGTGTATTCGTTCAGGGATGTTGGTCGTGGACAGGTTAGCGTCCCCAGCTTGAGGTAATTAATATTGCTAAATTATGACAATCATCCTGTTGCATTATTGCATGTGTGTGTTGATGCTTCATGTTGTGAATGTGCATCATTGTTTGTTACATTTTATGATGTGCTCTTTCTTTGAGTTGTAATCTATTGGGCTGATGTGTTGGGGGATAAGACCTAGATGGCACCCATATTCCGGGGTATTCCTGTGTGGATACATTCGTGACCCTTGGTTGCGACATTGGGGTATTTTGTGATTGCATGAACTGTGTTAGGGGATAAGACCTAAATGGCACCTATGTTCCGGGGTATTCCTGTGAGATGCTTCCGTGAACCTTGGTTGCGGCCTTGGGGTTTATGTGCTAATATCATATGCATTGTTGAGCAAGCTGTGAACTGATGTCTGACGAAAATACGACGTTGTGGTCGTGTCGGTCTTTCATGATCGAGTTATCGTTGCTCACTTGGAAAGTCTTATGATCCTTGTTGGATATGCATTTCTTCGAGATTCGTTGTCATGTTGTATCGTGACATATCTGGAGTCAGATGCATTCTGATCGGTCATGTGTAGGATTTTCAGGGTGGACATGTGTATGATGTGTTGGCTTCGACCTCATATTGAACCATGCACACGAGACGTACTTCGTGAGACTGACTAGGTACGAGACCAGACGTGTATCTGATCAATACCCGCGGTTGGCTTGTACATGGACACATGTCCGGATCGGGCATATCGTGACGTCCATCTTAAGTCTTATTGGTTGGTCGTTCACAGTCCATGTATAATCGGATCTGTTCAATAGGCGGGTTGTCTTTGAAATCCCATACATATGATTTGTATATGATTGACGATTTTATCTCTCGTGTATCTGTCACAGTTGACCCTTTATTAATCTCATTTGGAGTTCACCCTGTCATTGGTAATCTCGTTCGTTATTGATCCTATTTGGGAGTTTGCCTTACCGTTGGTATTCTCGGTTGTTAGTCCTTGATTGATCTTGTTGGAGGTTACCGTGTCGTCGGTATTCTCGGTTGTTGATCCTTTATTGCTCTTGTTGGAGTTTACCGTGCCGTTGGTATTCTCGGTTGTCGATCCTTTCTCGATCTTTTTAGAGTTTACCATGTCATTAGTATTCTCGGTTGTTGATCCTTCATTGATCTTGTTGGAGTTACCACATCATGGTATTCTCGTACGTGGTTGATCCTTTATCAATCTTGTGTGGGGTTATCATGTCATTGATATTCCCATTTTGATGCATTGGTTGTTTATCATTTTGATTGTGTGAGCATTCATGCCTTGTATTGATATACGGGCCTTGCCATTGTCTCGGGATAGTTGGTTTACAGACGTGCCATGTGATATCGGTTTTATCAGGATTGGGATCCGATTGTGTGATCCAGCGGACAGAATCGGACTTCGCCAGATTAATCTATATTGGGGATAGGTTTATGTTTGAGAATCTTGGTATCGTTTCGGATACAGTACAGATGGTTACTTTTGAATTCATTCATCACTTAAGGACGCGAGACGTGGATTATGGTAAGTATTGATTTGATATGGATTGTGACGGGTTGGTAAGGTTACTTTGGTAAGATTACGTGGGGAATGTTCTTACTCTGTAAATTACGTTGAAATGTAATTGTTTTTGTGATGTGATCGTTATCATTGTTGAGTATTATGGCTGACCCCGTCGTGGGCTTTATCTTTTAGGTACTCGGAGTTCGAGCTAGTAGCGGTCGTGAAGGGATGAGCTTTCCGATGATACTGGCTATGGCATCCTTGTTGGGATTTGTTCATTCTTTTCTGGTTTAAATAATTCCGCTGCAAATGTATTTAATTATGTCTCTATTCGCTGCATGTGAAATTTTATAATGGCTTTCAGTATTTTTCCAACTCGTGTTTACTTTCTAAATGCCCTTTTGGCGTCTTTGCCTTGTACCTTCAAATGGTATTTTCTGTCGGTAATTGAGAACGACGTTTTTAAAAATATTTGAGTATTTAAAACATTACCGTCATTGGCCTTTTGGCATTTATTTGACCCGTTTGCGAAATTAATTTTAGCCTTGTGGGTTCCAATGTGGGGCCACGGCGCTGTAATATTCCTGGTCGGTTTTGGGGTGTTACAGAATATGGTATCGGAGCTTGGGTTTCATAAAACCCGGGCTTGTGTGTTATGTGGCTCTACCGATGCGGTAGTAGCGACACTTTTGAAAATAATTTTCTGACTTTCGAGTCAAACTGATTTTGGAAGTTTCAAAATTTTTTAAATATTTTCAAATTGCTATATTTGCGATGCTGGTGTGTTGTTATTGTGTTGAGACTTTGTATGGGAGTCGTGTGCTAGTATCACGGGAGATCATCTACTTCACGGACCTATAAGTATGTCCTTTCAGTTATTTGGTTTTTATGATGATTATTTGAGCATGGTGACATTATTTTAAGATATTTCTCGGTTGAGATATGGATTATGACAGTATTTTAAGTTTCGAGGACGAAACTTATTTAAGTGGGAAGATATGTAATATCCTAGAATTTTGCTATGATTCTTCGCATTATTTTATCTGAGTTATACCGTACAGAGTGAGACCGATACAGTATGGGTGGATAATTTTGGGAATTGTGACAGTCGTGCCAGTATATCTATCGAAGCTATATTTAATTCTAGGATATTACATGCTTGTTATGTTTTTGGATGTCGGATATACTGTATGAGTATTTGTACAATTGTCGTACTTGATCGACAATTGTATTCGAGGTATCGTGCATCAGAAGTATCGTATGAGAATGATATTGGGACGAGCATATGTATTCAGTATGTGCGTAGATGTATCCAGTTTGTCGATATAGACAGGAACAGTCGGATTTTGGCCAAGTATAGAAGGCAATTATGTATGCTAGCTTTAAAGACCTACGTACGCTAAATTCTACGTTTTACGTACGTTATGCATAAGGCATTACGTACATATCGAGAGGAATCGGACAGGTCCGAGATGTGGTCGGTAGGTGGGGCCCTGTGTCGGCAGCTTTCGGCGCGGATGTGGACAGGTGAGTCAATGGATGGATTTACGTACATTATATAGAGTGTATTACGTACGTAATACGAACATATACTGTATCAAGTCAACGTACGTATTACGTACGCAATGGATTAAGCGTTACGTACGTTAGGAGGCAGCTGGCTAAGTCGTGGTCGTAAGGACCTGCAGTGCCGCACGTGTTCCGGCAGTGACTCGCTGGATGGCCGATCACGGTCGGCAGTGACTCACTGGGATGGCCGATCATGGTCGGCAGTGACTCGTCATGACTGAATGATTACGGCCATAACGTTGTGGTCGGGTACGGCATAAGTTCTATTACGTACATAAGGTGACTGCCGATAACGACCGTATGGGTGTCGGCCAAATTAGGCAGTAGGGTAGCCATGGCCGGTTACGTCCGTAAGCCATGGACGGTTACGGCCGTAAGGGACCGGTAGGACTCGGCTATTTAATGGCCTGGGCACGGGCCACTTGGCCATTTCCACATTTTCTTCGTTCTTTTCGCGATCCTTCATCAGAAATCGATGGTTTTGAATGGAAGCATCATAGAAGAACATTTTTTGGAAGTTTGATTCATGTCTAACATTATATTTCACCCGGATCGAAGGTAAGAACACTTGAACCCTTGGTTTTGGGGATTTTTGGAGTTTCATGATGTTTTGGCCAGTTTCATTCATTTTAACTCGGATTGTTGATAGAACTTCGTTGTATTCTTGGAATCATTCATTATTTTTGAAGTTTTGTGGAACAAATTCGAGAATTTCTCCGTTAATCGATTAAATTGGACTATACCCTCAAAGTGTCCGATAAATTGCTTCAATGGGTAGAACTTGGGAAGTTTTATACGTTTTCGTAGAATTGTGATTTAATTGATATCGTTGTGATTTAGGAACGAACTTTTGAAGGAGGTTGGATGGGGACTCTTACCTTTTGTCGATTTCTTCGCACCGTGTTAACCAAGGGAAATGTTTACTTGTGTATTTCATCTTCTAAGAGGTATGTTGGATAACTCCTCTCTTCGATTCGGATTTTGATATTGTAGTTGACGTTCTTCTTCGTGTAATGATGGTTACGGTGTTGTTTTTGTGAATCTTGAAGTTGCGTGAATTGTATATTGAGGAACAAAATGATATATGCCTTGGATTATGAATTAGATGATGGTTTATATGTAGGAACACATAGAATTATGTCGTTTTGTTGGCTATAAACATGATTATGGAGTAATTCATGTTCTTGAAGAACTCTTGAGTGATATATGTCGTGATTTTATGGGAACTGGAAGGATTACGGTTGATTTTGGTATATGGTTATTCGTGATGATAACCGGTAATTATATTTCTATGAATTTACTAAGATGAGCCGTGTTAATCCAGAACTAAGGTTGAAGTCAGAATCATGAATGATAAAATTAATTATTATCGAATTGCGGCTTGTATTCGTATTCTTTGAATTGTAATGGTTTGGTTACGTATGATCGAGATATGATTGAACCGTCGAGTTTGATTGGTTGGTCATATCGGTTGTTGATTGTTATCTAACATATCATTAATTGATCATTGCATTAAGTTGCATTAAGTGATCCTTGATGATTAACCGTTGAGCTGCGATTGGAATTGGAGAATGCATGGTTCGCCTTGGTCAGGGCTGCGGAGCTTGTAGATGAAGATGACGGGATTGGTAACAACTTCATCGTATCGGTATCAAAGCAAGTTATGCTTGCTCAGTTCATAAAGTTTAATAACTGGTTTCCATTTCATTTCATTTATGATTCATATAGCAATGGTATTATGGAATATGAATTGTCGGGATGAGGGTATGTATTTTATGCTTAGATAAATCATAATGTATATGATTTTAAAGATGTCTAGTGGAAACGGAGACGTGAATTATATTTGGACTATTGTACGAGAAGTTAGATATCAAGGCTAGTTATCATTGAACTCGAGATGGTGGTTTGGTATTAGTAATGGACTATACTTCATTTTGGATTATTCGGATAACCGTGTATTCGTTCAGGGATGTTGGTCGTGGAAAGGTTAGCGTCCCCAGCTCGAGATAATTAATATTGCTAAATTATGACAATCATCCTGTTGCATTATCGCATCTATTTGTTGATGCTTCATGTGGTGAATGTGCATCATTGTTCGTTACATTTTATGATGTGCTCTTTCTTTGAGCTATAATTTGTTGGGCTGATGTGTTGGGGGAGTCCTAGATTACACCCATGTTCCGGGGTATTCCCGTGTGGATACTTTCGTGACCCTTGGTTGCGACCTTGGGGTATTTTGTGATTGCATGAACTGTATTAGGGGATAAGACCTAAATGGCACCTATGTTCCGGGGTATTCCTGTGAGATACTTCCGTGACCCTTGGCTGCGGCCTTGGGATTTATGTGCTAATATCATATGCATTATTGATCATGTTGTGAACTGTTGTCTGACGGAAATACGACGTTGTGGTCGTGTCGGTCTTTCATGATCGAGTTATCGTTGCTCACTTGGAAAGTCTTCTGATCCTTGTTGGATATGCGTTTCTTCGAGATTCATTGTCATGTTGTATCGTGACATATCTGGAGTCAGATACGTTCTGATCGGTCATGTGTAGGATTTTCAGGGCGGACATGTGTAGCATGTGTTAGCTTCGAACTCATATTGAACCATGCACACGAGACGTATTTCGTGAGACTGATTAGGTACGAGACCAGACGTGTATCTGATCAATACCCATGGTTGGTTTGTACACGGACACATGTCCGGATCGGGCGTATCGTGACATCCATCTTGAGTTTTATTGGTTGGTCGTTCACAGTCCATGCATAATCGGATCTGTTCGATAGTCGGGTTGTCTTTGAAATCCCGTATATATGATTTTTATATGGTTGTCGATTTTATTCTCTCGTGTATCTATCACCGTTGACCCTTTATTAATCTCGTTTGGAGTTCACCCTGTCATTGGTAATCTCGTTCGTTATTGATCCTATTTAGGAGTTTGCCTTACCGTTGGTATTCTCGGTTGTTAGTCCTTGATTTATCTTGTTGGAGGTTACCGTGTCGTCGGTATTCTCGGTTGTTGATCCCTTATTGCTCTTGTTGGAGTTTACCGTGTCGTTGGTATTCTCGGTTGTCGATCCTTTCTCGATCTTTTTGAAGTTTACCGTGTCATTGGTATTCTCGGTTGTTGATCCTTCATTGATCTTGTTGGTGTTACCAAATCATGGTATTCTCGTACGTGGTTTATCCTTTATCGATCTTGTGTGGAGTTATCATGTCATTGATATTTCCGTTTTGATGCATTGGTTGTTTATCATTTTGATTGTGTGAGCATTCATGCCTTGTATTAATATCTGGGACTTGCCATTGTCTCCGGACAATTGGTTTATAGATGTGCCATGTGATATCGGTTTTATCAGGATTGAGATCCGATTGTGCGATCCAGCGGACAGAATCGGACTTGGCTAGATTATTCTATATTGGGGATAAATTTATGTTTGAGAATCTTGGTATCGTTTCGGATACAGTACAGATGGTTACTTTTGAATTCATTCATCACTTAAGGACGCGAGACGTGGATTATGGTAAGGATTGATTTGATATGGATTGTGACGGGTTGGTAAGGTTACTTCGGTAAGATTACATGGGGAATCTTCTTACTCTGTAAATTACGTTGATATGTAATTGTTTTTGTGATGTGATCGTTATCATTGTTGAGTATTATTGCTGACCCTGTCGTGGACTTTATCTTTTAGGTACTCGGAGTTTGAGCTAGTAGCGGTCGTGAAGGGATGAGCTTTCCGGTGATACTGGCTATGGTATCCTTGTTGGGATTTGTGTATTCTTTTCTGGTTTTTATAATTCTGCTGCAAATGTATTTAATTATGTCTCTATTTGCTGCGTGTGAAATTTTATAATGGCTTTCAGTATTTTTCCAACTCGTGTTTACTTTCTAAATAACCTTTTGGCATCTTTGCCTTGTGACTTCAAATGGTATTTTCTGACGGCAATTGATAACGACGTTTTTTAAAATATTTGAGTATTTAAAACATCACCGTCATTGGCCTTTTGGCATTTATTTGACCCGTTTGCAAAATTAATTTTAGCCTTGTGGGTTCCAATGTGGGGCCACGGCGCTGTAATATTCCCTGGTCGATTTTGAGGTGTTACAGAATATCGTATCGGAGCTTGGGTTTCGTAAAACCCGGGCATGTGTGTTATGTGGCGCTACCAGTGCTGTAGTAGCGACACTTTTGAAAATAATTTTCTCACTTTCGAGTCAAACTGATTTTGGAAGTTTTAAAATTTTTGAAATATTTTCAAATTGCTATATTTGTGATGCCGGTGTGTTGTTATTGTGTTGAGACTTTGTATGGGAGTCGTGTGCTAGTATCACGGGGGATCATCGACTTCACGGACTTGTAAGTATGTCCTTTCGGTTATTTGGTTTTTATGATGATTATTTGAGCATGGTGACATGATTTTAAAATATTTCGGGGTTGAGATATGAATTATGACAGGATTTTAAGTTTCGAGGACGAAACTTATTAAAGTGGGAAGATATGTAATATCCTAGAATTTCGTTGTGATTCTTCACATTATTTTATCTGAGTTGTACCGTACAGAGTGAGACCGATAAAGTATGGGTGGGTAATTTTGGGAACTCTGACAGTCATTCCAGTATATCTATCGAGGCTATATTTAATTCTAGGATATTACATGCTTGTTATGTTTTTGGATGTTGGATATACTGTATGAGTATTTGTACAATTGTCGTACTTGGTCGCCAGTTGTATTTGAGGTATCGTGCATCAGAAATATCATATGAGAATGATATTGGGACGAGCATATGTATTCAGTATATGCGTAGACGTATCCAGTATGTCGAAACGGACAGGAACAGTCGGATTTTGGCCAAGTCTAGAAGGCCATTATGTACGCTAGCTATAAAGACTTACGTATGCTAAATTCTACGTTTTACGTACGTTATGCATAAGGCATTACGTACGTAACAAGAGGAATCAGATAGGTCCGAGATGTGGTCGGTAGATGGGGCCCTGTGCCGGCAGCTTTCGGCGCAGATGTGGACAGGTGAGTCAACGGATGGATTAACGTATGTTATACAGGGTGTATTACGTACGTAAAACGATCATATATTGTATCAATTCAACGTACGTATTACGTACGCAGTGGATTAAGCGTTACGTACATTAGGAGGCAGCTGGCCGAGTCGTGGTCATAAGGACCTGCAGTGCCGCACGTGTTCCGGCAGTGACTCGCTGGATGGCCGATCACGGTTGGCAGTGACTCACTGGGATGGCCGATCACGGTCGGCAGTGACTCGTCATAACTGGATGATTATGGCTGTAAGGTTGTGGTCGGGTACGGCCTTAAGTCCTATTACCTACGCAAGGTGACTGCCGATAACGTCCGTAAGGGTGTCGGCCAAATTTCGCAGTAGGGTAGCCATAGCCGGTTACGTCCGTAAGCCATGGACGGTTACGGCCGTAAGGGACCGACAGGACTCGGCTATTTAATGGCGTGGGCACGGGTCACTTGGCCATTTCCACATTTTCTTCATTCTTTTCGCGATCCTTCATCAGAAATCGATGGTTTTGAATGGAAGCATCATAGAAGAACATTTTTTGGAAGTTTGATTCATGTCTAACAGCATCTTTCGTCTGGATCGAAGGTAAGAACACTTGAATCCTTGATTTTGGGGATTTTTGGAGTTTCATGATGTTTTGGCCGGTTTCATTCATTTTAACTCAGATTGTTGATAGAACTTCATTGTATTCTCGGAATCATTCATTATTTTTGAAGTTTTGTGGAACAAATTCGATAATTTCTCCGTTAATCGATTAAATTGGACTATACCCTCAAAGTGTCCGATAAATTGCTTCAATGGGTAGAACTTGGGAAGTTCTATATGTTTTCGTAGAATTGTGACTGAATTGATATCATTGTGATTTAGGAACGAACTTTTGAAGGAGGTTGGATCGGGACACTTTCCTTTCGTCGATTTCTTCGCACCATGTTAATCAAGGGAAATGTTTACTTGTGTATTTCATCTTCTAAGAGGTATGTTGGATAACTCCTCTCTTCGATTTGGACATTGATATTGTAGTTGACGTTCTTCTTCATGTAATGATGGTTACGGTGTTGTTTTTGTGAATCTTGAAGTTGCGTGAATTGAATATTGAGGAACAAAATGATATATGCCTTGGGTTATGAATTAGATGATGGTTTATATGTTAGAACACATCGAATTACGCCGTTTTGTTGGCTATAAACATGATTATGGAGTAATTCATGTTCTTGAAGAACTCTTGAGTGATATATGTTGTGATTTTATGGGAATTGGAAGGATTACGGTTGATTTTGGTATATGGTTATTCGTGATGATAACCGGTAATTATATTTCTATGAATTTACTAAGATGAGCCGTGTTAATCTGGAACTAAGGTTGAAGTCGGGATCATGAATGATAAAATTAATTATTATCGAATTGCGGCTTGTATTCGTAGTGTTTGAATTGTAATGGTTTGGTTACGTATGATCGAGATATGATTGAACCGTCGAGTTTGATTGGTTGGTCATATCGGTTGTTGATTGTTATCTAACATATCATTAATTGATCATTGCATTAAGTTGCATTAAGTGATCCTTGATGATTAACCGTTGAGCTGCGATTGGAATTGGAGAATGCATGGTTCGCCTTGGTCAGGGCTGCGGAGCTTGTAGATGAAGATGACGGGATTGGTAACAACTTCATCGTATCGGTATCAAAGCAAGTTATGCTTGCTCAGTTCATAAAGTTTAATAACTGGTTTCCATTTCATTTCATTTATGATTCATATAGCAATGGTATTATGGAATATGAATTGTCGGGATGAGGGTATGTATTTTATGCTTAGATAAATCATAATGTATATGATTTTAAAGATGTCTAGTGGAAACGGAGACGTGAATTATATTTGGACTATTGTACGAGAAGTTAGATATCAAGGCTAGTTATCATTGAACTCGAGATGGTGGTTTGGTATTAGTAATGGACTGTACTTCATTTTGGATTATTCGGATAACCGTGTATTTGTTCAGGGATGTTGGTCGTGGAAAGGTTAGCGTCCCCAGCTTGAGGTAATTAATATTTCTAAATTATGACAATCATCCTGTTGCATTATTGCATGTGTTTGTTGATGCTTCATGTGGTGAATGTACATCATTGTTCGTTACATTTTATGATGTGCTCTTTGTTTGAGCTATAATCTGTTGGACTGATGTGTTGGAGGATAAGACCTAGATTGCACCCACGTTCCGGGGTATTCCCGTGTGGATACTTTCGTGACCCTTGGTTGCGACCTTGGGGTATTTTGTGATTGCATGAACTGTGTTAGGGGATAAGACCTAAATGGCACCTATGTTCTGGGGTATTCCTGTGAGATGCTTCCGTGAACCTTGGCTGCGGCCTTGGGGTTTATGTGCTAATATGATATGCATTGTTGAGCATGTTGTGAACTGTTGTCTGACGGAAATATGACGTTGTGGTTGTGTCGGTCTTTCATGATAGAGTTATCGTTGCTCACTTGGAAAGTCTTCTGATCCTTGTTGGATATGCGTTTCTTCAAGATTTATTATCATGTTGTATCGTGACATATCTGGAGTCAGATAGATTCTGATCGATAATGTGTAGGATTTTCAGGGCGGGCATGTGTAGCATGTGTTGGCTTCGACCTCATATTGAACCATGCACTCGAGACATATTTCGTGAGATTGATTAGGTACAAGACCAGATGTGTATCTGATCAATACCCGTGGTTGGTTTGTACACAAACACATGTCCGGATCGGGCGTATCGTGACATCCATCTTGAGTCTCATTGGTTGGTCGTTCACAGTCCATGTATAATCGGATTTGTTCGATAGTCGGGTTGTCTTTGAAATCCCGTATATATGATTTGTATATGGTTGACGATTTTATTCTCTCGTGTATCTGTCATCGTTGACCCTTTATTAATCTTGTTTAGAGTTCACCCTGTCATTTGTAATCTCATTCGTTATTGATCCTATTTGGGAGTTTGTCTTACCGTTGGTATTCTCGGTTGTTAGTCCTTGATTGATCTTGTTGGAGGTTACCGTGTCGTCGGTATTCTCGGTTGTTGATCCATTATTGCTCTTGTTGGAGTTTACCGTGCCGTTGGTATTCTCGGTTGTTGATCCTTTCTCGATATTTTTGGAGTTTACAGTGTGATTGGTATTCTCGTTTGTTGATCCTTCATTGATCTTGTTGGAGTTACCACATCATGGTATTCTCGTACGTGGTTGATCCTTTATCGATCTTGTGTGGAGTTATCATGTCATTGATATTCCTGTTTTGATGCATTGGTTGTTTATCATTTTGATTGTGTGAGCATTCATGCCTTGTATTTATATCCGGGACTTTCCATTGTCTCGGGACAGTTGGTTTACAGATGTGCCATGTGATATCGGTTTTATCAGGATTGGGATCCGATTGTGCAATCCAGCGGACAGAATCAGACTTGGCCAGATTATTCTATATTGGGGATATGTTTATGTTTGAGAATCTTGGTATCGTTTCGGATACAGTACAGATGGTTACTTTTGAATTCATTCATCACTTAAGGACGCGAGACGTGGATTATGGTAAGGATTGATTTTATATGGATTGTGACGGGTTGGTAAGGTTACTTCGGTAAGATTACGTGGGGAATGTTCTTACTCTGTAAATTACGTTAATATGCAATTGTTTTTGTGATGTGATCATTATCATTGTTGAGTAATATGGCTGACCCCATCGTGGGCTTTATCTTTTAGGTACTCGGAGTTCGAGCTAGTAACGGTCGTGAAGGGATGAGCTTTCCGGTGATACTGGCTATGGCATCCTTGTTGGGATTTGTGTATTCTTTTCTGGTTTTTATAATTCCGCTGCAAATGTATTTAATTATGTCTCTATTCGCTATATGTGAAATTTTATAATGGCTTTCAGTATTTTTCCAACTCGTGTTTACTTTCTAAATGCCCTTTTGGCGTCTTTGCCTTGTGCCTTCAAATGGTATTTTCTGACGATAATTGAGAACGACGTTTTTAAAAATATTTGAGTATTTAAAATATTACCGTCATTGGCCTTTTGGTATTTATTTGACCTGTTTGCGAAATTGATTTTATCCTTGTGGGTTCCAATATTGGGCCACGGCGCTGTAATATTCCCAGTCGGTTTTGGGGTGTTACAGAATATGGTATCGGAGCTTTGGGTTTCGTAAAACCCAGGCATGTGTGTTATGTGGTTCTACCGGTGCGGTAGTAGCGACACTTTTGAAAATAATTTTCTGACCTTCGATTCAAACTGATTTTGGAAGTTTCTGTAATATCCGCAATTTCGAATTTCGGTAATTTTCTTTTTCCGGAGGAAGTTCGTTTTGACAACTGTATCATGACCGTTTCGTCATTCCGAGAATGATTAATTCTGCACTTTTTGTCATCCGAGTTCGTTTCGGTGTCGTTTTGTTGAGTTCCGTGTCCTTAATCGACTTTTTCACGTGGGAGTTCGACTTTGTAAAGTCACCATTAATTCTTGAAAACTCCAAAAATTCTGAATCTTTGCAACAATATAGAGAATCAAGTTAGCTTTCCAATGGTTCAAACTTTGAGTCAATCGGAGTCCAGACGAAGGAGTTATGGTCGAAATAGCGAAGACTGCACGGTGTGCCTTTTTGGTGTTGAAGGGGGCATGCCGTGTGCGCGGCACACTCAAGGCGTGCCGCGGCACAAAGCTAATTCTGGGCGTTTTCTTCGCCTTGGGCTGCGGCACACTCATCTGTGCCGCGGCACACGGGCTTTTCTGCGTTTTTAGCAGTTGCGAGAGAAAAACTTCATTTTTTCTCCTCTCTTCTTCCTCCTTCATCTTAGGCGATTTGATGGCGATTTTGGGCGATTTGAGTGCTCCAAAACTTGTAGAGATTATCCTCCTCAAGTTTTGTTGAAGATTTTCGACCTCTACTTGAATTCTTCATCCAAATCAAGGTATTGTGGCTTGAACCCTTATTTTTGTAGATTTGGGGATTTTCCTTTTTGATTTCGATTCCAATCCGTTTTTGATCAATTAGTTGTTGTATAAACGTTGTTTTGAACTTGTTCTAAGGATTGGATACTCGTATCTTTGGTTCGTTCGACCCGAGAGGTGATTTCTTTGCTCTTGAAGGGTCTTGAACATTTAGTGTTCGATTAATTGTCCCAATGAGTTTTCCCTTCGATAGTTTGTTGGGATTTCCGTTGTTTTGGCCTTGATTCTCATCGTAGTTAATTGCCTCGGAGTTTGTTATTGTTCCTTCCGGAGGTTTATAGGTGTTCGAGGATTCCGATTTTGAATCCCGTTGGTGATTGATGATTCGTGTAGTGTTATTCTCGTAATATTCGTGGTGCTATCGCGTTCTTGATGGTGTTCGAGCGTTCGGGGCTATTCGACCGCGTCCTATTCGTCGTCTCGTTGCGATTGTGATTTCGAGGCAAGTACCTTGTCCATACTATTCTTGTTTTGGGAATATGATTAATCTTGTCGGTATTCTTAGTTTCCCTACGGATTCATGGTATATTTCGTGGTTTTTACGGAATCGAGAGGGTTTGGTTGTGGTCCGCCCTCATTGTTGTTTATATACTAATATACATGAATCGTAGGCGGGTTTTCGGGTGTATTCCGTTTCCGTATTCAGCTAGAGTTGGTTGTAATTATGTTTTTCGCAATCGTTAGGTTCGGTCCCGTTGATTCCTAGTGTTCGTCGGTGATTATCCTGTTCGTTCGTTGCGTCATCAGAATAATTCAAGGCAAGTATTTTTGGAAACCTTTAAGCTTAACATGAAATGGTAATGTATATTACTTGTGTGTAACTCACCTTGTGTTGGCCCGACGGGGTCAAGGAGGGAAATCTATGCTGCCGCCCTGGATTTCACGAGTTTCGTACCGCTAGCCAACTCGTTAGGGTCCTTGTGAGGCCTCGAGTGAGAATGTATGCTGCCGCCCTGTTCTCACGGCATAGCGTGTGCGTAATTTTGTTTTTCTGTAATTGTAGCCAACTCGGTAGGGTCCCTTTGAGGCCTCGAGTGAGAATGTATGCTGCCGCCCTGTTCTCAAGGCAAATTGTTTGACTGTTTGTTTCCGGAAAAGACATGTCTAATTTTGGTTTTTGAAATTGATATTGGTGCATGTACTATGAAATGTGTAAGCGATTGGTTTGCCTTGAATACTTGTACTAGCGTAATTGCTAACCCCTTTGGGGACCCGTTGTCGGGGAAATTCTTGTTATGGATTTCAGGTTATGTTCAGCCAGATGAGCGGGCGCTGGGATGGTACGAGGATGTCGGCCAAGGTTGTTGACATGTGCAATTGAGTCTTGTTATTTCCTACTGTCTCTTTTGATGTGGATGTTTTCCAAATTGTAAACTTATAGTTCGTACTCGCGAGTACTTAGGTTTTTTTTCCTTTCGGATTGTGATTGGTATTCGTTGGAGTTACTGCATTTGTCGGTTGATGTTTATTATGCTGGTTGCACCGGACGTGTTGTTTTATGTCCTTATTGTTAACAATTGTTTCCTTGCTAACCGAGGCGGTTAGTCGAGTGGTACTTTCTTGTGTAAGCCTGGTGGGTCCCATGTAGGGGTCCACGGCGCTGTAATACACCTCGAATATCTTGGGGGTGTTACAGAAAATGGTATCAGAGCTCTAGGTTTATGGATACCTAGGCTTGTCGGTTAATTTGGGTCTATTTGCGTTTTGTTTTGCACATTGTCACACCGCTGCCGACATCTCAGTACATCCAGCGCTTGTAAGTTTTCCTTACTCGATCCTCTTGTTTTCTCGTATTGTATTTCCACTTCTTGAACTGTGATTGTCTCTCTCGTACTTATCGTCGAGTTGTTTTTCGATCCATCCGGTTCGTGTACTTTTGATTCTAGTATTGCGCAGTCCTTTATCTCTCTGGAGTGTGTGCGCCGTTCTGGGCTTGACCGTTTGTCGTTTTGCGAGCCTTCCGTCACCAAACTTCCAAATGTTGGTGGGATCATTGGTAATCGAAAGATCCGAGATTTGCTCCGTGGTATATTGTGAGAAGGCTTGACTCTCTAGTCTTTTGTTGTATGATGGAATCTGTGTTTGATAATTGCGATATACTAAATGTATGTTGAGCCGAACGTACTGATTGTTTGGACACCGAGGGGTGCAGTATGATGTGAATGTTTTGAACATTGATATGTTCCGGGAAAGGTGTCGATGGCAGAGTTTGTTGAGAAACTCACATAGATGGTTTCGACATGTGTTCGAATCGGTGTTCATCGGTTATCTTTGTTAAACTTGAAGAGATAAGTTTGACATATGCTTAGAATTAGTGTTTAGAGTTGCGTTTGTTGGCTGGTGATTTTTGAATGCCGTATATGCGTGTGTTCGGGAATTGTTAGTACTTGGCTAATTATTATTATTTACCAATGTGTTTCTATTAATAATAATACATGCGGCGTGGATGCTTGAAAATTTCTTAGACTTGATCGTATTGTGGGTTTTGAAAAGTGACATGAATTTGGGCGAGCCACCTTGTATTTCCAAATAAAACCTTGTGTCGGTATTTAAAGGTCGTGTATAAAAGTGTTTAGGACATTTTATAAAATACTACATTGTAAAGCCCTTGTCGTGTTTGAAAGGGGTCTTGAAAACGATTTTTAACTTATCGGTTTTATTTTCGAATAACTAGAGTATACGATTTTAAAATCAGATTAGCCTGGGGAAACCTAGGCTGTCGAGTCAAATTGTGTTTGTTGAGTTTTGTCTCGTCGGATTTTGTCTGACTTAGTCGCATCGCGACGCGTCGTTTGAAATCATTGGTCGTGATTAGTATCGTGGGGCGATCATCATCTTCGTGCGACATGTGAAAGTAAGTCTCCCTTCTTTGTGTTGTGCCTCGTGTGACACGAGCCATTTTTATGATTATCGGTTAAGTGACGGAATCCTCTTATGGATTTTGATTTTGTGATATGTGGTTATTTGACCCTCATGTTTCGTTCATATGAGGAGTAGTGTTGCTGGATTGTGCATGTTTGACTTTATTTCTTTTATCCGCTGCGTGAGTTCTTTTGTAATGACTTTCGGTATTTTACCGACTAAGTTTTATTTCGAAAACCAATTCCTTAACCGAATTTTTGGCATTATGGTCTTGACCGCTTTGACGAAATTCTTATGACGGTATTTAGTATTTTGCGAGTGGCCTTTGTGAGTTTTTGAAATATTACCGTCATCAACCTTTTTGGCATTTTTGTAAATGGTTTTAGCCTGGGGTTCCGACGCGGGACCCACAGCGCTATGATGTTCCGTGTGATTACCTGAAATTTTTGGGCATTCTAGCCTTTTTGGCATCGTCCTTTTTGGCATTGAATTATTTTCGAAAACTTGAGTATCTTAGAAATAAATTTCGAGACATATTTTTTTCAAATGAGTTATTTTCTTGTGGTACATCCATGTGCCACAATATATTTCAAAATTTTCACAATATATTTTTTTTGAGATATTTTCAATGTTTTAGAAACACTTTTATTTAGACCCGAGGGTCGAATATTCTGAAAGTTTTCACTAAGAGAAAGTGTCCTCATTTTTATCAAATGCGAAATGGTTCTCCAAAGTCTCGATAACGATGTTTCACGTTTGTACTTTTTGAAAGGTGATACTCAAGATCAATCGGTGTTCTTCTAAATTATTTTCAAAAGGTGGTTTTCGTTTTTAAAACCTATCATTCCTGTTTGCGGACCGGAAATGCATGTATGGTTTTCGAACTTTCGTTACGGTGTTAATCCCGATTTGTGATTGAATTGGTGGTGTGAACGTTGAGTCGTTCGCCACGCATATGTTTTGTTAGCCCTCTGTGAGAGGTGTGAACTGGTGTTTACTGTTTATCGCCTCGTGGTGATTTGCGTGTTGTCGCACTAGTGTGAGTTGTTAAAGCTTGGATTTTTGTGCGTTATACACATGGGTGATTATTTTATGATGTTTGTGATTGTGTGCTGGCTATCGTTCGGGATGTTGTAATCGTCGAACGATGCCGTTGTTGTTGTGATTTTTGTATGCGTTGATATGTTATGCTGAGTTGGCATCTCCGGTATGTTGTTTTGCGGTGTTTTGTACCATTGTATCGAGCATTTGTATTTTCGGTATGCCGAGCCGAGACGTTTCAACCGTGATGTGTCGGGGGAATGTACGTGCAATTTGTCCTTCTCGTCAAGAACACATTTCGAGTGTAGACTCGAGGGTCACCAAATTCGGCTTTGCGGGTGGCTACCGAGACTTTCGGAGTTCGCGCTTGCACGATTATCGAATCGGCTTTGAGAGGCCTTCAAGGATGTTTCTATCTGTTGCTTGTTGTGTTGTCTCATTGATTCCGTTTTTGTGAGTTTAGTTGTCGACTTTCTTTTAGAAGATGTCGAATATAATACCCTTATAATGTTTGGCTTCTATATAATTTTCTTTCCTCGCCTATCGATTCGCCCGTGTTCGTTGATATTGTCAGAACTTGTTACGTATTTGGTTTCATCGTTCGAGTTGTGATCTTGTTTTGGGTCGATCTAGTTATCGCTGTGACTTTTCCGAGTTCGGTTCGATTCTTGTGAACCTTGTTCGGAAGTAGCATCTTTTGGTTCTACTAGTTCTTTTAATCGAAGTGGATCGGATTTGGAACTTCTGTATTTTCGACTCTATCGACTCGTTTATGTTCATTGACGTTTTCTGAGCTTGTCCTGCCCTTTGCTTTTGTTGATCGAACGAGCGTGGTATTGTTTCTGAATAACTCATTTGTCATTATGACTTTTCAATTTCTATTCCCTCTCATGTGGATCTTATGTGAATGCATATGTTATTGTTTTCACCGGATCATATATTGTCTCGAGTCGAGATGTGAACCTTGGAGTTGTTGTTTGAATTTTTATTGTTCTTCGTGATTCGAGCATGATCGTTCGATTTTTGTTGTCTCGATCTTTGTGGTTCGATCGTTTGATTGTTCGGTTTTTGTTGATCTCGTTTCGTGATTGTTGAGCGTTCAGACTCCTTCCTAATTCCCTTAAGTTCGGGAAATTTGTCTCGTTTAGATCTTCCAACCCTTGAGCGATTGGCTCGCGTTTTGATTGATGTACCGTTGGGTTGGTCAATCGTATTGATTTTTTCGTTGTGTTTTGTGATTGTTCGGATAATTGACTTTACTGTATTATCCATTTGATGACGCTTGTCACTTGTTGGTTTTATTATATCCCTAACGGCGACGTTGTGTTGGTCGTCGTGGAGCGTGTTTTCACGCCGTATATTCCTTTGCGTTGCTTGTAACGTTTCGCCGATGGGCGTAAGTTACGGGTTTCCTTGCGTATCTCGTTGAGTTTTCCTGGCGGGATATTGCTTCTCCCTACTTGTTTTAAGTTTCGGGACAAAACTTCTTTTAAGGAGGGTAGAATGTAATATCCGCAATTTCGAATTTCGGTAATTTTCTTTTTCCGGAGGAAGTTCGTTTTGACAACTCTATCATGACCGTTTCATCATTCCGAGAATGATTAATTCTGCACTTTTTGTCATCCGAGTTCGTTTCGGTGTCGTTTTGTTGAGTTCCGTGTCCTTAATCGACTTTTTCACGTGGGAGTTCGACTTTGTAATGTCACCATTAATTCTTGAAAACTCCAAAAATTCTGAATCTTTGCAACATTATATAGAATCAAGTTAGCTTTCCAATGGTTCAAACGGTGAGTCAATCGGAGTCCAGACGAAGGAGTTATGGTCGAAATAGCGAAGACTGCACGGTGTGCCTTTTTGGTGTTGAAGGGGGCTGTACCGTGTGCCGCGGCACAAAGCTAATTCCTGGGCGTTTTTCTTCGCCTTGGGCCGCGGCACACTCATCCTGTGCCTCGGCACACGGGCTTTTTATGCGTTTTTTAGCAGATTTGCGAGGAGAAAAACTTCATTTTTTCTCCTCTCTTCTTCCTCCTTCATCTTAGGCGATTTGATGGCGATTTTGGGCGATTTGAGTGCTCCAAAACTTGTAGAGATTATCCTCCTCAAGTTTTGTTGAAGATTTTCGACCTCTACTTGAATCCTTCATCCAAATCAAGGTATTGTGGCTTGAACCCTTATTTTTGTAGATTTGGGGATTTTCCTTTTTGATTTCGATTCCAATCCGTTTTTGATCAATTAGTTGTTGTATAAACGTTGTTTTGAACTTGTTCTAAGGATTGGATACTCGTATCTTTGGTTCGTTCGACCCGAGAGGTGATTTCTTTGCTCTTGAAGGGTCTTGAACATTTAGTGTTCGATTAATTGTCCCAATGAGTTTTCCCTTCGATAGTTTGTTGGGATTTCCGTTGTTTTGGCCTTGATTCTCATCGTAACCATGTGTTATTGTTCCTTCCGGAGGTTTATAGGTGTTCGAGGATTCCGATGTTGAATCCCGTTGGTGATTGATGATTCGTGTAGTGTTATTCTCGTAATATTCGTGGTGCTATCGCGTTCTTGATGGTGTTCGAGCGTTCGGGGCTATTCGACCGCGTCCTATTCGTCGTCTCGTTGCGATTGTGATTTCGAGGCAAGTACCTTGTCCATACTATTCTTGTTTTGGGAATATGATTAATCTTGTCGGTATTCTTAGTTTCCCTACGGATTCATGGTATATTTCGTGGTTTTTACGGAATCGAGAGGGTTTGGTTGTGGTCCGCCCTCATTGTTGTTTATATACTAATATACATGAATCGTAGGCGGGTTTTCGGGTGTATTCCATTTCCGTATTCAGCTAGAGTTGGTTGTAATTATGTTTTTCGCAATCGTTAGGTTCGGTCCCGTTGATTCCTAGTGTTCGTCGGTGATTATCACAGTGGGTTCGTTGCGTCATCGTAATAATTCAAGGCAAGTATTTTTGGAAACCTTTAAGCTTAACATGAAATGGTAATGTATATTACTTGTGTGTAACTCACCTTGTGTTGGCCACGGGGTCAAGGAGGAAATCTATCTGCCGCCTGGATTTCACGAGTTTTCGCACCGCTAGCCAACTCGTTAGGGTCCTTGTGAGGCCTCGAGTGAGAATGTATCTGCCGCCTGTTCTCACGGCATAGCGTGTGCGTAATTTTGTTTTTCGTAATTGTAGCCAACTCGGTAGGGTCCCTTTGAGGCCTCGAGTGAGAATGTATCTTTGCCGCCATGTTCTCAAGGCAAATTGTTTACTGTTTGTTTAGGAAAAGACATGTCTAATTTTGGTTTTGAAATTGATATTGGTGCATGTACTATGAAATGTGTAAGCGATTGGTTTGCCTTGAATACTTGTACTAGCGTAATTGCTAACCCCTTTGGGGACCCGTTGTCGGGAAATTCTTGTTATGGATTTCGGGTTATGTTCGGCCCGGATGAGCGGGCTGGGATGGTATGAGGATGTCGGCCAAGGTTGTTGACATGTGCAATTGAGTCTTGTTATTTCCTACTGTCTCTTTTGATGTGGATGTTTTCCAAATTGTAAACTTATAGTTCGTACTCGCGAGTACTTAGGTTTTTTTTCCTTTCGGATTGTGATTGGTATTCGTTGGAGTTACTGCATTTGTCGGTTGATGTTTATTATGCCGGTTGCACCGGACGTGTTGTTTTATGTCCTTATTGTTAAAAATTGTTTCCTTGCTAACCGAGGCGGTTAGTCGAGTGGTACTTTCTTGTGTAAGCCTGGTGGGTCCCATGTAGGGGTCCACGGCGCTGTAATACACCTCGAATATCTTGGGGGTGTTACAGTTTCAAACTTTTTGAAATATTTTCAAATTGCTATATTTGCGATGTCGGTGTGTTGTTATTGTGTTGAGACTTTGTATGGGAGTCGTGTGCTAGTATCACGGGAGATCATCGACTTCACGGACCTGTCAGTATGTCCTTTCAGTTATTTGGTTTTTATGATGATTATTTGAACATGGTGACATGATTTTAAGATATTTCGGGGTTGAGATATGGATTATGACAGGATTTTAAGTTTCGAGGGCGAAACTTATTAAAGTGGGAAGATATGTAATATCCTAGAATTTCGCTATGATTCTTCGCATTATTTATCTGAGTTGTACCGTACAGAGTGAGACTGATACAGTATGGGTGGATAATTTTGGGAACTGTGACAGTCGTGCCAGTATATCTATCGAGGCTATATTTAATTCTAGGATATTACATGCTTGTTATGTTTTTGGATGTCGGACATACTGTATGAGTATTTGTACAATTGTCGTACTTGGTCGACAGTTGTATTTGAGGTATCGTGCGTCAGAAGTATCATATGAGAATGATATTGGGACGAGCATATGTATTTAGTATGTGCGTAGACGTATCTAGTATGTCGAGACGGACAGGAACAATCGGATTTTGGCCAAGTATAGAAGGCAATTATGTACGCTAGCTTTAAAGACCTACGTACGCTAAATTCTACGTTTTACGTACGTTATGCATAAGGCATTACGTACATATCAAGAGGAATCAGATAGGTCTGAGATGTGGTCGGTAGGTGGGGCCCTGTGTCGGCAGCTTTCGGCGCGGATGTTGACAGGTGAGTCAACGGATGGATTTACGTACGTTATATAGGGTGTATTACATACATAATACGAACATATACTATATCAAGTCAACGTACGTATTACATACGCAATGGATTAAGCGTTACGTACGTTAGGAGGCAGGTGGCCGAGTCGTGGTCGTAAGGACCTGCAGTGCCGCACGTGTTCCGGCAGTGACTCGCTGGATGGCCGATCACGGTTGGCAGTGACTCACTGGGATGGCCGATCACGGTCGGCAGTGACTCGTCATGAGTGGATGATTATGGCCGTAAGGTTGTGGTCGGGTACGGCCATAAGTCCTATTACGTACGCAAGGTGACTGCCAATAACGTCCGTAAGGGTGTCGGCCAAATTGGGCAGTAGGGTAGCCATGGCCGGTTACGTCCGTAAGCCATGGACGGTTACGGCCGTAAGGGACCGGCAGGACTTGGCTATTTAATGGCCTGGGCATGGGTCACTTGGCCATTTCCACATTTTCTTCGTTCTTTTCACGATCCTTCATCAGAAATCGATGGTTTTTAATGGAAGCATCATAGAATAACATTTTTTGGAAGTTTGATTCATGTCTAACATCATCTTTCGCCCGGATCGAAGGTAAGAACACTTGAACCCTTGGTTTTGGGGATTTTTGGAGTTTCATGATGTTTTGGCCGGTTTCATTCGTTTTAACTCAGATTGTTGATAGAACTTCATTGTATTCTCGGAATCATTCATTATTTTTGATGTTTTGTGGAACAAATTCGAGAATTTCTCCGTTAATCGATTAAATTGGACTATACCCTCAAAGTATCCGATAAATTGCTTCAATGGGTAGAACTTGGGAAGTTCATTACGTTTTCGTAGAAATATGATGAATTGATATCGTTGTGATTTAGGAACGAACTTTTGAAGGAGGTTGGATCGGGACTCTTTCCTTTCGTCGATTTCTTCGCACCGTGTTAATCAAGGGAAATGTTTATTTGTGTATTTCATCTTCTAAGAGGTATGTTGGATAACTCCTCTCTTCGATTCGGATTTTGATATTGTAGTTGACGTTCTTCTTCGTGTAATGATGGTTACGGTGTTTTTTTTGTGAATCTTGAAGTTGCGTGAATTGTATATTGAGGAACAAAATACATGCCTTGGATTATGAATTAGATGATGGTTTATATGTTAGAACACATCGAATTACGTCGTTTTGTTGGCTATAAACATGATTATGGAGTAATTCATGTTCTTGAAGAACTCTTGAGTGATATATGTCGTGATTTTATGGGAATTGGAAGGATTACGGTTGATTTTGGTATATGGTTATTCGTGATGATAACCAGTAATTATATTTCTATGAATTTTCTAAGATGAGCCATGTTAATCTGGAACTAAGGTTGAAGTCGGAATCATGAATGATAAAATTAATTATTATCGAATTGCGGCTTGTATTCATATTGTTTGAATTGTAATGGTTTGGTTTCGTATGATCGAGATATCATTAAACCGTCGAGTTTGATTGGTTGGTCATATCGGTTGTTGATTGTTATCGAACATATCATTAATTGATCATTGCATTAAGTTGCATTAAGTGATCCTTGATGATTAACCGTTGAGCTGCGATTGGAATTGGAGAATGCATGGTTCGCCTTGGTCGGGGCTACGGAGCTTGTAGATGAAGACGACGGGATTGGTAACAACTTCATCGTATCGGTATCAAAGCAAGTTATGCTTGCTCAGTTCATAAAGTTTAATAACTGGTTTCGATTTCATTTCATTTATGATTCATATAGCAATGGTATTATGGAATATGAATTGTCAGGATGAGGGTATGTATTTTATGCTTAGATAAATCATAATGTATATGATTTTAAAGATGTCTAGTGGAAACGGAGACGTGAATTATATTTGGACTATTGTACGAGAAGTTAGATATCAAGGCTAGTTATCATTGAACTCGAGATGGTGGTTTGGTATTAGTAATGGACTGTACTTCATTTTGGATTATTCGGATAACCGTGTATTCGTTCAGGGATGTTGGTCATGGAAAGGTTAGCGTCCCCAGCTTGAGGTAATTAATATTTCTAAATTATGACAATCATCCTGTTGCATTATTGCATGTGTTTGTTGATGCTTCATGTGGTGAATGTACATCATTGTTCGTTACATTTTATGATGTGCTCTTTCTTTGAGTTGTAATCTGTTGGACTGATGTGTTGGAGGATAAGACCTAGATTGCACCCATGTTCCGGGGTATTCCCGTGTGGATACTTTCGTGACCCTTGGTTGCGACCTTGGGGTATTTTGTGATTGCATGAACTGTGTTAGGGGATAAGACGTAAATGGCACCTATGTTCCGGGGTATTCCTGTGAGATGCTTCCGTGACCCTTGGCTGTGGCCTTGGGGTTTATGTGCTAATATCATATGATTTGTTGAGCATGTTGTGAACTGTTGTTTGACGGAAATACGACGTTGTGGTCGCGTCGGTCTTTCATGATAGAGTTATCGTTGCTCACTTGGAAAGTCTTCTGATCCTTGTTGGATATGCGTTTCTTCGAGATTCATTGTCATGTTGTATCGTGACATATCTGGAGTCAGATACATTCTGATCGGTAATGTGTAGGATTTTCAGGGCGGGCATGTGTAGCATGTGTTGGCTTCGACCTCATATTAAACCATGCACACGAGACGTATTTTGTGAGACTGATTAGGTACAAGACCAGACGTGTATCTGATCAATACCCGTGGTTGGCTTGTACACAGACACATGTCCGGATCGGGCGTATCGTGACATCTATCTTGAGTCTTATTGGTTGGTCGTTCATAGTCCATGTATAATCGGATCTGTTCGATAGTCGGGTTGTCTTTGAAATCCCGTATATATGATTTGTATATGGTTGACGATTTTATTCTCTTGTGTATCTGTCATCGTTGACCCTTTATTAATCTTGTTTGGAGTTCACCCTGTCATTGGTAATCTCATTCGTTATTGATCCTATTTGGGAGTTTGCCTTACCATTGGTATTCTCGGTTGTTAGTCCTTTATTGATCTTGTTGGAGGTTACCGTGTCGTCGGTATTCTCGGTTGTTGATCCATTATTGCTCTTGTTGGAGTTTACCGTGTCGTTGGTATTCTCGATTGTCGATCCTTTCTCGATCTTTTTGGAGTTTACCGTGTTAGTGGTATTCTCGGTTGTTGATCCTTCATTGATCTTGTTGGAGTTACCATATCATGGTATTCTCGTACGTCGTTGATCCTTTATCGATCTTGTGTGGAGTTATCATGTCATTGATATTCCTGTTTTGATGCATTGGTTGTTTATAATTTTGATTGTGTGAGCATTCATGCCTTGTATTGATATGCGGGACTTTCCATTGTCTTGGGACAGTTGGTTTACAGATGTGCCATGTGATATCGGTTTTATCAGGATTGGGATCCGATTGTGCGATCCAGCGGACATAATCGGACTTGGCCAGATTATTCTATATTGGGATATGTTTATGTTTGAGAATCTTGGTATCGTTTCGGATACAGTATAAATGGTTACTTTTGAATTCATTCATCACTTAAGGACGCGAGATGTGGATTATGGTAAGGATTGATTTGATATGGATTGTGACGGGTTGGTAAGGTTACTTTGGTAAGATTACGTGGGGAATGTTCTTACTCTGTAAATTACGTTAATATGCAATTGTTTTTGTGATGTGATCGTTATCATTGTTGAGTATTATGGCTGACCCCATCGTGGGCTTTATCTTTTAGGTACTCGGAGTTCGAGCTAGTAATGGTCGTGAAGGGATGAGATTTCCGGTGATACTGGCTATGGCATCCTTGTTGGGATTTGTGTATTCTTTTCTGGTTTTTATAATTCCGCTGCAAATGTATTTAATTATGTCTCTATTCACTATGTGTGAAATTTTATAATGGCTTTCAGTATTTTTCCAACTCGTGTTTACTTTCTAAATGCCCTTTTGGCGTCTTTGCCTTGTGCCTTCAAATGGTATTTTCTGACGGTGATTGAGAACGACGTTTTTAAAAATATTTGAGTATTTAAAATATTATCGTCATTGCACTTTTGGCATTTATTTGACCTGTTTTCGAAATTGATTTTAGCCTTGTGGGTTCTAATATGGGGCCACGGTGCTGTAATATTCCCGGTCGGTTTTGGGGTGTTACAGAACATGGTATCGGAGCTTGGGTTTCGTAAAACCTAGGCATGTGTGTTATGTGGTTATACCGGTGCGGTAGTAGCGACACTTTTGAAAATAATTTTCTGACTTTCGATTCAAACTGATTTTGGAAGTTTCAAAATTTTTAAAATATTTTCAAATTGCTATATTTGCGATTCCGGTGTGTTGTTATTGTGTTGAGACTTTGTATGGGACTCGTGTGCTTGTATCACGGGACATCATCAACTTCACGGACCTGTAAGTATGTCCTTTCAGTTATTTGGTTTTTATGATGATTATTTGAGCATGGTGACATGATTTTAAGATATTTCGGGGTTGAGATATGTATTATGACAGGATTTTAAGTTTGGAGGACGAAACTTATTTAAGTGGGAAGATATGTAATATCTTAGAATTTCGCTATGATTCTTCGCATTATTGTATCTGAGTTGTACCATACAGAGTGAGACCGATACAGTATCGGTGGATAATTTTGGGAACTGTGACAGTCGTGCCAGTATATCTATCGAGGCTATATTTAATTCTAGGATATTACATGCTTATTATGTTTTTGGATGTCAGATATACTGTATGAGTATTTATACAATTGTGGTACTTGGTCGACAGTTGTATTCGAGGTATCGTGCATCAGAAGTATCATATGAGAATGATATTAGGACGGGCATAGGTATTCAGAATGTGCGTAGACGTATCCAGTATGTCGAGACGGACAGGAACAGTCGCATTTCGGCCAAGTATAGAAGGCCATTATGTGCGCTAGATTTAAAGACTTACGTACGCTAAATTCTTGGTTTTACGTACGTTATGCATAAGGCATTACGTACGTAACAAGAGGAATCGGACAGGTCAGAGATGTGGTCGGTAGATAGGGCCCTGTGTCGGTAGCTTTCGGCGTAGATGTGGACAGGTGAGTCAATGGATGGATTTATGTACGTTATACAGGGTGTATTACGTACGTAATACGAACATATACTGTATCAAGTCAACGTACGTATTACGTACGAAATAGATTAAGTGTTACGTACGTTAGGAGGTAGCTGGACGAGTCGTGGTCGTAAGGACCTGCAGTGTGTTGGTCACTAAGTATACTGGATACAGCTTGGGAAGTAGTTTAAACAACAAGCTGTACTGATTTTAAATCTGAGTGCGTAGCGGAAGTCTTAGATACAGTAAGTTGTTGTGGATACAGCAACTAGGTGTATAGTGTATACTTAAATAATCACGGTAAATAAAACAGTAAAAAAACTGAAGGTAAATAACACAGTATTTAAAGTGGTTCGAGGTAAACCCCTCTACGTCCACTGGTCTTCCACACAGGAGTAAAATATTTATTATAATTACTACGTACACAACTACGTAATTATAACAGTTATACAATCAATATATCGTTCACACAGATTGATATAAAGATCTTAGCTTCAACCGTTCACACAGATTAGTTTGAGCTAATGCTTGACTGACTTCTTCACACAGAGTTCTGAAGCTTCGTCTTCCTCAGTCCACACAGGGCTGATCTGGGTTTGTTCAAAGTATAGAACAGAGAGTGAACAACAGCTTTGACTTTATGAGCTTGTAGCTGATGAAGTGTTGTTCAAGAGGATTAGCATTGTATATCTCTTTTATCTGAGTTGCAGTAAGCTTGGAGATATATTTTGCTCTGATGATAACTTGATAGCTTTGAATGATTTTGGTTTCGGTAACTGATCTTCAATGCCTTCATGAGATATATATAATCTCTGAAATATATATCCGTTGAGATGTATCTGTTGATCAAGATTCCGTTCCAACGGGATTAAAAGCACGATCCGGATTTAGCGGGATTTGAAGATCTGTTGACTGACAGTATTTAAATACTTTATCCTTGAGTATTTAAATACTTCTTTATTCAACGGGACTTGACTTCTGAAGATTCCTTCTTGTCCTGTTTAGAGCTGTATGGAAGATAACTGTATTGGAGATTCGAGACAGTTTCCATACTTGGTCTTTATAAGACTTCTTTGCTGTACTGAAGGGTTCCACTATATGCTGGATTCGAGACAGGTTTTCGATACAGGTTGGTGCCTCAATACTTCGATACAGCTTCCTTTATTGTATGCGGATTGGCATATATGTCAAAACCTCTTATCAAATACTATTCGATACAGGGATTGAATATCCTGGTTGTTTCGATACAGGGTTCTTGTTTTCCCAACAATTTCCCCCTTTTGACAATTTGCAAAGACTTTAACTTTCTAACATTCAAGTCTTCTTGATGATGCCAAAACTTTCTTCATGAAGCAATCTTCTTTGATGACTTCTGGCAGATTTCTTGGTCTTTCGTCAAAAGGTCTGTCTTTCAGCAACTTAGTCTATTTAATGAACTGCTTGCAGGCGAGTTCGATACAGCTAAGGATTTTTACAACTTAAGCTTATGATTGGCGCGCAGGCACAATCTTACAATGTTTTCTAAGCTTACAACTGAAATCATGAACTGTTCGTAGACTAGTTCAAATGCGACTTAATTTTCAATCAAGTTTCTATACTTGAGATTGTTATCAAACAATTTAAGTAATCATACATCAACACAGTAGATTACGAGTTGTAATCTTTCAAGACAAACAAACACTTTTATTGATATTCAAAATAAATTGAGTACATAGTTTGCTGAAGAGAAATTACAAAAAAATAATGTACAAGGATTTCAGTTCCTATCTGTAGTCCGCATGTCTCTATGGCTTTCTCCCTGGATCATTCTCGGTACCACGCCACCAGTTCTGTAGGGAATCGTTGCCTCGATCCTGGTATATAGCTCTTCCTTCATAGGATCTATCAAAGGCAAGAATCCAGTCTTACGGATGGGTGATCCGATCTCCTCTTCTGTGCTTGCTCTTCATATCTAGCTGGAGAGGGAGTTTTCCTTCTTCTAGCATCTTCGTAAATTTGTCTGCGGCCTCCGCTAAAGTCTTATAGCTCTTAAAGATGGCGGATTCCCTGATGAGTTTAACAAAGTATCTCATCAGTTTGTTCTTCCTCCATTGCTTCACCTCATCGGCAGTAGGATGGCGGTTGGTCGGCAGACGAATTTCAGAAGGTCTCTGGATTAGACTTTGCCACGGAACATTTGGATCATGAAATTCTGGTCGGGAGCCTGAAATCTTAAAACTTTGAGAGGGAGGGGCTAGCTTGTTTAACTCAGCAGTGATGCTGTCTTGAGCAGCCTCAAATTCCCTTTCATGTTGTAACCTGATTCTTCTAGCAGCTTCTCTTGCTTCTTCCCCCTTTTTGGCGTCATCAAGACGTCCTAGGATCTCTAATGCAGCATCCTGTTTCATCTCGATGTTAGTCATTCTTTCTACAAGGGAGGAGAGTGCCTGCAACATGTCCTTGATACATTTGTCGTGGGCTCGCAATTGAGAACTGTTTTCGATCATAGCACATGTGGTCTTGGCTTCAGCGATTTGTGTTTTGGTTGCCTCTTCCTTCAGGAGTTGCTCTTGCTTGTCTTCCATGATTTTAAGTGCTTGTTTGAATACTTCTGGCAAAATAATGAAGGCCTCGACTACTCGAGAAACTTCATGCTGTAAGGTGGCCATCTCTTCCACGGCAGAAGTATGCATCCTATTCAAGGCTTTTTCAACTGAAGACAGAGCATTCACTGCATCCTAAATGAATACAGTTTGAAGACCAAGAGCACACAGGCGCTCTTTCCTAGCGGCAGAAATCGGAGAATCTGGTTGAGCAAAATCTTCAGAGCAGTTCAATCTCCTCAGATTTACGGTTGGGCGTAAATTGAGTTGGACATCCTCAGGTGTATTACCGTCCTCGGATTCCATGGTTGAAGGGGTGGGAGCAGCTTGTTCTGGTTCGGCGGCAGGGGGTTGTGTGCCCTCCTGTTGCGAAGGTTCGTCGGTGGACATGGATACAGGAGGGACTGAATCCTCCTGTTGTCTCTCAGTGACAACTATTTCTTCTTGAGCGGCGGCAGGCTCGGGTGCCTATTCCAAAACTGTTCCTTCCTCCTCGACTTGAGGGACTGATTCCTCATCGTCGGGAATGTTTTCTTGCTATGGCGAAGGGGGCTTGCTTCGAGTTGACGGCCCTTTGTCATCCTTTGGTGGAGAGGCATCTCTATCTTGAGCCTCTTCACGACTCATTCTCAGACTAGCTTGTAAAGCATCGTCATCGTCGTCTGAGTCATTGTCATCGTCGTCTTTTGGATTTGGGGGAGAGTCCTCTGACTTATCTTTACCTTTCCTCCTTGCATCAGATTTCTGCAGAAGATGGCTTTCAATCAGTTCTTTGTACAAAGGGTTGTCCCATCGGATCAGGGCCTCAATTTCCATTGAGTTCGTCACTTTTGATACAAATCTTTCTTCTTGGCACCAATTGCTCCAGTTGTATAATGTTTCATACGGAGCTAGCCTGTAGCCTTTCCATTTTAGAAATCTTTCGTAAGCATGGTCTATCTGAACAGCGAGAAGGGTTTTGTGAATAATGGTGTCAGGGGAGGGACTGCATACAACGTCTGGGTCCGCTGTAGCGAGGGGTTCCTCTACAGGTGTGGGATCCTTTAGGGAAGTGGGATTCCGTACAGGGGATGGTGCCCCGAAGGAAGATTGATCCTGTATGGGTGTAGAATCCCGCATAGGAGAGGTAGCGTTTGGCTCTGTAGGGGCAGCCGACTCGCTAGAGTCTTTTTCGTTGGCAGATGTCCCATCATCCATCCTAGCCGCCAAAGGCTCAGGATCTACTGTTGATACAGTAGTGGACACCTCTTCCACAGGGGTTGGGCCCTGGGGTTGTTCTTCAGTGGGTTGCGCCACGGTATAAACTGCTTCGGAGGGCTTGGCAGATTTGACTTTAGAAAGCCTCCTTAGTTTCTTCTTTGGCTTCTCACTAGCAATGGGTTTCTTGATGTAGATCTTTTTCTCTTCTTTAAAGACTCCACGTCCTGGGACTCCAAAGACTCATCTCTTGGAGTGCGACCGCATATATTTGATTTTCGGGTGGTTGCAGACCAAGGTGCTCTGGTTATACGCAGTAGGCTTGACGCCTCCTAGGCATATCCTGGAGCTATTCTTCTTTGCATCAGCGGATTGCGACAGTCCGCATTTCATCAAGATATGGTTTAACATTAAACCAAGTGATTTCTTCTGGGTGGCAGGCTTGCATACCTCCTCTTGCAAGCGCTTCAGGATTATCTGGCATCAGTTGACCTTTTCACAGGTCAGAATTGCCACCATCATCCTGAACCTCAGATTAGTACACATTTCGAACGCACCAGTTCGATTCTCAATGATCCTGCAGCAGAAATCATGCAAATATACATAAGGCAGACAAAAATTCTTTTTGTGACAGGTGGTTTGAACCATGTCAACAACAGTTGAGCCAGTGAACAGCCCATAAAACTTGGTTATTAGCTTTTGAGACCCAAATGTCTCAAGTTGATCCACTGTCAGGCCATCAGCGGGTAGCCTGTAGATATTCTGGAGCAGATCGCTATCAACACAGATCTCAACTCCTTGAATGGTAGTGGTTATGTCAGCAACGTGACCTCCTTGGGCCAGCGACAAAAAGCGTACGGCGGCGTTGAGGTAAAATTCTTCAACCAGATAAACATCATATTTGTCAGCAGTTTGACTTCCAAGGCGATAGAGGCCTTGTTGACGAAGACGAGTGATGATGTACTCCATGGGTTCGACATCATTGGTTTCAGCGAGTAGACGTTCAATGACAACAGATCTTGATAAGATCCGTCCATCGATGATGTTTGCGGTTTTCTTGAGAGCGGGAGAAGAAGTTTGTCCAGCCATTTGATGATTTTTCAAGAAAAAGTGAAGAAGAAAACACGTAATATGCAGTAAAGTGCAGAAAGATGTGTAGGCTGTTTTTGCTTGAGAACTCTTAATTTTTGCAGAAAGCGTAAAGAGTCTCTAATGGCAGATTCAGTCCTTTGATAGTTGGGCGGCGAAATAGGGTTTTGCAAAGTACGAATGGTCAGATTTTAAGGGATGGGAACCAGTTTTTGAAATCAACGGTTAAGATGGACTGAGTGTAACTGGTACGCTAATCCATTAAAATGTTTAAAATATAAGCGGGTCCGACTTCTGACATTTGTGTCACCCTAAATGCCTGAAACGGCGGTTTTAAAACAATAAACAATTTAAAAACATCGCGGCTTTTGAGATTCAGTTGTCCAGATGTCGTGTAAGGCATTTAATGTACATGACGTTTGACATAAAAACAGGGCACGTGGACAAAAATTAATTTGAAAAGAAATGATATAATATAATATATATATATATATATACTGAATCGAAATCCTATAGTATGTGTTGTATTCGCATCGATACAGCGTTACCCCTTAAAAAGGTACATATAGGTTTTAAATTCCATACAGCAACTTGTGGATTAATGTTGTATTCATGGGTCCTACAGTATTCCCCCTTAATTATTGCACACGTCAGCTGTAGGATTCATATGTCTTTGCTAACTACAGTGTTGTATTGACGGTTCTGAGTGTACAGATAATTAACGTTGGATACTGTATTCTTGGGTCTTACAGCATTCCCCCTCAATTTGTTGAGTAAAGACAGTAAATTACTTACAGGGAGTCGGGCTGTAGCATTCCCAATTCTTGTCTAAGCATGTTGAATCTGGCTGTGTCGAGCGGCTTGGTGAAGATGTCGGCCAACTTAATGTCTGTATGAACTTTTTCAAGGCGAACATCCTTGTTCTCGACGTGATTCCTTATAAAATGATGCTTCATGTTGATATGCTTAGTGCGCGAGTGCAGGACAGGATTGTGCGTTATTGCAATTGCACTCGTGCTATCACACATGATTGGAGTCTCTCTGGCTTCAATTCCATAATCTAACAAATGTTGCTGCATCCAAAGGATCTGCATGCAGTAGCTACCAGCAGCATAGTATTCAGATTCAGCCGTGGAAAGAGAGTTAGCCAATTGCTTCTTACTGAACCAAGAAACGAGTCTAGGTACAAGAAAGTGACAAGTTTCACTTGTACTCTTCCTATCTAGCTTGCAGCCTCCAAGATCCGAGTCACTGTATCCAACTAAATTGAGTCCGCCTTCCTTAGGATACCATAGTCCTACATCGACTGTTCCTTTAATGTACTTCAGGATTCGTTTAGCTGTATTGAAGTGTGATTCCTTAGGTGCTACTTGATACCTCGCACACACTCCAACAGCAAACTGGATATCGGGCCTGCTAGCCATTAGGTACAGGAGCGAACCAATGAGCTTCATGTAGAGTGATTGGTCAAACGGCTTTCCGGCTTCATCTGCACTAATTTGCACGGAAGTGCTCATGGGGCTTGACGATGATTTGGAATTGTTCATTCCAAATTTGTTGAGAAGCTCCTTGCTGTATTTTTCCTAGTTGATGAAAATACCTGTAGGCAACTGCTTTACCTGCAAACGTAGGAAATAACTAAGTTCCCCCATCATACTCATTTCAAATTTACTTTGCATGAGATGAGAGAACCTTTGACACAAAGCAAGGTTAGTTGAACCAAAAATTATATCTTCCACATAGATTTGCACCATAAGAAGGTCATCACCTTCCTGTATTTTGAACAAGGTTTTGTCCACAGCACCTTTCTCAAATCCGTCGTTGGTTAGATACTGGGACAAGGTTTCGTACCAGGCTCTAGGGGCTTGTTTAAGTCCATACATCGCTTTCCTTAGCCTGTATACTAAGTCGATACCGTCTGTGTTGGCAAACCCTGGTGGTTGTTCAACATAAACTTCTTCGGCAAGGTCTCCATTCAGGAATGCACTCTTGACGTCCATTTGGTATACAATAAAGCTCTTATGGGCGGCAAAGGCTAAAAATATCCTAATGGCTTCTAGTCTCGCTACAGGGGCGAAGGTTTCATCATAGTCTATGCCTTCTTCCTGACTATAGCCTTGTGCGACTAGTCTGGATTTATTCCTTATAATAAGTCCATTTCGATCCTTTTTGTTTCGAAATACCCATTTGGTTCCTATAACCGATTGATGTGTAGGTCTGGGTACAAGATACCATACATTGTTTCTTTCGAAACCGTTAAGCTCTTCTTCCATAGATGTTATCCAATGTGAATTATTAAGAGCGTCTATGGTCGAAACAGGTTCGGACTGGGCTAAGAATACAGCGATAGTGCACATATTGAGTCTTCTAAGCTCGGATTGAGATTTCCATTTAGGAAACTGTGATATCTTAGTATCAAGTTCTTCTTGTGCACAAAGTACATTTCCTTGTGTACTCTGTATTCTCCTACGAGTAGAAACACCAGCATTTATGTTTCCAATGATCAGCTCTTGCGGGTGATCTCTCAACCATCTTCGGTCGGGTTCTAATTCAGGATCCCGTACTGTATCGAGAGATTCTGTGGATACCGCTTCATCTTTTACAGCGTCAGCTTCATCCACGTCGATTCTTACAGCTGCGGGGTTGATTTCTAAATCAACGACAAGTTCTATGGGAGTTGGAGGATCCAAGATAGAGAGTTGTTGGATGTTTTGGGTAACATCTTCTACTCCTGTAGGGTCATGATGAGGTTCGTCAAACACTACATGTGTCAGCTTCCTTTTATTAAAGATTCTGTAAGCTTTGCTGACAGAGGAGTATCCTACAAATATTCCTTCATCTGATTTCTCATCAAAGGTTCTAAGTTGGTCCTTCCCATTATTCAACACATAACACTTGCATCCAAAAATGTGAAAATATGAAACTAATGGAGTTTTGTTGTTCCATACCTCATATGCTGTTTTGTTGTGGTGCTTGTTGACGATACAGCGGTTTTGAGTGTAGCACGCTGTATTGGTTGCTTCACCCCAGAAACGCTGTGGCAACTTGCTTGCGGCGATCATTGTCCTTGTTGCTTCTTTCAACGTCCTATTCTTTCGCTCGGCAACACCATTTTGTTGAGGTGTACGGGCAGCTGAGTATTCGTGTTGTATCCCATTTTATGAACAGTATTGCTCTATAAAGCAGCTAGTAAATTCTGTACCTCTGTCGGAACGAATGGACACGATACTCAATGCCTTTTCATTTTGCAACTTTCTCAGGAGCTCGGGCAGCTTTGATGTTGTTTCCTTCTTCTTGCTAAGGAAAATTGTCCAAGCATACCTGGAATAATCATCAACAACAACCATGCAGTATTTCTTACCTCCCAAACTTACTGGGTCTATAGGACCGTAGAGATCCATATGTAGCATTTCCAACACTCTTTGGGTTGAAGGTAGGATTTGCTCTTCAGGGTTGACTTGATTTGCTTGCCTTTCTGACACGGTCCGCAGACACTTTCCTTCTTAAATGACACATTTGGCAAACCTCTAACCATTCCCTATCTTGAGAGCTTGTTGATCGTCTTGAAGTTGACGTACTTCGTGAGACTGATCGTCTTGAAGTTGACGTGAGACATCCTCTTGTGCCATAATCTGCAGTGCCTTTGGCAACAAAGCATGGAATTGAGGAGCTCATAGGTTTCCAGTCAGCAAGATACATGTTACCTGATCTGCTTCCTGTAAGCACAACTTCCTTGGTTTGGATGTTCTTGACTCTACAGCGATCTATATAGAATTTCACCGAGAACTGTTTATCACAGAACTGGCTAATACCAAGTAGATTGTATTGTAAGCCTTCAACATATGCAACATCGGTGACTTTGAATTTTCCGACAATTAGGTTTCCTTTCCCTCTTGTTCTTCCTTTAGATTTATCACCGAAACGAACTTTTGGACCGCGACCTTCTACAAAATCTGATAGCTTGCTCATATCCCCGGTCATATGCCGAGAGCATCCACTATCAAAGTATCAGGTATCCTCCTCTAGAATGTCCTGTAACAAAGAAATTAAGTAGATTTAGGTCCCCTTTGATTTTTGGGTCCATGTATGCTAGTTCCTCTAGGTACCCAAGTTTTCCTGGCAGCAATTGGTTTACTGAAGGTCATACTCGGTACAGTGTTGCGATATCTACGAAGGGCATATCCGTAGTCGTTATAACCATGATAACTATTATGCATGAAAAATTCAGGGTTATTATTATTAATCCAGTACGAGTGCTGTCTTGGAGGTGGAGCCATTTTCTTAGGCCTAACAGCTTGCCTTCTGGGTCTCCAGTTGGATTCCCAACGTTGTTGATGATAAAGAGCAGGTACTTGTTGTCTGGAGGGATAACGAGGCTCCTGTATCCAATACCTAGGCGTGTTGTACTGATAGTACTGCCGTACGGGCCTTTGGTAGTTGGATCTGACCTTCCTTCCGAGCAGTGTTGTTGATATGCTCGGGGAGCATGCTGTTAAGTGCGCCTCACAGGTTGGAACGGCTTATGATTCCACTGTCTGGAATAGGATTGTGGGGGCGGAATGGCAGCCTTCGGTTTTCGCGGTGCAGCAGGTTCCTTCACGGGACTCGAGGTATCTTTCGATACTGGAATGTGTTCCACACTCTTGACAAACATTGTACTAGTTTTCCCTTTGTTTGAACATGAGCTGTATCCTAACCCACTTTTGTCATGAGAATGTTGCTCAGTGCTCAGAATTTCTTCCATTCTTTTGGACGATTTCTCGAACGATTTCATAGTGGTCTCAAGTTCAATTTCTCGTTTTTCGAGAGTTGTGACTTTGGCTTGAAGTAGAACCAAATCATTTGTCTTGCTCTCGTTGTGAGTTTTAACCTCACTTAGTTCATGAGCAAGTTGATGATTGCTCTCCATGAGTTTTTCAAAATCGACTTTGCTGGTTTCACAGTCAAGAGACATATTCTCTCCATGCTGTGTCGACGACTCGATACAGCGGCTAGTGTTGTGACCTTTGAAGGAGATTCTTCAGCTTTCTCTCTTCTGTCAATATCATACTCAAAAGCTTTGAGGTCATAGAAGAGGTCAAAAGTAGTTATTTCATTAAGATTGCAAGACACACGTATAGCTGTGGTCTTAATGTCCCATCGGGCTAGGAGAGATCTGAAAATTTTTAAATTCTTCTCCTTTTGGGTATAAATTTTGCCCAACGCTTCAAGTTCACCAACAATACCAGTGAATCTGAGGTCAAGTTCCTCAAGTGTCTCAGTTGGTTTCATTTCGAAGGATTCAAATTGCTGAGTCAGTTTTGAAATCTTGTTTTCTTTTGAGAGATCAGTTCCCTCACAAATCAACTTGAGTTTATCCCAGATTTCTTTGGCTGTTTTGCAGCTCTTTACCTTCGAGAACGTGCCTTTGTCAAGCGTGACAAATAACGCGTTCTTAGCCACATTGTCAAGGTTGGCTCGCTTTCTTTCATCTGTGGTCCATTGCTCGCGATCCTTCTCGAGCATCTCAGCATGGGCTTGGCCTTCAATCCTTGCGGCCGTGTTTACCTTCATGATCTTGATAGGACCATCTTGTATCACAAAAATCATCTCTTTGTGCATTGCTGCGAGATGAGCCTCCATCCTAATTCTCCAATCATCAAATTCGTTAATAGAGAACATAGGCACTTTGTTGATCATAGAAGTATCCATGTGAAAGTAAGGAAATGAAAGAGACTTTTTTTAAAGAGTAAGTGATTTTGGATCTGATTCGGTTAAAAATACGACTAATTCTTTTTAGAATCAACCGCTCTGATACCACTTGTTGGTCACTAAGTATACTGGATACAGCTTGGGAAGTAGTTTAAACAACAAGCTGTACTGATTTTAAATCTGAGTGCGTAGCGGAAGTCTTAGATACAGTAAGTTGCTGTGGATACAGCAACTAGGTGTACAGTGTATACTTAAATAATCACGGTAAATAAAACAGTTAAAAAACTAAAGGTAAATAACACAGTATTTAAAGTGGTTCGAGGTAAACCCCTCTACGTCCACTGGTCCTCCACATAGGAGTAAAATGTTTATTATAATTACTACGTACACAACTACGTAATTATAACAGTTATACGATCAATATATCGTTCACACAGATTGATATAAAGATCTTAGCTTCAACCATTCACACAGATTGGTTTGAGCTAATGCTTGACTGACTTCTTCACACAGAGTTCTGAAGCTTCATCTTCCTCAGTCCACACAGGGATGATCTGGGTTTGTTCAAAGTATAGAACAGAGAGTGAACAACATCTTTGACTTTATGAGCTTGTAGCTGATGAAGTGTTGTTCAAGAGGATGAGCACTGTATATCTCTTTTATCTGAGTTGCAGTAAGCTTGGAGATATATTTTGCTTTGATGATAACTTGATAGCTTTGAATGATTTTGGTTTCGGTAACTGATCTTCAATGCCTTCATGAGATATATATATAGTCTCTGAAATATATATCCGTTGAGATGTATCTGTTGAGCAAGATTCCGTTCCAACGGGATTAAAAGCACGATCCGGATTTAGCGGGATTTGAAGATCTGTTGACTGACAGTATTTAAATACTTTATCCTTGAGTATTTAAATACTTCTTTATTCAACGGGACTTGACTTCTGAAGATTCCTTCTTGTCCTGTTGAGAGCTGTATGGAAGATAACTGTATTGGAGATTCGAGACAGTTTCCATACTTGGTCTTTATAAGACTTCTTTGCTGTACTGAAGGGTTCCACTATATGCTGGATTCGAGACAGGTCTTCGATACAGGTTGATGCCTCAATACTTCCATACAGTTTCCTTTACTGTATGCGGATTGGCATATATGTAAAAACCTCCTATAAAATACTATTCGATACAGGGATTGAATATCCCAGTTGTTTCGATATAGGGTTCTTGTTTTCCCAACACAGTGCCGCACGTGTTCCGGCAGTGACTGGCTGGATGGCCAATCATGGTTGGCAGTGACTCATTGGGATGGACAATCACGGTCGGCAGTGACTCGTCATGACTGGATGATTACGGCCGTAAGGTTGTGGTCGGGTATGGCTGTAAGTCCGATTACGTACGTAAGGTGACTGCCGATAACGGCCGTAAGGGTGTCGGCCAAATTGGGCAATAGGGTAGCCATGGACGGTTACGGACGCAAGGGACCGGCAGGACTCGGCTATTTAATGGCCTGGGCATGGGTCACTTGGCCATTTCCACATTTTCTTCGTTCTTTTCGTGATCCTTCATTAGAAATCGATGGTTTTGAATGGAAGCATCATAGAAGAACATTTTTTGGAAGTTTGATTCATGTCTAACATCATCTTTCGCCCGGATCGAAGGTAAGAACACTTGAACCCTTGGTTTTGGGGATTTTTGGAGTTTCATGATGTTTTGGCCGGTTTCATTCGTTTTAACTCAGTTTGTTGATAGAACTTCGTTGTATTCTCGGAATCATTCATTATTTTTGAAGTTTTGTGGAACAAATTCGAGAATTTCTCCATTAATCGATTAAATTGGACTATACCCTCAAAGTGTCCGATAAATTGCTTCAATGGGTAGAACTTGGGAAGTTCTATACATTTTCGTAGAATTGTGATTGAATTGATATCGTTGTGATTTAGGAACGAACTTTTCAAGGAGGTTGGATCGGGACTCTTTCCTTTCGTCGATTCATTCGCACCGTGTTAATCAAGGGAAATGTTTACTTGTGTATTTCATCTTCTAAGAGGTATGTTGGATAACTCCTCTCTTCGATTCGGATTTTGATATTGTAGTTGACGTTCTTCTTCATGTAATGATGGTTACGGTGTTGTTTTTGTGAATCTTGAAGTTGCGTGAATTGTATATTGAGGAACAAAATGATATATGCCTTGGGTTATGAATTAGATGATGGTTTATATGTTAAAACACATCGAATTACGCCGTTTTGTTGGCTATAAACATGATTATGGAGTAATTCATGTTCTTGAAGAACTCTTGAGTGATATATGTCGTGATTTTATGGGAATTGGAAGGATTACGGTTGATTTTGGTATATGGTTATTCGTGATGATAACCGGTAATTATATTTCTATGAATTTACTAAGATGAGCCGTGTTAATTTGGAACTAAGGTTGAAGTCGGAATCATGAATGATAAAATTAATTATTATCGAATTGCGGCTTGTATTCGTATTGTTTGAATTGTAATGGTTTGGTTACGTATGATCGAGATATGATTGAACCGTCGAGTTTGATTGGTTGGTCATATCGGTTGTTGATTGTTATCTAACATATCATTAATTGATCACTGCATTAAGTTGCATTAAGTGATCCTTGATGATTAACCGTTGAGCTGCGATTGGAATTGGAGAATGCATGGTTCGCCTTGGTCAGGGCTGCGGAGCTTGTAGATGAAGACGACGGGATTGGTAACAACTTCATCGTATCGGTATCAAAGCAGTTATGCTTGCTCAGTTCATAAAGTTTAATAACTGGTCTCCATTTCATTTCATTTATGATTCATATAGCAATGGTATTATGGAATATGAATTGTCAGGATAAGGGTATGTATAATATGCTTCGATAAATCATAATGTATATGATTTTAAATATGTCTAGTGGAAACGGAGACGTGAATTATATTTGGACTATTGTACGAGAAGTTAGATATCAAAGCTAGTTATCATTGAACTCGAGATGGTGGTTTGGTATTAGTAATGGACTGTACTTCATTTTGGATTATTCGGATAACCGTGTATTCGTTCAGGGATGTTGGTCGTGGAAAGGTTAGCGTCCCCAGCTCGAGGTAATTAATATTGCTAAATTATGACAATCATCCTGTTGCATTATCGCATCTATTTGTTGATGGTTCATGTGGTGAATGTGCATCATTGTTCGTTACATTTTATGATGTGCTCTTTCTTTGAGCTATAATCTGTTGGGCTGATGTGTTGGGGGATAAGTCCTAGATTACAACCATGTTCCGGGGTATTCCCGTGTGGATACTTTCGTGACCCTTGGTTGCGACCTTGGGGTATTTTGTGATTGCATGAACTGTATTAGGGGATAAGACCTAAATGGCACCTATGTTCCGGGGTATTCCTGTGAGATACTTCCGTGACCCTTGGCTGCGGCCTTGGGATTTATGTGCTAATATCATATGCATTGTTGATCATGTTGTGAACTGTTGTCTGACGGAAATACGATGTTGTGGTCGTGTCGGTCTTTCATGATAGCGTTAGCGTTGCTCACTTGGAAAGTCTTCTGATCCTTGTTGGATATGAGTTTCTTCGAGATTCATTGTCATGTTGTATCGTGACATATCCAGAGTCAGATACGTTTTGATCAGTCATGTATAGGATTTTCAGGGCGGGCATGTGTATCATGTGTTGGCTTCGACCTCATATTGAACCATGCACATGAGACGTACTTCGTGAGACTGATTAGGTACGAGACCAGACGTGTATCTGATCAATACCCGTGGTTGGCTTGTACACGGACACATGTCCGGATCGAGCATATCGTGACATCCATCTGGAGTCTTATTGGTTAGTCGTTCACAGTCCATGTATAATCGGATCTGTTCGATAGTCGGGTTGTCCTTGAAATCCCGTATATATGATTTGTATATGGTTAACGATTTTATTCTCTCGTGTATCTGTCACCGTGGACCCTTTATTAATCTCGTTTGGAGTTTACCCTATCATTGGTAATCTCATTCGTTATTGATCCTATTTGGGAATTTGCCTTACCGTTGGTATTCTCGCTTGTTAGTCCTTGATTGATCTTGTTGGAGGTTACCGTGTCGTCGGTATTCTCGGTTGTTGACCCATTATTGCTCTTGTTGGAGTTTACCGTGCCGATGGTATTCTAGGTTGTCGATCCTTTCTCGATCTTTTTGGAGTTTACCGTGTCGTTGGTATTCTCGGTTGTTGATCCTTCATTGATCTTGTTGGAGTTACCACATCATGGTATTCTCGTACATGGTTGATCCTTTATCGATCTTGTGTGGAGTTATCATGTCATTGATATTCCCGTTTTCATGAATTGGTTGTTTATTATTTTGATTGTGTGAGCATTCATGCCTTGTATTGATATACGGGACTTGCCATTGTCTCGGGACAGTTGGTTTACAGAAGTGCCATGTGATATCGGTTTTATCAGGATTGGGATCCGATTGTGCGATCCAGCGGACAGAATCGGACTTGGCCAGATTATTCTATATTGGGGATATGTTTATGTTTGAGAATCTTGGTATTGTTTCAGATACAGTACAGATAGTTACTTTTGAATTCATTCATCACTTAAGGACGCGAGACGTGGATTATGGTAAGGATTGATTTGATATGGATTGTGACGGGTTGGTAAGGTTACTTCGGTAAGATTACGTGGGGAATGTTCTTACTCTGTAAATTATGTTGATATGTAATTGTTTTTGTGATGTGATCGTTATCATTGTTGAGTATTATTGCTGACCCCGTCGTGGGCTTTATCTTTTAGGTACTCGGAGTTCGAGCTTGTAGCGGTCGTGAAGGGATGAGCTTTTCGGTGATACTCGCTATGGCATCCTTGTTGGGATTTGTGTATTCTTTTCTGGTTTTTATAATTCCGCTGCAAATGTATTTAATTATGTCTCTATTCGCTGCGTGTGAAATTTTATAATAGCTTTCAGTATTTTTCCAACTCGTGTTTACTTTCTAAATGCCCTTTTGGCATCTTTGCCTTGTGCCTTCAAATGGTATTTTCTGATGGTAATTGAGAACGACGTTTTTAAAAATATTTGAGTATTTAAAACATTACCGTCATTGGCCTTTTGGCATTTATTTGACCTGTTTGCGAAATTGATTTTAGCCTTGTGGGTTCCAATGTGGGGCCACGGCGCTGTAATATTCCCGGTCGGTTTTGGGGTGTTACAGAATATGGTATCGAAACTTGGGTTTCGTAAAACCCGGGCATGTGTGTTATGTGGCGCTACCGGTGCGGTAGTAGCGACACTTTTGAAAATAATTTTCTGACTTTCGAGTCAAACTGGTTTTGGAAGTTTCAAAATTTTTGAAATATTTTCAAATTGCTATATTTGCGATGCCGGTGTGTTGTTATTGTGTTGAGACTTTGTATGGGAGTCGTGTGCTAGTATCACGGGACATCATCGACTTCACGGACCTGTAAGTATGTCCTTTCAGTTATTTGGTTTTTATGATGATTATTTGAGCATGGTGACATGATTTTAAGATATTTCGGGGTTGAGATATGGATTATGACAGGATTTTAAGTTTCGAGGACGAAACTTATTTAAGTGGGAAGATATGTAATATCCTAGAATTTCGCTATGATTCTTCGCATTATTTTATCTGAGTTGTACCGTACAGAGTGAGACCGATACAGTATGGATGGATAATTTTGGGAACTGTGACAGTCGTGCCAGTATATCTATTGAGGCTATATTTAATTCTAGGATATACTGTATGAGTATTTCTACAATTGTGGTACTTGGTCGACAGTTGTATTCGAGGTATCGTGCATCAGAAGTATCATATGAGAATGATATTGGGACGGGCATAGGTATTCAGAATGTGCGTAGACGTATCCAGTATGTCGAGACGGACAGGAACAGTCGCATTTCGGCCAAGTATAGAAGGCCATTATGTGCGCTAGATTTAAAGACTTACGTACGCTAAATTCTTGGTTTTACGTACGTTATGCATAAGGCATTACGTACGTAACAAGAGGAATCGGACAGGTCAGAGATGTGGTCGGTAGATAGGGCCCTGTGTCGGTAGCTTTCGGCGCAGATGTGGACAGGTGAGTCAACGGATGGATTTATGTACGTTATATAGGGTGTATTACGTACGTAATACGAACATATACTGTATCAAGTCAACGTACGTATTACGTACGCAATAGATTAAGTGTTACGTACGTTAGGAGGTAGCTGGCCGAGTCGTGGTCGTAAGGACCTGCAGTGTGTTGGTCACTAAGTATACTGGATACAGCTTGGGAAGTAGTTTAAACAACAAGCTGTACTGATTTTAAATCTGAGTGTGTAGCGGAAGTCTTAGATACAGTAAGTTGTTGTGGATACAGCAACTAGGTGTATAGTGTATACTTAAATAATCACGGTAAATAAAACAGTAAAAAAACTGAAGGTAAATAACACAGTATTTAAAGTGGTTCGAGGTAAACCCCTCTACGTCCACTGGTCTTCCACACAGGACTAAAATATTTATTATAATTACTACGTACACAACTACGTAATTATAACAGTTATACAATTAATATATCGTTCACACAGATTGATTTAAAGATCTTAGCTTCACACAGATTAGTTTGAGCTAATGCTTGACTGACTTCTTCACACAGAGTTCTGAACCTTCGTCTTCCTCAGTCCACACAGGGCTGATCTGGGTTTGTTCAAAGTATAGAACAGAGAGTGAACAACAGCTTTGACTTTATGAGCTTGTAGCTGATGAAGTGTTGTTCAAGATGATTAGCATTGTATATCTCTTTTATCTGAGTTGCAGTAAGCTTGGAGATATATTTTGCTCTGATGATAACTTGATAGCTTTGAATGATTTTGGTTTCAGTAACTGATCTTCAATGCCTTCAAGAGATATATATAATCTCTGAAATATATATCCGTTGAGATGTATCTGTTGAGCAAGATTCCGTTCCAACGAGATTAAAAGCACGATCCAGTTTTAGCGGGATTTGAAGATCTGTTGACTGACAGTATTTAAATACTTTATCCTTGAGTATTTAAATACTTCTTTATTCAACGGGACTTGACTTCTGAAGATTCCTTCTTGTCCTGTTTAGAGCTGTATGGAAGATAACTGTATTGGAGATTCGAGACAGTTTCCATACTTGGTCTTTATAAGACTTCTTTGTTGTACTGAAGGGTTCCACTATATGCTGGATTCGATACAGGTTTGTGCCTCAATACTTCGATACAACTTCCTTTACTGTATGCGGATTGGCATATATGTCAAAACCTCTTATCAAATACTATTCGATACAGGGATTGAATATCCTGGTTGTTTCGATACAGGGTTCTTGTTTTCCCAACAATTTCCCCCTTTTGACAATTTGCAAAGACTTTAACTTTCTAACATTCAAGTCTTCTTGATGATGCCAAAACTCTCTTCATGAAGCAATCTTCTTTGATGACTTCTGGCATATTTCTTGGTCTTTCGTCAAAAGGTCTGTCTTTCAGCAACTTAGTCTATTTAATGAACTGCTCGCAGGCGAGTTCGATACAGCTAAGGATTTTTACAACTTAAGCTTATGATTGGCGCGCAGGCACAATCTTACAATGTTTTCTAAGCTTACAACTGAAATCATGAACTATTCGTAGACTAGTTCGTACAGCTTAATTTTCAATCAAGTTTCTATACTTGAGATTGTTATCAAACAATTTAAGTAATCATACATCAACACAGTAGATTACGAGTTGTAATCTTTCAAGACAAACACTTTTATTGATATTCAAAATAAATTGAGTACATAGTTTGCTGAAGAGAAATTACAAAAAAATATGGTACAAGGATTTCAGTTCCTATCTGTAGTCCGCATGTCTCCATGGCTTTCTCCCTGGATCATTCTTGGTACCACGCCACCAGTTCTGTAGGGAATCGTTGCCTCGATCCTGGTATATAGCTCTTCCTTCATAGGATCTATCAAAGGCAAGAATCCAGTCTTATGGATGGGTGATCCGATCTCCTCTTCTGTGCTTGCTCTTCATATCTAGCTGGAGAGGGAGTTTTCCTTCTTCTAACATCTTCGTAAATTTGTCTGCGGCCTCCGCTAAAGTCTTATAGCTCTTGAAGATGGCGGATTCCCTGATGAGTTTAACAAAGTATCTCATCAGTTCGTTCTTCCTACATTGCTTCACCTCATCGGCAGTAGGATGGCGGTTGGTCGGCAGACGAATTTCAGAAGGTCTCTGGATTAGACTTTGCCACGGAACATTTGGATCATGAAATTCTGGTCGGGAGCCTGAAATCTTAAAACTTTGAGAGGGAGGGGCTAGCTTGTTTAACTCAGCAGTGATGCTGTCTTGAGCAGCCTCAAATTCCCTTTCATGCTGTAACCTGATTCTTCTAGCAGCTTCTCTTGCTTCTTCCCCCTTTTTGGCGTCATCAAGACATCCTAGGATCTCTAATGCAGCATCCTGTTTCATCTCGATGTTAGTCACTCTTTCTACAAGGGAGGAGAGTGCCTGCGACATGTCCTTGATACATTTGTCGTGGGCTCGCAATTGAGAACTATTTTCGATCATAGCACATGCGGTCTTGGCTTCAGCGATTTGTGTTTTGGTTGCCTCTTCCTTCAGGAGTTGCTCTTGCTTGTCTTCCATGATTTTCAGTGCTTGTTTGAATACTTCTGGCAAAATAATGAAGGCCTCGACTACTCGAGAAACTTCATGCTGTAAGGTGGCCATCTCTTCCACGGCAGAAGTATGCATCCAATTCAAGGCTTTTTCAACTGAAGACAGAGCATTCACTGCATCCTAAATGAATACAGTTTGAAGACCAAGAGCACACAGGCGCTCTTTCCTAGCGGCAGAAATCGGAGAATCTGGTTGAGCAAAATCTTCAGAGCAGTTCAATCTCCTCAGATTTACGGTTGGGCGTAAATTGAGTTGGACATCCTCAGGTGTATTACCGTCCTCGGATTCCACGGTTGAAGGGGTGGGAGCAGCTTGTTCTGGTTCGGCGGCAGGGGGTTGTGTGCCCTCCTGTTGCGAAGCTTCGTCGGTGGACATGGATACAGGAGTGACTGAATCCTCCTGTTTTCTCTCAGTGACAACTATTTCTTCTTGAGCAGCGGCAGGCTCGGGTGCCTATTCCAAAACTGTTCCTTCCTCCTCGACTTGAGGGACTGATTCCTCATCGTCGGGAATGTTTTCTTGCTATGGCGAAGGGGGCTTGCTTCGAGTTGACGGCCCTTTGTCATCCTTTGGTGGAGAGGCATCTCTATCTTGAGCCTCTTCACGACTCATTCTCAGACTAGCTTGTAAAGCATCGTCATCGTCGTCTGAGTCATTGTCATCGTCGTCTTTTGGATTTGGGGGACAGTCCTTTGACTTATCTTTACCTTTCCTCCTTGCGTCAGATTTCTGCAGAAGATGGCTTTCAATCAGTTCTTTGTACAAAGGGTTGTCCTATCGGATCAGGGCCTCAATTTCCATTGAGTCCGTCACTTTTGATACAAATCTTTCTTCTTGGCACCAATCGCTCCAGTTGTATAATGTTTCATACGGAGCTAGCCTGTAGCCTTTCCATTTTAGAAATCTTTCGTAAGCATGGTCTATCTGAACAACGAGAAGGGTTTTGTGAATAATGGTGTCAGGGGAGGGACTGTATACAACGTCTGGGTCCGCTGTAGCGAGGGGTTCCTCTACAGGTGTAGGATCCTTTAGGGAAGTGGGATTCCGTACAGGGGATGGTGCCCCGAAGGAAGATTGATCCTGTACGGGTGTAGAATCCCGCATAGGAGAGGTAGCGTTTGGCTCTGTAGGGGCAGCCGACTCGCTAGAGTCTTTTTCGTTGGCAGATGTCCCATCATCCATCCTAGCCGCCAAAGGCTCAGGATCTACTGTTGATACAGTAGTGGACACCTCTTCCACAGGGCTTGGGCCCTGGGGTTGTTCTTCAGTGGGTTGCGCCACGGTAGAAACTGCTTCGGAGGGCTTGGCAGATTTGACTTTAGAATGCCTCCTTAGTTTCTTCTTTGGCTTCTCACTAGCAATGGGTTTCTTGATGTAGATCTTTTTCTCTTCTTTAAAGACTCCACGTCCTTCGACTTCAAAGACTCATCTCTTGGGTTTGCAGAAACTGGCATATATTTGATTTTCGGGTGGTTGCAGACCAAGGTGCTCTGGTTATACGCAGTAGGCTTGACGCCTCCTAGGCATATCCTGGAGCTATTCTTCTTTGCATCAGTGGATTGCGACAGTCCGCATTTCATCAAGATATGGTTTAACATTAAACCAAATGATTTCTTCTGGGTGGCAGGCTTGCATACCTCCTCTTGCAAGCGCTTCAGGATTATCTGGCACCAGTTGACCTTTTCACAGGTCAGAATTGCCACCATCATCCTGAACCTCAGATTAGTACACATTTCGAACGCACCAGTTCGATTCTCAATGATCCTGCAGCAGAAATCATGCAAATATACATAAGGCAGACAAAAATTCTTTTTGTGACAGGTGGTTTGAACCATGTCAACAACAGTTGAGCCAATGAACAGCCCATAAAACTTGGTTATTAGCTTTTGAGACCCAAATGTCTCAAGTTGATCCATTATCAGGCCATCAGCGGGTAGCCTGTAGATATTCTGGAGCAGATCGCTATCAACACAGATCTCAACTCCTTGAATGGTAGTGGTTATGTCAGCAACGTGACCTCCTTGGGCCAGCGACAAAAAGCGTACGGCGGCGTTGAGGTAAAATTCCTCAACCAGATAAACATCATATTTGTCAACAGTTTGACTTCCAAGGCGATAGAGGCCTTGTTGACGAAGACGAGTGATGATGTACTCCATGGGTTCGACATCATTGGTTTCAGCGAGTAGACGGTCAATGACAACAGATCTTGATAAGATCCGTCCATCGATGATGTTTGCGGTTTTCTTGAGAGCGGGAGAAGAAGTTTGGCCATCCATTGGATGATTTTTCAAGAAAAAGTGAAGACGAAAACACGTAATATGCAGTAAAGTGCAGAAAGCTGTGTAGGCTGTTTTTGCTTGAGAACTCTTAATTTTTGCAGAAAGTGTAAAGAGTCTCTAATGGCAGATTCAGTCCTTTTATAGTTGGGCGGCGAAATAGGGTTTTGCAAAGTACGAATGGTCAGATTTTAAGGGATGGGAACCAATTTTTGAAATCAACGGTTAAGATGGACTGAGTGTAACTGGTACGCTAATCCATTAAAATGTTTAAAATATAAGCGGGTCCGACTTCTGACATTTGTGTCACCCTAAATGTCTGAAACGGCGGTTTTAAAACAATAAACAATTTAAAAACATCGCGGCTTTTGAGATTCAGTTTTCCAGATGTCGTGTAAGGCATTTAATGTACATGACGTTTGACATAAAAACAGGGCACGTGGACAAAAATTATTTTGAAAAGAAATGATATAATATAATATATATATATATACTGAATCGAAATCCTATAGTATGTGCTGTATTCGCATCGATACAGCGTTCCCCCTTAAAAAGGTACATATAGGTTTTAAATTCCATACAGCAACTTGTGGATTAATGTTGTATTCATGGGTCCTACAGTATTCCCCCTTAATTATTGCACACGTCAGCTGTAGGATTTATATGTCTTTGCTAACTACAGTGTTGTATTGACGGTTCTGAGTGTACAGATAATTAACGTTGGATACTGTATTCTTGGGTCTTACAGCATTCCCCCTCAATTTGTTGAGTAAAAACAGTAAATTACTTACAGGGAGTCGGGCTGTAGCATTCCCAATTCTTGTCTAAGCATGTTGAATCTGGCTGTGTTGAGCGGCTTGGTGAAGATGTCGTCCAACTTAATGTCTGTATGAACTTTTTCAAGGCGAACATCCTTGTTCTCGACGTGATTCCTTATAAAATGATGCTTCATGTTGATATGCTTAGTGCGCGAGTGCAGGACAGGATTGTGCGTTATTGCAATTGCACTCGTGCTATCACACATGATTGGAGTCTCTCTGGCTTCAATTCCATAATCTGACAAATGTTGCTGCATCCAAAGGATCTGCATGCAGCAGCTACCAGCAGCATAGTATTCAGATTCAGCCGTGGAAAGAGAGTTAGCCAATTGCTTCTTACTGAACCAAGAAACGAGTCTAGGTCCAAGAAAGTGACAAGTTTCACTTGTACTCTTCCTATCTAGCTTGCAGCCTCCAATATCCGAGTCACTGTATCCAACTAAATCGAGTCCGCCTTCCTTAGGATACCATAGTCCTACATCGACTGTTCCTTTAATGTACTTCAGGATTCGTTTAGCTGTATTGAAGTGTGATTCCTTAGGTGCTACTTGATACCTCGCACACACTCCAACAGCAAACTGGATATCGTGCCTGCTAGCCATTAGGTACAGGAGCGAACCAATGAGCTTCATGTAGAGTGATTGGTCAAACGGCTTTCCGGCTTCATCTGCACTAATTTGCACGGAAGTGCTCATGGGGGTTGACGATGATTTGGAATTGTTCATTCCAAATTTGTTGAGAAGCTCCTTGCTGTATTTTTCCTAGTTGATGAAAATACCTGTAGGCAACTGCTTTACCTGCAAACGTAGGAAATAACTAAGTTTCCCCATCATACTCATTTCAAATTTACTTTGCATGAGATGAGAGAACCTTTGACACAAAGCAAGGTTAGTTGAACCAAAAATTATATCATCCACATAGATTTGCACCATAAGAAGGTCATCACCTTCCTGTATTTTGAACAAGGTTTTGTCCACAACACCTTTCTCAAATCCGTCGTTGGTTAGATACTGGGACAAGGTTTTGTACCAGGCTCTAGGGGCTTGTTTAAGTCCATACATCGCTTTCCTTAGCCTGTATACTAAGTCGATACCGTCTATGTTGGCAAACCCTGGTGGTTGTTCAACATAAACTTCTTCGGCAAGGTCTCCATTCAGGAATGCACTCTTGACGTCCATTTGGTATACAATAAAGCTCTTATGGGCGGCAAAGGCTAAAAATATCCTAATGGCTTCTAGTCTCGCTACAGGGGCGAAGGTTTCATCATAGTATATGCCTTCTTCCTGACTATAACCTTGTGCGACTAGTCTGAATTTATTCTTTATAATAAGTCCATTTCGATCCTTTTTGTTTCGAAATACCCATTTGGTTCCTATAACCGATTGATGTGTAGGTCTGGGTACAAGATACCATACATTGTTTCTTTCGAAACCGTTAAGCTCTTCTTCCATAGATGTTATCCAATGTGAATTATTAAGAGCGTCTATGGTCGAAACAGGTTCGGACTGGGCTAAGAATACAGCGATAGTGCACATATTGAGTCTTCTAAGCTCGAATTGAGATTTCCATTCAGGAAACCGTGATATCTTAGTATCAAGTTCTTCTTATGCACAAAGTACATTTCCTTGTGTACTCTGTGTTCTTCTACGAGTAGAAACACCAGCATTTATGTTTCCAATGATCAGCTCTTGCGGGTGATCTCTCAACCATCTTCGGTCGGGTTCTAATTCAGGATCTCGTACTGTATCGAGAGATTTTGTGGATACCGCTTCATCTTTTACAGCGTCGGCTTCATCCACGTCGATTCTTACAGCTGCGGGGTTGATTTCTAAATCAACGACAGGTTCTATGGGAGTTGGAGGATCCAAGATAGAGAGTTGTTGGATGTTTTGGGTAACATCTTCTACTCCTGTAGGGTCATGATGAGGTTCGTCAAACACTACATGAACTGATTCCTCGATCGTCAGCTTCCTTTTATTAAAGATTCTGTAAGCTTTGCTGACAGAGGAGTATCCTACAAATATTCCTTCATCTGATTTCTCATCAAAGGTTCTAAGTTGGTCCTTCCCATTATTCAACACATAACACCTGCATCCAAAAATGTGAAAATATGAAACTAATGGAGTTTTGTTGTTCCATACCTCATATGCTGTTTTGTTGTGGTGCTTGTTGACGATACAGCGGTTTTGAGTGTAGCATGCTGTATTGGTTGCTTCACCCAAGAAACGTTGTGGCAACTTGCTTGCGGCGATCATTGTCCTTGTTGCTTCTTTCAACGTCCTATTCTTTCGCTCAGCAACACCATTTTATTGAGGTGTACGGGCAGCTGAGTATTCGTGTTGTATCCCATTTTCTGAACAGTATTGCTCTATAAAGCAGTTAGTAAATTCTGTACCTCTGTCGGAACGAATGGACACGATACTCAATGCCTTTTCATTTTGCAACTTTCTCAGGAGCTCGGACAGCTTTGATGTTGTTTCCTTCTTCTTGCTAAGGAAAATTGTCCAAGCATACCTGGAATAATCATCAACAACAACCATGCAGTATTTCTTACCTCCCAAACTTACTGGGTCTACAGGACCGTAGAGATCCATATGTAGCATTTCCAACACTCTTTGGGTTGAAAGGTAGGATTTGCTCTTCAGGGTTGACTTGATTTGCTTGCCTTCCTGACACGGTCCGCAGACACTGTCCTTCTTAAATGACCCATTTGGCAAACCTCTAACCATTCCCTGTCTTGAGAGCTTGTTGATCGTCTTGAAGTTGACGTGAGACATCCTCTTGTGCCATAACCAGCTAAGATCTGCAGTGCCTTTGGCAACAAAGCATGGAATTGAAGAGCTCATAGGTTTCCAGTCAGCAAGATACATGTTACCTGATCTGCTTCCTGTAAGCACAACTTCCTTGGTTTGGATGTTCTTGACTCTACAGCGATCTATATAGAATTTCACCGAGAACTGTTTATCACATAACTGGCTAATACCAAGTAGATTGTATTGTAAGCCTTCAACATATGCAACATCGGTGACTTTGAATTTTCCGACAATTAGGTTTCCTTTCCCTCTTGTTCTTCCTTTAGATTTATCACCGAAACGAACTTTTGGACCGCGACCTTCTACAAAATCTGATAGCTTGCTCCTATCTCCGGTCATGTGCCGAGAGCATCCACTATCAAAGTATCAGGTATCCTCCTCTAGAATGTCCTGTAACAAAGAAATTAAGTAGATTTAGGTCCCCTTTGATTTTTGGGTCCATGTATGCTAGTTCCTCTAGGTACCCAAGTTTTCCTGGCAGCAATTGGTTTACTGAAGGTCATACTCGGTACAGTGTTGCGATATCTACGAAGGGCATATCCGTAGTCGTTATAACCATGAGAACTATTATGCATGAAAAATTCAGGGTTATTATTATTAATCCAGTACGAGTGCTGTCTTGGAGGTGGAGCCATTTTCTTAGGCCTAACAGCTTGCCTTCTGGGTCTCCAGTTGGATTCCCAACGTTGTTGATGATAAAGTGCAGGTACTTGTTGTCTGGAGGGATAACGAGGCTCATGTATCCAATACCTAGGCGTGTTGTATTGATAGTACTGCCGTACGGGCCTTTGGTAGTTGGATACAGCCTTCCTTCTGAACGGCTGTTGGCGCTGTTGATATGCTCGGGGAGCATGCTGTTAAGTGCGCCTCACAGGTTGGAACGGCTTATGATTCCGCTGTCTGGAATAGGATTGTGGGGGCGGAATGGCAGCCTTCGGTTTTTGCGGTGCAGCAGGTTCCTTCACGGGACTCGGGGTATCTTTCGATACTGGAATGTGTTCCACACTCTTGACAAACACTGTACTAGTTTTCCCTTTGTTTGAACATGAGTTGTATCCTAAGCTACTTTTGTCATGAGCATGTTGCTCAGTGCTCAGAATTTCTTCCATTCTTTTGGACGATTTCTCGAACGATTTCAGAGTGGTCTCAAGTTCAATTTTTGTTTTTCGAGAGTTGTGACTTTGGCTTGAAGTAGAACCAAATCATTTGTCTTGCTCTCGTTGTGAGTTTTAACCTCACTTAGTTCATGAGCAAGTTGATGATTGCTCTCCATGAGTTTTTCAAAATCGACTTTGCTGGTTTCACAATCAAGAGACATATTCTCATAATTTATCTTCAGCAAATCATTTTCATCTTTCAGCTCTATGTTAGACAGTTGGAGCTGTATATTCTCGTTTTTCAATGTCTCATGGGCCTTTTGAATGTTTTTAAATTCATTCATCATGTTTTCAAAAGTATGAGATGCATTTGATGGAATAGCTGAGGTTGAACTTACCTCATCATCGCTATCTTCGCCTTCCGGAATGTCTTTGGCCATAAAGCACATATATGCTTTATCATCGAACTCATCATCAGATGAATCAATTTCGGTGACCACCTGAAGACATTCTTCAGATTTGGATGGTGTGGGGGAGGCTTCTGATTCTCCAATCAGGGCCTTGAGCTTGTTTTTCCAAGCACGTCTTCTTTCATCTCTCTCTTGTTGCTCGGCCTCCGGCAACTTTTGAACTTTGGGATGAGGACATTTATTTGCATAATGCCCTGGTTTCCTGCTATTATAGCACAGGTTAGAATTACCGGATGAATTTTTGGTACTTACCTTTTGGACAGGTTTGGGCCTGTAGGGAGTCTGCTTGATGAACTTTTTGAATTTGTGCATGAGAAGCGCCATTTCATCTTGAGACATGATGTCGTCATCACTGTCAGCATTCTTGTGACTAGGCTTCGATGAGCTGGGCATGCTGTGTCGACGACTCGATACAGCGGCTAGTGTTGTGACCTTTGAAGGAGATTCTTCAGCTTTCTCTCTTCTGTCAATATCATACTCAAAAGCTTTGAGGTCATAGAAGAGGTCAAAAGTAGTTATTTCATTAAGATTGCAAGACACACGTATAGCTGTGGTCTTAATGTCCCATCGGGCTGGGAGAGATCTGAACATTTTTAAATTCTTCTCCTTTTGGGTATAAGTTTTGCCCAACGCTTCAAGTTCACCAACAATACCAGTGAATATGAGGTCAAGTTCCTCAAGTGTCTCAGTTGGTTTCATTTCGAAGGATTCAAATTGCTGAGTTAGTTTTGAAATCTTGTTTTCTTTTGAGAGCTCAGTTCCCTCACAAATTAACTTGAGTTTATCCCAGATTTCTTTGGCTGTTTTGCAACTCTTTACCTTTGAGAACGTGCCTTTGTCAAGGGTGACAAATAACGCGTTCTTAGCCACATTGTCAAGGTTAGCTCGCTTTCTTTCATCTGTGGTCCATTGCTCGCGATCCTTCTCGAGCATCTCAGCATGGGCTTGGCCTTCAATCCTTGCGGCCGTGTTTACCTTCATGATCTTGATAGGACCATCTTGTATCACAAAAATCATCTCTTTGTGCATTGCTGCGAGATGAGCCTCCATCCTAATTCTCCAATCATCAAATTCGTTAATAGAGAACATAGGCACTTTGTTGATCATAGAAGTATCCATGTGAAAGTAAGGAAATGAAAGAGACTTTTTTTAAAGAGTAAGTGATTTTGGATCTGATTCGGTTAAAAATACGACTAATTCTTTTTAGAATCAACCGCTCTGATACCACTTGTTGGTCACTAAGTATACTGGATACAGCTTGGGAAGTAGTTTAAACAACAAGCTGTACTTATTTTAAATCTGAGTGCGTAGCGGAAGTCTTAGATACAGTAAGTTGCTGTGGATACAGCAACTAGGTGTACAGTGTATACATAAATAATCACGGTAAATAAAACAGTTAAAAAACTGAAGGTAAATAACACAGTATTTAAAGTGGTTCGAGGTAAACCCCTCTACGTCCACTGGTCCTCCACACAGGAGTAAAATGTTTATTATAATTACTACGTACACAACTACGTAATTATAACAGTTATACAATCAATATATCGTTCACACAGATTGATATAAAGATCTTAGCTTCAACCATTCACACAGATTGGTTTGAGCTAATGCTTGACTGACTTCTTCACACAGAGTTCTGAAGCTTCGTCTTCCTCAGTCCACACAGGGCTGATCTGGGTTTGTTCAAAGTATAGAACAGAGAGTGAACAACATCTTTGACTTTATGAGCTTGTAGCTGATGAAATGTTGTTCAAGAGGATGAGCACTGTATATCTCTTTTATCTGAGTTGCAGTAAGCTTGGAGATATATTTTGCTCTGATGATAACTTGATAGCTTTGAATGATTTTGGTTTCGGTAACTGATTTTCAATGCCTTCATGAGATATATATAGTCTCTGAAATATATATCCGTTGAGATGTATCTGTTGAGCAAGATTCCGTTCCAACGGGATTAAAAGCACGATCCGGATTTTGCAGGATTTGAAGATCTGTTGACTGACAGTATTTAAATACTTTATCCTTGAGTATTTAAATACTTCTTTATTCAACGGGACTTGACTTCTGAAGATTCCTTCTTGTCCTATTGAGAGCTGTATGGAAGATAACTGTATTGGAGATTCGAGACAGTTTCCGTACTTGGTCTTTATAAGACTTCTTTGCTGTACTGAAGGGTTCCACTATATGCTGGATTCGAGACAGGTATTCGATACAGGTTGATGCCTCAATACTTCGATACAGTTTCCTTTACTGTATGCGGATTGGCATATATGTCAAAACCTCTTATCAAATACTATTCGATACAGGGATTGAATATCCCAGTTGTTTCGATACAGGGTTCTTGTTTTCCCAACACAGTGCCGCACGTGTTCCGGCAGTGACTCGCTGGATGGCCAATCATGGTTGGCAGTGACTCATTAGGATAGACAATCACGGTCGGCAGTGACTCGTCATGACTGGATGATTACGGCCGTAAGGTTGTGGTCGGGTACGGCTGTAAGTCCTATTACGTACGTAAGGTGACTGCCAATAACGGACGTAAGGGTGTCGGCCAAATTGGGCAATAGGGTAGCCATGGACGGTTACGAACACAAGGGACCGGCAGGACTCGGCTATTTAATGGCCTGGGCATGGGTCACTTGGCCATTTCCACATTTTCTTCGTTCTTTTCGTGATCCTTCATTAGAAATCGATGGTTTTGAATGGAAGCATCATAGAAGAACATTTTTTGGAAGTTTGATTCATGTCTAACATCATCTTTCGCCCGGATCGAAGGTAAGAACACTTGAACCCTTGGTTTTGGGGATTTTTGGAGTTTCATGATGTTTTGGCCGGTTTCATTCATTTTAACTCAGTTTGTTGATAGAACTTTGTTGTATTCTCGGAATCATTCATTATTTTTGAAGTTTTGTGGAACAAATTCGAGAATTTCTCCATTAATCGATTAAATTGGACTATACCCTCAAAGTGTCCGATAAATTGCTTCAATGGGTAGAACTTGGGAAGTTCTATACATTTTCGTAGAATTGTGATTGAATTGATATCGTTGTGATTTAGGAACGAACTTTTCAAGGAGGTTGGATCGGGACTCTTTCCTTTCGTCGATTCATTCGCACCGTGTTAATCAAGGGAAATGTTTACTTGTGTATTTCATCTTCTAAGAGGTATGTTGGATAACTCCTCTCTTCGATTCGGATTTTGATATTGTAGTTGACGTTCTTCTTCGTGTAATGATGGTTACGGTGTTGTTTTTGTGAATCTTGAAGTTGCGTGAATTGTATATTGAGGAACAAAATGATATATGCCTTGGATTGCGAATTAGATGATGGTTTATTTGTTAGAACACATCGAATTACGTCGTTTTGTTGGCTATAAACATGATTATGGAGTAATTCATGTACTTGAAGAACTCTTGAGTGATATATGTCGTGATTTTATGGGAATTGGAAGGATTACGGTTGATTTTGGTATATGGTTATTCGTGATGATAACCGGTAATTATATTTCTATGAATTTACTAAGATGAGCCTTGTTAATCCGGAACTAAGGTTGAAGTTGGAATCATGAATGATAAAATTAATTATTATCGAATTGCGGCTTGTATTCATATTGTTTGAATTGTAATGGTTTGGTTTCGTATGATCGAGATACCATTGAACCGTCGAGTTTGATTGGTTGGTCATATCGGTTGTTGATTGTTCTCGAACGTATCGTTAATTGATCATTGCATTAAGTTGCGTTAAGTGATCCTTGATGATTAACCGTTGAGCTGCGATTGGAATTGGAGAATGCATGGTTCGCCTTGGTCAGGGCTGCGGAGCTTGTAGATGAAGACGACGGGATTGGTAACAACTTCATCGTATCGGTATCAAGGCAAGTTATGCTTGCTCAGTTCATAAAGTTTAATAACTGGTTTCGATTTCATTTCATTTATGATTCATATAGCAATGGTATTATGGAATATGAATTGTCAGGATAAGGGTATGTATATTATGCTTCGATAAATCATAATGTATATGATTTTAAAGATGTCTAGTGGAAACGGAGACGTGAATTATATTTGGACTATTATACGAGAAGTTAGATATCAAGGCTAGTTATCATTGAACTCGAGATGGTGGTTTGGTATTAGTAATGGACTGTACTTCATTTTGGATTATTCGGATAACCGTGTATTCGTTCAGGGATGTTGGTCGTGGAAAGGTTAGCGTCCCCAGCTCGAGGTAATTAATATTGCTAAATTATGACAATCATCCTGTTGCATTATCGCATCTATTTGTTGATGCTTCATGTGGTGAATGTGCATCATTGTTCGTTACATTTTATGATGTGCTCTTTCTTTGAGCTATAATCTGTTGGGCTGATGTGTTGGGGGATAAGTCCTAGATTACACCCATGTTCTGGGGTATTCCCGTGTGGATACTTTCGTGACCCTTGGTTGCGACATTGGGGTATTTTGTGATTGCATGAACTGTATTAGGGGATAAGACCTAAATGGCACCTATGTTCCGGGGTATTCCTGTGAGATACTTCCGTGACCCTTGGCTGCAGCCTTGGGATTTATGTGCTAATATCATATGCATTGTTGATCATGTTGTGAACTGTTGTCTGACGGAAATACGACGTTGTGGTCGTGTCGGTCTTTCATGATAGCGTTAGCGTTGCTCACTTGGAAAGTCTTTTGATCCTTGTTGGATATGAGTTTCTTCGAGATTCATTGTCATGTTGTATCGTGACATATCTGTAGTCAGATACGTTCTGATCAGTCATGTATAGGATTTTCAGGGCGGGCATGTGTATCATGTGTTGGCTTCGACCTCATATTGAACCATGCACACGAGACGTACTTCGTGAGACTGATTAGGTACGAGACCAGACGTGTATCTGATCAATACCCGTGGTTGGATTGTACACGGACACATGTCCGGATCGAGCGTATCTTGACATCCATCTGGAGTCTTATTGGTTAGTCGTTCACAGTCCATGTATAATCGGATCTGTTCGATAGTCGGGTTGTCTTTAAAATCCCGTATATATGATTTGTATATGGTTAACGATTTTATTCTCTCGTGTATCTGTCACCGTGGACCCTTTATTAATCTCGTTTGGAGTTTACCCTATCATTGGTAATCTCACTCGTTATTGATCCTATTTGGGAATTTGCCTTACCGTTGGTATTCTCGTTTGTTAGTCCTTGATTGATCTTGTTGGAGGTTACCGTGTCGTCAGTATTCTCGGTTGTTGACCCATTATTGCTCTTGTTGGAGTTTACCGTGCCGTTGGTATTCTCGGTTGTCAATCCTTTCTCGATCTTTTTGGAGTTGACCGTGTCATTGGTATTCTCGGTTGTTGATCCTTCATTGATCTTGTTGGAGTTACCACATTATGGTATTCTCGTACATGGTTGATTCTTTATCGATCTTGTGTGGAGTTATCATGTCATTGATATTCCCGTTTTCATGCATTGGTTGTTTATCATTTTGATTGTGTGAGCATTCATGCCTTGTATTGATATACGGGACTTGCCATTATCTCGGGACAGTTGGTTTACAGAAGTGCCATGTGATATCGGTTTTATCAGGATTGGGATCCGATTGTGCGATCCAGCGGACAGAATCGGACTTGGCCAGATTATTCTATATTGGGGATATGTTTATGTTTGAGAATCTTGGTATCGTTTCAGATACAGTACAGATAGTTACTTTTGAATTCATTCATCACTTAAGGACGCGAGACATGGATTATGGTAAGGATTGATTTGATATGGATTGTGACGGGTTGGTAAGGTTACTTCGGTAAGATTACGTGGGGAATGTTCTTACTCTGTAAATTACGTTGATATGTAATTGTTTTTGTGATGTGATCGTTATCATTGTTGAGTATTATTGCTGACCCCGTCGTGGGCTTTATCTTTTAGGTACTCGGAGTTCGAGCTAGTAGCGGTCGTGAAGGGATGAGCTTTTCAGTGATACTGGCTATGGCATTCTTGTTGGGATTTGTGTATTCTTTTCTGGTTTTTATAATTCCGCTGCAAATGTATTTAATTATGTCTCTATTCGCTGCGTGTGAAATTTTATAATGGCTTTCAGTATTTTTCCAACTCGTGTTTACTTTCTAAATGCCCTTTTGGCATCTTTGCCTTGTGCCTTCAAATGGTATTTTCTGACGGTAATTGAGAACGACGTTTTTAAAAATATTTGAGTATTTAAAACATTACTGTCATTGGCCTTTTGGCATTTATTTGACCTGTTTGCGAAATTGATTTTAGCCTTGTGGGTTCCAATGTGGGGCCACGGCGCTGTAATATTCCCGGTCGGTTTTGGGGTGTTACAGAATATGGTATCGAAACTTGGGTTTCCTAAAACCCGGGCATGTGTGTTATGTGGCGCTACCGGTGCGGTAGTAGTGACACTTTTGAAAATAATTTTCTGACTTTCGAGTCAAACTGGTTTTGGAAATTTCAAAATTTTTGAAATATTTTCAAATTGCTATATTTGCGATGTCGGTGTGTTGTTATTGTGTTGAGACTTTGTATGGGAGTCGTGTGCTAGTATCACGGGACATCATCGACTTCACGGACCTGTAAGTATGTCCTTTCAGTTATTTGGTTTTTATGATGATTATTTGAGCATGGTGACATGATTTTAAGATATTTCGGGGTTGAGATATGGATTATGACAGGATTTTAAGTTTCGAGGTCCCAGAATTTCGCTATGATTCTTCGCATTATTTTATCTGAGTTGTACCGTACAGAGTGAGACCGATACAGTATGGATGGATAATTTTTGGAACTGTGACAGTCGTGCCAGTATATCTATCGAGGCTATATTTAATTCTAGGATATTACATGCTTGTTATGTTTTTGGATGTCGGATATACTGTATGAGTATTTGTACAATTGTCGTACTTGGTCGACAGCTGTATTCGAGGTATCGTGCATCAGAAGTATCATATGATAATGATATTGGGACGAGCATATGTATTCAGTATGTGCGTAGACGTATCCAGTATGTCGAGACGGACAGGAACAGTCAGATTTTGGCCAAGTATAGAAGGCCATTATGTACGCTAGCTTTAAAGACTTACGTACGCTAAATTCTTGGTTTTACGTACGTTATGCATAAGGCATTACGTACGTAACAAGAGGAATCGGACAGGTCCGAGATGTGGTCTGTAGATGGGGCCCTCTGTCGGCAGCTTTCGGCGCAGATGTGGAGAGGTGAGTCAATGGATGGATTTATATACGTTATACAGGGTGTATTACGTACGTAATACGAACATATAATGTATCAAGTCAACATACATATTACGTACGCAATGGATTAAGCGTTACGTACGTTAGGAGGCAGCTGGCCGAGTCGTGGTCGTAAGGACCTACAGTGCCGCACGTGTTCCGGCAGTGACTCGCTGGATGGCCGATCACGGTTAGCAGTGACTCATTGGGATGGCCGATCACGGTCGGCAGTGACTCGTCATGACTGGATGATTACGGCCGTAAGGTTGTGGTCGGGTACGGCCGTAAGTCCTATTACGTACGTAAGGTGACTGCTGATAACGGCCGTAAGGGTGTCGGCCAAATTGGGCAGTAGGGTAGCCATGGCCGGTTACGTCCGTAAGCAATGGACGGTTATGGCCGTAAGGGACCGACAGGACTCGGGTATTTAATGGCCTGGGCACGGGTCACTTGGCCATTTCCACATTTTCTTCGTTCTTTTCGCGATCCTTCATCAGAAATCGATGGTTTTGAATGGAAGCATCATAGAAGAACATTTTTTGGAAGTTTGATTCATGTCTAACATCATCTTTCGCTCGGATCGAAGGTAAGAACACTTGAACCCTTGGTTTTGGGGATTTTTGGAGTTTCATGATGTTTTGGCCGGTTTCATTCATTTTAACTCAGATTGTTGATAGAACTTCATTGTATTCTCGGAATCATTCATTATTTTTGAAGTTTTGTGGAACAAATTCGAGAATTTCTCCATTAGTCGGTTAAGTTGGACTATACCCTCAAAGTGTCCGATAAATTGCTTCAATGGGTAGAACTTGGGAAGTTCTATACGTTTTCGTAGAATTGTGATTGAATTGATATCGTTGTGATTTAGGAACGAACTTTTGAAGGAGGTTGGATTGGGACTCTTTCCTTTCGTCGATTTCTTCGCACCGTGGTAATCAAGGGAAATGTTTACTTGTGTATTTCATCTTCTAAGAGGTATGTTGGATAACTCCTCTCTTCGAATCGGATTTTGATATTGTAGTTGACATTCTTCTTCGTGTAATGATGGTTACGGTGTTGTTTTTGTGAATCTTGAAGTTGCGTGAATTGTATATTTAGGAACAAAATGATATATGTCTTGGATTGCGAATTAGATGATGGTTTATATGTTAGAACACATCGAATTACGTCGTTTTGTTGGCTATAAACATGATTATGGAGTAATTCATGTTCTTGAAGAACTCTTGAGTGATATATGTCGTGATTTTATGGGAACTGGAAGGACTACAGTTGATTTTGGTATATGGTTATTCGTGATGATAACCGGTAATTATATTTCTATGAATTTACTAAGATGAGCCGTGTTAATTCGGAACTGAGGTTGAAGTCGGAATCATGAATGATAAAATTAATTATTATCGAATTGCGGTTGTATTCGTATTATTTGAATTGTAATGGTTTGGTTTCGTATGATCGAGATATCATTGAACCGTCGAGTTTGATTGGTTGGTCATATCGGTTGTTGATTGTTAACAAACGTATCATTAATTGATCATTGCATTAAGTTGCGTTAAGTGATCCTTGATGATTAACCGTTGAGCTGCGATTGGAATTGGAGAATGCATGGTTCGCCTTGGTCAGGGATGCGGAGCTTGTAGATGAAGACGACGGGATTGGTAACAACTTCATCGTATCGGTATCAAGGCAAGTTATGCTTGCTCAGTTCATAAAGTTTAATAACTGGTTTCGATTTCATTTCATTTATGATTCATATAGCAATGGTATTATGGAATATGAATTGTCAGGATAAGGGTATGTATATTATGCTTAGATAAATCATAATGTATATGATTTTAAAGATGTCTAGTGGAAACGGAGACGTGAATTATATTTGGACTATTGTACGAGAAGTTAGATATCAAGGCTAGTTATCATTGAACTCGAGATGGTGGTTTGGTATTAGTAATGGACTGTACTTCATTTTGGATTATTCGGATAACCGTGTATTCGTTCAGGGATATTGGTCGTGGAAAGGTTAGCGTCCCCAGCTCGAGGTAATTAATATTGCTAAATTATGACAATCATCCTGTTGCATTATCGCATCTATTTGTTGATGCTTCATGTGGTGAATGTGCATCATTGTTCGTTACATTTTATGATGTGCTCTTTCTTTGAGCTATAATCTGTTGGGCTGATGTGTTGGGGGATAAGACCTAGATTGCACCCATGTTCCGGGGTATTCCCGTATGGATACTTTCGTGACCCTTGGTTGCGACCTTGGGGTATTTTGTGATTGCATGAACTGTGTTAGGGGATGAGACCTAAATGGCACCTATGTTCCGGGGTATTCCTGTGAGATACTTCCGTGACCCTTGGCTGCGGCCTTGGGGTTTATGTGCTAATATCGTATGCATTGTTGAGCATGTTGTCAACTGTTGTCTGACGGAAATACGACGTTGTGGTCATCTCGGTCTTTCATGATAGAGTTATCGTTGCTCACTTGGAAAGTCTTGTGACCCTTGTTGGATATGCGTTTCTTCGAGATTCATTGTCATGTTGTATCGTGACATATTTGGAGTCAGATACGTTCTGATCTGTCATGTGTAGGATTTTCAGGGCGGGCATGTGTAGCATGTGTTGGCTTTGACCTCATATTGAACCATGCACACGAGACGTATTTCGTGAGACTGATTAGGTACGAGACCAGACGTGTATCTGATCAATACTCGTGGTTGGCTTGTACATGGACACATGTCTGGATCGGGCGTATCGTGACATCCATCTTGAGTCTTATTGGTTGGTCGTTCATAGTCCATGTATAATCGGATTTGTTCGATAGTCGGGTTGTCTTTGAAATCACATATATATGATTTGTATATGGTTGACGATTTTATTCTCTCGTGTATCTGTAACCGTTGACCCTTTATTAATCTCGTTTGGAGTTCACCCTGTCATTGGTAATCTCGTTCATTATTGATCCTATTTGGGAGTTTGCCTTACCATTGGTATTCTCGATTGTTAGTCCTTGATTGATCTTGTTGGAGGTTACCGTGTCGTCGGTATTCTCGGTTGTTGATCCCTTATTGCTCTTGTTGGAGTTTACCATGCCGTTGGTATTCTCGGTTGTCGATCCTTTCTCGATCTTTTTGGAGTTTACCGTGTCATTGGTATTCTCGATTGTTGATCCTTCATTAATATTGTTGGAGTGACCACATCATGGTATTCTCGTACGTGGTTGATCCTTTATCGATCTTGTGTGGAGTTATCATGTCATTGATATTCCCGTTTTGAAGCATTGGTTGTTTATCATTTTGATTGTGTGAGCATTCATGCCTTGTATTGATATCCGGGACTTGCCATTGTCTCGGTACGGTTGGTTTACAGATGTGCCATGTGATATCGGTTTTATCAGGATTGGGATCCGATTGTGCGATCCAGCCGACAGAATCGGACTTGGCCAGATTATTCTATATTGGGGATATGTTTATGTTTGAGAATCTTGGTATCGTTTCGGATACAGTACAGATGGTTACTTTTGAATTCATTCATCACTTAAGGACGGGAGACGTGGATTATGGTAAGGATTGATTTGATATGGATTGTGACGGGTTGGTAAGGTTACTTTGGTAAGATTACATGGGGAATGTTCTTACTCTGTAACTTACGTTGACATGTAATTGTTTTTGTGATGTGATCGTTATCATTGTTGAGTATTATGGCTGACCCCGTCGTGGGCTTTATCTTTTATGTACTCGGAGTTCGAGCTAGTAGCGGTTGTGAAGGGATGAGCTTTCCGGTGATACTGGCTATGGCATCCTTGTTGGGATTTGTGTATTCTTTTCTGGTTTTTATAATTCCGCTGCAAATATATTTAATTATGTCTCTATTCGCTACGTGTGAAATTTTATAATGGCTTTCAATATTTTTCCAACTCGTGTGTACTTTCTAAATGCCGTTTTGGCGTCTTTGTCTTGTGCCTTCAAATGGTATTTTCTGACGGTAATTGAGAACGACGTTTTTAAAAATATTTGAGTATTTAAAATATTACCGTCATTGGCCTTTTGGCATTTATTTGACCTTTTTGCGAAATTGATTTTAGCCTTGTGGGTTCCAATATGGGGCCACGGTGCTGTAATATTCCCGATCGGTTTTGGGGTGTTACATAATATGGTATCGGAGCTTGGGTTTCGCAAAACTCGGGCATGTGTGTTATGTGGCTCTACCGGTGCGGTAGTAGCGACACTTTTGAAAATAATTTTCTGACTTTCGAGTCAAACTGATTTTGGAAGTTTCAAAATTTTGAAATATTTTCAAATTGCTATATTTGCGATGCCGGTGTGTTGTTATTGTGTTGAGACTTTGTATGATAGTCGTGTGCTAGTATCACGGGAGATCATCGACTTCACGGACCTGTAAGTATGTCCTTTCAGTTATTTGGTTTTTATGATGATTATTTGAGTATGGTGACATGATTTTAAGATATTTCAGGGTTGAGATATGGATTATGACAAGATTTTAACTTTCGAGGACGAAACTTATTTAAGTAGGAAGATATGTAATATCCTAGAATTTCGCTATGATTCTTCGCATTATTTTATCTGAGTTGTACCGTACAGAGTGAGACCGATACAGTATGGGTGGATAATTTTGGGAACTGTGACAGTCGTGCCAGTATATCTATCGAGGCTATATTTAATTCTAGGATATTACATGCTTGTTATGTTTTTGGATGTCGGATATACTGTATGAGTATTTGTACAATTGTCGTACTTGGTCGAAAGTTGTATTCGAGGTATCGTGCATCAGAAGTATCGTAAGAGAATGATATTGGGACGAGCATATGTATTCAGTATGTGCTTAGACGTATCCAGTATGTCGAGACGGACAGGAACAGTCGGATTTTGTCCAAGTATAGAAGGCCATTACGTATGCTAGCTTTAAAGACTTACGTACACAAAATTCTATGTTTTACGTACGTTATGCATAAGGCATTACGTACGTAACAAGAGGAATCGGACAGCTCCGAGATATGGTCGGTAGGTGGGGCCCTGTGTCGGCAGCTTTCGGCGCGGATGTGGATAGGTGAGTCAACGGATGGATTTACGTACATTATACAGGGTGTATTACGTACGTAATAAGAACATATACTGTATCAAGTCAACGTACGTATTACGTACGCAGTAGATTAAGCGTTACGTATGTTAGGAGGCAGTTGGCCGAGTCGTGGCCGTAAGGACCTGCAGTGCCGCACGTGTTCCGGCAGTGATTCGCTGGATGTCTGATCATGGTCGATAGTGACTCACTGGGATGGCCGATCACGATCGGCAGTGACTCGTCAGGACTGGGTGATTACGGCCGTAAGGTTGTGGTCGGGTACGGCCGTAAGGCCTATTACGTATGTAAGGTGACTGCCGATAACGGCTATAAGGGTGTTGGCCAAATTGGGCAGTAGGGTAGGCATGGTCGGTTACGTCCGTAAGCCATGGACGGTTACGGCCATAAGGGACCGGCAGGACTCGGCTATTTAATGGCCTGGGCACGGGTCATTTGACCATTTCCACATTTTCTTCGTTCTTTTCGCGATCCTTCATCAGAAATCGATGGTTTTGAATGGAAGCATCATAGAATAAATTTTTTGGATGTTTGATTCATGTCTAACATCATCCTTCGACCGGATCGAAGGTAAGAACACTTGAACCCTTGGTTTTGGGGATTTTTGGAGTTTCATGATGTTTTAGACGGTTTCATTCGTTTTAACTCAGATTGTTGATAGAACTTCATTGTATTCTCAGAATCATTCATTATTTTTGAAGTTTTGTGGAACAAATTCGAGAATTTCTCCGTTAATCGATTAAATTGGACTATGCTCTCAAAGTGTCTGATAAATTGCTTCAATGGGTAGAACTTGGGAAGTTCTATACGTTTTCATAGAATTGTGATTGAATTGATATCGTTGTGATTTAGGAACGAACTTTTGAAGGAGGTTGGATCGGGACTCTTTCCTTTCGTCGATTTCTTCGCACCGTGTTAATCAAGGGAAATATTTACTTGTGTATTTCATCTTCTAAGAGGTATGTTGGATAACTCCTCTCTTCGATTTGGATTTTGATATTGTAGTTGACGTTCTTCTTCGTGTAATGATGGTTACGGTGTTGTTTTTGTGAATCTTGAAGTTGTGTGAATTGTATATTGAGGAACAAAGTGATATATGCCTTGGATTATGAATTAGATGATGGTTTATATGTTAGAACATATCGAATTACGTCGTTTTGTTGGCTATAAACATGATTATGGTGTAATTCATATTCTTGAAGAACTCTTGAGTGATATATGTCGTGATTTTATGGGAATTGGAAGGATTACGGTTGATTTTGGTATATGGTTATTCGTGATGGTAACTGGTAATTATATTTCTATGAATTTACTAAGATGAGCCGTGTTAATCCAGAACTAAGGTTGAAGTCGGAATCATGAATGATAAAATTAATTATTATTGAATTGCGGCATGTATTCGTATTGTTTGAATTGTAATGGTTTGGTTTCGTATGATCGAGATATCATTGAACCGTCGAGTTTGATTGGTTGGTCATATCGGTTGTTGATTGTTATCGAATGTATCATTAATTGATCATTGCATTAAGTTTTGTTAAGTGATCCTTGATGATTAACCGTTGAGCTGCGATTGGAATTGGAGAATGCATGGGTCGCCTTGGTCGGGGCTGCGGAGCTTGTAGATGAAGACGATGGGATTGGTAACAACTTCATCGTATCGGTATCAAGGCAAGTTATGCTTGCTCAGTTCATAAAGTTTAATAATTGGTTTCGATTTCATTTCATTTATGCTTCATATAGCAATGGTATTATGGAATATGAATTGTCAGGATGAGGGTATGTATATTATGCTTAGGTAAATCATAATGTATATAATTTTAAATATGTCTAGTGGAAATGGAGACGTGAATTATATTTGGACTATTCTACGAGAAGTTAGTTATCAAGGCTAGTTATCATTGAACTCGAGATGGTGGTTTGGTATTAGTAATGGACTGTACTTCATTTTGTATTATTCGGATAACCGTGTATTCGTTCAGGGATGTTGGTCGTGGAAAGGTTAGCGTCCCCAGCTTGAGGTAATTAATATTACTAAATTATGACAATCATCTTGTTGCATTATTGCATGTTTGTTGATGCTTCATGTGGTGAATGTGCATCATTGTTCGTTACATTTTATGATGTGCTCTTTCTTTGAGTTGTAATCTGTTGGGCTGATGTGTTAGGGGATAAGACTTAGATTGCACCCATGTTCCGGGGTATTCCCGTGTGGATACTTTCGGGACCCTTGGTTGCGACCTTGGGGTATTTTGTGATTGCATGAACTGTGTTAGGGGATTAGACCTAAATGGCACCTATGTTCTGGGGTTTTCCTTGTGAGATGTTTCCGTGACCCTTGGCTGCGGCCTTGGGGTTTATGTGCTAATATCATATGCATTGTTGAGCATGCTGTGAACTGTTGTCTGACGGAAATACGACGTTGTGGTCGTGTCGATCTTTGATGATCAAGTTATCGTTGCTCACTTGAAAAGCCTTCTGATCCTTGTTGGATATGCCTTTCTTCGAGATTCGTTGTGATGTTGTATCGTGACATATCTGGAGTCAGATACGTTCTGATCGGTCATGTGTAGGATTTTCAGGGCGGGCATGTGTAGCATGTGTTGGCTTCGACCTCATATTGAACCATGCACACGAGACATATTTCGTGAAACTGATTAGATACGAGACCAGACGTGTATCTGATCAATACCCGTGGTTGGCTTGTACAAGGACACATGTCCGGACCGGGCTTATCGTGACATCCATCTTGAGTCTTATTGGTTGGTCATTCACAGTCGATGTATAATCGGATCTGTTCGATAGTCGGGTTGTCTTTGAAATCCCGTATATATGGTTGACGATTTTATTCTCTCGTGTATCTGTCACCATTGACCCTTTATTAATCTCGTTTGAAGTTCACCCTGTCATTGGTAATCTCGTTCGTTATTAATCCTATTTGCGAGTTTGCCTTACCGTTGGTATTCTAGGTTGTTAGTCCTTGATTGATCTTGTTGGTGGTTACCGTGTCGTCGGTATTCTCGGTTGTTGATCCCTTATTGCTCTTGTTGGAGTTACCGTGTCGTTGGTATTCTCGGTTGTCGATCCTTTCTCAATCTTTCTGGAGTTTACCGTGTCATTGGTATTCTCGGTTGTTGATCCTTCATTGATCTTGTTGGAGTTACCACATCATGGTATTCTCGTACGTGGTTGATCCTTTATCGATCTTGTGTGGAGTTATCATGTCATTGATATTCCCATTTTGATGTATTGGTTGTTTATCATTTTGATTACGTGAGCATTCATGCCTTGTATTAATATCCGGGACTTGCCATTGTCTCGGGATAGTTGGTTTACAGATGTGCCATGTGATATCGGTTTTCTCAGGCTTGGGATCTGATTGTGCGATCCAGTGGACAGAATCGGACTTGGCCAGATTATTCTATATTGGGGATATGTTTATGTTTGATAATCTTGGTATCGTTTCGGATACAATACAGATGGTTACTTTTGAATTCATTCATCACTTAAGGACGCGAGACGTGGATTATGGTAAAAATTGATTTGATATGGATTGTGGCGGGTTGGTAAGGTTACTTCGGTAAGTTTACATGGGGAATGTTCTTACTCTGTAAATTACGTTGATATGTAATTGTTTTTGTGATGTGATCGTTATCATTGTTGAGTATTATGGCTGACCCCGTCGTGGGCTTTATCTTTTAGGTACTCGGAGTTCAAGCTAGTAGCGGTCGTGAAGGGATGAGCTTTCCGGTGATACTTGCTATGGCATCCTTGTTGGGATTTGTGTATTCTTTTCTGGTTTTTATAATTCCGCTGCAAATGTATTTGATTATGTCTCTATGCGCTGCGTGTGAAATTTTATAATGGCTTTCAGTATTTTCTAACTCGTGTTTACTTTTTAAATTCCCTTTTGGCATCTTTGCCTTGTGCCTTCAAATGGTATTTTCTGACGGTAATTGAGAACGGCGTTTTAAAAATATTTGAGTATTTAAAACATTACCGTCACTGGCCTTTTGGCATTTATTTGACCCGTTTGTGAAATTGATTTTAGTCTTGTGGGTTCCAATGTGGGTCCCACGGCGCTGTAATATTCCCGGTCGGTTTTCGAGTGTTACAAAATATGGTATCGGAGCTTGGGTTTCGTAAAACTCGGGCATGTGTGTTATGTGGCTCTACCGGTGCGGTAGTAGCGACACTTTTGAAAATAATTTTCTGACTTTCGAGTCAAACTGATTTTGGAAGTTGCAAAATTTTTGAAATATTTTCAAATTGCTATATTTGTGATGTTGGTGTGTTGTTATTGTGTTGAAACTTTGTATGGGAGTCGTGTGCTTGTATCACGGGAGATCATCGACTTCACGGACCTGTAAGTATGTCCTTTCAGTTATTTGGTTTTTATGATGATTATTTGAGCATGGTGACATGATTTTAAGATATTTTGGGGTTGAGATATGGATAATGACAGGATTTTAAGTTTCGAGGACGAAACTTATTTAAGTTGGAAGATATGTAATATCCTTGAATTTGTTGACTCAAAAAGTATTTTGATGATAATTTCATTCAAAACATTTAAATAGATCTCAGCACGTTGTTATATTGAAGGAGCAAAATGGATTTAGCGCACGCTACTTATACCAGAGTAGCGCACGCTATGGAGGATTATATACATCCAAGTCATCTCAGCTGCAGCCCAGTGAAGTTAACTGATGGATAGCGCACACAAAGGTCATATTACCAGCGCACGCTAAACTGTTAGTTTTAGCACACGTTATCATATCTATATAACGCACGCTATTGCATCTCCAGTTAGAGGACAGTAAGGTCTGGAAAGAAAAAGGAAAAAGAACTTGCGCACGCTACGGACAATTATTTCGTACGCTAATATAAGGACCTAGCGCATGTTACTCTTCATGTCTTGCGCACGCTACCGGATAACATAGTTAGTAGTCCAGTAGCCACTGGACTCAAAATGAGAAGGCATTTACGTACGCTACACAGGGTAACGTACGTTACTGATGAAAGCATATAGCGCACGCTACAATATATACATTAGCGCACGCTAAATCAGTCAACAGTTTACCGTTGGATTTTCTACCGTTGGAAAAGCAGGAGTCAAAGAAGATCCGTGAAATCTGGAAAAGCTGGAATTAAATATTACTAGCGCACGCTATGCATAATTGATAGCGCACGCTAAATGCATATTTAGCCGTTGGATAAAGAGACGTTGGGGAGACAAACCAACACTGTCAAAGTCAAGATTGAAGACCTGTTGACCAACCGATAATGCACGCTACGAGTACATGACTAGCGCATGCTAGCCATATAATTTTACCGTTGGAACAGTTTTGTGACCGTTCAGAAAGGCCAAGTCAGAGACGATTTGAAGAATGGTTGACACCTATAAATACCCATAGGACTTGGGTATCAAACACACAACTTCAAGCATACAAGAATACAAGCATACAAGCAATCAAAGCATACTTGAGCTCAGTTTCATATCTTTTATTGCATTCTAAGTTGTGAGAAGAAAGATACAAAGAGTGAAACACCTTGTAATATTTATTATACTTTGTATTCTTTCATTTTGGTTGTGAGTGTTGCATCACTCATACTTGAGCTTTAGAGAAACGAATCAAGATTCACTAATCCGGTGTTATTAGGATCTTTGATCCGGCATTGTTAGGATTATACTCCTATATTCGTAAGTGAGGATTATCTAGTTCCTATAAAACACTAGATAAACAAAGTTTAATTTTTGAGAGTGGTTGAGATTGGACCAATACAAGACAAGTGGTTGTAACGGTTGTGTACTCAGACCGATCGAAGACGAGTCAAGTTTGTGGTTGTTCTTGAGCCAATAGAAAAAGAAGTCGGAGAGAGGACGTAGGCAAGTTGCCGAACCTCTATAAATATTTGAGTCTTTATTTTCCGCACTATTTTCTTTTATTCGCAAGAAATTTCGATATTCCGCATTACCACTATTCAACCCCCCTTCTAGTGGTAAATTTATCTCTTCAGTTAGTATCGGAGAGGGTCTCTTTTTAAAGGTTTAACCACCTAAGGTAAAAATATCCGCAAATGGCACTTCTTGGCCAAATCGAAGGAAATGCTCTCAACCGTCCTCCCTTCTTCGACGGTTCCAATTTCATGACATGGAAAAAGAAAATGGCTATCTTCGTTCAAGCCTAAGATATTGAAATTTGGAAAGTTGTTGCTCTCAGTCCGAAGCTTGCAAAGAAGGAGTATGGATCGTTGAAAAAGTTCGACGAATTCAATGACGAGGATTGGAGAAATACTCACATCAATTCTCGTGCTACTCAACTTCTCTATTGCGCCCTTAATCCCGAAGAACTCAATAGGATATCTTCCTACGAAAGTGCAAAGGAAATTTGGGAAATCCTTGAAGTAACTCATGAGGGAACCACCCAAGTCAAGGAGACCAAAATCAACATGCTACTTCATGACTACGAACTCTTCTCCATGAAAGACGAGGAAACGATCACAAATATGTTGGATCGATTTTCGGCTATAACCAATGACCTTGCATCTTTCGGAAAGCCTATATCGAGCAGCGATAAAGCCAAGAAAATTCTTCGCTCATTGCCATGAGAATGGGATGCTATGGTTACCGCGATTATGGAATCCAAGGATCTCAACAAACTTGAGTTTAGTGCCCTCATCGGGTCACTCATCAACTATGAGATCATTCTCAAGTCTAGAGGTACTAAACCAAAACCTCGGGAAAGAGTAGTCGCATTCAATGTTGATAGCGATGTTGAGGAAGATGTTCCCGAAGATGAAGACGATGCCGAACTTGCTCTCTACGCCAAGAAATTTAGAAGGTATAAAAGCCTAATTCAAAAGAGGCGAAGTTTTCTTGGTCGGGATGGCAAACCGGAGCAAAAGAAGAGTGGCTATGCTCCTATAAAGAAGTTCGACAATAATTGTCGGAAATGTGGTCAAGCCGGTCACTATGCCAAAGAATGCCGAGGATCCTCTTCAAAACCTCAAATGGAAAGATTCAAAAAGAAGGAGGTCTTAATCGCTTTGTGGAGTGATTGTAATACCCACGATTTTCGTTCCGGTTATTTTGGATTTTTTTTCCAGATATTTCCGGGTTGTAGAGTGCCGGTATTATTTTCTCGACAACTGATTTTGGCGTTTATGACCGTAGGTGATGATTTATTATCCGTTGTTTTCATTTCGGATCGATGATGTTGTCCCCGAGCATTTTGTCGTGTTCGTTCCGTGTGATTTCGGAAAATCGAGTGGTCGAATCATGGTGGTCGGGCACTGGCCGGACGGTTGTGGGCAGTGGTCGGACGGTTGGAGGCACTGGCCAGACGAGTGCAGGCACTGGCCGGACGGGTGCGGCAGGAACCGGCGTAGCGCATGCCACGGCCGGAAGGTAGCGCACGCTACGGCCGGGAGGCAGCGCACGCTACAGCCGGTTGGCTGCGCGCGCTAGTCGGCCGAGGCAGTAGAGTAGTGAGGTTCTGGACTCGGGAGGATCGGCAGGTAGCGCACACTACTGTCGGACACTGCGCACGCTACGGCCGGCAGGTAGCGCACGCTACGGCCGGAAGGCTGCGCACGCTACCTGGCCGAGCCAGGAAGTCTCTGGATTGTGGCCCGGGCCGACAGCGCACGTGTTCAGCGCATGATGGTGGGTCCCGGCCGAACATTCTCGACCATGACCGCCCGCTAGCGCACGCTAGCTCGGCAGTCTAGCGCACGCTAGGCTACACTAGTATAAATATGACCGAGCAGTCATATTTTCACCCGTTTTTCATTTCTTTCCCTTCCTGTCTGCGGCTGGAGTCTTGGAGGTGACGAAGGCATGTTGTTATACAACTAATCCACGAAGTTTGGGAGCTCATATCATCAATTAATCACCCCATAACATCCTCCAATCCAGCAAATCAAGGTTAGTTTTCCTAAAATCCTAGTTTTGGGAAAATTGGGGGTTTTGTTGATTTCGTCCGTTTGATTCGTTATAACTTAGATTAGTGATGGATTATTGATTATTAAGTTGTATTATATCGAATTCCTTGTTGTTCCACGGTTGGATTGCCGAGGATTTGTCGTTTTATTGAGCTTCCAATCGACGCCTTGTAAGTGTTCGATAAAATGTCACAAAGGGGATTCGGGCGTTCCACGATTATTCTTCCTCATTCGATCGTCAATTTATTCATGGTATGATGTTGGGGTCAGGTTCCTTGCGAAGAACTCGAGTCGGAACCCTTCCGTTCGCCGTTTCCCGATCGGTTGTGTTACCGCTGTTTCCGCTAGAGAATTGTGGGCGTTCGAGGTTTCCGGTTGAGCCATGTTCGTCGGAGTGTCCGGCATCCACTATCGAGGCAAGTATCTTGCCCGTACATTATGTGTTTTGTGAATATAATGGTTGAAAATTTACGATATGTCTAAATGAATATTTACGACCTTTTCTCAAAAGAACCGGTATATTTACAATCATGGTTTTCTTAAAGGACGAATCTTGTGTTCGAGACATAATGTGCTTATTTGACTATGTGTGTTAGTGTTGAGTATAGGAACTCCCTACCTTCGGATGATGTCATTATGTGTGAATATGTCATCGGTAATTTGTGGTTAAATCCTTTTGTTATGAATTGTGCGTGGAATCATGTGGTTATCGGTGGATATATGAGTTGTGTGATACGGATTGTGTCGTTCGGTGTTGTTGAGATAAGTGTGTTTCTTTGTGGATAGTATTAATTCTGGGTCATGAGTATATGTTAGAATAATATGGCTATTTTAGCAAAATACCTCGACTATATATATTGTGATTGAGTCTTGAGGATTGTGGTTTTGGAAATGTGAATTGATGAGAGTTGTAAGATTTTTCTCGGGTACTCTCACTCGGGGATTGACTCGACGGGGTCACACGGGGACCTGGTGGCTTAGCGGCTGGACCGGGTCGCGAGAGTTACTTCGAGTGTGCATTCTCACTTGGGGTCGCTCGACGGGGCGCACAGGGACTTGGTGGCCTTACGGCGGGACCGGAGGCTGGACCGGGTCGCGAGAATTGCCAGAGTGTTTGTACTATTGATTAATTGTGATATGTCCGGAGTATCACAATGCTGGTTGCTCGGAGTCGAGAGACATTATATATCGAGTCTTGGTGTTTGGCTAAAATGGCATAAAAATAATGTGTTATGTGTAATATGTCGTTGGAAGTGAATTGAAGTTGATGATCGGGTCGTGGACCCTATGTTTTGTGACTGGAATGATTGGGTCGTGGACCTTGTATTTTGTGACAGGAATGGTTGGGTCGTGAACCCTGTGTTTTTGTTAACGGATTTGCATTTTGGTAAATGAACTTTGGGGCTGTGACCCTAAGTGGCTTTTGAAGAATTAAGAACCTTACAATCGCAAATGTTTTCAAAACTCCCGAGCTTTGAAAATGTTTTCAAAGTGCTTTCTTGTTTTGGTTTCTACTTTCAAGACTTGAACTATTTTTAATTAAACAAAATATCTCGGGAAGTCTTTTGTTGTATTCTCGGAATGTGTTATGTATGGCTCGTATTTGCACTTTATACTTGTACTAGCAAAACAGTGGAGTTTTGCTAACCCCCGAGTATTCGGGGGTGGATGTCTATTTTTGCATCTAGGTACATGCAGGTTTGGGATAAAAACATAGGATCGGTGAGAAGGATGATGGAAGGCGAATGATACTAATCACACGAAGGCCAGTGTTGAATGCAGTCAGTCGGAGTTTGTGTATGGTCTTCCGTCTGTCGTACTTTTGATTTGTGAGTGTATTTTACCCTTGCATGGGTATGAGTCGAGATAGAAATGTGCATTTTGACTTGTATGTTTATGATGAAAGACCAAGTTAGTATGTTGATTTGGTATTTTATCATGTCGGTATGTAATGAGTTGTGTTGTTTGGATGTCTAGCCTGGTGGATCCTCACAGAGAGGGTCTACGGCGTGTAATATTCCCGGTTTGATTCTGGGGGTGTTACAGTGATGACGAGGAGGAGATTGAAAGATTTCTAGACGCGAATCCCGCATTCATGGCACTCGACTCCGAAAGCAATATCGAGGTAAGTTCTAAACTCAATGATGACGAATATGATTCTTTTGATTTTTGCGATTCACAAGAAGTTCATCATGACGATGAGTTATTAAGTGCGTTTGAATCCTTGAACACGGAGTATGATGAGATGGTTAAATTAAATATATCTTTAAAGAGAAAAATAAAATCTCTAGAACTCGAAAATTCCTCTCTTCAAAACAAAGGCAAAACTATTGAGCTCGATCATACCTTATGCCTCGAAAAGGAAAATGTTTTGAAAATCGAGTTGACAAAAACTCAAAAGGAGCTAAAATATATTTTGAACAAATTTACTCTCGGAAACGAGAAATTCGAAAAGCTTCTATCTATTCAAAAATCTCCTTTGCTAAAACACGGTCTTGGTTTCGATCCGTTTAAACGGGAACAATCTCTTATCAACCTTGACAAAATAAAGAAAACTGAAACCGAAAACTCAAAAGATCCTTTCAAACAACGAGTTCATGATGTTAATGTTCGTTCAAAATTGAGAACCATCAAGGTTAAACAAATATGGGTTCCTAAAGGGACAATTATTCCAAATGTTATAAGCATAGTTAACTTTGGAGGACCCAAACGGGCTTGGGTACCGAAACAACTGAGAAATTCTATTTTTGTAGGTACCAGCACCAAGGAAAAGCAAGTGGTGCATTGATAGCGGATGCTCAAGGCACATGTGCGGCTCCGAGGACTTATTTGAAGACCTCGAATATCAAGAACAAGGACATGTGACCTTTGGGGATAATCAAAAGGGAAAAATCAAAGGCATCGGTAAAGTCGGTAAGTAACCTTCTCCCTCTATCAACAAAGTATTGTTTGTTGAAGGTTTGCATCATAATCTTCTTAACGTTTCACAACTTTGCGATGAAGGTTTTAAAATTCTCTTCGAGCAAACTCATTGCACGGCATTTAGAAATAATAAAATTGCATTCATCGGTTTGAGATGTGGAAACATCTACATTGTTGATCTTAATGATAAAAGTTCATTCAATGAAAAATGTCTTATTACTTTGGATGATAATGCATATTTATGGTATTGAAAATTGGGGCATACATCTTTACCTATTATTTCTATTTTATCTAGACACGACCTTGTTCGTGGATTGCCCAAACTCAAGTTTGATAGAAAGCATTTGTGTGAATCTTGCATAAATGGGAAACATACTCGAGAATCTTTTAAACCAAAATTCGAGGTTTCCACTAGTCGCGTTCTTGAACTTGTGCATATGGATTTGATTGGACCATCTAGACATGTTAGTTTAAATGGCAAGCTTTACACTTTGGTTATTGTTGATGATTTCTCTCGATTTACTTGGGTTAGATTTTTAGCGCATAAGGATGATGCATTTTCCGAGTTCTCTAAATGGTGTCGTTTGGTATCAAATGAGAAAAATCTCTCCATAATTTCTATTCGCACCGATCACGGAGGTGAATTTGATTGCACTCCATTTGAACTCTTATGTGGCAAATACGGGATTAACCATAATTTTTCGGCTCCTTGAACGCCTCAACAGAATGGGGTTGTTGAAAGAAAAAATCGATCTTTGGAAGAAATGTCGAGGACTATGCTTAATGAATACTCTCTTCCACGATACTTTTGGGCCGAAGCAATCTTTACGGCATGCTATGTGATCAATCGGGTTCATGTTCGTAGAACTCATCTTAAAACCCCGTATGAATTATGGAAGGGCAAAAAGCCAAATATAGCTTATTTTCATCATTTTGGTTGCAATGTATTTATCTTAAACAATGGTAAGGATAACTTGGGCAAGTTTGATGCTAAATCCGACTCCGGAATATTTCTTGGTTATTGTACAAATAGCAAAGCATACTGCGTCTATAACATTAGAACGAATAAAGTTGAAGAATCCATTCATGTTAAATTCAATGATATGATCTCACCCACGAGAAAGGTAGAATATTTTGATGATGTAGGTACTTTTCCGGATCCCTCAACCGAAGTGAAGAAAATTTCGGAAATCCAAACGAACGCAATCGTTGATTTACCGAAAGATTGGAATAACATCAAAGACCATCCAAAGGATCTCGTGATTGGAAATATTGAAGACGGTGTTCAAACCCGAAGGAGAACCACCGAATATATGGCTCATTATGCTTTTGTATCCGAAATAGTTCCCAAGAATATATCCGAGGCCCTTGATAATGAAAGTTGGGTGATGGCAATGCAAGAGGAGCTTGTACAATTCATGCACAATAATGTATGGAATTTAGTTGCTGCTCCTAAGGATAAAACAATTATCGAAACTAAATGGGTGCACAAAATTAAGAGTGACGAAGACGGTTACCCAATTCGAAATAAATTTCGTTTGGTCGCTCAAGGGTATAATCAAGAGGAAGGTCTTGATTATGAAGAAAGTTTTGCTCCCATGGCTCGACTCGAAGCCATCCGTTTGTTATGTGCATTTGCTGCCCACAAAAAGATCAAACTATTTCATATGGATGTGAAAAGTGCATTCTTGAATGGCTACATTCAAGAAGAAGTCTACGTCAAGCAACCTCCCGGTTTTGAAGATCATCAATTTCCGGATCACGTCTACAAGCTTAACAAGGCACTCTACGGGTTGAAGCAAGCACCCCGAGCATGGTATGATCGTTTAAGTCAATTTTTAATTGCAAATGACTATAAAAGAGGCAAAGTCGATAATACCTTGTTTGTGAAAATATTGAATGATGATATACTTGTTTGCCAAATCTACGTTGATGACATTCTATTTGGAGCTACTAACGAATCTTTGTGCCAAGATTTCTCTAATCTTATGAAAGGAGAGTTCGAGATGAGTATGATGGGAGAATTAACATTCTTCCTCAGGCTTCAAATCAAGCAATGCGAAGATGGAATCTTTATCCATCAAACGAAGTACTCAAACGATCTCCTAAAGAAATTCAAAATGGAAAGTAGCAAGGTGATTTCTACGCCAATGTCTTCATCATTAAAGCTTGAAAAAGATGAAAATGGCAAATCCGTAGATCAAAAATTATATCGAGGTATGATCGGATCTTTGTTATATTTGACTGCATCTAGGCCAGAATAATATTTGCTACATGTTTATGTGCTCGATTCCAAGCTAATCCCAAGGAATCACATTTAATTGCTTGTAAACGCATTTTTCGTTACTTAAAAGGGACTATCGGACTAGGTCTATGGTATCCTTCTTGCTTGGATTTTAACTTAATTGCATATAGTGATGCCGATTTCGGAGGATGTAAAATTGATAAAAAGAGTACTAGTGGTACGTGTCATTTTATTGGATCATGTTTAATATCTTGGGGAAGTAAAACGCAAACCAGTGTAGCATTGTCTACAGCTGAGGCCGAATACATTGTTGCAGAGAGCGCCTGTGCGCAGGTGTTATGGATTAAAAATCAACTCCACGACTACGGCATATATTGTGAAAATACCCCTATTCTATGTGATAATACCAGTGCGATTAATCTGAGTAAAAATCATGTATTGCATAGTAGAACTAAGCATATAGACATTAGACATCACTTTCTACGCGATTATGTGCAGAAGAAAGATATCTGTTTAATTTTTGTCGGGACGAAGGACCAACTTGCTGATATTTTTACAAAACCTCTTCCCTAAGAATCGTTTAATTCTATTCGTTTAGAACTTGGTATGGGACATCTAGAAAATTTTTGAAATAAGTTTTCTACTCGAGAAATCAATATCCTTGAATCGCTCCATTCGCTAGCGCGCGCTAGCTTCATTTTTCTTAATGCACGCTAAATGTCGTTTTCGATAGCGTACGCTAACCGTCTATGTTTTGCGTGCGCTAATTAAAACCCTTCATATTCCAAATCGACTACTGGACAGTCCAGTGAGCTTCTTATTTTCACCTAACGTACGCTAACCTTATATTTCTAACGTATGCTAATTAAAACTCAGTTTACTATATAAAGTTCGTACGGCCCAGAAACATTTTCATTCTATCTTAACGTACGCAACGCAGAAACACCTTTTCAGAAAAAAAAACCTAGCCGACAAACTCAAACCATCAACCTCCGATTTCCTCCTCAAATCTTCAATTTCTCCCAGATTCATGTCAAGCAAAGGACGCAAAGCCATGGAAAAATCCTACAAAAACCTAAAACGCCCTCGCAACGCCGAATACGATGCGACCCGATTTGTCTCATACACCTCATCGAAGGTGTTCTCCTATATTCTTCCTCAAGAGCATCTTACCGACTGCTACTTTTTCAACTTCAGAAGTCTCGAACGAGCAAAGGTCAGTATCCGTGAGTTTTTTGAAGCTCTAGGGATAGCCCATTTCGTTGAGTGTAAGGAAATCATTTATCCGTCTTGTGTCCGAGAATTCTATGCCAATCTGCATTTGGGTGACGGTGATTGTAGATTTGTTCTCGGTAGTTTGGTGAAAGGAACAGTGGTGAAAATTTCGTTGGAAATTCTTCACGAATTATTTGGATTGACGAAGGATGGTTTTGATTGTTGTTTGATGAGGAATCACTTGTGTCTGAGAAAGATGTTGCCAATTTTCTGTGCTCTAAAACTGTCATCGAGGTTACGGATGACGTTTTCGAAAATAATGACTTTGGAATTCATATTCGCTTGTTGTTGACTGCACTCACTAAGTGCTTGATGCCGAAGGTGAACACCTAACACAAGTTAGTGGGAGTGGACAAAAATGTGGTGTACCGAGTACTAAAAGACGACAAGGTGGATTTTACCGGAATTGTGTTGAATTGGATGAAGGCAAAAGGAGATTCCTTTCGCTGAAAACACTACATGTCGAGGACGTGGAAGTCAGGGCTGCCTTTTTGTTCTATACTCACCGTAATCTTCCGTCACTTCCATGTCGACTTGTCAAGTGAGGCATCCGTTCCGGTGTCTCGAGGACACGAGATTAGCAATCTCATCCTCAAAGCAATGCACGGCGTTGAAACATTCAATAGAGGTTGGGTGTTATTTCCGTATCTTCGAGAAGACGATCAAGTGCCGAAAGGGACGCGAACACCAACTCCGGCCGAGCGTGTGACACATCGAGGACCCCATACACTTCGGGAGTTTCAAACCGAAAGTTTGTTCGTCACCCGAAGACAAAAGGCAAGCGACCGATGAGAGACGCCATCACGGAAGAAGAAGAGAGTGATCTTATTGCTCGGATGCGAAGCATCGAGACCTCTCAAATGGAAATACGAGAGGATGTTCGGTCTCTTCACTCGGAAGTCCGGGAAGTTCGCGGGCTGATCTCTGATTTCATCTGATACACTCATCCGTCATTCCCATTCCCATCCTCCTCCTCCGATCAAGCCCCTTAGAGTCTAGGAGATTGATACTTGTTGTAGAAACTTATCATTCAAATGGTTTTTTATGTCTCATGCCTTGAATATTTGTAATGTTTGAACCATTTTCTTTAATGAAATTTGCATTTTATCTTCGTTTGGTTTCATGACGTATGGCATTTGTTGATTATGTGATTTCATTTTGTTCCATGGTATTTGTTGGTATTACTTGTTAAAAATGCACCGATTCAGGGGGAGTTCCTTTTTGTTTATGTCAAAAAGGGGGAGAATACTTCAAAAAAACCAAAACGTACTAATATATCGAACAATTTACCTTGATTCGAATCTTTTAAAAACGTTTTTGCAGGTATAAATTAAATGTTTTGACATCATCAAAAATGGGGAGATTGTTGACTCAAAAAGTATTTTTGATGATAATTTTATTCAAAACATTTAAATAGATCTCAGCACGTTGTTATATTGAAGGAGCAAAATGGACTTAGCGCACTCTACCTATACCAGAGTAGAGCACGCTATCGAGGATTATATACAACCAACTCATCTCAGCTGCAGCCCAGTGAAGTTACCTGATGGATAGCGCACGCAGAGGTCATATTATCAGCGCACGCTAAACTGTTAGTTTTAGCGCACGCTATCATATCTATATAATGCACGCTATCGCATATCCAGTCAGAGGACAGTAAGGTCTGGAAAGAAAAAGGAAAAAGGACTTGGGCATGCTACGGACAATTATTTACATACGCTAATATAAGGACCTAGCGCACGTTACTCTTCATGTCTTGCGCACGCTACTGGATAACATGGTTAGTAGTCCAGTAGCCACTGGACTCAAAATGAGAAGGCATTTACGTACGCTACACATGGTAATGTACGTTACTGATGAAAGCATATAGCGCATGCTACAATATATATTAGCGCACGCTAAATCAGTCAATAGTTTACAGTTGGATTTTCTACCGTTGGAAAAGCAGGAGTCAAAGAAGATCCATGAAATCTGGAAAAGCTGGAATTAAATATTACTAGCGCACGCTATGCATAATTGATAGCGCACGCTAAATGCATATTTAGCCATTGGATAAAGAGACGTTGGGGAGACAAAGCAACACTGTCAAAGTCAAGATTGAAGACTTGTTGACCAACCGATAACGCACGCTACGAGTACATGACTAGCGCACGCTAGCCATATAATTTTACCGTTGGAACAGTTTTGTGACCATTCAGAAAGGCCAAGTCAGAGACGATTGTGCACGCTAGAAGGTATTATTAGCACACGCTAATAATACAAATTTCAGTATTGAAGAATGGTTGACACCTATAAATACCCATAGGACTTGGGTATCAAACACACAACTTCAAGCATACAAGCATACAAGCATACAAGCAATCAAAGCATACTTGAGCTCAGTTTCATATCTTTTATTGCATTCTAAGTTGCGAGAAGAAAGATACAAAGAGCGAAACACCTTGTAATATTTATTATACTTTGTATTCTTTCATTTTGGTTGTGAGTGTTGCATCACTCATACTTGAGCTTTAGAGAAACGAATCAAGAGTCACTAATCCGGTGTTATTAGGATCTTTGATCCGGCATTGTTAGGATTATACTCCTATATTCGTAAGTGAGGATTATCTAGTTCCTATAAAACACTAGATAAACAAAGTTTAATTTTTGAGAGTGGTTGAGCTTGGACCAATAGAAGACAAGCGGTTGTAATGGTTATGTACTCGGACCGATCTAAGACGAGTCAAGTCTGTGGTTGTTCTTGAGCCAATAGGAAAAGAAGTCGGAGAGAGGACGTAGGCAAGTTGCCGAACCTCTATAAATCTTTGGGTCTTTATTTTCCGCACTATTTTCTTTTATTCGCAAGAAATTTCGATATTCCGCATTACCACTATTCAACCCCCCTTCTAGTGGTAAATTTATCTCTTCAGAATTTCGCTATGATTCTTCGCATTATTTTATCTGAGTTGTACCATACAGAGTGAGACCGATACAGTATGGGTGGATAATTTTGGGAACTGTGACAGTCGTGCCAGTATATCTATCGAGGCTATATTTAATTCTAGAATATTACATGCTTGTTATGTTTTTGGATGTCGGATATACTGTATGAGTATTTGTACAATTGTCGTACTTGGGCGACAGTTGTATTCGAGGTATCATGCATCAGAAGTATCATATGAGAATGATATTGGGACGAGCATATGTATTCAGTATGTGCGCAGACGTATCCAGTATGTCGAGATGGACACGAACAGTTGGATTTTGGCCAAGTATAGAAGGCCATTACGTACACTAGCTTTAAAGACTTACGTACACTAAATTCTACGTTTTACGTACGTTATGCATAAGGCATTATGTACGTAACAAGAGGAATCGGACAGGTCCGAGCTGTGGTCGGTAGGTGGGGCCCTGTGTCGGTAGCTTTCGGCGCGGATATGGACAGGTGAGTCAACGGATGGATTTACGTACGTTATACAGGGCGTACTACGTACGTAATACGCAATGGATTAAGCGTTACGTACGTTAGGAGGCAGCTGGCCGAGTCGTGGCTGTAAGGACCTGCAGTGCCGCACGTGTTCCGGCAGTGACTCGCTGGATGGCCGATCACGGTTGGCAGTGACTCACTGGGATGGCCGATCACGGTCGGCAGTGACTCGTCAGGACTGGATGATTATGGCCATAAGGTTGTGGTCGGGTACGACCCTAAGTCCTATTACGTACGTAAGGTGATTGCCTATAACGGCCGTAAGGGTGTCAGCTAAATTAGGCCATAGGGTAGCCATGACCGATTATGTCCGTAAGCCATGGCCGGTTACGGCCGTAAGGGACCGGCAGGACTCGGCTATTTAATGGCCTCGGCACGGGTCACTTGGCCATTTCCACATTTTCTTCGTTCTTTTCGCGATCCTTCATCAGAAATCGATGGTTTTGAATGGAAGCATCATAGAAGAACATTTTTTGGAAGTTTGATTCATGTCTAACATCATCTTTCACCCGGATCGAAGGTAAGAATACTTGAACCCTTGGTTTTGGGGATTTTTGGAGTTTCATAATGTTTTGGCCGGTTTCATTCGTTTTAACTCAGATTGTTGATAGAACTTCGTTGTATTCTCGGAATCATTCATTATTTTTGAAGTTTTGTGGAACAAATTCGAGAATTTCTCCGTTAATCGATTAAATTGGACTATGCCCTCAAAGTGTCTGATAGATTGCTTCAATGGGTAGAACTTGGGAAGTTCTATATGTTTTCGTAGAATTGTGATTGAATTGATATCGTTGTGATTTAGGAATGAACTTTTGAAGGAGGTTGGATCGGGACTCTTTCCTTTTGTCGATTTCTCCGCACCGTGTTAATCAAGGGAAATGTTTACTTGTGCATTTCATCTTCTAAGAGGTATGTTGGATAACTCCTCTCTTCTATTCGGATTTTGATATTGTAGTTGACGTTCTTCTTCGTGTAATGATGGTGACGGTGTTGTTTTTGTGAATCTTGAAGTTGTATGAATTGTATATTGAGGAACAAAATGATATATGCCTTGGATTATGAATTAGATGATGGTTTATCTATTAGAACACATCGAATTACGTCTTTTTGTTGGCTATAAACATGATTATGGAGTAATTCATGTTCTTGAAGAACTCTCGAGTGATATATGTCATGATTTTACGGGAAATGGAAGGATTACGGTTGATTTTGGTATATGGTTATTTGTGATGATAGCCGGTAATTGTATTTCTATGAATTTACTAAGATGAGCCGTGTTAATCCGGAACTAAGGTTGAAGTCGGAATCATGAATGATAAAATTAATTATTATCGAATTGCGGCTTGTATTCGTATTGTTTGAATTGTAATGGTTTGGTTTCGTATGATTGAAATACCATTGAACCGTCGAGTTTGATTGGTTGGTCATATCGGTTGTTGATTGTTCTCGAACCTATCGTTAATTGATCATTGCATTAAGTTGCGTTAAGTGATCCTTGATGATTAACCGTTGAGCTGCAATTGGAATTGGAGAATGCATGGGTCGCCTTGGTCGGGGCTGCGGATCTTGTAGATGAAGACGACGGGATTGGTAACAACTTCATCATATCGGTATCAAGGCAAGTTATGCTTGCCCAGTTCATAAAGTTTAATAACTGGTTTCGATTTCATTTCATTTATGATTCATATAGCAATGGTATTATGGAATATGAATTGTCAGTATGAGGGTATGTATATTATGCTTAGATAAATCATAATGTATATGATTTTAAAGATGTCTAGTGGAAACGGAGACGTGAATTATATTTGGACTATTGTACGAGAAGTTAGATATCAAGGCTAGTTATCATTGAACTCGAGATGGTGGTTTGGTATTAGTAATGGATTGTACTTCATTTTGGATTATTCGAATAGCCGTGTATTCGTTCAGGGATGTTGGTCGTGGAAAGTTTAGCGTCCCCAGCTTGAGGTAATTAATATTGCTAAATCATGACAATCATCCTGTTGCATTATTGCATGTGTGTGTTGATGCTTGATGTGGTGAATGTGCATCATTGTTCGTTACATTTTATGATGTGCTCTTTCTTTGAGCTGTAATCTGTTGGGCCGATGTGTTGGGGGATAAGACCTAGGTGTCACCTATGTTCCGGGGTATTCCCGTGTGGATACTTTCGTGACCCTTGGTTGCGACCTTGGGGTATTTTGTGATTGCATGAAATGTGTTAGGGGATAAGACCTATATGGCACCTATGTTCCGGGGTATTCCTGTGAGATGCTTCCGTGACCCTTAGTTGCGGCCTTGGGGTTTATGTGCTAATATCATATGCATTGTTGAGCATGCTGTGAATTGTTGTCTGCCGGAAATACGACGTTGTGGTCGTGTCGGTCTTTCATGATCGAGTTATCGTTGCTCACGTGGAAAGTCTTCTGATCCTTGTTGGATATGCATTTCTTCGAGATTTGTTGTCATGTTGTGTCATGACATATCTGGAGTCAGATACGTTCTGATCGGTCATGTGTAGGATTTTCAGGGCGGGCATGTGTAGCATGAGTTAGCTTCGGCCTCATATTAGACCATGCACACGAGACGTACTTTGTGAGACTGATTAGGTACAAAACCAGACGTGTATCTGATCAATACCCGTGGTTGGCTTGTACACGGACACATGTCCGTATCGGGCGTAACGTGACATCCATCTTGAGTCTTATTTGTCGGTCGTTCACAGTCCATGTATAATTATATCTGTTCGATAGTCGGGTTGTCTTTGAAATTCCATATATATGATTTGTATATGGTTGGCGATTTTATTCTCTCGTGTATCTGTCACCGTTGACCCTTTATTAATCTCATTTGGAGTGCACCCTGTCATTGGTAATCTCACTCGTTATTGATCTTATTTGGGAGTTTGCCTTACCGTTGGTATTCTCGGTTGTTAGTCCTTGATTGATCTTGTTGGAGGTTACCGTATTGTTGTTATTCTCAGTTGTTGATCCCTTATTGCTTTTGTTAGAGTTTACCGTGCCGTTGGTATTCTCAGTTGTCGATCCTTTCTCGATCTTTTTGGAGTTTACCGTGCCGTTGGTATTCTCGGTTGTTGATCCTTCATTGATCTTGTTGGAATTACCACATCATGGTATTCTCGTACGTGGTTGATCCTTTGTCGATCTTGTGTGGAGTTATCATGTCATTGATATTCCCATTTTGATGAATTGGTTGTTTATCATTTTGATTGTGTGAGCATTCATGCCTTGTATTGATATCCGGGACTTGCCATTGTCTCGGGACAGTTGGTTTACAGATGTGCCATGTGATATCGGTTTTATTAGGATTGGGATCTGATTGTGCGATCCAACGGACAGAATCAGACTTAGCCAGATTATTCTATATTGGGGATATGTTTATGTTTGAGAATCTTGGTATCGTTTTGGATACAATACAGATGGTTACTTTTGAATTCATTCATCACTTAAGGACGCGAGACGTGGATTATGGTAAGAATTGATTTGATATGGATTGTGACGGGTTGGTAAGGTTACTTCGGTAAGTTTACATGGGGAATGTTCTTACTCTGTAAATTACGTTGATATGTAATTGTTTTTGTGATGTGATTGTTATCATTGTTGAGTATTATGGCTGACCCCGTCGTGGGCTTTATCTTTTAGGTACTCGGAGTTCGAGCTAGTAGCGGTCGTGAAGGGATGAGCTTTCCGGTGATACTTGTTATGGCATCCTTGTTGGGATTTGTGTATTCTTTTCTGGTTTTTATAATTCCGCTGCAAATGTATTTGATTATGTCTCTATGCGCTGCGTGTGAAATTTTATAATGGCTTTCAGTATTTATCCAACTCGTGTTTACTTTCTAAATGCCCTTTTGGCATCTTTCCCTTGTGCCTTCAAATGGTATTTTCTGACGGTAATTGAGAACGGCGTTTTAAAAATATTTGAGCATTTAAAACATTACCGTCATTGGCCTTTTGGCATTTATTTAACCCATTTGCGAAATTGATTTTAGTCTTGTGGGTTCCAATGTGGGGCCCACGGCGCTGTAATATTCCCGGTCGGTTTTGGGGTATTACAGAATATGGTATCGGAGCTTGGGTTTCGTAAAACCCGGGCATGTGTGTTATGTGGCTCTACCGGTGCGGTAGTAGCGACACTTTTGAAAATAATTTTCTGACTTTCGAGTCAAACTGATTTTGGAAGTTGCAAAATTTTTGAAATATTTTCAAATTACTATATTTGCGATGCCGGTGTGTTGTTATTGTGTTGAAACTTTGTATGGGAGTCGTGTGCTAGTATCACGGGAGATCATCGACTTCACGGACCTGTAAGTATGTCCTTTCAGTTATTTGGTTTATATGATGATTATTTGAGCATGGTGACATGATTTTAAGATATTTCGGGGTTGAGATATGGATTATGACAGGATTTTAAGTTTCGAGGACGAAACTTATTTAAGTTGGAAGATATGTAATATCCTAGAATTTCGCTATGATTCTTCGCATTATTTTATCTGAGTTGTACCGTACAGAGTGAGACCGATACAGTATGGGTGGATAATTTTGGGAACTGTGACAGTCGTGCCAGTATATCTATCGAGGCTATATTTAATTCTAGGATATTACATGCTTGTTATGTTTTTGGATGTCGGATATACTGTATGAGTATTTGTACAATTGTCGTACTTGGGCGACAGTTGTATTCGAGGTATCGTGCATCAGAAGTATCGTATGAGAATGATATTGGGACGAGCATATGTATTCAGTATGTGCGTAGACGTATCCAGTATGTCGAGACGGATAGGAACAGTCGGATTTTGGCCAAGTATAGAAGGCCATTACGTACACTAACTTTAAAGACTTACGTACGCTAAATTCTCTGTTTTACGTATGTTATGCATAAGGCATTATGTACGTAACAAGAGGAATCGGACAGGTCCGAGCTGTGGTCGGTAGGTGGGGCCCTGTGTCGGCAGCTTTCGGTGTGGATGTGGACAGGTGACTCAACGGATGGATTTACGTACGTTATATAGGGTGTATTACGTATGTAACACGAACATATACTGTATCAAGTCAACGTACATATTACGTACGCAATGGATTAAGCGTTACGTACGTTAGGAGGCAGCTGGCCGAGTCGTGGCCGTAAGGACCTGCAGTGCCGCACGTGTTCTGGCAGTAACTCGCTGGATGGCCGATCACGGTTGGCAGTGACTCACTGGGATGGCCGATCACAGTCGGCAGTGACTCGTCAGGACTGGGTGATTACGGCCGTAAGGTTGTGGTCGGGTACGACCCTAAGTCCTATTACGTATGTAAGGTGATTGCCGATAACGGCCGTAAGGGTGTTAGCCAAATTGGGCAGTAGGGTAGCCATGGCCGGTTATGTCCGTAAGCCATGGCCGGTTACGGCCGTAAGGGACCGGCAGGACTCGGCTATTTAATGGCCTGGGCACGGGTCACTTGGCCATTTACACATTTTCTTCGTTCTTTTTGCGATCCTTCATCAGAAATCGATGGTTTTGAATGGAAGCATCATAGAAGAACATTTTTTGGAAGTTTGATTCATGTCTAACATCATCTTTCAACCAAATTGAAGGTAAGAATACTTGAACCCTTGGTTTTGGGGATTTTTGGAGTTTCATAATGTTTTGGCCGGTTTCATTCGTTTTAACTCAGATTGTTGATAGAACTTCGTTGTATTCTCGGAATCATTCATTATTTTTGAAGTTTTGTGGAACAAATTCGAGAATTTCTCCGTTAATCGATTAAATTGGACTATGCCCTCAAAGTGTCCGATAAATTGCTTCAATGGGTAGAACTTGGGAAGTTCTATACGTTTTCGTAGAATTTTGATTGAATTGATATCGTTGTGATTTAGGAACGAACTTTTGAAGGAGGTTGGATCGGGACTCTTTTCTTTCATCGATTTCTTCGCACCGTGTTAATCAAGGGAAATGTTTACTTGTGTATTTCATCTTCTAAGAGGTATGTTGGATAACTCCTCTCTTCGATTCGGATTTTGATATTGTAGTTGACGTTCTTCTTCGTGTAATGATGGTTACGGTGTTGTTTTTGTGAATCTTAAAGTTGTATGAATTGTATATTGAGGAACAAAATGATATATGCCTTGAATTATGAATTAGATGATGGTTTATCTATTAGAACACATCGAATTACGTCGTTTTGTTGGCTATAAACATGATTATGGAGTAATTCATGTTCTTGAAGAACTCTCGAGTGATATATGTCGTGATTTTACGGGAATTGGAAGGATTACGGTTGATTTTGGTATATGGTTATTCGTGATGATAACCGGTAATTGTATTTCTATGAATTTACTAAGATGAGTCGTGTTAATCCGGAACTAAGGTTGAAGTCGAAATCATGAATGATAAAATTAATTATTATCGAATTGCGGCTTGTATTCGTATTGTTTGAATTGTAATGGTTTGGTTTCGTTTGATCGAGATACCATTGAACCGTCGAGTTTGATTGGTTGGTCATATCGGTTGTTGATTGTTCTCGAACGTATCGTTAATTGATCATTGCATTAAGTTGCGTTAAGTGATCCTTGATGATTAACCGTTGAGCTGCGTTTGGAATTGGAGAATGCATGGGTCGCCTTGGTCGGGGCTGCGGATCTTGTAGATGAAGACGACGGGATTGGTAACAACTTCATCATATCGGTATCAAGGCAAGTTATGCTTGCTCAGTTCATAAAGTTTAATAACTGGTTTCGATTTCATTTCATTTATGATTCATATAGCAATGGTATTATGGAATATGAATTGTCAGGATGAGGGTATGTATATTATGCTTAGATAAATCATAATGTGTATGATTTTAAAGATGTCTAGTGGAAACGGAGATGTGAATTATATTTGGACTATTGTACGAGAAGTTAGATATCAAGGCTAGTTATCATTGAACTCGAGATGGTGGTTTGGTATTAGTAATGGAATGTACTTCATTTTGGATTATTTGAATAGCCGTGTATTCGTTCAGGGATGTTGGTTGTGGAAAGGTTAGCGTCCCCAGCTTGAGGTAATTAATATTGCTAAATCATGACAATCATCCTGTTGCATTATTGCATGTGTGTGTTGATGCTTGATGTGGTGAATGTGCATCATTGTTCGTTACATTTTATGATGTGCTCTTTCTTTGAGCTGTAATATGTTGGGCCGATGTGTTGGGGGATAAGACCTAGGTGGCACCTATGTTCCGGGGTATTCCCGTGTGGATATTTTCGTGACCCTTGGTTGCGACCTTGGGGTATTTTGTGATTGCATGAAATGTGTTAGGGGATAAGACCTAAATGGCACCTATGTTCCGGGGTATTCCTGTGAGATGCTTCCGTGACCCTTGGTTGCGGCCTTGGGGTTTATGTGCTAATATCATATGCATTGTTGAGCATGATGTGAACTGTTGTCTGACGGAAATACGACGTTGTGGTCGTGTCGGTCTTTCATGATCGAGTTATCGTTGCTCACGTGGAAATTCTTCTGATCCTTGTTGGATATGCGTTTCTTCGAGATTCGTTGTCATGTTGTATCGTGACATATCTGGAGTCAGATACGTTCTGATGGGTCATGTGTAGGATTTTCAGGGCGGGCATGTGTAGCATGAGTTGGCTTCGGCCTCATATTGAACCATGCACATGATACGTACTTCGTGAGACTGATTAGATACGAGACCAGACGTGTATCTGATTAATACCTGTGGTTGGCTTGTACACGAACACATGTCCGGATCGGGCGTATCGTGACATCCATATTGAGACTTATTGGTTGGTCGTTCACAGTCCATGTATAATCGGATCTGTTCGATAGTCGGGTTGTCTTTGAAATTCCGTATATATGATTTGTATATGGTTGACGATTTTATTCTCTCATGTATCTGTCACCGTTGACCCTTTATTAATCTCATTTGGAGTTCACCCTGTCATTGGTAATCTCATTCGTTATTGATCCTATTTGGGAGTTTGCCTTACCGTTGGTATTGTCGGTGTTAGTCCTTGATTGATCTTGTTGGAGGTCACCGTATTTTCGGTAATCTCGGTTGTTGATCCCTTATTGCTCTTGTTGGAGTTTACCGTGCCGTTGGTATTCTCAGTTGTCGATCCTTTCTTGATCTTTTTGGAGTTTACCGGGTCGTTGGTATTCTCGGTTGTTGATCCTTCATTGATCTTGTTGGAGTTACCACATCATGGTATTCTCGTACGTGGTTGATCCTTTATCGATCTTGTGTGGAGTTATCATGTCATTGATAGTCCCGTTTTGATGCATTGGTTATTTATCATTTTGATTGTGTGAGCATTCATGCCTTGTATTGATATTCGGGACTTGCCATTGTCTCGGGACAGTTGGTTTACAAATGTGCCATGTGATATCGATTTTATCAGGATTGGGATCCGATTGTGCGATCCAGCGGACAGAATCAGACTTAGCCAGATTATTCTATATTGGAGATATGTTTATGTTTGAGAATCTTGGTATCGTTTTGGATACAGTACAGATGGTTACTTTTGAATTCATTCATCACTTAAGGACGCGATACGTGGATTATGGTAAGGATTGATTTGATATGAATTGTGACGAGTTGGTAAGGTTACTTCGGTAAGATTGCGTGGGGAATGTTCTTACTCTGTAAATTACGTTTATATGTAACTATTTTTGTGATGTGATCATTATCATTGTTGAGTATTATGGCTGACCCCATCGTGGGCTTTATCTTTTAGGTACTCGGAGTTCCATCTAGTAGCGGTCGTGAAGGGATGAGCTTTTCGGTGATACTGGCTATGGCATCCTTGTTGGGATTTGTGTATTCTTTTCTAGTTTTTATAATTCCACTACAAATGTATTTAATTATGTCTCTACTCGCTGCGTGTGAAATTTTATAATGGCTTTCAGTATTTTTCCAACTCGTGTTTACTTTCTAAATGCCCTTTTGGCGTATTTGCCTTGTGCCTTCAAATGGTATTTTCTGATGGTAATTGAGAACGACGTTTTTAAAAATATTTGAGTATTTAAAATATTACCGTCATTGGCCTTTTGGCATTTATTTGACCCATTTGCGAAATTGATTTTAGCCTTGTGGGTTTCAATGTGGGGCCCACGGCGCTGTAATATTCTCGGTCGGTTTTGGGGTGTTACACTTAGCCTTCTATCCTGGCAGCTGGGCTGACCATATTTTTGATAGGTCCTTCTTGTATAATAAAGATCATTTCTTCGTGCATGGCAGCAAGATAGACTTCCTTCCTGATTCTCGAGTCATCAAACTCATTAATATAAAGTATGGCAAATTTTATTGGTCATTGATGTATCCATGACAATGGGTAGGATGAATGATAGTGTGCTGTTTTGTGTTGTGGGATTAGATATTTCTTCACTCAAGATATTCGCTGTATGCTTGAAGAAATGTATTGCTCTTAGATAATAAGTTCTTGATCTGTCAGTAAGTTCGTGTGTCTTCAGTAGTGAGCAATATCATCTTACTTGGGCTATTTATAACCTTGAAAATAGATCCGTTATAAATGTCATTGTTGGCTGGTTGTTGAGATTTAGACATGTCTGATAGGCGTCTTCAGATTATTTGAATTAAAGATGTTTCACATTTAATGTTTCAGATATTCTTTTTTATCCGCATTAAATGCTCTTTTATCTGCAGCCTTCTCGGACGCATTAAATGCTTTTCGATCAGCATTAAATGCTACATTAAAACCGCTAATACTTTGATAAAGAATTGATTATCACAACGGTTTAAAGTTCTAAGTGTACATCTTCTTGGATTGTGTTTTGCTTTTCATAAGTAAAGCACCTGCAACTTTTTTGCTGTAGCTAACAGTTCTTCTTGCTGTACTCTGGAACTTCTGTTAGTTGTAGAATTTGACGTCTTGGACGCTGTATGAAGTTATGCTATAGGGATAGGCTGTATGTGTTATGATTATGCCCTCGAATGCCACTCAGAGGTTCTTGAGTGAGGGCATTGTACTTGTAATTATGTAAATCATTTATATAAGGCAATGAATGTTTCTTTATTTACTGGTAGTTGCTGGCGTTCCTAACTCGTAAATATATGTATAGAAACTAGTCTATGTATTTGAGAGCATAACGTTCCACTCCTTATTGTATAAGGAGGTCGGCACTGGAAAGGTTTATAGCTCAAATACTTAATCGTTCGCAAGTCGATGAAACTTGACTGGGCATTAAGTTTATGTGAAGACTTGTATGACGTGTTCTTTGACATGGAGAGTGCCTGTCGAACACTAATGGTTAGTGGGAGCACACGTTATAGGTATGCTAATTGGATTAGTATACTCGAACCGACTCACCCTCGATTGGTCACACGGATTTCACTCCGGGACAGTCAATGACGGAATCGAAAGGTTGTGATAGGTATTCGTGAACCTTCGACTTGAGGATTTAGTAGGGATGTGCTTGTGACGTCAAGATTTTCATTAGAGTAGTTCGACCCTGTAAACCGGGAGGCGGGGGTCAACCTCGACGTGCATCTTGACGGGCAAGTAGCAGGTCCTACTGAATACCAAGATAGAATTCTTTCTCCCGTTAGTGAGCGGGTTATGTGTCCTATGCGGTTATTGGCAGATGAGATCATAAGTCTTTGGCCAAAGCATTGGAGCTAGTTGTATTAGATACACGACAGCTCGATGATCTCGATTTGCATTAACGCATGCATAGCGTCAAGTACAGATAGGGTTTGACTGATCGTGACTCTATATCTTGATCGGGACATTTGAAAGAAGGGTTTATACGTATACTGGTTTTCACGACAGAATGGTTCTTGAATGATCCCAATCATTCGTTCTCAGTTGGGGTACAGTGTAGGCCGCCAGGCTGGCTAGGTGGTGCTACTACTCTTTGGTTCCTCCCATTGCTGACTGAGACGGACCTACTGAGTCGCGCAATAGGATTGACGACGGAATGAATAAAGCTAATTCTCTCATTATGAATATTAGATATTGGATATCTAATTTTGGAACATTGGATGTTTAAATCGATTTATTGGATAAATTGATTTACGGCCTAATGAATTAAATAAATTACTGGGTGATTAATTTAATTCATATATATAAGTATTTCTTGGAGAAATTAATTATATTATTTTGTATTTGATATGATGAAATTAATTGGATTAATTAAACTATACAAATACATCGGAACGGAATTGGAATTTATCTGTTTGGACTCTCGGGAGTCCGAAACGAACCAAACTCATCCGTTTCTCCATGGGCCGCCCCCCCATTTCTAGCCACCTTCCTTTTGGACGTATGTCTCCATTCTTTAATGTATGATAATTGTGGAGGTGGGGTTAGATTCCCACATGCATGAGTTGTTGCTAGTAGTGGGGAGTTGAATAAAAGGGATGAAGACATCTTTCATTTCACCGACACATTCCTACGTGAGAGTGAGATAGAGAGAGAGAGAGAAAAACCATTTTCTCAATTGTCTTCATCATCTTCTTCATATCATCTTAATTGTTCTTGGAGAAAATTAAAGATATATTGAGAGATATAAATTAAAACACTTAGAGTGTTATAACTAAAGTTTCATCACTTGATTCTAGCCGTAACCTTAGAGGTTAATCGAGTGTTGTCATTCCGTTCGTTTCTCCGACGCGTGACAAGTAGAGACGTGGTTTTTCGGCGTTGGATCATCCAAGGGCTTGGAGCATTTTGGATCGTTTGGGGAATAGCTCAAGAGAAGGAAATCCATATAATCAACGGACGACAAGGGTATGATTTCGAATCTTCCTTTGTTTATTTTATATTCGTATATACGTAGCTCGATCGATCATCGTAGGGATTCGGATCGAATTAATTTTCGTTTTACCGCTTCCGCTGGGCCTTCGTTTTAGGCACCGAATCCCAACAGTGGTATCGGAGCGAGGTCTTGCGATCGTATATACGATATTTAGCATTTGGAATGCTTATTTTGTGATTTAGAATCATTTTGATAATCGTAGATATTTTATTGTTCGTCGTAGTGTCGTTTTTCCGTGATTTTATGTTATGGTATAAATCAGGTTTTTCTTGGAAATATGATTTATATTAATAATATTAAGATAAGGAATAAAAAGATTTTAGAAATCTGCCGAAAGCAGTATGTCGAATCGTTGGACGATTTTCCATACACCGCCGAGTATGGCGAGCACGTCCCGTCCGTGGCGGGCGCTTCTTTGTGTTCTCGCCGAGTCCGCCGAGCGCCTTCTTTATGTCGAGCCGAGTGCTCATTGGATCCGGCCGACACTTGCCATGTCGAGCCGAGTCTGCCGGGCACGTTCATGTTGTCAGACGAGTGCTCATTTGGATCCGATCGGACACTTGCTGTATCGAGCCGAGTCCTGCCGGGCGTGGTGCTGTATCGAGCCGAGTGCTCTGTGTATCCGGCCGGGTAGTGCTGTATCCTGCCGGTCGTGTCCGGGCATGGCCGGGGCCCCCTTTCCTGTCTGGAGCCGGGCGTGGCCTGTAGGCTGCCGGTCAGTGCACAGTCTTCTTGGCGGTTTCAGTGTCGGGCACTGGGTCTCGTTTTTCAGTATATTTTCGATTATTGAATTTTTCTGTATTAAAATCATTAATTTAGAATTTTTGATGAAGGAAAATTCAAAGAAAATATTTTAAGGGTACACTACGGACGAAAATTAAATTGTTGATTATTGTTGAATTGATTGGATCAATTCTATTTATTGTTGATTATTGATTGGATCATATGTAATCTTCTCGCTATCCATTTATTGAGTATTTATTGGATGAATGCTTTTGAATGGGGATGTGGTTCATGGACTTAGTTTGAATCGTTCGTTTTATTCGATTGGGTTGTAATGGCCGTTTTGAGCCTATTTATTTTACTAGAAATATTTGTATCTAGGATGCAATTTTTCAATGTAAAATTTATATGTAATGATGAAGACCGGAGGAAGATCCATTTCGAGAAGACGAAGATTCAAGACGAAGACTTGTAATTAGATTACGGAGTTTTTGTTTTCTAGGAACGGTCCATGAACCACATGTTGGTAGCAACTAGGTTGTGAATGGTTGTTACATATTGTATGAATGCAACAAACGCGCTAAAATGATTAATGTGCAAAGTGTAACGTTAATCGCGAAAATTCTCCCACAACAAATTATTAAGTTTATAAGGTTTCAAGGTTTTCCTTCCCTCCATCGAGCTTTCGGGAAATTGAAATCCAAACCGGATGTGCTATGCTTCCGAGTTATCGGGGTAGTCGTTCGGGGAGGACGGATAAATTACCGGGAGCGCATTGGATGCCTTCGGTTGGAGCAAATTTTATCCCTAGAAACCTGATAGGTTGCCGGATAAGATTCAATTGTGAAACTGATTTGCGTCGATGGTATAAACTTAACTTGTTCACGAACCATATAAACCGTATAGGTTGAGGGGAGTGAACAAGGGGAAAAAGAAGATCGAATCATTCATTAGATGGGTTGGTATTGGACACCACTTTATTAAAATTAATAGACTAGAAACCTGTTCGGTTGCCCTCTATTAAGATTTATAAAGAACTCGATCACCACTATAAAGTAGAGCGACGATACTTCCGGATTTCACATGGGAGTGTGTTGTTCCGATAAAATAGTGGGAGCTGGGTAATAAGAATAGAAAAGACCTTAATTCTATACTCAGATTATAATATAACAAGTCACTAATTAATCTGTTATACTTAATGCAGACATAACTCTCAATATGACAATGAATCCACTTGCAATTCTACTCGAAAAGAACACCTTAATGGGACCTAACTTTGTGGATTGGCTCCGCAATCTGATGATTGTCCTCAGTATAGAGGCACTGGGATACGTCTTGGAGACGGACATTCCCGCGCCTCCTGTGCGGACCCGAGCCAATCAAGAAGAGATTGAAAACCACGAAAAGTGGGTTAAGGATGACGTGAAAGTCCGTGCTTATATGATGGCTTCCATGTCTAATGAGCTTCAGAGAGCTCATGAGAAAATGACTTCTGCTAGGCAGATTCTATCTCACTTAACCGAACTTTATGGTGAGCACAGATCGCTAGATATGAGATATCCAAGCAAGCTGTTCGTGCAAGGATGAAGGAAGGTGAGAAGGTTGGGGAACACGTCCTCAAAATGATATCCATGATCGAGAGATTGGAGGCTCTTGATTTTAAAATGGATACTTCTCTCCAAACCGACCTTATCCTACAGTCTCTCCCTGATTCCTTCTCACAGTTTGTTATGAACTTCAACTGCAATGAGATTGCATGTAATTTAGCTGGGCTAATGAACAAACTTGTGACCGCTCAGTCTCAGATGAAGACTCCGCGGATGAAGGAGTCGGCCCTTGTGATTTCTTCTGGACTTCAGAAGTCTAAGAATAAGAAGAAAAAGACCAAGAAGCGGACTGGACCACAAGCAAAGAACCTTAAGGGTAAGTGCAAGGCCCCGATGGTTCTGAAGAACAAGAAGAAGAAGGATGCTTGTCTCAAGTGCGGTGAGCTGGGCCACTGGGCTAGAGACTGTCCGATTCTTCATGGCACTTCAGGTACAGAACTTTTAGTTTTGGAAACGAATTGTTGTGCTACTGTATTTTCTACTTCCTGGATACTGGATTCTGGTGCTAGTTCTCATATTTGTACCGTGAATCAGGATCTGGAACAAAGTAGGAAGCTTGAAGCTGGATAAGTTATGATCACAGTCGGAAGCGGGCATAGTGTCGAGGTGACCAACATAGGATCACTTCTTTTGGGTTTAGAATCCGGCTTTGTTTGGACTTTAGAAGATGTACTTGTTTTGCCCAAGGGGCACAAAAACATTGTATCCATTCCGGTCATGGACCGAAAAGGTTTTTCATTTTCCATTGGTGATGGTTCCTGCAAAATTTATTTCAGAAATAAACTAGTGGGTACTGCTACATTGTTAAATGGATTATATCATCTAAATCTCAGCAACAAAGTAGTTGTGAATACTATGACTAGAAAACGTGGTAGGGATGAAACCAATCAAGTTTTGAAATGGCATCTTAGACTTGGTCATGTTGATCAGACCAAGGTTTACAAGATGGAAAAGGATGGACTTATGGGTCCATTGGGATCGGATCCCTTTCCTACTTGTGAATCTTGCCTTAAAGGTAAAATGACTAAGTCCCCCTTCACAGGGACTTTTGAAAGAGCCGATAAACTGGGATTAATCCATACCGACGTTTGTGGTGCTTTGGAAGCGGACATGACGGATATCAATATTTCATTACGTTTATAGATGATCATACTAGGTATGGTTATGTATACTTAATGAAACATAAATCCGAGGCTTTTGAGAAATTCCAGGAATTCAAGGCCCTAGTCGAGAAACAAACTGGTAATCATATCAAAGCACTTCGGTCGGACCGAGGTGGCGAGTATATGAGTATGGAGTTTGACGAGTTCCTTAAGGAACATGGAATAGTTTCACAACTAACACCTCCAGGTACTCCTCAGTTAAATGGTGTGTCAGAAAGAAGGAACCGGACCTTGTTAAACATGGTCCGTTCCATGCTGGGCTACACTGACTTACCAATTTACCTGTGGGGGTATGCACTCCTGACTGCCGCGTATATCTTGAACAGATGTCCTTCCAAATCCATTCCTAAAACTCCACATGAGATGTGGGAGGGCAGGAAACCAAGTATTAATCACATTAGGATTTGTGGATGTCCCGCTTATGTCAAGAAGACTAAGGTGGAGAAGTTGGAAGCTAGGTCCGCAAAGGGACGTTTCATTGGATTCCCATCTGGGACGATGGGATATCTATTCTACATGCCCGAAGATCGAAAGATCGTTGTTGCTTTACAAGCATACTTCCTGGAAGATGAGTTCATTCAGGAAGGCGGAGCAGGTAGAAGTATTTCTTTAGAAGAATACAATGAAACTCCTCGGGAGACACCTGTGCAAGAAACTGGAACCGAACCTTCTGAAACATAAGTACAACCACCTCGTAGATCTAGTAGGGTGTCTCATTTACCTGAGAGGTATGGTCTTGTGCACTTGGAGGAGCTGGGTCTCCATGAGGTTCCAAGTGATAGCCAAGAGACCGACCCGACGACCTATGACCAAGCGATGGTGGATGTAGACTCCGCGAAATGACGTGAAGCTATGGAAGCTGAGATAGACTCGATGCATGTCAATCAGGTCTGGACTCTAGTAGACCGCCCCAAGGGCATAGTGCCTATTGGGAACAAGTGGATCTATAAGAGAAAGACCGATGGTGATGGCAAGGTTGACGCCTATAAGGCCAGGCTTGTGGCAAAGGGTTATACCCAGAAGGAAGGGATCGATTACCACGATACCTTCTCGCCCGTAGCCATGATCAAGTCTATTCGCATGATGCTTGCTATAGCTGCCTACCATGATTATGAGATATGGCAAATGGACGTAAAGACGGCTTTCCTTAATGGATTCCTCGAGGAGAAATCTATATGGAGCGGCTAAAGGCTTTGTGTCCGAAGACGATATTCGGAAAGTGTGCAAGCTTGACGTTCTATTTATGGATCAAGCAAAGCGTCGCGTAGTTGGAACCTTCGTTTTGTGAGGCGATCAAAGAGTTTGACTTCGTGCAAATGAAGAGGAACCTTGTGTATACAAGAGGGTTAGTGGGAGCAATATCGCATTCTTAGTACTATATGTAGATGACATTCTACTAATAGGAAATGATGTGGGAATGCTCGATTACGTGAAAGCTTGGCTTTGAGTAATTTCTCCATGAAAGACTTGGGAGAAGCTACCTATATTCTTGGTATTCGACTCTACCGGGATAGAGCGAAGAGAACAATAGGTCTTTCCCAAGCCCTCTATATAGATAAAATCTTAAAGCGATTTAAGATGGATGATTCTAAAAGAGGGTTCTTACCGATGCGACATGGAATAAAACTCACCTTGAAGATGTGTCCTCAAAATGAGGAACAACGAAAGGAAATGAGTAATATACCATATGCTTCGGCCGTGGGTAGCCTTATGTATGCTATGTTGTGTACAAGACCTGACATCGCGCATGCTGTAAGCGTGGTGAGTAGGTTTCAGGCAAACCCAGGTAGGGAACATTGGACTGCTGTAAAGAACGTTCTCAAGTACTTGAGAAGAACTAGAGATATGGTTCTTATGTATGGCGGTGGAGAATTGGATGTGGTGGGATACACTGATTCGGACTTCCAAGGACTGAAGGACGACTCAATGTCTACTTCTGGCTACATATTTACTCTTAATGGAGGAGCAGTATCTTGGCGTAGCGCCAAACAAAGCGCAACTGCTGATTCCACCTGTCAGGCTAAGTATCAAGCAGCCTCGGAGGCTTCCAAGGAAGGGTTCTGGATTAAGAAGTTTCTGGAAGAACTTCAAATGATACCATGTCTTTGAAGTGCTGTTCGGCATCTTTGCGACGGCTGTAGCGCAGGCCAAGGAGCCGAGGTTTCACAACAGCACCAAACATATTGAGAGGAAGTATCATCTCGTAAGAGAATTTGATCTCAAGGGATACATTGTGCTGCACAGAGTAGACTCGGCCGACAACATCGCCGATCCACTGACCAAGCCACTTTCTCAGACTAGCTTGGAGCGTTATCTGGAGAACATGGGTATTAGATACCATAGTGTGTGGCATTAAGTACAAGTGGGAGATTGTTAGGATTATGCCCTCGAATGCCACTCAGAGGTTCTTGAGTGAGGGCATTGTACTTGTAATTATGTAAATCATTTATATAAGGCAATGAATGTTTCTTTATTTACTGGTAGTTACTGGCGTTCCTAACTCGTAAATATACCTATAGAAACTAGTCTATGTATTTGAGAGCATAACGTTCCACTCCTTATTGGATAAGGAGGTCGGCACTGGAAAGGTTTATAGCTCAAATACTTAATCGTTCGCAAGTCGATGAAACTTGACTGGGCATTAAGTTTATGTGAAGACTTGTATGACGTGTTCTTTGACATGGAGAGTGCCTGTCGAACACTAATGGTTAGTGGGAGCACACGTTATAGGTATGCTAATTGGATTAGTATACTCGAACCGACTCACCCTCGATTGGTCACACGGATTTCACTGGGACGATCAATGACGGAATTGAAAGGTTTTTATAGGTATTCGTGAACCTTCTTCTTGAGTATTTAGTAGGGATTTGCTTGTGTCGTCTAGATTTTCATTAGAGTAGTTCGACCACCCCGGGAGGCGGGGTCAACCTCGACGTGCATCTTGACGGGCAAGTAGCAGTCTCTTGAATACCAAGATAGAATTCTTTCTCCGTTAGTGAGCGGGTTATGTGTCTATGCGGTTATTGGCGGATGAGATCATAAGTCTTTGGCCAAAGCATTGGAGCTAGTTGTATTAGATACACGACAGCTCGATGATCTCGATTTGCATTAACGCATGCATAGCGTCAAGTACAGATAGGGTTTGACTGATCGTGACTCTATAACTTGATCGGGACATTTGAAAGAAGGGTTTATACGTATACTGGTATTCACGACAGAATGGTTCTTGAATGATCCCAATCATTCGTTCTCAGTTGGGGTACAGTGTAGGCCGTCAGGCTGGCTAGGTGGTGCTACTACTCTTTGGTTCCTCCCATTGCTGACTGAGACGGACCTACCGAGTCGCGCAATAGGATTGACGACGGAATGAATAAAGCTAATTCTCTCATTATGAATATTATATATTGGATATCTAATTTTTGAACATTGGATGTTTAAATCGATTTATTGGATAAATTGATTTACGGCCTAATGAATTAAATAAATTACTGGGTGATTAATTTAATTCATATATATAATTATTTCTTGGAGAAATTAATTATATTATTTTGTATTTGATATGATGAAATTAATTGGATTAATTAAACTATACAAATACATCGGAACGGAATTGGAATTTATCTGTTTGGACTCTCGGGAGTCCGAAACGAACCAAACTCATCCGTTTCTCCATGCCCCCCCCCCATTTCTAGCCACCTTCCTTTTGGACTTATGTCTCCATTCTTTAATGTATGATAATTGTGGAGGTGGGGTTAGATTCCCACATGCATGAGTTGTTGCTAGTAGTGGGGAGTTGAATAAAAGGGATGAAGACATCTTTCATTTCACCGACACATTCCTACGTGAGAGTGAGATAGAGAGAGAGAGAGAGAGAAAAACCATTTTCTCAATTGTGTTCATCATCTTCTTCATATCATCTTAATTGTTCTTGGAGAAAATTAAAGATATATTGAGAGATATAAATTAAAACACTTAGAGTGTTATAACTAAAGTTTCATCACTTGATTCTAGCCGTAACCTTAGAGGTTAATCGAGTGTTGTCATTCCATTCGTTTCTCCGACGCGTGACAAGTAGAGACGCGGTTTTTCGGCGTTGGATCATCCAATGGCTTGGAGCATTTTGGATCGTTTGGGGAATAGCTCAAGAGAAGGAAATCCATATAATCAACGGACGACAAGGGTATGATTTCGAATCTTCCTTTGTTTATTTTATATTCGTATATACGTAGCTCGATCGATCATCGTAGGGATTCGGATCGAATTAATTTTCGTTTTACCGCTTCCGTTGGGCCTTCGTTTTAGGCACCGAATCCCAACAGTATGGTGCATCTATCAAAACACTTAGGGTATTATTTTTCCCAACATATATCACTCAAGCTTTTTCCTAAAACCGGAATAATGCAGCAAGTTATGAATCCACTACAAACATTTTGGAAGTGTTTATCCCTTAGTTTTTTTAAACTGGTTCAATAGACAATTTATGTAAATAGTTATTCAAGGTGGAGAGTTGTAAATCAATTTATTTAGTGATTTACTAATTTGCTTTTCAAATTCTAGACTTCTACTTATAAATAGAGAACTATAGCCTTCATAATGAATAGACAATAGAATTGGTGTCTCTATTCTCCTCTACTTTGTCTCTCTAAAGATTTTCAATGTTATTTTGACTACTTTTACATGATTTTTTAATAATAAACTACAAAGTATTATTTGTATATGAAATTTATACTATACCTACAATATATTTGAAAACACTCGCTTATACACTAAACATACAATTTTATTGCAAATTTTCCTCTATCGATCCATGCAAAGAATCTTCAACACTTTCTTACTTTTTACTCTTGATATTGCCACATAAATTTGACTGCTACCGAATACATAATCCAACTTTCGGTAGCTTTTAACCTCTACTCTTATTATTGTCATTTAAGAAATATGAGGGGAAACCATCTTCTTCAAAACGTAAAGGGCAATCTATTCTCAAAATGACATATCATTCTTGGTATGAAGCACTCAGTGACGAAAATATTAAAGGGTTCGGGCGAACGAAGAGTCCTCAGCATAATTGAAAACCACATCACCCTATTGTCTGTTGGGGCGTGATGGGGCGGGCAGTGCGTGTACAATTTTGAAATATTATTTCTATGTATTTGTCGTGTTAGATGTTGTGTGTGGCAGATCAAAAATGGAAACGCACTCGACTCGCATATTTGTTTGGGGCAAGCTGAAATTGACAGTTTAAACTCCCTCGTCCTGCTATTTTACAGTGCAGGGAATGATGCTAATTGGATAATACATTTCAAAATATTGATATGGAGAAATAGTTATTTGGAAGAAATAATTTAATTTACAAAAAGAAATATGAAAGCTTTAAGTTAAGTTAATTTACAATTCTCATGTAAAAAATTAATTTCAATTCATAAAATCCAATATGGAAAAATATTTAATTGGAATGAATGATTTAATTTGAGGAAAAAATAAAAAATTTAGAGGTAAGTCTTAATAATTTACATGTCTCATACGATTTAGTTTTGATTTTTAATTTTAATTCATAAAAATTAACATGAAAAATATTAATTTTTGGGAAAAATAATTTAATTTTGAAAAAAAAGAGAGATATTTGGGATATTAACTGAAGTAAATAATGATATAATTAGACTATAAATTCCTAAAAATTGATATGAAAATATTTATCTAGAAATAAATTTAATTTAAAAAAAAAGAATATGAAAGCCTTATATGCGTGAGTCTTAGTAATTTACCTCGTATAAGAATTTAATTTAATTCATAAAAATTGATATGGATAGATATTTGTTTAATAGGAATAATTTACTTCAAAAAAGACTTATATTAGTTGGAGTAAAAACAACTTTAGTTGGATAATAAATTATTGATAAAGAATTATTTATAGCGAGTAGAGTTCAATTTTACATCTTAAAAATCCATAACTTTCATATAATAAATATACGATGAATCAACAAAGCAATTTTATTTGATGGCAAGTTTTAATAAAAAAAAGTATTTTAATCAGTAAAAATAGTTATCTACTTTACTATTAAAATAGAGTTGCACATGACATGTGTCTTTATGTGGATTTTTTGGATTAATTATCGTTTTTTTTTCTTTTTAAAAATACACTAACTCCTACACTTTGAATGAGAATCATTTTTTTTCTTTTCTCTTTTTATTTTTCTCTCAATATTTAAAAGTTAATAGTTTTATCGTCTGAACTCTATTTTTTATTATTAATATTTTAAATTAATCTTCTTTTTATGATATTTGATTTAACATTCATTAGGCATATATATAATTAAAATATTCCTTTTTGAATATAAGTTGTTTTTGAATAATTATTACATTATATCTTGATTTTAAATTATTTATATATAAAATACAAAAATCAGATAATTTTCAAATAATTTCCTTGAAGTAAATCTATCTTTTACAAGATCAATAATATACTTTATTACCCTATACCTAATAAATTAATATCATTGTGGATCTCCTGATATATTATCAAGTATAAAATGTGTGACTTTAATCTAAATATTTATCAAAAATATATGATGTTATTTCGCCTGTATACTGATAAGTAATTATATTAGTATATTAATATAAATAAATATACAATGATCATATAGATTACTGTCATGTTTATATATTTTATATCGAGCTTTTACACATCTATACATAATATTAAAAGAGTCGCAAAAAAAATCTAAAAAAATATGTGTCATCTCCACGTTAATCATCTTTTTAAAAATCTTAAAAAAAATGGCCGTTTAATTTGGGAGGGGGTTAGAGGGTTATTCCATTATATGCTATCTACCAATTAAAAATTTCTCTCATTTTATTCTTTTTATTTTTAAGCTAATAGTTTCAACAATTATAATATTTATGCATCAATTTTATTTTTGAAAAAATATATCAAATTATTTATTACTTCGTTCTCTTTAATTTGACATCCATATAGTATATATAAAGTAATATAAATATAATTATAATATATTTAGATGATTAAAATATTCAATATAAAAATATAAGAATATTGAAGAAAAATATATGTTTAGTTTATTTTCATAGCTTTTTAACAATTATTTGATTTTTAAGAATTATTTTGTTCTGATCATAAAATAGTAAAATATTACATTAATGTCAAATCATATAAAAAAATATATTAGTAAGAATATCAGTTGTATACTTTTAATAAAAGTTGATAATACAACAACAATATCGTGTTCACTGCTTTTGGACTTATTTTTCGATTTTTAGTTCGATTCGATTCGATTCGAGTCAATTGGTCGATTCGATTGAAGGCGATCCATTCAGTTTAGTTCAGTTCATATGCCCTTAGATCACATGATAAGAGTTTATAAATGAAATTAAATCAAATAATAGTATATGTACATGTGTGTGTATACCGACTCATGTATATTTTATAATAATTTTATTACATTATTGAAACTCGATCATATATTATTAATATAATAAAACATTTAACATTATACGCGGTGCATCGCACGGGAGGACATCTAGTATTTAACAAAAATAAGGTGGATAGAGCTTGGGCTAAGTGCTTCTATTTGTCTTTGGCCACGAAGCAAGTGATTACATTGTATAATAACCAATAAAGTTAACGTCACTACTGTATAAAATCACCCACATGCCCGCGACTCAATATCTTGCCTCGCATTTGAAAAATGTACTCCATCATCCCCGCCCCGGTGCAGCAGCCCATGCCGGAAACATGCGCCCAAGGGCATCGCTCCAGCGTCGTTCTCTCAACAGCCGAGGGCGGCTCGATCTGTCTTCTCTGCCTCTCCAATCTACTGTCCAACCCCAAGTCCCCCACCGTCCATGTCTCCTATGCCCTTTCCCAGCTTTCTCAAGCCCTCTCTCAGTCTCAATTCCTCCACTCTCTTCTAACTTTCCACTCTCATTTCCTCATTTTCCCTCTCGTTGCTGTCTTATCCAACTTCGATGACGAGCCCCTTGCCAAACAGACCATCGATTTAATCCAGACTTTATGTGACGGTTCCAATAACAATTCTAATGCCAATCAGGATGTGCATAAGGAGTTTGTGGCCAGGGTTTCCGATTTGCTTTCTGGTGATTCTTTGGCTTGGAACCGTCGTCAGTTGTACATGGTAATAACTGAGCCATTTTTTTTTCTCTTTCTTTATCCTTTTCCATTCTTGAGTTTCGGAGATTATCTCCATGGTTATTGGATATGTTTGCATTTCTTGGAAGACATAATATGGAAGGTAAAAGCACAGTGAATCCATGCCTTAGTAATCTATAAATTAGCGTCTTAAGTAAGGCAACAAATGGTTGATGTCATGGGTAGTTGGGTTGATAATTGGTTGGCAAGCATTCCCGAGGAGTCCCTGGCACTTGAATTACTTGGTGTTTCAGTGTTTTTATTATGATTATTATGGAACTTTTTGGTTATTGATTTATTGATGCTACTGGAATTATTCTACTTAATCAGAAAACAACTATTAAAGCTACGCGTACAACAATAATGTACCTCTATAAACACATGGGAGGCAGCTTTTCTGGTATATTTCAATGTCTTATGGTTTCCTTAAGCCAGGAAATTAATCACCATTGCAAATGGTATGCTCTTTTTAGAGTACAACCGTTACTGGTGCTCATGTTTTTATGGAGTCTTCATTAAATAAGTATAGGAATTTACTATGGAGATTAGAGTACAATCACTCCATAAGGTCATATTTCTGAGGAGTCTTCATCAAATAATTAAAGATGAAGCTTGTCAGGCCATCGGAGTCTTCGTGTTTCTGAGGATTCATGCACAGTTGATTTTGGTAGCAGCTACTTGATCATTGACACTTTCTGAAAAGAGGTAACCCAAGTTGCCAGACGATTGTATTGTGGCCACTTGTAAACCACTTCAAATATCTTCCCGCAAGCAATGTCGGGTATCACAACAATTCCTCCCTATAACATGCAATATCCTTGCGTAATTCCTACAACCCCCCAGTGCACATTCAGCTGAACCTCTTACCCAGATGGTACAAAATCTGACACCAGTTGTCATGTCTTGGACCTATTTGATGGGACCTGGCAACAAGAACTCCGACACAAAGGTATACTGTACCCACTTATAAACTTCTAAAAATAACCTCACAACCAAAATCCACTGATATATGTAGATCTCCACAGTCAATATTTACTGAGATATGTTTGACATGTTTTGAATTCTCATTATTTAGTAGGTTGTTGTGGTCATGGTTGTTAAAGGCCCGCAGATTCCAGCCTGCAGCGACTCCAAAGCCCAAAGGTGGGCAGGTGTGCGGAAGGCGTGCAGTTCGGCGTGCCTTAGTGATGTTCATTTCTTTTTTCTGCTTCTTTTATCTTAAGAAACAACCCTTTTAAAGGTTATTGGTTTTATAGTTTTGATACTATTTCTATTGAAGGTCATCTATTAAGTTCTGTGGATATGTATGTTTTCTTGTCATTATGTGTTTATGCGATTAGGTTTATTTTATTTTCTTTTTTTCTTTTCTTTTTTTTCTTTGCGCCACTCTTTTGTCCTCGCCTTGCACCCCAGGTGATAGGATCCCTTATTGCCTTGGTGCGCCTTTCCGATTTAACAACTATAGTTGTTTTCTTGCATTATCTGAAATTACAACTGCACAAGCTAAATGTAGTATCAGTAAATATTAACTGTGGCCTTCTGAAAATAATGTGGAAGTATAAAGTTTAATTTGGCTGATGTTGGATACTTTATGAACTTTAAAACAATGGATAAGTGTTTTTGAGCAAGGTGGAGGAACAGAATCCTAAAAGCACATTTTCCTGTATCATAAGATAAGCTTTGTACTGTGGGACTTTTTTTTTTTTTTGAGCTAAGCACCTTTAGGTTCTGGTACGTTATACTCATTTAGTGTAGTACATGTTTTTGGGACTTAGTCACGCACATATCTGAATTTCACTAGAAAAGGATGAACATTCTTGTTTTTGGTTCAAACCTGCACGTGAATTGCAATTTCAGATTGTTTAACAATTGTTGAAAGTCTTATCTTTCTCTAGTGTTGACTAGTGCTTGGCTACTTTCTTGTTAGTTTTATGATTGTACATGAGCGTGATTTTGACTCCCAATGTGCTGTCGCCATTAGAAACTTCATTGAGTCTTCCCTATTTCTACTGCCGTTTGGCCAAATCTAAGGTACTCAAAATGACTTTGCTCGCCATAGGATCTTCTTTGGAGTTGAGATTTAAAAAAGTGAGATTGTAATTTTTAAATGATTTTCTTGTCAATTTTGATTATTGTTCTGTTTTTTTAGCTAATGGACAATTGAAAAATCCGCCTACCCTGTATGGGTGAATCCGGGGTAACTCAAATTCAACGGCTTCTGGATGATTGTTGATTATTTTGATAATTTCTGCTTTAGCATAAATAAGCATTTTGAGATTTTCCCAACAGGAAACAGTTTTTACCCCCAATGTAATAAATTAAGGGCATAGGACCATACTCTGTGATCATTGAATTGCAGTTTGGTTCTTGTAAGCAGAAAGAGAACAAGCACTCTGAATTTTTTTTTTTTTATTTATAAAATCATGAGTTAGATGGAAAGAAAATCTGATTACGTGGAAATGTGTGCTGACCTTCATAAAAATGCTTAAGTAGTAGATTGTAACAGTGGCATCATTGGACACTGAAAGATCTAGATGTAACATTGATGGTCTTTCTGCAGGGTCAATTTTTCTGCTCTGTTTCTTTAACCTTCATTTGATAAGTTAGCACATTCTTCAGTTGATCTCCATTCATCAGCATGTATTATTTCTGAGAACTATTAGGTGATTAAAATAATTGAGACCAATTGCTTTTTGCTGGGGATAGTTGAAATCGTGACCTCCATTTATGAAAGGTGTAACATAGATTTAACAAATGTGATGAAATGCATATTTCCTTTTCTGAGTGTTTTATGCGTCTTCAAATGCACTTTATGGACCAGCTTCATAATAATGTTTGTGGGTCGGCAAGAATTTATACTCGAATAATGGTTCATTATCTATTATTCATGTATCATTTCAACAAGTCAAGCACATGCCATCTCCATTCTAAATATTCCAAGACTTGTCCATTTTGCCATTGTTTTTGGCTTTATGCAGATTCACTGCTTTGGTGTTCTCTTGGATAATCAGGACTTTCACTTGTATACCTGCATTAAGAACAAAGATGCCCTGACTCTCAACCTTGTCACAGGTCTTCAGTTGTCAAAGTGAGTTTAACTAATATACAAGTAAATTATTTTCTTATACCTTGCGCAAACCCAGGCCTGAAATACTTTCTTTCCTTATGTATAGTGATGAAATCCAAGGGGAGATTATGTTTGTTTTATACAGATCATCCCTCCTCCATTACACATATATGGATGACAGTGGCACTGATGTGTTGCTTAAATACTGCCCCAAGATTTTGCATATATCACTTGACATCCTCATGAAGAGTCAAAGTGATGATGTTCGGATTAACTGTGTAGGTGGTTTTCTTTCCCTTGCTGTCAAATTTGCAACTTATTGGTGCAATTTATCCAAAATTTCCCTTCCTCTTGGGATAGAAAGTGTATGATAGTTCAGTAGCTGAACTGTTTTCGAGTGAAAGCAATTATTATAATTGTTTTGATTGATTTCATGCAAAATCTTAAAAGTGGAATAGCTTCTTCTTGACTCAAAGGACCTTTGGTTTTCTTGGAACAACTAAAGCATCACACTTATGTAAAATGACAGTGTTAGTGATGAATAAGTTTGAAGGCTGGAACTCTACACCACATCACAGAGTGTGATTATTACACATGTTATAATTTTCTGTTCGTGATTATTTGAGCCGTCTGTGTTGATACTAGTTTGACATGCAGCATATGATAGCTTAATAGGGGTTACATGATAATATATACATGTTAGTTTGGTATCATAACTACTTAACTACTCTGCAGCATTTCTGACGGTGTTGGTTCAAAGGGGATACTTCCAGAATGCACGTTCAAATTATGTAGGGAGCACGGATTCCTTTGAAGCTGACAACTTCATGCAAATAACAGAGCGTGGGATTGATGGGCTGCCTCTAGAAGTCTTGTTTGCTGAGGCAGTCAAAGGCCCCCTGCTTTCTTCAGATAGCCAACTTCAGATTGCTACATTGGATTTAGTCTTTAGGTATCTTTCATCGGAAGATGTCTCAGGGAAAGAATGCCAAGTATTTCTAGAAGAGAATATAGCAGATTACATATTTGAAATACTGAGGTTATCAGGTAACAGAAAACATAATGTGCTGCATATTTCACAAAGTTTTGCAATGTGCTTATTTTATCAACAAAAAACTGATGCTAACTTCTCATACATTTTATTTTTCTTTCCTTGGTTTTCTGTTTTATGTGAAAAGATGATTGCATGCAAATGTGTTGAGTCATTGCTAATATTTTGCAGTTTGATAATCTTTCTTCCGTTTCACCTGTTCTGATTCTGGTGATTGTTTAGGAAGCAAAGATCCAATTATCAACTCCTCAATTCGGGTTCTTGATCTCTTATCAAATGTTGAGCACGCCTTCAAACAAAGACTTGCGATTGGATTCTCAACTTTGGTTCCCATCCTGCGTTATGTAGCTGACATTCCTTTCCAACCTGTGCAATGTCAGTTACTGAAGCTCATTTTAAACTGTGTGATAAATACTCCTGGAATAGTATCCACCTGTAGTGGTGAAGAAATTGGTAGCATATTGGCAGGAATGTTCAAGAAACATATTGATGGCAAGATCGGCATGCCTCCAGAGGCCTTCACCTTGTCATGCTCAATACTTGTTGCTATAATGAAGTGCTCATCTTCTCGTGTGAATTCAGGGTTGGCAGCATCAGTTAAAGATGTTGCAGGGTCTGCTGTTTCATCTTGTATAAACACTAACCATATAAACACGGATCAAATTTTACACTCTCTTTACCTACTGAAGGAAGCATATGCATATGAGCAGGAAGAAGATATCCCAGGCTCTTCCAACGTTGGCGTACAGTTTTGTATTATTGACATATTTAAACGGCAAATTTTACCTTGGTTCACGACAGTAATAAATGAGATGGACGAAGAGGTTATTGCCTTGGGAGTGATTGAAACTGTTCAGTCAATACTGCATAATTCTAATGATGATTCCAAGGATTTTGCCGAGCGCCTAGTTTCATCGTCATGGTTTACTATATTATTTGGATGCTTGGGTTTGTTTCCCACTGAAAAAATGAAGTGGAGGGTTTATCTAATCTTCAGTTCCATTGTGGATGTACTTCTGGGGGGTGATTCTGGACAACCTATTAGGGATGCCGCTCCCCATTTGCCGTCTGACCCTATGGATTTACTATTCCTTCTTGGTCAGAAGTGTTACCGCAATCTTGAGTTGTTGCGTTGTCAAAGTGCAGTTCTGCTGGTACTGTATGTTAGCTCTTTGTATAATGACAGGTAACAAACTCCCCCATTTCGATTTCATCCCCACCTCTCTGCTGCAATTAGCATCAAATTGATTATTTGCTTATTTACTGTTAGGATTGCCGATGAGGGGATGGTGCTATCTTCCCTAGAGCAATTTATTTTACTCAACAGCAGCGACTTCCTTTGTGGAGCCTCTGCTTCAGTGACCGTAGAAGTGGTAGTAAATCTTTATGGGTTTTATAGGGGATTTGCCAAGATGAGCTACCAAATACCATATAGCCCAGAAGCTGAACGAATCCTTTTTCAGCTACTGGCTGAAAAGGATTGGGATTTTCTTTCGACAAAGATCCATATGACATCACTGAGATGGTTGTTCCAACAGGAAAAACTCTGCAAGTCGTTGTCTGCTCAGATACTGAAGTTCTGCAGATGCAACAGCTCAGTAGGTGATTGTGTAGTCATTGACAACGAAACTAGATGGAAAGTTGATTCACATCTGTTTGCTGAGTTGATAACATCTGGAAACAACTTTGGAGCAATGATTTTTATATGCTTATTGGGAGATCTTGTAGAAAATGCCAGCGAAGATTCCGACATCATTTCAGTATTAATAGCCTGTGCAAAAACAGTTGAAATTGCTGCAGTTGCTTCAGATAGATTCTGCATGCACGGAATAGACGTTGTGCTACAAAGCATTTATAATAGTTCAAGACACTCTTTTCCAGAGTTATTCATGGCCACTTCACAGTTTGTTTTTATTCTTCTAAAATCAGTGCACTTCGAATCGATGTCTACTAATGAAGCTTGGGTGGGGATAACAGTTCGGGTATAGACATTTTACAGTATCTTTTAGCAGTTACTTGGGTACCTTCAGAATTTAACTAGATGTTTCGTCTGATTTGTAGTTGATGGACTACTTGAGCCCCGTCCTGACTTCAGATGGATGGACAGATGAAGTTCTCATAATACTTGGCATCCTTTCTCTGATTTTGCACCACTCAACAGGGGATGCACTAATAGAAGCTTCAAGAATGATAATTTTGAATGTTTCTTTGGTCTCAAAAATTAATATGACAATCGTTGAAGCGTGTTCTAAAGGACATGCTTTGGTTGATCATGATGAGGGAACTAGAACTGGGGAAGTCCTCATTTTTGTGCTTTCCCTGCTCTTCTTTTCCCTGAGGAGGTAACCGTACTTGTAGATTTAATTGTGCAGTAGAAACACACGCACACACAAATACTAATATTTTTTTTGCTTGTTCCACCCTGACTGATTTCATTTTTGTCTCAGCATACGAGTTGTTCTACCTGGTACTACTGATCTCCGGATCTGGCTTGATGAAGGTTATGACATGCAGCAGCCATTATCATCATATCTCGGCATCCGATGCCATGACTTGTGCAAGTTGATACATTTTGGATCTGCTCCTGTCAAACTAATTGCATCATTATGTCTTGTGGAACTATTTGCTGGAGTATCACGTCAAAAACCAGTTGATTTGAATATCACACAAGGCTACTTTCTGTCAGTATTAGCCGTATTAGAAGGCCTGATATTTTTTGGTGACACGAGGGTTGCACTGAACTGTTCCCGATGTTTGTCTACTCTCATGTCGTGGAAACAGCCGGAAAACAATCAATCTACCGTTTCAGGCAAGGACAGCTGGTGTAGATTGATAGTGGAGGAGCTAGTTATGTCTTTGTGTGCATCAAGCCTCACATCAAAATCTTCGATGACTCATCATAAGCCTGCCGCTATTGTTGCAGCAGCATTACTAAAACTGACCGAAGTGCCTTCCTGGATGACTAAAGTGTTTGATGAATCTTCTATTGGAAGTATTATTCAGAACGTATCCCCGAGCAATATGAACACTGAATTAGTGGTTTTATTTCGAGAGCTTCTGGATTCTGGCCGTCTCAACTCTGCACATATTTCTGATCTAAGCCGAATATTCCAGGTGATAAAACTGCACCCCTCCCTCAGGCGATCATAAATATGTTCCTTGGAATTTCTTTGGATAGTAGTATTACCTCAATCATTGAGCAAAAGGAAAAAAAGTACAATTAATAAAGTTTATCGATATTAATTGTGTCGTTTTTGATCTGACGTTCTCTGAGGTCTCTTAGGCATGCAGGAGGCACGTGTATGCTGATGATATTCAAGATAGCTGCATAGAAGATCATACGGAGGATGTAGATGTTAGCCTTGATCATGTAGGGAGAGCCTGTGCCTTCCTTGTCAGCCTCGTATCATCTTGTTCATATCCTGAACGTTACGTCTGGAAGAAAGAATTACTAGAAGAAATAGAATTATTCACCAAATGCTTGATGGAAGAGGATGGAGCATAGGTACTTTGATGTACCTTTAAGTTCAGAAACCGCCTTAGAAACAAAGGAGAGTTGTCTATCTATGTACACTACTAGTTCTGCGCCTGGCTGCAAGTACCCCCCCCCCCCCCCACACACACACACACATATATATATATATATATATATATATATATATATCCTCCCTCCCTCCAGCCGGACGTAGAACATTTCGTTCCGAATTTACCCTTCTCAAAATCTACTATCCATATTTTATATAGATGTCGTTTTTTGTTTGTTTTATTCTTCATTAAAACTTTGATCAATTTTTTTTTTATATTTTACCATAAAAAATTGTCAAAAATATAATATTATAAAAATAAAAAAGCAAATGTACTGATTTTTTTATATTTATGAGTACGATAATTAAGATAAGTAAATGTTCAAAGTTCAATTTAAAAACAAATCTAACAATATATATCAAAATACAGGATATGCAATCATTTATAATTACAATCTTTTTACTAATGTTCTTAATCGTAATTCTCGACTCATCCAATTATTTTAGAGATCCGATTCTCTCGATTTATTCTCCATCTTTTGACATAAATATCACTCCTCATAAGTGGCTACTAGTGCAAAATCATGGCTCGACCATGGGATGATGATTTTTTTTTTTTTTTAACTAAAAATTTCTTGGTATATGCAACACTAATATCAATATTACCTTAAAAAATTCAAAGTATTATTTTTACGAAAATTTTATATTATTTCTACTATAAAAAAATATTTCCTTATACACGAAATTTATGGTTTTATTTCAATTTTTCTATCTTTGTACATGTAAAATACCTTTTTTTACTTTTTATTCTTGATTTTGCTACCTAAAGTTGATATGGAAATATATTTATTTGGATGATAAAGTAAAAAATAAATAGAGAAATAAAATAATTTTATCATTAGGGATAATTAGGGCTATGGTTGAAAATTGAAATGTATCGAATTCATGAAAAACTACATTTTGATTTGAAAAAGAATGTATAATTTTAATTGGGGTAGGAAATAACTTTAATTAGATAATAAATTATTGGTAGTTTAAATGGACATGTGTTGAAATGTGTATAAATCATATTTAATTTATTAAAACTTATATAAAATATTTATTTAGAAATTGGTGATAATGATATAAAAATTTAGTTAATAAAATTTATTTAAATAAAGCTTTATTTAAAGAAAAACTTTAAAGCTTTATTTATTTAGTTAATAAAGCAAGCATCTTGTTATAAAAATTTGAAACAATTTTGAATTTGTGTGTGTGTGTATATATATATATATATATATATATATATATATATTAGAGTGTTAATAAAGCAATCATCTTGTTATAAAAATTTTAAACAATTTTGAATTTGTATGTGTGCATGTGTGTGTATAAATCAAACCAAACCAAACATACCCAGTATATTCCGCTCAGAGCAGGGTCTGGGGAGGGTAAGATGTACGCAGACCATGCCCCTACTTATTACGGTAGGGAGGCTGTTTCCGTGAAGACCCCCAGCTTAGTGCACAACAGAATCTTGTGTGATAAATACAAAGGAAAACATATGATTCGAAAAAGCTCGAGACCATACCTGAGCCCATGGCTTGATCCACATGGGACTTACTGTAATATCCGGGGATAATTTTTTTTTTCGTGTTACTGTTGAGTTGTACATATTCGTTTGGAATTGTACAAGTGTTGTTGTTTTGGACTGATACAATGTATATTGTATTGGAATATTTCGGGATCGAAATATTATACTTGTCGTCGGGTTAGTTTCGTCGTTTGAATGTTGGTTGGAGAGTTTGGATTTTTGGCTAAGTACACTAGCCTTAACGTACGCTATATGTGTAGACTTACGTACGTTATGGGTTGAGTATTACGTACGTTATGCCTGTAAGGTTACGTACGTAATGCTTGGTAGGTGGCAGAAACCTTCCTCGTAGTCACTTTCGGCCGGTGGGTCCCGAGCATCTTCCGATCGGATCTCACTATTGCAGTCAACGGACCCTTACGTACGTTAAGAGGTGAGCTTTACGTACGTAATGTAGGTCTTGTTAACGTACATAATAAGTTCTTGTTTACGTACGTTAAGGCCTTCGTATTTTAGTCCAGTTAGTTCTGAATTTTTCATTTCGTACGTTAATGTCTTAGCATAGCGTACGTAATGCCTCTTACGTACGTTAACCATAGTGTATAACGTACGTAATGAATTGGTCAGTCTATTTATCTTGGTTTCGTCTTTCATTTCCTCACGAACCAAAACACATTTTCTCTCCCTAGAATCGTCCGTTTGGACTTGTTATTGATGTTTAGCCTCTTCCAACTCGATCTTGATCATCCTAGCTTGGATTGAAGCTTGAAGTTGGAAGCTTGTTGGTGCTCCTTTGGTGTTTGGAGGCTTCTTCTTGTTCTTCTTTGGTAAGTTCCCTCAATCTCTTGTTCTTCAAGTGATTTTCGAGTTTTTGTTGTTGTTTTCTTCGGGTATTGTTTGATTATTGGAGTATATCATGATTCTTCATGGTTTTGATAAACCTTTGATGAAGAACATGATGGTATAGCTTGAGGATGATTATGTTCTTGATGTTTTAGATTGTTGGGAGGTTTTAATCATGTCTAGGAAAGATTATGTTAAGATTGTTATATGATTAACATAGTCTTGAGATGATTATTATTGTTGGTGGTGTTCTTGTAAGATTTTAACCATTTTAGTAAGGATTTATGATGATCCAGGAGGTGATTATCATAATTTGAAAATGGTTGAGTGAATCTTGTTGTTTAATCCGAATTCATGATGCATTGATGAAGGATTTCGTTTCAGACATCATGATTATTGAGTTGATGATGTTCTTGGGGTGATAATGATAATAGTGATAATATTATCATTGTTGGAGGATCAATTTGATGATATTGGTGATATTATCATCTTGAGATGATTGTTTTGATGATTGTTCTTAAGTGAATCTTGTTGAATGGATTTCACAAGTGTTAAGAACGTAATGATCATGATAATTGATCATCGAGGTGTTGGAGGACGTTAGAATTCATAGTTGAGAACTATGATACTCGTTCGTGCGGTGTGATCGATTCGTGTTTGAATCGGACTTTGTCCTTGTCGTTATTTTCTATTGATTTTGTGTTTTTGAATGAATCGTTTTCATTCAAGGTTGTTCGAGTGTTTGTGTTCGTCGGAAGGCGCCGTTCGTCGTTTCGTGCCAGGACGTTGATCGTGGAAGGAATTTCTCGTCTTCGGTTTGAGGCAAGTTTTATACTTGTACTGGTCAATGAGATTAATATTATCATATATGTGTATGAATGTGTTGTATCATTTCGAGACATAGTCTCTTCGTGATTTATTGATATTTGGGGATTGTTTGATACAATACCCTTCGGTGATTTTACCAGTTGTGATTGTTATTCGTTAACGGCCGGTTTAAGGCATTGAGATTCTTGTTGTCGATAGCCGGTTCGCGGTATCGATGTATCGATTATTATTGTTGACGCTAATGTCGTTCTGAGGCATCGTTGAATCGTTATTATTGAATTGGAACTGTCACTATGATGTTGCATTGGCCGACTGAAGGCGTTTGATATATTCGTTTATTATATCTGTTTCGGTGGTCAGTTTAAGACGCCGGGACATCCACTCTACCGTATCATTGTGTATCGATTGACCGTTCTAAGGTAATCGATTTATTTAATTGGGATTATCGAAGATAATTCCCATCCGTTGTATCATTGGTTATCGATTAACCGTTCTAAGGTAATCGATTTATTTAATTGGGATTATCGAAGATAATTCCCATCCGTTGTATCATTGGTCATCGATTAACCATTCTAAGGTAATCGATGTATTTAATTGGGATTATCGAAGATTATTCCCATCTGTTGTATCATTGGTTATCGGTTGACCGTTCTAAGGCAATCGATGTATTTATTTGGGATTATCGAAGATAATTCCCATCCGTTGTATCATTGGTTATCGGTTGACCGTTCTAAGGCAATCGACATATTTAATTGGGATTATCGAAGATAATTCCCATCCGTTGTGTCATCGTTATCGATTGACCGTTCTAAAGGTAATCGATGTATTGAATTGGGACCGCTGGCGATAGTTTCCATCCGTTGAGTTGTTGTGATCGATTGGCCATTCCAAGGCAGTCGAGGTATTTGAATTGGGACCGCCGTGGACGGAGCCCATTCGTGAGTTATTGTTGTCGTGTTGGCCGACTCGAGGCAGCATGCTGTTATTCTTGTGAGTTTGGTAATCTTGGGATTATTCTTGTTGTGATTAATTATGTTTTGGAGACTAGTTTCGGCTAGTGCTCGATGGGTAAGCTTGGGGCTTGAACCTTCGTGGTTGGTTTCCCAACACCTACGATTCGATGAGTCACGGTCATGTTAATGATCTCATTATGGGTAAGCTTGGGGCTTGAACCTTCGCGGTTGGTTTCCCAACACCTACGATTCGATGAGTCACGGTTATGTTAATGATCTCATTATGGGTAAGCTTGGGGCTTGAACCTTCGCGGTTGGTTTCCCAACACCTCTGATTCGATGAGTCACGGTCATGTTAATGATCTCATTATGGGTAAGCTTGGGGCTTGAACCTTCGCGGTTGGTTTCCCAACACCTACGATTCGATGAGGTCACGGTCACCGGGTGATCTCATTATGGGTAAGTCTGGGGCTTGAACCCTCGCGGTTGGTTTCCCAAAGACTGCAATTCAGAGTCACGGTCATTGGATGATCTCATTGTGATACGGCCGTGCCGTGGCTTCGGCCCTCATTGATACTGACTTCGCTTTTGGCTTGAGCCATTGTGGTGATTAATGACTTTGGGTGAATGACATTCGGTATTATGATGATAAACGGCTTTTCATTGGTCATTAGGCCATTGTGATATATCGGTATTCTGGTGGAGCCTTCGGGCATTGTGATTCGTATCTATTTCGGTGTTTGGCTTGGGTTACCTTCGGGTGATGTATTGTTGTGTTACGTATTGATGATTCGCCGTTGGGCACTTGTGTTCTAACTGTTGAGCAGTATTGCTTGTATGCCGTGGGCATAGTATTCCACGAATGCTCGATTCTTACTTTGGTTTGTGAGCATCTCGTATTACCATTACTATACTATTCATTACGCCTTTGGATGCATATCATGTTGTACATGTATTTGATAATCATTATCTGGATGGTGACCCGTGGGGCGGAACATGTTTTCATGTTTTAGGTGTTTGCGAGGAGAGAGTTGAGACACAGGGGTATGACGGTGGCGACGAGGCATTCAAGCGATACTAGTCCGAGATGTTTTGGTGTTCATGTCAGTCAGGCAGTTGGAGTACTCCAGTTTTGTCAGTTATTGTCATTTTGTATTATCCGAGCAAGGCTCGTGGATGTCGTTGTATTGTATTTGGGCCATGTAGGCCCACTGTTGTCATTGAAATTCCATATTGGAATATTATGTTGGATGTCAGTGTAGGGATTGTGATTCCCCTTTTGGTCAGTTAGTTGTATTTTTGGTCGTGTTAGCCTGGTGGATCTCCTGGTGTGGGGTCCACGGCACTGTAATAACCCAATAGGATTTGGGGGTGTTACAGAAGATGGTATCAGAGAGTTGGGATACCCTGATATGTGAGTTATGCGGTTCTACCGACACGGTAGTAGTGAACTGTCAGGTTATGACAATCTGGACAGTCGGGTTTTGTGAGTCGTGGTAGTTGGACGACTGTATGAGTCATTCTTTCATCGAGTCGTCGTCAGTGAAGACTAGTATCGCAAGACCTCGAAGCTTCGTATGACCTGTGTAAGGACTCGATTCTCTTGTATACTCATACATTCATTATGCCATTGATTATACATGTTTTGTTGAAACCTGTATGTAACATTATGTTACGACCCATTCATGATTAATTGCTTTGGAGCGTGTCGGCTCAGTATTGGCTATAATTACATGATTGAAGCGATTGTTTATTTGTTGAGTAGATATACTCGTGTTTGGCTATTGACATAGAATTGGGGATTAGCCGTTGAGGCATATTTGAGCTTTGTTCATGATCGAGCGTTATTCTTTCAGTATGGAAAGAAGAAACCGAGGATGTGGCAGAGGGGGTAAAGTCTGCGGAGCAGGCCGAAACCCAGAACCTCATGATTATGCACGTGCGGATGCCGAGAGGGATCAGAATTCAGCCGGAGATGTGACTTATGCGACCGGTTCCCCTTCGGAACGTCATACTCGAGGAGTCGACCAGACTGAGAGTGATCACATCGACCGTTACTTGCTTATGAGGGGCATGATGACCCAGATGACTCAGATGACGCAGATAATGGAAACCATACAGACCTCAGTGGTACGTGGTCCACCGCAGGGATCCCAGGTGCCGTTTTATGGACAGTCCAGGAGAGTGAGTCAGATTATCGGCGACATCTCTCGTCAGAGGCCGCCTATTTTTGAGGGTTCGTCGGAACCAGCTGATATTGTTCATTGGCTGGAACATTTTGATAAACTCTTCGACATGGTTCAGTGTCCGGAAGAGAGTAGGGTGGCAGTAGCGGCTTACCATTTGAGTAAAGGCGCTTATTCTTGGTGGCTTTCTGTAAAACCCACCGATCGTGATTGTGCTTGGAGTGAGTTTAAGACTCTCATGTTAGAGAGGTATTATCCGGCTCCACTTCGTGAAGCCAAACTGTCAGAGGTTTTGAACCCCGAATCCGTCGAGGATGAGGGTGTTATTGTTATTGCTGAGAAGTTTCAGGGACTCCTTCAGTTTGTTTCATCCATTATCCGTCTGAGGCGGATAAGATCAAGTATTTTAGCAAGAGGCTGAACCCGCGATTGAGGATGCGGTTGTTCAACCATAATTGCAATTCACTTGGTGAATTCATCGAGAAGGCTCTTGGAGCAGAGCTTTTGATCAAGGAGCTTGCTCGGAAGAACCCTTCATTTCTTAGGAGAGAGGACTAGGATGCCGGTTCATTCAGAGGGACATCGGGCTCCGACGTCTAGGAGGTCGTTTTCTAGTCGTCCTCGTGCTGGGAAAGCATCTTCTTCTCAGGCGACGGGTTCGACCGTTGTTTGCTTTAACTTTGATACAATAGGACATCGCAGTACTCGGTGCTCGATGCGGTCTATTGCTTGTTTTCTGTGTGGGAGGCAGGGACACCTTCAGAAATACTGCAGGGGTTCTAGTGCCAGTAGATCTCATGGGAAATCACGGGCCTCGAGAGACTTTGTTTCTTCAGTCCGTACTCTATCCAAGGGGTCGTATCGGGCTTCGGGAGCCAGAAGTATGGACACTCGAGGAGGAGCGGCGAGCTCAGATTTGGATCTTCCTCGAGTCGATCAGATCGAGGAGTTCGATGACCTGGAGGATGTTGATTTTGGATACATTTGAGATGTAGCCTTAATTTCTTTCTTTATTTTTCGGATTGATGTTTGACTCGGCCTGTACTTTAGTACTGTGGTTGCGAACCATTTATGGTTGATCTATCTTGTAATGATTGTATCTGAGAATCTTGAGATTTGAGGTCGTGTGATGTGTTTTTCCTTCCTTTTGGTGTTGTACCCGAGATTTTTTAATAATCTGGGTAATTGTTCATTTCAATCCGAGACGCCGAGTCGTGAGGACTTCCCGAGGACCACATGTGCGTTGTTATTTTCCTTTTGTGGCATGAGTCAGTGATTGCATTGGCGTCCGATGCTGATGAGAACGGGGGAGTGTACACCGATGATTGTATACATGTACAATGGGCGGCACCCGCGAGGTGTGTACGCCGGTGTTACTAGTCATGCGATTGGTACGACTTCCTGGCTGGTCTCTAGCGGGAGAGTTATGTTTCGGCTGATCTCGCAGTTGGTTGAGTGTTTTTATCCCTTGTTTTTCGCCGTGTTAGGGCAGAGGAGATGCGGGAACCCGTGGGGTTGGCCCGATTACTCAGGCGAAGTGGTTCGCAGTGAGGAGTATTCCTGGAGATGTTGTTTTCTTATCCTGATGGATAGTTCGTACCCCGTGTTTCTGCACCCTGAGTTTCAGGGACGAAACTTTTTAAGGGGGGGAGTATGTAATATCCGTGGATAATTTTTTTTTCGTGTCACTGTTGAGTTGTACATATTCGTTTGGAATTGTACAAGTGTTATTGTTTTGGACTGATACAATGTATATTGTATTGGAATATTTCGGGATCGAAATATTATACTTGTCGTCGGGTTAGTTTCGTCGTTTGAATGTTGGTTGGAGAGTTTGGATTTTTGGCTAAGTACACTAGCCTTAACGTACGCTATATGTGTAGACTTACGTACGTTATGGGTTGAGTATTACGTACGTTATGCCTGTAAGGTTACGTACGTAATGCTTGGTAGGTGGCAGGAACCTTTCTCGTAGTCACTTTCGGCCGGTGGGTCCCGAGCATCTTCCGATCGGATCTTACTATTGCAGTCAACGGACCCTTACGTACGTTAAGAGGTGAGCTTTACGTACGTAATGTAGGTCTTGTTAACGTACATAATAAGTTCTTGTTTACGTACGTTAAGGCCTTCGTATTTTAGTCCAGTTAGTTCTGGATTTTTCATTACGTACGTTAATGTCTTAGCATAGCGTACGTAATGCCTCTTACGTACGTTAACCATAGTGTATAACGTACGTAATGAATTGGTCAGTCTATTTATCTTGGTTTCGTCTTTCATTTCCTCACGAACCAAAACACATTTTCTCTCCCTAGAATCGTCCGTTTGGACTTGTTATTGATGTTTAGCCTCTTCCAACTCGATCTTGATCATCCTAGCTTGGATTGAAGCTTGAAGTTGGAAGCTTGTTGGTGCTCCTTTGGTGTTTGGAGGCTTCTTCTTGTTCTTCTTTGGTAAGTTCCCTCAATCTCTTGTTCTTCAAGTGATTTTCGAGTTTTGTTGTTGTTTTCTTCGGGTATTGTTTGATTATTGGAGTATATCATGATTCTTCATGGTTTTGATAAACCTTTGATGAAGAACATGATGGTATAGCTTGAGGATGATTATGTTCTTGATGTTTTAGATTGTTTGGAGGTTTTAATCATGTCTAGGAAAGATTATGTTAAGATTGTTATATGATTAACATAGTCTTGAGATGATTATTATTGTTGGTGGTGTTCTTGTAAGATTTTAACCATTTTAGTAAGGATTTATGATGATCCAGGAGGTGATTATCATAATTTAAAAATGGTTGAGTGAATCTTGTTGTTTAATCCGAATTCATGATGCATTGATGAAGGATTTCGTTTCAGACATCATGATTATTGAGTTGATGATGTTCTTGGGGTGATAATGATAATAGTGATAATATTATCATTGTAGGAGGATCAATTTGATGATATTGGTGATATTATCATCTTGAGATGATTGTTTTGATGATTGTTCTTAAGTGAATCTTGTTGAATGGATTTCACAAGTATTAAGAACGTAATGATCATGATAATTGATCATCGAGGTGTTGGAGGACGTTAGAATTCATAGTTGAGAACTATGATACTCGTTCGTGCTGTGTGATCGATTCGTGTTTGAATCGGACTTTGTCCTTGTCGTTATTTTCTATTGATTTTGTGTTTTTGAATGAATCGTTTTCATTCAAGGTTGTTCGAGTGTTTGTGTTCGTCGGGAGGCGCCGTTCGTCGTTTCGTGCCAGGACATTGATCGTGGAAGGACTTTCTCGTCTTCGGTTTGAGGCAAGTTTTATACTTGTACTGGTCAATGAGATTAATATTATCATATATGTGTATGAATGTGTTATATCATTTCGAGACATAGTCTCTTCGTGATTTATTGATATTTGGGGATTGTTTGATACAATACCCTTCGGTGATTTTACCAGTTGTGATTGTTATTCGTTAACGGCCAGTTTAAGGCATTGAGATTCTTGTTGTCGATAGCCGGTTCGCGGTATCGATGTATCGATTATTATTGTTGACGCTAATGTCGTTCTGAGGCATCGTTGAATCGTTATTATTGAATTGGAACTGTCACTATGATGTTGCATTGGCCGACTGAAGGCGTTTGATATATTCGTTTATTATATACATTTCGGTGGTCGATTTAAGGCACGGGACATCCACTCTACCGTATCATTGTGTATCGATTGACCGTTCTAAGGTAATCGATTTATTTAATTGGGATTATCGAAGATAATTCCCATCCGTTGTATCATTGGTTATCGATTAACCGTTCTAAGGTAATCGATTTATTTAATTGGGATTATCGAAGATAATTCCCATCCGTTGTATCATTGGTCATCGATTAACCGTTCTAAGGTAATCGATGTATTTAATTGGGATTATCGAAGATAATTCCCATCCGTTGTATCATTGGTTATCGGTTGACCGTTCTAAGGCAATCGATGTATTTATTTGGGATTATCGAAGATAATTCCCATCCGTTGTATCATTAGTTATCGGTTGACCGTTCTAAGGCAATCGACATATTTAATTGGGATTATCGAAGATAATTCCCATCCGTTGTGTCATCGTTATCGATTGACCGTTCTAAAGGTAATCGATGTATTGAATTGGGACTGTCAAGGATAGTTTCCATCCATTGAGTTGTTGTGATCGATTGGCCATTCCAAGGCAGTCGAGGTATTTGAATTGGGACCGCCGTGGACGGAGCCTATTCGTGAGTTATTGTTGTCGTGTTGGCCGACTCAAGGCAGCATGCTGTTATTCTTGTGAGTTTGGTAATCTTGGGATTGTTACTGTTGTGATTAATTATGTTTTGGAGACTAGTCTCGGCTAGTGCTCGATGGGTAAGCTTGGGGCTTGAACCTTCGCGGTTGGTTTCCCAACACCTACGATTGATGAGTCACGGTCATGTTAATGATCTCATTATGGGTAAGCTTGGGGCTTGAACCTTCGCGGTTGGTTTCCCAACACCTACGATTGATGAGTCACGGTCATGTTAATGATCTCATTATGGGTAAGCTTGGGGCTTGAACCTTCGCGGTTGGTTTCCCAACACCTACTGATTGATGAGTCACGATCATGTTAATGATCTCATTATGGGTAAGCTTGGGGCTTGAACCTTCGCGGTTGGTTTCCCAACACCTACGATTCGATGGGTCACGGTCACTGGGTGATTTCATTATGGGTAAGTCTGGGGCTTGAACCCTCGCGGTTGGTTTCCCAGCACCTGCAATTCAGCAGGTCACGGTCATTGGATGATCTCATTGTGATACGGCTTCGTGCCGTGGCTTCGGCCCTCATTGATACAGCTTCGGGTTGTTTTGGCTTCGGGCCATTGTGGTGATTGACATCTTTGGCTGAATGACATTCAGGGTATTATGATGATAAACATCTTCGGGCTGTTCGGCTGTTAGGCCATTGTGATATATCGGTATTCCTGGTGGAGCCTTCGGGCATTGTGATTCGTATCTATTTCAGTGTTTGGCTTGGGTTACCTTCGGGTGATGTATTGTTGTGTTCTGTATTGATGATTCGCCGTTGGGCACTTGTGTTCTAACCTGTTGAGAAGGTATTGCTTGTATGCCGTGGGCATAGTATTCCACGAATGCTCGATTCTTACTTTGGTTTGTGAGCATCTCATATTACCATTACTATACTATTCATTCTGCCCTTTGGATGCATATCATGTTGTACATGTATTTGATAATCATTATCTGGATGACTGACCCCGTGGGGGCGGAACATGTTTTCATGTTTTAGGTGTTTGCGAGGAGAGAGTTGAGACATAGGGGTATGACGGTGGCGACGAGGCATTCAAGCGATACTAGTCCGAGATGTTTTGGTGTTCATGTCAGTCAGGCGGTTGGAGTACTCCTGTTTTGTCAGTTATTGTCATTTTGTATTATCCGAGCAAGGCTCGTGGATGTCGTTGTATTGTATTTGGGCCATGTAGGCCCACTGTTGTCATTGAAATTCCATATCGGAATATTATGTTGGATGTCAGTGTAGGGATTGTGATTCCCCTTTTGGTCAGTTAGTTGTATTTTTGGTCGTGTTAGCCTGGTGGATCTCCTGGTGTGGGGTCCACGGCACTGTAATAACCCAATAGGATTTGGGGGTGTTACACTTACCTAAGCGGAATTTAGCTACTTTACTCCCGATGAACGCTACTCTAACAACAGAGAGGTTGGCTCTGCGCACAGCTCCCTGTCAAAAATACACCACACACAAAGACAATAGGATAAATATACAATAAAAGTAAAAATGCAATGCTCTAGGTCAAAGCTAACCGAGACAACCCAACCCTGAGGCTCTCAACTACAGCACCGCTCCCTACAAAAGAATCCACCACTCTGATCTGGCGCCTCCAAGCGCACCTATCAACAGCCATGGTCTCGGAAAGGTTTAAGGCCTTCAAATCTAATCTCAGTTGCTCCTCCCACGTCCTCCTCGGTCTGCCTCTCCTCCTCTCCCCGACAACCATTAAAATCTCGACCCTCCTCACCGAAGCATATGTCTGCCTCCTGCGGACGTGGCCAAACCATCTCAATCTCCCTTCTGTAATACCCGAGATTTCTGATATGTATTTGGAACTTGTGATATTGTAAATGTTGCACTTTAATATGATATTATTCTCTGTATCTCATAGTCCGGTGTTGTTGAGCGTATGATTTCATGAATGTGATTTAAGATTTGTGATTCTGCGCATGTAGCGCACGCTATCGTCTATGTGTAGCGTACGCTAACATGGATCCATAGCGCACGCTACAAAGGAGCATTAGCGCACGCTATACGTGGTCAATATGATTGAGACGTGTGGTAGGTGAGATCAGGCCGGGGATCTTGGTCGGATTGTGTCGGGATGAACCTGGACGGCTTTCGGGAAAAGCCAAGTCAACGCCATAGCGCACGCTACTGATATGAGAATAGCGCACGCTAAGTGCTGAGTCTGATGAAGTCGATGGCCGTTAGCGCACGCTAAGAGTATGGACTAGCGCGCGCTAATAACCATTTTCTCTAAATAGGACAGCATCCTTTTCGTATTTTCAGTCTTTTCTCTTCCCACATCCGAATCTTTATACTTAGAGTGTTACTCTCTACATCCTAAACACTTCATATCAGTATCCTAGCTTGTGTTGAAGATTGTAGATCATTGAGGATTGGTGTTCAAGCCTTCGACGTTGGATTGCTTCAATTTCCTCCTTGTTCTTCACTACTTTGAGGTAGGTGATTCTTCACAAATATTAGTAGTGTTCTAAAGGACGTTTGATCATGTGTATCTAGTCGGTTAGATTCGTTAATAGTCGAACATCATGTGTTAGAAGGATATTTTCGACGTTTCGGCACTTATTCATCGTATGATCCATTGAACCTTTTTAGTATGTGGACTCCTAAGCATATTATGTATCTTCAAAACCGATCATGACCAGTATATGAAGATTACCTAGTTCGTATGTTTTACGTAAGGAATCATATGTTTTGGGACTTGGAATGAACGGAACTTAGAATATTTACTTGAAGATCAAGATGAATTATGGTGTAGTAATGATGATACGTATCCTTGTATCTCGTAGTCATTTAATCCATAAAGGTCTTTCGTAAACCGTATGAGCATGATATGCACGGAGTTGGCATGTATTAACACTAAGGATTTCATGAGTTTTCATCACCTTTAGCTCAAGTTTTACCCAATAGTAACTGCCATGCACGATTAGCGCACGCTAAGATGTATATATTAACGTGCGCTATCGGGAACGAGTAACGTGCGCTACGTTGGATACGTAACGTACGTTATATCATCGGCGAGGCGATCATTATTGAAGAAGGCCCATCGATTACCACGGCTAGCGCCACGCTAAACCTTGTCATTTGCGCACGTTAGGCGAGGCTTAGCGCACGTTACGTATGAGTACGTAGCGCGCTAAGTAGTTCGAGCGTAATGCATTTTTAGAGCTTGCGGTCGTAAAGCTGGATTATTAGACGTTAAATGCAATTGAGAGGAATTCTTTATTATTTCTTAGGTCCGAGCCTTGCATAGGGGACGATCGAGGGGCGGTGGCATACGGACGCGTGTCAATTGTTGGAGTATTTCCATTCTTGTCATTTTCGAGGCAAGTATCATATGTCGAGTTCGATTTATATTGAAACTTTAATCATGCTTATGGTTTTGTTCATGTTGTCGAATATGAGATGTATTTCTGTAATTTCTCGTGGTATTCGTTGTTAATTGTTCGTATTGATGAACATATTGAATTGCATATATGTATGCATAATTGATTGATTTATAGTATAAATGATCTGAGGGGATCATGAGGATCTATGCTGAGGGCGCTGGATCGAATGTCCACCATGCGTTGGTCCGACGGGATCATCATGGGGATCTATGCTGAGGGCGCTGGATCGCTGGACGGGTTTTCCACCATGCGTTGGTGCAGCGGGATCATCATGGGGATCTATACCAAGAAGCATGGATCATTTGGATTACCTGTACTGTGTTGATGGAATCGTGAGGATTCACATCGTTGGATTCCGGTGACGGAAGTCCGTTTTGCTTGTTTATGATGCATTGATGATTTATGTATTATGATACTTGTACTAGCATTGTTTTGCTAACCCCTTCGGGGGTGGACATTGTTTTGATGTTCAGGTAGCCGAGGAGCGGGGAAGCAACCACGATTCAAACAGACGATGAAATGGCTCGATGATGTGGTTGATGTTTATTGTTATTGTGATTTGTCTTCTTGGTTCATTTAGTACTCGAGTAAATCTGTTTTAATAAGGTCATTTCGATATGGTTGTATAAGTTAACTCATTTGATCGGTTGAATCAAATCGTATTTGAACTTCGATTTATGCGATTGGATTATATTTACACTTCTTTTAAATTAGCCTTGTAAATCCTTACCTAAAGGGTTTACGGCGCTGTAATTATTCCGAATATCTCGGGGTGTTACACCTTCCCTAACTTTCGCTGAAATGGGCGCCACTTCCAGCGCGTTCCTGAAAACCCCGTTCGCAATTCTATCTAACATTGTGCGTCCACACGACCAACGTAACATTCTCATTTCAGCCACTTCCAACTTGCTCCCAAGCGACTTCTTCATCGCCCAACATTCGGAGCCATACAACATTGCAGGTCGGATTGCCGCTCTATAGAATTTACCCTTCAACTTTAGAGGGACTTTCTTGTCGCACATGACCCCTGTCGCTGCTCTCCACCTTAGCCACCCGCCTTGATGCGATGCGTGACATCATCTTCACACTCACCTTCCTTCTGAGTGATCGAACCCAAATACTTGAACTTATCCGTACAAGGTACGATCTAATAAGCAATCATTACGTCAACATCTTCCTCGTTAGCCTCACCACTTAAGTTACACCAGAGATACTCGGTCTTAGACCGGCTCACACGCAAGCCCTGAGATTCTAACTTAGCCCTCCAAAGCTCCAACTTCGAGTTCACCTCCCTCCTCGACTCCGCCACTAACACAATGTCGTCAGCAAAAAGCATGCACCACGGGATGCCATCTTGAATCCCTCGCGAAATGACGTCAAGGATTAGAGCGAAGAGAAGAGGACTTAGCGCCGACCCCTGGTGTAGCCCTATCTCAACCGGAAAATACTGGGTGTCACCAACTGTGCATGTGTGTGTGTGTGTATATATATATTGGCACGTTCTATGCAGTACCAATATTAGATGCAATACTTTACAGTACTAATTTATGCATGAGTTTTGTACTAATTATGCATGAAATATATGCATTTCGTGCATCAAAATTTCAATGCATTACTTTACAGTACTAATTTATGCATGAGTTTTGTACTCATTATGCATGAAATAAATGCATTTCGTGCATCAAAATTTCAATGCATTAAAATATGCAATATATGCATCAAAATATCGATGCATTAAAATATTAGATTGGTTTCACATGTAAGTTTACGAGACAGCCTCATATTCACTTTCCTCATATATATATATATATATATATATATATATATATATATATATATATATAATTTATTATTAATTCATTAGAGCTGATATGAATATTATTTGTTTAGGAATTTTGATGATAAAGGAAAAAATAAATTGAGAATAAAAGAAAAAAAAAAGAAAAAAAATATTATTAAAGACAATTTGAAATACGATGGAAATGTATCTTATCTATGAAATAATTAAATTTTAATTCAAAATAAAAATGTGTATTACATTAATTGGAATCGTAAAAAAGTTTAATTAAAAAACAAATTATTAGTTACATGTATTTAATTAAATCTTATAAATTTATATAAGAGGATTATCGATGATCATTGCCACGCTGTTTCTGAGTAGGGATGTCAATGGATCGGGTAGGTACGGGTATGTCTTATTCATATCTTACCCTATTTGATTCGGATCGAATTCGGGTATTGCCTATCGGGTAATCGAGTAACCAATGGGTATTCGTATACCCGTATACCATATATTTAAGAATATAAATATTTTTTAATATATATCATATATACATATAATGTAATTAATAAATTCAATATAATATAAGAAGTATTTAAAATATAATGTTTTATATAATAATGTATATAATATCTAATATAATATAATATCTATATATATATATTATATATAATAATATATTTATATAACTCAAACGGGTACGCGGGTCGGGTAATCGGGTAATATACTATGCCCGTACCCTACCCGTGATCGATCATAAAATTTCGGGTTCGGCTGATATCGGGCCCGATTTCGGGTTTATCCGACGGGTAGGATCGGGTACGGATAAAGTTGACATCCCCATTTCTGGGACATTTATGATTTATCTAGACCTGGCAATTCGTTCGTACCGTGTATTTTCGTGTCGTGTACTTTCGTGTTTCGTGTATCAAAAGTCCAAACCCATACACGACACTAAATAAATTCGTGTCATGTCGTGTCGTGTACCGCGCAAATTCGTGTCGTGTTTTCGTGTCAGGCACATAATATAAAAATAAATATTAAAATATTATAAAAAATAATAATTTTAATATTATAATATTATTTTTATAGGTTTTAGTAGACGAAATGAAACGAATGGCAACGAAAACACGAATGTTTATACGAAATTTATGAAAGTTCACATTATATTTTCAAAATTTAAAGTTTAGTATAAACAAAATTCATAAAATATATATTTTTATTAAATTAAATAAAAAATATTATAATTATTTATTTATTTATTTATTTTTCGTGTACCTCGTATCGTGTCTTGTACCCGAAGGGTAAACACAAACCCAACACTAAATCTCGGTCGTGTACTTTCGTGTTCGTGTATTTTCGTGTCGTGTACTCTAAATGCAAATTCAAACACTAAATTTTCGTGTCGTGTTTTCGTGTCGTATGGTAAATTGGCGGGTCTAGATTTATCCCATAAATAGAATCAGTCATTTTGCGTTGGATGCTATATAATTATAAATAAGGAAAAAGGTCAAATATACCCTTAATGTTTACTCCAATGTACCAATAGACTTGATGTATTTTTAGGTACAAATTGACCCTCAATGTTATACTGTAATTAATGATATGCATTCCCTATATTAACTATTTCCACTCCAAAATAGTTTTGTAGCAAATTTTGTTGTATTAAGTTATTCTTTAAGCATGTTTTGTTTATGTTCTTCATTTTTGTTTGTAAATATATTAAATATATTTAATATATTATAATTATTAATCTTATTGATAAAATTCTACATATTCTAATGTCTTAAAAATAATTTTAATAATATAATTATCTTAAATAGTACTATGATGTGGATCATTCAAAAAATCTTGAAAGCTGCTCAGTTTTGTAACATACTTAGCGATGGAGCGAGTAGCTTGACAAAGCAAATCTTCTTTATTCGTAGGACTTATCTTGAGTTGAGAGGGCCTGCTCCTAAAGTTTCATGGCATCGAATGGTAAGTCATAACATTGCTCCTCCCAAGTTTATATTTATTACATGGCTTGCTATTCTTGGAAGGTTATCAACATGTGATCGGTTAGGTAAATTTGGGATTGTTTGTGACCAAGTGTTCATCTTGTGCGGCTCAGAAAATAAAAGGGTCCTATGGTTTATACCCCACCTCACCCACTTTTGACTAAATTTTGTTGATTTTCGTAATAAAATATTACCAGAAAAAGGCATCATATCAGATTCCCACAATTTGTACACGGGCGGTTATATTTATTACATGTGATTACTGATATGCCCTTTCTCATTTAAAAAACATTATTAATGATGCTAATTTGCAAACAAATTTTGTCCATTAGATAGTGGATATAAAAGTTGTGATTTCGTCTCTTTTCTCTAGGGGTGTTCAAAACCGGATATTCGAAATTTCGGATATTCAAAAATTCGAATAGTAGAGCTTGATATCCGAAATTTCGGATATCTGATTTCCGAATACAGATATCGGATATCCGAATATCCGGAAAATATGAATTATATTCGGATATCCTTATATTCGAAAAAAATATTCGGATTCGGATATCGGATATACGAATATCCAAAAAAAATTCGGATATGGATATCGGATATCCGAATATCCGAATACCTTATATTATTTAAAATATAAAAAAATAAAATTTTTAGGATTTTTCGGATATTCCGGATATCCGAATATCCGATTTTTAGGAAAAGTACTATCCGATATCCGAATCCGAAGTTCCGGATATCCGAATTTTTGGATATCCAGAACTTCGGATTTTAGGATATTTCGAATCGGATATCGGATATCGGATATTTTTGAACACCCTTACTTTTCTCCCCAATATTAGCCTTCTCTCGGGATCACTCCCTATATATATATATATTTAAAATGATTAAATTGTGATTCATCTTTTTAGGACAAAAGAAATTTCAATCATTACAAAAATACACAAAATCAATTACCCAGTGCATGTTTGGTAAAAATAAAGTAGCTTAAAACAGATTCGCCCTCACCACGGTATATAGCGTTTTACCTGCCTCCCAGGATAAAACAACACCTCGATGCACTGATCCGATGATCACTGCAGCACCCTCAACGAACAAGAATAAAATCCGTATACTATCACCGACACGACCGAGAAGGAAAAACGAAGAAGGGAATTGAACTGTAAAAGTTTGGAAAAACCATATGCCGAGAGTAAAAAATCGGACCCCTCGAACTGAGTATTTATAAGTGAAGACGAGAGAGACATGTGTTGGAGGAACTCTAAATCGATTAGGAGAGGTATCTTTGATACTTATCATAATCTATTAATATATTAATCCGATAATTACCAATTAACTTGATAGTTATCCTAATATATTAATTCGATAATTATCAATCTGATTTGATATTTATCCTAATCCGAAAAATTCGGATTTTAGAATTGAGGCGGTTTAGCAAAAATGAATTTTTGCCAAATAAAATTGCAGTAAAAAGATAAATTTGAGACACCGGGACAATTCACCCAAATCCCCCTTCGACCCGACCCGAATCGAGCCGAGCCGGCCGGACCGACGGACGAACGGTGGCGGTGGTGGAGCGCGCGTGTATGTGTATGTGCCAGAGGGGCGACCAGTCACACATCCACTCATGTCTCACTTGTTGTACATATTTTCCGCTTTGGGATAGTCCAAACTGGTCACAACCAAGTGGTCCCATTATGATTGCACATGTGAGGGGTGATCATTACATTAATGTGACATTAGATGAAAGTTGTTCAATCCCGATAACTCACCCACAATGGAGGAGGTACAAGACTCGGGACGCATCCGCGTGGCAAGACATATATTTAAGTCGACAACTCAAGTAAACTGAATATATTGATAATCGAAGACAATCGTAGCATTTTCGTTAATGTAATCATGACTCTTTATTTTATAAAATAATTATAGTTGTTACATGTTGGGCTTCGGTCAGCATCCTGCCTGCATTGGCTTAAAAATGTGCGAGACGCGGCTTGCGATTCGACCTGTGAGATCTGCACTAGAAAGTGGTTAAATGAATTGATTTGGACTACTCATACCAACAAGATGCATCTTCTTTTCTGGTATCCATCTCATAGAAATTCAAAAGTTAAGCGTGCTTGACCTGTAGTAGTTATGGGATGGGTGACCCCCTGGAAAGTTTCTCAGGTGCGCGTGAGTGAGGACAAAGCGCGCTAGAAAAGACTCGTGTTGGTACAGTGGGGACAGTCTTCATCATTCTGGGGACCAACATTACATTTTGCTATTTTTTTAATAGGCAATTTATTTTCTCGTTAACTATTTGTATTCTGATAACACACCGACAAAACATATAATTAGAAATTAAACTAAAAGTAAAGACAAAATAATTAAGTATTGATAACAAAAAGTAAAATAAAGAATAAAATAAAATAAAATAAAACTAAAAAAGAAAGAAAAAAGACAAAAAGAAAAAAACACAAAAAGACAAAAAGATAATCATTAATACTAATGATTGGTCATAATTAGTGTGTATGTGGTGTTGGGGTGTTCCTCCTAATTTGATGGGTATAAACCCACATAGCCAAATAAAATTCTTGATCACATATTTTTTAAGTGTTGCTATTCTACTAAGTATGGAATAAGGTAGCTGTTTGGAGTCAACTTCATCAAAAGAGCTTGGAATGGAAAGAAGAGCTTATATATATGGACACCCAATGCAAATCTAAGATTGGGAAGCAGCTCCTCTATCGGTTGGTTGTATCCACTTTGATTTATTGCTTATGGAAGGAACGTAAGCAGCGCCGATTTCAGTCCAAGGAATGTACTGAGGATCAAGTTGTTCGTCAATGCCAATTGTTTATCACAATTGCAGGAGCAAATAAGGCAGCAGTTTTGAAATATTTGAGGAATTAGTTGTAATTCTATTGTTTTGATGGTTTCTGTTTGGTGGATGTACGGTAAACGTTCTATTGGTTAATAAAAATATTTTATTTACCAAAAAAAAAAGTACTATGATCACTATTATAATATTTTTATTCTACTAGATTATGTTATAATCTAAATTACTTTTCAAAATTCTATAATAGTATCCAAAATTCTAATAATGGCTATTTAAATTTTAACATATTTCACAATCACACAATATTTTACATTAACAAAAAGTACACTTTATGAGACCAAGGACTTAATTATATCTTAAAGTAAACAGGTACATTTAACCATTTTCTCTTATAAATATTGGGTCAAATAAAGTTGGCGGTTAAATTAGGTTTAGTGGTCGTGATTAAAGAAATGACCTACTTCTATATATATATATATATATATATATATATATATATATATATATATATAAATAATGACATTAGTGACATTAGGTTCATGTTTAATGTGAGCATTAATGACATTAGCTAAGAAACTCTATTATCATGTATGTCAATACATAATAATTATGTGTAAGTTTTTTTTATCATGTTCATTTATTAAATAGGCTCATTCAATTACCGTAATGCACAAATTTCCTTATTTATTTGTTTGTTATCTTTGGTAAAGCTGAAAATGTAAATACACATTTTAGTATTGGAAAAAATTGTCATTCTAATTCAGCTTGAAAAGGACAATTAAACTAAAATATATTTAAATATTTGATACAAAAAGATGTTTGGTTTATTGAACGGTGAAAGATTGTATATGTTTAACGTCAATTATCTTACACAAACAAACATAGTAACAAACAAATACAATAAGACTCTCCGAACCACAACAGAAAAAGAGTCATTGCGTACTGATGGAACTTTCCATCTTATACTAAAACTATAAGATGTGAAAAATAAAGTGGAAGAGTAGTAAAGTCGATTTAGGAATTTTTAAGACCATGGTTATATTTTGCCATTGAGTTTTGGTAGAAATATCATCAATTCATAAGGTCACTAATTTGTGTTATAATCCTTTCAACTATTCAAATTCGGGAGTTGTGTTTCGACAAAAGTTGTGTAAGTAATCTCAATAAATAAAGGTCTTAATGTTATGATATTACCTTTTTTTTCTTCTTAAAAATGTCTAAATAATGACGTATTTTCAATAGAGAACTGTTGCGTATTTTACATTCACGATTTGTCATCTACTGCTTTGAACCCAAAAACTGGAAATAGCTCAAGCCATGAAAAAAGAAAGTATCTTGGTGTGTGAGTGTTAAAAGTGAGATGCTAATGTGGCTATTTAGTTTAAGCCACTATACCGTGTCCTTTAATTAATATATAAATGTTGAGTTTCATCATTAAACATAAGTCTTTATAATCACAAATTATATTTTTTTTAAAGTGTTTAATATTTATGATAACCTCTACTATATTATAAATCATTTGTGACTTTAGGGAGGTCTTAAAATATTAAGATACATACTTAGAGCATCTACAATGCATCAAGTTTAAAGACTTGATGCATTTAATACATATTAACCACAAGGTTTGTGCAATGGAACTCGCCTCATTATCACGCATCTGGGAGAATTTGTTATTCAAGCAAAACTCACTTGGAGACGTAACGACGCAATAGTTACAAATGAAAGACAAAACTCGAAGATGGTACATCAATTTTGGTGTAAGAGACAAAAGAAAAAAACCTAAGTTGTGTGTAGTATAAATTTTGTTTTTGAAATGGCATGTATTGCGTTATGGTGATGAAAGTCACTCATGTATTTGATGCATTTTTATTGAAATAATTATATTTACAAAAACTTACTTAAACAAATTTCCTTTATTCAGTCGAGTACCCCTGATCGAAACTAAGCATAATAACTAAATACGCATAATCCTTGCAAAATCGATTATTCTTTACGGTGAACAAAGCCCGTGCATCGCACGGGCCATGATGTCTCGTTAATATAATATTGGAGCTATAGACATCATTAGGGACAAAGACCGGAAGGTCCGGAACACACGCATCTACAATCAGACAGGTGTACATGCAATTTGGATCGAGATAATTACCAAACCATCCCCAAGGGTTAATCTCTATAAAAAAAGTCAATTATGTTATAAAATTAAAATATTACATGGAGAGGATCTAGAGAGAGAATAGAGAATGAATCCAGGATCGGTCCTGATATTTCATTGGCCCTATATGATAAATAAGCCTCTTTACTACTTTAATATGCGTCCAAAAGTTTTTTGAAGCAAAACGAAGTAATGTATAATGAGTCTCATGAAAATTTTATGGCGCAAAATCCTGTTGGAGGAAACACCATCAAGTAAATAGTACTCAATCCTAATTTATTGCAAGAAATAACGAAGAGTAGAATAACTTAGATGATAAAACCAAATCGAAGTGGAATCATTGAAACAAAATGACAAATCCCTAGTATGAGAATAAGGCAAGACAATAACCAACCAATAATTATTTTCCTACCATTAGCATAGAATTAGAAACAAAACCACATATTGATAATTTCCTTGCAGTAAACCATCCCTGATTCCTAATTTCCCATTTTCTCATAATTCATTTTTTTTCTTTCTTTCAAAATCAACACATTAGAGGAATAAACACAAGTAAAGGCATAATTTATAGTTATGTAAACTGCTAAACTTGCATATTGTATAACTAATTGAATAAAATTGCTGAAAAGAGAAAAGAGTACCAAATTAATTTGGAGTTGCCGCGGGTTATAAAGTGGAAATAATCTTGTCCAATTTTAAATTTAAATACAAAATTGAAAAACGGAAACAATCTTGTCCAACTTCATTTTTTATATGCAGACACGCTAATCTTAAATGAATAAATATTTTTTTTTTCAATTTTGAACCATATAATAAGTAGGCGTGGTAAAAAAACTTTTTGGGCCCTTATTTGGGTTGGGCCCTAGGCCGGCGCGCTCATGACCTACCCTCAGGGCCGGCCCTGAATGATTCTCAGGTATGATTTTCATTAATAACTGAAGTCTTATTTATAGAAAATCTTCAGATGGCACAATCATAATTACATAATTACATCAGGGGCATAATAGTCATTCACACTATATAAAAACAAAACGGTAATTGAAATGTCATTTTCATGGTGTTTTTATAACACTCCACCTTGAATGACTATTTACATAAGTATCTGCTGAACTAGTTTGAAGAAAAACCCAATGGGAGAAAAATTTTCAAACTGTTTGTATTGAAGCTTGTGGCAATCATATCATGTTGCATCATAATATTGCTAGGAAGTCTCTGTGGGATAAAATTTCAGCAATCTGTGACCTCGTAAATTTGCTCCCCTTATCTTGATAGTTCTTGTATGAGTATTCTTGTGCCATCTCAGTAAAACCTCGTGGGACAAAAACTGAGTGAATCTGTCATGTATATCATTCGTTGTTGGAGTATCCACGTGTTGCCTCATTAAAACTTTGTCAAGAAAACTCAGTGGGAAAAACTTGATCGAAGGAAAAAAAAATACAACAACTCCTTCTATTTTCAAGCTTTGAGGAATAATCTTGATCTTTGTAGTGTTCCTCATTATGCCATGAATACGCCTCGTTAGAACCTTATTAGGAAAAACCCAATGGGAATAATCCTAATGAAGGGAAAAGAGTACATTATTCATACTAATACGTCATTCCAGTTGCCTCATTAAAAGCCTTGCTAGGAAAATCCAATGGGACAAAACCTCAGTCAAGGGAAAAATAGTGCAACGCGTATTTTATATAAATATGCCCCAGGCATTTCAATAATCCTCCAGGGATTAGTACGAGTATCATCTTTAGTGCAGTTTGTAATATCGAAATCATATTCTTTGCAATATATTCCAAATCTCTTTTGGAGATTCCATATTAGTTGTGATTAAGTTGTCTCGTAAACCTTGCTAGAAAAACCCAGTGGGATAAAACCTCAGTCAAGGAAAAGAGTACAGCAGATAATTTTCTTTCACAACACCTTATTTTGAGTGACTGCACGCACTGAAAATATGTTTAAAATCTCCTGAGGAGTCACTTCCAGTAAGCTCATATGTTTCATTTTATTATAAGAGCATATATTTCAATTTCGATAGATTTCAATATCCTCATTTGTTTCCTAGATATCCTTATTTCATTCATGGATATTTTCGTTTAATTGTTATCCTCATTTCATGGATATTCTCGTTCCAATTATTTCTCATATCATTCATAGCGCTATATTGTGTCGACACATTTCAATATTTATTTCCCCATAGCGACATAACTGGTCGGGATATCTCATTATCAATCATTTATAGATATGTCTATATACTTCAAAAGTATATGCCTCCTTTTATCATTTGCATTGATTTATATTCGGGGAATTATTATGTATTTATTAAAGCAGTTGTAGTTGGTACCAAAGATTAATAATATGTCATGCATCTTTTCAGTGAGGATATAGTCTGATGCATTTCACATATTTCCAACTACTAATACTCCCCTTCTGTAATATCCGCAATTTCGGATTTCCGGTAATTTTCATTTTTCGGCGGAGGTCCGTTTCGAAAACTCGCTTCTGACCGTTTCGTCATTCGGAGAATATTTAATTCTGCACTTTTTGTCATCCGAGTTCGTTTCGGTATCGTTTTGTTGAGTTCCGTGTTCTTAAACGACTTTTCCGCACTTGAGTTCGATTCTCGCGAATCTCGTCCGAAACTGTTGTTTCGACTTTCTCGTAAGTTCAATTAATGTTATTATTCATGTTGCGAGCTTTGTCTTGGTGTTTCGATCACGTATCGTGATTTTCGGGCGTTTTGGGCCATTTTCGTAATTTCCCAAAGTTTGGGGTAATTACTTTCCGTTGTCGAATTTCGAGCCTTCGGGTGGTCGGAATCGTGTGTTCTCTTAGTGCTCGGATTCGTCTTTGCGAGTACTTCGTAACCGTATCTTCGATTCGTACTCGAGTTCGTGTTTCGGGTCGTTCGGGCCGTCGGAGTTGGCGGGCGAGTCATGGCAGACGATCTTGGCCCGAGCGAGTTACGGCCGGTAGTGCTCGGCGTTACGTGCGTAAGGCGATTCGTCGTAAGCCTCGGCGATTCGTGCGTAACGATGCCGTCATTTACGGCGAGACTTGGTCATGGCGATTCGTACGTAAGGGCCCGGCCGATTACGTGCGTAAGCGTCCGTGATGTCCGGCTATTTAAGGCACAGACCGAGTCATATCCGGCATTTTCCACTTTTCTTCGTTCCTTCCGCGAATTTTCACCATAGATCGATGGTTTTGAGTAGAATCAACTTATAACAACATGTTTTGGAAGTTGGAATCATGGATTAACATCATCTTCCACCGGATCGAAGGTAAGAACACCTAAACTTTTGGTTTTGGATGTTCTTGGGGTTTCTTGGTGTTTTGGCCGATTTTCTTTGTTTTGATTGATTCTTTGATGAAACTTGATTTTAAACTCGTAATCATTCAATACCCTTGAAGTTTTGTGGAGCGGATTTGAGTATTTCTTTGAATAATCGATTGAATTGGACTACGCCTTCAAAGTGTCCGATAAAATGCTTCAATGGGTAGAACTTGGGAAGTTCCATACGTTTTCGTAGAATTGTGATTGAATTGATATCGTTGTGACTTAGGAACGAATTCTTGTGAAGAACTCGAGTCGGAACCCTTCCGTTCGTTGCCTTCTTTGGGGTTCGAGCTTCCCGATCGAACCGTGTTCTTCGGAGCGTTTGGTAGCGGTTATTAAGGCAAGTATCTTACTATACGACTTGTATCTTGCGACTAGTAATTACGTATGAGATGTATGATGACTTTTCTTGCCTTCGTGAATATGTTCCGTTTGAGTTGGTTGTGTTTTCCGCAATTTGAAGGCTTTGTGATAATAGTGTCATATCAGTATACGTGTTAGGCGTTGTGCCATTTGTGCAGGAATGCGACGTACATATGGGATGGTTGTACACTTGGTTGTACAATGTATTGTGTACCGAATGTGTGTTATGTTGGTTAAATGTCGTTGATTGATGATAGTTGTTGCGAGTGTCGAGGTTGTGTTATGTGCGTGCAATGTACGATTTTGTGGTGATCAAGGTGATTGATTAATTGTGCTCATTGTAGTATGTAATGTGAATGTGAATATGTGTGTGACCGCTAAGTTCACTCGTGTTGGTTCGACGGAACCTACGAGGATTCGTGGCGGTGGACTACGGGATCGGAACTTAGTGAGGTGCGAGGTCGATCGTCTTTGATGCAGCGAGGCCTACGATAACGCATGGCGGTGGACCATGAGTTTCGGACACGGTCGTCAACCGGGTGAGCTCGGCGGGCTTACGGTGACACGTGGCGGTGGACTACGGTGTCAGGACTGTGTGTGATTGTTGTGATTGATATAGTCCGTGCGGGTTGTTATGCCTACGGAGACACGTGACAGTGGATCACGGTGTCGGAATTGGTTATGTTTGGTTAATAGTCCGTGTGGGTTGTTGAACCTACGGAGACACGTGACAGTGGATCACGGTGTCGGAATTGATTATGTTTGTTTAATTATGCGTGATGTAGTCCGTGTAGGTTGTTGAACCTACGGAGACACGTGACAGTGGATCACGGTGTCATGAGCATGATACTTTTCAAATCAAAGTTTTTAAAGGAAAAGTTTTAAGAAAGAATGTTGGGCCGAGCCCCACGAGATTTATGGAAATGTTTAGGTATTGTAAACATTGAATTATGAAACAAGTTTTGGGTTAAGGCCCTTAAGTTTTCGAAAGGTTTTGTGAATCGGGACTTGAGGTCTTAAAGTTTTGAAATTCTAAAAATTCCGAGATGATAATCTTATTTTCGAATGCTTCATAGCTTATCTTCTCTTGTGAAAACCTCCGAGAATATTTGATACTTGATTATTATATTTGATCACGATTATTAATTGCTTGTTACATTTCGTATGATTTGATACTTGCACTAGTAAAGCAGTGGAGTTTTACTAACCCCAGTGTCGGGGGTGGATGTCTGTTTGCGTCCGGTACATGCGGTCGGAGGCGATCACAGGATTGGCACAAGAGGATGACGAGTGCGATACTAATCATGAGTCGAGTTATTTTGATCTTTGTTGTGTTGTCGAGTTGATTTCGGTCTTATTTGTATTGTATTTCGACCCCTGTGTGGGTAATGTTATTTAAGTCGGTTTATCGATTGGGTTGTGTGACCTCATCGGTCGTGTATTCACGTGTAGGTGACCATATCGGTCCGTATCATTTTATTGTTTGACCACAGTCGGGCAAGCATTTGGTTGTTTATGGATGTTTAGCCTGGTAGATCCTTGTGGAAAGGGTCTACGGCGTGTAATATTCCCATATGGTTTTGGGGATGTTACAATTATGGTATCGGAGCTTAGGTTTGCGAAAACCTGAGTCGGGTCGTTTCAAGTCGTGTTTTGTCGAGTAATGTGTTGTCTTGTCGTTCGAGTCGTCGGTGACAAATTGAGTTGTGCGTAGTCACAACGTGTCGATTATGTTGTCGGACGAGATTAGTATCGTGGGCGGCTGTCACCTCCGTGCGACCTGTGGATGTAAGTCTCCTCCTTTATGCGTAATACTGTGTATCTCGATTTTATCTTAGTGAGTTAATTGCGGTGCATGATCTTGTTTACAGTATTGTGTGATGTAGTTGTGCTTAATACTTGTGGTACATGGTATGAGTATAGTGGGCGTATTGTTGTTTTACTTTTGAACCACCGTGTGGGGTGGTATGGTGTGAAAGATGTAAACCTTGATGGGTTACGTGAAGATATCAATGGTAGAGTTTGTGAGAAACTCCGATGAATGATTTTGCTATGTGTTTAAACTTGATACCACGAGATGCATTTGATTGAATTGGCGACCACAGGTTGCCATTTGAGTATGTGGTTTTAAATTATTGTTTTTGGGATGTTGTAATTTTGTCCGCTATGGGTAACTTTAAGAATATTTTACGAAGGACTTTCTGATTTGAGAATTTTTGTAGAAATCGATTTTGGAAAATATTTTGGTGGTTCGGTCAAACCACGGTTTGTATGGATTTTTAAAATTTGTAAATTTTGACAAATGGGCCGTGTATTTTCAAATGACACCATCAGACGGTATTTGAAAAATGTGTTTTGAAGTACTTCAGACATTGTAAAATATTACCGTCGTTTTGTTTATGAACTAAAGCATTTTGGGAAAATTTTATTTTGCAGAACGATTTTTGGTTTTCGGAATTTTGAACTTCTTATGTCCATGTGTTGGGGCTAAGTGGTGGTGATAAGTTTGTAGTGTTGTTGTGCTCGCCGGAGAATGTTTTAGTGTTTTCTAAATGTTGAGATATATGGTTTTGATTAAACGATCGAGGTATTAAAAATGTCTTCAAAAATTTCATTTCACCAAATTTTTCAAACTTGAAAATTTTAAAATTTTATCATTTGAATAATACCCCAGAAATATTTTATTTTTCTTTGCGAGTGTTTGATCCCTACGATACGTGTGTGGTTTTTGTGTTTGGTTTGGTAAAATCAAACACCTGCATTGATGTGATTTGTGTGAATTATTATTGAATAAAGTTCTTAAATTACGGTGTTAGTTCATGCCCTTGTGTGATGACTTAGAGTTGATGCTTTATCGTCTTTGCTATTATCGTCCTATGTTGACGTTGTGACGTTTGTTTGGTTGCGTTATTACGTTTAGTAAATGCATTCGTAATGCCGAGAGGTCGTGGCCGAGGGCGTGGTCGTAGTCGTGGTCGTGATCGGGAGCATGAGAGGCGACTCCATCCTTGCCGAGTACCGATCAGCTCGATGCAATTCGGGGACATTCGACTAGCGTTAATGTTGACGTTGGTGCCGCCAACATCCTTCGTCGAGTGGTTGATCGGTTAGTGCGGATGAATCGGGCCGTACATCGGAATGAGAACCCGGATGGGGATAACGGGGCTAGTAAGTGGTTACGAGATGTGATGAGGATGCGCCCGTTTTGTGGGTTCATCGACTCGTTAGGTTGGGAAGGCTGGCTCTTCCGGTTGGACAGAACATTTGATCTTTGTAGCTTGTCCGGATGAGAAGAGGTACCCATTGCTCGATGCTTGCTTGACAAAGAAGGCTGCAGGTGGTGGCGGTGTAGTGCTGCGAATCGTACACCTACATGGGCTGAGTTTAAGGCGCCATGGAGGCGGTATTGCCCGTTACACTGTTCGTGAGCGAGGATCGTTGAGTTTTCTCGGCCACGCCCGGGATGTGTCGATATCCTGGCGATAGTCGATTTTAATCGGCAGTGGCTTATGTTCGTGATCAAGTGAGAAGTGAAGCGGACAAGGTCCGATACTTCAATATGCGCATGAAACCCCATATCCGTGAGAGTATGGCTCCGCTCATGTGTACCACCTTGAAAGATTATCGGGATCGAGCTCTAGCCATCGAGATGTGTTTCCATGTCGAGGGTAGCTCGGGAGGTAAGAGGCGAAGACCACGAGTAACTTTTCAAGAGGCCGAGAAGTGAGATCCGTGAGCTGTTGCTTCACGGTTTCCTTACGGGAGCACTCCTCGTTTGGTTGACCGATCTAAGAACCTTACCCCAGGCGAGTAAGACGATCGGTGTGAAGACACGCTTTAGCTGCGGATCGTGTAGGCCATGCGATACTGATTGTCGTTCGCCACCGGTTAATTGTTTTAAGTGCGGCCAACTGGGCACCAAGCGGTGCATTGTGAGACCGTTGCCGGGATGTTCGGGAATCGGGTTTCGTTCCTACTCGGGAGGGCCGGTGGTGTCGATGATGTAGTTGTGTATCGTACTTTGTCTTTGTAATTCGTGTAGAGATTGATATTTCTTTGCGTGAACTTTTTGGTTTTGTTTCTATTCTATCATGATGTTTTATTTTAAGTTTCGGAACGAAACTTAATTTTAATCGGATAGAATGTAATATCCGGTATTCTCGTTTTCCGTTATCTTGAATTGTTTGGGTTTTGACGTCAGACATTTTCTTGTTGATGAGAATCGGAATGATTTCTATCGTAATACTCTATTTGTTTCTATCGCATAGCCGTTTTAGTCGGGTGCGACTTGTTGTCGCGTACATTTCTTTGATTAAATGTGTGCATATGATGTGGTATGTGATGCGTCGTTAATTGATCGTTATTGTTTTGAATTATTGCCGGTGGTGTTGTTATGGTTGTCGTGTGGCATGTTGTCACGCTGTATATTCTTTCGCGTTGCTTGTAATGTTTCGCCAATGGACGAAAGTTACGCGTTTCTTGTGTATCTCGTTGAGGTTTCCTATTGGGATATTGCTTCTCCCTACTTATTTTAAGTTTCGGGACGAAACTTCTTTTAAGGAGGGTAGAATGTAATATCGCAATTCAGTTTCGGTAATTTTCATTTTTCGGCGGAGGTCCGTTTGAAAACTCGTTTCTGACCGTTTCGTCATTCGGAGAATATTTAATTCTGCACTTTTTGTCATCGAGTTCGTTTGGTATCGTTTTGTTGAGTTAGTGTTCTTAAGCGACTTTTCCGCACTTGAGTTCGATTCTCGCGAATCTCGTCAAAGCTGTTGTTTCGACTTTCTCGTAAGTTCAATTAATGTTATTATTCATGTTGCGAGCTTTGTCTTGGTGTTTCGATCACGTATCGTGATTTTCGGGCGTTTTGGGCCATTTTCGTAATTTCCCAAAGTTTGGGGTAATTACTTTCCGTTGTCGAATTTCGAGCCTTCGGGTGGTCGGAATCGTGTGTTCTCTTAGTGCTCGGATTCGTCTTTGCGAGTACTTCGTAACCGTATCTTCGATTCGTACTCGAGTTCGTGTTTCGGGGTCGTTCGGGCCGTCGGAGTTGGCGGCCGAGTCATGGCCGGACAGTCTTGGCCCAGCGAGTTACGGCCGGTAGTGCTCGGCCGTTACGTCGTAAGGCGATTCGTCGTAAGCCTCGGCGATTACGTGCGTAACGATGCCGGCATTTACGGCGAGACTTGGTCATGGCGATTACGTGCGTAAGGGCCGGCCGATTCGTACGTAAGCGTCCGGCGATGTCCGACTATTTAAGGCTGGACCGAGTCATATCCGGCATTTTCCACTTTTCTTCGTTCCTTCCGCGATTTTTCACCATAGATCGATGGTTTTGAGTAGAATCAACTTATAACAACATGTTTTGGAAGTTGGAATCATGGATTAACATCATCTTCCACCGGATCGAAGGTAAGAACACCTAAACTTTTGGTTTTGGATGTTCTTGGGGTTTCTTGGTGTTTTGGCGATTTTCTTTGTTTTGATTGATTCTTTGATGAAACTTGATTTTAAACTCGTAATCATTCAATACCCTTGAAGTTTTGTGGAGCGGATTTGAGTATTTCTTTGAATAATCGATTGAATTGGACTACGCCTTCAAAGTGTCCGATAAAATGCTTCAATGGGTAGAACTTGGGAAGTTCCATACGTTTTCGTAGAATTGTGATTGAATTGATATCGTTGTGACTTAGGAACGAATTCTTGTGAAGAACTCGAGTCGGAACCCTTCCGTTCGTTGCCTTCTTTGGGGTTCGAGCTTCCCGATCGAACCGTGTTCTTCGGAGCGTTTGGTAGCGGTTATTAAGGCAAGTATCTTACTATACGACTTGTATCTTGCGACTAGTAATTACGTATGAGATGTATGATGACTTTTCTTGCCTTCGTGAATATGTTCCGTTTGAGTTGGTTGTGTTTTCCGCAATTTGAAGGCTTTGTGATAATAGTGTCATATCAGTATACGTGTTAGGCGTTGTGCCATTTGTGCAGGAATGCGACGTACATATGGGATGGTTGTACACTTGGTTGTACAATGTATTGTGTACCGAATGTGTGTTATGTTGGTTAAATGTCGTTGATTGATGATAGTTGTTGCGAGTGTCGAGGTTGTGTTATGTGCGTGCAATGTACGATTTTGTGGTGATCAAGGTGATTGATTAATTGTGCTCATTGTAGTATATAATGTGAATGTGAATATGTGTGTGACCGCTAAGTTCACTCGTGTTGGTTCGACGGAACCTACGAGGATTCGTGGCAGTGGACTACGGGATCAGAACTTAGTGAGTGCGAGGTCCAATCGTCTTTGATAGCGAGGCCTACGATAACGCATGGCAGTGGACCATGAGTTTCGGACACAGTGCGTCCAACCGGGTGAGCTCGACGGGGCTTACGGTGACACGTGGCAGTGGACTACGGTGTCAGGACTGTGTGTGTGATTGTTGTGATTGATATAGTTCGTGCGGGTTGTTATGCCTACGGAGACACGTGACAGTGGATCACGGTGTCGGAATTGGTTATGTTTGGTTAATAGTCCGTGTGGGTTGTTGAACCTACGGAGACACGTGACAGTGGATCACGGTGTCGGAATTGATTATGTTTGTTTAATTATGCGTGATGTAGTCCGTGTAGGTTGTTGAACCTACGGAGACACGTGACAGTGGATCACGGTGTCATGAGCATGATACTTTTCAAATCAAAGTTTTTAAAGGAAAAGTTTTAAGAAAGAATGTTGGGCCGAGCCCCACGAGATTTATGGAAATGTTTCCGGTATTGTAAACTGTTGAATTATGAAACAAGTTTTGAGTTAAGGCCCTTAAGTTTTTCGAAAGGTTTTGTGAATCAGGACTTGAGGTCTTAAAGTTTTGAAATTCTAAAAATTCCCGAGATGATAATCTTATTTTCGAATGCTTCAAAGCTTATCTTCTCTTGTGAAAACCTCCCGAGAATATTTGATACTTGATTATTATATTTGATCACGATTATTAATTGCTTGTTACATTTCGTATGATTTGATACTTGCACTAGTAAAACAGTGGAGTTTTACTAACCCCCGAGTAATCGGGGGGTGGATGTCTGTTTTGCGTCCAGGTACATGCAGATTCAGGGGAGCAGTCACAGGATTGGCACAAGAGGATGACGAGCTGCGATACTAATCATGAGTCGAGAGTTATTTTGATCTTTGTTGTGTTGTCAGAGTTGATTTCAGTCTTCCGCTGTATTGTATTTCGACCCCTGTGTGGGTAATGTTATTTAAGTCAGTTTTATCGATTGGGTTGTGTGACCTCATCGGTCCGTGTATTCACGTGTAGGTGACCATATCGGTCCGTATCATTTTATTGTTTGACCCTGGTCGGGCAAGCATTTGGTTGTTTATGGATGTTTAGCCTGGTAGATTCTTGTGGAAAGGGTCTACGGCGTGTAATATTCCCATATGGTTTTGGGGATGTTACACCCTCATGCTAAGAGATTTCTTGAGCACCAAACTCATATGCCATTATCCTAGTATTCATCTTCAGTCATGGGAGTTTATATATTATGTTCTCGATATTGGCTGGAGGACTTCAAATAGTATCCCAATTGATATCCCACTTGTATGCGCATATCTTGATCCTTTCTGGGATCTATTCAAGTTTATTTGGGATATATTACTAGCTTAATCTGATCTGGAATATATGCTCAAACTGTGAGCAAATCATCTCGTAAGTTTCTGATTACGAGTCAGATACACATGTGACTATCTAGTGGATACATAATATCTAATAGTTCACATGTAGAGGAAGTGGGCCCATACTTCCCCTTAATATATTCCAAATTTATTAGCGATTCATTCCCAATATTGGCTAGTAGTGATATTAATCGATAACAAATATTTGAAGACGATGTGTCTATATCACAATATAGACATTTAACCAACATATCATATCATCATTCGGTGCCATTATTGCACATCATTATCAACATGGAATCGCCGCTCCCACATGTCATATGATATTCATTATTCAAATAGAATTGTAGTTCATAAGCTTCTGGATATGAACTATCCGAACGCGGATTCAAATCTCATACGTGTAATCCCAATCTATAAATAGATTATCATTGTATTCACAATCACCCATACCGAGAGTTTGAATATCATAATGGACTCAATGCTTTCGAATCTTTGTATATATTATCCATCTCTTCCAGTAAATATTATAAAAAGAATTTATCGAGCTCGACTCGAAAGATTAAGGGTGCTAATGAGAAATGGCATCCCAGAAGATATTCGATGGTTGATCGAAGCACAAGTTCGACTATCTGGCGAATTTACAAATTCATTTAAGTACATGCCAGGTATAGGTAAGAGTAGTTTTGCAAAGAAACGGAGAGCAAAAAGATTAGGTGGGTGCTATAAATGTGCTCAGTGGACATGTGACACACAATGCAAATCTGTGGGGTTTGTATCCAAAAATCGAGAAGATAAAATAGCATTTATCAAGGATGGGTTGAGTAAGGAATCTATGTATCATGATATCCAACAGATTTTTGATACACATCCCAGTGGATACGTTCATCGTGAAGTAATGGCTTTGTGGATGCAATTTAAGGATGAACGGGAACGTTATAGTCATGAAAAATTTGTCTCAAAATATCTAGTTTATAAGCCCGCTCTGTAAAAGTTGGTATAAGGTAATAGAAAAATAATGCAAGTTGATGAATATTATTTTCTAATATTTAAATTTCTCAGTTGCCGATCGGTAACGTCATTTTCATTGAAAAATATAATATCATATCTTTTATTTTCTTTTGCAATTTTGTCAAAAAGAAAATAGTAAAAGTAATGACTTATCTGCCGCTCCTTTTCCAATGAAAATAGTGAAGTCATTTGTCGTTTAGTAAGAAGTTTGTTCTTTAAATTTGGGATCCACGAATCATAAAATGTATATTTCATAAAAGTATTTTGAAAATCAAGTGTAGAGAGATGGAGTTCTCAAAATCCTCATATAGAACTCATCCAATTAAAACTATATGTATTTTAGGTGGATCCAAACTGATATGTCATATCCAACATATAGATATGACATATCAATTCGTAAAAGAATTAGGAAAGCACAAAATCGATATATCGTATGGTGGGAGTAATCATATATTTATCTTTTAGGGGTTGCAAAATGGGAGAATAAGAGTAACAAGTGTCTTACACTTTTCCACAGTTAGAACCAGTAGTATATGGGGGGTCAACTGGGTTGATGCTTCAAGCACAGTCTTGTGCATGATAGTTTGATGTATGTGGTGAATAATAGTGATGCCTTTATTGTTCTTCCAGGTGGCTATGGCACACTCAATGAGATATTCAACATCACGTCATGGGCTGAGCGGGACTTCCATACCAAACCTATAGGTTTGTTCAATATTAATAATTTCTTCAGCGATTTGCTTGCCTTTCTGGATCAAGGAGTGGATCACAAGTTTATATCTCAGCCATCAAGAGATATAGTAATATGTGCTGATACTATTGCTGATCTACTTATAAAGTTTCAGGCATATATTTCAGTTAAGAATTTGGAAGTCAAAGCTCATCAGCCACAGACTATTGGCGCCAAACGGAAAAGAAGTTTTGGTCCTTTAGATATTTCATTATAAACCCCGATGCTAGGGGGTGGCAGAGTTACGAAGTTTTATACTCTCAAGACGCACCTCTCTCCCTTTTTTGAGGTTTCATATGTATTTTCTTTTCACGTTTCATATTGTCGAGTGTTTACTGCCTTTCAGCTAGTTTCGATATTTTCACTTCGACTGTTGTGTGCTTCTTCCAACAATAATAAGATCATCTTTTGATTTTATGCAGATACATTATTCTCACGAATATGTGATATATGCTTCTCCATAAATATTATCATATCAATATGATCTCAATGATCCCACCATCTGATATAATCAATATGGTAATTGAGCAATTATTTTCCAGTGATAGTTTCTCATATCACTTGTCAAATGATCCCACCATGCTGTGTATTTGCATGTGATTTTCATTAATTAATCGGTGATAGCTTCTGGTATCACTTGCTCAATTTTCTCCGTCCGTGTATAATAATCATGGAGATCGGATATTATTTCCATCAACTGCTTCTTCTTCGAGAGCATGATTTGAATCATCGACCAACTACATCTTCAGAGTATGATTTATTTTTATCAACTGCTTCTTCGAGAGCAGGATTTAGATAATCGATCAACTACTTCTCAAGAATATGATTTATTTTTATCAACTGCTTCTCCGGGAGCAGGATTTATGAACTATTCATGTGGTATAACCAACCACGATAGTGATATATAATATATAAATTGCATATGTAAAACCATCCATCTTGTGATAATTAAAATCATCACATGGGAGATATTGTAATTGCAGAAAATAAAATTCGATAAATGTGTGGTTTCAAACCACCACTTTGAGATAAATAAGAGATAGAAATTAAACTGCAAAAATAATTAACTGCTTCTACCAAACCAGGATCGTCCAATCAATTCCTCAAAATATAGTCATCGTCAAGGTATAGGTCGAAATATCGAATGCCGTTAATAGCAAGTGTAAGGGTATGTATAAATCTTTGCGATTTCTGGAGTTGGATATTAATTCATAAATTTGATAATAATATAAATAAAAAGAGTTAACACCCATATTAATATTAGTGTCAAATTAAAGGTCTCGCAAAATGGATCATGATGGTATCAATAAAAATTAATTCTCAGATCATATGAATCTTATATATAAGAGAAACCAGATTTATAATTTAATAAATTAGAAGAATATTTTATTCCCCCTACTTTTTTTTTGGGTTTGACAGGCCAAAGCCGTGTTTTTTTTATCTTCTTCCTTGTTACGTTTTTCTTTTTTCTCCCCCTTTTTATTTCTTTCAAACCTACCGTGACCTTTCTTTCTTCCTTTTTAGTTATTTAATCTTAATATTTTTCTTCTGGTTAATGATTAATTTACACAAAAAGAATGGTTAGAATGTTGTAATTGAGAAATTTTACCAGATCCCAATCTCTACAGCTTCTTTAATTTTCTGTCTCAAACCTTAAAAATCCATCATCCTTGAGCTTCTTCCTTAGTCCATTCGTGACGGCCGATCCTATGAACAAGTACAACCACGCCTGCAATAACAACGAGCTTTGGAACGCCAAGCCCAAAAAGGCAGTTGCAAGATATCATCCTTCTCTTAGCTCTTCGAGCCGATCCAGAGAAGTCCGAGTTCGGCCCGATTGTTGATCTTGTAGCTGAAGAAAATGGAGCTGAAGGAAGAAAGAGAAGTCAATTTTCTTTCTGGTGTTGGGTTTATGCTGAGTGATGTTGTGACGGTGGAAGGTGAGACGGTTGTTATTAGAAGAAGGTTCTTGACGAGAAATCTCATTTTTCTCCTTTTTTTTGTATCAATTATTGGGATGATTATACAGAATTTATTACACGAGGAGTGAATGATGATCACTGGCAGAGAATATTATCTAAACAGAATGAGAATGAAAAAGTTCCCTCGAACAAGATCGTAAGAAAATAAACAAACCGATGATGTTCTTTGTGTTCAAGAAGGATTGAAATTTTGAGAATTTCCATTGGAGAATTAAATGTTATTATTTTGTAATAATTGGATTTATGATACAGAGAATCATCTATAAGATTCAACTGTAGAGCATACTCTCTTTATATTACTCATATGGCCAGAATCGTGCTGATAATGTGTTATAAAACTAAAATATTATAGAGAGAGAATTTAGAGAGAGAATAGAGAATGATTCTCAGGTATGATTTTCATTAATAACTGAAGTCCTATTTATAGGAAAACTTCAGATGGCATAATCGTAATTACATAATTATATTAGGGGCACAATAATCATTCACATTATATAAAAACAAAAAGATAATTGAAATGTCACTTTCATGGTGTTTTTATAACAAATTAGTCTTTTAAAATCAGCCCTGAGACTTGTATTGCTTTCATCCCACTTGATCAAAAGATCAATGCCGTAGCTATTTTAATTGGGATACTTAAAGCCTCACTTATTAATCGGGAGGTCTCAAAATTTTATACTATATAAACTATGTATAAAAAAAATGCATAAATCTATAATTGAGGTTCTAATTGTGAATAAGAAAAAGAATACACTAATTTTTTTCCTTCTAAAGAAGCTAAAGTTTGTAGATATATATATACATACCGAGGGTATGAGATAAAAGATCTAAATCTTCATGAAATTAAAAGTCTAATCTTCAAATGTTAAGTGATAGTGCATGTTGGACAAATGGTTTTTAACTGTTGCTGCTTGGCTATTTAATATATGGCGAACGGGAGTATAGAACACGAGGAAGATCACCTTGATACTACGTATACTAGGTGTTCGACAATATTATTTCAATTCTCCAAAATCCCTTCACAAAGTGTCACAAACGGAAATAAATAGATAAAGACAAAGGCCCATGCAAGGGTCTAGCCCAACAAATAAATATACGACATTTATTTAAAACAGAAATAAAATATATAATTAAATCTTGGGCTTGAAGACTCTATTGTGGGACTCCATAAACGTAAACGCCGTTGAAGCCACATCATTCTCCCCCACCGAGAAAGGTTCGCCCTCGAACCCGAAGTATCGTCAAGATCGTCATCATTGTCGCCTGAGTAAGGAATCAAATGCTTCACGTTGAAGACATCCGACATGCGAAGATGAGAGGGAAGCTTCAAATGATAGGCATTAGGGTTGATTTTGGCCAGCAACTCCAAAGGTCCCACTTTTCCTGCAGCGAGCTTGTTGTATTCGTGCGCCGGGTACTGATCCCTTGTCAACACCGTCCAAACGAAATCACCCGACTCAAATTCCACAGCACGACGACCTTTGTCCGCCGCTCCCTTATATGCCACGTTTCCCGCCACTAGCTGATCATGCGTAGCGCGATGGGTGGCGCAAAGGGCGTCAATCATATCCACCGCCCGCGCGTCCGCACGAACAGGAGAAGGCATCGCCATCAAATCTGACGGGCCCCGAGGTAACGTAGCACACTACCAATATCGGGGGTTTAGCCGACGACTTTAAGTCGTCGGCTAAAGGTCAATGTCGTCGGCTAATCCCCCCAGTCGTCGGCTAAAAAACCGTCGGTCGATATTCATCGGCCAAGGTTTAGCCGACGACTTTTTTGTTAGTCATCGCCTAAAGTTCAAAGTTTATCCGACCACTACAATAATATCGTCGGCTAAAACCTGTTTATAAAAAAAGACACTTTAGCCGATGACCTTTTTAAATGTCGTCGGCTAAAACCTGTTTATATAAAAAAAAGACACTTTAGCCGACGACGGTTTTAAATGTCGGCTAAAACTTTTAAAAAAATAATATACTTTAGCCGACGACCTTGGGAAAGTCGTCGGCTAAAACCTAATATAAAAAAAAAAATTAATTCAGATTTTGGGATCCCAAAACCTGTATTTTTTGCACCTGCAATTTTTATACACCAGCTCCCATTATCAACAACAATCAACGCGCAACACATTCAACTAACACCATCAATAATATGCCCAACATTATATGCAACACAACGCACAACACATTCAAGAACATTAATTTCATCAACATACTAGTAGCGTCAACAAAATCAGTTACACAATTCTAACACAAATATAAATATACAAGAGTACTACAACAACACAACTACAATCCACTAGCAAAATCATCTAAATGTCGAAATGTAGTAGTAGAAGGATTACCACCATCCCCTAGATCCTCGTCACGAGGCTGTGAAGATGGGTCTGTACGAAGAGAGAAGGCGGTGGAGCAGGTGCCTGCAGTCCAGCCTGAGTAATGGTCTGAGTCAGCGTCATCATATAGTCCATCATGACCTGCTGCTGTCTCTGAAAACTCTCTAACCGCGACTCAGTCCTCTGCTCGCTCCCATGTAACCGCGTCTGAGTCCTCCTTTTCATTCTCATCTCGGAGCTCCCTCTCCGCCCTCAACTGCTCCTCGAGATAGGCAGTCCGTGCATCCCGTCCGCGAGGGCGCTGGAAGCCGGGGTTATCTCTCAATAGACGGTGACCCTCGGTTCCCATCATCTTAGTGCGGTACCGACTACCTCTAGGAGGGTAGACGGTACCCCACACCCTAGCGCGAATATAAGGATCGGCCTGATCGATCTGTCTAATGATAGAATCGAGGTCGGTATCCGCTAAGTCTGGATACTGCTCCCGAGCAATCTCAGCAAGCATCGTCTGAGACTCCTCCCGCACACGCTCCTAAGTTAATATGAAAATAAATATTTCAATATCAATAAAAGTATGATACAAAGGCATTTATTTTATTACCAAAATAAAATAAAAAAAGACTTACATGCTCCTCGAGACGGTTCGGATATGCTTTCTGAGTCACGTAGGCAAATGCGTCCAACGAATCAGAAGAAATGGCCTCATGCGCAACTCTGGCTAACGACCGGGAACACAGACTGTGATGGTCAGTCAGACCGGCACGATTGGTCGTGTTGGTCAAGCTAGTCGCCTTCAAAAAAATATTATTTAGAATCGAGTTTATATTTAGAATTCAAAAAAAATAAAAACTGAAATATTATTAATTTTTATTAAATACTAGCAGGTTTTTTAATAAATAAAATACAATATTCAGATTTTTATTTTTTTATGAAAAATAATATTCTAGTTTTTATTTTTATTAAAATAATTTATAAATAATATCTAGAGTTTATAAATTTTTTTATTTCCACTTTTGAATAAAAAATTTCAATTTTTTAATATTAATAATATTCCAAAATTTAAAAAAATACACAAGTTCCAATTTTTTCTAATTTAAAAAATCGGAACTTCAAGTATTTTAAATTCTGAAACATTAATTTAAAAAATTGAGTTTATATTTAGAATTCAAAAAAATAAAAACGAAAAGAAAGAATGAAATGAGGGTATTTTAGTCATACCATGAACTCCGGATCGTGAAAATGTAACACCCCAGATTTAACCTGAAATATTACAGCCGTGGGCCTCGAGATGGAACCCACAAGGCTAAAGGAAAATTTTCACAATCATTTACAAATGCCCAAGAGGCCAACGACGGTACTATCTTTAAAAATGCATAAAGACATAAAATCCATTTATCAAAACCGTCGTAAAAACTCATTTGCAATCGCGAGGCCAAAAGGCCGACACTCAAAAGTTTAGAAAACGGTTTCCAAAGTAACCTCAGTTACCAGATACCAAAATAGCGTTTCAAAATACTCACGCAGCGGAAAGAGACCAACCAAAAAGATACTCTAGCAGCGGAATACAAGAACCAATCAAGAAACTCAATGCACAGAACATGTCCTAGCCAGTATCCTCCGGGAAGCTCATCTCTTCACGACCGCTACAAGCTCAAAACTCCAAGAACCTAAAAATAAATTCCACGACTGGGTCACCATAATATCCAACAATGATAACCGTCACATCACACTAATAATTACATACCAATGAGAATACAAAATAAGAATACGACCAACGTAATCTTACCGCCATAACTTTACTTACTCAAGTAATTCTCATCAGAATAACCATTATCACATTTCACATCCTGTACTCGATTAACCAATAAACTCGAACATAATATCTGTATTGTACCTCAAACAATACTCAAGATTCTCAAACTATCATAACCAACTCACGATACGGAAATATACCATTTCTGACCAATATGATCCATCGAATAATATCATCAAATCCCAAGACGATAACCGATTGTCCATCAAGGACAAATACCAAAGGAAAATACGGGACATACCTTGAGATATGAAGTGCCACGACAATCATATCGGTCTAATCCGAGATCGAACAATGCAATACGGACACGGTCTAACACAAGACCTACAAATGCATACTCATATGACCGCGTCAATATGATCACAACAATAACAATCATGTATACTCACCGGAAATCCGACGATCCAGCGCCCTCGGCATAGATCCCCTTGATGATCCTATCGATCATAATAAGGTGGATAACCAACAATACACATATGAACAACAACACATGATAAAATCAATGATGCGAATTCACAAGATTCCATCAACACAATCTCGGTAATCCAACGATCCAGCGCCCTCAAGATAGATCCCCATGATGATCCCGTCGAACCAACGCATGGTGAAAAACACCGCCCAACGATCCAGCGCCCTCAAAGATAGATCCTCATGATGATCCCGTCGAACCAACGCATGATGGACATTCGATCCAGCGCCTCAAGATAGATCCTCATAATCCCATCGGATTATTTACACAACATAAACAAGACAATATGCATACACATATGCAAATCAACACGTTCACAACATGAACAACATAACATGCGACAACGTGACAATTTACTAGGACGACTTCATGTTCAACAACATGAAAGAAAATGTACGATACCAAAATAAATAACATTAAACCATAATCAATATGGAATACTTGCCCCGAGTCCTTCGGGAGCAACCTCGATGTCCAATCATCACCGACGATTATCCTCAATGCTCGGCGATCCAAACATACAATGAACTATAGATACTCATATCCTCGTCTTTACCATAATTTAACCTCGATACTCGAACATACCAATAACTGAGATAAAGCATATACATTATGATTAACCTCCCAGAATCGAAAGAACGATATGCGATCCGAATACCCGAGTTCACAATAATAATCATCGCTATATGCATTATAAACGAAATGAAATCGAAACCATTCATTAAATATTATAATCGAGCAAGTAATAACTTGCCTCGATACCGATACCACGAAGCTGCCGCCGAACACATTGCCTTTATCTACGAGCTCCTCAACCCCGATCAAAAGCAATACAATGGACATACTCGAACACGACCGCAATATCCGGTTATAATCACCGATCAATAATCTCAACCTATTGAAGAAATCAAATAACACATATCCGATAACAATCAACAACCGACAAAACTAACCAACTGAACTCAACGGTTCAACACAACCTCGAATAAACACAATGTAACCAACCAAGTCAAACCATCACGAATTCATAATCAAAATACAAAAATATCCTTTGCATCGCCTACTTAGCGCACGTTAAACGCATAACGTAGCATGCGCTAAGTTGTCCCGTTAGCGTGCGCTAGCCAGTAAGCTTAGCGTGCGCTAATGTTGTACAGTGGCATGCATTCCAAACATCGACTCACCTCTTGCGACTACGAATCCGTATGAAGGGAGACATAAATCTCCATATCTCTTGAAGATAAACGACACCATAACTATCACAAGGATCATATCAATGTCCATATATCAATAATAACATCAACAGTCAAACCGACTCGATAACAAGGATCATATCATACTCAATCTGGAATTCAACCTAGTATCACGATTCATCTCATCTAAATCGACCAATATAATTACCAAGATTCAGAATCCATCTTAGATCGGGTTAAATGAATCAACATTCTTATAGTAAGAAGAATCTTAACTAACATCCGAAACTCTTATCAAAATTCCATTGAATCTCATATAACATCATCATATGATTATCCAACATGCTCCTTACATGAAATCATCCAAGAAAAACGAACCATTAACAAAGGAATACGAAGATTACCTGGTTTAAACGAACCAAAAATAAGAACACTAGAACTCCATTCTAAGAATCATGAATAACTTGAAGAACAAGGCTTGAATCCATGCTCTCCATCTTAATCTTGTTAAAGATCACCATCTCTCAGTGTTTGAGACCTCAAACCTCTTTCTAAAAACTCTCTCTCTCTCTCGGTTGCAAGGAAGGAATGGACGAAATGCTTCATAACACCCTTCTGTCCCTTTTTATAATATTCATTATTAGCGTGCGCTAACATCTCATGTTTAGCGTGCGCTACCGCCTTAGCGTGCGCTAACTGACTTTGTTAGCGTGCACTATCGAAGCCGAGAGGCTACCGCCTTGCTTCAGAATAGCTTACGACGTAATGCCCATGCATTAACGTCGTAAAACATCTGCCTAGCGTCGCAAGTCATTTACCTTAGCGTGCGCTAATACCATTGACTTGCTACGGCCTACACCTACCACGAAGATGCTCGTGACCCCACCAGAAATCAACCAATAAAGCCAAGATTCCTGTTGACCGATATATAGTTAGCGTGCGCTAATCAACATGCATTAGCGTGCGCTAACACTACATTACAACATCCGTTGACTTATCGAACGCGTGCGCCGAAAGTGGCACGGTCCACGCGTAGATTCCTTCCGATCGGATTGTATTAGCGTGCGTTATCTTATATCCGTAGCGTGCGCTAATCTCGCACGATAGCGTGCGCTACTCATGATTATTAGCGTGCGCTAATAATGTTATACTTAGCCATTTCCAATCACATTTGCTGTCTCGACATACCGAAAACACATATACACTTACCGAATACATATATCGAATCCAATAACATTCTTATACGATATACTCTATATCGAAAGTACGATAACACGATACACGATATCCTCAAATGTAATCATCGACCGATACGACAATTATACCGATATCGACATCTCGGTCCTTTATTTATTTTATTCCTACCGCATGCATTCCACGCTGCATACAATATAACTCGAATAAAATAATATCAAACAACAGTAGTAGAAATTCCGGATATTACATTCTACACCACTTAAAATAAGTTTCGTCCTCGAAACTTGCAATCCGTCATAAAACAAACAAACATACCTTCCAACCCAAAATATCCCCAAAACCATCACGACAACGATCAATTATCGTCATCACTGAATAACCAAAAGAGCATACTTACAAATACACAGGTCGACGATCTCCTGAAATACTAGCAAGCGGTCTCACTGTACAGTCTCAATACGCTTACGATCACAATTCCCTGAGTCTCGACAAAATATATCATCTTCGGATGAAACAATCTGCCCGAACCAAATCCTGTCTGCCTGATTACATAATCAAGTCCCAATTCCGATAAGACGAATAATATACAATACATCTATGAAACAACTGCCCAAAACAACGACACGAATCCCGAAACATCAACACAAAATCCGAACGCTCAGATGATCACCAATAATGATCAACAATCAACCGAATTTATCATCGACATGATAAATTCCAATATGACCAACCAGAGGTCAAAACACAATCGAGAATATCATCAGCGTGATAAACTCCAATATTACCAACGAATGATCAACGAAAATCGAGAATACCTTCACACGATAAACTCCAACACGATCAACACAGAACCACAGAAACAGATATACGAAAGAATGACATTCTCAAAACGACAAATCAATCACGTACAGTAGATCTCAATAAACATACCCAACTGGCGAACATTTCCCTCGGCATACGAACAACGAATCACAAATCGACGAACATATCAATTCATACAAGGAGTGGGAACGATTACTCAATATCCAAAACAACCAGCATGGGGTCACCATCCCCAAATTTACGCTTACAAAGAAATCATTCAAAGATCACTATGGTAAGATTGCGCTACTACCGCACCCATGCACTCACATAGCACGTATGTCCCGGTTTTACAAAGTCCAAAGTTCAAAAATTACAACCTGCACATGAATCTACAACACGCAGATATTTCTCTTATCTGATCAAACAACCGATCATCCTTGCATAACCAATCTACCATACTAAACTTCGAATCTCTTCTCCTTGTACCATCGATATGATATGCCCGATGCACTAAATGCGTATGTACATCAATCACATTTTCAAAACCAGTTTGAAATCATATATTCTTGTCACGAAGATAATTTTCGAAAGTTCTTTCAAGAGTTTGAAAACTCAAAACATAAATTTTTGTAAGACCACGAAATCAATTTTAAAAAATTAAATCGGCTCGCTGGTGCCAAGTTCTCGATAAAAATCCTTTTCGAATAGACATGATTAAATAAAATGGAATTTATGCAAATGCTTGTGCATATCCATACTCCTGTTTACCACTTCGGCTCGTCACCAATATCCACTGATATTCCATCAGAAAACCACACGATAGAATTCCAAAATCTCAAATATATGAACTCTGATAAAAACTCCTCTCCACATACTACTCGCAACGTCATTCCTCAATCCATCCTGGATCACCTCAAATATGATATGACAAAACATTGAAACAAATCAACAAATTAAACACAACGAAAGGCTTCCCGAGAAGTTCCATTTGAACAAGTAAACCAAAGCCTCGAAAGGCGGAAATAACATAGGTAAACGATTGGTAAAGTATTTTACAAATCTCGGGAGTTTTAGAAAACAGGAAGGTCTTTTGAAACGTTAGGGTCTCAGCCCGTATCTCATTTCACATTACAAGAAGTTTAAAAAGTAGAAAACTCTTTTCGGACCCCAAGTCATGAGTTATAAAACCATTTCAAAATCGATTGGGTCTCGGCCCAAAATCATTTTCCGTAAAACGTCCGTAAGACATTCATTTTGAAGAGTATCATTTTCAAATGTTCAAAAGAGGTTCATATATCATAAAATGAATTAACATGACTACATGTTCTCCTGAACAATCCACAATATTTCTCCCAATGCACAATTCCGTTCCAAAATTTAATCGACATACTGATTTCCAAAATCATAGTTTCTCCATTCATCAATCATGTCCCAATTTTGTTACCTTATACTGTAACGCATGATATCTGCTGAATCTCAAAACGTATCAACTTAGAATGGCAATAAATCTAATGAAATTCAAAAATCCAAATACTTACAGATCGTGAAGCCGACGATTCCCCGTGATACTGGCACATGTCTCGGCTCTAGAAAATACTCGACATGGATATTTTCAAAACACACGTTTTGCCAAACTAGTTCGACTCAAGAACACAATACGTCTCATTCCAGAGAATCTCGTTAACACCATTTGGAAAAGTTATAACAAGCCCAGTACGATACTGGCAAATCCGATAACGCACAAGCCTGAGTGAACAACAAAGACTCACGGCTCTAATATTTGTCAATCGACAACTCGAATGATGCAACAAAAACACGACCCAACTCGACCCAAATGCCTAGGTTTTCTCAACCTAAGCTCCGATACCATATTCTGTAACACCCCCAGATTTAACCGGAAATATTACAGCGCCGTGGGCCTCGAGATGGAACCCACAAGGCTAAAGGAAAATTTTCACAATCATTTACAAATGCCCAAGAGGCCAACGACGGTACTATCTTTAAAAATGCAAAGACATAAAATCCATTTATCAAAAACCGTCGTAAAAACTCATTTGCAATCGCGAGGCCAAAAGGCCGACACTCAAAAGTTTAGAAAACGGTTTCCAAAGTAACCTCAGTTACCAGATACCAAAATAGCGTTTCAAAATACTCACGCAGCGGAAAGAGACCAACCAAAAAGATACTCTAGCAGCGGAATACAAGAACCAATCAAGAAACTCAATGCACAGAACATGTCCTAGCCGGTATCCTCCAGGAAGCTCATCTCTTCACGACCGCTACAAGCTCAAAACTCCAAAACCTAAAAATAAATTCCACGACAGGGTCACCATAATATCCAACAATGATAACCGTCACATCACACTAATAATTACATACCAATGAGAATACAAAATAAGAATACGACCAACGTAATCTTACCGCCATAACTTTACTTACTCAAGTAATTCTCATCGAATAACCATTATCACATTTCACATCCTGTACTCGATTAACCAATAAACTCGAACATAATATCCGCATTGTACCTCAAACAATACTCAAGATTCTCAAACTATCATAACCAACTCACGATACGAAAATATACCATTTCACCAATATGATCCATCGAATAATATCATCAAATCCCAAGGCGATAACCGATTGTCCATCAAGGACAAATACCAAAGGAAAATACGGACATACCTTGAGATATGAAGTGCCACGACAATCATATCACTAATCCGAGATCGAACAATGCAATACGGACACGGTCCTAACACAAGACCTACAAATGCATACTCATATGACCGCGTCAATATGATCACAACAATAACAATCATGTATACTCACCGGAAATCCGACGATCCAGCGCCTCGAGATAGATCCCCTTGATGATCCTATCGATCATCATAAGGTGGATAACCAACAATACACATATGAACAACAACACATGATAAAATCAATGATGCGAATTCACAAGATTCCATCAACACAATCTGTAATCCAACGATCCAAATACTTCTCAAAGATAGATCCCCATGATGATCCCGTCGAACCAACGCATGGTGGAAAACTCCGTCCAGCGATCCAGCCTCAAGATAGATCCTCATGATGATCCCGTTGAACCAACGCATGATGGACATTCGATCCAGCGCCCTCAGCATAGATCCTCATAATCCCATCGGATTATTTACACAACATAAACAGCACAATATGCATACGCATATGCAAATCAACACGTTCGTCAACATGAACAACATAACATGCACGACAACATGACAATTTACTAGGACGACTTCATGTTCAACAACATGAAAGAAAATGTACGAGACCAAAATAAATAACATTAAACCATAATCAATATGGAATACTTGCCCCGAGTCCTTCGGGAGCAACCTCGATGTCCAATCATCACCGACGATTATCCTCAATGCTCGGCGATCCAAACGTACAATGAACTATAGATACCCATATCCTCGTATTTACCATAATGTAACCTCGATACTCGAACATACCAATAACTGAGATAAAGCATATACATTATGATTTACCTCCCAGAATCGAAAGAACGATATGCGATCCGAATACCCAGAGTTCACAATAATAATCATCGCTATATGCATTATAAACGAAATGAAACTGAAACCATTCATTAAATATTATAACTGAGCAAGTAATAACTTGCCTCGATACCGATACCACGAAGCTGCTGCCGAACACATTGCCTTTGTCTACGAGCTTCTCAACCCCGATCAAAAGCAATACAATGGACATACTCAAACACGACCGCAATATCCGGTTATAATCACCGATCAATAATCTCAACCTATTGAAGAACTCAAATAACACATATCCGATAACAATCAACAACCGACAAAACTAACCAACTGAACTCAACGGTTCAACACAACCTCGAATAAACACAGTCAGAACCAACCAAGTCAAACCATCACGAATTCATAATCAAAACACAAAAATACTGCACTGTCTGCCTACTTAGCGCACGTTAAACGCATAACGTAGCATGCGCTAAGTTGTCCCGTTAGCGTGCGCTAGCCAGTAAGCTTAGCGTGCGCTAATGTTGTACAGTGGCATGCATTCCAAACATCGACTCACCTCTTGCGACTACGAATCCGTATGAAGGGAGACATAAATCTCTATATCTCTTGAAGATAAACGACACCATAACTATCACAAGGATCATATCAATGTCCATATATCAATAATAACATCAACAGTCAAACCGACTCGATAACAAGGATCATATCATACTCAATCTGGAATTCAACCTAGTATCACGATTCATCTCATCTAAATCGACCAATATAATTACCAAGATTCAGAAATCCATCTTAGATCGGGTTAAATGAATCAACATTCTTATAGTATGAAGAATCTTAACTAACATCCGAAACTCTTATCAAAATTCCATTGAATCTCATATAACATCATCATATGATTATCCAACATGCTCCTTACATGAAATCATCCAAGAAAAACGAACCATTAACAAAGGAATACGAAGATTACCTGGTTTAAACGAACCAAAAATAAGAACACTAGAACTCCATTCCAAGAATCATGAATAACTTGAAGAACAAGGCTTGAATCCATGCTCTCCATCTTAATCTTGTTAAAGATCACCATCTCTCAGTGTTTGAGACCTCAAACCTCTTTCTAAAAACTCTCTCTCTCGGTTGCAAGGAAGGAATGGACGAAATGCTTCATAACACCCTTCTGTCCCTTTTTATAATATTCATTATTAGCGTGCGCTAACATCTCATGTTTAGCGTGCGCTACCGCCTTAGCGTGCGCTAACTGACTTTGTTAGCGTGCGCTATCGAAGCCCAGAGGCTACTGCCTTGCTTCGTAAACTAGCTTACGTACGTAATGCCCATGCATTAACGTACGTAAAACATCCTGCCTAGCGTACGCAAGTCATTTACCTTAGCGTGCGCTAATACCAGTTGACTTGCTACAGTCTACACCTACCACGAAGATGCTCGTGACCCCACCAGCCGAAATCAACCAATAAAGCCAAGATTCCCTGTTGACCGATATATAGTTAGCGTGCGCTAATCAACATGCATTAGCGTGCGCTAACACTACATTACAACATCCGTTGACTTATCAGAACGTGCGCCGAAAGTGGCCTGGTCCACGCGTAGATTCCTTCCGATCGGACTGTATTAGCGTGCGTTATCTTATATCCGTAGCGTGCGCTAATCCTGCACGATAGCGTGCGCTACTCATGATTATTAGCGTGCGCTAATAATGTTACACTTAGCCATTTCCAAGCATTCTGCTGTCTCGACATACCAAAAACACATAAACACATAATGAATACATAAACAGAATCCAAAAACAAACGTATACGATATACTCTATATCGAAAGTACGATAACCTGATACACGATATCCTCAAATGTAACTGTCGACCAGATACGACAATTATACCGATACTGACATCTCAGTCCTTTATTTATTTTATTCCTACTGTACAGATTCCACGCTGTACAATATAACTCGAATAAAAAATATCAAACAACAGTAGTAGAAATTCCGGATATTACAGAAAATAGGCGCGTAGCCACTTCCACTCGTACTCCCGGAACTTGAATTCTTCCGGGGTAGCCTCTCGGGTATCACCCCAGGATCGTCCAATCAATTCCTCAAAATATAGTCATCGTCAAGGTATAGGTCGAAATATCGAATGCCGTTAATAGCAAGTGTAAGGGTATGTATAAATCTTTGCGATTTCTGGAGTTGGATATTAATTCATAAATTTGATAATAATATAAATAAAAAGAGTTAACACCCATATTAATATTAGTGTCAAATTAAAGGTCTCGCAAAATGGATCATGATGGTATCAATAAAAATTAATTCTCAGATCATATGAATCTTATATATAAGAGAAACCAGATTTATAATTTAATAAATTAGAAGAATATTTTATTCCCCCTACTTTTTTTTTGGGTTTGACAGGCCAAAGCCGTGTTTTTTTTATCTTCTTCCTTGTTACGTTTTTCTTTTTTCTCCCCCTTTTTATTTCTTTCAAACCTACCGTGACCTTTCTTTCTTCCTTTTTAGTTATTTAATCTTAATATTTTTCTTCTGGTTAATGATTAATTTACACAAAAAGAATGGTTAGAATGTTGTAATTGAGAAATTTTACCAGATCCCAATCTCTCTGACTTCTTTAATTTTCTGTCTCAAACCTTAAAAATCCATCATCCTTGAGCTTCTTCCTTAGTCCATTCGTGACGGCCGATCCTATGAACAAGTACAACCACGCCCGCAATAACAACGAGCTTTGGAACGCCAAGCCCAAAAGGCGATTGCAAGATATCATCCTTCTCTTAGCTCTTGAGCCGATCCGAGAGAAGTCCGAGTTCGGCCCGATTGTTGATCTTGTAGTCAAGAAAATGGAGTGAAGGAAGAAAGAGAAGTCAATTTTCTTTACGGTGTTGGGTTTATCTTTGAGTGATGTTGTGACGGTGGAAGGTGAGACGGTTGTTATTAGAAGAAGGTTCTTGACGAGAAATCTCATTTTTCTCCTTTTTTTTGTATCAATTATTGGGATGATTATACAGAATTTATTACACGAGGAGTGAATGATGATCACTGGCAGAGAATATTATCTAAACAGAATGAGAATGAAAAAGTTCCCTCGAACAAGATCGTAAGAAAATAAACAAACCGATGATGTTCTTTGTGTTCAAGAAGGATTGAAATTTTGAGAATTTCCATTGGAGAATTAAATGTTATTATTTTGTAATAATTGGATTTATGATACAGAGAATCATCTATAAGATTCAACTGTAGAGCATACTCTCTTTATATTACTCATATGGCCAGAATCGTGCTGATAATGTGTTATAAAACTAAAATATTATAGAGAGAGAATTTAGAGAGAGAATAGAGAATGATTCTCAGGTATGATTTTCATTAATAACTGAAGTCCTATTTATAGGAAAACTTCAGATGGCATAATCGTAATTACATAATTATATTAGGGGCACAATAATCATTCACATTATATAAAAACAAAAAGATAATTGAAATGTCACTTTCATGGTGTTTTTATAACAAATTAGTCTTTTAAAATCAGCCCTGAGACTTGTATTGCTTTCATCCCACTTGATCAAAAGATCAATGCCGTAGCTATTTTAATTGGGATACTTAAAGCCTCACTTATTAATCGGGAGGTCTCAAAATTTTATACTATATAAACTATGTATAAAAAAAATGCATAAATCTATAATTGAGGTTCTAATTGTGAATAAGAAAAAGAATACACTAATTTTTTTCCTTCTAAAGAAGCTAAAGTTTGTAGATATATATATACATACCGAGGGTATGAGATAAAAGATCTAAATCTTCATGAAATTAAAAGTCTAATCTTCAAATGTTAAGTGATAGTGCATGTTGGACAAATGGTTTTTAACTGTTGCTGCTTGGCTATTTCATATATGACGCAACGGGAGTATAGAACACGAGGAAGATCACCTTGATACTACGTATACTAGGTGTTCTGACAATATTATTTCAATTCTCCAAAATCCCTTCACAAAGTGTCACAAACGGAAATAAATAGATAAAGACAAAGGCCCATGCAAGGGTCTAGCCCAACAAATAAATATACGACCTTTATTTAAAACAGAAATAAAAGATATAATTAAATCTTGGGCTTGAAGACTCGATTGTGGGCCTCCATAAACGTTAACGCCGTTGTAGCCACATCATTCTCCCCCACCGAGAAAAGGTTCGCCCTCGAACCCGAAGTATCGTCAAGATCGTCATCATTGTCGCCTGAGTAAGGAATCAAATGCTTCACGTTGAAGACATCCGACATGCGAAGATGAGAGGGAAGCTTCAAATGATAGGCATTAGGGTTGATTTTGGCCAGCAACTCCAAAGGTCCCACTTTTCCTGCAGCGAGCTTGTTGTATTCGTGCGCCGGGTACTGATCCCTTGTCAACACCGTCCAAACGAAATCACCCGACTCAAATTCCACAGCACGACGACCTTTGTCCGCCGCTCCCTTATATGCCACGTTTCCCGCCACTAGCTGATCATGCGTAGCGCGATGGGTGGCGCAAAGGGCGTCAATCATATCCACCGCCCGCGCGTCCGCACGAACAGGAGAAGGCATCGCCATCAAATCTGACGGGCCCCGAGGTAACGTAGCACACTACCAATATCGGGGGTTTAGCCGACGACTTTAAGTCGTCGGCTAAAGGTCAATGTCGTCGGCTAATCCCCCCAGTCGTCAGCTAAAAAACCGTCGGTCGATATTCATCGGCCAAGGTTTAGCCGACGACTTTTTTGTTAGTCATCGCCTAAAGTTCAAAGTTTATCCGACCACTACAATAATATCGTCGGCTAAAACCTGTTTATAAAAAAAGACACTTTAGCCGATGACCTTTTTAAATGTCGTCGGCTAAAACCTGTTTATATAAAAAAAAGACACTTTAGCCGACGACGGTTTTAAATGTCGTCGGCTAAAACTTTTAAAAAAAAATAATATACTTTAGCCGACGACCTTGGGAAAGTCGTCGGCTAAAACCTAATATAAAAAAAAAAATTAATTCAGATTTTGGGATCCCAAAACCTGTATTTTTTGCACCTGCAATTTTTATACACCAGCTCCCATTATCAACAACAATCAACGCGCAACACATTCAACTAACACCATCAATAATATGCCCAACATTATATGCAACACAACGCACAACACATTCAAGAACATTAATTTCATCAACATACTAGTAGCGTCAACAAAATCAGTTACACAATTCTAACACAAATATAAATATACAAGAGTACTACAACAACACAACTACAATCCACTAGCAAAATCATCTAAATGTCGAAATGTAGTAGTAGAAGGATTACCACCATCCCTAGATCCTCGTCACGAGGCCGTGAAGATGGAGTGCATGCGAAGAGAGAAGGCGGTGGAGCAGTGCTGCAGTCCGGCTGAGTAATGGTGCAGTCGGCGTCATCATATAGTCCATCATGACTGCTTCTTGTCTCTGAAAACTCTCTAACCGCGACTCAGTCCTCTGCTCGCTCCCATGTAACCGCGTCTGAGTCCTCCTTTTCATTCTCATCTCGGAGCTCCCTCTCCGCCCTCAACTGCTCCTCGAGATAGGCAGTCCGTGCATCCCGTCCGCGAGGCTGGCGCCGGGGTTATCTCTCAATAGACGGTGACCCTCGGTTCCCATCATCTTAGTGCGGTACCGACTACCTCTAGGAGGGTAGACGGTACCCCACACCCTAGCGCGAATATAAGGATCGGCCTGATCGATCTGTCTAATGATAGAATCGAGGTCGGTATCCGCTAAGTCTGAATCTTGCTCGAGCAATCTCGGCAAGCATCGTCTGAGACTCCTCCGCACACGCTCCTAAGTTAATATGAAAATAAATATTTCAATATCAATAAAAGTATGATACAAAGGCATTTATTTTATTACCAAAATAAAATAAAAAAAGACTTACATGCTCCTCGAGACGGTTCGGATATGCTTTCTGAGTCACGTAGGCAAATGCGTCAACGAATCGGAAGAAATGGCCTCATGCGCAACTCGGCTAACGGCCAGGGAACACGCAGTGTGATGGTCGGTCGGGCCAACACGATTGGTCGTGTTGGTCAAGCTAGTCGCCTTCAAAAAATATTATTTAGAATCGAGTTTATATTTAGAATTCAAAAAAATAAAAGCGAAATATTATTAATTTTTATTAAATACTAGCGAGTTTTTAATAAATAAAATACAATATTCAGATTTTTATTTTTTTATGAAAAATAATATTCTAGTTTTTATTTTTATTAAAATAATTTATAAATAATATCTAGAGTTTATAAATTTTTTTATTTCCACTTTTGAATAAAAAATTTCAATTTTTTAATATTAATAATATTCCAAAATTTAAAAAAAAATACCTGAAGTTCCAATTTTTTCTAATTTAAAAAAATCGGAACTTCAAGTATTTTTTAAATTCTGAAACATTAATTTAAAAAAATTGAGTTTATATTTAGAATTCAAAAAAAATAAAAACTGAAAAAGAAAGAATGAAATGAGGGTATTTTAGTCATACCATGAACTCCGGATCGTGAAAATGTAACACCCCCAGATTTAACCAGAAATATTACAGCGCCGTGGGCCTCGAGATGGAACCCACAAGGCTAAAGGAAAATTTTCACAATCATTTACAAATGCCCAAGAGGCCAACGACGGTACTATCTTTAAAAATGCATAAAGACATAAAATCCATTTATCAAAAACCGTCGTAAAAACTCATTTGCAATCGCGAGGCCAAAAGGCCGACACTCAAAAGTTTAGAAAACGGTTTCCAAAGTAACCTCAGTTACCAGATACCAAAATAGCGTTTCAAAATACTCACGCAGCGGAAAGAGACCAACCAAAAAGATACTCTAGCAGCGGAATACAAGAACCAATCAAGAAACTCAATGCACAGAACATGTCCTAGCCAGTATCCTCCGGGAAGCTCATCTCTTCACGACCGCTACAAGCTCAAAACTCCAAGAACCTAAAAATAAATTCCACGACGGGGTCAGCCATAATATCCAACAATGATAACCGTCACATCACACTAATAATTACATACCAATGAGAATACAAAATAAGAATACGACCAACGTAATCTTACCGCCATAACTTTACTTACTCAAGTAATTCTCATCAGAATAACCATTATCACATTTCACATCCTGTACTCGATTAACCAATAAACTCGAACATAATATCTGTATTGTACCTCAAACAATACTCAAGATTCTCAAACTATCATAACCAACTCACGATACGGAAATATACCATTTCTGACCAATATGATCCATCGAATAATATCATCAAATCCCAAGACGATAACCGATTGTCCATCAAGGACAAATACCAAAGGAAAATACGGGACATACCTTGAGATATGAAGTGCCACGACAATCATATCAGTCTAATCCGAGATCAGAACAATGCAATACGGACACAGTCCTAACACAAGACCTACAAATGCATACTCATATGACCGCGTCAATATGATCACAACAATAACAATCATGTATACTCACTGGAAATCCGACGATCCAGCGCCCTCAGCATAGATCCCCTTGATGATCCTATCAGATCATAATAAGGTGGATAACCAACAATACACATATGAACAACAACACATGATAAAATCAATGATGCGAATTCACAAGATTCCATCAACACAATACTGGTAATCCAACGATCCAGCGCCCTCAGCATAGATCCCCATGATGATCCCGTCGAACCAACGCATGGTGAAAAACCTGTCCAACGATCCAGCGCCCTCAGCATAGATCCTCATGATGATCCCGTCGAACCAACGCATGATGGACATTCGATCCAGCGCCCTCAGCATAGATCCTCATAATCCCATCGGATTATTTACACAACATAAACAGCACAATATGCATACACATATGCAAATCAACACGTTCGTCAACATGAACAACATAACATGCACGACAACGTGACAATTTACTAGGACGACTTCATGTTCAACAACATGAAAGAAAATGTACGATACCAAAATAAATAACATTAAACCATAATCAATATGGAATACTTGCCCCGAGTCCTTCGGGAGCAACCTCGATGTCCAATCATCACCGACGATTATCCTCAATGCTCGGCGATCCAAACATACAATGAACTATAGATACTCATATCCTCGTCTTTACCATAATTTAACCTCGATACTCGAACATACCAATAACTGAGATAAAGCATATACATTATGATTTACCTCCCAGAATCGAAAGAACGATATGCGATCTGAATACCCAGAGTTCACAATAATAATCATCGCTATATGCATTATAAACGAAATGAAACTGAAACCATTCATTAAATATTATAACTGAGCAAGTAATAACTTGCCTCGATACCGATACCACGAAGCTGCTGCCGAACACATTGCCTTTATCTACGAGCTCCTCAACCCCGATCAAAAGCAATACAATGGACATACTCGAACACGACCGCAATATCCGGTTATAATCACCGATCAATAATCTCAACCTATTGAAGAAATCAAATAACACATATCCGATAACAATCAACAACCGACAAAACTAACCAACTGAACTCAACGGTTCAACACAACCTCGAATAAACACAGTCAGAACCAACCAAGTCAAACCATCACGAATTCATAATCAAAATACAAAAATACTGCACTGTCTGCCTACTTAGCGCACGTTAAACGCATAACGTAGCATGCGCTAAGTTGTCCCGTTAGCGTGCGCTAGCCAGTAAGCTTAGCGTGCGCTAATGTTGTACAGTGGCATGCATTCCAAACATCGACTCACCTCTTGCGACTACGAATCCGTATGAAGGGAGACATAAATCTCCATATCTCTTGAAGATAAACGACACCATAACTATCACAAGGATCATATCAATGTCCATATATCAATAATAACATCAACAGTCAAACCGACTCGATAACAAGGATCATATCATACTCAATCTGGAATTCAACCTAGTATCACGATTCATCTCATCTAAATCGACCAATATAATTACCAAGATTCAGAATCCATCTTAGATCGGGTTAAATGAATCAACATTCTTATAGTAAGAAGAATCTTAACTAACATCCGAAACTCTTATCAAAATTCCATTGAATCTCATATAACATCATCATATGATTATCCAACATGCTCCTTACATGAAATCATCCAAGAAAAACGAACCATTAACAAAGGAATACGAAGATTACTGGTTTAAGCAGACGAAAATAAGAACACTAGAACTCCATTCTAAGAATCATGAATAACTTGAAGAACAAGGCTTGAATCCATGCTCTCCATCTTAATCTTGTTAAAGATCACCATCTCTCAGTGTTTGAGACCTCAAACCTCTTTCTAAAAACTCTCTCTCTCTCTCGGTTGCAAGGAAGGAATGGACGAAATGCTTCATAACACCCTTCTGTCCCTTTTTATAATATTCATTATTAGCGTGCGCTAACATCTCATGTTTAGCGTGCGCTACCGCCTTAGCGTGCGCTAACTGACTTTGTTAGCGTGCACTATCGAAGCCCAGAGGCTACTGCCTTGCTTCGTAAACTAGCTTACGTACGTAATGCCCATGCATTAACGTACGTAAAACATCCTGCCTAGCGTACGCAAGTCATTTACCTTAGCGTGCGCTAATACCAGTTGACTTGCTACAGTCTACACCTACCACGAAGATGCTCGTGACCCCACCACCAAATCAACCAATAAAGCCAAGATTCCTGTTGACCGATATATAGTTAGCGTGCGCTAATCAACATGCATTAGCGTGCGCTAACACTACATTACAACATCCGTTGACTTATCGAACGTGCGCCGAAAGTGGCACGGTCCACGCGTAGATTCCTTCCGATCGATTGTATTAGCGTGCGTTATCTTATATCCGTAGCGTGCGCTAATCCTGCACGATAGCGTGCGCTACTCATGATTATTAGCGTGCGCTAATAATGTTATACTTAGCCATTTCCAATCATTCTTTGTCTCGACATACCGAAAACACATATACACTTCTTGAATACATATACGAATCCGATAACATTCTTATACGATATACTCTATATCGAAAGTACGATAACACGATACACGATATCCTCAAATGTAAGCGTCGACGGATACGACAATTATACCGATCGACATCTCGTCCTTTATTTATTTTATTCCTCTTGCATGATTCACGCTGTACAATATAACTCGAATAAAATAATATCAAACAACGATAGTAGAAATTCGGATATTACATTCTACACCACTTAAAATAAGTTTCGTCCTCGAAACTTGCAATCCGTCATAAAACAAACAAACATACCTTCCAACCCAAAATATCCCCAAAACCATCACGACAACGATCAATTATCGTCATCCGAATAACCAAAAGAGCATACTTACAAATACACAGTCGACGATCTCTGAAATACTAGCAAGCGGTCTCAGCATGCGGTCTCAATACGCTTACGATCACAATTCCACGAGTCTCGACAAAATATATCATCTTCGGATGAAACAATCTGCCTTGAACCAAATCCATGTCACTTTGATTACATAATCAAGTCCCAATTAGATAAGACGAATAATATACAATACATCTATGAAACAACTGCCCAAAACAACGACACGAATCCCGAAACATCAACACAAAATCCGAACGCTCAGATGATCACCAATAATGATCAACAATCAACCGAATTTATCATCGACATGATAAATTCCAATATGACCAACCAGAGGTCAAAACACAATCGAGAATATCATCAGCGTGATAAACTCCAATATTACCAACGAATGATCAACGAAAATCGAGAATACCTTCACACGATAAACTCCAACACGATCAACACAGAACCACAGAAACAGATATACGAAAGAATGACATTCTCAAAACGACAAATCAATCACGTACAGTAGATCTCAATAAACATACCCAACTGGCGAACATTTCCCTCGGCATACGAACAACGAATCACAAATCGACGAACATATCAATTCATACAAGGAGTGGGAACGATTACTCAATATCCAAAACAACCAGCATGGGGTCACCATCCCCAAATTTACGCTTACAAAGAAATCATTCAAAGATCACTATGGTAAGATTGCGCTACTACCGCACCCATGCACTCACATAGCACGTATGTCCCGGTTTTACAAAGTCCAAAGTTCCAAATTTACATCCTGCACATGAATCTACAACACGCAGTATATTTCTCTTATCTGATCAAACAACCGATCATCCTTGCATAACCAATCTACCATACTAAACTTCGAATCTCTTCTCCTTGTACCATCGATATGATATGCCCGATGCACTAAATGCGTATGTACATCAATCACATTTTCAAAACCAGTTTGAAATCATATATTCTTGTCACGAAGATAATTTTCGAAAGTTCTTTCAAGAGTTTGAAAACTCAAAACATAAATTTTTGTAAGACCACGAAATCAATTTTAAAAAATTAAATCGGCTCGCTGGTGCCAAGTTCTCGATAAAAATCCTTTTCGAATAGACATGATTAAATAAAATGGAATTTATGCAAATGCTTGTGCATATCCATACTCCTGTTTACCACTTCGGCTCGTCACCAATATCCACTGATATTCCATCAGAAAACCACACGATAGAATTCCAAAATCTCAAATATATGAACTCTGATAAAAACTCCTCTCCACATACTACTGCAACGTCATTCCTCAATCCATCCTGGATCACCTCAAATATGATATGACAAAACATTGAAACAAATCAACAAATTAAACACAACGAAAGGCTTCCCGAGAAGTTCCATTTGAACAAGTAAACCAAAGCCTCGAAAGGCGGAAATAACATAGGTAAACGATTGGTAAAGTATTTTACAAATCTCGGGAGTTTTAGAAAACAGGAAGGTCTTTTGAAACGTTAGGGTCTCAGCCCGTATCTCATTTCACATTACAAGAAGTTTAAAAAGTAGAAAACTCTTTTCGGACCCCAAGTCATGAGTTATAAAACCATTTCAAAATCGATTGGGTCTCGGCCCAAAATCATTTTCCGTAAAACGTCCGTAAGACATTCATTTTGAAGAGTATCATTTTCAAATGTTCAAAAGAGGTTCATATATCATAAAATGAATTAACATGACTACATGTTCTCCTGAACAATCCACAATATTTCTCCCAATGCACAATTCCGTTCCAAAATTTAATCGACATACTGATTTCCAAAATCATAGTTTCTCCATTCATCAATCATGTCCCAATTTTGTTACCTTATACTGTAACGCATGATATCTGCTGAATCTCAAAACGTATCAACTTAGAATGGCAATAAATCTAATGAAATTCAAAAATCCAAATACTTACAGATCGTGAAGCCGACGATTCCCCGTGATACTGGCACATGTCTCGGCTCTAGAAAATACTCGACATGGATATTTTCAAAACACACGTTTTGCCAAACTAGTTCGACTCAAGAACACAATACGTCTCATTCCAGAGAATCTCGTTAACACCATTTGGAAAAGTTATAACAAGCCCAGTACGATACTGGCAAATCCGATAACGCACAAGCCTGAGTGAACAACAAAGACTCACGGCTCTAATATTTGTCAATCGACAACTCGAATGATGCAACAAAAACACGACCCAACTCGACCCAAATGCCTAGGTTTTCTCAACCTAAGCTCCGATACCATATTCTGTAACACCCCCAGATTTAACCAGAAATATTACAGCGCCGTGGGCCTCGAGATGGAACCCACAAGGCTAAAGGAAAATTTTCACAATCATTTACAAATGCCCAAGAGGCCAACGACGGTACTATCTTTAAAAATGCAAAGACATAAAATCCATTTATCAAAAACCGTCGTAAAAACTCATTTGCAATCGCGAGGCCAAAAGGCCGACACTCAAAAGTTTAGAAAACGGTTTCCAAAGTAACCTCAGTTACCAGATACCAAAATAGCGTTTCAAAATACTCACGCAGCGGAAAGAGACCAACCAAAAAGATACTCTAGCAGCGGAATACAAGAACCAATCAAGAAACTCAATGCACAGAACATGTCCTAGCCAGTATCCTCCGGGAAGCTCATCTCTTCACGACCGCTACAAGCTCAAAACTCCAAAAACCTAAAAATAAATTCCACGACGGGGTCAGCCATAATATCCAACAATGATAACCGTCACATCACACTAATAATTACATACCAATGAGAATACAAAATAAGAATACGACCAACGTAATCTTACCGCCATAACTTTACTTACTCAAGTAATTCTCATCAGAATAACCATTATCACATTTCACATCCTGTACTCGATTAACCAATAAACTCGAACATAATATCTGCATTGTACCTCAAACAATACTCAAGATTCTCAAACTATCATAACCAACTCACGATACGAAAATATACCATTTCTGACCAATATGATCCATCGAATAATATCATCAAATCCCAAGACGATAACCGATTGTCCATCAAGGACAAATACCAAAGGAAAATACGGGACATACCTTGAGATATGAAGTGCCACGACAATCATATCAGTCTAATCCGAGATCAGAACAATGCAATACGGACACGGTCCTAACACAAGACCTACAAATGCATACTCATATGACCGCGTCAATATGATCACAACAATAACAATCATGTATACTCACTGGAAATCCGACGATCCAGCGCCCTCAGCATAGATCCCCTTGATGATCCTATCAGATCATCATAAGGTGGATAACCAACAATACACATATGAACAACAACACATGATAAAATCAATGATGCGAATTCACAAGATTCCATCAACACAATACTGGTAATCCAACGATCCAGCGCCCTCAGCATAGATCCCCATGATGATCCCGTCGAACCAACGCATGGTGGAAAACCTGTCCAACGATCCAGCGCCCTCAGCATAGATCCTCATGATGATCCCGTTGAACCAACGCATGATGGACATTCGATCCAGCGCCCTCAGCATAGATCCTCATAATCCCATCGGATTATTTACACAACATAAACAGCACAATATGCATACGCATATGCAAATCAACACGTTCGTCAACATGAACAACATAACATGCACGACAACATGACAATTTACTAGGACGACTTCATGTTCAACAACATGAAAGAAAATGTACGAGACCAAAATAAATAACATTAAACCATAATCAATATGGAATACTTGCCCCGAGTCCTTCGGGAGCAACCTCGATGTCCAATCATCACCGACGATTATCCTCAATGCTCGGCGATCCAAACGTACAATGAACTATAGATACCCATATCCTCGTATTTACCATAATGTAACCTCGATACTCGAACATACCAATAACTGAGATAAAGCATATACATTATGATTTACCTCCCAGAATCGAAAGAACGATATGCGATCCGAATACCCAGAGTTCACAATAATAATCATCGCTATATGCATTATAAACGAAATGAAATTGAAACCATTCATTAAATATTATAATCGAGCAAGTAATAACTTGCCTCGATACCGATACCACGAAGGCTCTTTTGAACACATTGCCTTTGTCTACGAGCTTCTCAACCCCGATCAAAAGCAATACAATGGACATACTCAAACACGACCGCAATATCCGGTTATAATCACCGATCAATAATCTCAACCTATTGAAGAACTCAAATAACACATATCCGATAACAATCAACAACCGACAAAACTAACCAATCGAACTCAACGGTTCAACACAACCTCGAATAAACACGATAACCAACCAAGTCAAACCATCACGAATTCATAATCAAAACACAAAAATCTACCGCATCATGCCTACTTAGCGCACGTTAAACGCATAACGTAGCATGCGCTAAGTTGTCCCGTTAGCGTGCGCTAGCGGTAAGCTTAGCGTGCGCTAATGTTGTCTGATGGCATGCATTCCAAACATCGACTCACCTCTTGCGACTACGAATCCGTATGAAGGGAGACATAAATCTCTATATCTCTTGAAGATAAACGACACCATAACTATCACAAGGATCATATCAATGTCCATATATCAATAATAACATCAACAGTCAAACCGACTCGATAACAAGGATCATATCATACTCAATCTGGAATTCAACCTAGTATCACGATTCATCTCATCTAAATCGACCAATATAATTACCAAGATTCAGAAATCCATCTTAGATCGGGTTAAATGAATCAACATTCTTATAGTATGAAGAATCTTAACTAACATCCGAAACTCTTATCAAAATTCCATTGAATCTCATATAACATCATCATATGATTATCCAACATGCTCCTTACATGAAATCATCCAAGAAAAACGAACCATTAACAAAGGAATACGAAGATTACCTGGTTTAGACGAACCAAAAATAAGAACACTAGAACTCCATTCCAAGAATCATGAATAACTTGAAGAACAAGGCTTGAATCCATGCTCTCCATCTTAATCTTGTTAAAGATCACCATCTCTCAGTGTTTGAGACCTCAAACCTCTTTCTAAAAACTCTCTCTCGGTTGCAAGGAAGGAATGGACGAAATGCTTCATAACACCCTTCTGTCCCTTTTTATAATATTCATTATTAGCGTGCGCTAACATCTCATGTTTAGCGTGCGCTACCGCCTAGCATGCGCTAAGCGACTTTGTTAGCGTGCGCTATCGAAGCCAGAGGCTCGCCTTGCTTCGTAAACTAGCTACGTGCGTAATGCCCATGCATTAACGTCGTAAAACATCTGCCTAGCGTACGCAAGTCATTTACCTTAGCGTGCGCTAATACCATTGACTTGCTACGGTCTACACCTACCACGAAGATGCTCGTGACCCCACCGAAATCAACTAATAAAGCCAAGATTCCTGTTGACCGATATATAGTTAGCGTGCGCTAATCAACATGCATTAGCGTGCGCTAACACTACATTACAACATCCGTTGACTTATCGAACGTGCGCCGAAAGTGGCACGGTCACGCGTAGATTCCTTCCGATCGGATTGTATTAGCGTGCGTTATCTTATATCCGTAGCGTGCGCTAATCACGCGATAGCGTGCGCTACTCATGATTATTAGCGTGCGCTAATAATGTTACACTTAGCCATTTCCAATCAATTCTGCTGTCTCGACATACCGAAAACACATATACACTTACCGAATACATATACTGAATCCAATAACATTCTTATACGATATACTCTATATCGAAAGTACGATAACCCGATACACGATATCCTCAAATGTAGCGTCGACCGGATACGACAATTATACCGTCGACATCTCAGTCCTTTATTTATTTTATTCCTACTGTACAGATTCCACGCTGTACAATATAACTCGAATAAAAAATATCAAACAACAGTAGTAGAAATTCCGGATATTACAGAAAATAGGCGCGTAGCCACTTCCACTCGTACTCCCGGAACTTGAATTCTTCCGGGGTAGCCTCTCGGGTATCACCCCAGGCTGTCCAGAACATGTGCATCTCATTTTTCCAAGATTTGTACCAACAACACACGTTGCACAACATATATTATTCGTAAGAAAAAAAATTACACAAACAATGTAGATACAAAATAAATTAAAATGACTTACTTGGTAGACTGCACCTCGTCACACCAAGTACGTAGTAGAGAGTTGGGAATGACAAACCACACCTATGAACAGCATAAATACGCAATAATTTAAAAACATCACATATTGCATTTTGAAGAACTACATGTTGATTGAAAAATACTTATTAAATATTTATTAACTTACCGACATAGCATTGTTCAAAGCATCCTTCACGCACTGCGGCACGTCCCCCCAATCGGGCCACAAAACGGGGACTCTGTTCCGAATGAGAAAGCTAACATTACGGCTATATGACGTCGTAGCGTCAGAAGGCATCACTGGCCGGCCTTTTCTGCCTAGAGGAATCTCGTAATGGCCATGCTTACTTACGTACGAGTCGAGCGCCAAACCCTTTGCTGGGCAACGAGTCTTCTTCTTTTTCTTCTCCTCCTCGACTACATTTTTCCCCTTCTCCTTCTCCCTCTCTATCTCCTCATACAATTTCATCTTCGAAACCCGACAACTCTGCCAACGCATGTTGTCTGGCCAAGACTCGTAGACGTACTCCTTGTCAGGGCTAATCAATCGAACGGGAACTCGGACTCCCATCTCATCGACCTCTGGAATAGTCGGAACCATCGGAGGCATGAATAGGCTCGGCGGCGGACCGTGGGGCACCGCCAATGAGGAACTCCGTACATCTCCTGATGTATGAGGGCTAGACGTGGGTCGGTGGATGGGAGGCATACGAGTCTCCGTCTGCGAGGGGGTCGACCGTGGTGTCTGAAAGGATAAACGCTGCGCTAGTGCAGCGGGCTCATCTGTCGCCCTAAAAAAATCGTCAGCGTTCATGCCGGTAGCTTCTTGTATCTGGCGGGCACGAACGCTACTCTGCGATATGTATAGTGTAGCGTGATCCGCTTTACTAGAGGCTGCCGAACTTCCCCCCGAATTGGGAGTGGTCTACTTTTTCGACTTCTTCTCCAATGCTTTCTTTATTCTATCCATAATCTAAACAAATTCATCAAATTCACAACTCAACACAACATTAACTATCAATGCCATACCACGTTAATCTTTCGATTAATGCCGGCTATACAATTCCTTCCTCCTCAAACAAATTCATCAAATATTTCATCACAACTCATTAAACAATTTACCTAATTCATCACATAATCTAAACAAATTCATCAAATTCACAACTCATTAAACACAAAATATTGAAAAATACTAAATTCATCAAATATTGCATCACAACTCATTAAACAATTTACCTAATTCATAAAATAATCTAAACAAATTCATCAAATTCACAACTCAACACAACAGTAATTATCAATGCCATACCACGTTAATCTTTCGATTAACGCCGGCTATACAATCCCTTCCTCCTCAAACAAATTCATCAAATATTTCATCACAACTCATTAAATAATTTACCTAATTCATCACATAATCTAAACAAATTCATCAAATTCACAACTCATTAAACACAAAATATTGAAAATACTAAATTCATCAAATATTACATCACAACTCATTAAACAATTTACCTAATTCATCACATAATTTAAATAAATTCATCAAACAAATACAATAAATTCATCATACAAAATAAAAAATTAAAAAAAAGGAAAAGGGTTACCTGTCGGGATGCAGTCGGATGGCAGGCGAAGGGCGTCGGGCAAGCGGCGGGATGGGGGCTATCGGACGGGCGGCGGGATGGGGGCTGTCGCACGGGCGACGGGACGGCGGCCGGGCGGGCGGCGGGACGGGGGCTGTCGTACAGGCGGCGGGACGGCGGCCGGGCGGGAGACAGTTGGGTGACGGGGGTTGGGGGCTAGGTGACGGGCGGCGGGACGGGGGCTAGGTTACAGGCGACTGTCGGACGGGCGGCTGTCGGACGGGCGGTTGGGTGACGGGGGCTGGGGGCGATCGGGCTGGGTGAGGGAAAGAGAAAATAAGAAAAGAAAGAAGGAGAAAACGTATAAAATGTAGGGGGTTTAGCCGACAACAAGATCTACGTCATCGGCTAAAGTGTTTTAAAAAAAATATTATACTTTAGCCGACGACTTAGATATTGTCGTCGGCTAATTTTTTTTTTTAAAAAAAAAACAGTTTAGCCGACGACATAGATATTGTCGTCGGCTAAACCCCCCGATTTTTTTAATAATATTATTAATATTATGTTAATATTTTGATTATTATTACTATTTTTTTAATTATATTTAACATATGAAAATATAGATCTAATAAATTTATGGCTCATAGTTTGAGTCATCACTACAGTCTGTCTCATTATCTGAGTTGATATCCGGCAATATATGCCTCAAGTTATCCACATTATCGTCATCAGAATTTTCAAGTAATTCGTTTGTATCAACGTCAACGTACCCGTGAGCATCACTACGGAGTCGGACAACTCGTCCTTCAGGAACATTATTCATTGTAATTGTCGTTGATGGTGGAATATTTGCTATATTTGGCTCTTGATAAGCATCATCGTCATCAGTACATGTTGTTTCTCCCAGTGTAGCAGCACTATAAATATTCCTCGTTGTCACAACGTTCACTATCTTCCATGTGCCTTTCTTCACCAAGTCGTCGAAATAATACACCGACTTTGCTGATGTAGCAAATACAAAAGGATCACTTTCATACCATGAAGTGGAAGTGTCAACAGATAACAACCCGTAGTCGTCTTGCATATCGGTCCCAAGACTGGTGTCGTACCATCGACACTTAAACAAGTAAATTGTCATGCCTTCCCTATAAATTAGTTCTACCACTTCCAAAAGAACACCGTAATATCCACCATCTATCATAACCCCAGAATTTTGACATATTATTTTTTGGTCTCTCTCAAGGCATACGAATGTGACACCGTTGACTTTGGCCATCGAATAAGTTCTTGACATATCTGGCTTCATAGAAAGAAGCATAAGTTCACGCGACCAGTTAGGGTGTCCGTCATCTTGTATGTGTATCATCTGTCGTAAATAAACTTTTTATGTAAAAAAATATCTTAAGTCCAAAATCAATAGCAACTGAATGTATACGTACCCATTCTCCAAAATAGTCGGCAAAAGTGTCATTGTGGAATCTAGTGTCACCTCGCACCATATCGCATGACAAGTGGATGTCTTTCCAGTACTGAACTTCTGGACAATTGAGCAATATCCACCAATGTGCAATTCGTGACTCGCACGGGTCTAATTATCTTCCTCGCAACCTCCCATAGACGTCAACCTCAGTGGATATGATAGAAAGATTGAATTGTCTTTCATCTGCTGGAATAGAGCGGGAAGGGGGCTCGAAGGTGCCCAAATACAACTTGATATGCATAATACACTCTGACGCAAGGTAAGATTCTACAATGCATCCTTCCGGTGCAGACTTATTGGCCACGGAGTCTTTGTAATCACTGAGTTGCCTGTAATATTGTCATTGTGTTAGAAATCATACTTAATTTGACAATATATATATATATATATATCATACAAAATTATGTTACCTTTCAATCGGGTACATCCACGTGTAGTGCACTGGACTAGTGATCAATAATTGCCGGGGAAGGTGTATCATGAGGTGAGGCATGAGGTCAAAAAAGTTTGGAGGAAATTTTCGCTCAGACTTGCACAAGATATAGATGATCTCATCTTGCATTTGACGCAAATCAGATCTCTTCACTTCTCTCCTACATAATTTCTGGAAAAATCTTGACAATGTAACACACGGCTCGATCACCTGTTTTGGTAAGTACGGTCGAATAAATACCGGAAATAGGCGTTGGAGTAGGATATGACAATCATGACTCTTCAAACTAGTTAACTTGTTCTCCCTGAAATTAACGCATCTTCCTATATTTCCAGCATACCCGGTAGGATACCTAGCAGTCTTTATCCACCAAAATATCTCAGTTCTCTGCTCGGCAGTGATGGTGTAAGCTGCCTTAGGCATTTTTTGTTTTCCCTTGACAGTTTTCAACCACAAATGTTTTCTTATACTCATTTATTCCAAACCTTTGCGTGCTTTTGGCCCGTCTTTGGTCTTTCCATCCCAACCTAAGGTTGTCCCAACCACACTTTCGCAAACATTCTTTTCAATGTGCATAACATACAAGAAGTTCCTTATCAGTAACTTGGACCAGTAAGGCAATTCCCAGAGTATACTTTTGTGCGACCAATACTTATACCTATCGGTCCTTTCAGGGTTGCTGCAATCACATCAGGATGGTTGCTAACCTGACCAAAATCGTACTCATTAAGAATCGATAGTATTTCATCATCTGTCCACTGTCGTGGTGGATCACCCATTTTTACAGTGCCATAAAATGCTGCAGCATCCATACGCCACTCATGTTCCCTCTCAAGCCATATCCGATGACGCATTCGGATAACTTTCCTACAGTGGTACCTAGCACAATCTGCATTCAAACACACTGGACAACCTCTATATCTGCTAATAATAGATCCAGACAACATTTCATATGCAGGAAAATCACTAATATTGCCGATACACATGGCGTGCAAGTAGAACGTCTCGGACAAATAACTATCGTACGTGGGATGACCTTGCTCCCACAATAATTTCAGCTTCTCTATCAAAGGTCTCATATACACATCGATACACCTTCCTGGACATCCCGGCCCCGGGACTAACAAGGTCAACATATTAAACTCCTTTTGCATACACATCCACGGAGGAAGATTGTAAGGAATCACTACAACAGGTCATATGGTATATGAAAGACTCATGTTACCAAAAGGGTTGAAACCATCACATGCAATCCCGAGCCTCACATTTCGGATATCTGAAGAAAAATTCAGATACTTCCTATCTATATGCTTCCACGCCTCTCCATCCGAAGGGTGTATCATAGTATCCCTATCATTAGTGCGCGGCTCCGCGTGCCATCTCATTGCTTTTGCCGTGTGAGGAGACATAAAATGCTGTTCCAACCTGTCATTCAGTGGAAAATACCAAAGTACCTTCACCGGTTTCTCTTTTCCAGAAGGAGTGATCCTATATCTCTATGTATCACATACAGGACATCTAGTGAGGTCTTCATTAGGATGCCCCTAGAATAGAACACAATCATACATGCAGACGTGGATCTTAATGTAGGAAAGACCAAGATCTTTCAAAATTCGTCTCATTTTGGTATATGTATTAGGAAGATGATGACCCTATGGAAGCATATTACTCGTAAGCTCCAAGTAATCATCCACAGACTTGATGGATGATCTGTTTTCCACCTTTAATCTCATCGTTTCCATGACACAATCAAGAACAGTCATGTTACACCCTGGGTATAGAGGGGTCTGTTGGATTTGAATTAGGTTGTTGTACCTGTCAAGCCCAGCAGTATTGCAAGGCATTGGTCTACGAGGTCGTGGGATTGGCTCAGTTGGTACAAACATCTCGGAAAAACCAAACACATCATCAATCAACCTCCTCTTCGGATCGGTGAACCCGTCGTTACCACTAAATTATCTGTGATCATACGGAATAACAGAATTCGGTACTTCACCATGGTATATCTAACATGTATATTTACTCCAAAAACCATTCTTCTTTAGGTGCTCCCAGACCTCATCAAATGGAAAACGATACATATCACTGTGACATCTACATTTATTACACGGACAATAGTGCAACGTATTACCACTGTCGTGCTCTTTTAAAAATCTCATAAACTGCTTCATCCCATCCATTACACTTGGATCCCATTTTCGTAACCCAATCCAACTCTTGTCCATCCTGAAAATGTATAAATTTTTCAATATTAATCCAACTAACTAATATTGTTCAAATTATAAATGAAATCACAACAAATAATTAACCATAATGGTTATCATCATAAAACTTAATCTTTATACATAAAAGCTTTCGAATGTACAACATGAATAATACAAAGTTTCGAAATCACAATAAAAAATACAATAAAATACGTACCTTAATCGAAATGGTGATTATAACAACCGGTAGAAACCTTCGTCACTCCAGCTAGCACAACTCAAAGTAGCAACATAAACTCAAAAAATACACAAAGGGATTTCCAAGAACCGGGTTGATCTTTTTCGCAAGGTCGCAATACTCAAAATAGCAACTCACAAGCTTTTTTCGGGAATAACTGACAGGGTCGGGAATAGAAAGGTGCTCTTTAGCAGGGAGAGGGGAAAGATTGGGTTGGTGTTCCATGAACTATATATAATTTTCACTTGGAGGTTTAGCCGACGACTTGATCTAGGTCATCGGCTAAACCCCATTTTTTTCGAAAGGGTTTAGCCGACGACCTAGATCTTGCCGTCATCTAAAACTTTAATTTTTTTTGTGGGAAAGGGTTTAGCCGACGACCTAGATCAAGTCGTCAGCTAAAACTTTTTTTTTTGGAAAAGGGTTTAGCCGACGACCCAGATCAAGTCGTCGGCTAAAACCTATTTTCTTTCGTCGGCTAAACAATCTCAAAAGTCGCCAGCTACACCTATTTACTATAGCCGACGACTATGTTGCACTATAGCCGACGACCTAGATCAAGTCGTCGGCTAAAATTGTTTAGCCGACGGCAACACGAGTCGTCGGCTAAAGTGCAAAGTTTAGCCGACGACACTTTAATGTCGTCGGCCATTTTTTTACGGGTCGTCGGCTAAAGTGTTAATTTGGGTAGTGGCATACACAATGTGGAAGGGAGGGAGACCCGTACTACCATTACCAGCCGAATTGTGAGCGAACTCGGGTGTTTTGAATTCAAGTCAATCAATCCGTTGGGACATGCTGAACCAAAGTCAGAAAGTGGAACGACCAGTTTGACAAAATCATGCAACAGATATATGGTTAGCGCACGCTACAGTGTATGATCAACGTACGCTAATATGTGTATTTAACGTACGCAATGGATAAGCTAACGCACGCTAACGGATGGGCAGTAAGCTACTGGACTCATCACATAAACAGGTAGCGCACGCTACACGTACGCTACAGGCCATAACGAACACTAAGGAAGAAGGCTAGCGCACGCTAGCAAGTCAGAAATCAGTAATGGCTAGTTGGTTGAAGAAGGCTATAAATACCAAACCACTTGGTATTAAACTACACAACAAAGCATACATACTTGAAATATCATTGTAAACATTATACTTGTTGTTCTTGAGCTTAAATTGAGAGTGATTGAGTGTTATACACTAAATCATACAAGAGAGAGAACAAGAAAGGATACGATTAGATTCGGTGTTATTAGGATCCAGGATCCAGCATTATTAGAATCACAATCAATATCTTAGTGAGGTTTATCTAGTACCGATAGAGAGCTAGAGCGGTTGATTCCTTGTCCAATAGGAAAGGAAAATGGTTTAATTTGGACCGATATAAAGACATGTAAGAGAACGGTTTACTCGGACCGATAGAAGACGAGCTTATAATGGTTATCCCTCGACCGATAGAAGAGTGGTGCAGAGGTTTATCTTAAGCCTATAGAAAAAGATAACGAGAGAGGACGTAGGCACGTTTGACCGAACCTCTATATATCATTGTGTCGATTTATTTTCTGCACTTTCATTTTAAATCGCTTCCGCAATGCGAAAGAGTTTTGCAACTCTATCTCTAAACGGCGATTCCGACCAATCTTGCTCCAATAATTATATTAAAGATTCAGTCATTCAAGAAAATATAAAAATTCACGAGAAAAAATAAAGAAATTATTTAATTGTATTATTGCAATAATAATTTATTTTAAAAAGTGTTATTTTTGGTTTATCTTATTTTTTTTTATAATATCTTAGTTAATTACACTATTATGGTTCAGTTATTGCTCTAGTATTTATATATATTTTGGATGTTTAATTATATTAAGTTTTATAATTGTAATTTGTATCAACTTTTAGATATATTTTTGAAATTAATTAGTAGTAATAACATATTAATCAACTCATCCTTCAAAGAAAAAAGAATTAATGGACAAACTTAATTATATATTTTTCTAAATGTAAGTAAAAGAAATATCTTAAAATTCCAATGTTTCAAAAAATAAAAAATTCATGTGATGAAATACAAAAATTATTTGATTATGTAGTTGAAACAATATTTAATTTTGTCGCGAGAATATGCATGTTTTTACTATTTTATTACAAATTATATCGTAACATTATGTATATTTTATTATATTAAATTATACAGTTACTAATTTTACAAAAAACATAATGTTCCTAAACTATATTAAAGTACTGATTTAATAAATATCATATGAATAAAAACTAATATTTAGAGAATAAAAATTTAATTTAAATAAATCTAAAGGTGAGTGGACAATTAGTTCTTAGAGTTTTAGATTTTTTTTATTTTATTTTCTAATGTATCTTAAATGATGCGCATTTGCGCTACTTTGGTAAAACTTATACCTCAACATTTATACATAATTCGATAATTTTAGTGCTTTAGATTATATAATTACTGATTTTATTAATTTTCACACGTAACTTTCTAATATATATAAGCATTTAATTTTTAGTACCATCATATTAATCAATAAAATTATCTTCATAGAAATTTTTTTAGAGAATACAACTTAATTGTAAATTTTTCTAAATATGACTCGGTAATTATTTTAATTATCTTTATTTTGATCTTTCGAAAATGAAAAGTTAGTAGGAGAAAAATATAAAATTAAGTGATTATATTATTAAGAATATATAACTGAGGGTCCATTCTTTTGAGCTAAACTTTACTGAACTGAACTGAACTTAACTGAACTGAACTGGGCTGAATTGTGCTGAAATGAACTGAACTGAACTAGACAGAACTGACTAAAGTTACTGAATAGTAATTATTATTATTGATATTATTATTATTATTATTAATATTAATATTAGATAAGAAACTGTAACACCCCCAATCCACTCAGGGATATTACGCGCTGTAAACCCTTCTCTCAAGAATCTACCAAGCTGGTAACACAATTAAACATCTCAACATCGCCTTTAAGGCAAAAAAATGACTCATTAGACCGATTTGGTCTTCCAATCAATACATATAACTCAATCTCAATACATACCCATGCAGGGTCAAAATATAACACACTCCCGTGCAACAGGAAAAATACTGCAGCAGAAATAAAGTACAATCAAACCAATACGACATTGTATGGATCCTCATGTGATTAGTATCGATCATCTTTCATCATTCTTCATGCCGACACTGTGTTATGCTCCCCAAAACCTGAATGCAAAACAGACATCTACTCCCCGATTTCTCGGGGGTTAGCAAAATCCCACCATTTTGCTAGTGCAAGTACGTAATCATACGAAATATAACAAACAAATAGAAATCACGAATCGGGTACGACAATTAACTTCCAAAGACTTCTCAAGAGGTTTCATTAATTAGAAAGCAATCAATGAAGTGTTTGAAAATAAATTCCTCATCTTGGGGGTTTTTTAAAGTACAAACCTTATTGGACCTCAAGTCCTTAGTTGAAAAATAATCATTTCAAGACAAATGGGTCTCGGCCCAAAGTCACTTTCCGTAAAACGACATTTACAAAACCGTTGGGATCTCAACCCAATTCTCATCAAATCACAGTACACGAGAACAATAGCAATGTCCATTTTCCAACATCAAAACCCCACAACTAAAGGACTAAGCACATACGAAAAAATACTCTAGTGCCATCCTAGCCAAGTAGGCCAAATGAACAACGTACCTCTTACACATTTAGTCAACGCATGCAATTATGAAATCACCGTTCAAAAAAACTCGTTTCCAAAAATGCCATAACCCAAAACACATTTATAAAATGCACCACAATTAACCGCGGACCCACGCCTCTGTGGACCCCTACCGAGACCCCATCGAATCTAAACCGTAGTGGCTAAAAGCCAAGATCGCGGATCCACACTTCTGTGGACCTCTACCGAGACCCCGTCGAATCTAACCCGTAGTGAGCATACACACACGTCACTCATGCAATACTAATATGCTAAGAATGTAAGTTCATTAAGAACACTTACTAGGGATGGCCACTTACCCGACACTATTATCATACTCATCACAATACCTCCATCATGGACACTCAATCACAACTCAACAACACAACTAACACGGAATATACGATTCCACAACATTAAACAAGCAGGGGTATCATTAAAGCCCTCAACGTTCAAAATAATCAAATCATATTCAATTCACATGAATCATATTCACGAGGGTAGACCAACCATCGTAAATCCAACATGTAAACTCTATTTGCAGGACACAAATCGCATAAGAAATATACTTGCCTTGAAACCACGATCGAAACGAGACGATGAACGGGATGCGGTCGGGCAGCCCCGAACTACTGAACATAATCAAGAATACAATAGCACCGCGAACGCTACGAGAATAACACCACACGAATTACGTACACAAAATGGAGATCAACTCGGAATCCTCGAGCACCTATAATTCTCTGGAAGAAACAACAAAAATATGATTACGACGAGGATCAAGACCAAAACAACGGAGATCACATCAATCTATTGAAGGAAAACTCATTCGAACATTTAATCGAACATTTAATCGAACATTAAATGTTCACTACACCTCAAGAACACCGAAATCACCCTTCAGGTTGAAACGAACAGAAGATATGGATATACAATCCATAAAATATGTTTAACAACAACATCTAACACCAATCGATTCGTCTAAACCGGATTGGATTCGGAATCAAGAACAAAACTCCCAAAAAGTCAACTCTAGGGAATCAAGAAAAATACCTCGATCCGGCGAAGAACAATTGATTAAATGATGTTAAACACACACAAATCCATCCCAAAATGACGCTTGATGATGAAGAGCGCCCAAAATCGCCCCAAGAACTTGCTCCCGTCGAAAAGAGATGAAGAGGGATAAAAATGACGGAATAAAGGATGCTGTCCAGTATTTATACGGGACAATTATTAGTGTTTGCTAAACACACTGCATTAGCGCGCACTAATGGGGTCAGCGCCCCAGACATTCCGCCCGCAACACTATTAGCGTGCGCTAGACAATACGCGTAGCATGCGCTAACGAGCCAAGAATCCAGTCCAGTGGCTCATGAACAGATCTGCACCTACTAGGTAGCATGCGCTAGAAAGGACAGATAGCATGCACTAAGCAGACGATAGCGCGTGCTATCTACCAACCGTAGCGTGCGCTAACGAGACTCCAGTCCCAGTCCAGTAGATTCTGGACTGCCTCGAACTACCAGTTAGCGTGCGCTACCAAACCCGTAGCGTGCGCTAACTACTGCACCTTAGCGCGCGCTAACCACCCGGATGTAGTGTGCCCTAACGACTCAGATAACAAGAACACTACCCTCAAAAATGGGTACAACGACGAATTTCTCTGACTGAATCTTCAAGTTCAAGATACACACGGAAAGCTCCAGAATATGATCATACTAAGAGCTTGAGCTCTAATCAAACTCACACACAACCATGAAAAGGGTCGAAATAATAAATACGAAGGCGGATACCCACAACTTTTGGGAATTACAAAATGGCCCAAAATGCCCGAGAATCCCGATACGTGATCGAATAACAAAATCAAAGCTCACAACACGTCTAACAAAGTTAAACGGACTTACGGGGAACACAAAACAACAGTTTCGAACGAGATTCGTAAGAATCGAACTCAAATGCGGAAAAGTCGCCAAAAAGCACGGAACTCAGCAAAACGACACCAAAACAAACTCGAATGTCAAAAAGTGCAGAATGAATCATTCCCAGAATGACAAAACAGTCACAAGCGATATGTTAAAATGGACTCCTCCCAAAAAAAGAAATTTACCGAAAATCAAAATTGCGGATATTACATACTACCCTTCTTAAAAGAAATTTCGTCCCGAAACTTAAAAATAAGTAGGGAGGAACAATATCCCACCAGGAACATCTCAACGAGATACACTAGAACGCATAGCTTACGCCCATTGGCGAGACGTTACAAGAATGCAAAGGAACATACGGCGTGGAAACACATTCAATGACAACCATCACAATGCCACAAGCAGGGGCATAACACAATCAGCAAGTGCCAAGCACCACCAAATAGATAACACAATCAAGTCAATTATCCGAACCATCAAGAGACAAAAGGTACCTTTTACAAGAAAACACGCATAGTCGAAAAAATAGAAATAAAACATACAACGATCCGCAAAGGTAACCACGGAGAACTCCGACCACGCCGAAATTCTCGAAAACCACATTAGGCATCTCCGTGTCCCTTCGAAGCAGAGACGAAAACTCAATCCCCGAACCTCTCAGCTACCATCTCGTAATGCATGGCTCGATGTCCCAATTGACTGCAATCGAAACAACTGAGTAATGGTGAACGATAATTCTTCACTATACGAGATCAGGCAATCAACACTTGGACAACCACGATTGAACCTCAATGATCAAACAACACGATCGAACAAAAACGGTCGAATAATAACGATCGAATAATAACGATCGAACACCAACGATCGAACAACAATGATCGAACAACAACGGTCGAACAACAACCCTAAAGTTCACACTTCAACTCAAGATATTAAAAGAACTTGTAGAAACTAAAAGACGTTAATTTCGAACAAGGTTCACAAGAATCGAACCGAACTCGAAAAAGTCACAACGATAAACAGATTGATCCGAAACAATATCACAACCCGTTCGAACGATGACAACTGAGATACCGAACAAGTTCAGAGTGTATCAACGAACATGAGTGAGTCGATAAAATTGAGGAAGAGAAAATACAGAAGTCAAAAATAATATGGGTATTATGTTCAAACTCTTTTAAAAGAAGTATCGTCCCCGAAACTCGCAACAACGGAAGCAAGGTAACAACACAACAAGTAACCGACAGAAACATCTTTCAAGGGCCTCTCAAAGCCGATCCCGACATCTGTGCTGAAGTTTGTACCCCGTAAGGCTCGGTAATCAACTCGCAAAACTGGATTCTGTGTCCCTCGAGTCCACACTTGTAACGCGTTACTGGCGAGAAGGACAATTGGTACGTACCTGCCCCAGCACATTACAGTTGAAGCACCTCGGCATACCGAACATGCAACTGCTAGGTACAATGGAATATAACATCGCATAACAACACACTAGAGATGCCAACTCAGCACAACATATCAACGTAAGGCAACCACATACACAAAATCACAGCATCGACGGCATACATTCTGCGATTTCAACGGCTTGAACGATAACCAGCACACAATTACAAAACATCATGAAACAATCACATATGTACATAATCATACGAACTCGAGCTCTAACAGCTCGCACAGGTGCGATAACACGCAAGTCACCACAAAACGACAACATTAAAGACCAACATCACACCTCTCATAGAGGCTAACACAATAAATGTGTGGCGAACGACTCAATGCTCACACCACCAATTCAATCACAACTCGGGGGTTAACACCCTAACGACAGTGCGAACATCACACATATATTTCCGGACCGCGCACAGGAATGATAGGTTTTAAAAATGAAACCCACTTTTTTCTGAAAACAATGTTGGGAACATCAGTTGATCCTGAGTATCATATTTCGAAAAAAAATAACACAACCATTGTTATCGAGACTTTGAAAAACCATCTTGCGTTTGATAGAAATGAGGACACCTTTCTTTGGTTAAAAACTTTTACAAAAATTCGACCATCGGGTCTAAGCAAATGCGTTTCTAAATTACTGAGAATATCTCAAAATATCTTGGTCCTAAAGTGGAATAATTTTGAAATATACAGTTGCACTAGTAGGCACCTTGAAAATACCGCGAGAAAATAATCCATTTTAAAAGTACGTCTCGAAATTTATTCTATAAGATACTCAAGGTTTTTAACAAAAATCCATTAGGCCATAATGCACAAAACTCACATGTATTGACATTCGCTTATACAACTCATAGTACATGCATCAAATTGCTCAGATTCAAAACAAGACATGTCCTTTCCCAGAAAACAAGCAGTGAAATATCACAGTCGAAACTCGCCTTGGATCTGGGTGAAACCACTTATCCCATTCGAGGCCTCTAAGGACCCCCCCGAACTGGTTAGCGAAACAAGCTCTTGAATACGGAGTGAAGTCACGTATTTCCCCCGAGGCCTCATTGGACCTTCCCGAAGTGAGCAAATCACACACATAAACATTCCCATTCCATATTAAGCACAAAGGTTTCACAAGAATACTTGCAAAATGAGCGAATCAATTTGAAAATCATTAGCAGCGGACAAAAACAATGGTTGAAAAGACATAAGCAGCGACAACACTCCTCATATAAACGAAATATGAGAGTCAAATAAACGCACATCACGAAACCAAGAATATACATAAAGGTTCCATTACTTAACAAATAATCATACAAGTAGCTCATATCACACGAGGCACAACACAAAGAAGGGCGATGATGATCGCCCCACGATACTAATCACGACCAACAAACTCAGACGACGCGTCACGACACGAATCAGCCAGACAAAATCCAACGAGACAAAACTCAACAGACAGAACTTGACCCGACAGCCTAGGTTTCCACAACCTGGCTCTGATACCATTTATGTAACACCCCTAATCTACTCAGGGATATTGCAGGCCGTAAACCCTTATCTCAAGGATCTACCAGGCTGGTAACACAATTAAACATCTCAACATCGCCTTTAAGGCAAAAAAATGACTCAGTAGACCAATTTGGTCTTTCAATCAATACATACAACTCAATCTCAATACATACCCACGCAGAGGTCGAAATACAACACACTCCTGTGCAACGGGGAAAATACTGCAGCGAAAATAAAGTACAATCAAACCAATACGACATCGTATAGATCCTCATGTGATTAGTATCGATCACCTTCATCATCTTTCATGCCGACCCTGTATTATGCTCCCCAAAACCTGAATGCAGAACAGACATCCACCCCCCCATTTCTCGGGTGTAACACCCCCAAATCCCATTGGGTTATTACAGTGCCGTGGACCCCACACCCGGAGATCCACCAGGCGAACATGACTAAAATACATTAAAATTAACCAACAAGGGAGATCAAAGTACCTACCATGATATCCGACACAATATTCCGATAAGGAATTTTAATGACAATGACGGGCCTACATGGCCAAAATGAAAATACAACCACACCCACGAGCCTTGCTCAGGTAATACATAATGACAATGACTGCCAAACTGTAGTACACTCCAACTGACTGACCAACATGAACAACTCGGACTAGTATCGTTCGAATGCCTCATTGCCATCATCATACCCCTGTGTCTCAACTCTCTTCTCGCAAGCACCTAAAACATGAAAACATGTTCCGCCCCCACGGGGTCAGCCATCCAGATAATGAACATCAAATACATGTATAACATGATATGCATCCAAAGGCAGAATGAAACGGTACAATGATAATAATAATACGAGATGCTCACAAACCAAGGTAAGAACCGAGCATTCATGAAACACTATGCCCACGACATATGAATAATACCTGCTCAACAGGTTAGAACATAAGTGCTCAACGGCGAATCATAACTTATAAAGCACCACAATGAATTACATGAACATGAACCACACCAGAACTGAATTAATTATGAATCACAATGCCCGAAGGCTCCAATGGAATTACCAAGACATCACAAAGGTCGGAAAGACACTCAGCCGAAGCTATCAAATATCACAATCACCTGAAGCCAAAACAGCCCGAAGCTGTATCGATTAGGGCCGAAGCCATGGCACGAAGCTGTATCACAATTAGGGCCAAAGCCACGGCACAAAGCCGTATCACAATTAGGGCCGAAGCCACGGCACGAAGCCGTATCACAATTAGGGCCGAAGCCACGGCACGAAGCCGTATCACAATTAGGTCCGAAGCCACGGCACGAAGCTCTATCACAATTAGGGCCGAAGCCACGGCACGAAGCCGTATCACAATTAGGGCCGAAGCCACGGCACAAAGCCGTATCACAATTAGGGCCGAAGCCACGGCACGAAGCCGTATCACAATTAGGGCAGAAGCCACGGCACGAAGCCATATCACAATTAGGGCCGAAGCCACGGCACAGAGCCGTATCACAATTAGGGCCGAAGCCACGGCATGAAGCCGTATCACAATTAGGGCTATCCAATGGCCGTGATCTACTGAATTGTAGGTGTTGGAAACCCAACCGCGAAGGTTCAAGCCCCAAACTTACCCATAATGAGCACTAGCCTAGACTAGCCTCCAAAACATAATTAATCACAAATGGCAATGATCCGAAGATTACCGAATTCACAAGAAAGATAGTGTGTTGCCTTGAGTCGGCCAACACGACGATAGTAAATCACGGATGGGCACCATCCTCGGTGGTCCCAATTCAATACCTCGATTACCTTAGAATGGTCAATCGATAACAACGACACAACAGATGGGAACTATCCTCGACAGCCCCAATTCAATACCTCGATTGCCTTAGAATTGCCAACCGATAACAATGATGCAGCGGATGATTCAATACTTCGATTACTTTAGAACGGCCAATCGATAACAATGATACAACAAATGATTGAGTACCTCGATTACCTTAGAATGGTCAATCGATAACAACGACACAACGGATGGGAACTATCCTCGACAGCCCCAATTCAATACCTCGATTGCCTTAGAATGGCCAACCGATAACAATGATGCAGCGGATGATTCAATACCTCGATTGCCTTAGAACGGCCAATATATAACAATGATACAACGAATGATGGAGTACCTCAATTGTCTTAGAACGGCCAATCGATAACAATGATATAATGAATGATTGAGCACCTCGATTGCCTTAGAACGGCCACTCGATAACAATGATACAATGAATGATTGAGCACCTCGATTGCCTTAGAACGGCCAATCGATGTCAATGATAAAATGAATGATTGAGTACCTCGATTGCCTTAGATAGGCCAATCGATAATAATGATACAATGAATGATTGAGCACATCGATTGCCTTAGAACGGCCAATCGATAACAATGATACAATGAATGCCTCGGCACCTTTAACCGGTTACCGAAGACGATGATGAGAAATGAATACGTCAATGCCTTCAATCGGCCAAAACAACATAAGGACAAAACTCCACATTAATAACAATGATTACTACGACGTCTTAGATCGACATCAATATTAACAACAACAATCGATACATCGATACCGCGAAGCGGCAATCGACAATAACATTAACAACGAGTATCCCAATGCCTTAAACCGGCCATTAATGAATGATAATAAACATTTGGCGTAATTGCCGAAGAGTATCGTATCGAACGATCCCCTAATATCAATGAACTTATGAAGAGACTAAGTCTCGGAGTGATACAACACATTCATACACATATATGATAACATTAATCTCATTGACTAGTACAAGTATAAAACTTGCCTCAACCGAAGGTGATGAAATCCTTCCACTAGCAACGAATGGCGTCCTCCGATAAACACAAGTACTCGAACAACCTTGAATGAAATATAATTCATTCAATAACATAAAATCAATCGAAATCAACACAACGTCCGAAAGAAACTCTTTGAGACATTTAATCGAACACTAAATGTTCAAAGTTCCTCAAGAACCTAAGAATCATCAATCGGGTTGAACGAATCGAAGATATGGATATACAATCCATAGAACACGATTAATAATATTCACTAGCATCAACCGATTCATCAAATTCGGACGAACAATGAAAATCAAGAAGAAATCCCAAAAATCAAATTATAGTAGATTTCAAGAAATTACCTCGATCCGATGAACAACAATGATTTGATGTTGATATAATCGACAGGAATCCTAAAAAACGCTTAGAAATCGAGTGGAATCGACCAAAAACTCCACTCCTCGATTTTTCCCGTCGCTAGCCGCCACCTGGGTGGAGAAATGATGAAAAAATGAGGTCTGGCCGGTCACAGCCTATATATGGTCGACAGGGTTACGGTCGTAACCGGCAGGGCCTTACGGCCGTAACTCGACCCTTACGGCCATACCCGGCAGGTCCTTACGGCCGTAACCGACATTCGTCCGGAAGCTGCCTGGCACCCGTACGGCCGTAACTCTCGGCCCTTACGGACGTAACCGGCACTCTTCAGGCCATGCCTGCCGATCACTTACGGCCGTATCCGGCACCTTACGGCCGTAACTCGGCCAGGCCAGGCCAATTCCAAACTGTGCGGCCGTGGCTCGGCCGTAGCCACTCCGACGATCCGAACGACGCCGAAACCCGAACTTGAATATGAATCGAAGATATGGTTACGAAGTACTCTCAAAGACGAATCCAAGCGCTAAGAGAACATACGATTCTGACCACCCGAAGGCTTGAAATTCGACAACGGAAAGTAATTACCCCAAACTTTGGGAATTTACGAAAATGGCCCAAAACGTCCGAAATACACGATACACGATTGAAACACCAAGCCAAAGCTCGCAACATGAATAATAACATTAAATGAACTTACGAGAAACTCGAAACAACAGTTTCAGATGATATTCGCAAGAATCGAACTCAAGTGCGGAAAAGCCGTTTAAGAACACGAAACTCAACAAAACGATACCGAAACAAACTCGGATGATAAAAAGTGTAGAATTAAATATTCTTGGAATGATAAAACGGTCACAACAGAGTCGCTAAGATGGACTTCCGCCAAAAAAAATTTACCGGAAAATCAAAATTGCGGATATTACATACTACCCCCCTGAAAAGAAGTTTCGTCCCGAAACTTAAAACAAGTAGGGAGAAGCAATATACCGCCAGGAAAAATCAACGAGATACACAAGAACAAGAATGATCACAATGAATGATAATGAATCGAAATCCTACAAGGATCAAGAATGACTCACCAGGGTGAAATGATAGCGTAATGAGTGATAGCTCAAATGAAATGATTGGAACCATTATTCCCCGTGAAGTGAATGATTAGTTTGATAATTATAAGTCTCAACGTGATTGACATATGATTAATGAATTATATGAATGAATGAACGACGATGAAATGAATGATTATCCTATTACCGAACAAGAATTAACTTGTTCATAACCGGTGATGAATGTCCTTACCTCTGGCTCTCGAATCTTGATAGGACCCCTAGGATGATGCACGGGCTGGAGTAACAAAATATCTCGAGGCTTGTGATCCCTCTCGAGATCTACCGACACTAGAACTCCTACAGTATTTCTGAAGGTGTCCCTGTCTCCCACACAGAAAACAAACAACGACCTGCATCGAGCACCGGGGACTGCGATGTCCTATAGTATCACAGTTAAAGGAAACAACAGTCGAACTCGTTGTTTGAGAAGAAAATGCTCTACCAGCACGAAGACGACTAGAAAACGATCTCTTGGACGTCGGAGTCCGATGTCCCTCTGAAAACTCTTTCCATACCGAGGCAGGAAAGTCACATGATAATTACAGATCCCGTATGAAGATCGCATTATGATTACGAGACAGAAAGATAACAATGAGCATACACGCTCTAACACAATGAATGCATTAATAATGCAATAAAATGATCGTCGACATGACGCCGGAATATGATAAGATCGCATGAAAGATCAAGTGAGGTGACATGATTATCTGATGAGATTCGTGAAATGATTATCGTGAACAAGTTAACAAGGTTGAAAATTCAACCCACAAGATCAACAACTGAACCGTGAGATGGACTGGATGATTAATGAATTGACTGAGCAATGAGACTGAGTGAGTGATGAATGAATTAACTGAGCGATGATATTGACTGAGTGATGAATGAATTAACTGAACAATGAGATTGACTGAGTGATGAATGAAATAACTGGGCAATGAGATTGACCGAGTGATGAATGAATTAACATGATCGACAAGATCAAAATGATGATTGAGGATTATTAACTGGTGAATGAGTTGATCCTTATCGCTTGCATGGTCAAACGTGCTCCAACACAATTAGTCATGAACAATCGTAACAATAATATCACATATAAGTTTCAACAAAGCATGTATAATTATTGACATAATGAATGTATGAACATAAAGAGAATCGAGTCCTTACACAGGTCATACGAAGCTTCGAGATCTCACGATACTAGTCTCAACTGACAACGACTCGATGAATGAATGACTCATGTAGTCGTACAAATATCACGACTCACAAAACCCGACTGTCCAGATTGTCATAACCTGACAGTCCCACTACTACCGCATCTGTAGAGCCACATAACCCACATATCAGGGTATCTCACAACCCAAAGCTCTGATACCATCTTCTGTAACACCCCCAAATCTCATTGGGTTATTACAGTGCCGTGGACCCCACACCCGAAGATCCACCAGGCGAACATGACTAAAATACATTAAAATTAACCAACAAGAGAGATCACAGTCCCTACCATGATATCCGACACAATATTTCGATAAGGAATTTTAATGACAATGATGGGCCTACATGGCCAAAATGAAAATACAACCACACCCACGAGCCTTGCTCGGGTAATACATAATGACAATGACTGACAAACTGTAGTACACTCCAACTGACTGACCAACATGAACAACTCGGACTAGTATCGTTCGAATGCCTCGTCGCCACCATCATGCCCCTGTATCTCAACTCTCTCATCGCAAGCACCTAAAACATGAAAACATGTTCCACCCCTACGGGGTCAGTCATCCAGATAATGAACATCAAATACATGTATAACATGATATGCATCCAAAGGCAGAATGAAACAGTATAATGATAATAATAATACGAGATGCTCACAAACCAAGGTAAGAACCGAGCATTCGTGAAACACTATGCCCACGGCATATGAATAATACCTGCTCAACAGGTTAGAATATAAGTGCTCAACGGCGAATCATAATTTATAAAGCACCACAATGAATTACATGAACATGAACCACACCAGAACTGAATTAATTATGTGTAACACCCCAAACTAGGTGGATATTACAGTGTCGTGGACCCCCGAGTAGGACCCACCAGGCGAATGAAAATGAATGAATTACACAGGGTAAATGTAGTACCGAACCACATTACAAGATTAATTACTCCGATGAGGAGTTTCATACAACACATCCAGGATAATACAGAATACATGTATATTTTATAGGGAGATAAAATATACAACACTGAGTGAAATGAGTATTCAAATGGAATGTCTGCAGCGGAATAAAATGAAGGAAACATAAACGACTGAAAAGACTGGGGCCCCCTACTAGTATCACTGGGATTCCTCGCCGTCACCGTGCTCTCCCCGTGCTTTAGCCTTGCCATGACTTGAAAAACAACATCCCCCAACGGGGTCAGTTGTACAGAACAACAATCCTCAAGGGTTGAAAATACACAATCATGATATATCTGAAGTTATGAAATATCCTGTCGAAACATACGCAATCAAACATGCTATATGAATCAACTATCAGTACGGCTCAAAGAAATGGCGCCACACTACGTCCGGGATGGAAATGTGTCCGTGCACAAGCCACCAACGAGTATCGATCGAATACACGTGTGGTCTTGTACCTAATCAGTCTCACGAAGCCATCAACTCGTGTGCACAGTCCAATGTGAGGCCACCAACCAACACACGACTATAATGTGCCCGACATGAAAATCCTACACATACCAACCGGCACGCCAATGCGACCCGAAATGCCACGATATAACCAAAAGTGACATCAAAATCAATAATGACTCACCGAGAAGAAATGACAGTGAAATGAATGATAGCTCAATGAAATAATTGGAACCGTCGTTCCTCGTGAATGAAGTAATGAAGTGACAATTACAAGTTTTGAAACGGTTAGTACCTTATGAATGAATTATGATTATGAATGAACAACAACGAAAGGAATGAATATCCTTTTAACTGAGTAATAATTAACTTACACAACACCAATGAAGAGTGTCCGTCCATGAACAACGTCCTAAATGAAATGTCGGTCGCTCGAACAACCTTGAATAACACAATTACCAATAATTCGATCATTACGCGAATCAAATACGATCATAACCGACTCAAATGTCGATACAACAATATCCAAACTCGAATATATCGAAACCAACTCCAAGATGAGTATTTCAAACCATCAAAACACTTTCAATGATATCAATAATCCCATAGGAATCCACAATTCAAGATTACAACAACGTCAATCGGAAACCCCCAATTTAACCGAAGTCAACCCCAAGGGTTCTTGATAAAAATCCCCAAAATAGCCATTAAATCCGTAGGAATACATTTATCCAAGATAGATAATCCATATCTAACATATCCCAACAACAATCCAAGCTTACACGAAGAAAATCGGAAGGAAAACCTAAAAATCCGAAATTCTAGATCCAAGAGATTAATACCTTTGATTTGATGTGATGAAGATGATAAAATGATGATTAATCCGAATGATGAGCTTGAAGATGATGATTGATGAATACACCTCGAAGAATACTCTCCAAATCGCCCGAAATCGCCCAAAACCGATGAGAGAATGAGAAGAAATGATAAATGACGAAATCTGGGCTACACTGTCCAATTTATAGTCATTCCAGGTTAGCGTGCGCTACCCCTTGTGCGTAGCGTGCGCTAACGGGTATTTTGGGTAGTCCAATACCCACTGTCCGAAAACGGTACCGCGCGCTACGTACCTTTTTGTAGCGTGCGCTACGGCTATACGCTTAGCGTGCGCTAACCCCAACATGTTAGCGTGCGTTAACGAATTATCTGATGCCCAGTACTGGAGTCCAGAACTTTCTGTCCTCTGATCTGATCTCGGTAGCGTGCGCTACAACCAACAATTAGCGTGCGCTACTACACCCTTTGCGTACGCTAAAAACCACTCATAGCGTGCGCTATGAATTAATCCAATGCAGTCCAGTAGCCACTGGACTCAACCCGATCCGTATTTAGCGCGCGCTGCACCAAATATTAGCGTGCGCTACTACAACCAACTAGCTCGCGCTACTTACCATTCGTAGCGTGCGCTACTTATAATCTCACCTGCAGTCCAGTACCTTCTGTACTGCAGTCAGGGCAACATTAGCGTGCGCTAATGCTGAGTGGTAGCGTGCGCTACCTGTAGTCAATTAGCGCGCGCTAAAGAGAGTATGTAGCGTGCGCTACTCCTCACGTACAACCCACAATGAAGATGACAATGATGATAAACACGTCACAATTCTCCAATTAGATTAGTGATGAATGACGATTGATACACGATACAATTACTCTGAATGATGAATACAATGATTGAGTATGAGTGACAAATAATCAATAATGAGTGAGATACTGAGTGACAAATACTGAATGATAATAACTGAATGATAATGACTGAATGACAACCGGGTATTACATACACCCCCCTTAAAAGAGTTTCGTCCCTGAAACTAAGGGTCAAACAATTCGGGATAACTCTCCCGCATACTATCCTCGGTTTCCCAAGTATCCTCTTCGACTCCGTGTCTAGACCACTGAATTTTAACCAAAGGAATCGTCTTATTCCTCAACTTTTTGATTCGCCGCTCTAAAACTCGTATAGGGCGCTCCTCATATGAATGATCATCGGCGATCTCGATTTCGTCGAACTGAAGTATGTGACTCGGGTCGGCAACATACTTCCGCAACTGAGAGACGTGAAACACATTATGAATTCGGCACAATGCCGGAGGTAAAGCCAATCGATAAGCTAACTCGCCTATTCGATCAAAAATCTCAAACGGTCCAATGAATCTCGGACTCAACTTTCCCCTCTTCCCAAAATAGAAGATACCACGACTCGGGGATACCTTGACCAAAACATGGTCACCCGTCTTGAACTCTAACGGTCGACGACGATTATCTGCATATAATTTCTGTCGACTCTGAGCGGTCAACAAACGACTCCTGATCAAAGCTACCTTCTCACGGGCGGCTATAAGCATATCGGGCTCGGTGCCGATTGATTCTGATAAGTCATCCCAACACAAGGGAGATCGACAACGACGACCGTACAAGGCCTCGTAAGGTGCCATCTTAATCAAAGAATGCCAACTATTATTGTACGTGAACTCGATCAACGGTAGTTGGGCTTCCCAATCATCTTTCCAATCGAGGACACATGCCCTCAACATGTCCTCCAAAGTCTGAATAGTCCTCTCTGATTGTCCGTCAGACTGAGGATGAAAAGATGTACTGAGATTTAGCTGAGTTCCCATAGCACGATGAACTGATTTCCAAAAATGAGACACGAATCGTCCGTCACGTTCGGAAACGATACTTTTAGGAGTTCCGTGCAATCTCACTATCTCTTTGATAAACAACTGGGCAAGTCTCTCGGGACCCCACGTATCCTTAATCTCAAGGAAATGAGCTGACTTAGTTAAGCGGTCCACAATCACCCAGATCGTATTCATGCCACGACGACTCGTCGGCAAACTCGTGATGAAATCCATAGAAATGTCTTCCCACTTCCACTCTGGAATAGGGAGAGGTTTCAGCATACCCGCAGGTCGCCGATGTTCAATCTTGACTTGCTGACAGGTCCAACATCTCGAAACAAATTCCGCGACTTCTCGCTTCATATTACTCCACCAGTAATTTTGTTTCAAGTCTTTATACATCTTGCTAGACCCCGGATGAACGGAATAAGGGGTAGCATGAGCTTCTCTCAAAATTGAGTTTTTCAACTCGTCATTCGCCGGTATGCACAACCGATTCTTAAAACGCATAAGTCCATCCTCGTGGACCACAAATCCGGGGGCTTTCCCCTGAATTACGTCCTCACGAATGCGTGACAGAAATGGGTCTGAACCCTGATTCTCCCTGATTGCCTCTTCAAGTGGCGATGAAATCTCCAACGTACAAAGTTGCCCTTGTACTCGTTGTAACCAGACCTCGATCTCGAGTCTCAGAAATTCCTGCTGAAGTTCCTTCTGAACTGTTAATCGATCAAGCATCTACTCCTGAACGGACTTACGACTCAAGGCGTCGGCGACAACGTTCGCCTTGCCCGGGTGGTAAAGGATCTCGATAGCATAATCTTTGATTAGTTCCAACCACCGTCTCTGTCGCATATTTAACTCCTTCTAAGTAAATATATACTTTAAACTCTTATGATCGGTGAATATCTGACAGGTAACGCCATAAAGATAATGACGCCAGATCTTCAATGCAAACACCACGGCTGCTAATTCTAGGTCGTGGGTCGGATAATTAACCTCATAAGGTCTTAATTGCCGTGAAGCATAAGCAATGACTTTCCCGTTCTGCATTAGTACACATCCGAGACCCTGTCCGGACGCATCACTATAGACCACAAATCCTTCCGTCCCTTGCGGTAAGGAAAGGACAGGTGCTGAAATTAACCGGCTCTTGAGTTCCTCAAAACTCTGTTGACACGCATCGGACCACGTGTATTTCTTATCTTTCCGTAAAAGGTTCGTCATGGGTTGAGCGATTTTAGAAAATACCTCTACAAATCGCCGATAATAACCGGCTAATCCGAGAAAGCTTCGGATCTCTTCAACATTCTTCGGAGGTAGCCAATCTCGAATAGCCTCTATCTTTTGAGGGTCGACACGCACTCCGTCTCATGAAATTACATGTCCGAGAAACGTCACTTCGGACATCCAGAACTCACATTTGGAAAACTTCCCGTAAAGTTGTTCACGTCTCAACACGTCGAGCACTTGATGAAGGTGAAACTCGTGTTCCTCCCGGTCATGAGAATAAATCAAAATGTCATCAATGAAGACAACCACGAACTGATCCAGATAGTTGATGAAAACCCGATTCATTAACTCCATGAATACCGCAGGTGCATTAGTCAACCCAAACGGCATAACCACAAACTCATAATGACCATAGTGTGTTCGAAACGCCGTCCTCGCGATATCTGACTCTCGAATCCGCAACTGATGATATCCAGATCTTAAGTCGATCTTGGAAAATACTGAAGCTCCCTGAAGTTGATCCAAAAGATCATCGATACGGGGTAGAGGATATTTATTCTTGATCGTCACCCGGTTCAATTCCCGGTAATCAATACACAAGTGGAACGAACCATCCTTCTTTTTGACAAACAACACTGGTGCTCCCCACGGGGACGCACTCGGACGGATATAACCTTTTTCGAACAACTCCTCAAGTTGGTTCTTTAATTCCTGCATTACGGTCGGGGCCATCCGGTACGGTGCCTTTGATATCGGGGACGTACCGAGCTCCAACTCAATCGTGAATTCCACATCTCTCTGTGGAGGCAAACGAGGTAACTCGTCTGGAAAAACATCGGCATATTCCCTCACTACCGGAATATCCATCAACATTACTGATGATTTCTCGGTTTTGGTCATATAGCACCAATAACCGACACACCACTGACGGAGTAATTTCACTGCTTTCATCAAGTTAATGACTTTACCAGAACAGCCGGTATTACCTCCCTGAAAAACACATTCAACCCCATCGTCTGAAGTGATAGTGACCATACGCTTACGGACACTAATGATGGAATCATGACGATCCATCCAGTCAATACCCAGAATGACGTCGTCTCTCGGTAAATCTACCACGATTAGGTCTGCTAGCCATACACGGCCATGAAGCTGAATCGGATAATTCTGAATCTCACGATTTCCAATAATTCTTCTACCGTCAGGTAGACCAATGACACAAGGCTCACAACTAGTAGCACTACCCAGACGTAGTCTACTCAAACATGACTCGGAAATGAATGAATGCAATGCACCAGTATCAAAAAGGGTACACGCAGGCTGAGATAGAATATCGAGTGTACCTGATATCATTCGGGCCTCTGGATCGTTGGTCTTCTTCATTTCATAAATTTGGGGCTTGCCGGCCCCCGAACCGGACGCTCCTGTCTGATAGCTCTTGGCCCCGCCTTTATTAGCTCCTGTCGTCTTGAACGACGCTGACTGAGTGGCCTGATTCTGCACCGCTGAATGTCCTGGGGCCTAAGATGACGCCGGAGTGGGTTTAGAGTCCATACGGCAAAAACGGGCACTTGGTGCTGAAATGACCCTGTTCTTCGCAGTTGAAGCAGGTGATGGCCGAACTGGCCGCTCGTGACTGAGATTCCGCGGGTTTAGGTGCCATAGAAGGTTGCTCAGAAAAAGTAGAGCCCGCACGTGGTTTCTTGAAGGTGGCCTGACTGCCTTCAGACTGATTACGGTTCTTAGACTTCTTGCCAGCTGATGAGGGTTGTTGCTTAGCAATTTCTTTAGCAGTAAGCTCGTAAGTAAGAGCTTTGTCAATGAACTTGGCCAGAGTGGTACAATTATGATTAAGCAACTGTAGCCGCATACGAGGTTTCAGCCTCTTGCTGAAATACTTGATCTTGTCCGCCTCAGAATGAATGATAGATGAGGCGAACGGAAGAAGTTCCTGAAATTTTTCGGCGATGGCAAGAACATCATCATCCGCTGAGAGGTCGGGAGTCAGTAATTCCGACAACTTAGCCTCCCTGAGTGGGGCTGAATAATACCTCTCCATCATGAGAGTTTTGAACTGATCCCAAGTACATGATCCGTCGGTGGGCTTCAACGATAACCACCATGAATGAGCGCTCTTACCAAGATAGTAAGCCGCAACTGAAACTTTATGCCCTTCAGGGCAATCCACCATAGCAAATAACTTCTCGAAATGCTACAGCCAATGAACAATATCCGCCGGCTCAGACGAGCCCCCGAAGGTAGGTGGTCGCTGGCGAGAGATATCACCAATATCCGCCGGTTTCAGCCTCTTGCTGAAATACTTGATCTTGTCCGCCTCAGAATGAATGATAGATGAGGCGAACGGAAGAAGTTCCTGAAATTTTTCGGCGATGGCAAGAACATCATCATCCGCTGAGAGGTCGGGAGTCAGTAATTCCGACAACTTAGCCTCCCTGAGTGGGGCTGAATAATACCTCTCCATCATGAGAGTTTTGAACTGATCCCAAGTACATGATCCGTCGGTGGGCTTCAACGATAACCACCATGAATGAGCGCTCTTACCAAGATAGTAAGCCGCAACTGAAACTTTATGCCCTTCAGGGCAATCCACCATAGCAAATAACTTCTCGAAATGCTACAGCCAATGAACAATATCCACCGGCTCAGACGAGCCCCCGAAGGTAGGTGGTCGCTGGCGAGAGATATCACCAATGATACTGCTTACACCCCTCTCTTGCCTCTGAGGTGGCGGCGGAGGAGCCTGTTGATTTTGAGTAGTGGAGTTATGCATCGTCTCCATTAGCTGTGCCATCTGAGTCATTTGGGCCATCATGCCCTGCATAAAAGTGAGTGGGTCAACCCGAACACCCTCCGACTGAGCTGTGTCTCGGGTACGACTCCCTGATAGTGAATGATTACGCCCAGGTGAATGAGTGGCAGCATCACTGCTCGATGAGTTAGCATTGTTTCTAGCATTCGTGCGTGTATTCACACGAGCTCTCGGGTTCCAGCCTGCACCACGACCTCTTCCCCCGCGTCCTCTGCCAGCCCTTTCCATACTGAAGTGGAAAGTCGTATGATAATTATATATCTCGCATGAATATCACATTATGATTACGTTATGAGATGATGAAAATGAGCATACGCGCTCAAATACAACAATTACATGAATGATCAACTGAAATGACGTGATTATCTGATGAAATTCTTGATATGATTATCTTGAACAATTTAACAAGATTAATGATATGATCCTCAAGATCAATAACTGAACAATGAAATGAAATGAGTGATTAATGAATTAACATGATCGACTTGATCACAATTGAAAATGATGAATGAGGGTTGTTAACTGATGAATTATGAATAAATGATTATTGCCAAAAATTATACCATGGCGTTAGAAATCTTACAATTCTTGGTCTGATTGGCTCGGCATTTGCACAGGTCACACGTGACGCGAAAGTCCAATGATACTAGTCCGATGAAGATGATTTCAAATGAGACATGACTCGGAAGGTAGTATTCAAAACCACTCTCCGATACCAACTCTGTAATACCCCAAACTAGGCGGATATTACAGTGCCGTGGAGCCCCGAGTGGGATCCACCAGGCGAATGAAAATGAATGAATTACACAGGGTAAATGTAGTACCGAACCACATTACAACATTAATTACTCCGATGAGGAGTTTCATACAACACATCCAGGATAATACAGAATACATGTATATTTTATATGGAGATAAAATATACAATGCTGAGTGAAATGAGTATTCAAACGGAATGTCTGCAGCGGAATAAAATGAAGGAAACATAAATGACTGAAAAGACTGGGGCCCCCTACTAGTATCACTGGGATTCTTCGCCGTCACCGTGCTCTCCCCGTGCTTTAGCCTTGCCATGACCTGAAAAACAACATCCCCAACGGGGTCAGTTATACAGAACAACAATCCTCAAGGGTTGAAAATACACAATCATGATATATCTGAAGTTATGAAATATCCTGTCGAAACATACGCAATCAAACATGCTATATGAATCAACTATCAGTACGGCTCAAAGTAATGGTGCCACACTACGTCCGGGATGGAAATGTGTCCGTGCACAAGCCACCAACGTGTATCGATCGAATACACGTGTGGTCTTGTACCTAATCAGTCTCACGAAGCCATCAAATAGTGTGCACAGTCCAATGTGAGGCCACCAACCAACACACGACTATAATGTGCCCGACAGGAAAATCCTACGCATACCAACCGGCACGCCAGTGCGACCCGAAATGCCACGATATAATCAAAAGTGACATCAAAATCAATAATGACTTACCGAGATGAAATGACAGTGAAATGAATGATAGCTCAATGAAATAATTGGAACCGTCGTTCCTCGTGAATGAAGTAATGAAGTGACAATTTCAAGTTTTGAAACGGTTAGTACCTTATGAATGAATTATGATTATGAATGAACAACAACGAAAGGAATGAATATCCTTTTAACTGAGTAATAATTAACTTACACAACACCAATGAAGAGTGTCCGTCCACGAACAACGTCCTAAATGAAATGTCGGTCGCTCGAACAACCTTGAATAACACAATTACCAATAATTCGATCATTACGCGAATCAAATACGATCATAACCGACTCAAACGTCGATACAACAATATCCAAACTCGAATATATCGAAACCAACTCCAAGATGAGTATTTCAAACCATCAAAACACTTTCAATGATATCAATAATCCCATAGGAATCCACAATTCAAGATTACAACAACGTCAATCTAAACCCCAATTTAACCGAAGTCAACCCCAAGGGTTCTTGATAAAAATCCCCAAAATAGCCATTAAATCCGTAGGAATACATTTATCCAAGATAGATAATCCATATCTAACATATCCCAAGAACAATCCAAGCTTACACGAAGAAAATCGGAAGGAAAACCCAAAAATCCGAAATTCTAGATCCAAGAGATTAATACCTTTGATTTGATGTGATGAAGATGATAAAATGATGATTAATCCGAATGATGAGCTTGAAGATGATGATTGATGAATACACCTCGAAGAATACTCTCCAAATCGCCCGAAATCGCCCAAAACCGATGAGAGAATGAGAAGGAATGATAAATGACGAAATCTGGCCTACACTGTCCAGGTTAGCGTGCGCTAACGGGTATTTTGGGTAGTCCAGTACCCATTGTCCGAAAACGGTACCGCGCGCTACGTACCTTTTTGTAGCGTGCGCTAACCCCAACATGTTAGCGTGCGCTAGCGAATTATCTAATGCCCAGTACTGGAGTCCAGAACCTTCTGTCCTCTGATCTGATCTCGGTAGCGTGCGCTACAACCAACAATTAGCGTGCGCTACTACACCCTTTGCGTACGCTAAAAACCACTCATAGCGTGCGCTATGAATTGATCCAATGCAGTCCAGTAGCCACTGGACTCAACCCGATCCGTATTTAGCGCGCGCTGCACCAAATATTAGCGTGCGCTACTACAACCAACTAGCTCGCGCTACTTACCATTCGTAGGGTGCGCTACTTATAATCTCACCTGCAGTCCAGTACCTTCTGGACTGCAGCAAGGGAAACATTAGCGTGCGTTAATGCTGAGTGGTAGCGTGCGCTACCTCTACTCAATTGGCGCGCGCTAAAGAGAGTACATAGCGTGCGCTACTCCTCACGCATAGCCCACAATAAAGATGACAATTATGATAAACACGGCACGATTCTCCAATTAGATTAGTGATGAATGATGATTGATACACGATACAATTACTCTGAACGATGAATACAATGATTGAGTATGAGTGACAAATGATCAATAATGAGTGAGATACTGAGTGACAAATACTGAATGATAATAACTGAATGATAATGACTGAATGACAACCGGGTATTACATTATGAATCACAATGCCCGAAGGCTCCAATGAAATTACCAAGACATCACAAAGGTCTGAAAGCCACTCAGCCGAAGCTGTCAAATATCATAATCACCTGAATCCAAAACAGCCCGAAGATGTATCGATTAGGGCCGAAGCCACGGCACGAAGCCGTATCACAATTAGGGCCGATGCCACGGCACGAAGCCGTATCACAATTAGGGCCGAAGCCACGGCACGAAGCCGTATCATAATTAGGGCCGAAGCCACGGCATGAAGCCATATCACAATTAGGGCCGAAGCCACGGCACAGAGCCATATCACAATTAGGGCTGAAGCCACGGCACAAATCCGTATCACAATTAGGGCCATCCAATGGCCGTGACCTACTGAATTGTAGGTGTTGAAAACCCAACCGCGAAGGTTCAAGCCCCAAACTTACCCATAATGAGCACTAGCCGAGACTAGCCTCCAAAACATAATTAATCACAAACGGCATCAATCCGAAGATTACCGAATTCACAAGAAAGATAGTGTGTTGCCTTGAGTCTGCCAACACGACGATAGTAACTAACGGATGGGCACCGTCTTCGGTGGTCCCAATTCAATACCTCGATTACCTTAGAATGGTCAATCGATAACAACGACACAACGGATGGGAACTATCCTCGACAGCCCCAATTCAATACCTCGATTGCCTTAGAATGGCCAACCGATAACAATGATGCAGCGGATGATTCAACCTCGATTACTTTAGAACGGCCAATCGATAACAATGATACAACGAATGATTGAGTACCTCAATTATCTTAGAATGGTCAATCGATAACAATGACACAACGGATGGGAACTATCCTCGACAGCCCCAATTCAATACCTCGATTGCCTTATAATGGCCAACCGATAACAATGATGCAGTGGATGATTCAATACCTCGATTGCCAATCGATAACAATGATACAACGAATGATTGAGTACCTCGATTGCCTTAGAACGGACAATCGATAACAATGATACAATGAATGATTGAGCACCTCGATTGCCTTAGAACGGCCAATCGATAACAATGATACAATGAATGATTGAGCACCTCGATTGCCTTAGAACGGCCAATCGATGTCAATGATAAAATGAATGATTGAGTACCTCGATTGCCTTAGAAAGGCCAATCGATAATAATGATACAATGAATGATTGAGCACATCGATTGCCTTAGAACGGCCAATCGATAACAATGATATAATGAATGCCTCGGCACCTTTAATCGGTTACCGAAGACGAAGATGAGAAATGAATACGTCAATGCCTTCAATCGGCCAAAACAACATCAAGGACAAAACTCCACATTAATAACAATGATTACTATGACGTCTTAGATCGACATCAATATTAACAACAAAAATCGATACATCGATACCGCGAACCGGCGATCGATAATAACATTAACAACGAGTATCCCAATGCCTTGAACCGTCCATTAATGAATGATAATAAACATTTGGCGTAATTGCCGAAGAGTATCGTATCGAACGATCCCCTAATATCAATGAACTTATGAAGAGACTAAGTCTCGGAGTGATACAACACATTCATACACATATATGATAACATTAATCTCATTGACTAGTACAAGTATAAAACTTGCCTCAACCGAAGGCGATGAAATCCTTCCACGAGCAACGAACGGCGTCCTCCGATAAACACAAGTACTCGAACAACCTTGAATGAAATACAATTCATTCAATAACACAAAATCAATCAAAATCAACACAACGTCCGAAAGAAACTCTTTGAGACATTTAATCGAACACTAAATGTTCAAAGTTCCTCAAGAACCTAAGAATCATCAATCGGGTTGAACGAATCGAAGATATGGATATATAATCCATAGAACACGATTAATAATGTTCACTATCATCAACCGATTCATCAATTCGGACGAACAATGAAAATCAAGAAGAAATCCCGAAAATCAAATTCTAGGAGATTTCAAGAAATTACCTCGATCCGACGAATAACAATGATTTGATGTTGATATAATCGACAAGAACCCTCAAAAACGCTTAGAAATCGAGTGGAATCGACCAAAAACTCCACTCCCCGATTTTTCCCATCGGCAGTCTCCACCCGGGTGGAGAAATGATGAAAAAAATGAGGTCTGGCCGGTCACAGCCTATATATGGCCGACATGGTTACGGCCGTAACCGGCAGGGCCTTACGGCCGTAACTCGACCCATTACGGCCGTACCCGGCAGGTCCTTACGACCGTAACCGGCATTCGTCCGGAAGCTGCCTGGCACCCGTATGGCCGTAACTCTCAGCCCTTACGATCGTAACCGGCACTCGTCCAGCCATGCCTACCGATCACTTACGGCCGTAACCGGCACCTTACGGCCGTAACTCGGCCAGGCCAGTTCCAAACTGTGCGGCCGTGGCTCGGCCGTGTCCACTCCGACGGTCCGAACGACGCCGAAACCCGAACCTGAATATGAATCGAAGATACGATTATGAAGTACTCGCAAACACGAATCCAAGCGCTAAGAAAACATATGATTCCGATCACCCAATGGCTTGAAATTCGACAACGGAAAGTAATTACCCCAAACTTTGGGAAATTACGAAAATGGCCCAAAATATCTGAAATACACGATACACGATCGAAACACCAAGCCAAAGCTGGCAACATGAATAATAACATTAAATGAACTTACGAGAAACTCAAAACAACGGTTCCAGACGAGATTCGCAAGAATCGAACTCAAGTGCGGAAAAGCCGTTTAATAACACGGAACTCAACAAAACGATACCGAAACGAACTCGGATGACAAAAAGTTCAGAATTAAATATTCTCGGAATGACGAAACGGTCACAACAGAGTCGTTAAGATGGACTTACGCCAAAAAAAGAAAATTACCGGAAAATCGAAATTGCGGATATTACATCGGGGGTTAGCAAAATCCCACCATTTTGCTAGTGCAAGTACGTAATCATACAAAATGTAACAAACAAATAGAAATCATGAATCGGGTATGACAATTAACTACCAAAGGCTTCCCGAGAGGTTTTATTAATTAGAAAGCAATCAATGAAGTGTGTGCAAATAAATTCCTCATCTTGGGGGTTTTTAAAGTAGAAACCTTATTGGACCTCAAGTCCTTAGTTGAAAAATAACCATTTCAAGACAAATGGGTCTCGTCCCAAAATCACTTTCTGTAAAACAACCTTTACAAACCGTTGGGAACTCAACCCAATTCTCATCAAATCACAGTACACGAGAACAATAGCAAGGTCCATTTTACAACATCAAAACCCCATAACTAAAGGACTAAACACATACGACAAATTACTCTAGTGTCATCCTAGCCAAGTAGGCCAAATGAACAACTTACCTCTTACACATTCAGTCAATGCATGCAATCATGAAATCACCGTTCAAAAACACTCATTTCCGGAAATGCCATAACCCAAAACACATTTATAAAATGCACCACATTTAACCGCGGACCCACGCCTCTGTGGACCCCTACCGAGACCCCGTCGGATCTAACCCGTAGTGGTTAAAATCCAAGCTCGCGGATCCACACCTCTGTGGACCCCTACCGAGACCCCGTCGGATCTAACCCGTAGTGAGCATACACACACACACACGTCACTCATGCAATACTAATATGCTAAGAATGTAAGTTCATTAAGAATACTTACTAGGGATGGCCACTTACCTGACACCATTATCATACTCGTCACAATACCTCCATCATGAACACTCAATCATAACTTAACAGCACAATTAACACGGATTACACGATTCCACAACATTAAACAAGCAAGGGTATTATTAAAGCCCTCAACGTTCAAAATAATAAAATCATAATCAATTCACACAAATCATATTCACGAGGGTAGACCAACCATTGTAAATCCAACATGTAAACTCTATTTGTAGGACACAAATCGCATAAGGAAAATACTTGCCTCGAAACCACGATCGAAACGAGATGATGAACGGGATGCGGTCGGGCAGCCCCGAACTCCTGAACATAATCAAGAATATAATAGCACCGCGAACACTACGAGAATAACACCACACGAATTACCGACACAAAATGGAGATCAACTCGGAATCCTCGAGCACTTATCATCCTCTGGAAGAAACAACAAAAACATGATTACGGCGAGGATCAAGACCAAAAACAACGGAGATCACATCAAGCTATTGAAGGAAAACTCATTCGAACATTTAATCGAACATTAAATGTTCACTACACCTCAAGAACACCGAAATCACCCTTCAGGTTGAAAGGAACTGAAGATATGGATATACAATCTATAAATCATGTTTAACAACAACATCTTACACCAATCGATTCGTCTAAACCGGACTGGATTCGGAATCAAGAACAAAACTCCCAAAAAGTCAACTCTAGGGAATCAAGAAAGTACCTCGATCCGGCAAAGAACAATGGATTAAATGATGTTAAACACACACAAATCCATCCCAAGATGATGCTTGATGATGAAGAGCGCCCTAAATCGCCCCAAGAACTTGCTCCCGTCGAAAAGAGACGAAGAGGGAGGGAAATCATGGAATAAAGGATGATGTCTAGTATTTATACTGGACAGTTATTAGCGTGCGCTAAACACACCGCATTAGCGCGCGCTAACATGGTCAGCGCTCCAGACATTCCGCCCGCAACTCTAATAGCGTGCGCTAACGAGCCAAGAATCCTGTCCAGTGACTCCTAGATAGATCTGCACCTACCAGGTAGCGGGTGCTAGAAAGGACAGATAGCGTGCGCTAAGCAGACGATAGCGCGCTATCGTCCAACCGTAGCGTGCGCTAACGAGACTCCAGTCCTAGTCCAATACCTTCTAGACTGCCTCGAACTACCAGTTAGCGTACGCTACCAAACCCGTAGTATGCGCTAACTATTGTACCTTAGCGCGCGGTAACCACACGGATCTAGCGTGCTCTAACAACTCAGAAATAACAGGAGCAGTACCCTCAAAAATGGGTACGACGACGGATTTCTCCGACCGAATTTTCAAGTTCAAGATACACACAAAAATCTCCAGAATATGATCATACTAAGAGCTTGAGCTCTAATCAAACTCACACGCGACCATGAAAAGGGTCGGAACAATAAATACGAAGGCAGATACCCACAACTTTGGAAACTACAAAATAGCCCAAAATGCCCGAGAATCACAATACGTGATCGAATAACCAAATAAAAGCTCAAAACACGTATAACAAAGTTAAACGGACTTACGAGGAACACGAAACAACAGTTTCGAATGAGATTCGTAAGAATCGAACTCAAATGCGGAAAAGTCACCAAAAAGCATGGAACTCAGCAAAACGACACCAAAACGAACTCGGATGTCAAAAAGTGCAGAATTAATCATTCTCAGAACGAAACAGTCACAAGCGAGCCATTAAAATGGACTCCTGCCAAGAAAAGAAATTTAGCGAAAATCGAAATTGCGGATATTACAAAAACGTATCTAACAAAAACAATAATCTATATTACAAGAATAATAATCATAATGAATAAATATTAATAATAAATAGTAATAACAATAATAATGATAATAATAATAATTATTCATAGAGAGCAGCTCTCTTAGTCTCCGGGATCCTCGGCTTTCTATCTCAGAGGACAAACAAATTATTATTGATAATATTAATATAAAAATAATAATAATATCACACAGAACAACAACAAAAGAATTATTTCTATTACAAAAAGAATAATAATAATTATAATAATAAAATTATTCCTAATACTAAAAATTATATATAATGTTATTGATGTTTCAGGAGAAAGTAAAAGACTGTAAATACGAGTCAATCAATTGTCTTCATAACACTGATAGAGGGGCCTTTATATAGGCATTACCATGAGAGTCCTTCCGTACATAGGATTCCTAGATAAGGTAAGACATCTAATTGGATCTTACTACCTCTAGAAGGATCTAGAACCTTCTATTTATGTATCTACAACCAGTACTAGGTAAGGCACATCACGGGAATAATAATTCCCGGAACACTCCCCTGGGTCGAGCACTAATACTATAATGGTGCATAAGATGTTGCCTTCGTAAAAGCCTATTCCAAGCCAAAACAAAACCCCATGGGAAAAATAAAGGCTTGATGAGGAAAAGATTGCAACGAACCAACATAACATGTACTCCCCCTGATGTATACACAACAACTCCCCCTGATGAGTACCTCAAATCATAGGAGTCAGATGCCAATTTGCCTTCATAACTATGCCAAGGAAAAACCCAGTGGGAAAAATACCTCTTGTTCTAAGTTGAACAGAAGTACCACGCATCATTTGTATGGATGTTCTCATGGGTCGCCTCATTAAAAACCTTACCAGGTGATAACCCAATGGGAAAAAACAAACCTTGGTCTAAGGACCAAAAGAGCACGACACACCCAAAGTGCAGAGTTGCTAAGGACTTATCAAGTTTTCCAAAGTCTTGACCTTCATGTACTAAATCAGTCACAACTTCTTCGATTCAATAGGTATCAATGAAACTATAAGAACATATGAAAACTAGACACCCATAGTTTTTCATTCACATATAGTACGTAACCTAGATCGACCTGAGCAGATCACAAAGCTCTATTAAAGTTGACTCAGCAAATTACCGGACATATCCTGTCCTACTTTGCGACAATAGTCATATGTCACTCAACATGATAGATGCGATCAAACGGTTGGTTTCTTTGGAAAGTAGACACAAACCTTTCCAATAGTACCAATTTCACCATTTTCCAGCAAGTGAGCTACCGTGGAGGTCATATGGGAGATAGACCAATACATTCAGGGCAAATTCGGGTATCGATATTCAAGTGTCCTTTTATCGAGATAGAGTGAGGTTCAAGCTTCTTGTCAATCACATACATTGCGTGAGCATATCCTAGGCCATTATTACAGTGGATGTATCGAATTATTACGAATGAGTACATCGAGTCAAACATGAGTACATAATACCGTACTTTTCTCTTAAGACTGCATCACCACTTAAGTGAGAAAAGTCTTATTATGACTTCGACTACTCATTGGGAATAATATAGGCATTTCTTTATCGTCTCTTAGGGAAACCGTCTCTTATATTGCCTTAAACCAATTGATGAACACGCATCATCAAGTATCCCCAAGATCTTTTCATTCTTAATTTTGGATTTAGCGGAATCTCTTATCTCACAAGAGTACATCACTATAAACTCTTAGTTTTACACGCAAAAGCTTCATATCTCTTCCAAATCAAGTATATACTTAGTATGCGTTCCCAACAATCACTTGTCGATGCGCTCCGTGGTTAGGAGCCACTTGATTTGAGTCTGATCCACCACGAGATCCTTTTATCACTTAACTTAGTTACCCACTAAGATAAGATTTAACCACAAGTTGCACGTCAGTTTGTGGGAAACTATCTAACTGAAAAGATAGTGGATGCTATAACATCTATTACGATAGCATACCTTAGTTTCGTGTCATCGTAGTCGATTCAAGTGCGTTCATGAGAAACCTCGCATAATGAGGTGAGTTTAACTCATTCTCTCACTCGCTTTAACAAAGTATACATATAGATCTTATATTTGGAGTGTCAGCACCACTTCAACAAAGGGCTATCATTTTATTCATACTGGAGTCGCATATATTTCCATTTTAGGCCAATGCACAATGTTGTAGATTTTCAACGAAGTATGGTTCGATTAAACTCACATTCCACGTCCTCATGTACCGACTTTATTCATAGAGTACTCTTTATGGATTGACATTCATTGAGGCGTCCTCCAATGATGACTATAATCCAGAATCACATGAGACGGGTGAGTTCATTTGATCATATGATCAAGTTTCATGTATGTAACACCCCCAAAGCCAACCGGGAATATTACAGCACCGTGGGCCCCACAAGGCTAAAATCATTTTCGCAAACATTTCAAATACGCCAAAGGGCGAAGACGGTAATGTTTTAAATACTCAAATATTTTTCAAAACACAGTTCCTAATTACCGTCATAAAATACCATTTGAAAGCACAAGGAAAAGACGCCAAAAGGGCGTTTAGAAAGTATACACGGGTTGGTAAAATACTGAAAGCCATTATAATATTACACACGCAGCAGATAGAGACACGATAAAATACATTTGCAGCGGAATTATAAAACCAGAAAGAATACGCGAAACCCAATAACCATAGCATAGCTAGTATCACCGAAAGCTCATCCCTTCACGACCGCTACTAGATCGATCTCCGAGTTCCTAAAATATAAAGCCCACGACGGGGTCAGCCATAATACTCAACAATGATAACGATCACATCAACATATACAATTACATATCAATGTAATTAAAAGTTAAGAATATCTCTAGTGTAACCTTACCGTAGTAACCTTACCAATGGTGATAATTCATATCAATTCAACCCTTACCTCAATCCACACTTCGCATCCTCAAGTGACAATGAATTCTAAAATAACCATCTGTACTGTATACAAATGATACCGAGATTCTCAAAGCATAAGTATATCACAATATGGAATAGTCCATCCCTCTTCAACTCTGTCCGCTGGACCGCACAATAGAATTCCAATTCTGATAAAACCGATATCACATGATACATCTGAAGATCAACTGTCCCGAAATAATAGCAAGTCCCGGATATCAATACAAAGTATGAATGCTCACACAATCAATAATAATAAACAACCAATGCATCAGAACGAGAATATCAATGACATGATAACATAAGATCGATAAGGATCAACCACGAACGAGAATACCATTGATGTGGTAAACTCCAACAAGATCGATAAAGGATCAACGACCGAGAATACCAATAGTACGATAAACTCCAACCAGATCAATAAGGATCAACAACCGAGAATACCAATGATACGGTAAACTCTAACAAGATCAATAAGGACCAACAACTGAGAATACCAATGATACGGTAAACTCCAACAAGATCAATAAAGGATCTACAACGATAGAGAATACAAACAGTAAGTCAAACTCCGAACGAAATCAATAAGGATCAATAACGAACGAGATTACCAATGATAAAGTAAACTCCAAACGAGATCAGTAGGGAATCAATAACAAACGAGGTTGCCAATGATATGGTAATTCCAACAAGATCAGTGGGGAATCAATAACAAACGAGATTACCAACGATATAGTAACTCCAACAAGATCAGTAGGGAATCAATAACAAACGAGATTACCAACAATATGGTAACTCCAACGAGATCGATAAAGGATCAATGGGGACAGATACACGAGAGAATAAATTGTCAACCATATACAAATCACATATATAGGATCTCGAAGACAAACCCGACTATCAAACAGATCCGACCATACATGGTCTATGAACGACCAATCAACATGACTCAAGATGGACATCACGATATGCCCGATCCGGAAATGTGTCCGTGTATAAGCCAACCACGGGTATTGATCAGATACACGTCTGGTCTCGTACCTAATCAGCCTCATGAAGTACGTCTCGTGTGCACGGTTCAATATGAGGTCGAAACCAACACATGCTACACGTGCACACCCTAGAAATCCTACACATGACCGATCAGAATGTATCTGACTCCAGATATGTCACGATACAACATGACAACTAATCTCGAAAAAACGCATATCCAACAAGGATCAGAAGACTTTTCAAGTGAGCAATGATAACTCGATCATGAAAGACCGACACGACCATAATGTCGTATTTCCGTCAGACAACAGTTCACGGCATGCTCAACAATGCATATAATATTAGCACATGAACCCCAAGGCCGCAGCCAAGGGTCACGGAAGCATCTCACAGGAATACTCCGGAATGTGGGTGCCATATTCTAGTCTTATCCCTCAGCACATTACATGCAATCACAAAATACCCCAAGGTCGCAACCAAGGGTCACAGAAGCATCTCACAGGAATACCCCGGAACGTGGGTGCCATTTAAGTCTTATCCCCCAACACATCGGCCCTGTAACACCCCCAGAATACATCCGTAAATGTTACACGCCGTAGGCCCTTCTTACAAGGATCTACAAGGCTAAACTCTACTAGACTACAAAATGATTGACCGACCGGGGTCAATCTAAATACAACGCAGACCGACAAGGTCATTAAACAATTCAGAAACAAATGAACTTTACATCTCAATGACAAAAATAAACTTGAACACAGAAAAGAACGACAACTTAATTTTATAAATGAAAACTACACCCATGCAAGGGTGAATACTCGAACGATAGAGAATTACCAACCAAATGAAACAAAAGAAAAGACTCTGACTCTGGGGTGATTAGTATCATTATCCTCCATCTCCTTCCCAGCCAATCCGATGACTGCTCCCGAGCTGCCAAAACCTGAGCGCATAACAGGCACCCACCCCCCGAAAACTCGGGGGTTAGCAAACTGGAATTTTGCTAGTGCAAGTACATAATATACAAGATATACGAATAATAACAATACAAAGCTCAACAGTCGTGAAACCTTAACACAAACCACACATTTAAATGGTCAACACAGAATAGCATTACATACATAAGGTGAAAGATAATCACATTGTCATATTCTCCTTATAGAACATAACACAAATGAAACTTTAAACGAGCCCAAGGAGTCAGAAAAATCCCTTTTTATAAAAGGAAAAGTATTTTGATAAGAAAGTTCGAAAACATTAATATTGACTCGGGCCATCTTGGGGTTTTGAAAATCAAATGGAAATACTTTAGAAAATACTTCAAAAGCTCTCGGGTCCTTGACCCAACATGTGGAAAACAATTTGCAAGAAAACCATTACAACGTTATTCGGGGTCCTCGACCCAAATGATAAAGCACTATCACAAGCGAATCATTACAACATCTCACGGGGTTCTCGGCCCAATCCAAATAATATCATCACGAGATCACATCTCAACATCTCATGGGGTCCTCGACCCAATACACAGAATAATCAACACAGTACAATCAAAGGCACAGCCTCTCATTCGACAAGACCTGCTCAAGACCCCTGATTAATTAACCCTCGGAGATCTCGTCAAATATCCTTGGTTAATTAACCCTGATACCAACATTTAAAACAAGTTGGAACGAACTCCAGAAAACATGAATCACGGTCAACATCAAGACCAACATTTAAAGAAAGTTGCAAAGATTTAAATTTCGAAAATCATTTGGTAACGGGGTCTTAGCTATCACTCAAATATCCGTTACCAATAAGCCTGCCAGGCGCCTCCCTTGCACACCTGTGTACCGGCGTTCACTCCACTATATTGGCCGCCCATTTCACATGTCACCGCGCCGGCGTTCACTCCCATAGGAGCCGCCCCTTGCTCGCGCATTAAGTAACACCGGTGTTCACCAATTATATGGAGCCGCTCATTACAGCGTACATCAGGCCGGAGTGCACGCGCCGCCCTCAGAGGTACCAGGATATGTCGTCTCTCATAACAAGTATTCACATTATTACAAACACCGAGCACACAGTCAACCGTTGCAACAATTATCAAATCAGTTCATCAATTCACATAATTTATTCGCCAGTACGCAACTACGCAAAATAAACAATAACTCGCACGTTATTCATCAAGACTTTGCACATTAGGCCTTCAACACTATCAATCAATACTACATAAATATCCTTATATCGTAACTCAACCCAAAATACAAACATTACCATATTAGCTCTATAAATATTATTCGTACTTTAGTCTAAGTTGAGTACGTCGACTAATATTGGTATGAATCACCCAATATTTATCTCCATATGTATATTTATATAGATATACATATATCTATACATATATCCACGCATATATATATATATATATAATATAAATGCAGATATTCATAACATGATTCATACACTTCAGCAACAATGATTTCACGTAATTATAATTCGTATATCAAGGTACTTGCCTTGGTAATCTCTCGCGAATACTCCGGAAATACAGTTGATTGGAACAATCCGGAACTCCAACGGAAACGACGATCGGAAAGGCTCAACACTGGATTATCGTAGGAAATTCGTCCTTAATATCCTATCATTAAATAAACAATCAATCACACGAGGAAAAGCATAAAAAGATGGCCGAACCCTAACTGTTTTCTTCGTAACGTATGTTACACACATACGTAACGTACGTTACGTCTGCACGTTAGCGCACGTAAGCTACAAGGATTAGCGCACGCTAAGCATGCATTGGACAGTTCTTCTCAGTTCAGATGACTGCCTTGCCTGAGGGTATAACGTACGTAATTCATAGAGCTTAACGTACGTTATATTCATACATATCATACTCATGTGAATCAGAATGACCCTATGGTGTTGATGTCTACGAATTCCTGGTTAATCCTCCCATCATAAAACTTACTCCAAATCTCGATTATAGATCCTCAAAGGTAGTTTGGAAAATCTAAGGTTGTTATCAACATTAAGTCTATGATCATTATGGAAACACCATACAATACGGTTTATTAATCTCAGAAAATTTCCTTACTTGATCATCATAATAAGAATCGGACTATAACGTTCTTAACTAGGGTAACTAAAGCATGAACATTCCAACTTCCAAAAACATGGTGTTCGGATAAAAATCATCTATGGAGCTTAATAATCCCGGTGGTATGTTCATAACATCCTTAAGAACACGAATTCAAGGTTGAGGTAGCATTAACATACCTTAATATGAAAGAAACGCAGAGACAAGAGGTAGCATCCAACTCCGATTGCTTGAATATCAATCCAAGATGTTTTGTAACTTAAATGATCGAGTTTATGTGATCTATAGGTGTTTTAGAGGGCTGGAGACTCTCTAGAAATGAAGGAAAACGAAGTACAAGTGAAAGGGACGAAGTGAAATGAAATGGGGTGTTGTCCATATATATAGTATCTTGGGCTTTACGTACGTTAGCCTTAGCCATTTACGTACGTAATCGACTTAGCGCATGCTACCATTCGATCTTAGCGTACGCTATCGTTCACTGATAGCTTACTGTCTCGTTCTGTACTAGCTTACGTACGTTACACCCTACGCATTACGTACATAAGCTACACACATTAGCGTACGCTAGTTACAAACCTTAGCATACGTTAACACCCGTTGACCCCAAAACTGTCCAGGTTCATCCGCGGGAATCTTTCCGAGCCCCACCACCAGCCGTCCATGTGCTAGCCAGCCTGTTCAATTATTGACCTTCTTACGTACGCTATGTCTAGCTCGTAGCGTACGCTATCTCCAGTTCGTAACGTACGTTACGCTTACCGGTTAGCATGCGTTGCGACGTAGTTGCATGTGAAGGATTAAAAGTTGGTATTATACTGCATGAGGATGCGAATACGGAAACGATCATACTTCGATTATTGATAACACCAATTCAGGTAATACAGGGTTCAAATACAGACGAAAATACCCAACAATTTATCCGGATATTACATACTATCCCTCTTTAAAGAAGTTTCATCCCGAAACTTAAAGTAGAGTGGTGGAACAACCAAGGAAAAATAACTACTTGTTCAGCCCCAAAACATCACGAGCGATGCGCGAAAGCAAGGTTCTAAAAATACAATGATTGGACCTAGGAAGTATCTGGCACGTCAATTGAGGCGATAAATTACTCGTGAACATGAGAAGTTAGAGTGGAGAAGTAGAAGCTCACGGAATTAAGGAAATTCAAAAATGGCTCAGACGTACTAAAATCGCGTGTCGAGCTCGACCCACCGTATTCAAGTTCATAACACATTGGAAATATTAATCGCACGAGTGGGAACAAATAGTTTCGAACAAAATTCCGCAAAGATTAAGTTCAGATGTGAATAGACCACAATACTTCACGGAGTCTAACAAATCGGTTCTGAAATTCGTTCGAATGATGGTAGGTTGAGTAGAACCTGGTAGTTTGAAATTGTCAAGAGGATCACAGATGAATCATCAACAATGAAAGTCTCCCAACACCGAAAATACTAAGAAGAGCACGGCTACTATGTGTCCCCGTACTAAGAAGACATGTCAGCCCCGAAACTTAAAACAGCAGGAGTTGGAAACAAAAAGCAATTAAAATGAAAAACGATCAAAGTCACGATTGTTGGAAACAGCAACGACTAGAACACAGCACAAAATATTCATTCGCCTATGATAGGCTCTTCAGCAGAAGACATAAGGTTTCGGGACATTCTCCGGCCACTTGCTCTGCTCACCGACAGAGTAGCATTCTTTGCCAATTCAGAAATTATCTCACAATGTTTCTCCCGATGGCCTTCACACCCGCACCGATAGCAAGTCAAGAGTGGGGAGGTACAGTTTACATGGATATGACCCGTACGGTTGCAGTTGAAGCACACTCTCTTCTTACCGGGAGTCACCGATGCTGGCTGGGGATTCCCAATGCTCATTCTCGACCGCGAAGACGACGTATTCGAACGACGTGGGGGTTTGAGAACCTTAGTCTCTTCACCGCCCAAAAATTTTCCAGATGTCCTCGGTCTCTTTTCTCTGCTCGTTGGCTCGGTCACTGAGGAGGTTTCATAGGTTATCGTCTGATCTTAATATTCCTTCACCGTAACATGAATCGTTGTCGTACGAACCACCTCATCGCTTCCGCTTCCTATATCACGTCTACATCCGCCAGGGCTCGTCATGCTAATGCAGATAGTACCGTTTATTGTTGTCACATAGTCGGTTGTACGGTATACCACAATTATCAACATAAGGTTTAATTAGCATCCTTAGAATAACGGTAATATCGTAAAGCACGAAATTTTCTGAAATCAACTTCCAGTCCTTCGTCTAGGACGATCATCATGCGTATGCTTTTAATGAAAAAAAATTTCGAAACAAAAGCCGAGTCACGTCGTGCTCAAAACTTGTAAATACCGTCCTTTGTTTTGGAAGAGTAAGTTTATACAATGACTCTAAAAAACATTTTTAATTTTTTTTTTGAGTAATGCCTACAAGAAAATTGAAAATCAAATTATAACTAGTTTGAAATATTTCAAAAATGTTGAGTCCCAAATACCACAATTTTGAAAATCCTTCCTCTTCTACCAAAATATTTATTCGAAAAGATTTCACCAAAATACGTGACCATTCGACATGACTACATTAAATCATGAGGTTTATAATGTTAGGAAAATTTCAAAACACTACTTTGAAATGTTCGTAATTCGGCCCGGAAATATTACATGCCGGGGATTATGCGCCGGAACCTACCAGGCAAAAAACCATTTAAAAATCATTTCAAGATATGCCAAAAAGCCGATGACGGTAGCATTTTCCAAAACTTACAAAATCATTTGTAAAATATTAAATACCATCATAAAAATACCGTTAAAATGTGCAAGACTAAAATGCCAAAATGTCAAGAGTCATTTCAAAATACTCACGCAGCGGATAAAATTAACACTCAAAGATTTATCCTACTGAAATGCAGAAATCGATAAATATGTTCGACTACCGAAGTATACTACATAACCATTCTCACTCGAACCGTATACGCGGGTGATATCGTAAAACAATATAATCTCTAACAAGTTCAAACCCTAGGTTCACGTTAAGCACAATATAGTCAAATACGTATATAAGGGGACTTACGATTCGGGAGGCTTACCATCACGGATTGCTTGAAGATGATGTTGGAACCACGATACTAATCACAACTCTGACGCGCGCGACTTACACAAGACATGGACTTGACCCAACGACCTAGGTTTTTCGCAAACCTAAGCTCTGATACCATATTTGTAACACCCCCAGAATACATCCGTAAATGTTACACACCGTAGGCCCTTCTTACAAGGATCTACAAGGCTAAACTCTACTAGACTACAAAATGATTGACCGACCGGGGTCAATCTAAATACAACACAGACCGACAAGGTCATTAAACAATTCAGAAACAAATGAACTTTACATCTCAATGACAAAAATAAACTTGAACACAGAAAAGAACGACAACTTAATTTAATAAATGAAAATTACACCCATGCAAGGGTGAATACTCGAATGATAGAGAATTACCAACCAAATGAAACAAAAGAAAAGACTCTGACTCTGGTGTGATTAGTATCATTGTCCTCCATCTTCTTCCCAGCCAATCCGATGACTGCTCCCGAGCTGCCAAAACCTGAGCGAATAACAGGCACTCACCCCCCGAAAACTCGGGGGTTAGCAAACTGGAATTTTGCTAGTGCAAGTACATAATATACAAGATATACGAATAATAACAACACAAAGCTCAACAGTCGTGAAACCTTAACACAAACCACACATTTAAATGGTCAACACAGAATAGCATTACATACACAAGGTGAAAGATAATCACATTGTCATATTCTCCTTACAGAACATAACACCAATGAAACTTTAAACGAGCCCAAGGAGTCAAAAAAATCCCTTTTTATAAAAGGAAAAGTATTTTGATAAGAAAGTTCGAAAACATTAATATTGACTCGGGCCATCTTGGGGTTTTGAAAATCAAATGGAAATACTTTAGAAAATACTTCAAAAGCTCTCGGGTCCTTGACCCAACATGTGGAAAACAATTTGCAAGAAAACCATTACAACGTTATTCGGGGTCCTCGACCCAAATGATAAAGCACTATCACAAGCGAATCATTACAACATCTCACGGGGTTCTCGGCCCAATCCAAATAATATCATCACGAGATCACATCTCAACATCTCATGGGGTCCTCGACCCAATACACAGAATAATCAACACAGTACAATCAAAGGCACAGCCTCTCATTCGACAAGACCTGCTCAAGACCCCTGATTAATTAACCCTCGGAGATCTCGTCAAATATCCTTGGTTAATTAACCCTGATACCAACATTTAAAACAAGTTGGAACGAACTCCAGAAAACATGAATCACGGTCAACATCAAGACCAACATTTAAAGAAAGTTGCAAAGATTTAAATTTCGAAAATCATTTGGTAACGGGGTCTTAGCTATCACTCAAATATGCGTTACCAATAAGCCTGCCAGGCGCCTACCTTGCACACCTGTGTACCGGCGTTCACTCCACTATATTGGCCGCCCATTGCACATGTCACCGCGCCGGTTAGCGTGCGTTACGACGTAGTTGCATGTGAAGGATTAAAAGTTGGTATTATACTGCATGAGGATGCGAATACGGAAACAATCATACTTCGATTATTGATAACACCAATTCAGGTAATACAGGGTTCAAATACAGACGAAAATACCCAACAATTTATCCGGATATTACAGGCCCAACATATTATAACTCAAAGAAAGAGCACATCACAAATATACCAAATAATGATGCACACTCATGACATGAAACATCAACACACACATATGCAACAATGCAACATGATGATTATCATAATTCAGCAATACTAAATTACCTCAAAGTCGGAGACGCTAACCCTTCCTCGATCAACGTCCCTGAACGAATACACGGTTATTCGAATAGTCCAAAATAAAGAATAGTCCATCACTATTACCAAACCACCATCTTGAGATCAATGTCGGCACGATAGACTACCCTCGACATCCACCATTTCTTACAATAGACCAAGGTAAATCACATCTCCGTTTAACTAGACATCTTTTAAATCATATACACTACGATTTATCCCATTCCAAGCATAATATACATTCTATCATCCCAACAATTAATATTCCATAATACCATTGCTATATGAATCATAAATGAAATGAAATCGAAACCATTTATTTAACATTTTGAACTGAGCAAGCATAACTTGTCTCGATACCGATATGACGAATCCGTTACCAATCCCGCCGTCTTCATATACAAGCTCCTCAGCCCCGACCATGGCGATCCATGCAGCAATCTAAACCACAGCACACCGGTTAATCATCAATGATCTCTTAACACAACCTAATGCAATAATCAATTAATGATACGTTCAAAAACAATCGACAACCGATATAATCGACCAATCAAACTCAACAGTTCAATGATATCTCGATCATACGAAACCAAACCATTACAATTCAAACAATATGAATACAAGTCGCAATTTGATAATAATCAATTTTATCATTCTTGATTCTGACTTCAACCTTAATTCCGGATTAACACGGCTCATCTTTGTAAATTCATAGAAATACAATTACCGGTTATCATCAAGAATAACCATATACCAAAATTAACCGTAACCCTTCCAATTCCGTAAAATCATGACATATATAACTCAAGAGTTCTTCAAGAACATGAATTAATCCGTAATCATGTTTGTAGCAAAAAAAACGACGTAATCCGATGGGTTCTATCATCTAAACCATCATCTAATTCATAATCCAAGGCATACATCATTTTGTTCCTCAATATACAATACATACAACCTCAAGAATCACAACAACAACACCGTAACCATCATTATACGAAGAAGAACGTCAACTACAATATCAAAATCCGAATCAAAGAGAGAAGTTATCCAACATACCTCTTGAAGAAGAACCACAATGATCAAGCACTTCCAAAAACACCAAGAACTCCAAGTTTCAAGCTTCTAATCAACTCATCAAGGTCTTAACCAATGTATGAGGGTCGGAAATAGGATCAAGAGTGATGAGGAATGAAGAGGAAAAGATGTGTTTCCTCTCGTGAGGAAATGAAAGACCAACCTTAGTTATATAATCTGTCCGGCATGTTACGTACATTAACACCCACAATTAACGTACGTAAGGCTTCCTAACATATGCTACATGTCCTATATAACATACGTTATCGGCATCCAGAGCTCACTGCCTCAATTCGTATTGTGTATTACGTACGTAATGCCCATGATGTAGCATACGTAATATAGTCGTTGACTTGCTACAGTAACATACCTTCTTAACGTACACAATGATATGCCCTTAGCGTACGTAAGACTCAAGGTTGACTCGCCTTTCCACATCCATGCCGAAAGCTGCCGACACCGGGCCTACATGCCGACCACAGCTCAATCCTGTCCAATTCCCTTCTTACGTACATTATGTACCCAACCTAACGTGCGCTAGACTCCCTTATTTATGTACGTAAGATACTCTTCTTAGCGTACGCTACACTTGCACCATTACGTACGTAAGCTCCTATGCTTAACGTACGTAGTGGCTTTCATACTTGGCCATTTCTGCTTTCTGTCGTCTTCAGTATACCGAACACGTACACACGACATACGGAATACATATACTCGTTCCGATAACATTCTCATATGATACATCTGATGCACAATATCCTCAAATACAACTGTCGACCAAGTACGACAATTGTACAAATACTCATACAGTATATCCAACATCGAAGAACATATCAAGCATGTAATATCCTAGAATTAAATATAACCTCGATAGATATATTGGTACAGCTGTCACAATTCCCAAAATTATTTTCCCATACTGTATCGGTCCCACACTGTACAGTACAACTCAGATAAAATAATGCGAAAAATCGTAGCGAAATTCTAGGATATTACAATGTACCAAACTCGCATACATTGTTAGCGAGAGTATTTATTGAACCAAGTGGCATCCCAATACTCGATGAGATCCACGGCCTAGTAACACCATCTACCACAATTTGTGGTGTTACCATATCACAATTTATAGGTGACAAACGTCCATGACCGGACACAATCCTTGCAGACATGTTTGCAACATGTATTTAATCTCGTCACTTTAGAGAACTTGGTGAGGCACAGTAGGGACAAACTACGACAATTCCAAGTCATTCTACTCGAACATGATTGTTCGCATCTCCCCCTAACAACGTGAAGACTGGCTCATCAAAGTGACTTACGAGATCGTCTGCCAAGGTATATTTTAAGCGGACTATGAGTGAAAGTGCATGTCATATTCAACATTTATAACCCATCACAATGCGTTGTGGTGATGCGCTTTGGCACATGAACATGTGGACGATAAAGGTTTTTCATTGTTAACGCAATTCAGTTAAAAAAATGCATACTGTTACACTCGTAACTAAGAATTTGAATGATGATAGGTATAGGTGAATATGACCTGTTGACCTATGCTACATAACCATAGCTACTGGTCTTGAGAATCCAACAAAACCGCCACCATGCACCACCGGGATCGACCATAAAAATGATTGAACCGATGATAGGCCGTTGGTTTTATCGAACCTATAGTGCTTTCTTGAAGAGTTCACTCCCTTCACAGACCCAGGCACCTCAAAATTTCGTGAGCATGTATAAACGGGTGTTGGGATTCCAAAACCATCAACCTTGTGGTCAGAAACCAGTCGAAATGACATCGAACTGGTCGTTAGGACGGCTGGTGGTATGTGAAAACTTCATAAAAGTGGTTCACCTCATTCCAAGTCTCCAAATGGAACCAAAATTTTTGAGAAGGTAGCCTTGGATGTTAGGAAGTACTCGTTAAAATTTCACTTTAAGACTTGGTCTAAAAGTGGGTGAACGGACCTTTACAATGACTGGTCCACAAGTTGAATAACCGTAAACTCAGGTTTCATCAACTTATCAATCATTGTCAAAGGAACAACATAACATATAAATGTTATCACTTGAGTAGGACCATTTGTGAACACCATCATAACATCATAAGCCACCCAGGCTAATATTTATGATCATGTATGTATAAGGACTCGGTGAAAAGGGAGGACTCAACACCATGCTTATGCGAGTCGTTACATTATTCTCTTTAGCATAGTAGGGTGTCATCTCCTAATCGTGCTAAAGAATAGGCTTTAATAAATGAACATGACTAAGAAGGATCATCGGGGGGGTCTTTGGTGTCACACATGCTTATGAAAGCAAGACGCGAATGACATAACTATCATCATCGGTCATGAGCCCTACTCACGACTCCACCAACGTACTTTGGTGTCTTTAATCCAGTTAGCTTCTTTGTTCAAAGAAAAAATGATGTCCATGACAATACCGTGGTATATGGATCATCAACGTCCAAACTCCGGACTATTAAATCCTAAATGTGTTAATGTCCAAATACATCTTCTCGTTACAAAAGCTGATGCAAGCCGGACTATATTGACTTATGAATATTTTTCTTTTCACATATCCAATACAAGTGATGCATAAGATTTTATTTCTCACAAATCACAATGAGATGCTATGAGTGATACACTTTGGCATATATATCATCGAGTCATAACATGGTTCAATTGTTACGGAACATATGTGACTAGAAAACACCATTCGGCATTCAACAACTTGAGCATTGTACCACTTATTAATTGTGATGACCTAGTCATCATAGTCACACTGGATTTATAACACGAAATCCAAAAATATCGTGTTCCTTGAAAATAGCTTAATACGCACTCAATTTCGCTTGCAAAATTTACAAACATGAGCATAGCGAACACTCTAACATCATAGAGATTTTATACTTGATACGATCAAAATGATCTATCATATTGAGTGCATAACATGGCAAGATTATATGCCTAAGGGGAAAAATCACGATACAAGCATGGTGTAACTACCATGCATACGCTTGACCTTCTTATAAGGGTGCGTATTTTGGGCTTCCCCAAGGAAACAATTTTTCAACATTTGAAAGATGATATTTTAGCATACAATGCATACCAAAAATCACATCATCTGTGCTAAATTCGGTCAAAACGAGGTTGAAAAACGTGTGTCATAAGACCACATACAAATTCAAGATGGGAACCTAGTTGGTTGGTATAAAAGTTAGCACAATCGCTGGAAATAAAATTCCGCGCCGCTTGACCTTTATTCAGTAAAACGGCCGTAACTCCCTTGTTAGGGAGGCTATGGACGAATAGTCAGGTGTTTTGGAAACTAGACTTCCGTATCTTTCTATCCATAGGTTGTGCACCACACATATCATTAAACTCAGATCACAACGCATGTTTTTATTGGCTGTTTTAGTATTTCCCAAATTTATTGAGAAAACAAGGTTGAGACCATATCCAATGACATAAGTGTTGATGCAAAAATATGGCAGTGACATCCATAGGTGCGTTTAAACACAGCAAGTTATTCGATTTCTTATCTCAACTAATGATCATTTCGGTAACTCCAACTTGGTAGACTTGCAGAGAAAGTAGGAATGTCGGTACAGCTAAGGCTGTTTAAAAACCACTAATTCCGTTTGAACTTTCAAAGCATAAACAAATACCAAGGAGGGTGCGCCTAGTCATGATCAAAGTGTAGACAAAATCCACCAAAGTGCATCAAATCAACCAAGTATTTTAATTCTCTATTTACAAGTATACGTCATAATAGCCATGTTATGTGGATGCAACGCGGTGCATCATAATTAAGCATTTTGAACCATGAGATATAATGAATATACCATAATCAACTCATCTTGACCATCCAATAAGATCGACTAAACATAGTCAACCAAATACTTGAAAAAGTATTCAGACCTATAGTCACACAAACTATAATCGAGGTCAACGAATTCATGTCCTTACCGCAATATGCCATTGCTTTACATGTTGAAATTCATGAGAATTACTCGTACATTCTTTCATCAAGAAGACGGTGCATGACTACACCCACATGCAATATTATATTTTAATAAAATGAAAGATGGAATTTTTCAAGTATGGGATTGGGTCAAGACCAACGTGGTGGTCGCTCAATTCAACGTGACAAATATGTCACAAATCGATTTTAACCACGACATATCCATCGCAATCGATGTTTGTCCCATTTGTACGTCACAAATTCGTGACTAATCATCGACAAGTCATAACTTTACCATTACCGACAATGTTCTTTTTTTTTTTCAATTATTGGTTTAAAATCGACAAAACGACGACGTCAAATCGCACCCAAACCATGGTGTATGCAACAACCATAAATATCGACTTTCAACAATTATCCGTGACTCCCCTAGGACCATCACACAGTTTACTTCGACATCCGAGAGTGATACCACCTCTCAAAGTCTCATCCACCGCAAAGTAGCGTGGGAGATAAAGAACCCAATTTCCCAACTCCCAAAAAAATTCCCAAAAGAGAGGAATTGAAAAACGGGAACTTTAATAAAATCTTATGTGGGTACTCGGTTCCATATTTGTTTTGATCCTTGAACGGGAGCTTCTCTCCATATGAGCAACGTATTTTCGTGGTACTCGGTTCCATATTTACTTTGATCCTTGAATCGGATAATAAATATGGCTTCTCTCCATATTTTGCACATCATCATGAGCAACATATTTTTCTATATTCACGTAAAACATAAATATGGTAAGATTCATAAGTCTACAAATCAATGAACAAATGAATCATTAAGTAGGAAAAGATGGAGAGTTGAAAAACGCCCGCAAAAGGGATATTGGGCTCGATAATGTAATATCCGTTCCTTTCCATTTTAGCAGTTTCCATTCTTGGTGTATGTCTATTTTTATCGACTCGCTTGTAACCGTTTCGACATTTTGAACCTACTTTATTCTTGGAGTTTTTCCGTATGGACGAGTTTTGGAGACGTTTTTACATAATTCCATTCTATGTTTTGCCGTGTGAACGTTCGATCCTCATAGAACTTGTTCATTTTCGTTGTTTCTTGGTTTGTATGAGTTCGTATGGTTGAGTTGTTCGTGTTGTGACTTTCTGTTCATTAATCCGATGTCGTATTGTGATTTTCGAACACTTGGGCCATTTTTGTAATTTCCTATAAGTTAGGGAATTTCATCTTCGTTGTCGTATTTCGGATTCCCGGGTAGTCGGAATTGTATTTTCTTATAATGCTTAGATTCGTCATCGAGAATACTTCGTGGCCATATTCTTGGTTCGATAGCAGGTTCGGGTTTCGGAGTCGTCCGGAACCGTTTGGACAGCAGCTGCCCAGAACTGCTGTCCAGCAGGGTGTTACGGCCGTAACACACCATTCGTTATGGCCGTAATGTTGGCCATGTTACGGCCGTAATGTAGACCTTGTTACGGCCGTAACATCCCGCTGTTTTAAAACAGCGGGCAGAGTCAGAAAACTTATTTTCTCATCTCTCACTTCGTTTTCTCTCGTCCGGCGACATCAGAGGCGATTCCCACCAGTTTTGACCGGAGATTTCTTCATTTTCCATCACCGTAGGGTCGTGCTAACATATTATCATCAACGTAATCATCTTCTTCCGTCCGAATCTGAGGTAATTTCGCCTAGAAAACTAACTTTGTCGATTTTGGGGTTTTTCGGGTTTTGTTTGATTAATTTCGAATTGTTCATGTATATTGCGATATTCCTTACCGATTGTTGTTATTAGATGATTCCCAATCCGTTTTCCTCAAGTTTAATACGTGAATTGTCGATACGGGGAGATTTTGTGTAAACCCTCGCCCGTATCAATTAATCGTATATTGTCTTAGCTTGTAATCGGGGTTGTGGGAGTATTCCATTCGATTATTGTTGTCCGTTAGGACTGAGATATGTTTATCCTTCGTTTAGGGACCGTCGTTTTCCATCCAGATCATTCGTAGTCGTTATTCATTCCCAATTCTTCGAAGATGTCTCAAAGCTAAGTACTTTACATTTGTTTACGCGTTCTAGTATTTGAATTATGGCATTTCGTGGTTGTATGAATGGATATGTGTATGTTCACCTAGGGACGGTCCGTCGGGGCCTCTAGGGGTGCGTTGCCGTGAGTTTCGTACCGCGAACTATGGTTAACCACCCAGGGATGTCCGACGAGGCTCTGAGGGGTACGATGGCCGTGAGTCTCGTACCAGGGTTAACTATGAATTGTTTTGTTGGAGAAAATGTGTTTTGTGCGTTTGCACCGTAAATATTCCGGAATATAAATGATTTCTAAAATGATTTTGTCACATGTTTCATCTGATTAGAATGGTAGTTCAAATGGATTGTACTTGCACTAGCAATTGTCGCTAACCCCTTAAATGGGGGAAATACTTTTGTATTTCAGGTACAGGTCAAGAAAGCAAACGAGCATGCGAGCCGTACGAGGATGATGGGCAGGCGTGATTCTATTCAGTGGTTAATTATTGATGTCTTGTTTTGGGATTTCTTTATTAAGTAATTGGTTTAAGTACTCGAGTACTTCTCTCTTTAAATTGTTGAGGTCGTGTACCCGTTTTGGGAAGTGGATTTGATGTCAGTTTGTATTGTCGTATTTTAGTCTTTGGTTTTGAATGTCGTGGATTGTGAAATTGTTGTTTTGTTGTTGATGTATGTCGTTGTCGAATGTCTTGTTGGTACGTTAGCCTAGTGGATTCCACAGCGTGGGGTCCACGGCGCTGTAATATGCCCTGATCGTCTTGGGGGTGTTACAGAATATGGTATCGGAGCTTAGGTTTATGGATACCTAGGCTGTCGGTTGTTTGGGTCTAGTTGAGTGTGATTTTTGAAGAGTATCACTGCTACGCCATCATCTCAGTATTCCAGTGCTCGTAAGTTTTTCTAACTTGACTAAAATATTTCAAATATACTTGTATTTTACACTCTACTATATGAAATAGGATATTCAGCGACCAAGGAAGCAGGCTCGTCACAATGGCGGGTCGAGGACCAAAGATGACATCATGAAAGACTGACTTAGTGCTGTGTCGAGTCTTTACAATAATCCGTTACTATCTTTGGCTGTGGTGGTGATGATGTTCCATTGTACATCGCTCACACTGATATTTTAGAGATCGTTCAAAGAAACGAGTGACTTAGTTTATCAGTTGTACAGCTTTGGACTATGTGAGTAATTTCCTTTATAGATTTTTTTGACATTTGTAGTATGTGTGTGTACAGTGTGTGTGTTTGTGTGTACTGTGTATGTGCAGTGTATGTGTGTGAGTGTTTTTGACTGTGTGGCAGTGTGTGTTTTTTTTCTACTGCGTGCAGTGTGTGCATGCAGTGTGTGTGTGTTTGTGTGTGCAGTGTATGTGTTTTTGTGTGTGTATGTGCAGTGTGCATGTGTGTGTGTGTGTGTGTGTGTGTGTTTGACTGTGTGGCAGTGTGTGTTTTTTTTTTACTGCGTGCAGTGTGTGAAGTGTGTGTGTGTGCAGTGTGTGTTTGTGGGTGCAGTGTGTGTGTATGTGAAGTGTGTGTGTGCAGTGTGTGTTTTTATTGTGTGACAGTGTGTTTGTGTTTGTGTGCAGTGTGTGGAGTGTTTTCTTTATATTAATATTTTGCTTAACAAATTAGGTATTTGTCTAATATGAATGTGGGCACGATGGACGAGGATTTGTATGGATATTTTGATCCTCAATCCATACAAAATATGGGACAGAGGGGAGAGGATATATATCGACGCGTATGCTTGAGTCGAAGAAACAAATATACGTGGGAGCTTACCATCATAAGTTAAAGATTGTAAATTTCAAAATATTTTCTTTTTAACAAAACTATTTCTTTATTTTTTACAACATAGTTTAGTAATATGTTTTTTCTTTCAAATGCATTTATCAATGTAGGCATCATTGGCAACTTCTGATCATTGTGCCAGCAAGAGGAACTATTATATGGTTTTGCTCATTACATAGTAGGCCTGACTCTCGCATTAAGCCCATACTCCAAAAGTAAGATTTTATTTATAACATATTTGCTTGAAAATTTTATATCAACGACTTAATATATTATTGTTACTTTTAAGCAGTGCCGTGACCGCATTCAAGACCATGGATGGTATGCATATAAGTAAATCGAGGCAGGCGGTTAGTTGGATATATTCCAAGGTAATACATTTAATTACATGATTGTAAATATGGTATGCATATAAGTAAATCGAGGCAGGCGGAGCTGAATACTCTCAGTATTCCCAGCCCTTTAAATGAAGATGTGGCTCTATGGCGAAATGCGGATGGCCGGTACAATCCAAATTTCTCCACCCCTGCAACATGGGCACAAGTCCGGCAACAGGGGAATTTGAACAACTGGCACAAGGCAGTCTGGTTCTCAGGCTCAACACCGAAGTACTCCTTCATTCTATGGTTATCGATTCACAATCGCCTCTCAACAGGTGATCGTATGTTAAACTGGAACTCAGAAGTCGCAGCCTCTTGTGTTTTCTGTCAGGAACCACTAGAATCTCGCGACCACCTATTCTTCAGTTGTAGCTTCGGTTCTCATGTCTGGGTTACTCTTACTCGGAAGCTCCTTGGTCATCGTTTCACCACTTCTTTCACCACAATCCTAGACCTCCTCAACGATGGCAATTTCACAACAACTAAAAAATTCCTATTGCGATATGTGTTACAGGCATCTGTTTATACACTATGGCAAGAAAGAAACAATCGGCGACATGGTGCAGCTCCTCTTCCATTAGATCATCAAATCAAAAGTATTGACCGATTGGTTCGTAATCGGATCATCTCCTACCGTCGTCTCTACCCAAATAAGCTACGGGATGCTTATTGTGAATGGATAGGATCCCATTCTTATATGGCCATGTATATTTAAAAACAATTAGCTAATCTTTTGTTTACTCTGTAAAAGGTTGCAATTTTGTACCCAGGTTTTTTGTTTTGAATAAAATTTAACATTCATACAAAAAAAAAATATGTGTGTTTGTGTGTGTAAATATTTGAGTGTGTACGACAACATTGTTTTTGGAAACACAAATTATTTTGGGATAGACGTGGTTAACGTCGTAATGATCTTCTCCCTTTAGGATAGATGTTAACTTTCGTCTTAAGGATCTTCTCCCAACATATCGTGTATGAAGTATCCGTTTGTTTGTGTTGGTTTTTTTTCTGTGCAGTGTGTGTGCGCGCAGTGGCAGTGTGTGTGTGTGTGTGCTGTTTGTGTGTGTGTTTGTGTTTGTGTTTGTGTTTGTGTGTGTTTGTGTGCTGTGCTGTGTGTGTGTGTGTGCTGTGTTTGTGTTTGTGTTTGTGTGTGTTTGGGTGCAGTGTGTGTGTGATGTATGTACTGCGTGTGTGTGTATATGTGTGTGTGCTGTGTGTGTGTGTGTGTGTGTGTTTGTGTATTTTTGTTTGTGTGCAATGTGTGTGTGTACTGTGTGTATGTGTGTGTTTGTGTATGTTTGTGTGCAGTGTGTGTGTGTGCTGTGTGTACTATGTGTGTTTATGTTTGTGTCTGTATTGTGTGTTTGTGTTGGAATCACGAATTATTTTGGGATAGACATGGTTAACGTCCTAAAGATCTTCTCCCTTTGGGATAGATGTTAACTTTCGTCTTAAGAATCTTCTCCCAACATATCGTGTATGAAGTATCCGTTTGTTTGTGTTGGTTTTTCTTTTTCTGTGCAGTGTGTGTGTGTGTGTAGTGGTAGTGTGTGTGTGTGTTGTGTGTGTGTGTGAGTGTGTTTGTGTTTGTGTGTGTTTGTTTGCTGTGTGTGTGTGTGTGTCTGTGTGTGTGTGTGTGTGTGTGTGTATGTTTGTGTGCAGTGTGTGTGTGTGTGTTGTGTGTACTGTGTGTGTTTGTGTATGTTTGTTTGTGTGCAATGTGTGTGTGTGTACTGTGTGTGTGTGTGTGTTTGTGTATGTTTGTGTGCAGTGTATGTGTGTGTGTGTGCTGTGTGTACTGTGTGTGTTTATGTTTGTGTGTGTATTGTGTGTTTGTGTTGGAAACACGAATTATTTTGGGATAGACGTGGTTAACGTCGTAAGGATTTTCTCCCTTTGGGATAGATGTTAACTTTCGTCTTAAGGATCTTCTCCCAACATATCGTGTATGAAGTGTTCGTTTGTTTGTGTTGGGTTTTTTTTCCGTGCAGTATGTGTGTGCGGTGGCAGTGTGTGCTGTGTGTGTGTGTGTGTGTGTGTTGTGTGTGTGTGTGTATGTGTGTGTGTGTGTGTGTTGTGTGTGTTTGTATTTGTGTGCAGTGTGTGTGTGTGCTGTCTGTACTGTGTGTGTGTGTGTGTGTGTGTATGTGTATGTGTGCTGTGTATGTGTGTGTGTGTGTGTTTGTGTATGTTTGTTTATGTGCAATGTGTGTGTGTACTGTATGTATGTTTGTGTTTGTGTATGTTTGTGTGCATTGTGTGTGTGTGTGCGCTATGTGTACTGTGTGTGTTTATGTTTGTGTGTGTATTATGTGTTTGTGTTGGTGTTTTTTCTGTGTTGTGTGTGTGCGCAGTGTGTGTGCTGTGTGTGTGCGCGCTGTGTTTGTGTGTGTGTGTGTGTGTTTGTTTGTTTGTTTGTGTGCAGTGTGTTTGTCTGTGTGTTTCTGTGTGTGCTGTATGTGTGTGTGTATTTGTTTGTGTGCAGTGTGTGTTCGTGTGCTTGTGTGCTTTATGTGTTTGTGTCAGTGTGTGTGTTTTTTACTGTGTATGTTGTGTGTTGATTTATTTACTGAAAGCAACTCATATAATTGTGTCTTATTTTGTTTTAGTGTAATAAACAAAATGGAGGTTGGGAGTGTGGTTATTCTGTTATGCACTGGATGTCGACTATCGTCCGAGCGCGTATTTTGGATGGTTGGATGGAGGTAGTATATTTTTAACTTGAAGTGGTGATAAAACTGTTTACTCGTTTACATTTAAAGTTTGTTTATTATACGTTTATATGTGCAGATGTTTGATGATGTTGGAGCACTGTCTCATGATGTTGTTAATAAAATTCGAGCTGATTGGGGACATTATTTCTTGGAGGTTCGAAATCGTCTTGCGACATGATTTTGGTGTTTTTGTGTGTAAATTATCTGTATGAATTGTACATTTGATATTTGTATGAATTATTTGGATGAATTGGTGTTTTTTGTATTATCTTTTTCAATGAATTGGTGGTTCAATGAATTTGGTGTTGGTTAGTTCTTTTCGGTGTGTTTGGATTCGATGAATTGGTGGTTTATTGATTAGTTTGATCCGAGTCAGGTACTGGATTGTTCAAAATAATGCCAAAATTTGGGGAAAATATGGACAAAATAACAGCGGTTCAGCAATACCGCAGTTAAACTTTTTGAAACTTCAATAGCGGTTCCGCCAAAACCGCTGTTAATTTGTAAACATAAAGGCGTTTCTTGAACCGCCTTTACGTATCAGCTGTTAACAGCGGTTACCGGAAACTGCTGTTAAATGGCATGTTTAACAGCGGTTACACTTAACCGCCGTTATTTGTATAATTCGATGGCGGTTACAAAAACCGCTGTTAAAATTAACAGCGGTACATACAACGGCGGTTCCAGAACCGCTGTTAATTGGCCCAAATAACCGCTGTTAAAAGCCTGTTTTGTAGTAGTGTCATAACATACATGAGGCTACCCACTAACGAAGAATAGGGCACCTTACTCATTTCCTTTATGTCTTCCTCACTTTTGAGGACACATCTCTAATGAAAGTTTTATGCCATGTCGCATAGGTAAGAACCCTTGATAAGTGTCAGTTTTATACACTTATCCATGGTTTGTATCGATAAATATCACCCATAATTGATCAAGTCTACTCATTTTTTGCTTTTAATTAATTAGTTTTTAATAATTTTATTTTTATCGGATGATGATGTAAATCTAGTCTTAATCGGATTGAATAACTGATTTACTCAAGAAATGACATTTTTATAAAATATTCTCTTTGTTGAATTTTAATATATTCATGTTGTAGGGCTTTTTGAGACGAATTCGGCAGTCTTTCCGGATTCAAAATTAGAGTTATATATCAAAAGTTATCATCCGAAGAAGATTTGGGGCAAAAACGCAAAGTCTGAGAAATTCGGGCAAAACGAATCTCAAAGCAACCAAAGGAGCAAATTGACGAAGCCATGTTACTACCAGAATTCATCAATGTTACGGCCGTAAGCCGTCCAAGTTACGGCCGTAACTACTGAATGTTACGGCCATAACTCTTGACAGATTGTGATCATTTGTCTAATTTTTTATACTTTTTGTGTATTATTGAGGGGATGGCTGACATTGATCCGATCTATTGTAATAATGCTGGAGTTTTGGAGCTATTAGATGACTTTAGGTGTATAAATAGACCCCGCAGATCCTTCATCATTCATCATTCATCTTATAATTTCTCCACTTTTTGTAATATTTTCTTTTTGTGTGAAGAACACACTTGTGTTCTTGAGTAATTTGTGTAAGTGTGGTATAGCATATGTTGTTCAGAGAGTTTATTGCTTCTTTCTCCTTTATCTACTAAGGGAGTGAGGATCAATTCTTTCTCTTGATTCAACTAATAATGACCACTCAAGCTTGTATTATGTATATTAAACCCTTCATGGGCTAAGTTAGCTTTAGTTGGGATTATAAACAAGGTTAGTCATGTTATTTAAGTTTGTATAAAGATCTATTGTGAATTACTTATTATTGTGTGTGATTTTCATTGTTTTAACAATCTTTATTTATTTGGCCAATAAATGACGATATTTATGGTCTTCATATGTTTCGAAAGAAAATATGTTTGATTAGATCAAATGATCTTCACTCTAAGTTGTTCTAGGGGATAGAAATATACTCTAGACCTTAGATGATTCTTTGAGTTATTTTCATAAATCCTAATGCTATGTATTGAAGCCAATCAACATAGAAATATAGTGGATTGATTCAATATATAAGGGGCGTTTTATAGTTCGAAAGAGAAACCGTCATTTTAAGGAAAATCGAATCTACACAACATAATAAGTAAATTCATCTTATAATCTCCTATACATCTTCTATAGCTAATGACGAACTAAGTTTGTAATCCCAACTATTTTATTTTATCGTTAATCAATCTATTATTGTTGCAATCTTTTTATTTCCTTAAAATATTAGAACTATTTGTAATACCCGGCTGTAATTCAGTCATTATCATTCAGTAATTTTATTCGGTGATTGTCACTCAGTGGATTTTCACTCATTTATAATCATTCACCAATCATATTCATTCACCGTGTTCACCGTTCGGAAAAACTTCGAGTGGTGTATCGTTATTGTTCATTGTTTCAACTTTCCTCATATGAGTTCGACTTTGTTAGATCACCATTAATTTTTGGTAACTCCAAAAATTCTAAATCTTTGCAATATTATAGAGCATCGAGTTAGCTTTCCAATGGTTCAAACGGTGAGTCAATCGGAGTCCGGACGAGAGAGTTATGGTCGTTTTAGCTCAACCGCTCATTTTTCAGTTTTGGCCGATCACTGCCGAACGAACTCGGCCGTGTCGTCCGACACGGCCCGTGCCGTACTCGTCCGGAAAGTGCGAAGTATGCGCCTCGGGACCCGACCGTGTAAATGCAGCACGGCCGAGTCGAACCCTTCGGATAAGCGAGCGGCTGACACGCCCGCCGTGTGTCGTCTAGCACGGTCGAGTCATGCCGAGTCGCTGTCGGACGGGTCACTGTCGGGAGGCCCTCCGAGCCGCGACCGTGTCAAGCAGGACACGGTCGAGTCCCTGTCGGCCAGCTGTGCGACACGACCGTGCCGATCGGCACGGGCCGTGTCCGGCAGGCAGTCAACTCCCTTTAAATTCGTTTTTTTCAGCATTTCAGCCATTTCTATTCCTTTTCTTCACCTTCAACCGTGAGAGTAAGCTTCAGGGAGGGTTTTTCCTTCACAAATCATTTGGGTGTTTGATTTTCTTCATCTCCTTTCGATCGTGAAGCCCGGATAATCAATCTAACGCGTGTTCTTCGGATTAAAGTACTTGGATCATCAAGAGGTAATCCCTTCAACACTTTGGACTTCGATTTTGTGTTGAGATATGATGTTTTGGACGTTATAATCATGTTATATGAAGGGATATGTATATGATTATGAGTTTGTATAAGGATTCATTGGATTATTGAGGAATTATTCGAGAACACCTTGAATATCGAGTTGGAATTGGGGATTTTCGACTAATTGTTGTTATAATCACGTTTGTGGATATTCATAACGGATTATTGATCGTATTGGAGATATTTTGTTGGTTTGAAACACTTCTTGGGGATTTTGATATTGGTATATTGAGGTTTGATTGTAAACAATCGGAGTTTGGATACAACGTGTTTGATTTAATGCCTCTATGGACTTGGTTTAGTCGTATCGACGTTTTGAGTTCGTTATATTCGTGTTTGATTCGTATATTGATCGGATTGTCGGTAATTGTATTGAATTAAGGTTGTTCGTGCGACCGACACTTCATTTAGGACATTTGTTCGTGGAAGGACTTTCTTCATCGGTATTTTGTAAGTTAATTCTTACTCGGTTAAAATGATATTCATCCCTTTTGTTGTTGTTCATTCATAATCATAACTCACTCATCATTATATTAACCGTATCAAAACTTGTTGTTATCAATTAATCGTTTCAGTCATAAGGAACGACGGTTCCAATCTTTTCGTTGAGCAGTCATTTATTTCGTTACCATTCCACCTCGGTGAGTCATTATTCATTTTCGATGTCACTTTTGTTATATCGTGGCATTCCGGGTCATACTGGCGTGCCGGTTGGTATGTGTAGGGTTTTCATGTCGGGCACATTATAGTCGTGTGTTGGTTGGTGGCCTCACATTGGACTGTGCACACGAGATTGATTGTTTCGTGAGACTGATTAGGTACAAGACCACACGTGTATTCGATCGATACTCGTTGGTGGCTTGTGCACGGACACATTTCCATCCCGGGCGTAGTGTGGCGCCATTTCCTTTGAGCCGTACTGTTAGTTGATTCATATAGCATGTTTGATTGCGTATGTTTCGACAGGATGTTTCATAACTTCAGATATAATCATGATTGTGTATTTTCAACTCTTGAGGATTGTTGTTCTTTGTAACTGACACCGTTTGGGGATTTTGTTTTTCGTGTCATGGCAAGGCAAACGCACGGGAATAGCATGTTGACGCCGAGAGTCCTAGTGATACTAGTAGGGGGCCCCGATCTTTCATTATTCATGTTATTGTTCTTTATTTTCCGCTGAGACTTTCATTTGAATACTCCGTTTCATTCGGTGTTGTGTATTTTATCTTCATATAAAATACACCGGTGTCGGTATTGTCTGGTGTCAGTAACTAAACTCCACATCGGAGTAATTATTGTTTGTAATGTAGTTCGGTACTACATTTATCTTGTGTAATTCATTCATTTTCATTTGCCTAGTGGGTCCTGGTTGGGGATCTACGGCCGTAATATCCGCCTAGTTTGGGGTGTTACGAGTTGGTATCGGAGCGTGGTTTTGAATACTACCTTCCGAGTCATGTCTCATTTGAAATCATCGTCATCGGACTAGTATCATTGGACTTTCGCGTCACGTGTGACTGTGCGAATCTTGAGCCAATCGTGACCGAAAGAAGCGTAAGACTTCTAACGCCATGGTATAATTTAAGCGTAGTCATTCATTCATCATTCATCATTTAACAATCCTCAAACATCATCATTCATTGTGATTAGGACAATCATGTTAACTCATTAATCATTTAATTCATTTCATTACTCAGTTAATAATCAGGACGATCATGTTAACTCATTAATTACTCAATTCATTTCATTACTCAGTTTTCAACCTAGATAATCATATTGTCAATCTTGTTAAGTTATTCAAGATAATCATTTCAAGAATTTCATCAGATAATCATGTAACTTCAGTAAATCATTCATATAATCACTAAGTTAGAGCATGTATACTCATTTTCATCATCTCATGACATAATCATAACGTGCTAATCATGCGGGAAATATAATCATTATGCGACCTCCCTACTTCAGTATGGAGAGAGCTGTCAGGGGATGCATGGGGAGAGGCCGCGGTGCGGACCGAAACCCGAGAAATAATCACTCGCTGCCGGGAAATCGTGCCCAGGACTCGGCTCGATCAGAAGATGTACGGGTTGATCCACTCACTTTTATGCAGGCCATGATGACCCATGTGCAGTTGCTCAATCATCATTGCGCCACTCTGACCGGATTAATCGAGAGAACTCTCCCGTACGAGCCAGCTGCTAAGGAAATTGCTGAGCAGCAACCTGCATATGTCAACAGGAAATCAACGAAGCGTAATCTATCCGAAGGCGGTCAGTCAACCTGCAAGAAGCCTCGTGTGAGTCCTATCGTTTCTGAGCGACCTCCTACGGCACATAATCGTGCGGGATCTCATTCCCGAGCGGCCAGTTCGGCCATCACCTGTTTCAATTGTGGAACGCCGGGTCATTTCAGCCGAGTGTCAAACCGTCTATCACGTGCTATAATTGTGGGAATTTTGGGCATAAGGCCCGTTTTTGCCGAAAGGACTCCAAGTCGGCTCCGGCGGCATCTCAGGCCCCGAAGCAATCAGCCTTTCAGAATCAGACTGCTTTGTCAACGTTGTTTAAGACACTGAAGCAAATAGAGTTGGAGCTCGTATTTATCAGACGGGAGCGTCCGGTTCGGGGGCCGGCAAGTCCCAGATTTATATGATGAGGAGGATCGACGATCCGGTGGCCCGAATGATTTCAGGTATACTCGTAATTTTATTTCAACTTGTGTGTACCTTTTGATGCTGGTACACCGCATTCATTCATTTTCGATTCATGCTTGAATAGACTTGTTTCGGGATAGTCCTACTTAATGACCGTGATTGGTTGATGGATCTAATCGTGGTGAATTTATCTTAGGACGATGTAATTTTCGGTATTAGTTGGTTTGATCGTCTTGATACTATCCTCAGTGCTTGTTAGCGTTTGGTCGCTATCTTTCCGTCGTTGGTTGTCGAATGTATGCTTCAGGGAAGTAATCCCCGTTGTTCCAGTCGAAATTTTATTATGGCGGAAGCATAGAAATTCCGCAATCGAACTATTCAATCATTCATTGTATCATTCTCATCGATTGGCCTTTCTAGGGCAATCGAGTTATTCAATCATTCCTTGTATTATTTCCATCGATTGGCTTTTCTAAGACAATCGAGTCATTCAATCATTCATTGTATCATTTTCATCGATTGGCTTTTCTAAGACAATCGAGTCATTCAATCATTCATTGTATCATTTTAATCGATTGGCTTTTCTAAGACAATCGAGTCGTTCAATCATTCATTGTATCATTTTCATCGATTGGCCTTTCTAGGGCAATCGAGTTATTCAATCATTCATTGTATCATTTTAATCGATTGGCTTTTCTAAGACAATCGAGTCGTTCAATCATTCATTGTATCATTTTCATCGATTGGCCTTTCTAGGGCAATCGAGTTATTCAATCATTCATTGTATCATTTCCATCGATTGGCCTTTCTAAGACAATCGAGTTATTCAAACATTCATTGTATCATCTTCATCGATTGACCTTTCTAAGGCAATCGAGTTGTTCAATCATTATTGGTATCTCTTTTTATCGATTGACCATTCTAGGGCAATCGAAATGTTCAATCATTCGTGGTATCATTGTCATCGATTGACGATGTATTTCCAGACGAGTTATCTGGTTGCCTTCACATAGAGTAAGGGAATTCAGGAGTGAGTTGGAGCCGGTACGTCCCCTTTATCGAAGGCACCGTATCGGATGACCCCGACCAGAATGCAGGAGTTGAAGATTCAACTTGAGAATAGTTCGAGATAGGTTATCTCCGACCGATTGTGTCCCCGTGAGGAGCACCAGTGTGATCTGTCAAGGAGAAGGATGGCTCGTCTCGTGTGTGTATTAATTACCAGGAGTTGAACAGGGTGATGATCAGGAGTAGTATCCTTTACCTCGTATTGTTGATCTTTTAGATCAACTTCAGGGAGCCTCAGTATTTTCCAGGATCGACTTAAGATCTGGATATCACCAGTTGCGGATTCGAGAGTCGGATATCGCGAGGACAGCGTTTCGTACACGCTATGGTCATTATGAGTTCGTAGTTATGCCGTTCGGGCTAACTATTGCACCTGCGGTATTCAGGGAGTTAATGAATCGGGTTTTCATCGACTTTTTGGATCAGTTTGTTGTTGTCTTCATCGAAGACATTTTGATTTATTCTCTTAGCCGAGAGGAACACGAGGTTCATCTTCTTCAGGTTCTCGACGTGTTGAGGCGAGCAACTTTATGGAAAGTTTTCCAAATGTGAGTCGGAGGTCCAAGTGACTTTCTCGGACATGTAATTTCATCGGCGAGTTCGTGTCGACCCTCGAAGACGGAGACTATCCGAGATTGGCAACCTCGAAAGATATTAAGTAAATCCGATGTTTCCTCGGATTAGTTGGTCAATTATCCAACCCACGACACGGAGCTAGCGTACCGTGGTTTTCGCGTTGGGGATTTGGCGTCGTTGCCTTTATGGCATCACCTGTCATATCTTCACCAATCACAAGAGTTGAAGGATATATTTACTCACAAGGAGTTAAATATGCGACAGAGGCGGTGGTTAGAACTAATCAAAGATTTTAATATCGAGATCCTTTACCACCTGGGCAAGGCGAACGTTGTCGCCGACGCCTTGAGTCGTAAGTCCGTGCAGGAGCAGATGCTTGCTCGTTTAATAGTTCAGAAGAAGCTTCAGCAGGAATTCCTTAGACCCGAGATCGAGGTCTGGCTTCAGCGAATTCAGGGACAGCTTTGTATGTTAGAGATTTCATCATCTCTTGAGGAGGTAATCAAAGAGAATCAGAGTTCAGACCCTTCATTGTTGCGCATCCGTGAAGATGTGGCTCAGGGGAAAGCCCCTGGATTCGTGATCCGCGAGGATGGACTTTTGAGATTTAAGAATCGGATGTGTGTACCGGCGAATGACGAGTTGAAAAACTCTATTTTGAGAGAAGCTCATGCTACCCCTTATTCTGTTTATCCGGGGTCCAGCAAGATGTACAAGGACTTGAAACAAAATTACTGGTGGAGAAATATGAAGCGAGAAGTCGCGGAATTTGTTTCGAGATGCTTAACTTGCCAACAAGCCAAGATTGAACATCAGCGACCGGCGGTTATGCTGAAAACCTCTCCCTATTCCGGAATGGAAGTGGGAAGACATTTCTATGGATTTCATCACGAGTTTGCCGACGAGTCGTCGTGGCATGAATGCGATCTGGGTGATTGTGGACCACTCAACTAAATCAGCTCATTTCCTTGAGATCAAGGATACGTGGGGTCCCGAGAGACTGGATCAGTTGTTCATCAAGGAGATAGTGAGACTGCACGGTACTCCTAAGAGTATCGTTTCCGATCGTGACGAACGATTTGTTTCCCATTTTTGGAAATCAGTTCATCGTGCTATAGGAAATCAGCTTAATCTCAGTATTGCCTTTCATCCTCAGTCCGACGGACAATCAGAGAGAACTATTCAGACATTAGAGGACATATTGAGGGCATGCGTCCTCGATTAGTAGACGATTGGGAAGCCCAATTACTGTTGTTTAAGTCCACGTACAGTATAGTTGGCATGCCTCCATTAAGATGGCACCTTACGAGGCCTTTTACGGTCGTCTTTGTCGATCTCCTTTGTGTTGGGATGACTTGTCAGAATCAATCGGCACCGAGCCCGATATGCTTATAGCCGCCCGAGAGAAGGTAGCTTTGATCAAGAGTCGTATGTTGACATTTCAGTCGATAAATCATATGCAGTAAATCGTCGTCGACCACTAGAGTTCGAGACGGGTGACCATGTTTTGGTCAAGGTATCCCAGAGTCGAGGAATTTTCCGTTTCGGAAAACGGGGGAAGTTGAGTCCGAGATTCATTGGACCGTTTGAAATTTTGGATCGAGTAGGCGAGTTAGCTTATCGATTGGCTTTACCTCCGGCTTTGAGCAGGATTCATAATGTGTTTCATGTCTCTCAGTTGCGGAAGTATGTTGCCGACCCGAGTCACATACTTCAGTTCGACGAAATCGAGATCGCGGATGATCATTCGTACGAGGGGCGTCCTGTACGAGTGTTAGAGCGGCGAGTCAAACAGTTGAGGGATAAGTCGATTCCTTTGGTCAAGATTCAGTGGTCTAGACACGGAGTCGAAGAGGCTACTTGGGAAACCGAGGATAGTATGCGGGAGTGTTATCCCGAGTTGTTTGACCCTTAGTTTCGGGGACGAAACTCTTTTAAGGGGGGGTGTATGTAATACCCGGTTGTAATTCATCATTATCATTGAATTTTATTCGGTGATTGTCACTCAGTGGATTTTCACTCATTTATAATTATTCACCAATCATATTCATTCACCGTGTTCACCGTTCGGAAAAACTTCGAGTGGTGTATCGTTATTGTTCATTGTTTCAACTTTCCTCATATGAGTTCGACTTTGTTAGATCACCATTAATTTTTGGTAACTCCAAAATTCTAAATCTTTGCAATATTATAGAGCATCGAGTTAGCTTTCCAATGGTTCAAACGGTGAGTCAATCGAGTCCGGACGAGAGAGTTATGGTCGCTTTAGCTCAACCGCTCATTTTTCGATTTTGGCGATCATCGCCGAACGAACTTCGGCCGTGTCGTCCGACACGGCCCGTGCCGTACTCGTCCGGAAAGTGCCGAAGTGTACGCCTCGGGACCCGACCGTGTCGTGCAGCACGGCCGAGTCGAACCCTTCCGGATAAGCCGAGCGATCGCCGACATGCCCGACCGTGTCGCCTAGCACGGCCGAGTCATGCCGAGTCATTGTCGGACGGGTCATCGGGAGGCCCTCGCGCGCGACCGTGTCAAGCGGGACACGGTCGAGTCCCCTGTCGGCCAACTATCGGCCGGTATGCGACACGACCGTGCCGATCGGCACGGCCGTGTCCGGCAGCGATCGACTCCCTTTAAATTCGTTTTTTGAGATTTCACCATTTCTATCCCTTTTCTTCACCTTCAACCGTGAGAGTAAGCTTGAGGGAGGGTTTTTCCTTCACAAATCATTTGGGTGTTTGATTTTCTTCATCTCCTTTCGATCGTGAAGCCCGGATAATCAATCTAACGCGTGTTCTTCTGATTAAAGTACTTGGATCATCAAGAGGTAATTCCTTCAACACTTTGGACTTCGATTTTGTGTTGAGATATGATGTTTTGGACGTTATAATCATGTTATATGAAGGGATATGTATATGATTATGAGTTTGTATAAGGATTCATTGGATTATTGAGGAATTATTCGAGAACACCTTGAATATCGAGTTGGAATTGGGGATTTTCGACTAATTGTTGTTATAATCACGTTTTTGGATATTCATAACGGATTATTGATCGTATTGGAGATATTTTGTTGGTTTGAAACACTTCTTGGGGATTTTGATATTGGTATATTGAGGTTTAATTGTAAACAATCGGAGTTTGGATACAACGTGTTTGATTTAATGCCTCTATGGACTTGGTTTAGTCGTATCGACGTTTTGAGTTCGTTATATTCGTGTTTGATTCGTATATTGATCGGATTGTCGGTAATTGTATTGAATTAAGGTTGTTCGTATGCGGACACTTCATTTAGGACATTTGTTCGTGGAAGGACTTTCTTCATCGGTATTTTGTAAGTTAATTCTTACTCGGTTAAAATGATATTCATCCCTTTTGTTGTTGTTCATTCATAATCATAACTCACTCATCATTATATTAACCGTATCAAAACTTGTTGTTATCAATTAATCGTTTCAGTCATAAGGAACGACGGTTCCAATCTTTTCGTTGAGCAGTCATTTATTTCGTTACCATTCCACCTCGGTGAGACAGTATTCATTTTCGATGTCACATTTGTTATATCGTGGCATTCGGGTCATCTTGGCGTGCGATTGGTATGTGTAGGGTTTTCATGTCGGGCACATTATAGTCGTGTGTTGGTTGGTGGCCTCACATTGGACTGTGCACACGAGATTGATTGTTTCGTGAGACTGATTAGGTACAAGACCACACGTGTATTCGATCGATACTCGTTGGTGGCTTGTGCACGGACACATTTCCATCCCGGGCGTAGTGTGGCGCCATTTCCTTTGAGCCGTACTGCTAGTTGATTCATATAGCATGTTTGATTGCGTATGTTTCGGCTGTGATGTTTCATAACTTCGTATATAATCATGATTGTGTATTTTCAACTCTTGAGGATTGTTGTTCTTTGTAACAGACCCCGTTTGGGGATTTTGTTTTTCATGTCATGGCAAGGCAAACGCACGGGAATAGCATGTTGACGTCGAGGAGTCCTAGTGATACTAGTAGGGGGCCCCGATCTTTCAGTTATTCATGTTATTGTTCTTTATTTTCCGCTGCAGACTTTCATTTGAATACTCCGTTTCATTCAGTGTTGTGTATTTTATCTTCATATAAAATACACCGATTCAGTATTGTCTGGTGTGTTGTAACTAAACTCCACATCGGAGTAATTATTGCTGTAATGTAGTTCGGTACTACATTTATCTTGTGTAATTCATTCATTTTCATTTGCCTAGTGGGTCCCAGTTGGGGATCTACGGCACTGTAATATCCGCCTAGTTTGGGGTGTTACACTATTATTGCATTTTCTTTGCAATTATTAAATCAAACTTTTTAATTGTGTGTTTCACTCATCTTAGTATCTACAAAAATAGACTAATAGTGTATAATTCAAATTATAACCAAACTTCCTCGTGGGATCGATAAACCGGACTCAAAAAGTCCACTTACTACTTGATACGATATCGTGCACTTGCGATAGTTACACTAAGAACGTGACAAGTTTTTGGCGCCGTTGCCGGGGAAGTATAAGTTTTATTTTGAAATCTTACATTGTAAACTATTGTTATAGATACAATTTCTCAACATTGTAACTTAGTACTCAATTGTGTTTGTCCAGTCAAGGGGCGGATAACGGTACTCCGTGACTATTAAAGTCGGATTTTTCAGTTTCCCACAACAACTGATATTTGTAGATATTTTATCCTTTTTCATTTTATTTTTTTATCATGGAAGAAACTTTGAATAAAATCGAAAAAAGATTTCCCTTTCTAAGCAAAAATGTCATTTTAAATATTTATAAGACGAGACTTGAAAGGATGAGGTTTCTTATGAATAAAAGCATATGTTTTGACATAAGATTCATTATTGAAGGCAAAGTAAGAATAGAAGGTGAATTCTGTAACACCCCCAATCCGCTCAGGGATATTACATGCCGTAGAACCTTTCCTCAAGGATCTACCAGGCTGGTAACAACATAAGACATCACAACAATGCCTTTAAGGCTAAAATGACTCAGTAGACCGATTTGGTCTTTCAATAATAATATACAACTCAATTCCAAACACATACCCACGCAGGGGTCAAAATACAATAAACTCCCATACAACGGGGAAAAGATACTGCAGCGGAAAAGAAAATACAACTAGACCAATACGACATCAACGGATCCTCGTGTGATTAGTATCGTTCATCTTTCATCATCCTTCGTGCCGACCCTATGCTATGCTCCAAAACCTGAATGCAAAAATAGACATCCACCCCCCGAATACTCGGGGGTTAGCAAAACTCCACTGTTTTGCTAGTGCAAGTACAAGTGCAAAAATACGAGCCATACAATTCAAGTTTCAAGAATGACAATAATCAGAAATCCTCAAAGATTAAAATACAACGAAACGAACACTTCCCGAGGCAAGAGTTTGAGTAAAACTTTCCAAATCCAAAAGATCACAATTAACGAGAACGGTTTGCAAAATGGTTTAAAATACCCTCGGGAGTTTTAATAGAAAACAAATTAGGATTATCAAATCCTTATCTTTCCAAAATCAACAGGGGTCACAGCCCAAAGCTTTTGTTTTCGCAAATAGAAAACCGACAACAATTCACAGGGCCAGAGCCCAACATCACGTGTCCTCGACGGACATAAAATCAACAAAACATAATCGCGCACGCGCATCGCCTAGGACCGGGACGAAGCCACAAATCCCACTCGAGGCCTCGAAGGACCCTCCCGAGCTGGCTAGCGAAACAAATCACACACATGCATCGCCTTGGGAACAGGGTAATACCATTGATCCTGCCTGAGGCCTCGAAGGACCCTCCCGAGCTGGCTAGCTAAACAAATCACAACATCTTTGGCGCTCACGGTTGGATCAATCACTTGTTGCATCCTGACCACATGATCACATGCCATGTGTCACCGTAGTTTTTCTTAGGCTCTCACAGTTGGATCAATCGCTTGTTGCATCCTGGCCACATGATCACATGCCACGTGCCACCGTAGACCCAACCCACATCCACACAATCACACACATAGCACAATGCAACAAAGATATCCAAACAATTCACTCAGAGGCATCAAACACTTAGCAAAACACCACGTCAAACCACAACGCACTGAAATGAAATAATATACGCCCACACGTCATACCGAGTGCAACATCAACACCAAACACATCCATAGAAATCACATAGTCATTTACAAACTACGCCATTCACAAAACACACGCGTTTTGAAAGCAAGCCTTTAACAAGGCTAAACCGAATATTTTGAAAGTTCGAAACAAACGATCAAATAAACACATAGAGACGGTCACTAATTATCATATTCATAAAACAAGAAATTTATGGACAAGGTACTTGCCTCGAAATCGGCACGCAAGTATTCTGACGAACACGGCTCAACCGGAAAGCTTCGAAACGCCCGATGCTATCGAAAAGGAAGACGACAACGAACAGAAGGGTTCAACTCGGTTTCTTCGCAAGAAACTCGACCCTAACATCATATAATACATAAATCAATAATCATACGAGGAAGGATAATCGTAGAACGCCCGAAAACCCCTCTATGACATTATACCGGACACCTTCAAGGCGTTGACTAAGAACTCGACCAAAACAACGAATCGAAACGATACAACCATGGAATAATAAAGGAAATGATATAATACATCTAAATAATCATCAATCCATCACAATCCTAAGTTAAATCAGATTAAATGGACGAAATCGAACAAAATACCCAAAATCCCCAAAATTAGATTTCTAAGAAATCTGACCTGATTCGGTAGATCGGAGGATGTTATAGGATGGATGATTGATGATATGAACTCCAAGACCTCATGGATTGATTGTCCAATAACATCTTTCCATGATCCCCACACCTCCAGCCGCGGAAGAGAAGGAAGAGGATGAGAAAATGGGTGAAAAACACGCTGCCAGGCCTTAAATAGGCTGTTCTGCACTGTGTGCCGCGGCACAGGACAAGTGTGCCGCGGCCCACGGCCAAAAAAAACTGCCCAGCACTGGCTTAGTGCCGCGGCCCAGCCGAAGTGTGCCGCGGCACACGGTACAACCTACTCCAACACCAAAAAGGCACATCGTGCAGTCTTAGCTATTTCGACCATAACTCCTTCGTCCGGACTCCGATTAACTCACCGTTTGAACCATTGGGAATCTAACTTGATACTCTATAATATTGCAAAGATTCAGAATTTTTGGAGTTTCCAAGAATTTATGATGATTTTACAAAATCGAACTCATACTTGAAAAAGTCGCTTAAGAACACGGAACTCAATAAAACGACACCGAAACGAACTCGGATGACAAAAAGTGCAGAATTAATCATTCTATGAATGTCGAGACGGTGCCAAACGAGTTGTCGAAATGGACCTCCGCAGAAAAAAGAAAATTACAGGAAATCGAAATTACGGGTTTTACATTCTACCCTCCTTAAAAGAAGTTTCGTCCCGAAACTTAAAATAAGTAGAGAGAAGCAATATCCCCTGCCAGAAAAACTCGACGAGATACACAAAAATCGAAAACTCGCGCCCGACGGCGAAAGGCTGCAAGAAACGCAAAGAGACATACGGCGTGAAAACACACTCCACGGCGACTAACACAACGTCACCGTTAGGGATATAATAAAACCAACAAATGACAAGCGGCATCAAATGGATAATATAGTCAAGTCAATTATCCGAACAATCACAAAACACAATGAACGAAAATCAATATGATTGACCGACCCAACGGTACATAAATCAAAATGCGAGCCAATCGCTGAACAAATACGGAATTCCACCGCCCAAGGGTTGGAAGATCAAAAACGAGACTAATTTCCCGAACTTAAGGGAATTACAAAGTAGCCTGAAAGCTCAACAATCACGAAACGAGAACAAAAACCGAACAAACAAACGATCGAATCAGAATGATCGAGACAACAAAAATCGAACACTCATGTTCGAATCACGAAGAACAATAAAATTCAAACAACAACTCCAAGGTTCACATCTCGACTCGAGACAATATATGATCCAGTGAAAACAACAGGATGTGCATTCATATAAGATCCACAGGAAAGGGAATAGCAATTGAAAAGTCACAACGACAAACGAGTTATTCCGAAACAATACCACACTCGTTCGATCAACAAAAGCAAGGGGCAGGACAAGCTCAGAAAATGTTAACGAGCATAAACGAGTCGACAGAGTCGAAAACACAGGAGTTCCAAATCCGATCCACTTCGAATAAAAGAACTAGTAGAACCAAAAGATGTTACTTCCGAAAAAGGTTCACAAGAATCGAACCGAACTCGGAAAAGTCACAGCGATAACTAGATCGACCCACAACAAGATCACAGCTCGTTCAGACGATGAAACCGAAATACAGAACAAGTTCAGAAAGTATCAACGAACACAAGCGAGTCGATAGAATTGAGAAAGAGAAAATGTAGAAGCCAAAAATAATACGGGTATTATATTCGACCTCTTCTAAAACAAGTGTCGTCCCCGAAACTCACAACAACGAAATCAAGGATACAACACAACAAGCAACCGACAGAAACATCCTTCGAAGGCCTCTCAAAGCCGATTCTGATAACTGTGCTGAAACGCGAACTCTGAAAGTCTTGGTAGCCAATTTGCAAAACTGAATTCGGTGTCCCTCGAGTCCACACTTGAAATGTGTTACCGACGAGAAGGACAATTTACACGTGCATGCCCCGTCACATCACGGTTGAAACGTATCGGCCCGACATACTGAAAATACAAATGCTAGATACAATGGGGCATAACGTCGCAAAACAACATAGTGGAGATGCCAACTCAGCACAACAAAAAATCATAACACATATTGTAACACCCCGAGATATTCGGAATATGTTACAGCGCCGTAGACCCCTACATGGGACCTACCAGGCTACAATAGAAGAACTCTACTCGACTAACCATCTTGGTTAGCGAGGATACACAATTAAATAACATGACATATAAAGATACGCCCGGAGCAACCGGCATAATCAGCATCAACCAACAACGTGACAGTTTGAAAACAATACAATACGGAGTTTGAACAAAAAGCCTAAGTACTCGCGAGTACAATCTATAAGTTTAAAACTGTGGGAACAACCATATCGAAATGGACAAAGGAAATAAGTAAACCCAAATGCACATGTCAACGACCCTGGCCAACATCCTCGTACTGTCCTGGTGCTCGCTCGTCCGGATAATCATAACCTGAAATCCATAACAAGAATTTCCCCGACAACGGGTCCCCAAAGGGGTTAGCAATTACACTAGTACAAGTATTCAAGGCAAACCAATCGCTTACACATTTCATAGTACATGCACCAAAATCATTTCGAAAACCAAAACAAGACATGTCTTTTTCCGGAAATAAACAGTCAAACAATTTGCCTTGGGAACAGAGTAATATCATAGATTCCCGCACGAGGCCTCTAAGGACCCTCCCGCACTGGCTACATTACAAAACAAAACACGCACATGCATCGCCTTGGGAACAGAGTAATATCATAGATTCCCGCACGAGGCCTCTAAGGACCCTCCCGCACTGGCTAGCTAAACAAACTCGTGAAATCCAGGCGGCAGATAGATTTCCCTCCTTGACCCCGTCGGCCAACACGAGGTGAGTTACACACAAATAATATACATCACCATTTCATGTTAAGCTTAAAGGTTTCCAAAAATACTTGCCTCGAATTATTGACGACGTGAAGAACGGAAAGGAAAGTCACCGACAACCGCTAGGAACCAACGAAACCGAACCTAACGATTCGAAGAACACAATCACAACCGTTTCTAAATGAATACGGAATTGGAATACACCCGAAAACCCGCCTACTATTCATGTATATTCGTATAAAAATAACAACGAGGGCGGACCACAACCAAACCCTCTCGATTCCGTAAAAATCATGAAATATACCATGAATCCGTAGGGAAACTAAGAATACCAACAAGATTAATCATATTCATCATGAATCCATCAACAAAACGGAACGGATCGGAAGAAAATCCCAAAACCCCCAAATTGTCCAAAAGTAGGGTTCTAAGAGATTACCTTGGATTTAGGATGAGAAACACAAGTGGATGATGTTAGTCTACACCAAGAACTCAAGCAAAAGAATCTATGAAGTGATTGGAAGGAGAAAATCGCCTCAAATCGCCTCTCCGGGTCGCTCGGTCGGAAGAAGGAAAGAAATGAGAAATGGTGTTCATCTCGGTCAACTCCTGGTTTATATAGCCGGGAGTGTTAGCGCACGCTAAAGCCACTAGATTAGCGAGCGCTAACGGGATAAGATAGCAAATCTTATCGTTAGCGTCCCGATCAAGAACTGTTTTGGCCGTTAGCGTGCGCTACCATACATGAGTAGCGTGCGCTAATAACCTCTCGGTAGCGCGCGCTATCGACCAATAGCGTGCGCTACCTGAACATCAGCCGAGTCCAGTGGCAAACTGCCCAGAACCCACCTGATACGTTAGCGTGCGCTACCATACAAGCGTAGCGTGCGCTATCTGATCCGTTAGCGTGCGCTACCATACAAGCGTAGCGTGCGCTAACTGGCACCTGAATGGGTTCAGTAGTGAACTGTCCAGTACTGGACACTCACGCTAGCGCACGCTACCGGGCATCATCAGCGTGCGCTAGCCCCTCGACATTAGCGTGCGCTAGCATATGTAGTGTACGCTAATACGCTAGTCCAGAAGGCTGGAAAAACAACACTGCCACTCCCAGGGCTACTCGATAGCGCGCGCTACGGAACAAACGTAGCGTGCGCTACTAAGGAACCCCTAGCGCGCGCTATGCAGAAAAATAGCGTGCGCTAGGTATGAAATGTAATACCCGGTTGTAATTCATTCATTTTCATTCAGTAATTATCAGTCTGTAATTGTCACTCAGTAATTCTCACTCATTAATAATCACTCATCATTCATGAATCACTCATTTGCGGTCAATGTTGGCATGTTGTAATCGTATATCAGTTACCGATCGTCATTTTTATCTCCGTTTTTAGATCGAGACGGGAGTATTATCATTTTCATTGTGATTGATAGCCTTGTACTGAGAGTATCATCTTTGGCTCGTGTTAGACTTGTTCACTTTCACATTCGTATGATATGTCGGATCATTCATCAGTCGTAGCGAGGAATCGGAATTATCGGATTGTTTCACCTTGGCCAGCATCAAGTTACGGCCGTAAGGTTCTGGGATACGGCCATAAGTCAGCGGGTACGGCCGTAAGGCTGGCCGGTTACGGCCGTAAGTGGTCCAAAGAGTCGCCCGGGCATTTGGGCCGAAGGTGAGTTACGGCCGTAAGGAAGGTGAGATACGGCCGTAAGTGGTGTTCGTAAGTTTTGGGTGTTGTCGACCAAGGGTGACTTACGGCCGTAAGGGTTGCGGCATACGGCCGTAAGTCGAGGTGTACGGCCGCATTTGGCCGGCCTACGGCCAGACGCGCAGTGTGGTGCCCGGCCGCTGACGAAGAGGGCTTACGCCGTAAGATTTGGCGGATACGGCCGTATCATCCGAGTTACGGCCGTAAGGTGTGCGGTTACGGCCGTAAGGGTGTCGATGGATGTTTTTGACGAAGCGGGTTACGCCGTAACTCAGATCGGTTACGGCCGTAAGTCTGCCGGCAAGCTTTTGACGGCCGAGTTACGGCCGCATTTGAGTTGGCCGTTACGGCCGTAAGGCCGTTGACTTGGAAAGTTACGGCCGTAAGAGGGCCGAGTTACGGCCGTAACTTCCGGCAGCATTTCTAATGACTTGGCCGGGTCATTTCACCTCACTTTTTATTTTTCCTACTTCATCCGAGAGAGTGTTGAGAGAGTGATTTCATCATCATCAATCACTTGAGTGTGTAATCTTCATCATCTTCATTCCTTTGGGAAGCTTGGATACTCGTTATAACTCGTGTTCATCGGATCGAAGTGGTTGGATCTTCAAGAGGTAATTTCTTCAACACCTTGGATTTCGATTTTGTGTCGAGATATAATGTTTTGGACGATATAATCATGTTATATGAAGGGATATGTTTATGATTATGAGTTTGTATAAGGATTCATTGGATTATTGAGAGATTTATTCAAGAACACTTTGAATATCGAGTCGATTTGGGGATTTCCGATTAATAGTTGTTATAATCACGTTTTTGGATATTCTTAACGGACTATTGATCGTATTGGAGATGTTTTATTGATTTGAAGCACTTCTTGGGGATTTGAGATTGGTATTGTTGAGGTTTAGTTGTAATCAATCGAAGTTGGACTCAAAGTGTTCGATAGAATGCCCCTATGAACTTGGTTTAATCGTATCGACGTCTTGAGTTCGTTATATTCGTGTTTGATTCGTTATTGATCGGATTGTTGGTAATTGTTTTGAATTAAGGTTGTTCGAGCGACCAGTATCTTGGTTAGGACGTTGTTCGTGGACGGACATTCTTCATCGTTGTTGAGTAAGTTGATTCTTACTCGGTTAAAAGGATATTCATTCCTTTTGTTGTTGATCATTCATAATCATAACTCGTTCATCATTGTATTAATCATTTTGAGACTTGTAATTGTCGGATAATCATTTCATTAGCGAGGAACGGCGGTTCCAATCATTTCATTGAAAACTATCAATCACTTCATTATCACTTTCGTATCGGTGAGTCATTCTTGACTTTGTCGGATTAGTATTATTCATTGATATTCATTATGGTCATTCTTGTTCATATGACCTTCTGGGTTCATATTGCGTGGCCGGGTGCGGATGTGTGGAATTTTTAGTCGGGCACGTGATGGCCATGTATTGGGAGTGATACATTGGGTGTGCACACAGTAACGATTACCTCCGTGAGACTAATTAGGTACAAGGACGGTGTGTCCGGTCATCCGTCTTGTACACTTGCACGTAACACTACGGGCGTACTATGATGCTCCTCTTCGGCGTAATTCATAACTAAGGATATTTCATAACTTCGCTTAAATCATGTTTGTGTATTTTCAACCCTTGAGGATTGTTGTTACGTATGGCCCGTTGGGGATTTTGTTTTCGTGTCACGGCAAGGCAAAGGCACGGGAAGAGCATGTTGACGGCGACGAGTCCCAGTGATACTAGTAGGGGGCCCCATCTGCTCATCATTTATTCACCATTTGTGTTTCTTTTATTTATTCCGCTGCAGACATTCCGTTTGAATGCTCATTTCATTCAGTGTTGTGTATTTTATCGTCACATAAAATACACATGTATTCTATTTTATCCTGGGTGTGTTGTATAAAAACTCCTCATCGGAGTAATTGATGTTGTAATGTGGTTCGGTACTACATTTACCTGTGTAATTCCTTCATTTTCATTCGCCTGGTGGGTCCCAGTCGGGGGTCCACGGCACTGTAATATCCGCCTAGTTCGGGGTGTTACAGAGTTGGTATCGGAGCGTGGTTTTGAATACTACCCTCCAAGTCATGTCTCATTTGAAATCATCGTCATCGGACTAGTATCATTGGACTTTCGCGTCACGTGTGACCTGTGCAAATGCCGAGCCAATCAGACCAAGAACTGTAAGATTTCTAATGCCATGGTATAATTTCTGGCATTAATCATTCATTCATAATTCATCAGTTAACAATCCTCAATCATCATTGTCATGTTGACCGGGATGGTCAGGTTAACTCATTAATTAGTCAAATCATTTCATTATTCAGTTGTTGATCAGGAAGATCAAATCATTAACCTCGTTAACTCACTCAAGATAATCATTTCAGTAACTTCATCAGATAATCACGTCACGACAATTAAGCATTCATGTAATCGCTGTATTTAAGCGTGTATGTTCATTTTCATCACCTCATATCATAATCATAACGTGATATTCATGCGGGAAATATAATCATCATGTGACTTTCCTACTTCAGTATGGAAAGAGCTGGCAGAGGACGAGGAGGACGAGGCCGTGGAGCGGGCCGAATCCCGAGAACTCGTGCAAATACACGCGCAAATGCCAGGAATAATGCTAACTCATCGAGTAGTGACGCTGCCACTCATTCACCTGGACGCGATCATTCACTATCGGGGAGTCGTACCCGGGACACGGCTCAGTCAGAGGGTGTTCGGGTTGACCCACTCGCCTTTATGCAGGGCATGATGGTCCAAATGACGCAGATGGCTCAGTTAGTGGAGACGATGCATAACTCCGTCAATCAAAATCAGCAGGCTCCTCCACCGCCACCTCAGAGGCAAGAGAGGAATGTGAGTAATATCATCGGCGATATCTCTCGCCAGAGGCCACCTACTTTTGAGGGCTCGTCTGAGCCGGCAGATATCATTCATTGGCTCGAGCATTTCGAGAAGTCAGTTGCTATGGTAGAGTGTCCCGAGGACACAAAGTTTCGTTGCGGCTTACTACAGGTAAGAGCGCACATTCTTGGTGGTTGTCGTTGAAGCCCACCGAAGGATCTTGTACTTGGGAGCGCTCAAGACACTCACGATGGAGAGGTACAATCCGGACCCACACAGGGAGGCCAAGATGTCGGACTTACTCACTCCAGACCTTTCGATGGATGAAGATGTTCTCGCCATTTCCCAAAAATTTCAGGAACTTCTTCCGTTCGCCTCATCTATCATTCACTCAGAAGCGGACAAGATCAAGTATTTCAGCAAGAGGCTGAAACCCCGTATGAGACTACAGTTGCTCAATCATAATTGCACCACGTTGGCTGAATTCATTGAGAAAGCTCTCACCTATGATCTTACTGCTAAAGAGATTGCTAAGCAGCAACCTTCGTCTGCTAGCAAGAAATCGAAGAATCGTAACCAGTCTGAAGGCGGTCAGACAACCTTCAAGAAACCCCGGGCGGGCTCGCTTTCGAGCGACCTCCGGTGTCGTCTAAACCCGCGGAATCTCATCCACGAGCGGCCTTCGGCCATCACTTGCTATAACTGTGGGGATCTTGGTCATGTCGGCACCAAGTGTCCGAGGCATCATCACGTGTCATAATGTGGAATTGTGGGACATAAGTCCCGCTTTTGCCGTAGGGACTCCAAACCTACTCGGACGTCATCTCGTGCACCTAAGCAACACTGTTCAGAATCAGGCCACTCAATCAGCGTCGTTTAAAACGACGGGAGCGACTAAAGGTGGAGCTTTTAGCCACCAGACGGGAGCGTCCGGTGCCGGGACTAGCAAGCCCCGGATTTATGAGATGAAGAAGACCGATGATCCAGAGGCCTGAATGATCTCAGGTACACTCGATATTCTATCTCAACCTGTGTGTACTCTTTTCGATACTGGTGCATCGCATTCATTCATTTCCGAGTCTTGTTTGAGTAGACTACGTCTGGGAAGTGCTACTAGTTGTGAGCCTTATGTCATTGGCCTACCTGATGGTAGACGAATTATCGGTAATCGTGAGATTCAGAATTGTCCGATTCAGTTTCATGGTCGTGTATGGTCAGCAGACCTAATCGTGGTAGATTTGCCGAGGGACGATGTCATCTTGGGTATTGATTGGATGGATCGTCATGATGCCATCATTAGTGTCCGTAAGCGTATGGTCACTATCATTTCAGACGATGGGGTTGAATGTGTGTTTCAGGGAGGTAATCCCGGCTGTTCCGGTAAGGTCATTAATTTGATGAAAGCAGTAAGGTTACTCAATCAGGGATGTGTCGGTTATTGGTGCTATATGGCCAAAACCGAGAAGTCATCAGTAATATTAACGGATATTCCGGTGGTGAGGGAATATGCCGATGTTTTTCCAGACGAGTTACCTGGTTTGCCTCCACAGAGGGATGTGGAATTCACGATTGAGTTGGAGCCTGGTACGTCCCCGATATCAAAGGCGCCGTATCGGATGGCCCCGACCGAAATGCAGGAATTAAAGAACCAACTTGAAGAGTTGTTCGAGAAGGGTTATATTCGACCGAGTGCGTCCCCATGGGGAGCACCAGTGTTATTTGTCAAGAAGAAGGATGGTTCATTTCGCTTATGTATTGATTATCGGTAGTTGAACAGGGTGACGATCAAGAATAAGTATCCCTTACCCCGTATTGACGATCTCTTAGATCAACTTCAGGGAGCTTCAGTATTTTCCAAGATCGACTTAAGATCTGGATATCATCAGTTGCGGATTCGAGAGTCGGATATCGCGAGGACGGCGTTTCGAACACGCTATGGTCATTACGAGTTTGTGGTTATGCCGTTCGGATTGACTAATGCACCTGCGGTATTCATGGAGTTAATGAATCGGGTCTTCATCGACTTTTTGGATCGGTTTGTTGTTGTCTTCATCGATGACATTTTGATTTATTCTCGTGACCGGGAGGAGCACGAGTTTCACCTTCATCAAGTGCTCGACGTGTTGAGACGAGAACAGCTTTATGGGAAGTTTTCTAAATGTGAGTTCTGGATGTCCGAAGTGACTTTTCTCGGGCATGTAATTTCATCAGACGGAGTTCGTGTCGATCCCCAGAAGACGGAGGCTATTCGAGATTGGCTACCTCCGAAGAACGTTAAGGAAATCCGAAGTTTCCTCGGATTAGCGGGTTATTATCGGCGATTTGTAGAGGGATTTTCTCGAATCACTCAACCCTTAACGAACCTTTTGCGGAAGGATAAGAAATACACGTGGTCCGACGCGTGTCAACGGAGTTTTGAGGAACTCAAGAGCCGGTTAATGTCAGCACCTGTACTTTCCTTGCCGCAGGGGACGGAAGGATTTGTGGTCTATAGTGATGCGTCGGACGGTCTCGGATGTGTGCTCATGCGACGGGAAAGTTATTGCCTATGCTTCACGGCAATTGAGGCCTTACGAGGTTAATTATCCGACCCACGACCTGGAGCTTGCGGCCGTGGTGTTCGCTTTGAAGATCCGGCGTCATTACCTTTATGGCGTCACCGCCGATATTCACCGATCATAAGAGCTTAAAGTATATATTTACTCGAAGGAGTTAAATATGCGCGATACGGTGGTTGGAGTTAATCAAGGATTATGATATTGAGATCCTCTACCACCCGGGCAAGGCGAACGTTGTCGCCGACGCCTTGAGTCGTAAGTCGATTCAGAGCAGATGCTTGCCCGTTTACTTGATTCGAAGGAGCTTGGCGGGAATTCCTTAGATCCGAGATCGAGGTCCAGCTTGGCGAGTTTAGGCGGCTTTGTATGTTAGAGATTTCATCGTCACTCGAGGAGGAAATCCGAGAGAATCAGGGTTCGGACCCATCATTGTTGCGCATCCGAGAGGATGTGGCTCAGGGAAAGCCCCTGGATTCGTGGTCCACGAGGATGGACTTTTGAGATTTAAGAATCGGTTGTGCGTATCGCGAATGACGAGTTGAAAAACTCGATTTTGAGAGAAGCTCATGCTACCCCTTATTCTGCTCATCCGGGTCTAGCAAGATGTACAAGGACTTGAAACAAAATTACCGGTGGAGTAATATGAAGCGAGAAGTCGCGAGAATTTGTTTCGAGATGCTTAACTGTCAACAAGTTAAGATTGAACATCGGCGACCGGCGGGTATGTGAAACCCCTTCCTATTCCCAGTGGAAGTGGGAAGACATTTCTATGGATTTCATCACGAGTTTGCCGACGAGTCGTCGTGGCATGAACACGATCCGGGTGATCGTGGACCGCTTAACAAATCAGCTCATTTCCTTGAAATCAAGGAAACGTGGGGTCCCGAGAGACTTGCTCAACTGTTCATCAAAGAGATAGTCGATCGCGGTACTCCTAAAAGTATCGCTTCCGATCGTGACGGACGGTTTGTGTCGCATTTTGGAAATCGATTCATCGTGCTATGGGAACTCGGCTTAATCTCAAGACCGCTTTTCATCCTCAGTCCGACGGACAATCAGAGAGGACCATTCAGACATTAGAGGACATGTTGAGGGCATGCGTCCTCGATTGGAAAGACGATTGGGAAGCCCAACTACCATTGATCGAGTTCACGTATAATAATAGCTGGCATGCTTCCATTAAGATGGCACCTTACGAGGCCTTGTACGGTCGTCGTTGTCGGTCTCCTTTGTGTTGGGATGACTTGTCAGAATCAATCGGCACCGAGTCCGATATGCTTATAGCCGCCCAAGAGAAGGTAGCTTTAATCGAGTCGTATGTTGTGACTCAGTCGGCGAAATCTATGCGAGATAATCGTCGACCACTAGAGTTTGAGACGGCGACCACGTTTTGGTCAAGGTATCCCAGTCGAGGTATTTTCCGTTTTGGGAAGAGGGAAAGTTGAGTCCGAGATTCATTGGACCGTTTGAGATTTTGGATCGAGTGGGCGAGTTAGCTTATCGATTGGCTTTACCTCGGCGTTGAGCCGAATTCATAATGTATTTCATGTCTCTCGATTGCGGAAGTATGTTGCCGACCAGTCACATACTCCGGTTCGAAATCGAGATCGCCGACGATCATTCATATGAGGAACGTCCTATTCGAGTTTTAGAGCGGCGAATCAAACAGTTGAGGAATAAGACGATTCCTTTGGTTAAAATTTAGTGGTCTAGACACGGAGTCGAAGAGGCCACTTGGGAAACCGAAGAGAGTATGCGGGAGGGTCATCCCGAGTTGTTTGACCCTTAGTTTCGGGGACGAAACTATTTTAAGGGGGGGAGTATGTAATACCCGGTTGTAATTCATTCATTTTCATTCAGTAATTATCAGTCTGTAATTGTCACTCAGTAATTCTCACTCATTAATAATCACTCATCATTCATGAATCACTCATTTGCGGTCAATGTTGGCATGTTGTAATCGTATATCAGTTACCGATCGTCATTTTTATCTCCGTTTTTAGATCGAGACGGGAGTATTATCATTTTCATTGTGATTGATAGCCTTGTACTGAGAGTATCATCTTTGGCTCGTGTTAGACTTGTTCACTTTCACATTCGTATGATATGTCGGATCATTCATCAGTCGTAGCGAGGAATCGGAATTATCGGATTGTTTCACCTTGGCCAGCATCGAGTTACGGCCGTAAGGTTCTGGGATACGGCCGTAAGTCAGCGGGTACGGCCGTAAGGCTGGCCGGTTACGGCCGTAAGTGGTTCAAAGAGGTCGCCGGGCATTTTGGCGAAGGTGAGTTACGGCCGTAAGGAAGGTGAGATACGGCCGTAAGTGGTGTTCGTAAGTTTTGGGTGTTGTCGACCAAGGGTGACTTACGGCCGTAAGGGTTGCGGCATACGGCCGTAAGTCGGCGGTCTGGCCGTCTGAGTTGGCGATTCTGGCCGTCTGTGGCGGCGTGGTGCTGGCCGTTTTCGGCGAAGAGGGCTTACGCCGTAAGATTTGGCGGATACGGCCGTATCATCGAGTTACGGCCGTAAGGTGTGCGGTTCTGGCCGTAAGGGTGTCGATGGATGTTTTTGACGAAGGCGGGTTACGCCGTAACTCGGGATCGATTACGGCCGTAAGTCTGCCGGCGAGCTTTCGGACGAAGCCGAGTTACGGCCGTCTGAGTTGGCGATTACGGCCGTAAGGCCGTTGACATGGAAAGTTAAGACCGTAAGAGTGCCGAGTTAAGGCCGTAACTTCAGCGTGCCAATGACTTGGCGGGTCATTTCACCTCACTTTTTATTTTTCCTACTTCATCCGAGAGAGAGTGTTGAGAGAGTGATTTCATCATCATCAATCACTTGAGTGTGTAATCTTCATCATCTTCATTCCTTTGGGAAGCTTGGATACTCGTTATAACTCGTGTTCATCGGATCGAAGTGGTTGGATCTTCAAGAGGTAATTTCTTCAACACCTTGGATTTCGATTTTGTGTCGAGATATAATGTTTTGGACGATATAATCATGTTATATGAAGGGATATGTTTATGATTATGAGTTTGTATAAGGATTCATTGGATTATTGAGAGATTTATTCAAGAACACTTTGAATATCGAGTTGGATTTGGGGATTTCCGATTAATAGTTGTTATAATCACGTTTTTGGATATTCTTAACGGACTATTGATCGTATTGGAGATGTTTTATTGATTTGAAGCACTTATTGGGGATTTGAGATTGGTATTGTTGAGGTTTAGTTGTAATCAATCGAAGTTGGACTCAAAGTGTTCGATATAATGCCCCTATGAACTTGGTTTAATCGTATCGACGTCTTGAGTTCGTTATATTCGTGTTTGATTCGTTATTGATCGGATTGTTGGTAATTGTTTTGAATTAAGGTTGTTCGAGCGACCAGTATCTTGGTTAGGACGTTGTTCGTGGACGGACATTCTTCATCGTTGTTGAGTAAGTTGATTCTTACTCGGTTAAAAGGATATTCATTCCTTTTGTTGTTGATCATTCATAATCATAACTCGTTCATCATTGTATTAATCATTTTGAGACTTGTAATTGTCGGATAATCATTTCATTAGCGAGGAACGGCGGTTCCAATCATTTCATTGAAAACTATCAATCACTTCATTATCACTTTCGTATCGGTGAGTCATTCTTGACTTTGTCGGATTAGTATTATTCATTGATATTCATTATGGTCATTCTTGTTCATATGACCTTCTGGGTTCATATTGCGTGGCCGGGTGCGGATGTGTGGAATTTTTAGTCGGGCACGTGATGGCCATGTATTGGGAGTGATACATTGGACTGTGCACACGGTAACGATTACCTCCGTGAGACTAATTAGGTACAAGGACGGGTGTGTCCGGTCATCCGTCTTGTACACTTGCACAGAACACTACGGGCGTACAATGATGCTCCTCTTCAGCGTAATTCATAACTAAGGATATTTCATAACTTCAGTTAAATCATGTTTGTGTATTTTCAACCCTTGAGGATTGTTGTTCTGTATAATCGACCGTTGGGGATTTTGTTTTCAGGTCACGGCAAGGCAAAGGCACGGGAAGAGCATGTTGACGGCGACGAGTCCCAGTGATACTAGTAGGTGGGCCCCAGTCTGCTCAGTCATTTATTCAGTCATTTGTGTTTCTTTTATTTATTCCGCTGCAGACATTCCGTTTGAATGCTCATTTCATTCAGTGTTGTGTATTTTATCGTCACATAAAATACACATGTATTCTATTTTATCCTGGGTGTGTTGTATAAAAACTCCTCATCGGAGTAATTGATGTTGTAATGTGGTTCGGTACTACATTTACCTGTGTAATTCCTTCATTTTCATTCGCCTGGTGGGTCCCAGTCGGGGGTCCACGGCACTGTAATATCCGCCTAGTTCGGGGTGTTACATGAAATATGAACGGTTCCAAAACACCGGAAGGTGAACGAAACATCCAACGGAACATCTCAACGGTTACCATAACATAGAATGGACCCACGGCAACCCCGAAACGGCGGTTCCGCTCAACAATAACGGGGATAAAACCCATAGATAATAGAAAAGATACCCTGAAAGATACACAAGGGTCACTACTATCGGGAAATACGCCGAAAAAGAAAAATACAAGGGGAAGAAAAATGCGGATATTACATTCTACCCCTCTAAAAGCAAGTTTCGTCCCGAAACTTAAGAAACAAACAACTCAGGGTACCTAGCACGCATACTATCCTCGGTCTCCCACGTTGCCTCCTCGACACCGTGTCTCGACCACTGCACCTTGACCAAAGGGATGGTCTTATGCCTCAGCCGTTTCTCCCGATGTTCTAAAATCTTCAAAGGACGTTCCTCAAAAGTAATGTCCTCGGCAACGTCAATCTCCCCATAGTCGATGATGTGACTAGGATCCGGAACATATTTCCTCAGCTGGGAAACATGAAAAACGTTATGAACATGACTCAGGGCCGGGGGTAACGCCAACCGGTATGCTAACCCACCGACTCGCTCAAGGATCTCGAAGGGTCCAATAAATCTCGGGCTCAACTTCCCCTTCTTCCCGAAACGGAAAACTCCTCTCGTCGGTGAAACCTTCAGCAAAACGTGGTCTCCCACCTCGAATTCTAAAGGTCGACGACGGACATCGGAATATGACTTCTGTCGACTCTGGGCGGTCAACATCCGTTCTCGAATTAATTCTATCTTCCGTCTCGTCTCTAAAACGACATCCGGTTCGGTCCCGACCAGATCGGACGCCTCATTCCAACAAATCGGCGATCGACATCGCCGCCCATATAGTGCCTCATACGGTGCCATCTGAATCGACGCGTGCCAACTATTGTTGTACGTGAATTCGATCAATGGCAAGTGCTCCTCCCAGTCGCTACTCCAATCGAGGGCACAAGCACGCAACATGTCCTCGAATGTTTGGATAGTGCGCTCATTATCCATCGATCGGGATGAAAAGAGGTACTCAAATGCAAACGGTACCTAACGCCTTATGCACCGCTTTGCCAAAAGTGCGATACAAAGCGGCCATCACGATCCGAAACAATAGACTTGAGTACCGTGAAGTCTCACAATCTGCGCGATAAACACGAGCGATTTCTCCGGCCCCAAGTGTCCTTGATGCCCGGAAAATGTGCCGACTTGGTCGACGGTCAACAACCACCCATACCATATTCATGCCCGACCTCGATCTCGGCAAACTCGTAACAAAATCCATCAATATATCTTCCCATTTCCATTCTGGAATGGGAAGTGACTACAATAATCCGGCCCGGTCGATGTTCGATTTTGACTGCGCAAGTCAAGCATCTCGCCACAAACCGTGCGACCTCCTCCTTCATATCATTCCACCGAAGTTCCTCCTCGTGTCCTTGTACATCTTACTCGAACCAGATGAACGAAATAGGGTGTGGAATGGGCCTCATGCAAAATACTCTGTCGCAACTCTGGATCGTTCGGCACACAAAGCCGACTCTGGAATCTCAAAACGCCATCCTCGTGAATCACAAAACCAGGAGACTTTCCCTTAAGAACGTTCTCTCGGATTTGAGCAATCATCGGATCCTCTAATTGCTTCAGCTTAATTTCATCGATCAAAGACGATGAAATCTCTAGAGCACAAAGTTGCCCAGCGGCTCCGTGCAACAAAACTTCAACATCTAACTCGATCGAGCCGCGGAGCTCGGGCGAGGCGTAAGAACCTCAAGCGTTCGCAACGCAATCGGTTTCCGACTCAAGGCGTCGGCCACGACGTTCGCTTTGCCTGGATGATAAAGGATTGCAAGGTCATAATCATTAATCAGCTCTAACCACCTCCTCTGCCTCATATTCAACTCCCGCTGAGTAAATATGTATTTCAGACTTTTATGATCGGTAAAAATCTGACATGTAGAGCCGAAAAGATAGTGACGCCAAATCTTGAGCGCAAAGACTACCGCCGCTAATTCCAAATCGTGAGTAGGGTAGTTAAGTTCATACGGCCTTAACTGTCTCGACGCATAGGCAATGGTCTTGCCGTGCTGCATCAATACGCACCCAAGACCCTGACCCGAAGCATCGCTATAAACGGCGAATCCCTCGTTGCCACATGGCAACGCCAAGACTGGGGCTGAAGTCAAACGCTTCTTCAGCTCCTCGAAACTCGACTGCCTCTCATCGGTCCAGACGAACTTCTCGGATTTATGGAGCAACTGAGTAAGTGGCCGAGCTAGTTTTGAGAAACCCTCGACGAACCTACGGTAGTAGCCAGCCAAACCCAAGAAACTACGGACCTCCTTCACATTTGTGGGCGATGCCCAATCTAATACTGCCTCAATTTTCTGCGGATCCACACGAACCCCTTCGGCTGAAATCACGTGACCCAAAAACATCACTTCCTTCAGCCAGAACTCACATTTCGAGAACTTCGCATAGAGTTGCTCGGTCCTCAAAATGTCTAACACTATCCGCAAATGATGGGCATGCTCTTCCTCATTCCTCGAATAGATAAGAATATCGTCAATGAAGACGACGACACACTTATCCAAATACTCGATAAAGACTTTGTTCATCAACTGCATGAACACCGCCGGCGCATTAGTTAACCCGAAAGGCATAACTACGAATTCATAATGCCCGTATCTCGTCCGAAAAGCATTTCGGCACGTCGGACTCTCTCACCGAAGCGATAGTACCCGATTTCAAATCAATCTTCAAGAATACCGCAGCCTCCTCGCAATCGGTCAAACAAGTCATCGATTCTCGGCAAAGGATACTTGTTCTTGATGGTCACCTTGTTTAGTTCGCGATAGTCGATACACAAACGTAGTGAACCATCCTTCTTCCGCACAAACAGGACCGGTGCGCCCCAAGGCGAGGCACTTGGTCGAACATACCCCGACTCAAGAAGCTCACTCAACTGCTTCTTCAACTCGGACATCTCTGAAGGTGCCATGCGATAGGGCGCCTTCGAATTAGGAGCCGCGCCCGGCTCTAACTCTATAGCAAACTCAACCTCACGATCCGGTGGCAATCCCGGTAATTCGTCAGGAAATACATCAGGAAACTCCTTAACGACTGGAATCGACGAAAGCTCGACTCCACCATCCTCCGCCTTCAAGGCGTAGCACCAATATCCAGTACACCCCTTTCGCAGGAGACTCATCTCCTTCAAGGCATTAATGACGAATTTCTGGTTTCCCCTCTTTCGCCCCGCGAAAGAGTGCTCGGTGCCGTCCTCGGCTAACATAGTGATGATTCTCGTGCGGTAGTTCATGATTGCGCCATGCCGCTCGAGCCAATCATCCCCGAGAATCAAATCCTCACCCTCGATATTAACGACAATAAGATTAGAGAGCCAATCTCTCTCACAAATAAACACAGAGCAGTCTCGGACCTCTCGATCACCGACAATTCTATCACCGCTAGGAAGTTTAACGATGAAAGGCTCGCAAGGTGACAAACAGTCGAGACTTAAACGGCGTACACACTCTAGAGAAATGAATGAATGCGTAGCACCCGAATCGAAAAGCACACCGACAGATGGAAATGAATGTGAACGGTGCACTGCCGCCACAAGGTAGGCCGGATCATCACCCTCCTCATCTCATAAATACGTGGCTGAGCAGAGCCGACATCGAAGCTCCACCCCTAGCGGGCTGACCCCGACCCTTACCTCGGCCGGCACTCGATGGAGGCGGCGGAGCAAATGAGCCCTGGTTCACACTCGGCTCTAACAGTGCCGATTGGGAAGAACGGCGCCACGAAGCCGCTTGATCTGCTCACAAAGGGGCCTTGTGGCCGGTGTCCCACAAGTGTGACAAGTAAACTTGGACGAGAACTGCCGGTTCTATGGCCCGCACACCACGCTTAAAACATGTGGGTTCACGAGCGGAGGTTCCGCGGCACCCAAAACTCCCGAGAAACGAGCCGAACCGCCGTTGAAATATTTGCGGCTTGAGATTTCGCCGCCTCCACTCTTAGGACTGAAAAATTTCCGACTTCTGCTTCTTGCTCTCACGAGCCAAATCGCTAGCCGTCACCGACATATCATAAGCAAGGGCTCGACTCTGATAATCCTTCAAGGTAGTACAGACGAGCCCAGACATATAGTCCCGAATGGGCAGCTTCATCCTCCTGGAAAAATGGAAAATTTTGTCGCTCTCTGCGACAACTTGGGTCTTCACATAACCCAACTCTTTGTTGAAATCAGCAATAGCTTGGGATACGGGAATATCCCGAGGTTGAGCATCGTAGAAAGCATGCACTCGAGCCTGTCTGACCGGCCACGGACAATATTCGGTCTCCATCAATTCTTGGAATTCGGCCCATGAAGCAACGTGATCTTTGGGACCAACGGCCTCCCACCAATCTGTAGCATCTCCCGTGAGAAAGTATTGAGCAATAGGGACCCTACGGTCCTCGGGGCAATTAGTAGCAGTGAAGACTTTGGATATCTCCTTGATCCACCCTTCTCAGCCGATCGGGTCCGAAGCTCCCGAAAACTGAGGAGGATGCATCTTGATGACATCCTGAAGCGCCGATCTGCTCCGCCCGATTAGCATGGGCCTGATCGGGGTTGAACCACTGTGCTATAGCCGCCATCTGGTTAACCATTTGCCGCATGACAAAGATCAATACCAAGATCGGCGCGCTCTGAAGAAGCGTGATGATGGCGGTCGCGTGCGCCGGCTCTGAAGAGTGCGACGTGGCGCCCACCGGCCGCCCACGTCCTCGGCCGCGTCCACGGCCACGACCACGACCACGACCACGGTTTCCTCCGGCATCCATCCGGTGTTAAAAGATAACAGAGCATATCGAGGATGAGTAAGGAAAACTACGATGATAAGCAAAAGAGGGAGAATAACCACGTTTTAAGAAACGAAATACCGTATGTGAAAGCAAACAATCGGGTAAGGAAACTTACGAGCACCGGAAGTACTGAGATGCCGGCAGCGGTGTGACGATGTGCAAAACAAAACACGACTAGACCCAAGTAACCGACAAGCCTAGGTATCCATAAACCTAGGGCTCCGATACCATTTTCTGTAACACCCCGAGATATTCGGAATATGTTACTGTGCCGTAGACCCCTACATGGGACCTACCAGGCTACAATAGAAGAACTCTACTCGACTAACCATCTTGGTTAGCGAGGATACACAATTAAATAACATGACATATAAAGATACGCCCGGAGCAACCGGCATAATCAGCATCAACCAACAACGTGACAGTTTGAAAACAATACAATACGGAGTTTGAACAAAATGCCTAAGTACTCGCGAGTACAATCTATAAGTTTAAAATCATGGGAACAACCATATCGAAATGGACAAAGGAAATAAGTAAACCCAAATGCACATGTCAACGACCCTGGCCAACATCCTCGTACTGTCCTGGTGCTCGCTCGTCCGGATAATCATAACCTGAAATCCATAACAAGAATTTCCCCGACAACGGGTACCCAAAGGGGTTAGCAATTACGCTAGTACAAGTATTCAAGGCAAACCAATCGCTTACACATTTCATAGTACATGCACCAAAATCATTTCGAAAACCAAAACAAGACATGTCTTTTTCCGGAAATAAACAGTCAAACAATTTGCCTTGGGAACAGAGTAATATCATAGATTCCCGCACGAGGCCTCTAAGGACCGTCCCGCACTGGCTACATTACAAAACAAAACACGCACATGCATCGCCTTGGGAACAGAGTAATATCATAGATTCCCGCACGAGGCCTCTAAGGACCCTCCCGCACTGGCTAGCTAAACAAACTCGTGAAATCCGGGCGGCGGATAGATTTCCCTCCTTGACCCGTCAGCCAACACGAGGTGAGTTACACACAAATAATATACATCACCATTTCATGTTAAGCTTAAAGGTTTCCAAAAATACTTGCCTCGAATTATTGACGACGTGAAGAACGGAAAGGAAAGTCACCGACAACCGCTAGGAACCAACGAAACCGAACCTAACGATTCGAAGAACACAATCACAACCGTTTCTAAATGAATACGGAATTGGAATACACCCGAAAACCCGCCTACTATTCATGTATATTCGTATAAAAATAACAACGAGGGCGGACCACAACCAAACCCTCTCGATTCCGTAAAAATCATGAAATATACCATGAATCCGTAGGGAAACTAAGAATACCAACAAGATTAATCATATTCATCATGAATCCATCAACAAAACGGAACGGATCGGAAGAAAATCCCAAAACCCCCAAATTATCCAAAAGTAGGGTTCTAAGAGATTACCTTGGATTTAGGATGAGAAACACAAGTGGATGATGTTAGTCTACACCAAGAACTCAAGCAAAAGAATCTATGAAGTGATTGGAAGGAGAAAATCGCCTCAAATCGCCTCTGGGGTCGCTCGGTCGCGGAAGAAGGAAAGAAATGAGAAATGGTGTTCATCTCGGTCAACTCCCTGGTTTATATAGCCAGGGAGTGTTAGCGCACGCTAAAGCCTCAAGATTAGCGTGCGCTAACGGGATAAGATTACAAATCTTATCGTTAGCGTCCCGATCCAAGAACTGTGTTTTGGCGTTAGCGTGCGCTACCATACATGAGTAGCGTGCGCTAATAACCTCTCGGTAGCGCGCTATCGACCAATAGCGTGCGCTACGAACATCGGCCGAGTCGGTGGCAAACCGCCTGAACCCACGATACATTAGCGTGCGCTACCATACAAGCGTAGCGTGCGCTTCTCGATCCGTTAGCGTGCGCTACCATACAAGCGTAGCGTGCGCTTCGGCACTGAATGGGTTCGGTAGTGAACTGCATCGATCTTGGACACTCACGCTAGCGCACGCTACGGCATCATCGGCGTGCGCTAGCCCCTCGACATTAGCGTGCGCTAGCATATGTAGCGACGCTAATACGCTAGTCCGTAAGGCCGGAAAAACAACACCGCCACTCCCGTGGCTACTCGATAGCGCGCGCTACGGAACAAACGTAGCGTGCGCTACTAAGGAACCCCTAGCGCGCGCTATGCAGAAAAATAGCGTGCGCTAGGTATGAAATATGAACGGTTCCAAAACACCGGAAGGTGAACGAAACATCCAATGGAACATCTCAACGGTTAACATAACATAGAATCGACCCACGGCAACCCCGAAACGGCGGTTCCGCTCAACAATAACGGGGATAAAACCCATAGATAATAGAAAAGATACCCTGAAAGATACACAAGGGTCACTACTATCGGGAAATACGCCGAAAAAGAAAAATACAAGGGGAAGAAAAATGCGGATATTACACATATCATATACAACGATTACCATCGTAAAGTAATACACGCACAAACAATACAGCAACGACGGTATCGTTCGGCGACCTTAACGGCCCGAACAATAACCAGCACATAATTACAAACATCATGGAACAATCACACATGTACACAAACGTACAAACCCAAGCTTTAACAGCTCACACAGGTGCGATAACATGCAAGTCACCACGAAATGACAACATTAAAGATCTTTATCAAACCTCCCACAAAGGGCTAACAAAACATATGCGTGGCGAACGACTCAACGTTCACACCACCAATTCAATCACAAATCGGGGTTAACACCGTAACGAAAGTTCGAAAACCATACATGCATTTTCGGTCCGCAAACAGGAATAATAGGTTTTAAAAACGAAAACGACCTTTTGAAAACAGTTTGGAAACACCAGTTGATCTTTGAGTATCATTTTTCAAAAAGTTGAACAAACATCATTTTCGAGACTTTGAAAATCATCTTGCGTTTAAACAAAAATGAGGACACTTTCTCTTAGTGAAAAACTTTCAGAATATTCGACCCTCGGGTCTAAGTAAAAGTGTTTCTAAAACATTGAAAATATCTCAAAACATTTTGGTCCTCTAGGTAGAAGAATTTGGAAACATATTGTGGCACCTTGGATGTACCGCGAGAAAATAATTCGTTTTAAAAGTACGTCTCGAAATTTATTTTCTAAGATACTCAAGGTTTTCAAAGATAATTCAATGGGCTAGAATGCCCAAAGACTTCGGGTAATTACACAAATCATTATAGCGCCGTGGGTCCCGTGCCGGAACCCACCAGGCTAAAAACCATTTACAAAAACGCCAAAAAGGCCGATGACGGTAATATTTCAAAAACTCACAAAAGCCAATTACAAAATACTAAATACCGTCATAAGAATTTCGCCAAAGCGATCAAGGCCATAATGCCAAAACTCGGTTAAAGGAATCGGTTTTTGAAATAAAACTCAGTCGGTAAAATACCGAAAGCCATTACAAAAGAACTCACGCAGCGGATACAAGAAATAAAGTCAGACATGCACAATCCAGCAACACTACTCCTCATATGAACGAAATATGAGGGTCAATAATCCGCATATCAAGAAATTAAAATCCATAAGAGGATTCCGTCACTTAACAAATAATCATAAAAATAGCTCGCATCAGACGAGGCACAAACACAAGGAAGGGAGACTTACATCCACAGGTCACACGAAGATGATGATCGCCCCACGATACTAATCACGACCAACAAACTCAGACGACGCGTCGCGACACGACTCAGTCAGACAAAATCCGACGAGACAAAACTCAATAGACACCACTGACCCGACAACCTAGGTTTCCACAACCTAAGCTCCGATACCATTTATGTAACACCCCCAATTCGCTCAGGGATATTACACGCCGTAGAACCTTTCCTCAAGGATCTACCAGGCTGGTAACAACATAAGACATCACAACAATGCCTTTAAGGCTAAAATGACTCAGTAGACCGATTTGGTCTTTCAATAATAACATACAACTCAATTCCAAACACATACCCACGCAGGGGTCCAAATACAATAAACTCCCATACAACGGGGAAAAGATACTGCAGCGGAAAAGAAAATACTACTAGACCAATACGACATCAATGGATCCTCGTGTGATTAGTATCGTTAATCTTTCATCATCCTTCGTGCCGACCCTATGCTATGCTCCAAAACCTGAATGCAAAAATAGACATCCACCCCTCGAATACTCGGGGTTAGCAAAACTCCACTGTTTTGCTAGTGCAAGTATAAGTGCAAAAATACGAGCCATACAATTCAAGTTTCAAGAATGACAATAATCAGAAATCCTCAAAGATTAAAATACAACGAAACGAACACTTCCCGAGGCAAGAGTTTGAGTAAAACTTTCCAAATCCGAAAGATCACAATTAACGAGAACGGTTTGCAAAATGGTTTAAAATACCCTCGGGAGTTTTAATAGAAAAGAAATTAGGATTATCAAATCCTTATCTTTCCAAAATCAACAGGGGTCACAGCCCAAAGCTTTTGTTTTCGCAAATAGAAAACCGACAACAATTCACAGGGCCAGAGCCCAACATCACGTGTCCTCGACGGACATAAAATCAACAAAACATAATCGCGCACGCGCATTGCCTAGGACCGAGACAAAGCCAAAAATCCCACTCGAGGCCTCGAAGGACCCTCCCGAACTGGCTAGCGAAACAAATCACACACATGCATCGCCTTGGGAACAGGGTAATACCATTGATCCCGCCCGAGGCCTCGAAGGACCCTCCCGAGCTGGCTAGCTAAACAAATCACAACATCTTTGGCGCTCACGGTTGGATCAATCACTTGTTGCATCCTGACCACATGATCACATGCCATGTGTCACTGTAGTTTTTCTTAGGCTCTCACGGTTGGATCAATCGCTTGTTGCATCCTGTCCACATGATTACATGCCACGTGCCACCGTAGACCCCGCCCACATCCACACAATCACACACATAGCACAATGCAACAAAGATATCCAAACAATTCACTCAGAGGCATCAAACACTTAGCAAAACACCACGTCAAACCACAATGCACTGAAATGAAATAATATACGTCCACACGTCATACCGAGTGCAACATCAACACCAAACACATCCATATAAATCACATAGTCATTTACAAACTACGCCATTCACAAAACACACGCGTTTTGAAAGCAAGCCTTTAACAAGGCTAAACCGAATCTTTTGAAAGTTCGAAACAAACGATCAAATAAACACATAGAGACGGTCACTAATTATTGTATTCATGAAACAAGAAATGTATGGACAAGGTACTTGCCTCGAAATCAGCACGCAAATATTCTGACGAACACGGCTCAACCGGAAAGCTTCGAAATGCCCGATGCTATCGAAAAGGAAGACGACAACGAACGGAAGGGTTCAACTCGGTTTCTTCACAAGAAACTAGACCCTAACATCATATAATACATAAATCAACAATCATACGAGGAAGGATAATCGTAGAACGCCCAAAAACCCCTCTATGACATTATACCGGACACCTTCAAGGCGTTGACTAAGAACTAGACCAAACCAACGAATCGAAACGATCCAACCATGGAATAATAAAGGAAATGATATAATACATATAAATAATCATCAATCCATCACAATCCTAAGTTAAATCGGATTAAACGGACGAAATCGAACAAAATACCCAAAATCCCCAAAATTAGATTTCTAGGAAATCTGACCTGATTCGGTAGATCGGAGGATGTTATAGGATGGATGATTGATGATATGAACTCAAAGACCTCATGGATTGATTGTCCAACAACATCTTTCCATGATTCCCACACCTCCAGCCGCGGAAGAGAAGGAAGAGGATGAGAAAATGGGTGAAAAACACGCTGCCAGGCCTTAAATAGGCTGATCTGCACAGTGTGCCGCGGCACAGGACAAGTGTGCCGCGGCCCACGGCCAAAAAAAACTGCCCAGAACTGGCTTAGTGCCACGGCCCAGCCGAAGTGTGCCACGGCACACGGTACAGCCTACTCCAACACCAAAAAGGCACATCGTGCAGTCTTAGCTATTTCGACCATAACTCCTTCGTCCGGACTCCGATTAACTCACCATTTGAACCATTGGGAATCTAACTTGATGCTCTATAATATTTCAAAGATTCAGAATTTTTGGAGTTTCCAAGAATTTATGATGATTTTACAAAATCGAACTCATACTTGAAAAAGTCGCTTAAGAACACGGAACTCAATAAAACGACACCGAAACGAACTCGGATGACAAAAAGTGCAGAATTAATCATTCTCGGAATGACGATACGGTCCCAAGAGAGTTGTCGAAACGGACCTCCGCAGAAAAAAGAAAATTACCGGAAATCGAAATTACGGGTTTTACAAATTCACAGAAACACCGACTAGATTTTTACTAGGGCTTGGAAAAAGTTCATATGCCAAGAAACGACGAGCGAAGATGATAGCCGTTTTCTATAAATGTGCTAGATGGAACTGTAATTTGAAATGTCGATCTTTAGGAATTCCATCTACAAACAAAGAAGATAAAATTCAGTTCATTAAGGATGGTCTGAATAAAGAGAATTTAGATAATATCGAAATTTCTCTTGACACGCATCCTAGTGGACTCGTACATTACGGAATTCGATGTTTGTGGAATAAATTTAAACCAGAATATGAACAACGTCTTGGGAATCTGACGTTAAAAGACCCTGTTTGCCAATTTGTAAGAAAATTGGATGGGAAGCTTCTCCCCGACTCATAGAAGGCGTTTAGGCCGTTTCTGGACGTAAAATCAGAGGAAGATGTGAGCCAAAATCACAACTACTGTACATACACGTGAGTATCTTTAATTTTTGTCGTTTGGTGAGATTTTCTGAATAAAAAAATGTGATACGCGATAAATACATTCATTATTCTATTGAGTAGTTGAAGCGCAATCAACGCAATCACAAACTTGTTTAGCAATTTTTCCTCATTTTTCTTCTATAAATAAGCTTTGTGCTTGTTTCTTTTATTCATCCCTCAAACTTGTACTTTTCTCTTTTTCTCTCTAATAAATTTCTTTTCAAAAATGGAATCATCATCTTCCACAAAAAAATTTAGCACAGTCTGCATTTTTGGTGAAGCTAGTTATGGAAAAGAGGCATGCTTTACTGAAGAAGCCCACAACTTGGGTCGTACCTTAGGAGAAAAATGCATTCATGTAGTTTATGGAGGAGGAAGTCTAGGATTAATGGGACGAGCTGCTGCTTCTGCCTATATGGAAGGAGTAAGAGTGTTGGGAATAATTCCAAAACCTCTAGCTGAAAGTAAAATCACCGGGGAAACTATTGGAGCTGGGTTTAGATCTTTAAATATGCAAGATCGCATAACTCACATGATAAATAATTCTGGCGCCTTTATCACCCTTCCCGGTGGTTTTGGCACTCTTGAAGAACTTTTTCATGTGGTTACCAGAGCCCAGCTAAATGTTCATCAAAAACCAATAGGTCTACTTAATGTCAATGGTTTCTTTGATGGTTTACTATCTTTCATCGACTACTCTGCTGAAAAAGGTTTTATTTCCGAGCGTGCTAAACGAATCATAGTCGTTGCAACAACACCAGAAGAACTAATCAAAAAACTCAATGAATTTGTTCCTCAACCAGATCCAGCTCTAGCTAAAATTGTCTGGATGGAAGATTTTACCGTGAGAAAACGAAAATTGGATTCATTCCTCTCCCTTTGATAACCCATGTCGGGCCTCTTGTATTTTTACTTTTTGTCGTGTGTAATAATCGTGCTAAATGGTGCCAGCTTAAGGAGTTTCTTCTTGATCTCTTGGCGCGCATCTATTCGCGATTTATGTATTGTTATTTTATTGCTGTAATTTTTATTGTTTGTTTTTTTATAAAAGCATTGATGGCAGCGTAAGGCGACTCTTCGGACTTTCTTGAAGTGCATCTTAAAAATTGTGTTATACTTCCGAGTATATTTTATTTTCTTTTGTTGTTTGCCTTGTATATTTATTCTATTGCAGATTCTAAAAAGCGTTAGCTCAAGCAAAACTTTTATCAACATGGAGTATTCTGCTTTTCTCCATTGCCTTTTTTTTCTATTTTTTTTAAACTGAGGACAGTTTTATTTTCAAGTTTGGGGGTGGTATGTTTTGGTGTGTTGGTATTTTGGTGTGTTTTGCTTATTTTGGTTATTTGCCTATATATATATATATATATTATTTTGATTTGTGAGATTTCTAGATCTGGCCATAACACCAATAAGTTAGCTATATACAAGCTTCTAAAATCGTTTTAAACCGGTTAAAAAAATTGTATATTCCAAAAATTTTGAGCCTTAATCTCTCTTTCCAAGCCTTGTAGTTATCATATAAAATCGAGTCATTCATTACCTTGAGAAAAGAAGAATCAGTCGGTTGATGAAAAATAGAACTGAAATTTACTTAATTTGTGGAGTTTTTGATTTTTCATGCTTAACTAATAAATGATTTTCTGCAAAAATTCTATTCCCTAAAAAAAAGGAGTCATTGGTGAAAAGAGCTACACATTAGCAAATAACGGTGTGAAAACTATCAACTAAAAAAAAGACGAAAAGGAGAAGTGTTGAGCAGCAACAGCTGCCTAATTTTGGGGGTCTTAAAATTTTGCGAAAAATAAAGGACTAACCATTGTTGGTGCGTAGCTGCCGTCTCACAGAAAAATTGGTGAAAAGAACTACACGTTAGCAAATAACGGTGTGAAAGCTATCACTTTAAAAAAAAAAGAGATAGAAATTGTGTTAGTGAAAAGAGCTACACGTTAGCAAATAACGTTGTGAAAGCTATCACTAAAAGGGATGTAGTTTATGAGCAGATCTGAATTAATTAGCGGCTGAATTTCAATACACTCAATTTCGTGACAAATCACAATATTTGATGACGCCAATAAAATTCTTTTTCATATTGAGTCAAAAAATAAATGAGTGATCGAGAGCAACCATTAAAGGGAGTCGTGTGTATCACGAGTGGGAAAGAAATAATCAGCCTTTTGGGGGGAAACCTTGCATTTTGGAATTACAAAATAAAACCGTGTTTTAACTTATAAATTATTAGTAGATTTATTTTGAATCTTGATTCATTTCTATCTACTGTATAAAGCAGGTTGTTGTGTATTAATGGCATTTTGATCTCCTTTTCTCTTTTTATATTTTCATTTATGTGTGTATTAATTTTTCTTATTTTTATTTTTGGAGCGTGAATAATAAAGAGTCTTGCTCGGGACTAGCAAGAATTCAAGTTTGGGGGTGTGATAAGTGTCAGTTTTATACACTTATCCATGGTTTGTATCGATAAATATCACCCATAATTGAGCAAGTCTACTCATTTTTTGCTTTTAATTAATTAGTTTTTAATAATTTCATTTTTATTGGATGATGATGTAAATCTAGTCCTAATCGGATTGAATAACTGATTTACTCAAGAAATGTCATGTTTATAAAATATTCTCTTTGTTGAATTTTAATATATTCATGTTGTAGGGCTTTTCGAGACGAATTCGGCAGTCTTTCCGGATTCAAAATTAGAGTTATATATCAAAAGTTATCATACGAAGAAGATTTGGGGCAAAAACGCAAAGTCTGAGAAATTCTGGGCTGAAAACGTAACTCTCAAAGCAACCAGTGAGCAAATTGACGAAGCCATGTTACGGCCGTAACTACTGAATGTTACGGCCGTAAGCCGTCCAAGTTACGGCCGTAACTACTGAATGTTACGGCCGTAACTCTTGACAGATTGTGATCATTTGTCTAATTTTTTATACTTTTTGTGTATTATTGAGGGGATAGCTGGCATTGATCCGATCTATTGTAATAATGCTGGAGTTTTAGAGCTATTAGATGACTTTAGGTGTATAAATAGACCCCTTAGATCCTTCATCATTCATCATTCATCTTATAATTTCTCCACTTTTTGTAATATTTTCTTTTTGTGTGAAGAACACACTTGTGTTCTTGAGTGATTTGTGTAAGTGTGGTATATCATATGTTGTTCAGAGAGTTTATTGCTTCTTTCTCCTTTATCTACTAAGGGAGTAAAGATCAATTCTTTCTGTTGATTCAACTAATAATGACCACTCAAGCTTGTATTATGTATATTAAACCCTTCATGGGCTAAGTTACCTTTAGTTGGGATTATAAACAAGGTTAGTCATGTTATTTATGTTTGTATAAAGATCTATTGTGAATTACTTATTATTGTGTGTGGTTTTCATTGTTTTAACAATCTTTATTTATTTGGCCAATAAATGACGATATTTATGGTCTTCATATGTTTCGAAAGAAAATATGTTTGATTAGATCAAATAATCTTCACTCTAAGTTGTTCCAGGGGATAGAAATATACCTCTAGACCTTAGATGATTCTTTGAGTTATTTTCATAAATCCTAATGCTATGTATTGAAGCCAATCAACATAGAAATATATTGGATTGATTCAATATATAAGGGGCGTTTTATAGTTCGAAAGAGAAACCGTCTTTTTAAGGAAAATCGAATCTACACAACATAATAAGTAAATTCATCTTATGATCTCCTATACATCTTCTATAACTAATGACGAACTAAGTTTGTAATCCCAACTATTTCATTTTATCGTTAATCAATCTATTATTGTTGCAATCTTTTTATTTCCTTAAAATATTAGAACTATTATTGCATTTTTTTTTGCAATTATTAAACCAAACTCTTTAATTGTGTGTTTCACTCATCTTAGTATCTATAAAAATAGACTAATAGTGTATAATTCAAATTATAACCAAAATTCCTCGTGGGATCGATAAACCGGACTCAAAAAGTCCACTTACTACTTGATACGATATCGTGCACTTGCGATAGTTACACTAAAAACGTGTCAACCCTCTCTTAGAATCTTTCATCCTAAATCGCTTCAGGATCTTGTCTATATAGAGGGCTTGGGAAAGATCTAACATTCTTTTCGCTCTATCCCGGTAGAGATGAATACCTAGAATATAGGTAGCTTCTCTCAAGTCTTTCATTGAGAACTCTTTAGAAAGCCAAGCTTTCACAGAACTGAGCATTCCAACACTGTTTCCTATAAGTAGAATGTCATCCACATATTGTAACACCCCCAAATCCCATTGGGTCATTACAGCGCCGTAGACACCACACCAGGAGATCCACCAGGCTAACACGACCAAATATACAAGTAACTGACCGAAAAGGGAACCACAATCCCTACACTGACATCCAACATAATATTCCGATATGGATTTTCAATGACAACAGTGGGCCTACATGGCCAAAATAAGATACAACAACATCCACGAGCCTTGCTCGGATAATACAAAATGACAAAGATTGAACAAAACTGGAGTACTCCAACTGTCTGACTGACATGAACACCAAAACATCTCGGACTAGTATCGCTCGAATGCCTCGTCGCTACCGTCATGCCCCTGTGTCTGAACTCTGTCCTCGCAAACACCTAAAACATGAAAACATGTTCCGCCCCCATGGGGTCAGTCATCCAGATAATGATTATCAAAAACATGTACAACATGATATGCATCCAAAGGGCAGAATGAATAGTATAGTAATGGTAATACGAGATGCTCACAAACCAAAGTAAGAATCGAGCATTCGTGGAATACTATGCCCACGGCATACAATCAATACCTGCTCAACAGGTTAGAACACAAGTGCCCAACGGCGAATCATCAATACAGAACACAACAATACATCACCCGAAGGTAAACTAAGCCAAACACTGAAATAGATAGGAATCACAATGCCCGAAGGCTCCAACAGGAATACCGATACATCACAATGGCCTGACAGCCGAACAGCCCAAATCTGTTTATCATCATAATACCCTGAATGTCACTCAGCCGAAGCTGTCAATCACCACAATGGCCCGAAGCCAAAACAGCCCGAAGCTGTATCAATGAGGGCCGAAGCCACGGCATGAAGCCGTATCACAATGAGGGCCGAAGCCACGACACGAAGCCGTATCACAATAAGGGCCTAAGCCACGGCACGAAGTTGTATCCCAATGAGGGCCGAAGCCACGGAACGAAGCCGTATCACAATGAGGTCATCCAATGACCGTGACCTGCTCAATTGCAGGTGCTGGGAAACCAACCGCGAAGGTTCAATCCCCAGACTTACCCATCGAGCACTAGTCAAGACTAGCCTCTAAAACCCAATTAATCACAATAGTAATGATCCAAAGATTATCAAATTCAAAAGAATAATAGCGTGCTGCCTTGAGTCGGCCAACACGACAACAATAACTCATGGATGGGCTCCGTCTATGGCGGTCCCAATTCAAATACCTCGACTGCCTTAGAATGGCCAATCGATCACAACAACTCAACGGATGGAAACTATCCTTGACAGTCCCAATTCAATACATCAATTACCTTAGAACGGTCAATCGATAACAATGACACAACGGATGGGAATTATCTTCGATAATCCCAATTAATTACATCGATTACCTTAGAACGGTGAATCGATACACAATGACACAACGGATGGGAATTATCTTCGATAATCCCAATTAAATACATCAATTACCTTAGAACGGTTAATCGATAACCAATGATACAACGGATGGGAATTATCTTCGATAATCCCAATTAAATACATCTATTACCTTAGAACGGTCAATCGATACACAATTATACAACGGATGTAACACCTCCAAAACCATATGGGAATATTACACGATGTAGACCCTTTCCTCAAGGATATACCAGGCTAAACATCCATAAACATCCAAATGCTTGCCCGGCCAGGGTCAAACAATATAATAATACAGACCGTTATGGTCACTTACACCTGAATACACAGACCGATGAGGTCACACAACCCAATCAACAAAACTACTTAAACGATATTACCCACACAGGGGTCGAAATACAATACAGTGGAAGACTGAAATCAACTCTGACTACACAACAAAAATCAGAACAACTCTCGACTCATGATTAGTATCGCAGCTCGTCATCCTCTTGTGCCAATCCTGTGACTGCTCCCATGAATCTGCATGTACCTGGACGCAAAACAGACATCCACCCCCCGATTACTCGGGGGTTCGTAAAACTCTACTGTTTTACTAGTGTAAGTATCAAATCATACGAAATGTAACAAGCAATTAATAATCGTGAATCAAATATAATAATCAAGTAACAAATATCCCCGGGAGGTTTTCACAAGGAAAGATAAGCTATGAAGCATACGAAAATAAGATTATCATCTCGGGATTTTTTTTGAATTTAAAAACCTTTCGAAAATCTTAGGGTCTTAACCCAAATCTCAAATTGTATTTCAACAATTTACAGTACGAAAACATTTCATAAATATCGTGGGGCTCGGCCCAACATTCCTTTCTGAAAACCTTCTTTTCAAAACTTTGATTTGAAAATAATCATGCTCATGACACTGTGATCCACTGTCACGTGTCTCCGTAGGTTCAACAACCCGCACGGACTACACCACGCACGATTAAACAAACATAATCAATTCCGACACCGTGATCCACTGTCACGTGTCTCCGTAGGTTCAACAACCCGCACGGACTATTAATCAGACATAACCAATTCCGACACCGTGATCCACTGTCACGTGTCTCCGTAGGCTTAACAACCCGCACGGACTATATCAATCTCAACAATCACACACACAGTCCTGACACCGTAGTCCACTGCCACGTGTCACCGTAAGCCCCGTCGAGCTCACCCGGTTGGACGTACTGTGTCCGAAACTCATGGTCCACTGCCATGCGTTATCGTAGGCCTCGTCGCACCCGGCCACGATTGGACCTCAGTACCTCACTAAGTTCTGACCCCGTAGTCCACTGCCATGAATCCTCGTAGGTCCCGTCGAACCAACACGAGTGAACTTAGCGGTCACACACATATTCATATTCACATTCACATTACATACAACAATGAGCACAATTGATCAATCACATTGATCACCACAAAATCGTACATCACCCGCACATAACACAATCTCAACACTCGCAACAACTATCGTCAATCAACGACACATATCCAACATAACACACGTTCGGTACACAATACATTGCACAACCAAGTGTACAACTATCCCATATGTACGGCGCAATCCTGCACAAATGGCACAACGCCTAACACGTATACTAATATAACAATATTATCACACAGCCTTCAAATTACGGAAAACACAACCAACTCAAACGGAACATAATTACAAAGGCAAGTAAAATCATCACACATCTCATACGTAATTACTAGTCGCAAGATACAAGTCGTATAGTAGGATACTTGCCTTAATAACTGCTACCAAACGCTCCGAAGAACACGGTTCGACCGGGAAGCTCGGACCCCGAAGAAGACAATGAATGGAAGGGTTCCGACTCGAGTTCTTCACAAGAATTCGAACCTAAAAACATATAATTAATAAATCATCGATCATACGAGGAAAAATAATCGTAGAACGCCCGAAAACCCCTCTATGACATTTTACCGGACACTTTCAAGGCGTCGGTCAAGAACTCGACCAAAACAACGAATCGATACAATCCAATCATGGAATAACAAGGGAAATGATACAATACATCTAAATAATCATCAATACATCACAATCCTAAGTTAAATCGGATTAAATGGACAAAATTGAACAAAATATCCAAATTCCCCAAAATTAGATTTCTAGAAAATATGACCTGATTCGCTCGATCAAAGGATGTTATAGGATGGATGATTGATGATATGAACTCCAAGACTTCATGGATTTATTGACCAACAACATCTATCCATGATAAGAACAACCCCAGCCACGGAAGAGAAGGAGAAGGAGGAGAAAATGGCGAAAAAAAAAAACGACTGCTGGGCCTTAAATAGGCTGACACAGTGTGCCGCGGCCCAGCCGAAGTGTGCCGCGGCATAGGGCCAAATCTGCCAGCAGTGACTCGGCAGTGTGCCGCGGTCCTGCCGGCATGTGCCGCGGCACAAGGTACAGACGGGTCGGCCAAAGATTGCAAAATGTGTGCGTGCCGCGGCTCGGCCAAGTGTGCCGCGGCTCTTCCGGCAGGCTGCTCGGCCAAGACTGGAACATGTGAGTGACTTAGCTATTTCGACCATAACTCCCTCGTCCGGACTCCGATTGACTCACCATTTGAACTATTGGAAATCTAACTCGATGCTTTATAATATTGCAAAGATTCAGAGTCTTTGGAGTTTCCAAGAATTTATGGCGATTTTACAAAGTCAAACTCATACTTGGAAAAGTCGTTTAATAACACCGAACTCAAGAAAACGACACCGAAACCCGAACCTGAATACGAACCGAAGATGCGGTTACGAAGTACTCGCAAAGACGAATCTAAGAGCTAATAGAACACATGATTCCAACCACCCGAAGGCTCGAAATTCGACAACGAAAGGTAATTACCCCAAACTTTGGGAAATTACGAAAATGGCCCAAAACGTCCGAAAATCACGATACGTGATCGAATAACCAAACCGAAGTTCCCAACACGTCTAACAAAGTTTAACGGACTTACGAGAAACTCGAAACAGTAATTTCGAACGAGATTCACGAGAATCGAACTCGAGTGCGGAAAAGTCGTTAATAAACACGGAACTCAACAAAACAATACCGAAACGAACTCGGATGACAAAAAGTGTAGAATTAATCATTCTCAGAATGATGAGACGGTCCCAGGAGAGTTGTATAAACGAACCTCCGCCGAAAAGAGAAAATTACCGGAAATCCGAAATTGCGGATATTACATTCTACCCTCCTTAAAAGAACTTTCGTCCCGAAACTTAAATCAAGTAGGGAGAAGCAATATCCTGTCAAGAAGACTCAACGAGATACACAAGAACCGAAAAAAATCGCGCCCAACGGCGAAACGTTACAAGCAACGCGAAAGAACATACAGCGTGAAAACACTCCTCACGACGACCATAACAACGTCACCGGCAATGATTCAAAACAATAACGAGTAATTAACGACACATCACATGCACACATTTAATCGAAGAAACGCACGCGACAACAAGTCGCACCCGACCACAACGACTATGTGGTAGAAACAAATATAGTATTATGATAGAATCCACTCCGATTCTCGTCGACAAGAAAATGTCCGACGTCAAGACACAAACAATTCAAGATAACAGAAAACGAGAATACCGGACATTACATTCTATCCTATTAAAAATAAGTTTCGTCCCGAAACTTAAATAAAACATCATGGTAGAATACAAACAAAACCAAAAAGTTCACGCAGCAAATATCAATCTCTGCACGAATTACAGCACAAAGTACGATACACAACTACGTCACTGGACACCGCCGGGCCCTCCCCGAGTAGGAACGAAAACCCTATTCCTGAACATCTTGGCAACGGTCTCACAATGCACCGCTTGGTGCCCCAGTTGGCCGCACTTAAAACAATTAACCGGTGGCGAACGACAATTCTGTCTCGCATGGTCTACACGACTGCAGTTAAAGCAGGTCTTCACACCGATCGTCTTACTCGCCTCTGGAGTAAGGTTCTTAGACTGCTCAACCGAACGAGGAGTGCTTCCACAAGGAAAATGCGAAGCAACAGGTTCATGGATCTCACTTCTCTGGCCTCTTGAAAAATTTCTCGAGGTCTTCTGTCTCTTACTCTCTGAACTAGATTTCGACACAGAAACAGCCATCTCAATGGCTAAAGCTCGGTCCTTATATTCTTTCAGGGTGGTACACATAAGCGGAGCCATACTCTTACGGATATGGGGTTTCATGTGCATATTGAAGTATCGGACCTTGTCCGCTTCACTTCTCACTTGATCCCGAACATAAGCCAACTGTCGATTATAATCGACTATCGCCTGGGATATTGACACATCCTGGGGCGTAGCCGAGAAAAACTCAACGATTCTGCGTTCACGAGCAGTAACGGCAATACCGCCTCCATGGCGCCTTAAACTCAGCCCATGTAGGCGTACGATCTGCAGCACTACAACGTGCCACCATGCAGCCTTCTTTGTCGGCAAAGGTGTGCGAGCAATGGGTACCCTCTTATCATCCGGACAAGCTACAAAATTAAATATTCTGTCCAACTGGAAGAGCCAGTTTTCCCATCCTAACAAGTCAGACGAACCCACAAAACGGGGCGGCTGCATCTTCATCACATCTCGTAACCACTTACTAGTTCCGTTATCCCTATTCGGGTTCTCATCCCGACGTACGGCCTGATTCATCTGCACTAACTGGTCAACCACCTGACGAAGGATGGTGGCGGCACCAACGTCAACATTAATGCTATTCGAATGTCCCTGATCTGTACTGAGCTGATCGGTACTCGGCAAGGAGGGAGTCGCCCTCCCACGCTCCTGATCACGACCACGACTACGACCATGTCCTCGGCCACGACCTCTCGGCATACTAAACGGACGACCAAATAGAATAACGCAACCAAACAAACGTCACAACGTCAACATAGGACGATAATAGCAGCACGATAAAGCATCAACTCCAAGTCATCACACAAGTGCACGAACTAACACTGTAATTTAAGAACTTCATTCAAAAATAATCCACATAGTCACATCGATAGAGGTGTTTGGATTTTACCAAATCAAACACAGTCAAAACCACACACGTCTCGTAGGGATCAAACACTCGCAGCAAAATAAAATATTTCCGGGGTATTATTCAAATGATAAAATTTTAAAATTCTCAAGTTTGAAAAATTTGGTGAAATGAAATTCTTGAAAACACTTTTAATACCCCGATCGTCCAATCAAAACCATGTATCTCAATATTTAGAAAACACTGAAACATTCTCCGGCGAGCACAACAACACCACAAACTTATCACAACCACTTGCCCCAACATGTGGACATATGAAGTTCGAAATTCCGAAAACCAAAAATCGTTCTGCAAAATAAAAATTTTCCAAAATCCTTTAGTTCATAATCAAAACGACGGTAATATTTTACACTGTCCGAAGTACTTCAAAACACATTTTTCAAGTACCGTCTGATTGTGTCATTTGAAAATACACGACCCATTTGTCAAAGTTTAACAAATTTTAAAAATCCATATAAACCGTGGTTTGACCGCACCACCAAAATATTTTCCAAAAATCGATTATTACAGAAATTCTCAAACTGTAAAGTCCTTCAGAAAACACTCTCAAAATTACCCATAGCGGATAAAAATTACAACCTTCCAAAAACAGTCAAATTTAAAACCATATACTCAAATGGCAACCAAGGTCGCCAATTCAATCAAATGCATCTCGTGGTATCAAGTTTAAACACACAACAAAATCATTCATCGGAGTTTCTCACAAACTTTACCGTAAAACCCATCAAGGTTCACAACTTTCACACCATACCAACCCACATGGTGGTTCAAGGGCCAAACATCAATACATCCAGTTCTATACACATACGGCGTATCCAAGTATTGAATACAACTTCATTGCACAACACCGCGTAAACAAAATTATGCACTACAAATATCACACATAAATGAAACCATGAACACACATATTATGCATAAAAGAGGAGACTTACATCCACAGGCCGCACGGAGATGACGGTCGCCCACGATACTAATCTCATCCGACAACATATCCAACGCGTTGTGACTACGCACAACTCAACTTGTCACCTGACGACTCGAACGACAAGACAACACATTACTCGACAAATCACGACTCGACTCGACCCGACAGCCTAGGTTTCCGCAACCTAAGCTCCGATACCATAAATGTAACACCCCCAAAACCATATGGGAATATTACACGCCGTAGACCCTTTCCTCAAGCATCTACTAGGCTAAACATCCATAAACAACCAAATGCTTGCCCGGCCAGGGTCAAACAATATAATAATACAGACCATTATGGTCACTTACACGTGAATACACAGACCGATGAGGTCACACAACCCAATCAACAAAACTACTTAAACGACATTACCCACACAGGGGTCGAAATACAATACAGCGGAAGACTGAAATCAACTCTGACTACACAACAAAAATCAGAACAACTCTCGACTCATGATTAGTATCGCAACTCCTCATCCTCTTGTGCCAATCCATGGTGATCCCCGAATGCATGTACCGGATGCCAACAGGACATCCACCCCGACATCGGGGTTAGTAAAACTCCACTGTTTTACTAGTGTAAGTATCAAATCATACGAAATGTAACAAGCAATTAATAATCGTGAATAAAATATAATAATCAAGTAACAAATATCACCGGGAGGTTTTCACAAGGAAAGATAAGCTATGAAGCATTCGAAAATTAGATTATCATCTCGGGAATTTTTTTTGAAATTCAAAACCTTTCGAAAATCTTAGGGTCTTAACCCAAATCTCAAATTGTATTTCAACAATTTACAGTACGAAAACATTTCATAAATCTCGTGGGGCTCGGCCCAACATTCCTTTCTTAAAACCTTCTTTTCAAAACTTTGATTTGAAAATAATCATGCTCATGACACCGTGATCCACTGTCACGTGTCTCCGTAGGTTCAACAACCCGCACGGACTACACCACGCACGATTAAACAAACATAATCAATTCCGACACCGTGATCCACTGTCACGTGTCTTCATAGGTTCAACAACCCGCACGGACTATTAACCAGACATAACCAATTCCGACACCGTGATCCACTGTCATGTGTCTCCGTAGGCTTAACAACCCGCACGAACTATATCAATCTCAACAATCACACACAGTCCTAACACCGTAGTCCACTGGCACGTGTCACCGTAAGCCCCGTCGAGCTCACCCGGTTGGATGTACTGTGTCCGAAACTCATGGTCCACTGCCATGCGTTATCGTAGGCCTCGTCAGACCAGCACGATTGGACCTCAGTACCTCACTAAGTTCTGACCCCGTAGTCCACTGCCATGAATCCTCGTAGGTCCCGTCGAACCAACATGAGTGAACTTAGCGGTCACACACATATTCATATTCACATTCACATTACATACAACAATGAGCACAATTGATCAATCACATTGATCACCACAAAATCGTACATCACCCGCACACTACACAATCTCAACACTCGCAACAACTATTGTCAATCAACGACACATATCCAACATGACACATGTTCGGTACACAATACATTGCACAACCAAGTGTACAACCATCCCATATGTACGGTGCAATCCTGCACAAATGGCACAACGCCTAACACATATACTAATATAACAATATTATCACACAGCCTTCAAATTACGGAAAACACAACCAACTCAAACGGAACATAATTACTGTTGTTGCCCAAAATATTTATCCGAAGATTAAATACTGCTGGAATGGACGGACAACAAACAACAATTTGCGAGAGCACTTCTGAGAGAATAAGAATAACACAAGATTTGCCGGGTTTGTTAGGCCCGGGCTTGAATGCTCTCGCGAGATGTTATTAATATAAATATTCGTGGATACAAGTATTAATGTGAGAAATCTAAATACAATGAGTGTAAAAAGACTCTGTTAATCCAGCTCTTGAGCGAAGCTCGGTGTTCTTCGTCCTTGTCGATCGTCTGCTGAATGAGAGAGGCCGAGAGAAGAAAGAACCAAAAGATAGTTGTTGCCAAGAGTAGGAGAAAGCCAAGTGCTGTGTATTGTTTCTGTATTGTGTGCTGAAATTGCGATAATTCTAGCCTCAAATCCAAGTGCAGGCTGCCTGCTATATATAGGGGCTGAGGTGCCCTGATTCCTGGCGGGCGATCGCCTTCCGGCCAATATAATAATGGGGCGATCATCTGCCGGCCAATATAATAATGGGGCGATCGTCCTTAAGTCACACGGGCTGTCGGCCTAAAGTTCAAGGTAGATGCTGGCTGCTAGCTGTGCGGTCCAATGAGGAGCGAACACGCATTCGGAGTCACTGTCACATGCGGTCCTACTGACACCTTTCGGCGGGCCTGTCGGCTGGTGGGAAGATGCTGACAGGCTGTGGTCAACGATCCGTGATATGCGGATCTTGTCTCGGCTCTGCACGTGGGTTTAGTTGTAAGGCTCGGCCTTTGCCGACTGGATGACTATCGGCATGACGCGGTCGTCTCTAGCTGGTCACTAAGGGTCGTCATCGGTCGGTCACCAAGGGTCGGTTGGCAGGTGCCGGGAGATGATCGTCTGCTAGGCGGTCGCCAGGAGTCGATCGCCAAGTACCAAGAGACGATCGTCTTAGATGTCGATCGCTCGGCACCGGGACTTGTCCTGGGACCTTCGGTTGGCCGATTTATCTTGGCTGCTGGGCTAAGGCTAGGCCACCTGGTCGCTGGTCGGCAGTTCTGCCTTGGATGTTCGGCAATGGCTAGGTCGCCCGATCTCCGAGGCGATCGCCGGTCGGAGAGTATAATTCTCGACAAAACAATTGCCCCCCAGCTTGCTCCGATGTTGAAGACACGGGGCGAGGTGGTTCTTGCTGGCGATCGTGTAAGATGAGGACGGGCGAACTGTTGAGATGACTCTGGATTCGGACTTGGACTATCATGGTCGATTGGCTAGCTATCTTCCGGTCTTGTACCTGCAAAAAACAACATTGGTCGACCCCCCTCAGAAACTTGATGGTTTCGTCGTTTGAGGAATCGTGCACAGTCACGGAGTTCGATGGACCGACTCCATGACCGTGTCTTGTGCGCGAAGACATTGAGTGTCTCGTGACTCATTTTATTGTGAGGGTCCTCTGTTAGGCTGGCCTCGCCTCGTATTTAAACGAAGGGCGTGCGGTCTTGGTCTAGAGGAATCCTTGCGCGGGGCAGCGTCGGATGATTCAACTCCACGCCCGCGGCTCGTTAGCTCTGCTTCCACCTCGGCCCACCATGAAGATGGCGAACCTCGACGGTGTACGTTGAGACGGGGGTTGTGGCACGTGTCGCATTGTCCGGGTAGATCATGTTAGATGGTGAACCTTGAGGGCCGGCGATCGTGTCCACTGATTAATTTTGGAGGGCCCTCAGACTACGCCGGCCTCGTATTTAAACGAAGGGCGGGCGATCTTGGCCCAAAGGGACCTTGCATGGCCGAAGCAGCCGGTTCCATCGACTACCAGGACCATGGCTTTATGATGTGTGGTGGAGGCAATCTCGTGCCTTAGTCCATCATGTTGGATGGTGAATTGTAGATGGCGAAGGAGTCCTCCGGGTTCGGTGATGTAGCTTGATAATGGCGATCGGGCTGGAAGACTGGAGATCGTCGCTTGGGTGCCGATCGCGCTACTCCTAGGCTAAGAAGAAGCCTTTGCCTGGCTAGAAAGTCTGCCGCCTTAGCTCGGAAGATCGCGTAGGTCGAGGGCTGGTCCTTCGTAAGATGCCTGAACATAGGCGCAAGACCATGGAATCCTGCTATGACCGTGTGGAGGGCGATCTCATCGCTTATGGGCTCGCCGTTGAGGATGATCTCGTCTACCCGGTCGATGTATTCCGAGTCGGATTTTTTTTCCCTTGCATGATTCGCAACATGCGATGGGGACCTTCTGGCCGAGCGGTCCTGGTGGCGAAGTACGCTGTGAAGACGTTCGCCAGCTCGTTAAAGGAGTCAATGGACCGAGGTGGCAATGAGGTGTAGCACCTGTAGGCGAGGTCGTCCAGCGTCATAGGGAACATTCGGCACCTGGTCGCGTCAAATGCCCCACACCCGGTCATGTAGATGCTGAACTTGCTCAGGTGCATTTCGGGGTCTGATCTCCCCTCGTACAAAGGTGTTTGCGGAGGAGCGATGTTGTGCTGCACGGGGGCGAGCTCGATGTTGACCGCGAGCGCCTCGCTCGGCTCGGCGATCGTCTTCTTGGCGCCTGCCCTGGATCCCAGGAGCACCTTCATGTCATCGAGCTGACGTTGCATCGCGGCCATCGCCGTGGCTCGGTCGCTTGCGGATCGGCTTTGGGAGCAGGAGCCGAGGCGATCGTGTATCGATCTCCGGACTCCGCTGCTGCTGACCTCGGCTATTTGGCGAGGGGGAGCTAGACGGCTGGGCTGCCTTCTGGGAGTCGGGTAGGCCGAGCTCCTGGTTACGGACTCAAACTTCGTCGTCTCGTAGCTGGGGCCGGACTGCCCCGGTCGCCAAGACGGGTCACTGCCCAGGCGATCGAAAATAGAGGTGCCCCGGCTGGCGAGCGCCTCTTTTTGCCGATGAGAGCCTCCTGGCGATCGCTCGGCCAGTAACGTCTTGAGCTTCCGCTTGGACTTTCGACGGATGGCCGATGGGGTGATAGCGGGAGGCGCGTCGAGAGCATTCCATCGCTCCTGTAGGACGGCCATGGCCTCGTCGATTTGTTCCTTGGTTCGGAGCTGATCGAGCGAGAGGCTTGGGCCGCCGCCTAGGGGCGGGATCGAGCATCTCGGACCGCGGCGGCTACCCTCCGCCATCGGCTGAGGCTCGGACTGAGACGGAACGAGGCATCTGGCGGGTTGGCCGGCGGCTTTCTTCGACGCGGAGGCGGAAGACATGATTTCTGAAAGATTTCTTTGAAGCGCAGTGAGTGTCACTTCAAGTATATGCCCCGAGAACAGTGAGTGTTCTTCGGGACCGTAGGAATATAAATTTGAGGGTTAGATCCCCTTCTTCTAGCGCCAATTGTTGTTGCCCAAAATATTTATCCGAAGATTAAATACTGCTGGAATGGACGGACAACAAACAACAATTTGCGGGAGCACTTCCGAGAGAATAAGAATAACACAAGATTTGCCGGGTTTGTTAGGCCCGGGCTTGAATGCTCTCACGAGATGTTATTAATACAAATATTCGTGGATACAAGTATTAATGTGAGAAATCTAAATACAATGAGTGTAAAAAGACTCTGTTAATCCAGCTCTTGAGCGAAGCTCGGTGTTCTTCGTCCCTACCGATCGTCTGCTGAATGAGATAGGCCGAGAGAAGAAAGAACCAAAAGATAGCTGTTGCCAAGAGTAGGAGAAAGCCAAGTGCTATGTATTATTTCTGTATTGTGTGCTGAAATCGCGATAATGCTAGCCTCAAATCCAAGTGCAGGCTGCCTGCTATATATAGGGGATGAGGTGCCCTGATTCCTGGCGGGCGATCGCCTTCCGGCTAATATAATAATGGGGCGATCGTCTGCCGGCCAATATAATAATGGGGCGATCGTCCGTAAGTCACACGGGCTGTCGGCCTAAAGTCCAAGGTAGATGCTGGCTGCCAGTTGTGCGGTCCAATGAGGAGCCAGCACGCGTCCGGAGTCACTGTCACATGCGGTCCTACTGACACCTTTCGGCGGGCCTGTCGGCTGGTGGGAAGATGCTGACAGGCTGTGGTCAACGATCCGTGATATGCGGATCTTGTCTCGGCTCTGCACGTGGGTTCAGTCCTGAGGCTCGGCCTTTGCCGACTGGATGATGTTGTTGCCCAAAATATTTATCCGAAGATTAATACTGCTGGAAGACGGACAACAAACAAATGCGGGAGCACTTCCGAGAGAAGATAAATAATACAAGATTTGCCGGGTTTGTTAGGCCCGGGCTTGAATGCTCTCGCGAGATGTTATTAATACAAATATTCGTGGATACAAGTATTAATGAGAGAAATCTAAATACAGTGAGTGTAAAAAGACTCTGTTGATCCGGCTCTTGAGCGAAGCTCGGTGTTCTTCGTCCCATGTAATGCTCGAGGAGAAAAGGCCGGAGAAGTAAGACCGAAAGAAAGCTGTTGCCAAGAGTTGGATGTTAGCCAAGTGCAAGTATTTGCTTCTGTATGGTGTGAAATGCGAAGGAAGCTGAAGTTTAGAGAGTCAGAATCTCGGTTCTGTGCAGAAGAGTTTTTTTTTGTCCCTGGACAAGTGCTGGGAGTCTTGTATATATAGAGGCTGAGAGGCCCTGTCCCCTAGTGGGCGATCGTCTTTCGGCATTTAATGCAATGGGGCGATCGTCCTAAAGGTTACGTGGGATGCCTGCCAAAAGTCCAAAGCTACAGCTGGTGGCCAGCCGTGCGGTCCAATGAGGATCCAGCACGCGTCCGGAAGTACTGTCACAGGAGGTCCCACTTTGCTACTTTCGGCGGACTTTGTCAGTAGGTGACAGGCTGTAGTCACATGTCTTGTCCGCCAACTCCTTTCGCAGGTCTGGGCCATGCTGGTAGGTGAGGTAGGTGACAGGTTTGTCAGCGCCTTTTGTGGATCTGCACGTGGGGTCAGTTTTGAGACTTGGCCTTGGCCGACTGGATGGCCATCGGCCCAGATCGTCATGATGCGGTCGCCTCTAGCTGGACGCCGAGGATCGTTCTCGGCCCGCCACTGAAGGTCGGCCATGGTCGGTCGCCAAGGGTCGATCGGCAGATGCCCAGAGAGGTCGGTCACCAAAGGTCGATCGGCAGGAGTCGGTCGCCGAGTACCGAGTGATGATCGTATCTGAGGTCGATCGCTCGGCACCGGGACTTGTCCTGGGACCTTCGATGAGCCGTTTAGCCGGTCCATTTGGGTTGAGGCTTGGCAGATCTGCCTTGGCCGCTCGGCAGTAAGTCGGTCGCTCGGCCTCGGAGGCGATCGCCGGTCGGAAGGTGTTAAATCTTGACACAACAATTGTCCCCCAGCTTGCTCCTATGTTGAAGACATGGGGCGAGGTGGTTCTTGCTGGCGATCGCGCCTGGATGAGGACGGGCGATCTGAGCCGACTTAGGACTTGGACTTGGGCTATCATAGTCGATTGGCTTAGCTATCTTTCGGTCTTGTACCTGCAAAAAACAACATTGGCCGATCCCCCATGGAAACTTGGTGGTTTCGCTTTGTTTGAGGAATCGTGCACAGTCGCGGAGATCGATGGACCGACCCCATGACCGTGTCTTGGTGCACAAAGACAATGAGTGTCTCGTGACTCACTTTATTATGAGGGTCCTCTGTTAGGCTGCGCCTCGCCTTGTTTTTAAACGAAAGGCGTGCGGTCTCGGTCTAGAGGAGTCCTTGCGCAGGGCAGCGTCGGATGAATCAACTCCACGCCCGCGGCTTGTTAGCTCTGCTTCCACCTCGGCCAGCCATGGAGATGGCCGACCTCGACGGTGTACGTTGAGACGGGGTTGTGGCACGTCGCATTGTCCGGGTTCACCATGTCAGATGATGAACCTTTGAGGGCGAGCGATCGTGTCCACTGATTAATGTTGGAGAGCCCTCAGACTACGCCGGCCTCGTATTTAAACGAAGGGCGGGCGATCTTGGCCTAAAGGGACCTTGCATGACCGAAGCAGCCGGTTCCATCGACTGCCAGGGCCATGGCTTTATGATGTGCGGTGGAGGCGATCTTATGCCTTAGTCCGTCATGTTATATGCTGGACTGTAGATGGCGATCGTGTCCTCCGGACTGCGGATGATGTAGCGTGATGATCGGCGATCGGGCTGGAAGACTGTCGATCGTCGCTCGATTGCCGATTGCTTTATTCGTATGTCGATATTGGCGATCGGGCGGGAGATCGTCGTCCGGGTGCCGATCGCGCTGCTCACAGGCTAAGAAGAAACCTTTGCCTGGCCAGAAAATCTGCGGCTCTAGCCCGGAAGGCTGCGTAGGTCGTAGGTTGGGTCTTCGTAAGATGCCTGAACATAGGCGAGAAACCCTGAAAACCTCCTAGGACCGCGTAGAGGGCGGTCTCATCGCTTATGGGCTCGCCATTGAGGATGATTACGTCTACCCGGTCGATGTAGTCCGAGTCGGACTCTTCTTCTCCCTGCTTGATTTGCATCATGCGAAGGGGACCTTCGGGCCGGACGACCCTGGTGGCGAAGTACTCGGTGAAGCCGTGCGCCAGCTCGTTAAAGGAGCCAACGGACCGAGGTGGCAATGAAGTGTACCACCGGTGGGCGAGGTCGTCCCGGCGTCGGAGGAACATTCGGCATCCGGTCGCGTCGGATGCCCCACACCCGATCATGTAGATGTTAAACTTCCTCAGTGCACTTGGGGTCCGATCGCCCCTCGTACACGGGTGTTAGCGGGAGCGATCTGTCTTTGCGCACGGCGAGCTCGATGTCGATCGCGAGCGGCTCGCTTGGCCCGGCGATCGTCTTCTTGGCGCCGCCCTGATTCCAGGAGCGCCTTCATGTCGCCGAGTTGACGCCGCATCGCAGCCATCGCGTGGCTTGGTCGCTTGCCGATCGGCTTTGGGAGCAGGAGCCTGGCGATCGTGTACCGATCTCCGGCTCCGCTACCGCCGACCTCGGCAATTTGGCGAGGAGAGCCGACGGTAGGTGCCTTACGGGAGTCGGGTAGGCCGAGCTCCCGGTGACGGACTCAAACTCCGTCGTCTCGTGGTCAGGCCGGGCCCCGTAGCTGTCGGGTCACCGCCCGTGCGATCGAAGACAGAGGTGCCCGGTGTGGCGAGCGCCTCTTCTGCGGACGGAGCCTCCTGGCGATTGCTCGGCAGAGTGCCTTGAGCTTCCGCTTGATCTCCCGGCGAGAGACCGGGGGCGTAGGCGGAGGTGCGTCGAGAGCACTCCGTCGCTCTGTAGGGCGGCCGAGCCCCCTTCGATCTGTTCCTTGGTTCGAACCGATCGAGCGAGAGGCTTGGGCCGCCGTCCGTGGGCGGATCGAGCGTCTCGATCGCGGCGGCTACCTTCCACCATCGTGTGGCTCGGACGGGACGGAGCGAAGTCTGGCCGGCCGCCGGCTTTCTTCGGCGGATGCGGAAGACATGATTTCTGAAGGATTTCTTTTGAAGTGCAGTAAGTGTCACTTCAAGTATCTGCCCCGAGAACAGTGAGTGTTCTTCGGGACGGTAGGTGTAAAAATCGAGGGTTGGATCCCCTTCCTCTAGCGCCAATTGTTGTTGCCCAAAATATTTATCCGAAGATTAATACTGCTGGAAGACGGACAACAAACAAATGCGGGAGCACTTCCGAGAGAAGATAAATAATACAAGATTTGCCGGGTTTGTTAGGCCCGGGCTTGAATGCTCTCGCGAGATGTTATTAATACAAATATTCGTGGATACAAGTATTAATGAGAGAAATCTAAATACAGTGAGTGTAAAAAGACTCTGTTGATCCGGCTCTTGAGCGAAGCTCGGTGTTCTTCGTCCCGCCGGTAATCTGCTCGAGGAGAAAAGGCCGGGAGAAGTAAGACCGAAAGAAAGCTGTTGCCAAGAGTTGGATGTTAGCCAAGTGCAAGTATTTGCTTCTGTATGGTGTGAAATGCGAAGGAAGCTGAAGTTTAGAGAGTCAGAATCTCGGTTCTGTGCAGAAGAGTTTTTTTTTGTCCCTGGACAAGTGCTGGGAGTCTTGTATATATAGAGGCTGAGAGGCCCTGTCCCCTAGTGGGCGATCGTCTTTCGGCATTTAATGCAATGGGGCGATCGTCCTAAAGGTTACGTGGGATGCCTGCCAAAAGTCCAAAGCTACAGCTGGTGGCCAGCCGTGCGGTCCAATGAGGATCCAGCACGCGTCCGGAAGTACTGTCACAGGAGGTCCCACTTTGCTACTTTCGGCGGACTTTGTCAGTAGGTGACAGGCTGTAGTCACATGTCTTGTCCGCCAACTCCTTTCGCAGTGCAGGCCATCTTTGGTAGGTGAGGTAGGTGACAGGTTTGTCAGCGCCTTTTGTGGATCTGCACGTGGGGTCAGTTTTGAGACTTGGCCTTGGCCGACTGGATGGCCATCGGCCCAGATCGTCATGATGCGGTCGCCTCTAGCTGGACGCCGAGGATCGTTCTCGGCCCGCCACTGAAGGTCGGCCATGGTCGGTCGCCAAGGGTCGATCGGCAGATGCCCAGAGAGGTCGGTCACCAAAGGTCGATCGGCAGGAGTCGGTCGCCGAGTACCGAGTGATGATCGTATCTGAGGTCGATCGCTCGGCACCGGGACTTGTCCTGGGACCTTCAGTAGGCCGTTTTAGCTGGTCCGCTGGGTTGAGGCTCGGCAGATCTGCCTTGGCCGCTCGGCAGTAAGTCGGTCGCTCGGCCTCGGAGGCGATCGCCGGTCGGAAGGTGTTAAATCTTGACACAACAGATGACTATCGGCATGACGCGGTCGTCTCTAGCTGGTCACTGAGGGTCGGCATCGGTCGGTCACCAAGGGTCGGTTGGCAGGTGCCGGGAGATGATCGTCCGCTAGTCGGTCGCCAGGAGTCGATCACCAAGTACCGAGAGACGATCGTCTTAGATGTCGATCGCTCGGCACCGGGACTTGTCCTGGGACCTTCGAATGGCCGATTTATCTTGGCTGCTGTGCTAAGGCTAGGCCGCCTGGTCGCTGGTCGGCAGTTCTGCCTTGGCTGTTCAGCAATGTCTAGGTCGCCCGATCTCCGAGGCGATCGCCGGCCGGAGAGTATAATTCTCGACATAACAATTACGAAGGCATGCAAAATCATCACACATCTCATACGTAATTACTAGTCGCAAGATACAAGTCGTATAGTAAGATACTTGCCTTAATAACCGCTACCAAACGCTCCGAAGAACACGGTTCGACCGGGAAGCTCGGACCCCGAAGAAGACAATGAATGGAAGGGTTCCGACTCGCGTTCTTCACAAGAATTCGACCCTAACAACATATAATCAATAAATCATCGATCATACGAGGAAAAATAATCGTAGAACGCCCGAAAACCCCTCTATGACATTTTACCGGACACCTTTAAGGCGTCGGTCAAGAACTCGACCAAAACAACGAATCGATACGATCCAACCATGGAATAACAAGGGAAATGATACAATACATCTAAATAATCATCAATCCATCACAATCCTAAGTTAAATCGGATTAAACGGACGAAATCGAACAAAATACCCAAAATCCCCAAAATTAGATTTCTAGAAAATCTAACCTGATTCGCTCGATCAGAGGATGTTATATGATGGATGATTGATGATATGAACTCCAAGACTTCATGGATTTATTGACCAACAACATCTCTCCATGATAAGAACAACCCCTTCCGCGGAAGAGAAGGAGAAGGAGAAGAAAATGGCGAAAAAAAACGACTGCTGGGCCTTAAATAGGCTGACACAGTGTGCCGCGGCCCAGCCGAAGTGTGCCGCGGCATAGGGCCAAATCTGCCGGCAGTGACTCGGAAGTGTGCCGCGGCCCTGTCGGCATGTGCCGCGGCACAAGGTATAGACGGGTCGGCCGAAGATTGCAAAATGTGTGCGTGTCGCGGCTCGGCCAAGTGTGCCGCGGCCCTTCCGGCAGGCTGCTCGGCCATGACTGGAACATGTGAGTGACTTAGCTATTTCGACCATAACTCCCTCGTCCGGACTCCGATTGACTCACCATTTGAATCATTGGAAAGCTAACTCTATGCTTTATAATATTGCAAAGATTCAGAGTCTTGGGAGTTTCCAAGAATTTATGGCGATTTTACAAAGTCAAACTCATACTTGGAAAAGTCATTTAATAACACCGAACTCAAGAAAACGACACCGAAACCCGAACCTGAATACGAACCGAAGATGCGGTTACGAAGTACTCGCAAAGTCGAATCTAAAAGCTAATGGAAAACACCATTCCGACCACCCGAAGGCTCGAAATTCGACAACGGAAGGTAATTACCCCAAACTCTGGGAAATTACGAAAATGGCCCAACACGTCCGAAAATCACGATACGTGATCGAATAACCAAACCGAAGTTCACAACACGTCTAACAAAGTTAAACGGACTTACGGGAAACTCGAAATAGTAATTTCGAACGAGATTCACGAGAATCGAACTCGAGTGCGAAAAAGTCGTTAATAAACACGGAACTCAACAAAACAATACCGAAACGAACTCGGATGACAAAAAGTGTAGAATTAATCATTCTCAGAATGACGAGACGGTCCCAAGCGAGTCGTCTAAACGGACCTCCGCCGAAAAAGAAAATTACCGAAAATCCGAAATTGCGGATATTACATTCTACCCTCCTTAAAAGAAGTTTCGTCCCGAAACTTAAATCAAGTAGGGAGAAGCAATATCCTGTCGGGAAGACTCAACGAGATACACAAGAACCGAAAAAAATCGCGCCCAACGGAGAAACGTTACAAGCAACGCGAAAGAACATACAGCGTGAAAACACGCCCCACGATGACCATAACAACGTCACCGGCAATGATACAAAGCAATAACGAGTACTTAACGACGCATCACATGCACACATTTAATCGAAGAAACGCACGCGACAACAAGTCGCACCCGACCACAACGACTATGTGGTAGAAACAAATATAGTATTATGATAGAATCCACTCCGATTCTCGTCGGACACAAACAATTCAAGATAACAGAAAACGAGAATACCGGATATTACATTCTATCCTATTAAAAATAAGTTTCGTCCCGAAACTTAAAATAAAACATCATGGTATAATACAAACAAAACCAAAAAGTTCATGCAACAAATATCAATATCTACACGAATTACAGCACAAAGTACGATACACAACTACGTCACTGGACACCGCCGGCCCCTCCCCGAGTAGGAACAAAAACCCGATTCCCGAACATCTTGGCTACGGTCTCACAATGCACCGCTTGGTGCCCCAGTTGGCCGCACTTAAAATAATTAACCGGTGGCGAACGACAATTCTGTCTCGCATGGCCTACACGACTGCAGTTAAAGCAGGTCTTCACACCGATCGTCTTACTCGCCTCTGGAGTAAGGTTCTTAGACTGGTCAACCGAACGAGGAGTGCTTCCAGAAGGAAAATGCGAAGCAATAGGTTCACGGATCTCACTTCTCTGGCCTCTTGAAAAATTTCTCGAGGTCTTCTGTCTCTTACTCTCTGAACTAGATTTCGACACAGAAACAGCCATCTCAATGGCTAAAGCTCGGTCCTTATATTCTTTCAGGGTGGTACACATAAGCGGAGCCATACTCTTACGGATATGGGGTTTCATGTGCATATTGAAGTATCGGACCTTGTCCGCTTCACTTCTCACTTGATCCCGAACATAAGCCAACTGTCGATTATAATCGACTATCGCCTGGGATATTGACACATCCTGGGGCGTAGCCGAGAAAAACTCAACGATTCTGCGTTCACGAACAGGTAACGGGCAATACTCTGCCTCCATGGCAGTCTTAAACTCAGCCCATGTAGGCGTACGATCTGCAGGCACTACAGCGTGCCACCAGTCTGCAGCTTCTTTGTCGAGCAGGTACTGAGCAATGGGTACCCTCCTATAATCCGGACAAGCTACAACATCAAATATTCTGTCCAACTGGAAGAGCCAGTTTTCCCATACTAACAAGTCAGACGAACCCACAAAACGGGGCGGCTGCATCTTCATCACATCTCGTAACCACTTACTAGTTCCGTTATCCCTATCCGGGTTCTCATCCCAAAGTACGACCTGATTCATCTGCACTAACTGGTCAACCACCTGACGAAGGATGGTGGTGGCGCCAACGTCAACATTAACGCTATTCGAATGTCCCTGATCTGTACTGAGCTGGTACTTGGCAAGGAGGGAGTCGCCCTCCCACGCTCCTGATCACGACCACGACTACGACCACGTCCTCGGCCACGACCTCTCGGCATAGTGAACGGACGACCAAACAGAATAACACAACCAAACAAACGTCACAACGTAAACATAGGACGATAATAGCAGCACGATAAAGCATCAACTCCAAGTCATCACACAAGTGCACGAACTAACACTGTAATTTAAGAACTTCATTCAAAAATAATCCACATAGTCACATCGATAGAGGTGTTTGGATTTTACCAAATCAAACATAGTCAAAACCACACACGTCTTGTAGGGATCAAACACTCGCAGCAAAATAAAATGTTTTCGGGGTATTATTCAAATGATAAAATTTTAAAATTCTCAAGTTTGAAAAATTTGGTGAAATGAAATTCTTGAAAACACTTTTAATACCCCGATCGTCCAATCAAAACCATGTATCTCAATATTTAGAAAACACTGAAACATTATCCGATGAGCACAACAACACCACAAACTTATCACAACCACTTGCCCCAATATGTGGACATATGAAGTTCAAAATTCCGAAAACCAAAAATCGTTCTGCAAAATAAAAATTTTCCAAAATCCTTTAGTTCATAATCAAAACGACGGTAATATTTTACACTGTCCGAAGTACTTCAAAACACATTTTTCAAGTACCGTCTGATTGTGTCATTTGAAAATACACGACCCATTTGTCAAAGTTTAATGAATTTTAAAAATCCATATAAACCGTGGTTTGACCGCACCACCAAAATATTTTCCAAAAATCGATTATTACAAAAATTCTCAAACTGTAAAGTCCTTCAGAAAACACTCTCAAAATTACCCATAGCGGACAAAAATTACAACCTTCCAAAAACAGTCAAATTTAAAACCACATACTCAAATGGCAACCAGGATCGCCAATTCAATCAAATGCATCTCGTGGTATCAAGTTTAAACACACAGCAAAATCATTCATCGGAGTTTCTCACAAACTTTACCGTAAAACCCATCAAGGTTCACAACTTTCACACCATACCAACCCACATGGTGGTTCAAGGGCCAAACATCAATACATCCAATTCTATACACATACGGCGTATCCAAGTATTGAATACAACTTCATTGCACAACACCGCGTAAACAAAATTATGCACTACAAATATCACACATAAATGAAATCATGAACACACATATTATGCATAAAAGAGGAGACTTACGTCCACAGGCCGCACGGAGATGACGGTCGCCCACGATACTAATCTCATCCGACAACATATCTAACGCGTTGTGACTACGCACAACTCAACTTGTCACCTGACGAATCGAACGAAAAGACAACACATTACTCGACAAATCACGACTTGACTCGACCCGACAGCCTAGGTTTCCGCAACCTAAGCTCCGATACCATAAATGTAACACCCCCAAAACGTATGGGAATATTACACGCCGTAGACCCTTTCCTCAAGGATCTACCAGGCTAAACATCCATAAACAACCAAATGCTTGCCCGACCAGGGTCAAACAATATAATAATACAGACCGTTATGGTCACTTACATGTGAATACACAGACCGATGAGGTCACACAACCCAATCAACAAAACTACTTAAACGACATTACCCACACAGGGGTCGAAATACAATACAGCGGAAGACTGAAATCAACTCTGACTACACAACAAAAATCAGAACAACTCTCGACTCATGATTAGTATCGCAGCTCGTCATCCTCTTGTGCCAATCCTGTGACTGCTCCCCTGAATCTGCATGTACCTGGACGCAAAACAGACATCCACCCCCCGATTACTCGGGGGTTAGTAAAACTCCACTGTTTTACTAGTGCAAGTATCAAATCATATGAAATGTAACAAGCAATTAATAATCGTGAATCAAATATAATAATCAAGTAACAAATATCCCCGGGAGGTTTTCACAAGGAAAGATAAGCTATGAAGCATTCGAAAATAAGATTATCATCTGGGTAATTTTTTTTGAATTTCAAAACCTTTCGAAAATCTTAGGGTCTTAACCCAAATCTCAAATTGTATTTCAACAATTTACAGTACGAAAACATTTCATAAATCTCGTGGGGCTTGGCCCAACATTCCTTTCTTAAAACCTTCTTTTCAAAACTTTGATTTGAAAATAATCATGCTCATGACACCGTGATCCACTGTCACGTGTCTCCGTAGGTTCAACAACTTGCACGGACTACACCACGCACGATTAAACAAACATAATCAATTCCGACACCGTGAGACACTGTCACGTGTCTCCGTAGGTTCAACAACCCGCACGGACTATTAACCAGACATAATCAATTCCGACACCGTGATCCACTGTCACGTGTCTCCGTAGGCTTAACAACCCGCACGGACTATATCAATCTCAACAATCACACACACAGTCCTGACACTGTAGTCCACTGCCACGTGTCACCGTAAGCCCCATCGAGCTCACCCGGTTGGACGTACTGTGTCCGAAACTCATGGTCCACTGCCATGCATTATCATAGGCCTCGTCAGACCAACACGATTGGACCTCAGTACCTCACTAAGTTCTGACCCCGTAGTCCACTGCCACGAATCCTCGTAGGTCCCGTCGAACCAACACGAGTGAACTTAGCGGTCACACACATATTCATATTCACATTCACATTACATACAACAATGAGCACAATTGATCAATCACATTGATCACCACAAAATCGTACATCACCCGCACATAACACAATCTCAACACTCGCAACAACTATCGTCAATCAACGACACATATCTAACATGACACACGTTCGGTGCACAATAAATTGCACAACCAAGTGTACAACCATCCCATATGCACGGCGCAATCCTGCACAAATGGCACAACGCCTAACACGTATACTAATATAACAATATTATCACACAACCTTCAAATTACGGAAAACACAACCAACTCAAACGGAACATAATAAAGAAGGCAAGCAAAATCATCACACATCTCATACGTAATTACTAGTCGCAAGATACAAGTCATATAGTAAGATACTTGCCTTAATAACCGCTATCAAACGCTCCGAAGAACACGGTTCGACCGGGAAGCTCGGACCCCGAAGAAGACAATGAATGGAAGGGTTCCGACTCGAGTTCTTCACAAGAATTCGACCCTAACAATATATAATCAATAAATCATCGATCATACGAGGAAAAATAATCGTAGAACGCCCGAAAACACCTCTATGACATTTTACCGGACACCTTCAAGGCGTCGGTCAAGAACTCGACCAAAACAACGAATCGATACGATCCAACCATGGAATAACAAGGGAAATGATACAATACATCTAAATAATCATCAATCCATCACAATCCTATGTTAAATCGGATTAAACGGACGAAATCGAACAAAATACCCAAAATCCCCAAAATTAGATTTCTAGAAAATCTGACCTGATTCGCTCGATCAAAGGATGTTATAGGATGGATGATTGATGATATGAACTCCAAGAGTTCATGGATTCATTGACCAACAACATCTATCCATGATGAGAACAACCCCAGCCGCGGAAGAGAAGGAGAAGGAGGAGAAAATGGCGAAAAAAACGACACGCACAGTTGTCCTTGGACTCTTTGTAACCACACTTCAATTCCTTCACGAATCATCTCTCGTTGAAGGCTAAGTTGGGAGGTCAGCGTCTCCAGCATCTGAATAGAAACAGGCTTGCGGCTAAGTGCATCGGCCACTACATTTGCTTTGCCTGGATGATACAAAATCTCCAAGTCATAGTCCTTGATCAGCTCTAACCATCTTCTTTGCCGCATGTTCAACTCTTTCTGACTGAATATGTACTTGAGACTCTTATGATCCGTAAAGATCTGACAGTGAGTCCCGTACAGATAATGTCTCCAGATCTTCAAAGCAAAAACTACTGCTGCTAGCTCCAAATCATGTGTTGGGTAATTCACTTCATAAGGTTTCAGCTGTCGCGACGCATAAGCGATCACCTTATCATTCTGCATCAATACGCACCCAAGTCCTTGGTTCGAAGCATCACTGTAAACTATAAATCCTCCAGTTCCCTGTGGAAGTGATAGAATCGGTGCCATCGTCAATATCTTCTTCAATTCATCAAAGCTAATCTGACACAACTCATTCCACTCAAACTTTTAAGTTTTCTGCAGGAGTCGAGTAAGTGGGCGGGAGATTTTAGAAAACCCTTCCACGAATCGACGATAATATCCAGCAAGTCCTAAGAAGCTTCGGACTTCTTTCACGTTCTTTGGAGGCTTCCAATCCATAATTGCTTCGATCTTCTGAGGATCTACTCGGACTCCTTCAGCTGACACCACATGGCCGAGGAACATTACTTCTTTTAGCCAGGATTCACACTTAGAAAGTTTGGCGTACAATTGCTCGCTTCTCAAAAGTTCCAATACAATCCGCAAATGTTGCGCATGTTCTTCCGGGCTCTTAGAATACACTAGAATGTCATCAATGAACACGACCACAAATTTATCCAAAAATTCAATGAACACTCTGTTCATCAATTGCATAAATACAGCAGGTGCGTTAGTGAGACCAAACGGCATCACTACAAACTCATAATGTCCGTAACGAGTTCTGAACGCCGATTTCAGAACATCACATTCCTTAATCCTCAGCTGATAATACCCTAATCTCAGATCGATTTTAGAAAATACTGTTGCCCCTTGCAACTGGTCAAACAGATCATCAATCCGTGGCAACGGATACTTGTTCTTAATCGTCATCTTGTTCAGCTCTCGATAGTCAATACACAGTCGGAGCGATCCATCCTTCTTTCGGACAAAAATAACTGGCGCTCCCCAGGGTGAAACGCTTGGCTGAATATAGCCCTTGTCCACTAACTCCTCCAGCTGCTTCTTCAGTTCGTACATCTCAGTCGGTGCCATACGATACGGCGCCTTAGAAATTGGTGTAGCTCCGGGTTCCAGCTCAATGGTAAATTCTACATCCCTTCGTGGAGGTAGTCCAGGTAACTCGTCAGGAAATACATCTGGAAATTCGTTCACAACAGGAATGGGTTAAAGTTCCACAATTTCGTCTTCTTTCTTCATTGCATAACACCAGTACCCGATACAACCCTGTTTCAACAATTTGACAGCTTTCATCGCCTTGATCAATTTTCCTGAGCTTCCTGGTTTCCACCCCTCGAACAGTATTTCGGAATCATCGTCAGCGATCAGCGAGATATTCCTCCTTCGGTAGTTTACAATTGCTCCATATCGATTAAGCCAATCGTCTCCGAGTATCAGGTCATCTCCTTGCATTTCTATCACGATCAGATTTGAGAGCCACTCTCTGTCTCCAAATGATACAGGGAAATTTCTAGTTACTAAGTTTCCGACAATCCTCTCTCCACTCGGTAAACCAACAACATAAGGTTCACAAGTATGAAAACCGGAAATATTCAAACGATTTACACAAGACAAAGATGTAAAAGAATGCGTAGCTCCTGTATCGAATAAAACGCTAACTGGCTGGGAAAGGATCTCGACAAGACTGATGCGACAAAGAAGATCCCGATCGTCTGTCCTCCTCATCTCGCATGCACGTGGGGAGCAGATCCGCACTCCATGTCCCCTTTCGGTCCCATTGTCCTCGCTCGTCCGCGGCCAAAATTCCGAGGCATCAACACTTTGCCGCGTCTGTTGATACCGGCTTCCTTCTCGGATCGGCCGTGGTGTACGGGCTCTAAAAGACTTTGCGCCTCTTCACAAAACACCGCCCGATGTCCTCTCGCCCACAATCAAAACAAGTCACGGCAGGAAGGGGCAATTCCATCGATAGTGCCCCTGGGCGCAGCTTAAAGCATTTCTGGTAACATCGGTAATAGTTGATGTCGCTCCGAAGTTTTTTCCGCTCCTAATCGGGTGCGGAGGTTTCTTGAAAGAGTGAAAGGATGACTGGGCCTTACGGGCCCACTGCTCTTGTGCTCGTAAAAGTACCAGAGACTTTCTGCTTTCTTGGTTTCAAAATTTCTCCATAGCCGCTTCCTTGATCTCATACGCCAACGCCTTATCCTCGGTATTGACGGAGTGTGGTACATTCAAATCCGGACATGTACCTCTGGATTTCTGGTTTCATCCTCATATCGAAATGAATCATCATTTCTCGCATCCTGCTCACCGGATGTCGAACAAATGCCACCGGGTTAAACGCCTTAATTGCAGGATACCGCACATCAAGGCCGAGCGGAGAAAAACTCCCGATTTTGGCTTCCTCACGGGACGAGGGCAATCCGAGCTTCCATCATCAATCTAAACTCGTCTAATCGGCATCAAGGTCTACAGCCGGATGGCTTCCCACCATTCGGACGCTTCCCTATCGTAAAATATTGAGCGATAGAGGCTCTCCTATTGCCCTGGGCGCTTAATTCCGGCAAATATTTTCTCCAGTTCCTTCAACCAATGGTCCCAGGTGGGAGTCTCAGAAATACCGTCGAATTTGGGTGGTTGCATCTTCGCCACCTCTTGCAGCCACCGGTCACCTCGATTTCCCATGTCTGGGATCCCTTGCTGTCTCTCTCCCTGCTGTAGTCCCACCGCCACTTTCATTCGGTCCACGACTTGGGCGAACTGAGTCATCTGGTTCACCACTTGACGAAGGATCTCTGGTACAGCAGGATCTGGTTCGTTATTAATAGATTGTTGCGGCTCGCCTGGGCTATGACTGGCCTGGTTAGAAGGCGACGCTTCCCTTTCAGCATTTCTTCGTCCGCGTCCACGACCGCGACCACATCCACGTCCGCCTCTCAACATACTGTAAGAACAAATACTCAATATACAGGAAACAACATCGTTCTAATATTCGAGTATAAAGAGACACAATATGTAAAGAACAAGATAGAGTTTAGGAACTTACAACCACCGTTCGCATGAAGACGTAGGCAGTGCAGTGATGTCATTCACGGCCGGTTACTTCAAAAGACATAAATGACCCATATTTTAACCCAACGGCCAAGATATCCATAATCTTAGCTATGATACCATATTCTGTAACACCCCCGATATATTCAGGAATATTACAGCACCGTAAATCGTTTACATAAGGATTTACAAGGCTGAAGAATTGAACAGACATTAAAAGGTACTAACGAATGGAAATAACGGAATTAAGATACAACAGTCCTGACCAAATACTGAAAGTACAATTGTTCAACAGGAACTTAATAATACATCACCAAATTCAAATTCAGCATAAATGGTTTCGTACTCGAGTACTTATTGAAATAACCAATAAACAACAGACAAATAAACCCGGCCGGGACATCACTCTGCACCTTCGTCGTCATGCAGCTCCAGTGGTTGTTTTCCCGCTCTCCTGGATCCTGAACGTAAACAAAATGTTCACCCCCGAAGGGGTTAGCACAACGATGCTAGTACAAGTACCACAACATATTATTCAACGTCACACGCAGAATAATAATAATAATAACGTAAATGATAAAATGTCAAACGAGTCTTCTCCTGCGAGAAACTCAAACATAACATACACAATTGATAATCACAACATGATATCATAACATACGCATGGTAATTCCGTCGATCCAACGTTCATTGCCTAGAACCCACGATGATCCCGTCAGACCAACCCGTGGTGGAATAACCCGTCCGATGATCCAGCGCACGCTAGCATAGATCCCCCGATGATCCCGTCGGACCAACACGAGGTGGACATACAACAACGACATACATGCACGACAATATGTATAACATCAATACATAAAACAAATAAAGTACTTGCCTCGATTTGAAGACAAGAACAATACTTCCACGAAAACGAACACTCGAAGGTCGTCCTCCTCAATCAATCACGTAACAAGATCAAACCTTAACAAAAGAAATGATATAGGATTTATCTCACGTCGTACGAATGTCTAACAATTCGATTTACGGCCAAAAGTTCATAAAATGTAATCTGCCTGAACTGCTTAGCGCACGCTAAGCACTCTGTGTAGCGTGCGTTAAGTCTGCTCGATAGCGCACGAAAACAACAAAGCCTAGCGTATGCTAATTATGCATGGTCAGTACTTCACTGATCAGTCGACTGACTCGTCTGATGGCCTAGCGTACGTTACGTACCAAACATAGCGTATGCTAACTCGTGCTCGATAGCGCATGTTAATCTTTATATCTTAGCGTGCGCTATCTGTGCATGGCAGTTTACTGCTGGGCAGTAAACTGTTCTCATCATGATGAAAACAATGAAATCTTCCGTGACAATTCATGTTACCTCCATGAATATCATGTACATACGATTATGAATGATCTTACGGATAACAACAACTTCGGATTCAAGGATATTCATACCATTATAAAACCATATTCCATTTCGACTACAATTCTTCATATGACGATTCGAAAGGCTTAACGGTTGATATCAACACCTTATATCCATCGAAATTATCATGCTGTAGTTGTTTAACATTCCATCTATACTAGATAAATCCTTCCATGATCAATCCCTTAGATTCATCTAACAATAGTGATGTTAAAGTCAAGTCCATGATTGTTATGAAGTCATCTACTAGATTCGGATTACCAATGATAGAAGCTTCCTTTACTTGTTCAATGTAATAAGATTCGAATCATAATGATCATAATCAAGATACTTAAGGCTTATTCATCTCAATATTCCAAACATGATGTACTTTGGATAATTCACTTATGAAAATCAATATCTCGTTAATATGATCATCCAATTCTTTAGAATCCAACTCTAAGTCTGGAGATAGGTTGAACATACCTTAATATGATGAAAATCACTGAACCGTAAGGTAGAATCCGACTCCGGTTGGTTGTATGCCACTCCAATGTGCTATTCCACTTCAATGATTACTCCCTAGTGATAACCAATATACAAAGACCAACAAGATGTGTTCTAAGTGTGTAGAAGGATTATTACAGCTCTCTGGCCTCTCAAGAATGAAGAATGGACGAATGAAATGTAAGCCAAAACGGGTTGTTGTCCCATTTATAATATTTTGCATTTTAACAAGTTAGCGCACGCTACTAAGCTTTCCTTAGCGCGCGCTAATAAGAGTTGACTTCAGAACTGTACAGGTTCATCCGCGGGAATCTTATCCGGACCCATGTCCCGGCTAGCGCATGTGCTAGCCGTCCCGCTCAATAATTGAGTTCTTAGCGCACGCAACTCCTACATGCATAGCGTGCGCTAGTAGTATCCTGATAGCGCGCGTTAAGCTACATTCTTAGCGTGTGCTATCACGAGTTTGCATGAGAAATTTTGCATGTTGTTTTACTTATGTACAAAGATATCAATGCAAGAAATATCATACTCCAATAATCAAAACCATAAATCCGAATAATACAGGATTTGAATACAGATAAAATACACCGTAATAAATCCGGATATTACATTACGTACGCTATGCTAAGACTTTAGCGTACGTAATGTAAATCCAGAACTAACTGGACTAAAATACGAAGGCCTTAACGTACGTAAACAAAAACATATTACGTACGTTAACAAGACCTGCATTATGTACGTAGAGTTCACCTCTTAACGTACGTAAGGGTCCGTTGACTGCAATAGTGAGATCCGATCGGAAGATGCTCGAGACCCACCGGCCGAAAGTGACTACGAGGAAGGTTCCTGCCACCTAGCAAGCATTACGTACGTAACCTTACCGGCATAACGTACGTAATAGCAACACGCTAGCGTACGTAATGCTACATCCATAGCGTACGCTAAGGCTATGAACTTAGCCAAAAATCCAAACTCTCCAACCAACATTCAAACGACGAAACCAACCCGACGACAAGTATAATATTTCGATCCCGAAATATTCCAATACAATATATATTGTATCAGTCCAAAACAACAACACTTGTACAATTCCAAATGAATACGTACAACTCAGCAGTAACACGAAAAAAAAAAATTATCCCCGGATATTACACATATAATATTAAGAACGCAATTTTGCTCCCAATAATCTTCTTGTAAATACAGGGCTTCTCTTTTTTTTTGGACAAAATCAAACTCTTTGACTGTCTCGTTCAAACGAGGATCCCAACTTTGCGAAGCTTGCTTCAGTCCACAAATGGCATGCTGAAGTTTTCATACTTTATGAATATCGGCTTCAAATATGAATCCCTTAAGCTATTCCATATAAATATCCTCCTCGAGGAATCCCTTTAGGAATGCCGTTTTCACATTCATTTGCCATATTTCATAATCTAAGTGGGCTGTTATGGCAAGCATCATGCGAATAGACTTAATCATGGCTACAAGCGAAAAGGTATTGAAGTAATCATTTCCCTCATTTTGGAATTACCCCTTTGCCGCAAGCCTGACCTTATAGGTATCAACCTTGCCATATCCCTCAGTCTTTATCTTGTATATCCATTTATTTCTAATAGGCACCATGCCCTTAGGACGATACACTAAAGTCCATACCTAATTATCATGCATTGAGTCTATATCAACTTCCATAGCCTCTCGCCACTTCGCGGAGTCAACATATACCATCACTTGCTCGTATGTAGAGGGATCATTCTCTAGTCTACTTTCTGTCATATCAGGAGGACCGAGTTCCTCTTGATGCAAATAGCCATACCTTTAAGGTAATTGAGAAGCTCTACTAGACCTACGAGGTTGTGTTTGTATTTCAGAAGGTTTTGTTTCAATATCTTGTACAGGTGTCTCATTTGGTGTTTTGTTTATTTCTTCTAAAGAAATATTTCTACCTGAAGGAAGTGTGCTTGTAAAGCTACGATGATTCTATTATCTTCGTGTATGTAGAATAGATATCCCATGGAATCTCCTAGATATCCTATGAGACGACCCTTCACAGGCCTAACTTCTAATTTCTCTACTTTAGTCTTCTTGACATAAGCAAGACACCCCCAAATCTTAATGTGATTCAGACTTGGGTTCCTACCTCTCGACATCTCATCTAGAGTCTTAGAAACGGATTTGGAAGGACATCAGTTCAAGATATGTACAACAGTAAGGAGTGCGTGACCACATAGATAAATTGTAAGATCAGTATAGTTAAGGGTGGAGCAAACCATGTCCATCAAGGTTCGGTTCCTTCTTTATGATGCACAATTTAATTGTCGAGTAGCTGGAGGAGTAAATTGTGACACTATTACTAGTTCTTTTAAGAACTTGTCAAACTTGGTACTCATGTACTCACCACCTCGGTCCGACCGAAGAGCCTCAACACGGTTACCTATTTAGTTTCCAACTATTGCTTTGAATTCCTTGAATTTATTAAAGGCTTCGGATTTATGTTTCATTAAGTACATGAATCTATACCTAGTATGGTCATCCTTGAATGTTATGAAATAATAAAAAATATCTCGCGCTACTTCAAAAGGGCCACAAATATCAGTATGAATCAATCCAAGTTTTTCAGCAGCTCTTTCAAAATCCATGTGGAAGGTAACTTAGTCAGTTTGCCTTGAAGGCAAGATTCATAAGTTAGATAGGGATCTGACCCCAATGGACCCGTGAGCCCATCCTTCTCCATGTTATGAACCTTGGTCTGACCAACATGACAAAGTCTAAGATGCCACTTAAGTGCTTGATTTTTTTCAGCCCTACCACCTTCCTAGTTATAGTGTTGATGGTTGTTTTATTCTTTAGATTCGAATGGTATAAACTATTTAACAATGTAGCAGTACCAACCAATTTATTTGTAAAATAAATTCGACAGGACTCATCTCCAATAATGAAATAAAATCCCTTTCGGTCCATGACAGGAATTGATACAATATTTTTATGCCCCTTGAGCAAAACAAGTACATCATCCAAAGTAATTTTAAACCAGATTCTAAATCCAACATAAGTGATCTGATGTCAGTAGCCTCGACACTATGCCCGCTGTAGATGGTCACCATCACTTCTCCAGCTCCAAGATTTTTAGTTCGTTTCAGATCCTGATTCATTGTACATATATTAGAACTCGCACCAGAATCAAGTATCCAAGAAGTATAATAAATAGTTACAGAACAATTCGTTTTCAAAGCTAGTGTCCTTTGGCCACCTTACTCTTAGGAAACATTGGGCCCTTGCCCTTGTCTTTCTGTACCCCACCTTTTGGATTGAACTGCTTCTTGCCTTTCTTCTTATTATTCTTGGAACTTCAAGGCCCAGAAGAAATTACTAGAGCACCCTCCTTCAGCCTAATCTCCATCTGATACTGTGCCGTACTCAGTTTGTTCATTAGCCCAGCTAAGCATTGGAAATAGTGCCCTATAACATTCGATGTGCCTATATTTGTAATTGTCACATATCAATAAAGTTATTTTATATCATCTATATCTCGTTTATTATTATAATGTGTTTTAGTACTATAATAACCGAATAATTGTTATTCATGAATAATAAGATTATTCAAATATCCCTGGTCCAATGAAGTAGACTGGAGACTCAAGTTATTAATATACTAATATAAGTTTGATTGATAATGATCGGATGATTATGTGTATGGTACGGAACAATCTTATAGGTATTGGTTGGAGAACGCAGTACTGGACAGACCTGCATTGAGATCACTGCATGGAAATGTCATAAGTGAATCTCAATATAACAGTATGTTAATAAATTCTTGAACCTGAGATTATCATAGAGTCCAACATGATAACTCCTATGCCTTGATGTAATCCAACGTCATCTGAAACATGGTGATCATAAAGGTTAGTGATTGAGATTAGTGGGAGTCATGTAGAGGGCAATAAATAATCAAGATGAGGATTTGTCCCTCTCTTTAGGGAGAGAGATATCTGCTGGGGCCCTCGATAAGTAGGACTGAAGGAAATGCATGGCCATGCTCAAATGAAGAGTCATTTGATTTAATTAGTCTACTTAAGACCATGAAAGCATTTGAACATAATAAGTATGGAAATTTCCATGACTTAATTCAAATATGATATCGCGCGACCAAGAGATTTTACACGTTAAATGATTTGAGGGACAATAAACTTATATTACTTGGGTAGTCATAATATCTTGCTAGAGACCGTTTATGATTTATTATTTAATAAGATATTAAATAATTGCCAATATATATAAGCCTTTTGGGTCACATATACAACAATTAACGACAAGCAAGAATAAATAATAGATATAATATTGGATATTATATTTATTAAAGAAATTAAATAATGAGTAATGTATACTATTGGATAATATATATTATATTATTTAATTATATCAACCGGGAAAGATAAATATAATATTGGATATTATATTTACTAAGGATTAAATAATAAGTAATATATAATATAAGATATTATATGTATTGTATTATTTAATAAGTTGAAGGGTAACTAAGCAAATACTACAGTTTTAACTCTAGGGTTTACTTCGTATAAATAAAGGGACTTATACAAGGAGTTGTCATGAGAATTAAGTGAAGAAAATTGGCCCTAATCCCCTCTCTTGGCCGCCCCCCTTTCTGTCCAGGAAATCCTGGTCTGGCCATCCCGTCTTCTTCCCTTAGTTGATTTTGTTCAACAGTACAAATCCTTCTAAAAAGAAATTATTTATTGTACTGTTTATCAACATTATTCGTAAGGATTTAGTAATCCGGCGTGTACCAATTGTTCGTGTGTAGATCACGAAGGAGAAAGACGATTTTCATCAGCTTCTGGTCCGGGTTCAGAGCTATTATTCGGATTAAGGTAATTTAATAAACTCTTAATAAATCAATTAAATTACTGCATAAAGATCCTCATCTGGATTTTTCGTTAATTATTCCGCTGCATTTTTGCTCAAATTTATTATATTATACACCTAAAACCCAGCAGTGGTATCGGAGACAACTTGCAAGTAATTTCATTATTTATGTAGAACATAGTTATATGCTCTGAATATATAAAATCATGTTATTCATCATATTTATGAAACGGAGATTATATAAATATTTTTTTGATTTAATTTGATTAAATTGGATCGTTAAAATTAATTTTATGTACTGTTTTTGGCTATTTTTTGCACTGTTAATATCCAGAAACTGTTTTGGAGGAAACTGTCCAGAAATGGGTCACAAATCGGGCCAACCCGCAGGGATCTGGGCTAGGGTTATTTGATGCCCACGTCTGCGAGCCGCGACACGCACAAAAAATATGGCACAAAATGCGCAAAAGTTGTGCATCCCAGGTTTCGAATGACCAGGGGTGCTGTTCATCCTTCCGGCCACTGTGCTGTGTATATTTTTTTCTTAATTTGGACGCAAATTATTCATAATATGTTACCTGCCAGTTTTAAAATTAATTATGTGATGATTAGTTTTAGTATATGCTTGGTGTATGGCATGACCATAAATTGACCAATGTGATTGGATGTTTCAATTTAATTCTGGGTTGATTTTATGGCCTGCATATCGTTTAAATATAATTGGTTTTTACACCCTGCGAGTCGTCTATTAATTTATTATTAATTATTTAAGACCTTCGCGTTGTTTGCTCTCTTGTAATTTACTTTACTAGTATAATATAGTTTTTTATTAATGTAATGAAGACAATAAGGAGACGAAGGACGGATTCGAGGGGCTAATTGATCGTGTATGACGTTCTAAGGAGTTGAAAGATCAATGAAGACCAATTATACCCTTTAGATTGACCTTTGTGATTTTCATGTTGGCTCATGAAAATCACGTTAGGATTATGGTCATGCTATACACGGTCCTATGCTTTTTATGTCATGTGATGCTATATATGTTTAAATTTATGCATATATGTGATGCGATCTATGTTTAGATGTATGTTAGCCAACATAGACATGCAATATAGGATAACACTCCTCTTTAAAAAAATTTAGTACCATTCATTAAAACACATATCAAGACTTCGATCACCTTGAGCAGGTCATGCCAAAGCTGGGTGCTCGGATTATCTTAGTAAGGAAAGATAGATAATGGTGATACCTTTGTGTTTTTAATGAACTAAGAATTCAGAATAGTTTCGAACCTTAAGGCATAAGATGAGATTATAACATGCTTGGGCATAAGATGTCAAATTCCATAAGTATAATCTAAGAGCTACATATGATGTAATCGATAAAGAGTTATCACTAGTACAAAAACAGGCTTTTGCAATGGTTATGAAAACCCATTACACATCGCACTAGGGTGCGATGCAATAGCTTGTGATACATAAGGTCATATCAAAGGCATCGCACATTGGTGCGATGTAGAAGATTGCTTTTGCATCGCATTTTTTCTAAAGGTTCGTTGCGAGAGGTTATGCAGATACATCGGTTATGTATCAAATGCAGTTGATATTTGATGCATAAGACTATTTTTATTCATCATAATTGTTAAATGTGCGATGCAATTATTTTTTCCAATGCATTTTCGTAGTTTATGCATCGTACCTTGTAACAAATTTGATATATAAAGTAATGTTATGTATCACTTGTTAATAATATTGATGTAAAAGATTATGATTCTGCATCGCGTGTTATGTACGGCTAATGCATAAGATACTTTCTACACCACATATGTTACATGTTTGATATAAATTTAATGGTTATATTTTTTTGGCATTTTAGCATCGCGTATTATGTATGGCTAATGCATTTTTTTAATGTATATTTTTTTTTCATTTGGCACTTTTCACATCATATTCATTTAATGTATATTTTTTACTAGAAAAGTACAAGAAGGAAAAATAACATGAACATAGACAAATATAATTGAAGTAGGAGTAGCCACACAACTTTTGTAACAGGAAAAATAATTGAAGGCAAAAAAATCATAGACAATCACCAAATTGGAGGAACATTTTCATTTCATTATTGATCTAGTTATCCAAAATTTCACAAAATTGTGAACAAAGAAGTTTAAAATTCTAAACAAAAGAACATTTAATGTACTTAATAAGACTTTAAAATATCACCTAAAAAGCATATATGCTTTAAACATGAGATCGCAAACAATGGCCAATGAAATATGTAGCCCAAACATCTCGATTCTCGTTGATATCCCCGACATTGTATGATTTAATTGATCTGAACATCTATAAATAAAATTTAAGTAACGTCAAAAGATCGAATATAATATAAATTTGAGACATATGCAAACATAATAAAAGAAAATTAAAATATGTAAACTGTATACCTCTTCTAAATCTCCCTTCATGTGACCTTGGAGTCTTACTATGTCATACCTCCATCTTAAAACAGCATATTCACTATTATTTCCACTTGAATGTCGAGGGATCTTTAATATAGGTAAATAATACGACTGTTATGAAGGTGAGATTTAACAATTAAGTAACTATAATGCCTCGGTCTTTTATATGCATGAATTATTATGACCTCAAGTGTGACATTAGGGTTTTGCATTCACAAATAATAAAATTCTGACTAATGGAATAAGTTTAGAACTATTTACACGTTTTAAATTCAGAAATCGGATGCTCGGTTATCTGGTTGGGTTTATCTTACGAATTTGATTTTTATGTTTTGATATACAGAATCATGATTGCGTCACCTTCTATATACACCACTTTTACGTTACGAGTACGATTTTCAAAAGTTTACTTTTTGAATTTTCGCGTATATTTTATGTCGAGTCGTTTTCTCGGATAATTCGCGTTCCGTAAATCGCGAAACTTTTCTCCAACTTTAAGCTGTAAGTGCGACACTATAATTTAAGTATATGACATACATTCAATACTCGAGTAATTTTATCTGCGGAGGAGCGAAACGTAAAATATTCTTTGACCGATTTATGATGACGTCTAGGGTTAACCTAGTATATAAACGGACATCACCTCCCTTTCATTTTTTCCTCCTCACTTCATCTTCCTCCTCTTCTTTTGCTCCTTTGGCCGCCCCCTCCCCATTCAAGTGAAGAAAACACCATTGTTCTTCCATTAGAACTCAAGTACAAGCTCATTTTGTGTTCCAAACTTGAAACAAAGTTCATATTCAAGTAAGTTACATTCTCCTCTTCATTTCTATCCAAGTAGAAATAGGTTTTAGGTAACTTTAAAATTTGGGAATATATGAAGAGCTTAGGTTAAATGATATAATGTTTTGTATGTTGTTTTTAAGTTGATTTTAAGGTTCTTGAAAGTGTTTAGAACAAGTTTTAATCATGTTTTGATTTTTACATGTTGGCCGAAATTCTTAGGGTTTCATAACCCAATTATGTGTTGTTTTTAATATGTTTTTCTTACACAATATGTTGTTATATGATGATATAACGCTATGATGAATTTATGATATTTTTATAAAATGTTTGGTATTTTGGAAAGTAAGGAAGAAACATGTTTAGTTCTTGATATGTTGTTGTATGTTCAAAAGTGACTTGATAATTGTGATGATATATGAAAGAAGTACATGATATGTTTTTGTTAGATTTTTAAAAAATGTTTTGGGAATTTATTTGAAAACAAGAGCATGAAGTTGGATTTATGAAGTTGGAAGACGTGTTGGTAATATTTGATGTAGTTAAGGAGCATGTTATGTATTGAAGATTTTAAAGTCATGTTTAGGTCATTTGTATGTTAGGACCAAGACTTTGATTATCAACATGAGTGTATTTTAAGTGTGTTGTTTGATGTTGGAAACAATTGATGCTTGATGATATTTGATATGTGGTGTTTGAATGTTAATGTTGGAAAAATAAGAGTGAGTAAGTAGTAATGTTTTCAAAAGAAAAGATTATGAAATGGAATTCATAATGTTAAGAAGCATGATTGTATATCGACTCCTATATGTGTTATGATATGCATGATTAGAGTTTACATGTTTAGGGTTTTCGATGTTAGAAATGAGCTCTAGGTTTATATGATGTTTTTCCCATTTTAAGGGGAAGTTGGCAGTTTTGTTACACTTCACGGAATGGCCATAACTTTCTCCTCGTTTAATATTTTTGAGATATGTAAAATGGACATGAAACTAGACTTCAGTGGCTTTCCATTGGTATAAGATACACTATCTATGTCATACTGTGCCTTAACAAAATACTAATTATTTATAGCCTTGATGCACATTATGTTATGATTGTGTTAAGTGTTTGATGTTGGTTTTCGAACCAAGGAATGTGTAACGGAATCGAGTATGGATTACCGTTGTTAGTATCTTTATATGTTATATAGTCAGTTAGGTTCTCTAAGAGAATCGTAGCTTTTATTATTATACTTAAGTCGAATGCAAAACTCTAAAGTCCAAACATGTAGATCGAGTCCGTTGTCCGTTAGACTTCGTTAAGCTCGATCGACCGCTAAACTTAGTTGTTTCCGATGAAAATTGGAGCAGCAGACTGAAGCATAAGGAAGAGCCGAGAATTATTTTTGCTTGCATTTATTACTTGTCCAGGTGGGCTTTCTATACGAAAATGATTGAGCTTTGCTCTATTTTGATGAAATGTTTTACAAGCAAATTATGATTTCAAATGATTATGATGCATAAAAACTTTTATGTGGATTCTTATGAACCTATCACTGTTGGCTTGCCAACCTATGAAATGATCAGATCCTGAGTTAAACAAAGGTTGCTGTCCAGGATTAGTGTACACAGTACTCGGGATTGTGAGCTCTCTTCAGAGTGGCCGGTCTCGGGGAGTAACGTTCGCGGGAGGTGGCCACCTTCCCCGGCATAAAATATGGATATGGTGAGTCTGATCATATATGCTATGAAATTAAATGATTTAGTAAACATGGGCTTTTTCTTAAAACCTCCCTGTGTTACTGCTTATATGCATGATGACAAATACGAAAGCATATTTTATGTTTTGGCAATATGTTCACGGAGTACGTTGTACTCATCCCTGTATATCTTTTAAAATATGCAGGTTGAGTAGGGGATGTGACGGAGGGTGTTGAGTGGAAGTCTTTTGTTTACGATCAATGTTAAGCCCTACTTACATATCTTCATATATGTAACCAACCATGTCTTTCCGCTGTGAACACTCTTTATGATTTTGCGTTCTAAGTTATGCCGATTGTAATATACTATGAAGCCTTTTTCTAAACTTCAAGACTAATATTATAACTATATATTCTACGTTGGATTCCAAGTCATTCCCATGGGATTGACTCCCCTTCATGATACCTTGATAGGTCATTCATGAAAATCCACCCATATTCCTTATGAAACATATGCTTCCCCCTTTCTTCCCTGCTTCTTAATTCCTACCTCGTGTCACGCTCCGGCTGTGCCATCCCTAGGGATAAGGGGCCGTCACCAACATGCTCGATCGATTTTCGGTCATCACCAATTGACTTGCTTCATTGGTGATGATCGAAAATCGATCGAGCATGTTGCTCTTAACCGACCACCATTTTTTGATGGCGCAAATTTCATGACATGGAAGAAAAAGATGTCAATATTCATCCGAGTGTATGACATCGAGATTTGGAAGATCATTTGTCTTGGCCTGAAAGTTCCAATCAAATACGACGTATCTCTCAAGAGTTTCGAAGAATATAATGACGAGGATTGGAAGAACGACCATCTAAATTGTAAGGCTACTCAACTCTTATATTGTGCCTTAAATCCGGAAGAGGTCAATCGTATCTCATCGTGTGAAAGTGCTAAAGAGATATGGAAGATTCTTGAAATCACACACGAAGGTACAACTCAAGTCAAGGAGACGAAGATCAATATGCTTCTCCATGACTACGAGCTATTCATGATGAAGGGTGACGTGTCCATCACCAACATGCTCGATCGATTTTCGGTCATCACCAATTGACTTGCTTCATTTGGTAAACCATTATCTAGTAGTGAGAAAGTCAAGAAAATCTTAAGATCACTACCGGTGTAATGGGACAGAATGATTACGGCGATTATGGAATCGAAAGATATAAATACTATTGATTTTAGTGCTCTCGTCGGTTCCCTTATAAACTACGAGATAACACTTAAATCTCGGAATGCCAAACCGAAACCGAAGGAAAGATCGATAGCCTTGAAGGCTAATATGTCAAAGAGAGTAGAAATTCCGATAGATGATAGCGACGAATAATCGGCATATTATGCCAAGAATATTAATAAGTTCCAACACTTATTAAACCGGAGAAAGAAGGACATCCAAACGAGCGAATCTAAGAAATTCGACAATAATTATCGATTCTGTGGTAAACCAGGCCACTTTGCAAAGAATTGCCGAGCTAAACCCAAGAAGGAGGTTCTTGTTGCAACATGGAGCGATGACGATGAAGATGATGATTTTATCAATCAAAATAATCTCCCTCTCATGGCCTGAAGTTCATTCGACGATAGCGACGTCGAAAGCCAAGTAAGTAATTCATACGACGAACTGTTTGAAGTATTCGAGTTATTACATACCGATTATCAAAATACTTTAAATGATATCAAATCCCTTAAATCCAAATACAAATCTTTGGAAAATGAAAATTCCAAAATTCTTGAAAAGGGAAACTTTGTTGAAATCGATCATTCAAAATGCATTGAAAACGAGAATATTTTAAAGAATGATCTTGTTAAATTCAAACCAAGCTCAAAAATTTAATGAAGAAATTTTCTCTCGGAAACGAGAAATTTGAAAATATGCTCTCGGTTAAAAAATACATGTTAAATAAAGAGGGGTTAAGATTCAAACCATGTTTTAAAAATGAATCCGTAAATTTCAAAATACCCCTGTGTGAAAAATGTTTGAAAATCGGGCATCACATTTCTAACTGTAAAAGCCCACGCCGGACGATTACAATTAAAAAGATTTGGGTTCCTAAAGGAACAATTATGTCCAATATCGTCTATGTTTCCAATGAAAAACCAACGATAGGGTGGATCCCCAAAAACTGATTTTTATCAAAATATATTTTACTTAGGGGGAGTAATATTTTTTAAAGGGGAAATAATATTTTCAGGAGGAGTTTATACCCTATTTATGCATATATTTATATTCATTTGGTATCATGCATATTTTATATTTGGTATGCTTATATTCAATTGGTATTTTTTTACACTTTTTGATGAAAACAAAAAGGGGGAGAAAGGAGAAAAATGGGATTAACCCTGAAAGGGGGAGAAAAATCGAAGATAAGTCGAAAATTTGAACTTGAAAAGAAGAATGGAAGTTGAAAGGAGAAAAATCGAAGAAAAGTCGAAAAGTTGAAATTGAAAAAGGAAAATGGAAGTTAAAAGGAGAGAAGGAGAAGAAAAAGTCGAAAAGATAAAGTTGAAAAGAAAAATGAGGAGACGTCAAAAAGATGATGAAAATTTGAAAATTCGAAAAGAAAAAGAAAAGGAAAGAAGGAGTCGAAAAAGAAATGGGAGAAGAAACTAACGAAACGGACAAAGTCGAAAACTTTGGTCTGTACACATATACATATATTTGTATTTTTTGCAGGTAAATTCCATTGACGAAGTGTTGTTTTGTAATCATCAAAAAGGGGGAGATTGTTGAAACATTTTGTTCCATACATATGTTAATAATGTTTTGATGATTAAGTTGTTACACAAGACAAAACAACAAAGAGGCGAAGCTAAGCATCGAAGAAGACGAAGTGCAAAAAACTGGAAATTACATGCTTAACATGAACGTTGGGAGGAGTCAAAGTCAAAAAGGCGGCAACGTATATATGACATCAGCAATGACATATACTTAATGTACATAATGGATAAATGGCTAACGTACGTAACACAAGAAACGAATGTTACTAGACTAAATCTGGGAGAAGCTAACGTACGTAACATGGTTGGATTAGCGTACATAAATAAGATTACGTACGTAATGAAGTGAAGATAGCGTACGTAATGCAGTTTGAAGAGCTAACGACTAGTTTGGTTGATGAAGCCTATAAATACCACATCCTTGGTATTCATCCATACAACAACTTCAAGCAAAACATTCATTCATCAGAGATTGATATACATTGTTGTTGTGATATTGAGCTTATATTGTTAGTTTGAGTGTTTATACATTCAACACATACACGAGAGGAAAAAGAAAAGATACGATTGGATTCGGTGTTATTAGGATCAAGGATCCGGCATTGTTAGAATCGCAATCGATATCTTCGTGAGGTTTAGCTAGTATCGATAGAAAGCTAGAGCGGTTGATTCCTTGTCCTATAGAAAAGGGAAACAGTTTAACTTGGACCGACATAAAGACAAGTACGAGTGGTTTATCACGGACCAATAGAAGACGTGGTTGTAACGGTTACCCCTCGACCGATAGAAGGGAGGTGCAGAGGTTTTTATCTTGAACCTATAGAAAAAGATATCGGGAGAGGACGTAGGCTCGATTATAGCCGAACCTCTATAAATCCTTGTGTCATTTATTTTCCGCTCATTTAATTTATGCTTCCGCAACACGACACATATTCCGATCTTGCTTCAACACTATTTCCCCTGAAGAAGCGCAGAGTCACTGAAGACCCTATTGCAGTCTCTCCAGCTTTAGATGAGGAGTCAGAAGAAGATCCGAAAGAGGACCCAGAAGAGTCCTCGGAAGAGGACAGCTCGATCGCTGAGTCGAGGGCGACCTGAGATAGCTCAGGATGGTGCTAGCCATTTATTTTGTATTTTGTATGTGGAACGTCACTTCTTTTGCTTATACTTGTCATTCCGATCTCTAGCACTTTCTTATGTTATAGACGGCAATGCTATTTGTTAGAGCACCCCGTATTTTGGTATATGTGTAGGCATGTAGCCTAGATCAGCTTATATTAATAGTCAGTAAGACCTCGTTTAAGGCAATTGTACTATTATGATGCATATGATATATTGATATATATTTTGACCCTTCATGGGCTTTTCTTCTCATGAGTATGATGTTGTTATTTCTGATCTCTTTCTCGACCTTGCTACGAGAGTTATCTATGAGTATGTGTCGATGCGTTATGATTATGTAGTCGCGAACTCCTTTCTATGATCCAGTATGGCGATAATTACGGACCAATGATGATTATATGCCCCACAAAATGCCACCCAGAAGAGAAAGAGGAGAGGAGGTCATGAACGCGCCCCTATACCACCTCTTCCTCTACCCCAACGGGCTATTGAAGAGCTTTTCCTCAAGCAAAATCCCCCTACTTTCAATGGGTCAGGAAACCCGAGCGATGCTGAGCTTTGGGTTAGATCTATAGAACGAATTTTTAACTTCTTAAGGTGTACCAACCAAGAGCGTCTTTCTTGTGTGCTCTTCCAACTCACTGGATCTGCAGACTTCTGGTGGGAAGCACGCAGGAAGATTCTGCGGCCGAGCAACTGGAAAACTACTCTTGGGAGGAATTCAAGGAGGCACTGTATGACAAGTATGTTTCAAAAACCTTCAAGGTCAAGAAGGAAGCTGAGTTCTATAATCTGAAGCAAAGAAGGATGTCAGTGACCGAGTATGATAGAATGTTTTGTGAGTTATCAAGGTATGCTCCAGACCAAGTTGATACAGATGAAAAGATGGCAGGAAAATTTAGATCATGACTGAGGCATGAGATATGCATGTCCCTAGCTAGCCATGGAAGGCTGAGCTACACTGAATCGCTGAACAGAGCTCTGGATATTGAGGCAGCAATGCCAGAAGAGAAGCGAGCGCCCACAGTTACACCACCACCCAATCAGATAAATTCCCACAAATATAAGGGGAAGAGTAAGTAGGAAGGATGAAACAATGGTGGCAATGGGAACAACCAGGCTAGAAGGAAGCTGTGGCAGGGAAATATACCTCATGGATAGCCTCAGGCTTAGGGAGGCAATAATCAGGGACGGCAGATGGTTCCTGCTCACGGAGGCAATAATCAGGGACGAGTTGCAAACCCCATATGTCCTAAGTGTAACAAGCAGCATCATGTTGCCTGTCTGTTGGGCACTGGAAGTTGTTACACGTGTGGTCACAAAGGCCATATTATGAGGAATTGTCCTAAGCAGCAACAAGGAGAGAGACCAAACCACCAGGGTCAATCCCAGCCACTGAGAGCAATACAAGGAAAGCCGCAACTGCCGCCAACACCTAAACAGCAGAATCAGAATGCTAGGTCGTATGCCATCAATTAGAAGCAACCCGAGAGGGATAAGGGTAACTTGGCAAGTATGGGAAAACTTCTTAACCTACCTGTAATTATTTTGTTTGATACTGGAGCATCACATTCATTTATTGCTAGAGCATGTGTGGATAATCTTAGTGTTATACCTGAACGTGCTAGTCATGTCATGAGAGTATCTACACCACCAGGAGGAATTTCAACTACCACGCATGTTTGTTCTAATCTGGAATTAGAACTCGGGAATCTTAAAGTGGTAACTAATAATCTGAATGTTATGACGATGTGGGATGTTGATGTAATCATAGGAATGGATTGGTTAGCTGGGAATCATGCCACAATTCTTTGTTATGAGAGGAAAATTTCCTTCAGACCACCGGGAAAGGAGCCCACGGACTTTCATGGCATAAGAATGGGTAGAGGATCACCCGTTATCTCTGCTATCCAAGCCAAGAAGATGATGAGAAAGAAGGATTGTCAGGCTTTCCTTGTTTACCTTAATGGAGAAGCTGGAGAAGACCAGACGATAGGTGATGTGCCAATTATGCGGGAATTCGAGGATATATTCCCAGAAGTGTTACCGGGTTTACTGTTGGAACATTTTGTTCCATACATAAATTAAAAGTGTTTTGATGATTAAAGTCGATTAACAAAACAAAACAACGAAGAGGCGAAGCAAAGATTGAAGAAAATGGAATTGCAAAAAGGCATTCTAGACATAGCTAACGTACGTAAACAAGAGTGCATAACGTACGTAAATGATTGAATATTACATATGTAACAGAGTTTTATTAACGTACATAACATGTTCAAACCAAGTGAACGTTGGAGGAGTCAAAGTTAGAAAAGCATGCAACGGACGTATGACGTCAGCAATGACTGTAACACCCACAAGATATTCGAGGTATATTACAGCGCCGTGAATCCCTACATGGGACCCACCAGGCTGGTCAAACATCATACTCATCGACTCACAGAACAACAAAATAACACCTCGTCATAAAGACGCCCAACATACGTAATAGATGGTATGTTAACATACGAAACCAAAATGACGAAACTCCCTGGACTGATTTGTGAAGAGGCTTACGTACGTAACCTGTCAAGGTTAATGTACGTAATGATGCTTACGTACGTAATGTGGAAGAGATAGCGTACGTAATGATGGTTCTGGCAGCTAAAGGCTAGTTTGATGATAGAGCCTATAAATACCATTCTATGGTATTGTTTCAAGCACAACTACTTCAAGCATACGAGATAATCATGTGATATTCATATTGATATTATTGTTGTTGTAATATTGAGCTTACATTGAGTGATTGAGTGTTATACACAAAATCATACACGAGTGCTAAAAGAAAAGATACGATTGGATTCGGTGTTATTAGGATCAAGAATCTGGCATTATTAGAATCGCAATCGCTATCGAGTGAGGTTTATATAGTACCCATAGAAAGCTAGAGAGGTTGATTCCTTGTCATACGAAAAGGAAAATAGTTTAACTTAGACCGACACAAAGACAAGTGCGAGTGGTTTATCACGGACCAATAGAAAATGTGATTGTAAACGGTTATCCCTTGACCGATAGAAGAGAGGTGCAGAGGTTTTTATCTTGAACCTATAGAAAAAGATACCGAAAGAGGACGTAGGCTCGTTTATAGCTGAATCTCTATAAATCTGTGTGTCGTTTAATTTCCGCAATTTTATTTATGCTTCCGCAACACGGCGCAATATCCGACCTTGATCCAACAATTGGTATCGGAGCGGTACTCCAATACGCAGCTTAACATCCGAGGAGAAGATCCAAAAATGATGTTTCAATTCTCTCCAGTCGAAGGCCTCGCTCTAAACCGACCACCATTTTTTGATGGTTCAAATTTCATGATTTGGAAGAAGAAGATGTTCATATTCATCCGAGCATATGACATCGAGCTTTGGAAAGTGATATGCCTTGGCCCAAAAGTTCCAATCAAATCTGAAGGAACTCTTAAGAGTTTTGAAGAGTATAATGATGAGGATTGGAAAAATGACCACCTAAATTGTAAGGCTACTCAATTTCTATGTTGTGCTTTAAATCCGGAAGAAATCGATCATGTTTCGTCGTGTGAGAGTGCGAAAGAAATATGGAAAATTCTCGAAATCACACACGAAGGGACAAAAATCAATATGCTTCTCCATGACTACGAGTTATTTATGATGAAAGGTGACGAGTCCATCACCAATATGCTCGACCGATTCTCGGTTATCACTAATGGACTTGCTTCGTTCGGAAAACCATTGTCTAGTAGTGAAAAAGTCAAGAAAATATTACGATCACTACCTAGTGAATGGGACGGCACCGTGACCGCGATTATGGAATCTAAAGATCTCAACACACTTGATTTTAGCGCCCTCGTTGGTTCGCTAATTAATTATGAGATCGTGTTAAAATCACTAAGTGTCAAGCAGAAACCGAAGGAACGATCGTTAGCCATGAAGGCTAAGATATCTAGAAAGAAAGAAGAAATCCCGGTGGAAGAAAGCGACGAAGAAATGGCATATTATGCCAAGAATATTAATAAATTCCAAACCTTAATAAACCGTAGGAAGAAGGATATCTCGAGTGAAATGAAGAAATTCGACAACTTCGCTAAACATTGCCGTGCTAAACCCAATAAGGAGGTCCTCGTGGCAACATGGAGCGATGAAGACAAAGACGACGAATTTATCGATCAAAATAATCTTGCTCTCATGGCCCGAAGTGCGTTTGACGACAGCGACGTCGAAAGCCAAGTAAGTACATCCTCCCGTGATGAACATTTTGATGCATTTGAATTATTGCATACGGATTTTCAAAACGCTTTATCCGAAATCAAATCCCTTAAGTCTAAAATTAATCTTTGGAAATTGAAAATTCCAAAATTATCGAGAAGGGAAAATTTGTTGAAATCGATCATTCAAAATCTATTGAAAATGAAAATATTTTGAAGGATGATCTCGCTAAAATTTAAACCGAGCTTAAATTTTTGACAAAGAAATTCTCGTGCGGAAACGAGAAATTTGAACAAATGCTTGGTGTTCAAAAATTTACTTTGAATAAAGAGGGGTTAGGATTCAAAACACGTTCGAAAAACGAATCCGTTAATTTCAAAATACCCCATTGCGAAAAGTGTTTAAAAATCGGGCATCATATTTCAAATTGTAAAAGCCCTAGACGAACGACTAAAACTAAAAAAATTTGGGTTCCTAAAGGAACAATTATTTCAAATATCGTTTACGTCTCGAAACAAAAACCAACTATCGGTTGGATCCCCAAAAATTAATTTTGATATTTTACAAAGAGGGAGATAATGCTTTCAGGGGGAGTATTTTTTTTTTTTGAAAAATAGGTATAAACTCCATCTTACTCATGCATTTACTTATCATAACTTAGTATCCTGCATATATTACATTTATTGCATATTTCTATTCATTTGGTATTTTATTGCACTTTTTGATGAATACAAAAAGGTGGAGAGATAGGAGAATGGAGAAATAAGTCGAAAATGAGATTAACCTTGAAAGGGGGAGAAAAATCGAAGAAAATCGAAAGCATACAAAAAAAATTGGAAAAACGAAGGAGTTGAAAAATAAAAAGGAGAAGTCGAAAATAACAAGAAAAGAAAAATGAGGAGACATTGAAAAAGATGATGAAAAATTTGAAAATGAGAAAAGAAAAGGAGAAAAGAAAGAAGGAGTCGAAAAATAAATGGGAGAAGAACTAACGAAATGGACAAAGTCGAAAACTTTGGTCTGTACACATATACATATATTTGTATTTTTGCAGGTAAATCCCATTGACGAAGTTTTGTTTTGTAATCATCAAAAAGGGGGAGATTGTTGGAATATTTCGTTCCATACATAAATTAAAAGTGTTTTGATGATTAAAGTCGACAAACAAAACAAAACAACGAAGAGGCGAAGCAAAGAATCAAAGAAAACGGAGTTGCAAAAAGGCATTCTGGACATAGCTAACGTACGTAAACAAGAGTGCATAACATACATAAATGATTGAATATTACGTACGTAACAGAGTTTTATTAACGTACGTAACATGTTCAAACCAAGTGAACGTTGGAGGAGTCAAAGTCAGAAAAGCATGCAACGGACGTATGACGTCAGCAATGACTGTAACACCCACAAGATATTCGAGGTATATTACAGCGCCGTGAATCCCTACATGGGACCCACCAGGCTGGTCAAACATCATACTCATCGACTCACAGAACAACAAAATAACACCTCGTCATAAAGACGCCCAACAAAATAATCCACTCGGTTCAACCGGTCAACATAACACCATAATTCGACACAAACATGATAAACAACAATACAATCCAGACGAGTAAAAATTCTTAAGTACTCGAGTACTTCTATTAGTTCAAACAAAACCACAAAAGATAAAAAGATAGAAGACACTAAGACATCACTCGTGCACAATCATCACGCACGGCCGTCATCCGCATACTGGTCCAGCGCCCGTTCGTCTCGATGAACCTGACCTGAAATTCATAAAACGAATTTCTCCAAAACGGGTCCCCAGAGGGATTAGCAATTACGCTAGTACAAGTAACCAAATGAACAACTTACTTCTTACACATATAGTAAATGCATGCAATCAAGAAAAGCATAGTTCCAAAACACTCATTTCCGGAAATGCCACAATCAAATCACATTTGTAAAATGCACCACAATTAACCGTCGATCCACGTCGCTGTGGACCCCTACCGAGACCCCATCGGATCTAACCCGTAGTGGTTAAAAGCAAGATCGTCGATCCACTTCTCTGTGGACCCCTACCGAGACCCCGTTGGATCTAACCCGTAGTGAGCATACACACACATACACACCATTTCTCATACAATACTACTATGTCAAGATTGTAAGTTCATAAGGATACTTGCCTCGATTAATAGACGGTGACACGAACGGAACGGAAGAATCAAGCACGACCGCGAGGAACCGACGAATGAACCTAACGATTCGAATAACACAATCACAACCACTCCTAAACGATTACGGAAATGGAATACACTCGAAAACCCACCTACGATTCATATATATTCGTACCAAAAATAACAACGAGGGTGGACCACAACCAAAACCTCTCGATTCCGTAAAAACCCACAAAATATCCATGAATCCGTAGGAAAACTAAAGATACCAACAAGATTAATCATATTCATCATGAATCCATCAACAAAACGGAACAGATCGGAAGAAAATCCCAAAACCCCCAAATTATTCAAAAGTAGGGTTCTAAGAGATTTACCGTGGATTAGGATGAAAGATTCGTATTGATGTTGTTATAATACTCCAAGAACTCAAGAAAGATGTTGGATGAGATGATTGGAGGAAGAAATCGCCAAGGAAATCGCCCCGGAATCGTCTTCGCCGCAGAGAGAGGAAGAAATGAGAATTTATGTTTATCTCGGTCAACTCCTTGGTTTATATAGCCAGGGAGTGTTAGCGCGCGCTAATCCCTCAAGGTTAGCGTGCGCTAACGGGATAAAATTCCAATCCATACAGTTAGCGTCCCAGTCCAGTAGCCAGATTTCTGGCCGTTAGCGTGCGCTACCCGAAATGTAGCGTGCGCTAATAACCACACGGTAGCGCGCGCTATCGACCAATAGCATGCGCCACCCGGACATCATCCGAGTCTAGAAGCTAACTTCCCCAAAACTCACCTGACCCGTTAGCGTGCGCTACCATACAAGCGTAGCGTGCGCTAACTGGCACCTGACCAAGTTCAGTAGTAAACTGTCCAGTACTGGACACTCACGCTAGCGCACGCTACCGGGTATCATCAGCGTGCGCTAGCCTCCCGACCTTAGCGTGCGCTAGTCTGCGTAGCGTACGCTAATACGCCAATCCAGAAGGCTGGAAAATAGCACTGCCACTCCCAGGGCTTGCTCCCTAGCGCGCGCTACGAATCAGTCGTAGCGTGCGCTACTAAGGGGCCTCTAGCGCGCGCTATGCAGAACAGATAGCGTGCGCTAGGTTACGAAATATAAACGGTTCACAACATCGGAATATGAACGAAACATCAAACGGAACACCTCAAAGCGCATCAAAACATAGAATGGGTCTACAGCAACCCCGAAACAGCAGTTCCGCACGAAAATAACGAGTCTCAGATCAATAGATGACGGGAAAGATACACTGTAAGGTACATGAGGGTCACTACGACCGAGAAATACACAGAAAAGGAAAAAATACAAGGGGAAGGAAAAATGCGGATATTACATTCTACCCCTCTAAAAATAAGTTTCGTCCCGAAACTTAAGAGACAAAGAACTCAGGGTAGCTAGCACGCATGCTATCCTCGGTCTCCCAAGTTGCCTCCTCGACACCGTGTCTCGACCACTGCACTTTGACCAAAGGGATGGTCTTATGCCTCAGTCGTTTCTCACGATGCTCCAAGATCTTCAAAGGACGCTCCTCGAAAGTAATATCCTCGGCGACATCAATCTCACCATAATCGATGACGTGACTAGGATCCGGGACATATTTCCTCAACTGGGAAACATGAAAAACGCTATGAACATGACTCAAGGCTGGAGGTAACGCCAAACGGTATGCCAACTCACCAACTCGCTCGAGAATCTCAAAGGGCCCAATAAATCTCGGACTCAACTTCCCCTTCTTCCCGAAACAAAAAACTCCCTTTATCGGAGACACCTTAAGCAAAACGTGGTCTCCCACCTCGAATTCCAAAGGTCGACGACGGACATCAGCATACGACTTCTGTCGACTCTGGGCAGTCAGCATCCGTTCCCGAATCAATTCTATCTTCCGCCTCGTCTCTAAAATGACATCCGGCTCGGTCCCGACCAAATCAGACGTCTCATTCCAACAAATTGGTGATCGACATCGCCGCCCATAAAGTGCCTCATACGGTGCCATCCGAATCGACGCGTGCCAACTGTTGTTGTACGTGAATTCGATCAATGGCAAATGTTCCTCCCAATCGCTACTCCAATCGAGGGCACAAGCACGCAATATATCCCCGAATGTCTGGATAGTGCGTTCCGACTGTCCATCTGACTGGGGATGAAAAGAGGTACTCAAGTGCAAACGGGTACCCAACGCCTTATGCACCGCCTGCCAAAAGTGAGATACGAAACGGCCATCACGAACCGAAACAATAGACTTTGGAGTACCGTGAAGCCTCACAATCTGCACAATAAACACACGAGCCAACTTCTCTGGACCCCAAGTGTCCTTGATGCCCAGAAAATGTGCCGACTTGGTCAGACGATCAACAATCACCCATACCATATTCATGCCCGACCTCGATCTCGGCAAACTCGTAATGAAATCCATCGATATATCTTCCCATTTCCATTCCGGAACGGGAAGTGACTGCAATAACCCAGCCGGTCGCTGATGCTCGATTTTGACCTGCTGACAAGTCAAACATCTCGCTACAAACTGTGTGACCTCCTCCTTCTTATCATTCCACCAGAAATTCCTTCTCAAGTCCTTGTACATCTTACTCGAACCAGGATGAACGGAGTAAGGTGTAGCATGGGCCTCCCGCAAAATACTCTGTCTCAACTCTGAGTCGTTTGGCACACAAAGCCGACTCTGGAATCTAAAAATACCATCCTCGTGAATCACAAACCCAGGAGACTTTCCCTTAAGAACGTTCTCTCGGATTTGAGTAATCATCGGATCCTCTGACTGCTTCAGCTTAATTTCATCGATCAAAGATGACGAAATCTCTAAAGCACAAAGTTGCCCAACAGCTCCAGGCAACAAGACCTCAAAATCTAACTCGATCAAAGCCCTCCGAAGCTCAGACTGAGATGTAAGGATCTCAAGCATTCGCAACGCCACCGGTTTCCGACTCAAGGCGTCAGCCACGACGTTCGCCTTGCCCGGATGATAAAGGATTTCGAGGTCATAATCCTTAATCAGCTCTAACCACCTCCTCTGCCTCATATTCAACTCCCGCTGAGTAAATATGTATTTCAGACTTTTATGATCGGTGAAAATCTGACATGCAGAGCCGAAAAGATAGTGACGCCAAATCTTGAGCACAAAAACAACTGCCGCTAACTCCAAATCATGAGTAGGGTAGTTAAGCTCGTACGGCCTCAACTGTCTCGATGCATAAGCAATGGTCTTGCCGTGCTGCATCAATACGCACCCAAGACCCTGACCCGAAGCATCGCTATAAATGGCAAAACCCTCGTTGCCACATGGCAACGCCAAAACCGGGGCTGAAGTCAAACGCTTCTTCAGCTCCTCAAAACTCGACTGCCTCTCGTCATTCCAGACGAACTTCTCGGATTACGGAGGCGGTGCGTAAGTGGCCGAGCTAGTTTCGAGAAACCCTCGACGAACCTACGATAGTAGCCAGCCAAACCCAAGAAACTACGGAGTTCCCTCACATTCTTGGGCGGTGTCCATTCCAACACTGCATCGACCTTCTGCGGGTCCACACGAACCCCCTCGTCTGAAATCACGTGACCTAAAAACATCACTTCCTTCAGCCAGAACTCACATTTCGAGAACTTTGCATAGAGTTGCTCGGTCCTCAAAATATCTAACACTACTCGCAAATGATGGGCATGCTCCTCCTCGCTCCTCGAATAAATAAGAATATCGTCAATGAAGACGACAACACACTTATCCAAATACTCGATAAAGACCTTGTTCATCAACTGCATGAACACCACCGGCGCATTAGTTAACCCGAAAGGCATAACTACGAACTCATAATGTCCGTATCTTATCCGAAAAGCTGTCTTCGGCACATCGGACTCTCTCACCCGGAGCTGATAGTACCCCGATTTCAAATAAATCTTCGAGAATACCGCAGCTCCCTATAACTGGTCGAACAAGTCATCAATTCTCGGCAAAGGATACTTGTTCTTGATGGTCACCTTGTTTAGTTCGCGATAGTCGATACACAAACGTAGTGAACCATCCTTCTTCCGCACAAACAGGACCGGTGCGCCCCAAGGCGAGGCGCTCGGTCGAACATACCCCGACTCAAGAAGTTCACTCAACTGCTTCTTCAATTCGGACATCTCTGATGGTGCCATGCGATAGGGCGCCTTCGAAATAGGAGCCGCGCCCGGCTCCAACTCTATAGCGAACTCGACCTCACGATCCGGTGGCAATCCCTGTAACTCGTCAGGAAATACATCAGGAAACTCACTAACGATTGGAATCGACGAAAGCTCGACTCCACCACTCTCCGCCTTCAAGGCGTAGCACCAATATCCAGTACACCCCTTTCGCAGGAGTCTCATCGCCTTCAAGGCGTTAATAACGAACTTCTGGTTTCCCCTCTTTCGCCCCGCGAAAGAGTGCTCAATCTTGTCTCGGCTAACATAGTGATGATTCTCGTGCGGTAGTTCATGATCGCACCATGCCGCTCGAGCCAATCATCCCCAAGAATCAAATCCTCACCCTCGATACCCACAACAATAAGATTAGAGGGCCAAGTCCTCTCACAAATAAGCACAGAACAGTCTCGAACCTCCTGATCACCAACGATCCTATCACCGCTAGGAAGCTTAACGATGAATGGTTCACAAGGCATCAAACAGTTGAGACTCAAACGACGCACACACTTTAGAGATATTAACGAATGCGTAGCACCGGAATCGAAAAGCACACTGACAGGATGAGAAAGAATATGAACGGTACCTGTCGCCACAGTAGCTGCTGGGTCATCGGCTTTCCGCATCTCATAAACCCGCGGATGGGCGGAGCCGAAACTAGAAGCTCCCCCTCTGGCGGTCTGACCCCGACCTCTCCCTCGACTGGCACTCGGTGGGGACTGAGAAGCAAACGATCCTTGATTCACGCTTGGTTCCCTAGGCGCTGGAACGGAAGCCCGGGCACCAAGAATTCTCTCTCTCGGCCTGACGGCACCTTGTGGCCGGTGCCCGATTACACGTCGATGAGGGCTCAAACAAGTACGGTAGCGTGGCACATTGACCACAATTGAAACACTTCACGTCATGGAAAGGAGCACTGGTAGTTCCACGAGGACCCCCAGCAGAACGAGCTGGACCACCGCCGGCGGGGAAGTTAGCAGATTGAGATTTCTGTTGACCCCCTCCCTTGTGGCCCGAAAAATTCCCAGCGGACTTATGTTTCTTGCTCTCGCGGGCCGCTTCGCTAGCCATCACCGACATATCGTAAGCAAGGGCCCTACTCTGGTAATCTTTCAAGGTAGTACAGACGAGCCCCGACATATAGTCCTGAATAGACAATTTCATCCGCCTGGAAAAATGGAAGATTTTGTCGCTCTCCTAGACAACTTGGGTCTTCACATAACCCAACTCCTTGTTAAAATCAGCAATAGCTTGAGATACGGGTATATCCCGCGGTTGAGCATCATAAAAAGCATGTACCCGAGCCTGTCTGACCCGCCACGGAAAATATTCAGTCTCCATCAGTTCTTGAAACTCGGCCCACGAAGCAACATGATCTTTGGGCCCAACGGCCTCCCACCATTCCGTAGCGTCCCATGTGAGAAAGTATTGAGAAATAGGGACTTTACGGTCCTCGGGAGAGTTAGTGGCAACGAAGACCTTAGATATCTCCTTGATCCACCCTTCCCAGCCGATCGGGTCTGAAGCTCCCGAAAACTGAGGAGGATGCATCTTGATAACATCTTGGAGCCAACGATCCGCTCCGCCCCGATTAGCGTGGGCCTGATCCGGGTTCTGAACCGCCTGAGCTATCGCCGCCATTTGGTTCACCATTTGCTGCATAACGGCCGCAATACCAAGGTCGGCACGCTCCTGAGAAGAAGCATGGCTATGACGGTCGCCGGTACTGCCGGCTCCTGAAGATTGCGACGTGGCCGCCCCACCGGCTGCCCCACGTCCTCGGCCGCGTCCACGACCACGTCCACGGCCTCTTCGAGCATCCATACTGGCGTTAAATAAGTAGCAAAAGCCATACGATGGTAAGTACAAGAAAAGAACAATCACAAATCGAGAATCAAAGGTACGATACAAGGGAATAAGGAACAGAGGAAGGAAAAACTTACGGACACTGGTAGTACCGGAATCATGGCAGCGTGACGGTGATGTGCAAAACAAAACACAACAAGACCCAATAAACCGACAAGCCTAGATATCCATAACCTAGAGCTCCGATACCATTTTCTGTAACACCCCCAAGATATTCGAGGTATATTACAGCGCATGAATCCCTACATGGGACCCACCAGGCTGGTCAAACATCATACTCATCGACTCACAGAACAACAGAATAACACCTCGTCATAAAGACGCCCAACAAAATAATCCACCCGGTTCAACCGGTCAACATAACACCATAATTCGACACAAACATGATAAACAACAATACAATCCAGACGAGTAAAAATTCTTAAGTACTCGAGTACTTCTATTAGTTCAAACAAAACCACAAAAGATAAAAAGATAGAAGACACTAAGACATCACTCGTGCACAATCATCACGCACGGCCGTCATCCGCATACTGGTCCAGCGCCCGTTCGTCTCGATGAACCTGACCTGAAATTCATAAAACGAATTTCCCCAAAACGGGTCCCCAGAGGGGTTAGCAATTACGCTAGTACAAGTAACCAAATGAACAACTTACTTCTTACACATATAGTAAATGCATGCAATCAAGAAAAGCATAGTTCCTGCAACCCCATACATCTGGTATGGGGGTTTAGGTCCTTTTATTCTATTTTCATAGATTGCTTTTGCATTTGTGTTTTTCTCTCTATTTCTCTTGACTACCCGCCTGTGGGATTAGCTTGAGATTTTATTTTGTTGTCTAGGATGGCCCTCTTTTTGTAACTCTTTTCTGTTTCTCGTTTTTTTTTTTTAATAATATTGACCTTGATGAGTCAAAAAAAAGAAAAGCATAGTTCCAAAACACTCATTTCCGGAAATGCCATAATCAAATCACATTTGTAAAATGCACCACAATTAACCGTCGATCCACGTCTCTGTGGACCCCTACCGAGACCCCGTCGGATCTAACCCATAGTGGTTAAAAGCAAGCTCATCGATCCACGTCTCTGTGGACCCCTACCGAGACCCCGTCGGATCTAACCCGTAGTGAGCATACACACACACACACACCATTTCTCATACAATACTACTATGTCAAGATTGTAAGTTCATAAGGATACTTGCCTCGATTAATAGACGGTGACACGAACGGAACGAAAGAATCAAGCACGACCGCGAGGAACCGACGAATGAACCTAATGATTCGAATAACACAATCACAACCACTCCTAAACGATTACGGAAATGGAATACACCCGAAAAACCGCCTACGATTCATGTATATTCGTACCAAAAATAACAACGAGGGCGGACCACAACCAAACCCTCTCGATTCCGTAAAAACCCACAAAATATCCATGAATCCGTAGGAAAACTAAAGATACCAACAAGATTAATCATATTCATCATGAATCCATCAACAAAACGGAACGGATCGGAAGAAAATCCCAAAACCCCCAAATTATCCAAAAGTAGGGTTCTAAGAGATTTACCGTGGATTAGGATGAAAGATTCGTGTTGATGTTGTTATAATACTCCAAGAACTCAAGAAAGATGTTGGATGAGATGATTGGAGGAAGAAATCGCCAAGGAAATTGCCCCGGAATCGTCTTCGCCGCGGAGAGAGGAAGAAATGAGAATTTATGTTTATCTCGGTCAACTCCCTGGTTTATATAGCCAGGGAGTGTTAGCGCGCGCTAATCCCTCAAGGTTAGCGTGCGCTAACGGGATAAAATTCCAATCCATACAGTCAGCGTCCCAGTCCAGTAGCCAGATTTCTGGCCGTTAGCGTGCGCTACCCGAAACGTAGCGTGTGCTAATAACCACACGGTAGCGCGCGCTATCGACCAATAGCGTGCGCCACCCAGACATCAGCCGAGTCCAGAAGCTAACTGCCCAAAACTCACCTGACCCGTTAGCGTGCGCTACCATACAAGCGAAGCGTGCGCTAACTGGCACCTGACCGAGTTCAGTAGTAAACTGTCCAGTACTGGACACTCACGCTAGCGCACGCTACCGGGTATCATCAGCGTGCGCTAGCCTCCCGACCTTAGCGTGCGCTAGTCTGCGTAGCGTACGCTAATACGCCAATCCAGAAGGCTGGAAAATAGCGCTGCCACTCCCAGGGCTTGCTCCCTAGCGCGCGCTACGAATCAGTCGTAGCGTGCGCTACTAAGGGGCCCCTAGCGCGCGCTATGCAGAACAGATAGCGTGCGCTATGTTACGAAATATAAACGGTTCACAACATCGGAATATGAACGAAACATCAAACGGAACACCTCAAAGCGCATCAAAACATAGAATGGATCCACAGCAACCCCGAAAAAGCGGTTCCGCATGACAATAACGAGTCTCAGATCAATAGATGACGGGAAAGATACACTGTAAGGTACATGAGGGTCACTACGACCGAGAAATACACCGAAAAGGAAAAAATACAAGGGGAAGGAAAAATGCGGATATTACAATGACATAAGCCTTAACGTACGTAATAGATGGTATGTTAATGTACGTAACCAAAATGACGAAACTCCCTGGACTGATTTGTGAAGAGGCTTACGTACGTAACCTGTCAAGGTTACGTACGTAATGAAGCTTACGTACGTAATGTGGAAGAGATAGCGTACGTAATGATTGTTCTGGCAGCTAACGACTAGTTTGATGATAGAGCCTATAAATACCATTCTATGGTATTGTTTCAAGCACAACAACTTCAAGCATACAAGATAATCATATGATATTCATATTGATATTATTGTTGTTGTACTATTGAGCTTACATTGAGTGAGTGTTATACACAAAATCATACACGAGTGGTAAAAGAAAAGATACGATTGGATTCGGTGTTATTAAGATCAAGAATCCGGCATTATTAGAATCGCAGTCGCTATCGAGTGAGGTTTATCTAGTACCCATGGAAAGCTAGAGAGGTTGATTCCTTGTCATACGAAAAGGAAAACGGTTTAACTTGGACTGACACAAAGACAAGTGCGAGTGGTTTATCACGGACCAATAGAAGACGTGATTGTAAATGGTTATCCCTCGACCGATAGAAGAGAGGTGCAGAGGTTTTTATCTTGAACCTATAGAAAAAGATACCGAAAGAGGACGTAGGCTCGTTTATAGCCGAACCTCTATAAATCTGTGTGTCATTTAATTTCTGCAATTTTATTTATGCTTCCGCATCACGGCGCAATATCCGGCCTTGATCCAACATTTACCACCAGATCGACAAGTGGATTTCAACATCGACCTGGAGCCAGGGTGTAACACCCCAAACTAGGCGGATATTACAGTGCCGTGGACCCCCGACTGGGACCCACCAGGCGAATGAAAAAGGATGAATTACACAGGTAAATGTAGTACCGAACCACATTACAACATCAATTACTCCGATGAGGAGTTTCATACAACACACCCAGGATAATACAGAATACATGTGTATCTTATATGAAGATAAAATACACAACACTGAATGAAATGAGTATTCAAACGGAATGTCTGCAGCGGAATAAATAAAGGAAACATAAATGACTGAATAAATGGCCAGACAGATCGGGCCCCCTTCTAGTATCACTGGGACTCCCCGCCGTCAACGTGCTCTCCCTGTGCCTTTGCCTTGCCATGACCTGAAAAACAATATCCCCAAACATGGTCAGTTATACAGAACAACAATCCTCCAGAGTTGAATAAACACAATCATATATATGTAGTATAAACCACAAGTTCGATCAAAATGAATCGGTTAGATTATAATCCAATCTTGTTGAAAACATACGGAATCAAACATGCTGTATGAATCAACTTAACAGTACGGCTCGAAGGGTGGCGTCACACTACGCCCGGGATGGAAATGTGTCCGTGCACAAGCCACCAACGAGTATCGATCGAATACACGCGTGGTCTTGTACCTAATCAGTCTCACAAAGCAATCGACTCGTGTGCACAGTCCAATGTGAGGCCAACAAACAACACACGACATAAATGTGCCCGACATGAAAATCCTACACATACCAACCGGCACGCCAGTATGACCCGGAATGCCACGATATAACAAAAGTGACATCAGAAACGAATAATGACTCACCGAGATAAAATGATAGTGAAATGAATGATAGCTCAATGAAATGATTGGAACCGTCGTTCCTTGTGACTGAAGTGATTAATTGACAATGACAAGTTTTAATACGGTTAACACAATGATGAATGAGTTACGATTATGAATGAACAACAACAAAAGGAAATGAATATCCTTTTAACTGAGTAAGAATTAACTTACACAACACCGGTGCCAATTATCCTTCCACGAACAACATCCTATTTGAGATATCGGTCGCTCGAACAACCTTGAATTATACAATATCCAACAACCCGTTCAATATACGAATCAAACACGAATATAACGAACTCAAAACGTCGATACGATTAAACCAAGTTCATTGGGGCATTATATCGAATACGTTGTGGCCAAACTCCGATTGTTTACAATCAAATCTCAATAAGCCATTATCAAATCCCCCAAGAAGTGTTTCAATCCAACAAACATCTTCCAAATGATCAATAATCCAAAATGAATATCCGAAAACGTGATTATAACGACAATTAATCGAAAACCCCCAATTTCAACTCGATATTCAAAGTGTTCTTGAATAATCCCTCAATAATCCAATGAATCCTTATACAAACTCATAATCATATACATATCCCTTCATATAACATGATTATAACGTCCAAAACATCATATCTCAACATAGAATCGAAATCCAAGGTGTTGAAGAAATTACCTCTTGAAGATCCAATCACTTCGATCCGATGAACACGAGTTAAAACAAGTATCCAAGCTTCCCAAATGAATGAAGATGATGAAAATTACACACTCAAATGATTGATGATAGCAAAATCTCTCCCTTAACCCTTTCTCTCGGATAAAGTTGAAGAAATGAAGAAATGAGGAAAAATGTCCCGGCCAAATCCTTAAATACTGCCGGAAGTTACGGCCGTAACTCGGCCCTCTTACGGCCGTAACATTCCAAGTCAACGGCCTTACGGCCAGAATCGCCAACTCGTACGGCCGTAACTCGGCTTCGTCCGAAAGCCTGCCGACAGACTTACGGCCGTAACCGCTCCTGAGTTACGGGCGTAACCCGCCTTCGTCAAAAACATTCGCCGACATCCTTACGGCCGTACCCGCACAACTTATGGCCGTAACTCGGATGATACGGCCGTATCCGGCCAAACTTACGGGCGTAAGCCCTCTTCGTCGAAAATGACCAGGCACCTTGCCTGCAGCGTACGGCCGTATCCGGCCAAGCCTTACGGCCGTACCTTCCTTGACTTACGGCCGTATGCCGCAACCTTTACGGCCGTAAGTCACCCTTGGTCGACAACACCTGAAATTTACGAACACCACTTACGGCCGTATCCAACCCGCCTTACGGCCGTAACTCGCCTTCGGCCAAAATGCCTAGGCAGCCTGCTGGACCACGTACGGCCGTAACCGGCCAGCCTTACGGCCGTACCCGCTCAACTTACGGCCGTATCCCGGAACCTTACGGCCGTAACTCGATGCTGGCCAAGGTGAATAAAACCGATAACTCCGATTCCTCGCTACGACTGATGAATGATCCGACATACCATACGAATGTGAAAGTGAACAAGTCTAACACGAGCCAAAGATGATACTCCCAGTACAAGGCTATCAATCACAATGAAAATGATAATACTCCCGTCTCGATCTATACGGAGATGAAATGACAATCGGTAACTGATATACGATTACAACATGCCAACAGTGAACGCAAATGAATGATTCATGAATGATGAGTGATTTTTAATGAGTGAAAATTACTGAGTGACAATTACAGACTGATAATTACTGAATGAAAATGAATGAATTACAACCGGATATTACATACTCCCCCCCTTAAAAAGAGTTTCGTCCCCGAAACTAAGGGTCAAACAACTCGGGATAACTCTCCCGCATACTCTCCTCGGTTTCCCAAGTGGCCTCTTCGACTCCGTGTCTAGACCACTGAATCTTGACCAAAGGGATCGCCTTGTTCCTCAACTGTTTGATTCGCCGCTCTAACACTCGTACAGGACGCTCCTCGTACGAATGATCATCTGCGATCTCGATTTCGTCGAACTGAAGTATGTGACTCGGGTCGGCAACATACTTCCGCAACTGAGAGACGTGAAACACATTATGAATTCGGCTCAAAGCCGGAGGTAAAGCCAATCGATAAGCTAACTCGCCTACTCGATCCAAAATTTCAAACGGTCCAATGAATCTCGGACTCAACTTCCCCCGTTTTCCGAAACGGAAAATACCTCGACTCGGGGATACCTTGACCAAAACGTGGTCACCCGTCTCGAACTCTAGTGGTCGACGACGATTATCTGCATATGATTTCTGTCGACTCTGAGCTGTCAACATACGACTCTTGATCAAAGCTACCTTCTCCCGGGCGGCTATAAGCATATCGGGCTCGGTGCCGATTGATTCTGACAAGTCATCCCAACACAAAGGAGATCGACAACGACGACCGTACAAGGCCTCGTAAGGTGCCATCTTAATGGAGGCATGCCAACTATTATTATACGTGAACTCGATCAATGGTAGTTGGGCTTCCCAATCGTCCTTCCAATCGAGGACGCATGCCCTCAACATGTCCTCTAATGTCTGTATAGTCCTCTCTGATTGTCCGTCGGACTGAGGATGAAAGGCGGTACTGAGATTGAGCTGAGTTCCCATACCGCGATGAACTGATTTCCAAAAATGAGACACAAATCGTCCGTCACGATCGGAAACGATACTCTTAGGGGTACGGTGAAGTCTCACTATCTCCTTGATGAACAACTGGGCCAGTCTCTCGGGACCCCACGTATCCATGATCTCAAGGAAATGAGCTGATTTAGTTAAGCGGTCCACAATCACCCAGATCGTATTCATGCCACGACGACTCGTCGGTAAACTCGTGATGAAATCCATAGAAATGTCTTCCCACTTCCACTCTGGAATAGGGAGAGGTTTCAGCATACCCGCCGGTCACTGATGTTCAATCTTTACTTGTTGACAAGTTAAGCATCTCGAAACAAATTCCGCGACTTCTCGCTTCATATTACTCCACCAGTAATTTTGTTTCAAGTCTTTATACATCTTGCTAGACCCCGGGTGAACCGAATAAGGGGTAGCATGAGCTTCTCTCAAAATCGAGTTTTTCAACTCGTCATTCGCCGGTACGCACAACCGATTCTTAAATCTCAAAAGTCCATCCTCGTGGACCACGAATCCAGGGGCTTTCCCCTGAGCCACATCCTCACGGATGCGCAACAATGCTGGGTCTGAACTCTGATTCTCCCTGATTTCCTCCTCAAGTGACGATGAAATCTCTAACATACAAAGCTGTCCCTGAACTCGCTGAAGCCAGACCTCGATCTCGGGTCTAAGGAATTCCTGCTGAAGCTCCTTCTGAACTGTTAAACGAGCAAGCATCTGCTCCTGAACGGACTTACGACTCAAGGCGTCGGCGACAACGTTCGCCTTCCCCGGGTGGTAAAGGATCTCGATATCATAATCTTTGATTAGTTCTAACCACCGCCTCTGTCGCATATTTAACTCCTTCTGAGTAAATATATACTTTAAACTCTTATGATCGGTGAATATCTGACAGGTAACGCCATAAAGATAATGACGCCAAATTTTCAAAGCGAACACCACGACTGCTAGCTCCAGGTCGTGGGTCGGATAATTAACTTTGTAAGGTCTCAATTGTCGTGAGGCATAGGCAATAACCTTTCCATTCTGCATGAGTACACATCCGAGACCCTGTCCGGACGCGTCACTATAAACCACAAATCCATCCGTCCCCTGCCGCAAGGAAAGTACAGGTGCTGACATTAAACGGCTCTTGAGTTCCTCAAAACTCCGTTGACACGCGTCGGACCACGTGTATTTCTTATCCTTTCGCAAAAGGTTCGTCAAGGGTTGAGCGATTTTAGAAAATCCTTCCACAAATCGCCGATAATAGCCCGCTAATCCGAGAAAACTTCGGATTTCCTTAACATTCTTCGGAGGTAACCAGTCTCGGATAGCCTCCGTCTTCTGAGGGTCGACACGAACTCCGTCTGATGAAATTACATGTCCGAGAAAAGTCACTTCGGACATCCAGAACTCACATTTGGAATACTTTCCATAAAGTTGCTCTCGTCTCAACACGTCGAGAACCTGATGAAGGTGAAACTCGTGTTCCTCTCGGTTACGAGAGTAAATCAAAATGTCGTCGATGAAGACAACAACAAACTGATCCAAAAAGTCAATGAAAACCCGATTCATTAACTCCATGAATACCGCAGGTGCATTAGTCAATCCAAATGGCATAACCACAAACTCATAATGACCATAGCGTGTTCGAAATGCCGTCCTCGCGATATCCGACTCTCAAATCCGTAACTGATGATAGCCAGATCTTAAGTCGATCTTGGAAAATACTGAAGCTCCCTGAAGTTGATCTAAGAGATCATCAATGCGGGGTAAAGGATACTTATTCTTGATCGTCACCCGGTTCAATTCCCGGTAATCAATACACAAACGGAACGAACCATCCTTCTTCTTGACAAACAGCACTGGTGCTCCCCACGGGGACGCACTCGGTCGGATATAACCTTTCTCGAACAATTCCTCAAGTTTATTCTTCAACTCCTGCATTTCGGTCGGGGCCATCCGATACGGTGCCTTCGATATCGGGGACGTACCGAGCTCCAACTCAATCGTGAATTCCACATCTCTCTGTGGAGGCAAGCCAGGTAACTCGTCTGGAAAAACGTCGGCATATTCCCATACTAGCGGAATATCCGACAACATTACTGATGATTTCTCGGTTTTGGTCATATAGCACCAATAACCAACACATCCCTGACTGAGTAATCGCACTGCTTTCATCAAATTAATGACCTTACCAGAACAGCCGGGATTACCTCCCTGAAACACACATTCAACCCCATCGTCTGAAATGATAGTGATCATACGCTTACGGACACTAATGATGGCATCATGACGATCCATCCAATCAATACCCAAGATGACGTCGTCCCTCGGCAAATCTACTACGATTAGGTCCGCTGGCCATAGACGACCATGAAATCAATCGACAATTCTGAATCTTACGATTACCGATAATTCGTCTACCATCAGGTAGGCCAATGACATAAGGCTCACAACTAGTAGCACTACCCAGACGTAGTCTACTCAAACATGACTCAGAAATGAATGAATGCGATGCACCAGTATCAAAAAGGGTACACACAGGCTGGGATAGAATATCGAGTGTACCTGAGATCATTCGGGCCTCTGGATCATCGGTCTTCTTCATCTCGTAAATTCGGGGCTTGCCGGCCCCCGAACCAGACACTCCCGTCTGATAGCTCTTGGCTCCGCCTTTGTTAGCTCCTGTCATCTTAAACGACGCTGACTGAGTGGCCTGAGTCTACACCTTTGAATGCCCTGGGGCCTGAGATGACGCCGGAGTGGGTTTAGAGTCCCTTTGGCAAAAACGTGCCCTATGCCCAGCAATTCCACAGTTATGGCACGTGACAGTCTGTTTCGGACATTTGGTGCTGAAATGACCCTGTTCTTCACAGTTGAAATAGGTGACGGCCGAACTGGCCGCTCGAGACTGAGATTCCGCGGGTTTAGGCACCATAAGAGCTCGCTCAAAAAAGGTAGAGCCCGCCCGTGGTTTCTTGAAAGTGGCCTGACTACCGTCAGACTGATTACGGTTCTTAGACTTCTTGCCAGCAGATGAAGGTTGTTGCTTAGCAATCTCCTTAGCAGTAAGCTCGTAAGTAAGAGCTTTCTCAATGAATTCGGCCAACGTGGTGCAATTATGATTAAGCAGTTGTAGCCGCATACGAGGTTTCAGCCTCTTGCTGAAATACTTGATCTTGTCTGCCTCAGAGTGAATGATAGATGAGGCGAACGGAAGAAGTTCCTGAAATTTCTCGGCAATGGCGAGAACATCCGCGTCTAATGAGGAGTCGGGAGTGAGTACTCTGACAGCTTGGCCTCTCTGAGTGGGGCCGGATAATATCTCTCCATCATGAGAGTCCTGAATTGGTCCCAAGTACACGATCCTTCGGTGGGCTTCAACGACAACCACCAAGAATGAGCGCTCTTACCCAGATAGTAAGCCACAACTGAAACTTTGTGTCTTTCGGGACACTCTACCATTGCAAATAGATTCTCGAAGTGTTCGAGCCAATGAACAATATCCGCCGGCTCAGATGAGCCTTCAAAAGTAGGTGGCCTTTGGCGAGAGATGTCGCCGATGATACTGCTCACATTCCTCTCTTGCCTCTAAGGTGGCGGCGGAGGAGCCTGTTGATTTTGAGTAGTGGAGTTATGCATCGTCTCCATTAGTTGCGCCATCTGCGTCATTTGGGCCATCATGCCCTGCATAAAAGCGAGTGGGTCAACCCGAACACCTTCTGACTGAGCCGTGTCCCGGGTACGACTCCCCGATAGTGAATGATCACGTCCAGGTGAATGAGTGGCAGCGTCGCTGCTAGATGAATTAGCATTATTTCTCGCATTCGCACATGTATTCACACGAGCTCTCGGGATTCGGCCCGCACCACGGCCTCGTCCTCCTCGTCCTCTGCCAGCTCTTTCCATACTGAAGTATGAAAGTCACATGGTGATTATATCTCTCGCATGAATATCACGTTATGATTATGACATGAGATGATGAAAATGAGCATACACGCTCTAACACAGTGATCACATGAATGATTAGCTGAGATGACATGATTATCTGATGAAATTATTGAAATGATTATCTGATGAAATTATTGAAATGATTATCTTGAACAAGCTAACAAGATTAATTATATGACCTTCCAGATCAACAACTGAGTAATGAAATGAATTGAGTGATTAATGAGTTAAAATGACCGTCCTGGTCAAAGCGAAAATGATATTTGAGGATTGTTAACTGATGAATTATGAATGAATGATTATTGCCAGAAATTATACTATGGCGACAAATCTTACAGTTCTTGGTCTGATTGGCTCGGCATTTGCACAGGTCACACGCGACGCGAAAGTCCAATGATACTAGTCCGATGACGATGATTTCAAATGAGACATGACTCGGAAGGTAGTATTCAAACCACGCTCCGATACCAACTCTGTAACACCCCAAACTAGGCGGATATTACAGTGCCGTGGACCCCCGACTGGGACCCACCAGGCAAATGAAAAAGGATGAATTACACAGGGTAAATGTAGTACCGAACCACATTACAACATCAATTACTCCGATGAGGAGTTTCATACAACACACCCAGGATAATACAGAATATATGTGTATCTTATATGAAGATAAAATACACAACACTGAATGAAATGAGTATTCAAACGGAACGTCTGCAGCGGAATTAATAAAGGAAACATAAATGACTGAATAAATGACTGAACAGACTGGGGCCCCCTTTTAGTATCACTGGGACTCCCCGCCGTCAACGTGCTCTCCCTGTGCCTTTGCCTTGCCATGACCTGAAAAACAATATCCCCAAACGGGGTCAGTTATACATAACAACAATCCTCCAGAGTTGAATAAACACAATCATATATATATATATATATATATGTAGTATAAACCACAAGTTCGATCAAAATGAATCGGTTAGATTATAACCCAATCTTGTTGAAAACATACGCAATCAAACATTCTGTATGAATCAACTTAACATTACGGCTCGAAGGGTGGCGTCACACTATGCCCGGGATGGAAATGTGTCCGTGCACAATCCACCAACGAGTATCGATCGAATACACGCGTGGTCTTGTACCTAATCAGTCTCACGAAGCAATCGACTCGTGTGCACAGTCCAATGTGAGGCCAACAACCAACACACGACATAAATGTGCCCGACATGAAAATCCTACACATACCAACCGGCATGCCAGTATGACCCGGAATGCCACGATATAACAAAAGTGACATCGGAAACGAATAATGACTCACCGAGATAAAATGATAGTGAAATGAATGATAGCTCAATGAAATGATTGGAACCGTCGTTCCTTGTGACTGAAGTGATTAATTGACAATGACAAGTTTTAATACGGTTAACACAATGATGAATGAGTTACGATTATGAATGAACAACAACAAAAGGAAATGAATATCCTTTTAACTGAGTAAGAATTAACTTACACAACACCGGTGACAATTATCCTTCCACGAACAACGTCCTATTTGACACAATAATCCCTCAATAATCCAATGAATCCTTATACAAACTCATAATCATATACATATCCCTTCATATAACATGATTATAACGTCCAAAACATCATATCTCAACATAGAATCGAAATCCAAGGTGTTGAAGAAATTACCTCTTGAAGATCCAATCACTTCGATCCGATGAACACGAGTTAAAACGAGTATCCAAGCTTCCCAAATGAATGAAGATGATGAAAATTACACACTCAAATGATTGATGATAGCAAAATCTCTCCCTCAACCCTTTCTCTCGGATAAAGTTGAAGAAATAAAGAAATGAGGAAAAATGTCCCGGCCAAATCCTTAAATACTGCCGGAAGTTACGGCCGTAACTCGGCCCTCTTACGGCCGTAACATTCCAAGTCAACGGCCTTACGGCCGTAACCGGCCAACTCGTACGGCCGTAACTCGGCTTCGTCCGAAAGCCTGCCGACAGACTTACGGTCGTAACCGCTTCTGAGTTACGGGCGTAACCCGCCTTCGTCAAAAACATCCGCCGACATCCTTACGGCCGTACCCGCACAACTTACGGACGTAACTCGGATGATACGGCCGTATCTGGCCAAACTTACGGGCGTAAGCCCTCTTCGTCGAAAATGACCAGGCACCTTGCCTGCAGCGTACGGCCGTATCCGGCCAAGCCTTACGGCCGTACCTTCCTCGACTTAAGGCCGTATGCCGCAACCTTTACGGCCGTAAGTCACCCTTGGTCGACAACACCTGAAATTTACGAACACTACTTACGGCCGTATCCAACCCGCCTTACGGTCGTAACTCGCCTTCGGCCAAAATGCCTGGGCAGCCTGCTGGACCACGTACGGCCGTAACCGGCCGGCCTTACGGCCGTACCCGCTCAAGTTACGGCCGTATCCCGGAACCTTACGGCCGTAACTCGATGCTGGCCAAGGTGAATAAAACCGATAACTCCGATTCCTCGCTACGATTGATGAATGATCCGATATACCATACGAATGTGAAAGTGAACAAGTCTAACACGAGCCAAAGATGATACTCCCAGTACAAGGCTATCAATCACAATGAAAATGATAATACTCCCGTCTCGATCTATACGGAGATGAAATGACGATCGGTAACTGATATACGATTACAACATGCCAACAGTGAACGCAAATGAATGATTCATGAATGATGAGTGATTTTTAATGAGTGAAAATTACTGAGTGACAATTACAGACTGATAATTACTGAATGAAAATGAATGAATTACAGCCGGATATTACACAGGGTCAGTCCCAGTGTCCAAAGCACCATATAGGTGTAATATCCGCAATTTTCAATTTTTTGGTAAATTTATTTTTCAGCCGGAGTCCGTTTTGACGACTCGCTCATGACCGTTTCGTCATTTCGAGAATGATTAATTCTGCACTTTTTGTCATCCGAGTTTGTTTCGGTATCGTTTTGTTGAGTTCCGAGCTTTTTAGCGACTTTTCCGCACTTGAGTTCGATTCTTGCGAATCTCGTCCGAAACTGTTGTTTCGAGTTTCTCGTAAGTTCATTTAATGTTATTATTCATGTTGCAAGCTTTGGTTTGGTGTTTCGATTGCGTTTCGTGATTTTCGGACGTTTTGGGCCATTTTCGCAATTTCCCAAAGTTTTGGGTAACTACTTCCGTTGTTGAATTCCGAGCCTTCATGTGGTCGGAATTGTGTGTTCTCTTAGCTCTTAGATTCGTCTTTGCGAGTACGTCGTAACTGTACCATCGATTCGTATTCAGGTTCGGGTTTCGGGGTCGTTCGGGCCGTCGGAGTTGGCCCCGGCCGAGTCATGGCCGGGCCTGGGCCAGCCAGACCGGCCGAGTCACGGCCGTAGTGCTCGGCAGCGCTGCCCAAAGAAAGCCGCACCGTGGGCCGCGGCACATGCCAGGGCCGCGGCACACTCGTGGCATTTTTCGCCAAACAGATCAGACTGGTGCCGCGGCACACGTCGGATGGGCCGCGGCACACTGCCGACCACTGGGAGCCATTTTTGGCCCTGTGCCGCGGCACACTCCCGCTGGGCCGCGGCACACTGAGCAGCCTATTTATGGTCCTGCACACGGGTTTTTGGCCATTTTTCTCCTTCTTCTCCTTCTCTTCCGCGACTGAGGGTGATCTTACCATGGAGACATGTTGTTTAAAAACAAATCCATGAAGTTCTTGAGTTCATATCATCAATCAATCATCCGTTATCATCCTTTGATCCAGCGAATCAAGGTAATCTTCCTTAGAACCCTAATTTCGTGAATTTGGGTTTTTTGCATTTTTGTCCGATTCGTTCCGTGTTGTTGATTAATTCATGATGGGTATGATTAATCTTGGTAGTATTATTGTGTTTAACATCATTTAATCCATTGTTCTTCGTCGAATCGAAGTATATTTCTTGATTTCCTTCAAATTGACATTTTGGGGGATTTGTTCTCGATCTCGTTTTTCATCCGTTTTTGATGGATCGATTGTGGTTAAATGATGTTGTTAAACATATTCTATGGATTTTATATCCATATTTCAACTTGGAATTCCGTTTTCGGGTTTTGACAGAACGAATCGTGTTCTTGGCCATTTTAGGGGAAACGCTTGAACTTTCGTCATTTGTTCTTTGAATTCAACAACTTTGGGTCGTACTTTGGAATTCATTTTCGTTGTTATTGTTTTCGTTCGTAGTTCTTTGTTGCGTATTGTCGTTCGGTGGAGTCGGTGAGTTCGTAGTCGGTTCGTGCCAACCTACTTCGGCCGATTCTCTGCATTATGGTTATTCGAGGCAAGTATCTTGCCCATACATTACGTGTTTTGTGGATATAATGGTTGCTAAGTGTCGATATGTGCTAAATAAATATCTATAACCATTTTTTAAAAGAATCGGTATATTTACCATCATGGTTTTCGTAAAGGTGAACCGTGTGTGTCGGGAATTAATATGCTTAGTTGGATATGTGTGCTAGTGACGAGTATAGGATCACCTTACTTTCGTGTGATGTCATTATGTATGATTATGGTGACGGTAAATGTAAAGTGTAATTCTCTTGTGAAATTATGTGCTTGGAGTCGCGTGGTTATGGATGAATATGTGAGTTGTGTGATATTGGTTGTGTCATTCAGTGCTGTTGAAATCTTGTGCTCCCTTGTGAATTGATATAGTTCTGGGTCGTGAGTACGTGTTGGATAATATGGCCATTCTAGCAAGGTACCTCGACTATATATATATTTTATGTGTTTGACCTTTGAGAGTTGTGGTTTTGAAATCGGTGAGTTGTTACTCTTCCACCTGGGGATGGCATGTGGCCTCTGGGGGCCGATACTAATGGGTACGGCCACGGAAGTGCACTTGGGTGCGTGTGTTGTTGTTCTTCCACCTGGGGACGGTTCGACGGGACCTCTGGGGGCCGATACTAATGGGTACGGACGCGGAAGTGGTTTCCCACCTGGGGATGGTCCGACGGGGCCTCTGGGGGCCGATACTAATGGGTACGGCCACGGGTTACCAAGTGTGGTTTCTCTGATATTGATGTTGATGTTTTGATAATTAATTGTGATAGGTCCGGAGTATCACAATGCTTTACGCTCGGGGTCAAGAGACATTATATATCGAGTCTTGGTGCTTGGCTAGAATGGCATAAGAATAATGTGTTATGTATAATGTGTCCTTGTAAGTGAATTGAAGTGGATGACTGGGTCGTGGACCCTGTGTTTTGTGACCGGAACGGTTGGGTCGTGGACCCCGTGTTTTGTTAAACGGATTTGTATTTTGGAAAATGAATTTTGGGGCTGTGACCCTAAATGGCTTTCGAGGAATTAAGAACTTTTCAATTTCTGATGTTTTCAAAACTCCCGAGATTTGGAGATATTTTCAAAATGCTTACTTGCTTCGTTTTTGCTTTCAAGACTTGAACTATTTTTAACTAAATATATCTCGGGAAGTCTTTCGTTATATTCTCGGAATGTGTTGTGTATGGCTCTTATTTGAACTTTATACTTGAACTAGCGAAAAAGTGGAGTTTGCTAACCCCCGAGTAATCGGGGGTGGATATCTCAGATTGTGTCCGTGCACACGCAGTTTTCGGAGCAAGACAGGATCGGTATGAGGGATGATGAAAGACGAATGATACTAATCACACGAAGGCCAGTTTTGGGTTCATTTAGTCGGAGTCCATTATATTGTCTTTTCCGATGTCTTATTGTTTGTGGTGGTAATTATTTTACCCTTGCGTGGGTATGAGTCTGGATGAGTTTATGTATTTTTATTTGTAAGTCAGTGTCGAAAGACCAAATCGGTCTATTGGTTCGTTATTTTGATTCGTCGGTATGTAATGTAATGTGTTGTTTTGATGTCTCTGCGGCGTGTAATATTCCCGGTTCGATCTGGGGGTGTTACATTTTACATTGATGATTGTGTCTTTGGGATTTTCCTGTACGGAATATGTTTCATGTGTTAGCCTGGTAGACCTCATGAGGGTTCTACGGCGTGTAATGTCCCAGTTGTGAATTAGGGTGTTACATTTATGGTATCGGAGCTTAGGTTGAGAAAACCTAGGCTGTCGGGTCGAGTTATGTGTTGTTGAGTCTTGTATTGTCAGATTTTGTCTGACTGAGTCGTGTCGCGACGCGTCGTTTGGAATGTCGGCCGTGATTAGTATCAGGGTGCAGCCATCATCTTCGTGCGATCTGTGGATGTAAGTCTCCCTACTACGGGTTGTACCACGAGCTATACGAGCCCGTGTGATTCTGTGTTATGTAGTTAGTATTTGAAGGTGCATAGTGAGTAAGTGACATATATTTGTTGATTCCCGTCTTGCGCTAAAATGTAGAATGATATTGCTGAATGTATCTTTGTATAAACCGTTTTTCTTGCAATAGTATAAACCTTGGAATTTTAAGTTTTCGAATCCTTTCGGGGAGTCACGTAAAATTTTTAAAATGTCCTCCAAGGGAGGAAAAAGTTGATTTTCGTATGTTGACCTCAAGGATGTAAGTTCTGAAAACTCGAATTATTGATAATTCTTTTCCACTGTGTACTATAAGTTTTCAAAACACGAGTTTTGAACTCAAAATGAGTTCTACAAAATATACTCAAGACATGACCCTTGCTTTTAACTTTTCGGTTTTGAATGACAATTGCCTTTTGATGGTTGCTCATGATATGTGGTAATTATGTGAATCGATGGCTTTGAGATTCGAATATCGTTGTTGTTTATTTGTGACCTTCGATTCCAGTAATGTCGTATATATGTTCGCAATCATGTTGCTAAAAAAATAGAACCGTTAGCACACGCTAAGAGTAAGGCTAGCGCGCGCTAATGCAGCATGGGTAGTGCACGCTAAATATGTGTTGTAGCGCACGTTAGTCAGTCTGGACAGAGGCTAGGGAACTACATTTCTTTTAGCCGTTAGGCCTAACCTTAGCAAATCAATCACCCGGATCAGATTTCTATGTGTGTTGTCAAGTAATGACAACTGTTTTGTATGAATGTGCGTTATGATTTTTTTTTCGTTGCGCTAAGTGATAATTGATTGGGTTCGGCAAATTGATAAATTATGTCTGCTGCGAGAGTGTTCGAACATGCTTTTCTAAAACTTTCATTAGTTTGTGCAAGTTGTGGAAACTACTTTTTGAAACTACTTTGACAGTGCGATTAGCCAGCGGCTTCGTATGAACTTTGGAAATTGTTTAAAATTTGCGAGCCGGCCTAGGATTCTCAAATAAAACCTCGACGGTATTTGAAAGAGTTATTTTAAAGTATCTTGAACATTTTGTAAAATATTACCGTCGTTGATGTTTGTGAAGTGTTGGGAGAATTTTCGAAAATGATTTTAACGTATTGTTGTATTTTCAAATAATTCGAGTGAATGATTTTCAAAAATCTTTCACACCATAAAAATATTTCATTTAAAAAACCAATGCGATTTTTATTTTCAAAAATATATAGTGAAAGATGAAAAATCTCACTCGATGTAAAGTTCAAACTCGGATTTGGAAATGTTAGAGTATGTAAGAATGATTTGATGATCTTGCATGGTTAACTTGTTAGTTGTTAACGGTGATGATGATACGTAGAGGCATGATGACTTCAAATGATTTCAAATGAGACGGTTAAAGTATGTTGTTTGCAAGTTTTGATGAAACAACCCGAGGTACCAAAAGTACTTTTAAAGTTTATTTTAAATATCATACGAATCCAAGGATTTTCAAAAGATTTTCTTTAAAAGGATACCTCGTGGATTTTCTTTTCGAGTTGTTATTGGTTACCTTATGTGATATGTCGTGCTGAGTTGGTACTTTAGTATAATATTTTGCGAAGTTGTGCAATCGTATTGAGTGGGGATCCGCTTAGTATGCCGATGGGCAGAGGACACAGTCGTGACCACGATACTAATGGCCATGAAGATCGGATGTGGACCAAGTGGGTATAGTCGGGAAGCTTGCTATTCCAGCACTTCGTTCTCGTTGTTTAGGTTTCGGGACGAAACCTCTTTTAAAGGTGATATGATGTAATACCCACATTTTTCTTTCTTTCTCTTCTGCTTCGTCCAACCGTATCGACTCGACTGTGTTCGTTAATGCTTCTGACCTGGTGTTGTTTCTCACCTTTGTCATTCGAGCGAGTTCTGATATTGTCCCAAATTGATCTATATATCGTTGTGACCTTTTCAAGTTTGGAAAATTAGTCTCGTTTTCGATCTTCCAACCCTTGGGCGGTGGAATTCCGTATTTGTTCAGCGATTGGCTCGCGTTTTGATTGATGTACCGTTGGGTTGGTCAATCGTACTGATTTTCGTCCGTTGTGTTTTGTGTTTGTTCGGATAATTGACTTGATTGTATTATCCAGTTGATGACGCTTGTCACTTGTTGGTTTTATTATATCCCTAACGGCGGCGTTGTGTTGGTCGTCGTGGAGCGTGTTTTCACGCCGTATATTCCTTTGTGTTGCTTGTAACGTTTCGCCGATGGGCGTAAGTTACGCGTTTCCTTGCGTATTTCGTTGAGTTTTCCTGGCGGGATATTGCTTCTCCCTACTTGTTTTAAGTTTCGGGACGAAACTTCTTTTAAGGAGGGTAGAATGTAATATCCGTAATTTTCGATTTTTTGGTAAATTTCTTTTTCAGCCGGAGTCCGTTTTGACGACTCACTCATGACCGTTTCGTCATTTCGAGAATGATTAATTCTGAACTTTTTGTCATCCGAGTTCGTTTCGGTATCGTTTTGTTGAGTTCCGAGCTTTTTAGCGACTTTTCCGCACTTGAGTTCGATTCTTGCGAATCTCGTCCGAAACTGTTGTTTCGAGTTTCTCGTAAGTTCATTTAATGTTATTATTCATGTTGCGAGCTTTGGTTTGGTGTTTCGATCGCGTATCGTGATTTTCGGACGTTTTGGGTCATTTTCACAATTTCCCAAAGTTTTGGGTAACTACTTCCGTTGTTGAATTCCGAGCCTTCGGGTGGTCGGAATTGTGTGTTCTCTTAGCTCTTAGATTCGTCTTTGCGAGTACGTCGTAACCGTACCATCGATTCGTATTCAGGTTCGGGTTTCGTGGTCGTTCGGGCCGTCGGAGTTGGCCCCGGCCGAGTCATGGCCGGCGATGGGGCCCAGCCAAGATCGCCGAGTCACGGCCGGTAGTGCTCGGCAACTTCTGGCCGAGTCACGGCCGATAGTGCTCGGCAGCGCCTGGCCGAGCAGGCCGGACCGTGGGCCGCGGCACACTCTGTGGCATTTTTCGGCCAAACCGACTGTACCGGGTGCCGCGGCACACGTCGGCCGGGCCGCGGCACACTGCCGACCACTGGGAGCCATTTTTGGCCCTGTGCCGCGGCACACTGTGCAGCCTATTTATGGTCCTACACACGGGTTTTTGGCCATTTTTCTCCTTCTTCTCCTTCTCTTCCGCGACTGAGGGTGATCTTACCATGGAGCCATGTTGTTTAAAAACAAATCCATGAAGTTCTTGAGTTCATATCATCAATCAATCATCCGTTATCATCCTTTGATCCAGCGAATCAAGGTAATCTTCCTTAGAACCCTAATTTCGTGAATTTGGGGTTTTTTTGCATTTTTGTCCGATTCGTTCAGTGTTGTTGATTAATTCATGATGGGTATGATTAATCTTGGTAGTATTATTGTGTTTAACATCATTTAATCCATTGTTCTTCGTCGAATCGAAGTATATTTCTTGATTTCCTTCAAATTGACTTTTTGGGGGATTTGTTCTCGATCTCGTTTTTCATCCATTTTTGATGGATCGATTGTGGTTAAATGATGTTGTTAAACATATTCTATGGATTTTATATCCATATTTCAACTTGGAATTCCGTTTTCGGGTTTTGACGGAACGAATCGTGTTCTTGGCCGTTTTGGGGGAAACGCTTGAACTTTCGTCATTTGTTCTTTGAATTCAGCAACTTTGGGTCGTACTTTGGAATTCATTTTCGTTGTTATTGTTTTCGTTCGTAGTTCTTTGTTGCGTATTGTCGTTCGATGGAGTCGGTGAGTTCGTAGTCGGTTCGTGCCAACCTACTTCGGCCGATTCTCTGCATTGTGGTTATTCGAGGCAAGTATCTTGCCCATACATTACGTGTTTTGTGGATATAATAGTTGTTAAGTGTCGATATGTGCTAAATAAATATCTATAACCATTTTTTAAAAGACTCGGTATATTTACCATCATGGTTTTCGTAAAGGTGAACCGTGTGTGTCGGGAATTAATATGCTTAGTTGGATATGTGTGCTAGTGACGAGTATAGGATCACCTTACTTTCGTCTGATGTCATTATGTATGATTATGGTGACGGTAAATGTAAAGTGTAATTCTCTTGTGAAATTATGTGCTTGGAGTCGCGTGGTTATGGATGAATATGTGAGTTGTGTGATATTGGTTGTGTCATTCAGTGATGTTGAAATCTTGTGCTCCCTTGTGAATTGATATAGTTCTGGGTCGTGAGTACGTGTTGGATAATATGGCCATTCTAGCAAGGTACCTCGACTATATATATTTTATGTGTTTGACCTTTGAGAGTTGTGGTTTTGAAATCGGTAAGTTGTTACTCTTCCACCTGGGGATGGCATGTGGCCTCTGGGGCACGATACTAATTGGTACGGCCACGGAAGTGGACTTGGGTGCGTGTGTTGATGTTCTTCCACCTGGGGACGGTTCGACGGGACCTCTGGGGGCCGATACTAATGGGTACGACCGCGGAAGTGGTTTCCCACCTGGGGATGGTCCGACGGGGCCTCTGGGGGCCGATACTAATGGGTACGGCCACGGGTTACCAAGTGTGGTTTTTGTGATATTGATGTTGATGTTTTGATAATTAATTGTGATATGTCCGGAGTATCACAATGCTTTACGCTCGGGGTCAAGAGACATTATATATCGAGTCTTGGTGCTTGGCTAGAATGGCATAAGAATAATGTGTTATGTATAATGTGTCCTTGTAAGTGAATTGAAGTGGATGACTGGGTCGTGGACCCTGTGTTTTGTGACCGGAACGGTTGGGTCGTGGACCCCGTGTTTTGTTAAACGGATTTGTATTTTGGAAAATGAACTTTGGGGCTGTGACCCTAAATGGCTTTCGAGGAATTAAGAACTTTTCAATTTATGATGTTTTCAAAACTCCCGAGATTTGGAGATATTTTCAAAATGCTTACTTGCTTCGTTTCTGCTTTCAAGACTTGAACTATTTTTAACTAAATATATCTCGGGAAGTCTTTTGTTATATTCTCGGAATGTGTTGTGTATGGCTCGTATTTGCACTTTATACTTGCACTAGCGAAACAGTGGAGTTTTGCTAACCCCCGAGCACCTGGGGTGGATATCTCAGATTGTGTCCAGGTACACGCAGGTTTTCGGGAGCAAGACAGGATCGGTACGAGGGATGATGAAATACGAATGATACTAATCACACGAAGGCCAGTTTTGGGTTCATTTAGTCGGAGTCCATTGTATTGTCTTTTCCGATGTCTTATTTTTTGTGGTGGTAATTATTTTACCCTTGCGAGGGTATGAGTCTGGATGAGTTTATATATTTTTATTTGTAAGTCAGTGTCGAAAGACCAAATCGGTCTATTGGTTCGTTATTTTGATTTGTCGATATGTAATGTAATGTGTTGTTTTGATGTCTAGCCTGGTAGATCCTCGAGGAGAGGGTCTGCGGCGTGTAATATTCCAGGTTCGATCTGGGGGTGTTACATTTTACATTGATGATTGTGTCTTTGGGATTTTCCTGTACGGAATGTGTGTCATGTGTTAGCCTGGTAGACCTCATGAGGGTTCTACGACGTGTAATGTCCCAGTTGTGAATTAGGGTGTTACAATAGGATGGCACCGAAGGAACTGCAAGAACTTAAGATCCAACTGCAAGATCTATTGGATTTAGGTTTCATTAGACTGAGTGTTTCTCCATGGGGAGCACTTGTCCTTTTTGTGAAAAAGAAGGATGGTACACTGAGAATATGTATAGATTACAGGGAGCTAAACAAGCTCACACTCAAGAACAAGTATCCTCTGCCAAGGATAGATGACTTGTTTGACCAACTCAAGGGAACAACTGTATTTTCTAAGATAGACCATAGGTCTGGGTATCATCAGTTGAAGATTCGACCAGAGGATATACCCAAGACGGCTTTCCGAACAAGATATGGACACTATGAGTTTATAGTCATGCCATTCGGATTAACTAATGCCCCCGTAGTATTCATGGATCTTATGAACAGAGTTTTCCATCCGTATTTGGATAAGTTTGTCTTGGTTTTCATAGATGATAATCTCATCTACTCTAGAAATGAGAAAGAGCATGAAGAACATCTCAGGATAGTGTTGGAAACACTAAGAACGGAGAAACTCTTTGCCAAATTCAAGAAGTGCGAATTTTAGTTGAAAAAACTAATGTTTCTTGGGCACATTGTGTCATCAGATGGTATTAAGGTGGACCCAGCTAAAGTGGAAGTAGTACGTGATTGGAAGTCACCAACCAACCCTAATGAGATTAGGAGTTTCTTGGGTCTAGCTGGGTACTACCGAAGGTTCATCAAAGGATTTTCCAGGATTGCTAGACCCATGACACAATTGTTGCGGAAAGGAATTAAGTATTTATGGATTGATGAATGTTACGAGAGTTTTCAGGAACTTAAGAAAAGATTGACTGCTACGCCAGTTTTAGCAGTACCATAAGCGAACAAGGAGTATGTGGGTTACACGGATGCTTCTAAGAATGGGCTAGGTTTTGCATTGATGCAAGATGGGGAAGTGATAGCTTACGCATCAAGACAACTTAGGCCGCATGAGGTGAATTATCCCACGCATGATTTGGAACTAGCTACAGTTGTACACTCATTAAAGATATGGAGGCATCACCTTTATGGGGTAAGATGTGAAATTTTCACTGTTCACAAGAGTTTAAAGTACTTTTTCGAGCAGAAGGACTTGAACATGAGACAGAGAAGATGGCTCGAATTGGTAAAGAATTATGATTGTGGTATTAACTATCACCTCGACAAGGCTAATGTGGTAGTAGATGCCTTAAGTCGTAAGACTCAATCACAATTAGGATACCTACTTACCAAAGAAGGGGATCTAATCCAAGATTTTGAAGGAATGAGTTTAGAGGTGGTTCATCCACTGGAAACGATAATGGGTGGTGACGGGATGTTAATGACGACACCAGATCTGAGAGGACGGATAGTGAATGCGCAGAGGAGAGATGAAGCATTTGAGAAACTATGTATGAGAATCAGATCTGATAACCCAGGAAGTTACCACAAAGTGGCTGATAACGCAATTATGTTCGAAGAGAGATTAGGTGTTCCACATGATGAGGAATTAAGGAATGAGATTGTGAGTGTGGCTCATGATACTCCCTACACCGCTAACCCCGGGAGTACCAAGATGTATCAAGACCTGAAGAGAAATTTCTGGTGGGATGTAGCTTCTTTTGTCGAGCAGTGTTTGGCTTGTCAGCAAGTGAAAGCACTACACCAACGACCATATGGAAAGTTACAACCATTCCAGAATGGAAGTGGGAAGGAATAGCTATGGATTTTGTGACTCGTTTGCCGAGGACCAAACAAGGAAACACTACTATATGGGTTATAGTAGACACACTCACAAAATCATCTCACTTTTTGCCTATCCAAATCACTTATGGATTTGAGAAGTTGGCACAGTTATATGTCCGTGAAATTGTACGTCTGCATGGAGTGCCGATATCAATCACGTCAGACTGAGATCCAAAATTTACCTCTAGATTTTGGACGAGTCTATAGAAGGAATTGGGTACACATCTGAACTTTAGTACCGCTTTCCACCCGCAGACCGATGGACAATCGGAAAGGACAATTCAAACACAAGAATACATGTTAAGAACTGTAGTGTTAGATCAAGGTGCAAATTGGGAGCATGTTTTGCCGTCAATCGAATTTGCTTACAACAACAGTCATCAGGCAACGATAGGTATGGCGCCTTATGAGGCCTTATACGACAGAAAATGCAGATCACCACTTTATTGGGATGAAGTGGGTGAGAGAAATATTTTAGGGCCAGACAAAGTTAGCGAGATGATCGAGATTATCCACAAGATATGACAGAGAATACAAGAGGCCCAGACTCGACAGAAGTCATACACCGATACACGCCAAACTGAATTGCATTTCGAAAGTGGGGATAAGGTTTTCCTCAAGGTTTCCCCTTCTAAGGGAATAATCAGGTTTGGCGTTAAAGGCAAGCTTAGGCCACGTTTTATAGGACCATATGAGATTCTTGAGAGGATCGGCCCAGTTGCTTATAGGTTGGCTCTGCCACCTAGTCTTGGGAATGTTCACAATATTTTCCATATTTCTCAGCTCAGAAAGTATGTATTTGATCCCAAGCATGTGATTCATCAGAGTGACATAGTTCTTAGTCACGATACGAGTTATGTACAGAGGCCTGAAGCTATTTTAGACCATAAGGTTCAAGAACTGAGGAATAAGTCGATTCCTTTGGTGAAAGTATTATGTAGTCACCACGGGCAGGAAGAAGCTACGTGGGAACTCGAAAGCAAGATGAGGGAGAAATACCCAGAACTTTTTGATAAGGTATGTAAATTTCGGGATGAAATTTCTTGTTAGAGGGGTAGGATGTAATACCCCGGTCTTCTATATGCATGAATTATTATGACCTCAAGTGCGACATTCGCATTTTGCATTCACAAATAATAAAATTCTGACTAATGGAATAAGTTTAGAACTATTTACACGTTTTAAATTCATAAATCGGATGTTCGGTTATCTGGTTGGATTTTTCTTACAAATTTGATTTTTATGTTTCGATAGACAGAATCGTGATTCCATCACCTTCTATATACACCACTTTTACGTTACGAGTATGATTTTCAAAAGTTTACTTTTTGAATTTTCGGGTATATTTTATGTCGAGTCATTTTCTCGGATAATTCGCGTTCCGTAAATCGCGAAACTTTTCTCCAACTTTAAGTTGTAAGTGCGACACTATAATTTAAGTATATGACATACAATCAATACTCGAGTAATTTTATCTGCGGAGGAGCAAAACGTAAAATATTCTTCGACCGATTTATGATGACGTCTAGGGTTAACCTAGTATATAAAGGGACATCACCTCCCTTTCATTTTTTCCTCCTCACTTCATCTTCCTCCTCTTCTTTTGATCCTTTGGCCGCCCCCTCCCCATTCAAGTGAACAAAACACCATTGTTCTTTCATTAGAACTCAAGTACAAGCTCATTTTGTGTTCCAAACTTGAAACAAAGTTCATATTCAAGTAAGTTACATTCTCCTCTTCATTTCTATCCAAGTAGAAATAGGTTTTAGGTAACTTTAAAATTTGAGAATATATGAAGAGCTTAGGTTTAATGTTATAATATTTTGTATGTTGTTTTTAAGTTGATTTTAAGGTTTTTAAAAGTGTTTAGAACAAGTTTTAATCATGTTTTGATTTTTACATGTTGGCCGAAATTCCTAGGGTTTCATAGCCCAATTATGTGTTGTTTTTATTATGTTTTTCTTACACAATATGTTGTTATATGATGATATGATGCTATGATGAATTTATGAGATTTTTATAAAATATTTGGTATTTTGGAAAGTAAGGAAGAAACATGTTTAGTTCTTGATATGTTGTTGTATGTTCAAAAGTGACTTGATAATTGTGATGATATATGAAAGGAGTACATGATATGTGTTTGTTAGATTTTTATAAAATGTTTTGGAAATTTATTTGAAAACAAGAGCATGAAGTTGGATTTATGAAGTTGGAAGATGTGTTGGTAATATTTGATGTAGTTAAGGAGCATGTTATGTATTGAGGATTCTAAAGTCATGTTTAGGTCATTTGTATGTTAGGACCAACACTTTGATTGTCAACATTAGTGTATGTTAAGTGTGTTGTTTGATGTTGGAAACAATTGATGCTTGATGATATTTGATATGTGGTGTTTGAATGTTAATGTTGGAAAAATAAGAGTGAGTAAGTAGTCATGTTTTCAAAAGAAAAGATTATAAAATAGAGTTCGTAAAGTTAAGAAGCATGATTGTATATCGACTCCTATATGTGTTATAAGTATGATATGCAGGATTAGAGTTTACATGTTTAGGGTTTTCGATGCTAGAAACGAGCTCTAGGTTTATATGATGTTTTTCCCATTTTAAGGGGAAGTTGGCAGTTTCATTACACTTTACAGAAATGGCCATAACTTTATCAATGTTTAATATTATTGAGATTTGTAAAATAGACATGAAACTAGACTTCAGTGGCTTTCCATTGGTATAAGATACACTATATATTTCGTATTTTGCAATAACAGAATGCTAATTATTTACAGCCTTGATGCACATTATGTTATGATTATGTCAAGTGTTTGATGTTGGTTTTCGAACCAAGGAATGTGTAATGGAATCGAGTATCGGTTACCGTTGTTAGTATCTTTATATGATATATAGTCAGTTAGATTCTCTAAGAGAATCATAGCTTTTATTATTAAACTTAAGTCGAATGCAAAACTCTAAAGTCCAAACATGTAGATCGAGTCCGTTGTCCGTTAGACTTCGTTAAGCTCGATCGACCGCTAAACTTAGTTGTTTCCAATGAAAAATGGAGTAGTAGACTGAAGCGTAAGGAAGAACCAAGAATCATTTTTGCTTGCATTTATTACTTATCCAGGTGGGCTTTTATACGAAAATGATTGAGCTTTGATCGATTTTGATGAAATGTTTTACATGCAAATTATGTTTTCAAATGATTATGATGCATAAAAACTTTTATGTTGATTCTTATGAACCTATCACTGTTGGCTTGCCAATCTATAAAATGATCGGATCCTGAGCTAGACAAAGGTTGTTGGCCAGGATTAGTGTACACAGTACTCGGGATTGTGAGCTCTCTTCGGAGTGGCAGATCTCGGGGAGTAACGTTCGCGGGAGGTGGCGACCTTCCCCGGCGTAAATTATGGATATGGTGAATCTGATGATATATGCTATGAAATTAAATGATTTAGTAAACATGGGCTTTTTCTTAAAACCCCCGTGCGTTACTGCTTATATGCATGATGACAAATATGAAAGCATGTTTTATGTTTTGGCAATATGTTCACGGAGTACGTTGTACTCAGCCCTGTATATCTTTTAAAATGTGCAGGTTGAGCAGGGGATGTGATGGAGGGTGTTGAGTGGAAGTCTTTTGTTTACGATCAATGTTAAGCCCTGGTTACATATCTTTATATATGTAACCAACCATGTCTTTCCACTGCGAACACTCTTTATGATTCTGCTTTCTAAGTTATGCCGATTGTAATATTCTATGAAGCCTTTTTCTAAACTTCAAGGCTAATATTATAACTATGTATTCTACGTTGGATTCTAAGTCATTCCCACGGGATTTACTCGCTTTCATGATACCTTGATAGGTCATTCATGAAAATCCACCTATATTTCTTATGAAACGTATGCTTCCCCCTTTCTTCCCCACTTCTTAATTCCTACCCCATGTCACGCTCCTGCTGTGCCGTCCCTAGGGATAAGGGTCCGTGATAGTAACAATATCGTAAAGTATATAATAAGTAAAACATACATTTATTGTATTCCATTTTAGAGTTTTGCGAGTTCCACCAGCGATATGAGCTCTGTAAAACCTAGATACAAAATACGAGTAATCTGGTGAAAAAGAGTAGACAAATAAAGTTAAGACTGTCATACCCAAACAAACTAGTTAAAACTTACAAACTGATTGGGCCTTTGAAAGCAAGATCTTCCAATGGAGTTATCCCTGGATTGAAGTACAAAACAAAACCCTGACAAAGACATATCACAATAAGCATCCAATGATTACTACAGTCCAAAAAGTTAATTCATGTTAGTTAAAAAGCAAAGTGACAAGGACTAGTAGGAATTCACAATACAGAAATGGCCACAATACAATGTATAATACAGAAACTCTAAGGTGCCAAACAAATAGAAAAATTGTTTCTAGTGCAAAGACAAACATTGAATATTATCATCTTATAGCTGCAACACACTAAAAAATGATAAGCGGGAATTGACAAATGCAAATCCATAAACACTTCAACACACTGATCATGTAAATTTTTTCAAGTCATAATAGACCACTTTTAGCTATGGAAAAAATTTAAAAGATAAAAAAAAAATAGACTATGAATAAACTTTTACCCCCGACCTATTAGGTGTACTTACTCCTGATAGTATGGTGCCAGTAGATATTCCTTAGATGATTGCTGGGTACCTGCATGCCTCAAGTACTTACTCAAAACTTGTGAGCGCCTTTTCACCATTTGTAGCTTTTTTGGACACAGAAATTCAAAATTTTTAAAAGTTTTCTGTTGCTTGCACAGGAAGTCCAAATATCTATAAACAAGTATTACAACAAACATAAATATATTATTTAATGTAGTTGAAAAATTAAAAGACTACACTTACATTAGATTTCCTAACCTGATAAAAATATTGACAATCGTCATGCTCAACTGTTTCATATCTATTTAACATCATCCATTGTGACATAAACCTCAAATTGTTTATTTTCAAGGAATTGATAAATATCCTCATCGAATCCAACTTCAACAATATTATATTCACCATATGAAACAATCATATCATAGAAGTCCTTGCACTTAGGAGGCAATGACATGAGAATAATTGGATCTATAAGATTATCCGCTCCTTTATTTATGTCACCATTAGGATTGGAAAATGATTGGAAAGCTGATGCCACGTCAACTACTTTATCGTTGCCTTTATTTTGATTTGCCCTTTTCCCTTCTTTTGGTAACTCAGTAGCCTAATTCAATTGGAATAAGTTAATAATGTGAAAGTAAACAATCAAAAACTGTGTTTGAAAGCTAGATATTTCTGTTCCTTTTCCATTCCTTAATCATTGAGTTGCATAAGTTTGTCCTGCAATGAATACCATATGACTTGTGGTTCCACCTGCATGTTTTGAACATCCTTTTATTGAAAGAACTTACTAAATGTACTTATGGTGCTCAAAGCAAATAAAATACTTAAGAGTAACTTGAGAAATTTCATAGTTTTATTAACATGACACTTTTGCTGCTCTTGGGTTTCAGTTTCTTTTGTCTTAGGTCAGTTTAGAGTCTTATTATTAGTGTTTTATTGTACTGGAAGCTAGACAAAATTCCTAGGATTTCTACTTATTTCTACTTCTACAAGGACAATAGAAGTTATTCTCTTCTATTTTTTATACGCCACTGCCAATTTAATAAACTCCTCAACCCCTTCTTTAAATCCCTCAGTATTAAATAATCACTGTATTATTATCTGCATTAAACATAAATATAAGCATGTTATTCACCATAAATACAACCATTTTAATCCTTAATATTAAACATAAATTTTTTGTTTAAACAAGTTTAAGCAGAATTTAACAATTAGGCGAAAAAAATTGAGAGAAATTCTGGGGGAACGAGTGGAGAAAAAATCAACATACCTTGAAAGAAAGAGATTGAGCAAATCCTCATAAAGAAAACAGAGCCTGGAGTTTTTCTTACTGATAACGAGGAAATATTGGACGTGCGACGCAGTTGAAGAGCGAATTTTTTTGATTGAATAGTCTTCAAGAGTCAATTTCAGGGAGAATTTTTTTTAACTGAAATGGGAAGAAGTTCAAGGTGAGAGTGAACTAGGAATTTTGGGATTATCTGTTCTGAATGGTGCAGTTTCACTTTAACAGTATTGAAAATTAAATTAAAAGAAGCTAAATCAACTCATGCAGAAGACAAAGTAAGACACCAAATAAGGCAGCCAATAATACTCGTGCAGAAGTTAAATGAACTATGGAGGAATCTTGCAAACATACACCAAATTTCAGAAAGCAATGAAAATAATGTCAGCCACCAATACCCACCACTGTTATTCAATATACCATTTTCAAACAAACATCAAATTAACACAACTAATGTCAGCCACCAATACCCACCACTGTTATTCAATATATCATCTTCAAATAAACATCAAATTAACACAACTCACTCGTCATCCACGAGCACCCATCATTGTTACATTCTTTGAAAAATTACACAAGGGAGGAGTTGAAAATAATTTATACAATTCCCAAAAATCGGTTACATACGAGTGAACAAATGAAATTTGCAGAAAGGATAAACGTTCTTACGAATTCGCAAACAGATTTGGAGTTGAAACTACAGCTGTTGATCTTTACCACCGCTCGAAACTTGCCCACCTAGTATCTAGAAAACAAGATACTTTAATCCCCTGAATGAATTCAGAAAGAAGAGAGGCGATCGAAACTTGCCCACCACCGGAGATGGCAAAGTATAAAGGTGGGGTTTACAAAAATGGCGATATAGATGAGAGGCGATCGAGAGATAGTCTGTGTATACTGTATAATTGTATATAATTAATGTTAGTACATATAAAACTTTTTATACGCTCTTCTGTGTATAATTAATATCATATATATATATATATATTGAATGTCATTTTTTGTATCAAATCCCTTCGAAAATATTACTTAAAACTCTTTTATAGTTGTAAAAGATTATAACTGTTTGTCTCAAGGGCAGGTTTTTTGCCGACTTAGGAATTTTTTCAGTTTCCACACATATGTAAATTAACGCTCAATTAAACATCATTGTAAAAAACTCTTCTCTGTAATAGTTCTCGTAATTCTTTTTAGTTTTAACATAGGTTTGCCGGATATCTATGATACAAACATCAAATACTTGTAAATTAATAAATGATATAAATATTACTAAGTATCGCTACAAATTATAGAAGTTCATTAACATATGCATCACACATCAGTAAAACTGTGATGTACAAGATTTCAACATCACACATTATTAATATGTGATACTCAGCAATCAGGAAATATTAAAAAAATAAGCACATTACGCATCACACCTATAACTGTTTGATACATGTAATATTAAAAAGTTAAAACTTGAGACATTATGTATCGACTAACTAAAATCATTCGATGCAAAAGATTTTTAGTAAATTTTCAAGCACTTTAGGTATCAGTTATATTTTAGTATACGATGCACAATTTTTTTTAAATATAAAATTGACCCAAAATATGCTTATGCATCACATTTCTTGTCAGTGTGTTGCCAGAGAGGCGATGCAAAAACCAGCTTTTGTACTAGTGTATCCACCTAAAGTAGCTCAATTCTAGGCTTCATGCCAAAGCTGAGTTTAGAATTGTGCAAATGGGGTCATAGCCAACTAAAATTACAAATGTTGTAAAGTTCACGATATTTATTTTAGTGGGAGTATTTTTCTAGAAATAGAAATGTGACTAAATACTTTGCATATTGAATTTTGTAGATAATAGAATGACATCAAACAACACAATTACCATTTCACTGCGATCCGTCCTTGAGAAGGACAAGATCAAAGAAAACGGCGACAGCTATCTGGACTGGATCCAGAGCTTGAGAATAGTTCTCAAGCAAGAAAGAAAGATGTACGCTCTTGAGGAAGACATTCTCAATGAGCCTACTGACAATGCTAACAAAGCAACAAAAGACAAATGGAAGAAATATTGTGGTGATTCCATTGATGTCAGTTGTCTTATGTTGGCTACCATTTGTCCAGAACTTCAGAAGAATCTGGAAGAAATGGAAGCCTATGAGCTAACTGCTAACCTCAAGGAAACTTTCTCAAAGCATGCTGGGCAAGAGAGGTATGACACATTTCAAGCCTTGTATGCTTGCAAGATGGTTGAGAGAACATTTGTCAGCGCTCATGTACTCAAGATGAAAGGATATATTGATAATCTTGATAGGTTTGGTTTTCCACTTTCTAAGGAGAACTCCACGGATGTGATCCTAAAATCATTCACCGGTAGTTTCGGTCAGTTCATTATCAACTATAATATGAATGAGATGGGGAAGACCATTGTTGAGCTGCATGAGATGCTTAAAACGAATGAGCAGAATATTAAGAAGAAACCAAGCCACGTACTGATGGTCAGCAAAGGCCCTTCAAGAACAAAGGCAAGGACAAAGGTAACGCAAAAGTTGCCAAAGCTAAAGACCCTACTAAGCCGATTTTTAAGGCAAAAGCTCCCAAAGATGGAAATTGCCATCATTGCAATAAACCAGAAAACTGGAAGAGAAATTACAAGGTTTACTTGGAAGAGTTAAAGCGTACTAAGGAGAATGAGACTACCACATGTATATTTATTATAGAAGTTAACTTATCTACTAGTAACTCATGGGTATTGGATACTGTATGTGGATCTCACATTTGGGAAAATGTGCAGGGGTTGAGAAGCAGTAGAGAGCTGAAAAAGGGGAAGTGGATCTAATAGTAGCCAATGGAGCAAGAGTTGCTGCACTAGCCGTTGGAACTTATGATCTAATTTTACCCAATGGGCTTTTGTTAGTTTTGAACAATTGCTATTATGTCCTGCTATGGATAGGAATATTATTTTAGTTTCTACATTAAATTGTGAAGGTTACATTTTTCTTTTTAAGAATAAGATTATTCGTATTTTCTTGTTGGCCTTTACAATATTGATCTAGATAGTCCAATACTTTGAAAGTCTACAACATTGCAATCAATAAACCTAAGCTCAATGATTGTAATCTGACCTACTTATGGCACTATCGACTTGGACACATAAATGAGAAACACATTTCTAAACTCCATCACGAGGGACTTTTAGACTCCTTGACTTGTTGGAATACTCTATTCCACATAATTATAATATAGTTTTGATGATGAGTTGATGATGAGTTGTCGATCAAAGAAAAAAAGAATAGAATGAAGCAAAAACAACAAGAAGTCGAATACGAACGAGCTGGACAAAAGAACTATGTTTTGAAGAAAAAACAAGCTTAACATATGCTATGCATTACATATATCCTACGTAATATAAACCCAGCTGAAGACAGTGAAGATGCAGCATGAAGAATAACGCACGCTAGTACATAAACTAGCGCACTCTAATGACTAAGTTAGTACACGCTACGGATGAAGCTAACGCATGCTAACTAAGGAATATATCCGTTGTGAAGACTTTCAACACGGAGATCATGCGTATGGTCAAAGAATCTGAAAAGTGAAGTTTGAGCAGATAGCGCATGCTATGAGGTTTACTTAGCGCATGCTAAGTTTGAATTATGTCTGTTGGATTGATTCAAGAGAAGTCAAATATCACAAATGGTCATCTATGATGCACGAAATGACGAAAGATTAGCGCACACTATAAAGAATATTAACACACGCTAAAGATAGAGTCAAAAGCTACTGGACTCAACTACATGCTGATAGTACGTATGCTGTAATATTCTGAATTTCTATTATGAATGTTTAATGTTATTTTATCCGAGTTATACTGCATAGTGTGGAATCTGTACAGTATTGATAAAATAATTGAAGGACTGAGACATATGTATTGGTATAGTTGTCGCACTTGGTCGACAATTGCATCTGAAGATATTGTGTGTCAGGTGTGTTGTATGAGAATATTATTAGACGAGTATATGTACTCAGTATGTCATGTATACGTATTCGGAATGTTGAGACGACAGGCAGGAGCAGCTATTTGTGGCTAAGTTCAGAAGCCATTACGTACGTCAAGCTGAGGAGCTTATGTACGTTAAGTTGGTAAGTATAACATACGTTATGTATCATGCATTACGTGCGTTATAGCATCAGGTGAGACGCAGTCGTCTAATCAGATAACTTTCTCAAAATACAAGCATAGCATACGTTAAGCATAGGTAGGGTTGTAAACGAATCAAATAATTTTGCTCGATTCGATATTCGATTCGAAATTTTGATATTCATATTCGAAATTTTGATATTCGAATGCAAATACAAATAATTTTTTCGATTCGATTCGTTATCAAATCCAAATATGAAATCATAGTATTCGATTCGATATTCGTAAATATTCGATTAGATATTCGATATTATATATATATATATATATATATTAATATTTAAAAATATCACTAATTAGTTCTATGCTATTTCTAATTTTTTATCCACATTACTTTACATTTATTGCTAGCTTAATATTATTAAAAAAGAGAAAAAAAGGGAGACAAGAAGAATCCATCAAATTCCGAGGTTAGTGGAGAAAAAAGAGGGGACAAAATGGAAAAAGGTTCGGCTATTGTTATAGTGGGAAAGGAAAGTCAAACCTTGCATTTGAACACTTCAGGCCCAAGACACAATATTGGGCTCAAAGGAGAGGTTCAAGCCCAATCCGATATCAATATGGATCTGATTTTTGTGGATTGCAAGCGTAGAAGGAAAGAAGAGACTGCTGTGAACACTGGGCCGGCCCAACCATTGGGTTCTATGGAAATTGATGTTAAAGGATCAAAAAGACAAATAAACTTAAAACCTAGTTTTCTAAAGAGGAGTAGTCAGCGTATTTTTTTTCCTCAGTTTCTCAACCCTGAAACCCTCATTCTCAATTGAGGCGCCGCCCGTCTTCTTCATCGACTCCATGAATGCAAACTCTTCCAAATTTCGACCAACTACTTAGTTTCCGGTAGGATTCTTCTCTTTTGGATTACGATTCGAGTGGTTTACTTATTTTCATTGGTGTTCTTCTCAATATTTTGGTTATGTATATCTATTCCGTAATTTTATTCCAGTTTTGAGAAGAAAAGCTTGGCAACATTTGATTAAACTTCAAAAGCGTCAACAATCAGGTACATGATTTTGTTGATTAAATTTTTTAATATATCATGTTTATTATTATCTACTCCAACAAGCTATTAGGGTTTTCTTTTTTCTTTTTCGTTCCTTTTCTTTTTTTATTATAACAATGATTATGTACTCCAAATCTGCATATTGAAATTCTTGTTGTATTCTTGTTTATATTGAATGATTTTGTTCATTTAATTTTTTAATATATCATGTTTATTATTATTCTTGTTGAAATCTGCATTATATACTCCAAATCTGCCTATTATGTACCCAACAAGCTTGTTGTATATTCTGACTCATTCTTTTTTTTTTTCCAGTTTATCTTCTTTTTTTTTAGAACATGGATGCTTCAAGTTTAATAGGTCAAACAGTTCAGGAAAACGAGATTAGACCTGAAGAGCACGAGGTAAATATGTCAGATTATATGTACATTTTAATGTTTGTATCTTTTAGTTACTTGAGATATATTTTGGTTTTTGAGATCTAATTAACATTTGGAATTAAAGGTGGAGGAAAATTTGATTGAGCAGAATGTTGATGGAGGTGACAAAATAAAAGATAGGGTTGATGATAACCAACAAAATGAAGAGATAATTATTTATGAGGAGAAAGAGAATGAAGAGGACCACAATGGATTAGACGGGAAAGATGGCAACTGTAATACCCGAGATTTCTGTTATGTAATTAGAACTTGTGATATTGTAATGATTGTACTTTTGTCTGAGTACTATTCTCCGTATTTCATAATCCAATGTTGTCGAGTGTATAATTTCGTGTATGTGTTTTAGAGATTGAAATTCTGCACATGTAGCGCACGCTACAGGCTGAGTGTAGCGTACGCTAACGGGGATTCATAGCGCACGCTACAGAGGGTCATTAGCGCACGCTATGCATGGTCAAATCGATTGAGACGTGCGGTAGGTGAGATCTGGCCGGGGGACCCTTGTCGGATTGTGTCGGATACTGGACGGCTTTCGAAAAGCCGAGTCAACGCCTTAGCGCACGCCATGTATATGCGTAGCGAACGCTAAGTGCCGAGTACGATTTAGACGGTGAGCCGTTAGCGCACGCTACGAATGTGGTCTAGCGCGCTAATAGCCATTTATTATAAATAGACAAGATCCTATTCGAGATTTGATTTTCTACTCTCATTACCCGAATTCCTACACTTAGAACATAACTTCCTTCACCCCAAACACTTCATATCAACATCCTGATTCGTGATTTAAGATCGTATATCATTGGAGATTGGTGTTCAAGCTTTCGGTGTCGGATTGCTTCATTTTCCTCCGTGTTCTTCACTACTTGAGGTAGGTGATTCTTCACCAATGTTAGTAATGTTCCTAAGGAAGTTTGAATCATGTTTGGATAGCTGGTATTTCGTTTATAATCGGTCATCACATGTTAGAAGGATATTTTCGACGTTTCGACACTTATTCATCGTATGAACCTTTGAACCATCTTAGTAGTATGAACTCCTAAGCGTTTTCAAATCGATTTATGGTTAGTAATCGGAGATTACCTAGTTCGTATATTTTACGTAAGGAATCATATGTTTTGGGACTTGGAATAATCGGAACTTGGTATATTTCGTGAAGATCTTAGAAAAGATATGTTGATGAGAGGATTATCCGTATATTTGTGCCTCATGATCATGGAACTTCCACAACCTTATTAGCATGTCAGACTTGAGGATGATTTGTTGTATCAACATAGAATTCATAGATTCACCACTGTTCAACCCAGTTTTTCCGTTAGCAGTATTCTGCCATGCAACGTTAGCGCACGCTAACATATGTGAGTTAACGTGCGCTATCGGGGTTCAGTTAACGTATTAAACGACGTAGCGACGTTATGTATCGGCCAGTTCAAATCGGCTTCATAACTAGCGCACGCTAGTCTTACACGATAGCGCACGCTAACAGCCGCTTAGCGCACGCTACGTAGTAATGAGCGCACGCTAAGCGCCCAGCAGATTGGTTATTTTGAGCTTTTCGCCATAGACCGAATTGTTAGGCCATCGTTCGACTTGAGATGATTTGTATATCGTTCCTTTTGTTAAGGTTCGAGCTTGTTACGTTGATCGAAGGAGGCGGCCTTCGAGTGTGTCGAGATCTTTGAAGTGTTTCGTCCTTGCCATTTTCGAGGCAAGTATCATATGTTGAGTTTGATTTATCATGCTTATGGTTTTGTTCATATTTTTGTATATGAGATGTATTTCTGGAAATTCGCGTGATATTCGTTGTTGTTTGTTCGTATTGATGAACATATTGAAATGCATATGTGTATGCATAATTGATCGATTATGGTATAAATGATCCGAGGGGGTCATGAGGATCTATGCTGAGGGCGCTGGATCGAATGTCCACCATGCGTTGGTCCGACGGGATCATCATGGGGATCTATGCTGAGGGCGCTGGATCGCTGGACGGGTTTTCCACCATGCGTTGGTCCGACGGGATCATCATGGGGATCTATCCGAGGGCGCTGGATAGCTGGATTACCATGTATTGTGTAGATGGAATCGTGAGGATTCGCATCGTTGGATTCCGGTGGCGGAAGTCCGTTTGCATGTTTTATGATGCATTAATGATTTATTGTATGACGATACTTGTACTAGCATTGTTTTGCTAACCCCTTCGGGGTGGACATTGTTTTTATGTTCGGGTAGTCGAGGAGCGGGAGGCACCTGACCGACAGGGACGATGAGATGGCTCGGTGATGTGGTTGATGTTCTTATTATTGTGATTTGTCTTCTTGGTTCGTTTAGTAATCGAGTATGTCCGTATTAATAAAGTCTTTTCGATATGGTTGTATAAGTCGGACATTTGATCGTTTGATTCAAATCGTATGTGAATTCCATTGTACGATTGGTTTATTTTTACACTTCTTTTAAAATTAGCCTTGTAAATCCTTATCTAAAGGGTTTACGGCGCTGTAATTATTCCGAATATCTCGGGTGTTACGAATATGGTATCGGAGCTAAGATTTATGGATATCTTGGCGGTCGGGTTAGTTAGTGCATTACGTTATTGATTATTGGTCGTTCGTAACATCACTGCTGAGCTAGCATCGTCGTGTGGACTGTGGTTGTAAGTTTCCTAATCTCGAATACTACTGTTTTATTTAATTCACGTCTTGTAAACATTAATGAATGTACTTTGAGAAAGTTTGTCCTGGATATTGAGTATTTATGTTTACAGTATGTTGAGAGGAGGTCATGGACGCGGACGCGGTCGTGGACGCGGACGTGGTAATGCGAGGCACGAAGAGTCGGTATCTACCCCAGAGATAGCCGCTAGTCAAACGGATTCACATTCCGGGGGACAGCAGGGATCGGCAAATAATAATGCAGATCCTAACGTGCCGGGAGTGCTTCAGCAGGTGGTTGCCCAGATAAACCAGTTTGCTCAAGTTGTGGATCGCATGCAGACGGCGATGGGACAGCAGAATAACGTGGATAATCGGGGAGATAAATGGCTTACCGAGGTGGTCAAATTGCATCCTCCGAAATTTGACGGTTCCACTGAGACGCTTTCGTGGGATCATTGGCTGAAGGAATTAGAGAAGATTTTTGCGGGGATTAACTGTCCCAACGATAGGAAGGTTCCGGTCGCCCAGTATCTTTTGACCGAGGAGGCTTTCGGCGGTGGGAGGCCATTCGACCAGAGGAGCATAATGCCGATGGACAGAATTCAAGTTGATGATGGAGGCACGGTATTGTCCTCGCCCGATTAGAGAGGCCCGAGTTCGGGAGTTTTTCTCACCACAAAATTCGGAAGCATCTGTGACGGAAGTGATTAAGACTTTTAATTACCAGGTGACTTATGTGCGCCACAGTCGGGACCGAGGCGGAAAGGATTTTCCATTTTGACATGCGAATGAAGCCGGAAATTCAGCAATATATGTCCGGATTTGATTGTACCACCTTGAGGCGAGATTAGGACAAGGCGTTGGCCTACGATATGAAGGAAGCGGCGGTAGAGAAATCGACGGAAGCAAAGAAACAAGGTGTCGGGCAACTTCGGAGAATAAGAATAGCGGGCCCCGCCGGCCGGTCTCCTCTTTTCACTCATCCAGAGACCTCCGCATCCTAGTCGAGGAGGAAAGAAGTTCCGGCAAGACTGATCAAGCTTCGACACAGGAAGAAGTGTTACAACCGTGGCAAGGCGGGACATGTTCGACGGGATTGTTTCGCGCTTGTGACTGCTTCGAGTGTGGACGGGAAGGACATCGCGCAACATTTTGTGGGAATGCGACCCGATCTTTTGGTACTCGCACTCCAGCGCCTTCGAAGGAAACAAGTGTGAACCAGACGCAGCAGAGTGGATTTCAGCAGCGAACGTTGGGAAGAGAGAGGCATCCAGTGCAGGGTTCGTACCTCCACCCCTGTAAGAAAAGAGGAAATCGATGATCGAACACATTGTTGCATCGTGCGATTCGAATCCTTTTGCAACCGCTAGTGTCTTGTTCGATTCGGGAGCTACGCATTCTTTTATATCTTTGAACTGTGTTAATCGTTTGAAGATCTCGTGCTTGTATAATTGTGAACCTTATGTTGTGGGATTACCGAGCGGAGAGAAAATTGTGGGAACACTAGAAGCTAGGGATTTCCCAGTATCTATAGAAGGAAGAGAGTGGCCATCGCATCTCATTGTAGTTGACATCTACGGTGACGATTTAATTCTCGGAGATGATTGGCTCAACCGTTATGGAGCTGTGCTGAATTACCGAGAGAGAGTCATTTCCATCATTGCTGATGACGGATCTGAACACTTATTCCGAGGATGGAGACCGGGAAGCTCGGGAAAATTGATCAAGGCAATGAGAGCCGTGAAATTCTTTGAAAGCAGGATGTCATGGACTTTGGTGTTATGCCATGAGGAAAGAGGAAGGAGTAGATCTCTCGTCTATTTCTTTTGTGAATGAGTTCTCGATGTATTTCCCGACGAGCTACTGTGGTTACCTCCGCAAAGAGAAGTGGAATTCACCATCGAGTTAGAGCCTGGAGCAGCTCCTATTTCCAGAGCACCATACCGCATGGCGCCAACCGAGATGTATGAACTCAAGAAACAACTGGAGGAATTGTTGCAGAAGGGCTATATTCAACCTAGCGTTTCTCCTTGGGGAGCGCCCGTTCTCTTTGTCCGGAAGAAAGACGGATCCCTCCGACTGTGTATTGATTACAGGGAGCTTAACAAGATGACGATCAAGAATAAGTATCCTATACCTAGGATCGATGACTTGTTTGATCAACTGCAAGGGGCAAGGGTATTCTCGAAGATTGTCTTGCGATCAGGATACCATCAGTTGAGAATTAAGGAATCGGATATACCAAAATCTGCTTTCAGATCCCGGTACGGGCATTATGAATTTGTAGTGATGCCATTTGGACTTACCAATGCTCTTGCGGTATTCATGCAATTGATGAATCGGGTATTCTTGGAGTACTTGGATAAATTTGTGGTCGTTTTCATTGACGACATCTTGATATATTCGAGGGACGCAGAGGAACATGCTGAACATTTACGTGTGGTTTTGAGCATCTTGAGAAAGGAACAGCTGTATGCTAAGCTTTCTAAATGCGAATTTTGGCTTAAGGAAGTAACCTTCCTTGGGCATGTGATATCATCCGACGGAGTTCAGGTGGACCCGAAGAAAGTCGAAGCAATCTTGGAGTGGGAAGCTCCTAAAAACGTGAAAGAAGTCCGAAGCTTCTTAGGACTTGCTGGATATTATCGCCGCTTTGTAGAGGGATTTTCCAAAATTGCTCGTCCGCTCACTCAGCTGTTACAGAAAACTCAAAAGTTCACGTGGAATGAGAAATGTCAGGCTGGTTTTGACGAACTTAAGAGGAGACTGACGACAGCACCTATATTAGCACTGCCAGAGGGAACTGATGGATTCATGGTATACAGCGATGCTTCAAATCAGGGTTTGGGTTGTGTGTTGATGCAGAAGGATAAAGTGATTGCTTATGCTTCTCGGCAATTGAAACCGTACGAAGTTAATTATCCGACTCATGATCTGGAGCTAGCAGCTGTGGTCTTTGCCTTGAAAATCTGGCGACATTATTTGTACGACACTCATTGTCAGATCTTTACAGATCATAAGAGCCTCAAATACATTTTCAGTCAGAAAGAATTAAACATGAGGCAGAGAAGGTGGCTGGAATTGATCAAGGATTACGACTTGGAGATTCTCTATCATCCGGGGAAAGCAAATGTAGTAGCCGATGCTTTGAGCCGAAAACCCGTTTCTCTTCGAGTGTTGGAAGCACTTACATCCCAAACCAGTATTCAACGGGAACTGATCCGCGAGGGGATTGAAGTATGGGCACCGGGAATCCAAGGACAACTTTATGTGATGGAACTGACTTCATCACTAGTCGAGGAGATCAAGTCTAAACAACTGAACGATTCTCTGATTCTTCGATTATATGACGAAGTCAAGAAAGGAAAAGCCCCAGGATTCGTGATACAAGACGATGGAATTCTGAGATTTCAGAGTCGACTTTGCGTTCCCGAGGACGATGATTTGAGACGGACAATTTTGAAGAAAGCTCACAGCGCGCCCTATTCTATTCACCCAGGCAGTAGTAAGATGTATAAAGATTTAAAGCAAAACTTCTGGTGGGGGAATATGAAGAAGGACGTAGCGGAGTACGTTTCAAAGTGTTTGACTTGTCGGCAGGTTAAGATTGAACATCAACGACCTACCGGAATGTTAAGACTGCTTCCGATCCATGAGTGGAAGTGGGAGGATATCTCGATGGACTTCATTACTAGTATGCCAAGGACTAGAACGGGAATGAACATGATTTGGGTTGTAGTTGATCGACTAACCAAGTAGGCTCATTTCCTGGGAATTAAAGATACATGGGGACCCAAGAGATTGGCACGAATATTTATTGCGGAGATAGTCAGATTGCACGGGACGCCGAAGACCATTATTTCGGATCGAGATGGTCGTTTCGTGTCACACTTCTGGAAAGCAGTTCACAGGTCTATGGGGACTGAGCTCAACTTTAGCACAGCTTATCATCCCCAAACGGATGGTCAGTCTGAAAGAACTATACAGACAGTAGAAGACATGCTTAGAGCTTGTGCATTAGATTGGTCGACTGATTGGGAAGTTCACTTGCCCTTGATCGAGTTCACCTATAATAACAGTTGGCATGCTTCTATTAAGATGGCCCCATTTGAAGCTTTATACGGGAGAAGATGCCGATCGCCCCTGTGCTGGGATGATTCTTCGGATTTGATCGGGACGGAACCGGAATTGATTATTCAGACTCAAGAGAAGATAGCTTTGATTAGAGAGAGACTGTTGACTGCCCAGAGTCGACATAAGTCTTATGCCGATGTACGTCGTCGCCCTCTAGAGTTCGACGCTGGGGACCACGTACTATTGAAGGTGTCTCCTACACGAGGGATTTTCCATTTTGGGAGAAGAGGCAAGCTTAGTCCGAGATATATCGGACCATTTGAGATCCTAGAGAGAGTTGGGGATTTAGCATACCGGTTGGCCTTACCGCCATCGCTGAGTCATGTTCACAATGTGTTTCACGTATCCCAACTGCGGAAGTATGTACCAGACCCCAGTCACGTCATTGATTTCGACGAGATCGAGATAGCTAATGATGGCACCTTCGAAGAGAGACCAATCAAGATACTTGAGAGCCGGATCAAACAATTGAGGAATAAACCAATACATTTGGTTAAAGTACAATGGTCACGACATGGAGTCGAAGAGGCCACTTGGGAAACGGAGGACGGTATGAAGGCTAAATATCCGGAGTTGTTTTCATCCTAAGTTTCGGGGCGAAACTTCTTTTTAGGGAGGAAGGATGTAATACCCGAGATTTCTGTTATGTAATTAGAACTTGTGATATTGTAATGATTGTACTTTTGTCTGAGTACTATTCTCCGTATTTCATAATCCGATGTTGTCGAGTGTATAATTTCGTGTATGTGTTTTAGAGATTGAAATTCTGTACATGTAGCGCACGCTACAGGCTGAGTGTAGCGTACGCTAACGGGGATTCATAAGCGCCACGCTGACGGGTCATTAGCGCACGCTATGCATGGTCAAATCGATTGAGACGTGCGGTAGGTGAGATCGGCCGGGACCCTTGTCGGATTGTGTCGGATGTACCTGGACGGCTTTCGGGAAAAGCCGAGTCAACGCCTTAGCGCACGCTACGGTATATGCGTAGCGCATGCTAAGTGCCGAGTACGATTTAGGCGTGAGCCGTTAGCGCACGCTACGAAGTGGTCTAGCGCGCGCTAATAGCCATTTATTATAAATAGAATGACATCCTATTCGAGATTTCGCTTTCTCTACTCTCATTACCCGAATTCCTACACTTAGAACATAACTTCCTTCACCCCAAACACTTCATATCAACATCCTGATTCGTGATTTAAGATCGTATATCATTGGAGATTGGTGTTCAAGCTTTCGGTGTCGGATTGCTTCATTTTCCTCCGTGTTCTTCACTACTTGAGGTAGGTGATTCTTCACCAATGTTAGTAGTGTTCCTAAGGAAGTTTGAATCATGTTTGGATAGCTGGTATTTCGTTTATAATCGGTCATCACATGTTAGAAGGATATTTTCGACGTTTCGACACTTATTCATCGTATGAACCTTTGAACCATCTTAGTAGTATGAACTCCTAAGCGTTTTAAAATCGATTTATGGTTAGTAATCGGAGATTACCTAGTTCGTATGTTTTACGTAAGGAATCATATGTTTTGGGACTTGGAATAATCGGAACTTGGTATATTTCGTGAAGATCTTAGAAAAGATATGTTGATGAGAGGATTATCCGTATATTTGTGCCTCATGATCATGGAACTTCCACAACCTTATTAGCATGTCAGACTTGAGGATGATTTGTTGTATCAACATAGAATTCATAGATTCACCACTGTTCAACCCAGTTTTTCCGTTAGCAGTATTCTGCCATGCAACGTTAGCGCACGCTAACATATGTGAGTTAACGTGCGCTATCGGGGTTCGATTAACGTATTAAACGTCGTAGCGTCGTTATGTATCGGCAGTTCAAACTGCCGATTCATAACTAGCGCACGCTAGTCTTACACGATAGCGATAGCGTGCTGCGAGCTGCTTAGTGCACGTTACGTAGTACGTAGCGCACGCTAAGCGATCGAGCGCATTGGTTATTTTGAGCTTTTCGGCCATAGACCGAATTGTTAGGCCATCGTTCGACTTGAGATGATTTGTATATCGTTCCTTTTGTTAAGGTTCGAGCTTGTTACGTTGATCGAAGGAGGCGGCCTTCGAGTGTGTCGAGATCTTTGAAGTGTTTCGTCCTTGCCATTTTCGAGGCAAGTATCATATGTCGAGTTTGATTTATCATGCTTATGGTTTTGTTCATATTTTTGTATATGAGATGTATTTACGGAAATTCGCGTGATATTCGTTGTTGTTTGTTCGTATTGATGAACATATTGAAATGCATATGTGTATGCATAATTGATCGATTATGGTATAAATGATCCGAGGGGGTCATGAGGATCTATGCTGAGGGCGCTGGATCGAATGTCCACCATGCGTCGGTCCGACGGGATCATCATGGGGATCTATCCGAGGGCGCTGGATCGCTGGACGGGTTTTCCACCATGCGTTGGTCCGACGGGATCATCATGGGGATCTATCTTGAGGCGCTGGATCGCTGGATTACCATGTATTGTGTAGATGGAATCGTGAGGATTCGCATCGTTGGATTCCGGTGGCGGAAGTCCGTTTGCATGTTTTATGATGCATTAATGATTTATTGTATGACGATACTTGTACTAGCATTGTTTTGCTAACCCCTTCGGGGGTGGACATTGTTTTGATGTTCAGGTAGTCGAGGAGCGGGGAGGCAGCCACAGTACCGACAGGACGATGAGATGGCTCAGTGATGTGGTTGATGTTCTTATTATTGTGATTTGTCTTCTTGGTTCGTTTAGTAATCGAGTATGTCTGTATTAATAAAGTCTTTTCGATATGGTTGTATAAGTCAGCACATTTGATCGTTTGATTCAAATCTGTATGTGAATTCCAGTGTACGATTGGTTTATTTTTACACTTCTTTTAAAATTAGCCTTGTAAATCCTTATCTAAAGGGTTTACGGCGCTGTAATTATTCCGAATATCTCGGGGTGTTACAGCAACGATGAGGAAGGCAAGGGCCACTTTGAAAGGAAAAAGAGGAAAAAATGTTCAAAAGCTTATGGAGATTTCATTGAAGTGACTGTGGATGATGGAACTACCAAATTTAAATGCATACACTGCAAGACTCTTCTTTCCAAGTCAGCTACTGGTACAACAACTCATCTCTGGAATCACTTGAAGAGATGTTTGCAGAAGAAGCTCCACAATGAGAAACAAAAGACGTTGCAATTTCAGCCCGTCAAATCCAAGTTTGAGATGAAACCTTTGTCGGATGGTAGATACGATCATATGAAGCAAAGAGAGGCTGTTGCTCATTGGATCTTAATGAATGAGCAACCGTTTAATGTTGTGGAAAATTATGGTTTTACTTTCATGCTAAGTATCAACCAACCACAATTTGAGAAGATTTCTCGTGCCACGACAAAGAAAGATGTGATTAATGTTTATGAGATAGAGAAGAAGAAGCTACAATTGGCATTGAAGGACATCAACAAGATTTCGTTGACCACTGACATTTGGAAGTCAAAGGTGCAAAAGATTTCTTATATGTGCGTCACCGGTCACTTTGTTAATTCACAATGGGAACTTCAAAAGCGACTTCTTAGCTTCATACCTCTACCCCCTCCACATGCAGGTAATATTATTGGTTTATATAGATAAATATTCTACTGTACATTATTTTTTTATAGCTAATATAATGCGTTTTATTGATATTTTGTAGGTGTTGATATTTTTGATGGGCTTATGAAGTGCACAAAGGATTGGGGAATAGAGCATAAAGTATTTACCATCTCCGTGGGCAATGCCTCAAATAATGATATGGCAATTCGAATTGCTAAAGAAACATTCTCTAGGAGCCAAAAATTGCCATTGGGAGGTCAGTTATTTCATGTTCGGTGTACTGCACATATACTGAATCTTGTTGTTCAAGATGGCCTTTCGGAGATCAAATTAATTATTGAAGATGTGAAAAACAGTGTGCGTTTTATTAATCAATCAGAATCTAGGTTGAGAAAATTCTCCGATGTTGTCCACCATCTAGGAATCTCGGTAAAAAGACTGATTATTGATTGTCCAACTCGTTGGAATTCTACATATGAGATGTTAGTTGAGGCATTTAGAGTTAAGGATGCATTCCCTATATTTCAACAAAGAGAGCCGTCATATCATTGTTGTCCTAATACTGATGATTGGAAGAAAGTGAAGGATGTTATTGACATATTAGGGGTTTTCTATGAAGCTACTCATGTGATTTTTGGGGTTGATTATCCTACTTCTAATGTTTATCTTGCTGTTATTTGGAGAGTCAAGCATGTATTGAATGAAAAGGAAAATCATGTTGATGAGTTTATTCGGGTGATGATTAAGAGGATGAAGGAAAAATTTGACAAATATTGGCGAAGTTGCAATCTTTTGATGGCAATTGGAGCAATACTTGATCCTAGGTTTAAAATGAGATTGGTTGATTTTGCTTTCAATAAGATATATGATGATAGTGCTGCACGTGCTAATGTAATTAAGGTTCGAGATGCATTGTATAGTTTATACTTTGAATATGTTGAACTTGATCATGCAAAGTCCCGAAAGAGTACTACAGAAAGTTGTTCTTCTAATTTTTCAAACTCCACATCTCAAAGAAAGATAGTGCCTTCTGGTTTATCTATGTTTGATGATTATCTGAACACTGTTGAGATTGATGGTCCTTGCAAATCGGAGTTGGACATTTACTTAGAGGAAGGGGTTTTTAGAAGTCAAGGTGGGGATGCAAGTGTAGGTGTAGCTACTGAGTTTGATGCATTAGCTTGGTGGAAATCTCAAGAATTAAAGTTCAAAGTATTATCCAATCTATTCCCGTTAGTACAGTTGCATCAGAGGCCACATTTAGTGCGGGAACTCGAGTGTTAGATCCTTATCGGTCAAGGTTGACTTCTGATATGGTAGAAGTTTTGGTTTGTGGAGCAGATTGGATTCGCCAACTTCACGGGATCAGGAAGCCAATTATGACACATGTAAGTTTTAGATAATTTTCAATTTATTGGACTCATATGAATGAAAGCTAACTGACTTTTTTTTCTTTAGGAGGAAGAAGAGCCTTTCCATGTCATGTTGCAAACTTGATGGCGGATTAGATGCTTGTCTTTTGAGGATTTTGACAGATCAGTTGCAGATCAATCTTTTGAGACTTTCCATGTCAAAAACAATATGACTTTTGAGCCTTTCCATATCAGCCTTTTGAGCCTTTCCATGTCATTATGACTTTTGAATTTGATGAATTATGTTTATCAGATCAGTTGCAGGTCTGAATTATGACTCTATACTGTAGTTGTGTCTGTGTAATTTGATTTGGTTACACTGTTTGTTTTGATCTAGACCATCAACTGAGTTCTTCCTTATAGTCCCATAATCTATAGCTGTTTTTCAAGGTGATAATCTGTTTGTGGCTGAATTATTGTTGGTTTGAGCTGTTAAAAAAAAACTTATGGTTTGTATTGAGATTTGTTGATTTACCTGTGTATTCCTTTGTCTTCTATATTTATTTATTGAATTATTGTTGAGTATTTATTAGGTACATGTATTGGATAAAAACTTATGGTTTGAGCCTTACCATCAAACGATTATTTATTGAATTATTGTTGAGTATTTATTAGGTACATGTATTGGATAAAAATATATTATTTTAGATTACTATTTTACAGATTTTCAAATTTTAAATTTCGAATCGAATACTTTCGAATCGAATCGGATAGACACCATCTCGAATCGAATTTCGAACCGAATACTTGAATAGTTGATCAAATTCACTTACAAGAAAAATCGAATCGAATATTCGAATACTTTCGAATAATTCGAATTTCAACTCGAATCGAATTTCGAATCAAAATTAATATTTGAAAGTTAAACGAATACCGAATCGAATCTTATATATTTTTTTCGAATCCGAATCGAATATATAGGTATTCGCTTCGATTCGATTCGTTTACAACCCTAAGCATAGGAGCTTACATACGTTAAGACACAGACGTAACGTACGTTATGTTGAGTATATAACGTACGTTATGAAGAGAATTGGACAGCCATCTTTCGGATGGCGTGCAAAAGGCAAGTCAACGAAGAGGTTAACATACGGAACGGATTGCTCATTACGTAGGTTAAATGGCTATATTACTGTAGCTGTAACACCCCCGATATATTAAGGAATATTACAGTGCCGTAAATCCTTTATATAAGAATTTACAAGGCTGATTAAAAGAAAAGACAATAACAGATACCGCTTTATGAAATTGCTGAAGTAAAATACAACCGTCTGGTTCAAAAACCGAAATACAAATATCCAATGAAGAGTTATTATTACATCACTAAAATCCAAACATTATAAACGGACGACGTACTCGAGTACTTATTGAAATAACCAACAAATAACAGACAGTAAACCCGGCCGGAACATCACTTTGCACCCTCGTCGTCATGCATCTCCAGTAGTTGTTTCCCCGCTCTCCTGGATCCTGAACAAACACAATGTTCACCCCTGAAGGGGTTAGCACAACGATGCTAGTACAAGTACAATAATCATACAACACTGATATAATCAACAATTATATCATAACAAGTTTCTCCAACGAGAATATCCACAACACATATCATATCATAATAGTTTCAACATACTGGTGGTATTCCAACGATCCAGTAGCACCTGACTATAGATTCCCATGATGATCCCGTCGGACCAACACATGGTGGAACTACCTGTCCAACGATCCAGCGCACACAGCTATAGATTCCCATGATGATTCCCATCGGATCAACGCATGGTGGACATATATTCACAACATATTTACACGATACAATCACATCATAATTGTCATAATATAAACAATTCTAATTAGATTACTTGCCTCGATTAGAAGACAGAACAATACTTCCACGAAAACGAGACACTCGAAGGTCGCCCCTCTCGATCAATCACGCAACAAGATCAAACCTTAACAAAAGAAATGATATAGGATTTATCTCACGTCGTACGAATGTTTAACAATTCGATTCACGGCCAAAAGTTCATAAAATGCAATCTGCGTGAACTGCTTAGCGCACGCTAAGTACTCTGTGTAGCGTGTGTTAAGTCTGCTCAATAGTGCACGCAAACAACAAAGCCTAGCGTACGCTCACTATGCATGGTCAGTACTTCACTGACCAGCCAACTGACTCGTCTGATGGTCTAGCGTACGTTACGTACTAAACGTAGCGCACGCTAACTCGTGCTCGATAGTGCACGTTAATATTCATAGCATAGCGTGCGCTATCTATGCATGACGATTTCTTTGGCGAGCAAGAAATCGCTCTCGCCATGATCGAAACAATGAAATCTTCCGTGATACTTCATGTTACCTCCATGAATATCATGTACACACGATTATGAATGATCTTACGGATAATAACATCTTCGGATTCGAGGATATGCATACCATTATAAAACCATATTCCATTTCGACTACAAATCTTTATACGACAACTCAAAAGACTTAACAGTTGATATCAGCATCTTATATCAATCAATATTATCATGCTGAAGTTGTTAAACGTTCCATATATACTAGATAAATCCTTCCATGATCCATCCTTTTAGATTTATCCAACAATAATGATTGTTAAAGTCAAGTCCATGATTATTATGAAGTCATATACTAGATTCGAATTACCAATGATAGAAGCTTCTTTTTACATATTTAGTGTGATAAGATTCGAATCATGTTGATTATAATCAAGATACTTAAGGCTTATTCATCTCACTATTCCAAACATGATATACTTGGATAATTCACCTATGAAAATCCATATCTTGTTAACATGATCATCCAAATCGTTAGAATCCAACTCTAAGTCTTGAGATAGATTGAACATACCTTAATATGATGAAAATCACTGAACCCTAAGGTAGAATCCAACTCCGGTTGGTTGTATGCCACTCCAAGGTGCTATTCCTCTTCAATGATTACTCCCAAGTGATAGCCAATATATAAACACCAACAATATGTGTTCTAAGTATGTAGAAGGATATCTCAGCTCTCTGGCCTCTCAAGTATGCAGAAGGAACGAGTAAAATGTAAGCCAAAACGAGTTGTTGTCCTATTTATAATATTCTGCATTTTAACAAGTTAGCGCACGCTACTAAGCATTCCTTAGCGTGCGCTAATAATGGTTGACTTCAGAATTGTTCGGGTGCGTCCGCGGGAATCTTATCCGGACCCATGTCCCGGCTGGCACATGTGCTAGTCGTCCCGCTCAATAATTGAGTTCTTAGCGCACGCAACCCCTATCTGCATAGCGTGCGCTAATAGTAGCCCGATAGCGGACGTTAAGATACATTCTTAGCGTGCGCTAACACGAGTTTGCATGAGAAATTTTGCATGCTTCTATACTTATGCATAATGATATTAATGTAAGAAATATCATACTCCAATAATCAAAATCATCAATCCGAATAATACAGGGTTTGAATACAGATGAAATACACCGTAATAAATTCGGATATTACATACTCTCCTACTAAAAAGGAGTTTCATCCCGAAACTCAAGACGAAAATAACTCGGGATATCTAGACTTCATATCAGCTTCCATTTCCCAAGTGGCTTCTTCCATTCCGTGACGTGACCATTGAACTTTGACCAAAACAATTGGTTTGTTCCTTAACTGCTTAACTCGACTCTCGAGTATCATAACCGGTCTTTCTTCGAACGTCCCATCCTGCGCGACTTCGATCTCGCCGAAATCAATGATATGACTGGGATCTGGTATATACCTCCGTAACTGGGATACGTGGAACACGTTATGAACATGGCACAATGACGGCGACAATGCTAATCTCTATGCCAACTCCCCAACTCTTTCGAGGATCTCAAATGGTCCGATATACCTCGGACTCAGCTTTCCTTTCCTTCGGAAACAAAAGATTCCCCGAGTAGGAGAAACCTTCAAAAGTACGTGGTGTCCAGTGCTGAACTCCAATGGGCGGCGGCGTACATCTGCGTAAGACTTATGACGACTCTGGGCGGTCAACAGCCTTTCACGAATCAAGGCTATCTTCTCTCGAGTCTGCACGATCAACTCTGGTTCTGTTCCGATCAAGTCCGATGAATCGTCCCAGCATAGGGGCGATCTGCATCTCCTTCCGTATAATGCCTCAAACAGTGCCATCTTAATGGAAGCATGCCAACTATTGTTGTAGGTAAATTCAATCAACGGTAGATGAACTTCCCAATCGTTTGACCAATCTAAGGCACAGACCCTCAGCATGTCTTCCACCGTTTGTATAGTTCTCTCAGATTGTCCGTCAGTCTACGGGTGGTAAGCTGTACTGAAGTTCAATTCGGTCCCCAAGGCCTTATGAACTGCTTTCCAAAAGTGAGACACAAAACGGCCATCTCGATCAGAAACAATGGTCTTCGGCGTACCATGCAATCGAACTATCTCCGAAATAAATACTCGTGCCAACCTCTCTGGTCCCCACGTATCCTTAATGCCTAGAAGATGATCTGATTTGGTTAAACGATCAACTATCACCCAAATCAAGTTCATTCCTGTCCTGGTTCTTGACATATTAGTGATAAAGTCCATCGATATGTCCTCCCACTTCCATTCAGGAATCAGGAGTGGCTTCAACATTCCGGCAGGCCGTTGATGCTCGATCTTAACCTGCTGACAAGTCAAGCATTTAGAAACATAGTCCGCTACATCTTTCTTCATGTTGCCCGACCAGAAATTCTGCTTCAAGTCCTTATACATTTTACTGGTACCCGGGTGGATAGAATAGGGCGAACTGTGAGCTTCCTTCATAATCTTCTGTTTCAAAACATCATCATCGGGAACACAGAGTCGGTTCTGAAATCTCAAAACTCCATCATCATGAATTATGAATCCGGGGGCCTTTCCTTTGATCACTTCATCACGTAACCGAATCATCAAAGGGTCATCTGCCTGTCTAGATTTGATTCCTTCGGTTAATGATGAAGTTATTTCCATCACGCACAGTTGTCCTTGGACTCTTTGTAACCACACTTCAATTCCTTCACGAATCATCTCTCGTTGAAGGCTAAGTTGGGAGGTTAGCGTCTCCAGCATCTGAATAGAAACAGGCTTGCGGCTAAGTGCATCGGCCACTACATTTGCTTTGCCTGGATGATACAAAATCTCCAAGTCATAGTCCTTGATCAGTTCTAACCATCTTCTTTGCCGCATGTTCAACTCTTTCTGACTGAATATGTACTTGAGACTCTTATGATCCGTAAAGATCTGGCAGTGAGTCCCGTACAGATAATGCCTCCAGATCTTCAAGGCAAAAACCACTGCTGCTAGCTCCAAATCATGTGTTGGGTAATTCACTTCATAAGGTTTCAGCTGTCGCGACGCATAAGCGATCACCTTATCATTCTGCATCAATACGCACCCAAGTCCTTGGTTCGAAGCATCACTGTAAACTATAAATCCTCCAGTTCCCTGTGGAAGTGATAGAATCGGTGCCGTCGTCAATCTCTTCTTCAATTCATCAAAGCTAATCTGACACAATTCATTCCACTCAAACTTTTGAGTTTTACGAGAGTCGAGTAAGTGGGCGGGAGATTTTAGAAAACCCTTCCACGAATCGACGATAGTATCCAGCAAGTCCCAAGAAGCTTCGGACCTCTTTCACGTTCTTTAGAGGCTTCCAATCCATAATTGCTTCGATCTTCTGAGGATCTACTCGGACTCCTTTAGCTGACACCACATGGCCGAGGAACATTACTTCCTTTAGCCAGAATTCACACTTAGAAAGTTTGGCGTACAATTGCTCGTTTCTCAAAAGTTCCAATACAATCCGCAAATGCTGCGCATGTTCTTCCGGGCTCTAAGAATACACCAGAATGTCATCAATGAACACGACCACAAATTTATCCAAAAATTCAATGAACACTCTGTTCATAAATTGCAAGAATACAGCAGGTGCGTTAGTGAGACCAAACGGCATCACTACAAACTCATAATGTCCGTAGTGAGTTCTAAACGCTGATTTCACAACATCAGATTCCTTAATCCTCAGTTGATGATACCCTGATCTCAGATCGATTTCTGAAAATACTGTTGCCCCTTGCAACTGGTCAAACAGATCATCAATCCGTGGCAACGGATACTTGTTTTTAATCGTCATCTTGTTCAGCTCTCGATAGTCAATACACAGTCGGAGCGATCCATCCTTCTTTCGGACAAAAAGAACTGACGCTCCCCAGGGTGAAACGCTTGGCTGAATATAGCACTTATCCAGTAACTCCTCAAGTTGCTTCTTCAGTTCGTATATCTCGGTAGGTGCCATACAATACGGCGCCTTAGAAATTGGTGTAGCTCCGGGTTCCAGCTCAATCGTGAATTCTACGTCCCGTCGTGGAGGTAGTCCAGGTAACTCGTCAGGAAATACATCTGGGAATTCGTTCACAATAGGAATGGATGAAAGTTCCACAATTTCATCTTCTTTCTTCATTGCATAACACCAGTACCCGATACATCCCTGTTTCAACATTTTGACAGCTTTCATTGCTTTGATCAACTTTCCTGAGCTTCCTGGTTTCCATCCTTTAAACAGTACTTCGGAGCCATCATCAGCGATCAGCGAAATATTCCTCCTTCGGTAATTTACAATTGCTCCATATTGATTAAGCCAATCGTCTCCGAGTATTAGGTCATCTCCTTGCATTTCTATCACAATTAGGTTTGAGAGCCATTTCCTACCCCCAAATAATACAGGAAAATCTCTAGTCTCTAAGTTCCCAACAATCTTCTCTCCACTCGGTAAACCAACAACATAAGGTTCACAAGTATGAAAACCGAGAAATATTCAAACGATTTACACAAGACAAAGATATAAAAGAATGCGTAGCTCTGTATCGAATAAAATGCTAACTGGTTGGGAAAGAATCTGGACAAGACTGATGCGGCAGCGGCATCCCGATCGTCTGTCCTCCTCATCTCATACAGCGTGGGGAACAGATCCGGCACTCGATGCCCCCTTTTGGTCCCATTGTCCTCTGCCTCGTCCACGGCCAAAATTTTGAGGCATCTGAACACTTTGCTGCGTCTGTTGGACACTAGCTTCCTTTTGAACTGGCTGTGATGAACGGGTTCCTTTGTATTTGGTGGCGTCTTTGCAGAACGTCGCACGGTGCCCTTCCTGTCCGCAGTCAAAACATGTAATTGGGGTGCACAAACAATCGCGCCAAAGGTGGCCTGGGCGACCACAATTAAAGCACTTCCTAGCTGTATTCGTCGTGACTGACATTGTTCCGTAATTCTTTCCGTTCTTAGTTGGGTGCGGAGGTTTCTTGAAAGAAAAAGAAGATTGGGCCTTACGGGGCCCACTGCTCTTGTGCTCTGTAAAAGTACCAGAGACTTTCTGTTTCTTCGACTCCATAAATTTCTCCATTGCTGCTTCTTTAATTTCATACGCCAACGCCTTATCCTGGTATTGGCGGAGAGTGGTACATTCAAAACCGGACATGTACCTCTGGATTTCTGGTTTCATTCTCATTTCAAAATGAATCATCATCTCCGCATCTGTTCTGACCAGATGTCGAACAAATGCTAATTGCTGGTTAAACATCTTAATCGTCTGGGATACGGGTTCATCTGATGGCTGAGCAGAGAAAAATTCTCGAATTTTGGCTTCCCTCACAGGACGAGGGCAATACTGAGATTCCATCATCATTTTAAATTCTCCCCAATCGGCATCATGATCTGCGGGTCGGATAGCTTCCCACCACTCGGATGCTTCTCCTATCAGGAAGTACTGGGCAATAGGAGCTCTCCTGTCATTCGGGCAATTAATTCCAGCAAAAATTTACTCCAGTTCCTTCAACCAATTGTCCCAAGTGGGAGTCTCGGAAAAGCCGTCAAATTTGGGTGGTGGCATCTTTGCCACCTCTTGTAACCATCGGTCACCTCGATTTCCCATTTCTGGAATCCTTTGTTGTCCATCTCCCTGCTGAATTCCTGCCGCCACTTGCATTTGGTCCACGACCTGTGCGAACTGAGTCATCTGGTTCACGACTTGACGAAGGATTTCTGGTACACCAGGTTCCGGTTCGTTATTGATGGATTGCTGCGGCTCGCCTGAGCTATGACTAGCCTGATTAGAAGGCGACACCTCCCTTTCAGCATTCCTTCGTCCGCGTCCACGACCGCGACCACGTCCACGTCCGCCTCTCAACATACTGTAAGCACAAGTACTTAATATACATGAAGCAACATTGTTCTAATGTTCAAGTATAAAGAGACACAACATGTAGAGAATGAGATAGAGTTTTAGGAACTTACAACCACCGTTCGCATGAAGACGTAGGCAGTGCAGTGATGTCATTCACGGCCGGTTACCTCAAAAGACATAAATGACCCCTATTTTAACCCAACGGCCAAGATATCCATAATCTTAGCTCTAATACCATATTCTGTAACACCCCCGATATATTCAGGAATATTACAGCGCCGTAAATCCTTTACATAAGAATTTACAAGGCTGATTAAAAGAAAAGACAATAACAGATACCGCTTTATGAAATTGCTGAAGTAAAATACAACTGTCTGGTTCAAAAACCGAAATACAAATATCCAATGAAGAGTTATTATTACATCACTAAAATCCAAACATTATAAACGGACGACGTACTCGAGTACTTATTGAAATAACCAACAAATAACAGACAGTAAACCCGGCCGGAAGATCACTTTGCACCCTCGTTGTCATGCATCTCCAGTAGTTGTTTCCCCGCTCTCCTCGATCCTGAACAAACACAATGTTCACCCCCAAAGGGGTTAGCACAACGATGCTAGTACAAGTACAATAATCATACAACAGTGATATAATCAACAATTATATCATAACAAGTTTCTCCAACGAGAATATCCACAACACATATCATATCATAACAGTTTCAACATACTGGTGGTATTCCAACGATCCAGCGCACACAGCTATAGATTCCCATGATGATCCCGTCGGACCAACACATGGTGGAACTACCTGTCCAACAATCCAGCGCACACAGCTATAGATTCCCATGATGATTCCCGTCGGATCAACGCATGGTGGACATATATTCACAACATATTTACACGATACAATCACATCATAATTGTCATAATATAAACAATTCTAATTAGAGTACTTGCCTCGATTAGAAGATAGAACAATACTTCCACGAAAACGAGACACTCGAAGGTCGCCCCTCTCGATCAATCATGCAACAAGATCAAACCTTAACAAAAGAAATGATATAGGATTTATCTCACATCGTAGGAATGTTTAACAATTCGATTCACGGCCAAAAGTTCATAAAATGCAATCTGCCTGAACTGCTTAGCGCACGCTAAGTACTCTGTATAGCGCGCGTTAAGTCTGCTCAATAGCGCACGCAAACAACAAAGCCTAGCGTACGCTAACTATGCATGGTCAGTACTTCACTAACCAGCCAACTGACTCGTCTGATGGTCTAACGTACGTTACGTACTAAACGTAGCGCACGCTAACTCGTGCTCGATAGTGCACGTTAATATTCATAGCATAGCGTGCGCTATCTATGCATGGCAGTTTACTGCTGAGCAGTAAACTGTTCTCGCCATGATCGAAACAATGAAATCTTCCGTGATACTTCATGTTACCTCCATGAATATCATGTACACACGATTATGAATGATCTTACGAATAATAACATCTTCGGATTCGAGGATATGCATACCATTATAAAACCATATTCCATTTCGACTACAAATCTTTATACGACAACTCAAAAGACTTAACGGTTGATATCAGCATCTTATATCAATCAATATTATCATGCTGAAGTTGTTAAACGTTCCATATATACTAGATAAATCCTTCCATGATCCATCCTTTTAGATGTATCCAACAATAATGATTGTTAAAGTCAAGTCCATGATTATTATGAAGTCATCTACTAGATTCGAATTACCAATGATAGAAGCTTCTCTTTACATATTCAGTGTGATAAGATTCGAATCTTGATGATTATAATCAAGATACTTAAGGCTTATTCATCTCACTATTCCAAACATGATATACTTGGATAATTCATCTATGTAAATCCATATCTTGTTAACATGATCATCCAAATCGTTAGAATCCAACTCTAAGTCTTGAGATAGATTGAAAATACCTTAATATGATGAAAATCACTGAACCCTAAGGTAGAATCCAACTTCTGTTGGTTGTATGCCACTCCAAGGTGCTATTCCTCTTCAATGATTACTCCCAAGTGATAGCCAATATATAAACACCAACAATATGTGTTCTAAGTATGTAGTAGGATATCTCAACTCTCTGGCCTCTCAAGTATGCAGAAGGAACGAGTAAAATGTAAGCCAAAACGAGTTGTTGTCCTATTTATAATATTCTGCATTTTAACAAGTTAGCGCACGCTACTAAGCATTCCTTAGCGTGCGCTAATAATGGTTGACTTTAATTGTCAAGGGTGCGTCATGGGAATCTTATCCGGACCCATGTCCCGGCTAGCGCATGTGCTAGTCGTCCCGCTCAATAATTGAGTTCTTAGCGCACGCAACCCCTATCTGCATAGCGTGCGCTAATAGTAGCCCGATAGCGCGCGTTAAGATACATTCTTAGCGTGCGCTAACACGAGTTTGCTTGAGAAATTTTGCATGCTTCTATACTTATGCATAATGATATTAATGTAAGAAATATCATACTCCAATAATCAAAATCATCAATCCGAATAATACAGGGTTTGAATACAGATGAAATACACCGTAATAAATTCGGATATTACAGTAGCAAGTCAACTCTATGTTATGTACGCTATGGCACAGGTGTTACGTAATTAATATAAGGTACAAAATGAGGCAGTGAGCTCTAGATGCTGATAACGTACGCTATGTAGGACATGTAGCGTACGTTAGTAGGTCTTACGGACGTTAGTGTTGGGTGTTAACGTACGTAATAATCTGTGCAGGTTATAAAATAAGGATCCGTCTTTCATTTATTCACGAGAAGAAACAAATATCTTCCTCTCAAACTTCGTCCCTCTTCACTTCTAAGCCTATTCCAGACCCTTCCACCTTGGTTGAGACCTTTATGGTTCGATTAAAACATTGAGGTTTGGAATCCTTGATGTTTCTTGAAGTGTTTGAATGTAGTGATTCTTCTTCAAGAGGTATGTTGGATAACTCCTCTCTATAATTTCGGATTTTGATGTTGTTGTTGATACCTTCTTCGTATGATGATGGTTATGGTGGTGTTAATGTGATTCTTGAGGTTATGTGAATTGTATATTGAAGAATATGATGATATATGTCTTAAATATGTTGTTTGTTATGAACATGATTATGGAATCATGATGTTCTTGGTGTTCTTGGTATATATCACATCAAAGAGGAACATGTGATAAGATATATAATCGTTTTTATTATAAACATGGATTTGATAATTAAAACCAATATTATGTTGATTGTAGTAGTTGATTTCATATGTTCTTGATGAAATATGAATCATGATAATGAGGATGAATCTGGAAAGATTATGGTTAATCCTAGAACATGATTATCAATGGTATTGAACTATTTAGATAGTTCGGATTGTCGATTATGTCGGTCGTATTATTTTACCGTGAATTTACAATTATGAACAAGGAGGAATCTTGTTAATTCATCTAGGAGGTTAAATTTGGGATAGTGTATGTTATGTAATCCTTGTTATCGGGTTGGATTAATTGTTGATATAATATCGAGTTGCAGTTTGTATTGTGGATATGAGTTCGTATTTGTTGAGTCGGATTATTTGGTTTGTATATGATCGATATATTGTGGAACCATTGAGTTTGATTGGTTGGGTATGTCGGTTGTTGATTGTTATCGGATTATTGATAATTGATTATTGCAATAGGTTGTGATGATTGATTATTGGTTAGAACCGTGCTTTGCAGTCGTGTTCGAGGATCTTCGGGAATTTCTTTGGCCGGGGATGAGGAGCTTGTACACTAAGGCAAGGATATTGGTAACAATTTTATCATCGTCATGGCGGTATCGAGGCAAGTTATTACTTGTTCAGTTTATAATACTTAATGAATTATTTCAGTCTCATTTCGGTTATAATGCATATAGAAATGATTATTATTGTTAACTCTGGAAATTTGGATTGTATGTTGTTTTCCAATTTTTGGGAGTTAAATCATAATGTATATGATTTCTATTCGTTATTGGTATATTTGGGTATCAAGGATATATTGTGGTAAATGTGAGGATATGAGTTAATATTGTGGTAATGTATCACGGGCGATATATTGTGGTAATGTATCACGGGCGATTTTTTAAAGAAAATATTGCTCTTTTAGTCTTAAGATAGGCTTTGATGATTTCCACATGAACCAACTGCTAAAAAACCTTAACAGTGAAACAATTATCTGTGAAAGATTTTTAAGATAAAATGTTAACAGTAAAACAATCAATGAGATAATCTATTTCCATTTACATTTCCATTTCCTAAAATGTGAAACGGAACAATTGATAAAACAATTGCCACTAAAACAATACAAAAACCATACTAAAAAAGACTTCCAAAATCAGAAAGATCCACACCAAACATAGGTGTAATTCTCAAACCACACTTCCTTTTTCCCTTGCCCAAAGTGCTTAATTGAACAATTAATTAAAAAAAATCATTCCACCTTTGCATCTATTAATCATTAATCTATATAGGTCAAACACTAAAAATAGAGAATAAGAAAAAAAGCCGAGAAAATCCCTCTAAACTCAAAAATCATATTTGGAACGAACATTAGTTACCTACTTCTAGGGCATAACTATAGCAAACACCTTCTCAAGCATTATATAGTAGTAGACACGGTGGTGAAAGCATCCCAAAATTTAACCCCTAAAATAGAATTGCATGTGGGAGATTATCTAATTTCATATACATTTCCCCTTCCGAAAATGTAAATTGAAAATCTCAGCTATTCACAACCCAATTGGATGAAATCCAATTGATGAATCTACAAAAAAAAATCTATATCACTACATGATGTAAACAAAGAAAAAAAAAGATGTACATCTAAATAGATAACAACAATTTACACCTAAAATTGGATCAACGAATCTTTATTCACTTCTACTATCGCGCATCTGGTGATGGTGGTTGACAGGAGTGGGCGTTGTGCACTGGACTGTCTAGATCTGTAATATCCGGATTTATTACGGTGTATTTCATCTGTATTCAAACCCTGTATTATTCGGATTTATGGTTTTGATTATTGGAGTATGATATTTCTTGCATTGATATCTTTGTACATAAGTATAACAACATGCAAAATTTCTCATGCAAACTCGTGATAGCGCACGCTAAGAATGTAGCTTAACGCGCGCTATCGGGCTACTACTAGCGCACGCTATGCATGTACGAGTTGCGTGCGCTAAGAACCCAATTATTGAGCGGGACGGCTAGCACGTGTGCCAGCCGGGACATGGGTCCGGATAAGATTCCCGCGGATGAACCTGGACAGTTCCGAAGTCAACTCTTATTAGCGCGCGCTAAGGAAGCTTAGTAGCGTGCGCTAACTTGTTAAAATGCAGAATATTATAAATGGGACAACAACTCGTTTTGGCTTACATTTCATTCGTCCATTCTTCATCTTTGAGAGGCCAGAGAGCTGTAATAATCCCTCTACACACTTAGAACACATCTTGTTGGTCTTTGTATATTGGTTATCACTTGGGAGTAATCGTTGAAGTGGAATAGCACCTTGGAGTGGCATACAACCAACCGGAGTCGGATTCTACCTTACGGTTCAGTGATTTTCATCATATTAAGGTATGTTTAACCTATCTCCAGACTTAGAGTTGGATTCTAAAGAATTGGATGATCATGTTAACGAGATATTGATTTTCATAAATGAATTATCCAAAGTATATCATGTTTGGAATATTGAGATGAATAAGCCTTAAGTACCTTGATTATGATCATCATGATTCGAATCTTATTACATTGAACAAGTAAAGGAAGCTTCTATCATTGGTAATCCGAATCTAGTAGATGACTTCATAATAATCATGGACTTGACTTTAACATCATTATTGTTAGATGAATCTAAGGGATTGATCAGGGAAGGATTTATCTAGTATAGATGGAATGTTAAACAACTACAGCATGATAATTTCAATGGATATAAGGTGTTGATATCAATCGTTAAGCCTTTCAAATCGTCATATGAGGAATTGTAGTCGAAATGGAATATGGTTTTAATGGTATGCATATCCTTGAATCCGAAGTTGTTGTTATTCGTAAGATCATTCGTAATCGTATGTACATGATATTCATGGAGGTAACATGATGTATCACGGAAGATTTCATTGTTATGATCATGATGAGAACAGTTTACTGCTCAGCAGTAAACTGCCATGCACAGATAGCGCACGCTAAGCTATAAAGATTAACGTGCGCTATCGAGCACGAGTTAGCGTACGCTACGTTTGGTACGTAATGTATGCTAGGCCATCATATGAGTCAGTCGACTGATCAGGGAAGTACTGACCATGCATAGTTAGCGTACGCTAGGCTTTGTTGTTTGCGTGCGCTATCGAGCAGACTTAACGCACGCTACACAGAGTACTTAGCGTACGCTAAGCAGTTCAGGCAGATTACATTTTATGAACTTTTGGCCGTAAATCAAATTGTTAAACATTCGTACGACGTGAGATAAATCCTATATCATTTCTTTTGTTAAGGTTTGATCTCGTTACGTGATTGATTGAGGAGGACGACCTTCGAGTGTTCATTTTTCGTGGAAGTGTTGTTCTTGTCTTCAAATCAAGGCAAGTGCTTTATTTGTTTTATGTATTGATGTTATATATATTGTCGTGCATGTATGTCGTTGTTGTATGTCCACCTCGTGTTGGTCCAACGGGATCATCGGGGGATCTATGCTAGCGTGCGCTGGATCATCGGACGGGTTTTTCGACCACGAGTTGGTCTGACGGGATCATCGTGGGTTCTAGGCAGTGAACGCTGGATCGACGGAATTACCATGTGTATGTTATGATATCAAGTTGTGATTATCAGTTGTGTATGTCATTTTTGAGTTTCTCGTAGGAGAAGACTCATTGGTATTTTTGTCGTTTACGTTATTATTCTTCGTGAGATATGAATAATATGTTGTGGTACTTGTACTAGCATCATTGTGCTAACCCCTTCGAGGGTGAACATTTTGTTTATGTTCAGGATCCAGGAGAGCAGGAAAACAACCACTGGAGCTGCATGACGACGAGGGTGCAGAGTGATATTTCGGCCGGGTTTATTTGTCTGTTGTTTATTGGTTATTTCAATAAGTACTCGAGTACGAAGTCATTTATGCTGAATTTGAATTTGGTGATGTATTATTAAGTTCCTGTTGAACAACTGTAATTTCAGTATTTGGTCAGAACTGTTGTATCTTAATTCCGTTATTTCCATTCGTTAGTACCTTTTAATGTTTGTTCAATTCTTCAGCCTTGTAAATCCTTATGTAAAGGATTTACGGCGCTGTAATATTCCTGAATATATCGGGGGTGTTCCAGAATATGGTATCGGCGCTAAGATTATGGATATCTTGGCCGTTGGGTTAAAATAGGGGTCATTTATGTCTTTTGAGGTAACCGGCCGTGAATGACATCACTGCACTGCCTACGTCTTCATGCGAACGGTGGTTGTATGTTCCTAAACTCTATCTCGTTCTTTACATGTTGTGTCTCTTTATACTCGAATATTAGAACGATGTTGTTTCCTGTATATTGAGTATTTATGCTTACAGTATGTTGAGAGGCAGACATGGACGTGGTCGCGGTCGTGGACGCGGACGAAGAAATGCTGAAAGGGAAGCGTCGCCTTCTAACCAGGCCAGTCATAGCTCAGGCGAGCCGCAACAATCTATTAATAACGAACCAGATCCTGCTGTACCAGAGATCCTTCATCAAGTGGTGAACCAGATGACTCAGTTCGCCCAAGTCGTGGACCGAATGCAAGTGGCGGTGGGACTACAGCAGGGAGAGAGACAGCAAGGGATCCCAGACATGGGAAATCGAGGTGACCGGTGGCTGCAAGAGGTGGCGAAGATGCAACTGCCCAAATTCGACGGTATTTCTGAGACTCCCACCTGGGACCATTGGTTGAAGGAACTAGAGAAAATCTTTGCCGGAATTAACTGCCCAGACGACCGGAGAGCCTCTATCGCTCAATATTTTCTGATAGGGGAAGCATCCGAATGGTGGGAAGCCATCCGGCCTGTAGACCATGATGCCGATTGGACAGAGTTTATATTGACGATGGAAGCTCAGTATTGCCCTCGTCTTGTGAGGGAAGCCAAAATTCGGGAGTTTTTCTCCGCTCAGCCTTCTGATGTGCCAGTATCCCAGGCAATTAAGACGTTTAACCAACAACTAGCATTTTTTCGACATCTGGTCAGAACAGATGCAGAAATGATGATCCATTTCGATATGAGAATGAAACTAGAAATCCAGAGGTACATGTCCGGATTTGAATGTACCACACTCCGTCAATACCAGGATAAGGCGTTGGCATATGAGATCAAAGAAGCAGCCATGGGGAAATTTTCGGAATCCAAGAAACAGAAACTTTTACAGAGCACAAGAACAGCGGGCCCCGTAAGGCCCAGTCATCCTTTCACTCTTTCAAGAAACCTCCGCACCCAGTTAGGAGCGGAAAGAACTTCGGAGCGACATCAACTATTACTGATGTTACCAGAAAATGCTTTAATCTGCGCCCGGACGGGCACTATCGAGGAATTGCCCCCTTCTGCCGTGACTTGTTTTGATTGTGGACAGCAGGGACATCGGGCGATGTTTTGTGAAGAGAGGCTGCAAAGTCTTTTAGAGCCGTACACCACAGCCGATCAAAAAGGAAGCCGATATCAACATACGCAGCAAAGTGTTCGAATGCCTCAAAATTTTGGCCGCGGGACGAGGCGAGAGGACAATGGGACCGAAGGGGACATCGAGTGCGGATCTTCTCCCCACGCACATGCGAGATGAGGAGGACAGACGATCGGGATCTTGTCTTGTCGCATCGTGTCTTGTCCAGATCCTTTCCCAGCCAGTTAGCGTTTTATTCGATACAGGAGCTACACATTCTTTTATATCTTTGTCTTGTGTAAATCGTTTCAATATTTCCGGGTTTCATACTTGTGAAACTTATGTTGTTGGTTTACCGAGTGGAGAGAGGATTGTCGGAAACTTAGAAACTAGAAATTTCCCTGTATCGTTTGGAGGCAGAGAGTGGCTCTCAAATATGATCGTGATAGAAATGCAAGGAGACGACCTGATACTCGGAGACGATTGGCTTAATCGATATGGAGCAATTGTAAACTACCGAAGGAGGAATATCTCGCTGATCGCTGACGATGGTTCCGAAATATTGTTCGAGGGGTGGAAACCGGGAAGCTCAGGAAAATTGATCAAGGCAATGAAAGCTGTTAGATTGTTGAAACAGGGCTGTATCGGGTACTGGTGCTATGCAATGAAGAAAGAAGACGAGATTGTGGAACTTTCATCCATTCCTGTTGTGAACGAATTTCCAGATGTATTTCCTGACGAGTTACCTGGGCTACCTCCACGAAGGGATGTAGAATTTACCATTGAGCTGGAACCCGGAGCTACGCCAATTTCTAAGGCGCCGTATCGTATGGCACCTACTGAGATGTACGAATCGAAGAAGCGGTGGAGGATTCTTGGACAAGGGCTATATTCAACAAGCGTTTCACCACGGGAGCGCCGATTCTTTTGTCCGAAAGAAGGATGGATCGCCCATTTGTGTATTGACTACCGAGAGCTGAACAAAATGATGATTAAGAACAAGTATCCGTTGCCACGGATTGATGATCTGTTTGACCAGCTGCAAGGGGCAACAATATTTTCTAAAATCGATCTGAGATCAGGATATCATCAGCTGAGGATTAAGGAATCTGATGTTCCGAAATCAGCGTTCAGAACTCGCTACGGACATTATGAGTTTGTAGTGATGCCGTTTGGTCTCACTAACGCACCTGATGTATTTATGCAATTGATGAACCGTGTGTTCATTGAATTTTTGGATAAATTTGTGGTCGTGTTCATTGATGACATTCTGGTATATTCTAAGAGCTCGGAAGAACATGCGCAGCATTTGCGGATTGTATTGGAACTTTTGAGAAACGAGCAATTGTATGCCAAAATTTCTAAGTGTGAATTCTGGCTAAAGGAAGTAATGTTCCTCGGCCATGTGGTGTCAGCTAAAGGAGTCCGAGTAGATCCTCAGAAGATCGAAGCAATTATGGATTGGAAGCCTCCAAACAACGTGAAAGAAGTCCGAAGCTTCTTAGGACTTGCTGGATATTATCGTCGATTCGTGGAAGGGTTTTCTAAAATCTCCCGCCCACTTACTCAACTCCTGCAGAAAACTCAAAAGTTTGAGTGGAATGAGTTGTGTCAGATTAGCTTTGATGAATTGAAGAAGAGATTGACGACGGCACCGATTCCATCACTTCCACAGGGAACTGGAGGATTTATAGTTTACAGTGATGCTTCAAACCAAGGACTCGGGTGCGTATTGATGCAGAATGAAAAGGTGATCGCTTATGCGTCACGACAGCTGAAACCTTATGAAGTAAATTACCCAACACATGATTTGGAACTAGCAGCAATGGTTTTTGCTTTGAAGATCTGGAGGCATTATCTGTACGGGACTCACTGTCAGATCTTTACGGATCACAAGAGTCTCAAGTACATATTCAGTCAGAAAGAATTGAACATGCGGCAAAGAAGATGGCTAGAACTGATTAAGGACTATGATTTGGAGATTTTATATCATCCACGCAAAGCGAATGTAGTGGCCGATGCACTTAGCCCCAAGCCTGTTTCTATTCAGATGCTGGAGACGTTGACCTCCCAACTTAGCCTTCAACGAGAGATGATTCGCGAAGGAATTGAAGTGTGGTTACAAAGAGTCCAAGGACAACTGTGCGTGATGGAGATAACTTCATCATTAACCGATGGAATCAAATCTAAACAGGCAGATGATCCTCTGATGATTCGGTTACGTGATGAAGTGATCAAAGGAAAGGCCCCCGGATTCATAATTCATGATGATGGAGTTTTGAGATTTCAGAACCGACTCTGCGTTCCCGATGTTGATGTTCTGAAACAGTCGATTATGAAGGAAGCTTACAGTTCGCCCTATTCTATCCACCCGGGCACCAGTAAAATGTATAAGGACTTGAAGCAGAATTTCTGGTGGGGCAACATGAAGAAAGATGTAGCGGACTATGTTTAGAAATGCTTGACTTGTCAGCAGGTTAATATCGAGCATCAACGGCCTGCCGGAATGTTGAAGCCGCTCCCAATTCCTGAATGGAAGTGGGAGGACATATCGATGGACTTTATCACTAATATGCCGAGAACCAAGACGGGAATGAACATGATTTGGGTGATAGTTGATCGTTTAACCAAATCAGCTCATTTCCTAGGCATTAAGGACACATGGGGACCAGAGAAATTGGCGCGAGTATTTATTTCGGAGATAGTTCGATTGCATGGTACGCCGAAAACCATTGTTTCTGATCGAGACGGCCGTTTTGTGTCTCACTTTTGGAGAGCAGTTCATAAAGACTTGGGGACCGAATTGAACTTCAGCACAGCTTACCACCCGCAGACTGACAGACAATCCGAGAGGACTATACAAATGGTGGAAGACATGCTAAGAGCCTGTTGTAATATCCGGGGTTAATTTTTTTTTTTTCGTGTTACTGTTGAGTTGTACGTATTCATTTGGAATTGTACAAGTGTTGTTGTTTGGACCGATACAATGTATATTGTATTAGAATATTTCGGGATCGAAATATTTTTACTGGTCGTCGGTTTGGTTTCATCGATTGGTTGTTGCTTGGCGAGATTGGAATTTTGGCTAAGTTTATAGCCATAGCGTACGCTATCTGTGTAGCATTACGTACGCTAATTTGTTGCGATTACGTATTTTACGCCCTGAGGTTACGTACGTAATGCGTGGTAGGTGGTGGGAACTGTAATATCCGGTTGTAATTCATTCATTTTCATTCAGTAATTATCAGTCTGTAATTGTCACTCAGTAATTCTCACTCATTAATAATCACTCATCATTCATGAATCACTCATTTGCGTTCAATGTTGGCATGTTGTAATCGTATATCAGTTACCGATCGTCATTTTATCTCCATTTTTAGATCGAGACGGGAGTATTATCATTTTCATTGTGATTGATAGCCTTGTACTGGGAGTATCATCTTTGGCTCGTGTTAGACTTGTTCACTTCCACATTCGTATGATATGTCGGATCATTCATCAGTCGTAGCGAGGAATCGGAATTATCGGATTTATTCACCTTGGCGGCCTTCGAGTTACGGCCGTAAGGTTAGGATACACCGTAAGTCGGCGAATGCGGCCGTAAAGTGGCGATTCTGCCGTAAGTGGTCCAGCAGGCTACCCAGGCATTTTGGCCGAAGGTGAGTTACGGCCGTAAGGCAGATGAGATACGGCCGTAAGTGGTGTTTGTAAATTTCAGGTGTTGTCGACCAAGGGTGACTTACGGCCGTAAGGGTTGCGGCATACGGCCGTAAGTTGAGGCAGGTACGGCCGTAAGGCTTGGCCGGATACGGCCGTAAGGCTTGGCCAGATACGGCCGTACGCTGCAGGAAGGATGTCTAGCCATTTTTGACGAAGGCGGGTTACGCCCGTAAGGTTGGCCATATACGGCCGTATCATCCGAGTTACGGCCGTAAGGTGTACGGTACGGCCGTAAGGCTGTCGACGGGTGTTTTTGACGAAGGCGGGTTACGCCCGTAACTCAGGAGCGGTTACGGCCGTAAGTCTATCGGCAGGCTTTCGGACGAAGCCGAGTTACGGCCGTACGAGTTGGCCGGTTACGGCCGTAAGGCCGTTTACTTGGAAAGTTACGGCCGTAAGAGGGCCGAGTTACGGCCGTAACTTCCGGCAGTATTTAAGGACTTGGCCGGGTCATTTCTCCTCACTTCTTCATTTTTCCATCTTCATCCGAGAGAGAGGGTTGAGAGAGAGATTTTGCAATCATCAATCACTTGAGTGTGTAATTTTCATCATCTTCATTCATTTGGGAAGCTTGGATACTCGTTTAAACTCGTGTTCTTCGGATCGAAGTGATTGGATCTTCAAGAGGTAAATTCTTCAACACATTGGATTTCGATTCTATGTTGAGATATGATGTTTTGGACATTATAATCATGTTATATGAAGGGATATGTATATGATTATGAGTTTGTATAAGGATTCATTGGATTATTGAAGGATTATTCAAGAACACTTTGATTATCGAGTTGAAATTGGGGGTTTTCGTTTAATTGTCGTTATAATCACGTTTTCGGATATTCATTTTGGATTATTGATCATTCGGAAGTTGTTTGTTGGTTTGAAACACTTCTTGGGGGAAATTGATAGTGGCTTATTGAGATTTGATTGTAAACAACCGGAGTTTGGCCACAACGTATTCGATATAATGCCCCAATGAACTTAATTTAATCGTATCGACGTTTTGAGTTCGTTGTATTCGTGTTTGATTCGTATATTGAACGAGTTGTTGGATATTGTACAATTCAAGGTTGTTCGAGCGACCGATATCTCAATTAGGACGTTGTTCGTGGAAGGATAATTGTCACCGGTATTGTGTAAGTTGATTCTTACTCAGTTATAAGGATATTCATTTCCTTTTGTTGTTGTTCATTCATTAATCGTAACTCATTCATCATTGTGATAACCGTATTAAAACTTGTCATTGTCAATTAATCACTTCAGTCACAAGGAACGACGGTTCCAACCATTTTGTCGTGCTATCATTCATTCACTATCATTTTATCTCGGTGAGTCATTATTCGTTTCCGATGTCACTTTTGTTATATCGTGGCATTCCGGGTCATACTGGCGTGCCGGTTGGTATGTGTAGGATTTTCATGTCGGGCACAATTATGTCGTGTGTTGGTTGTTGGCCTCACATTGGACTGTGCACACGAGTCGATTGCTTCGTGAGACTGATTAGGCACAAGACCACGTGTGTATTCGATTGATACATGTTGGTGGCTTGTGCACGGACACATTTCCATCCCGGGCGTAGTGTGGCTCCACCCTTTGAGCCGTACTGTTAGTTGATTCATACAGCATGTTTGATTGCGTATGTTTTCAACAAGATTGGGTTATAATCTAACCACTTCATTTTAATCAACTTGTGGTTTATACTACATATTTATATGATTGTGTTTATTCAACTCTGGAGGATTGTTGTTCTCAGATAATCGACTCCCGTTTGGGGATATTTGTTTCTCGTGTCATGGCAAGGCAAAGGCACAGGTGAGCACGTTGACGGCGAGGAGTCCCAATGATACTAGAAAGGGGCCCCACTGCTCGATTATTTATTCATCATTTATGTTTCCTTTATTTATTCCATTGCAGACATTCCGTTTGAATACTCATTTCATTCGGTGTTGTGTATTTTATCGTCACATAAAATACACATGTATTCTATTTTATCCTGGGTGTGTTGTATGAAACTCCTAATCGGAGTAATTGATGTTGTAATGTGGTTCGGTACTACATTTACCTGTGTAATTCATCCGTTTTCATTCGCCCGGTGGGTCCCAGTCGGGGTCCACGGCCGTAATATCCGCCTAGTTTGGGGTGTTACAGAACCTTCCTCGTGATCAACTTTCGGGCGAGGGTATCTTTACAGTATCATATATATATATATATATATATATATATATATATATATATATATATATATATATATATATATATATATATATATATATATATCAACTTGTGTCCTACCTCACCATTTCACTTTTGTCATCTCCCTCACGTGTTATCCCTCTCTCACTCCCTCATTATATAGATATATATATATATATATATATATACTATATATAATATATCATCTTCCCTCTCCTCCCTCTCTCATTTTCTTTTTTTTCTTTCCTTCCTGTACCATCTCTCCCTCTCGCCATCTTCTCTCCCTCACCTCTCTCTCCCTCTCGCCATCTTCTCTCTCTCTCTTGTCCTCTCTCTCTCGCCGACGAGATAGAGCTTGAGGACGGGCAGCTGGCTTCTCCATCTCCGGCGACGATCAGAGTTCGGCGACGGCAGGCGGCTCACGACCGGAACTCGGCGGCGGCCTGGTCGGAATTTCCGAACCGGAAGGCTGCAAATCCGGTCGACCTGCTCCGGCATTTTTTTTTCTTCTGGCGAGACGGAGCTCAGGCGTCCACCGGTTCTTCATGGTTTCCGGCCATGGACGTTTTTCCATTGTTTCCGGCGACCGGAGGTGGTTTTTGTCCGGAACGGACGGCGGAACGGAGGTTTGACATACTTCCGGCGAAGAGTTACAGGCGGAGATGGTGAAAACCGGCCATAGATGGAAACGGACCGGAGTTGGGCCAGTCCGTGGTCAATTTTTCCGGCGGCCGATTTCCGGCATGGGAGTTTTTTCGGACCTGGCCGATCGGCTTCTTCCGCTGGTTAGTTTATGTGTGTGAGTTTTTTTTTCTTCAATTATATATATATATATATGTATATATTATGTGTGGTGTATATACTGTATGTGATGTGTGTTGTATAAATTGTAAAGTGGGGTGTAAATATATATATATATATATATATATATATATATATATATATATATATATATATATATAACGTGAGCTGTGTGTGTGGTGTAATATGTATATATATATGTGCAGTGGTGTGTGTGTGTGTTGTATAAGAATATATATATATATATATGTGTTGTGTATATATATATAAATTGTGGTAGTTTGTGTGTGCATGTGCAGAGTGTGTGTGGGTGTGTTGAGTGTGTATATAATGTGTAGAGTGTGTGTGGTTGGTGTGTATATATATATATAATGTGTCCAGTATGGGTTTTGTGTATATATATATATAGAGATATAGATATAAAATATATATATATATATATGTGTGTGTGCTGTATATATTATATATATATATATATATATATGTGTGTATTCGGATAAATACGAGTATAGTATGTGTTCGTGTTGGAATCGGAATTATATATTGTGTCGTTTTCGGTCGATATCGTGTTATCGAATGAATTGTATTTCATTCAAGGTGGTTCGAGTGCTTGTGATTGACGGAGGACGCGTTGATTGATTCGTGGTAGGACGTTGATCGTGGAAGGACTTTCTCGCCTTCGGTTTGAGGCAAGTTTTATACTTGTACTGGTCAATGAGATTAATGTTATCATGTATGTGTATGAATGTGTGTATCATTTCGAGACTTGGTCTCTTTATGATTTTGTTGATATCAGGGGATTGTTTGATACGATACCCTTCGGCAAATTATGCCAAATATTATTGTTGTTCGTAAATGGCCGATTAAGGCACTTGTTGGTAATATATTTGTCGATAGCCGGTTCGCGGTATCGACATATCGATTGTTATTGTTGATTGATGTTCCTTTGAGATATTGTTGTTGATAGCCGGTTCGCGGCATCGACGTATCGATTGTTGTTATTGATTGATGTTCCATCAAGATATTTTTTGTGAATCGTCGTTATTGATATCTGTGTTTTTCTATTGATGTCGTTTTGGCCAATTGAAGGCATTGACGTATTCGATTATCATCTTCGTTATCGGTAACCGATTAAAGGTGCCGAGACATCCGTTGTACAATTGTTATCGGTTAACCGTTCTGAAGGTAATCGATATATTGAATTGGGATTATCAAAGATAATTCACATCCGTTGTCAAAACGATAATTCCCATCCGTTGTATAATTATTATCGATTGTCCGCTCTAAAGGTAATCGATATATTGAATTGGGATTATCAAATATATTTCCCATCCGTTGTCAAATATATTCTCATTCGTTGTATCGTTGTTATCGATTGACCGTTCTGCGGTAATCGAAGTATTGAATTGGGACTGTCGATGATAGTTCCCATCCGTTGAATTATTATTGTCGTGTTGACCGATTCAAGGCAGCACACGATTATTCTTGTGAACTCGGTAATTTTGTGATCTTTGAAGGTTGAGGATTTCCCGAACTGTTGTGTTGTGATCGTTGCTCGTGTTAATCGGTCCTTAGGGATTTTGATCCTAGGATGGTTGTTTTGAATATTTTTGGTCGTGTCGATCTTTCATTATTCGTATGTCATCGTTCACTTGGTGAGTCGTATGATCCGTATTGGATGTGTTATCCTTTGAGTTTCGTTGTCATGTTGTATCGTGACATATCCGAAATCATATCTGCGTTCCGATTGGTTATTGTGTAGGATTTTTAGCCAGGCACACGATGGTCATGCGTGGATGTTTCCGCATTGGACCGTGCACACGAGACGTAGTTCGTGAGGCTAATTAGGTACATTGTACCACGTATATTTCTGGATTCCATATACGGGGTGGACATGTGCACGGACACATTTCCGGATCGGGCGTACTGTGATGTCCATCATTGAGCCATACAATTTTGTTCGTTCATAGTCCATTTAAATGTGTGGATGTGTTCGACGTTTTGTGATTAAGCGTTCATACGCCCGAGGGGTATGTTCGACAGTCAGGTTTGTTTCTTTGAGATCTGTATTGTGATGATTTACATCTTCGGGCTGTTCGGATTTCAGGCCATCGTGATATTTTGGCAGCTTGGTCATTCGGCTTTCGTGCCATCGTGATATTTTGGCGGCTTGGTGAGGGCTTTCGTGCCATTGTGATGTAACGGTATTTCCGTTGGAGCCTTCGGGCATTGTGATCCTTATTTATTTCAGCGTTGGTTTGATTTACCTTCGGGTAATGCATTGTTGTGTTCTATATTGATGATTCGCCGTTGGGCACTTATGTTCTAACCTATTGAGCAGGTATTGATCGTATGCCATGGGCATAGTATTCCACGAATGCTCGATTCTTACTTTGGTTTGTGAGCATCTCGTACTACCATTGTTGTACTATTTATTCTGCCTTTGGATGCATATCATGTTGTGCATGTACTTGATATTCATAATACTGGATGACTGACCCCGTGGGGGCGGAACATGTTTTCATGTTTTAGGTACTTGCGAGGAGAGAGTTGAGACACAGGGGCATGACGAGGGCGACGAGGCATTCGAGCGATACTAGTCCGAGATATTTTGGTGTTCATGTTGGTCAGACAGTTGGAGTACTCCAATTTTGTTCAGTCGTTGTCGTTTTGTATTATCCGATCAAGGCTCGTGTATGTTGTTGTATTTTATTTTGGCCATGTAGGCCCATCCTTGTCGTTGAAATTCCATATCGGGATAGTATGTCGGACATCATAGTAGGGTCTGTGATTTCCTATTTTGGTCAGTTTGTTGTATTTTAGTCGTGTTCGCCTGGTGGATCACCTGGTGTGGGGTCCACGGCACTATAATGACCCAATGGGATTTGGGGGTGTTACACCTGTGCCTTAGATTGGTCAAACGATTGGGAATTTCATCTACCATTGATTGAGTTTACCTACAAAAATAGTTGGCACGCTTCCATTAGGATGGGACCGTTTGAGGCATTATACGGGAGGAGATGTAGATCGCCCCTATGTTGGGATGATTCATCAGACTTGATCGGGACAGAACCAGAGTTGATCGTACAGACTCGAGAGAAGATAGCCTTGATTCGTGAAAGGCTGTTAACCGCCCAAAGTCTCCAGAAATCTTACGCGGACGTACGCCTTCGCCCATTGGAGTTCAATACTGGAGACCATGTACTTTTGAAGGTTTCTCCTACTCGGGGAATCTTTCGTTTCGGAAGGAAAGGAAAGCTGAGTCCGAGATATATCGAACCATTTGAGATCCTCGAGAGAGTTGAGGAGTTGGCATACAGATTGGCATTGCCGCCGTCATTGTGCCATGTTCATAACGTGTTCCACGTATCCCAGTTACGGAGGTATATACCAGATCCCAGTCATATCATTGATTTCGGCGAGATCGAAGTCGCGCAGGATGGGACGTTTGAAGAAAGACCGGTCAAGATACTCGAGATTCGAGTTAAGCAGCTGAGGAACAAACCAATCGTTTGGTCAAAGTTCAATGGTCACGTCACGGAATGGAAGAAGCCACCTGGGAAACGGAAGCCGATATGAAGTCTAGATATCCCGAGTTATTTTCCTCTTGAGTTTCGGGACGAAACTCCTTTTTAGTAGGAGAGTATGTAATATCTGGATTTATTACGGTGTATTTCATCTGTATTCAAACCCTGTATTATTCGGATTTATGGTTTTGATTATTGGAGTATGATATTTCTTGCATTGATATCTTTGTACATAAGTATAACAACATGCAAAATTTCTCATGCAAACTCGTGATAGCGCACGCTAAGAATGTAGCTTAATGCGCGCTATCGGGCTACTACTAGCGCACGCTATGCATGTAGGAGTTGCGTGCGCTAAGAACTCAATTATTGAGCGGGACGGCTAGCACATGTGCCAGCCGGGACATGGGTCCGGATAAGATTCCCGCGGATGAACTCAGGCGCTGAAGTCAACTCTTATTAGCGCGCGGTAAGGAAGCTTAGTAGCGTGCGCTAACTTGTTAAAATGCAGAATATTATAAATGGGACAACAACCCATTTTGGCTTACATTTCATTCGTCCATTCTTCATCCTTGAGAGGCCAGAGAGCTGTAATAATCCCTCTACACACTTAGAACACATCTTGTTGGTCTTTGTATATTGGTTATCACTTGGGAGTAATCGTTGAAGTGGAATAGCACCTTGGAGTGGCATACAACCAACCAGAGTCGGATTCTACCTTACGGTTCAGTGATTTTCATCATATTAAGGTATGTTCAACCTATCTCCAGACTTAGAGTTGGATTCTAAAGAATTGGATGATCATGTTAACGAGATATTGATTTTCATAAATGAATTATCCAAAGTATATCATGTTTGGAATATTGAGATGAATAAGCCTTAAGTACCTTGATTATGATCATCATGATTCGAATCTTATTACATTGAACAAGTAAAGGAAGCTTCTATCATTGGTAATCCGAATCTAGTAGATGACTTCATAATAATCTTGGACTTGACTTGAACATCATTATTGTTAGATGAATCTAAGGGATTGATCATGGAAGGATTTATCTAGTATAGATGGAATGTTAAACAACTACAGCATGATAATTTCGATGGATATAAGGTGTTGATATCAACCGTTAAGCCTTTCGAATCGTCATATGATGAATTGTAGTCGAAATGGATTATGGTCTTAATGGTATGCATATCCTTGAATCCGAAGTTGTTGTTATCCGTAAGATCATTCGTAATCGTATGTACATGATATTCATGGAGGTAACATGAAGTATCACGGAAGATTTCATTGTTATGATCATGATGAGAACAGTTTACTGCTCAGCAGTAAACTGCCTTGCACAGATAGTGCACGCTAAGCTATAAAGATTAACGTGCGCTATCGAGCACGAGTTAGCATACGCTATGTTTGGTACGTAACGTACGCTAGGCCATCAGACGAGTTAGTCGACTGATCAGTGAAGTACTGACCATGCATAGTTAGCGTACGCTAGGCTTTGTTGTTTGCGTGCGCTATCGAGCAGGATTAACGCACGCTACACAGAGAACTTAGCGTACGCTAAGCAGTTCAGGCAGATTACATTTTATGAACTTTTGGCCATAAATAGAATTGTTAAACATTCGTACGACGTGAGATAAATCCTATATCATTTCTTTTGTTAAGGTTTGATCTTGTTACGTGATTGATTGAGGAGGACGACCTTCGAGTGTTCATTTTTCGTGGAAGTGTTGTTCTTGTCTTCAAATCAAGGCAAGTACATTATTTGTTTTATGTATTGATGTTATATATATTGTCGTGCATGTATGTCGTTGTTGTATGTCCACCTCGTGTTGGTCCAACGGGATCATCGGGGGATCTATGCTAGCGTGCGCTGGATCATCAGACGGGTTTTTCCACCACGGGTTGGTCTGACGGGATCATCGTGGGTTCTAGGCAGTGAACGCTGGATCGACGGAATTACCATGTGTATGTTATGATATCATGTTGTGATTATCAGTTGTGTATGTCATTTTTGAGTTTCTCGTAGGAGAAGACTCGTTGGTATTTTTGTCGTTTACGTTATTATTCTTCGTGAGATATGAATAATATGTTGTGGTACTTGTACTAGCATCGTTGTGCTAACCCTTTTGGGGGTGAACATTTTGTTTATGTTCAGGATCCAGGAGAGCAGGAAAACAACCACTGGAGCTGCATGACAACGAGGGTGCAGAGTGATGTTTCGGCCGGGTTTATTTGTCTGTTGTTTATTGGTTATTTCAATAAGTACTCGAGTACGAAGTCATTTATGCTGAATTTGAATTTGGTGATGTATTATTAAGTTCCTGTTGAACAATCGTAATTTCAGTATTTGGTCAGAACTTGTAATATCCGTATTTTTCTTTCCCTTGTATTTTCGTTTTTGGTGTATTTCTCGATCGTAGTGACCCTCGTGTACTTCTCAGCGTGTCCTTCCTGTCAAACTGTTGAACTACATTCTTGTTATTGTTGTGCGTAACCGCCGTTTCGGGGTTGCCGTGGATCCATTTCGTGTTATTAGTCCCCAAATATTGATTCCTATCGTTTTATTCTCTTTCCGGATCATTTTTATCATTTTGGGACCCAAAAAGGGGTGTGGGCCGCGGCACAAGGTGCGTGCGCCGCGGCACACAAATTTCTCCAAATGTTGGTCGGGCAATCTGTACTGTGTGCCGCGGCACACCCATCCGGTGCCGCGGCACAGCGCCAGGCCAGTGCCGCGGCACACCTATCCGGTGCGGCGGCACACTCGTGTGTCTTCCGCGACCAAAACCCAACTGTACCGTGTGCCGCGGCACACGCGATCTATCTTGCCGGCACAACGCGGAAACACAGGAGTATTTTCTTGGCACGTGCGCGGCACACTTTGCCGTGCCGCGGCACACGAAGCGGTCAATTGTGCAGATTCGTCTTTATTAGACGAAATCGGCCGACTTTTCCCCATTTTTCATCTGCATCGCGAGAGTAGTGAGAGGGAAGGGGAGAACTGCTCAGATTTCTTAACTTGGGGGGGGGGGGAGATTTTCATCATTTCTCTTCGGCAGTGAAGCTCGGGCAATCAATCTAACGCGTGTTCTACGGATCTTGGTACTTGAATCTCCTAAGGTAATATTCTAAAACCCTATTTCGATTTAATTTGGGGGTTTTGGGTTTTTCTTCCGTTTCGTTCCGTTTTGTTGGTGGATTTATGATGTATACGATTGATATTGTTAGTATCTTTAGTTTTCCTACGGATTCATGGATATTTTGTGGATTTTTACGGAATCGAGAGGGTTTGGTTGTGGTCCGCCCTCGTTGTTATTTTATTCGAATAAACATGAATCATAGGCGGGTTTCCGGGTGTATTCCATTTCCGTAATCGTCTAGAGTTGGTTGTGATTGTGTTATTCGAATCGTTAGGTTCATTCGTCGGTTCCTCACGGTCGTGCTTGATTCTTCCGTTCCGTTCGCGTCACCGTCTATTAATCGAGGCAAGTATTTTTGGAAACCTTTATGCTTAACGTGAAATGGTAATGTATATTGTTTGTAAATTACTCACCTTGTGTTGGCCCGACGGGGTCAAGGAGGGAAATCTATGCTGCCGCCCTGGATTTCACGAGTTTCGTACGGCTAGCCAACTCGTTAGGGTCCTTGCAAGGCCCCGAGTGAGAATGTATGCTGCCGCCCTATTCTCATGGCATAGCGTGTGCGTGGTTTTGTTTTTCTGTATTTGTAGCCAACTCGTTAGGGTCCCTGTGAGGCCCCGAGTGAGAATGTATGCTGCCGCCCTGTTCTCAAGGCTAATTGTTTATTTGCTTATTTTCCTAAGAAGACATGTCTTGTTTTGGTTTTCGAAATGATATTGGTGCATATACTATGAAATGTGTAAGCGATTGGTTTGCCTTGAATACTTGTACTAGCGTAATTGCTAACCCCTCCGGGACCCGTTTCGGGAAATTCGCTTTATGAATTTCAGTCGGGTTCATCGAGACGAGCGGTACTGGACCAAGATTACGGATGATGGCCGTGCGTGATGATTGTGCACGAGTGACGTTTTGGTGTCTTTTACCTTTTTGTCTTTTGTGGTTTTGAACTAATAGTTGTACTCGAGTACTTAAGGGGTTCTTGTTCGTTTGGATTGTATTGTTGCTTATTATGTTGTGTCGGATGATGATATTATATTGACCGGTTGAACCGGGTGGATTGTTCTGTTTTGCGTCTTTATGACATGGTATTGTTCTGTCGTTTATGTGAGTCGATAAGTATGATGCTGTTCAGCCTGGTGGGTCCCATATACGGATTCACGGCGCTGTAATATACCTCGAATATCTTGAGGGTGTTACAGAAAATGGTATCAGAGCTCTAGGTTTATGGATACCTAGGCTTGTCGGTTTATTGGGTCTTGTGGTGTTTTGTTTTGCACATCATCGTCACGCTGCCATGATTCCGGTACTACCAGTGTCCGTAAGTTTTCCTTCCTCTGTTCATTATTTCCTTGTATCGTACCTTTGATTCTCGACTTGTGATTGTTCTTCTCTCGTACTTACCCTCGTATGGCTTTTGCTACTTATTTAACTCCAGTATGGATGCTGGAAGAGGTCGTGGTCGCGGTCGTGGTCGTGGACGCGGCCGGGGACGTGGGCGGCCGGTGGGCGGCCACGTCACGATCTTGAGGCCGCGATCGGCGACCGTCATAGCCATGCTTCTTCTCATGAGCGTGCCGATCTTGGTATTGCGGCCGTAATGCAACAAATGGTGAACCAAATGGTGGCAATAGCTCAGGCGGTTCAGAATACGGATCAGGCCCATGCTAATCGGGGCGGAGCGGACCGTTGGCTCCAAGATGTCATCAAGATGCATCCTCCTCAGTTTTCGGGAGCTTCGGACCCGATGGGCTGGGAAGGGTGGATTAAGGAGATATCAAAGGTCTTCGTTGCCACTAACTGTCCCGAGGAACGTAGAGTCCCTATTGCTCAATATTTTCTCACAGGGGACGCTACAGACTGGTGGGAGGCCGTTGGGCCCAAAGATCATGCTGCTTCGTGGGCTGAGTTTCAAGAATTGATGGAGACTGAATATTGCCCGTGGCCGGTCAGACAGGCTCGGGTACATGCTTTTTATGATGCTCAACCGCGGGATATCCCCCTAGCTCAAGCTATTGCTGATTTTAACAAGGAATTGGGTTATGTGAAGACCCAAGTTGTCGAGGAGAGCGATAAAATTTTCCATTTCTCTAGACGGATGAAGTTGCCGATTCGGGACTATATGTCGGGGCTTGTATGCACTACATTGAAAGATTACCAGAGCAGGGCCCTTGCTTATGATATGTCTGTGACGGCGAGTGAGGCGGCCCGCGAGAGTAAGAAGCAGAAGTCGGTTGGAAATTTTTCTGGTCCCAAGAGTGGAGGCCAGCAGAAATCTCAAGCTGCAAATTTTTCAACGGGCGGTTCGGCTCGTTTCTCTGGGAGCTTTCGGGGTGCCGCCGGAACCTCCGCTCATGAACCCACATGTTTTAACTGTGGTGTGCAAGGCCATAGGAGCCGCCAATGTTCTCGTTCGAAGCTTACCTGTCATACTTGTGGACAGCTAGGCCACAAGGCCCCTTTTTGTGAGCAGATCAAACAGCTTCGCGGCGCCCGTTCTTCTCTACCAGCCCCGTTGGAACCGAGTGTGAACCAGGGCTCATTTGCTCCGCCGCCTCCACCGAGTGCCGGCCGAGGTAAGGGTCGGGGTCAGCCCTCTAGGGGTGGAGTTTCCAGTGTCGGCTCTGCTCAGCCGCGTATCTATGAGATGAGGAGAGCCGATGATCCAGCAGCTACTGTGGCGACAGGTACCGTTCATATTCATTTCCATCCTGTCAGTGTACTTTTTGATTCGGGTGCTACGCATTCATTCATTTCTCTAGAGTGTGTACGCCGTTTGAGTCTCGACTGCTTGTCACCTTGCGAGCCTTTCATCGTTAAACTTCCTAGCGGTGATAGAATTGTCGGTGATCGAGAAGTCCGGGACTGTTCTGTGATCATTTGTGAGAGGGCGTGGCTCTCCAATCTTATTGTTGTGAGTATCGATGGCGAGGATTTAATTCTCGGGAATGATTGGCTCGAGCGGCATGGTGCAATCATGAACTACCGCACGAGGATCATTACCATGTTAGCCGAGGACGGTACCGAACACTCTTTCGCGGGGCGAAAGAGAACCCAGAAGGTTGTTATTAACGCTTTGAAGGCGGTGAAACTCCTGCGAAAGGGGTGTACTGGTTATTGGTGCTACGCCTTGAAGGCGGGGGATGGTGGAGTCGAGTTTTCGTCGATTCCAGTCGGTAGTGAGTTTCCTGATGTATTTCCTGACGAGTTACTGGGATTGCCACCGGATCGTGAGGTTGAGTTTGTTATAGAATTAGAGCCGGGCGCGGCTCCGATTTCAAAGGCGCCGTATCGCATGGCACCTTCAGAGATGTCAGAGTTGAAGAAGCAGTTGAGTGAGCTTCTTGAGTCAAGGTATGTTCGACCGAGCGCCTCGCCTTGGGGTGCACCGGTCCTGTTTGTACGGAAGAAGGATGGTTCACTACGTTTGTGTATCGACTATCGCGAACTAAACAAGGTGACCATCAAGAACAAGTATCCTTTGCCGAGAATTGATGACTTGTTCGATCAGTTGCGGGGAGCTGCGGTATTCTCGAAAATTGATTTGTAATCGGGGTACTATCAGCTCCGGGTGAGAGAGTCCGATGTGCCGAAGACAGCTTTTCGGACGAGATACGGACATTATGAGTTCGTAGTCATGCCTTTCGGGTTAACTAATGCGCCGGCGGTGTTCATGCAGTTGATGAACAAAGTCTTTATCGAGTATTTGGATAAGTGTGTTGTCGTCTTCATTGACGATATTCTTATTTATTCGAGGAACGAGGAAGAGCATGCCCATCATTTGCGGGTAGTATTAGACATTTTGAGGGCCGAGCAACTCTATGCGAAGTTCTCGAAATGTGAGTTCTGGCTGAAGGAAGTGATGTTTTTGGGCCACGTGATTTCAGCCGAGGGGGTCCGTGTAGATCCGCAGAAGATCGAGGCGGTGTTGGATTGGGCACCGCCCAAAAATGTGAAGGAGGTCCGTAGTTTCTTGGGTTTGGCTGGCTACTACCGTAGGTTCATCGAGGGTTTCTCGAAACTGGATCGACCACTTACACAGTTGCTCCAGAAATCCGAGAAGTTCGTCTGGAATGACGAGAGGCAGTCGAGTTTTGAGGAACTGAAGAAGCATTTGACTTCAGCCCCGGTTTTGGCGTTGCCATGTGGCAATGAGGGTTTTGCCGTTTATAGCGATGATTCGGGTCAGGGTCTTGGGTGCGTATTGATGCAGCACGGCAAGACCATTGCCTATACGTCGAGACAATTGAGGCCGTATGAGTTGAACTACCCTACTCATGATTTAGAATTAGCGGCAGTCGTTTTTGCGCTCAAGATTTGGCGTCATTATCTTTTCGGCTCTGCATGTCAGATTTTTACCGATCATAAAAGTCTGAAATACATATTTACTCAGCGGGAGTTGAATATGAGGCAGAGGAGGTGGTTGGAGTTGATTAAGGATTATGACCTCGAAATCCTTTATCATCCGGGCAAGGCGAACGTCGTGGCCGACGCCTTGAGTCGGAAACCGATTGCATTGCGATCGCTTGAGATCCTTACATCTCAGTCCGAGCTTCGGCGATCTTTAATAGAGTTAGATGTTGAAGTTTTGTTGCACAGGCCGTCGGGCAACTTCGTGCTTTAGAGGTTTCGTCGTCTTTGATCGATGAAATTAAGCTGAAGCAGTTAGAGGATCCGATGATTGCTCAAATCCGAGAGAACGTTCTTAAAGGGAAGTCTCCTGGATTTGTGATTCACGAGGATGGTGTTTTGAGATTCCAGAGTCGGCTTTGTGTGCCGAACGACTCAGAGTTGAGACAGAGTATTTTGCGGGAGGCCCATGCTACACCTTACTCCGTTCATCCTGGTTCGAGTAAGATGTACAAGGACTTGAGAAGGAATTTCTGGTGGAATGATATGAAGGATGAGGTCGCACAGTTTGTAGCGAGATGTTTGACTTGTCAGCAGGTCAAGATCGAGCATCAGCGACCGGCTGGGTTATTGCAGTCACTTCCCGTTCCAGAATGGAAATGGGAAGATATATCGATGGATTTCATTACGAGTCTGCCGAGATCGAGGTCGGGCATGAATATGGTGTGGGTGATTGTCGATCGTCTGACCAAGTCGGCACATTTTCTGGGCATCAAGGACACTTGGGGCCCGGAGAAGTTAGCTCGTGTGTTTATCGCGCAGATCGTAAGACTTCACGGTACTCCGAAGTCTATTGTTTCGGATCGTGACGGCCGTTTTGTATCTCACTTCTGGCAGGCGGTGCATAAGGCGTTGGGTACCCGGTTGCGTTTGAGTACCTCTTTTCATCCCCAGTCAGATGGACAGTCGGAACGCACTATCCAGACGTTCGAAGACTTGTTGCGTGCCTGTGCTCTCGATTGGAGTAGTGACTGGGAGGAACATTTGCCGCTGATCGAATTCACGTACAACAACAGTTGGCACGCGTCGATTCGGATGGCACCGTATGAGGCACTTTACGGGCGGCGATGTCGATCACCGATTTGTTGGAATGAGGCGTCCGATTTGGTCGGGACCGAGCCGGATGTCGTTTTAGAGACGAGGCGGAAGATAGAGTTAATTCGGGAACGGATGTTGACTGCCCAGAGTCGACAGAAGTCATATGCCGACATCCGTCGTCGACCTTTGGAATTCGAGGTGGGAGACCACGTTTTGCTAAAGGTGTCGCCGACGAAGGGAGTTTTTCATTTCGGGAAGAAAGGGAAGTTGAGTCCGAGATTTATCGGCCCCTTCGAGATCCTCGAGCGAGTAGGTGGGTTGGCATACCGTTTGGCGTTACCTCCGGCCTTGAGTCATGTTCATAGCGTTTTCCATGTTTCCCAGTTGAGGAAATATGTCCCGGATCCTAGTCACATCATCGATTATGGAGAGATTGATGTCGCCGAAGATGTTACTTTCGAAGAGCGCCCTTTGAAGATTTTGGAGCATCGTGAGAAACGATTGAGGCATAAGACCATACCTTTGGTCAAGGTGCAGTGGTCGAGACACGGTGTCGAGGAGGCAACTTGGGAAACCGAGGATAGCATGCGTGCTAGGTACCCCGAGTTGTTTGTTTCTTAAGTTTCGGGACGAAACTTATTTTTAGAGGGGTAGAATGTAATATCCGTATTTTTCTTTCCCTTGTATTTTCGTTTTTGGTGTATTTCTCGATCGTAGTGACCCTCGTGTACTTCTCAGCGTGTCCTTCCTGTCAAACTGTTGAACTACATTCTTGTTATTGTTGTGCGTAAACGCCGTTTCGGGGTTGCCGTAGATCCATTTCGTGTTATTAGTCCCCAAATATTGATTCCTATCGTTTTATTCTCTTTCCGGATCAATTTTATCATTTTGGGACCCAAAAAGGGGTGTGGGCCGCGGCACAAGGTGCGTGCGCCGCGGCACACAAATTTCTCCAAATGTTGGTCGGGCAATCTGTACTGTGTGCCGCGGCACACCCATCCGTGCCGCGGCACGGCGCCAGCCAGTGCCGCGGCACACCTATCCGGTGCCGCGGCACACTCGTGTGTCTTCCGCGACCAAAACCCAATCAGACCGTGTGCCGCGGCACGATCATCTTGCGCACAACGCGAAACAGGAGTATTTTCTTGGCCTGTGCCGCGGCACACTTTGGCTGTGCCGCGGCACACGAAGCGGTCAATTGTGCAGATTCGTCTTTATTAGACGAAATCGGCCGACTTTTCCCCATTTTTCATCTGCATCGCGAGAGTAGTGAGAGGGAAGGGGAGAACTGCTCAGATTTCTTAACTTGGGGGGGGGGGGGGGCGATTTTCATCATTTCTCTTCGGTAGTGAAGCTCGGGCAATCAATCTAACGCGTGTTCTACGGATCTTGGTACTTGAATCTCCTAAGGTAATATTCTAAAACCCTATTTCGATTTAATTTGGGGGTTTTGGGTTTTTCTTCCGTTTCGTTCCGTTTTGTTGGTGGATTCATGATGTATACGATTGATATTGTTAGTATCTTTAGTTTTCCTACGGATTCATGGATATTTTGTGGATTTTTACGGAATCGAGAGGGTTTGGTTGTGGTCCGCCCTCGTTGTTATTTTATTCGAATATACATGAATCGTAGGCGGGTTTCCGGGTGTATTCCATTTCCGTAATCGTCTAGAGTTGGTTGTGATTGTGTTATTCGAATCGTTAGGTTCATTCGTCGGTTCCTCACGGTCGTGCTTGATTCTTCCGTTCCGTTCGCGTCACCGTCTATTAATCGAGGCAAGTATTTTTGGAAACCTTTATGCTTAACGTGAAATGGTAATGTATATTGTTTGTAAATTACTCACCTTGCGTTGGCCCGACGGGGTCAAGGAGGGAAATCTATGCTGCCGCCCTGGATTTCACGAGTTTCGTACCGCTAGCCAACTCGTTAGGGTCCTTGCAAGGCCCCGAGTGAGAATGTATGCTGCCGCCCTGTTCTCACGGCATAGCGTGTGCGTGGTTTTGTTTTTCTGTATTTGTAGCCAACTCGTTAGGGTCCCTGTGAGGCCCCGAGTGAGAATGTATGCTGCCGCCCTGTTCTCAAGGCTAATTGTTTGACTGTTTATTTTCCGGAAAAAGACATGTCTTGTTTTGGTTTTCGAAATGATATTGGTGCATATACTATGAAATGTGTAAGCGATTGGTTTGCCTTGAATACTTGTACTAGCGTAATTGCTAACCCCTCTGGGGACCCGTTTCGGGGAAATTCGTTTTATGAATTCAGGTCAGGTTCATCGAGACGAGCGGGCGCTGGACCAGTACACGGATGATGGCCGTGCGTGATGATTGTGCACGAGTGACGTTTTGGTGTCTTTTACCTTTTTGTCTTTTGTGGTTTTGAACTAATAGTTGTACTCGAGTACTTAAGGGGTTCTTGTTCGTTTGGATTGTATTGTTGCTTATTATGTTGTGTCGGATGATGATATTATATTGACCGGTTGAACCGGGTGGATTGTTCTGTTTTGCGTCTTTATGACATGGTATTGTTCTATCGTTTATGTGAGTCGATAAGTATGATGCTGTTCAGCCTGGTGGGTCCCATATAGGGATTCACGGCGCTGTAATATACCTCGAATATCTTGAGGGTGTTACAGAACTGTTGTATCTTAATTCCGTTATTTCCATTCGTTAGTACCTTTTAATGTCTGTTCAATTCTTCAGCCTTGTAAATCCTTATGTAAAGGATTTACGGCGCTGTAATATTCCTGAATATATCGGGGGTGTTACAAGATCAACCTGGAGACCTAAAAGTACAGCATCACGAGCCATCTCATATTTTGCTAACTGCAGACCATATCAAGTAGTGTCATTATATTGAGCTTTTCATCTTTGATGTCATAATCATGACTATGTCTCAAAATAGCCCCTAAAAGACATGCACGAGACAAGTCGAGTGCACAAGAAATTTATCCATACAAATCTGATTTCTGAAGACGGATCGAATTTCCTTACCAAAATGAGAGCATTGGTTTACTGAGTGACTTTGAAAGCTCGCGATCATCTCTGCATCCTTAAGCGCAAGCTGAGCCATGGTAAAAGGATTTTCCGAATAAGCAATAACCTAATACAAAAGCGGAGTCTTTTTTATGGTTACTATTAATAAATTCAAATCATCGATGACATCACAAAAACTGCAAAACTCTCATATTCAAATAAAAAAACTAAAATTACTACTGAATTAAATCAAAAAATCCAAAACAACCATAAAGGAAACTGGAAAGACATTTCTGATTTCCAAAAAGGGATCACAAATTCCACTGACGTTCACAAAATGGGCCAAAAAACGATGACACAGAAGCTTGAAGGCAAAGTGTGGAAGATTCCACAAATTCTTTTAAAGTCGGAAAAAAATGGAAAGAGATTCGGGAGGAAGACCAAGAGGACAAACCTGATCGATTGAGAAAAACGAGACGAAGGCAGTGTAACACCCCCAAAACCATCCGGGAATAGTACAGTATCGTGGGCCCCGCGCCGGAACCCACCAGGCTAAAACTCATTTTCAAAAGCGTTTCAAACACGCCAAAGAGGCAAAGACGGTAATATTTTAAATGATTTTCAAAAATCCATTTTCCAAATACCATCACAAAATAAAATCATTTAAAAGTTCAAGGCCAAACGCTAAAACTCAATAGTTTCAAAATGTACGTTAGGCCACCACTTGAACGCACCGATAAAATAATTTAGGGAAAAAGGATTTAACGAAATAAACTAAATTTATGAAATACCCAAAAAGGCTATTTTGAAGTACACACGATTTGGTAAAGATACCGAAAAGCCATTTTAAAACACACACACAACGAATATAAACACATTTCAAAATACACATTTGCAGCAGAGATAAAACAACCAGAAAAGAATACTCATTTCTCAAATACATGCCACAACCAGTATCACCCGGGCCCTTCACGACCGATACTAGCTCGATCTCCGAGTATCTCAAAATAAAGCCCACAACGGGGTCATCCACAATACTTAATAATGATAGCGATCACATCCTCATAAATAATTACATACCATGTAATAACATAATAAAAATACTACCAACGTAATCTTACCGTCATAACCTTACCAATCCATGGCAATCCATAACAAATCAATCCTTACCATAATCCACATTTTGCATTCTCATATGGCGAAATGAACTCAACTACAACCATCTGTACTGTAGCCAATCAATACCCAAAAATCCTCAAAATATCATCATAAATCATAAGTGAGGAATAACCCATCCGTGCCAAATCCTGTCCGTCGGATTTACACCGTCAAATCTCAATCTGGACAAAAATCAATAAGACACAATATATCTGTAGATCAACTCCACATGATAATGATGACAAGTCCCGAAACATCGACGTACATTCCGAATACTCATACAATCAATAACAATGATCAACCCATAAATCGACCGAGAATATCATCGACATGATAACTCCGATACTACCAACAAAAGACCAACAATAATCGACAATACCATAAACATGATAAACCCCAACACGATCAACAAAGGATCAGTAGCAGCCGAGAATACCATCAACAATGTAAACTCCAAACACGATCAACAGAGGATCAACAACGACCGAGAATACCATCAACAAGGTAAACTCGAAACGATCAACAATAATGGATCTCAAAGAAATAACCCCGACTGTCGAACATACCCTTCGGGCGTATGAACAACCAGTCGCAAACCGTCGAACATATCCAATCATACATGGACTATGAACGACCAAACAATATGGCTCAAGATGGATATCACAATACGCCCGATCCGGAAATGTATCAGTGCACATGTCCACCCCATATACAGAATCCAGAATATACGTGGGACAATGTACCTAATTAGCCTCACGAACTACGTCTCGTGTGCACAGTCCAATACGGAAACATCCACGCATGACTATATACGTGCCTGGCTAAAAATCTTACACAATAACCAATCAGAACGCAGATATGATTCCAGATATGTCACGATGCAACATGAAAACGAAACTCAAATAATCACATTACCAATAAGGCTCAAAAAGACTCACCGAAGTGAACAATGACAGACGGATAATAGAAGATCGACACGACCGACAATATCCAAAACAAACAATCTTGGGATCATCAGCCCCAATGAATGATAAACACGGTCAAAGGTCTCAGTACAAACAGTCCTGGGATCAACATCCCTCAACGAAACAATCAATATGAATCCCATCATACGAAACATCAACATATAACAATTCACCAGAATAATTATCCTCATAACTGAACAATACGTAAATTACCTCAATGCCAAAGACAATATCCTTTCCATGAACAAACATCCCTGAACAAATACACAGTTATTCGAATAACCTCGAATGAGGTATAGTTCATTGATATCAACAAACCACCATCCCGACATCAATGTCGACACGATAAACTATCTTCGATATCCGACATTCCATATCACAGACCAAAGATAACTCACATCTCCGTCTTCACCAAACACATTTAAATCATATACATTATGATTTAATCCAAACCAAAACACAATATACAAACCATCATCCTGGCAATTTACATTTATAATATCATTGATATATGAATTATAATTGAAATGAAGTCAAAATCATTTATTAACTATTATGAACTGAACAAGTGTAGACTTGCCTTAAGTAGTCGAGTCTGTAAAATAGATCCATTGAAGTCTCCGAGATTTGATTTCCACACCTAAACAAGGTATTGATATTCCACTATGAATAGCAATATACTACGACATTCGATTATCACGATCAACGACTATCCCAATTTTATAATTTTATTTTCTCCTTTCTCAAAAATGATGATCCGGACTTTAAAATTTTAATTACTAGAACTCCAGCATATTATTTTAAATATAAAATTATATTCAATATTTCCGGCCGTATTTATAGGATAACCATTATTTATTTCAATTTGATCGAATGAAAACTTCGTATTATTTTAATACGGAAAATATTTCAAAATTATAAATTCTGAAAACTCATGATTCTCATATAGAAAATATTAATAATCATAATTATTACATTTTCCACCCTAAACACAATTACAAGGTATTCAACCCGTTCGATACATACGAAAAATATAGAGCTGACTCGGTGATATATGGATAAATGCAGGAGTCTAAATAGTTGAGAAAAATCAAAATAAAAATTGATTTATGATCAAATGTATCTCAGAGATACATTTCATGAAACTGTATCAAAATACGACTTGCAGGTTCAAAGATATAGGTGTTCAAGTTAGACAACTCGATCAACTTTCAAAAGACAAGTTGCTGGAAATGATTGGTACGAAAAATAACTTACCTATTGTGAGATAATCGAGTTCAAAGATGGCAACCCAGCTTGGAATTAACAGAGTCTCTAGGGAATTTCGTCAAACACCTACACGACGTCTCTTAGATTAGGCTGATCAGATTCGCTGGGTGTTTAAGCATTTTGTAAGACTTACGAAATTACAAACTAAAATATAAAAATACAGTTTTGAAGAGGTAGCTATTATGTATGGATATTGGCAAACGAATTCATAATAGTAAAAATATAACACTGCTATTTACAGGTTCAAACTTCACTAGTCAGTCAAAACAGCATCATGGCTTGGCATCACGAGCGACGACTCGTGCCTCGCTCGCGCGGGATTCCTGGACGCCTGTCGGGCGCTCACGCACGCAGTGACGCATGGTGCCCGACAGCTGGCAGTTTTCCACTAATTCGATCATAACTTCTTCGTCCGAATTCCGATTTGCTCACCGTTTAAACCGTTGGAAAGCTAACTCAATTTTCTATCATAATGCTAATTTTAAAAAAATTTGGACTTTCCAAAAATCTGTGGTGATTTTTCTAGAAAATGTCCAATTTTATTTCTATTTACACTTTCGGTGTTCCTTTATTATTTTAAATGGTCCAAGACCAAAAATCTATCTAAGATAGGTCCACATAAATTCACAAGCTCATATTTAGTCCGTTTAATTTCTCTAATTTTCGTTGAATAATTTATCAGAAAATATAACGTTGGCCACCGCCACATTCTTACCAACAATTATTCGGCGATATTAGAAAATACCACCCAACATATTACTCTCATTTACTCAATATAACTACTATTATCGAAAAAAATTTCACATTACTAATTTTCCAACAAGGTTAACGATAAGATATTATTCTGACATTCAGGATATTACATACTACCCCCCTTAAAATAAGTTTCGTCTTCGAAACTTGTCATCTTGTCATAAACAAGAGTGCAATTTCGAAAATCCAAAATCATCAAAAAGGCAAGCAATCACTATCACAATCGAATAACCAAAATGATATACTTACAGGTTTGTGAAGTCTATGATCTCCCGTGATACTAGCATATGACTCCCATACGAAGTCTCAACACAATACCAACATACACCAATATTGCAATTATAGCAATTTTAAAAATATCTCAAAAATTTTAGAACCTCCAAAAATCGGTTTGACTCAAAAGTCAGGAAAATCATTTTCAAAAGTCACGCCACTACCGTACTCATAGAGCTACATAACATATGTTTTGGAGCAAGATCGGAATATGCGCCGTTTTGCGAAAGCGTAAATATAAAGTGCGGAAAATAAACGACACACGGATTTATAGAGGTTCGGCTATAATCGAGCCTACGTCCTCTCTCGGTATCTTTTTCAATAGGATGAAGATCAACCTCTACACCTCTATTCTATCGGTCGAGGGGTAACCGTTACAATCACGTCTTCTATTGGTCCGTGATAAACCACTCGTACTTGTCTCTGTGTCGGTCCAAGTTAAACCGTTTTCCTTTTCTATCGGAGAAGGAATCAACTGCTCTAGCTTTCTATCAGTACTATATAAACCTCACGAAGATATCGATTACATTCTAATAATGCCGGATCCTTAATCCTAATAACACCGAATCCAATCGTATCTTTTCTTTTACCTCTCGTGTATATGTTGAATGTAAAAATACTCAAACTAACAATATAAGCTCAATGTTACAACAACAATATAATGTATATAAATCTCTGATGAATGTATCGTTTTCTTGAAGTTATTGTAGTGAAACAATACCATAGGAATGGTATTTATAGGCATTGGAGCCTTACTAGCCGTTGCCTCTTCAGACTGCATTACGTACGCTATATCTCTCCTATTACGTACGTAAGCTCTTTTACGTACGTTAGCGTATATATGTTACGTACGTTAACATCACCCAGTTTCAGTCCAGTAGCATACTGCTCTCTTCATTACGTACGTTATCAACTTCACATTACGTATGTTGAACATAGTCAATATGTCTGTTGCATGCTGACCTATGCCATGACGTCATCTCCAACATTCATCTCGTTTGAACTAAGAACCATCACATTATGTACGTTATCAACTTATCTTTACGTACGTTATTGTTACACTTTTACGTACGCTATGTTATCAATGTTACGTACGTTAAGCATGCATTTTGGGCATCTTTTTGCGTCTTCGTCTGCTTTGATGCTTTGCTTCATCTCTTTGTTGTTTTGTTTTGTGTAACAACTTTAATCATAAAAACACTATTAAGCATGTATGGAACAAAATGTTCCAACAATATCCCCATTTTTGATGATTACAAAACAACACTTCGTCAATAGAATTTACCTGTAAAAATACAAATATATGTATATGTGTACAGACCAAAGTTTTTGACTTTGTCCGTTTCGTTAGTTTCTTCTCCCATTTCTTTTTCGACTCCTTCTTTCTTTTTCTTTTTCTTTTCGAATTTTTAAATTTTCATCATCTTTTCGACATCTCCTCATTTTTCTTTTCAACTTCATCTTTTCGAATTTTCTTAGATTTTCTTCTCCTTTCAGGGTTAATCCCATTCTTTTTCTTTTCTCCTTTCTTCCCCTTTTTGTTTTCATCAAAAAGTGTAATAAATGACAATAAAATGATAAATACCAAATTGATGTAAATATGTGATACCAAATGATGAATATAAATATATGCAATATTAGGGTATAAACTCCCCTGAAAATATTATCTCCCCTTTAAAAAGTTATTACTCCCCCTAAGTAAAATATATTTTAAATTTTGGGGATCCAACCTATAGTTGGTTTTTTTTCGAGACGTGAACGATGTTTGGGATGGTGGTTCCTTTAGGAATCTAAATTTTCTTAACTTTAATCGTCCGTCTTGGGCTTTTACAGTTTGAAATATGATGCCCAATTTTCAAACATTTTTCGCAATGGGGTATCTTTAAATTTAAGGACTCGTTTTTAGAAAGAGATTTGAATCCAAACACCTGTTTATTTAGAGTAAACATTTGAACCAAGAGCATATTTTCAAATTTATCGTTTACGAGAGAAAATTTCTTCGTTAAATTTTTGAGCTCGGTTTGAATTTTAACAAGATCATCCTTTAAAATATTTTCGTTCTCAATGCATTTCGAATTATCGGTTTCAATAAATTTTCCCTTTTCAAGAATTTTGGAATTTTCAATTTCCAATGATTTATTTTTAAATTGAAGGGATTTAATTTCGGATAAAACATTTTGATAGTCGGTATGCAATAATTCAAATGCTTCAAATAGCTCGTCACGAGAGGATGTACTTACTTGACTTTCAACATCGCTATTGTCGAATGAACTTCGGGCCATGAGAGCGAGATTATTTTGATTGATCAAATAATCATCTCCGTCTTCATCGCTCCATGTTGCAACGAGGACCTCCTTCTTGGGTTTAGCTCGGCAATTCTTTGCAAAGTGGCCTGGTTTACCACATAATCGACAATTATTGTCGAATTTCTTAGATTCACCCGAGATGTCTTCTTTCTCCGGTGTAACAAGGTTTGAAACTTATTAATATTTTTGGCATAATATGCCGATTCTTCATCGCTTTCGTCCACCGGGATTTCTTCTCTTTTTGACATCTTAGCCTTCAAGGCTATCGATCTTTCCTTTGGTTTTGGCTTTGCATTTTGAGATTTAAGTACTATCTCGTAGTTTATAAGAGAACCAACGAGAGCACTAAAATCAAGATTATTTAAATCTTTAGATTCCATAAGCACCGTAACCGTGCTGTCCCATTAAATAGGTAGTGATCTTAAGATTTACTTAACTTTCTCACTACTTTATAATAGTTTTCCGAGCATGTTGGTGATGGACTCGTCACCCTTCATCATGAATAGCTTCTAGTCATGGAGAAGCATATTGATCTTCGTCTCCTTGACTTGAGTTGTCCCTTCGTGTGTGATTTCAAGAATTTTCCATATTTCTTTAGCACTGTCACACGATGAGATACGATTGACCTCTTCTGGATTTAAGGTATAATATAGAAGTTGAGTAGCCTTACAATTTAGATGGTCTTTCTTCTAATCCTCGTCATTATATTCTTCGGAACTCTTAAGAGATCCATCAGGTTTGATTGGAACTTTTGGGCCAAGACAAATTATCTTCCAAATCTCGATGTCATACGCTCGGATGAATATTGACATCTTTTTCTTCCATGTCATGAAATTTGCGCCATTAAAAAATGGTGGTCGGTTAAGAGCAAGGCCTTCGACTCGAGCAAATTGAAATGCCATTTGGATCATCTCCTCGGATGTTAAGCCGCGTATTGGAGGTACTATTCCGATACCAATAGTTTGAGCAAGATCGGAATATGCGCCGTTGTGCGGACGCGTAAATATAAAGTGAGGAAAATAAACGACATACGGATTTATAGAGGTTCGGCTATAATCGAGCCTACGTCCTCTCTCGGTATCTTTTTCAATAGGATGAAGATCAACCTCTACACCTCTCTTCTATCGGTCGAGGGATAACCATTACAATCATGTCTTCTATTGGTCCGCGATAAACCACTCGTACTTGTCTTTGTGTCGGTCCAAGTTAAACCGTTTTCCTTTTCTATCGGACAAGGAATCAACCGCTCTAGCTTTCTATCGGTACTAGATAAACCTCACGAAGATATCAATTGCAATTCTAATTATGCCGGATCATTGATCCTAATAACACCGAACCCAGTCGTATCTTTTCTTTTACCTCTCGTGTATATATTGAATGTAAAAACACTCAAACTAACAATATAAGCTCAATGTTACAACAACAATATAATGTATATCAATCTCTAATGAATGTATCGTTTGCTTGAAGTTGTTATAGTGAAACAATACCATAGGAATGGTATTTATAGGCATTGGAGCCTTACTAGCCGTTGCCTCTTCAGGCTGCATTACGTACGCTATCTCTCCTATTACGTACGTAAGCTCTTTTACGTACGTTAATGTATATATATTACGTACGTTATGTTAGGAGTATGCCCTCGAATGCCACTCAGAGGATGTTGAGTGAGGGCATTGTACTTGTAATTATGTAAATCATTAATATAAGGCAATGGATGTTTCTTTATTTATTGGTAGTTACTCGCATTCCTAACTCGTAAATATACATATAGAAACTAGTCCGTGTATTTGAGAGCAAAACATTCCACTCCTTATTGGATAAGGGGGTCGGCACTGGAAAGGTTTATAGCTCAAATACTTAATCATTCGCAAGTCGATGAAACTTGACTGGGTGTTAAGTTTATGTGAAGACTTGTATAATGTGTTCTTTCACATGGAGAGTGCCTGTCGAACTAGTGGGAGGACACGTTATAGGTATGCTAATTGGATTAGTATACTCGAACCGACTCACCCTCGATTCGTCGCATGGATTTCACTCTGGACAGTCAATGACGGAATCGAAAGGTTGTGATAGGTATTCGTGAACCTTCGACTTGAGGATTTAGTAGGGGTGTGCTTGTGACGTCAAGATTTTCATTAGAGTAGTTCGACCGTGTAAACCGGGAGGCGGGGGTCAACCTCGACGTGCATCTTGACAGGTAAGTAGTAGGTCCTACTAAATACCAAGAGAGAATTCTTTCTCCCGTTAGTGAGCGGGTTATATGTCCTATACGGTTATTGGTAGATGAGATCATAAGTCTTTGGACAAAGCATTGGAGCTAGTTATATTGGATACACGAGAGCTCGATGATCTCGATTTGCATTAACGTATGCATAGCGTTAAGTACAGATAGGGTTTGACTGACCGTGACCCTATAACTTGATCGGGACATTTGAAAGTAGGATTTATACGTATACTGGTATTCACGACATAATGGTTCTTGAAAGATCCCATCATTCGTTCTCAGTTGGGGTACAGTGTAGGCCGCCAAGCTGGCTAGGTCGTGCTACTGCTCTTTGGTTCCTCCCATTGCTGACTGAGACGGACCTACCGAGTCGCGCAATAGGATTGACGACGGAATGAATCAAGCTAATTCTCTCATTATGAATATTAGATATTGGATATCTAAATTTGGGACATTAGATGTCTAAATTGATTTATTGGATAAATTGATTTACGGGCTAATGAATTAAATATATCACTGGATGATTAATTTAATTCATGAATATAATTATTTCTTGGAGAAATTAATTATGTTATTTTGTATTTGATATGTTTAATTAATTGGATTAATTGAATGATATAAATACATTGAAACGGAATCAGAGTTTATCTGTTTGGACTCTCGGGAGTCCGAAAAGAATCGAACTCGTCCGATTTTCATCTTGGCCGCCCCCTCCCCCTCTCTTTCCACCTACCTTCACCTTTTGTTATTTTGTGTCCATTTTATAATGGATGAAAAGGCTTTGTAGGGATCACTCATGTGGCATGAGCTGTTCATCATGTAGGTGAGATTAGAATAAGTAGGGAAGACTTGTATCTCTTATCACTACATTCATTTCAACGTGAGGAAGAGATAGATAGATAGAGAGAGAGAGAGAGAGAGAGAGAGAGATAGAGAGAGAGAGAGAGAGAAAGGTTTTTCTCAAAGTTTTCTTCTTCTTCATGTGTTCTTGATGATTCTTGGAGAAAAATCAAGAAAATAAAGAGAGGAAGTGAGTTATACACTTAGAATATTGTAATCACAAATCAATAGCTTCATCACCTAGCTCTAGCCATATCCTTGGAGGATAGCAAGGTGATCGTCATCCCATTCGTTTCTCCGGCACGTGGCAAGTAGAGGCGTTGTATTTTCGACATTGGATCATCCAAGGGCTTGGAGCACATTTGGATTGTAGGGATATACAACTAAAGCTTGGTGAATAGCTCAAGAGAAGGAATCCATTTAATCAACGGACTACAAGGGTGAGTTTCTATATCTCTTGTGTTTACGTTTGTATATTCGTATATATGTAGCTCGATAGATCCTCGTAGGGATTCAGATCGAATTAATTTTCGTTTTACCGCTTCCGCTGGGCCATCGTTTTAGGCACCGAATCCCAACAGTGGTATCGGTGTGTAGGTCTTGCGATCGTATATACGATATTAGCATTTGGAATGCTTGATTAAATGGTGAATGGTTTGGAATCATTTTAGTCATAATCGTGATATATGTTTTTCGTTCGTTATAGTTGTATTTTTTGTAAGTTTATGTCTAAATATAAGTCTTAATTTCTTGGAAATATGATTTATATTGAAGATATATGGAAAATATAGATATTGGATATCCGGTCAAAAAACTAGCCCCGAATTGCCGTTGGACGGTCCGAGAGTGGTCCGAAAGAAGGGGGCCGCGGCCCAGGGCTGCTGGGCAGCCCACTTAATGTTGCTGGACTGGGGGCCGCGGCCCAGGGCTACTGGGCAGACCTGCTTGCTGCCCGGTGGGTTTTCGGGCGCGGTACAGCCCTTTTCGGAACCGTTTCGGGCATGTTTTCTTCGTGTATTCCTAAAAATGATTTCCCACATTTTAAATCGGATTTAATATGATTGAAATGATTTATGGTATTTCATTTTATAAGGGAAAATTTATTTATTGGAATACTTGTGATCGACCGAATTATTTTGAACATTTTCATATTACCGATTATGTGAATCGCTTGGATCGGTTCGTATTGTTGATTGGATCAATGTATATCTACGCTTTCCATTTATATAGTATTTATTGAATGAATACTTTTGCGTGGGGATGTGGTTCGTGGACTTAGTTTTGAATCGTTCGTTTTATTCGATTGGGTTGTAAAGGCCGTTTTGAGCCTATTTATTTTACTAGAAATATTTGTATCTAGGATGAAATTTTCAATGTAAAATTTATATGTAATGACGAAGACCAGAGGAAGATCCGTTTCGAGAAGACGAAGATTCAAGACGAAGACTTGTAATTAGATTACGGAGTTTTTGTTTTCTAGGAACGGTCCATGAACCACATGTTGGTAGCAACTAGGTTGTGAATGGTTGTTTCATATTGTATGAATACCACAAACGCGATTAAATGATTAATTTGCAAAGTGTAACGTTAATCGCGAAAATTCTCCCACGACAAATTATTAAGTTTATAAGGTTTCAAGGTTTTCCTTCCCTCCATCGAGCTTTCGGGAAATTGAAAACCAAACCAGATGTGCAATGCTTCCGAGTTATTGAGGTAGTCGTTCATGGAGGACGGATAAATTACCGGGAGCGCATTGGATGCCTTCGGTTGGAGCAAATTTTATCCCTAGAAACCTGATAGGTTGCCGGATAAGATTCAATTGTGAAACTGATTTGCATCGATGGTATAAACATAACTTGTTCATGAACCATAGAAACCGTATAGGTTGAGGGGAGTGAACAATGGGAAAAAGAAGATCGTATCATCCATTAGATGGGTTGGTGTAGGACACCACTTTATGAAAATTAATAGACTAGAAACCTATTCAGTTTCCCTCTATTAGGATTTATAAAGAACTCGATAACCACTATGAAGTAGAGCGACGATACTTCCGAATTTCACATGGGAGTGTGTTATTCCGATAAAAATAGTGGGATCTGGGTAACAAGAATAGAAAAGACCTTAACTCTATACTCAGAACATAATTAAACGAGTCACTAATTAATCTGTCATACTTAATTGCAGACATAACTCTCAATATGACAATGAACCCACTCGCAATTCTACTCGAAAAGAACACCTTAATCGGACCTAACTTTGTGGATTGGCTCCGCAATCTGATGATGGTCCTCAGTATAGAGTCACTGGGATACGTCTTGGAGATGGACATTCCGGCGCCTCCTGTGCGGACCAGAGCCATTCAGTAAGAGATTGAAAACCACGAAAAGTGGGTTAAGTATGGCATAAAAGTTTGTGCATACATGATGGCTTCTATGTCTAATGAGCTTCAGAGAGCTCATGAGAAAATGACTTCTGCTAGGTAGATTTTATCTCACTTAACAGAACTTTATGGTGAGCATAGCAGAACTGCTAGATATGAGATATCCAAGCAACTGTTCGGTGCAAGGATGAAGGAAGGTGAAAAGGTTGGGGAACACGTCATCAAAATGAAATCCATGATCGAGAGATTGGAGGCTCTTGATTTTAAAATGGATACTTCTCTCCAAATCGACCTTATCCTACAGTCTCTCCCTGATTCCTTCTCATAGTTTGTTATGAACTTCAACTGCAATGAGATTGCATGTAATTTAGCTAGGCTAATGAACAAACTTGTGACCGCTCAGTCTCAGATGAAGAATTCGCGGATGAAGGAGTCTGCTCTTGTGATTTCTTATGGACCTCAGAGGTCTAAAAACAAAATGAAAAAGACCAAGAAGTAGACTAGACCACATGTCAGAGACTTCAAGGGCAAGGGCAAGGCCTCAACGGTTCCGAATAAAAACAAGAAGAAGGATGCTTGTCTCAAGTGCGGTGAGCTGGACCATTGGGCTAG